>CM059839.1:13722838-18522838 GCA_030444775.1 Atalantia buxifolia
TCTCTAAAGATACATCCTCTTCTACCCCTATTTCTAAAGCCCAGTTGCACACTTTTTGATAATGCTCAATCAAGTAGGATTGCGGTACTAGAAAGATCAATCCTCTATAGCCTCTTCAGATATAGACGCCTTAAAGAAGAACCTATTTCAAAAGTCAATAAAATTCATTGGGAATTAGCTCTCCCAACCACTAAAAGCCCACCGAATCTAACCATAGATAATAGACCAAGTGCATTAAATCAATCCCGATATAATGCATCTTCCGTCTATGAAGTGGAATTTAGATGGAATGTCCGAATACAATATCTTAGGATTATTGCAACAGATGACCATGGCAGCCAATGCCTATAAAACTCAATCAGAACTCGACAAAGCCATTGCGTAAACTTATTCACGCTTTTCTGGTCAACTAAAAGGTTGGTGGGATCATCTTCTTACCAATCGCCAGCAATTAGATATTTTAAACTCTATTCAAAAGATTGAGGATGGATTCCCATTCTCGATGAATTCAATAGTCCAATTCAAGATGCGCTACCTTGATTTTGACTATATCTCTTCATTTCATAGGTGACCCCTCTCACTTCAGAGATAAAAATGCTGAGCTTCTACATAACCTAAGATGTAGAAAACTTAGTGAATTCCAAAACTACAAAACTACATTTTTTACCAGACTTTTCCTTAGGGATGATGCAAATCATATAACTTGGAAGGAAAAATTCCTTGCAGGTTTACCAACCCTACTAGGAGAAAAAGTTAGAAATTCCATTAAAGCCTTATATGATAATCGTATTCCTTACGATGAGCTCACCTATGGTGAACTTGTCAGTTTTGTTAATAAAGAAGGTTTAAAAATATGCCAAGACTTGAAATTACAGAAACGACTTAAATGGGAGCTTAGAAAGTCTAAGCAAGAATTAGGTAGTTTCTGTAAACAGTTCAACTATGACCCCTTTAAAACTTCTACTTCCAAAGATTGTAATGGTAAATGTTCTACGAAAACTTACAAAAAACATTACAAATCTAAAAGATATAGAAAACCTTTCCAAGAATCTAGAGAAACCTTTTATAAGAAACCTTCAAAGCCTTATAAAAAACGATTCTCTAAAAAGAAAGAATTCAAGCCCAAACAAAAAGCCCATTTTAATTACAAAGAAGCCACATGTTTTAAATGTGGAATGAAAGGCCATACTGCAAGGTTTTGTAAAATAAACAGAAAGCTTCACGAGCTTAACCTTGATGAAGAAACATTTTCAAAAATAGCCTCTTTAATGATAGTAGTCTTTGATTTCGAATCTTCCATGTCGGGAGATGATGAATCCTTACTGCATTGACGAGTTAGTTGACTCGATTCTCAGAATCGATTCGAATGATTCGACTCAAGCCAATCGAGAATCTTACTTAAAGAAAATCAATATTTTAACTAAAGATCAAGAAACTTTTCTTGAATTGGTTAAACACATTTCTGATCCTACCTTACAAAAAGAATATCTTGATAAACTCTTAAAAACTTTAGAGGTAGGAGATAAACCAGAAACTTCAAAGGCTCCAATAATAAAGAAAAACACTTATGATTTGACTCAAATCTTAGATAAAAAGAAAACAAAAAAGAAAACAGTTCCTAACATTCAAGACCTTCAAAAAGAGATTAAAGAAATTAAACTCGAAATTAAAGAATTAAAAGAAAAACAAAAGAATGATTCAGAAACTATTCAACTTCTATTACAAAAACAATTAGAAGACAATTCTGATAAAGAATCAAATTCAGATGGTGAAAAAGAAATTGATTTACAACTTGAAAACATTGAATCAGTACCCAATGATTTTCTTTTTGTTTTAAATCAAATTACCACAAGAAAATATTTGATAAAAATTACCTTAGTCTTTTCCAAAGAACTTGAAATTGATACCATTGCTTTATTTGACACTGGTGCCGATTTAAATTGTATTAAAGAAATTTTTGTTCCAGATAAATATAAAGAAAGAACAAAAGAAAAGCTTTCTGCCGCCAATAATTCAAAATTGAACATTCATTCTAAAGTAGAAGCATCTGTTATTAACAGTGGTTTCGAATTTAAAACTACTTTTTTCCTAACAAATGACATCTATCATGTTGTTATATTGGGAACACCTTTCATAAATCTTATAACTCCCTATACCGTAAATTATAATGGTATATCTTTTAAAGCAGGAAAAACCAAACTAAAATTTCCTTTTATAGAAAAGCCTAAAACAAGAAACTTAAATATTATAAAAGCTAACTCTGTACATCAAAATCAAATAAATGTCTTGCTTAAATCAAAACAGGCTAATCTAACCTGTTTACAAAAAGATTTAAACCTACAAAGAATAGAAAATCAATTAAAAAATGATTTTATACAAAGAAAAATTTCTGAATTTAAAGCATTAATTGAAAAAGAAATATGTGCTGATTTACCAACTGCTTTTTGGAACAGAAAACAACATTTGGTAGATTTGCCATATGAAAATTCTTTTGATGAAAAACAAATACCCACAAAAGCTCGCCCTATTCAAATGAATATGGAACTAGAAAAACATTGTAAAGAAGAAATTAAAGATTTGGAGAACAAAGGACTTATTGTTAAATCAAGGTCCCCATGGTCTTGTGCCGCTTTTTATGTCAATAAAAATTCTGAAATAGAAAGAGGAACACCAAGACTAGTAATAAATTACAAACCCCTCAATAAAGCATTAAAATGGATTAGGTATCCCATACCTAATAAAAAAGATTTACTCCAAAAACTCCATTCTGCATTCATATTTTCAAAATTTGACATGAAGTCAGGATTCTGGCAAATTCAAATTCAACCTAAAGACCGTTACAAAACTGCTTTCACTGTTCCATTCGGCCAATATGAATGGACAGTAATGCCCTTTGGCTTGAAAAATGCACCTTCAGAATTTTAAAGAATCATGAATGACATTTATAATCCTTTCACTGATTTTTGCATTGTTTATATAGATGATGTATTGATTTTTTCCCAATCAATAGATCAACATTTTAAACATCTAAAGACTTTCTATTTTGCAACTAGAAGAGCAGGCCTAGCTATCTCTAGTTCAAAAATCTCCCTATTCCAAACTAAAATCCGATTTCTTGGCCACTACATCTCAAAGGGAACTATCACTCCAATTGGAAGATCCCTTGCTTTCACGAATTAATTTCCTGATAAAATACTTGACAAGACTCAATTGCAAAGATTTTTAGGAAGTTTAAATTATGTTCTTGACTTCTGCCCTAACATCAACAGAATAGCAAAACCATTGCATGATAGATTAAAAAAGAATCATGTTGCATGGTCAGAAGATCATACTAAAGTTGTAAAACAAATAAAAAGCATAGTTAAAGATATTCCATGTCTATTTCTTGCTAATGCCACATTACCTAAAATTGTTGAAACTGATGATGCATCGATTTAGGTTACGGTGGCATACTAAAGCAGGTAGATAACAATAAAGAACAAGTAGTACAATATGTTTTACTTTCATTTGGAATGAATGTCAGAAAAACTATTCTACTATTAAAAAAGAGATTTTATCTATTGTTTTATGCATTTCAAAATTTCAAAGTGATTTATTAAATCAAAAATTTTTACTCAGAATTGATTGTAAAGAAAGAAACATGTTTTAGAAAAAGATGTTCAAAACATTGCATCAAAATAGATTTTTGCACGATGGCAAGCTATTTTGAGTATTTTTGATTTTGATATTGAATTTATTAAAGGCGATACAAATTCACTCCCTGATTTTCTAACTAGGAGAGTTTCTTCAAAAGCAGATAATGCCTCCCAAAAAGACAAAAGATAAAGGGAAAGGGATCTCAAAGACCCGTGTCCGGACACCTTCCAAAGTCTCTTCTCCCCTAAAGAAAAATTATTATCATCAGCCATGCCGATCAGATCTTGGATCGACACAATTGAAGATGATGAATCAAGAATTAAAGCCCTTGCCTCTCAGGATCAGGTAAATGAATGGGTAAAATCCATTTCTAATTCCCCGATTTTTACTAAAGCTCTACAAAGTTTTTCACAAAGCCAAATTTCTCCAAAAGAAAAACCTGTTTCTAAAGAAATTACTACAAAACCCTCTTCTCAAAAAGTTGTTCTTTCTGGTGAAAGTTCATCCTCCAGATTGTTCTTTCACAATCAAAGCTTTCAAAGAAAATCTCGGATTGGTTTGATAAAACCTACTTCCAAAACATTTTAAGCGTGGAAGATGGATTTTACCATTCTGACCCATTTCAAACAATTTCAAAGTTTTTCCCCCCTGGATGGTTTTTTAAACCATGGGATTTAACAAAACCTCAAGCCTACTATGAATCCATTCTTGAAGCCACTGAGTCAGTCAAATTTAAACATTTCTTTCTCAGTGAAACCCATAAAGAACCTGCTTATTCTACTGCTACTATTTTAAATGTCTTGATCCCAAAGCAGTGGAATGACCATCTCCACAATCAAAAAAGATTCCCCGCCAATTTTCAAATGTGTCTGCCACATTGTTTGACCTATTCCTACTGGGATTATCAACAAGTCTGGTTTAACACACTCTTTATCCAAAATCCAAAGAAATCTCACTCATGGTTATTTTTCTTTAATTCCAAAATAACCGTGCAAAGCCTTCCAAATTGGTTCCAACAGTGGTGGAACTATTTTGGCCCAATACCAGATATCCTAACTCCAAATGCCATCCAATGTTTAAACCTTTTTAAAGCCCATTACAAACCTTTTGAGTCTGAGAAAAGATTCCCCCCTTTTCTCTGTTTTTGTACAAATTTCTTCCTTCCTTGGGTATGGATGTGGAACCTCAGATACCACACTCATGATTCCCAATTAATCCTTCAAAGAACTTTCAAAGTCAAATGGTGGAACAAATTTGATGAACAAACTAAATTGACCACAAACCTAATCTAAAATTGGCTCTTTGCCAAAGGTTTTCTTGCCCCATCTATTAAAGATGTTAGAGCCCAAGGAACCTTCCTCACCCAAAAGTCCAAAGCCCAATCTCTTCTTGCGGGTGCCAAAAACGAGAAGAAGAGTATTTTAAAGTCATGGCAGCGACTTCTTGCCTCCCGGTCCAACCATCTCGTACAAAGCTCAACCGATGATGAAGAATCAACCAATCATCTCCCGAGACGACAATGAAGATGATAGCCGGATTATTGTCTCCTATAAAGCAATGTAAATAAGTTATTTACTTAAAATAAAAAAAAAAAGAGTAGATTTACGCCGGGTGGTCCCTACGGACACAAGTGAGAGCGCACATGTCTCTTCACCCAACTTTATATTTGTATTTCTCCTGTATAAAGCTACAGTAAAGACGACGTCTAAAGCAACAGCGCCAATTTCCAGAGTTTACTGTGCACTTAAAACTCCGCTACAGTGAACAGTTTAAAAAGCTACAGGCCCGCTACAGTTTAAAGCTACAGTTTTAAAATTTTTGTATATAAGAATGGCCGAAGACTTAGACTCGGCATTCTTTTGCCTTCTCTCTTTCTCTCTTCACTTCTCTCTCTATCTTCTCTAAAAAAAAACTCTCTCTCTCTCTCTCTCAAGGAAATCTGGAGAAAGACTTGAAGGATATCTAATAGTCTTCGGACTAAGGATTAACTTCAAAAACCTGTCTTTCTAATTTTCCTTTTCTGAAATTTCTCTCTAAAGCTTTCAATTAAATGTAAGCATTTAATTTGTAATTTTTTTTAAAGCAATTAAAGTTTGTAATTAATTTTAATTTTCCGCAATTTACTTTTATGCACTTTAAATTTCAGCAATTTATTTTTAAAGCAATTTAAATTTATGCACTTTACTTTTATGCAATTTATTTAAAGCTTTATGCATGTTCGCGATCGATCTTCCATATCGATCGCTCATAAAAATTGTACGTTTCTCAGAAGCAAAGAGACCGGATCTCTGTCTTCTGTTGTATCTTCTCTTCTCCCTTCATTCAATCTAAATACTAGTTCTGAGATCCAGATCTAATATTTTTGTTTGAGCCTTGTGGTAAACAAGATTGCCAAAGCCCTAATAAAATTATTGATTGAAAATAATTAAAGAAAGGTATATAGGTGGAAACGAGCGTGCGAGGTAAGGGCAAATCTTTCTAAGTCGATTAACGCCCGAGAAATTACCTCAAAGGCAGATTAAGTTCTGCATCGATCTGGATGGACAACGCCACGTACCTCCACTCGGTAAAATTTATTTTGTTTGTTTAAAGTCTGTGTTATTTTTCCTTTTTAAATTGCCTATTAAAATCAACCAATCTTAAATTTTCCTGAATCCACTATCGTCCTAGATCCTTTTCCTATTGGTATCAGAGCCAGGTCGCGGGTTCGAGTCCTTGGTAAGGTCCAGACGCCTGCGAGATTTCCAGCAAAGACTGGCCAGGTACTGTGGGCCCAGGTGCGTGGGTCCCACCAGCTAAGGGTCCCCCGTTAACCCAGTTTGGGGGGGGAAGGGAGCTAAGGGTTCAAACCGTGCACACGTGGTCTGGGGATGGTGCTTATAAGATTAAAGTAGTGCCTCCACTAACAGCCTAAGCTTTTGGTGTGATGGTAAGCGCCTTATGGTATCAGAGCCAAGGGGAAGATAGTGTAATATTGTTGTAAAGAATCTGTGTTGTCTGAATTATAAAATTGTTTTCTGTGTGTGTGTTGAATTTTTACTGGTAGTAAGTCCTGCTTTAGGACAGGGATCCGTTTAGGGCAGTAAAACCATACCTGTAGGCATCCACATAGGAATCGATTAAAGAATTTTAACAACATGGACTCTCTACTCCATAGAACATCATCTTTCTCTAGCTCTTCTTCCGAGAAGACTAGTGTATCAAAGAACATAGTAAATTCAGAAGAATTTATTATTGAAGATTTTAATAAAGTAATTGATAATTGGGATTTACCGAAAGTTTCTAAAGATAAAATTTATAAAATGAAAAAACTTGATTTTTTAAAGACTGATTGTGTAATAAAGACATAAGAAAGAGATATCACCCTTTCAAAGCCATTCGAAACAATTCATCTATTTACTGAAAAATCATTAAAAAAGCTAAAAAAAAAGAATTTTAATTATATCCACATAGGTTTAATCCAAGTAGGCATAAAACCCTTAACTAAAGAAGGATTAAACACTTCAATACTTGCTGTCCTCAGGGATGGGAGGTTCATCTTCTTTGATGATTCCTTACTCAGTAGTATTGAATCTACTCTCTGCAAAGGACCAATTTCTTTTGACTGTTATCCAAACATAACGGTTTCATTAAAAGATAAAAATATTTTGAAAAGCATGATTTTACAGATCAAAACTCATAATTATCACATGTTAGCAGGATCTGTTCCAGTAGCATTAATTTTTGAAATATCATACAAAGCCATGATCTCAGCGTTTAATACGCAACATAAATTCCAGTAAAAAAGAGATGAGACTCTTCTCTACTGGTGACCTTTCCAAAGCAAATTTTTATTCCAAAACCTATTCAATGGAAAGATGTCAACCTTCCCGATGAATGGATACTTGAAGGAGCCACTGCTCCGACAATACCAAAACATCTTGAACCAAATACGAGTTCTGAGAATGTGACTCAGTATTCAGATGGTAAAGTCAAACTTTCATTCAGGAGATCTACATCTTCTAGATTCTCCGATAAAGATTCTAATGCTAGTGTTTCCTCACTAGAAAGAAAATTTACAAAAATCCCTTCAGTTATAAATCTTCCTTTCCAACCTATAAAGAGTCAGCCTAGGTTTTCCACTTCAGATATACCTAGTTCTTCCATACATTCTGCTGACTATACCACTAGTGTACCACACCCAATTTACACTAGTCGCCAACAGGAACAAAGACAGGAAGAGAAGGAACCTTCTCCTCCAACTTCTCCAACATTTTCTGCGGTTACAGAAAATGTAATAAATGTTCTTGAAAAAGAATTTGAGCTAGATAAAACCCTTTTGCAAAAAGATTTTTATTCAGATAATAATAAAGAAAAAAGACTTTGGTTTTTTAAACATTTCTTAAACCAAAGAAGAAAAATACAAGAAGATTATTATGAATTTGTAAATTTACATAAAGTCCATATTTTATTTTTTGATTGGTTTGAAATGTATGCTTTTAAAAACAACATTTCTTATCCCTTTAAAGTTTCAAACCCTATTACTGTTAGAAAGAAAATTCCTGAATGAAACCTTTTCGACAGTAATAAAACCATAGAGTCTGAGCATCCACCTCTTAGAAGTATATCCATTGACCATGGTGAACCACCTATTAGGATTAAAGCCTCACCTTACAAAATTCATAAAGACCCAGAAACAGATTTAGATAGCATTATCCAACAGAATAACTTCTGTAATGCTAATCTAAATACGATAGGAAAACAGTTAACTAGGATAGAAGACCAAATCCAAAAGTCAACTATAATTGTTTCTCCTGTTTTATCAAAACTGTTTCTCCTGTTTTATCAAAACCTATTCCAACAAAGTCAGATTCTGATAAAAAGCTTAAAGAACCTATTTTCAAACCTTTTCAGGTTTCGAAACATAGTCAGAAACTTGTTCAAGAATCAAAATCAGATTTTGTTAGAGCTATTAAAGAACAACTTGATAGAATAGAAGCATCCTCTCCTACTCAATTCTCTAAAGATACATCCTCTTCTACCCCTATTTCTAAAGCCCAGATTGCACCTGATAATGCTCAATCAAGTAGGATTGCGGTACTAGAACAGGATCAATCCTCTATAGCCTCTTCAGATATAGACGCCTTTAAAGAAGAACCTATTTCAAAAGTCAATAAAATTCATTGGGAATTAGCTCTCCCAACCACTAAAAGCCCACCAGATCTAACCATAGATAATAGACCAAGTGCATTAAATCAATCCCGATATAATGCATCTTCCGTCTATGAGTGGAATTTAGATGGAATGTCTGAATACAATATCTTAGGATTATTGCAACAGATGACCATGGCAGCCAATGCCTATAAAACTCAATCAGGAACTTCTGACAAAGCCATTGCAGAAATCCTTATTAGGTTTCTTGGTCAACTAAAAGGTTGGTGGGATCATCTTCTTACCAATCAGCAGCAATTAGATATTTTAAACTCTATTCAAACAGATGAGGATGGATTCCCCATTCTGGATGAATTCAATAGTCCAATTCAAGATGCAGTCGCTACCTTGATTTTGACTATATCTCTTCATTTCATAGGTGACCCCTCTCACTTCAGAGATAAAAATGCTGAGCTTCTACATAACCTAAGATGTAGAAAACTTAGTGAATTCCAAAACTACAAAACTACATTTTTTACCAGACTTTTCCTTAGGGATGATGCAAATCATATAACTTGGAAGGAAAAATTCCTTGCAGGTTTACCAACCCTACTAGGAGAAAAAGTTAGAAATTCCATTAAAGCCTTATATGATAATCGTATTCCTTACGATGAGCTCACCTATGGTGAACTTGTCAGTTTTGTTAATAAAGAAGGTTTAAAAATATGCCAAGACTTGAAATTACAGAAACGACTTAAATGGGAGCTTAGAAAGTCTAAGCAAGAATTAGGTAGTTTCTGTAAAGCGGTTCAACTATGACCCCTTTAAAACTTCTACTTCCAAAGATTGTAATGGTAAATGTTCTACGAAAACTTACAAAAAACATTACAAATCTAAAAGATATAGAAAACCTTTCCAAGAATCTAGAGAAACCTTTTATAAGAAACCTTCAAAGCCTTATAAAAAACGATTCTCTAAAAAGAAAGAATTCAAGCCCAAACAAAAAGCCCATTTTAATTACAAAGAAGACACATGTTTTAAATGTGGAATGAAAGGCCATACTGCAAGGTTTTGTAAAATGAACAGAAAGCTTCACGAGCTTAACCTTGATGAAGAAACATTTTCAAAAATAGCCTCTTTAATGATAGAGTCTTGATTGAATCTTCCATGTCGGGAGATGATGAATCCTTACAGATTGACGAGTTAGTTGACTCTGATTCTGTAACTGATTCCAGTAATGATTCTGACTCAAGCCAATCAGAATCTTACTTAAAGAAAATCAATGTTTTAACTAAAGATCAAGAAACTTTTCTTGAATTGGTTAAACACATTTACGATCTACCTTACAAAAAGAATATCTTGATAAACTCTTAAAAACTTTAGAGGTAGGAGATAAACCAGAAACTTCAAAGGCTCCAATAATAAAGAAAAACACTTATGATTTGACTTAAATCTTAGATAAAAAGAAAACAAAAAAGAAAACAGTTCCTAACATTCAAGACCTTCAAAAAGAGATTAAAGAAATTAAACTCGAAATTAAAGAATTAAAAGAAAAACAAAAGAATGATTCAGAAACTATTCAACTTCTATTACAAAAACAATTAGAAGACAATTCTGATAAAGAATCAAATTCAGATGGTGAAAAAGAAATTGATTTACAACTTGAAAACATTGAATCAGTACCCAATGATTTTCTTTTTGTTTTAAATCAAATTACCACAAGAAAATATTTGATAAAAATTACCTTAGTCTTTTCAAAGAACTTGAAATTGATACCATTGCTTTATTTGACCTTTGGTGCCCGACTTAAATTGTATTAAAAAAATTTTTGTTCCAGATAAATATAAAGAAAGAACAAAAGAAAAGCTTTCTGCCGCCAATAATTCAAAATTGAACATTCATTCTAAAGTAGAAGCATACATTATTAACGGTGGTTTGAATTTAAAACTACTTTTTCCTAACAAATGACATCTATCATGTTGTTATATTGGGAACACCTTTCATAAATCTTATAACTCCTATACCGTAAATTATAATGGTATATCTTTTAAAGCAGGAAAAACCAAACTAAAATTTCCTTTTATAGAAAAGCCTAAAACAAGAAACTTAAATATTATAAAAGCTAACTCGTACATCAAAATCAAATAAATGTCTTGCTTAAATCAAAACAGGCTAATCTAACCTGTTTACAAAAAGATTTAAACCTACAAAGAATAGAAAATCAATTAAAAAATGATTTTATACAAAGAAAAATTTCTGAATTTAAAGCATTAATTGAAAAAGAAATATGTCTTTGATTTACCATTGCTTTTGGAGCAGAAAACAACATTTGGTAGATTTGCCATATGAAAATTCTTTTGATGAAAAACAAATACCCACAAAAAGCTCGCCCTATTCAAATGAATATGGAACTAGAAAAACATTGTAAAGAAGAAATTAAAGATTTGGAGAACAAAGGACTTATTGTTAAATCAAGGTCCCCATGGTCTTGTGCCGCTTTTTATGTCAATAAAAATTCTGAAATAGAAAGAGGAACACCAAGACTAGTAATAAATTACAAACCCCTCAATAAAGCATTAAAATGGATTAGGTATCCCATACCTAATAAAAAAGATTTACTCAAAAACTCCATTTCGCATTCATATTTTCAAAATTTGACATGAAGTCGGGATTACAGCAAATTCAAATTCAACCTAAAGACCGTTACAAAACTGCTTTCACTGTTCCATTCGGCCAATATGAATGGACAGTAATGCCCTTTGGCTTGAAAAATGCACCTTCAGAATTTTAAAGAATCATGAATGACATTTATAATCCTTTCACTGATTTTTGCATTGTTTATATAGATGATGTATTGATTTTTTCCCAATCAATAGATCAACATTTTAAACATCTAAAGACTTTCTATTTTGCAACTAGAAGAGCAGGCCTAGCTATCTCTAGTTCAAAAATCTCCCTATTCCAAACTAAAATCCGATTTCTTGGCCACTACATCTCAAAGGGAACTATCACTCCAATTGGAAGATCCCTTGCTTTCACGAATTAATTTCCTGATAAAATACTTGACAAGACTCAATTGCAAAGATTTTTAGGAAGTTTAAATTATGTTCTTGACTTCTGCCCTAACATCAACAGAATAGCAAAACCATTGCATGATAGATTAAAAAAGAATCATGTTGCATGGTCAGAAGATCATACTAAAGTTGTAAAACAAATAAAAAGCATAGTTAAAGATATTCCATGTCTATTTCTTGCTAATCCCACATTACCTAAAATTGTTGAAACTGATGCATCAGATTTAGGTTACGGTGGCATACTAAAGCAAGTAGATAACAATAAAGAACAAGTAGTACAATATGTTTTACGCTCATTTGGAATGAATGTCGAAAAACTATTCTACTATTAAAAAAGAGATTTTATCTATTGTTTTATGCATTTCAAAATTTCAAAGTGATTTATTAAATCAAAAATTTTTACTCAGAATTGATTGTAAAGCAGCAAAACATGTTTTAGAAAAAGATGTTCAAAACATTGCATCAAAATAGATTTTTGCACGATGGCAAGCTATTTTGAGTATTTTTGATTTTGATATTGAATTTATTAAAGGCGATACAAATTCACTCCCTGATTTTCTAACCAGAGAGTTTCTTCAAAACAGATAATGCCTCCCAAAAAGACAAAAGATAAAGGGAAAGGGATCCTCAAAGACCCTGTGTCCCAGACACCTTCCAAAGTCTCTTCTCCCCCTAAAGAAAAATTATTATCATCAGCCATGCCGATCAGATCTTGGATCGACACAATTGAAGATGATGAATCAAGAATTAAAGCCCTTGCCTCTCAGGATCAGGTAAATGAATGGGTAAAATCCATTTCTAATTCCCCTGATTTTTTACTCGCTCTACAAAGTTTTTCACAAAGCCAAATTTCTCCAAAAGAAAAACCTGTTTCTAAAGAAATTACTACAAAACCCTCTTCTCAAAAAGTTGTTCTTTCTGGTGAAAGTTCATCCTCCCAGATTGTTCTTTCACAATCAAAGCTTTCAAAGAAAACCTCGGATTGGTTTGATAAAACCTACTTCCAAAACATTTTAACTGTGGAAGATGGATTTTACCATTCTGACCCATTTCAAACAATTTCAAAGTTTTTCCCCCCTGGATGGTTTTTTAAACCATGGGATTTAACAAAACCTCAAGCCTACTATGAATCCATTCTTGAAGCCACTGAGTCAGTCAAATTTAAACATTTCTTTCTCAGTGAAACCCATAAAGAACCTGCTTATTCTACTGCTACTATTTTAAATGTCTTGATCCCAAAGCAGTGGAATGACCATCTCCACAATCAAAAAAGATTCCCCGCCAATTTTCAAATGTGTCTGCCACATTGTTTGACCTATTCCTGGGATTATCAACAAGTCAGTTTAACACACTCTTTATCCAAAATCCAAAGAAATCTCACTCATGGTTATTTTTCTTTAATTCCAAAATAACCGTGCAAAGCCTTCCAAATTGGTTCCAACAGTGGTGGAACTATTTTGGCCCAATACCAGATATCCTAACTCCAAATGCCATCCAATGTTTAAACCTTTTTAAAGCCCATTACAAACCTTTTGAGTCTGAGAAAAGATTCCCCCCTTTTCTCTGTTTTTGTACAAATTTCTTCCTTCCTTGGGTATGGATGTGGAACCTCAGATACCACACTCATGATTCCCAATTAATCCTTCAAAGAACTTTCAAAGTCAAATGGTGGAACAAATTTGATGAACAAACTAAATTGACCACAAACCTAATCTAAAATTGGCTCTTTGCCAAAGGTTTTCTTGCCCCATCTATTAAAGATGTTAGAGCCCAAGGAACCTTCCTCACCCAAAAGTCCAAAGCCCAATCTCTTCTTGCAGGTGCCAAAACAGAAGAAGAGTATTTTAAAGTCATGGAGCAGCTTCTTGCCTCCCGGTCCGAACCATCTGTACAAAGCTCAACCGATGATGAAGAATCTGAACCAATCATCTCCCTTGGAGACGACAATGAAGATGACTGCTTCGGATTATTGTCTCCTATAAAGCAATGTAAATAAGTTATTTACTTAAAATAAAAAAAAAAAGAGTAGATTTCTGCTTCGGGTGGTCCTCTGGACACAAGTGAGAGCGCACATGTCTCTTCACCCAACTTTATATTTGTATTTTTTCCGTATAAAGCTACAGTAAAGACGACGCATAAAGCAACAGTGCCAATTTCCAGAGTTTACTGTGCACTTAAAACTCCGCTACAGTGAACAGTTTAAAAAGCTACAGGCCCGCTACAGTTTAAAGCTACAGTTTCAAAAAATTTTTGTATATAAGAATGACCGAAGACTTAGACTCGGCATTCTTTTGCCTTCCCTCTCTCTCTCTTCACTTCTCTCTCTATCTTCTCTAAAAAACTCTCTCTCTCTCTCAAGGAAATCTGGAGAAAGACTTGAAGGATATCTAATAGTCTTCGGACTAAGGATTAACTTCAAAAACCTGTCTTTCTAATTTTCCTTTTCTAAAAATTTCTCTCTAAAGCTTTCAATTAAATGTAAGCATTTAATTTGTAATTTTTTTAAAGCAATTAAAGTTTGTAATTAATTTTAATTTTCCGCAATTTACTTTTATGCACTTTAAATTTCAGCAATTTATTTTTAAAGCAATTTAAATTTATGCACTTTACTTTTATGCAATTTATTTAAAGCTTTATGCATGTTCGGCGATCTGATCTTCCATATCAGATCTGCTCATAAAAATTGTACGTTTCTCAGAAGCAAAGAGACCGGATCTCTGTCTTCTGTTGTATCTTCTCTTCTCCCTTCATTCAATCTAAATACTAGTTCTGGGATCCAGATCTAATATTTTTGTTTGAGCCTTGTGGTAAACAAGATTGCCAAAGCCCTAATAAAATTATTGATTGAAAATAATTAAAGAAAGGTATATAGGCTGGAAACCAGAACGTGCGAGGTAAGGGCAAATCTGTTCTAAGTCAGATTAACGCTCTGAGAAATTACCTCAAAGGCAGATTAAGTTCTGCATCGATCTGGATGGACAACGCCACGTACCTCCACTCGGTAAAATTTATTTTGTTTGTTTAAAGTCTGTGTTATTTTTCCTTTTTAAATTGCCTATTAAAATCAACCAATCTTAAATTTTCCTGAATCCACTATCGTCCTAGATCCTTTTCCTATTGGTATCAGAGCCAGGTCGCGGGTTCGAGTCCTTGGTAAGGTCCAGACGCCTGCGAGATTTCCAGCAAAGACTGGCCAGGTACTGTGGGCCCAGGTGCGTGGGTCCCACCAGCTAAGGGTCCCCCGTTAACCTTGATTTGGGGGAGGGAGCTAAGGGTTCAAACCGTGCACACGTGGTCCAGGGATGGTGCTTATAAGATTAAAAAGTAGTGCCTCCACCTTGACCTAAGCTTTTGGTGTGATGGTAAGCGCCTTATGGTATCAGAGCCAAGGGGAAGATAGTGTAATATTGTTGTAAAGAATCTGTGTTTTGTCGAATTATAAAATTGTTTTTTCGTGTGTGTGTTGAATTTTCTTGGTAGTAAGTCCGCTTTAGGACAGGGGATCCGTTTAGGCAAGAAACCATACCTGTAGGCATCCACATAGGAATCGATTAAAGAATTTTAACAACATGGACTCTCTACTCCATAGAACATCATCTTTCTCTAGCTCTTCTTCCGAGAAGACTAGTGTATCAAAGAACATAGTAAATTCAGAAGAATTTATTATTGAAGATTTTAATAAAGTAATTGATAATTGGGATTTACCGAAAGTTTCTAAAGATAAAATTTATAAAATGAAAAAACTTGATTTTTTAAAGACTGATTGTGTAATAAAGACATAAGAAAGAGATATCACCCTTTCAAAGCCATTCGAAACAATTCATCTATTTACTGAAAAATCATTAAAAAAGCTAAAAAAAAAGAATTTTAATTATATCCACATAGGTTTAATCCAAGTAGGCATAAAACCCTTAACTAAAGAAGGATTAAACACTTCAATACTTGCTGTCCTCAGGGATGGGAGGTTCATCTTCTTTGATGATTCCTTACCAAACATAGTATTGAATCTACTCTCTGCAAAGGACCAATTTCTTTTGACTGTTATCCAAACATAACGGTTTCATTAAAAGATAAAAATATTTTGAAAAGCATGATTTTACAGAATGTGACTCAGTATTCAGATGGTAAAGTCAAACTTTCATTCAGGAGATCTACATCTTCTAGATTCTCCGATAAAGATTCTAATGCTAGTGTTTCCTCACTAGAAAGAAAATTTACAAAAATCCCTTCAGTTATAAATCTTCCTTTCCAACCTATAAAGAGTCAGCCTAGGTTTTCCACTTCAGATATACCTAGTTCTTCCATACATTCTGCTGACTATACCACTAGTGTACCACACCCAATTTACACTAGTCGCCAACAGGAACAAAGACAGGAAGAGAAGGAACCTTCTCCTCCAACTTCTCCAACATTTTCTGCGGTTACAGAAAATGTAATAAATGTTCTTGAAAAAGAATTTGAGCTAGATAAAACCCTTTTGCAAAAAGATTTTTATTCAGATAATAATAAAGAAAAAAGACTTTGGTTTTTTAAACATTTCTTAAACCAAAGAAGAAAAATACAAGAAGATTATTATGAATTTGTAAATTTACATAAAGTCCATATTTTATTTTTTGATTGGTTTGAAATGTATGCTTTTAAAAACAACATTTCTTATCCCTTTAAAGTTTCAAACCCTATTACTGTTAGAAAGAAAATTCCTGAATGAAACCTTTTCGACAGTAATAAAACCATAGAGTCTGAGCATCCACCTCTTAGAAGTATATCCATTGACCATGGTGAACCACCTATTAGGATTAAAGCCTCACCTTACAAAATTCATAAAGACCCAGTAAAATGTGATTTAGATAGCATTATCCAACAGAATAACTTCTGTAATGCTAATCTAAATACGATAGGAAAACAGTTAACTAGGATAGAAGACCAAATCCAAAAGTCAACTATAACTGTTTCTCCTGTTTTATCAAAACCTATTCCAACAAAGTCAGATTCTGATAAAAAGCTTAAAGAACCTATTTTCAAACCTTTTCAGGTTTCGAAACATAGTCAGAAACTTGTTCAAGAATCAAAATCAGATTTTGATAGAGCTATTAAAGAACAACTTGATAGAATAGAAGCATCCTCTCCTACTCAATTCTCTAAAGATAAATCCTCTTCTACCCCTATTTCTAAAGCCCAGATTGCACCTGATAATGCTCAATCAAGTAGGATTGCGGTACTAGAACAGGATCAATCCTCTATAGCCTCTTCAGATATAGACGCCTTTAAAGAAGAACCTATTTCAAAAGTCAATAAAATTCATTGGGAATTAGCTCTCCCAACCACTAAAAGCCCACCAGATCTAACCATAGATAATAGACCAAGTGCATTAAATCAATCCCGATATAATGCATCTTCCGTCTATGAGTGGAATTTAGATGGAATGTCTGAATACAATATCTTAGGATTATTGCAACAGATGACCATGGCAGCCAATGCCTATAAAACTCAATCAGGAACTTCTGACAAAGCCATTGCAGAAATCCTTATTGCCGGTTTTACTGGTCAACTAAAAGGTTGGTGGGATCATCTTCTTACCAATCAGCAGCAATTAGATATTTTAAACTCTATTCAAACAGATGAGGATGGATTCCCCATTCTGGATGAATTCAATAGTCCAATTCAAGATGCAGTCGCTACCTTGATTTTGACTATATCTCTTCATTTCATAGGTGACCCCTCTCACTTCAGAGATAAAAATGCTGAGCTTCTACATAACCTAAGATGTAGAAAACTTAGTGAATTCCAAAACTACAAAACTACATTTTTTACCAGACTTTTCCTTAGGGATGATGCAAATCATATAACTTGGAAGGAAAAATTCCTTGCAGGTTTACCAACCCTACTAGGAGAAAAAGTTAGAAATTCCATTAAAGCCTTATATGATAATCGTATTCCTTACGATGAGCTCACCTATGGTGAACTTGTCAGTTTTGTTAATAAAGAAGGTTTAAAAATATGCCAAGACTTGAAATTACAGAAACGACTTAAATGGGAGCTTAGAAAGTCTAAGCAAGAATTAGGTAGTTTCTGTAAACAGTTCAACTATGACCCCTTTAAAACTTCTACTTCCAAAGATTGTAATGGTAAATGTTCTACGAAAACTTACAAAAAACATTACAAATCTAAAAGATATAGAAAACCTTTCCAAGAATCTAGAGAAACCTTTTATAAGAAACCTTCAAAGCCTTATAAAAAACGATTCTCTAAAAAGAAAGAATTCAAGCCCAAACAAAAAGCCCATTTTAATTACAAAGAAGCCACATGTTTTAAATGTGGAATGAAAGGCCATACTGCAAGGTTTTGTAAAATGAACAGAAAGCTTCACGAGCTTAACCTTGATGAAGAAACATTTTCAAAAATAGCCTCTTTAATGATAGAGTCTTCAGATTCTGAATCTTCCATGTCGGGAGATGATGAATCCTTACAGATTGACGAGTTAGTTGACTCTGATTTCAGAATCGATTCCGAAGAATGATTCTGACTCAAGCCAATCAGAATCTTACTTAAAGAAAATCAATGTTTTAACTAAAGATCAAGAAACTTTTCTTGAATTGGTTAAACACATTTCTGATCCTACCTTACAAAAAGAATATCTTGATAAACTCTTAAAAACTTTAGAGGTAGGAGATAAACCAGAAACTTCAAAGGCTCCAATAATAAAGAAAAACACTTATGATTTGACTCAAATCTTAGATAAAAAGAAAACAAAAAAGAAAACAGTTCCTAACATTCAAGACCTTCAAAAAGAGATTAAAGAAATTAAACTCGAAATTAAAGAATTAAAAGAAAAACAAAAGAATGATTCAGAAACTATTCAACTTCTATTGCAAAAACAATTAGAAGACAATTCTGATAAAGAATCAGATTCAGATGGTGAAAAAGAAATTGATTTACAACTTGGAAACATTGAATCAGTACCCAATGATTTTCTTTTTGTTTTAAATCAAATTACCACAAGAAAATATTTAATAAAAATTACCTTAGTCTTTTCCAAAGAACTTGAAATTGATACCATTGCCTTATTTGACACTGGTGCCGATTTAAATTGTATTAAAGAAATTTTTGTTCCAGATAAATATAAAGAAAGAACAAAAGAAAAGCTTTCTGCCGCCAATAATTCAAAATTGAACATCCATTCTAAAGTAGAAGCATCTGTTATTAACAAAGTGGTTTCAATTTAAAACTACTTTTTTCCTAACAAATGACATCTATCATGTTGTTATATTGGGAACACCTTTCATAAATCTTATAACTCCCTATACCGTAAATTATAATGGTATATCTTTTAAAGCAGGAAAAACCAAACTAAAATTTCCTTTTATAGAAAAGCCTAAAACAAGAAACTTAAATATTATAAAAGCTAACTCTGTACATCAAAATCAAATAAATGTCTTGCTTAAATCAAAACAGGCTAATCTAACCTGTTTACAAAAAGATTTAAACCTACAAAGAATAGAAAATCAATTAAAAAATGATTTTATACAAAGAAAAATTTCTGAATTTAAAGCATTAATTGAAAAAGAAATATGTGCTGATTTACCAACTGCTTTTTGGAACAGAAAACAACATTTGGTAGATTTGCCATATGAAAATTCTTTTGATGAAAAACAAATACCCACAAAAGCTCGCCCTATTCAAATGAATATGGAACTAGAAAAACATTGTAAAGAAGAAATTAAAGATTTGGAGAACAAAGGACTTATTGTTAAATCAAGGTCCCCATGGTCTTGTGCCGCTTTTTATGTCAATAAAAATTCTGAAATAGAAAGAGGAACACCAAGACTAGTAATAAATTACAAACCCTCAATAAAGCATTAAAATGGATTAGGTATCCCATACCTAATAAAAAAGATTTACTCCAAAAACTCCATTCTGCATTCATATTTTCAAAATTTGACATGAAGTCAGGATTCTGGCAAATTCAAATTCAACCTAAAGAATATTAAAAAGCTTTCGCTTTCTGTTCCATTCGGCCAATATGAATGGACAGTAATGCCCTTTGGCTTGAAAAATGCACCTTCAGAATTTTAAAGAATCATGAATGACATTTATAATCCTTTCACTGATTTTTGCATTGTTTATATAGATGATGTATTGATTTTTTCCCAATCAATAGATCAACATTTTAAACATCTAAAGACTTTCTATTTTGCAACTAGAAGAGCAGGCTTAGCTATCTCTAGTTCAAAAATCTCCCTATTCCAAACTAAAATCCGATTTCTTGGCCACTACATCTCAAAGGGAACTATCACTCCAATTGGAAGATCCCTTGCTTTCACGAATTAATTTCCTGATAAAATACTTGACAAGACTCAATTGCAAAGATTTTTAGGAAGTTTAAATTATGTTCTTGACTTCGCCTAACATCAACAGAATAGCAAAACCATTGCATGATAGATTAAAAAAGAATCATGTTGCATGGTCAGAAGATCATACTAAAGTTGTAAAACAAATAAAAAGCATAGTTAAAGATATTCCATGTCTATTTCTTGCTAATGCCACATTACCTAAAATTGTTGGCGATGCATCAGATTTAGGTTACGGTGGCATACTAAAGCAAGTAGATAACAATAAAGAACAAGTAGTACAATATGTTTCTGCTCACTGGAATGAATGTCAGAAAAACTATTCTACTATTAAAAAAGAGATTTTATCTATTGTTTTATGCATTTCAAAATTTCAAAGTGATTTATTAAATCAAAAATTTTTACTCAGAATTGATTGTAAAGCAGCAAAACATGTTTTAGAAAAAGATGTTCAAAACATTGCATCAAAATAGATTTTTGCACGATGGCAAGCTATTTTGAGTATTTTTGATTTTGATATTGAATTTATTAAAGGCGATACAAATTCACTCCCTGATTTTCTAACCAGAGAGTTTCTTCAAAACAGATAATGCCTCCCAAAAAGACAAAAGATAAAGGGAAAGGGATCCTCAAAGACCCTGTGTCCCAGACACCTTCCAAAGTCTCTTCTCCCCCTAAAGAAAAATTATTATCATCAGCCATGCCGATCAGATCTTGGATCGACACAATTGAAGATGATGAATCAAGAATTAAAGCCCTTGCCTCTCAGGATCAGGTAAATGAATGGGTAAAATCCATTTCTAATTCCCCGATTTTTACTCGCTCTACAAAGTTTTTCACAAAGCCAAATTTCTCCAAAAGAAAAAAAACTGTTTCTAAAGAAATTACTACAAAACCCTCTTCTCAAAAAGTTGTTCTTTCTGGTGAAAGTTCATCCTCCCAGATTGTTCTTTCACAATCAAAGCTTTCAAAGAAAATCTCGGATTGGTTTGATAAAACCTACTTCCAAAACATTTTAACTGTGGAAGATGGATTTTACCATTCTGACCCATTTCAAACAATTTCAAAGTTTTCCCCTGGATGGTTTTTTAAACCATGGGATTTAACAAAACCTCAAGCCTACTATGAATCCATTCTTGAAGCCACTGAGTCAGTCAAATTTAAACATTTCTTTCTCAGTGAAACCCATAAAGAACCTGCTTATTCTACTGCTACTATTTTAAATGTCTTGATCCCAAAGCAGTGGAATGACCATCTCCACAATCAAAAAAGATTCCCCGCCAATTTTCAAATGTATCGCCACATACATTGTTTGACCTATTCCTACTGGGATTATCAACAAGTCTGGTTTAACACACTCTTTATCCAAAATCCAAAGAAATCTCACTCATGGTTATTATTCTTTAATTCCAAAATAACCGTGCAAAGCCTTCCAAATTGGTTCCAACAGTGGTGGAACTATTTTGGCCCAATACCAGATATCCTAACTCCAAATGCCATCCAATGTTTAAACCTTTTTAAAGCCCATTACAAACCTTTTGAGTCTGAGAAAGATTCCCCCCTTTTCTCTGTTTTTGTACAAATTTCTTCCTTCCTTGGGTATGGATGTGGAACCTCAGATACCACACTCATGATTCCCAATTAATCCTTCAAAGAACTTTCAAAGTCAAATGGTGGAACAAATTTGATGAACAAACTAAATTGACCACAAACCTAATCTAAAATTGGCTCTTTGCCAAAGGTTTTCTTGCCCCATCTATTAAAGATGTTAGAGCCCAAGGAACCTTCCTCACCCAAAAGTCCAAAGCCCAATCTCTTCTTGCAGGTGCCAAAACAGAAGAAGAGTATTTTAAAGTCATGGAGCAGCTTCTTGCCTCCCGGTCCGAACCATCTGTACAAAGCTCAACCGATGATGAAGAATCTGAACCAATCATCTCCCTTGGAGACGACAATGAAGATGACTGCTTCGGATTATTGTCTCCTATAAAGCAATGTAAATAAGTTATTTACTTAAAATAAAAAAAAAAGAGTAGATTTCTGCTTCGGGTGGTCCTCTGGACACAAGTGAGAGCGCACATGTCTCTTCACCCAACTTTATATTTGTATTTTTTCCGTATAAAGCTACAGTAAAGACGACGCATAAAGCAACAGTGCCAATTTCCAGAGTTTACTGTGCACTTAAAACTCCGCTACAGTGAACAGTTTAAAAAGCTACAGGCCCGCTACAGTTTCAAAAAATTTTTGTATATAAGAATGACCGAAGACTTAGACTCGGCATTCTTTTGCCTTCCCTCTCTCTCTCTTCACTTCTCTCTCTATCTTCTCTAAAAAACTCTCTCTCTCTCTCTCAAGGAAATCTGGAGAAAGACTTGAAGGATATCTAATAGTCTTCGGACTAAGGATTAACTTCAAAAACCTGTCTTTCTAATTTTCCTTTTCTAAAAATTTCTCTCTAAAGCTTTCAATTAAATGTAAGCATTTAATTTGTAATTTTTTTAAAGCAATTAAAGTTTGTAATTAATTTTAATTTTCCGCAATTTACTTTTATGCACTTTAAATTTCAGCAATTTATTTTTAAAGCAATTTAAATTTATGCACTTTACTTTTATGCAATTTATTTAAAGCTTTATGCATGTTCGGCGATCTGATCTTCCATATCAGATCTGCTCATAAAAATTGTATGTTCCTCAGAAGCAAAGAGACCGGATCTCTGTCTTCTGTTGTATCTTCTCTTTTCCCTCCATTCAATCTAAATACTAGTTCTGGGATCCAGATCTAATATTTTTGTTTGAGCCTTGTGGTAAACAAGATTGCTAAAGCCCTAATAAAATTATTGATTGAAAATAATTAAAGAAAGGTATATAGGCTGGAAACCGTAACGCGTGCGAGGTAAGGGCAAATCTGTTCTAAGTCAGATTAACGCTCTGAGAAATTACCTCAAAGGCAGATTAAGTTCTGCATCGATCTGGATGGACAACGCCACGTACCTCCACTCGGTAAAATTTATTTTGTTTGTTTAAAGTCTGTGTTATTTTTCCTTTTTAAATTGCCTATTAAAATCAACCAATCTTAAATTTTCCTGAATCCACTATCGTCCTAGATCCTTTTCCTATTGACAACAATATTACCATCAAAATTTGATGGTAAGCGCCTTATAAGATGAAACCCTGCATTACGTAAGATTGTAGAGACTGACACATCAGACTTAGGTTATGGAGGTATATTAAAACAAGTTGATAATAATAAAGAACAAATAGTACAGTATGTTCCTGCACATTGGAATGAATGCCAAAGAAATTACTCTACTATTAAAAAAGAAATCCTTTCAATAGTTTTATGCATCTCAAAATTTCAAAATGATCTATTAAATCAGAAATTTTTGCTTAGGATAGATTGTAAAGCTGCAAAACATGTTTTAGAAAAAGATGTTCAAAACATTGTTTCTAAACAGATATTTGCACGTTGGCAAGCGGAGTTGTTTCTTTTTTAAAGGCTTCTAGGTCAGAGGAGGCTGTAGAGAAATTGTCTTGCTCTAGTACACCAATCCTGCTAGATTGGGCACTATCAGGAGCTATTTGAATTTTACTAGAAGAAGAAGCTTCTATCCTATCTAGTTGATCTCTAATGGCTTTAGCAAAATCTGATTTTGATTCTTGAACAAGCTTTTGACTATGTTTCGAAACCTGGAATGGTTTGAAAATAGGTTCTTTAAGCTTTTTATAAGAATCCGATTTTGTTGTAATAGGCTTTGATGAAAGAGGAGAAACAGTAATAGTTGACTTTTGGATTTGGTCTTCTATTCTAATCAACTGTTTTTCTATCGTATCTAGATTAGCATTACAGAAATTATTCTGTTGGATAATGCTATCTAAATCTGTTTTTGGGTCTTTATGTATTTTGTAAGGTGAAGCTTTAATCTTAATAGGTGGCTCACCATGATCGATGGATAAACTCCTAAAAGGTGGATGCTCATATTCTATGCTTTTATTACTATCAGAAAGGTTCCATTCATGGATCTTCTTTCTAACAGTAATAGGGTTAGAACTTTTAAAAGGATAAGAAATGTTATTGTTATTAGCATACATTTCAAACCAATCAAAAAACAAAATATGAATTTTATGTAAATTTACAAATTTATAATATTCTTCTTGTATTTCTTTTCTCTGGTTTAAGAAATGTTTAAAAAACCAAAGTCTTTTTTCTTTATTAACATCAGAATAAAAATCATTATGAAGTAGAGTTTTATCTAATTCAAATTCTTTTTCTATGGCATTAATCACATTTTCTGTAACCGCAAAAAATGTAGGAGAAGTCGGAGGAGAAGGTTCTTTCTCTTCCTGTCTTTGTTCCTGTTGATGACTAGTGTATATTGGGTGTGGTACACTAGTAGCATAATCAACAGAATGAATGGAAGAACTAGGTATATCCGAAGTGGAAAACCTAGGTTGACTTTTACAGGTTGAAAAGGAAGATTTATAACTGAAGGGATTTTTGTAAATTTTCTTTCTAGTGAGGAAACACTAGCATTAGAATCTTTATCAGAGAATCTAGTAGATGTAGATCTCCTGAACGAAAGTTTGACTTTACCATCTGAATACTGAGTCACATTTTGCAACTTTGTATTATGCTCAAGATGTTTTGGTATTGTTAGAGCAGTGGCTCATTCAGGAATCCATTCATCGGAAGGTTGACATCTTTTCATTGAATAGGTTTTGGAATTACAGTGTTTGCTTTGGAAAGGTCAGTCTGCAAGAGAAGAGTCTCATCTCTTTTTTACTGAAATTTATGTTGCGTATTGAACGCTAAGATCATGGCTTTGTATGATATTTTGAAAATTAATGCAACTGGAACATATCCTTCTAACATGTGATAGTTATGAGTTTTGATTTGTAAAATCATGCTTTTCAAAATATTTTTATCTTTTAATGAAACCGTTATGTTTGGATAACAATCAAAAGAAATTGGTCCTTTACAGAGACTAGATTCAATACTACTGTGTAAGGAATCATCAAAGGAGATGAACCTCCCATCCCTGCGGACAGCAAGAATTGAAGTATTTAATCCTTCTTTAGTTAAGGGTTTTATGCCTACTTGGATTAAACCGATGTGGACATAATTAAAGTTCTTTTCTTTTAACTTCTTTAAGGAATGTTCAGAGAATAGATGAATTGTTTCAAATGGTTTTGAAAGGGTGATATCTCTTTCTTCAGTCTTTATAACACAATCAGTCTTTAAAAAATCAAGTTTTTTTATTTTGTAAATTTTGTCTTTAGAAACTTTTGGTAAATCGCAATTATCAATAGCTTTATTAAAATCTTCAATAATGAATTCTTCTGAATTCACCACATTCTTTGAAACACTAGTCTTCTCGGAAGAAGAGGTAGAGAAAGATAATGTTCTATGGAGTAGAGAGTCCATGTTGTTTAAATCTTTTAATCAATTCTTATATGGATGCCTACAAGTATGGTTTTACTGCCCTAAACGGATCCCTGTCTTAAAGCGAGACTTACTACTAGTAAAAATTCAGCACACACACAGAAAACAATTTTAAAATTCAGACAACACAGATTCTTTACAACAATATTACACTATCTTCCCCCTGGCTCTGATACCAATAGGAAAAGGATCTAAGATGATAGTGGTTTCAGGAAAATTTACTATTGATGGACTTTAATAGGCAATTTTAAAAAGTTTTTTTTTTAAAAAAAGGTTGGCTCCTTCAAGAAATTCCTATTGGTTCTGATAGCAATAGGAAAAGGATTTAGGACGATAGTGGTTTCAGGAAAATTTACTATTGATGGACTTTAATAGGCAATTTTAAAAAGTTTTTTTACCAAAATTATTTAGGCAAACCTAAGCAACACAAGCTTTAAACAAACATACAAAACTTGGAAAATAAATTTACTAAGTTGAGGTACGTGGCGTTGTCCCTCCAGATCGATGAGATCCTTGGT
This sequence comes from Atalantia buxifolia, assembly GCA_030444775.1. Classification (NCBI taxonomy): domain Eukaryota; kingdom Viridiplantae; phylum Streptophyta; class Magnoliopsida; order Sapindales; family Rutaceae; genus Atalantia; species Atalantia buxifolia. The sequence goes on from CM059839.1 coordinate 13,748,981, forward strand.
AAACCAAGATATTTAAATCTCCTTTGGACCCAAATCTGACTTAGAACAGATCAATGGCTCGCACGTTCTGATTTCCAGCCTATATACCTTGCTTTGATTGATTTAAAATTTTATTAGAGCTTTAGCAATCTTATTTACCACAAAGGCTCAAACAGAAATATTAGATCTGGATCCCAGATCTAATATTTAGATTGAATGGGGGGAGAAGAGAAGATACAACAGAAGACAGAGATCCGGTCTCTTTGCTTCTGAGGAACGTACAATATTTATGAGCAGATCTGATATAGAAGATCAGACTGCCGATCATGCATAAAACTTTAAAGAAATGCAGAAAATTAAATTGCTTTAAAAGTAAATTGCGGAAATTTAAACTGCATAAAAGTAAATTGTAGAACTTTAAATAAAATTAATTACAAACTTTAATTGCTTTAAAATAAATTACAAATTAAATGCTTACATTTAATTGAAATCTTTGAAGAGAAATTTAGAAAGGAAAATTAGAAAGACAGGATTAGATCATTGATGGCTTTCTCCAGATTTCCTTAGAGAAGAAAGAGAAGAGAGAAAGAAAGGGAAAAATCACAAGACAGGAAAAATATTCCTTGATGTCTTGATCCTGGTTTCCCAGAGAGAAAGAGAGAAGTAGAGAGAGAGAGAGAGAATTAGAGAGAGAGAGGGAATAGAAAAGAATGCCGAGTCTAAGTCTTCGGTCATTCTTATATACAAAAATTTTTTGAAACTGTAGCTTTAAACTGTAGCGCGTCTGTAGCATTTTAAACTGTCAACTGTAGCGGAGCTGTAGCTTTTAAACTGTAGCTTAGAAATGAGGCTTTATACATCTTTACTGTGTCTTTATACGGAAGAAATACAAAGGACTATTACAACATACAAAATATAGTAAAACTCGGGTGAAGAGACATGTGCGCTCTCACTTGTGTCCAGGGGACCACCCGAAATACAAAGAAATTTACAGAAAATGAAAATTACTTTTTTTTTTACAATAGTAAACATATTATTTACTATGCTTTACTGGAGGGAAAATTCCGAGGCAGTCGTCTTCATTTTCGTCTCCAAGAGAAATAAAAGGCTCTTCTTCATTATCATTTGACGAGCTGGCGGCAGACGTCTCTGATCTTGAAGCAAGGAGCTGTTGCATAACTTTGAAATACTCATCTTCGGTTTTGGCACTGGCTAAGAGTGATTGGGCTTTGGATTTTTGAGTGAGAAATGTTTGTTGGGCTTTTTTGTGCTTTATGGTTGGTTCAAGAAAACCTTTTGAACAGAGCCAGTTACGGATTAGGGTGTCATTTAATTTTGTCTGTTCATCAAATTTTGACCACCGCTTGACTTTAAATGTTCTTTGTAAAATAAGTTGGGCTTCATAAGTATGATACCTAAGGTTCCACATCCAGTCCCATGGAAGGAAGAAATTTGTACAGAAGCAAAGAAATAGAGGAAACCTTTTCTCTGCGTCAGAAGGGATATAATGGGCTTTAAAGAGATTTAAACAGTGAGTAGCATTTGGAGTTAGAATGTCTGGAGTTGGGCCAAAATGGTTCCACCATTGCTGAAACCAATTTGGAAGGCTTTGGACGGTTATTTTCGAATTAAAGAAAAATAACCCGGAGTGAGATTTTTTAGGGTTTTGTATAAAGAATGTGTTAAACCAGGCTTGTTGATAATCCCAGTAGGAGTAGGTCAAGCAATGTGGTAGACACATTTGAAAATTGACGGGGAATCTCTTTTGGTTGTGGAGTTAGTCATTCCACTGTTTTGGGCTCAAGACTTTTAGAATAGTAGCAGTGGAATAGGCAGGTTCTTTATGGGTTTCACTGAGGAGGAAATGTTTAAATTTTACTGACTCAGTGGCTTCAAGAATAGCTTCATAATAGGATTGGGGCTTTGTTAAGTCCCTTGGTTTAAAAAACCATCTAGGAGGGAAAAACTTTGAAATTGTTTGAAACGGGTCAGAATGGTAAAATCCTTCTTCCACAGTCAAAATGTTTTGGAAGTAGGTCTTATCAAACCAATTCGAAGTTCTCTTTAAAAGCTTTGATTGTGAAAGAACAATATGAGAAGATGAACTTTCACCAGAAAGAACAACTTTTTGAGAAAAAGGCTTTGTAGTAATTTCTTTAGAAATAGGTTTTTATTTTGGAGAAATTTGGCTTTGTAAAAAACTTTGTAGAGCAAGCAAAAATTCAGGGGAACTAGAAATGGATTTCATCCATTCATTTACCTGATCCTGCGAGGCAAGGGTTTTAACTTTTGATTCATCTTCTTCTATCATGTCAATCCAAGATTTGATCGGCATGGCTGATGATAATAATTTTTCTTTAGGGGGAGAAGAGGCTTTGGAAGGTGTTTGAGACTCAGGGTCCTTGATGATCCCTTTTCCTTTGTCTTTTGTCTTTCTGGGAGGCATTATCTGTTTTGAAGAAATTCTCTCGTTAGAAAATCAGGAACAGAATTTTTATCTCCTTTAATAAATTCAATGTCAAAATAAAAAACACCCAAAATAGCTTGCCAACGTGCAAATATCTGTTTAGAAGCAATGTTTTGAACATCTTTTTCTAAAACATGTTTTGCAGCTTTACAATCTATCTTAAGCAAAAATTTCTGATTTAATAGATCACTTTGAAATTTTGAGGGGGCATTTTTTAAACCGAATGGCATAACAGTTCATTCGTACTGTCCAAATGGAACAGTAAAGGCGGTTTTGTAACGGTTTTTAGGGTGAATTTGAATTTGCCAAAATCCTGATTTCATATCGAATTTAGAAAATATGAAAGCAGAATGTAATTTTTGAAGTAAATTTTTTTTATTTGGTATGAGATACCTAATCCATTTTAGTGCTTTATTCAGAGGTTTGTAGTTTATGACAAGTCTTGGTGTTTCTATTTCTATTTCAGAGTTTTTATTGAAATAGAAAGCAGCACAAGACCAAGGAGATCTAGATTTTACAATAAGGCCTTTAGACTCTAAATGGGTATTTTTATAATAATCTTTTTATAAAAATATAAGTGTTCAAACTAATTTTTAAATTATAACTAAACCCACACAATTTATTTTTTATGTATTCATCAGAAATGATGAAACAAATTTGGTAGCCACTCAATTTTCAGACAAGCTTATTATAATTTCCTAAATCTCATTCTTTGTGGAATTTGGTAGCCACTCTTTAGTCTTTAATCTAATGGTTAACACCTTCTTGACTCATCTTAACGTGATAATTTTTCAATAGAATTAATTCCCCCTGATTTAAGACGCGACCTTGCATCTTTCTTTGTCATTAATTTCCGAGCATGTCTCGACAAACCTCCTGCTTTTGTATTAATTTGGAATAGAACAACATTGAATCAATATTTTTTTAGAAAAATAATAATGCTATTCATAATTATGCTATACATATGTATGTATGTATGTATGTCTTTAATATTGCGAATTTAATAAACCGAAGACACCCTTTTCCTATTGGTATCAGAGCTAGGGGGAAGATAGTGTAATATTATTGTAAAGAATCTGTGTTGTCTGAATTTTGAAATTGTTTTCTGTACATATATATCAACACAGAATCTATATTATTATTCTTTGAAATTGGTTTCAAAGAATTTGTGTTGTCTGAAAACCGAAATGGAGAAAGACATACATACATACATACATACATATATATATATATATATATATATATATATATATATAATCTGTGTTGTCTGAAAACCGAAATGGAGAAAGACATACATACATACATACATACATACATGCATGCATATATATATATATATATATATATATATATATATATATATATATATATATATATATATATATATGCATGTATGTATGTATGTATGTATGTATGTATATGTATATATGTATGTATATATATATAATCTATCTTTGCCGCCTTGATTTTCATTCTGCAATAGTATAGTAATTTATAATTAATTCCATCATAAACTGTACAAGTTCATGAGCATTGATCAGAAAAAAAAAAACATCATTTTTTAGATCATCTAATGGACACATAATCAGAGAAACAACACATGATCATGTGTCTTGCCCCACAAACATGACCATACAATTTGTACGCGTTACCTTAGCACCTCCCAAGTCATCCCAAAGTCGAAGAATTGTTGCGATTGATGATACAATAGGTGGGTTGTTGTCAATGAGTTGCACAGTTTCATTGGTGATGCCATTACCCAGGAGAAAGAAAATGTGCACAAGTACTAAGTGTACCCTTGTATTAGGAATGACAAAATCTTCTATAAGTTTGAGGTTTTATGGAGTCTCACATCAAATGAAGTGAATTTTGAATAATTTAAGGGAATTAGGTGGGGAATAGAGAAAAAATAATCTCTAAATTCTTAATGGAAGCGTTTGGTTTTGTACTCCCCACCTACCCCCACCCCAATCCTCATATATATAAATATTTTTTAATTCTTATTTAATAATTTTTATTTTATTAATTACAATGTTGTTAATAAATTTTTTTTTTATTTTTACCTAAATAAATGGGCTATAATCCAAAGAAAACTCTACAACATAATTCTTATTCAACCTTAAAATATTGTTATATTTTCTTTTCTTTCTTAAGGTGCTGTTCTCTTCAAACATTTTTCAATTTTGATATCATTTCAAGATATTATTTCAGACTGTTGGAGTTTTTTTAAATAATTTAAATACCTTATAATATGGTAATAATTTTACTTAAGTCTTTAATTTTTACTTTACTAAAATTATGTATCCATATCTACTATAAAATAAGTAATTGAGGAATAGAAACGAAATTTTTAATGGGGTAGAATGGGGTAGGCCTCCTTGCCCCTACCCCATCCCCACCCCACCCCATTGCCACCACTACCCTGAACTAACAATCCCATTGTCCAAGTACTCTACAACCTTAAGCAATTGCTCGAAAGCAAACGATTTTGCCCCTAGTAGAAACACGCTGCACAAACTTCCCCACTGATGGTGCACTCAACACAATTAACATCAATAAATTAATTAGATTGGAAATCTTGTTAATTATATATATGTTGCACCGTCATTTTTGTTTTCATGCGAACATGTTGTTAAGAGTCTTAAAACATATCTTCATGTACTCTTGCAGTTGATCAATGCCCTCAGGATCCCATTGGCAATATTAATAAGGGGAGAAATTCTAGAATATATTGTCAAAAAGTAAGTGGTGGGCATTGTTAGTGCCCCACCACAAAGGAAAAAGAAAAAAGAGAAGAAGAAGAAAGAAAGAAGGTGGCGGACCGCGCAGGTAAGAAAAAAGAATTAATAAAAATAATATATAATTAATGAATAATGCCCAAATTTTATTTATAAATAGAAACGAAGAGAAGGGCCAAAAGCATTCCATTGTGAGAAGCAATTCTTGCATTTAAGAGAGTAGAGAGTTTTGAAGATCTCAAATAATAAGGGCCCGTTCAGTATTGTTTCTGAATTTGTATTTTCTGAGAATAAAAATGGAAATAAAAATGGTGTTTTGCAGTTGCTGTATTTCGAATTTAAGTATGCATTTGGTATCATTTTTGCATCCTGTATTTTAAAACTGAAAACAATAATATGCACTCGGTAGACACAGTTGAAATGATAAAAACAGAGAATATGAGCTCAATAATAATTTTTTCAAAAACAGTTTTTACTAGCATTTACGTCATATTTATAGTTATAAAATAATTATTTAGCTAATACATATACAAATACAACATAATAATTTAAACAAAATTATTATAAAAAAATTACATGATAATAAAGTTTTAGAATTAACATTAATTAAAAAAAAGTTTTACATTATCATTGTTTTTATATCATAATTAAGATATTTATTACAACACATGATTTAAACAAAATAATTATAAAAAAATTACATGATAGACATTATGCATTACGTATGTAATCATGCCATATAGAAGCTGCAATTTTATCTCTTGTAGCATTCATCTCTACGACACTTGCTGGAGATAAATCAATATTAGTAAGTGGCCTACTAGTGTCTCCTTCTTCATTGGTAACCAAATCTTGCACATCAAAGTCTCCAAATAACCTATCACTTGTATTTTCTCATCGAATAAAATTATGTAAAGCGCAACATGCAATTGGAATTAAACGTTGCTTACGTAAACTATAATTCCATCTAAAGTAATAAATTGAAATACTTTAGATAGAATTATAGATTGTTTGACTGAATTTATCCAGGACAAAGCTTGAAAAATCTCTACTTCTCTCTAATAACAATTGGAATTTACCTAATGCATTTTCTCTGTAAAAAAAAAAAATTTGGAGTGACAGGCAATAAATTCAACTTATGCATCATCAACAAAATGAAATTTTTAGTAAAATCAATATCATGGCAATGACAATCTTGAACAATATCATATTTACAAGCTATTAAAAAAAATTAAAATCACTCAAATAATTTCTAAAAATTTTAAATTCTCAGGCTTTTTTTAATTCTAAATGTCATATATACAAATTCATTGCTGTCCAAAAACATCCTACTTTAAGAAATATTTAAAAGTTAATTAAGTCAGAAATCTTGTAAATTATAATGTCCTTTTTCTCGTTTTAAATTGGTTTCCAAAGAATGATGTCTATGCTTACAGAAGCAAAACATGTCAAACAGCAGCATCAATTGCAATAGAATCATGCTATTGCACCCACTTAATTTTTTTTAAATAAAACTGTAGAATTACGAATTGAATCATCAAACAATTAATTACTAATACCGGTGAGTGACAGATCTGGGAGAGCACCAGCAGCTGGACGAAGACGAGCAGCAACAACTGAGCAAAGACGGAGCAGTAGCGACTGAGTGGAGTCAGAGCAGCAGCGGCAGTGGCTGAGAGTGCAGATTTGCTAAGAAAATGGAGAGAGTGCAGTGAAGAGATAAGGAGGAGAGAGTGGATCGGGAGAAATAAAGAGAGAGAAAGATATTAGATGAAGATAAGGGGAGGGAGAGAGTGCAGATTTGGTGCAAATGGATGAAGAAAGTTACGGGGAAGAGAGAGCGACAGTGAAGAGATAAGGAGGAGATCACGATTTTTCTTTTGTTTTTTAATTCATTTTTAGGTGTAGTTTGTAAAATTTGGAGAACATGTTTAACATGTTTTCAGTTTGGTAGTTATAATAATGAATTCGGATTTTGTGTTTTGTAATTTGTTTTGTGAAAAAAATCCATCGAACATGTTTTATGTGTGTATTATAAAAACGAAAATGAAAACATTGCTTGGAAAAGGGTACCGAACGGGCACTAAAGCTCTTGTTTTAGTGTTTTGAGAGTTTGGGTGTATTGGAGTTTTGGGTGGTGAGACAAAATACTACAATACTCGTAACTCATTTTCACTAGTAAAATATTTTTCTTCTGTCTCTGATCGTAGACGTAGGCTAAAAACCGAACCACATAATTTCTGATGTCCCTGTGTGATTCTGTTATTTCATTATTTCTCAATTTCACTTTAGTTGTGTGTCTGTTTTACCAATCAATTTCCCAACAATGGTATCAGAGCTATTGGTTGTATTTTTTGGAGTCGGGTACTGTTCACGTAAACGGTACTATTTGCATATATTGTAGTGTTCACGAGAAACGGTGAGAGCGATTCAAGAATTTTTCTTGTGTAAAGCAGGGAATAATGGTGTGAGTAGAGTAATCGTGTGGTTTTGTACATGTCTAGGAAAGTTCTGTCACAAAGGCGATAAGAGCTTAAGAAGTCTAGGTTTTAAATGGGACCATTGTGACCCCTCCAATCTTTCCTGGGAACTTTCCTAGTGTGCATTTTCACACGTACTTACAACTATTCAAGGTGGTTCACCAACTTGTGTGAAGTATTTATCAATAAAATGGCGGTAAAGTATGAAATTGAAAAGTTCAATGGGAACAATTTCTAACTGTGGAAAATGAAAATAAAGGCTATATTTAGGAAAAATAATTGCTTGGTAGCAATTGGAGAAAGGCCCACTAATGTGTAAATTCTAATGCTATGGGTGTTAATGTGCAAGTGTACACAACAAATAATATAATGATGAGTATTCAAGATCGTCACCATAGAGATTGATGTTATCAAATTTGCTTCAGCAACCTAAATAGTATAGTTTTGTTCTAAATTAAAATAAGATAATTTATGAAACTAATAAAGTAATAAAAATAAAATTGCAATAAAATAAATTTTAATGTCAAACACAAGGATGAAATCAATGAAAATTGAGTAGTTAAGTGATTAAACTCACTTAATAATTTTGACTATTTTTCTAATTAGGAACATGTCGCTACAGCATTTACTACAGTACTGAACAAAATCCCTCATGCATCATGTCATCTGCTGAATATCTTATATCTATATACAACCTAACAGCGATTAGTTATTATGCTAACATTAGATATAACATTATGCATTCTAGGTTCCAATTATCCTACAAGGTGAATCCATAGATCTAGTTCTTCACTAATCTTAGATCAAGTATAGCCCTATTCAAATCAAGATTAACTCAACTTTGGAAACCCAATCTAAAACCAAGTATTATTTTAATGAGATCTACCAAGTCAGACCTTTTTTATGCTCTTTTTTAACTAATGTCCCTAAATAGGTGATCAGCCGAAATAGAGAATAAAAATAAATACAATTAAGATAAAATTTTGTGACAATGTTGGGTCATAAAATAGAGGAAAATGAATGTACAGAGCGTTTACTTCAAAGTCTACCAGATTCCTATGATGAGCTCATCATCAATCTGACAAACAACAACCAAGCAGACAGTCTAATCTTCGATGATGTTGCAGCCTCCATATTAAACGAGGAGAGCAAGCGAAAAAATAAGAAAGACAAATAAGCAAGTTCGCAGCAAGTAGAAGCTTTATCGGTGACGAGAAGGAAATCAACGGAACGTGCCCCCATTATGGGTCACAACCATGGTAGATTAAAATCCAGAAGTAAGAAGAATGTCAAATGCTACAATTGTGGTAAGAAATAGCACGTCAAGAAAGAGTGTTGGAACTACCAAAAGAGAAGAAATGGTAAAGATTCTAAGTCATCAAATGCTTTAGGGTGTGTAGCTAGTACCTCAGATGATGGCGAAATTCTCTACAGTGAGGCAACACCTGTTTTAGAAGGCAGAAAACAATTACCTGATGTCTGGTTTACAGACTCAGAAGTTACCTGGCACATGACCTCTCGCAGAGAATTGTTCCACACATATAAACCTATCTCAAGAGGATTTGTATATATGGGTGATGATAATGCCTTGGAGATCGTTGGTACTGGTACTGTCAAAATAAAAATATTTGATACTACAATTCACACAATTGGGAGGTACGACATGTCAAAAGCCTAAAGAAAAATCTATTGTCATTGGGACAAATAGATAGCTATGGGTGCAAAACTCATGTGAAAAATGGGATCATGAAGATTGCTAGAGGCGTGCTTGTATTGATGAAGGCAGAAAAGATTGGTGCTAATCTGTTCATACTTTAAGAGGGAAATACTACAGGAAGTTGAATGGAGAAGAATCATCAATGATGTGGCACCTCAGACTCGGCCACATGTCATAACAAGGTTTGAAGATTCTCTCTGAGCGAAAATTACTTCCTGGGCTCAAATCGGTGAACTTACCATTTTGCAAGCATTGTGTTACAAGTAAGTAGCATAGATTGAAATTCCGCAGATCCAATGCCAAAAGTAAATGTATTCTACACTTGGTTTATTCTGATGTCTGAGAATCGCCGAATATGTCCATGGGAGGTGCAAAGTACTTAGTTACTTTTATTGATGATTATTCCAAGAGATGTTGGGCGTATCCAATCAAGAAAAGTTAGATGTGTTCTCAGTGTTCAAACAGTGCAAAGCACGGGTATAACTTGAATCGGGAAAGAGGATAAAGTGCTTGAGGACAGATAACGATGGAGAGTATATAGACAGCGAGTTTCTTGCTTTCTATAAACAAGAAGGTATTCAGAGGCAATTCACGGTGGCATACACTGCGGAGCAGATGAACATGACTCTTACAGAAAGAATAAGAGCTATGTTAAGAACTGTAGGTCTACCCAACTCATTTTGGGCAGAAGCAGTCAAAACTGTTTGTTATGTAGTAGTATATATGAATGTGTGTGACTCACGTTAAAGTTATTAGGGTATTCACTGGGATAAATGAAATGTTTCAAAGAGGTAGAAAGCCATGTGTTATTATTAATGTTGCCCTTTTTATTATTAGGGATCAAAGAATTAATGTCATTGAGGTTTGGCTTGCCAACTTTCGATATTTTTTCTGGAATAACTTGAATGTGGGATGAATCAGACAAAATATCTTTGGAAGAGAAAGCTATGTAATCTATGGAAATAGTTATTCTTGATAGAGAAAAGAGAATTGGTTCAATAGGTCGAGAATATGAAGAATACACGAAGCACTACGGTCAGTCGCACATTTGGGCCACTGACTCACTCGCTTCTTTTAAATTCGACAAGTGTCCAATTTTACTTTTGATCGGGACTCGTAGATAACAATTTAGTCTCATTCTTTCAATAAGTTATTGGATTTTTTTTACCCACTACTTTAAAAATATTTACACTCAAAAAGCCATTTACTTCTCTATTCAAAAACTAAATTGCCCTTCTCTTTTTGTTTGTTAGTAAAAAATTTTGAAAAATCATACAACCCAAACTATTACACACCAGTGCTCTCAACTGTTCAATTGAAACAATTTCAATTTATAAACTTCATTGTCCGAATGGTTTTTGGAGTATACAATTCTATTACAAAAACAAGAGCAATCAACAAAATTTATGACTACTTATAATGACAAAATTTTGTTCAAAAAACATTGATCACAAAAATAGTTCTTCTTTGTGGATTGAACAATTCTCCGTTAGTGAACAAAACATTACCTTGAAAACTTCTTTATAATTTGGAAGTAAATTCCAAACTATACACATAAATAAGTGTTATAACAACATTAACAATAAACGATGACAATCAATAAGTATTTAAAAACGATATTACCATCATTAAACATTGTTGATTTTGAACAAAAATCTGATAATCACCAGAAAAATTCTTCAAAGATTCATAATCTTCTTGTTGGACATTTAAGATTTATTCAATATAAGTTCCAATAAGTACAAAAAATTCATATATGATAAATTACAGTATAATACATGTAAAAAGTAAAATAATATACTTAACATACCATTTCTTGCAAGCAATCTTGTGTATCACAAAGATCGTTAGCATTTTCATTCCTTAAAGTTGAATGTTCTTGGGACTAAAAATTAAAAAAAAAATTGAAGTTGTTACATACAAATAAATTTCTAATAACTAAGAAAAGAAATATCACATAAAATATTTTATATAACAAACCATTATTTGAGAGGAATTTTTGGTCTCAACGTTCTTTAGAACCTTTAAAAAAAAGATGTTATCATTAATAAATAAATATATAAAAATTTAAATGTGTCATTAACAATGTGTGTGTGTGTATAAACATGTTAACTAACCTTTCTTGATTTGGTGTTGAGTATTCTTTTCTTACATTTGTCAATTCCTTTCTTGATTCGTTTAAAAGCTCCTTCCGTATTTAATATTTGTGGATCAAGTAATGAGATATCATGCAGCAAATTACCATCAATATTTTTCTTGTCAACATTGTAAGCTCCATCCAATTCAACTTCATGTTTTTCGAGAGAACAATTCACCCTTGTACATTTTTCCAATGCATCCTGTAATATGCACAGCATGCAATATTGACAATTCCATTGGATAATGAGCCTTCTTTACTCAATTTTGTAGCTTAATGAAATAATTTGTTGAAATGTTGCTTTTTGAATTCTATTCCCTCTGGAATATTACTTGTAGAACTTTTATAATGCAATCTCTTTGCATCCTTACTTCATTGTTTCAATATGTAATAAGTTGGAATATTAAAAACACCAAGAGATTGAGAACACATAGTACATGCCTACCAAGAAATCCATTATACTCAAACAGTTGATAAAAACAATTAGTTTCTTGACTCTTTGCTTCCCAATTCACCATAAAAGCTGCATTTTTCTCCAAATCTTTAACGTCAAAGGTCTTTATTGTGCCAACTTCTAGCTTTTGTACTCATAAATATGATGATGTTCCTAAAACTTCAACTTGAAATTTCTTGAAAACTTCATGTATATAGATTGTGGACATTTATTTCTCAAAGGGTGAAGAAGACTTTAACATCGGTTCCTTATGCCATTACTGAAACCTGCATAAGCTTCCTTTTCTTGTCTACCTTGTAAAGCCACTTTGTATTGTTCAAAAAATTCTTTCAATGATGTCTTCTTGCTAACATATTTATCAAAAAAAAAAAAAAAAGTTGATGCTTTCAGACCATTGGGTTGTAGATAATCCAACAAAAAATGTATCCCTCATGTAAGGAGGCACCCAAAACTTGCAATCTTCATATAATGATCATAGCCACTCATTCCCTTCAAGCTCAACTCTCCAATCATATTATACCATTTTTTCTCAAATTCCTCCTCCAACCATGAGTTGTAAACATAGTCGTTGAATATTCTCATAAAAGATCCATCTTTCTTGATCACATGGCTAAGCTTTTCGTGAATATTCCTTAGTATGTACCACATACAAAATTGGTGTCGTGTATTTAGAAAGACAATAGAAAGGGCTGATTTCATAACTTTGTCATGATCGGTTAATATAGTAATTAGATGCTTTCTAAGGAGCAAATGGCATTTTATATTTGTTTGTAATGTATGTAATATCAAAGGAAACAATATCTCCAAAAATCTTATAAGCCTCTCTACTAGTTGCATCTACCAAAAAAAATAAAAATTGTTTAACCTCTGTTTTTCATCTAAGTACACTACATAAAAAAAATTAGAATTCTCTTCCTGGATTTGTATAAAGTGATTAAGCAATGCTCTAGTATCACTCATTTCTAGTGCTAGTTGATGTTCTTTATCCAAATGGTTTTCATTATCTTTGTCTGTGTACACAACATTTTCATATTCGATATTTCTTTTGGCCATTGTAGCAAATTAAAAAAACTAATTTGTACCAACACGAATTGCATGTAACATATTAATACTATGTTTATTGGAAAATGCAATACTTCTATGGCATGGCAAATAATGTGCATGGCTAGGATAAAGCTCATGGATATGTTCCTTTATGAAATTTTGAACATACCAATTGGCACAAGAGTTTCTTTTGACATGCAACAAAGCCTTAAAATCTACTTTCAAACATGGGCATGTATTGATAACACTAGATTCTGGTTTTATCTCACACCTTGTACATGCGAACTTTGCACCAATAAATTCTCCCGATAACTTTGGTTGATGGCTGCATTTCTTTGAGATATCGAACCTTGTATCCTTAGCATACTTTAGATAGAAAAAAATATGCATCATCTTATGTATCAAACTCCAACCAATATAAGGCTCTAAATTCTTGTCATCTTTATCATCCACCGTGTTTTCATTCACCACATTTCCATGAATCACTTTCCCGCACTCATCCTAATTTGTATTTAAATCAATTTGTAAATTCATGACTACCTAATTAAAGACACAAAAAGTAAAATGTAAACAACAACATTGTATGAATAATTTAGCACTGTAAATGCAAGCAATCGATTTTCATATAAACTTATTGATTATTCAAACATAATTATAAAGAATTACTTTTTTAATAAATAAATACCAATTAACTTAATAATTTTCATAATTTAGATAGAAAATACACAATTTTTCTTCTATTATTATACATTAACAATAACAAATCATCATGACACCTAATCTATATAGCAAAATGATAGTATTCTTAATTTTAAATAAATAATAAAAAATCTATTCTAATTTAAGTGATATTATAAAATGTTGTTTTATAAAGGAAAAGTTAAGTGAATTTACCAGAATCAATTTTGCTAAACGACTTGTTTGTGGTAGCTGAGACTATACTTTCAGATTAAAAGTTTCATATACAAATGCTTTGCACTCGCACGACGCTTTTGAAAGTGAGAACTTAGGAGTAGGGGAAAAGGCAGTGTGTTAAAGAAGCTTTACAAAAATAGAAGGGCAATTTAGTATTTGAACAGAGAAGTAAATGGCATTTGAGTGTGAATTGTTAACATGTATATGTTCATTATATTGATTTTGATGATAACAAACTTTAAATGTTTTTGATTAAAATGTTAGAGTTTTCATTAATAAAAAAATTCTCAAAAGCCATATATTCTTTCTAAATGTGCTCATGAAATATGGATAATCGTTAACTTTAATCGAAAAATAATTCCCTGTAAAATTTGGTTAAAACTGTGATTCTGAAAGTGAACGGTGAACCGTTAACCTTGAAACAATTAAGCTTGAACCGGTTAGCAAAAATGGATAAGGCAAATCAGTTTTGCAAGTTATTGCAATTAAACGGCGAGTCGTTAACTTCAAACGGCTAATCGATAATTTCCATAATGTCATTCCATGCTAACCTTCAACCGTTTAACAAGAATGGATAGCAGAAATTTGTTTTGTAGGTCTCTGGAAATTAATGCCAAATTGATAGTGACAAACGGTCAACCATTAATTTGAAATTTAACTCAACGGTAACTTGGACCAATCAAAACGGTTAACCAATAACGGTTAATGGCGATCCGATTTCGGGCAGAAAGTCAACAATGGCGATTTTTTAGCTCCAACTATAAATAAGCTCAATCAAATTCAAACAAGGGTTGATCACAACGTTATCATTGAGTTTATAATCGAGAATACAATATTCATTGAGCTTCAAATTCATTATTGTTTCATTTATTCACACATTGAGCATTGGTTTGTAATTTTATATATTATGTGAGAGAAAAACAAATTTGTAATCTTTGTTTTGAGTAATTGTAAGTGTTGACATACACTTAGATTAAAAGATTGGAGATAATCTCTTGGTGTAAATTTGATTGACACCTTTTAAGTCAATTGTAAGTGTTCTTGAAGCCTTGAAGGCTTGATTAGTGGAATCCTCAAGCTCAGTGTGCTTGGAGGCGTGGACGTAGGCAAGGTTGGCCGAACCACGTAAAAATCTCTGTGTCTCTTTTCCCTTATCTTTTTATATTTTGGTTGATTTATTTATTATTGCTTTAAATTCGTTTAAGATTTGCATCAAGTTTTGTTTAAGAATTGCATAATTTTTAGAAACCCAATTCACCCCCCTCCCCTCTTAAGTTGCTTAGACTTTATTTCACGAATATGTTTAAAGTAGTGGGTAAAATAATATCCAATAACTTATTGAAAGAATGAGACGAAATTTTATCTGCAAGTCCCAATAAAAAGTAAAATTGGACACTATTGAGTTTGAGAGAAGCAAGTGAGTCAGCCATGGCACTCCTTATAGCTCGAGAATATGAAGAATAAATAAAGCAATTATAGAAAACATTTCTCGTCCGAGTAGAATAGATTTATCCACGTGCTTTTTTGAGGAGGCGATAAGGACAACTGGAACCCACTGCATGTGTACGCCTCAATTAGGAAATGCTCGCTTCGTTTTTCGATGTTGACTTCTTTTAATTCTTATATTTTAAAAAATATCTCAAAATATCCTTATATTTAAATTTGTTACATTCTTACCATATTTTTTTTTTTTACCATAATACGCTCGTAATAATATTCTTTACATTAATTAATTTGTTTATAAGAATTTAATTAGCACATTAGCTGATAAATATTAGTATGAAAAAGCTAGTATTTTTTGAACCCATGCAACAATTTTGCTGATAATTTGTTTATAAATAAATTAACATCAGCTAACTTTAAACAATATTTAATTTCCTTCGGATAATTTTTACTAATAATTATTTTATAAAAAAATGAATTTATAAAATTACTCTAAAAGTAAAATAATGATGTAAAAATTTGTGAAAAATTTTATGTTACTTTTAAGGCTAATTTGGTAAATTAATATTTTTCTCCTTTTATTAATTTCCTCAAAAAGGCAAGAATATTTTTACAGAAGTATTATTGTAAAAGGAAATGAAAAATAAAGGTACAAGTGAAATATATTTAACATTAAGGGTGTCTTGAATTTTTTTTTTTTTAATATAAGGATCAAAAAGATACTTAACTTAAACTATAAAGAGTAAACAACTATTTACCCCTCAATTATAAAATAAATTAAATATAATAATTAGACACCATCAATTAATCAAAAACTCTAGCCGCCACTGCCACTTCCCTTCATGCCACCATCTTCCTATTGGCTGTCTGTAGGACAACTAAAAAACGCTTTTTGTATTCTTCATGTGCTCTATCTTCTCCTACATTTTGTGGGTGATACGTATTCTGAAATTTAAAATTTCATCTCAAATATGTAGCTGACATTATATAATTAATTCACTTATAATTGATGAAAAATCGATCACTTTATGAATAAAATCACATTATTTGCAATGAAATGTGGGCATAAAATTTTTCTCATTAATACTTTCGAACTTATTTAATTTATTTTAACCGAGTAAATTATATATATAATACATTGATTTGTAAGCATAACGTATGAATTCATATCAGGTGAGTAATGGGTTTTGGGGCTTTGGCAAATGTGGGTTCTGTCTTTTATATGATTATGATCACTTTTTTATCTATTGATTTAAGGGAAAAGGATAAACACATCCCCAACGTTTAGGCAAAGAGACAAAAATCCCCCTAACGTTTCAAAAAAGATATTTACACCCCAATTTATTATAATTTTACCATTATACCCTTCCAGCATATAAAAAAAATTATTAGATTATCCAATTTGTCTATATATTGTTAATAAAATTATAAATATATCCTATTTGTCTCATTCCTCTATTTAAATTTTTATCAATAACTAATTTTCAAAAAAGACATCTACACACTTAAAAAAAATTGTAAATAAATTATAATGTTAAAAATAAAATTGGTTATTAATACCATAATAAATAACATAGAAAATTAGGTATAAATGTACAAGTTTAAATGATTGACATGTGGAGAATTGTTAAATATACAAGTTTAAAGTTTAAATAAAATTGGTTATTAATAACCAATTTTATTTTTAAAATTATAATTTATTTACAATTTTTTTAGGTGTATAGATGTCTTTTTTGAAAATTGGTTATTGATAAAAATTTAAATAGAGGAACTAGGCAATGAGGGTATATTTATAATTTTTTTTATAATATCTAATTTATCTATTTATAATTTTATTAATAATATATAGATAAAATGGATAATCTAATAATTTTTTTTATATGCTAGAAAGGTATAATAGTAAATTATAATAAACTGGGGTGTAAATGTCTTTTTTGAAACGTTAGGGGAGTTTTTGTCCATTTGTCTAAACGTTGACGGTGTGTTTGATGTTTCCCCATGATTTAATTTGCATTCGTTAATTGATCTGTAGCATCCTTCTCCCTTAAACAAACCCGCATCACCTGCCTAACCTAGTTCTCCCTCATATATTGTTTTACCAAATCCTATTCCCAACCTCAATATTAAATTTCAGACAAGGGCATGTTAAAAGTAGTGATATTTTCTGAATTTCATTAAAAGCAAAGATATCTGGGAAGAAAATTCTAAAAGAAAGGAGGAGGATTTGTTGAGGTTTCAAGAGCTGGATCCGTCTGTACTGGACAAGTTGGAGAAGCTGTAAATCGTGATAAGGAATCACGGGGCATATCAAAGGAGGAGTACTTGGAATCCAAAAGAAAACCCAAGGAAAAGCCTAAGGAGAAAAAATTGGAATCGTGCAAGGGATTGGCTCAAAAACGGGAAGCTGAGGCTAGATTGCGGGAATTAGAACTTGAGAAGGACAAACTATTAGCCCGATCAAGAGAGATGATCCCGAACTTGAGAAAATGCCGAAGGGTAGATTGAGATGGGGAGGTCCAATCATTAATTTTTCACTCCAACACTGGAGTGTGAGGATGGACGACAGACTCGAGTTGTGAGCTTGTCTCCGCACTGACAGTAAAACTAAACCAAGAACTAATGTTAGTTAATGGTGTGTTTACTTGAGAGTTTAAGGAATGTGAATAAAAAAATAAGAATGAAATTTATGTTTATTTGGCAAAATGTAATTTGAGAATGTGAATAAAATATGTGAGTCCCACACAATTTGGGAATAAGTAATGTGTATGGGGATTCCAATTCCCTTGGGGGGTTGGGAATGGAGAATTGATTTTTGTATCCCTCTAATTTTTTTATATTTCCCAAATTACTCTCGTTCAAATAACAGTTAATTTTATTATTTTAAATGTCATTATTATTATTATTATTAAATTTTATTAACTTTATTATTTTAGTTATTATTATTTTATTTAATTTTTTTAATTAATATCATTTTTATAATAATAGTTATACATGTATTTAAGTAGGGATGGCAACTGTATTACTCTATAATGGATATCCATAATATCTATCCAATTGAATCGGATAATATCCATTCAAAACTTTTTGGATCTTAAAATGGATATTTTAAAATTATATGCAGATGGATATGAATAATTATTTTTATCTAATGGATATTCATATTCAACACAAGTTTAAAAAGTTTTAATTTTATAAAATTAAAAATGAAAAATGTAATAAACAAACAATTGTAAAAATACTAAAAATAAATAATTGTAAAATTGTCCTCAACTAAAATATTTATTGTCAAATATACCCCCACAACAAAATTATAGAAAAATATTTTACGTTTTGAAAATTTAGAAAAATTCATTGTTGACACTGTTCCACTGGGGGAACCACCACTATTTTGTCGCCGGCAGTGAAACTTCATCCAATGTTGACACCGCTAACATAAATATATTGGAAACTACATGATCTATGCAAATATAGAAGCAATCAACAGCAATCACAAAGAACAAAGGTGCATGCGCCGAAAAGGTGCGACGACCATGTGGTGGCTGTGGCTCTTTGTGATGCGTGTGCGCCTCCATCATTTGTTATTTTCTAAATCAAACACCACCTTTAGATAGATCGTTGAATTTCCGCTCTGTTGGTGTGGGATGCGTTGACTACGAGTGATTTTATGGCCGTGGCGCCAGAAGAGATGACGGCGCCGGTGACAAACTGTTCTGTAATTTTTTTTCAAATTTTCTAAAATAATTTTAATTAGCTTTTAAAATTAATGATTTTAGGAAATAGAAAATTAAAAAAAAAGAATTTTTTAATGTAATACATCATTAATTAACTTTTACTTTATTATTATGTTATATTATTTTTTAAAATTTGTATTCAAATTTAGAAATACAAATTTTATGTCCATTGACATCCATGGATATTCATATTTGTGTGGATAAAATTCATATCCATATCCAATTTTAGATATTGGATATGGATATGGACAAATGCATCATGGATAATCATGGATTCATACATGGGTGGACAATATCCATATCCAACTAGATATTTGTCATCCCTAACATTTAGTTAATGAAAATTACATTATTTAATACTATCCGAATTTTATTAAATTGATTATCATTCTCATTCTTCATTCCCATTTATTTTGCTAAGTAAACATATCAATAGCATTCCAGTACATTCTCATTCCCATTTATTTTTTCCAAGTAAATATTGAAATTTCATTCTCATTATTCATTCTCATTTTAAATCATTTTCATTCCATAAAGTTAACGCATCATAAAAGAGTTTTAGTTAAGGCTCTAATTCATTGTACACACTACTTAAGAGTTTTAATTCATTGTACATATTGTATGTAGTCTATCCTTTTGTAAAACATCTAATTAGACTCGTTATTTCTCGCTTTCGAGAATGAATAATATTTTTTGGAAAAATATGCAACCCAATTAGCTGCTTCCACTTGTACTGCTCTCATATTCTTGGAACGGTTGATGCAATAAAATCAAAATTTGCTGCTTTCGTTGGAATGGAACATCATTTATAAACAAAATTTCAAGTGCTACTCATTCACTGGTGGATACATGATCACTGAAAAAGATAAATGAAGCTTATTAATTAGTCAAAGGGACTGAAGAAATCTATTAATGCAAAAACTATTCACTAGTGCTTTTAGAGTATGTATTTATCTCTTTGACCTCATGTACGCCAACCCCATTTTTATTTTATATTTCAAATTTAATCTGTGAACAAGAAAATGGGGAAGAGCCCTGATAATATCCCTGATCAGCATTTGATAAACCTTGTAGTCAAGGGACAGGTCCATGCACTTTTCTTCATTGTCTATTTTAATTAATTTATTTGGTATGCCAATACAATGCATGTTGCTGTGTAATTTCATTAATTATCGGATTGGTTTCCTTGGCTTCTTCTTCTGATTTTCTATTTTATTTTTGTTTAATCTGTTCAATTCTAAGATGAATTTCTTCTTCGCTTGTGTTTTTCTTTCTTGGGCATATAAAATTTACTTGTGGCATTAATTTTTACCGAATATAAGAAGTAAATTAATAACCCAATAAAAGAAATAATTTATTAGAAATATTGTTGTGTTGATGAACACGAATTCTTTCTTAGTCATATGATATGAGCTCTAATATAGGCTGACTAATAATTAGTAACTCAAGAATTAATCATTTATTCAATTTCGTAGTGATTTGTTGTTGTTTAATCTTCAAATGTAATTTTTCTTTTGATTGTAGGATAATGATCCGCTATATTTCGAGTTCAGGCGTGACTGGGAAATAAAGAAGCTCTTGATTACTTACTGTGAGAAAAAAGATGCGCAATATGGGACTTTCCCTTTCCTTATCAATGGGAATCGCTTCCCTCATATTCGAACTCCTGACCAAGTAATTTTCTTTAAGCTTTTCTGTAATTTTTTTATATTTATTGATCAAATGCAAGCAGAAACATCAGATTATGGAACATATATGAATTATGATAATGCATAACTAGGCAATTGCATCCCAGCTACAAAAGTTATAATGCTAGCTAGATCCTCGAGAAATATGTACGTGTCAGGATCCCACATCGGCTAAGTATGGACATACTTGGTGGTTTATTAGCCTTTAGATACCTTTCCCCCGTCTTTCAATTTTTTAAGCGTCAGTTCTACCTTGATGGTTCGCAAAATATGTTCTCCAAACTTGACTGTGTTCGGGGAATTTGTGGATGTGTATGGTTAGCTTCTTGCTTTTGGCGTCAAACGATGAGAGAAACTGCATATGCCTTCAATTTTTCATATTCAAAGCTGCAAAACTATCGAAATTATAATAAGCCACAACCCATATGCTTACCTTTTTGTAATTGATCAACACCAATCTCACCACCCTGTCTAGTTAACACCATCTAACATCACCACTAAATGGTTAATTAGACATGGCGAGATTGCCATTTCACATCGTTGTGTTGGTTTTTTGTGATACTGATCTTAAGTTCTACCCAATTTGTAGCTTGGATTGAAGGACGGTGATGAGATTATCGCAACGTTCTACGCGGGTGGAGGTTAGAAGATGGAAGTTAGAACTTAGTACACATTTAATCAGAATAAATATTCATTCCAAATCTGAAGTTATCAACTCAATCTGAGAATTAATGTTTGTGAGAGGTTCTAATTTCGAATCCACATATTTTTCAAGGATTTGCTTAATGAGGATATGTATTAAGTTTATTAATTAATCGGTGGATGGACATTATACAGTACATACTACAAAAGTTCACAGCAGCACGACTAAATACAATAAAGATGGTTTTCGGGTCGATTTTTATTGGATCGGATTTTTAATTAGTCAACCTATAAAACTCATCTCATGAGGGGCCGCTTAGCAATTAAAAGTAATTTTAATTACTAACATATTCATGTGCTAGCTAGCAATTATGACATTAGAACTGGAATCTGCCAGCTGCATTTATTTGTTTGATTTTACTATGACATCATATAATATATTAATGTGCTTCTCATTCACTGGTACCCGTATATATATATATATATATATATATAGCTGCAGAATTCATAAAGCCTATAAGCGTACACATGTTAATGCTCTCAAGCTCTCTGTTAATAGAAAGCCCATTTCCATTTATTTTCTTGCAACCCTTTTAAAAGCAATACCATTTTGAGTATTTAGCATTTAAGTTCTTGTACCAACCCACTTCATTTTTTGCTGAAATGATTTTCTATTTTAGCCATAGCACCCTTAGAATTAGTTTCTTTTCTTCAGCTTTTTTCAATATGTCCAACACGGCACAGCAGCTGAGCATCAATCTCATTTTCAAGAATAAGGTCCATTTTTATCTTCATTAACCTCTGTTTCTGAAAATATAAAAACACATTTTTAAAATAGACTCAATATTTAAAAAAAAGAATAAAATAACCACGAACGGTCTCCATAATCACCATTACTTAAATATCATTCTGTGTATATTTAGTTTTCTTATGACTTAACATCTTACAATACTTGTATAAAGGTTTATTTATTATATTTGTTAGAGAAATTAATTGACTCAAAAGTTTAAATTGGTAGGTGAGGACTCAACAATATTTAAGACAAATCTTGAGATGACGCAATGATGCACATATCGATGACGTTAGAACTAGACTTCACTAGCATCTATTTGTTTTGGCTTTTACTAGAATATATTTACAGTCTCAAAAGTTGAAATTAAATAAAATTCAATTGTAATATCTCATTCACATTGACTGGTCTTGTAAAAACAATACAAATGATGACATAGTCAATCAGAAAGCTTTAAGAGTTTACTCATGCTCTCCAAATAGAAAGCCATTTACAATTACTGTACAGGCGAATTCAAAAAGCTATGCCATTTTGAGCATAGCTTTTAACTTCATTTACCAACCCAAACTCTTCTTTCTTTATTTCTTGTTCTTTGCTTTGTTCTTTGCTTATATATATATATTTATATATGTGTGTGTATGTATGTGACACCCTAAACCTAAAAAGCTCAAAGCTCAATCACCCTTAATTTCTTCTTGCAATTTGCTTAAGAGATTTTCATTTTTCAATTTTTGAGGAAGAAAAATGTTAAAGCCTTCTTCTTCTAAGAATAATAAGAAGCCGCAGCATCTGATCAATCTCATTATCAAAAGCCAGGTCCATTTTTGTCTTAACTTCTTTTATTTATTTACTGCTTTCTTCTTTATTTTTTTTTTTATGAATTTCTATTGTAACGAAAGTTGCTACGCATATGTTAGCTTTAATTTTTGTAATAATTTATTTATTTTTTAATTAAGACAAGCTGCCAACTCACAATGGAAAAAATTATGGTTTTAAAATAATTGCTAAGCTTTTCGAGTGATCAAATTTAGCTTAAAGGCTTTTTTTTCATTTTATTTTTTATTGAACCAACCCACATATGCCAGATCTATATTTTTCTACCAACAGAAAATTATTAGAAATTTAGTTGTATATATAATGAATTCATATGAATTTTTGCTAAAGGTGTTTCGCTTTGGAGTTTAGATCATGCCTAATTAATTCTCAACATTTGCATAATTGCTCTATTAATTATTATTATTATTATTTTGATTGTTAGGATGGTGACAAGAGATTCTTCCAGTTCAATCGTGACGTGGAAATAAAGCGGCTCTTGATCAAGTACTGCGAAACAAAATCACAGCCCTTTAAGAGCACCCCTTTCTTGATCAATGGGAACCGATTTGATTATTCTAAAACCCCTGACCAAGTAAGCAATTAATTAATTAACTAAATTATCTTTTTAATTAGTTTATTTCTAATATTGCCAAGGCCACTAATAATTGTGATTTAAATTAATTTTTTTTAAAACTTAATTTGTAGCTTGGATTGAAGGATGGGGATGAGATTGACGCAATGTACCATGCCTTTGGAGGCGGCCATTATCACAGGGCATAATAATAATCCAATAATCTCAAGGTCACACCATGCATCTTGAAGTTAATAAATTAACTAGCCCTTCAATGAGAATAATTAAAAATTAGTATATGGATATTGTGTTGTTTGTTGTTGTGTTTCGTTTTATTTTAATGGTGAATTAACTTATTAATTAGGATAAATGTGTTACCATCCAAGATAGATGTAATTACATCTTTCTGTTTTTGGTGCATGTTATCGATGGAATTGGATATTCGTATAACCCATCGTTAAATAGCTTTAGCTTCAACACACTTAATTTCGAAATTTTGAAATAATAATAGGTAAATGTTCGTTTAGTTTTTATATTTTGAGTTAATTAAATATCTATTTAGTCTTTATATTTTAAAAAAACCTCAATATAGCCCTACTATAAAAATTTATATCAGCCCTTATTTTTCTTTGTTTTTACAGTAATACCCTTGCAACAATATCCTTTGATGGTGTTTAGTTTTAAGAAAGGAGAGGAGAGGAGGGGAGAAAAAAGGAGAGGAGTGGAGAGGTGATGGAGGAGAAGAGTGCAAAAATTAATTTCTATTATTTGGTTTTACATTAAATTTGAAAGGAAAAGAAATTATATATTTTTTATTTTAACAAATATAACCACTATCTTTAACGTTAATATTGTTAATAAATAAAAAAAAACTATAAACTAATTTAATCTAGAAATTACTTTTTTAAATAGAGAATTTTTTAAAATTACAGCATTCGTTGACTGTCGCTGTTGATCGCGGTTGACCGCCATTTTTCATCGCGTTAAATACATAATAATGACAAGAAATTGACGATTTACTCATTGGAAATGTTAATTTTGTAGAAAATACACTATATAGTAGGAAATCTGGGAGTTAAAATTTTCCCAAGCATTTAAACAAGACTTGAAGTAAATAACAACATATATTTGCATTTCTAAACTCTATAGAGCTGTAGATCGGCTCATGAGGATTCCATTGGTATCTTTTTTACAGTAAAATGTGTCTCCGACGAAAGTCCAACGAGTCTCCGGTGACTGTCTAGCGATTCACTTTACTACTTTTTCTTTTTTCAAATAAGTTTATCCTATTAATTTAAGAAAATAAATATAAATTATTTACACTTTAATTTATTTTAAATTAATTTCATTTAGAGAATAATATTGGAATTTTTGTGTCTTAATAGATGAGGAATTTGAAATCCTTAGTCATTGATAAGGAATACAAATTCTTCAATTTGATGGAATTGATGGAAATTCAATTCCATTAAAGTTGGTCTACCCAAACAGTGAAAAGTAGAAAAGAAATCAAATTCTTTTCCTCTCCCCACTTCTCTACCCCCAAGCAAACATGGCCTTAGTGACATTAATGGAAAAAATTAATAATGAAAAAATTAATTTATCAAATTAACACTAAATTAAAATAAAAATTAAAGTAAAATTCTTATTAATATATTACACTGAAGTGAAATAAAATTAAAGTAAATATTTTTATTATTATTTCACTTTTAGGATTAATTTGGTGACTTAAATTTTTTTATAGATAATTATTAGCAAGACAGCAAGATATTAAACGTAGCTCAATTTGGCCGGTATTAAATTATTTATAAATTATTATCAGAAAGATTGTTGCAAAAGTATGAAAAATACTGGTTCTTTAATATTGAAAATTATTGGTCAATCTTCTAATCAAATTTTTTATGGGTAAACTAATTAATGCTCTTAAGATTGTAAGAAGGGTATTATTATGAATAATGGCGAAAGTGTCATATTTTTAACGGGAGAAGTGTTTTGAGGTAGTTTTTAAAATATAGAAACTAAACGGACACTTTTACAAAATATAGGGATTAAACGAGCATTTGCCCATAACAATAAAACAAGAAAATAAACCATAGTCACATATTAAAAATTAATATGTGTATGGTTGATTATTAATATTCTTTGGAATATGCTTGCTTAGTTTTTTGTAACATGTGTATATTAGTCATTGTAGTGCCTTATGTGGAAGAAAATTAATTAGAATCTATGCATTACATCAATACGAGTCGTACCGGATATACGAGCGAAGAAGTACGTGAATAACTCTAGTGACTACCCAAAATCATAAGTAAATTACTACTATAAGCAAAATAATATAATTAAATTAAGATAGTTTAAGGAAGTTACGATTTCTGGGTAGATGTATCTTCGATGTTTAGTCTTTTCGGAACTGGGTGTAAGGAAACGTAATATTCAAGAAAGTTGTTTGGACACCAAGAAAATAATTTTAAAGATAAAACTGATTTGCAAGAATGATATGATTTTATTATGATTTTATTAACTTTTTCACACGAATGAAATCAGTACGCTTGGTCTTATTTATGTTGACATAGCTAACTGATTACAGCCATAAAATTAACTAAATACAGAAAATACCATGAAATCAATTGAACTGACTCGTAAACTTGGTATGGAGGTGACGATATCAGGTAAAGTGAAGAAGAAATCCGGTTAGTGTCGGCCACATTTTTCTAGGTTTAGATTCCATAACAGATTGCAGTTATTACGACTAGTAATGAGCAAAATTTAATATTAATTTCCTCCATGGGCGGACCCAGGTCTTAATATTACCCCGGACTAAATTTGAAAATTTATATTTTGAAGCGAACATAAAAATTTATAATTAGAAATAAGTATATTAAATAAGGAGGAATACCAATAATCTTATCTCTCTAAATATGCACTATAGACAAAAATAATTATAAAAAAAAGAGTAGAAAACAAAAGACAACTCAAATATGAAAATATTATTTTTTAATTATAGAATCTGACATTGCAACCTATAATAACATGTAATTATATAAGGATTAAAAAATCAATTAGGAATATCCCTATATGTAATTACAATCAAATTAAAAATTGCAAGTAAAACTTTATGCTTGAAGTGAAGTACTAAATTACCAGACTTAATAAATTAAATAATTAAAATTTATTCATTCTTTCAAATTGTAAAAGTATTTTTAGTCAAAAGTTTCAATAATAAACTAAACTTAATTTAGCAAAAAGATATTTGGATGCAGTTATTTCTTTGTTAGGTGTTCTAACTCTCTTTAAAGAGTTAGAAGTTGATGATTCTTCTATTAAAATCTTCTTAAAATACTCAAATTTAATTTTCTAACTTGTCCTCTTAGTTAATATAACTAATAAATAAAATCTGAAAATTCACATAAAAATTTTATGAAAATATTGATAATTGTTACTATATGTTATTTCTGTAAGTACTTTTAAGTCTAGTGATGATATTATATTACATTGACATATATATTTTTTTAATTAGAAGTTTTTAAAAATAAATTAAAGCAGTAATAAAATTTTAGCTCCCTAATGTTTTCAATCTATTCAATAAATATATAATTTAATTATTTTATAAAATAAGTCACTAATTTCAATTGAAAATAATATAATTGATTTAGGGATATATTTGTAAATAAAATAAAAACTTTATTGTTACATAAAATTAATGAAAACATAAGGGTATTTGAGTTAGGGACATACTTGAATATAAAATGAAAACTCTTTTATTATACTAAATTGATGAAAATATAAGGATAGATGAGTTAGGGATATATATGAAAATAAAATGAAAATTTTATTATTTTTTCTAAATTATTAAAAGGGGTATAAATGATTTTTTTCTAAACTTAGCCCACGTGCAGGTCCGCCTCTGATTTCCTCCAATATTTTACATATAATACATAGATAAGAGCAAAGAAAAGAAGTTGAAAAAGAGATTGTGAATACAGATTCCCAATTTTTTTTTTCTTTTTTATTTCATTCATTAAAATTTTTATTAATAACATAATAAAATTTCGTGTACAAGAACTCAAGAATTATGTATGATAATATGAAAATTCATTATACATGACTAAACAGAGCTTCTGTGGAAACAGAGATCAACGCATTTTTTGAAATTTGCTTAAAATAATTTTAAGAAGATAAACTAATGATTAAATTGAACTTCTTTCCAACTTTGATGGCAATTTTTTTTATGTGAAATAAAACAGAAAATACATTAAAATAATTACACAGTTTTTTGTTTTTCTTCCCGCATTTTTACATTGAAGAAGTTCACCATGATATGTTTAGCTACACCTTTTGGCTAACGCCGAGAAAAAAAAAGCAAAATAAAAATAATAGATCAATTAGAAGGCTTTATATATTGCCTTTTTTCCCCCTTAAGCCTTTTTTTTCCCCTTAAACATAAATGATAGGATGAAACAGAAATTTGAAGACGAATAATTTTGTACTTGTCATTTAATTGTGTTTTACAAGCTAGAGTACATTTATATGCTACATTCTAGAACAAGAAGTAAGCCATGCCTCAGGTCTTGGAATAGAAATTTGAGTTGTGTTATAATAAATTGATCTAAATTAATTCATTGAAAAAATCAATAAGCCTCTGATATGGTAAAACAAACCGGTGTTTAAAAAATATATAAAAATTTATTTATAAATAACTTTTTTGTGATAGATTATAAAACATTTAACCAACGTGCTTTTTGTTGTATCAGGAAATTAAGAACATATTTTCAAAATAGACTTGATCATGTGGATGGGATGGAGCGATGGCGCATTTACTTGTGCTTTTTTTTAGAATCTATGTCATTTTATAATCTCAAAAAGTGAAATAAATAAACGAAATCCAATTATTGCTCATTCACCAGTCTTGTTCAAACAAAACAAGTGACACGAAAAGCTTAAAAGACTTCAAACGCATGCTCATTAACTAAAGCGTATCACACAAACACACACTAAACAAGTGACAGTGATCACAAAGCTCCCAACAGTTAATTTTGCAAATCCAACAAAAAGCTTATGCCATTATATGGTATATACAGCTTTTAATTTCAACTACCAACCCACCAACCAAAACTTTATTTTTTGGTCTTTAGTTTGCTTTTATATATTATATATTAATTTTCTTTTAATGCTCATTCAAGTTCAAACACAATTACTTTGTTCTTGTTTAAAAGATTTTCTGTTTGTGAGGAAGAAAAATGTCCAAGGCAGCTTCGCCTCCTAAGAATAATAAGAGGCCACAGCAGAATTTTATCAATCTCACTATCAAGAGCAAGGTCCCTTTTTTTCTCAATTTCCGATATTTATTTAGTACTTTTCTCTTGATTATTATTATTATTATTATTTTGGTGTGAATTTCCTTGCAGTTCTAGCAAAATTGTTGTGCTTATGTATGCATCTTAGCTTTAATTTTTGCAATAACTGATTTTTTTTTTTAAATTAAGTTTCTCAAGTACCGTTTTGTGGCAATTTGCCCTAATTTTTTAATTGTTTGATTATGGTTAATTTACATAATATTTAAACTGAGTGCTTCAATGTATTTGCATGAACGAGGCATGTAAAATCCTGGTGGGATCACATCATGCCAAGGCCTTGAATTTTAATATATTAAAAAAAATGGATCGTAAAATAATTAGAATTGATAGAGACTGAAGCTTCACGTTTCCTTCATTAAAATATCACTTTATAAACTGCATATGCTTCCCTATTACATACTCGTCCAAAAGTGGCAAAATTGGTCAATAATTTTTAATTTAATTAAAAAAAATAGATGCCAGGTCTCTATTTTTCCTCCACCAACTGAAAATGATTAGAAATTTAATTAGTTGTATAGTGAATATCATGAATTTTAGCTTAAGGAATTAATTATAATTAGCAAAATTTTACTAATTATAAAAACAAAACCCAAAATGTAAATGATCAGTATTAATCATGTTAATTAATTTGTTTTGATTGCAGGATGAAGACAAGGCATATTTCAAGTTCGGACGTGACACTCCAATGACGAAGCTCTTGACAATTTATTGTGACAAAAAATCTCAGCCATATGGGTCTCTCCTTTCTGTGATCAGTGGGGAACGCTTTGATCCCTGAAACCCCTAACCAAGTACTAATTACTTTCCTAATTCAGACTTAATTAATTAATTCATTTTGGAAAAACGATAGCAACACCAATTTGATTTAATAAATTTAATTCAATTTTGAATTTTATGTACTCTGCGATCATTTTTTAATACAAAAGATGATTTGTCCGCGCGATCACTTTATCAAATTAAAATTTATTTTTCTTCTTCATTTATTTTTAATATTGCCACTGCCACTAAACTTGATGTAAATTAAAATTTTCTTCTTAATTTGCAGCTTGGATTGGAGGATAACAATGAGATTGATGCAGGGTTCCATGTCTCCGGAGGGGGCGGCGATCACAAGGCATAAAGCAGTTAATAATAATTTCAAGCACTTGCTGGGAGTTAATTAATTAATCAGCCCTCCAATTAGTTTAGTCATTGCGTTTTTGGTGCATGTTATTACAAATAGCGTCAATGTTTAATATCGACTGAATTGGAGTATTTTGCAACTAAAGATGGTCAATGGGTCAGGCGACACGTGGCACGGCACGTGTCCGTACATCATCGCACGGTACGAATATATTTTGGTAGGGCACGCGGCACAGCACGGTACGGCACGCATGTGGACTTGGCCGGGATTAGAATTTTAGGCAAGTAGACCTTAAAAAACATGGCACGATTAGAAATAAAGTAAAGCACGGCACGCGAAAAGGCACATAATAAACACGTTTTATTAATGGGCCAGCACGTGGTCCGTGGGCCATCAATAGCACGTGGGCCAAAGTATGTCAAAGTAAATTTTTTCAATAAAAAGTAAATATAAAATGTTATGATTTTACAAATATCTTGAAATTAACAAATATCTTGAAATTAAACTTTTAATATATATATTTTAGTATCGGCTTTTAAAAATTAATTTAAGTCTTAATTTAAATAATTATTCTAATTGTTTTATGTGTATAATTTATTAAATAAATAAATAAATATCATGATTTTATAAATGATAAATAAAAAATTTAACGACATTAATATTTCATTTACGAAATCATAAATTAGGTAATGGAGATATGTTTAATTTGTGAATGAAATATTTTTCATATTTATACACAAAAAATAAAATAAAATTATGAATGAAATATTTTTATGATAAATTAAAAATTGTGATAAACTAATAATAAAATGTTAATTGCTCCCTTAATAAAAATTATTGTTGTTGTTGTTGTTATAAGATGATGATGATGATGGTGATGATGAGTATTATTATTATTATTATTATTATTATTATTATTATTAGTAGTAGTAGTAGTAGTATTAGTAGTAGTAGGTTGATCGACTTAAGGATATGTGGGATTGAAGGGGAGAAAAAAAAGTTGATAGGTTTTTTTTGGGCACGGCCTAAGCATGACACGGGTGGACTCGCCGACTCATGTCGTGGGCTGCGCCAGGTCTTAAAAAAAATTTGGGCATGGCTTATTCACTTAGTGGGCCGTACCGTGCCGGCCCATAGACCTTAGTGGCCATGGTTTTATGGACCAGCACGGCCCGTTTACCATCTTTATTTGCAACTCGTTGTTTAGTTATTTTAGCTTCAACACAATTAGCTACCAAACTATTAAACAAATATAATATAAGATAGGAAAATAAATCATCCTCACATATTATAATAATATGTGTCAGTAATTTCTAATATTCTTTTAAATAAGTTTGATTAATTTTTTCTAACCTGTCTAGATTAATTATTATAATTCTTCGAGAGTGCACATAAAGTAAACAAAAATTAACTAGAATTCTAACAATCATCAATATGAATCTTCCCACAAATATCAATTATTTTAGACAAATTTATTCTCATTCCTAAATTACATTTTGCCAAGTAAACATAACTTTAATTCTCATTCCGTATTCCTAAAAGTAAACACACCATTAAATGAGAACTTTATATAATTATTGCTCAAATGTATTATTCTATAGAGGACTTCAATATCAAAGAAAAGCAGAATAATCTGCATTTTATTTTTTTTTTTGTAAAAGTAGGATGCTATTAGAAGTGACTCAGATTTTAGGTATTAATTCTTAAACTTACCGAAATATTTTTAAAGCCGTTATTTATGATAGTTGAAAAGCTTTTTAATTAACAATGACTTCACTTAAATTTGGAATTCATTTTTAAGAATTTATTACAGAATTATTAATTATTACATAAAATAACAAAAATAATAAGGATATATTTGAATCCACCAAAATTCACTTAATATGTTGTTAAAAAAATTTTCATTTTATTAAGGGTGGGGATTTTTCCACCCCCTTATGTGTGTAAACCCACTCCACTTCTAAAAATTATTTACAATAAATACATATTTTTCTAATAAAAACAAATCAACAAAAAAAAATTATGTAATTAATCAATTAAATCATTCTTATATTCTTTTCTTAATTAATTTTTTTACTATTAAAGTAGCTTTAATATAAGTTCTATTTAATTATTTTGCTTTGTGATATAAAATGACCCACTTGCCCAAAAAAATATGTGTTCTTGTATCTAACTCCTTAGGTACTTAATTTTGTGACTTATAAT
Source organism: Atalantia buxifolia (assembly GCA_030444775.1). Taxonomy (NCBI): domain Eukaryota; kingdom Viridiplantae; phylum Streptophyta; class Magnoliopsida; order Sapindales; family Rutaceae; genus Atalantia; species Atalantia buxifolia. Next base: position 13,781,272 of record CM059839.1, read on the forward strand.
CTAACATTTTAAATGAAGTCTAATAATTTTTAATATTTTGCATGTAAATGACATACATTTGGCAGTCTAATAATTTAATGAGTATTTTCTTATAAAGACATTATGTTAGTTTAATTAAAAATTAATGATCATACTAACAAAGTAGAATTAACTATTTAGGAAAAAATAAATTTTGTACAGAATTAAAAAATTGTTGAAGTTAAATTAAATTTTTGGTATTTTTACCCTTTAAGGATAAAATAGTCAATTTAAATTTAGGTTAAAGAAATCTTATTAGTCAAATATAATAAAAAAAATAAGCCACAACAAAATAAATTAAGATAGATTTAATTGATTAATTCTTCTGAATTCTTCTTTATTTGAGAACTTTTTGTAATTATTTTCTAAAAGTGGAGTGGATTTAAAGAATTTATAGGGTAAAAAATTATATCAATTATGACAAGAAATCAAGAATTTTAGTAAATCCATGAAAATCATGCTATTAGTGCATGAGGTTTTGGGAAATTGGCGCTCACAGCCGAGAGGAAACGGCCGAGGCAAAAGGATCAAAACGATGGTGTTTGTTGCTTGCGGCAAAAGGTAAAACACATTAACTAGCTTTATTCGACTAGCGAGCAACAAACTTAAATATTAGTTTCCTCCAATACTTCGATATAAAATATATATACTATATTGGCTAGAGGCCTAGAGCAAACCAAAAATGATAAGATGAAACAGACATCGTGGATACAGATTCTCAAAAAAGAAAAATATTTGTTGATTTACTTCATTCATCAAATATAGATTAATAAAATCATAAAGTTCGTGCAAAAGACCACAAGATTAATGCAAGAAAATATGAAAATTCATTATACATGATTAAACAAGGCTTTTGTGAAAAAAGAAATCAGCACAATTTTGGAAATTTTCTCAGCACATTTTGAAAATTTTCTTAAAATAATAATTATAAGTATATACACTGAACTTCTTTATGGATAAATTACAAGAGATTAAAAAGCTTTGTAAATTGCCAATTTTTTTTCCCTTAACCAAAAATTATAGGATGAAACAGACAAATTTGAAGACTAATAATTTTATACTTGTCATAAAGATAGATCGGGAGATATATTTGTTCGTAAAAAAATAAAATGAGTAGACACTGATATTATTTTATTGTGTTTTACAAGCTGGAATGCATGAATGCTACAATCTAGAATGTTCACAATTTATAGATTTTTTTTTAGTGTAATTAAGGATCAATTGTCTTAAAAAGTGTTTTTTAGAGAGTATTATAGAACAGAAAAAACGAAGAGTAGGAAAAATAATAATAATTAAGGAGAAGTAAAGCTAAGCCAAAATAGAACTGAGCTATAATTGGAAAGCCATTCGCTCCATAGATAGTATGCTGCTAATTTCAGCCGAAGGTATTCCCTACCACTTCAACGTATCAAGTGCAAACCCACAGCATTAGTCTCACAAAAGGCAAGACCTTACAGGAGATAAGATGGCAACATTTACATTGAAGACTCAAAAAGTAGACAATAAGAAGAGTTGCCTTCAACCCAGAGATTACTCCAACCACAAGCTATAACTTGCTCAAATAACCTTAATATCCGCCATCACGTCTGCATAAAAAGTAGTGTCTACAACTACTGGCACACCAAATCCTACAAAGAAAGTTACCGTTTGAAGCCCTACGAACAGTCCCAAAAAGAATCGCTTTTAGATAAGCTGTCCGAGTTGGCTTTAACCCAATCTTTTGGAGGAGGCTTCCAGTCCAGAATGTAAACCCTGGGCATAAGTCAAGATATACAAAACCAAAGAAGCGGGTAACTCAAGGGAAAACAAAGCATGTTTATCACTACCAAAGACAAGAACTAGGACAAAACTTTGCAAGTTCCAATCTAAGGGTGCGTTTGGGATTGAAGTGCTGTACCTTTTAAGCTACAACTACTGTAGAAAAAAAGCTGTGACTATGAAACAAACGTTAATAATATATAGTAAATATAAATTTTAAATAATAATTTTGATAAAATTATTAAAAATATAATAAATTTTCTATTATACAAGTGAAAATTTATAGTAACATAGCTTTCAAGCTACAGCAGTTAGTGTTTACCAAACACTTTAGTGCTGTAACTTAAAAGCTAAAGCTGCCAACCTCAATCCCAAACGCACCATAAGCCTCACAATCCATTTGCACTTTAACCACAGGGCCAATAACTTTTAAGATTATTACAGAATCAGCTTCATTTGTTCCAAAAAACATATATACATGTATGTATGTATGTATATGTATATGTATATGTTTCAATCAAGAATTTTAAAAGGCAGGAAAGTCTGAAAATACGTATAAACCACTTTAAGTTTTAAGCCTCTTAAATCTCACGTTTTTAAAACTTTCCTGGACTTTTCTCACGCTTTAAAATCCCAGGCCAAAAAAATACTATTACTACTACTACACACGCACACACTCACACACACACATATATCCAAGGGTGAAGTCAGATGATAGAGTGAAGATAATCTAAATACATTATGATTCTTGTATGTCGAGTTATATATATATATATATATATATATAAACACTAATAGTCCGCATGTTACGGTTTCCAGCCTATATATCCTTATTTTAATTGATTTTAAAATTTTTATCATTGTTGTTTTAAGCAATCTTGTTTACCCAAGGCTCATACACAGTACTAGAATCTGGATCCCAGATCTAGTGCTCTGAAGGAAAGGGGGGAGAAGAGAATACGACTGAGGGGAGAGATCCGGTCTCTATGCCTCAGAAGAACGTACAATTTTTAAGAACAGATTTGATATGAAAGATCAGACTGCCGATCATGCATAAAACTTTAAATAAATTGCAGAAAATTAAATTGCTTTAAAAGTAAATTACGGAAATTTAAACTGCATAAAAGTAAATTGCAGAACTTTTAAATAAAATTAATTACAAACTTTAATTGCTTTAAAATAAATTACAAATTAAATGCTTACATTTAATTGAAGGCTTTGGAAAGAAATTTAAAAAGGAAAATTAGAAAGACAGGATTAGATCCTTGATGTCTTTCTCCAGATTTCCTTAGAAAAGAAAGAGAAGAGAGAAAAGAAAGGGGAAAATCACAAGACAGGAAATAATTCCTTGAAGTCTTAATCCTCATTTCCCAGAGAGAGAAAATTAATGCCTACAGGTATGGTTTTACTGCCCTAAACGGAATCCTTTTCCTAAGACGGGACTTACTACCAGTAAAAATTCAGCACGCACACAGAAAACAATTTTAGAATTAAAACAACACAGATTCTTTACTAAAATCTATCCATGATGTCCTATTCTTCAATTAAGGTCTATATAAATGCCTACAGGTATGGTTTTACTGCCCTAAACGGAATCCTTTTCCTAAGACGAGACTTACTACCAGTAAAAATTCAGCACGCACACAAAAAATAATTTTAGAATTAAAACAACACAGATTCTTTACAACTATATTTCACCTACTTTCCCTTGGCTCTGATACCAATAACGACCGAGAAAGTAGGTGGCGTTGGTTGTCAAACTATTATTCCAAAAAGAGTACCTAAGGCTCATACACTTTGATGCTTATAAGATTAAAGTAGCGCCTCCACTATCAGATCTGCCCTTATAAGATTAAAGGGTATATTGTCATGACTTTGCTGCATGACAATATTGGCTTTGATACCAATAACGACCGGGATCGTGGAAAGTGTGTGAATGTTCAGGAATTATTAAAAGAAGACTTTAAACAAGCAGACAGAACTGGAAAATAAATTTACCAAGTTGAGGTACGTGGCGTTGTTATACCAGAACGACGAGATCCTTGACAATTCTTTTAGTCAAGATATTTAAATCTCCTTTGGACCAGAAGAGAATACGACTGAGGGGAGAGATCCGGTCTCTATGCCTCAGAAGAACGTATAATTTTTAAGAGCAGATTTGATATGAAAGATCAGACTGCCGATCATGCATGAAACTTTAAATAAATTGTAGAAAATTAAATTGCTTTAAAAGTAAATTGCGGAAATTTAAACTGCATAAAAGTAAATTGCAGAACTTTTAAATAAAATTAATTACAAACTTTAATTGCTTTAAAATAAATTACAAATTAAATGCTTACATTTAATTGAAGGCTTTGGAAAGAAATTTAAAAAGGAAAATTAGAAAGGCAGGATTAGATCCTTGATGTATTTCTCCAGATTTCCTTAGAAAAAAAAGAGAAGAGAGAAAAGAAATGGGAAAATCACAAGACAGGAAATAATTCCTTAAAGTCTTGATCCTCGTTTCCCAGAGAGAGAGAAATAGAGAGAGAGTGAGTAGTAGAGAGAGAGAGAGAGAAGTAGAGAGAGAGGTTCTCCAAAAATCTGAGGAGTCTTAGTCTTCCTTCAGACTTAAATACAAAAATAGATTTTTAATCAGAGCGGGTCTCAGTAGTACCATGTAGATCAGAAGGGTCTCAGTAGCACCACCAGTAGATCGAATAGCGGGTCTGTAGCACCACCACTGTAGCTTTATACGTCTTCACTATGTCTTTATTTAGAAGAAATACAAAGGACTATTGCAATATACAAAAATACATAATACAAAATCGGGTGAAGAGACATGTGCGCTCTCACTTGTGTCCAGCGGACCACCCGAAAATAAAGAAAATTACAGGAAATTTTTTTTTAAAGTAAATAAACTATTTACAATGCTTTATTGGAGACAATATTCCGAAGCAGTCATCTTCATTGTCGTCTCCGAGAGAAATGAACGGCTCCTCTTCATCATCAGACTTGAAATATTCTTCTTCAGTCTTGGCGCTGGCCAAAAGAGACTGGGCTTTAGATTTTTGTGTGAGGAATGTACTTTGGGCTTTAGTTTATTCAATTGTAGGGGTTAGGAAGCCTTTTGATTTAAGCCAGGTTTGGACCGTGACTTCAAACAGTTTTGATTTTCATCAAATTTAGACCAACATTTGACTTTAAAGGTTCTTTGAAGGATTAATTAGGTATCCTGAGTATGGTACTGAAGGTTCCACATCCAAACCCAAGAAAGGAAGAAATTTGTACAGAAACAGAGAAAAGAAAGGAATCTTTTCTCAGACTCTAAAAGAGTATAATGGGCTTTGAAAAGGTTTAAACAGTTTAAAGTATTCGGGGTTAAGATTTGAGGAGTTGGTCCAAAATAGTTCCACCGTTGTTGGAACCAATTTGGAAGGCTTTGTGCGGTTATTTTCAAGTTGAAAAAGAATAACCTAGAGTAGGATTTTTTAGGATTTTGTATGAAAAATGTATTGAACCACGCTTGTTGATAGTCCCAATATGAGAAGGTCAAGCAATGTGGTAGACGCATTAAGAAATTGGCGGGAAAAGACTTTTGGCTATGGAGTTGGTCACCCTATTGTTTTGGGCTCAAAACTTTTAGAATAGTGGCCGTAAAATAGGCCGGCTCAGAATGGGCTTCACTAAGAAAGAAGTGTTTAAAGTTAACAGACTCAGTAGCCTCAAGAATGGCTTGATAATAAGGCTGGGGTTTTGTTAAATCCCAAGGTTTGAAAAACCAGCCTTTAGGGAAAAACTTTGTAATTGCTTGAAATGGGTCAGAATGATGAAATCCATCTTCCATAGACAAAATATTTTGAAAATGAGTTTTATTATACCAATCCGAAGTTTTTTGAAAAAGCTTTGATTGTGAAACTACAACCTGAGAGGAAGAACTTTCACAGGAAACAATTTCTTTAGAGGAAGAAGGTTTTATAATTTCTTTAGAAATAGATTTTTCTTTCTCAGAATCATGAGAAATATGATGCTCAGAAAGAACATTTTGTGTAACATTTTTTAAAGCTAATAAAAGTTCAGGGGACTTTGTAATGAAGTTCATCCATTCTTTTATCTGTTCTTGAGAGGTAAGGGCTTTAGGCTTTGAATCTTCTTCTTCGACCATGTCAATCCAAGATCTGATTGGCATGGCTGATGAAAGTAGTTTTTCTTTAGGTGGAGAGGAGGCTTTAGAGGGTGTCTGGGACACATGGTCTTTGAGAATCCCTTTCCCTTTATCTTTTGTCTTTTTGGGAGGTATTATCTGTTTTGAAAAAATTCTCTCGTTAGAAAATCAGGAACAGAGTTTTTATCTCCTTTAATAAATTCAATTTCAAAATCAAAAACACTTAAAATAGCCTGCCATCGTGCAAATATTTGTTTAGATGCAATGTTTTGAACATCTTTTTCTAAAACATGTTTTGCAGCTTTGCAATCTATCCTAAGTAAGAATTTATGATTTAATAAATCACTTTGAAATTTGGATATGCATAAAACAATAGATAAAATTTCTTTCTTGATAGTAGAATAGTTTCTTTGACATTCATTCCAATGTGCAGAAGCATATTGTACTATCTGTTCTTTATTACTCTCAACTTGCTTTAATATACCTCCATAACCTAAATCTAATGCATCAGTTTAGACAATTTTAGGTAATGTAGGATTTGCAAGAAATAAACATGGGATTTCTTTAACAATATCTTTTATTTGTTTAACAACTTTAGTATGATGCTCTGACCATGCAATGAGGTTCTTTTTCAACCTATCATGTAATGGTTTTGCTATCCTATTGATGTTAGGACAGAAATCAAGAATATAGTTTAAACTTCCTAGGAATCTTTGTAATTGAGTTTTATCAAAATCAAATAAACGTTTTATTAAAATCAAAACAAGTCAATTTAGCTTATTTACAAAAGGATTTAAACTTACAAAGAATAGAAAACCAATTGAAAGATGACTTCATACAAAGAAAAATTTCCGGATTCAAAACTTTAATTGAAAAAGAAATATGTGCTGATTTACCAACTGCTTTTTGGAACAGAAAACAACATTTGGTTGATCTGCCATATGAACTCAATTACAAGTTTCCTGATAAAATCCTTGATAAAACTCAATTACAAAGATTCCTAGGAAGTTTAAACTATGTTCTTGATTTCTGTCCTAACATCAATAGGATAGCAAAACCATTACATGATAGGTTGAAAAAGAACCTCGTTGCATGGTCAGAGCATCATACTAAAGTTGTTAAACAAATAAAAGATATTGTTAAAGAAATCCCATGTTTATTTCTTGCAAATCCTACATTGCCTAAAATTGTCTAAACTGATGCATCAGATTTAGGTTATGGAGGTATATTAAAGCAAGTTGAGAGTAATAAAGAACAGATAGTACATAGTACAATTTTCAAAATTGGAATAAATGTCAAAGAAACTATTCTACTATCAAGAAAGAAATTTTATCTATTGTTTTATGCATATCCAAATTTCAAAGTGATTTATTAAATCAGAAATTCTTTGGTTTAGATAGATTGCAAAGCTGCAAAACATGTTTTAGAAAAAGATGTTCAAAACATTGCATCTAAACAAATATTTGCACGATGGCAGGCTATTTTAAGTGTTTTTGATTTTGAAATTGAATTCATTAAAGGAGATAAAAACTCTGTTCCTGATTTTCTAACGAGAGAATTTCTTCAAAACAGAAAATGCCTCTCAAAAAGACAAAAGATAAAGGGAAAGCGATTCTCAAGGACCATGTGTCCCAGACACCGTCTAAAGCCTCCTCTCCACCTAAAGAAAAACTACTTTCATCATCCATGCCAATCAGATCTTGGATTGACATGGTCGAAGAAGAAGATTCAAAGCCTAAAGCTCTTACCTCTCAAGAACAGGTAAAAGAATGGATGAACTTCATTACAAAGTCCCCTGAACTTTTATTAGCTTTAAAAAATGTTACACAAAATGTTCTTTCTGAGCATCATATTTCTCATGATTCTGAGAAAGAAAAATCTATTTCTAAAGAAATTATAAAACCCTCTTCCTCTAAAGAAATTGTTTCCTGTGAAAGTTCTTCCTCTCAGGTTGTAATTTCACAATCAAAGTTTTTTCAAAAAACTTCGGATTGGTATAATAAAACTCATTTTCAAAATATTTTGTCTATGGAAGATGGATTTCATCATTCTGACCCATTTCAAGTAATTACAAAGTTTTTCCCCAAAGGCTGGTTTTTCAAACCTTGGGATTTAACAAAACCCCAGCCTTATTATCAAGTCATTCTTGAGAGGCAAAAACTCAAAAATGTTTTAACTTTAAACACTTCTTTCTTAGTGAAGCCCATTTCGAGCCGGCATTTTTATTTTAAGTGTTTTTATTCTAAAAGTTTTGAGCCCAAAACAATGGGGTGACCAACTCCATAGCCAAAAGTCTTTTCCCGCCAATTTCTTAATGCGTCTACCACATTGCTTGACCTTCTCATATTGGGACTATCAACAAGCGTGGTTCAATACATTTTTCATACAAAACCCTAAAAAATCCTACTCTAGGTTATTCTTTTTCAACTTGAAAATAACCGCACAAAGCCTTCCAAATTGGTTCCAACAATGGTGGAACTATTTTGGACCAACTCCTCAAATCTTAACCCCGAATACTTTAAACTATTTAAACATTTTCAAAGCCCATTATACTCCTTCAGAGTCTGAGAAAAGATTCCCTCATTTTTAAAGAAATTATAAAATTTCTTCCTTCCTTGGGTTTGGATGTGGAACCTTCAGTACCACACTCAGGATACCCAATTAATCATTCAAAGAACCTTTAAAGTCAAATGGTGGTCTAAATTTGATGAAAACCCAAGTTTTAAAATATTTTGTCAAACCTGACTTAAATCAAAAGGCCTCCTAACCCCTATAATTGAAGAAACTAAAGCCCAAAGTACATTCCTCACACAAAAATCTAAAGCCCAATCTCTTTTGGCCAGCGCCAAGACTGAAGAAGAATATTTCAAAATCATGCAGCAGCTCCTTGCCTCAAGATCTGAGACATCTGTTGCCAATTCGTCTGATGATGAAAAGGAGCCGTTCATTTCTCTCGGAGACGACAATGAAGATGACTGCTTCGGAATATTGTCTCCAATAAAGCATTGTAAATAGTTTATTTACGTAAAAAAAAAATTCCTGTAACTTTCTTTATTTTCGGGTGGTCCCCTAGACATAAGTGAGAGCGCACATGTCTCTTCACCCGATTTTGTATTCTGTATTTTTGTACATTGTAATAGTCCTTTGTATTTCTTCTATATAAAGACACAGTGAAGACGTATAAAGTTACAATGGTGGTGCTATTTCTGGACAGACCCGCTCAAATCTGGTCTATGAGTACTGGCTGAGACCGCTTCTGATTAAAAATCCGTTTTTGTATTTAAGTCTGAAGGAAGACTAAGACTCCTCAAATTTTTGGAGAACCTTTCTCTCTACTTCTCTCTCTCTCTCTCTACTTCTCACTCTCTCTCTCTATTTCTTTCTCTCTGGGAAACGAGGATCAAGACTTTAAGGAATTATTTCTTCTCTTGTGATTTTCCCCTTTCTTTTATCTCTTACCTTTCTTTTCTATGGAAATCTGGAGAAAGACATCAAGGATCTAATCCTATCTTTCTAATTTTCCTTTTTAAATTTCTTTCCAAAGCCTTCAATTAAATATACGCATTTAATTTGTAATTTATTTTAAAGCAATTAAAGTTTGTAATTAATTTTATTTAAAAGTTTTGCAATTTACTTTTATGTAGTTTAAATAATACAGTATGTTTCTGCACATTAGAATGAATGCCAAAGAAATTACTCTACTATTAAAAAAGAAATCCTTTCCATTGTATTATGTATTTTTAAATTTCAAAGTGATTTATTAAATCAAAAATTTTTACTAAGAATAGATTGCAAAGCTGCAAAACATGTTTTAGAAAAAGATGTTCAAAACATTGCATCAAAACAGATTTTTGCACGATGGCAAGCTATTTTGAGTGTTTTTGATTTTGATATTGAATTCATTAAAGGAGATACAAATTCTGTCCCTGATTTTCTAACTAGGGAATTTCTTCAAAACAGATAATGCCGCCTAAAAAGAAAGACAAAGGCAAAGCCCCTCTTAAAGACTCCGACCCAAAGTCAACCTACGAAGAAACCCAAATAACCCATTCCAAAGACAAACTACTTTCCTCAGCCATGCCTATTAAATCATGGATCGACATGATTGAGGATGAAGAATCAAAATCTAAAGCCATTGCCTCTCAAGATCAGGTACAAGAATGGATGAACTCCATTACAAAGTCCCATGAACTTCTATTAGCTTTAAAAAACATTTCTCAAAATGTTCTTTTTGAACATCATCTTTCTCAAGCCCCTGAGAAAGAAGAGTATATTTCTAAAGAAATTACAAAATCCTCTTCTTCTAAAGAAATTATGTCCTGTGAAAGCTCTTCCTCTCAAATTGTAATTTCACAATCAAAGCTTTCACAAAAGACTTCGGATTAGTGTAATAAAACCCATTTCCAAAACATTTTATCTATGGAAGATGGATTTTATCATTCTGATCCATTTCAAGCAATTACAAAGTTTTTCTCCAAAGGCTGGTTTTTTAAACCTTGGGATTTGACAAAACCCAGCCTTATTATCAAGCCATTCTTGAAGCCACTAAGTCTGTTAAGTTTAAACACTTCTTTCTTAGTGAAGTCCTCTTCTTCTAAAGAAATTACAAAACCCTCTTCTTCTAAAGAAATTGTTTCCTGTGAAAGATCTTCCTCTCAAATTGTAATTTCACAATCAAAGCTTTCACAAAAGACTTCGGATTGGTGTAATAAAACCCATTTCCAAAACATTTTATCTATGGAAGATGGATTTTATCATTCTGATCCATTTCAAGCAATTACAAAGTTTTTTCCTCAAAGGCTGATTTTTTAAACCTTGGGATTTGACAAAACTCAGCCTTTTTATCAAGCTATTCTTGAAGCCATTGAGTCTGTTAAGTTTAAACACTTCTTTCTTAGTGAAGCCCATTCTGAGCCAGCCTATTCTACAGCCACTACTCTAAAAGTCTTGAGTCCAAAGTAATGGGGTGACCAACTCCATAGTCAAACGTCTTTTCCAGCAAATTTTCTTATGCGTCTACCACATTGTTTGACTTTCTCTTATTGCGATTATCAACAAGCGTAGTTTAACACATTTTTCATACAAAATCCCAAAAAATTCCACTCTTGGTTATTCTTCTTCAATTCGAAGATAACCGTACAAAGCCTTCCAAATTGGTTCCAACAATGGTGGACCTATTTTGGGCCAACCCCTCAAATTTTGACCCCAAACGCCTTAAACTGTTTAAATGTCTTTAAAGCCCATTATAGTCCTTCTGAGTCTGAGAAGAGGTTTCCTCATCTTCTCTGCTTCTGTACCAATTTCTTCATTCCTTGGGTTTGGATGTAGAACCTCCAATACCATACTCAAGAAGCCAAATTAATCCTTCAAAGAACCTTTAAAGTCAAATGGTGGTCCAAATTTGATGAAAGGTCAAAATTATCTGAAGCCACAGTCCAGGCCTGGCTTAAATCAAAAGGCCTCTTAACCCCTACTATTGAAGAAACTAAAGCCCAAAGCACATTCCTCACATAAAAATCTAAAACCCAGACTCTTTTTGCCAGCGCCAAGACTGAAGAAGAATATTTCAAAGTCACGCAGCATCTCCTTTCCTCAAGATCTAAGACGTCTGTCGCCAGTTCTACAGACGATGATGATGAGGAGCCGTTTATTTCCCTTGGAGATGATAATGAAGACGATTGCTTCGGAATCTTCTCTCTCATAAGCATAGTAAATAGTTTATTTACTATTGTAAAAAAAAAAGTAGTAAATTTTCAGTTTTGTAATTATTCCTTTTTATAAAGTTTTCATTTCCGTAATCTCAAAAGAAGACAAAGACTTATTGCATTTTATCTTTTGAAATCGTCCTCTGGACACAAGTGTGGCCGTACATGTGCCATGATTTTAAAAGAAATACCCTTTTGCCTCGAAAAGCATCTTATTATTTGAAAACGTCTTTCGAGACACAAGTGTGGCCGCACATGTGCCATGTTTTCAAAGGATAGGTACGCCTTTCTTAAAAGCTGAAGGTCCCACTCACGTAAAGCCTCATCAAAAGTCTACAAAGATAAAGATGCTGTCTCCCACAAGCCAAAAGCATACTCTGCTTTTACTGTTGATAGCCCCTTTCTCCACCAACAATCACGTGAAGACAATCCTATTATTATTTTGTAAAGCATTATTGTATGTAAAGGTGATTGAAGACTAAGACTCAACACACTTTTATTTTTCATTCTTCTCTCATCACTTATATATATCTCTCTCTCTCTACAAGGAAATTTGGAGAAAGACTTTAAGGAGTTAATCCTGTCTTTCTAATTTTCCTTTTCTTTTTAAATTCTTTAACTGAATTCAAGCAAACCAAAATATAAGCATTTGATCTTGTAATTTTAAAAGGTTTTATATTACAAAGTTTTATGTTTAAAGTTCTGCAATTTATTTTAAAGTTTATTTTATGCATGATCTGCAGTCTGATCTTCTATATCAGATTTGCTTTTAAAAATTGATACGTTTCTCTGAGTCATAGAGACCGGATCTCTCCCCTCAGTTGTATTCTCTTCTCCCTCCATTCCTTCAGAGCACTAGATCTCGGGTCTAGATTTAGTACTGTGTATGAGTCTTGTGGTAATCAAGATTGCGATTGCTTAAAGAAAAATAAAAATTAAAACCAATTAAATCAAGGTATATCGGCTGGAAACCAGAACGTGCAGGCTATTGATCTGTTCTAAGTCAGATCTGGGTCCAAAGACAAATTAAGTTCTGCATCGATTTGGTAGAACAACGCCACGTACCTCAACTCGGTAAATTTAATTTCCAGTTTCATTTACTCTTGTTTAAATTCTTCATTTACAAAGTTTTGTCTGGAAACACATCCATCCTTCGATCCTATTTCCTTCTGGTATCAGAGCCAAGGGGAGGAATGTGTAATATAGAGTAAAGTCTCTGTGTTGTTTAACGTGCGGACTATTGATCTATTCTAAGTCAGATCTGGGTCCAAAGACAGATTAAGTTCTGCATCGATTTGGTAAAACAACGCCACGTACTTTAACTCGGTAAATTATATATACAGAAGGAAATAAGATCGAAGGATGAATGTGTTTCCAGACAAAACTTTGTAAATGAAGAATTTAAACAAGAGTAAATGAAATTAGAAATTAAATTTACCGAGTTGAGGTACGTGGCGTTGTTCTACCAAATCGATGCAGAACTTAATCTGCCTTTAGACACAGATCTGACTTAGAAAAGATCAATAGCCCGTACGCTCTGATTTCCAGCCGATATACCTTGATTTAATTAGTTTTAATTTTTATTTTTCTTTAAGCAATCGCAATCTTGATTACCACAAGGCTCATACACAGTACTAAATCTGGATCCCAGATCTAGTACTCTAAAGGAATGGAGGGAAAAGAGAATACAACTGAGGGGAGAGATCCGGTCTCTATGCCTCAGAGAAACGTATCAATTTTTAAAAGCAAATCTGATATAGAAGATCAGACTGCAGATCATGCATAAAATAAACTTTAAAATAAATTGCAGAACTTAAACATAAAACTTTGTAATATAAAACCTTTTAAAATTACAAGATCAAATGCTTGCATTTTGGTTTGCTTGAATCCAGTTAAGGAATTTACAAAGAAAAGGAAAATTAGAAAGACAGGATTAACTCCTTGAAGTCTTTCTCCAGATTTCCTTCTATATATATATATATATATATATATATATATATAGAGAGAGAGAGAGAGAGAGAGAGAGAGATAGAAGTGATGAGAGAAGAATGAAAAATAAAAAGTGTGTTGAGTATTAGTCTTCAATCACACTTAAATACAATAATGTTTTACAAAATAATAATAGGATTGTCTTCACGTGATTGTTGGTGGAGAGAGGGGCCATCAACAGTAAAAGCAGAGTATGCTTTTGGCTCGTACGAGACAGCATCTTTATCTTTGTAGACTTTTGATGAGGCTTTACGTGAGTGGGACCTTCAGCTTTTGAGAAAGGCGTACCTATCCTTTGAAAACATGGCACATGTGCGGCCACACTTGTGTCTCGAAAGACGTTTTCAAAGAATAAGATGCTTTTCGAGGCAAAAGGGTATTTCTTTTAAAATCATGGCACATGTACGGCCACACTTGTGTCCAGAGGACGATTTCAAAAGATAAAATGCAATAAGTCTTTGTCTTCTTTTGAGATTGCGGAAATGAAAACTTTATAAAAATGAATAATTACAAAACTGAAAATTTACTACCTCTTTTTTTTACAATAGTAAATAAACTATTTATTATGCTTTATAGGAGAGAAGATTCCGAAGCAATCGTCTTTATTATCTTCTCCAAGGAAAATGAACGGCTCCTCATCATCATCGTCTGTAGAACTGGCGACGGACGTCTCAGATCTTGAGGCAAGGAACTGCTACATGACTTTGAAATATTCCTCTTCAGTCTTGGCGCTGGCCAAAAGGGACTAGGCTTTAGATTTTTGTGTGAGGAATGTGCTTTGAGCTTTAGTTTCTTCAATAGTAGGTGTTAGGAGACCTTTTAATTTAAGCCAGGTCTGAACTGTGGTTTCAGGCAATTTTGACTTTTCATCAAATTTGGACCACTATTTGACTTTAAAGGTTCTTTGAAGGATTAATTGGGCTTCTTGAGTATGGTACTGGAGGTTCCACATCCAAACCCAAGGAATGAATAAATTGGTACAGAAGCAGAGAAAATAAGGAAATCTCTTCTCGGACTCAGAAGGAGTATAATGGGCTTTAAAGAGATTTAAACAGTTTAAGGCGTTTGGGATCAAAATTTGAGGGGTTGGCCCAAAATAGTTCCACCATTGTTGGAACCAATTTGGAAGGCTTTGTACGGTTATCTTCGAATTGAAGAAGAATAACCAACAGTGGAATTTTTTGGGATTTTGTATGAAAAATGTGTTAAACTACGCTTGTTGATAATCGCAATAAGAGAAAGTCAAACAATGTGGTAGACGCATAAGAAAATTTGCTGGAAAAGACTTTTGACTATGGAGTTGGTCACCCCATTACTTTGGACTCAAGACTTTTAGAGTAGTGGCTGTAGAATAGGCTGGCTCAGAATGGGCTTCACTAAGAAAGAAGTGTTTAAACTTAACAGACTCAATGGCTTCAAGAATAGCTTGATAAAAAGGCTGAGTTTTGTCAAATCCCAAGGTTTAAAAAATCAGCCTTTGAGGAAAAAACTTTGTAATTGCTTGAAATAGATCAGAATGATAAAATCCATCTTCCATAGATAAAATGTTTTGCAAATGGATTTTATTACACCAATCCGAAGTCTTTTGTGAAAGCTTTGATTGTGAAATTACAATTTGAGAGGAAGAGCTTTCACAGGAAACAATTTCTTTAGAAGAAGAAGGTTTTGTAATTTCTTTAGAAATATACTCTTTTTCCTCAAGGGCTTGAGAAAGATGATGTTCAGAAAGAACATTTTGAGAAATGTTTTTTAAAGCTAATAGAAGTTCAGGGGATTTTGTAATGGAGTTCATCCATTCTTTTACCTGATCTTGAGAGGCAATGGCTTTAGATTTTGATTCTTCATCCTCAATCATGTCGATCCATGATTTAATAGGCATGACTGAGGAAAGTAGTTTGTCTTTGGAATGGGTTATTTGGGTTTCTTCGTAGGTTGACTTTGGGTCGGAGTCTTTAAGAGGGGCTTTGCCTTTGTCTTTCTTTTTAGGCGGCATTATCTGTTTTGAAGAAATTCCCTAGTTAGAAAATCAGGGACAGAATTTGTATCTCCTTTAATGAATTCAATATCAAAATAAAAAACACTCAAAATAGCTTGCCATCGTGCAAAAATCTGTTTTGATGCAATGTTTTGAACATCTTTTTCTAAAACATGTTTTGCACCTTTGCAATCTATTCTTAGTAAAAAATTTTGATTTAATAAATCACTTTGAAATTTAGAAATACATAATACAATGGAAAGGATTTCTTTTTTAATAGTAGAGTAATTTCTTTGGCATTCATTCTAATGTGCAGAAACATACTGTACTATTTGTTCTTTACCATTCTCAACTTGCTTTAATACACCTTCATAACTTAAATCTGATGCATCAGTCTCAACTATTTTAAGTAATGTAGGATTCGCAAGAAATAAACAAGGGATATCTTTAACAGAGTTCTTTATGAGTCTAACGACTTTAGTATGTTCTTCAGTCCATGCATCGGGATTCTTTTTTAGCCTATCATGTAAATGTTTGGAAATCCTATTGATATTGGGACAGAAATCGAGAACATAATTTAAGCTTCCTAAGAATCTTTGTAACTGGGTCTTATCAAGAATTTTATCAGGGAATTTCTCTGCAAATACAAGAGATCGCTCAATAGGTATAATGGTTCCTATGGAAATATAATGACCTAGGAACCTAATTTTTGTTTGAAACAAAGAGACTTTAGAACTAGAAATAGCTAATCCAGCTTTTCTAGTAGCAAGGTAAAAAATCTTTAGGTGTTTGAAATGTTGATCGATTGTTTGAGAATAGATCAACACATCATCTATATAAACAATACAAAATTCAGAATAAGGGTTATAAATGTCATTCATAATCCTTTGAAATTCTGAAGGCGTTTTTTTTAAACCGAATGGCATGACTGTCCATTCGGACTGTCCAAAAGGAACAGTGAAAGCAGTTTTGTAACAGTCTTTTGGATAGATTTGAATGTGCCAAAATCCTGATTTTATATCAAATTTAGAAAATATGAAAGCAGAATGTAGTTTTTGGAGTAAGTCTTTTTTATTAGGTATGGGATACCTAATCCATTTTAATGTTTTATTAAGGGGTTTGTAATTTATTACAAGTCTAAGTGTTCCTCTTTCTATTCCAGAGCTTTTGTTGATATAGAAAGCGGCACAAGACCATGGAGACCTGGATTTAACAATGAGGCCTTTAGATTCTAAATCTTTTATCTCATTTTTACAGTGTTATTCCAATTCCATATTCATTTGGATTGGATGGACTTAGTAGGTATTTGTCTTTCACCAAAAGAACTTTCATAGGGCAAATCTACCATGTGTTGTTTTAGGATCCAAAAAGCAGATGGTAAATCAACACATATTTCTTTTTCAATGAGATTTTTAAAATTAGAAATTTTTCTTTTTGTAAAATCATTTTGTAGTTGGTACTCAATTCTTTGTAAACTCAAATCATTTTTTAAACAAAGTAAGTCATTTTATTTAGATTTGAGAAGGTTATTGATTTGGTTCTGATAAATAGAACATGCTTTGACAATATTCAAGTTTCTGGTTTTGGGCTTTTCTATAAAGGGGAAAATTAACTTTTTATTTTTTGCTATAAAGGATATACTATCATAATTGACAGTATAGGGAGTGATGAGATTTATAAAAAGAGTTCCCAAGATGACATTATGGTGTATGTCATCTATAAGAACAAAGGTGGTTTGGAATTTAAAACCGTCGTTAAAAATGGATGCATCAACCTTTGATTTGACATTAAGCTTTGAATTACTGGCGGCATAGAGCCTTTCTTTTGTTCTTTCATGGAATCTTTTAGGAACAATATCTTCCCTTATACAATTTAAATCGGCACCAGTATCAAAAAGAGCAATGGTGTCAATTTCAAAATCTTTGGAAAAATTTAAAGTAATTTTTATTAAATATTTTCTTATTATAATTTGTTTTAGAACAAAAAGAAAATCATTGGGTATTGACTCAATGTTTTCAAGGTTTTGGTTACCATTTTCATCATTTTCAGATTCTGATTCAAATTCTTTATCAGCATTGTCTTAAAGTTGTTTTTGTAAAAGAAGTTGAATAGTTTCATAAACATTTTTTTGGTTTTTCTTTTAAGTCTTTTATTTCAAGTTTGATTTCTTTAATCTTTTTTTGAAGGTCTTGGTTATTAGGAACTGTTTTCTTTTTTATTTTCTTTTTATCCAAGATTTCAACAAGGTCATTTGTGTTTTTCTTTATTATTGGAGTTTTAGAAGTTTCTGCTTTATCACCTACTTCTAAGGTTTTTAGAAGTTTGTCAAGGTATTCTCTTTGAAGGGTCGGGTCAGAAATGTACTTAACTAACTTAAAAAAAGTTTCTTGATCTTTAGTTAACACGTTAATCTTCTTTAAGTAAGATTCTGACTGACTTGTATCAGAATCACTACTACAACCAGATACAGAATCAGAGTCAATTAACTCATCAATCTGTAAAGGATCACTATCTCCCAACATGGAAGACTCAGAGTCAAAGGACTCTATCATTAGAGGGGCTATTTTGGAAAGTATTCCATCATCAAGGCCAAGCTCATGGAGCTTTCTGTTCATCCTACGGAATTTTGCAGTATAGTCTTTCATTCCACATTTGAAGCATGTGGCTTCTTTGTAACTAAAGGGGACTTTTGGTTTGGCTTTAGAATCTTTCCTTTTAGAGAAATGGGGTCTCTTATAAGGCTTCGAAGGTTTCTTATAAGAGGTTTCTCTGAACTCATGGAAAGGTTTCCTATGGCTTTTGAACTTGTAATGTTTTTTGTAAGGTTTGTAGAACACTTACCATTACAATCTTTAGAAGTGGAAGTTTTAAAAAGGTCATAATTGAATTGTTTACAGAAACTACCTAATTCTTGTT
The DNA here is from genome assembly GCA_030444775.1 of Atalantia buxifolia. Classification (NCBI taxonomy): domain Eukaryota; kingdom Viridiplantae; phylum Streptophyta; class Magnoliopsida; order Sapindales; family Rutaceae; genus Atalantia; species Atalantia buxifolia. Next base: position 13,799,777 of record CM059839.1, read on the forward strand.
TAGATTTTCTAAGCTCCCATTTAAGTCGTCTCTGTAATTTCAAATCTTGACAAATCTTTAATCATTTCTTATTGACAAAACTAACAAGTTCACCGTAGGTCAACTCGTCATAAGGAATGCGGTTATCATACAAGATTTTAATGGAATTTCTAACATTTTCTCCTAATAGGGTAGGTAAACCTGCAAGGAATTTTTCCTTCCAAGTTATATGATTTGCATCATCCCTAAGGAAAAGTCTGGTAAAGAATGTGATTTTGTAACTTTGGAATTCACTAAGTTTTCTACATCTTAGGTTATGTAGAAGCTCAACGTTTTTGTTTCTAAGGTGAGAAGAGTCACCTATGAAATGAAGAGATATAATCAGAATCAAGGTAGTAACAGCATCTTGAATCGGACCATTGAATTCATCCAGAATGGGATTTCCATCCTCATCTGTTTGAATAGAATTTAAAATATCTAATTGTTGCTGTTTAGTGAGAAGATGATCCCACCAACCTTTAAGTTGACCAGTAAAACCAGCAATGAGAATTTCTGCAATAGCTTTGTCAAAAGTTCCCGACTGAGTTTTATAGGCATTAGCTGTCATGGTCATCTGTTGCAACAATTCTAGTATGTTATACTTAGACATACCATCAATATTTCACTCATAGACAGAGGATGCATTAAAACGAGATTGGTTTAATGCACTAGGCCTGTTATCTATGGCTAAGTCAGGTGGAGACTTGACAGTAGGTAGGGTTAATTCCCAATGAATCTTGTTGGTTTTAGGAATAGATTCTTCTTTAAAAACTTCTATATCAGAAGAGACTATAGAAACGTTGTCCTGTTCTAGCACACCAATCTTGCTAGATTGAGCACTATTAGGAGTTATTTGGACTTTACTAGAAGAGGAAGAAGAAGCTTCTATCCTATCTAGTTGTTCTCTAATGACTTTAGCAAAATCTGATTTTGACTCTTGAACAAGCTTTTGACTATATTTCGAAACCTGAAAAGGTTTGAAAATAAGTTCTTTAAGCTTTTTGTCAGAATCCGATTTTGATACTACAGTCTTTGATGTAACAGGAGAAACATGTTAGCCTAAAGGGCTACACATAATGTAATTTTGATGATAACAAATATGTGTCTTAAGTGATTTAATAAATATTTTATTTCACAAGTTCACTAGTTTTTTAAGGGTAATATTTATGGAAGTGAATCAAGTGAAATCAAGACACTCCATGGACAACGGCGAAATCAAGAATAAAGTTTGGAGCTCAAAGGAAAAATTATTGTGATAAATTCTTGTAAAGCCGGTATGATTTAATTTATGCATGATTTAGCATTTGAGAAGCTCAAAAGATTAATTCAATAATTATTTTTCATAAACTAAAAGGTTTTATATTTATAACTAAAAGGTTCTATATTTATAAGATAAAGTATTTTGTGGATTTGAGTAATTTGGACTTAAAAGAAAAAGTTTTGTAATCTTTGATTTCAATAAGTATTTTTTTGAATTTCGAATTTGGACTTATTTGCAAAGTTTTGAAACGTTTTGGGCCATACTATAATTTATGAAAGTTTGAGGACCCGAATGAAATTCAATCACATGAAATCCAAAATTGGACAGAGAGGAAGCGGCTAACCGCCTGAGGCTAGCGGCTAGCCGCCTGAGGAAAAACTTATATTTTCAAATTTTGGACTAAAGTGAAAGCTTTTGAAAATTTTGAAAATTATGGGTATTATGTTAAATTTTGAAAAGGACTTATTTGTAAAATTTTATGACGTTTAGGGCCATAGTATAATTATAGAAAGTTTTGGGTTAAAGTGTAATTTTGGTGAACAGTGTTACTATAGCAAAATTCAAAAATAACGGTAATATCACTGTTACAAGCGGCTAGCCGGATAAATCAAGCGGCTAACCGCTTGGTTGCTGGAATTTGTCTATAACGGCTAGTTTTCGGGCTTTAACTATAAAAACTCAATCCCAACTTCATTTTAAGGACTAATACAAGCATAAATAAGATCATATAACATATATTGAGCTTCCATTTCGCAAATCATCATTTATTGAATCATTATTGAGCTATAATTTGTTATCCACTCTTAAAGAGAGTTTTATTGTTGTAATTTTCATTACTCATCAAATTGTGAGTGTACAAGTGTGGGAAACACTTGGGGTGAAGAGATTGGGGAGATAATCTCTTATTGTAAAGGTCCATTGACACCTTGGAAGTCAATTGTAAACATTTGAAGCCTTGGGAGGCTTGGATAGTGAAATCCTCAAGCCGGGTGAGCTTGGAGGCGTGGACGTAGGCGGGGATAGCCGAACCACGTAAAAATTCTTGTGTTTGCTTTCTCTTCCCTTACTCTTTTAATATTGTGCTTGATTGAATTTATTGTTTTTGATTTGATTAAGGCAATAGATTAAATTGTTGTGCGAATTGTATTACATACTTTTAAAATCCCAATTCACCCCCCCTCTTGGGTTGCATACTTGCATTTCAATTGGTATCAGAGCAAGGTGCTCTTGTGTAGACTTAACCGTCTAGAGTTAAAGATCCATAGCAACCCAAATTAGCTCAACCATCATGGAAGGCCAATCTACCACTAGACCTCCATTCTTTAATGGCAATGACTATTCTTATTGGAAAACTAGAATGAGAGTATTTTTACAAGCCTTAGACTATGAAATATGGGAAATAGTTTGTGATGGCTCATTCATTTCTAGGAAGAATGATTTAAGTGAATTGGATAAGAAAAATATGTCTTTAAATTCCAAGGCTATGAATACTTTATTTTGTGCCTTAGATAAAAAGGAATTTCATAGAGTTTCAAATTGTTCTAATGCTTATGAAATTTGGAGAAAACTTGAAGTTTTGTATGAGGAGACTACAAATGAGGAGGAATTTCATGAAGTGTCGAATTTGGCACTTATGGCAATTGGAGATGAATCGGATGACGAGCTTGATGAGGTAAGTGATCATACTTATGATGAATTATATGATGCTTTTAAAGAATTGCATGATGAGTGGATGAAACTTGGTAAAAAGAATGCATGCCTTAAGAAGAAAATGATAGAACTTACAAATGAACATGATGCCATGAAAAATTGCATTGATTCATTGAATAAGAAGATAAATGAACTAGAATTAGAAAATAAAACATTGCATGATAGAGTTGCATTATTAAATGAGAAACCTAGCACTTCACTTGAGCATCTAGAATCTCACATAGATGACTTGAAAAGTGAAAATGATACTTTACAAAAATGCAATGTTTCATTAAATGAAAAGATCAAAGAATTGGATTTAGATAATGAAATGTTACATAATAAAATTACATCATTTAAATGCAAACAAAGTACTTCATATGAGCATGAGAAATCACATGTTGATGAATTAATGAAAGAAAATGAAGTGCTTAAGAAGAAGAGTATTGAGCTAAATCAAATTGTGTTAAAACTCACAAATGGTCAAAAGAACTTAGAAAAATTGCTCAACTCTCAAAAATGTGTATTTGATAAAGGAGGACTTGGATATAAGCCTAACTTGAAACAAAAATATTATAAGAATTATTTTGTTAAGGCTACCTCCACAAGTGATCATAAAATTATTTGTCATTATTGCAATCAAAATGGTCATATGAGTTTTAGATGTCCAGTTAAAAGAAATGCATATTATGGAGCAAAATGTATTTGGGTTCCAAAAGGAACCATTACTAACACTCAAGGACCCAAGAATATTTGGGTACCAAAGTACACAACTTGAATAATTTTTTTGTAGGTACCACAAACAAGGAAGGGTGGAGAGTTCCTTAATGAAGCTTGTGAGGATAATCACTTGATTATGGTTTAAGCAAAAATAATGAGGCAAGATGGTTTAATTGTTTTGGTAACAATTATTGCCTTATTGATTATAAGTGATGGTCTTTTAATCTTAGTAAGTATTTAATATTTCATTTGGTATCATAATATTGTGTGCATTAACATAAAGTGGATAAATTTATCTTGCCTATTTATCATGTTGAGTGGATCATTAAAAAAAAAAGAAAAGAAAAGAAAAGGGATAGTAGCTTGAATTTGTGAAAGTATGCTTGTATGTTTATATGATTGAATTATCATTGTGTTTAACATTGAGTGCTTTATCATGATGCATGGTTATATATATATGATCATAACTTATCAACCCATCATAATGGATTTGTTTGATTTTGATGATTATGAAGTGTTTAAGCATGATAGATAAGTGTTGTGTTTGATTTATTAATTTTTGAATGCTTATATGTTTAATTATTGTGAAAAATAAATGCATAATGAATGAATTATATTTTTGGATTAATCATGCTCTAAATGTTTATAATTATGTTTCATGCGTTAAAATGACTTTTGTGATGTTTCGGGATCACAAAATGGTCTTAGAATCGCTAAAATTTCATCCGGACAACAAATTGGTGCAAACGGACAGCAAATTGGGCTTGGGCAGTGCCCAAACCCGAGAGCAAGCGGCTAGCCGCTTGCCCCCAAGCGGCTAGCCGCTTGGTCACTGGTTGTGTGCTTCCTCTTCTTTGTTTTCCTTTTTTTTTTCTGCACATGTTATCTCTCTCTCTCCAAAACCGTGAGCAAACTATCCTTCATTTCCCTTCAATTTTTCTTCTTTTCTCCACCATTTTTATGCCAAGATCAATCTCTCAAACCATTACCCATGCATTTAACCTTCATTAAACACTTCCCAATCATTATTTCTTCACTTGTTCTTCATCATTTCATCATCATCTCTCACGCATGAACAGTACCTCTCCATTTCTCTCTCAAATTTTTTCATCTTACACTCATTTTCTTGTTAAAATCAATCATCCAAATCATTATTCATCCATTGCTCCTTCAATTTTTGTTCTCAAAACTTCATTTCATCAACTCTCCACATAAAACCCAAATAAAAAACCTAACTCCACCCGTTTCTCTCTCTTCATTTTCAAGCTTCCTTTAACCCATTTTTGATCCAATCAACATCATTTGTAGTCTTCAATCATCTCTAGGATCAACTTTCTTGACTCAAACAAATCCATTTCACTCAATTTTTTTGTAAACCCGAAATTAGATTTTTAAGCTTATTTTTGTTCCAACAATGGTGAGTGGTGAAAAATCCAAGAGCAAACAAGTTGCCAAGAGACGCAAGGACGATTATGGAGATAATACGGAGTTCATATCAACCCACTTGCAGCATCTACGTCTTCGGAAATGGTTTCACGATAATTTTATCTCGAGGTCGGTTATTGCTCTCTATTTTGTTAATCTTTGTATTTTGAAGAATTTAGAAATTTGTGACAAATTTCTTAGTTATTTTCTCATTGCTATGGGCTGGAAAAATGTTTTGGAAAAATGTTTTAGTTATTTTGGAATATGATTATGCGATCCTCGGATAGAATTGTTACAAGTGTTGGGAGAATTCATGATGATTTTGATAATTGATGGTTATATATGTATTGCTTGATAAATTGATGGAGTTGTTGGTTTGAAATAATTGTTCAAGCTTATATGGAAGAGTTTTTAATCATATTGTGTTTTTAAGGATTTGTTCATTTGTAAGGGGAAACTCTGCCGAAATTTTTGCTTGCACAAAATGGTAATATCTTCATCGAATTATTTTTGATGTCTTGTTTCAAATTGCATCTATCTATTTTTTATATGATGAAGGGGGAGACAAATATGATATTTTTTTTGGATAAAATCAATTTGATTAAAATTTTAAATTGGTCATATATTTAGGGGGAGCATACAATATAATTTTTGATAATATGCATTTTGAACATTTTTGTTATCCAAAGGGGGAGACAAAGTATTTTGATGATGTAAATTTTGGGAAGTAACATGCATTTTGAGCATTTTTATGGTTGATATATGATCATGGCAATGATTTTGAGATATAATGATGATTTGATTACATTTTTTTATGATGATTTTATATTATGAGTTGTTAATTTGGTAATTGATGGAATAATGGTTTATGATCATTTTATTGTTAATTGGATGTTTGGTTATTACATATTTCTTGATGAACCATTGACATATTATTGGTCTTAGCATGAATTTCTAGTAATTTTGATGATGAAGGGGGAGAGATCATGTATTTTGCATACGGAGACATATAATATGTATTTTGATCTTGAAGTATTTGTGCATAGTTTTTGTAATATTCAGGGGGAGTTCTTGTTTTGCATTTAATTTATATGTTGTATTATATATGCCATGTATTAAGGGGAGTATAAATGTCAAAATACATGAGATGTTTGTCATCATCAAAAAAGGGGAGATTGTTAGTCTAAAGGGCTACACATAATGTAATTTTGATGATAACAAACATGTGTCTTAAGTGATTTAATAAATATTTTATTTCACAAGTTCACTAGTTTTTTAAGGGTAATATTTATGGAAGTGAATCAAGTGAAATCAAGACACTCCATGGACAACGGCGAAATCAAGAATAAAGTTTGGAGCTCAAAGGAAAAATTATTGCGATAAATTCTTGTAAAGCCGGTATGATTTAATTTATGCATGATTTAGCATTTGAGAAGCTCAAAAAATTAATTCAATAATTATTTTTCATAAACTAAAAGGTTTTATATTTATAACTAAAAGGTTCTATATTTATAAGATAAAGTATTTTGTGGATTTGAGTAATTTGGACTTAAAAGAAAAAGTTTTGTAATCTTTGATTTCAATAAGTATTTTTTTGAATTTCAAATTTGGACTTATTTGCAAAGTTTTGAAACGTTTTGGGCCATACTATAATTTATAAAAGTTTGAGGACCCGAATGAAATTCAATCACATGAAATTCAAAATTGGACAGAGAGGAAGCGGCTAACCGCCTGAGGCTAGCGGCTAGCCGCCTGAGGAAAAACTTATATTTTCAAATTTTAGACTAAAATGAAAGCTTTTGAAAATTTTGAAAATTATGGGTATTATGTTAAATTTTGAAAAGGACTTATTTGTAAAATTTTATGACGTTTAGGGCCATAGTATAATTATAGAAAGTTTTGGGTTAAAGTGTAATTTTGGTGAACAGTGTTACTATAGCAAAATTCAAAAATAACGGTAATATCACTGTTACAAGCGGCTAGCCGGATAAATCAAGCGGCTAACCGCTTGGTTGCTGGAATTTGTCTATAACGACTAGTTTTCGGGCTTTAACTATAAAAACTCAATCCCAACTTCATTTTAAGGACTAATACAAGCATAAATAAGATCATATAACATATATTGAGCTTCCATTTCGCAAATCATCATTTATTGAATCATTATTGAGCTATAATTTGTTATCCACTCTTAAAGAGAGTTTTATTGTTGTAATTTTCATTACTCATCAAATTGTGAGTGTACAAGTGTGGGAAACACTTGGGGTGAAGAGATTGGGGAGATAATCTCTTATTGTAAAGGTCCATTGACACCTTGGAAGTCAATTGTAAACATTTGAAGCCTTGGGAGGCTTGGATAGTGAAATCCTCAAGCCGGGTGAGCTTGGAGGCGTGGACGTAGGCGGGGATAGCCGAACCACGTAAAAATTCTTGTGTTTGCTTTCTCTTCCCTTACTTTTTTAATATTGTGCTTGATTGAATTTATTGTTTTTGATTTGATTAAGGCAATAGATTAAATTGTTGTGCGAATTGTATTACATACTTTTAAAATCCCAATTCACCCCCCCTCTTGGGTTGCATACTTGCATTTCAAAACAGTTATGGCTGACTTCTGGAATTGACTTTCTATCCTAGTCAATTGTTTTCCTATTGTGTTTAGATTAGCATTACAGAAATTATTCTGCTGAATAATGCTATCTAAATCTGTTTCTGGGTCTTTAGGTTTATGTATTTTATAAGGTGAGGCTTTGATTTGAATAGGAGGTTCACCATGATTGATGATTAAACTCCTTAATGGAGGATGTTCAGATTCTATAGTCCTGTCACTATCAGAAAAGTTCCATTCAGCGATTTTCTTTCTAATAGTAATAGGGTTTGATTCTTTAAAAGGGTAGGAAATGTTGTTGTTAGAAGTATACATTTCAAACCAATCAAAAAACATAATATGGACTTTATGAGAATTTACAAATTTACAATATTATTCTTGTATTTCTTTTCTTTGGTTTAAAAAATGTTTAAAAAATTAAAGTCTTTTTTCTTTATTAGTGTCAGAATAAAAATCATTATGAAGTAGAGTTTTATCTAGTTCAAATTCTTTTTCAATGACACTGATTACATTTTCTGTGACGGCAGAAAATGTAAGAGAAGTCGGAGGAGAAGGTTCTTTCTCTTCCTGTCTTTGTTCGTGTTGACTATTAGTGTAGATTGGATGAGGAACACTAGTGGTATAGTCAACAGAATGAATTGAAGAACTAGGTATATCCGAAGTGGAAAACCTAGGTTGACTCTTTACTGGTTGGAAAGGGAGATTTATTACAGAAGGAATTTTTGAAAACTTTTTTTCTAGTGAAGAAATACTAACACTGGAATCTTTATCGGAGAATCTAGAAGATGTAGATCTCCTAAAAGAAAGTTTGACTTTACCATCTGAATACTGAGTTACATTTTACAACTCTGTACTGGGCTCAAGTTGTTTTGGTATTACTGGAGCAGCGGCTCCTTCCAGAATCCATTCGTCTAGAAGATTAACATCTTGCCATTGGATTGGTTTTAGAATAACAGTGTTTGCTTTAGAAAGGTCAGTCTGCAAGAGAAGAGTCTCATCTCTTTTTTACTGAAATTTGTGTTGCGTACTAAACGTAAAAATCATTGTTTTATAGGAAATTTTATAAATTAAGACAACTGGAACAGATCCCTCAATCATGTGATAATTATGGGTCTTGATTTGTAAAATCATGCTTTTCAAGATGTTTTGTCTTTAAGAGAAATTGTTATGTTTGGATAACAATTAAATGAAATGGGGCCTTTACAAAGACTTGATTCTATACCACTTAGTAAAGAATCATCAAAAGAGATGAATCAGCCATCTCTTAGGACACCAAGGATTGAAGTATCTAGTCTTTCTTTAGTCAATGGTTTTATTCCAACTTGAATTAAACCAATGTGAACGTAATTGAAATTTTTATCTTTTAACTTCTTTAAAGATTATTCTGAGAACAAATGAATTGTCTCAAAGGGCTTTGAAAGGATAATGTCACGTTCTTCTGTCTTTATAACATAATCATTCTTTAGAAAATCAAGCTTTTTTGTTTTATAAATAATTTCTTTAGAGACTTTTGGTAATTCCCAATTATCAATTGCTTTATTAAAATCTTCAATTACGAATTCTCCTGAATTCACAACATTTTTTGAATCACTAGTCTTCCCGGAAAAAGAGTTAGAAAAGGACGATACTCTACAGAGTAGAGAACCCATGGTGTTCAAATTTTTCAATTAAAATCTATATGGATGCCTATAGGTATGATTTTACTGCCCTAAGCAGATCCCTGTCCTAAAACGGAACTTACTACCAGTAAAAATTCATATATATATATATATATATATACATATTTCTACTTTTCCCATTCATCAAAGAAAACATTATGAAATCAACTGACTGAAAACTTCCACAACTAAAACTTTAACTTGAAAACTGTGCCGATTGACTACGACGACATGGAAAGAGATAAGATCGGTTCTCTATTTTACGGCACTTACACACAACATGCTCACATACAAATACCGCTATAGTATTAAAATAAATATAGTAGACAAAGAAAATAAAAAAAGGACTTATTACTGGCAAGTTCCAGATAGTTTTGTTAGCTTCTCAAACAACTTACCTTGATTAAGAAAGCAAGCTTAGATGCTTCAAAGGCCTCTTCTCTTATGAAGCCTTTTCCCTGGGATTTGGGAAGGCTATAATCTTGGACTCGAATTCAATGCTTGAGCAGCATCTGCAAATCCACCAGTTCCATAAACCTCGGTGCCGGCCTATGCCTTCTCTGAACTATTAAAAGATGGAATGAAATTAATTCTAAACTGATGTCATAAACCACAGCAAAAACTCAAGCAGAAGAAATTTGAAGAATCATCCAGGTATTATATTTTAAGTAAAAATACCAAAAATTTAAAGTCAATTCATTACTCGTACAAGCTATAAATCAGACGTTAACTTGAATATCAATCTGGAAAACGTAAATGCATGTTTACAAATGCACAAACAGAACAAGCAAAATATAAATGCATGTTTATTTTGACAAGCTTTTCCAGCGAAATATAATAGATATCCATAGATATGAAGCAAAGACACATAATCACATATATTTTTAACATATCACATTTAGGAGAATGCATGAAATTCAGAACTTTTTCCGTGTATCATTGAGAAGAATACATAATAAATTACCATGCAAATGTGTATTGAGGTAATTAATTCATAACCTGAACTACAATCATCATCAATAAGGCCAACAAGACACATTTTCACAAACTCGCCATCATCATCAGGAGGCACCGATTTGGCTCTTGAACATTCATACTCAAAAGTTCTAATATGAGAAGCGAGCTTCAATATCTCGTCATCGACCTCAAAACCTACACATTCACGAAAACCTAAACGCACAAGTTCTTTGCAGCCCTGCAGTATCATCACCAGATTCTCCTGCTCAATGGAAACTCACATCAGATGCTATTCCTTAATCTTTGCAAATTACTTGACAATGGTTGATGCCTCATAGTTTCCAATGCGAACTCCATGAACATGTAACCAGCTAAATTTCTTGCTCCTGAGGCCAATTTGAGCGATGATTTCCATTATATCAATAGACTTCCCAAGAATTAAACCTTCCAAGTTTTTCCTGTTTCCTATCAGCTGAGGGATAACTAGTAACAGCTTAAGGCAAACAATAGGATACAAACCAAAGTTTTCAAGGCTGGAGACCTGAAAACAACCTCTTGATTCAATTCTACGATTCTTTATCAAGAACCACTAATAGAAAACCACTTCTCGGCAGCATATATGAAACCCTCTGCGGAGCAACAGCCAGGAAGAATAAGAGCAGCAGCATTTCCGCAGCTAGGATCAACAATGAACTTTATAAATTGGGTGCAAGACTTTATCTTGACTCCATACACGTGCATAAATTTATCTAAAAATGAATTGTAAGACGAAGGGAAAACGAGATTTTCCCAGGACAAAGGATCAAGGCTTGCTCTGTGCCATGTCTTGCGCGCAAAAGGGACATCCAATCGAAGTGACTCAACTCCCACTCTGCCAAGCACATTCACCAAACAGTCCCTATCTAGCTCTTCCCACCTCCGTTCTTCCATTTTCTAAGTAAATAAAAATGAAAAAGAAAATATTAATAAGCTTTATATTTGAACTACAGCAAAATTGCTCTACTCACAAAATGAAAATTTAATTGCCATTAATCAAACTATCTTGATTATCATTCAGAATTGGCAAAACAAAAAAAAAAAAAAGGGAAATTAAAAGAATAAAAAAATGCAATTACCAGAACAGAGTGAAGAGGAAGTCGCTTTTACTAATAACCAGAAGCTGAAGATTGAAACAAAACGAAAAGCAAAGTTGGGTTTATGCCAGCTTCAGTCAAAGGCTCACTCAAAGCTCAAAGCAAACGTGGCATTCAGAAGAACGTACACTTGGCAGCTCGGTAGTTGACAAAATAGCAATAAGGGTGTGTTTGGTGTTCCGCACTGAATTGTATTACATTGTATTAGACGGTAACGTGTTAGGATGACATGTATTAAAATTGCCTATTGTGTAAACTGTGCAGTATTTGGTGCTGAGCTGTTCAATTGTCTTGTGTTTGGCATATAACATGTACTAGAGAGTATTAATTTTTGTTAAAAATAAATGATTTAAGTAAATAACTAACCTTGTTATATTAAAAAACATAATTCCCTGAACATGTAATAATTTTTTAATGCTAAAAAGGATGGATATGCTAACTTATTTTTATATAAGAAAATACTTACACACAAATTTAATATTTTTATATTTGTTTCTAGATTTATGCAACTATAAGTTTTTAAAAACTTCGACGCATAATTTTTCTACACATTTCCTATGAAAATTAATCATAAAAAAATAATTATAACCAAACTTCATAAATAAAGCATATAATTTTCCTTCGAGGGGAATTGTCAACCTTAATATGATCATTCAAAAATTTACAGAAATTTGTTCAATGTAATAATACAATATTACAACAATACTATACCAAAATATTGAGTTGTGTTAAGTACATAATACACCCACATGCTATAATACTATACCAAAATATTGGGTTGTGTATAGTACACACATCTTTTTTATACCAAAATATTATTCGCTTTAAAATGTCACAGCAATTTTAAGCAACACATCAATCTTGTGCTCTATACAAGAGCATATGCACAAATGTTACCTTACGTTCACTTCTTGAGGACTTGAAAATTGAAATATTATGGGATTCCTTCAGAATTAGTTCTAGGGCAAGAAGTTCTTCTTCAACAGAAAGTCCCACAGTTGCCAAAACTCACAATAAATAAAACGTAAATCTCAAATCAGAACTTCCAAATATCATGAATAGAAACAAAAGCAGAAACAAGTAGATATTGAGACTTTTTTACCCAATAAACATATATTACATCTTTATTACTTTAGGAAATTCTCAATAATAATTCCTTTGTACCCAAAACCTCTTTTGCCTTAATCATCTTTGATATTGAATACTAAAGTGCTAGGAATTTTTATCTTAATTGTTCTCTAGTAATAGAGCAAATAATATATCTGTACTTATCATAATCATCACTCAATATAAGCACTCAATATAAGCCCATATATAACCCGCATTGCCTTTTTATTTTTATTTTTTCCGATTGGTCAAGTTATGACCATAAACAAAACCAAATTAATAAACAAATTAAAATAAAAGTTGCGTGGCTTTTTTCCTTTTTCTTTTTTTAATTGGTCAAGTTATGACCATAACAGAACAAAATCAACAAACAAATGTCAATCATTATACTATTTTAGAATGACTAATGCATGATATTTATTTTGTATCTAAGCAAAACATACCTCGTAAATGAAGGAGAGCCTAGAAAACTTCTAAAAATCTTTGATAGGAACTTGAGGGCAAGACCAAATTTCCTTTGAAATTAATGTGGATTTGGTTAATTTTTTAATGCTTAATAAAGATATGCTAAAGTTAAGTACTGAAATTACCAGTAACAAAAAGATTTGATACGAAGTTGTTTGTGAATTTGTTTTCAAAAGCGAAGAAGAAGAAAATGATACAGCTTGTGGGTTCTTTTAATTTTAATATTTTATTGACCAAGCTAATAAAGACCCGAGGTTGGTGCGGGTCTTTATTACACAACCAAATCTGTATTAATTATACTTTTTTATACAATACATACCAATTAAATAATTTTACCAAATATTGGTTAAAAAAATAAGTACAATACATATCCTCTTAATACGTGCTGCCAAACATACCCTAAAGGTTTGTGGAAAAAAGGATTCAATAAAATTCTTTTGGATAAACCGAACCAAAAATAGAATTTTGGGTTCTGTTTGGTTTTTATTAGGCTTCAATTTATAATATGGATAGAAAATATTAAAGAAGATAGTAAAAGAAAATATAGGAAAACATGTAAATAGAAGGAGAGATAAGGTAGATTAAACTTTAAATAAAAAATGTAAAGAAGAATTGAGAGAAAATTAAATTGTTTCTTGAAAATTAAGAGTCATCTTCATGTTTATTATTTTCTTTTTCTAGAATTTTCTTAAGATATACTTATTGTAACTTGTAATCAAATTTTTTTACATAAAAATAAGTAACATAACAACAAAGTCGAGTGAGTCATTTGATAAATTTACTTGATTGTTAATTATATTAAATGCACCTTAAGAAAACTCTTTTTAAATATAAAAATTATATATATATATATATATATATAAATAATATATATTCTCAAATAGACATTTTTATTTTTTATGTAGGTACACCATTAAATTAAAGCATTTAAAAAAATCAGCATTTAATTTCCTGTAAAATCATACGATTTAAAATCATATTTAAATGATTTAAAATCATATTTAAAAATATATTTATGCTAACTGTATTTCACACGTGTCAGCATAGTAAAAAAGAGAGAGAGAGAGAGAGAGAGAGAGAGAGCGCTGCACATTTAATTTGAATTTTGGTTTGAAAGTTGAAACCTCGTAAACGATTAGGAACAAAACCAAAGCGCATCAAGTGTCCGCCTAATTTCAATTCGCCCGTAACCATAAAGTTAATTTCAGGAAATTTGTCCAAGAATAATTCAGTTCTCCGTGACAAGTGAGTTTTTTCTGCACTCTCGGATCATGTTAGCTATGCCAATTTATGTTTAGAGAATGTGTTAAAGATTCAATCACAAACCCTAGATTTTCTATTTCTGTGTTTAGTTCAAAATCTTTTTTTTTTTCAAATTCATCAAATTATTTTCATGTATGATCAGTTTTGTTTGAAGGACTGTGTTCAGTACTAACAACATCGTAGCTTTTTGTCTTCCAATTCGAAATTTCGAAAAATTCTGTATTATTTTGTCAAATTACTCGAAGTGGTTCTCCCCAGAAAGAATTTGAGCTCTGTAAGTTAATGCATTTGTTTTGGTTCCCCCATTAATAACCGAATGCCACCATCTTTTGTTCATTTTTCAATTACAGCAGTCGAGTTCTGATTCGTGGGAGACGAAGATGAAAGTCAAGATCTTGCGTATCCTTGTTAGTGATTGACGATTGACTTCTTCAATGCCAAACTTTTTAAACTTTTAGTAGCTAGCTTGTGGGTAGTTTCTATTGGGGATCATCATTTGATAAAATGTTTGATTATCCCATATGATAAAAGAAATTTTAACCTTTTATTGGCTAGCTTGTGGATTGTTTCTATTGGGGCTCATTAACCATTGCTGTAGAAGAGAAAAATTGAAAGACGTTTTACAGTAGTTAATGAATTTTGGTGCAAGGTGGAGAAGATTTTGGTGGGCAAACACCATTATGATCTTGAAGCCGAAATTAAGAAGTTTAATCAGTTTTCCTTGGCTGGCTAGTGTGTGGACTTTGAGTTTGCTGTTGTACTTGTGTGTGTGTGTGTGTGTGTGCGTCATGTAAAATATTGTATGATTTCTTGTCATGATAAAAGGACTGATTGTTGTGTTGTATCATATTTGTGAATTTGGATTCATTTGTGGCCAATTTTTTTTATTAAACGGAGAAACAGTGTTGCCTTGACTTATTTCCTTTCCGAATGTGTCCCGGCCTTTATCCAGAGTATGTTATCTTCATCCCTACTGCATCTCTACTATTTCATTTAAGTATCGTCTTGCATTTATCGAAGGATATTGGTCTCTGAATTCTGGGGTTGAATAAAACTATTTTCTGTTAAGTATTGTCTCGCATTTATGGAATTATTTGTGTGGAAATAGGTGGCATGCTGTTGCTGCATGGACATGGGATGCACAAGATGAAACGTGTGGAATTTGCCGGATGGCCTTCGATGGCTGTTGTCCTGATTGTAAACTACCCGGTGATGATTGCCCATTAAGTAAGCAGCTACAATTGGTTATTGTAATAATGGAATGAAGGATACAATCACTCACTTTCATTTTTTTACTGTACCATCTTGCAGTTTGGGGCGCCTGCAACCATGCATTCCATCTTCATTGCATCTTGAAATGGGTGAATTCTCAAACTCCTCAAGCACATTGTCCCATGTGCCGAAGGGAATGGCAATTCAAAGGATCAGAGTAAGGTTGAAGGGGAATGTACAAGCATCCAAACCTGCCTGCTATGAAGCCTTCCAGCCCCTCTAGCTTTACAATCTTGATGAGGAATTTGTCTTCCATTTAACTTCACATTGAATTGCTCAGCATACTAAGAAAGCAATGGCAGTTTTACATCAATTAACTAAACTTGTGTGCAGCGTGTTGATATATTTAAGTATCCACATGCATGTCAAAGGTATCAAATTCTGTCGGGCACAGAAATCTTATCCGTTCCTCAAAGAAACTACAACAAATTTTCGTGTTTTTTCAGCTTTTCATCATGTCCCCCATTGTTGAAGCATGTAGATTAGAGTTCTACTTCTGGGTTTGATTCCTTGAAATTTATGAGGAAATCCTCAATTAACAAGCAGATTACATTTAACGTAAAATGTATCTATTTATCTTGGAGGTTTCTGCTCAATCTGTGCTTTAGTTGTGACCTTGAAGGCTGGCTATGGTTCACATTCTCTCCCTAATGGAAACCAAATATGCAGGGCAGACCTGCGTCTTGGCAAAGAAATGGTAGTGTCACTGGACTCGGATTTTGACAGTGATAAAGGCTTTGAGACTGTGACTATTGAGACTCATGCCATGCGTGCTAAAGATAATGTAAACACTGTCAAGTCACACAATATCGAAGAGCTGGAATCTAATTTGATTGATTATCGTTCCCTCTTGTTTGACTATTAGACATTTGATCTCTTAAGTTAGATTGTTGACATCATCAACGGCTAAACCATTCCTTTTATGCATGTGGTGGCATGTGATCACTTTCTTTAATGAAGCAACACAAGGTATACAATCACAACTTCCAAATGGCCATTGCTTTTAGAGATAAAGAAAGTAGTATTGAAAGAAGAAAAGGAATTTTGATGAACAAAATTCATAAAGCCATTGAAATTGTACAGACTGAACTTTAACTAAAGAAACTATACTTGCTCCACTCTCAGACATCTGTAATTTTGCCATTTCATCGAGGAAAAGTCATTGCCCAACGAATCAACTGAATGAAAATTCCAACACAGATTAAAATTAACTTACAAATTTTCTAGCTCTCACTCTCAATGAAGTTCATATTCAAACAATGCTATAATGTTAAAAGTACATCTAGTTCCGATAGCTTCTTAAATCACCTTACCTTGGTTGAGGCTGAGAAGAGGTCAAATGCTTCATATGCTCCTCTATCGAAGGCTCATCCCCTGGATTTTGAAAGGCAAATATCTCATAGAATTCACTGCTTTAGCAAAATTGGCATATACACTGGTTTCAAAATCCTGAGTCAGGCCTACCATGCTTCTCGGATCCAGCCTTTTCAGAGCTATTAAATGATGCGATGAAGTTGATTCTAAGATGACAGCACAGACAGCTAAAACTCGAGCAGATGACTGTAAAAACTTTGAAAGAATAATTTTGGTAATACTGAAGTGAAAATATCAAGACATATCCAGTTTTCCACTCAATTCAGTACTAACACAAGCTATAAATCAGACCTAAAGCTTGAATATCAACCTTCGACACTCAGCTAGCACATACAAAATGAGCAATATGTGTGTGCGCGCGCGCGCCCATTTTGAACAAGCTTTGACAGCAAAATAAGATAGAAATTCATAGATATGAAGCTAAGATAGATATTCATATATATATATATATATATATATATATATATATGTATATGTATATGTATATATATATATATAGCATTTAGGAGAATGCATGAAATTTAGAACTTTTGCCAGCACATTGAGAAGCATGCAGAAAAAATTACCATGGCATAGGCCAACTAATTCATGACCTGAATTACAACCATCATCAACAAGGTCATCATAGTGATCAAGCTACATCATCATACTCACCTTCGTCATCATTAGGTTTGGCTGTTGAACGTCCATACTTGAATGCACTGATATGAGGAATGAGTTTCAAAATCTAAGTATCAATCTTGAAACCTACACAATCACGGACGTCTAAATGCACAAGTTTTTTGCATCCCTGCAGTGTAATCACTAGATACTCCCGATCCATGCACACCCACCCAGATACAATTGCTTAATCTTAGGGA
Organism: Atalantia buxifolia; assembly: GCA_030444775.1. Taxonomy (NCBI): domain Eukaryota; kingdom Viridiplantae; phylum Streptophyta; class Magnoliopsida; order Sapindales; family Rutaceae; genus Atalantia; species Atalantia buxifolia. The sequence continues at coordinate 13,817,581 of CM059839.1, forward strand.
GGAAAGGTACAATGGCTGATGCCTCCTTTTTTCAAATAAGAACTCCATGAGCATGTAAGCAGCTAAAGTTCTTGCAGTGGAGGCTGATTTGGGTCAGGATTGCTCTCATACCATTGGACATTCCAATGGTATTTTACGAGTAAACCTTCCAAATTCCTCCAGTATTTTACGAGTCCTGGGATTACTGATACCTTATAAGGGCAAAGAATAGGATACAAGCCCAAAGTTTTCAAGGCTCGACACCTGAAAAGAATAATTTGTCACATCTTTTGATTCAATAAAATGCTACTAAACATTATCAAACAAGAAAGAGCATGTGCTAATAGCACCAAATGCCTTGCTATGAGCCACGAGGGAAGAGCAAATACAAAAAACAACAAATAATCAAAAAAGAATAAAAGCTCCGTGTCTTCTTTTTTGATTACTGCCGGTAGAAACTTAATTTCGAAGGGAGCTTGGAAAACTTACTTAATCGCAGCATCCTTACAAACTCTCAGTTAAGCAACAGTGTGGAGGAATGAGAAGAGTAGCATTTCCACAGCTGCGATCAACTATGAGCTTTATAAATTGAGAGGAAGTCTTTACCTTGATTCCATATTCCACATGCTTGCATAAATTTATGTAACATGGACCTGAAAGAGGAAGGAAAAACAAGTTTTTCCCAAATAAATGGACAGAGACTTTGTCTGTGCCATGACTCCCATACAAAAGGGACATCCAATATTAGTGACTGACTCCATGCCAACTCTTCCAAGCACATTCAACAAACGGTCCTCATCAAGGTCTTCCCACCTCCGTCCTTGCATTCTAAATAAATAACAGAAGAAAACAAAAAATTATCTGCACTGAAGCAACATTGCTGTCATAACTGGAAAACAAAAATGCAGATGAAGAGGATCCTACAATTTTCTTCTTGCGCTTTGCATCTAAAAATGCCTCTGGACCCCACTCTCTAACGATGTGAAACGGCTCCAATTAATCACCCAATATCTCAAATTCTATTTGGCTGGCTATTGGAGTTCAAATTCTAAGAAAACTAGAGAGTTAAAAAATTAATTTGGGCTTGTAGACTCTAAATTTTTTTTTTAATATTGATTACACATTAAATTATTATGTTATATAAATATTTATAAATATAATTAAAGCAGATATTACACTGATATTTATAATTAGATATATAATTAGAACTTATATTATTACATTAATTCTATAAAATACATGCCCAACATATAATCCTCACACACGAGAAATATCTCTACTCCACTCGCATTTCACTACAAAAAAAGCACACCTCTAAACTTAAAAAAATAAAAAATAAAAGAAGGTTAACCAACCTAAGAGGATCCTGCAACTTAGCTAGGGGAACGCTATGTGAAATTCTCCACATGCTTTAATATTTTGAAACAAATCAAATCATTACAAAATGATCTGTCTAATTCTAATCTCCTCGTATTTTTTAATAATTTTCAACTATACTGTTGAGTAGTCAATGCTTTGTCTTGTTTTGTTCCCAATATGGGAAATTTCATGCATAATTTTCCAAGAATCAAACAATTAAAAATTAACATAGATAAATAAAAAAATTATAATAATGAGCAAACAAGAAATTTCTAGCAAACTCAGCGACACTGCGACAGTGTAAGAGGAAGTCCAAGGAGACTGTGATTGATTAGGGATGAATTACAGTGAAGCAAAATTGGCTTTCTACTTCTGTCAGATAATTTCGGTCGCCAGAACACGTGGCGTTCAGGTAATATATCCACGTGACGGCGCGTTATTTGTCAAACAATATTAAGGTAAGGTGATGTTTACTTTTTGAAGAAGTGGAGAATAGATTCAATTTCCAACTTTTAATCTTAATTTTTTTTTTTAGCTTTTTGAGTGTTTGAAATGGGAGAAAGCAAAAAAATAATTATATCAAATATGTCTAATGAAAATAGTTTAACATAAAGTAATGAAAGTAAATGTAGTTGATTAATTATAAGGGTCTGGGTGATACTAGTGTAGCTTCAATTTTTTCGCATTATCAATTGATTAATGCAATTGATTAATTAAAAATAATTGATCTTTTTCAATCAATGGGTCAATGGTTGGAAAAGGATACACTTTAAATGTTTTTATTATAGGAGTTATTAGCAATTGATTCTACATGTGGGTTTCCCTCATTATTGTTGAAAATATGAATCAAAATAACTTATTTCAAATCTCAAGTCAGCCTAAACAGCAACAGTGAACCAGCAACAACAATCAGTGGAACAATGAATTATAAACAGTATTGCGAGAAGTAACAAAATGAATAACAATTTTCTTCAAAATTCACTGAAAAATAATATTCTGTAGACTAATTTTTGCTCCTTCAAGAAGTACTTCCCAATGTGAAATAATCTGATAACTGCAAAATGTTAATTGCGAAGGGACTAAAAATAAATAAAATAGAATGGGAGTTGTTGGACGATTTTACATTTTGCTTTAAAATGATGATCATATCACTTGCGTAATTTGCTCTATCATAAACTTACACGCCAAGGATATTATTAAGGTGCCTGCGCACATAATTATTGTAGTAAACTCTTATGAATTTCTCATAGAAAAAACGAGCTCCATTGAAAATTGGAAGAGCTAGCCATAGGAAAATCAAGAGCTTCAAGTATGCCCAAATAAAATTTGGAACCGGAAACCTGTTACACAATCAAATTAATTAGAAACATATAAAAAATTTACCTATAATTGTAATAAGCGTACATTTGGTTCAATCTCCATTTAATTTGACTTATTGGAATATGCTAATGGTGTGAGACAGAATAGAGGTTCTATACTGATTTTTCGAATGGGTAAATTTCAGATTACTCTTCTCATGAGTTGACTATCTTTAAATAATCTTTCTTACCTTTGAAATTTTCAATTTACCTTCATTTTGAACAAAAATGAAGGTAACTTCAAGTTTTCAAAAGTGAAGCGAGTAATTTAATGATACTCAATTCATGAAAAATAATCTGAAATTTACGCTTTCCATAAATTTCAGAAAATTTGATAACATCAATTTAATTGAGTCGAGTTCCACCGCTTACCCTTATAATAAAATAATGAGTAGAAATTAGACATACCAACCGAGAGTTTTCCAACAAAGCATCTCAAATGTCGTTACAAGTGATAATAAAATCCAATAAGTCATCCATTGTCTATAATCTTGCACAGAAGGACGCTCAAGTGTTTCCAATGAAATGTATCTGTTCAATTATATTAATTCACACCAGAATAAAACTCATTAAATTTAAGAAAACAAATATAAATTGCATTTATGAAATTTTAAAATTGAAAGGATAGTTTAATTCGCAATTAATCCTGTTGTTTAATATCCAATCAATTCAAAAAATTTCAATCAAAATGAGATGTAACTAAATTACAACTTACAGTGGATAAAAGAATGTCACCAATGGCCTGCTCAACATGAAGTAAGATAAGTAAATAAATATTGTCAATAACATTTTAATATAAGGAAAATTAAAATTAAGAGTATTTAATTGAGTTAAATTTTCATATTGCAAAAATATTCTTCAAATTGCTCTCTATTGCTTAGAGAGCTGTACTTGTATTTTGGATTGCCCTAACTACTTAATATTTTCAGATTATTATGTTACATCTAATTGATGAAATGTTCATATCAAAATTTTTTTTTGATGAAATGTTGGTAATGAAGAAAAGAATTCATTATAAATTTTTCCTATTTTAAAATCTCTTTTTTTTTTTTGGTGATATGAACTAATTATAAATATAACACTTAACAAACTTGAGAATCATGATCAAAAATCCATAATTTGTATACTTTTTACAATTCTAATGAACAATTTTTTTAAAAATAAAAAAAATAATTCTAATGAATATTACTAACCTAATGATCCATGCCAGAGTGATCACTTAAAAATCAATCACAAACACAAACATAAATACATAATGAGTTTAAAACTGCATTCTCGATATTTCTGCACCTTTTAAATCCATGAAAATATGTATGCTAATGCACCAAAATGCCTTGGACGAATGAACAAGGCTGCTTCAATACTTGCATGATATATGAAATAGAAAACTTGGACGTTTCTAACTCTATGAAAAGATAAAAATAATTATCATTGCTTGCCCAAATTTTATAAATATCTTGCCATGAACAAAATGAATAATTTCTTCTTCTTTTAAGAACACAAATTTTTTGACAATGTCCCCGAAAAATAAATACCCAATGAGTTCGTCCACAAGTGAAAAGAATATTCCAATGATACGACTCATCTTGAAATCTGCTCTCTTCTCTCCCTCTATCGGCCTCAATTTTTGTTTGAAAGAGGAAAAATTATGTGGAAAATGAGTGAAAGGAAAATTAAAATCTTGGGGTGTTGGAGGAAACTTAAATCAAAATGTACAAACTAGATATATGGCTTAGCTTCATGAATTTATATGATAATTGTAACCAAAGTGTATTTAATTAGGCAGGATTTAAAATTCAAGAGACAATTAGATACATGATGATATTAATCATATGTGTTATGTCTGTTTCGTTAGAACAAAAGATACACCAACCTTTGAATTGTACATGTGTAAGACATAAGGATATACAATTGGAACTTAGATGGTAGGGTTTTATTGTGAATTGTGATGCATGTTTAAGTTATTAAAGATGTAGTAATATTGTGTCCCATGCTCCTTATCAAAATTTTGGTTCATCTATCAAAAACCAATGAATGTATATATTCGACGTGACTAGAATTCAATTTTCTGATATGTATTAATGATTAATATTAGAGAAAATGATATCCAAACCTCTAAATTTTGTTCCAATTAATGTACTCAGATAATTACTTAGTTTAAAAAATTAACACACCAACCATTTTGTCTATAATAAGTAGAGAGATTGATTAATATCAAAATCTACGTAACAGATAAAATAATGCTTATGAAAATACAAATAAAATAATGTATGTTTTACAAGTTATCTTGAATATTAAATAAAATTATTAAATATTAAAAAATAAGTTAGCCAGTCCTGCACTAACATGTGTGAGCAACACATGTCAACTCTAGATCGATTGATTGGTCTTAATAATTTTGAATAAAAATATTTAATATCAATACAAATTTAATATTAAAATAATTAAAATAATTTTTATTTATTATGTACTCTTCATTGGATGACAAGTTTTATTTTAGTTTTAAAAAAAAAAAACTAAAGCATCGGATTACCTATTAAGTTAAATGCATATCAAGATTAATTGATGAAATGTCCTTATTTCGAGAAATTTTAGAATACATCTAAAGTAAAATGTCAACTATATAATAAATAAATAATGTCATGACATATGTGTATTTATTTTGAAAAACTAACGTATAAATGGTACTTATATAAAATTTAACTATATATATTATACATGCATTAATTTGTTGTTTTATATATGTAGTTTGAGTTATTTTACCTTTTATATATTCTAAAATTTCTGAACATCAATCTAAATCGACATAAGAAAAAAAAAATTAGAAAAAAGATTTGGTGTGTGTTCGCCAAATTTTTAAACCAAAAAGAGGTTCTGCATGTATGTTTGACCAGACTTTAAAGGTCATCCTCTTCTATAATACCATTTGAAGAAGTTTTGTTCAATTAAATCAATTTGCGCGTGGCAGTATATAACTATTACCGAATATTTAGACATTTAAGATATTTAACCATTTGTTATAAAAACGACCATTAATTCGTTAATGGGTGACAATAATCACGAGCACATGGAGAAATAAATAAATGATCGGATTTAGTTACATCAAGAGATTGTAGCTCTATTAGTGAAGATCATAATTGAGTGGTTTTCAGATACTAAATAGTTTGATATATTAAAAAAATTAAAAAATTGATTTGAAATTTATTTACCTCTCTATCTTTTTTTTAAAAATACAACAAATTGTAATATAGAATCACTAAAAGTATGCTAATGTTTGATAAACATAGATATATTATACATAGCAAGTGAGTGAATATTTCATTTTAAGGTTGAGTACATTCACATTAATAATGTATTTACTTTTCGAATTGAAGATGATATCTAAAATCAAAATCATTAATAAAGTTTATTTTGTAAAGTAGAGTTGAAAATTAAATCGGAATCATGAAACCCACCACAATTTAGGAATGATATATTATTCTAATTAATTAACTAATATTAATAATAATAATATTATTAATTGATATGTTAATATATTATTAGCAATTAATTAATTATTTTTTTACTATTAATTAGTATATTAATATGTTATTACCAATAATTATTAATAATATTTTTTAAATAAATAATCACTACAATTAAAATATAAAATAATAATTATGATAATAATTTATTAAATACTTTTTAGTAATTTATTATAATCTAATTCATTCTTATTCCAATTTTAAAACAAAATAAACACATTAATAACAATCCAATTTATTACGATTTCAATTTCTATAATTTAAATAAACAACTTATTCTAATTTCTATTTCATTCCTATTATAGTCCATTCTCATTTTTGTCCATTCTGATTACAACGCATTTCAATTTTAATTTAATAAACACACCATAAAACTCCCAAAGAGTTATTAAAAAGAGTAAAACAAGTTGTTTCAAAATTACGTTGATGATGATGATGATGATGATCATCATCATCATTATTATTATTATTATTATTATTATTATTATTATTATTGTATTTTAAATGAAAGTTTACTAAAAAAATAAATAAATAAAATCAACCAAACAGTTGTCAAAATGTTTTATTTGACTGGCTACAAAAATTCAAATCTTGGAAAAGTAAAGAATAAAACATAAATTTTAGCTTTGCGTGTTTTCTTTTTAAAAAAAAAAAAAAACACACACTCTTAAGATTTACTCAAATGGTCATATAGACCCCCTTAAGTTTAAAAATGAATATTATAACTTTGGTAGTAACAATCCAAATAAATATAAATATATTAATAAGACAAAAATAATAAATAAATATCATTTGATACAAATAACATATTACAATAAGTATAATTAATTAAAAAAAAAAGCCAAACCCTTAGAAAGTGCAGGCTCAATATATAGCCGTAGATAATTGCAAATAAAAATCTCTTTAGTAGTTTTTATTGAGTGGGGGGAAAAATAAAGAGCATAAATTTTTTTTTTGGGTTCACCATTCAAAAGAATGTAATTTGAATAGGTCAAATAACATGACAACTTTTTACCAGCTATATATTCCAAAAAACGGTGCATAAAAATATCATAGGAAATAAGGAGAAAGAACAAAAAAGAAAGAAACATAACCGTTTTCATTTTCCAAGTGGACCAAATCAAGCTAACCTTCCTCTACCATTCGCTATGGGTTTGAATCTATGAGAAATTCTAGAAATATTTGCTACCCCAAGTTTTGGATTTCTATCAACAATTAGCTTATGAAGGTGGAGATCTAGCATTTTTTGAATCCAATGTACATTTTCAATACTGTTCTATATTAGAAATCTACATTAGGAAAATAAAATCTTTACCGGGCATAAAAACCACGCGAATAAAATTGACAAGCATTTTATATGCAGAAGATGGTGACAAAATGGTATTGACTTGTCTAAACTTCACAATATCTGATTCAGTTGGTATTTTTACAGACAATTTCTGGAAAATTTGAGCCGGTTATACAACACATTTATATAATAATTTAATAATGGTATCAGTGATATACTGATATTTAAACTTACCAAAAACGCGATTGGGCTATGGCGTGCAGCCGTTAGCCGGAAGCATTATCATAATGGAGTTCTACACGCATTTGTTCCAAAAGTATCTTTTCAACACCATCAACAAAGCTTGATAAGTTCTGCCGAATATGTACATCCAAGGAATTTGCTGCTTCCTAATGAATTGAAATCAATCAGTGAGCAAATATGAGTGTTCAAACTTGAAGGATGTGAGGTAAGACAGAGAACCTAGACAAGCAATTAGCAACATATAGTACAAATTGTTGTTGAGTTCACTATGATACACATAAAAAACTGTGAATAGTCATATTGTAAGAAAGAATTTCAAAACCAAAACAACCGAAACCATGATTGATGTTAAATGTTGGCTTTCAAGCAAATCATACTTATTTTATATTTTTCCTTTTTCCCTTTCATGTAACAGTTTATCTTTTTCCTACTAGCCAAGGGTGAGTAATTGTTTAGAAATTAATTGGGACACAATGAGCAGTGCAACCTTGATATGTTACCATCTGGCTACTATATTTTGAAAACCATAATTGTTTTTTCAAAAGCAATTCTGAGACTCAAAACCACTCAGGTATTTTGTATTTTTGAAAAATACGACCTGTCAAACACACACAACTCTTTATGCTTTCTCAACAAACCATTTTCAGAATTCGGCAACACATCACCCTAACAAAAGCACCAAAAAGGTTAAAATTTTGAAAGTCAATTTCCTAATAATACATGTAACAAGAGACTATCAATCATGGATCTGCTTACCTCGACCTTGCAAAAGAAGTTTAAAGAAATTCCCTTGGAATGATGATCTGAGCTCTTCAGAGAAATTAATTTCAATGGAGAATTTGACAGTGGCCAACCTTGTGACGGCTTTATGAATGCATCAACTCCTCCAACCAAATGAGCAACAATCATCTCATCTCTCTCAAAGTACTCAAAAAAATGCCTGTAATTGGAACTATGTCAGCATAAGACTTTTCAAAATAATAACCTTACACGTTGGCCTAATAACTATCTTTATATATCTGTACCAAAGATTAGATCATCAAAACTACATAGATGCTACCCAAAAATGCAGCATTCTCACCTTGATTTATTGGCAGTCTTCACTACAAATCGTCTTAGAGTGCTTAGAATAATTCTGTCTTGAACATTTCTTATGAACCACTGCAGTGAAGAACTTGTCTCCAGCGAATCCAACTGTGTACCTGATTGCCTGCGTCATTACAGCATATTATGTTTGCGTTAAACTAAGGCAACTCAAAAAACATAGCACATCAGGTTCCAGGAAAAAATAAAAAATGAATGAATTTGCTTCCTTTCATCACATGTATACAACAGTTATGTGCTTTTGGTATTTCCTACATTCCTAGAATGCAAATATTAATTCTAATAACTTGATCCAAATAATCAAACAACATGAACTAACTTCGTCACTTGATTACGCAGATGGTAAGCAATATATATCATAGCAACTAGCTCGGGCCTGTATAGTCTGTGGTGCACAGCTTTTAAAGTGTAACATTCCTTCTTGTTTTCCATTAATTTAGTAATTTCCATTGTAGTTCACAAAATGAATTAGCAAAAAAATGTATATATAAGATACACTGTATGATTAAACATTGAAAGAAATTCACAAGAAAATAAACCTGAAAGACTTTGCAGCGTCAACAAGATCACTGATGTGTACGTCATTTGGAAACATCTGCAGAATATTGAAATAAGCATTTGAAGATTGTCAAAAGGTCTAAATAATTGCAAATGTTGAATCTTAATGCTCATGGGACTGAAAAGAAAAAAACATCAATTTACTGGCCAATTATGGTACCAACAGCAAGTATTGATGTGGTACAAGCAACATATTCCCTGGATTTCCAAGAGAGCGAAGCACTCAAAATTTCCAAATAGTTAATAGCAAAGTAACCTAGGCTCAAGCTAATATGTGGAAAAGCCCAAAAGGCATAGAGCAAAAAAGAATCCACAAAACATGACAAAATGGACAGGTAATTACAATGACCTCAAAGTTTTAAGAAAAACAAACCCAAAAATAGGGGTGACATAGAAATTGTGAAAAGGAAGAAGATCCTCAAAATGAGCCAAAACATCGTCAATATCTAATATCATGATAGGGAAACCAATCCGAAAAACTTTAAGGTAGTAGGTGGAAGAAACCAACAAGTATATGAACCCAAATCAAATCCTCTAACCTAGTATAAGAGCCCAAATAAAACTCAATACTCTATAGAAACGGAATCCCCAACAATAACAAAACAGATATCAAGATTTCAGCTTTCAAAGCTTTGGAACTCACGGTGATGACTTCTCATGTTTAGGTGACTTCTCCTAATGATGCATCAACTTTTATTAATATTTTCCAAAAACAACATATGAGCTCATTTCATAAAAATGTGTTATGTTGGAATGGTAATAAGCTTTTAATGCTAAAGTAATACTGCAAATACTTCATTGTGTATACTGAAAATATAGATGAAGTAATGGAATGATTTCATGTTGGTAAAGCACAAAGTATGCCATACCTCCACATTCTTTATTTCCATTGTCCCATCTATAACTTCTATAAGCAACTCATGATTCACTTCTGATGGCTCAATTACATCTTCAATTTTATGCTGAAATGATGATTCTTCTAATGTTGGCATATATGTTTGCATTGACAACCGAAAACATTTTCCATCAAAATCAATGACCTTTAGACCTGTCAACGAGTCCTCGATCTGTTCTACTGCATCAAACCTGAAAATTAACAAAGCAAGCATGTAAAAGGCAACAGTACAACACATAAAAGATACAGATAATTAAAACACAAAGTTAAAGAATAACCTTTTAAGTACAAAATCAAGATCTTGCAAGGAGTTAAGAATTATTTTGTTCTTCTCAATCTGACTTTCAAGTTCTAAAATCTGAAAAGTACAAAGAAATTATTATCAAATAACTAGTGAAGTACAACACATTGGACTAAACAGTTACATTCTTCTCATCAATGAAAAATCTCTTCAATAAAACAAAAGCACCAAGCTAAAGTAAAAAGGCAGCACACAAACAGCCATACCCCTAAAAGCTAATAAAGAGAATGGTAAAAAAGAAAAATCTAAAAGATAAGAGGAAATGTCCCACTCGACATTCCAATATCACATGAAATTTTAGAAGTTGTCATTAAAGATGCTACATTCATGAAGTGCATTCCTACAAAAAAGGCCGATGCTAAGTATCAAATACTATTAAATCACATGTCATGATGGAGAGTAGAAAAGAAAGTTCATCCATATGCTTCCCAACAAGGCCAAAATGTCAGGATTTTTCTATTCTGCTGAAGTTTGGTTATTTTAAATTCAATTGTCAAATGTAAACTTCAGTGTAAGAGGAACTCAATATGATTTCTTATTTCCCCTTCCTAGCAAGTGTGGACCAAGGACAGAAGATGATCTCCGAAGGATAAGGAAAAATAGATGTGTAGAAGCAGTTGCTGCATCATTTCCATTTACCTTTCATTTACTTTATTCATATTCATAGAAATTGGTACCAATAATTTTAGCAGTTTCACAAACAAGTGTTTCCACATTGCATAATTCATTTTAAATCCCTTAGAACATACTAATAATAATTGAAAAAAAAAAATTGATGCTGGAAACTCAATTGCAAAGAACCCCATAAAAATTCTCTTCGATATTTCTCTTACAGCAAAGTTTCAGAAACAAATATGTCACGGTGACATAGTGATAATACATTTTGTGTCAAAGATAAACAAGGAAACTTGAAATCTTTGTAGATTCACAAGAGAATGAATAGATGACACAAATACTATATTTTTTTGCAAGTGCCATTAATGCTGTAGAAAGTGATAGAAGAAGTGCTTGAGACTAAAACCTCAAATCTGTGGTCTTCATGAATTTTTATCAAATCTGATTGATCTTCTGCGTGCGTAGGACAAACTTGATCTTCTGCACGTGCAGGACAAACAACTTGTCTATCCTCTTTTGCGTTCTGTGAACCCTACCAGATAATACAAAAAAGCCACTATCAACTACTTTAGTCAAAATACACGCATGCAATACAAGTTTACTGACAATGAAAAAAAGTTTAAAACAAATAGTAAAAACACTTTTGTCAATTGGAGAACCAACCTCTGATGCAATTAAATCTAAAGCGCAATTTAACTCCTCAAGATCACTCTCCAGTCTATTAGAATCTGCAACACATTGCATATGCACAGAATATAAACATAATGCCTTCAGAGACACGACCTTAGTAAGTAAAAAATCTCACCTTCGACTTGCGTTCTCGTAAGAGTCTCAATTTCATTAGAGATTTTACTGCTCTCGGCCTCCACGGTCTTGAGCTCCTCTTTCAAGTGCTCTAAATAAGCATCTGCATCACAAATTCCATCTCCTTAATACATTTCAATATAAAAATTTATACAGCAGCACTGATATTCAAAAAATGATTTGTTTTAAAAGGGTGAAAGAGGTTCTCTTCACCTAAATCTTCAATTCCCAAGAAGCTAACGTCGGCGTACTCTGTTATAATTTCCTTCACTTTGCTCTGCACAGTGCACAATAATGATTTATTAATTCAATTTGAAAATCAATTTAGAATATAAAAAAATTGTTCAAAAGATAAAAGAATAAAAAGAAAATAAGAATTACGAAATTGCCTCGAAATCGTGAGCATATTCTTTGAGTAAATTTTCCGAATCCGAAGACACTGTATCCGGTTCAGCTTCAGTGCCACTTCTGTGGATCTCCATCAACTCTTTTACTTCACTACAGATTGAAAAAAAAAATAAAAACGTTAAGTAAAATTAAGTTCAAGCAACAATAACATTTTTTACAAATAAAAAAATAAATTAATTAAAAAAATGGCGATGAGCGTGTATGTGTGTGTGTGTATACCTGCGAAGAGAGTGGAGATCGAGAGGTGAAGAAGAAGAAGAAGGAGTAGCAGTGGCTTCCGCTTCCACTTCCATGGCGTCTCCGTCTCTCATTTTTGTCAAAATTTGATTTTGTTTTTCTTTTTCTCACTCTGAATTCACATTAAACACTGTTTTTTTGAGGGAAATTCAAAATGCAAAAAAATGGGAAAAACATGAGGGTGGGAGACCATGGGCTGGGCTTCTTTTAAGAATGGGTTTATAATAAGCCCTTTGTTTTTTCCTTGCTGAAGTCAAAATTTTGGACAACTTTTTATTTAGATTATGTTTGAAAGTTTGGATAAATTATGGGATTAAATTAGATTAGATTAGGTTTTGGAATTAATAAATAAGAGGTTACTGCTGGCACTATAATTAAATTTCAAATCTACAGAAAAGTCTGAATTTATATATTTTATAGCATAGTCTAGAGGTCTATGGACCATTGTTTGAAAATCTTCATTAACAAAATAACGAGACCACTATCTTACTCCAATACATGGGGAGATATATTCTATCTCTACCACAAATGTTGGAAGAGAATTTAAATTTGAACCGGCACCCTTCTGATGCTGTCGCATTGAATGCCCTCACCAATGTGATAGTACTGTTCACCAATCACCACCCTGCCAAAAACTTGAGAAATAAGTGGAGCATAAATTTAGACCGTGCCACAATAGAATGATTTAAGTTGATCTTGATAGGTTTTTAATTATAAATATCAATAAATTTTTACTACTTCAATTATTATGAAATAATAAATAGGTGGAACAAATATTGCATCTTAACATTTTATGATTAAAAAATTATAGAATCTTGTATTCTATTACTTTTCTATTAGTTAACTATTAGTTGCCACATAAAATACTAATTTTTGGTTACTTTGGGAAAAAAGTTATGAATCATCAATAAAAAATAATTATTAATTAAATATTAATCATTGTACTAAATAGTTTTTCATTCAATTAAATATTAATTTAATTTGAATTATTAATTATCAATAAAAATTAAAAATCATAAATTTGTAGGTTATCAATTAAATACAAACTCTATTATTTAATACTTGAAATGTCTGAGATTGTTTGCATGTATGTATGTATTTCTGTATGTATGCATGTGTGTGTATTTGTACGTATGCATGTATGTGTATATGTTTGTTTGTTAAAATAATTAATAATTAAAATTAAGCTGATATTTAATTGATTGAAAAATTATTTTAATAAATGTATTACGGAGACCTTAGGTTATAGTTTTTTTCTTTTTTGTGTAAATGTAAGCTTTTATTTAATTTTTTGGGTTTTTGATACAATATTGAAAATTATTAAATTTTATTAGAATATATGTATTTTTTTCCCTTTAAAGTAAGGATAAAATTGATATTTAATACATCAACTAACTGAAAAATAGTAAAATATTGTATTTTGTAATTCTTAGTACTAAAATGTTATGGTGCAATACTTTTTGTACCTAATTATTATTTCAAATAACTAAAATAGTAAAATGAAAACAACTCATAAACTAATTGTAATTAAAATAAAATAAATGCTACCCTCCAACCATTGTACGTTAATGTTACACTTTGTATTACTTGTGAACTTAAGAATTGTAATGAAAAACTTGTACCGGTGATAGAGATATATGACTAATTGCCATATTATTATTATTATTATTATTATTATTATTATTATTATTTTTTAACAACTAATTGCTGAGTCCAAATTGTACGGCCAATAATTGCACCTTCAATTATCCTTCATTGGAAAATTGTCAGCCACATAAATAATGCAGTACATATTACTTAAAAATCCTAATATATGGATCTTTTCTTTTATTTATATTATTTTTCAAAATTTTATAATCCACATCGTATTAGTTCTTACAAGTTGTAATACCCCATTAATCTAACTTTTTAAATTTCTTAAATAACAATACGAAAACCAAGAACTTAAATAATAAAGGCCACACTGAATTTTTTTTTTTTTTTTTTTGTATTTTGTATTCCTTTGTACTTGTTTTGGAATTAGTTCAAGGAGCTGGTTGAACAAAATATGACAAAAGAAACGAAATTTCACTTCAAAATTGTAATTGTTATATGTCCTTATCACAAGTGAGATATAACTTTATGGTCATAATTGAAACTATTGAGTGAAAAAATGGAGGAGACCGACAGCCACGAACTTGAAATACCATTATCATTGATATATACTTAAAAAAATAGCAAGGGAGAAGTCTAAAGAGCATTTCCATTTCATTTAGTCCAAGTGTTTTCCTGCATGATAAGCCACTATTATTTATCAAAGATTTTGATCAACTGAGAGTCGGAAGATAGACCCTGAAAATGCCTCGCTTTCCTACTTTCTTCCGGCAGTTAGGGCATTTGCCTTGTGCTGCAATTGCGGCCTTGATGCAGTCCTTACAGAATATGTGACCACACTTTGTTGATGTTGCTTCACTCAGTGGACCCATGCAGATTGGGCAACTGAATGTAGAAGCTGCAGCCATAGGTTCCTGGGGCAACTGTAGAGGCGCGGCATCATTCTGTAACCAGAAATTCACAAGTATTGCATCTGTTAAGTACATGTACTTGAGATATAAAATGAACTAAAAGCTTGTGAAAGAGCTGATGAAGCCTTTTCATTCATTGCCGGAATACTTCTTCACATTGAGTTCAGAAGACATGGATTGAATCTTCGATATTGAACTCGATCCCGCTGTGCATGGTGAATTTCCTTAAAATGAATTTCATTTCAAACTAGAGAAACAGAGTTTTGATGAAGAATGTGAAAAGAAAAGAATAAGCAATCTTTGTGTGTCTCTTATAATAATGTTGATAAACACGTTTTCTAATTCCAGGTCTAATAGGCTTCGTCGAAAAAGATAAAATTGGAGTAAAAATGAAATTTGCATGGCCTATATGATGCAAAGCAATTACAAGGGAAGCATGGATCTATATATCAGATTATGAGGCTTCATATAGAGTCACTTGTGCTTGAGTATGAGCAATGCGGAGTCAAAACTATCACTCCTCTTTTGTCTTCATCTTTTTCTCTCTAAACTTTCCAGCTCTACTGGATTACAATGCATTTGAGAAAGATGATTAGATGATAGAAACATTAGAGGAGAGGAATGTACTAGGCAAACAAAGCAAATAAAGGACAGAAATATTAGGCTGCAAAATGGTACAGAGGAAATCCACAAGTAGGTTGAAATAGCTGAACAAGTATATGATCATTGAATAACGATGATGTCCAACATGTTGTCAGTTAAGATGATGATAAAGATGAATATTAGATGACTGTTGAATAACAAATGATGTGTTCAAAATATTTTCTTAAGCCCCTATATCACAGTTGTGGATCATAAAACCAGGAAGATGAGAGAATTTGAGCCGGGAAGAGAAGCATCGTGTTATTTGTTAAAGACAAAGGTGAACAGACAGATTTCTAGGGAGAAAATGGTTCTTGACTTTTCAGGCAAAAAAGAAAGGGTTTGATAAACATTTTGAAAATCTGTATACGAGAAGTTATCAAGAAGACAAACATTAAAATCAACTTTCAAGATGTGATTGTTAAGGAGTCGAGATCAGTTGAATGATTCTTTTAACTTTTGATTTCCAAGAGTGCAAGAAAGGAGGGGTTTATTGGTATAAGTGATCGTGCAGACTAACAAGCAAGATGGAATAAAATTAAAAAATGTTAGAAGCCACAATAGATGCTAAATACAGAAAATTAGATGCCAAATTATCATTCACCATGCAAATGACATAATCTTAAATTTCAGCTTTCAATGCAAAAATAATTGAAGAAAAATTAACCCAAAAAAATTGCAAGGGAAAATACTCCTAGAAACAGATAAGAAAGACACAATAATCAAGCAAGGAGCACTGAAATAGCTTATGTGATTGTCGGAATAACCTTGTTACTGTTACTAGTGTCCACATTTATGAAACAATTATCAGGAGTTGCTTCATCTGGTCTGTTCCTTGTCTGCTTGACATACAAAATTGCCAGTTCCGTGACTTCTGTCAATTACAATTCAAAACCAGAGAAATCAATCATATACTGACTCGATAGTGAAGATAATGATCAATAGGCAGGAATCTGCTCAGTGATAGAAGCACCAATACAGAGAAAATTTCCTTCCAAATATTTCGAACTTACTGCCAATTACAGAAACTAAATTATAATGAATATCTTATGAAACATACAGAAAGAACTATCAAGGTTAGAGGTATCACTTACATTTTTTGTTTTATGTTTCCACACCCCCTACCCTATCCCACTTCCCTTCAGACCATGCACAAGGATAAATTAAATTAACTCCTCTCCAAGTTGGTGAGAATGAGATCATTTCCCTAGACTAAGTACAACCCCTATGAAAAGACCAAACCAACCATGCTATCCCATAGAGACGTGAGCATCACTTGCTAATTTAAGAGGAAACAAAATAATTGTCTATATCACCTCTATTACCTTCCTCTCACAATGTTAAGTCCAATGAGGATGCAAATAGGGACCAAAAGTTTGTAAAGAGCATGCAAATAAATTTTTCATGGAAGCCTCAAAAGAAGTTTAGATTAATCATTTATCTACTGCAACGGTAAAATCATTACCTTGAAGGCCGTCTAATAATCCTCCGGCATCAGTAAGCACATCTCTCAACTGATCAACAACCTGAGAATGGTTTCTTCGAGAATTGTTTTTGGCCTAAAAAAGTTCAAAGCACATAGAAATGAATCAGGCAAAATCTAAAAAGCATTTGAGACCCTAACCAAAAGAAAAAAATTCTATGAAGACTAAGCATCGTACTTCAGCAAATATCCTTTGGTTAATTATAGCTAGATCATCATCAATAACCTCTACGCAATCTCCTATTTCCCCTCGAGAATGACCGTGCCCATCAAATGGATATTCTTGAGAACTAGTAGCAATGTTTCCATCCGTAGGTGGATAGTTGAGGTCCAACTCTGGTAGAATCCTTCTTCTCTGAATGTCTCTCGAATTCCTTCCTAAACATTGTCTGAGCTCCCAAGTGCTCATGCTGCTGTCAGAGCTTCAAGCCCAAAATATCTGAAGAGAGTATTAAGTTACTAATAAGAGCAGTATAGATCTATTTTTAGAACTTAAACATCCACAATAATCAACAAATCAGTATGTCAATGAAATCAGCCGCGCAACGCAGGTATAAAAGAGAAAAAAATGCAGAACTTCAATAAGCTCACTTTGCATGAAGAGCAACCAAAGAATCTGCAGAATCCAAAAATGATTTGCAAGTACTCTTTCTTTATTATATACAGATATATTAACCCAAAAAAAAAAAAAAAAATTGAGAGTGGGCAAAACCCAAAATCAATTTTTTAGCCAAGGAAAATTGCTTAAACACTACATGTCAAACCCAGAGGGCAAAATGGTATGAAAGTAATTAAAATGATGCAATTTCAAGCAAACATTTCCGATAATTGATGTATGGTTGTTCAAGAACATGATCAAATTAAACAAGAAGGCATAAAAAAGATCAACAAACAGACGCTTTAAATGCTAACGACTGAAAGAAATAACATTTTCACCAAAGATTAAATAAAAAAATAAAAAAATTAACAAGTCGAGTGGAGTGCATGTACCTCTTTGTTGGGATTTTTGATTGAGTGAGAATAACAAGAGCTCATCACAGAGCTGTTTTGCGATTAACATATTTATAAAGGATTTTTTTTTTTTTTTTGCTTAATGGAATCTCATACGTAAATGCTGCACGTGTTTTTTTTTAATTTTTTTAAAATATTCATTAATCACAGTATCAGGAAAATCTTTTTGTTGCCATATTCGTCGCCACCGCTGCTCACTCGTCCTCGATTTGTTCTGTTTCACAATCAATTTATCAATTACGTTCTTGGTGGGTGGCGTACGGGCCCCCACAGATGTCGAAGCGTACTTTTGCTGGTCGGACTTGGCCAGACAGCAAAACCTAAACCCGGTTGGATCCGTCTAATGGTGGGTTGAATGGGCTTGCGTATGTGCGTGTTAAGCCCGTCGGTCCATTTGGTTTACGATTCTTTTTTCCTCTCAGAATGCAGGAATGTGTAATTTTCACAACCTAATCCCACACCAAATGTTTTGACATACTTGACGCTCCAACCAAATCTGTGACTCTCGGTTTAATTTAACAGTTAAAAGGGCAATTTAGTCTTTGCAAAAATGAGTAACGTGAATCCAAGTCCAAGATATGAAGCATATAAATCTTGTACGCAAATAATACAAGACCTATACAAATTTAATTTAACGTTTACGTGTGTAGTAACACATATATTTATAAGAATAATATTATATAAACAGAGGTAGTATATTATTATTTATTAAATAAAAATTATAAAGAGTCCTAAAAGTGACACAACAAACTATAAAAATTATTTGTACAAATATTTGTGGTTTTAAAATAATTTATAAATTATAATTTTACTTTAAATGATTTTTAATTCTAATAAAATTTTCTTTTTTAAAGATTAACAATTACATGTGTTTTATTTAACTTCATATATTTCTACTTTGTTAATATAATTTTAAATGGTGTAAGCACCAGATTTGTAGCTTTCATATTTTTAAAATGAGAAGTGAATAAGACACGTGTATCATATCCAGATCAATTTTAACTTAATCCAATTGAAAATAAGAAGTCCCTAAACCAATTAACCAATCACATGTACTTGCGCGATTAAATAATAATTAAAAAAAAATTAGCCGATAAAATAAACCACTTAACCAACCCGACCCAAAGAAAGTAATGAAACCCGATAGGTGAGTTGTCAATGTCATTATCCAAAACCAAAATTGGAGTCATAGTTCTGATCGTTAATTTGCTTACGAAAACGCTTTAGCTTTAGCCCAAACTCTACGCTTCTTCGTCAGCAAGCTCTCTAGTCTTTGGACTTTAGGCTCTGGTTCCATCTTCTTCGTTCACTTTGTGTTGTTCTGTTTGTTGTGTCTCTCATGCACATATAGTGAAGAAGAAATAGCAAAATGCATTCCAAAATGAACAACAGAGCGTTGCTTCAGTGTCTCGCACTCTCGGTTTATCCGATGATGATGATGATGATTCACTTGTCATGCGTATCATCATCATCAGCTTCAACTTTTTTCAAGCCCTTCAACGTCAGCTACGACCACAGGGCTATCATCATCGACGGCAACCGCCGTATGCTCATCTCTGCTGGAATTCACTACCCTCGGGCCACTCCTGAGGTGCCCTTTTCGTTTTTCCCTTTGATTTTTTTTTTCCATTTAGTTTCGTCACTGATGAATTTGTTGACCCTCTGCCTGTTTTTTTTTTTTTTTTAACTTTTTCAGTGTTCTCATTTGCATTGTTTAAAGATATGAGTTTAAATCAGTTGTTATGATTGTCAACAAGGGCAATTGTATATTGTACTTAAGTTGGGTACGCAAATTAGCATTTTATGTAACTTCTAATTCAAGTTATTCAATGAGGGCCTGTTCGGGATTAAGGGAATGTAGCTTTTGATCTGCAAGTTCCTTTGAAATGAAATTGCTAGCTAGCAAGTGAAAGTGGGTGGCTGCTGTTAACCGCAATGCCTTGTTTAGGGAAACATTTTAGTTGCTGAACTTGCTGTGCTTTTAAAATTAAGTGAAAGTACAACAGTTACGAGGACCCTTAGTCAAGCAACTTCCTAGTATGTTTATTGAGAACTGTATAGATGCCCTTGAAATTCACATTTGTGGTGCTGTGGTGGCTGTTGCTTTCTTCATTTTAGTCGTACTCTGTGTGTTGATTCGCTCTAGTTCTTTTCCCACGGTGCTAATTTATATTCTAATTTCTTTTCTACCTTTTTCGCCTGTTTCATATGGCGACCTTCTTTGCTGCTTTTAGCCTGTTTACTACTTATCTAGATATGGACTAGACTATCATGCTTTGGCATTGTTAACTTATCTCTCATCATTACTTTTATAGCCATTACAATATGTCTATGTGTAAACTCCTTTGTATGATGTCAGATGTGGCCTGATCTGATTGCAAAGAGTAAGGAAGGTGGAGCAGATGTCATCGAAACTTATGTGTTTTGGAATGCACATGAACCAATCAGAGGACAGGTGCATTAAGTTTTCTATCCACCAAATCGGGGGAAGTAGCTTCAGAGAGTTAGATATTTCATTTTACCAATTGATAATTTTTATCTAATTGCTTGTTCAGTATAACTTCAAGGGGAAAAATGATATCGTTAAATTTGTGAAGTTAGTGGGATCCAGTGGGCTCTATCTCCTCCTCCGCATTGGTCCTTATGTGTGCGCTGAGTGGAATTTCGGGTCTCACCTTTTTTCTCTCCTTCATCATACTAGTTCATATGTGTGGTTACATTTCCATTCGTAAAAGAAATTTCAGGTGCAATGTATTATTATGCTACTTTATCGAGAAATGAGTTCAATGTGCTGATTATTCTCTTAGGTAACTGCTTGATGCTGTCCACCTAAGGTGGTAGTATGTTGAAACTGCATAACTGCATTGCTAGGCATGTAGAAAGCAGAAACTCCGCTTCACTATACCTTAGTTCATAGAATATGGAAGGCTGTCCATTATTCTATTATTAAATTATAGAAGCACAGAAGTTACCAAATATATGGTATCACATTTGCCACGTTAATTGATATGATTAAAAAAACAAAGTGCCATTGCAAGCATTGTATTTCTGAATAGAAAGAACTAAGGAATTTCAGAAAAATCCATATAGAAGGTAATTAGAATGCATGGGTGTTGAAGAAAATTTATTTCATTGTCGGAAAGTAACTGCTTTATAGAAGGCTCTTTCTATTCTTAAGCTTGAAACTGAAATGAAAAAGTGTGGAACATTTGAAAATTGTTATCTGTTGCATATTTTAATTTTCTCAGTAATTGATGTCATCATCCTGATGTAGCCAGTAATGTACAACCCAGATTATATTTCTTAGTCTTTTTCTTTTTATATTTGGAGTTCCCATCTTATTTCGACTACTAATCTTGTAGGGGCTTCCCTGTATGGCTGCGTGATATCCCTGGCATAGAATTTCGAACAAATAATGCACCTTTCAAGGTAAATGAACCAATACATCACTTATACTTGAAAATTAGTTTGCTTTTCACTTATTTACCTGAAGGATGATAATTCTACACTATAATGAACTAGTACCAAATTATCTAGTATATTGAAATAATCAAATTGAGCTTTTCATTGTAATGTTCAAGTACTTTGAGCCTAGATCAAGTGAGACCAACATTTTTGGCAAGGTGAATATAATTTCTTTGGCCATGGAACAGAAATTTTACAAACCCGGCCTTACAGCAACATTTGCTCTATAATTAAACATTATGAAAATTTGGATTACAAAAATGGTCCAAATTTGATCCAAAAATAGTAAATGCAACAAATGGTGTATCAATTTTGTTGCAACAAGTCTACAAGCTTTTGCCATAAATTTGAATTAGTTGCGATAAACTTATTATTAAATTTTATTTGATGACTGGAACGTGACAAAGGTTTAATCATCTTTTAGTACATTTTTCTTCTCAATGACCAGTCAGTTCTAGGCTCTTCTATGAAATGCCATGAAGCTGTTCTTTAAGTCTAAACATTTTACTGTTGGATACTATGGATTCATAAATTTGCACCCTTCCTTCTTTGAGACCGTCAAGGAATAGAGATATTTAAATGTTTTCTAGGATTCTCCCAGTAACAAAACAACTTTGACCATGCAAAGAGTGAAATCTTTGTTTACAGGTTTTGACTAGCTAGTCACAATATCCAGCACAGATTCACCCTCTATTCACCCCTGAAGGCATCACAACAAAATTTCTTCTTCGTTGATCATTTTTTCCAGTTTTGTTCTCGAAAATTTGCTTTCATTTAGTTTATTTACATGTGTAATAGCTCCTTGGGAAGTGTTCTATGAGTTTATATCTGGCAAACTGAAAGTAGCTTAAGTTGCAGGTGGGGTTTATGCCATGCAATAATTTACTCTTGTTGACAAAACTTGTCCAGAAGATTGTAGATAACTGAATTTTAATTTTGTGTTGGTGATACTGAAATGATGTGTCATTTTCTCAGGAGGAGATGCAGCGATTTGTCAAAAAGATTGTGGATCTAATGCGAGAGGAAATGTTGTTTTCTTGGCAAGGTGGTCCAATCATCATGTTGCAGGTTGTGTCCTAAAGTTCATGTTTAGGCTTGTTTCAACATGCTATATTAGTTCAATGGCCTTGTTTGAAGAATGGCCAATTTGCATGTGTGATCTACACTTTAGCATTTGCAGTTAAATTTATCTCCTTCAGGCCTTTTTTTTTTTTTTGGGTTACAATTTTGTACTATTCTTATAGCATTAAAAAAAAAATGCTTCTACTAGATCTAATTTTTAATTTTTCTCAGATTGAGAATGAATATGGAAACATGGAAAGCTCATACGGACAGCAAGGAAAGGACTATGTTAAATGGGCTGCTAGTATGGCTCTTGGGCTTGGTGCTGGGGTTCCATGGGTTATGTGCAAGCAAACTGATGCTCCAGAAAACATTGTAAAGTCTTTGCCTTAATTATCTCTGTAATTATCTTCCAAGTAATGCTTATACGTGTTAAATTGGAATTAAGGCAGTAGAGAAACAGTGAGTGGAGAGAAGCTTGAATTGGTTCTTAAATGCAAAGCTGTTTATACGTAGAGGTTTTTGTTGTGTTAAGGCGCTCAGATTTGGGACTTTTAAGAATTTGTTCGTTGACGGCTTGTCTTTGCTCTTAACAGATAGATGCTTGCAATGGATACTATTGTGATGGTTACAAGTCAAACTCCTACAACAAACCAACTCTGTGGACAGAGAATTGGGATGGCTGGTATGATAGTGGAGGATTATTTTGATAGCGCTATTTCATCTCATCTTGTTATTATTTATTTTAAAGTTTTAATTTGCTCTCCATTCTCTAGTGCTTGATCTTTAGTGAATACACTTGATCTCTTTAGAATATTTGGACAATTTAACTAGAGAAGTGAATTTTTGAAACTCTCTATTGGTGTATTACTGGGAAAATCTCTCTTTAATGGCCTTAGTTTTTGCATTAATTGTGAATTTTTTCATGGAATAAAAGGGAGAGACATCGTTTGCTAACAGGATACTTTTGGGGGGTTATTTTTAAGGTGTAGAAAATTTTGCTTAAATATATATCCAACCAAAAATTTTCTTCGGGGTCTGAAGAGAAAATGCTGGGCATTCACCTATCCTTGCAGCCTATTCACAAAGTGCCTTCTTCAGTGAAACACGAAACTATGGTGAAATATCGAGTCTTTGCCCTTGTGTTTGTTTTTCATTGCTATATTTTACCCCAACCATATTATGCTACCCTTACTTTTTGCAAATGAAAATTATTTACTAAGTTTTTTTTAATGATTATTCTAACTTACATTTTGATTAAAGTGATATATTAAATGTTTCTTATAAAATAAAGTATAATAGTTTCCCCAAACATTAAAAAAAGGGGTAATTCGTTTTATCTCTCATGTATTCTTAGCTATCTCCATGTGAGCAAAAATGAATTATGAGATTTCATTTTTAGGCTATCCCAATTATCCTGAGTATCAACTGCATAATGTTTGCGACGTATCTTCCACTTGCTGTTGGGATTCTGAAGTTTCAACACTTCATGGAAAGCTGCTTACCGTTGGTTTTGATGCATGTAAAATTTTCTTTTTGTTTAAACTCTGTATTGGTTCTCATACAGAAGGCTTTTTCTGTTTTCCTGGCTACAAGAATATAAATTTTGAATGATTTTTGATGATTGCTTATTTTATTCCCTGGTGAAGCAAATTTCCTTCTTTTTTACTTGCTCACAGAATGCATGGCTATGTATTCTAATATCTGATTAGTTGAATGAGCATTTTCATCTTTTTGAGATATATTATTTCACATTGAGTTCTTCCCTAAAGTTGTACTTCAAATACTTGTTTGTAATTACCTATTTGTTTTTATGTTGCTGATGGTACACAAGCAATGGGTCCTTCAGGAGTTGTTAGCTATTGTATGCCTCAGTCCTTTATTAGGATTCTATTTCAAATATGCTATTGTATCTTGATGACCATAGTTTCATTTATTTTTGTTTTATTTTCTGTTTCTTATGGTAAATTTGAACAATAAAACAATTTAGTAGGTTGATTTTTGAAGGTATACGACATGGGG
Organism: Atalantia buxifolia; assembly: GCA_030444775.1. Classification (NCBI taxonomy): domain Eukaryota; kingdom Viridiplantae; phylum Streptophyta; class Magnoliopsida; order Sapindales; family Rutaceae; genus Atalantia; species Atalantia buxifolia. Next base: position 13,842,443 of record CM059839.1, read on the forward strand.
TGGAAGATTGCCTCATAGGCCTGTTGAGGACCTTGCATTTGCAGTTGCGCGATTTTTTCAGCGTGGGGGAAGCTTTATGAATTATTATATGGTACCATAGACAACTGAAACTGAATGCTGAATTTGATTGTCCAACGCATGACTGATTGAATGGTAGAATAGGAGTTTCTTTTGGAAATAGTATGAGATTTGTTGAAACCTTGAATTAGTTTTATGTTGATTCTTTCCTGCAGTTGGTTAAAGGGTTCATGGTTACCGCTGTTGTATGTTTTCGGTGAAACGTTTTAATTTGGTGCCAGAAGATATGCATGCCTTCCTAGTTGTAATCCCCATTCCCTACCCCCACAACTATTTGCAATATCTTGCATAAGTTCTGTAACAATGGTTAAGAAATTGAAGTAAAGTGGCTATTGCCATCATAATATGGCATTGAAGCCTTCTTTGAGGGTGAGTCAGGGTCTAGTCTTGGTAAATATGTCCAATAGTGAACATGTTGGCTATGTAATATCTGCTAAAGTCCACCTGTATTCTCATATATTTATTTTTAAATGCTGCATTTTGACAAGCCTGATGTATGGTTTTCAGTATTTTGGTGGAACAAACTTTGGTCGGACTTCAGGGGGCCCGTTCTATATTACTAGTTATGATTACGATGCTCCAATTGATGAATATGGTGGGTGAAATTGAATTTAAATAACTGTAATTGTTCCTCAGTTAGAAGCATTTTTTGATTCTTTTTTCTGTAGCACGCGTTTATTTGTTGTCAGGATGTTGCAGAATAAATAACTTGCAATGTTGATGTCCAAAATATCCTTCATATAGGTCTTCTGAGTGAGCCTAAATGGGGTCATTTAAAGGATCTGCATGCTGCTATAAAGCTTTGCGAACCTGCTCTAGTTGCTGCTGACTCAGCTCAGTTTATAAAGTTGGGACAAAACCAGGAGGTTGGTGTTATTTTTTTTTCCTTAATATTATAAAATGTTAACCAAACCTGAAAATAGGAAACCCCAAGAGGTTTTGCCTATTTTAAGCGTAATGTTATTTAAGGTTCTCAATTACCTACTAATTCCCCAGGATCCAATAGATCAAAATCATCCTTCACCATTTGCTACTCCTATTTAGTTGAATCTCACTTTGACGCCATCACCATATCGAGTGGTTCTCCGATGAATGGAATTCTACCTTCAATGCCTGGACCATTTTAATGTTTTGATCTGAAATTCCTTATAATTTCTTAAAACACAGTAGAAATATCTGTGTGATTCTATAACCCATATCGGCCAATGTACATGAATTTCTTTTGGAAGTCAACTCCCAATAGTCAGTATATTCTGTTAGGAAGAAGCTATCTTTTTGTGTCATTTTTCAACTATAAATAATGGTTTTCCTCCTGGCAGTTTCAAGTGTTTCATGCCAGTTCTACTTTTTTAATTCAATATAGTGTTTCTAAATAATTTCAGGCACATGTGTACCGCACAAATGTTCTTAGTGAAGGCCCAAACTCAAATCGTTATGGAAGTCAAAGTAACTGCTCTGCTTTTCTTGCTAATATTGATGAACATAAAGCAGCTTCTGTGACATTTCTTGGTCAATCATATACTTTACCACCATGGTCAGTGAGTGTACTACCAGATTGCAGGAACACTGTGTTTAACACTGCAAAGGTTTGATTCTGATTTTACAACATTACACCCATTGAAGAATAGTTTATTTTGACAGTAATTACATTTTATGAAGACCTGTTTGGATACATAAAAATAAATCTACTTTATTTATTTTTACCATTTCTAGACTGAATGCTAGACCTGCATGGACTCTAGTAAAACTTACATCTTACTTATATGCCCACCCATGAAGACAAATACATACAATAAGGTAGTAAAAAAAAAATGAAAGGATTCTAGCCATTGAATCCAGGTGAGACATAGTACGCAATTGTCCACCAATTATAGCTTTCTGGTCTAGGAGTTACATTAGCTATTTCTTCTAAGGTTGGGGCCAGTCTCTCTCTCTTTTTTTTTTTTTTTTTAATTTCTCTTAAAAAATTAGCCTTAGCTTGACATCTACCTTTTAGTTGCACTTTTGAATGCTACAATTAAATTCACTTTAGTATCAAAAGTTGGTTCATATAGAGTATTAACAAGCTTTATGATGAAATCTCTTATGTCATTAATAATGTGGATTTGAAAGATACCTTTTGAATGGTTGTGACATAAGAATTCATGCAAAAACATGAAAAATGTTTGGTCCTCTGTAGACAGCTGCATAATTAAAGGCATGGAACTTGGGCTAGAAGCCCAAATAATTTATGGAATCTTCAAACATATTTCTTGTCTTGCAGTTATGTGAGCACTGTCCATTTTCATCATATTTTTGCCAGTTGGTTGCTTTTGACAAGTTTATTTGCATCTCATATGGTCATTTTTTGTTTCTTCTTTTAATATTAGTTTATTTGCACCTCATATGTTCATTTTTTGTTTCTTCTATTAATATTATGTTGGTAATGATGATTTGAATTTCAACTGTCAATTTTTGCAAATTGAAATGGAGCCAATGATAGATTACCTTTAGGTTCTGACATTTTATGGTATGCTGTTGAGTGGCTTTTTTTTTTGCTTTGAAGAACTAATAGTTTTCAGTTTCTAAGAGACGACTGAGGCATTTTCTTTCATTCTTTCTTTCTCTCTTTCTTCTTTATTTATTTTTTTGATGTTTGTCTCTGAGCAGGTCAGCACTCAAACTTCCATCAAAACTGTGGAGTTCTCTTTGCCTCTTTCTCCGAATATTTCTGTGCCCCAACAGTCTATGATTGAGAGTAAACTTTCGTCTATCTCGAAATCCTGGATGACTGTGAAAGAACCTATTGGTGTTTGGAGTGAAAACAACTTTACCATCCAGGGCATATTGGAGCATTTGAACGTGACAAAAGACTATTCTGATTATCTATGGCATATAACCAAGTACGTAGTTATTTAGTTTTTGGTCTAGGGTAAAATAGGATAAAATGTTGTTGAAAAATAGATTGTAAAAAGGAGATATATCTGCAGCATAATTGTTTCTTGCCTGTTTATTCAATGTTGTTTAGATTAATTCAATTCATATTAAGAAATAAGAATGACAAATATGATGGTCAAAAGATATGAAAGGCAAATACGTGAATCATATAACTACATTGTTTTTAACTCACAGACCCTCCTTCCTTCCACTTTTATGCTCTTATGATCCCTTACGTCATTTTTTCCCAGTCATCTATTGTTGGTGGGGAAGAAATTTTATGCCGTAAATTACAATGTGGGACTAAGAGATAACATATTCTTATTTGGGTAACTAATTCTTTTCTTGCCTCCCATAACCAGATAAGATATTGAATTGAGTCAATGTGGCGATTTAGTTTGGTCCTCAATTGTTACTGCTATTGAACATGTTAGTCCTGCTTTCATTTAGGCCAAACCAGGTCTATTAATTTAACCCTTTAAATTAATTATTATGTATCAAAAAGAGAAGGGTTTGCTAGTGTTTGATTAATTCTATCTTCTGTTATTGAGTAAAAACAGTTTTACTTTTTTTTGAAGAAAATCAATGACATAATTAATTATCTTCACCTCCACCGCTCCCCCCCAAATGTTGATTTTATATTAATGCTTATTAAACTTGGATTGCAGAATATATGTTTCTGATGATGACATCTTGTTTTGGAAGACAACCGAAGTCCATCCAACAGTTACGATAGATAGCATGCGTGATGTGTTGCGTGTATTCATTAATGGCCAGCTTACAGGTGGATTTATTTCCATCTCTCATTTGTGTTTAAGTTTGTGCTTGTGTTTTGTTTTATTTTTTCTTTTATTTGCTTTAATATTTTTTTTCCAATTGTATCTTTCTTTTTTTTGGGTCCTCATTTTCTATTGTTGTCAATAGGAGGGGCCATATTTGGCATATTCAAGTACAAACTGCCTATTTGATCATATGAAATGATTGTTCTAGGGAAAAAATTAATTAGTTGGACACAGTATTTCAAGGTAATAATAATAAAACTATGTCAAAAGTACGTAGTGATTAGGTTAACTTTTCTCGATTTTCATGCAAGTTTTAAAATTATAAATAGAATGCAATTGTATGTACAAAGCTAAAGTCATTTTCATGCATGTTGAAAAACCTTTTGTTCATAATCCTATGGCGAAGTGGTTTAGTATATCATGATATCTTTCTGTTAATCAACATCTAAAAGTTTTGAATGGAGATCCTAGTGCATCAAATGGAAATCACTGTTTTTAGCTTTAGACATACTGCTAGCATTTTGCTGCAACTATTAATGCGGGAAGGTCCTTCTTTCTTTCTATGCAGTGCCTGAGTTCTTTATGATAAAATAAATTAAGGAAACTGTGTCTTTCTAACTCATTCTCTCTCTGTCTTGTGTTTTGTCTGCCCTGTCTTCATTGTCAATGAGGCCTGAAAATTGCTTTCTGTCTTTTGTTACTTTGCATCCTTTTTCTTCCTTTTTCTTGCCATTCCTGTACTCTTTATGGTATTAACATGGATGCTGACAATTACCTTCCATTTTGAAGATAAAAAAATTGATGTAGTTCTACTGGAAATATTTTAATATGCTAGGTCAGTAAAGATTTAGTTGTTTCATTGTGATTGATTTCTAATATGGACTTTTTATTCCCAGCAGCCACAAAATTAATGACTTGCATTGGCTTAGGGCTGTCAGACTATACTGACTTCTAAATATAAGCCAGCATTGGAATGCTTGTTGCCATTCTATGTTTCATGTACATAATTACCTCCTTTATTTTCTCTAACTTGATCGCTATGTCTTTCCAAAGCGAAGGCAGTGTGATTGGTCATTGGGTCGAGGTGGTGCAGCCAGTTCAGTTTCAGTCAGGATACAATGATTTAATCTTGTTATCTCAGACTGTTGGTTTGCAGGTGAAACTTGATAATTTTTTATGTCATCTTATTTTATATTTTATATTGATAGAGTGATGCTTTTGTCAAAGTTGTAGCTTTATCTGATGATAAATCTCGATTTGCTTAGTAATCGGAGCTGCTTAATTTTTAACTAATGTTGACATAATACCATTTGAGTTGTGCCCTAATGTTCAACAAAAAGGGTCTGTTTTAGAGAATTTCGGCTAGAGTACAGGCTCTAAATTGAAATGAAACTTATTTTGTAAATTTTTAACTTCCCCAGGTACTCTTTCTTCGCTGCATTAATTTAGTATCTCTCTTGCTCTCTTTACTTCCGTAATTTTCTTCACAATCCTTTTTCCCCTCTTCTTGATTAATAGTCAGTCATCTCCACACCTTGTTTCTTCTATCCATGAATTAATTTTCGAGGACTAGTTTGTTTTCCCTTCCTGAATTTCTTGATTGTTATTGTGGAAGTTGAAGCATTATGAATACTTGAATCGTCTAGAGGTTCTGGGAACCTTTTCTTTAGTTATTTATCAATATCCGTTGGTCTTTATTTTGTCCCCAAAGAGGATGTCAGTTACTGATTCAGCATTTGTATCATATGGTTTCAATTGCTGGGACAGAATTATGGCGCCTTCCTTGAGAAAGATGGGGCTGGTTTTAGAGGCCAAGTTAAGCTTACTGGATTTAAAAATGGGGATATAGACCTTTCAAAGATATTATGGACATACCAGGTATGATTCCAGTGTTTTGGCAGGTAATCTGAACTTCAATTTGGATGTAATGTAAAAATTTCGATTTGGCGATATTTTATTTATATTTTCTTTACCCAAAGTTAGTCACTTGGTTGATTTTGCACCTAGTTGCAATGATTGCTGGCTGAAATGACTTGGGAACATCTGAAAGAATTGTCCATGCATTAGCATTTTTTATTACTTAGTTTTAATTTATTAAACCAAAAATTTCTATCATATCAGCACTGTTACAGAATTTGTACATGCTGTATCAAACAATCTAAGGCACGCAGGCATCTTAGTGCGAAATTTGTGATCTTACATATGTTTTGGTTATATATTTCCTGATTGGTCTCTGGATCTTGAATCTACCTGACATAGAATACTTCGGATTTTATTGCAATATTATAAAGTCATGGGATTTCTATCACGTCTAAGGTAAATAATGCCGTTGCAGATGTTGCAATATATGTAGTGTAATAAACCTACCCAGTTGTGTCAAATTTGCAATTTTTTTATATAATAAATGCAGCAAGCAGCAGCTCAATTTGGAATATATATATACATATATATATAATGGGTCTCTTGACAGGCATGGCCCAGTGACATGGTGGTCCATGTCGTGCTGGCCTAAATGCCCACATGGGCCTTTGTCTCTGGCACGGCCTACTAAACATTTCTAGAATTGTATATGATGGTACATGTTATTGCTATTGCAATGTTATAACTCCATCCTCAGTTGATCTGATTGGCTCTTCTTCAGCACTTTGGCTGATTACTTTCAAGGCTTGCGATAAAAGCTTGTAAGGATTAGTATTTTCTTTCTCCAAAAAATAATAAATAATGTTTTTCTTGATGTCAGGTTGGTCTTAAGGGTGAGTTCCAGAGGATATACAGTATAGAAGAAAGTGAGGCAGAATGGACTGATTTGACACGTGATGGTGTTCCATCCACCTTCACCTGGTACAAGGTACATTCAATAGATTTTAAGAGTTTAATTAGGATAATAGTTACGTCATTATCTGTTATGAGGTAATTTAAGTATTACAAGCATTACAAGTATTATTTTTTTTTCTTTTTTTTTAAAATAATAATAAACAATCAGTACAATCATGCTTCCTTCTTTTGTGGATTTATATTCTCCTTTAGCTCATTATTTTCTTTCAGTGTTGCCAATTAGTGCTTGCAAGAAATTTTATTCATATATAGCCCATTTTCCCCAACTCATGCAGACATATTTTGACGCTCCTGATGGGATAGACCCAGTGGCTCTTGATTTGGGAAGCATGGGAAAGGGCCAGGCCTGGGTCAATGGCCACCATATAGGAAGATACTGGACTGTGGTTGCCCCGAAAGGTGGATGTCAAGATACATGTGATTACCGTGGAGCCTACAATTCCGATAAGTGCACTACAAACTGTGGGAACCCTACTCAATCCTGGTAATGTTCCAAAACAGGATTAGCTTATTCTGTTTCACCTTAATATGAGAAATATTGACTCAAAAATAACTGATTCTTAAGAGTATGCTTTCCCTGGGTAACTATGAGACAAACATTTTGTCTTTTTAAATTGGACAATCATTCTTATAATGAGTTCAATGCTACAAGCCTGAAATAGCTAACACTTGTCAATCTTCAGGTACCATATACCGCGGTCATGGTTGCAAGCATCAAATAATTTACTCGTCATCTTTGAGGAAACAGGAGGCAATCCGTTTGAGATTTCAGTCAAGTTGCGTTCAACTCGAATTGTCTGTGCACAAGTTTCAGAGTCCCACTACCCACCTGTTAGGAAGTGGTCCAATTCATATCCTGTTGATGGAAAATTGTCGATAAATAAGATGGCACCAGAAATGCGTTTGCATTGTCAAGATGGATATATTATCTCTTCCATAGAATTTGCTAGCTATGGTACCCCTCAAGGTCACTGCCAGAAATTTTCAAGGGGCAACTGCCATGCGCCCATGTCATTATCCGTGGTGTCTGAGGTAAAAATGCTTTTATCCTAGTTACTTCTTGATAAATGGAACTGATTATGGTGGGTTTGTCCAGTGATTGACACCACTAAATCATTCTTTTTTGCAGGCTTGCCAAGGTAAAAGTAGCTGTTCCATAGGAATTACAAATGCTGTGTTTGGAGGTGACCCATGCCGCGGCATTGTGAAGACATTAGCTGTTGAGGCAAGATGCATCCCCTCATCGAATACTGGTTTCTCTCAGATTTAAGTGACAAATTGCCGCAAGATTTCGAGGTTAATACCCTAAATCTATTACAAAGAGCAAACTGTTTTCATTGCATTCTGTCCGTATTTCAGGCTGACAGGTCGCATGGGAATTCCAGTTGTATAATTTGTACATGTTGCAGCCTCTGCTGTTGTATTCTACGGGGTGCATAAACCTGTTCTAACATTTGCACATGCCCCTTGCCCAAAAAAAGGGGTCTCTGTAAATGGAAACTCGGTGAATAATACAAGATACGCTGATTCTCAAATATGCAAATTCGAATTCATACACTTTCCGGGGTTTGATTAGAAGATAAAATATTGGATTGGGAAAAAGTGCAAATAATGAAATAAATCTTCGTGATTTCAGAATTTATCAAACCTTTTCTGAGATTTCAGATTATCATGAATCTTTTTCAGAATTTGTTAGGGATCTCTGTTCAAGTTTTCATACGGCTAATGATAAACCTCCTCTTAGAGATCTGAATGTTACCAGCGTGTAACGCGTATTCATTCACAGCATTCAACAAAATAACATCTACAACTCTTCTAAAACCAGACAAAATTCTCATTCATTTATTAGATACTTTGTGCGCGGTAAAGGTAACTGCATGGCCTAAAAATTGCTATGAAGTAAGAGAACAATTTACATCTATGAGTGTCTTTCACCCGGTATATATAACTCAAGCATATGATCAAGTGGACATTTTGGCAAGGGGGAAAAAAGTGAAAGAATTCCCATCCAAAGCTTATATATCTGAGTCTCATATGGCACATAAGTCGAAAATTTATACTTTCTATATATCCATACATATGACACGGACCATGTTAGATAAATACATGTTTCCTATGCATCCAGAGCAAAAGATATCACCATGGAATTGGAAAGCAGCAACATTTCTGCAAAAAAAGAATAAGAGAGAGATCAGAATGATAAAGCAAACTAATTAAGAGAATTATTTCTGATTACAAAAAAAAAAAAAAAACCACCAACAAGAAAAGATTGACATTCTATTTGCCAAGAAATATTTTGGAAGATGCAAAATGCATTTTCTAATTTCAGAAGAAGTAAAGTTTTTGACTTTTAAGAAATTCCAGCAGAAAAAATGTTTTTAATCCACTCCCTCGCAATGTTACAATTGGCAAATGACTGAGGCATGCCCCATATTTGTGCTGGCTTTACATTACCATTTGATTAAAACTTCGAGACACACTCTAAAATATTTGGCAGCCTGTCAATTGCAAAAATGGTAGGGCAGTTGAATCCATCAATAGAATGCTCATACATACCTTAGAAGTTTTGTTTTCATGTTGCTTCTGATCTTTGTAATAAGGTTTTCTGAATGCTGCAGCTGATACATTTCCTGGCCCATTCATCTTCTCTTCTCTTACTTTGTTAAAAACATGAGTGAATCCATCTGCTGATGTAGGGTCAGACTCGTCCCACTCACCAAACTTTGGAACTGCAGCACCGTGATCAGGCTGCAACATCAAAAGTAATTCTTATATAACTATCATTCCACCTATTATTTTCATAATGAAATTTCCAAAACTTCCCATCAGGAAATTCAGCAAAATCTCAGCACACGTTGCATGAAGCCTCGAGTTTTCCTCCTCAATTCACTGGAGCTTTCACCCATTACTGGAACTACATAAGTCTAAGAAACTAATTCATCTTTTACAATCCTATCTAAACTAAGGCAGCGTTGGTTTTTTTTTTTTTTTTTTTAGTTTGAAATATGAATAGAGTTGATATTTTAATAATTTTATTTTTAATATATTATATTGATATTTTTTCTTGTTAGTTACATAAGCCAATCAAGAATTGTTTAACATTTGAATTAAAATTAATGTATCAAATAAAATTCAAAATCTATTATTAAAATAGTAAATATAAATACAAAGAGATAGATCTATTATAAAACACACTTACCTAAAGTTCTATTATGTTTAAAATTCTCATTCACCCAAAAAAAATATATATATATATTAATAGTTCAATGCACGCATATGAAAAAAAAGAAAAAAACAGATAAATGAAAAAAAAAATAATTTATATAATAGGAAATACATTTATTTAATAGCGGTATTAATAAGAAAGAATATTAAAGTTCTATTCAAATGTTTTGCCATTTAGATAAAAGTCAAAATGTTTACATTTTTTATTCAAATCTAAACATCTTATAATTAGACATAAATGATAGTAAAAAAATAAATTAAAAACTATAAATGTCTAAAAATAAGTAAAATTCAAACTTCATACAAAAAACAAAAAACTCCTAAGCGAATCTAATTAGTGTTCATGCAAATTTCATGCCAATCGTAGTAACACATGTTAACAAGAAATCAAGGAGAAGAAAATTACAGTTTCGGCGCTTTGAGTAACTGGTCTCAGTCGGGATCTTCCAGGAGCCAAGGGAACTAAGTTATTGCCACGTTCGGTTGAACCCTTTCTTTCCCATGCAGGTGAAGGCATTCCACTGACTTGAGCTGGAACCTTTGCCTGGTGATTTGTGTTTGAGTGTTCAATTCTGCGATCAGACCCTACATTCTGCCTCGTGGCCCTTTTAGGAGTACCAAATGAGTCTATGCTACCATGACGGTGAAGAGGTGAGTCGGTGGAAACTTTCGGATTTACGGTGTCACGGTGCTGGAGAGAATCAGAATTTATTCTTAGGTAACCATCCTCTGGACTGCTGTTGCGAACATTTTTCATTCTTAATGCCTCTCGACCATTTGGTGCCCCTGAGTTGGTTTCTGACTGGAAGAGAGTGGCTTGAATTGGAGAAAGATTATCTGAAAATGTGTTAGGACTTTGTTGAGGGTTACTTGGAGTCCTCTTCACATCTTTTTTTTTATGCCTTGCCTTGTCAAAAACAACCGTGTAAGGGACATCATCATTAGTCTCCCAGTCACCAAACCTGGGCATATTTACATGTTGCTGTAAAAATAAGCAGAATATAGAATAAGTAAATAAGCAAACAATGCTTTGTCGGTTTTAAGACATAAACAAGTAAACCATAAGAAAGTAGTCTAGGAATCATAATTCTTGCAACTAAATATGCAGGGAAAAACAGTTTCGCTGGTGAATATCGACACACAAAGTAGATCAAAAGTGTTAGTTTTTGGTCAGCATTGTGGAAAATTGTTTTCCCGATATTAACCAGTATGTATACTCCTATCATATAATATACATGCAGCAGTGAAAGTTGCCAATTCTGTAACAGTCAAAAGATCCATAGGGGGAAACATTTTTACAGTCCTCACTTCAGTTACATCATCAGAGGAAGAAAAAGGCATAATGGGACCATTATCAGTAGTAATGATCTCCAGAAAATACAAGCACCATGTGCTCAGACTTTCATATGCTGAAGTATTTAACAAATAGCAAACCATAAAAATGCATGTTGATTAGAATGCTGCAGGCTACGATATCCATTTTGAAAAAACCCAGAAGATGCAACACAAGCAAAGCTTTAAGAAGTGCACAATTAATCTGACATGTGCAGAACAGTCATAAACAAACCAAAAGCCAGCCTAGCCATTGTTAATGGAAAGCATGTCGGATTTTCTTAAAAGTTACGTTGCTAGCAATTTAGCGAGCACACGGTGAGATACTTCTTCAATACTCCCAAAACAGTTGTCTAAATTGTCAAAAATCCTCCCAAAACATAAATGTTGGGTCTTCACATACAAGCTTAAACCTTGTGACAGAATGGTAATTAACATGACTTCAAACCCAAGTTTCACCTTTTGGTCTTATGTTCAAATTGTTCCATACTACTGATTAGTTAAATTACAAGTTACACATTATTGCTTTATGTTCAAGCAGGGAACTTGTTGAATAAGTCCAGTTATACATGTGAAGGGTTGTGATAAGTAAAGTTTTATAACAAAACGAATGTGATGAAAACAATGATATAAACTAGTTGTACTCTCGAAATCTGTATCAGCTGCTACTCTTCGCTATAACAAATTTTGCTGTGCACACAAAATTATCATCCTTAGGAAGCCTAGTCAGACTGTATTCTCAATACCAAGCCAATTCCTTGTTTGAATGTTCTTCATCGAATCAAATGAACTTTCTACATTTATAATAAACCTTAAGCTAAGTTTTAGACCTTCAAGTTTAAGATCACATATTAGGAGACTAAAACACACTTCAATTATTAATTTTCTCAAGCTGAGAAATTTAACTCCAAATCTTTCGAACACCAGATTTCAAATGAAATTAATAGACATCAAAACACCATTTACACAAACTTATAATAAATATAATTTGGTTATGGTTTAAAATTAACCCCATTTTATACGCCGGTTACACACTATTCATTGCCTTCATATGTGGTCTAACAGATAACAGTGTCAAAAGAATACACACAAACCAGAATTGAAACCTCTGTATTAAAGAAATTTAACATCTACAAAAACATAAAATAATAAAACCCAGGAGAAAAATTAACATAACTCCCGTGTAAAATTCCAAAATCTAGCAACCAAACTGGAACTTACAGAAATAACATTGATGTCGAAAGTCAATCAATTTTTTTTTTCCTTATTTTGTTCCTATAACATAATCATATTTGTAGTATATATCTGTGAACATGCTACATGAAATAAATGAAATTTATTTAAGAAAAGAAAGAAACTGCCAAACAAAATCAAACAAAGAACATAGAATAATAACAAGATGAAGCAAAAGAACTCACTGCCATTGGTCTCGTAATTAACTTGGAACAAATCTTGTTTGGAGTTGGAACTAATGGACAAATAATCAAATGAGTGAAACAAGTTTTGGTTCAATTCACTGACAAATTCAAGTAAATATTCGTGAAGTCTCTTCATAAATGCCAACAAGCATTCTGCCAACAAAGAATATGCAAAGTCTATGGAAAAAAAAGAAGAAAGAAAAACCCCTTAACCATTGACTTGGACCATTCCAAGTCTTGCCAGTTCTCACTGACATTTCAATATTTTATTCTTTGTCTCCCTAATTATCGTTAGAGTACGATTCAAGTTAATGACCGTTCAATGTTTCTGTTGACAAAGTTACCTAGACTCTCGTTGACAAGAATTAGTTAATTAAAAAGATAAATTCAGTCAGCTATTCGTGGTCCCGCTAATTTTTTTTCCTTTCAAAAAAAATTAAAAAACTTCCATTGATCATTGAAAACTCTTTCGACAACTATATAAGAAATGCACTGCATTTCATTAGGAAGATGGTTGTCAGACCATTGCTAGTAGTTGAATCTTCACCTTTGTTTTAGAAAATTCATTGTGTAATTTGTGGAGTCATTCAGTCGCAAAGTGCTCCAGTTCATTATTTGATGGTCTTGATTAATGTATTTGCACAAAAGTCTAAATAATGTTGGTGAATTCATTTTTATAAATTTTGGTGATTATTACATGTGATTTGGGATTGATGTGAAATATCTAGTACCACACATTCATATTCAAAATAGATTATCGAAATCCTTCGTCAAAAGTTTTCAAGTATTTGTACAACTTAACTTATTATTACATATTAAATTACCTGTTTTCGCATGAAGACATGCTTTTTTGTATACTACGACATCGATAAGTTTGCGACATTAATTTGCTAGAGGCCCAGTTTATCATCATTATTCTCCATTACAATTCGTACCAAGTCATCAATTTGATATTTCCAATTTACGCCCTTTTGGTTGCTCTGCACAAGTGCACTTGTGCTCCCAACATTATTATCAAATTTATAATAAATCTCTATTGAAGCAGTAGCTATGATGAGTCAAAGGTTGACCCGAGGCCTTATTGGCAAGCCACATGGGCCATTATGCTCAACAGCAAGCTGATGCAGGGGATGAGCTGTATTTGATGAGCTGACAAAACTGTTATGTAGAGGAATATTTGCAAATGAGCATGGAAGGACGAAACTTCTAGAAGCTATTCAATGATTGGCTAACTTCAGCTACAAATGCAAACCAAATTTTATTCATTTCCATGTGCTGCCCATTAGGCTAGCTATCCATGTATATATAAGTGAATGTTTTGTACTTTTCAATCAATTTCAAGTTATGGTTCATAATGAAAATATGTGTTGATTCAAGCTCTGCTTCCATGTTCAAGCAATTCTTATGAATTCAAGTTCGTATCAAAGCTAACTTTGAGCTATGGCAAGCAGTAGCAATACACAAACAAACATGAATTAAACACAGGAGAATCCAAGTGATCAAACAAATAACTTGAATCAAAATTCATCTGAAAATGTTAAATATTAAAATTTGGGTAATAATTCCAGAAATATGGTAGTCATGAATCCATTTCCCACTCAACGTATCACAAACAACACTTATGTTTTCATTACTCCTATCAAGCTAACACAGAACAAATTTATGCTCTGAAGATCACAAGTGATTTCCAGCATTATAGCAAATGAGTTTGAAGGATTTGTAGATGGCAGTCATGTCTATCCTCCCAAATTTTTCACAAGCCCTGGACTAAATCAAACCATTGTCACCACACTTAACTCTGAATATCTGATTTGGAAGAAACAAAACCATATTCTCTTGAGTTGTTATTGTCATCAATATGTGAAGGAGTTTTAGGCATTGCAGCGGATTGTTCTACCTCATATGAGGTATGGACAACTCTTGCCAATCAATTTGGTGCAAGAACAAGGGTTAGAATCTTACACCTTAGAACTCAAATCTAAACCACCAAAAAGGGATCACTTGCAATCCATGACTATTACTCTAGAATGAAATTTATTCTAAATGCACTTAGAGTAGTAAGAAAGAACATGAGTGATGAGGATTTCATCATGTGTGTGTTAGTGGGGTTGGACCTGAATATGATTTAGTTGTCACTAACATAAGTTCAATGCCAAAAACTCCTTCATTGTCTGAAGTGTATGGTATGTTGCTGAGTCAGGAAACTAGAATTGAACAAAATCTTTGCTCAGGTTCAATTGAGGCAAAATTTGCACAAATGAGGAATGGGAGAAGAAATTAGGGTGGTAATAATAGGTTTGGCAATCAACAACAGCCTAGAATAGTTTTTAGAAATCTTAATAGTGGTTCTAGAAATGGTGGTTTTAGAAATGGTTAGGGAAATCAGAACTTGCAAGACAAAGCAGGAAGGAAAGCTATGGCAAATGATGAAGGTTTTGAGTCAAAAAGGCCATGGTAAATTTATTTTTAAATGGGTCATCCAACTGTTGAATTTTGGCATAGGTTTAAGAAAAACTATGTTCCACAGCCAAACAAGAGAAGAGGTGTGTACATGGCTACAGGAGAAGGACATAGCAATGGAGCTTGGTACCTTGACAGTCATGCCACAAGCCATGCAACCAATGCTGTTGGGAATATGAGCTTAAATTCATAATATCAAGGTAATGACAAACTCACTATTGGAAATGGTGATAAACTCCTTATTTCTTATAGTGGCTACTCTGTACTATCCATTTATAATTCCCACAAGTACTTTAAATTAAACAATATATTATGTGTGCCAAATATTACCAAACATCTTATCAGTGTTTCCAAACTATTGCATGATAATGATATTGATGTTGATTTTAAAAAATCTATTTGTTTTGTCAAGGACAAGAGTCAAGGAAAAATCCTGTTGAAAGGAGTGGCTAGAAATGAGCTATAAGAGCTATTGTGCATGCTTGCTCATCTGACTGGGAAAAAAAATCACATATGCTGCTGAGTTATCTTTGTCTTCAATGTCTGAACAAATAAATTGCATTAGCAATCTAGTGTCAATGGTATCTTTTAATTCCAGTAGTGATGAGTCAGTTGGTGTCAGTGTTGTTGAGCTTAGTAGAGTTGATAAATTAGATACTAGAGATTTGAGAACCAGTGAAATAAACCTTTGGCATCTTGGGTTGAGGCATCCAAATTTGTCAATTCTAAAAAATACTTTGCTATCATATAATCAGTTCAACATGAATAAAATTATTGTTCATTTATTATGTCTCATCAGTGTGGAAAACTAATCAAAACAAAGCTTTAAGAGTAAACAAACCAAAACCAAAACAACCCTAGAATTGATCTACACTAACTTATGGGGATCAGCACCAATTCTCTCAACTCAAGGACGCAAATATTGTATATTATTTGTAGATGACAAAACAAGATACGCATGATTATTTACTGGACATCAAAATCACAGGCCTTTGATACATTCATTTTTTTTAAAAATCAAATAGAATACCAGCTGAACATTAAAATCAAGGCCTTACAAATAGACATGGGAGGTGAATTTAAAACCTTTGAACCATTTTTCAAGAAAGAGGGAATAGCTTTAAGACACTCATGTCCCTATTTACATGAACAAAATGACAGAGTGGAAAGAAAACACAGATATATTGTGGAAACTGGTCTCATATTATTGGCTTAAGCCAAAAGGCCCTTAAAAATATTGGTAAGAACCCTTCAGCTATGCCACATTCATTATAAATTGACTGACTTCACTTGTACTCGAAAATAAAACATAAATTTGACTACAAATGTTGTTAAGTATCAATGTTTGGTTGCAAATGTTTTCCAAATTACTCCCAAATTAAAGTATTTGGTTGCAAATGTTTTCCATACTTAAGAATCATAAACATAAATTTGACTTTCACACATCTAAGTGTGTATTGTTAAGTATCAATGTCAGTCATACAGGTTATATTCGCATGCATCACTTAAGAAGAGTTTAAATCTCAGCAAGTGTAAAAATTAAATAAGAACTCCATTCTTTCCAAAATAACTCCAATTTTTGCAAACATAAGCTCACTGAACAAAATGATTTCAATACAGTCCTTGAAAAATTTCAATTTGTATCTTTTTCTACAAATAGTCTTTATGAGTCCACATAACTTGAAATAGCTCATAGCTACTCTTAAGATACTGTTGGAACCTTGGAATAATTCCTAGATCGTGACTAGAATAAAGCACATCAAAATTTGAGCTCCAACACAATGTCAGACAATCACTCACCTTCTCAGTCTTAGTCTTAGCCAAAACACCTTAGAAGAAAATCATACCTTTTCTTCAGCCACAGAATCAAATACTCAAACCACCTGTACTAAAAAAACCTTATCCTCACATCCTATGATAACGATGTCCAAAGCATGAATCTTTAAGCCAAAATTATATCAAATTTTTGTTCAACATCAAACCTCTTTACCCTAAAATACAACAAAGGCATTAAAAGATCCTAAATGGAGAAGAGCCATGAAGGATGAATACAATGCCTTAATGAAAAATTATACCTAGACCTTAATACAAAATGACCAAAACTACAAAATCATTAGAAATAAGTGGGTTAACAGAGTTAAGGAGAATCTAGATGGAATAGTCAACAAGTACAAAGCCATACTAGTTGTGAAGAGATTTCTATAGACCCCTAGACTTGATTTTAAAGAAACTTTTAGCCCAATGGTCAAGGCTACAACGGTTAGGATCATTCTAACTTTAGGATCATTCTAACTTTGGTAGTGAATAATGACTAGATGTTAAGGCAAGTTGACATAAACAATACATTTTTGAATGGTGACTTCATAGAAATGGTATACATGCCACAACTTGAAGGTTTTGAAGACACGAGAAGGCCAAAGTATATATGAAAACTAAAGAAAGCTCTATATGGTTTGAGACAGGCCCCTGGGGTATAGTTTGACAAGCTGAAAAATGCTCTATACTCTTGGGGATTTAACAACTCCAAGTGTGATACATTATTGGTCTCCAAAAGGAACAAGTTTGAGGCGATCATCATGCTTGTTTATCTTGATGATATAATAATCACTAGGAACAATAATAGAGGCATTGAAGAAGTGATAAGAAGGCTGAATGAAGGTTTTGTTTTAAAAGATCTAGGAAATTTAAATTACTTTCTTGGTATACAAGTTATCATAAACCAGAACTCCATTCTACTTTCTCAAGCCAAGTATGTCAAGAGCAGTTAGCAAGAACTGAGATGAGTAACTACAACGAATAAAGCCTCCATTTAGCACAACAGAAAAATTAAAAGGAGGTGAAAGTGCTAAGTTTCATAACCCTACACTTTACAGAAGTGTTGTGGGTAGCTTCTAGTATACTGTACTCACAAGACCTAAACTTGCCTTTTCTGTCAACGACCTCAGCCAATATATGTTAGATCCTAAACAATCTTATTGGATTGCTTGCAAAAGAGTGCTGAGGTATTTAAGAACACTATTTATATGTGTTTAAAATTCAGAAAATCAAACAACCTTGACCCAGTGGCATACACAGATGCTGATTTGGTTTGTGATCAAGATGATAAAAGGTCAATCAATGGCTACTATGTGTTCTTGGGAGATAATGTGGTTGCATCGAGTCCAAGAAAACATGGCAAGGTTGTGAGATCGACAGCAGAATGTGAATACAGAGCTATGGCTCTCTACACTACCGAAATTACTCAGATAAGTTCTCTACTTAGTGAGCTTAAGATTGAAGTAGAAAAAATTCCAATAAATCTAAGTGACAGCACTAGTGCAGCTGGTATAGCTACAAACACTGTGTATCATTCAAAAACAAAACATTTTGAAATAGACCTGCATTTCATCAGAGATAAGGTAACCAAAGGAGGGCTGGAGATAAGTTTTGTTACAAGCAAGGATCAAATTGCAAATGTTCTCACTAAACCACTGCTTTACTACAAGTTTAATCATTTTAGAAGCAAACTCAAGGTTTTTCACAAGACCTTGAGTTTGAGTAAGGGTGTGAAAGTAGTAGCTATGATAAGTCAAAGGTTGACCTCGAGGCCTCATTGGCAAGCCACATGGGCCATTATGTTTAGCGGCAAGCTGATGTAGACGATGAGTTGTATTTGATGAGTTGGCAAAACTGTTATGAAGAGGAATATTTGCATATGAGCATGGAAGGACGAAACTTCTAGAAGCTATTCAATGAGTGGCTAACATTAGCAACAGATGCGGATCAAATTCTATTCATTTCCATGTGTTGCCCCTTAAGCTGGCTATCCATGTATCTGTAAGTGAATGATTTGTGTTTTTATTCAATTTCAAGTTATTGTTCATAATGAAAATATGTGTTGGTTCAAGCTCTACTTCTATGTTTAAGCAATTCTTATGAATTTAAATATCTCCAGTTAGGGATTACATTGCTAGGTCCAGAGAAATCCTAGCAGTGTGTAACACGTTCATAGAGCATTCAACAAAATAACCTCTACAAACTCTTTCAAAAACAGAAAATTTTCTCTAAATTTATTAGGTATCTTGTATACAGTAAAGGTTTCAGCACGACCTAAAAATTTGATATGAATTAAGAACATTTTACAGCGGTGAGTATCTTTCACTCAATTTATAAACTCAGGCGTGCGATGAAGCGGATATATAACCGAGGGAAGAAACTAAAGTCGAAGTTTTTCCATCAAAGCCTTGTACGTCTCAGTGCCATGCAACACACGAGTGATAAATTTATACTATATGTATATGTATATGTATATGATACGACACGGGATAGCATTTACAAAAATACAATATCTCCCATGTAGGCAGAGCAAAAGATATCACCATGAAATTGAAAAGCAGCAACATTTCTGTGAAACGAGAATGAGAGAAAGATCAGATTAATTAAGCAAACCAAGAAACAAAAATGAAATTAGAAATAAAAGACTCATTTGGTAACAACTCAAGAAACTATTTTCTGCTTACAAATCTAAAATACACTGGCATTCCGTTGCCATTTTCACCTAGGGAAATGAAACCATCAGTAGAATGTTCCACCGTACCTTAAAAGTTCCATTTTTGTGTTGCTTCAGATCTTCGAAATGAGGTTTTCCGAGTGCTGAAGCTGATACATTTCCAGTCCGATTGAGCCTCTCTTCTCTCACTTTGTTGAAAATTTGAGTGTATCTATCAGCTGTTGCAGGAATATAATCATCCCAATCACCGAATTTTGGAACTGCAGCAATGTGACCAGGCTGCAACAACAAAAAGTAACTTTATATAACTAAGAATCCATATATATTCATAATGAAATTTCCCAATTGAACTTGATACACTTAAAAAATATGGCATAAATTTTTTCATCTCCAAGAAATTCAAAATCTTGGCACAATTTGTACTGAAGAAATATAAGTCAGAACAGGAAATTGTAAAACCAAATTACAGAAGTAGCAGCTACCAATATCCCAATAACATGTTTCCGTATAATTAACAAGCAGGACTTTTCAAATCTAGCTTCCGATACAATAGTCCATCTAAATTGATTTTTTCTAATTAGCCTGTGTAAACTAAATAAGTAATTGTGGTCAGTGTTCGAGCAAATATATTGACACACTTGTAAACAATAAATCAAGGAGAAGGAAAAATTACAGTTTCAGCGCCTTGAGTAACTGATCTCTGTTGGGATCTTTCAGGAGTCAAGAAAGCTAAGTTATTGCCACTTTCAGTTGAACCCCTTCCTTCCCATGAGGATAAGGGTGAGCGATTAACCCTGCTGTCGGACCCTACATTATGCCTTCTGGCCCTTTTGCGACCAGGCCTGTTAAGAAGTGCTCAACGGCAACTTTAAGATTTACGGTACGATGGTACCAGGGAGAATCATCAGGTCTCCTTAGGTCACCATCGTCTTGGCTGCTGCTGCTGTACACAAGCTTTTTCCTTACTGCCACTCGCCCATTGTGCTCCCATGATTTCGTTTCCCTCAGGAAAGTATTAACTTGAACAGGAGAAACATTATCTGAAAATGAAATAGCATTTTGTTGAGGGTTATTTGGATTCATCTTCACACCATATTTTTTATACCTCGCCTGTTCAAAATAGTCAGTGTAAGGGATATGCTCTTCAGTCTCCCAGTTCCCAAACATTGGTACATTTATCTTCACATCATCTTCATACTGTCGGCTGCTCCAGCACACATGATTTGTCCTATGTGCTTCTTGCCCATTTTGCGCGCCTGACTTGATTTCCGTCTGGAAGGGAGAAGCTTGAGCAGGAGTAACATTTTCTGAAAATGAGTTAGGATTTTGTTGAGGGTTATTTGGATTCATCTTTACACCATATTTTTTATACCTTGCCTTTTCAAAATAGACAGTGTAAGGGATATGCCCTTCAGTCTCCCAATTCCCAAACTTGGGCACATATTTATCTTGCTGCAAAAATCAGCAGGAGTAGAAAATTTCAAGCTGGAGTTAAACAGAAAACAAATTAAAAAAAAAAAAAGAGAATATAACGACACAAATTAGATAAAAAGTGAAATTCTTTGTGGAAATTTTTTTTTCAAGCATTATAATCCTATCTCTGTTAAGATCTTTAGGACAAATAAAGGCATAATGAGACCATTAACAATTAAAATGCCCTCCAGAAAACACAAGCAGTGTTTGCTTGTACACTGAAGACTATCCTCTCATCCAATTTGAAAGTCACAGGATATGTAATACAATCAAAGTAATCTCATAAGTGCATGGCAGTAATAAAAATTAAAAAAAAAAAAACGAGTCAGCGAAGCCATAGTGAACGCAGAAAGCATAATAAAGTTCCTTAAAATCAAGAAAGAAACATACAAGTTGCTTATTAAAGTTAAAAAGACATCACAACGGGTCCTTCGGAAACCAAACAATAAGTCTTCTATCTAAAATGAGAAGGATTTTATCTGCCTCCCCCAACACTATTATTGAGCTTTTACAAGTTTAAGCTTTTGTGTGAAGTGGTTTCTCCAACAGACTAAGTGGATCACCGAAAGAGAGCAGTTGTCAGCACTCTAACAGTAACTGGGCAACCATTCATTGCCTTCAAATGTCTTCTAACACACTGACAACAAACAATAATTGGAACCGAGATATTAAAGAAAAATAAATCAGAATCATACAGCCAGAGCTTTAATTCCCAACATCAATAGAACAAAATTAGAAAAAAATTAAAAAAATAAAACCCAGATGATAAATTAACATAGCTCTTTATGTAACCAATTCGTAATCTTGCAACTCAGACTAGAACTTCTAAAATCAAAATTGATACAATACCGAGACTGGGATGGCAGTCCAAAAGAGATGCATTATTTTTCTTTTTTCTTATTTTGTTCCCAAAACAAGATTATCATTTGCAGTATATGTGAACATAATCATTCTCGGATGCCCACTTTCGCTCTTTACTGTACAGTGCTGTAAAGGCACGAGTCCATTCTTTATAAAGTGTAGAGCTCCAAAGAAAATAATACATGAATTAAACAAATTTACTCCAGTAAAGTACAAAATTTTCCATACGAAACAAAGCAAAATAAAGCTACCGAAACGCCAAAATAACATAAATAACAAGCAGATGAATGCAAGGAACTCACTGCCATATGCTTTTTCTTGAAATAGAACTTGGTTGGTTTTGGTCCTGTGGGACAACAATCAAATGAGTGAAACAAGTTCAAGTTCAATTCACTGACCAATTCATGTAATATTTGGAATGTTTCTTCACAAACGTCAACTAGCATTCTGTGAATATGAAGATTAAAAGAAAAATAAAACTAAAAACACATCAACCATTGACTTGGACCCTTTCAAGTCTTCACAGATGTCACTGTCATTTCATTTTTTCGCCATCTAGAGTAAGGTTTAAGTTAATGAATATTCAATGTTTCTGTAGACAAATAGCACCTAGTTTAAGTTAATTAATTAAATCAAAATAAAAAAGAAAGGTTCACTCCATCCCTACCCATTATAGAAAAAATTAAAGTTCCAATGACCCCTTAATTATTAATGCAATATAGGAGGGCAACCAATTTCCCACGACTAACAACTTTCGGCTCACAACTTTCAAGGCGCAGGTTCTCTCATTGCGCTACAAAAACCCGCCACTGTGGTTCCCCTAGTTGAAAATGCGATTAACTTTTATTTATTTTAAAATATAAAGAAAAAGGACATATACACCTTAAGTTTTCATAAGGGACACCAAGATTCATTTTAACTATAGTGGCCTTTGAATATAATAATTAAAAAATTGACTTTAATTTTTTTAATAAATACTAATATAATTAAATAATGTAATTTGTCTAATAGACTACAAATATTAAAATATCTTTGAATATTTAAAGATAAATGTAAAATTGTAAATTATTATATTCATTTAAATAATATTTGCTTTATTATAAAGAATTTAAATAAATATGTGGATTAAATAGACTTTACAATTAATAAAAAAATATATCTCCACCGATTAATAATATTAAAATTATTTTAATAATATTCAAAATAATTTAATTTTTTTATATATTTATTTTAATATTACGTTTCTATTTATTTTAAATCTTACTTTAATATAGTAAAATAGGGGTAATTGATTGTAAAATATTAAAATATTTTTTAATGTTGACATTATTTTAAAATATATATTATTACATTAATTTTAATATTATATCTCTATTAACCATAAAACATTGAAGTCAAAATTTTTATTAATAGAATTAAAGGGTATTATAATAAAAAGGGAGTCTTGGTTTTTCTTATTGAAAATTTGAAGGTCAATATGATCATTTCTCCAAATCTTTTAGGTGTTCTCTTTCCAAAATATAATAATTTCATTGGCCCTTCAAAACGTTTGACCAAGATACAAAAATTTTATTGGTTTAATTAACCTGATTACCACCACCAAGATTTTGACAAAATTAAGTTTGAGATTATTTTTAAATCGTTCAAAGTTAGTCAAGTTCCAATTTTGTCAAAAAAAAGTTTCGTAATTTAACCATTAGGTCATTTAGAAATGGAGTGGGACTATTGGCATTCCTCTAAATATCTCTTTACACCCTTTTTTTTAATTAACCCCATTAAAATGTTTTAAAAATTTATATAATTCTTTCAACACCTCCGTCAATAACAAAAATACCCTTAATTAAACTTATTATGTAAACCCCGTTCTTTAATTTTTATTATTAAACCCCATTGCACTAATGGGGGTCTCTTACATTAAAAAAAAAAAGGTTTTCATTCTCTTTATTGTAGCTATCGGTGGTAAATTCCTTGAAAATTAGAGGAAAAAGCAACCTTTTTAATTTCTAAAATGTTAGATTTTACAAGGGAAAAAAATTATTTGACTTTTGAGTGGAGATTTAATTAGAAATTGTCTAATTATGTAATTTTAATAAAGGTTAAAATTATAAAATAATTAAAGAGGTTTTAAGAGGTATTTGGAGGGGTGCCAATAGTCCTACTGTTAGAAATATGGTGCTGACATTTTCCCCTCATTTTCTATAAAACCACAATACTTATTAGATTTTATGTAATCACAATGTTTATCCTCACGGGAAATGATAAAAATAGATAAATAAATGACCATTAATTAAATTATTATCCATTATAATTTAGAATTAAATTTATTATAACCATATACGGAAATTTTAAGTTCTTAAACTCTTTTCTAACCTTTCAAAAAGGAAAAGCTTAATATTGTATTGATGGAGGAAAAAGGCCTCTAATGGGAAGAATTTATTAAATATCTGAAATATGAAATTTTATTAATTTCACATTTTTTTATTTGTTTGTTTTTTTAACTAGTGTCTGATTTTGAGGCATTTATGTTTGAATGAGAAAAGGTTTGAATGGGAGTATATATTATATTTTAAAAATATTTTTATTAAATATATTTATTTCCCAAACTATAAAATTTAATCTCTTTACAATTATATAAATATCAAATAACCACTTTTACGATTTAGCTATTTATAAAACGAATAAGATGCTACTTAAATCATTTAGACATTTGTATTCAGACTTATTTAGATTTCAATCAAATTTAGACTTATTCAGATTTAAAAAAAAAATCAAATGCTAGTTGAGTTTTATTTTTCCTTTCTTTTAAAGTGATTTTCGATTTAAAAATATGGTTCATTCATGTTGCTTGGTTGTGGTGGTAGAAAGTGATGAATGCTTAGTCTTTTATTAATTTGAATTAAAGTTTTTCTTGTAAGAATTTGCAGTACATAGTCCACGTGATATTGGCTAATTAATAAATAAAGTGATAAACTTATAGTTATTAGCCATTTAAGAGATAGTGTTGTTAGGACAAGAAAACCTTTGGTGAAAACCATCACCTATATCGCAGGAATATTCATGTTGTATCACCAAGAATTAATAACAAAATTATGCGGAAGCGTACTTGAATCCATAACGCTGAATTGCTCTCTAATGTTGTGTAGTTGGCCTTCCAGATCTACATATTCTCCTAAAGAATCTTTTAATTTTCTCATTACTCTCTCTCTGATGATGGGATGTCAGTAGATAATAGAAAGATACATGTGACATGGGGACCACAACCACTTATATAGACAACATTTTCTTTTTGTCACTAGTATTCCTAATTCTGTCCATCATAGAATTAAGATATTATTAGGTCTCTATATAATAAAGGCTCACACCCTATTAGATACATTAAAACCCAATACCAAAAACCTACATAAATTACTTTTAATTGGACTTAACCTTATATGACAGTCCGTAATACATAATGATTAACATATAAGCCCAATGTTGGATTAAGGATCCAACTATATTGGATTAAAAATCCAACAATCTCCCACTTGGGCTATATGTGTAACCTTATAACTATGCTTTGCAAAAATAACGGTATGAGCTCAACTTTACTGTCATCACCAAAATATATTTATAACCAATCCGGTCCATCAATCATACCAATATAGGATCAAAGTGGCATTTGTTACAACTATCATAACTCGACCCATCAATGCTCACTATGCCAATACAACCGAATGACGTGGATCATGATGTGGATGTGTAGCATGGAAATTTCACGCAATGTGACTTTAACATGCCTATTTTCAACTGGTCCACCTAATAGCTTAGTGAGATCAAACCATACCATAAACAGAGTGCGAATGAACCAAAAACTTCATTTCTATAGAAAATAACATAAATATCCATAAACTAAAATAACTAAAAAAATGTCAATATTACAAGAGCATCTAAAATCACAAACTCCCACTAAAACTGAATATCTTTTAATGACATGACACCTATATGAGCAGTGTGCTTATGAAACGTCTTGGGTGGCAATCCCTTAATAAGCGGATCCGGAATCATGGAGTCTATGCCAATGTGCTCAATAGACAACTGTCCACTCAGAACTCTTTCTTTAACAACTAGGAACTTGATGTCTATATACTTCGACTTCGTCGAGCTCCTATTGTTATTAGAATATAGTACTGCTGACTTATTGGCATAAAATAACTTAAGTGGTCTATCAACACCATCTACTATGTGCGGCCCTGTGACAAAATTTCATAGCCATATTCCATGATTGAATGCCTCATAACATGTTATGAACTCTACTGCCATCGTAGAAGAGGCTATAAGAGATTGTTTAGTACTTTTCTAACAGGTAGCACCCCCAGCTAGTAGATAGATGTAACTCGAAGTGAATTTCTTACTATCTTGGCATCCAGTAAAATCGTCTCCACAGGGACTGATGCTACTAGAGGTGCTACAACAATCACAACAGTGCAAACTTTTGTCTATTTTAACGTAATAAAATAAATAAGTTGATTGACTAATAAGACTAACAACGTAACAAAGTAAAATGCAGTGATGAAATTAAATCGCATGGTTGCACAAAAAGAATTCAATAGGAATAAGATAGTTGAATGATCAAACTCTCTTAATGGGGTGACTGTTTTGTTCAAGTTAAAACTAGTTGTTATAGCAACTACTACAGCACTTGGCAGAATTACCTTTCATCCTTAGTTGTCACATATTGGACATCTCATATCTTTATGCAACCTAACAATGACTAGTTGTTATGTCATCATAAGGCACAACATTACAAACATATATTCTCTCTACGCTACAAGGTGAATCCCTATGTCTAGCTCATCACAAATCTTAAGTCAAATATGACCCTTTTAGGACTCAAGTTAAACTCAATCTAGGAAACTCAACTTAAGATCATGTATCACTTTAATAAGTTCCACTAAGACAGGCCCTTTTGTGGCTCTCTGTTAACTTGAATCATTAAATGGGAGGTCAAACAAAATAATGATTATAATACTATTTATTAACCCACAAATGTCTGTATTAATAGTTTTAAGACATTCGAAGTCCTGTTGGCTTCAAATATCCTTTTATTGGTTTGTTTTCCCTTGATACAATTATCACATATGTCAAAATCTGTGAAATCTAAGGGATTTAGAATTTCGTTTGACACCAGTCTCTTTATTTTTCGTCTAGAGATATGAGCCAATCTTTTGTGCCATAACGCAGCTGAATTCTGATTGATTAATTTTCTCTTTACATCTCGTGTACTTAATTATAGGGATTCATTAAATAAAGTAATTGTATCAAACATATAAAGATTATCATTGCCCGACAAAGAACCGAAACTAACCAGTTTTGAATCATAAAACAAACTGAATTTTTAATTCCCAAATAAACAAGAAAAACTAAATTTTTCCAAAGTAGAAATAGAAATCAAATTTTGTCTCAAAGATGGAACAACAAATGTTTCATCAAGATCCAAATAAAATCTAGTCTTTAACAATAATCTAAAATTTTTAATTACTTCTACTTCTACTTCAACTGTCTTGCCGTCGTCCGCATAGATGTATCTTTCATCATGACTGGGTTTGCGGCAACTCAGGCAATCCTGCACAGACACAATGATGTGAGTGGTTGCACCAGAATCTATCCACCACGTGTGTCTAGGTACCAAAGTTAAATTAACCTCAGAACAAACCAAATTAAGAAGCATGCCTTTATTCACATGCCATGCGTGATAATTAATGTAGTGCTTCTTCTTATGCCCTTCAGCCCTACAGAAGAAACAAGCACTACCTTTTGGATCACCTAGTTTCTTCTGTTGTTTTTTTAGGTGCTATATCTGCATCTTCCTTATCTTTCTTCATTTTCTTGCCCTTAGGAGTAAAGGCTAGGTGAGCACTTTCTGCCTTATCTTTCTTCAGCCTATCCTCTTCCTAAACACAGTGTAATATGAGATCATTGAAAGACCAAGTCTTTTTTTGACAATTATAGCTCACTTTAAACTAGTTAAAATGTGTTGGAAAGGATATTAAAACCAAATGCACTAGTAAGTCCTCAGAGAGTTTAAGCTCAAGTGCTCTTAACTTAGAAGTAAGATGAGACATCTCCATAATGTGCTCACTGATGATGCCCAACCAAAACAACCCGAAACCCAATCAGATTGACCCGAACCTGACCTGAACCCAATTTTGCCACCCCTACTTGTCAAGAGCGTACCAATTTCAGCCTTTTTGTTCTTGACAAATCTTTGTTCAATCTGTGCAAGAAACTCCTTAGTCGTAGTTGCTTTTTTAGTCATTGAGCCCTTGAATGATTTTGGAATGGCTTTCTTTATGATCATGATACACATGTGATTTAATCTCTCCCACCTTTCCATTTCCTTTTTATCATCAGGGGTACTCTCATCCATAAGAGATAGGGGAGAATCAACCCTTAACGTAATATCAAAATCCATGACTGCAAGAATTATTAAGAGGTTCTCATGCCATGATTTGAAGTTAGAGCCACTGAGCATAGGAATAAAATTGGCATTGACAGTAATATTAACAACAGACATAACTAAACAGAGAACAACAAACAATCAAAACAAGCTCATATTAGTCTTAAAGTAAAATTAAAAATAAATTCAAATAAAGGTAAATCCCATCTCACGATATTTGACACTCTATTAATATTTCATCTTTGGTCAAACAATTAATCTTCTTTTGGGCCGATTTATTGCTCACATGTAGAACCAAATAATCATCACGTGTTTATTACCACATGTGCACATGTAATTCTATTAAATATGGACCTTTTTTTGGGCTGATCAATATTTACAGAAATTACACATACAAAACTATTTATATTCTAAAATAAATCAATTTCGACAAGAGAGGTCACTTTGACGACATGTTGCTTTAATTCATTTATCTCAAAATGCATATAAACCTACAAATATTTGAATTTAAAATTGCACAAAAAATTATCCAAAAAAATTTAAAAAATTTGGGACCTGTCAAATGCTGATCGGTTTGAATTAGACCGGTTCGGATTGAACCAAACCCGATGAGACCAGCCCAAATTAGAAAACTCTAATTTTTTTTACTTCTTTCTTTAACTGAGCATGTCGCCGCGCTGTAGTCGCCGTGGGTGGTTTGTTGGCAGCGCCCCCTCGCCGAAAACCATAATGTTGTTCCCTTTTTTTTTCTTTCCTCGGTTTCCTTTCCTTAGGCCACGACTTGATCGGCTTGCTGGCCGGAGCATCCCGATGGCCGTATTCGCAGTGCCAGTGATAGTAGTAACTTTCACCACCAGCTTCCAAAACTCAGAGCGGCCAAAAGTCATGCAACAGCAGCGCGAATTGCACCCCAGCAGTATGAGTCATGCGAGCCAGCAGCAATATCGTGTAGTAGCAGCGCGATTTATAAGCCCACAACCGCATTATGGTAAATCCTCGTGACCTTGGTGCTGCGGTTTGCTGGCAGTGTTGCCCAACAACCATGACTTTGGCGAAATCATTTAATCATGTGTCTCAATTTCATCGGCCAAAGAACTTTAAAGAATCGAATTTCAAAATATTTATTTTTCTTATTTCTGGATTTAATTCAGGAAAATAGTAACGAATTCATTCTCAAATTTAATAATTTCAATATTATTAAATTCGAGAGCACTAAAAAATTTAATTATTAATCAAAATAAATTTGATTTTCAATGATTCAACATGAAGAGACTTTGATACTACTTGTTAGGACAAGAAAACCTTTGGTGAAAACTATCATCTATATCTCAAGAATATTCATGTTGTATCACTAAGAATCAATAACAAAATTATGCGAAAGCGTACCTAAATCTATAACGCTGAATTTCTCTCTAGGGTTGTGTGGTTGGCTTTTCAGATCTACATGTTCTCCTAGAGAATCCTTTAAGTTTCTCACTGCTCTTTCGTTAATGATGGGATGTCAGTATAGAATAGAAAGATACCTGTGACTTGAGGACTATAACCATTTATATAGACAACGTTTTCCTATTGTCACTGGGAATTCCTAATTCTGCACATCATAAAATTAGAATATTATTGGGTCTCTATACATTAAAGACCAACATCTTATTAGATACATTAAAGTGCATAATACTGAAAACCTACATAGATAATTTTTAATTGGGCTTAACCTTATATGACAGTCCGCAACGCATAATTATTCACATATAAACCCAACATTGGATTAAGGATCCAACAATATTAGATTAAAAATCCAACAAGTATTACTTAATTTAACTATAAATTAAATTATATGACTTATCCACTCCTTTGATGGAAGGGAGAGAAAGAGTTATGTTAAACTCACTTGTTTATTAGTGGGGTTCAAGAGTCTTACTAAGATATGTCTTCATGCTAACTATAGAAGAGTCCCTAGTTTAGCCAATTCAACCCTGCAGTCAATTTTGTTATCCATCACTAAGAGGCTATGAATGGAATAGATTAAAAGTCTACCTCATGTCAACTAAAGTATGTAGAAAATATTTGAAGCTTGAATAATTATGAGTCGAGGAACGATTCTATTTATTATTTAATTATTTTACATTTCTAAGCATATTTGTTGATTGTTTGAGCAATTGATAACTGGCAATTTCGAGACGACGCCTGCAAATAGATTTGAAAAAATAGTTTTGGGGTGGATTTATAAAATATATTCGTTTTAATATATATATATTTTTTTGATGGGTGGATTAATCACTCGGTTGGTTTTTTAGAAAATGGAGATTAAATGGGAATGGGGGCAGAGGGGGAAAGAATGTCGGCACCCTAAAAAAATTATTTGAATTTAAGAATAAATAGTTGGGAAAACCACTCATACGCCTTTGAGATCTGTTTGATTTCATAAATAAACACACAGGCTCCTTTTTTATGATTAATCATGATTAATTATTCATCTCATTATTCAATGAGTTGATTTATTAACGTTGTTAAAAATTTCAGTAAATTGTTCAACTGATACTCAAAAGTCAAAACTCGTCTAGTGTTGTTGTTTGACTGGAAGACTTTTTAGTGGAATTACCGTGTACTCTTTCGTTATGAAATTGAAGCAATTTACATGATAAATAAATAAAATACTCAAAACTCGGTAAAGCTTTTCCTTCACCCTTAAGATTAACTAATTAGGGGAAAAACAAGCTAAAAGCTTAAAAAAAAAAAAAACTGCCTTTGCTAACTAATTAACTGATAGTGAATGAATAAGGAAAAAAAAAAAAAAACTGAAAGTTCGTTTGATTTCTTTACTTGTTTTATGAGAGAGACGAGTTCAAATTTTAGTTTTGAACTTTAGGCCGAAATATAAGTGCTTAAGCTGGCGTTGCTTTGGCATTCTTCTACAATTTTTTCCCTTTAATGACCTAGAACGTGGTCCATATTCTTTGACGAGCAGATTAATGGTTAAATATTTGGCGTGGCAAAACGAATAAATGGATGAATAAAGTCTAAATTTATTTTTTACTTTTTATTGGGTAAATACTTTTTTAGTTCTATATTTTAACTTAAATTTCTATTTAATCTCTAATTAAAAAAAAAACCTCAGAACATCTTTATAGTTAAAAATGTTACACTCTTACACTTTCTTTTGTTTCTTTTTACAATAATATCCTTCTAACAATATTCTTGACATTAAATAATTTATCTATAGAAAAGTTAATTAACAAAGTAACCAATAAATAATTCACAAAGTAACGAATAAATTATTTATTACCAAATTAACAAATAAATATTACTATGAAAGAATTATTATTTTTTGTACATGTACAACAATCTTACTAATAATTATTTATAAATAAATTAATATCAGCTAACTTAAAGTAATGTTTAATATTCTGCAAAAATCTAACTATAATTATTTTATAAAAAATTAATTTACAAAATTAATCCTAAAAGTAAAATAATAATATAAAATTTGTATAAATTTTTATATTACTTTTAAGGTTAATTTGATAAATTATCAAAATTTTCTATTTATTAATATCTCAAAAAATATTGTTACAAAAGTATTATTGAAAGAGAAAAGAAAAAATAAGGTAAGATTGTAACACATTTAATAGTAAGGGTCTCTTAGAGATTTTTTTTTTTTTTTAAATATGAGGACTAAAATTTAACAGTAAGGGTGTCTTGGGATATATTTTTAAATATAAAGATTAAATGGGTACTTATTCTAATACATATATAAAATTAGTATTTACTCCTCTTTTACTTCCCCAAAATTTTAAATTAGTACTAACTGAATAAAACTTCTTGAAATCTGGAGTATATTATTGGACGTACAATCCAAGTAAGTGCCCACCTTATTCCGTTACGATAAGGATCACCGGCATCTTCATGACATGGTTTAGAACAATATCATTGAAACGTCCTCATATAAATCTTTCTTTAAAGACTAGCCTTTGAAAACGACGTTATTAAATAGGTACAAACATTGATCAAGTAAAATTTGATCCATAATTAAGATGAAAAAAGAAATATTAAATATTATCTATGCGTTGGGCTAAGTTGTCTGGAGAAAAAATGAATCTCTTCATGTTGAAGAAATTAAAAAATTATTGAAAGAGGAACAACACACTAATTAATTAAGAGGCAATATTTGACTATTTTCCATAAATGAATATTTTAAATTGCTTTAAAAAAAAAGGATAAAAAGTTATATAGTGTGAATTTTTTAAGCAGAGAAGCAACAAAGCAATGACCATATCTATGTTATTTATTCTTGTTATTTAGATATTCATTCTTTTCCTCTCTACCATGTTTTCAAAATGAAACTGGTCGCACATTATGATGAAAACAAATGTTAAGAATACAAAATGTCATTACCGATGTCTAAAGAAAACCTTGTGCTCGACTAAAAGTAGATTCATTTTCATTCTAGCTAAGACCGACTGGAGAAAATTTTCAAGTTCTCTTGAATTCAATATTCTCGAACTATCTGATAAAGCTGAACTTGGCTCAACAGATTCAACAGCTCACTCAAGAATGACATTGTTAACCACATGTGACAAATTAGATTGTTCTAGATGGCAAAATAGCTTTGCAGAGATTCCCATGCAGCTGAGTCATGAATTTTGTTAGCTGTATGCAAACCGTTTATATCAATTGTATTCAACTTAGTTAGTTTTGAAGGTTGTGATTTTGTTATAGCTGTAAACTAAATGCTCATCTTCTAGTTAACTAAATCCGGAATATTTCTGTAGCTATTATAAATACACCAGCTGAGTCTTATTGTAATTGTGCTGTGAATAATGTAATGTATCTTTCATCTTCATCTCTGAATCTCAAATTCTAACTTGGTATCAGAGCTAGTTGCTGCAATGGCTAGCAACGAATATTAAGCTACCAGCATCCGAGCTTCAAGCTCAACTATAAATCCAACTTCTGATTCCAATAATAACTCCTCTGTTCTTAATTCTCTGGTCTTCAACACACCTATTAAACTCACAAACAACAATTATATGCTATAGAGATCTCAGATCATGGATACGATCAATGGTAATGAGCTTGAAAATCTAATTGATAACACAAAGAATCCTCCAAATCGAGTTATAATCAATGTTGACAGTGATCAAACAGTGGTTACGTCACCAAATCCACAATTTCAAATATGGAGGAGAAATGATCAGCAACTTATGAGCTGGTTGCTTTCAACATTAAGTGAAGAGGTGTTAAATGTTGTTGTTTGAGTAAAGTCATCTGTGGAGGATTGGCAAACACTCTTTAGATAGTTTGGCGCTAGATCTAGATCAAGAGTTCTTCACCTAAGAACTCAGTTTCAAACAACAAGAAAAGGATCAATGAGTATTCATGAATACTACAGTCTACACTATGATAAAAATGACAATGAATTCTCTTAGAACTGCCAGAAACAATATGAGTGCTGATGATTTTGTGTTATGCTTACTTACTGGTCTTGGATTTGAATATGATTCGATTGTTGCAACAATCAATGCAAAACCAGAAAGCATAACTCCATCAAATGTTTATGGCATGCTGTTAAGTCAAGAAAACAGAATTGAATATCAAAACCCTATCAGCAGTATAGACTCAAAACAATATTGCTTATCACAGAGGAAATCAGAGGAGAAATTGGTAGCCAAACTTTAACTACAGTGGAAAGCAGTTGAGAAATAATACTGGTGCAAAAATAATTTGGTGGTGCAAATCTAAATCAGTTTCATGATAAAACAAATGGTCATATTCCAGTTGATAAAGCAGCATCTAAGGGCCCTTGCCAAATTTCTTTCAAAAAGTTGTTGGCACAGATTCGAATGCGTAATTTCACACCAAACACAAGAAGTGTCTATGTTGCTAAAGGTGGAGAGCCTAGAGATGGAGGCTGGTACCTTGATAGTGGAGCTACTGATCACGTTTCTAATGATTCCAGCAATCTCAGTATAAACACTTAGTACAAAGGTAACAATCCGCTTGTAGTAGGTAATGTTTCTAAACTTAAAATTGCATCCATTGGTCACACATTGCTCATCACATTTGAACCATATGTCCTACAATACATAAACTTAATAAAATTCTTTATGTGCCTGAAATAACCAAAAACCTAATTAGGATATCCAAACTTTTGCTTGATAACGATGTTTGTGTTGAATTTGATAAATATTCCTGTGTTGTCAAGGACAGGAAAAGGGTGACTGTTTTCATGAAAGATGTGGCTAAAGATGGATTATATGAGCTGTCAAGTTTACCTCATAATAACAATCAAGCCAAGTCAATTATGTTATCTTCAACTTTAATTCCTAGCTTAATTCCAGTCAGCACAATAAACAAACCAAAGTCTATATTGTCTGTTAACTTAAAAGGAGCTCGTACAAGCAATAAAAATCTTAGAGTGAATGAAATACTTGATCTTTGGCATATGAGACTAGGACATCTAAATATTATTGCTTTTAGAAATACTCTTTCAGCTTGCAATACCCCTTTTTATAATAAAAGTCTAAGGTGTCATTTTGCAAAGCATGTCAATATGGAAAACAACATAGATTACCTTTCACTTTCAAAAGTAGTGAATCAAGAGCTTCTATTGCACTTTAGATCATTCATAGTGGCTTTTGGGGTTCGGCACCTACAACATCAAATCAAGATTTCAAATATTGCATTACCTTTATTGATGATAACACCAACTATACATAGATTTATGGATTAACCTTATATCACAAACACTCTCAGCTTTCATTTCCTTTAAAAAGCAAATTGAAAAGAGTCTGGAATTGAAGATTAAAACACTGTAATGTGATGTGGGAGGAGAATACAGAGCCTTTGAACCTTACCCTAGAAATGAAGGAATAACCTTGAGATATTCCTACCTTATATTCATCACCAGAGTGGAAAAGCTAAGAGGAAACACAGACAACTTGCTTAGACAGGCCTTGCCCAAGTTGAACTTCCTCTTAATTTCTGGTGGAAGCTTTTTGCAATGCAACCTATCTTATTAATAGAATCAGCACGCCCACCTTAAAGGATAAAACAACTTTTGAAGCCCTTTATTCAAAGAAACCCAACTATTCCCTAATAAGAATTTTTGGCTTTGAGTGCTATCCATTTTTAAGACCCTACAACAAGTATAAATTTGATTTTCATACTTCAAAATGTATACAATTTGGTTTCAGTAATATACATAAAGTGGTTTCAGTAATATACATAAAGGTTATTTATGTTTGAACTCAAGTGGTAGAATCTACATTGCTGCTCATGTCAACTTCAATTAAAACTCATTTCCTTTTTAAACTAATCTAGATTTTATTATTTCAAAATCTGTCTATTCACCAGAGTCTACAATCACTCTTAGCAAATTCACTACAATATCATTTTTTTAGAGTAAAAGTAATGAGGCACCAACAACTAGTTCAAACACTTTTGAAAATACAAATAGTCCACAAACTCTCCCTAATGATCAAAATCCTGATAACAACATTAGTTAGACACATTCCTAAAATGATAACGTATCAAATTCACGTGTATCCCCTAAAACCTCGTTAAATCAACCTGAGTTAGAAAATCAAATGCCTAAAAATCATTAACCTACACCTCAACACATGTCTATACGTCCCATGATAATCAGGTCTAAAGCAGGCATAGTCAAACCTAAGATATCCAACACTGAAAAATTCCTCTTACTAGAAACACCCTCTAGTGTTGCTGAAGCTTTGAATGATACTATATGAAAGATTACAATGCAGGAAGAGTTCAATGCTCTAACAAGAAACCAGACCTGGTGTTTAGTTCTTCTCGATCAAAATATAAAACTTATGGGAAACAAACTGATTTTTAGAGTGATACAAAACTCAGATTGATCAATTAATGAGTATAAAGCCAAACTTATAGCAAAAGGCTTCTTACAAACTAAAGGCACAAACTACCAAGAAACCTTTAGCCCAGTTATAAAAGTAGCAAGCATAAGAATTGTATTAAGTCTAGCTGTTATAAACAACTAGAAACTGAGACAAGTGGATTTTAACAATGCTTTTCTAATTGTGGGGCTGACAGAAACTGTGTATACGCCTCAACTAGAAGGTTTTGAGGATTCAGTTCATCCAAGTTATGCTTGTAAATTGAAAAAGGCTCTTTATGGATTGAAACAAGCACCAAGAGACTAGTTTTAAAAACTGAGGTTGGTTCTTGAGTTATGGGAGTTCATTAGAGCAAAGTTAAACACATAATTATTTTTCAAAAGAAATGGTAGAGATTTGACTATATTACTAATCTATGTTGATGATATTATGGTATCTGGAAACAATAATGTTGAAGTTGAAAAGCTTATTTATAATCTACTTCGCATTAACTCAACCGATGATGTAGCAGCATCCTATTGGACCAATGATTTGGCATTGACAGATGATGGTATTGATAGATGATGTAGTAGGATGCTATTAGACCGAAATACTGATTTTGCATTGGCTAATGATGTAGCAGTATCTTATTGGACCAAAACTCTGATGTGGTGTTGACTAGTGATGTGCTCCAACCAATCAAAACTTGCCATGTGGTGCAATCTTAAGTTTTTGAATTATTTTCATCTGATTGCTATGATTTACCCTTTGTATCTATAAATATGGGGCTGCCCCCTTATTTGACACCTCTGAATCCATTTTTTAGTTCAATTTTCTGTAATTCTCTCTCCATATTATATTTTCTACATATTTAAGAAAATTATCATTTTACCTATAGTGCAATTATCAGTGGCTAATTTAGTTTTAAGTTTGGGTTGAAGGCGAAGCCTGAACATAATCCATGGACTTAATTAGGTAAGTTTATTTTTTTTTTGTCTCTGATTTGTGTGATTGTTTTGACTTATTGTTAATAGACAATGTATTTTGTCTAGATTTTGCTTGTTATGCCGGCTCCTTATTGAAGGATCGTTAATGTATGGCGCAATGAGCACTTTGCACTATATTTATTAGAGAGAAATTCCCCTATAGTATTTTGTGGGCCGTCTTGACACAGTGTCAACAGAGAGTGCATTTAAGTTATTTAGTGGACGGTCTTGCCACGTTATTGATAGAAGGATTATTATCGTCTGGCACAGCTTGTTCATAACCCCACACTTAGTGGAAGATTATTACCCTCTGGCACATTAAGTGCTTAATACCATATTTATTAGAGTGAGGATTATGAGGAGTGAAAATACCCATTTAGAATTAATTGGAACTAAAAAAAGGAAATATTAAGCCCATGGTAAAATGTTAAAGGTGAATCCCGAGACTCAAGCATTTCAATTACATTGTTTTCATCTTTAATTCATTCTTGTCATTTTATTTTATTTTATTTTTTAAATTCACTTACAACAACTCACATATACACTTAGAAAATTAACCATACACATAATTAAATCTACCTCCTCGTGGGATTGGCACTTGTCACCACAAATCTATACTACAATAGATTCATGCGTTTGTGAGTATAGTAAAATTTGCACAACATTGATCATACGTGGACCTCGATGGACATGCAATGGTGTACTATTAAAGAACCGTCATGCCCTAGAGCTACAACAGGTAGATATATGAAATATCATTTCATATATCCCATGTATCTCATCATATATTTGCATGCATAAACTAGTCCACGAAGGACAAAGGTGCCCAAGCACACAAGCTAGAGCATCTATGTGCACTCAGATGAGCCTCAAAAGCCTATATCTCATCTATATCATCTGTATTTTAATATTTGTATCTCTATAATCATCATATTGCATGCATATGCCCCTGAAATCTTATATATGTGTTCAGACGGGCCTTAAAAGCCTCTCGTCTTATTTGTATCACTATAACTAGAGGGGAAGGGTATTGCTTATGATTTTAAAAAAAATCTTTCTACTCATATTCATATACCTTTTAACCATATTTTAAATCATACTTTTATTTTTATTAAAACATTTGAATCCATTTTTCTTGTTTTTAAAATACTATCATGGTTTATTCAAAGTCAATATGGAAAATCATTAACTAAACACTTTTTAATAAAATCCTTTTCAAGAAAACCATTAAATCAGAGTAATTAAAATACTTATTTTACAAACATACTTTACTATCATAATAAACTATGAAAATAGGTTTTGGATATTCCACTCACAGTGATGATGTTTAAACTCAGGTATCATCAAGGAAATGACATAATTACTATCTGTAAATATGAATTGTAATCAACGTGTTGTGCAAATTTTATTGTTCTCGCAAGCACACGAATCTATTGTAGAATAGATTTTGTAGTGACGAGTGTCAATCACACAAGGAGGTAGATTTAATTAAGCGTAAGATTAATTTCCTAGATGTAAATGTGAGTTGGTTTGAAGTGAAATTTTTTTATCTTAAGATTTAAAATAAAATGATGGGAACGAATTAAATATAAAACCAATACAAATGAAATGCTTGCGTGTCTGGATTCATACTCAACATTCATCATGGACTTAATATTTCCTTTTTAGTTCCGATTAATTCACGGGGGGATATTTCCACTCCTCCTAATCCTCACTCCAATAAATATGGTATCAAGCACTCAGTGTGACAGAGGTACTGATCTTCTACTAAGTGTGGTGGCAAGAACACGCTCTGCCAGATGATAATAATCTTTATGTTGACAACATGGCAAGACCATCCACTAAATAGCTTAGATACACTCTTTGTCGACACTGAGTCAAGATGACTTACAAAATACTAGAGGGGAATCTTCTCTCTAATTAATATGGTGTTGAGTGCTCATTGAACTAGACAATAATGATCCTTCACTAGGAAGCTGATATACCGTCCAAAATCTAGACAGGATACACTGTCTGTCGACAATGATTCAAAGCAACCACATAAATCAGAGCGGAAAAGAAAATAAACTTAATTAAGCCAATGGATCATGTTGAGGCCTCACCTTCAACCCAAGCTTGAAATTAAATTAGCCACTCATAATTAAACTAGGGGTAAAATGATAATTTTACTAAAATACATAGAAAATACAAGATGGAGAGATAATTAAGGAAAATATAACTAAAAAATGGATTCAAGGGTGTCATATTAGAGGGTAGCCCCCTATTTATAGATACAATGGGTAAATCATGACCATCAAATGAAAACAATTCAGATACTCAAGATTGCACCACGTGGCAAACTTTGATTGGCTGGAACACATCATCAGTCAATGCCACATAATCAATCAATGCCATGTGATTGGTTTAATAGGATTCTGCCACGTCATCAATTAATGCCATGTCTTCATACCGTATATGTGAACAGTATCGTATATGTGAACAGTAGCAAATACTCTTTTATGCTCCTCTTAAGTTTTTCGACCATTCTGAGTTCAAAAAAGCCATCTGTTTTATTGTCCGACTTCTCGTTAGTCTTGAAATGGCCAAAATATCCCTAAAATACATAAAATACTTAAATTATAATAAAACACACATAATAAAAGCTTAGAGGATTTAAACACTTAAAAGTAAAAATGTTTGTGAGACTTGAAGTATAAAATGATAATTTTATCTTGTATAAATATGCATTATTTAGTACTCAACACAATGCTATGCAATAAAATTTGAAGTGATCATCTATTCCTATTATATAACTCTTGATTCTATGAAATTAGTAAAGTACCCTTATCTCTTGAAATTACCAAAACTCCCCTGAAACATAACTTACCAAATTACTCTTAAAATGACAAATTATTTTGGAAACTTTTATAGATATGGGTACTTTGGTAATTTCGTGGAATTGGGAGTTGTATAATAGGGATATATGATCGTTTTGAGTTTTATTGCATAGTGTTGATTGCATTTCACATTTACGGATAGTAATTATGTCGTTTTCTTGAATTAGGAGGGACCGTGAACGAGAATTAACCCACAGACGTTAACAATACCCAAGTTTGAATATCATCATTATGAGTAAAATATACAAAACCTATTTTTATAGTTTATTATGATAGTAAGGCATGTTTGTGAAATAAGTATTTTAATTACTCTGATTTAACGGTTTTCTCACAAAGGATTTTGTTCAGATAATAATATGTTATTAAAAAGTGTTTGGTTAATTGGTTTCTATATCCACTTTGAATAAAGCATGATAGTATTTTAAAGACAAAAAAAATGGATTCAAATGTTTTAATAAAAAGAAAAGTATGATTTAAAATATAGTTAAAAGGTATATCAATATGAGTATAAAGATTGTTTTTAAAATCATTAGACAATATCATTCCCCTCTAGTTATTGTGATACAGATGAGATGAGAGGCTTTTAGAGCCTGTCTAAACACAGATAGAGGCTTTGGGCTGTGTGTTTGGGCGCTTTTTCCTTTTGGGAGCATATGCATGCAATATGATGATTACAAGGATACATATATTAAGATACAAATGATACAAATGAGATATAGGCCTTTGGGGCCCGTCTGAGTACACACAGAGGCTCTGGGTTATGTGCTTAGGTGCTTTTGTCCTTTGAGGACCAGTTTATGCATGCAGAAATATGACGAGATACATGAGATTTATGAAATGATATTTCATTGGTGTACCCTGCAACTTTGAAGCATGATGGTTCCCTCATTGTACGTGATTGCTCGTCCGTCGAGATTCGAGTATGACAAGATTATTCCCATGGGTACTTGTTTAGAGACATTTTTTAAAATTCAGTATTTGAGATTACCGTATTTTTATGCAATATTATATATTATGTTTAAGCGTATGATTTATAATTAAATAAGTTATTTAAGTTTATTATGGTAATTTGGTAAAGTTATTTACTGAAATTATATAATTATTCTGAAGTAAGTTTATTTTCAAAAACTACTATCCACTCATTGAGTTCACTAAGTTCTATACTCACCCTGTTTTTATTATGTTCCCCTTCGACAGAGACTTCTAGGTGCAACACTTGACCCAGCAACGACAGTTATATTTGAAATTATAGCCATGTGATAGTGCTAGGAGCCGTAGATTTTTTTTTTTAGGAAATTTTAGAATGTATAAATTATCATATTTTATGATTAAGGATAATCTATTGTATTTTGACATTAGATGTTTGGATGATAATTGGTATTTTGATTGAGGAAGTTAGTTGTGGAGGTTGGTTGAATATTGAACTATTTTGAGAGTGTTTGTTTTATAAAATTGTAAGTTTAGGAATGTCATAATTATAAGGGAGACTTTACTGAATTTTCAGCATTATCTTTTTAAGTAGAGTATTATCAATCATGTTAGAGGATATCAAGTAAACTCGCATCGTGGGGTTCGGGGTTGGTCGTGTCAGTTATAGGCATAGGTTTGTATTCATTTATTAATATGATTGAATGGTTGTGAAAGTGTGACGGGCTCATCTAAAACTTTCTTCTTTACCTTCATTGAGGTCGTTCCATGTCTTAGAATCATAAATTTTTTTACATTCTATGGCACTTACGAGTCTGGAGGATAAGAATGATCAAAGAAAAGAAGGTGATATACAAACGAGCAAATGTGGTGATGAAGGAATTAGTTTAACTTGCTTCCTTATGCAAGCATGAAAATAATGGACAAAACCTTGAGAATTCTCGACTTGATTATAAAAATGGACAGATTTCCTTAATTCCAAGAGCCTGATGGGTTCCTAAAAATACAGCTACATATAAGAAAAATATTGTGCTCTCAGCTCTTAAGAAGAAAAATGCTCAACAATTAAGAAGAAAAGAGACACCAATATTGATTGCAACAAAAATAGGAGTGAGTGAAACCGTAGAGAAAATTTTGGATGCATTCCCAGTGACTATCAAGGAAAAGGACACTAACAGGAAAAATGTCGTCCTTTTGACTGTTGAAAATGGGCAAACTAATATTTTTGAACTCTTGTGGAAATAGAAAATGATAAAGGAGAATGACTTTCAGAAACTAGATAACTAATGGAACAATGCATTGCACTATACTGCTGTGTTTGAAAACCGTCGGCTTTCTTTACTGATTCTAGGAGCTGCACTACAAATGCAATGGGGAATCAAGTAGTAGAAGGTATGTTCAATCTGAGAAAAGCTCCAACAAACCTGTAGTTTGCATGATGCATCCAAATTCTCTATTATTTTCTCCATATCGAATTGAATTTTTCCACCTATGTTGCAGTATGCAAAGGAATCCATGCCATAAAATTTCTTTGTGTGATATAACAACAATGGCCAAACTCCAAAGGAGCTCTTAACAGAAACTCACTAAAAATTTGTTAAAGAGGGTAGCAAATAGCTCATCAAAACCTCTGAGGCATGCTCTGTTGTTGCAGTGCTCATAGCAAATGTTGCAATTGCCACTTGAACAACTATCTTAAGTGGCCCTAATGAAGATTATGGCAGGCTAATTCTATTAGAAGAGATAGCATTTTGCATCTTCGCCATCTCTTTACTTGTTTTTTTGCACTTCTCAGGTACAACGTTGATTGTTTGCATAGCAATTCTCACCTCTCCATGTAGAGAAAAATATTTCATCATGGCCTTGCCCAGAGAGCTTCTTATTTACTTAACATCCCCAATAATATCTGTTGTTTCTATTGTCAATTAGTGCCGCACAAAACAGACAATTCAGAGCCACACAATTTGAATTTGAAAAAGAAAAAAAAGTTAATGAATAATTAGCCAATTTGTTGGCTATAAAAGGAGGGGTGCATTTTGGATCGTCCTAAAATATCCCATTTCTTCTTGTATTTATAGAGAGTTTTTGAGCTAAATATAATTGCTCTTAAATACAGAGTGTTGGGTATAACTAGAGTCTTAAGAAATGAGAGTAGTTTTTTTTTTCTAATTATAGAGAGAGTTTAATTGTTCTCTCCTATTGTTGAATAGAAATTGTGATTTTTCCTAGTATAGTAAAATAATTTTTCTCATTACACACTTAGGCTCTAATTACCCTACAAGGTGAATCCTTGTGTCTAGTTCATCATCATTAATTTTAGATTATGCATTGCCCTTTTGGAATCAAGTAAAACTCAACTCAGGAAACTCAATCTAAAACCAAGTATTGCTCTGATATATTCAGATAAGATAGAGCATTTTGTGGCTCTTTCTTAACTAGTATTATTAAATGAATGATCAACCAAAATAATGAATAAAAATAAGCTTTACCAAAATCAAATGTTATAGCAAACATGCAGCAACATATAAATTCAGTCAAGGAACTTAAGATTGTTTATTGCTCAACCACAACTAAATTTAGTTTATGGTTTGCAAAAGAAAAATAAAGAAAAGAGTTTTAGTCATCAAATACATCATCATGAATAAACAGAAAATAAGAAAGGATAAAAAAATGACTGATTTTTAATGGATCTCTGTGTTTTCTCCTCTAGTTCAGCCCTCAATCTCTCTCTTGAATTCTGTTTTTCTTTTGTTTCTTTGTAGTTTTTCTCCTTGGGTGACAACTCTCTCTTTTTCTTTACTTGTGTGCTTCTTTTATAGCTGAAAATTAGGGTAAACAAAAGTCTGGGGCTCGTTTCTTCCAAATTAGAAAACTCTAGATCACAATCTTCTAAGTATCTTGCGTGAAATTTTCTTTGTTAATGTTCCAAGACTGCTACAGCAATGGCTACGACAACTGTATTGTTCTAGATTTGTTTCAATTTCGCTGTAGCTAAGTTCTTTTCCATCTTTTGCAAGGCTATTGCAGTAGCATTCCTTCTTTAAAATTTGATCTTTCAGTCACTTGTAATTATGCATATGTTCTAAGCACACAATTTATTTTAAATCAAATAAA
Source organism: Atalantia buxifolia (assembly GCA_030444775.1). Lineage (NCBI taxonomy): Eukaryota > Viridiplantae > Streptophyta > Magnoliopsida > Sapindales > Rutaceae > Atalantia > Atalantia buxifolia. Next base: position 13,886,504 of record CM059839.1, read on the forward strand.
ATTTATAAAAATAACTAAAATGGATATTCATGCAAAACATAATTAAAATGTAATAAAAATATGTCATTTACTCTTTAAGTAATCTAGATTTAAGTCTAAAAATACCATGATAACTCTTATTTCATAGAGTTATCACACTTCCAAACTTAAACCATTACTTGTCCTCAAGTCATGACAATAACACTCATACTTTAATCACACAATCATGTAGCAAATAAGTTAGCTCTGTCATCAAATTTGCAAGGATTTTTTGACCTTCAGATCACGTTCTTAATCATGAAAAATTACATAGCAAGTAAGTTATAGAATTAGGCCTTATCCCATCCAAAGTGAGTGTGTGTGCACTTTGATCAAACTCAATCAAAACTTGAATGATAATACAGAAATTCAACCTTTATCTATACATTGTTCCTACTTGGCAATTACAAATATTGAATTACACTCAATTTATCTTCATTAGGTCTTTCAATCTCTACACAAATACTAGATAACAGAGCTTCACACAACAGACAGTACAAACAGATTCACTCACAAACACAATACGTAATAACACAACCCGCCTAAACTTGAGAGGCGTTGTGTTCTTGCAAGCACACAAATTAAAACCAAAACAAACATGCATGCATTAACAAGCAAGAAATGCAACTTGATCAATAAAAAATAAATAAATAAAAGAAAAGTTTCAGATGTTGATGAAAATGAAAACGGGCTATACACAAATACTAGATAACAGAGCTTCACACAACAGACAGTACAAACAGATTCACTCATAAACACAATACATAATAACACAACCCGCCTAAACTTGAGAGGCGTTGTGTCCTCGCAAGCACACAAATTGAAACCAAAACAAACATGCATGCATTAACAAGCAAGAAATGCAACTTGATCAATAAAAAACAAATAAATAAAAGAAAAGTTTTAGATGTTGATGAAAATGAAAACGGGCTAGTAGGAGATACTCCATTGGTGTCGAATGTCTTGCTGCAGCAGTTGTTGTGAAAGGTTCACTTTTTTTTAGTTGCACTCTTCAGGTGTTTCTTGGGTGAACCTTGTGGTATGGTAGCTAACGAATTCTTTTTGTTACTCGGAGTTGGACTGATTGGTAGGGTTCACTGGCTTTGGGCTGAATTGGTCTTGTTCACTTGTGCTTTAGCTCTTCTGGTGCTGCAGTACCTTTAGAGATTTGTGCCCCTTTGCGCTTATTGGATACCTTGGGAGTTGTGGCAGGAGATTTGGTTGGAGGTTTTTGTGTTACAATTTGAGCAGGTTTTGCTACAGTAGGTTCTTCAACCGTGAAACTAGCCATGAGGTCCCTTAGGTTGCTTCTTACTTCTTCTGTTTGACTAACCTGCTAATTGCTTGCTCTATGGTTGCATCCATGTCTTTCTTCTAATCAAAATTTAACTCCACTTCTTCCAACATCTTTTATTTGCCTTTGCTTGAAAGATTCACATTTGGGAGCTCTGCTTCTCTTTCATTCTCTTCTATATCTCCTTCTTCTTCCTCTTCTGAATTTTTTGTTTTTGCTTCAGTATCCTCAGCTTCTTTTTGCTCTAATTAGTAATCTTCCTCTAACTCTCATTCCTTCTCTTTTCCTACTGCAGCATCTTTACTTTCTTTTGCTGCAGCTGCTTCTTCTTTTACCTCATCGTTGCTACAGCAGACTGAATGAAGTAGTTTGGTACAATCCTTCATTATCTATAACTCTGATTTACTAATGCTAGCTGGCAAAATTACTCCCAACAGTAAATAGAATTTTCTCGGTTCTGTCTACTCAACGGTAAAAGTTGCTACTGCAACAACTGCGATAAAGTCCCTTGATTGATGGGAACTATTTTTCAACTGCATGATGTAGTAATGCTGCAACAGCTCGTGTTAGCTTTTTGGCCTTTTTTTTATGTGCTGCAATGTAATAAAAGAAATGAAAGAAATTAAATAATCAATTCAAAATGACAAAAACTGTAAATGAAAAATATGCAAAATTAGACTTAATGAAAAATTAAAATAACTCCCCTAATCATTAGGTTGCCTCATAATTAGCGCCTAATTTTAGGTTCTTCAGCCTGACCATCCTTGGTTGCTCATGTTGGATCCCTCATCCAATAGCCTTCTTGTATCTCCCCAATATATCCACCAAGCTCTTCTCTTGATCTGTTTGAGAGGTCTAGAGATTCAAAATGTTTGTCATTTCTCACGGGTTGTTTCCCCCCTGACCATGCTATGTTAGTTGCTTCACGATCTTCACCATCAAGTTCTTTAAATGTTACAGCATTGATTGTCTCCTTACTATAGCAATTGTTTAATCTCTCTGCTATAGCAAAGTCCACAACACTGATAAAATTATAATCTTCAACCTCATCAGGAAATTTATATGCTATATTTGACCTACATTTAGAGTAGTTAGATGTAAAAACTACATTTCTTCATAAAAAAAACTTGAAAAAGAAATTTATATGCTCTAACTAGAAGATTTTCTTAAAAGAAAAAATGAGAACTTAGTTTGCAGATTGAACAAATTTTGATACAATTTCAATCAGGCATCGAGGTGTTAGTATAAGAGATTTGATTCCTTCATAATGAGCCTTAGATACAATAGACTCAATTTAGATTATTGTCCATATTACAAGAGGTTTGAGGATAATGATTTTATCATTTTGCTGTTATATGTGGATAATATTAATAGCAGGCCCCAACAAAGATTAAATCCAAGAATTGAAAGAAAAATTGTCTAGGGAATTTGACATGAAGGACATAGGGCAAGCAAACAAGATTCTAAAGATGCAAATTCACTGAACATAAAGAATAGAAAGATTTAGCTTTCTCAGAAGAATTACTTAGAGAAAATCTTGTAACACTTTCACATATAAGATTGTAAGACAATCTTTACTACACTTCCTATTAATTTCAAGTTATCCTCAAGTATGCATCCTAGCAATGAAGTGGAGAGAAATGAGATGTCTCGAGTACTATATACATCGATAGTGGGAAGTTTAATGTTCACTATGATTTGCACCAGACCAGACAATGCACAAGTAGTGGGTGCAATCAGTTGGTACATGGCGAATCTTGGTAGAGAGCATTGCAAAACTGTAAAAAGGATTTTGAGATATATTAAGGAAACCTTAAATACTGCATTATATTTCAAAGGATCAGAATTTATTGTCGGGAGCTATGTGGATTCAGTTTTGTAAGAGACATTAATAAAAAGAAATCCACTGCTGGCTATGTGTTTACATTTATAGGAAGAGTTATGATTAATTAAAAAAATTTAAGTTAAATGAAAAAACATAATAGAACTAATTAAAAAAATATAGAAGTTAAATTAAACTAAGAAATATATTGGGATCCACATTATTTTTATTAAATTATTTATTAAATTAAAATTATATAAAAAATATATAAGTTAAATGAAAAAACATAATAGGATTTAATTAAAAAATATAGAAGTTAAATTAAATTAAGAAATTATTAGGATTTGCTTTATTTTTAATAAATTATTTATTAAATTAAAATTATCTAAAAATATATATAAGTTAAATGAGAAAAACATAATAGGATTAATTAAAAAATGTAGAAATTAAATCAAATAAAGAAATATATTGGAATCTGCATTATTTTATGTTGATTTGTGGTCATTTTATAATTTTATTTGTGGATTTTTGGTGATGCTAGACTTGAATTTATGTTATTCTTGATGTTTAATTTATCTTGTAATATTTTTATTTGTGACTTTATGGTGCTGTAGGTTATTCTAGATATTAAATTGTTGATTGTTAAATTATGATTGGATTTTATTTGATATTATTAGGTAAATAGTTGAATTTTAAATTATATTTTAAATTATTGAATTTTAATTTTTGCGGATTTCGATATCCGGAATTTCTGCCCGCAATCAGTACGGATATTACCCGCATTCAGATCCGTATTTTTTTTTTATGGACCCGAATATAAAAATATCAATCTGGATACAGATTTTGCCATCTCTATTCAGAAAAATGTACTCATAGGGGTACATGTGCCATTTTATGGAGGGTGTGGCAGCTTTTTGTCTTTCTGCTGTTATTAGCCTCTATTCTCCCCTTGAATGGTATTTTACATTAATTTATGAGGATATCATTGGGATTTTTGACTCTTATGTTGTGGGGAATATGATGAGCTTGTTTACATATCAAGTCACTTTCTCTTGCTATATAATAAATAAAATCATTTTCTTTCCATACGATTGAGTTGATTCTGCCAGAATGAAAGGGATTTTGCATAGAAAGACCTTGAATTATTTAAGCAATGAACGCGAAGGCTTGAAAGGGGAGAAAAAAAAAGGATGTGTAATTGCTTCTTATCACTAAGACAATAAAATGCATGATTGATTACAAGTTACTTTTAAGTAATTGCTTCTTATCACTTTCTTTCATTCAATTCAATGGACTTGGGCGGCACAAAGATGGACCATATATAGAAATTCTTTAGCAATCACTATGTTACTGTTTCCAGCGTTGCAAGCTACCACATTTTTTGCTTTTGTAGTGTTAAATTTCATTTGGTCCCTTACTTTTTTTTATTTGTACTTTATTTATAAATTTCTGTGCTTTGGTTGGTAACTTTTTAAAATTTTATTTTATTTTATTTAATACTATTTAGTTTTCTAACAGAATAACTATAATAATAAACCTATGAGTTTGGATATAGATGGTGTCAAAAGGCGCCACCACAATAGTGAATAAGAAGAGTGTGAATATGTTTGTATGGAAAATTTGTAAATTAAAGACAGAAGTTGCAGAAAGAGAAAGCGAGCGAGAGAGAGAGAGAGAGAGAGAGAGCTGCACTGATAACTTCTTTACATTAGCCATTACAACTGCTCGCAGAATCTCTTGGTTATAAATTTCTCTCTCCTATTTTTTTCTTTTGTAATTCATTTCTTCCTTTTTGTTATTATTTATGTTTTGATTATTTGATATATGTTCATATGGCCTTCGTTAATTGTTAGCCATGTACAATAATTATATTCTATATACCCTTTGTTGCTGTTCATTTGTTGAGAAATTTACAGGAAAGATATTATAATTATGTTACATTATTTTTTTCAGTAATTATAAAATATTTTTTGAGTCTAATGAAATAATCATATTAAAACAATGTTAAAATTGATTTTCCCCTTGAGAATTTATTCTTTAAAAATTATTATTGATTAAACAATATAAATTTGAAACAATCCAGACTAATTTGTTAAAAACTTTAATTCTTTGATTTTTTTAAATTTTTGAAAAATAGCAAGGAATATAATATTAATAATCAAGTAAATAAATCTCTCATGTTGAAACTATTTTTTTTATTAAATTTAGCGATGAAGAACTGAAATTAAAAAAAAAAAACCAAAACCAAAATTGGGGTTCCTTGTAACTGTTGCAAGGTACTTGGATGCATTAATGTCAAGGGTTTTATTATTGCAATAAAGCTTGGTTAAAATAACCGAAAAAAAAAAAGAGGAGCTACAGCACCGCAAGGCTAACTAGTGGGTTAGTGGAAGTACCGCAAAAATGCGAGTGCAGAATTCAAAATCAGCAGAGAAGAACTTCGAGTCAATCTATACTGAGGGATGTTCAGGATCAACACGAGTTAGTGGGTTTAATTATTACTTAATAGAAAATAGCCAAAATTTGGCAGGCGGACAAGCATGTTCTTGTCAAGGAGAAAATCTTATGTGAAATTGTCCCACCATGTAATTGTGATTTTATCACTAGACAAATTAAATGGTCGTCTATGATTCAAAATTTTAGAAAGTCATCTACTTTTGGGCATCTGTTTTGATACAATAATTAATAATTATTCTTCTAAAATTTCAAAGATTGTTTTTAGTTTTTTTAACATTATATAGGTAGGAAAGTCTATTATTACTTCTATTCATAATTATCTAAAAGCTAGGATTAAATTTTTAATACAAATTCTATATTTGATGATCTTCATTTATTTTTTAGAAAAGTTCCATATTTAATAATTTTCACAATATAATCAATATTTATACCCATTAATTCTTTATTTTGTTAATCTTTCCAAGAAAAAAAATTAAATTCTTCTTCACAATCCAAAAAAAAAAGAAAAACTCTATTAAATTATTAATGTTGCAACCAACTTTTTGCATTCTTTTGAACTCTATAAAAAAACATCAAAGCCAATAGATATTGAATTAACAATAATCTTAATTAAAAAATTTCTTGCTCTTTCTTGTACATAGAAAATCCTTTTCTAAGCAATTCATTGGCATCTTTGATCATCATATTTATCTAATCTAGTCAGCTTTTCCAAGTGCTATATATCATTCTAATTTTTTTTATTTTACATTATTTATTATTGTATTTTTAAATTTAATTCTTTTTTATTTTTGGTATTGACATATGGGTTATAACTTGCACAGTCTATAAAAGATTAAAATTTGAGCTATTTTATATTCCTTTGAGAGTTAATGTTATAGAATCTCCAAAGACTTTAAAAAGAAAATCTCTTCTAGGCCCTGAATCTCATAGAATTGGCCCTTCCACTACTTACAGGATCGATCCACGGATACTTTATCACGTGGTAGAATAATAGGTCTCGAAGTGAGGCTATTGGGTCCCAAGGACTATGGCAATAAAGAGAGTTGAGTAGAGATGTAAGCGAAGTGGTTATAACAATTATAACGAGCTTGAATTGGCAATAATGGAAGTGTGTGTTGTAGCATGCTGAGGTAGTGAGATAGTTCCACACAAATTTTCTACCAAGTGGAGAAGTTTGATCAAGAAGAGAAAAATGAATGGTTGTAATTTTATTTAGCTTTTTTATCTTGTGTGCTTTGCGTTTGTCTTAGTATTGTATAAATAACCCTTTCCTTTGCATTTGAAAAACATCCGAGACGCATTTGTGCAATAAGCAGTGTAGTCTTAAGTGTTTTTTATTTATTCTTCAGTAGCTAGTGAATTTATCTTGTAACTAAAATTTTAGTTGTGTACTCTAAATCTTACTCGAGGATGGAAACGGCAGGTTACAAATTCGTAGACATTGGATTAGCTCATCATGGAACCAATAGCAAAGTGGACATTGGATCGACTGCAGCCGACGCAATCAATACCGGAGTAGACACTGCATCGCCTGCAGCTGATGCCATCGACGCCGGAGTAGGCACTGTATCTGACGCAATGAGTACCGTACAGGATTTTGCATCGCCTGCAGCTGATGTCTATTCTTGCAACATCATGTAAAAGCCAATACGCGGGTAACTAATAACAAATAGATGTATCATAAATAAAAATGATAGCTAAAATAATAAAAATACAGCACTCAGTGTTATATTGTACTTTATTTTAATGAAAATTCTGCATGTATAAAAAATAAAATGAAATAAAGCTAAGGGTGATGCTATTTGAATCCACCAATTTTCTCTACAATTATTGATTAGAAATTTTATTATTAAAATAATTATTGATAAAATTACTCAATTAATCATTTCTTCTCTTTTCAATCCCAATTCCCCAATTCTTTTAGATATTTTCTTTTAACTGTAAACTAACTACAAATCATTGATTTCATTGTAGATTATCATAAACTAAGTGGATTGGAATCCATCATTCAAAAATGAAAATCACTAATTTTCTTAGACATGAAAGTTAATGAATATCAAGAAAGTAATCTTTACCAATCACAAAAGGTAGTGAATATAAAGGGAAAAAAAAGTTCTTATATACAGAAAACATGAAATAGAAATTCTGATTTACTAAGAAAGGAAAAAACAAATCCAAAAGAGAGTATAATTGAGTGTAGTTTAGAGAATGTGAAAGTAGAAAGAGCTATGTAATAGTGAGTGAGGGATATGTTGGGAAATTGATTGGGTGAAGCAGACAAGCAACTAAAGTGAAATTGAGAAATAATGAGGCACAGAATCACATAGGAACACCAGAAATTACGTGGTTCGGCTTTTAGCCTACATCCACAGGCGAAGATAGAAAGAAAATATTTATTAGTGAAAAAGGAGTTATATGTATTGTAATATTCTATCTCACTGCCCAAAATCTGGATACATCCAAACTCTCAAATCACTAATCACTCAAGAGTTCGTTAAAACTCTTATCTCTCTATAAGAAAGAAGAAAATGAGCTGGAGAATTGAATGCTGAGGGGGGAATGAAGCCTTTTATTTATAGGCTTCATTTCCCTTCCTTTTTAATTAAAATAATAATTATTTTATTATTATTATTTTATAGTCAACACGGCACCACCAAAAAATGGCAGGTTGTGTTGAAAATGTTGATGGTTTGGCATCATCCATCTAGAAGGGTGGTGCCAACCATGACTTTGACATCTCCCACTTGGGGATTTGATGAAAGATCAATCAATCTCCACATCATCCTTTCTACTTCGCCGCAATCATTTTACCTACGCTTCTGCTAAGCCACAAGAGGATCTACTCCAGAAAACCTTGTCAGCATTGATCGATTTTGTCAAAACATCCGTTAGGTTCTCCTTGGTATGAATTTTTTGTAAATCCACACTTCCATCTTTCACTACTTCTCGAACGAAGTGATACTGTACTTATATGTGCTTTGTCCAGGAATGAAAGGCTGGATTCCTTTCAATATGCAAGGCACTCTGATTATCACAAAACACAAGAATTTTCTGTTGTTTGTGCCAGAGCTCTTCCAATAACCTTTGTATAAAAATAGATTCCTTGCAAGCTTGTGTAGCTACCATGTACTCTGTTTCTGTTGTAGATAAGGCCACAACGGTCTGTAGTTTTGAAACCCAGCTGACAGCTGCTCCCACAAGTATAAATACATAGCCAGTAGTGGATTTCCTTTTATAAAGGTCTTCTGCAAAATCTGAATCCACATATCCACTAACAGTAGACTCTGATCCTCCATAATATAATGTAACATCTGAGGTTCCTCTAATATATCTCAGAATCTTCTCTACAGCTATCCAAAGCTCTTCACCAGGATTCATCATGTATCGGCCGACTGCTCCCATTGCTTGTGCAATGTCTGGTCTACTATATATCATAACAAACATCAAACTTCCCACTGCTAATGCATACGGTACTCGAGACATCTTCTTCCTCTCTGCTTCATTGCGAGGACACATACTTGAGAATAATTTGAAATTAATAGGAAGTTGGGTAAAGATTGGCTTACAATCATGCAAGTTGACCGACGAACTTCTAGAGCCTCGGACTTGACTGGTTCTTGTTCCTCGTGCTCTGGTGCTGCTTTAGAAGAATCTTAATCTTCTGGATTATTTTCCATATATACCGGTACAGTCTCTGACTTTTCTTTTACAGTTTTATCATCCCTCTCTCTCCTTTGTAACTGATCTTCTACAAAAATAACATCTCTGCTGATGACGATCTTGTAGGCAGTGGGGTCCCATAGACGATACGCCCTTACTCCATCAACATATCCCAAGAAGATACATTTTCTAGATTTTGGATCCAACTTTGCTCTTTCTTGGGCATTGTACATCACGTACAGAGGACATCTGAATGCATGTAAGTGAGAGTAATCTGCTAGCTTTCCAGTCCACATCTCCATCGGAGTCTTCAACCTAATTGCTGTGGATGGCGACCGATTTACTACATAACAAGCAGTTTTGGCTTCTTCTACCCAGAATGAATTAGGTAGACCCGCAATCCTCAACATAGCTCTTATTCTTTCTGTAAGAGTTCTGTTCATCCACTTCGCCATTTCATTTTGTTGAGGGGTGTATGCCACTGTAAACTGCCTCTAAACACCTTCTTGCTTACAGAAAGAAAGAAACTCGTCGTCTGTATACTCTCCACCATTATCTGTCCTCAAGCACTTGATCCTTTTCCTATATTCAAGTTCAACTCGCGCTTTGTATTGTTTGAACACTGGAAACACATCTGATTTTTTCTTGGTTGGATACGCCCAACATCTCCTGGAATAATCATCAATGAAAGTCACCAAGTACTTTGCACCTCCCATGGACATATCCGACGATTCTCAAACATCATAATGAATCAAGTCTAAAATGCATTTACATATGGCAGTGGATCTACTGAACTTCAAACTATGCTGCTTACTTGTTACACAATACTCGCAAAACAGTAAGTTCACTGATTTGAGCCCCGAAAGTAATTTTCGCTCAGAGAGAATCTTCAAACCTTGTTCTGACATGTGACCGAGTTTGAGGTGCCACATCATCATTGATTCTTCTCCATTTGACGTGACACACGCATCAGCTTCCTGTAGTGTTTCCCCTTTAAGTATGAACAGATTAGCACTGATCTTTTCTACTTTCATCAATATAAACACGCCTTTAGTAATTTTCATGATCCCATTTTCAACATGATTTTTGCACCCATGACTATCTATTTGTCCCAAAGATAATATATTTTTCTTCTTGCTGTTGACATGTAGTACCTCCCAAATTATGCGAATTGTACCACTAAACATTTTTTATTTTGATAGTACCAATGCCAGTGATCTCCAAGGCATGATCATCTCCCATATATACATATAATACTAAGATAGGTTCATATATGTGGAGTCATTTTCTCTTAGAGATCATGTGTCAAGTAGCTCCTGAGTTTACGAGTCAGACGTCAGATAGCCATTTTTTGCCTTCTAAAACAGTTTTTGTCTCGCTGTAGAAAATTTCACCATCATTCGAGCTACTTACTACACATCTCTGAGCATTTGATGACTTAGGTTCTTTGCCCCCTTTTCTCTTCTAGTTGTTCCAACACTCTTTCTTGACGAGCCCTTTCTTGTCACAGTTGTCGCATTTAACATTGTTCTTACTTCTAGATTTTGATCTACTATGATTGTGACTCCCACTGGGGCCATGTTCCGTTGATCTTCTTCTCGTCACTGATAGCGTTTTTGCTTGTTGTGAACTTACTTGTCTATCTTTCTTACTTTTCTGCCTGCTCTCCTCATTTAATACGGAGACTGCAACACTGCGAAAATTAGACCGTCCACTGGATTGTTGTTCGTTAGGTTGATGATAAATTGATCATACAAATTTTGGTAGACTTTGAAGTACAAGCTTTGCATGTCCATTTTCCTCTATTTTATGACCCAACATTGTGGGTTGTGAAAATAGAGTCTTCAAGGTGTTGATGTGGTTGGTCACTGATGTAGATTTCGCCATTCGAAGAGTATAGAGTGTTTTGTTTAAGAAAATCTTGTTGTGCAGCGACTCGGCCTCATACAATTTTGTAAGAGTATTCCATATTCCCTTTGCTGACTTTTTCTCTACCACACTTGATAATACCCCATCTGTAAGTGCCAAGTGTATATCAGCAATTGAGTTGCCGTCCATCTCATTCCATTTGTCATCAGTGATTTCTGTAGGTCTTTCTCCAATTGCTTCTAAGCAATTATTTTTCCTCAAAATTACCTGCATCTTCATTTTCCACAACGAGAAATTATTCTCGTTGAACTTCTCAATTTCATATTTTACTGCCATTTTGTTGATAAATACCATACACAAGCTAGTGTAGCACCTTGAATAGCTGTGAGTATGTGTGAGAATGCACACTAGGAAAGTTTTCAGGAAGGACTGGAGGGGTCACAGCGGTCCCACTTAAACCCAGACTCCTTAGGCTCTTATCGTCATTGTGACAGAACTTTTCGAGGCTTGTACAAACCATACAGTGCTCTACTCACACCAATATTCCCTACTTTGAACTGTAAAATTCTTGGATTGCTCCCACCATTTCTCGTGAACAGTACCGTATACGCGAACAATACTCTTTACGTGAACAGTACCCCTGACTCCAAAGAATACAACCAATAGCCCTAATACCACTATTGGGAAATTGATTAGGTGAAGTAGAGACGCAACTAAAGTGAAATTGAGAAATAATGAGACACAGAATCATATAGGGACACTAGAAATTACATTGTTCGGCTTTAAGCCTACATCCACGGGGCAAAGATAGGAAGAAAATATTTACTAGTGAAAAAGGAGTTACAAGTATTGTAATATTTTAGCTCACTACCTAAAACTCTAATACATCCAAACTCTCAAATCACTAATCACTCAAGAGTTTCTTAAAACTCTTATCTCTCTATGAGCAAGAAGAAAATGAACTGAAGAATTGAACGCCGGAGGGGGAATGAAGCCTTCTATTTACAGGCTTCATTCCCCTTCCTTTTTAATTAAAATAATAATGGCGCGCCTTGTTGAAAATGCTGATGGTTTGGCACCGCCCATCTAGAAGGGTGGTGCCAATCATGACTTTGACAAGATAGAACTACACAAAAAGAGATTAAAAAAAGATAATTGTGAGATTTTAAATTTTAATAATGAATTTATTTTTTAAAATAGGTGAAGGATGAATTTGATAAGTTCAAATAACCCCAAAACTAATTATGATATTTGATAATATTCTAGTTTATGTAGGTTTATCTTTATATTTCCACAATATCTAGGGAAATTTTATTAAAGTTGTATTAATTAAGAGGTATATTCTGCGTTCTGTATTCACTCCTTCAATTTTTGATCTATTTGAAGGGTTTTTGATTTAATAAGCCATTTTGCTGGTCGGGGTTCCATTTTTTTTTTTTGTGGTGCATTATGTGTAGTTATATACTTATATATAGACAAATTAGATGGATGATTAGAAACAACTGATCGAGAGAATTAAGAAAAGCTATTGTAATATTATATGATTGTACCCAAAATAAAATATAAAAATATATTCCTGTGAAGTGGCTGCGTGCTCATTTTAATGTTGCAATGTTGCTAAATTTTTCATGGTATCCAAGAAAAAAAGTTAAAATAAATAAAAGAAAAGGATTAATTTTCTTTAGTAAAGAACAAGAGGCATGCAGAAGAAATAAACGTCCTTCATGGAGAAGAAAATTAATAGTTTGATAGAAAATTTACGCAGCACCAACTTATGATATATATAATAATAATAATAATAATAATAACAATAATAAAGTAGTGTACTAATGCTTATGCATAATCATGTGATGTAACTCCACATTGAATATCATACATCAGCAAACATGAAATTCATACATACGTAACATGATAAAACTGCACCAAAAAGTACCTAGGGGAAAATAACTCTCAATACTTGTCGGGATCATCATCGCGCGAGTCTTAGTACCTCGCGTAATTTAACTATCTTACACAGGTAGAGTAACCTTACTCTCAATACATATACGCAGAGTCTATGAGGAAGGGTACATATCTGGTGACTGCCAATCACATATTATGACTCAATCAAACATATAATATGCGTACATGTAATCACGACATGATATTAAATTACAATATCAAACATAAATGCTTCACGAAATACATAATAGTAATAATAATATTCACTCGCAGATCCTGTTTCACTCTAGGGTTCGTTGGGGCTTTTGTGGGTTCCCGGATTCTCGAGTTCCTCCTAAAATACAAGATTCAAAAAACTAACCGTTGAAACTAATATAAAAAAATTATATGTATCATGTAAACTATAACATAATTGCTCAAACCTCATAAATCTATTACCCACTAGTTTACTAGATGTTAATCTGACTGTTCAATTCTATTTTCTGTAAGTTTTCCTTTCAATTTCTCTTTTTCCCACCTTTGGCTTCTTCCTTTTTCTTCTCTCTTTCTCTTTTCTCTTTTCTTTTCTCTTTTCTCTCGCTTTTTCTTCTTTTCTTCTCTTTGTTTGCTCTCGGTTCTCTAATTTAATTTTATGTATAGCCACCGAATGCAAGCAAGCAGCTGGCTGTTGCTTTTGTAATCAGCCACGTTTGGCTTTTTTTTTCTAAGTGGTGCATGACAAATTTACTTTCAAATATTTAGAAAAAAATCAGTAGGAGAATAAAATGATGATTGTTTCCAAAGTCCTAAGTTATATGGTAAACTAGAAGATGATTCATTATCAAGGCTTATGGGTTATTTAAATTGACAATTCCATGATAGAAGAGATCCATACAGCTTCACAAATAGAGGCGGTGAATGATTTGTTCGAAAATGCCGTGAAAGGCCATTTGAGTAAAGTTGTGGATGCCTATAAGAACAACTTGATAATTCAAGTTGCCAAAAATCTCAAAAATCAGAAGACAGAGCTTTGCATATTACTGTGACTGATGGAAGAAGTGACATTGTGCTGAAACTAGTGGAAATCATAGGACAAAATGCATCAAATGTCTTAAAATTACAGAATAATAAGGGCATATTGTTCTTCATCTAGCTGCAGCTCTCAGCAATGCAGCATTGTGCTATTGTTTGGCCTGGAAAAATCCTAAACTTGTCGCTGCTCGCAACAATGAGAGTGAGACTATTCTCTTCTTGGCAGCTCTTCATCGCAAGAAGGCCACATTTCTTTGCTTCCATTTCTTTAATCAAGAAAAGGATGGAACAGCTTCTTCCAACAAAAATAATGGGGATAACTTTCTTCACTCTGCTATATTTAGAGAACACTTTAGTATGTAACATTAATTTTCTTCGGGATTAACTGTAACTTCTAATAAATTAATTATATGCAACCTTTCAATTTTTAACATTCTCTTTGTTCTTACAGGTTTGGCAATCCAAATTATACGTCTTTATCTAGAACTTGTAAACTCTGAATGAAAATGGATTAACTTCTCTTCATATATATTCTAGCCAGCAAGCCTAATGCATTCAAAAGTAGTAGTCGCCTTGGGCTGTTTGATAGTATCATCTACTATTGTAAGCAGATGTTTAAGAATCTTGGATTCAGTGCTGATAATATTCATCATCAATAGATTCGGAATCAAAAGACCTAGTGTAACGCCAAAAAATTCTAGTATGGAATTTGGGCTTTTGCTAGGAATCATGGAGGCCTTATAACCCTTATTAGAAAGAGATATTTAGTCATTAATAAGGGTTATTTATGAGTTAAATATTTTAAAAGGGTTTAGTTTTACAAAGTTATTAGGGCTTCTTAGGAATCACTATAAAATCATATTTTTCCAATTATATAACCCTAATTCAACAACACTCTTTTTCTTCTCTACTGCTCTCAACACTCTCATCAAACCCTAGAGTTTTAAACGATTGTTTAGGAGAGAATTAGAGCGATTGGTGTTGGAGGTGATTGAGGCTCTTAGAAGCCTAGAAGTGTGTTTATTCAAATTCTTTTGTCGAGGTAAGTAATTTCATTCCTAGTATACTGAATATGTATAAATACTTTGATATTATTATAAGTATAAATGTTTTTACACTATTTAAAAAATTAAATGATTTTCGTAACAAAATCAGTTTATGGAAAAATATTTTCAAACCTAAATTCTTTTTAACAAAGTATTTTATAAATGCATTTTAAATATGTAAGTTATTTTGTTACATGACTACGTTTTATGATTTTATTTGTAAAATAGGTTGAAGGCCTAAATTATTTTTATGGACTTCATGATTTTGATACGAATGTTTTGTACTCATGTATGATTTCAGTTGTTAATGATTGTATGGGATTCCTAATGTTTTGGCTTACTGTCCATAATTATTCTAATTCTGATTCTAATCATAATATACGATATATCTGTCTGAAGCAGTATTGGGTTTTCTGTTCTGAATATGCACACGATATTCTGATTCTGTTTGGGCCGGGTCACCGGGACTATGGGTGACACTATGTGACATGAGCTAAACCTTTTGTTTTCTGTGAATGCGATATATGATTTGCTTTTGTAAATAATTATGTCTATGAGTTTATGTTACTTTATCGTGATATGATATTTTATGAAATTACGAATTATGATATATGCGATATATGTTTTAAATAAAATGAGGCTTGCAATATTCTGGGTATCGATAGGCCTAGTGTGTTAGGAATGATTTTACTTACCGAGTTGACGGCTCACCCCTCGTCATTACTTTTTGCAGATTAAGTTCCTTTGAGAAGTGCGTTTAGCTTTGGAGTTAGTAATTTTTGTTTCCGTTTGCCATTTGAATAAGAGGAGAAATAGACTCATGTTTCCATTTAGTTTATTTCTATTATGAACTTGTAATTTTAAAGTGTGAGACTTTTATTATTTTTATGTTTCTAGAGAGTTTGTTTAGTGTCAGACTTTTGAACTTATAGATTTATTTGAATAAGATTTTGAGGTATTTCAGTTGGTAATTTATGAGTAGAGATTATGATTTGTGAGTAACCTCCTTCTTCACGTGCTTTGCACGTGTTAGATTTAGGGTGTTACAATTGTGGTATCAGAGTACTAGGTTAGGATTCTGTAGACTTTCTTTTAAGGCCTAATCAGATTTTCTAATGGAATTAATACATTTGTTTTGTAGACCCGATGAGGAACAATATGGGTATGAAAATTGCTAAGAATAAAAGACTGAACAGTTTATCTTAAGTGGAGTCCTTGTTAAAGATCTTAAAAGACTTCATAAGCAGCGAATGGATGATAGATTAAGAGGGACTAAAGCAGTCTACAACGATACTCCTCTAGGACCTGGAGCTTTAAGAAAGAAGCTCAATGAGGCTGTACGAGGACTACGTGTTTATGGCAAGGGAGCTAACAAGAATAAGCTTGTAATACGTCGCTTATTTTGTACAGGACCTCGATTTAAGCCTTGCTATGGCAAAGGATGGGTTTCTCCATGTCTAGATAAACTACCTCATAAAACTCTTAAGGAAAAAGAGACAATTGGAGTCACGACTGAGGAGGAAAAAATAAAATTAGATCATTTCCCTATTCGGTTGAGTAAACCTATGAACTTTGTGGCTGTAGAAAGAAGGTATGAGGCTTTGTAGACCTTATCGAGGTTAATAGAGAGAACAGATCTTTAAGGCAATGAGTAATTATTTATAATTAGTAATTCTATTTTGGTTTTTTTTATTTTATTTTCTAGTTGCTTGCGACCTTGTAATAACTTTTTGATATGGTATTAACGTGGAATGAAACATTTGTTTACTCTTATTGTGAGTCACTAACTTTTCTTAGTTATACTACTTACTCAATACTTTGCGCACTAGCATGACCTTTAGCTATGAACTATTTACCGTTTTATTTATTTATTTTATTCTTTGTGTTATAGTCAAAAGATGTCACGTAGGGGAGGTGGTAGGCATGCCTCTGGCTTGAGAGATGTTTTAGGTATCGCTGATGACGTTGACCCAACCTTGCGTGAGATGGCTAATGAAGGGAATCCTATGATGCGTACAATGATTAAGTTGATGGAACAGTAGAGTAGGCTGATACAAGATATAGCTAGAGATAGAGTTGGGGTATAGGAAAATAGGCCAATTGAAAGGCAATACAGCGCAAGAGATCAAGGAGCTATAGTGAACTTAGAACGATTTAAGAAATTCGGACCACCTACGTTTCAAGGGACTGCCGATCCCATGGTTGCAGAGGCATGGCTAAAACAAATGGAGAAGATATTCGTGGCTATGGGCTGTAATGATGATCAGAGGGTGATATTGGCCTCATTTGTCCTTTAGGGTGAGGCAGACCATTGGTGGGATGCCAATCCCGTCTTTTGAGGGCCAGGTTGCAAGATGCACCCATTGCTTAGGAGTTATTTCTGGAGGCTTTTCATGAAAAGTATTTTTCTGAACGAGTTCGACATCAGATAGAGGCTAATTTCCTAAAATTGACTCAAGGAACAAAGTCTATTGCGGAGTATAAGGAATAATTTACTGTCCTCTCTCGTTTTACTCCTACCTTGGTTGCTAATGAGGATAGTAAGTGTAGGAAGTTTCTGGAAGGGTTACGTCCTAACATTAAAGGGCGATTGCCCATCCTTAAGATTAATTATTATGCCAATTTGGTGGATCGAGCAATTCTTGCGGAGAATGATATTCTTGAAGCTCAAGTTATAAGGGATCAAAGAAATAAAAAGAATCGACAAGGTGGACCACAAAATGGAAATTCTTATAGGAAGGGCACTCATCCCCAGAAGCATATTGGTGGAGGTAACAAATAGGATAATAAGGGTATTCTTAATGATATCACTCGGAAGAACTACCCCATTTGTCGACATTGTGAAATGAGGCACCCTGGTGAATGCCATTAGAAAATCAGAGTTTATTTTGCTTGTGGAGAAACTAGGTATAGGATCATGGATTGCCCAAAGAGATATAGCGAGACTGTAAATACCCCGTCTAATGAAGGGCAGAAGAAGAAACCAAAGGTACAAGGGCGTGTCTTTGCGCTGACGGAGAAAGATGCTAAGGTGTCTAATGATGTGGTATCAGGTACATTATCCTTATTCTCTAGAGAAGCCAAAGTTCTTTTTGATCCTGGTGCTACACATTCATTTGTATCTTTTGTGTTTGCCCGTTATGCTGATATGCCTATCACACCATTAGATGTTCACGTGACAATTAGTACCCCTATGGGAGATTGTCAGTTAATAGATCATATCTATAAGTTATGTGTAATCAGATTGTGTGATAGAGAATTTCTTGCGGATCTCCTACCCTTAAAAATGCATGATTTGATTTGATTTTGGGGATGGATTAGTTAGAACCTTACCATGTTTCGATAAATTGTTTTGCTAAGGAAATTATTTTTCGCCTATCTGGCGAGGAAGAATTTCATTTTCAAGGGAATCATAGGAGTCATAGAGGTTTGATTTCTATGGTTAAGGCAGCAAGAATACTAAAGAAGGGGTGTAAAGGAATTTTAGCGTATGTAATTGCTTGCCATTCTGAAGGGACATGCCTTGAGGACATGCCTATTATAAGGGAGTTTATTGATGTATTTCCTGAAGATCTTCCTGGATTACCCTTAGATAAAGAGGTTGAGTTTACCATAGAACTACTCCTATTTCTAAGGCACCATATCGGGTGGCACCTATTGAGTTGAAAGAACTGAAGGTCCAGCTGCAAGAATTACTAGATAAGAGTTTCATCTGTCCTACTATGTCGCCTTGGGGTGCTCCTGTTTTGTTCGTAAAGAAGAAAGATGGTTCAATGAGATTGTGTATTGATTACTGACAACTGAATATGGTTACTGTCAAGAATAAATAACCCCTTCCTCGAATTGATGATCTTTTTGATCAATTACGGGGGGCAGCTATATTTTCCAAAATTGATTTACGATCTGGTTATCATCAATTGAAAATCAGAAGTGAGGATATATCAAAGACAGCTTTCCGAATTCGTTATGGACACTACGAGTTCTTGGTTATGTCGTTTAGGTTAACTAATGCTCCCGCAGCATTTATGGACTTGATGAATAGAATTTTCCAACCTTATCTTGACCAATTTGTCATTGTCTTTATTGATGACATATTAGTTTGCTCTAAGAGTAAGGAGGAGCATAAAAAGCATCTGAGGATTGTGTTGGAAACATTACGGGGGAAGAAATTGTATGCAAAGTTTAAGAAGTGTGAGTTTTGGCTTGATCGTGTGGCGTTTTTGGGGCATATAGTGACAAAGGATGGCATTTTGGTAGATCCAGCTAAAGTGGAGGTAATTGTGAATTGGGAAAGGCCTTCTAGTGTGACTGAAGTAAGGAGTTCCTTAGAATTGGCAGGTTACTATAGGCGCTTTGTGAAAGGATTTTCTAGTATAGCAGCACCATTGACTAATCTGACTAAGAAGGACATAAAGTTTACTTGGGATAAGGCTTGTGAAAAGAGCTTTCAAGAGCTCAAGAGTCGTTTAGTATCCGCCCCTATTTTAACTCTTCCCTCTGAAGGTTGGGGTTTTGTAATTTATAATGATGCTTCTAGAAAGGGCTTGGGTTGCGTTCTAATGCAACATGGTAAGGTTATAGCATATGCGTCTAGACAGTTAAAAAGCCATGAACAAAATTATCCAACTCACGATTTAGAGATCTTTACTGATTATAAGAGTTTGAAGTACTTGTTTACTTAGAAGGAATTAAACTTAAGACAGAGGTGATGGTTAGAGTTGGTAAAGGATTTTGATTGCTCTATTAAATACCATCCAAGTAAGGCAAACGTGGTGGCAGATGCCTTGAGTAGGAAATCCTCTGGGTCCATGCCTCATCTTATCACCATGCAAACTCATTCGGTAAAGGACTTGAGGAGATGTGGGATTGAGGTAGTTACTCCTGGACAAACAAACTTGTTAGCACATCTGATAATCCAACCCACTTTAACTGATAAAATTAAGGTAGCCCAAAGGAACGACATAGAACTCAATAAAATCTGGGAAGATGTGAACAAAGAACATAAACCTGGATTCAGATTTGACAATGGAGATGCTTTATGGTTGGGGCAAAGGCTTTGCGTGCCAAAAGATGAAAAGTTGAAGGCAGAGATTTTAAGAGTAGCACATGAATCATCTTATAGTATGCATCCTGGTAGTACTAAGATGCATCGTGATCTAAAGCAGAGTTTTTGGTGGAGGAATACGAAGAGAGATATTGCTGCTTTTATATCTCAATGCTTAGTTTGCCAACAAGTGAAGATTGAACATCAAAGACCAGCAGGAACATTACAAACACTTCCTATTCCTTAGTCGAAATGGGAACACATAACAATGGATTTCGTCACTAGATTACCCTATTCTAGGAAGGGATGTGATTGTATTTGGGTAATTATTGATCAATTGACGAAATCGGCTCATTTCCTGGCAAAGAAAAGTATAGATAATGTAGGGAAACAAGCTAAGTTATTTATTAAAGAAATCGTAAGACTTCATGGAGTTCCAGTATCAATAGTGTCTGATAGAGATCCACTGTTCAATTTAAGATTTTGGGCCAGCTTACATAAAGAGTTAGGGACAAAATTGAGATTTAGCACTGCTTTCCATCCACAAACAGATGGATAATCCGAAAGGACTATCTAAACCCTTGAAGATATGCTTCGGGCTTGTGCACTAGACTTGAGTGGTACTTGAGAAGAACACCTAATGTTGAACGAATTTGCTTATAACAATAGCTTCCATTTGAGTATTGGCATGGCATCATTTAAGGCATTGTATGGAAGAAAGTGTAGGTCCCTAATTTGCTGGGATGAGGTTGGTGAGAGAAAATTTTTGGGTCCAGAATTGGTACAGATTACCATTGACAAAATCAAGTTGATTAGAGAGCGTCTTCGAACATCTCAGAGCAGACAAAAGAGTTATGCAGATTGTCGTAGAAGTAAATTAGAATTTGAAAAAGGAGACTTTGTTTTCTTGAAGGTATCGCCTTGGAAAGGGGTGTTTTGGTTCGGGACGAAAGGGAAGCTTAGCCCTAAATTCATTGGACCATTTAAGATTTTAGAGAGAATTGGTCCAGTGGCCTATCGCATAGCTTTACCACCTAGCCTGTCTAGGCTCCACAATGTATTTCATGTGTCCGTGTTAAGAAAGTACAATGCAGACCCTTCACATGTGCTAGACTATCAACCGATTCAGATATCAGAAGATATGTCATACGAGGAGCAACCTATTGACATTGTTGATCGAAAGGAACAAGTATTAAGGAGTAAAGTTATTTCCTTAGTAAAGGTACGATGGATGAACCATTCCATTAAAGAAGCCACATAGGAGCAAGAAGCAGAAATGTGGGAGAAGTATCCTCAACTCTTCCATGCATAAGGTAATCTTCTAATTTCGAGGATGAAACTTTGTTAGGAGGGGAGAATTTGTAACGCCAAAAAATTCTAGTATGGAATTTGGGCTTTTGCTAGGAATCATAGAGGCCTTATAACCCTTATTAGAAAGGGATATTAAGTCATTAATAAGGGTTATTTATGAGTTAAATGTTTTAAAAGGGGTTATTTTTACAAAGATATTAGGGCTTCTTAGGAATCACTATAAATTCATATTTTTCCAATTCTATAACCCTAATTCAACAACGCTCTTTTTATTCTCTGCTGCTCTCAATGCTTTCACCAAACCCTGGAACTTTAAACGATTGTTTAGGAGAGAATTGGAGCGATTGGTGTCGGAGGTGATTGAGGCTCTTAGAAGCTTAGAAGTGTGTTAATTCAAATTCTTTTGTCAAGGTAAGTAACTTCATTCCTAGTATACTGGATATGTATAAGTACTTTGACATTATTATAAGTATAAATGTTTTTACACTATTTTGAAAATTAAATAATTTTCACAATAAAATCAGTTTATGGAAAAATGTTTTCAAACCTAAATTCTTTTTAACAAAGTATTTTATAAATGCTTTTTAAATATGTAAGTTATTTTGTTACATGATTACATTTTATGATTTTATCTGTAAAATAGGTTGCAAGCCTAAATTATTTTTATGGACTTAATGATTCTGATACGAATGTTTTGTACTCATGTATGATTTCAGTTATTGATGATTGTATGGGATTCTTAATGTTTTGGCTCATTTTCCATAGTTATTCTGATTCTAATTCTGATAGTAATATACGATATATCTGTTTGGACCAGTACTGAGTTTTATGTTTTGAATGTGCACATGATATTCTGATTCTGTCTAGGCCGGGTCACCGGGACTATAGGTGACACTATGTGACATAAGCTAACCTTTTATTTTCTGTGAATGCGATATATGATTTGCTTTTATAAGTAATTATATTTTTGATATTCTGAACTACTATGAGTTTATGTTACTTTATCGTAATATGATGTTTTATGAAATTACGAATTATGATATATACGATATATGTTTTAAATAAAATGAGGCTTGCAATATTTTGGATATCGATAGGCCTAGTGTGTTAGGAATGGTTTTACTTTCCGAGTTGACGGCTCACCCCTCGTCATTACTTTTTGGAGATTAAGTTCCTTTGAGAAGTGCGCTTAGCTTTGGAGTTAGTAATTTTCGTTTCCGTTTGCCATTTGAATAAGAGGAGAAATAGACTCATGTTTCTATTTAGTTTATTTCTATTATAAACTTGTAATTTTGAAGTTTGAGACTTTTATTATTTTTATGTTTCTAGAGAGTTTGTTTAGTGTCAGACTTTTGAACTTATGGATTTATTTAAATAAGATTTTGAAGTATTTCAGTTGATAATTTGAGTAGAGATTATGATTTGTGAGTAACCTCCTTCTTCACATGCTCTGCACGTGTTAGATTTGGGGTGTTACACCGAGTAACTGGATTTCGAACAGATTCGGAATCAAAATACTGAGTAACCAGATTATCCGATGCAAGAAAAGGATCAAAAGATGGTTTTGATTGTCACATTTGTAGTCGTTGAAAATCCTTTATGTTTGAAGCTGATCTTTAATTGTTCTTGTGACTACTTCCGAAGGCATAGACCTATCAAAAAAGGAAGACAGGAAGATCAGTTATTTCCATCCAATTATGCAACATGTATTCTGTTTTTCAGGGTGATGATGAAGGCCATACTCATGGTTCTTGGGCTAGGTGAGAGTTCATACAAGAAAAATGCCAAAGAATCAGAGTTTTGTGAAGTTTTTTTATGCGTATATCACTGCTATTCATAAAATTTCTACCAATAATTTTTCTTACGATACATGCTGCTGCTAATATGTCAATCTAATGTGGCTATACATGAAGGAATTTATAGGATTAAAGATATCAACAGAGAAGAAAGAGAGAGACGCGTGGGCCATTCAGGTTACGAATGAACTAGTTCAGTGTGCTTCTTCGTACAAGTGTAAAGATACAGGTAGAAAGCCTCGAATTCTAGACCTGAAAAAGACGAAGATACTTTCTCAATTCCAGAAACCCTACCTGTTCCAGACATTGATGAGATATCCCACCAGAACAAAAGTACAAATCATAACAAGTATGAAAATGTTAGCGTTCAAAGGGGAGCTGAGAAAATTGACAACCCAATTTTACTTGCTGCAAAAATTGGAGTTACAGAAATGGTGGATAGATTTTTTAACTCATATCCAGCTGTTGTCCAAGAGTTGATCACTTCAGAAAAGAATTTTTTGTTGTCTTACATTTTGGAAGAAAAATGCTCAACAATCGGGGGAAAAGAGACGCCGACATTGATTGCAGCAAAAATGGGAGTGACAGAGATGGTGGAGAAAATTCAAGATACATTTCCAGTGGCCATCCATGACTTGGATTCTGATAGGAAAAATGTTGTCCTCTTGGCCTCTGAGAACAGGCAAAACAGTATCTACAATCTCTTGCTCAATCAGAAAATATTGGGAGCTAGAAACCATTTTCCGGCAAGCAGACAACCAAGGAAGCAGTGAATTGCATCTTGCTGCTAAGTTTGGAGACAATCGACCTTGGTTTATTCATGAAGCTGCATTGCAAATCCAATGGGAAATCAACTGATATCAGGTATGTAGGCTAAAGCGAATTTTTTTTTTTTTTTTTTTAAGATCATGATTGTCTCATGATTTGAGTTTCCTTTTTTTAAAGAAATACAACATAAGATTGAGATTGATACGGATTTTAAAAAAAATATAAAAGTAATTATATCTCAATCATACACAATCAAAAATAAATAAAAACTATTAAAAAGATTGGACATTGCACTGTCAGAAATAATGGTAAATTTGGGGTCGGTTCAGTTTTTCACTGTTTTTGTCAGTGTTATATCTGTTCTTCTCTCTTGAGCAAAATACAGCAAGAGGTAAGTTTTATAATGATTAAAAAAGAATGTAAAAGTAATAAAATCTCAATCGTACACTTATTCTTATAGTATGCAGTTTGTCAAGGAATCCATGCCACGACATTTTTTTACTCGATTCAACGACAATGGCAAAACTCCAAAGGAAGTCTTGGCCTGAACACACAAAGACCTTGTGCAAGAAGGAATGGAATGGCTGACCAAAACGTCCGAATCATGCCCCGTCTTGGCGGCACTCATAGCAACCGTAGCATTCGCAACTTCGGCAGCCGTGCCAGGCGGCGTAGACCAAGAGAGTGGTAAACCAATGTTTGAAAATGAGCCTGTATTCAACGTATTTTCCATTTCATCACCTCTTGCTCTATGCTTCTTTTTGACAGCCTTTTTTTTTTCCTTACAATTCTCCCTTCTCGTAGCTAAGAAAACGATTATGCCAGGGATTTGCCGAGAAAGCTTCTGCTTGGTTTAACGACACTCTTCACATCAATAGCTGCTATTTTGATCTCATTCTGTTCAGGACAGTCCTTTATTTTAAAAGATGAGATGAGATCCGCAGCATATCCAATTTATGCAGCCGCATGCTTGCCAATGACCTTTTTTGCTCTTGCTCAGCTTCCTCTTTACTTCGACCTTATATGGGCCATCTTCAAAAAGGTTCCTCAGCGTAGCTACAAAGTAATTTCTGGCTAGTTAAACGTTACTGACTTCATCTGCTCATTTGTAGCTGTTTGGATTGAAGTAATCTATATGTTGGTATGGTATATATTAATTAATTTCTAGATCTGAAGATTGACCGTAAATGTTTTTATATCATGGCATGTTGAGCTAGCCGATCATATCGGTCCAATTAATGGATTAACGTTAGCTTAAACACGCCATGAGAAAAAGCCTCGTACCGATCATGCCATGCCTGGCTCCTTAATGAGTATTTGTCCAAGGGAATATTGAAATTCAGTGCAAATATGTGCTAATATTTTATAAGGTTGCGATGGATTGTTATTGGATAGTAATACATATGGAATCCAATTTAAACATAAAGTGACACTGGGACTAAAACTTTAAAATTTCTTATAATTAATTCGAACAACATTGAGTTTAAATTCTATTGAGATTAACTAATGATCATGATAAGAATACATGCATGAGAGTTAAATTTTAAATACGTGACATGCTCAAAGGGTCGATCGAGTTCTTGAGCATAACACGAGGCACGAGACACGTCCACACAACATAGGTGATGCATACACGTTTGTCAGGGCTCATAGGCCATAAAAACATAGCACGGTTTGAGACAAATGTGAAAAATTACAAAAACCATGCTTTGAAATTTTGTAACTTAGTTTTAATTAAATTATACTATTCTGTATATATTATTTAAATAAATTAATTTCAACCGAACAATATCAAATCTAATAATGTTACATTCCCTTTCAATTGAACTAGAATTTTATTATTAACTATCATTATGTTATTTTAAATTATAAATTAACTTTAAGTCATTAATCAAATTTGAATTGGATTTGCACTACTATTTAGTGGTATGTTGTTTGCTAGATTTCTATTTAAACGTATGTTTACTGTAATGCAAAATTATTATTTAGTTCAATGGTCGAAGGCTTGGACTAAAAATATTACAATTTAAAATAAAGTTCAATAACCATTGTTTGACAAAATTTAATTTTTATTCTTTGAGAAAGGCAAGAAAATTAAAAAAAAAAAAAAAGTTAAAACGGACCAGTATGAGCCACCCCATGGGCCGGCCTTGCCCAAAGCTGGGCGTGGCGCTGCCAGCGAAGAGTGATGATATCTACCCCTCAAAGTCTCACATCAATTCCAGTAATTATTTTTATTCTAATACTCATTCTGTCCTTAAATGAAATTATTGAAAAAGAACGTAAGTTTTATAAAATTTATCATTCACCTCACATTCTAGATAAATTCATTCATTCCCCAACTGACGAATTTTTTTCACCATCAACAAGACTCGAGTAAAGTTCTAGTGTTTTATTATTACTATCATATCTTCGATAAAAAGTTACCAGCGTAAGAGCAGAGATAAAACAAGCTTATGTTTGAACGAATTATGAATTTCATTTTCTTGTTATAACAAGAGTAATGTGGGATTAGATGGGATACACAGAGAAAAAAATTATTTTAAAATTTTTAGTGGAACGTATTGATAAGTAGAAATTGGTGAAATAAATTTGGGGATCAAGTTCACCATTCACAAGCGAGTCATTGAGAATTACTTCTCCAGTATTATTTTTTCTTCTCCACTTCTCTTACTAAAAGCCCCCCCTAGTGTACCACACGAGGATTATATTTAACATGCATAATGAGGATCTATAATATAATATATTATATTATATATCCTCATTATGTTATATATATTTATTTATTATATTTAATATTTAATATTTGTATTTATTTTTTTTTTATAATTTTTATAATTCCATCCTTCACAGTTTATTGTCACATCATCTAATAGAATTTACTAATTTGAAGTCCACACAATGCGCTTGAAATAAATAATAATATTAATATTAATAATAATTTCGATTTGAAGTTTTCAACCCAGTAATGATCAGTGTCTGCTAATTGTTAACCATCAACCTTTAATAACGAATATGAAACAAAGTAAATAAAGAGAGAGAATAATTGCCTTAGTAAAAGCACCAAAGCGAAAGTAATGCATCACTTCACGTTGAAGAGTAGGTCAGGATAACTCAGCGGCAAATTTTGACCTTTCTCATAAAGAAATATAGAAATTTTGTCATCCACCAAAGTTATTATATCAATCTAACTAAGTGCGTAGATCAGCTGATACAAGACTGTTCTAAATTAACCAAGGTTCTCGATTCGTCCTCGATTCAAGGATTGGGAATGCAACTGCATTAAATACTTGTTGGGAGAGATTTGTCACCCAGTGGTCTTACTCGGTTCAAATTTGGATTAGTCGAAGCCTAATGTGTGCCACCCTGTGGTCTTACCCGACTCGAATCTGGATTAGTCGGGGCCTAATGTGGTCTTCGGATACCAGATGGTTTAATACACAAAAAAAATATTATATCAATCATACAATAAATAAATAATACTATAAAATATGTATATTATTTTTAAAAACCGTCATCCAACTAATAACTATATTAAATTTAATTATATATGTCATATACACATTATTTGGTTGTATTACCTCTAATATATTTTAGAGTTCCTCTAATAATATAGCGTTAGAAAACATTGGAGGCATTTGTATCTAGAGTGATTATGTAAAGAAAAGCATAAATGCATTCCTAAGACTTAGGACTTCTGTTCTAAGACGTAGGACTTCTGTTCTGTGTTATTTATTATTTTTCTTACATTTTTGGTAAATACTCCTTCAATTCTTAGGATCAGTTCTTGGGATCAATTCTTAATAGATTTTCTCCATTCAAAACAAAAAAAAAACGAAAAGAACACTCGGATTTTGAAAATTTACTTAAATTTAAAGTTGTACACGAAGCTATTAGTGGAAAAAAAAATGAGAATCAATTGTGAATTGATCTGTCTAATCCTAAGAACTAAAAGATAATTTAATTACCTTTTATTTTTTCATTCATCAGACTATTTTCTTTTTCATTTTTTCCAATCTTTCGCAGGGAAAGAGCCTTATTTTGAAGAAAAGAAATGTTTACTCAGATGGGAAAATATGATAAGTAAGGAATTGTTTGTCATTACCGAAGTCTAAAGGCATGCATAGTACTTGTTCTTGCTGGCGGGGTAGGTTGCAAGAGAAATCTTTTCCAAGGCTTATTTACTGTTCGTTTTTCTTTGTCACTCTTACCCAAGCACATGAGAAGTCCAATGGTAGCCTGGTGTTATATACAATGTAGAAGTTAGAAACTTGAGTCTTTATTAAACTTTTTCACTAAAAAGAATTATAGCAAAGGAGCAGATCCTTCTTTAATATGGTACCAATTAGATTTCTGAACTAGTTTCAATAGATTTAAAATTTTCTATAAATACATATATAATTTTCTGTAAATATATCTAGATTTTAAATTTTCTATAAACGTATATAATTTTTTATAAATATATGAGTTGCAGGGGATTTTAGATTGTAACTATAAATATGGATATATATTCTCTCCAAGCAAAAATCTATACATATAGAGTTTTTACTTTTTAGTAAATTATTGTCATGTGTGAATACACGACCATTAATAAAAATATATAGAAAAATGCTAGGTAGAGAGAAAACTGAGAGAACGCCGAGAGAAATAATGAAGAAAATGATAGAGAGAGAATGGGTGGGTAGAGAGAAGAAAACTAATTTCTCTCAGCGTCCTCTCAGTTTTCTCTCTACTTAGCACAACTCTAGAGTAAAGTCCACCCTGCAATTAACTATTTTCGTATAAAAAAATGTTGGTTTGTTTGTATTTTCTTAAATATCATTTTTCTATGCCAACACCGATTTAAAAATTATATTAATATTAATGCTTATATAGATTGCAAGTGTTTTGCATTTATTTTGAAGATTGTCAATCTTCTTAGCACAACAAACAAACATAAATATGACATAATACCATTAGGCTGGAAAAATGTTTTGGTATATCCAAAGTAATTAATGTAATCAGTCTTCAGTGAGAATATGATTTGGAGTAGTAATATACATCTCAAATTAATTATCTCAAAAAAGGAAAATTCTATAATGTCGTAAATAAATTTACGGCATTGATACCGTGATAAATGTGGACCATTGGATTAGATCAATAATACATAATAATTATAATATAATAAAAATATTTAAAAATTTTTCATTAACAGGTTTACAACCGGTTAAACTTTTATTTAAAAAAAATTAACCCGTTAAATTTTCAAAATTATATACATTTTAAAATTGAAATCTACGAAAGTCCAAATAGAATCAAAGTTTGATCATAATTCGAAGGTCCCGGAATCGAATCTAAAAATCGCAGCACGCCGGATTTTGTATTTTTGAAGCAATCGGGTTTGCTCAAGCAACCCAATTTTGCTTCTCGGATCGTTCTCATATTCTCGCAATCTTCGCTTTGAAAACTGTTTGAAGCCAAAAAGAAGCGAGAAAGAAAAAGCTCTACAACGGTTCGTGTTGGTGAAGGGGCTGGGTTCGTGTTCGTGAAGTGGTTTCAGTCCGACGATAACGACTCGGCGTCGGGAGTCAAGAAGAGAACCGGGCTAGGTTCGTCATTCTTTACTGATTCTCCTCTACCGTATTTGCATTGTTTTGACCAAGACATAGCAAATATGTATATATATAGAGCATGCATTATTCTCTCACCTATGTGTTGTGCTATTTCACTCATTTCTCAAACAAGTTGGTTTCTCTTAATCTTAAATAAATGGAACAAACCTTCATCATGATCAAGCCCGATGGGGTCCAAAGAGGCCTTGTTGGTGAAATCTGTTGGAAAAATATGCTCTTTAAAGCATATTTATATATTTATTGTAATAAACAATTTTTCTGATTAATAAAATAAATGAGGTATTTTATTCAAGTATCTTAATTGCATTAATATTTTGAGTAAAATCCATTTGATCATATTATATGTATTTATGTGATCACCATGTGGATTCACAGAAGACATAAATACAAGTTATCTTATGATTAAATAAATTATGTTCGCAGTTGATAAATAAAGTTGGGCACTTTATTTAGGTATAGACTATAATAAATTCATTGAATGGTTTGTCTTAATCATGCATGAATTTATTGATGTAGTACGACTACATTGAACAGGATCACATATGAGATTTAATTAACCTTGAAATGACTGTCAGACTTATTAAATCTCATAGGCATTGATTTTACTGTAATCTTAATCTTGAGTTAGTTATGATTTCATGATTGTAGTTGTTATTCCATTTAACTTACCAATGGGCACGACACACACTTGTGATCAAGATTACCCGGTATCTTGGTGGAGGCAATTATGAGTATTGGAGTTATAGATTAACAATATAGAATTTGTACAACACATCTCTTGATGGGTTTTCGGCACTTGATCATAGAATTCTCTGGCCAGAGTGTGTCAACATATTTAATATGTTGAAAATGATCATTAGAGAAAACCAGTAAGTATCAAGGAACAAGATGTAATTAAATCGATTGGACAGTTGAGATATCGATTTAATTAATGATGTGGTATAAAGGATTATGTAGAAAAGAAATCAATGTGGCTTGGCCGAATTATTATTGTTCGAGCATACAATTATGGAGGTCAGTTCCAATCTTATAGTGGAGTAGAATTGGAATTAAATAATTATATTTGTTTAATTACAAATTTAATTATTGTAGCCACTATTGTATGTTCTCAAATGATCCCCGGGTTAGCTCATTTAATTGACAACACCATCATTGGACCCAAAAGCAAGAAAACTGGCGTATTAGGTGAAAATCATAATTATAATATTTGTTAAACCCTAGTATGTTATATTCAAGTGTAAAAGGGGAGCTTGTGATATTTTACAAGGTGGTCCCCTAGTTAGTTACACATTCTCTCCGCTTTTACGTAAGTGGAGAGAAAGTATTTAATTTAAATATTTAAATATTTAAATTAAAAGAGGAATTATATTTTAATTTAAAATAAGAATCCCAATCCTAACATATTAGGGTTTTTTATAAGATATTATAAAAGGGGTACTTTTCTCCTAAAAAGGAGTGGATAGAATTCCAGGGTTTTCGAGAAAAATATAGAAGACATCTAAGAGATGCCAGTTGCAATTGGGAGTGGTGAAACAAACGCCCACACGTCCAGTGTTGATCGATCTTGAGTCATAGCCTGGAAGATCGTTTGGAGACGGATCTACAACTCTCAATCGTTCGTCTTCTCAGGTCATCAAAGGTACGAATTTCTTGATTACTTAATTCTTATATGTTGTATGAGATCGGTCTAAAAAGGTTTTAATTGAAAAATTTTTTAAAAAACCTGATTTTCTCCCAACAAAATCATCAGCAGATTTGAGAAGAAAGGTTTCTCTTTGAAGGGTTTGAAGCTTATGACTGTGGACCGCCCCTTTTGCTGGGAAACACCATGAGGATTTGTTGTCAAAGCCTTTCTTTGGTGCTCTTATTGAGTACATAACCTCTGGTCCTTTCGTTGCTATGATTTGGGAGGGTGAAGGAGTTGTTAACACTAGCCACAATATTATTGGAGCCACCAACCCTGCGCAGTCTGCTCCTGGAACCATCCGTGGTGATTTCGCGATTGTGATAGGAAGGAATATCATCTATGGAAGTGACTCAGTTCAGAGTGCCCAGAAAGAAATTGCCTTGTGGTTCCCTGATGGCCCTATTAACTGGCAGAGCAGCCTTCACCCTTGGATCTGTGAGTAAACTAATGTTTGGTTGAGAAACCTAATTGTTCCAGCAGTTAGACTTATCCCTATTTCCTTATTTATGGTTACTCCTTGTTGGTGAACTGTTATGAAGTTTTGAGATAAATTGAGACCAATCCTGGTTATGTTGGCTGCTTTCATTCTTGTTGTGCCGATTGACAATATTTAACGTTTTTTGTTGACTATATTATCAATTGAGTTTGTTAATGGTTAGCACTATATATATATATATATATATATATATATATATATAATATGGACTTCATTAACGAAACTGACAAGTTCACCATAGGTGAGCTCATCATACGGAATACGGTTATCATACAAGGCTTTAATGGAATTTCTATTGATTGGGAATAAGCAGATTTCACTGCTTATTTTTACTGGTTTTGTACCACACCCAATTTACACTAGTCGTCAACAGGAATGAAGACAGGAAGAAATTGACATCCTCACTAGAAAGAAATTGATTTCCACTTCGGAATGTATGGAAGAATTAGGTATATCCGAAGTGGAAATCAATTTCTTTCTAGTGAGGATGTCATTTGTTATTATTTTTACAACTAGGTTGGAAAGGAAGATTTATAATTGAAGGGATTTTTGTAAATTTTCTTTCTAGTGAGGAAACACTAGCATTAGAATCTTTATCGGAGAATCTAGAAGATGTAGATCTCCTGAATGAAAGTTTGACTTTACCATCTGAATACTGAGTTACATTTTGTAACTCTGTATTTGGCTCAAGATGTTTTGGTATTGTCGGAGCAGTAGCTCCTTCAAGAATCCATTCATCAGGAAGATTGACATCTTTCCATTGAATGGGTTTTGGAATAACAGTGTTTGCTTTGGAAAGGTTAGTCTGTAAGAGAAGAGTCTCATCTCTTTTTGACTGGAATTTATGTTGCGTATTAAACGCTGAGATCATGGCTTTGTATGATATTTTGAAAATTAATGCAACTGGAACAGATCCTTCTAACATGTGATAGTTATGAGTTTTGATCTGTAAAATCATGCTTTTCAAAATATTTTTATCTTTCAATGAAACCGTTATGTTTGGATAATAGTCAAAAGAAATTGGTTCTTTATAGAGACTAGATTCAATACTACTGAGTAAGGAATCATCAAAGGAGATGAACCTCCCATCCCTGAGGACAGCAAGAATTGAAGTATTTAATCCTTCTTTAGTAAGTGGTTTTATGCCTACTTCGATTAAACCGATGTGGACATAATTAAAGTTCTTATCTTTTAACTTTTTTAAAGAATTTTCAGAAAACAAATGGATTGTCTCAAATGGCTTTGAAAGTGTGATATCTCTTTCTTCTGTCTTTATTACACAATCTGTTTTTAAAAAATCAAGTTTTTTCATTTTATAAATTTTGTCTTTAGAAACTTTCGGTAAATCCCAATTATCTATTGCTTTATTAAAATCTTCAATAATAAATTCTTCTGAATTTACTATGTTCTTTGATACACTAGTCTTCTCGGAAGAAGAGCTAGAGAAAGATGATGTTCTATGGAGTAGAGAGTCCATGTTGTTAAAAATCTTTAATCGAATCCTATGTGGATGCCTACAGGTATGGTTTTACTGCCCTAAACGGATCTATGTCCTAAAACGGGACTTACTACCAGTAAAAATTCAACTCACACAAAGAAAACAATTTTAGAAATCAGACAACACAGATTCTTTACAACTATATTACACTATCTTCCCCTTGGCTCTAATACCAAAAGGAAAAGGATCTAGGACGATAGTGGCTTCAGAATAATTAAAGATTGATTGATTTTAACAGGCAATTTTGAAACAATACAGACATTGTTTTATGCATTTCAAAATTTCAAAGTGATTTGCTAAATCAAAAATTTTTACTCAGAATTGATTGTAAGGCTGCAAAACATGTTTTAGAAAAAGATGTTCAAAACATTGCATCAAAACAAATTTTTGCACGTTGGCAAGCTATTTTGAGTATTTTTGATTTTGATATTGAATTTATTAAAGGCGATACAAATTCACTCCCTGATTTTCTAACCAGAGAGTTTCTCTAAAACAAATAATGCCTCCCAAAAAGACAAAAGATAAAGGGAAAGGGATCCTCAAAGACCCTGTGTCCCAGACACCTTCCAAAGCCTCTTCTCCCCCTAAAGAAAAATTATTATCATCAGCCATGCCGATCAGATCTTGGATCGACACAATTTAAGATGATGAATCAAGAGTTAAAGCCCTTGCCTCTCAGGATCAGGTAAATGAATGGATGAAATCCATTTCTAATTCTCCTGATTTTTTACTTGCTCTACAAAGTTTTTCACAAAGCCAAATTTCTCCAAAAGAAAAACATGTTTCTAAAGAAATTACTACAAAACCCTCTTCTCAAAAAGTTGTTCTTTCTGGTGAAAGTTCATCCTCCCAGATTGTTCTTTCACAATCAAAGCTTTCAAAGAAAATCTCGGATTGGTTTGATAAAACCTACTTCCAAAACATTTTGACTGTGGAAGAAGGATTTTACCATTCTGACCCATTTCAAACAATTTCAAAGTTTTTTCCCCCTGGATGGTTTTTTAAACCATGGGATTTAACAAAACCTCAAGCCTACTATGAATCCATTCTTGAAGACACTGAGTCAGTAAAATTTAAACATTTCTTTCTCAGTGAAACCCATAAAGAACCTGCTTATTCTACTGCTACTATTTTAAATGTCTTGAGCCCAAAGCAGTGGAATGACCATCTCCACAATCAAAAAAGATTCCCCGCCAATTTTCAAATGTGTCTGCCACATTGTTTGACCTATTCCTATTGGGATTATCAACAAGCCTGGTTTAACACATTCTTTATTCAAAACCCTTAGCTCCCTTCCCCCCCCCAAACCGGGTTAACGGGGGACCCTTAGCTGGTGGGACCCACGCACCTGGGCCCATAGTACCTGGCCAGTCTTTTCTGGAAATCTCGCAGGCGTCTGGACCTTACCAAGGACTCGAACCCGCGACCTGGCTCTGATACCATAAGGCGCTTACCATCACACCAAAAGCTTAAGCTGTTAGTGGAGGCGCTACTTTAATCTTATAAGCACCATCCCCAGACCACGTGTGTACGGTTTGAACCCTTAGCTCCCTTTTTTTTTTTGCTTTAAAAAATTACAAATTAAATGCTTACATTTAATTGAAAGCTTTAGAGATAAATTTTAGAAAAGGAAAATTAGAAAGACAGATTTTTGAAGTTAATCCTTAGTCTGAAGACTATTAGATCTCCTTCAAGTCTTTCTCCAGATTTCCTTGAGAGAGAGAGAGAGAGAGAGAGATTTTAGAGAAAATAGAGAGAGAAGTGAAGAGAGAGAAGTGAAGAGAGAGAGAGAGAGGGAAGGCAAAAGAATGCCGAGTCTAAGTCTTCGGTCATTCTTATATACAAAATTTTTGAAACTGTGGCTTTAAACTGTTCCCTGTAGCTTTAAACTGTTCACTGTAGCTTTAAACTGTAGCTACAGTAATCTTTGGAAATTGGCACTGTAGTGGAGCTGTAGCTTTATACGTCGTCTTTACTGTAGCTTTATACGGAAGAAATACAAAATACAAATACAAAATCGGGTGAAGAGACATGTGCGCTCTCACTTGTGTCCAGAGGACCACCCGAAGCAGAAAAATACAAACTTAAAGAAATTTACTCTTTTTTTTTTTTTTTTTTTAGTAAATAACTTATTTACATTGCTTTATAGGAGGCAATAATCCGAAGCAGTCATATAGTAAATAACTTATTTACTCTATATATATATATATATATATAGTATGCATTAGACTTTAATTTGATCTTATTATTGTTTCTAAGTGAGAGACAAACGATAATTATACAGATATTAGACCCATAATGAAATATTAGCTATGCAGTAGAGAAGATCAAATAATTATTGATAATAAACAATTATTTTGAACATATGCATCTAGTCCCAAAAGAATAAAATTAGGCTTAATTCCGTTCTGCCTGTTGTGTATCGTTATAACTGTCAATGCAACCATAGTTTCCTTTTTTACGAACCCACTTTGAAAAATTTCTTTGTTCGTGGTTCTATTTTAATTAATTTATGTTTTGAGTGATTTACCTATGTGTTAAATTTGTACTTGGATCCTACACATTGGTGGTCAATGCTAATATTTTGATGGAAATTTTCTACCTAGAGCCTTCAAGTTATTATATTATATGGAAACGACGTAGTTTTAGTAAATTTTAAATTTTGTAATTTTTTGTTGTTATTTATATCTTAATTATATAACATTATTATTTTTAAATAAGTTAAAGATAAAATTGATACATTCATATATATATATATAGACACACACAAACATTTATATATATATACCTAAAATATATATAGAACCACTTATGTTATGATTTTTTTTGGGTTCAGATTTATGGTTTTTAGTTAAATTTTAAATTTATGATTTTATATCCAATTTCTCATTTAGGAAAAGGACAGGGTCGATTTTTACCAGATAATTTAAAGAAAAAATGATAGATTTATGATTTTATTAATATAATAATATATATTATAATTAATAATAATAATTTTTTAATAAATAATCACTATAATTAAAATATAAAATAATTATTATGATAATAATTCATTAATTACTTTTTAGTAATTTTTTACAATCTAATTCATTCCGAAGCCAATTCTAAGATAAAATAAACACATCAATGAGATTCCAGTCCATTCCGATTCCGATTCTTATAGGTGAAGTAAACAACTTATTCTGATTCACATTTCCCATTTCAATTAATGACAAGTAAAAAAAAAAAAAAATTTATAGAAGAGTTTATATGATCATATATACATGCAAGGAAGACTCGGCTCGACTTTTAGTCTAATTGACTTGACCTGAATTTTTTGGCCTTTGACTCAAATTTAATGGTCAGGCTTGGGCCTAAATATTAGAGCTCGATTAAATTCATATCAGGGTTCGGGACTACATACTCGACCCGACCTGACTTGACCCTAAAACTTAAAAAAAATAAATGTTTATTATTTACGTAATAATATGGTTACGACCTTGAGTAATTTTTATTTTTATGTTACATTAACCAATTTTTGAAGCTTTTATACTTTAATGTATATGAGGAGGCTATGTCCAATTCTTAAATTTTAAATTCACTAAAAATTAAAAAAAAAACCTTTAAAAGAAAATGTGATCGACCTAGGCTTTCAAATAATCGGGCTTTTTTAGGCTTGAAATTTATATTTCAATTATAGAGTTGGGCTTGAAAATGGCTAAGCACGGGCCCGACTCGACCCATTGCCATCCTTGTGAATATACTATTGATCCATTACGAACTCATCAGTTAAATTCATAACCACTGTAAATGTGTTACTATCATTCAAATCTCACTGTAAATTCATAATCACTGTAATTTTATTTTTTCATTTTGTCGTTCTCATCTTCTATGGTGTCGTTGAGACTTGAGAGCTGAGCCTTTTTTTTACCGCTTTCACTTAAAAAGAAAATGAATATTATATGGAAACGGCATAGTTTTAGTGAATTTTAAATTTTATAATTTTTGTTGTTGTTTATGTCTTAATTATATAACATTATTTTTTTTAAATAAGTTAAAGATAAAATTGATAGATTCATATATATATATACCTAAAATATATATAGAACCACTTATGTTATGATTTTTTTTGAGTTTAGATTTATGATTTTTAGTTAAATTTTAAATTTATGATTTTGTACTCAATTTCTTTTCGGGAAAGGGACAGGGTCGATTTTTATAAACTAATTTAAAGAAAAAAATGATAGATTTATGATTTTATTAATATATTATAATTATTAATAATAATAATTTTTGAATAAATAATCACTATAATTAAAATATAAAATAATTATTATGATAATAATTCATTAAGTACTTTTGAGTAATTTATTGGGGAGCAGCAGTAACGATGGTTCTTTGTTTTACTACCATTCTATATATTTTATTGAAATTAGTATTATTCTTGGTTATTTATTTTTATAATGATTCTAATATCTGGTTGACTATTTTTTATTTAAGTTTTTCTTTTGAAATTTTTTAGGATCTGCTATGGATTATTGTGTAAATTCGAGATGTGATTAAAGTTTGAGTAAATTTTGATTTCTTTTTTTATTTATTTGGATGACGAAGTTGCTGAATGTAAGAAAATTTTTTGCATGTGCAATTCTCGGGGATGAGACAGTCGAGACCTACACATGGGTGCTTGAAACATTTTTATGTGCTATGAATAATAGAAAACCTATATCTATTGTGACCAATGGAGATAAAGCGATGCGTAAAGCAATTAAAAAGGTAGTTCCTGAAGCTTGGCATCGACTGTGTATTTGGGATCTACAAAGAAATGCACAATCTAATGTACATAAAATGCCTGAATTTGTTACAATGTACATAGAATTTCACTAACCCTATCAAACCCAACTCATGCCCACCCTTATATCATTCTATCTAAATCATAAAATGCCAATAATCCGACTCTTTAACCATTTTAACATTGGATTTAAGTTGAGGCAATTGATCTAAACTAAATAACCTAAATTCCAACTTAATGTGAAATAAGGAAAAAAATTTCTAAACCACTCGTATGCCTTGTAGATTGAAGGTAAAACGGGGAAATTGTGTTAGAGTGGTAAATTGGTCTACAAAATTAAAAAAAAAAGAAAAAATAAAACTTGTAAAATGACATTAAGTATGAAATAAAATAAAAGATTTGTAATTCACAATTGGAAATAGTAAAAAAAGGAAAAATGAGTAAATTAAAGTTGGAGTAGAAAATTAGAAGAAAAAATTGCAAACAAAATAAAAAATTAGAAAAATTACATAAATCTTGTAAATTGACATTAAGTGTGAAATAAAACAAACAATTTATAAACCACACATAGGAGTAGTAAATTAATGAAAAAATATTAAATTAATATTACAGTTGTAAATTGCAAGAAGAACTTGTAAACAAAGTAAAAACATAGAAAAATGACATAGAACTTGTAAATTGACATTAAGTGTGAAATGAGACAAAAAAAAGTGTAAACCACACATAAAACTAGTAAATTAATAGAAAAATGGGTAAATTAATGATGGAGTTGTAAATTGCAAGAAAAGTTTGTAAGCAAGACAAAAATTTAGAAAAATGACATATAACTTGTAAATTAACATTAAGTGTTAAATAAGACAAAAAATGTGTAAATCACACATAAAACTAGTAAATTAATAGAAAAAGGGGTTAATTAATGATGGAGTTGTAAATTGTAAGAAAAACTTGTAAGTAAGACAAAAACTTAGAAAAATGACATAGAATTAGTAAATTGACATTAAGTGTGAAATGAGACAAAAAAAGAGTAAATCACACATAAATCTAGTAAATTAATGGAAAAATGGGTAAATTAATGATGGAGTTGTAAATTGTAAAAATAACTTGTAATCAAAACAAAAACTGAGAAAAATGACAAAGAACTTACAAATTGACATTTAGTGTGAAATGAAAATTTTTTTTTTAAATCACACGTTAAACTAGTAAATTGATGAAAAAATGGGTAAATTAGTGTTAGAGTTGTAAATTGCGTGAAGAACTTGTAAACAAAACAAAAACTATAATTGTTACATAAAACTTGTAAATCAACATTAACTTGTAAATGTTGCATAAAACTTATAAATCACACATAAGATTAGTAAATGTAACTTGGAACTTGAATAAAAAAGAATAATTACCTGCTACTTAGGTAACAGGTTACCTATTTATTTAGAATTAATGGTAGAGATTTTTTATTCAAATTTAACGGTCCACGTTAATTACGGCATCAATGCCGTAAATTTAGTTACGGCCTTATAGAATGACCCCTCAAAAAATTATTTCAAATGATATGACATTTAACAATTAGTTAATGAGAATAATACAATTAATTAACTTAAATCTTGTAAAGAATTATCAATCAATGATATATCATGTGGAATGAAATTTGAGATAAAAAATTTTAGGATGCCTATATCTTATTAAATTTTTATGTGGATAACATGGTACCTAGATGTACAATCAAAATACTAATTTTAAAACATCTTATTATTTATATTAAAAAACAAAAGCAAAAACAAAAAGAAACGAAAGTGCAAAATATTCGAAGCCTAAATTAGGAAATAAAAATGATGACGTGAGTAATATTGCCGGTCACAGTAAACCAAAGGCGAAAGCGGAGCTACAGAAAAAAATAAAGGGACTGCCCGCAACTAAAGACTCTATGCTGCTACAAAAGACATGCATGCTGCAAATCAATTACAATAAACTTGCAGAGATCAATGGAGGTGAACTGGTTGTCCAAATTTGCCATGATAGGCCAATGGGTTAATATTGTGCAGGGCTATGAGAACAATCCCATGTCTCGAGAGGCCAAATTAACAAGATCTGGAGACACAGCTTTACACATTGCAGCTGCAGCTGGGCAAACGAACATTGTATCGGAATTGGCGGAAATCATGGGAGAAAATGCATCAAACATTCTGAAAATACAAAATGATAGAGGCAACACTGCTCTTCATCTAGCTGCGGCTCTTGGGAATGAAGCAATGTGCCACTGCATGGCCTCAAAAGGTCGCCAACTCATCTGTGTTCGCAACAATGACAGTGAGACTCCACTCTTCTTGGCAGTCCTTCATGGCAATATGGCTGCATTTCTTTGCCTCCATTCTTATAACCAAGAAAAAGACAACCGTCCATGCAGAAAAAATAATGGGGAGACCATTCTTCACTCTGCCATATCTGGAGAATACTTTAGTATCTCACCTTTAATTTCTATATTTTCTTTTCTTTTCTTTTCTTTTCTTTTTGGGAACATTAATAATTAATTTCTAATTTTTTTTTCTCTTTCTCTAATTCTTACAGTTATAGCATTTCAGATAATGCGAGCCTACCCAGATCTTGTAAACTCCGTGAATAAGAATGGACTAACTCCACTTCATATCCTAGCCGGCAAGCCTAATGCATTCAAGAGCGGTAGCCGCCTTGGGCTCTTTTGATCGTATCATCTACCACTGTAAGTATATTGATCTGATCAAATCTCTTATATCCTATACACAAATCTGCTTCAATGAATTAGTGTTTAATCTTCTAAATGGTGGGTTGAATTATCAGTATCAGTTATGTTAGTATGCTTCATTAAGATACTTGAAAATATTCATATGAGCGTTAACCTGTCCAAATTTTACTTGTAAGGTATACCTGTCAACGAGTTCAAGGTGGACAAACATGATCATGAAGCTTACTCGACATATTCCAGGGCCAAGAATGGTCATAATCACCCAGAAAACTATGAGACATGCATCAAGTTCTTCAAGCTTATAAATAATTCAATAGGAGCACTAATTAGTGGGTTAATTTGACACATTACATGTTTTATTTTATTTTATTTTTTCTCCAAACTGAAATTTGCTACAAGTGCAATCCCTAGAAGTGCAACAGAGCAGCTTCTTAATTAATTTCCTTGTTTAGTTATTTATTAATTCTTTAAGCTTTCAATTTTATTTTGTCAGCTAAAACAAAGGGTGAGGCAGATGATGAAGAAAGTCCTGAACGTAGAAGCATAAACTTATCAAGGAATGGTGACAAAGATGGTCAATTTTTTCCACCAAATGATGCTTCTGCATGTGTCCTGTTTTTCAGGCTGCTGATGAAGGCCCTGCTAATTGTTCTTGGACTAGGTAAGTATCCATATCCATACGCTTGCCACATTGCTTAGTTTAGTTGTTCATTGATTCGCAGGGATTTGGAGGATAAAGAGCATCACAGAGAAAAAGGAGAAACATACATGGGCTTATCAAGTAATGAATGAACTGGTTCAGCGTGCTTCGTTGTATAAGTATGATGATAATGGAAAAAGTCCTCGAGATTCTAGACCGGATAAAGATGGAGATACTTTCTCAGTTCCAGGAACCCCACCTGTTCTGGAAAATGATCAGATATTCCGAAGCAGAAACATCAGCTTAGAATCTGCAGTTGTAGTTCATAACAAGGATGGCAATGGAAGAGTTGAGACGGCAACAGGTAATATTCTACTTGTATTAACCTATTAGGATCAAAGAAATTAGACTTACTGCTCTGGTACAAAATAGGAAATTGTATTAATGTACTTGTAAAGAACCTGTAAAATAGTTTAAAATTATCAGGTATTTAACAAGATCGTTAGTCCAAAAATGATCACAGAAACCATATACAAACCAATGCTACTTGCTGCAGTTAAGGGCAGTGCTATATATCCTAAATTTTTATCATAAATAATGTGGCATTCATCAGTTGATTGGATAGATACTAAAATTAATTCACTTGGATCTTTTAAAGAATTATCAATCATACAATAAATGATACATCATTTGAGATGAAATTTGGAATAAAAACTTTGAGATGTTGATCGTTACTTACATAAAATGATTTACAGATTTCTTGAATCTTGTCCAGCTGCAGTCCAAGAATTAAAATTTATGAAGAAAAAAGATCAACAATCAGGAAGAAAAGAGACACCGATATTGATTGCAGCAAAGATGGGTGTGACAGAGATGGTGGAGAGAATTTAGTCCGCTTGGCTGTTGAGAACAGGCAAACCGGCATCTACAAACTCCTGTTGGATCGAAAAATGTTGGGAGAAAGCGATTTAAGCATTTTCCAACATGTAGACATCAAAGGAAACAGTGCATTGCATCTTGCTGCGAAATTTGGTGAGTATGGACCTTGACGTATGCCAGGAGCTGCTTTGCAAATGCAATGGGAAATCAAGTG
The DNA here is from genome assembly GCA_030444775.1 of Atalantia buxifolia. Lineage (NCBI taxonomy): Eukaryota > Viridiplantae > Streptophyta > Magnoliopsida > Sapindales > Rutaceae > Atalantia > Atalantia buxifolia. The sequence continues at coordinate 13,929,048 of CM059839.1, forward strand.
GTATAAGGTACATATGTTCCCTGTTGATTCTAATTCACCACAGCCACAGGCTCTTGTTCAATTCTTGTCCCTCATTATTATATATTTTGGACATCACAGTTTGTCAAGGAATCAATGCCGCGATATTTCATTCTTGGATACAACAACAAAGGCAAAACACCAAGAAAATCTTCACAAAAACACACAAAGAACTTGTCAAAGATGGCCAGGAATGGCTGTCAAGAACCTCGGAGTCATGCTTAGTTGTGGCAGCACTCATAGCAACCGTTGCATTCACAACTTCAGCTACTGGGCCAGGTGGCCTCAACGAACAAAGTGGTAAGCCAATCCTGGAAAATGAGCCTGCCTTCAAAATCTTTGCCATTTCATCATTTGTTGCTCTGTGCTTCTCTATGACAGCCTCGTCATTTTTCCTTTCTATTCTCACTTCCACATACCGAGAAAAAGATTTCGCCATGGCCTTGCCAAGAAAACTTCTCCTTGGTTTGACGTCGCTATTTACATCAATTGCTGCTATAATAAACTCATTCTGTTCAGGGCATTTCTTTGTTTTAAGAGATGAGATGAGATCAGCAGTATATCCATTATATGCAGCAACATGCTTCCCCAGTGATATTTTTTGTTCTTGCACAAGTTCCTCTTTACCTGGATCTTATTTGGGCTATCTTCAAAAAGGTTCCACAGCGTAGGAAAAGTGTGATTCCTCATTAAGTTATTGCCTATTTTTTTTCTTTTCCTTCTTGTTTGGATTTGAAGCACTCGTTTCTGATGAAATGTTTTAATTGATTTCTGTTTCTGTTTTGTCCGTACAAGTAGCAAGTTTCCGTAACATTACACCAAAAATAAATTGAATATATAATAAAAAATAATTACTAAAATGGTATTTTTATAATAAGGGAATTCCTTGCTTTAACACAAATTAAAGACAAAAAGGACACAAACAAACGGATCCGGCTAGGGTACTACAGTGGAACCGTATCACTGTCTTAGAAATTTTCACTCAACTCCCTTAACTCTTTTTTATTTATATTTTCCTCATAAATATTAAATTAATTTATACTGAATTCATATAAAAATTTTAGTTAGCACCCTTATAGTATTTATTATTTATAAATTTTTATTTTATATTGCACATGTATCAAATACCCCCTCTCTTTATCACAATAGCCGCGAACTCGACCCACATTCAGTTTCCGTTTCCGGCTACTCCACCGGCTAAGGTTGGTACCGATCCGAAACTGGTACGATGCCGGTCATCTCCATGCCGTCCTTGTGGCGAAAGAACCAGGTCGACCCGAACTCGCGAATCCGACCCGGATGCTGTTTCTGTTTCCGACTACTCCACCGGCTAAGGTTGGTACCGATCGAAATCTCGTGCAGTGCCGATCATCTCCATGCCATCCTTATCGCCGTAAAGTGTTCGGAAAACTGCCGATCTAAGCAGTGAAAAGCCGCGGAATCTCGGCTTTAATTTGCCAGTTTCCGGTGACGCCACCACTTGGGGTTTGTTCCCCCCAATTCGCTCTGTCTTTTCCGACCAGCCACAGCCACCGAGTGAGCTGATTTGCCGTTGATCAGCTGTTGAAGGATTCACGGGTTTGAGAGAAATGAACTTAATATTTGTGAAGTAAAGTTCAAATAAGAATAAGTAAAAGGGGCCTCAATGATATTTTATACAGAAAAGACAAACACAGTGACATGGTCCCACTGTTGCACGATAGGCGAGTCCCAAACTTTAATATATTAACATTATGTCAGCCTTTTTATTTATTTCCTTTTTTTAATGAATTCAAAACAATTCACTTTATTGATGATCTCTCTAGAAGAGTGGGATTATAACAATATCAATTTCTCTAGTTAGTTCGTTCTATATTTCTATTTGGGAGAATTTTTAGGAAAAGTTTTTTTCCCCAAGCTAAATTAAAAAAATAGAATACGATCATTTAATAGCTAGTTTCCTTTAGTCTAACCTAAAAAAAATACTCAAAATTGAGGATTATTTATGATTTGAACTAGACTTTTTTTATTTTTGTCCATAAATCCTTTACTTATACTAAACAAGTTGAAAGTATAGACCCAATTTAAAAAATAACTTTTATATTTAATAAATATTACAAAAAATATGAAATAAAAAAAAAACCACCAGTTGGGCTATGGAGCCACAGCCCAACGAATTTTACCAAACCTCCCAGCAGATGGCTTTACCAGCCCAGCTCCTATAAATCAGACCCAAACGAGTCCTTAGTAAACATTGGTTATTGACATATTGTTCTCTAACAAAAGAGAGCACGATGCTCTCCTCTTCATCGAAAATTTTGCTATTTTGCTAGTTAAGTGCTTTGTTTCTTATTACTATTTTCTAGGCTTCTATTGATTGACGTTTGATCTTGGTCTGCATTTGAAACTTGTGTATTAGTGTCAAATCTTGGCTTACAATCATTGTTTGTCTATCAAACATTTATCTTGGGGTTTAGATTGGAACCAATTCAGGTTGGTTTTGCTTTAACGAAACATTTGCTTTTGATTTCTGATAGGTTATTAAGCAAAGATCGAGATTCTAATGTATGATAGTTGACAAAACTGAAAAGGAATTTGGAAGATTTTCAAACTACGAACAACCAAATTTGGAAGATTTTCTTCTAAACAAGCCATTGTTTGGCAGGTTAAGAATGAGTAGGCTATCTAATAAGAACCAACAATCAAGAAGTCAGTTTAAAATATTTTTCATTATTTAAAGGTAGAGGGATAGGTAAAGCTTAAATTACTTTTTAATCTTTACTTTCCTCATTATTCGAAAATTAGTGGCCAACTAAATAACTTACTTGAAAATCACTCAGTTAGACCTTTGTGGACTAAGTCTTCATGAGAGTATTTATTTGTGAGTTCAATGTGCATTAATAAATGACCATTTTTAGAACACAGGGAGGAAATTCATGTTGGAAATTTATTTTTAGAATGAGTAGGCTATCTAATAAGAACCAACAATCAAGAAGTCAGTTTAAAATATTTTTCATTCTTTAAAGGTAGAGGGATAGGTAAAGCTTAAATTACTTTTTTAATCTTTACTTTTCTCATTATTCGAAAATTGGTGGCCAACTAAATAACTTGCTTGGCAGGTTAAGAATGAGTAGGCTATCTAATAAGAACCAACAATCAAGAAGTCAGTTTAAAATATTTTTCATTCTTTAAAGGTAGAGGGATAGGTAAAGCTTAAATTACTTTTTTAACCTTTACTTTTCTCATTATTCGAAAATTGGTTGCCAACTAAATAACTTACTTGAAAATCACTCAGTTAGACCTTTGTGGACTAAGTCTTCCTGAGAGTATTTATTTGTGAGTTCAATGTGCATTAATAAATGACCATTTTTAGAACACAGGGAGGAAATTCATGTTGGAAATTTATTTTTAGATAGATTTGGGATGAAAATTTTGAAGGAAGGATCAAAATTGGATCCTCACTCAAAATGGATTCATCGAGGATTGTGGACTCAATCAATCACCAGGTAATCTATCTAGTCATTTTATGATATTGACCGATGCAATTGCACAATGGTTATGTGTACAATTTACATATTTTTCCTTCAAAACTATACGTCCAAATAATGCTAGTGATTTCGTTCTAAAAATTTTGATGACTGTTTCATGTTAGTAGGGATTGCTACATCTAGTGCCACACATTCATACTGAAAATAGATTATCAAAATGCTTCATAAAATGTCTTCAAGTATTGCTAGAACTTTGTTATTTCTTATTAAATTAGTTGGTTCTGCATAAGGACATGCTATTTTGTATGCTGCGGTATTGATTCGCTCAAGGCCGAACATACATCGTTATTCGCCATTACAATTTGTACCAATTCATCAATATGATATTTTCCATTTACACACGTTTTGGTTGGGGTGCACAAATGCAGCTGCTCTTCCAACAGTACTGTAAACTCTATAATAAATGTCCTGTTAGAAATTTCTGCTAGTGCATTCAATAAAACAACCTCTACAAACTCTCCAAAGGACAGACATTTCTCTCATTCATTTATTAGGTATCTTGTACAGAGTAAGGGTAAATGCATGACCTAAAAATTTGATATGAAATAAGAACCATTTACATTGATCAGTGTCTTTCACTCCCTATATAAAAACTCAAAGCATATGATGAAACGGACATTTAGGCAAAGGGAAGAAAAATGAAGTGGACGTTTTCCCATCTCAGTCTCTCACAGCACACAAGTGAAAAATTTATACTCGTACTATATCTGTACATATGTGATACGACACAAATCAGCGATTTGTAAATACATATTTCCCATGCATCGAGAGCAAAGGATATCACCATGGAACTGGAAAGCAGCAACATTTCTGGGAAACAAGAATGAAAGAAATATCAGATTAATTAAGCAAATTAACAAACAAAAATGAAATTGGAAATAAAAGACTCATTTGGTAACAACTCAAGGCTTTCTGTCGTCATTTTCATGCAGGGAAATTGAAACCATCAACAGAAAGATCCAACGTACCTTAAAAGCCCCATTTTTGTGTTTCTTCAGATCTTTGTAATGTGGTTTTCCAGGTGTTGCTGCTGCTGCTACATTTCCTGTCCCTTTGAGCCTCTCTTCTCTCACTTTGTTGAAAATATAAGTGTATCCATCAACTAATGTAGGGTCAGGCTCATCCCAATCTCCGAATTCTGGAACTGTAGCAGGGTGATCAGTCTGCAGCATCAAAAGGTAGCTTGATATAACTAAGATTCCATATATTATTCATAGAGGAATTTCCCAATTGAAGTCGGTGCACTTCAACAATATGGCATAAATTCTTTATTTCAAGAAATTCGACAAATTCTTAACACAAGTTGTACTAAAGAAATGTGAATCAGAAACAGGAAACTACAAAAGCAAAAAGCAGCGGCCAAAATCCCAATAACATGCTTCCTATAACCAAATAATAAGTAGGGCTTTTCAAATCTAGCTGCTGATCCAATTCTCCATCTAAATGTACATGTTCTAGTAAGCCTGTGTAAACTATGTAAGTGATTGTGATCAGTGTTCAAGCAAGTTCAGCAACACACTTGTTAAAAAGAAATCAAGGAGAAGTAAAAAGATTACAGTTTCAGCGCCTTGAGTAACTGATCTCCGTTGGGAACATCCAGTTGAATAGTTTCTCCATGGGGATATGGGTGATCGTCCAATTCTGCTGTCAAACCCTGCATTCTGCTGCCTTGTGGTCATTTTACGACCAGGGCGGTGAACAAGTGAGTTAATTGCAACTTCAATATTTACAGTATCATGATACCAGGGGGATTCAGTTGGTCTCCTTAGGTCACCATCTTCTCGCCCATTTTGTGCCCCTGATTTGGTTTCCGTCTCGAAGGTAGAAGTCTTAATAGAAGCAAGGTTATCTGAAATTGTATTTTGATTTTCATGAGTGTCATTTGGATTTATCTTTGCAGCATTTCTCCTTTTCCTTGCCTCATCGAAGTAGAGTGAGTAAGGGACATTCTCTTCAGTCTCCCAGTTCCCAAACTTGGGCATATGGTTGTATCGCTGCCGAAATAAGCAAGATATAGAAAACTTGGAGCTAGAGGTAAACATAAAAAAAATAAAGAAAACAGAGAATATTGACACAAATTAGAAACAAAGTAAAAGTTTTTGCTCAGTTTTGTGGAAAATCTTTTTTTTTTCAAGCATTATACTTCTAAGTCTGTTTAGATCATAGAGAAAAGCATTATCAGACCATTAACAATTAAAATGTCCACCAGAAAATACAATCTGTACACTGAAGACTATCCTACATATCCAATTTGGAAGCTCCTGGATATGTAACACATTCAAAACTTAAATTATACAAAGTGATCTGATAATTTCATGGAAGTAGTGAAAAAAAAAAAAGAAAAGAAAACAACCAACAGCAGCCTAGCCATGGTTGATGTGTTAAGCATAACAAATTTTCTTAAAGATATAGGCTCTTGTCGGCTTAAAGACTTATGTTAGATTCTCACAAACATTCAATTTTTGCCGTATGCACAAACATTGCAAGGCTTCTTAGTCACATCAAATGAGTTTTGTACATTTAGACCTTAAGCTAAGTTTAAGACCTTCAAGTTTGAATCATTTCATCACAAATGGACAAGCAAAAATATTCAGTGAAGATGTATATTAGGATTTAGGATACCGAAAAAACACACTTCGTTCATTTTTCTCAAGTTGTGAAATTTAATTCCAAATCTTTGAAAAGACATCACAACAGGTCCCTAGTCTTCTACCTATTATCAGAAGTATTTATCCACCTCTTCCAACATTATTGTTGGGCCGGTACCTATCAGTTGAAGCCTTTGGTTAAGAGGTATCTTTTACAAAGTGGATCACCAAAAAAAGAGCAGTAAGAGTACTCATAACAGTAACAAAGCAACTATTCATTTGCCTTCTTTATACGTGCTCTAACAAACAGACAAACCAGAATTGAAAGCCAGATATTAAAGAAATGTAAATCAGAATCATTTAGCCAGAGCTTTAATTTTCCAACATCAACAAAACAAAATTAAATAAAACCCAGAAGATAAATTAACATACTGTTTTTGTAACCAATTCTTAATCTTAGAAACCCAAACTAGTACTTATAGAATCAAAATTGATACAATATCAAATAGCACTCCAAAGGCTATTCACTATCTTTCTTTTTTCTTAATTTTTTTTCCTAAAATAAGATCATCATTTGACATAGAGCACTGACATTCAGGCAAGAGAAAATTAGAGAAAATACTGACAAAAGCTAATTGACTTGAGCAAAGTACCAAAATTGCTATACGAAACAAAACAAAGCACAACAAAATCGAAACAACAAAAACAATAACCAGAGAAAGCAAAAGAACTCACAGACACTGCCATTTGTCTTGAAAGAAAGCTTGGTTAGAGTTGGACAATATCCAAATGAGTGAATCAAGTTCAAGTTCACAAAGAAGATCAAAACTCCAAAGACTTCAAATGAAAAATAAAATGAAAAAACCAATCGACTATTGACTTTGACCCTTTCTAGTGTTCACAGCTCTCACTTGCATTTCATTTTCTGTGTTTCAACTTTTGGAGTAAGCTTTAAGTTAGCGAATATTCAATGTCTCTATAGACAAAGATGAAGGAAAAAAGATACCACCTAGTTGAGTTAATTAATTAAAATAAATGAATAAATACATAAACAGAAGGTTCAGTTAGTTAATCGCGGTCCCGCTAATATTTATTTAATTTAAAAAAATAATAATTTCCTCGGCCCTCCGCCAGGTTTGACCAAGAGAAAACAAAAATTATTGGTATAATTAAATTGATCATCACCAAGAATTTTGACAAATAAACAGAAGGTTCAGTTTATTAATCGCGGTCCCCCGAATTTTTATTTTATTTAAAAATAATAATAATTTCCTTGGCCCTTCATCAGGTTTGACCAAGAGGAAACAAAAGATTATTGGTATACTTAATTTGATTATCACCAAGAATTTTGACCTTTTTTTTCTAATGGAAACTATAATAAATCATATATGCAAAACCTCAGAGATTATGAATGTAGCGAAATGAAAAATATTTCATCTTTACAAAAGAAGTAGAACAACTCCAAGTTTTCATGGTGGATCTGAAAATTCTACTTTGACATCATGTATAACAAATTTGACCTGACAATAGAGATAAATCAATCTCACAAGCAAATCGTAAGCCAAAAATTCAATAATTGGATCTTAGTGTTAGAGAATGTTGATGTCGAAATCCGGATGGGTTGGCTAGTGACTCAATCTCAGATCCCTGCATCAGCATTAGATTTGTTTGGTGGGAAGCTGCTGGTTGATCTCCATGAGCAGATTTTCTATGAGCAGATACTCTATGAGCAGACTATCCGCGAGCAGAGAACCTGTGAACCTGTGAGCACAAATAACGATCGGGCGCGGAAGTTTTTCCGGCGTAAACCCTCCGACGCTCAAGTCAGTGATTTGGGTCTACTTGGGAAAAACCCATACCACAATTCATGTGGCTTAATTATGAATGCTTTAAACAAAAAGCTTTAAGTAAATTTATCAGAAAATAATCTAAGATAATTCATCCTAACGGGAAAGAAATCATGAGAGAAGTTCTCCCGTCAGTAGAGAGAGAAAGAGATCCTTCTAGAGAGAGAGAGGAAAAAAGAGAGCCCCATGCGTGATGTTCTTGGGGTTTTTATAAACACCCCACACCCATGACCTTAGATCGTGGCCATAACCAATAACTGATAGACTTTGTGCCCTGATTTTCGGAGGAGGTTTTGTGGTGGTTTATTTGACTGAGTCTTGTTTCCTGATCATCACCTGGTCAAGGTGGTCTGCTCGAGGTCATCAAGATTACCACCTGGTCGAGGTAGTCTGCTCACCAGGTAGTCTGTTCATTAAGTGGTCTGCTCACCAGGCGGTCTGCTCACTAGGCGGTATGCTCACCAGGCCGTCTGCTCATCAGGCGGTCTGCTCACCAGGTGGTCTGCTCACCAGGCGGTCTGCTCACCAGGCGGTATGCTCACCATGCGGTCTGCTCACCAGGTGGTCTGCTCACCAAGCGATCTGCTCACCAGGCGGTATGCTCTCCAGGCAGTCTGCTCACCACACGGTCTGCTCACCAGGTAGTCTGCTCACCGGGCAGTCTGCTCATCAGGCGGTCTAGGTGTTGCTTATATTTTACTCAGAGGAGAGCACGATAATGTATGAGCAAACACCTTATCTTGGTCACTTCATTCTATTCCCCAAACACCAGTCCCCCAGTTTCTAGTGTTGAGAGTGAAATGAATCAATACTAGAAACTATAAAATCTATAGTTTTTACAAACTTAAAAACCTAAGCAACTCATTTGCTTCATTTGCTAACCACACCATAGGTGAGCAGGTATTGTATGTCTAATGACTTATCTAGGGTAAGTTTCAAAACTGTTAACATTTTACTGACTTAAGCAATTTAGCTTAATCTTGGTTGGGTAAGAGCAGAAGACTTTGACTACGTCTCACTACGAGGAGGTTTGGAGACTTTAAGTCTTTTACTTGCCTTAGAAACTTTTTGAAATTTTGTGGTCTGCTCACCTTCACATGGTCGAGCAGGTTCTGGCGAGCTTGGCATCATGTCTCGCCATAAAACAGGCTTTGAGACTTTGGAGCCTTTGCTTGCGTCTGCTCACCTTCACATGGTCGAGCAGGTTCTAGCGAGCTTGGCTTCCTGTCTCGCCATCGAGGAGGCTTTGAGACTTTGGAGCCTTTGCTTGCCTTAGAAAGTTTTTTGGAATTTTGCGGTCTGCTCACCTTCACATGGTCGGCGGAGTTACGCGAGCTTGGCTTCCTGTCTCGCCATAAAACAGGCTTTGAGACTTTGGAGCATTTGCTTGCGTCTGCTCACCTTTACATGGTCGAGCAGGTTCTGGCGAGCTTGGCTTCCTGTCTCGCCATAAAACAGGCTTTGAGACTTTGGAGCCTTTGCTTGCGTCTGCTCACCTTCACATGGTCGAGCAGGTTCCGATGAGCAGGTTCTGGCGAGCTTGGCTTCCTGTCTCGCCATAAAACAGGCTTTGAGACTTTGGAGCCTTTGCTTGCGTCTGCTCACCTTCACATGGTCGGCGGAGTTCCGGACAGGAGTTCGCGAGCTTGGCTTCCTGTCTCGCCATCGAGGAGGCTTTGAGACTTTGGAGCCTTTGCTTGCCTTAGAAAATATTAATAAACTTTATTTATAAACTTTGTTTAGCCTCTTAGTGCTAGCCTATAGCTCTCCTTTTATAAATTATTCTCATATTGAGCAAGTTTCAAGAAATCAAGCTGATTTAGTTATACCGTTAGCCCTAATATGAGCACAATTAATTTAATGAATATAAGGTATCCTCATATCATATAGCAAGACTTAGAGAAATAATTAAATTTTCATAGAAAAAATTACTTGTAAAAATATAACTTCTGACCTGTTTTGATTCCTGCAAACGTGTGCCTTCAATGTGCTCTCACCTGAGGTTTTTGCTTCCTTTTTAAACATGCTCATCTATTGATGCGCTGTAACATTCTGATTTGCTTCGATTAGATGAAAATTGATAGAGACAAAAAATTGGCTTCTCGTACCGGTCCCCACAGACGGCGCCAAATGTTGATGCCGAAATCCGGATGGGTTGGCTAATGACTCAATCTCAGATCCCTGCATCAGCATTAGATTTGTTTGGTGGGAAGCTGCTGGTTGATCTCCATGAGCAGATTTTCTATGAGCAGATACTCTATGAGCAGACTATCCGCGAGCAGAGAACCTGTGAACCTGTGAGCACAAATAACAGTCAGGAGGCGCCGGAAGTTTTTCCGGCGTAAACCCTCCGACGCTCAAGTCAGTGATTTGGGTCTACTTGGGAAAAACCCATACCACAATTCATGTGGCTTAATTATGAATGCTTTAAACAAAAAGCTTTAAGTAAATTTATCAGAAAATAATCCAAGATAATTCATCCTAACGGGAATGAAATCATGAGAGAAGTTCTCCCGTCAGTAGAGAGAGAAAGAGATCCTTCTAGAGAGAGAGAGAGGAAAAAAGAGAGCCCCATGCGTGATGTTCTTGGGGTTTTTATAAACACCCCACACCCATGACCTTAGATCGTGGCCATAACCAATAACTGATAGACTTTGTGCCCTGATTTTCGGAGGAGGTTTTGTGGTGGTTTATTTGACTGAGTCTTGTTTCCTGGTCATCACCTGGTCAAGGTGGTCTGCTCGAGGTCATCAAGATTACCACCTGGTCGAGGTAGTCTGCTCACCAGGTAGTCTGTTCATTAAGTGGTCTGCTCACCAGGCGGTCTGCTCACCAGGCGGTATGCTCACCAGGCCGTCTGCTCACCAGGCGGTATGCTCACCAGGCCGTCTGCTCACCAGGCGGTCTGCTCACCAGGTGGTCTGCTCACCAGGCGGTCTGCTCACCAGGCGGTATGCTCACCAGGCGGTATGCTCACCAGGCGGTTTGCTCACCACGCGGTCTGCTCACCAGGTGGTCTGCTCACCAGGCGATCTGCTCACCAGGCGGTGTGCTCACCAGGCAGTCTGCTCACCAGGGTCTGCTCACCAAGCGATCTGCTCACCAGGCGGTATGCTCACCAGGCAGTCTGCTCACCAGGCAGTCTGCTCACCACGCGGTCTGCTCACCCGGTAGTCTGCTCACCAGGCAGTTTGCTCACCAGGCGGTCTAGGTGTTGCTTATATTTTACTCAGAGGAGAGCACGATAATGTATGAGCAAACACCTTATCTTGGTCACTTCATTCTATTCCCCAAACAGAGAATGTAAAGCGCGAGTACTTTTGTTGGTTGATTGAGGTTTTAGAATTAAAGATTTATTGATTGACAAATTCTTCAAGTCAATTTGAGATGATTTTTAAACTTTTAGAACGAGTGGTGATGTTTTAGCCCTGCATTTAATCTCATTAGTTCCCACGCTTTAGTTAACGCCATTAAAAATTTTAAATAATCTTTATCTCTCAATATATCCAATCTAATCCCCACTTTATTCTTATAATAATGTTTATCCTCTTTTTCACACGCTCTAGGGATGGCAAATTAATGATCCAATCAAGTTTTTCCTATTTTGGTTGAAGCCCATGCTAAGGAAAAATAGATGGTCTAGGCCTGGGTTGAGCCCATTGTGGGCTTGTCCTTCTATATATATATATATATCTTTAATTATTTTTTTAAAATGGTTATAAACTTATAAACACCTATTAATCAACAATGAATTAAAGAAGATGACTGTTTAAAAATAAAATAATAAATAAAGAAAACTAATATATAAAAGTTTATAGATTTAAATTTTAGTATTAGATTCTCTAATTCAAATATCTTCTTAATTAAGTAAGGCTCTCTCTAAAGTTTAAAGGTTTTAAAATAGTTCATCTTTGAATAAGTAAACTAAATGGGGAATGTGAAATGGTTGCAAATCGATGAACAAGAGATAACTAAGGGGAAACTTTTAAAGGCGTGTTAAGTTTAAATAATAATATTACGTAACAAAGCAACTCTAAGTTGGTGCCTTTGTAAATTAAATGTAAACAATGGAATAAGCATCTTTACAAGGTAGTGGGGTTAGTGAGGTTAGTGAGGTAGACAAGAGGTGCAAGCTGTGATCTGGTCCGATCGGCAGTGGATAAAGGATGTGTGCAAATGTCACAGTATGCGTGTGCGATTTTGTGTTATAATTTTTCGTTTATGAATTAAGGATTTAATTTTTGTAATCTATTTATTATGCTTTAATTTGTATATTTAAATTTAATTATTTAAAAAATATAATTCCGGTGGTCCAAGTATTTTTTTCTTAAATCTTTGTTGAGACTGTCATGTGTAGGACGGATTAATCCCGGATTTTTTTGTCAAGCCTAATACACCTTGACATATTAAAATTTAAAAAATTTGCTTTAGAAAAAAAAAGAAAAATCTGATAATCTATCTGGGTATTTATCATCAGTGCATTCGTGGATTTCTTTCAAATATGAAAAATAGTTCTCAATTCTCATCCCCCAGATTGCAATAATAGAACATAAGCACTCAACAAGAGCCAAAAAATAAATGCTTGATAATTATTGGATTAAGTAAAGAAACAAAATATTTTTCTTCATAAAATGGAACTGAAAGGTTCTCTCAGTATGTATCTCTACCTATATTATTGAAAAGAGGAATGAAAATTTGAAAAAAAATGATTAAAATAATGTAATGAATCTCTTTGAAATCTAGCTATTGGAGATCATCTAATCTAATCTCTCATTATAATTTATTATGGTAATTAGATTAGAGCAAAGTTTAGATTACACTTTAGAGGCTTGTTAACTTTAAACATTGACCTGCTTTGCAGTCTCCAGCGTAAAGAAAAGGAAGAGAATGCGACGGTCAGTAGGAAAGAGAAAATAATTAATTAACTATTGTTAGAAAGCATTAATATAAAATCACAGTCACTAATTTATTACAAAATTATCCATCATATAAATTACTATTAAGGACAATTTATTTATAATTTATTTATGAGTCAATACAATTTAATTACTTTAAACACCCGTATAATACAGTCATTATTTAACATATAATCTTTTATATCTAACATCTTAAAAAATAATAAATTGAACTTGCAACAAATCAATATTTTAAATAATTTTGAAGACAAAATATTTGTAAGACTTACATTTTTCAAGAAATGAAATTATTGCAAAGGTGTTCATGTTTTTTGTCTTTGATCTAAAAAATAAATAAATAAAAGCACTCTAGACCTAGTAACCCAGACATCATCTTCTTCTTCTTCTTCTTCTTTTTTGTGTTAGATTGCAATTTGGTTTTCAATTATTATTGAGGTAGTGAATGTCCATACTTCTTGATCTTAAAAAATTTATAGGTGCAAAAATTGATATAGAATACATTCTTTAATTAATGAAAACTAATAAATAAAATTATTTTAAAAAATTTTATTTAAAACTTGACTTAATTCCACTATTGCAAGTTATGCTATATTTATTAAAAACAATTTCTTTGTGTGTGTTGAATATTTTATTGGTGTTTTGACTAAATTAATTTAAATGATTTAAGTAGGATATATATATATTTTTTTTTTTGCATTTTAAAGAGTGTACAGAGTAAAAACTAATTTTTCAAATTCAGTATATAAGTATACAGAGTAATAGAGCATTCAAAGTAATTTTTAGAGTGCAAATAACCATATCTTAGGTTAAATATGACCACTCTTTCAAAATTTGTTAAGTTTCAAATTTATCTGAAATTATTTCGTATTTTAGCCGTAAGGTACCGGATGAAAGTCTATTTAATTTTTTTAAAAGAATAAATAGTTTCAAAATTATAAATAACAAGAATAATAAGCAGTTTCAAAATTTTGACAAAATTTTGAAAAGGCTAAAATATTCAAGTAATTATTAATAATTTTAATAAAATAAAGGACATTTGAGTCTTTTTATATTTTTGTCAAAATTTTGTAACCCATGCAATTTATATTTAAATCCAAAAATTAAAAAATTAATCCTACTGTTAAAACATTTCTTTCATCCCTAATATTATTAACTAATTCATAAAAGAAACTAGAAACTTCAAAAAAAAAAAATTAAGATTCCCTTAGTTAACTAATTAAATGGTAGAAAATGAGTAGAAAAAGTATTTTCTGAAAATTTCTTTTGATTTATTCACTTGTTTTATGAGAGTAACGAGTGAAACACATCTTAGTTTTGAACTTAGGCACATCTTAGACACAGATGTAGGAAGAAGGAAGGAGCTGATTCTTGAACAAAGATGGAGATTTGTTGGATAAGTTTCAAATTCAGTAAAGGAGGGCTTTTATGTAGCGTTTGAAAACTTATTGGAAAGTTACGTAATAACTCAAACGTTCATAGGGACCTAAATGCTAAGGAATGGTATTTTCATGTTTTGGCGGGAAAATCAGTTAAAGAGTCTCCAACGTGGCTAGCAGACTACTGACGCATTGGTTTTGAGGCTAATTGTTAGGCATTCTCTGCTTGCCATTTTCTCTACAAATACTAGGTGTTAGGCTTAGGCTGCAAGCTCAGCAAGCTTACAGGTGTCACGCTTAGGCAGCAAGCTCAGCAAGTTTAGTGTTGGTATGAAATAATCAGTATTTTTCGTATTCTTGAAACAATGTTGTTAATTATTATTTATTAATAAATTAATACCATCTAATTCTAAATAATCTTTAATGCCCTTGCAATAATCTTATTAATAATTTTATTTTTATAAAAATTTAATTTATCAAATTAATTCTTGAAAGTAAAATACTAACAATTAATTTTTATTTTTACATTAAGGTTAAATTAATAAACTTACATTTTTTTCATTAATATCTCCGCTAATATTGTTTCTAGGGTGGTATTATAAAAGTTAAGAAAAAATAAGGTTAGGATTGTAATACAATTATCAACAAGGATATCTTAAAGTATTTTTTAAATTATAAGGATTAAACTGATACTTTACTCAAAATATGAGGACTAAACAAACATACCCTATCGTTAATTTTCCTTGTTTTCGCTATGTTTCCTTGATCTTATTTCCTAGGTTGCTTTTGATTGATGTTTAGTCTTGGTTTGCACTTTGAATCATGTTTCTTTGTGTGAAATCTTGGTTTAAATCATTGCTTTGTCTGTCAAACATTAAGGCCCAAAGTAGACAACATCTTGTCAGGTCTAGGTTCGGCCATGATAGATGGTATTTGTATATAACACCCTAGGCGAATTCCATATCAGCAAAGCATGGGAAAAATGCTAGGTTTATAAGTGGTAATCCACACCTTAATTTGCAAGACGCATTTTGGGGTGTATAGGCACTCCATAAATAAAATAATGCGGGCCATGTTAAGGCTCAAAGCGAACAATATCTTGCCAGGTCTGGATTAGGTCATGACAACATCATTGTACCGTATATATGAATAGTGTCATACTTATGAATAGTACCATATATATAAACAATAGCGTATAAGTGAATAATACTGAATAACATTTTATGCTCCTCCTAAGGTTTTCGATCGTTTTAAGTTCAAAAATGCCATTCGTTTCGCTATCTAACTTCTTATTAGCTGCGAAATAGAGAAAATATCCCTGAGATACATAAAATACTTAAATTACAATAAAACACACATAATAAAAGCTTAGAGAATTTAAACACATAAAAGTAAAAATGTTAGCAAGACTTGGAGTATAATATGACAATTTTACTCTATATAAATATGCATTCTCCATAACTCAACAGTAGTTTGAAATAATCTTCCATTATATTAATGAGATTACAGTACAAATTCTTCTCTATATAATACTAGAGGCTAACAGCATCAAGAATCTCAATATTCTTGGCTTACAAGGACAACCTAATAATTGTCTCGCCAACTCTGATACATTCTCGCCAATAAGAGGATAAAATAAAAACCAAGACCAATAGGGTTGTAAAGGGCGATGCCAGGAACTTACCTTTAAAATTGGGAGAAAATGAAGTTAATTTCACCTATCGATTGTCCAGTGAAAGATTGAACTTTGGGCATTTTGGGCCCTAAAAGAGATGGACCCAACAAATCTCCCTCTCCAGATCATATAGGGGCCACCACCAAACCCACTTTTTGCATATAGGTTTTCAAGTTCTCCTTAAGCAATGACTTTGTCATCATATCTGACCCATTCTCCGTTGTGTAATTCTTCTCAAGTTGCAACTATTTCTTCTCAAGCACGTCACTTATCTAATGATACCTTACATCAATATGCTTGGATTTTGAATGGCATATTGAATTCTTTGCCAAGTGAGTGGCACTTTGATTATCGCAGTACACAATAAATCTGTATTGCTTTACACCTAACTCGTGTAGGAAATTCTTCATCCATAAAGTTTCTTTGCAACCTTCAGTGATTGCAATATCTTCTGCTTCAATGGTAGACAAAGTAAGACACTGCTGGAGTCAGGACTACCATAAGACAAGACCTGTAAAGGTAAGCAAATATACTAATAGGGATTTTCTAGAATCAACATCTGCTGTCATTTCTGAAGCCGTATACACTTGTAATATAGGTTTATCATCACCAAAATATAAACATGCCTTGGAAGTGCCTCGGAAGTGCCTCTGAGATATCTGAAAATCCACTTCATTGTTGTCCAATGCTCTTTGCTCGGATTGAAGAGAAACCAGTTGACTACACTAACTACATGAGCAATATTTGGTCTTGTACAAATCATGGTGTACATTAAAATACCAACTGTTGAAGCATAAGAAACTTATTTTATCTCTTACTTCTCTTTATCACTTATAAGACAATGCTCAAAATTAAGCTTGAAATGGCCTGCAAGTGGAGAACAAACAGATTTTGCCTTATTCATGTTAAATCTTTCAAGAATCCTTTCAACATATGCTTTTTGAAATAACCATAACCTCTTAGATTTTCTATAGCGGGAAATCTTCATGCCAAGAATATGTTTCGCTAGTCCCAAGTCCTTTATTGCAAAATACGTTTTAAGCTCTCTCTTCATATTGTCAATTTTACTAGCACCCTGGGCAACTATCAACATGTCATCCACATAAGGCAAAAGAATGATGAAATCATTATCACCAACTTCTTCATAAAATCACAGTGGTCGCACATAGTCTTACTGAAACCATTATTCTCTATGAAAGAATCAAACTTCTTGTACCACTATCTTGATACGTGTTTCAGCCTATACAAACTTTTCTATAACTTCATACAAGTTCTTCTTTACCTTTGATACTAACCTTTCAAGTTGCTCAATATATATTTCCTTCTCTAAGTCACCATGTAAGAAAACTATCTTTACATCAAGTTGTTCAATCTCCAAATTCAAGCTGGTTGCTAACCCCAAAACAAATCGAATAAAAAACATCTTCACTACAGGAGAAAATATCTCTTCAAAATCAACACCTTTCTTTTAACTAAAACATTTTACAACCAATCTAGTCTTGTACCGCTATTGTGAGTTATTTTCAGTCTTCAACCTGTAAATCCATTTGTTCTTCAGTGCCCTCTTTCCCTTAGGAAGCTTTACTAAGTTATAAGAGTGGTTTTCATTCAAAGATTTCATCTCCTCTTGCATGAATTTAACTCACTCATTTTTATACTAGTGAGACATGGCTTCTTCAAAACATTCTGGCTCTCTTTTATTTATAAGCATAACATATTCAAGTGGAGCATATCTATTTGAACGTCACCGTTCTCTAGTGAATATTCTCAATTTTAGCTCAACTGGTGGTGCAAGAGGTTCTGAAGGTTTTGCTTAACTGGTTATGTTGGGCCACTATTATTATCCTCTTCAGCCCTCCCATATCACCATGAACTACAGGTGAAGAAACTGAAGTTAGAATAATAAGAATATCTGGAGATAACTGAGACTCATCACTCTTTTTTGCATCATCAACTATCTAATTTTCAAGGAACACAACATCTCTATTTCTAATCAATTTCTTTGCCACTGGATCTTATAATGTGTACCCAAATTCTTTATGCCTGTAGCCTAATAAAATACATTCCTTAGCTTTATTGTCAAGCTTTGATCTCTCATCTTTAGGGATGTGAACATATGCTATGCAACCAAACACTCACAAGTGTTTATAAAAAAACAACTTTCCCAATCCAAACTCTATTAGGTATATAGTCATCTAATGTTAATCAAGTCAACTGTAGTACGAATAGCCTCCACCCATAAAGATTTAGGAAGTTAAGCATAAAAAAGCATACACCTGACTCTCTTTTGAATTATTCTATTCATCCTTTTTGAAACACGATTCTGTTAAGGGGTTTTTGGTACAGTTTTCTCAAGTCTTATTCCATGAAATCTGTAATATTGCTCAAATAGTTCTTTGTACTTACCACCATTATCTGCCTTGACATATTTTAATTTTCTTTTTATTCCTCTCCCAAGATAAGCATAAAAGAAATTAAATGTATCAAGTAGTCAATCTTTAGATTTTAAAGCAAAAGCCCACATGTTTCTAAAACAGTCATCAATAAAAGTCACAAAATAAAGTGTAGCTTCTATTGATCTATTTTGTATCATGCAAACATCAATGTGAAATAATTGTAACTTTCTAGTGGAGAAAAGCTTTTAAAAGCTACTCTGTGTGTCTTTCCAGGTAAGTACTGAACACATGTCTTGAGGGACATACTTGCGAAGCTGGGTAGAAATTCTTTTCTGATAAGAGTTTTTAACCCTTAGTCAACTTAGATCTTCCTTCACCAAATTGGTTAATATAACCATCATCATTAAGCTTGCCTGTAGAAATCAAATTAAGGTGAATATCCGGCACATGTTTGACATCTTTAAGTAACAACTTACAGCCAATATTGGTTTCCAAGCAAATATTTCTTATGCCAACAACATTGGATTGACCCTCATTTTCCATCCAAACATGGCCATAATCGTCATTAACATAAGATGTGAAGTAATCACAATATGCTGTAACATGAAATAAAGTACCCGAATCAATCACCCAATCACTGGTATGGCAAGGAAGATTTATAGAGCTCTCATCATAAATAATATCCATATTATCATTAACTATAGCTGCAGTATTCTCTTTGTTATTTTTTTAGGCATCACTCTTTTTTTTTGCCTTTTCTCTTTTCTATAATTTATACTCCCTTTTAATGTGACTCATTTTCTGACAATGAAAGCACTTCATGTTTCTCTTCTAGGACTTAGATGTTCCTCTAGGGTTATTATTTTTTTGTTGGTAGGAATTTCTATTTTGGTTTCTCTCTTGCTTTTTCGAAAACAAGTGCATTTGACTTAGATTCTTTACTCCGTGGCTTATTTGTAACTATATGTAAGGTTAGTTTCCCATTCCGCACTGAATTATTCATTAACATCACTAACGTCTTTCAACTATTAGCCAAAAAGTTAAGCAACAACATTATTTGTAACTAATCATCTAGAATAATCTTCACAGTCGTTAGCTGATCAATCAAGCTCTGAAATTCACTAGTGTGTTTAATTATATTATGCCCTTCCTTTTTATTTTAAGCTAACAAGCCTTTTCATCATATTTGTTTTATTCTGTACCGTCGACTGCTCATACATTGTTTTTAATTTTCTCCAAAGAACATTAGCCCTGGATTCCTTCTCAGCATGGTGGTACACACTCTGATCAATTTATGATCTAATAGTATCCACAACTTGCTAGTTTAATTAAGCCTATTTCTTATCATCTAAATCGGCGTGTTTAACTTCTATCATAGACTTTCAAATACCATAATGCTATAACTTTAATTTAATCATGCATGCCGAGGATTCCTCCATCTTGACCATATAAGTAATAAAACACACAACTTGATGCTTTGATATCACTCTGTTGGGAAAGAGACTCATATAAGCAGCTGCAAATTAAGCGGAAACAAAACTCCTTTACTCTTTGTGTGATTAAAATAGGATGTGTACCACAAACAAATAGGCAAAAAATAAAGCAACAAATCAACTACAAGATTTTTACGTGGAAAACCCAAAGTGGTAAAAACTATGGGACCATAGTCTGAAATAATCTTATACTATATTAAGAAGATTACATCGCAAATTCTTATCTAGATAATACTAGAGGCTAACAACATTAAGAATCTCAATATTCTTGGCTTACAGTAACAACATAATGGATGTCCTATTAAAAAGTAGATATTTTGAATAGTAGCCAACGAGAGGATAAAATAAAAATCAAGGCCAGTAGGATTGTAGAGGGCGGTGTCAGAACTTAACTTAAAAATTAGGAGAAAATGGAGTTAATTTCACATTCCAATAATCCAATCAAAGATTGAAACCCAAGCTCTCAAATATAAATATTGCGTCACTATTCTCTCTTCTCTCTCTCGTCTTTTTCTTCTTCACCAAAAGTTACTGTCGTCTCCACTTATTCTTCTTTACATGGCCATGTTTTCAACTTTCATGGTAAATTTCATCGAAGTCCAAAGCTTAGTAATAATTACAAATCAAGAAAACTATTTGGACATTAGGCATTTTAGGCCTTAAATAAAATAGACCCGAAATCGATCCATCAACCTTTGTCCAGTGAGCTACATGACTATTAGTCTATTATCAAGATTCTCATGAATTGCTTAAAAGGAGATCATTTCAGAGTTTATTAGACTAATGGTGTGTGCAATCTCTAATTCTATGGGTGTCAATGTGCAGGTGTACACAAGTAATATATTGATGAGTATTCAAATCGTCTCCAAAGGGATTGATGTCATCAGAGTTGCAACAATAATCTTAACAGTGCAATTTTGTTTTAATTAAAATAAGACACTTTGTGAAATTAATAAACTAATTAAAATAAAAAATGCAATAAAGAAAATTTACAGTTAAATAAAAGGATAAAACTAATGAGAATGGAAAAGTTGAGTGAATAAACTCACTTAATGGCCTTGAGTATTTTTCAGTTACAGTACAATTGCTATAGCATCCACTACAGCACTGGGCAGAATCCTTCATGCTTCCTCAGCTGTCGCCTGTTGGATATCTTATTTCTAATGCAACCTAATAGTGACCAATTGTAACACCAACATTAAATATAATATTAATTGATCTAGGTTCTATTTACCCTACAAGGTGAATCCATATGTTTAGTTCATCACCAATTTTAGATCAAGTATGACCCTATTCAAATTGAGATTCACTCAACTTGGGAAATTCAATCTAAAACCACTTATTGTCTTAATGAGATTCACTAAGTCAGATATTTTTTAGGCTTTTTCTTAACTAGTATCCTTAAATAGGTGGTGAGACGAAATAGAGAATTAAAATAAATACAATTAACATAAAATGCTATAGCAAACACAGAGCAACACACATATGACAGTAACAAATCCATTAAGGTCGTTTATTACTCATTTACAATCAAATTCAGTTCATGATTTGCAATAGAAAAGTAAATAAAAGAGTTTCAGCCATTAAATACATCCTCATAATAAAATAGAAAATGAGAAAATAAGAAAAAGAACTGATTTCTATTTTATGCCTGTGATTTCTCCTTTGTTTCAGCCTTCAATCTCTCTCTTGATTTATGTTTCTCTTGTATTTTTCTCTCCAATTTTTTCCTTAGGTGATTGCTATTTTTTTTTTTTTCAAGGGTGCTCCTTTTATAGCTTAGAATTAGTGCAACCAAAAGTCTAAGGTGCGTATCTTCAATTTTTGGAAACTTCAGATTGTAATCTTTTAAGTATCTCGCTCGAAATCTTCTTTATCAATGCTCTAGGATTGCTACAGTAATAGTGCTACGGCAATGGTGCTACTACAGGTCACTTAAAATTTAATCTTCTGGTAACCTACATTTATGCATCTGATCTAAGCACAAATTAATCTAAAACAATCTAAATTTATTAAAAATAAACTAAAATAGATATTCATGCAAAAATTTAACTAAAATGCAATGAAAACACATTATTTACTTTTTAAGTATTGCTAATTTAAGCATAAAAGTATTGTGATAACTCTCATTTCATAGAGTTATCAACTAACTCAAACAATTTTGTCCCAAGACAATATATTACGAGAATACTATTGTGGCTCGAGAGCTATCCACTTTATATGGAGGAAAAGGGTAAGATAGGACTCATGGCAATTAAGATAGATCTTGAGAAAGCTTATGATTGGCTTTATTAGGCCTTCTTACATGAAACACTCATTTAAGTGGGTTTGCAAATGGATTTCATTAGGGAGACTATGGAGTGCATTACTATAGTGAAAAAGCGGGTTTTATGGAATAGTGAGCTTACTGAGGAATTCCATACATCTAGAGCCATCTGTTAAGGAGATCCCTTATCAGCTTATATTCTTGTCTTGTACATTAAGTGCATGTTTGGAAGTTAGGATTAAATATGGGATTGGATTAACTTTGGGATTAAATATTTTATTCCATGTTTAGCTACTTTGT
This sequence comes from Atalantia buxifolia, assembly GCA_030444775.1. Taxonomy (NCBI): domain Eukaryota; kingdom Viridiplantae; phylum Streptophyta; class Magnoliopsida; order Sapindales; family Rutaceae; genus Atalantia; species Atalantia buxifolia. The sequence continues at coordinate 13,951,450 of CM059839.1, forward strand.
TTGGATTAGATTAGGGTGGACTAAATTTAAATTTAGTTCTTAAGTCATATGATTAACAATTCCAATTTATAAGTGAGTTTAGATGGGATTACAATAAGAGAAACAAATTTATTCATATTTCGTTCATAAATAACACTACTTTTTATTTGTAACCTAAAATTTAATTACTTAATTAATTATTTATTCATAATTTACTTAAATTTATTTTTATTTTTTTATAGTCTAATTAAATTGATACTTTTACTCCAATAAAATTAACTATTTAATAATTTGTTACAATAATTGATTGTATTAAATTTAATAATCACCAATGTAATATTAAAAATAATCATGGAAATTAATAATACAAGTAAATAATTGATTTTATATATACATTATTCGCTAACTTTTGGATAAAATAGAATATATCTAAAATATTTAATAAAAATTAATTAAATAATCAAATAATTTTATTAATTTATATTTGTTTGTTATAATTATGACTACCCAATAACTAAATTACTACATATTTAATGCTCTTATTAATTACCTTTAAATTAATTTGAATTATTACCCTTAAATATTTATAAATATTTATAAATATTATTTTTGTATTTAAATATGATTTCACATTGTCCAATTTGATAATGTACCAAACATAGTACAATATATAATATAATCTAGCTTAATCCAATCCAACTTAATCCAGTCCAAGTCTAATAATTAGTCCAATCCAATCCTGCGTGCCAAACGTAACCGAAAAGGCTTAATCATGGGACTCATACTGCAATAAAGGACAATAAACCGACGTAATACGACTCTCTTAGCATCGATATCCTTAAAGCACATGTTCTTTATTAATGACATACGCCTTCTCTGAAAAGCTTCCTGTAAGTAGGCTCGAGTTATTAATTTTATCTTGGATGTGTTTTGTAAAAGTTCAAGTGCTAAAGTCAGTAAAACATAAACCCACGTCTACTTTTCTAAGAATGTCAATTACCTAGATTCAAGGGCTATTGCTGAGATTACTAGTTTTTTGTTACTAATAATCTTGGGAAGTATCTTGGGATGCTTTATTAAATAGCAAGGTTACTAAGGAGAATTGTTAGGAAAATACCTATCGAGGTTATTGAGCAAATTAATTAAATTTGTTGTCAATTCATAGAGAGTGCTTTAGAGGGGAAACGAAAGCTCAATCTCTCTAGTTGGTCTAGTGTTTGTCATCCTAAAATATGTTGGGTGCCCTTGGGCTTTAGAATTTCACCTTTATGAACGAGGCTATTCTAATGAAAATTGGCTGGAGCATAATGGTGTCCCCTCAAAGCCTCTGGGTTCAAGTTCTATTGACTATGTATGGTTTGAGCACGACAAATTTACCTTTACTTTGAATGTAGGATAGGCTCTTACTTATGGAAAGCCATTAGCAATATCTGGAAGCATGTTCTGGATAGTATTCATTCGGTAATAGACAATAGGAAACGAGTTTGCTTTTAGAAGAATTGTTGGGCTGATGACAATATTTTCTTAGGGAATCATTCTATTTAACCCACTCCTATTAAGTTAAGTCTAAGTATGTAACTGAGCTTGTTACACTAGATGGTAAATAGGGCTGGTAATCCTTTAAGCATCTGATCCTAAAAATTGTTGCCATAAAGCCACCTAAGGGCGATTGCTGGGGCTAATAAAATCATTTGCGCCCACTCGGATTGGGCTAAATTTGTAAGAAAATTTACCTATTGTTCTCTAAGCAACCGAATTTCCAATAATGAGCATGTGGCATGGAATTGTGTTTGGAAGTGGAAAGGCCCTCATCATATACGTGTGTACCTATAGATGATTAGGCATGGAAGACTCAAGACTAAAATAAAATTATGCAGAAGACACATTTAAAACAATGACACCTGTGATCGTTGTAGGTGTGCTATAAAGGACATTATTCACACTTTTAGAGATTATGTTCACGCTAAATGAATATAGAATTGTTTGGTTTCTAATGGATTCAAAGAAAAGTTTTTTGCATTGGGTTTATGGCATTAGAGGATAAGCAATTGAAGAAACTAGTGGCAGAATGATTGTGCAACTGTCTAGGCTTGTCATTTTGGTGTTGCTGTTTAAAAAATTTGGTATTGGAGAATCTATTGTCTTTTTGCAAGCATTACAACAAGCAACATTCAAATAATAGACGAGATCAAAGTTTGGGTGGAAGAAATAAAAAGGGTTCACATGTTGTCTCTGAATGTGATCTCCACTAGGGTAGTGAAATGGATTAGTTGGAAAGTGAAATACTAGCTAGACAACCCAAGAGGGGGATGAATTGGGATTTTAAAACTTAAGCTAAACAAAACACACAACAATTCAATTTATTCCCTTAATGAAATAAAAAAATAAATTTAATAAAGCACAATAATAAAAGAGTAAGGGAAGAGAGAGCAAGCACAATGATTTTTACATGGTTCGTTAACCCCTGCCTACGTCCACGCCTCCAAGCTCACTCGGCTTGAATAGCTCGGCTTGAGGATTTCACTATTCAAGCCTCCCAAGGCTTCAAGTTCTTTACAATTGACTTCCAAAGTGTCAATAAACTTTTACAATCAAGAGATTATCTCTCTAATCTCTTCACCCTAAGTGTTTCTTACACTTGTACACTCACAATTTGATGAGAAATGAAAATTATAACAAACAACTCTCTTTTAGAGTGGATATACAAATGATAGCTCAATTTAATCTATGGTGATTTTCAAATTTGGAAGCTCAAAATATGTTATTTACACTTGTTAATGCTTGCAAGAGTCTTTAAATTGAAGTTGGAGTTGAGTTTTTATAGCTAAAGCCCGAAAACTAACCGTTATAGACAAATTCTAGCAACCAAGCAGCTACCTGCTTAATTTATCAGGCTCGCTGCTTCAGAACAATAAATTTACTGTTAAAATTGAATTATGCTACAATAATATTGTTCACAAAATTATATTTGTGCCCAAAACTTTTTGTAATTATACTATAGCCTAAAATGTCACAGAACTTTGCAAAAAGGTCCAATTTTAGAATTTCTAAATAATACTTGTTATTTTCAAAACTTTCTAAATTATGATATGGCCCAAAATATAATAATATTTTTCAAAGAGATCCTTTTCAAAATTTAACATACTACTTATAAATTTAAAAATTCTCAAAATCTTTCAATTTAGTCCAAAATTTGAAAATATGAAATTTTCCTCAAGTAGTTAGCCGCTAGCCCTCAGGCGGTTAGCCGCTAACTCTCTGTCTATTTTTGAATATTTTCACTCGGGTCCTCAAATTTTTATAAATTATAGTGTGGCCCAAATCGTTTCAAATGTTTGCAAATAAGTCTAAATTCAAGATTGAAAACAATACTTATTAAAATAAAAGATGGTAAAACTTTTTCATTTTAGTACAAATTAGTCAAATCCACAAAATACTTTATCTTATAAATATAAAACCTTTTGGTTTATAAAAAGTATTGATTTAAAAAAAATCTTGAGCTTCTCAAATGTTAAACCATGCATTAATTAAATCATACCGGCTTTATAAGAATTTGTCACAATAATTAGTCAATTGAGCTCTAAAATTTATTCTTGATTGCGTCGTTGTCCATTGAGTATCTTGAACTTGATTTCACTTGTATAAACATTATCCTTCAAGAACTAGTGAACTTGTGAAATACAATATTTATTAAATCACTTAAGAAACATGTTTGTTATCTTCAAAATTAAATTATGTGTACCCCTTTAGGCTAACAGAAAGCTCCCTCATGGCCCGATTTCAAACTAAACATTGATGGATCACGCATTGCACTAGGTTAACTAGTGTTGGGGGCCTGCGTAGGGACGACATAGTTGGTGGCTTTGGTATGAATGTTGGCTCATGCTCCATTACAATTGCTGAGCTTTAAGGCATTTGCAATGGTTTTCTTCTTGCATCGAATATGTTGGGTTCACTTATTGCTATTGGTGTCAATGTGTAAGTGTACACAAAAAATAATGTACTGATGATTATTCAGATCGTCTCCACATGGATTGATGTTACAGGATTTGCTACAATAATCTTAATAGTGCAATTTTAGGCTAAAATAAATTAAAATAAAATATTTAATATGATTAGTAAACTAACTGAATTAAAAATACAATAAACAAAGTGTAATAAGGAAATGACAAGTCAAAATTAAGGATGTATTCAATGGAAAATGAGTAGTTGAGTGATTAAACTCACTTAATGGTATTAACTATTTTTCTAAATACAGTACTATTGTTATAACATCTATTACAGTACTTGGCAGAATCCCTCATACATCCTCAGTTGTCGTCTGCTGAATGTCTTATATCTAAATGCAACCTTACATTGAAAAGTTGTTACACTAACATTAGATATAGCATTATGCATTCTAAGTTCCAATTGCCTTACAAGGTGAATTCTTATGTCTAGTTCTTCACTAATCCTAAATTAAGTAGGATTCTATTCAAATTGAGATTAAATCAATTTGGGAAACTCAACCACAACAAAGTTTAGTCCAAGAATAAAGACAAAGAAATATAAAAACTTGTTTTAGCCATCAAATACATTCCCATGAAGAAATAAAAACAACAAAATTAAGTTCTGCTAAGTCTTTGAGATCTCTCATCTTCTTTCTCCTTGAATCCTCTTGTTGGACCCTCAAATCTCTTTTATTCTCTCTTTTTTTTTTATCTATGATTTTTCTTAAATGTCGGCTCTCTATATTGTTTCACTCGTATTTTTTTTTTATATATCTTAGAATTAAGGAAACCAAAGGCATGTGTCCACGTGTCTCCATATTTTGGAAACCTCGAATCGTAATCTTCTTGTACCTATCGTTGTTTTGTCAGTTAACATGCGCGAAATCTTGTCTGCAGTTGCTATAGGATTGCTGCAGCAATGGCTACATCATTTTCTCTATTTCATACTTGTTTTATTTCCTCTGCAGTCAAGTTCTTTTGTCATCTCCACAAGTCTGTTGCTACAGCTTTTTATCCATAAAGCTTTAGCTTTTTATCACCTAAAATAATGCATATAATCAGAGTACTAAGTGATAAGAAACGAAATCAATTTATTAAAAATTAACTTAAACAAATGTTATGCAAAATGTAACTAAAAATGCAATAAAAACACATCATTTACATTATACCTTATAGTGATTTAAGTCTAAAAATGCCATGATAACTCTCATTTCATAGGGTTATCACACCCCCGAACTTAAATCATTACTTATCCTCAAGCAATGACAGCCGTATTAATACTTCACTCACACAATGATGCAACAAACAACTTAGCTCTGTCATCTAGCCTATTAGGATTCATTAACCCTCATATCTCATTCTTCAACATGCAAAATTACCATATGCAGTTCTAGTTCTAGACTTAAGTCTTATTCTATCCAAAGTGTGCATGTGCACTTTGAGTAAGTTCCAGAGTTACTACAGCATCACACAAACATCAAATATAACTCAAAAATAAAACAACATACATTTCTATTTACAGGGAACATGAATAAAAAATGGCTTCAAACTATGTTATGTCAATTATAATTTTCTTTTAATCTTTTTTTTTAAAGTCATACCCTTCAGTGTATCATTGATTTTTCATGTGAATGCCTATCACTTGTAATGATAAAACCCAATTACTTGACCAATGTACAGATCACATTCGCTGTAGCACAAACATCTAAAATGTTATAACACAGTCTTATCTTTGGACACCTTTAACTCAAGGCTGAACGTGGAGCTCGTGAACAGACCTGAATACTCAATATCCTAGACAAAGAATCTATCTTGTTCTCTCTTTCAATTTTTTTCTTTTCTTTTTTGGGTTGCTACAGTAATACTCATAACTCTCGCTGCCTTTTTACTCATGTTTGCATATAAGGTACATATTTAGTTCTGGTTACTTAGCAAGAGTCATTGAACTAGAATTTTATTTCATATCTAGCATATACCCTAATAATTATTAAGACAAAGTTTCAACTTTTTTCTATAAACTATCTCTACTTGGCTGTTATTCATCCAAATTTTCATCATTCAATTCTTCCTCATTGAGTTTTCTAATTCAAATATAAATGCTAGATAAACAGAGCTACACACACAACACAAACACATACATTTACAGACATTTTACACCATAGCACAACCCTAAACTTGAGAGATGTTGTGTCCTCACATGCACTCAAAATAATTAAAAAAAGCATACACTAACAAAAATAAATGTAAAATAAACAAGGTAAAATAAATTAAAAAATGAAAAGTTTTAGAAATACAAAATTAAACTGGGCTGGCAAGGGATACTCCCCTGTTGTCAGAAACTATGCTACAGCACATGCTGTAAAGGTTCACTTCTTTTTTGATCCATTTCTTAGACACTTCTTTGGTAAACTAGTGGTGTAGCAATTGACTATTTCGTCTTGTAGCTTTTGGTTGGGCTGGTTTTAAGGGTTCGAGCAATTTCTATGACTTTGGGCCAAGTTGGCTTTACTTTTTTAAGTTTTGGTTCTTCTGGTGCTCGCAGTGCTGTAGCACTTGTAGAAGGTTGTGCCTTTTTTTTTACTAGACACTCTTGGAGTTGTAACTGAAGACTCGGTGGGATTTTTCATTGTGGAAGCTGGTGAAAGAGTTGTGGTTAATGGTTGCTCAACAGTGATGCTCGTAATGATTTCCCTCAAACTCTTCTTTGCTTCTTCTATCCTTATAGCTCTGCTAATAGCCTTTCCCTTAGGCTGCATCAATATCCTCTTTCTCCTCTATCTCGGACTCTTCATTGATCAAAATTTTCTCTTTACCTTGCTTTTGAGAGTCATAATTGGTGGTTTTTATTCCTTTTTCTATTCTTCACTTTCTTTTTCTTTTTCTACTTTAGCATCTTCAGCATTCTTTGTCTTACTACTACTGTTCTGCTGACTCTCTTTTACTCTCTTCTTCTTCACTTTCTACTATTGGAGAAGTCTCCTCAGCTCTCTGAAATCTGCATGTTTGCTCTTCATATACATGGCAAATTGATGTTTTTTTGCTTCAAGGTGCAGTAAGTAAGACTAAAACATCTGATTTTCCTCTTTCTGTGATTGGACACATGCATTTAAGCTTTCACTAAGTTCCAGCAGCATCTTCTCAATCCTTGTGGCTTGCTCTACTTTAGCTATAATAGGGTGTTCTAGGGTTGCTGGATAATAGATTCCACAACAATCCTTTCAACTATCCTAGCTGTAATAGCCCCTTCATTTTTCACTCTCTCATAAATTGCCTCAAATTTTACCTTAAAGGCCTTACAAATGCTTGTGATCGGTGAATGAAATAACAAGGTAGTAGACTTTTGTTTTTTTTATGTACACTCTCTAATTTCTTGTTCAATGATCTTTCACAAATCAATGGTTAACCTCTTTACTATAGTAAAAAAAAGTATAGGTCGATCTTGGAAAATAATAGTTGTATGGGTGGTCGACATCAGTCTAGATGTTAAACATTTCACCCAAACCTTAGGAATAGGCTTTAGATCTATCCTATTGACCATTGTACCCTCCTCATTTATCCATTTGCGTCCTTGAACAGTCAAGGTTTTAAAAACCTCCCGCAACTTCTTTACCGTCATGTTCTCAGCAAATTTGGTGTACTCACAATCAATAATAGTAGGCAAGTCATAAAAAGCATTGATAACTCGAGAATCTACTGGTACTTGAATATGCCTTACAAAGATGTTGCATTAGTCTTGCTATAACATGTTCGGATAGAACTCGTTAGCGACTGGGATGACTAGGCCTTGTGGGTGAAACAAAAACTTAACCCATCCTCTTCATGCTACAACAATATAGATGTTGTTTATCATCCAGATCAGTTGTTTTAGAGATTGGAAACCCCTTTTCTTCTAGAATTTTTTGAGGCTCGATAATTTCTTCATATTTTTCCTCAGCTTTAAAGTTGTAGAAATGCTCAGGGTCCTTCTATCTGCCAGCATGTGATTTAATTTTTCACATTGTTGTATCAATTTGAACTGAGTTTTGTTGCAATGAAAAGAATAGAACATGGAAAAGAAAGGTAAAGATGTTGAGAGTTACAGATGGGGCGAGAAAGAGTAACAGTGAATTTGAAATATTGAAAGTGAAAGTAAATCCCTAATTTATAGCAAAAGGAAAGTGGGAAGAGAAAGGTAATTAATATGATAAACTTGGAAATAGTTTTTGAATTTTAAAAACAAGTTTTAATTGGAAAGGAAGAGATATGTGTCATGGTAAATTAGGGATTGGAAAATCATCATTGTCATAAATTCTAAGCTCATGTCAGCCCTTTAACAGTAAAAATCCAAAGTTAGACAGTGTAACAGTAAAAATTCATTGCTCTAATAATTAATTCGTTGCTGTAGCGATAATAGTAAATTCCTCTGTTGTTTGAGAACTATCTTTTGTCTGCCATGCTGTAAATGATGCTGCAAACAATTCTTTTCTGCTTTATTACCCATTTTTTTTTAAGTCAACTTCTACTTACTGCAATTTAACACAATAAAAGAAAATAAAGAAAGTAGATGCACAATTAAAATAACAAAAAGAAAATTAAACAATTTTCAAAACTAAATTGAATTCTTTTAAAAAAATTAAAACAGCTTCCTTACTAAGTTGCTTCCTAATCAGTGCTTGATTTTAGGTCCTTCATCTTGACCATTCCTGATTACTCAAGTTGGATATTTTAAGAAAAAAATCCTCCCTTGGATTGTTCACAGTAGCTCCAATGTAGTGCTCCACTCTTTGTCCATTCACCTTGAATTCCTGACCTATCCTTTCATCTTATAGCTTCGCAGCCCCATGAGGATAAACTTTGATAAGTTTAAAAGGTCTTAACCATCTAGACTTTACTTTTCCAGGGAAGCGCTTTAATCATAAATTATAGAGTAGGTCTTTGTGTCTTCGAATGAGCTCCTTCAGCTAGATTTTCTTGTCATGCCATTGCTTGGTCCTTTCATTGTAGAGTCTTGCATTTTCATTGGAGAACAATCTCAACTCTTATAGCTCATAAAGCTGGAACTTCCTCTACTTTGCTGTAGCAGTCATATCCATGTTCAATTGTTTTATCGCCCAATATGTTTTGTTCTTCAACTTTAAAAGCAAATGACAAGCCTTGCCGTAAATAATTTTGTATGGCGACATGCGAAGTGGGGTTTTGTAAACTGTTTTATAAGCATGTACCGAGTCATTTAATCTAAAAGACTAATCATTTCTATTTAGATTCACCACTTTCTCCACAATCATTGTTATCTCCCTATTCGACATTTTTGCTTGGCCACTTATTTGTCGATGATTTGCTATAGTAACCTTATGCTTGATCCCATACTTAGTCAATGGTTCAGCAAGCATCCTATTGCAAAAATGGGTTTCTTCATCACTACAATGGCTCTAGGTGTGCCAAATCTTGAGAAAATGTTCTTCTGAAATTTAATTCTAATTTCTTATTGTTTATCTCCTCTTGCATCACTACATTGGCACATTGGTTGGCAATGCTGCAGCTTCTACCTATTTGGATACATAGTCTATAGCAACTAAAATGTACAAGTTGCCAAACGATGGTGTAAATGGTCCCATAAAATCTATTCTCCAGACATTAAAAAGTTCAACTTCTAAGGTGTTGGTTAGTGGCATTTCATGCCTTTGAGAGATGTTTCTTGTTCTTTGGCACTTGTCATAGCATTTAACAAACTCATAAGCATCTTTTAAAATAGAGATCTAGTAATAACCTGATTGAAGAACTTTTGTTGATATTTTGTGTCTTCCAAAATGTCTACCATATGCTGCATCATAAGAAGACCGCATAATATTTGGAATTTCTTCATCAAGAACACATCTTTTGATGACATGGTCTGAAAACATCTGGTGCAAGTAAAGATCATCCCACTGATAGCTCTTGACATCATAGAGAAACCTTTTTCTCTGCTAGTAGCTCAAATAAGGAGGTAGTAACCCACTCACTAAATAATTAGCAAAATCTGCATAACATGGAAATCCAAATTGTTGTAGTATCTATGTATGCTGTATTATTTGCAACTGCTTATCAGGCACATTTTCTATTAGATCTTCCTTAGTTAGAGTGCTTGCATCTGCTTCCAGCCTTAAAAGATGATATACTACTTGATTCTCAGTGCCTTTTCTATCCTTGATTTCTAGGTCAAACTCTTGTAGTAACAGAATCCACCTAATCAACTTTGGTTTGGCATCTTTCTATGAAATTAAATACTTTATAGTTGAGTGATTTGTATAAACAGTCATTTTGGTGCCAACAAGTAAGTTCTGAATTTATCAAATGCAAAAACAACTACTAGCAACTCTTTTTCAATGGTAGTATAATTGAGTTGTGCATCAGCTAGGGTCTTGTTGGTATAAAAAATAGAGTGAAAAATCTTACCTTTCCTCTACCCTAGCACTGCTCCAATAGGGTGGTTGTTGGCATTATACATCAACTCAAAAGGCATACTCCAAGTCGGTGCTACAACAACTGATGCTGTAACAAAAGCTCTTTTCAACTCTACAAAAGCCTTTAGGAAATTGTCATTAAAATTGAAGGGTCTGTCATGCTCTAGCAACATGCATAAAGGTTTGGATATATTGAAAAAAATCCTTAATAAATCATCTATAAAACCCAACATGTCATAAGAAGCTTCTTATGCCCTTGATTGAAGTAGGTGGCGGAAGTTTATCAATCATCTCTATTTTTGTCTTATCCACATCTATTCTCTTTCTGGAGACCCTATGGCCTAAGGCTATACCTTTTTGTACCATAAAATGACACTTCTCCCAAGTCAACATTAAATTTGTCTCCTCACATCTTTTAAGTACATTTTCTAGATTATGTAAACAATTATCATATTATTCTTCAAAAACTGAGAAATCATCCATGAATGCCTCAAGTGTTTGCTCAACCATTTTTAAAAAAATAGACACCATACACCCCTGGAAAGTTACAAGAGCATTGCAAAGGGCAAATGACATCATTCTGAAGGCAAAGGTTCCATAGGGACAAGTGAATGTTATATTCACAGAGTTGGGTTGCCGCAATCTTGGAAACTGTTTCATAGAATTGCAAAGGTTGATATTGAAGACAATTTGTACTTTTCATCAATAAATACATTATAAAATTTAATTCTAATTTCTTATTGTTTATCTAATCATTGAAACTTGAATTATTATTTTTGAACATGTTTAACTAAATTTATGAATTTTTGAATCAGGAAATCTGTGCTTATATCATCAACAAGCAATTTTAATGTTTTTGTGGAAAATCAGTTTTTCGGTATGCTTTTGAACTCTAATTAATTTTGTGAAATTTATATTGAATGTCAACATGTTCATAGTAGCTATTTGTAATATTTGAGATTTTCCTGACATACTTATAGGTTGTTAGAAATCAACTCCTAGAAGATGATCCAGCGTAGTTTAGTCTTAAGTGATGAGCATATAATATATACAAATTTTACCCTTAATTATATAATTGCTAGTTATTTTTATTTGTTATTTTTAATTAATTATATTATTTTTTTAAATAGGGCATTAATTGGAGAGTATGAATTGAAAGTACATAAGGAATAACAATTAGACAACATTAGAGATCAAATCAATTTGTAGAAGCAATTAAGTAGATGTGCATGAAATTCAATCTGACGAAACCGAAGCCAATAAATTAAATTGTCCATGCTTGTGCAAACAAAGAAGAAGTTTGAAGTTAAAGTTGGCAGTATATTAAACAAAGCTTATAATTAAGTCTTTGAATAGAAAGTCAGAATAGAATAAAGGAAATAAGTCAATAGTTTTTGGCTTTTATTATTTTCAAATACGTGGCAGGCTTAAGACTTTTGCTTGTAAGAGTTGGTTTAGTGATAAGAATCACAATAGGATTTGGCCAATAATTGCATGGTCCTTGGCATTGTATACAGGTAAGCTAGGGACACAAGAAGGAGAGAGGCATTCGGCATTAGAGAAGAGGAGCGGTAGTAGTAATAGTTTGGTTTTCCCATGGCTGGTTTTATTTTATTTGTTTCTTTCTATCTAAGTATGTCTAGCTAAACTTCTTATACTAAGGTTAAGGATGAAACCTTATTCAATGAAATAATTATCTTTTTATTCAATTATTTCTCTACATATGTTAATATTTATGGTTTTATTTTCACATGATTAGTTGATGTTATTAAATTTTTTCACCAATTCTGTCACGCATTATTGATTGTTAGGATTAGTATTTGACTAAATCTATGCTTGGATCTATGAAATTTATATGACTATCTTTGATTATGTGTCTTTCATTAAATTGTTTACAAAGAGTGCTTAGGAAAACTTTGACTCTTTGTTATTCAATAAGTTTATATGGATGCTTAGATATTATATTATTAAGAAGAAAAAGCACCTACACAAGTTTAATTTTAATTGGGCTTAATTGTTATATCTATGAGATGACATACATTGATTTCGAGTTGTCATTCTAAAATTAGGGATTAATTGATAACTAGATAATTACTAGTTGAATAGTTGTGGATTATGAAACCTTGGTAATTTTTTGTCTTATTGAATTCTCCTTTACTTTAATTGCTTTCTTAGTTAAATTAGTTAAATTTCTCTTAAAACTAAATTTGCTCAACTAAGTTAGGATTAATATTAATTTTAAATTTAAATTAGACTTTTCAATTTACAGCTTGTGGGTTCGACCTCGTTACCACTATTCTATTTCTAGATTCACACGCTTACAAGTATATTAAAATTTTGTACAACATTAAGTAAGAGTTAGTGGTTTAATGATGTTTGGTTTCCTATTAAGGTCAAACTTCAATATGATATTGATGAGAATTTGTTTTGGTGATTATTGTTATATTTATTGTTTTATAGATTGTGTTTCGACTATAGATAATATTGGTTTTTATTTGGGAATAGTTATAAGATTAACGTTATGAGGTTTAATTTCAAATTTCTCTTGAGATTGTAGGGTGAATTTAGGGTGTTATAGTAGATTTTGAGTTAATGATAGACATACTTCTAGGTTGAAGCACTTAAATGTGAGGATTTTAACTGTGGATGGTTAATATTTTTTCGTAAGTAGCAAAATAAACAAATTAATCAAATAACTAAGAATTAATGACACATTTACAAATGATAGAGATGACCAACAGGTTGTGCCGACCGTCAAAAGAAGGCTTATGCGGGCTCATGCTCATGCCATGTGTCATGGCCCAAGCCTCCATGCATTGCTTGGCCCATAGAGGATTCTAGAGCTATGGAGACTTGTGTAGAGCATGTAGATATTTCCTTTGCAATTAATATGTTTAGGGGATAGTAGATGACTCTAGACACTCTCCTAATATTTCCTTGTATTCTATAAATAAGAGAGGGTCTCATTTGGCAAAATCAATCATAAACAATATACAATTTCCAACATCTAAGCATTGTAAGCATTTCTTTAAGCAATACAAATCATTTCCTCCCATCGTTAGTGAGTTAGAGTGAATACTCATTCCGGTTTTTGAATCCAGCAACAGATTTGGGTGTAAGGCTGACTTAACGCCAAGAGAGTGTGAATTTGGTGCCTAAGGCCGCATGGCATAGCGTGGGAACAAACCGGGTTGTGATAGTTGGTATCAGAGCCATCTACACTCGTGGGTAATTGCGTTGTTCGAAAGGAAGGATGTCGGAGATCACTCATGATGACCAAAGGGGGAAGGAGCCAAACCCCAATGCGAAGAAGAGGAAGAACAACAATGAGAAGTCGGTGGACTTGCTCAACGCGATAGAGAATCGGGTTTTCCGTAGGAAGATTGCCGTCGCTGAGATTAAAGAGCACCTAGAGATCTTTGAGCAAAAGATAGAGGAGGTGGATGGTCTTGGTGAGCGGATGTACGAACTAAACCAAGACGTGGTGGCACAACGCCAAAGCCTTGAAGAGTTCCAAGCGGTGGTCATGAACTTTATTAAGGTGCTAAGGGCTCAAGTGGAGGAGCTTCACGTGAGCCTTGAGGAGACCAAGACGAATTGGGCGCTTTGTAAGAAGGCGGTGGCCAGCGGGGTGCTCAACACCAATGTCACACCTCCAATGAGGGTCGAGGTTCCGAGGCCAATGAGGTACGGGGGCAAGTGGGATGCCCAGGAGATCGAGAACTTCTTGTGGTCCATAGAGAGGTACTTCGAGGCCACCAACATTCAACGTGAGCAAGGGAAGGTAAACATTGCGACCGAGTACCTTGAGGATCACGCGACCGCTTGGTGGCAACGGAAGCATGCGGAGATTGTGCGCGTGACATGCATCATCAACATATGGGACTTGCTGAAATGCGAGCTCAAGAGGCAATTCTATTCGGGAAATGTGGCGAATAAGACTTGTAAGAAGATGCGGGAGCTCAAGCACACGGGGCCTATCTCGAAGTATGTTGATGATTTCTCGAAGCTCATGCTAGAATCAACAACATGAACATGGATGACTTGCTGTTCAACTTCATGGAGGGACTTCAGCCGTGGCCATAACGAGAGTTGCAGTAGTGCCAAGTGAATGAGATCTCCATAGCCCTTACCGAGGCGGACACGCTCGTGGAATTCTGGAAGGCTGAGTCATCCAAGCCGAAGAAGGATGATAAGCCACAACATAGGAAAGGTGGGGGAGCGAAGGGAGACAAGCCGCAGCACCATGATGGCAAGGATAAGCCACAAAAGAATAATGGCCTGAAGGATGGTTTGAAGGATGGCAGGAAGGAGGCTAAGCGGAAACACAATTGCTTCCTTTGTGATGGGGATCATTGGGCACGGGAATGCCCAAAGAAAAAGGCTTTCAACGCCATGTTTAGCGAGATCGGAGAGAAGCAACTGGAGGCAACACTAGCAGATGCCGCCAACATAGGGTGTCTCCAACTTTTCAACGCGCTAAATGCCAAGTAAATTCCAGCCAAGGTGCAGGACAAGTTGCTCATGCACATCGAGGCCATAATCAACGGAAAACGAACCCAAGCCTTGATTGACAAGGGAGCGTCCCACAACTTTATCAAGGTGGATGAAGCTAAGCGGCTTGGACTCCAGGTTGAGAAATCGGATGGCTGGCTCAAGACGGTGAATTCGGAGGCCAAACTACTTAGTAGAGTAGCGCGGGATATGGAGCTACACTGAGGCCCTTGGCGAGGTAAGGCCAATTTCTCCGTTGTACCTTTAGATGATTTTACGCTTGTTTTGGGCATGGAATTTGTGCGACAGTTTAATGCGGTGCCACTTCTGAGGTACAACTTGATGTGTAACCTAGAGGGAGCCCCATGCATGGTCCCGACAGTGAGCAAGGCCACACCACCAGGCCAACTTTTCGCCATGCAAATCAGCAAAGGTTACAAGCGGCATGAGAACACATTTCTCGCCACCATTCATGAGGTTGGTGACGAGAATGACGCTTTGGCTATGGAGCCCATACCGGAGGCGGTAGGCCAAGTCCTTGAGGCGTATAAGGATGTGATGCCACTTGAGTTGCCAAAGCAGTTGTCGCCATGAAAGGAAGTAGACCACAAGATTGAGTTGAAGCCGGGTGCCAAGCCTTCTGCACGAGCACCTTATCGCATGTCTCCACCGAAGCTAGAGGAGTTGCGGAGGCAACTTAAGGTATTGGTAGATGTGGGATACATCCAACCCTCGAAAGCACTATACGGGGCACCTGTGTTGTTCTAACGGAAGCATGATGGGTCACTTTGACTATGTATCTACTACTGGGCTCTTAACAAGGTGATTGTGAAGAACAAATACCCCATCCTATTGATTGCAGACTTATTCGATCAACTTGGACGTGCTAAGTACTTTTCCAAGCTAGACCTTAGATCGGGTATTACCAAGTGCGGATTGAGAAGGGAGATGAGCCAAAAACCACTTGTGTGATGAGATATGGGGCGTACAAGTTAAATGTAATGCCTTTCGGCCTCACCAACGCTTCGGCCACATTTTGTATGCTCATGAACCGCATATTCCAGCCATACCTTGATCAGTTTGTGGTGGTGTATTGCGATAACATCGTGGTCTATAGCAACACCTTGGCAGAACATGCTTAGCACTTGCGGATTGTGTTCAAGGTGTTGCAGAAGAATGAGCTGTATGTGAAGTGGGAGAAGTGTTCGTTCGGAAAATTGGAGGTAGATTTTCTTGGCTACAAAGTTAGAGATGGGATGCTGCTCATGGATAAGGCCAAGGTCTGAGCCATTGCCGCATGGGAGCTGCCCACAAAGGTGACCGAGTTGCCCTCTTTCTTAGGCCTCGCAAACTACTATCGAAGGTTCATTAGAGGTTATTCCGTCATTGCTACACTACTCACTGATTTGCTCTAGAAGATTACCAAGTGGGAATGGACGGAAAGGAGCCAACAAGCCTTCGATGCCCTCAAGAAGGCTGTGACGGAAGAGTTAGTACTTGTGCTGCCGATCCATGACTTACCATTTGAGGTACACACTAATGCTTCCGATTTTACTATTGGAGGTGTGTTGATGCAGACCGAGCATCCGATAGCCTTTGAGAGCCGAAAGCTTAACGATACGGAGCAGCGGTACATGGTACAAGAGAAGAAAATGACGGAGATAGTGCACTGCTTGCGCACATTGAGGTACTACTTGCTTCGGTCCAAGTTAGTGGTGAAGACGGACAACATGGCCATTAGCTACTTCTAAAGGTAAAAGAAGTTGAGTCCGAAACAAGCGAGATGGCAAAATTTCTTAGTCGAGTTCGACTATGTGCTGGAGTATAAGTCGGGAAAGGCTAATTTGGTAGCGGACGCCTTGAGTCGGAAGGCCGAGCTTGCTGCCATGAGTCGAATACAAGGAGAGCTTCTTGTGCTTATCAAGGAGGGAACGGAGCATGATCCCTTGGCCAAGCAGCTGGTTTCTCTCATGCAACAAGGGAAATTGAATAGGTTTTGGGTCGATGATGGTCTTTTATACACCAAGGGACATCGGATATATGTTTCGAAGTGGGGAAACTTGCGGCGAAATTTGATCAAGGAGTGTCATGATACAAAGTGGGCCAGACACTCGGGACAAAGGCAGACAAATGTGTTGCTTGAGTCGGCATATTATTGGCCTCAAATGCGAGTTGAAGTGGAGCAATTTGTGTGGACGTGCTTAGTGTGCCATCAAGACAAAAAGGAGCAACAATGTCTAGCGGGGTTGTTTAAGCCCCTGCCCACTACGGATCGATCGTGGGAGAGTATATCGATGAATTTCATCACTTGTCTTCCGAAATCGGAGAGGTTTGGGACTATTGTTGTAGTGGTGGATAGATTATCGAAATATGCCACTTTCATTCCCACCTCGAAGGAGTGCACAACGGAGGAGACAACGAAGTTTTTCTTTAGGCACGTGGTGAAGTATTGGGGACTTCCGAAATCCATCATTAGCGACTGTGACAGCTGGTTTATGGGGAGGTTTTGGACTGAGTTGTTCAAACTAATGGGGTCGGCGCTGCAGTTTTCTACGAGCTTTCATCCGCAAATCGACCGGCAAACAGAGAGGGTGAATGCCTTGTTGGAGTTGTACTTGCGGTATTTCGTGAGCGCCAACCAATATGATTGGGCGAAGTTGTTAGACGTGGCCCAATTTTCCCATAACTTACAGCGGAGCGAGGCTACATCGAGAGCCCTTTCGAGGTGATCATGGGACAGCAGCGGCTTACACCACACACTCTCATCACGAGCTATACAGGGAGGTGTCCCGCGGCCTATAAGGTGGCTAAATCGTGGCATGAGCAAGCGGACATAGCATGGGTGCACCTCGACAAGGTGACCAAGTGGATAAAGAAATGGGCGGATAACAAGTGTAGACACTTGGAGTTCAATGTGGGGGATATGGTGCTAGTGAAGATCCTTCCGACCAAGTACAAGTCTACACGTTCGCTGCACAAGGGCCTCATACGAAAATACGAGGGCCATTTCCCATCATCAAGAGGCTTGTCAATGTGTCGTACAAGTTAGAGTTACCCTCTTTGCTAAAACCCCATTCGATCTTCCACATGAGTTGCTTGAAGCCATACCATGGGGATACGAAAGATCCGAAGCGGGGAGAATCCAAGCGCCTTCCACTCGGCAACACGAGGGGGTATGACAAAGAAGTGGAGGCCATTTTGGCTGATCGTGTAGTTCGGAAGAAGAGTTTTCCGCCATGCCAAGAATACTTTGTCAAGTGGAAGGGACTACCCGAAAGCGAAGCAAGTTGGGAGCCTACAAATGATTTGTGGCAATTCTAAGACAAGATCAAAGCCTTCCACAGCGAGTCGACGAGGATGTCTCTGGAATAGGTGGGGGAGAATGTCATGGCCCAAGCCTCCTTGCATGGCTTGGCCTATAGAGGATTCTAGAGCTATGGAGACTTGTGTAGAGCATGTAGATATTTCATTTGCAATTAATGTGTGTAGGGGATAGTAGATGACTCTAGACACTCTCTAGATACTTCCTTGTAGTCTATAAATAGGAGAGGGCCTCATTTGGCCAAATCAATCACAAGCAATATACAATTTCCAGCATCTAAGCATTGTAAGCATTTCTTTGAGCAATACAAATCCTTTCCTCCTATCCTTAGCGAGTTAGAGTGAATACTCATTCCGGTTTTCGAATCCAGCAACAGATTTGGGTGTAAGGTTGACTTAGGGCTAAGAGAGTGTAAATTTGGCACCTAAGGCCGCACGGCATAGCGTGGGAACAAATCGAGCCGAGACACGTGCCATACCCACAATACACTTTGTGTCGTGCCTAATTCTTTTCGCTTAGACCCAGCCCGACACGTCTCATGCCCATGCGTGCCGTGTCATGCCGTGGCATGGTCCATGCCTAAGAAAAAAGAACGACAAGCTTTTTTTTCTTAATTTTCTGAAGAAGGCATGGCAGGCTGTTGATGTACTTTTTTTAAGTCCATAGACTTTTTTTGAGCCCATGTGCCTTTAGTTAAATTAAGTCCATATTTAATAACAATAAACAAATAATTGTAATAGAATGCAATACTAACTACTAAACTAGACCTTATAGTATTATAATTCTTTTTTAATATTTAATAATAACGTCAATAATATATTTTTCTTAGGGTTTAACTTAATTGTTAACTTGAACTTATATAGAATTATAGATCATATTCCATAATAACATTAATACATTTATTTTATAAAATCATGATATTTATAATTTTATTTATTAAAATCATGATATCATTTATTCATTTAATAAATTATAAAAATAAAACAAGTAGAGTATTTTTTAAAGTATTTTATTGAAATTAATGATTCAATGAATTTAAAAAACTTACAGTAATAAAATATATTAAAGATTTAATTTCAAGTTATTTGTAAAATCATAAAATTTTAAGCTTACTTTGACTAAAAATTTAAATGTGCTTATTGTAGGCATTTTCACATGCTACGCTTTAGTGTACCATACTACACGGGCAAATTTCGTATCTGTGTCGTGCCACATGCTGCTTGTCCCATTGGCCATCTCTAAAAATGATCATATTGCACTCTCAATGGGGTACTAACTACATTAATGGCTGCCTTTTGTATGCGATCCTGCCATATTCTATTTAAATTTCTGTTCATCTCTTTTTTATTTTTTAATGTTTTTTTCCCTTTTTTTTCCTTGGCTAAGCAAACTTAGTTTAATTTAGACCTATAAAGCCCCATCGCAACCACATAAAGTTGGATGCTGGAGCATCTTCATGGAAGAGAGAAAAGAGAGAGAGAAGACTGTTAGGGGGCTAAATTAATATTGTTATTAATTCATATTTAAACTAAAAATAATCTTGTTAAAGTGGCTGGTGGGTCGTAGGATTTTTTTAAGAGTATTGGTGCGAAAACATTATTTTTTTCTAAGAATTGGCTGTACTCTGAAAAATTAATATATAGATTAAATATTGTATTTAAAGAAGACTATTGACCTGAATGAAGACGTGCTTGTTTTCCATTTTCTTTAGTTTAATTTAAACCTATAATGCCCCATCTGAACCACGTAGGGTTGGATACTGGAGCATCTTCATGGAAAAGAGAAAAGAGAAAGAGAAGACTAGTACGGGGCTAAATTAATATTTGATATTAATTAATATTTAAAATAAAAATAATCTTGTTAAAGTGGGTGGGGGGTTGTAGGATTTTTTTAAAGAGTATTGGCATGAAAAAATTACTTTCTAAGAATTTGCTGCAGTCTGAAAAAATAATATATACAAATAAAATATTCTATTTAAAGAAGACTATTGACCCGAATGAAGACTTGCTTGTTGAAAAAGAGGTTTAAACTACTCTAGTGCAGATTATATGGGTAGTAATGACCCGGCACTGGCATTTTGTAATTATTTAATGTCATCTGTAATGTATTATTATTTGATACATGTGTTTCTGAGATTGGGTAGTGGGAACAGGAAAGGAGAAAAGAGTGTTTCTGAGATTGGGTAGTGGGAACAGGAAAGGAGAAAAGAGGAAGGAGACAAGAAAAGATTAGTTTGTGGAGCTAAATCCATGGTGACATTAATCGGTACTTAAATTAGAAAAGTCCTGTCACAGTGTGCTTTAGATTCGTAAAATTCAAGATCACTGTTACTGAAATTTGAACGAAGAGAAGTTTACAAGAATTCGCTGTTGTTGCATTCGGTTTAACATTATTGTATTTCTATGAAGAAAAAATAACTAAAAGCTGAAGTAAATGACATATTACGATAATGAAAGACTAATGTAATATTTTCAAAGGACACTATTGGCATGAGCGAAGACTTTCTGTCGTTGGAATAAGGCTAAAATATTCTTTTCAATATTGCAGATTATACAAGTATAAATTCGCATGGATTCATGGGCTTCAGATATAACTATAAACACATATACTCAAGGCTGATGATCATATGTAATTACAATACAATGTCATCCAAATGGTTCCTTCTACTTCAATATGTAGCTTTGATTTCTGTGATTCTGCTTCAGTTGGAGCCAAGAGTTGCTAATTCTAACGTAATAAGCTGCTTGGATGAGGAGAAAGAAGCGCTGCTTGCTTTCAAGCAAGGACTGATAGATGAATCCGGAATTTTATCTTCCTGGGGAAGAGAAGATGAGAAAAGAAATTGCTGTAAATGGAGTGGAGTTCGGTGTAGCAACAAAACAGGCCATGTACTTGGGCTAGATCTTCGAGCGTTGTCGGACTCTCCAGTCGATGCTCTGAAAGGTACAATAAACCCTTCTTTGCTTAAACTGCAACATTTAACATATTTGGACCTCAGTTGGAATAATTTTAGCGGAAGCCCAATTCCTGAATTCATTGGTTCCCTCGGTAAGTTGAGCAAACTCGCTCTCTCTAGTGCTCAGTTTGCTGGACAAATTCCTCATCAGCTTGGAAACCTGTCAAGGTTGCAAGTTCTTGACCTCCGATTTAATAATTTGTTTAGTAGTGGAAACCTTGATTGGCTTTCTCATCTTTCTTCTTTAAGTTATCTTGACTTGTCTGACTGCAAACTCAGTAAATTCAGTAATTGGGTTCAAGTACTTTCCAATCTCCGTTCCCTCACAACCTTGTATTTAGACTATTGTGATCTTCCACCTATCAGTACTCCATCTCTTTTGCACCTCAATTATAGTAAATCTCTTGAGTTTATTGATCTCTCCAATAACTATCTGACGAATTCAATATACCCTTGGCTGTTCAATGTCAGTAGCAATCTTGTTGATCATATAGACCTCGGTTCTAACCAACTACATGGTTCAATTCCTCTAGCTTTTGGACACATGGCTTCTCTTAGACATCTCGATCTCTTATCCAATCAACTCAGAGAGGTTCCAAAATTTCTTGGAAACATGTCCAGCTTAAAAAGATTAGTCTTCTCTTACAATGAACTCAGGGGAGAGCTCTCTGAGTTCATTCAAAATGTGTCTAGTGGCAGCACACAGAACTCATCACTGGAGTGGCTGTATTTAGCTTCCAATGAAATCACAGGCACAATACCTGATCTTGGAGGATTTCCGTCTTTGCAAATATTGAGTCTTGAAAGCAATCGTTTAACCGGGACGATAAGCAAAAGCATTGGCCAACTGTTCAAGCTTGAGCTGTTGTTACTGAGTGGAAACTCACTCAGAGGTGTCATCTCTGAAGCCCTTTTTTCAAATCTTTCTAGCTTGGAGACATTACAGTTGTCAGATAACTCGCTGACATTGAAATTCAGCCATGACTGGACTCCACCATTTCAACTGTTTAATATATTTCTTGGCTCTTGCAAGATAGGGCCTCGTTTTCCAAAATGGCTTCAATCACAGAATCAAACTGTTGCACTTGATGTATCCAATGCTGGAATCTCAGATATTGTCCCCGATTGGTTTTGGGATCTAACCTATCAACTGTATTATTTAAATCTCTCTAACAACGAGATGAAGGGTAAACTTCCAGATTTGTCTAGGAAATTTGATAGTTATGGTCCTGGCATAGATCTCAGTTCAAATCAATTTGAGGGTCCAATTCCGCTGCTTCCTCCAAATGTTTCATCCCTAAATCTTTCTAAAAATAAGTTTTCAGGGTCGATTTCATTCTTATGTTCTATCAGTAGACATCTATTAACATATCTTGATCTCTCAAATAACTTACTGTCAGGAAGACTTCCAGATTGTTGGTTTCAATTTGATAGCCTAGCCATTCTTAATTTGGCCAACAATAGCTTCTTTGGCGAAATCCCAGATTCAATGAGCTTCCTACGTAATATCGGATCCATGAGTTTGTACAACAATAGTTTATCTGGGGGGTTGCCTTCATTCTTTATGAATGGCTCGCAACTGACACTGATGGATCTTGGGAAGAATAGGCTGTCTGGAGAGATACCGACATGGATCGGAGAAAGTCTTCCAAATTTGGTTGTTCTTAGTCTGCGATCTAACAAATTCCATGGAAACATACCTTTTCAGTTATGCCACCTATCACACATCCAAATCTTGGATCTTTCTTTGAATAACATATCAGGAATCATACCCAAGTGTTTCCATAATTTTACTGCTATGACCCAAGAGAAAAGCTCCAATCTCTCCATTATCTCCAACTATTACTACAATCTTGGCCTCAGAGGTATGCTAATGCCGTTAATTTATTTTGACAAAACAACTTTGACATGGAAAGGAGGCCAGTACGAGTACAAAAGTATACTGGGACTCATAAAGATCATTGACCTTTCAAGTAATAAGTTGGGTGGAGAAGTTCCGGAAGAGATTATGGACCTTGTTGGATTGGTTGCCTTGAATCTTTCGAATAATAATCTTACTGGACAAATCACTCCAAGGATTGGCCAGTTAAAATCATTGGATTTCCTTGATTTGTCCAGAAATCATTTTTTCGGTGGCATTCCTTCAAGCCTTTCTCGGTTGCGTCTTCTTAGTGTCATGGATTTGTCATATAACAACTTCTCGGGCAAAATTCCAAAAGGCACTCAACTTCAAAGGTTCGGCGCCTCCATGTATGCTGGAAATCCGGAACTTTGTGGCCTCCCACTTCCGAATAATTGTCTGGATGAAGAATCAACTCCAAGTCCAAGCAGAGATGATGCTTACAACAAACCAGATGAGGATGGTGATCAGTTTATAACTCTCGGATTTTACATGAGTATGATTCTTGGTTTCTGTGTTGGATTCTGGGGGGTCTGTGGCACTTTATTAGTGAAGAGCTCATGGAGACATGGTTACTACTACTTCTTGACTGGGATGAAAGATTGGCTGTATGCGGAAGCTGTGGTCAATAGTGCAAAACTGCAACGAAGGGTCAGGAACTAATTGGTAATGCTTTTTCACCTGTTTTAGCTTTTTATTTGAAGTTTTACTCTCTCTAGTTACATGCTTTAATTTCTTTGCCAAAGTAACGCTTTACATGTTCTTACTTTTCTTTCACCATTTCTGGCAGGAGCTGTCATGTCTCTCTCGAATGGCATTCTGTCCTTGTCCAGTTCAGAGTGCTCTACTCGGGAGCTTTCTGAAATAATGGAGTCTTCTCACGGTAGTGCATGATATTGAGTATATGTTATAAAGGAATTTGTTTAGTTGTTTAGTGTTCAATGCTCTAATCTTCAATGCTTGGTTTGTAATCTATATTTTGCAATAAAGAAAAACTGTCAAATTCTACCTTGTTGTAGATCAATGTTTTCACTTTTTTTTTCTAATAGTCTGTTTGAAATTTCTGATATTCATCTCATTACTCCAGCTGTTTCAGAAGTAGTGATTAAGATGTATAGTAGTAATGGATCAATTTCCCCTCAAACCAACCTTAAATCAAGAGAGTAAAGAAAAACATTCAGTTTCTTTTCGACATTCGTCCCGACCTTCCCTCTTCTACCATTTTAAAGGAGGCTTCTGAAGCTCCTATTGTTACTTCTTAGCGCCAGGCAAGTGCCTAAGTTTACTTCTGGTATATTTTCTTGCTTTTTGACTTTCTTTTATTCTTGCCTCTTTTCTATACTCTGTTTTACAGACTCCTGGTTTTCTTTCCAGATTCAAGCTGCTCCAGAATCATGGCTGGCATTCCCTTGATCAATCCAAGTAAATTTTTCATATGATTCTGGCAAAAATGTAATGGAACACCTGCCTCTTCAGGTACTTTTTCTTCCTCTTCTGATTCTCCGAATTCCATTTCTACTGATATTGAATCTAGGATAAGAAGCTGCTCCAGTTATTGACCTCATCAATTCTCCTGCAGCTCCGGAATTGCCTCCTGACCTGGCCAGACTGCTTCTGCTAGTATACCTGAGGAACTTCCTTCTCATCAGAACGTTCTCAAACCAGAGCCCTTGCGAAACTGTTCCTGCTGAACAAAATTCTCCACAAGCTACAATGGATGCTTCAGTTCCCTCAGTTCCTGACCTATGCTCTTTTCTCAATGCTTTTCCTGCTGCCTAGGTTTTTGTTTGAGGAATTGCTTCTTCGAGATCTCCATTCTAAGGAATTATTCCTACTCCAGGGCTCTCTTCTCGTTTTTGGTGATTTTCAATTTCCAGGGGTCTCCATTTTTGGATACAAGACATTTCATAAGCTTCTATACATGCATTCAATTAAAATCAGCTAATTATCATAAATGAGTTCTATCAATTGCAGCTACGACTCCCCTCATGGATGGCATGGACTGGACATAGTGTACGACCAAAAAAAAAAACCTTTTAATTAATCATACAACTATTAATCTTTTGTAGTAGTTCATGATGATATTTCATTTTATTTTGCCCATGCTTTTTTGTCTTCAATCAAAGTGGTATGGGATGGTAAATGATATCCTTTCTTGTTAATAGATGTAAATATTAATAGTATGTAAAATCTTTTTTATATGCATAATACGCATAAAAACTTGATATCCAACCATGGGAGAATAACTCTCCACTATTAGGATTGAGAGGGAAGAGGGAAAAAAATTAAAAAAGAAAAAAAAGTTTATAAAGTGGGGAACCATAATACACCATCAAGTTGGAAACATAACAGGCCTGACCTGAACTCATTAGATGATATTAATGATTTCTGTATATCATTCTAAATTACGAAGTGATAATATACAAACATGGATTCAATGCCAAGAGAAAATGACAAGATTTACTGAAAAAAAAAAAGGAGACAATCACTATCATCGATGTCGTAATTCGCAACACTTGTGCAGCTGCATTAGAAAAACTTTTTCTCATGATACAGTCGGGTTGCAGAGGCTGAGGCTGCATTAGAAAACCATTGATCGCACCGACAAAATAGCTTTGCAGACGAGAAATACCATTTAGGTTGTTTTCATATCAGGCAGCCATTCACTTCAAGCATCTGATCTTCTTTGCTGCATCCATAATGCTTTGGCTGATTTCCGGGTGTCGAAATTTTACCAGCTTCTCAAGTTGAACGGCAGCTTCAGGAAAGGAATTGTCCTTGATACAAGATTTCGAAGACAGACCAAAAAGCACTAAATTGACGTTCCTCAAGTTGAAGGCAAAATAGATGGTTGAAAACGGGAAGATGAATATTGCAGACAGCCAATTATGTTATGCTATAGTTTATTAGATCAGGACAAAAACAAAATATTGAAGCACTAAAAAATGAAGAGATTCCAACGATGGATGACATATATATTTCACCATAGTCTGAAAAATAAATGAATTCACCAAAAGACTAAGAATCAATGGCACATCTGCATATGATCATGTTGGACGCTAAATGTGGCTAAACTAACTAAATTGACGGCTGCCTTTTGTATTGATCCTGCCGATTCAATGGAACAAGTCTGCTATTCTATTTTTAATTTTCTTGTCATTTTTCTTTCATGGGCTAAGCAAAATTTGCTTTAATTTAGATCTAGAAAGCCCCATCTTAACCACATAGGCTTGACCACAAAATTCTCTAAGACCATCTAGGTCAACCTAGAGCCACATGTACTTTGAAATAGCCAGAGAACATAAAGATGAACTTATGCTTTGATGATGCTCACACACACACCCACACGAACATCCTCCATTCTCACCGTTTTCATCCTTGATATAACCATGTCTTTAGCGGCCTGGGACCTTGACACCAAATTAACTAGAAAGAGACCTTGCTCAGAGGGCATCTCTCACAGTTAGAAGAAATGACACCTCCACAAAATCTGCAGCAGGGCGGGTCATTCCTGAGCTATGTACACAAAAAGCAGAACAAATAAATTAACATGCTACTCGAGAACATAAAAATTGAAAAGCTTAATATTCTTATTATTCTCAAGAACGACAAAACATATTATTATTTACATTCACATTGAATCTGGAGAGTCCACATCAATAATGAGAACATCAACTCTGGCATTAGATGCAGTGCAATTTCCATTGCAAGATCTTGTGCCATTAGAAGCGATCTCATTTCCATGAACAACCGACATTTCATCAGTTGCTAAAGAATTTTTCATCTCGCTAACAAACTTAATCCGATCCGCAATATGTACCTAAAATACCACAGGAGCATCTAAGTGATACAGATTATAAAACATGAAAAAGGTTAAGGAAGGACTTTCAGAATATAAAACGATTTTCAGAGCATCTAAATGAGCATCTGTTTTACTCTTTTTCCCCATTTTTGTTTGTGGGGATGTTGATTAGGCAACTTTACCTCAATTTCCACAAAGGGCATACACTCAGAAGGAAACATAGGAAGTAAACCAGCTCCAAGAGCGATAACAACTGCTTTAACCTGAGAAAGATATTGTATAATATAAGCAGCTTGAGAAAGCAATAACGTGAATGAAACAAATGATCATAAGCAACATGAAGAAGAAAGTTGAATAAAATTTTCTAGGGAGCAGTCAAAGCGAATAGGCTTAATTTTTAACTTGAAGCAAATGTATGTCAATTAGGTCCTTGTCCTACTCACACAACAGCAAAATCATAAATACAGGTTTTAAAACCAAGTTATTGGAAATATTTCAACTGTTCGAGCAAAAATGAGAAATAAAGTCCTTACTGATTTCCCAACAGATGTCACAATCTCCAAAAAAGAAGAAATAAGGATAAACCCAGATATGATTCCCATGTGATAAGAACTAGCCAAATAACCATGACATCGAAAGGGAAAATAACAAAAAGAAAGCAAATAGTAACTGCCTCGTCATTTCTAATTCGATATTATATGCACCAATTAGATATCTAAATCACAAGAGTACACGATGAACTGTAAAGAGTATAGAACATATTTAATTTGGAATTGCAAATTGTTTTCCTCCCAAGAATTTGAATTTTATTTATATACGACTCGACTGTAACATACTATTGGAATTTGGTTCAGCCATGATCATTGGCAATCAGCCAAGATTATTGGCAACATTGAAGGCCTATGTCTTTTACCCGTTAGAAGCATAAATTGTGCACTTAAATTTGGCACATCACATGTTTGACGAAATTACTATAACAAATGCATAACTCATGTACTCTTTCTTTCTTTTATCATCAATTATGTACTACAAATATGTACCTGAAATAGTGAAAGATACACACAAAATTAATTCTTTCATGAATTGTTCTTCTTCTAATTTTTACATGGTATCAGAACACTGAATTTTTTTTTTTTTTTGGTCATTCTTTTCTCCTCATCATGAGTATTGAATCCATCCACTGGTTTGGTCACTCAAAATCATACTTCTCCTTATTATCTTCATCCCTCTTATAATCCAGGTGCTGTTCTAGTGTCTCAACTCCTTACCGATGATAACTATCCCACTTGGCGTCGAGCAATTCAAATGGCTTTGTCAGCCAAAAATAAATGGGATTTGTCAATAGAACCATCCTAAAACTAGAGGGCTCTAAGGCTGCAGAATGGTAGCATTGTAATGATATGGTATTATCTTGGCTATTGAATTCTATATCTTCTGATATTGCTAATAGCATTATTTATGCTGATACAGCTAAAGAATTTTGGGATGATCTCTACAATCGTTTTTCTCAAGGAAATCTTGCTTGAATATTTCAAATCAAGCGTGCTATATGCACTCTTCTCCAAGAACAATCAGCCATAACTCCTTGTTAACATTTATGTTAACATAACGTTGATTTTGATGATAACAAACAAAATTAAGAATGATTAAGTTTTTGAAAGCTTAAATTATTTTTCATATATATTAAATAAATTATTATTTTCACATTATAAAGGTTTTATATTTAATGGAAAAATGTTTTTATGAAATTGGTTGTTTTTCAAGTTTATGGTTTAATTGAAAGAATTTTGAAAACTTTGAAATCAACAAGTATTGCTTGAAATTTTGGATAAGGATTTATTTGAAAAGTTTCATAGCATTTTGGGTCATATTATAATTTCAGAAAGTTTTGGGATTTAAAAAATATTATTTAGAAATTCTGAAATTGGACTTATTTGCAAAAAATATAACTTTTTGGGCCATAGTTCAGTTATGGACAGTTTGGGGTCAAACTATAATTTTGAAAACAGCTCTTTGTAGCATTCTTTGTAGCGATTCTTGTAGCATCCGGCTATCCGGATGTCATTAACGGAAGAGACCGAATTTTGGGCAGAATTCATCCAATTGAAAAGCGGCAATCCGGTTATGCTAGCGGCAATCCGGTTATGAGGCGAAACTCTCCGGATGGAAAGCGGCAATCCGGATTTCGTAAGTGTAATCCGGTTATGGGGCAGTTCGGAGCATAAACGGCAATCCGGTTGTGCTAAGCGGTAATCCGGTTATGGGGCGAAAGGTTCGAGCATAAACGGCAATCCGGATATCAGGCGGCATTCGGATACTCAAAAATTTAAATTTTTGCCTTAACGGTAACATGCAAGCGGAATTAGGATACCATAAAAGTAATCAGTTATGAGTAAAAAGTGAATAACGGCTAGTTTTTAGCTCCAACTATAAAAACTCAAAGCCAATTCATTTTCTATAACTCAAGCAAGCAAAATCAAAGAGCACACAACATATATCAAGCTCTCAAATCGCAAATCAAAAACATTGAATCATCTTTTGTTCTTCAATTTGTTCATCTACTCTTAAAGAGAGTTTTGTTGTAATCTTTATTTTTCTCATCAAATTTGTGAGTGTATAAGTGTGGGAAACACTTGAGTGAAGAGATTGGGGGATAATCTCTTGTTGTAAAGGTCCATTGACACCTTGGAAGTCAATTGTAAACATTTGAAGCCTTGGAAAGGCTTGGATAGTGAAATCCTCAAGCTTGGGTTGCTTGGAGGCGTGGACGTAGGCCGGGATAAAAAAATCCTTGAGTTTGATTTCTCCTCCCTTACTCATTTATTATTGTGCCTTTATTGAATTTATTGTTTTCGAATTTATTGTTTTCGAATTTATTAAGGCATTAGATTTGATTG
This sequence comes from Atalantia buxifolia, assembly GCA_030444775.1. NCBI lineage: Eukaryota > Viridiplantae > Streptophyta > Magnoliopsida > Sapindales > Rutaceae > Atalantia > Atalantia buxifolia. Next base: position 13,981,208 of record CM059839.1, read on the forward strand.
TTGTGTGTTTTGCTAAGATAATTTTTAAAATACCAATTCACCCCCCCTCTTGGGTTGCACACTTGTATTTCAATTGGTATCAGAGCAAAGGTGCTCTTGTGTAGACTTAACCGTCTAGAGTTAAAGATCTATAGCAACCCAAATTAACTCAACCATCATGGAAGGCCAATCTACTACTAGACCACCATTTTTTGATGGAAATGATTATCCTTATTGGAAAATTAGGATGAAAGTATTTTTACAAGCCTTAGACTATGAAATATGGGAAATAGTTTGTGATGGCTCATTCATTTCTAGGAAGAATACTTTAAGTGAGTTGGATAGGAAGAATATGTCTTTAAATTCCAAGGCTATGAATGCTTTATTTTGTGCCTTAGATAAAAGGAATTTCATAGAGTTTCAAATTGTTCTAATGCTTATGAAATATGGAGAAAACTTGAAGTTGTATATGAGGAGACTACAAATGAGGAGAAATTTCATGAAGTGTCGAATTTGGCACTTATGGCAATTGGAGATGAATCGAATGACGAGCTTGATGAGGTAAATGATCTTCCTACTTATGATGAATTACATGATGCATTTAAAGAATTGCATAATGAGTTGATGAAGATTGGTAAAAGGAATGTATGTCTTAAAAGGAAATGGTGAAGCTCAAAAATGAAAATGAATCTCTAAATGCAAAAATTGTATGCCTAGAAGTAGAGAATAAAACATTGCATGGTAAAGTTGCATTATCAAATGAGAAATGTAACACTTCGCACAAGCATCTAGAATCACATGTAGATGACTTGAAAAATGAAAAAGATGGTTTACAAAAATGCAATGATTCATTAAATGAAAAGATTAAAGTACTAGAATTAGAGAATAAAACTTTGCATAATAGAGTTGCATTATCAAATGAGAATTCTAGCACTTCACATGAGCATTTAGAATCACATGTGAATGAGTTGAAAAATGAAAATGAAATGCTTAGAAATAAGAACAATGATCTAAAGGAGATTGTGCTAAAATTTACAAATGGGCAAAAGATGTTGGATAACTTGCTAAACTCCCAAAAATGTGTGTTTGACAAATGTGGTATTGGTTATAAGCCTAATTTGAAGCAAAAGTATTATAAAAACTACTTTGTGAAGAATACATCCATTAATGATCAAATTGTATGCCATTATTGCAATCAAAATGGTCACATGAAGAATAGATGTGTAGTTAAAAGAAATGCATATTATGGAGCAAAATGTATTTGGGTTCCAAAAGGAACCATTGCTAACATTCAAGGACCCAAGAGTATTTGGGTACCAAAGGGCACAACGTAAATGTTTTCTTTGTAGGTACCACAATCAAGGAATGGTGGAGAGTTCCTTGATGAAAGCTAGTGAGTGTAATCACTTGATCATGAACTAGGAGAAAATGATGAGGCAAGATGATTTAATTGTTTTGGTAACAATTCTTGCCATATTGATTTTGTTGAATGGATTATGATAAATAGATAATACCTTGAATTTGTGAAAGTATGCTTGTATGTTTACATGATGGAATTATCATTGTACATAACATTGAGTGATTTAACATGATGTCTTTGTTTGATTTTGATGATTGCATGATCTTTGATTTCATCTTCTTAATTGTCTATCATCATTGTCCATCTCTTATGTATGTGTGAATTCATATGCCATTAATTGTGTTATATCGTCATTCATTTATAAAATTCGCACACATAACTTATTGCATTTATGAATTTGATCACTTATTCTTTTAGCTCATAATGATGGCTTTTCTTAATAGCTATGTTGATTTTGATGATCTATATATTGCCATTATATACGTATGCTTTGATGAGTACATGTATTTGATGAAGTTTGATCTTATGGGATCTATGATTGGTCTTGTATGCATTTATGTTTCATGTATTAAATGACTTATTGAAAAGTTTTGAATCTCAAAATGGTTTAAAATTGATCAATTTTTAAGCCAAAAATAAATTTGTGTGTTTAATACAAGTTTAAGAACTTACTTTATCTCAAAAATATTTTTCATAGCTTAACCAGATAAGAAATTCGGAAAACCGGATGCAAGTTTGATCTTTGCTGGACACAACCGGATGACCGGTTATGCAATCTGGAAATCCGAATTCTTGCTGTCCACTCTCTGGACCACAACCGGATATCCGGTTATCCACATCCGGCAATCCGGATTCGTGCTTCTTGAACTATTCTTCTTCATTTTCTCTCTTTCGGTAAACCGGATAAGTTTTCTCTCTCACTCTTTAAAATCCACCATTTCTTTTTAATCAACACCATTCATTGCCTTAAATCATCTCTAAAATCATTTTAATTGATTCAAACTTACCCATTGTATTCAATATCTTAAAAAATCTGAATTTGTGCATTTTGATTTTTTCAAATTACCACTTCCATAGTGTTCTCTCCTTATGGATTTTTCCATAGTTCTCTATTTATATTATGCACATATATTTTCATATGCATGGTTGCTTTCATTGTGGTTTGAGGATGATTATCGTTTGATATTTGAATGTTTTATATTTGGATAATGTGGAACTAATGTGCTTATCTTGAGATTTTGATGATTGATAGGAGGAGCTTTTTACTATATTTGATAATGAAGAGGAAATATGATTTGTAAGGAAAAATACATATACTTTGAAATTCTTAAGCATATCAATTTTTTTTTCTTGTTTTATTAAAATGTCACATTAGATCTTTGATGAGTTTAGTTGTCTTGATTTCTAAAAATGTGATTAGTAATTATAGAGCTTGGATTGTTGATATTATACTCTTATGACTTTTGCATTCCCTTGCTTAGCTTATTACTTGTTCTATTTTTGATAATATGCATTTTGAACTTTTTGTTGTCCAAAGGGGAGACAAAATAATATGTCATTTTGATGTTGTCAAAAGGAGGAGAATAATATGCATTTTGAGTACTGTTTTGAGATATGATTATGATGTTGATTTTGATGAATTTGAAGATATGATGATGATTTGATTACATGGTTGTTTAATATGATGATTTCATGTTATAAGTTGCTAATTGATAGAATGATGGTTCATGATATTTTGGTGTGATGATTTGTGTATAGAATTGGCTTGTATCATGATTTATGATAATTTGGGAGTAATATTGCTAAACTTGTATTTGAGGTGATGCTTGTTGTTGTTAGGGGAGATTCTATCAAAATTTCTACTTGGACAACATGGGTAACAAATTTGCTACTCTTATTCTTTTCCTTTAAGTTTTCTTTTTAATGATGAAGGGGAAGAAGAATACATGTTTTTTAAATTTATAAAAATTTTCTACTCTTTTTCTTTTCCAATAAAGTTTTTCTTTTTTTGATGATGAGGGGAGAAGAATATATGTATTTAAATTTGTTAATTGGCAAATTGTAAGAGAAGCTTACATTTAAGGGGAGTAATTTATGAAATCATTCTTTAAATACATGAAAGGTTTGTCATCATCAAAAAGGGGGAGATTGTTAACATTTATGTTAACATAACGTTGATTTTGATGATAACAAACAAAATTAAGAATGATTAAGTTTTTGAAAGCTTAAATTATTTTTCATATATATTAAATAAATTATTATTTTCACATTATAAAGGTTTTATATTTAATGGAAAAATGTTTTTATGAAATTGGTTGTTTTTCAAGTTTATGGTTTAATTGAAAGAATTTTGAAAACTTTGAAATCAACAAGTATTGCTTGAAATTTTGGATAAGGATTTATTTGAAAAGTTTCATAGCATTTTGGGTCATATTATAATTTCAGAAAGTTTTGGGATTTAAAAAATATTATTTAGAAATTCTGAAATTGGACTTATTTGCAAAAATATAACTTTTTGGGCCATAGTTGATTATGGACAGTTTGGGGTCAAACTATAATTTTGAAAACAGCTCATTGTAGCATTATCAGAAGCGATTCTTTGTAGCATCCGGCTATCAGGATGTCATTAAGCGGAAGACCGAATTTTGGGCGTAAATTCATCCGAATTTGCAATCCGGTTATGCTAAGCGGCAATCGGTTATGCAGGCGTAAACTCTCCAGATGGAAAGCGGCAATCCGGATTTCGTAAGCGGTAATCCGGTTATTTAAAGCGGAGCATAAACGGCAATCCGGTTGTCTTAAGCGGTAATCCGGTTATGGGGCGTAAAGGTTCGGAGCATAAACGGCAATCCGGATATCACAAAGCGGCATTAGGATACTCAAAAATTTAAATTTTTGCCTTGTAACATGCAAGCGGAATTCGGATACCATAAACTTATAATCCGGTTATGAGTAAAAAGTGAATAACGGCTAGTTTTTTAGCTCCAACTATAAAAACTCAAAGCCAATTCATTTTCTATAACTCAAGCAAGCAAAATCAAAGAGCACACAACATATATCAAGCTCTCAAATCGCAAATCAAAACATTGAATCATCTTTTGTTCTTCAATTTGTTCATCTACTCTTAAAGAGAGTTTTGTTGTAATCTTTATTTTTCTCATCAAATTTGTGAGTGTATAAGTGTGGGAAACACTTGAGTGAAGAGATTGGGGGATAATCTCTTGTTGTAAAGGTCCATTGACACCTTGGAAGTCAATTGTAAACATTTGAAGCCTTGGAAAGGCTTGGATAGTGAAATCCTCAAGCTTGGGTTGCTTGGAGGCGTGGACGTAAAGGATAGCCGAACCACGTAAAAATCCTTGAGTTTGCTTTCTCCTCCCTTACTCATTTATTATTGTGCCTTTATTGAATTTATTGTTTTCGAATTTATTGTTTTCGAATTTATTAAGGCATTAGATTTGATTGTTGTGTGTTTTGCTAAGATAATTTTTAAAATACCAATTCACCCCCCCTCTTGGGTTGCACACTTGTATTTCACTCCTTACTACACAAAATTAAAGACCCTATGGGATGAACTTGCATTTTATACTTTCATTCCAAATTGTTCTTGCGGATCTCTCAAAGAAGTCATTTTATCAATTCTTGATGGTATTAAATGACTCTTATGCTTCCCTTCGAAGTCAAACTCTTGCTATGGGTTCATTGCTAACCTTAGGAAAGGTTTTCTCCACATTCATCCAAGAAGAAAAACAAAGAGAGCTTCATATTAATGCCAATTCCCTTCCAGAATCTACAGCACTAGCTGTAGCTAAGGGTGAATTCAATCAAGACGAATTTTGTCTTCAAAGTAGTAATTCAAAAGGCAAGCAACGACCAAAGTGTGAACATTGCGGTAAGCTTAGGCATATTAAAGAAAAATGCTACAAACCTCATGGTTATCCACCGAAACAAGCTCATGCAACTTCCACCACAACCGATGTCCTTTCAACAAACAACATTGCAGCTCTTGCTTCTACAAATAAGGTTGAAATTCCTCACCTCACAGCAAAGCAATATCAGTAGCTGATATCCATTCTAAATCTTAACTCTGTTGCACCAGCAGCAAATCTCAGGGGTAGCTTTGTTTATCATTCAAATTCTACATCTTCATCTTGGATTATTGATACTAGTGCATTTGATCATATTACTTCTTCCATAGATTCATTATCCCATGTTGCACCTATCTCTGCCCATAAACCTGTTCGCTTGCCTAATGGTAGTTTTTCACAAATCTCTCATATCGAGAATATCAATCTATTATAAAAAATCACACTTAGCAAAGTTCTTAGTGTACCTTGTTTTTCTTTTAATCTTTTATCTGTTAGAAAAATTACTAGGTCTTTAAATTGTGTTGTTATCTTCTTTCCTGACTTTTGTGTTTTTTTAGGACCTTGTCTTAAAATAGATGATTGGTCTGGGTAAAGAACACAATGGACTTTACTACTATTATCCTACCTTTTCCCTACTATTTTGCTCACTCAACAACATCCTATATTTGATCTATGGCACTGGCGCTTGGGTCATCCATCTGCATCTTGACTTCCTTATTTAGCTAAGAGAATTAATAACTTTTCTTCTCATCATGATTTATTTTGCCATGTGTGCCCTTTATCTAAGCACACTCGCTTACCTTTTTCTAATAAAAATAATCGGTGTAATAAACTTTTTGACTTAATTCATGTTGACATTTGGGGTGATTATTTAGTTCCTTCTTTATCTGGAGCTTATTATTTCTTAACTATTGTTGATGATTATTCACGTTGCTCTTGGCTTTATTTAATGAGACATAAATCCAAAATTCAAATTCATTTAAAAAATTTCTTTGCCATGATTAATACTCAATTTCAACATTCCATTAAGAAAGTTTGTAGTGATAATGGACTTAAATTTATATCTATGTCTCATTTTTTTAATCAACATGGCATTTTGCTTTAACGTACTTGTGTAGCCACACCCTAGTAAAATGGTGTTGTTGACCGCAAGCATCGTCACATTTTAGAAGTTGCACGTGCTCTTCGTTTTCAAGTTTACTTATCTCTCAAGTTTTGGGGTGAATGTGTTCTAATGGTAACATATCTTATAAATCATTTGCCCATACCCTTGCTTTTCTGTAAGACTCCTCATGAAGTCCTTCTTAAATCTAAGCCATCTTATGACCCTTTGCGTGTTTTTGGATGCTTCTGTTATGCTCAAAATTTATCTCCCGAGAAATATATATTTGCTCTTTGGGCAATTAAAGGTATCTTTATCGGGTACCCTTTTTCTCAATGAGGCTATCACATATATGATCTTGAAAAGCATATCATGTTCACTAGTCGTGATGTCACTTTTGAGGGAAGAATATTCCATTTTAAGGAGAAACAACTTCAGAAGAATCAACCTTCAATTGTTTTGCCCATGCTGACGAATGAAGTTATCAATGAAACATTAAACGAGGCTAATAATCAGCCACTACCAAGTGATCAAGAAAATATGCGACTATCTACACTTGATCAACAAAATCAGCCACCATCATTTGACTTGGACATTGATACACTTCCTCGCTCCATCAGACTCATCGACCACCTTCATATCTTTAAGATTATCATTGTTCGCTAGTTGCTCACTTTAATTTATTACTTCATCGTTCCTTCCCAACCATTTCTAAGTCTAAAACTATCTCTTATCCTCTTCATAATTTTATATCTTACATCACATTATCTTCTAAATATTTTGCTTTTACAGTTGCTATTTCTACAAAAATTGAGCCAACATCTTATGCTCAAGCAATTAAGCACCCAAACTGGTGAGAAGTTATGGTTGCTGAAATTCAAGCTCTTAATAAGAACAAGACTTGGACATTTACACAGCTTCCTCTTGGAAAGGTGCCTATTGACTATAAATGGGAGTATAAAATTAAGTTGTAGTTAGACGAGTCTGTTGAACCAAACAAGGCTCGCCTTGTAGCTCAAGGCTTTACTCAAAAAGAAGGTTTGGACTATCATGAAACGTTTTCCCTTATAGCTAAACTAACAACTGTTTGATGTGTTCTTACAGTTGTAACTATAAAAAATTGGCCTTTATATCAACTTGATGTTCATAATGCTTTTCTTCATGGAGATTGTCATGAAGAGGTCTACATGAAACCTCCCCTAGGATTTTGTCAACAAGGGAAGCACTTAGTTGTCGGCTTCAAAAGTCTTTATATTTTCTTAAACAAGTTCCTCATAATTGGTTTGAAAAATTTTCTTCCACCCTTCGTCTTGCTGGATTTAAACAATCTTATTGTGATTATTGAATATTCACATCTACAATAGGGTCCTCCATTATCGTGGTATTGGCATATGTTGATGATATCGTCATCACTGGTAACAATGAACTTGTCATAAAAGCTTTTAAGGATTTCTTGCATAATCATTTTCACATGAAAGATCTTGAAATTTTGAAATACCTTTTAGGAATTGAAATTGCTAGATCCAGTAAAGGAATTTTTTTTGTCTCAATGAAAATATGCTTTAGAGATCTTGAATGATGCAGGCTTCCTTAGTGCTAAGCCAACTGATTTTCCAATGGTGCCAATTTTAAAACTAGATCCAAATGATGGTGATATCTTGGAAGATCCAAGCTTATTCAGAAAACTAGTGAGACACCTCCTTTATCTCACCATTACTAGACCAAATTTGGTGTATTCAGTTCAAAAACTTAGTCAATTTGTCTCTTGTCCCTATAAACCTCATTTAGATGATGTTTACAGGATTTTAGCATTTTAAAAATCTTCTCCTGGTAAAGGCATCTTATTATCTTCTAATAGTTCTTTTCAAATTGAAGTTTATTATGATTCAGATTGGGGAAGTTTTCTAACAACTCAAAGATCTATCATTGTCTATTATGTCTTCATTGGAAAAAATCCTATTTCGTAGAAAAGCAAAAAACAACTAACTGTAGCTCGATCTACAACAGAAGCAGAATATAGAGCTATGGCTTCTACTACTTACGAATTAATTTAGCTCAAATGGCTTTTAAATGATCTTGGAATTTCACATCCACAATTTATGCAACTCTGTTTTGACAATAAAACTGCTCTCCATATTACTGCCAATCCAGTTTTCCATGAAATGAGAGAAAATCCAAGCATGATTGATCAAAACAACACATGTTTCATCTGCTCATCAAATTGTTGATATTTTTACGAAAGCCCTTGAAAAGGAACATTTCCATTGTCTTAGTGGAATGACCAACATCCATGCTCCAACTTAGGGGGAAGTATTGGTATTGGAATTTGTTCAGCCACGATCATTGGCAATCAACCAAGATTATTGGCAACATTGAAGGCCTATGTCTTTTACCCGTTAGAAGCATAACTTGTGCACTTAAATTTGGCACATCAAGTGTTTGACGAAATTACTATAACAAATGCATAACTCATGTACTCTTCCTTTCTTTTATCATCAATTATGTGCTACAAATATGTACCTGAAAATAGTGAAAGATACACACAAAATTAATTCTTTCATGAATTGTTCTTCTTCTAATTTTTACACATACAAATTTGATCAGTAAGCAATGGTACTACATGATAGAATCAAGATAAATCAGTACTGATGAGTCTCATTCCCATCTGACAGCTGAAAGTCAATCAAAGCAAAATACAATTTCCATTTTACTCATTCCTTAATTTGTACTATGCTAAAGTTTTTAAATAGACCAACACAGCCCATGATGACACTATCCATGCCTTGTCATGCCATGCCCTCTGCTAGACATCCGCTGACCAATGTCAGCACACTAAGATCCTAAGGGTTTTAATATAGAGGACCAAAGGCAGCTTAATTCATATAAGGTTTAAATTGAATTATATATGACCATTTTGGCTCAAATATTGCTTCTGTTATCCACCAAACATAAAGTAAAACAAACATGATTTTAGGGTTAACAGTGTTAAAGCAAAACCAATCTACGCACGGTCAAAATCTATTAATAGTGTCATGGATGTGGATAAATACTATCACTTTATCTTTGGGTCCCCTTTTGCTTAGATTTGGAAGATAAGCTAGCTTTCTTCCTCTCAGTTTTACCATCAGTTCTATGAGAAGATCCATCCCTTATTAATAGAGCTTCAGACTATACTAGGCCCTGAGTTCTTTGGAAAATAAGACAATAGAATTTTAAATCTTCTAATGGCCATATGCGACTGACCTCAAGATCAATATTTTCATAAACTACTTCTTTAATAATAATTGGTCTAGTTAAGGAAGATGGAGCCTAGAGAAAGTAGATAGAAGGAACACTATAGAAACAGGTAGCCATCTCACAAGTCATGCACAATCAATAGTGAATTTCAAGGGCAGCTGAAGATGTTCAAAATGATATGCTGTCAACAAACTTAAAAGGCAAGAAACTTTTTTTAAAAATAAAAAATAAAAGAACAAAGAAACCAGACCTATAGTTATATCCTCCACAAAAGAAACCACCTAGAATTTAAAATGCAAAGCTAAAATAAACCAAAGAAAATTAGGAGTGGCAATATGAATCAAGATTCGTTTATTCAATTCGATTCGATGCGAATTAAGTGGGTTTATATGCGACTTGATTTGTTTTATAGGGTGAATTCAATTCAATTCGCTAACTAAATAAATGGAATCCGGGTTTGAAGGTATTGATTCATTTATTTGTTTATGATTCGTTTAATAAACGGGTTATAAACGAAGTGAATACAGGTCGAGTCATTCGAAATTTGTTTATTATTCATTTAATTAAATTATTTTTTTGTCTTTAAATTTATTTTTAAATTTTTTAAAATTTGAAGGTCAATATTGTAATTTGAATGACTGTATTTTTAATCCTAAAATATAGTTTGGGTTATTTGTATTTTCTTGTAAGATATTAAATTTATGGCTTTTTTATATTGTATTTTGCTTAATTTTGATTATTAATTATATTTTTGTAAAAGAAATTGTAAACGAATCATGATTCAATTCTATTCGTTTTAGATTTGTAATAGAATAAATAAATCTGGATTCGATTCGATTCGTTTATTAATTATATGAAACGAATTAAATGAATCAAACCGAATATTCGTTTAATAGATGAATCAAATCCAAATTTTGAGATTTCAATTTGTTTAATAAACGAATCGAACCCAAATAGTAGAATTTTGACTCAATTCGTTAAAGATTCGATTCGAATTCACTTTGTTTATTCGTTTTGCCACCCTTAAATTTCCTTCCAATAATGAATAAGGCAGCTCTGTCACTCAATTGCTATCCTATGGTCAAAAGGATCTATGAGATCCTCTGTAGCACCGTGCATTTTATTATTTTACATGAGACTTGGGATATGCCCCATCAAGATTATGGGACTACAATATATTTTAGCATAAAAAAACTCCACGTGGCTTCTGTTCTTGTCAAACTTGCTTTTTCTAATTCTTCATGCAAGTTCTATCCCTATCAAATTCTATATTTTTAGGACAAGTCTTTATCAAACTTACTTCTAGAAACTTTACATGTTTGTTGTCCACTTTTATTACCATAAGAAAGTTGGTTGTAGTAACTCAGTGGAACAACTGACCATTTGAAAAATTAAGCAGCGATAGCTCAATAGGATGACAATGACTTCTAATAACTAATATCAAAATTCAGACCAAAACTTTATCACCAGTTACAATTTTAGACAGACAAATCAAAGGAGATGAAGCAGTTCTAGGAGCCTATAGTATCTTTAACGCAGTCATGGGAGACAACCACAACAAAAGTTTACCATTGAACGTAACCACATCCTTGACTTCAAAACTATTGGGAGTTAGCATGTCATTAAGAGAATATCCAACCAATAAAAGCAAAGAAACGAAGATCAAAACACACAGAATCTTGACATACTTATATACCATAGCACACTTAACTTCAAACAAATAAACTAGGCCATGTACCCAGTCTAACTAAATAAGCTATAATCTTAATTCTAAGTAAGCCTAGTAGAAAACTTGAAATTCAGAGTTAAAATTATCATGAAAACACTAGAAAAGAAACATGTTTATCAGAGAATCTTGACATACTCATATACTATTGCATACTCAACTTTATACAAATAAACTAGGCTAGACCATGTACCCAATCCAGCTAAACAAGCTATAATCTTAATTCTGAGTAAGCGTAGTAGAAAACTTGAAATTCAGTGTTAAAATTATCATGAAAACACTAGAAAAGAAACATGTTTATTAGAGAATCTAAAACAACCCGCCCTGAACCCTCAGGGCGAGTCATCTAGTCTCATCAAAACTGGATTGATAATAATCTAATTAGTAAAGATCTGCCACAATTCCGCAAAGTCTCCTTTATAATAAAATACTTCTAGCTTGTAAATATGTAAAAAAAGCACTCCCAAAATAATTTAATATACAACCAACTCCAATGATCAACATCCTCAACCAAAATATATAGTTTTACCCCAAATATCTCTGGGGTATCAAAAGATTATATTACAACTAATATTAACATACATTGGTCTATTCTTAACCTCAAAAGAATAATACAACAAAATTATACTATCCCAAAAAAATGAGATGATCAGGATGTCCTAACAAAAACCATTTATATCTTTTAACACCATCACGTGGCCAAATTTCAAAATATTTACAGTTGCTGGGTCGATTTGGTGTAACTGTAACCTCTTGTGGGGTGGAAAATATACTAAAATGGAATGAGTATAAAAGTCAGTGAGCTCAATTAGTGGATAGTGGTTTTTGAAAATAAACTTCAAAATAATTATATCATTTCAGTGAATAACTTTACCAAAACACCATAAGAAATCTTAAATAAACTTATTTAATTATAAATCATACACTGACATAAACATAAGATGTAATACCACATAAAATCAAGGAAGTTATAAACACATTGTAATCTCAAATACTGAATTCTAAAAACTGTCACTAAACAAGCATCCAAGGGAATAATCCCATCATACCCGGACCTCGATAGATAGGCAATCAGGGAATCGTCATTCCCCGGAGGTGCAACAGATAGACAGGGAAATGCTATCTTATATTTTATCATATATGTGCATGCATAAACTAGTCCTCAAAGGACAAAGGCACCTAGTACATTGCCCAAAATCAATAATAAAACCAAGTTTTATACACATATAAATAAATATAGTCATATTATAATTCTCATTTCCTTTTCATTAACATACTTTAAACATACTTTTCTTTCTTTCAATTTTCTCTTATGCATTTACTCAAAATTGATAGTAAAACCAATACTTATACACTTTTTAATAATAAATATCAGTAGTTTATAAAAATCATTTTTAGAAATCATTAAATCGGAGCATTAAACACTTATTTCGTAAACATGCTTCATTAAACTTTAAAATCACAATAAACTATAAAATAGGTTTGATATATTCCACTCATAATGACGATGTCCAGACTCAGTTATCATCCACACCCATAGGTTCTTTTTCAGTCGTGGATCCTCCTAATTAAGGAAACAACATAATTGTTTTCTGAAAATCTGAATTAGGCTTAAATTCATGCAATAAACTCAAAACGAACATCTATCCATATTTTGCAACTCTTGGGTCGATAAAAAAAGCAATTGTAGGTTCCGTCGTTTTATGATTACTTTTTAAACGGTGAGGCCCTCTATAGACACCTAAGCCACTTTTTTCATTTAATTAATTCTATTGGTAATATATACCCTTGAATTCTTAAATCATTAAATTACTTTGAAATCACAAATCACCAAATTACCCTCGATATCTACAGGGTCAGAAATTGCCCTCAAAATGTGAAATTATCGAATTTCCCTCGCGGTGAATGATGACCGAAATTCAAGTGACGGCGATCAGGAAGCTCAGGTTAGACTTTTCTTGACGGACGGGCAATTAAGGAACCGTCATGACCTGAAGCTTCAATGAGTAGATAGGGAAATATTATCTTATCTCTCATCATATTTGTGCATGCTTAAACTAGTCGCCAAAGGACAAAGGCCCCTGAGTACACGACCCAAAGCCTCTATTTGTACTCAAACGGGCCCCAAAGGCCTATATCTCATATGTATCTTAGTATCTATATCTCTGCTATCATTATACTGCATACATAAGCCCCCAAAAGGCAAAAGTGCCCAAGCACATGGCCCAAATCCTTTATTTGTGTTCAGACAGGCCTCAAAGGACTCTCATCATATTCGTGTCATTGTAATTACAAGGAAAGGGTATTGTCTAATGATTTTGAAAATAGATTTTATACACATATTTTTAAACATTGAATCATATTGTAATTCTCATTTCCTTTTCATTAGCATACTTATAATCTACTTTTCTTTCTTTCAATTTGCTCTTATGCATTTACTCAAAATCGATAATAAAACCAATAATCATACATTTTTTAATAAAAAATATCAACGCGTTTATAAATCCCATTTCTAGAAATTCATTAAATCGAAGTATTAAATATTTATTTTGTAAACATGCTTTACTATACTTTAAATCATAATAAACTATAAAAATAGGTTTTATATATTCCACTCAAAGTGACGATATCCAGACCGAACAATCGTCCATGCCTATGGACTGGTCCTCGCTCACGGATCCTCCTAAATCAAGGAAACGACATAATTATTTTCTACAAATCTAAATTAGGACTAAATTTATGCAATAAACTTGAAACGAACATCTGTTCATAATTTACAACTCTCGTGTCGATAAAATTACGGAAATACCCTCAAATTTATAAATCATTAAAATACTTCGAAATCGTAAATCATCGAATTACCCTCGAAATCGTAATTACCAACCTATCCTCAATTTTAGAAATTACTAAAATATCTACAGGGGTAGAAATTACAAATATCTACGGGTTTAGGTCGAGTTTTCAGGTCTATTTTGACAGATTTCTCTTACTCTCACATGTACTCTCTCTTTTCCTCCCTTTAAAAATTGTTAAGCTTTCTTTTTATTTTCTCTCTAACCGCCTTTCTTTTTTTTTAATACACTTTACTTGAAAAAAATTGTTCAAGGTGCATATGTCATAGATCAACTTGGTGAATTACATTCCAGTGCTTTATCTCATCACTAGTCGTTTAAAACCTGCAGGTGCAATGTGCTCATTAATAAAACGGCTATCAAAGTCACCAAGAAATGATGGATTATTTCTTAAAATTTCATATCATACAAGTAGTACAATAACAAAGCAATTTATTATTCATGCGGTAGAAGATGCTATAATATCATAATTATATGCATGTCATTGAGTTCACAACTCTACATCTAAGTCAATTAATGGATTAAAATGTTATTTTTAGCACCAATGTTTGCAATAATAGAAGTCAAGCATGTGGTTTGTATAAGCACACAGTTTCGTGAACACAATATCTTCAAATTGAGAACAAAGTTATAGAGATTAAGGTAAGAGATACATTGTAAAAATAATTTTTTTCCAAACATTGCATCTTTTAAGATAAGGGATTATTTCCTCTATCATAATTTACAATTTCAATGAGCACATAATCTAAAATATGATAGTGATCCACAAAATATATATCAAAAGAATAAAAAAATATTTTCTAGAATACTGACACATGCAAATCACTAGACCGACTATTATAGAGCCACAATGTTAAAATGAGTCAAATACCATTGCACTTTTAGCTCTAACAAGAAACAATACTACAATGATATAACACAAATGAAGATTTTGTCTTCATTTGTGTTTAGCTCTAGATTTTGGGTTCTAAAGTAAAGTTTTTAAATTTGTATTCATTTTGGTTCTAAATTTGTCTAGAATCAAACAGTAGTGATTCTACGTTTGTACTTTGATAAAAGGAAACAAAATTTGCTATCCAAGTCAAAAACTTATGGACAAAATTTTACTATTTCTAGTAGTTGTTTCATTAAACTAAACAAAAATGATGGGAAAATGGAGTTAACTATCAATCAAAGTTCAAATTCAATTAGTTTTTTTTAATATTCTTAGGGAGCGTTTAGAGTTGAGGTTGGGTAGTTGTAGCTAAAAAGCTACAGCACTAAGTGTTTATTAAAACACTAACTGTTGTAGCTTAAAAGCTATACTGATATGATTTTTCACTTGTATAATGGAAAATCTATTATATCTTTAATAATTTTGTCAAAATTATTATTTAAAATTTATAATCATTACATATTACTAACTTTAATTTCATAGTTACAGTTTTTTTCCACAGCAGCTATACTTAAAAGGTACAGTAACTCCATCACAAACACACCCTTATTGCGTAAAACTGCTCGCACTCTGAAGTGCATGGATACCAAATAAGTAAACATAGAAACACCTTTGGCGTAATAAAAACCCAACAGCTATATGTAAACGGTCTAGAGATTTCCCGAGCATCAATAAGTATAGCTTTGTAACTAAAATAGTCACCTTTTCCACCAAACATAAGCTCAAAGCGACAACCTAGGCTTAGTTTTTTCAGATTCCCTTTAGCCTCGTGTCGAAGATCTTCAAGGGAGTACAATATATCAGAGCCATTGGAGTATTCTCTACTAGTTTGATTCTCACTTTCAAGGGCTTCATGAATACCAAAAGCCTAAACACAAAATACATAAAAAAAAATGTTGACGATTTCAATGCCAAACAATAGAGATTACATTGAGGAATGACATAAGGATTACAAAAACGCATCCTACTTGTACTCTGTGAACATTTATTCCATGCGTCATCCTTATCAAATACTTCGTCAAATTATCTATAACTCGGGACAGGGACGATATATATTCTACCTGATTTTTGTCATAATCAAGAGAAGAATGATCAAATGACGATGTTACTTGGAGCACTACAGAAGAATATTCTTTATCTGCGACCACAATAAAAGTTTGAAGACTAGGCGCACTAGATGATTTTTGAGGTATGGTATGAACACTCATTTGTGAAATATCTAAAGTCTAAAATTTTATTAATTTTATATATCTTTTAAAACTTACTTGTTTGTTTTTTGTATCTTATGATCAATTTTGAGACATTTATATTTAAATATAAATAGAAAGTTTTTGTGATTTTTATCTGAAATAGAAAAATCTGAATGAGAAGTAAATATTATATTAAAAAAATCTCAATAAAATAAATTTACTACTAAATTAAAAAATCTAATCTCGTTTTTGTTTTGATTTACAACGGCGTAAATGTTAAATAACCATGTTTAAGACATTTTTATTTATAAAAATAAACAAGATACCACTTCTATTAAAATATTAAAAAAATAATCATATTATTTACATAATCGTATTCAGACCTATTCAAGATTTGAGAAAAATTTAGATTCTTTCAAGTATAAATTTCCATGGATTCACAAGCTTTAGATATAACTATAAACACATATGCTCAAAGTTGATGATCATATATAATTATAATACAATCTCATCCAAATTCTTCCTTCTACTTTCTTTTTCTTGCACCGTGTAGCGGCATTCCGTATCATTTAGCTTTCGACTCTTGAACACTATGGGGTGGCCTTTTAGGATGAGGATTCTACCTATGACGAAATTCGAGGCATCCATTTGAATTTCGAAGGACTTGGAGTGGTCCGGAAGAGCGAAGACGGGTTCCTCTGAAATTGCCTTCTTCAACTCCTCGAATGCGCGTTGGCACTCTTTGAACCAATGCAACGTTCTGTTTTTCTTGAGCAAATCAGTCAAAGGTGCCGCCTTAGCTGAGTAGCCCTTGATGAAGCGTTGGTAGTAGTTGACCAACATACGAAATGAGAGAAGCTCGCCTTAGCTGAGTAGCTCCTATTCAAGAATGGCCTTCACCTTGGCGTTTTCCATCATGAGCTTTTCTCCCAAAATCTTATGGCCAAGGAACTCCACTTCTTGTTGGGCAAATGAGCACTTCTCCATTTTAAGGAAGAGCTCGTTGTCTCAGAGTACTTGGAGGACTTGTTGCAAATGTTGGGCATACTCTTCGAGCGTGGCGCTATACACCACTATGTCGTCCAAATACACGACCACAAAGCGGTCGATGAATGATTGAAGCACCTTCTTCATGAGTGTGCAAAAGGTGGTGGTGCATTGGTGAGACTAAATGGCATGACAAGGAATTCGAAAGACCCGTACCTTATTGTGCACGCTGTCTTCGGTTCGTCTCCCCTTGGCTATGCATACTTGGTAGTACCCGGAGTGCAAGTCGAGTTTGGTGAAGTACAGCGCTTTGTGAAGTTGGTCGAACAAGGTCGCGATCAATAGAATCAGATACTTGTTCTTGATGGTGATCTTATTGAGCGTACGATAGTCAATGCATATCTGTAGTGAGCCATCTTTCTTCTTTTAGAAGAGAATGGGTGCACCGAACGAGACCTTTGAGGGGCGAATGTAGCCTGCGTCCAGCAAGTCTTTGAGTTGTCTCTGCAACTCCTCAAGTTTGGGTGGCGCCATGTGGTAGGGCGCCAAAGCTGGTGGCTTCGCGCCTTGTTCTAGCTCGATCTTGTCAAGGTGGGGAGCTTCTTCAAAAGTTCGGGAGGCATCACGTCCTTGAACTCATTGAAGACGGCTTGTATTTGTAAGGGAACTTGGCTTGGCTTATTCCCACAATCTCCTTCCTTGTTAAGTTCCCAAATGGAGACCATGAAGCTTGGGTCCTTTTTGAAAGCTCTTTGGACTTGCTTTTCTCTGTAGGCACCATGCATGCCTTGCTCCTGTCGAGGATGCTTAGGGAATTTATAGCGAGCAGCAGGAAGGCATGGACTTGCTCGAAGAATTCCATACCGAGGAACATCTTGAAGTCGTCTATGGGCACGATGAAAAAGTCAAGCTTTCCACTCCACGTACTGAGGATCATGTGCACGCGTTGTGCAATACCCGCAATGGGCTTGGCAAGTGAGTTCACCGCCTTCATCGTGCCTCCTTCCTTAGTGGCCTTGAGGCCTAAGTGCTTGGCCTCGTCTACAGACACAAAGTAGTGTGTTGCTCCTATTTATGGCAGCGCACGAACGGACTGGTCGTTTATCTTTACGCTCACATACATAGGTCCTTTCTTGGTGAGCGCGGACTATTGGCGGTTGAGTGCGCCGAGGTATTGGAGAGAACCCATACTGAGTTGGGGCTCTTCTGCGGACATTGTGGGGTTGCTCTTAAGCTGGGCAGTAAGAGCGTTGAGCGACTTCTTCTTCAGAAATTCGTGTACCCAATGAGGGCCGTTGCATATGAAGCATGGGTTTTACGACTTCAGTGCCTGCTTCTTGCCCTCCAATTTGCCTTGCCCGTTTTTTTTGTTAGGAGGCTTTTTCTGCCCCCAATCTTTGCGATTGCCGCCCTTGTCTTTACGACTCTATCCCTCACCTTTTCCTTGACTAGACTTCTTGTCTTTCGATTGGGTAGAGTATTCCGTGAGTGATTCTGCAATGGCGATGGTGTCATCGAGTGTTTGTGTGCCACGCCAATCGAGTTCGGTTTTGGCCTAATCCTTGAGGCCATCTTGGAAGTAGAAGAGGGAATCTTTGTCGGACATGTCGCTTATCTCGAGTATGAGGCTAGTAAACTAGTTGATGTAGTCACGAATGCTACCCGATTGTTTAGTGCGCTTGAGCTTCCTTTTCCGTATTGCTCGGGGCGAATTGTTTTCGGAGTTCTTATTTGAAATTGGCCCAAGTGTCGATGGTGCAAATGCCTTTGCCCATCTCTCCATGCTTCCAACACCACCATAGTTGTGCAGTGCTTTGGAGATAGGTGGGTGTTGTGCCCACTTTTGATGCCTCATCTCACACACCCATGGTATCAAAGTATTGGTCTAGCCCGAAGAGGAAATTATCTACGACAGTGGCATTGCGTGTGCCATCGTAGGTGTCGGGCTTTGGCATGTCAATGCGTCACGCATCACTCGCATTTACGGAATCTGGACTAGCGGAGAGTGTGCGCTTGTGCCATGCCCAATCCGAGCTGACTTCCTCCACTTCTGCACGGAGAGCGCGTAGTTCATCCTGAACAAAGCTACAAAGTTTTATCAACTCATCATGGAAAGATCGAAACTCACCTCAAAGAGTGTTCGCTTGATCTTGGATGAGGGCTTTTGTTACCACCGCGAACTCGACGTATTCTCCCTCGAGACCGTCCATTCTTTCCTATAATCCCTCGAGGCTGTCTTCAGTGGCGGACAATACAATTTCGAGAGTGGCCACACGAGGCTCCAATGCATCCACGGATAGGGCCTTGGACTTGCCGCGAGTCTTACCTTGAGCGCTCTCTCTCACGGTCGCGGCTTGGTTTTGGTGGAACATCCACACCAACAACGCCTTCTTGTGCTGAAGGGTTGGCCATTGCTCGTGAGCTAACTTGTGTGGGTGCAAACCTTAGCTCTGATACCACTTGTCACGGGATGGGTGTTTTGCGCAACGAACCCATGCGACACTTAGACAACCTTTGCCGAATATTGCTAAGTAAGCCTTTGAGCTTCTCGACTAGCTAAGCCTAGAGGTTTTTGAAGGGCTAGAGAGAAGAGAGCAATGGAGCCGAATAAGAGAAATTGTATTACTCGAAAGAAAGATTACAAGAGAGCTTACAAGTGTTTGAGTTGCTTGCTTAATGCTTGATGATCAAATGCTAAATGCCATGGCCTATTCTAGAGAATTCTATCAACTATCTAGATAATTACATGTGCTGGAAATGTGTGAAGTATTCTAGATATTTACAAACTCAAATATGCTAGAGTTGCCTAGAAGTTTCTGGAATCGGGCCAAGCTAGCACTCTTGGCCTTGTCTTGGGCTCTTGGTGGACAATTGGGCTAGCAACTTGGGCGGTCCGCAACAATAGTCTCCTTAATGAAATCCATTAGCAAACCCCTTCAAAGAACGTGTCATGTATGAAGGCCTAACGAAGCCAGTCGTAAGCTTTCTCAAGATCCATCTTAATTGCCATGAGTCCTGTCTTACCCTTTTCCTCCATATAGAGTGGATAATTCTTGACCCATAATAATATTTTTGTAATATGCTATCCTGGGATAGAAATTGTTTGAGTTAGTCCAATAAACTTTGGAAAGACCTCCTTTAAGTGGTTCGTGAGAATCTTAATAACAGACTAATAGGTCATATAGCTCACTGGACAGAGACTGATGGGTCGAAACAACTTCATACAATTAGGGTTGCTTGTTTTTGGGATCAAGACAGGAAGAGTTCTATTGATCCCCTGGAAGCTTGTGCCCATTAAAATTCTTTTAATTATGCCGCACAAAAACCACCACACAACATCCCATTGAGTTTGTTAAAAAATTATACGGAGGCTATCAACACTCGGAGACTTAAAAGGCTTCATACTATTAATCATTAACTTTATTTCCTCGTTGTCTACTTCCCTTTAAAGATTACCAATCCTCTACTCTTCAATGTTAAGAAAAGAATCAATAATTGGGTACTTAAAATTTTCATCCGTCTCTTTAGAAAATAGTTCAGAAAAATAATGGATTGGGTACTTTTTAATAGCATCTGCATCATATAACCATTGGCCTTGCCATCTTTAATGGCTTCAATGTGGTTATATTGTCTTCGACTAACAGTCCTTCGATGAAAATATGTCGTATTTCTATCTCTATAAATGATCCAACCCGTCCTTCATTTCTAATATCACAAAAGTTTTTCTTGTGTTGAAACTTCTTCCAACTCTCTTTTCTATCTGGATTCAAGTATCAGAAGATTGTCTGAGTAACGGGTTTCTAGTGCTATCTAGATCCTACCTATCTGGGCTAGAAGGCGCTTTTTGCGCTTGGATATATGCTCAAACATATTCTTGTTCCGCTTCTTGACCCTATCCACAAAAATATTTTCAGCGTGAAGATAATCAAGAGATTGGTTCTATTAGCTCAAAACGAACTCTTTAAAGCTATTGACTGTCAACCAAGAAGCACAGAACCTGAATGGTTTAGCCTCATGACCTCCGTTCCCTGTTATTTCTAAAACAAATAAGCACTGGCTTATAATCTGAATGAACCCTTGGAAGGTAAAAAACTGCATCCTTCAAGAAATGTAGAGATCTAAAAGTCATTATAAATGGCTCTATCTAACCTTCTATGGAGGTTACCCCCTAGATTGAGTGAACTTTAGGCCCTTAAAGTTCAAATCAAGCAGCCGAGTATCATGAAACCACTAACTGAAGCGTTTACAAACCCCATTCTTTATATTAGCTCCACCTTTCATCTCTGACATATGCAAGATTGCATTGAAGTCGCCCCTAGGAAGCCATGCACCTTAGAAAAGAGTGGCCAACATCTCCAACTCACTCCAAAGACAATTTTTAATAGTATGAATGGGGCTATTATAGGCCACCGTTATTCAAGTTCAATTCCCATGGAGGTCAGCATCTTTAAAATGAACATACTATTTGTGGTTCTTTACAATATCAGTGACAATATTGTCATTCCAAAGGATCCAAAAACCCCTAGTAAAACCCTCAGCTTTAATCCTATGGGATCTGTCAAAGCTTCTTTTTGTTGCAGAAGTGCAGGTTGAGCAATTACTAATATTCTGGTGATTACGACTTTTGCAGAAATATAAATGTGACAAATAAATGCAAAGAAAATAGGACACAATAATTTATGTGGTTCGGCATAAAGCCTACATCTTTGGGCAAAAACTAGAAGATAATTTTACTAACAAATGGGACTCGCAACACCCAAAACCCCAATACACCCAATAGATCTTCACTAGAGAACTCAAGTAAAAACTCTCTCAACACTCTTGAATAGCTTACTTGCTAATGCTTATAATTCTCTCAATTTTGGGACGCCTTACTCTTTTGAGATGAAGATCGATTTATAATGTATGTATAGCCTTGAGTTGCAACGAGACAAACCGCTATCCTTGAAATTTGCCATCACGTTGAGCTAGAACTTGCATTGTATGCATTTAAAGTCATGCAAACTTTGTCAGCAATTGCATGTGCAATTTTCTGCCACTTTAAATTTTCAATAACAATGCTAAAATTGTGAAACAATTTCACTGTCATCTTCACGCTCCAATAGCTGGCAATATGTCTTTAATAAATTTCCATTTTCAAGTCAAAATTTCATTACTTTTTAGAATGAAACCATTCACTTTCTATCCATTGATCATAGGTTCGAAAATAGCCACAATGTTAGGCTTGTGGATGCTCATAATAGTATTGAAGGTTCTTCTAAAGCCTAGAGAAGAGACCCCCTTAACAATTTCAGAATAAAATTAATAGATTCATGAGGATAAGATAAGTAAAAGAAGAGGAATCCTTACAAAGCCAATTCTTAAGCATGGCGTTCAAGGTCAATGCCATCTTCATTCTCTAATGATACCATACTCTCTGAAGAGTCAGACTCGTCTTTTCTGCTATCTCCCATAAAATCTCCGTCTTCGGAGCTATCCTTTTCTGAATCTACATTTATGGCTCCAAGACTAAGGGGTTTTTCCAAGTCATTAAAAGGATTATCTATGGAATCGACAATATCACCAACTGCTTGGGTGGGAACAAAGTTGGGGTTGGTACAGGGAAGGATATTATTTGGATTGTAAGCGAAGGTGATCGCATGTTTTTCTGGATCGAGACTAGTGGGGATTTTAGGGGGGACAGTTGAGATATGTATGTTATTTGTGTTGGAAGCTTGATCACATACCATGACATGAACTTGCATGGCTGCGGACGAGGATGGCTCAGGTTGATGTGGCTTATTCATAATGGAAACAACACAAGCACAATCATAATCTTCTTTAATGAAAAACAGAAATATAATCAAAATCTTCTTCTCTTCGTATTCCAAAAATGTGGGGATTTATTCTTGTGTTTTCTCCTATATTCTTTTCCTTGTTATGCTCTGCTGTTTTCAAAAAACAAAAATAACATAAAGGAGTTTTTATAAAGCCAAGCCTTTTAATATCCTTACCCAATAAGGAATTTATTTCCTTCTTTAAAAATTTATTTAGTGTTTGTTTGATATGCTTACCTAATGGCCATATGCGCTTATTTAATTGCATAACATCTTTTCAAAATTTTTTATTGTTATTAGGTTGTTTTTGAGTTGAACTTTTGAAGATTAAATAAGCTATTTTACCATTACTGCCAAAAGATCAAATTTTGGGCTTTTTAAAGTAAAAATTGAAAAGTTCTTTTTAAATATTAAACTGTCTAAAATGTCCTTTCTTTACTTCATAATCTTATTTTATTTCTGTATAACATAACTTTAAATAATTTGCCTATTAAAGTAATTTTACAACTTTTAATAAAAGCTCTCATTAACAACTAAACAATTAAATTTTTTTTGGTAAATGTTTTACTTGTAAAAGCTTTACTTGTAAAAGCTCTATGTTGAGTGTTAGAAAGTGTATATTTATAAAGGAGAAATTCATCATTTTACACTTTAAATCTCACTAACATCTCTAATTTTATTTATTTAAGTCCCTTGTTATTTAATTATATATGTTTTGTTTTAATTAAGTATTTTGTGTATTTTAGGGGTATCATGGTCATTTCACAATGAACGAGATTTCGGATAGCAAAACGAACGTCACTTTTGAACTCAGGACAGTCGAAAACCTTAAGAGGAGCATAAAAGGAAAAATGGCATTGTTCACACGTACGACACTATTCACATGTACGGTACTGTTCATGGATACTGTTCACGACATTGTTCAGACCGCGTTACTATTCAAACCGTGTGCAAACCGTGTTACTGTTCAAACCACGTGGTCAAACCCCTGGTCAAACCGTGTTACTGTTCACTGATGACGTGGCGCAATCCTGTGCATCCAAACTATTTTTAATCCGAAGGCCATGATTCACTCAATGTATCTATAAAAAGAGGGCCTCCCCCCCTAATTTGATACCTCTGAATCCATTTTTGAGCTTAGTTTTCTGTAATTCCTTCTCCATCTTGTATTTTCTACGTATTTTAATAAAATTTCCATTTTACCCCTAGTTCAATAATGAGTAGCTAATTTTCTTTTAAGTTTGGGTTGAAGGTGAAGTCTCAACACGTGTCATGGGATTTATTTGGTAAATTTATTTTCTCTTCCCCTCTAATTTCTATGGAGGTTTTGACTTTTCGTCGACAAATAATAATAATCTTGTCTAGTTACCGCCCTGGTTTTACAGGCACCCTAGTATAAGGTTATTATTATTTGGCACGATAAGCCCTTAGCACCATATTGATTAGAGCGTGGTTCATGAGGTGTGGATTCCCCCCTCATGATTTAATTGGTATTAATAAGAATTATTTAGCCCATGATGCATGTTGATACGGATCCAGATACCCAAGTGCTTAATTTCAATAGTTTACAATTCAATTTAATTCCGCTATTCCAATTTAAATTCTAGCATCCTTTAAATTAATTTCTCCACAAATACAACCACCCATTTACAAAATTAATTCTACACCTAATTAAAATCCACCTCCTCGTGGGATCGACACTCGACACCATTGATCTATTTTACAATAGATTCGTGCGCTTGCGAGTTCAACAAAATTTGCACAACAAGTTTTTGGCGCCGTTGCCGGGGAGGTAAGTATTTTGATTTGTAGAATTAATTTTTTGTAAATAATTTTATTATTATTATTATTATTTTAGTTGTTTCCTTGTAATTTTTTTTCTTAATTAATTAAAAAAAGCGAATTTACATTCTTAGGTAAGAATTTCTTTTTCTCTTCTTTAAATTTCTGTATTTTAATTCTCAAGTTATTTTTCTTTATAATTTGTCATTTATCTTGTTAATTTATTTTAATTTTAGTTAATTTCACGTATTTGTTTTAGTGTTTTTTTTAATAGAAAGGTTGTAACAGCGCAATAAGGTTAGTATCGTAATTTCTCCTTCTTCTTTATTTTTATTTGTTTTGTTCTTAATTTATTTTCTTTATTTGCATGCATGGTTGTAGGTCATTATTACCTAATCTTGAACCTATAGACCTTGAATTAGAAAGAACACTTCGCACACACAAACACATTGCATTTAAAGATAAAATTGAAATGGATTTGCAACAACCAGAACCACAGGAGAGGCCATTTAAGGACTACTTCAGTCCCTTAGCTAATTTGAGCACATCTTGCATAAGATACCCAAATGTAGCTGCTAGGAGTTTTGAGCTAAAACCTAGTGTGCTAAATTGTCTCTCAACATTCTATGGCTTAGAAAATGAGGACCTATATAATCATCTGAATGATTTTCATACAATTTGTCAAACTTTTAAATATGAGAATTTTTCAGAAGATGATGTTAAACTTAGACTATTCCCATTTTCTTTAAAGGATAGAGCTCGTTCATGGTTCAATACATTGCCTGCTAATAGCATTACAACATGGGAACAAATGGTAACAAAATTTTTAAATAAATATTTCCCAGTGCATAAAACCAATGCTATTCGCAGGGAAATTTCAGAGTTCACACAGAGAAAAGACGAGCAGTTTTTTGAAGCATGGGAGCGATTCAATGGGCTACTTTTGAAGTGTCTACATCATGGGTACGAGAAATGGCACCAATGCCAATACTTCTTGGAGGGATTATTGCCAAATGTGCAAGAATGGCTAATGGCAACAAGTGGAGGAGAGTTAATGTCAAAAAGTGCATCAGAGATTTGGGATTTCTTCCAGCGACAAGCGGATAATTCCCAACAGCGGAGTCGATCTCTTAGGAATACTAGAAGAATTAAAGGAGTGAATGAGGTTCACATTGGCGAGTCAAGTTCGGGAATTAAAGAAGTTAAAGAGATAATTGAAGGGCTCTCTCGACAAATAGCATCGTTAACGACTGCTAAATCAACAGAGCCACATGACCATGACTCATATTCAGATCAAGCCAATGCCATCGGTGTCATGAGAAAACCATCAAATTACAACCCATACTCCAACACATATAATCCTGGATGGAGAGATCACCCCAATTTTTCATGGTCTCAAGGATTCTAACAGAATGGACCAGCAGCTCCAGCTCCACCAATGCAACCAATTCCTTAAGTTCCTCAAGCCTCTCAGCCACCATTTAGGCCATACAATCAGAACCAAAACTACTCTCAACCCAGACAATGGGAGGATGCTCTCCAGAATGTCAAGAATGTTACTAACTCCATGATCGAACAACAAAACCGCACCATTGATGGACTACGGAATGAGATGAGAGCAGGCTTCAACTCACAAACCCAATCAGTTTCAAGCCTCGAGAAGATGATGGGACAACTTGCTTCTTCAGTTCAGACTTTGGCAATGACTGTTGAAAAAGGCAAATTTCCAAGTCAACTAGTGCCTAATCCTAAAGGAGTGCATGAAGCAAGTACCAGTTCACCGCAACAGCATGGAGAGGTCAAAGCCGTCATGACCTTGCGAAAAGGGAAAGAAGTCGACAACAAAGTGGAGATGCCAGCGACCAAAGAAAATCAAATTGTACCTGTAAATGTTGAAGACTCGCCACCGGAGGAGAAAGAAGAAGCCAACCCACGGGCATACGTTCCTAAAGCTCCATTTCCTCAGAGGTTAGCTAGAGGAAAGAAGGGAAAATCCACAGGTGAGATTCTTGAAGTCTTCAAACAGGTAAGTGTTAACATCCCTTTACTTGATGCCATAAAACAAGTTCCATCTTATGCCAAGTTTCTTAAAGACCTTTGCACTAAAAAGAGAAACATTCATGTTCAGAAAAAGGCATTTTTAACTGAAAATGTTAGTTCTATACTCCAACACCAAATTCCTCTAAAATGTAAAAACCCAGGCTCCCCCACTATTTCATGTAGTATAGGGAACCACACAATTGAGAATGCTTTGTTGGATTTAGGAGCTAGTGTTAATCTTTTGCCTTACTCAGTATTTGTGAAACTTGGATTGGGAGAATTACACCCAACTCCAGTGGTGTTACAGCTTGCAGATCGGTCCACGAAAATACCTCCTGGTATTGTGGAGGACGTGCTTATCCAGGTAGACAAGTTTTATTTTCCTGTTGATTTCATTGTAATTGACACTCAACCAATACAGGATTCAAGAAAGCACATCCCCATTATCCTAGGCCGACCTTTCTTGGCAACTGCGGATACTCACATTCAATGCAGGACTGGAAATATGCAGTTGTCTTTCGGCAATATGACCATGGAGCTCAACATCTTCAACATTGCCAAACAACCTCACAATGCAGATGATGGAATTGTTGATATGGATTTAATTGAAGCATTAATTGATGATACATTTATTTCAAACCTTAATGATGACCCTGTACAAACATGTTTAACTCACTTTGGTTTGGATTTTGATGTTGACAGATCAGTCGATGAGGTCAACGCCTTACTTGACTCAGCACCATCCATGGACACTAATAAATGGAAGTCAAGAGTTGAACAACTAGCACCATCAGAGAAGAAAATCATCCCATCAACAGAATCACCACCGAAACTCGAGCTCAAACCATTACCCAACACTTTGGAATATGCGTTCTTGGGAGAAGAAAGCACTCTACCGGTAATCATCTCATCATCCCTAAATGACGAGCAAAAAGGTAAGTTGTTGGATGTTTTGAAAGAGCACAAAGGAACATTAGGATGGACCATAGCAGACATAAAAGGTATAAACCCAGCAGACTGCATGCATTACATTCACCTTGATGAAAATGCTAAATCTACTAGGGAAATGCAACGTCGGTTAAATCCTAATATGAAAGAAGTTGTTAGAACGGAAGTCCTTAAACTATTAGACGCAGGTATCATTTACCCCATTTCTGATAGTCCATGGGTCAGTCCTGTGCAAGTGGTCCCCAAAAAGTCATGAGTCACAGTAGTTATCAATGCTGATAATGAATTGATACCCACTAGAGTGACTACAGGATGGCGTGTATGCATTGATTATAGAAAGTTAAATTCTGTCACACGTAAAGACCATTTTCCTTTACCATTTATTGATCAAATGCTTGATAGATTAGCAGGCCATGAATTTTATTTCTTTCTAGATGGCTATTCAGGATACAATCAGATCCCTATAGCACCAAAAGATCAAGAGAAAACCACTTTCACTTGCCCTTTTGGCACTTTTGCATAAAGGAGAATGCCATTTGGATTATGTAATGCACCTGCTACATTTCAACGTTGTATGTTAAGCATTTTTTCTAATATGGTTGAACGATTTCTTGAGGTCTTTATGGATGATTTTTCTGTCTTTGGTGACTCATTTGATCATTGTTTACAACATCTAACACAAGTTTTGCAGAGATGTATAGAGAAGAATTTGGTCTTAAATTAGGAGAAATGCCATTTTATGGTAAATCAAGGTATTGTTCTTGGTCACATAATTTCGAGCAAAGGTATTGAGGTTGATAAAGCCAAGGTGGATCTCATTTCTAATCTTCCTCCACCTAAAACAGTCAGAGAAGTAAGATCTTTCATTGGGCATGCTGGTTTTTATAGACGTTTCATTAAAGATTTTAGCAAAGTTTCTAGACCCTTATGCAATCTACTTGCTAAGGATGTACATTTTATCTTTGATGATTCATGTCTTGTGGCGTTTGAAAAACTAAAGCATTTGTTGACAACATCACCCATCATTCAGCCACCAAACTGGAGCTTACCATTTGAGCTTATGTGTGATGCATCTGATTATGCGGTAGAGAGCAGATTAGGACAAAGAGTAGATCGAATTCCTCATGTTATTTACTATGCTAGTATGACATTAAACGATGCACAGTTGAACTATTCAACTACTGAAAAAGAAATGCTAGCAGTAGTGTTTGCATTAGAAAATTTCGATCTTATCTCATTGGTTGTAAAATTATTGTGTTCACAGATCATGCTGCTCTGAAATATCTTCTCACAAAGAAAGATGCAAAAACTAGACTAATTCGTTGGGTGTTGCTTTTGCAGGAATTTGACTTGGAATTCAAAGATAAGAAAGGGACAGAAAATGTTGTGGCTGACCATCTCTCTCGTCTCCACTTTGACATCAACACAGAACCCTTAACATTGAATGAGTCATTTCCAGATGAACAATTAATGAGTGTGGAAGTATTACATTGGTATACTGATATAGTTAATTATCTTGTTACAGGTAAACTTCCAGAGCATTGGACCAAGCAAGACAGGGCCAAATTCTTTCCGGAAATAAAGAATTTTTTCTGGGATGACCCCTATCTGTTTAAGCATTGTGCAGATCAAATTATTCGACAATGTGTCCCAGAGAATGAAGTTCATAACATCCTTTCGTTTTGCCATGAACAAGCTTGTGGAGGCCACTTCAGCGCTAAGAAAACAGCGAATAAAGTTCTACAATGTGGTTTCTATTGGCCAACTATATTTCGAGATGCTTACACCTTTTGTTCTTCATGTGATAAGTGTCAACGAATGGGGAGCATTACACGAAGGAATATGATGCCACTAAATCCAATTTTAGTGGTTGAGATTTTTGATGTGTGGGGTATCGACTTCATGGGACCCTTTCCCCCATCTTTTGGCCATCAATACATATTGGTTGCTGTTGACTATGTTTCGAAATGGGTAGAGGCAATTCCATGCAGAACTAATGATCATAAAGTGGTGATAGGGTTTTTGAAGAGCAACATTGTTTCACGCTTTGGATTCCCTCGAGCAATAATCAGTGATGGTGGTACCCACTTTTGCAACAAATCATTCAAAGCACTTTTGACAAAGTACTCCATCACTCATAAAGTGGCGACCCCGTATCATCCGCAAACCAAAGTGGCAAGTTGAGATCTCCAATCGAGAAATAAAGCACATCTTAGAAAAGACCGTGAGGCCAGATAGAAAAGATTGGTCATTAAGACTTGATGATGCATTATGGGCATATAGAACGGCTTTCAAGACCCCAATTGGGATGTCACCCTACAGGCTAGTGTATGGAAAAGCTTGCCACCTACCTGTGGAACTCGAGCATCGTGCGATCGGGTCATTAAGAAATTCAATTTTGACATGCAGCAAGCTGGCTCAGAAAGACGATTACAGCTGGATGAACTTGAAGAAATTCGTAATGATGCATACGAAAATGCCAAGGTTTACAAGCAGCGAATGAAAGTCTTTCATGATAAGCAGATTATGAGAAAATCTTTCACTCCAGGTCAGAAAGTACTTTTATTCAATTCTCGTTTGCACCTATTCCCAGGTAAGCTACGCTCTCGATGGTCTGGCCCCTTCATTGTTCATACTGTTTTTCCACATGGGGCAATTGAAATTAAGGACCCAAAAAACGGTGTCACGTTTAAAGTTAATGGTCAAAGATTAAAGCCATATCTAGAGTACCAACCACATAGAGAGGACACCAAAATAAATTTGAGTGACCCACCACATTTGAATTAAGATTTTCTGTTTTTTTTCGTGATTTGATTTTTTTTCTTTCTTTTTACTATTCTTTTGCTAATTGAAATTGTTTGTGCATAAGTGTGTTTGTTTAACCATTGAGCTTTCTTTTATCACTTTTAATCATGAGACAGTTCCTCTTGAACATCCTTAGACGACTTCAACGTGTCCAATCTTATCCAGAGGCCAGATACGATTTTGTAAAACACATCGTATTTGGAAGCTACAACCACCAGAGTTAATATCCCACGTTGAGGATTTAGAAAGCCAACTCAGAGACATTGAGAGAAGTGTCTACAACATCCAGTTGGAGCTTGAGGTAAATTCTATAAGAGGACGATTGTGATTTTCTTTGTGTGTTTTTATTTATTTGTTATTCCGTTTGTGTGTTTTAGTTTGTCACCCCGGTTAAGTGGCGGATAACGGTACTCCGTGACAATCAAGTCGGTTACTTCAGTTTCCCATAATTACTGATCTTCTGAGGCGAAGGTATGGATAGAAACGAGATCTTAGCAAAGCTTCATAGTCGATTCCCTTCACTTCCTCAGAATGCCCTCCTCACAATCTATAAAGCTCGATCCGAACGCATGCGATTGCTCATGAGGAATAACATACCTGCTGATATTTGCTGGTTAATCGAGGCTAAAGTACGCTTGGCAGGTGAGTTGCCTCTTAAATTTATTGCATACATGCCTGGTTGTGGTAAAGGAAATTATGCAAGAAAGTGAAGAGCTCGAAAGATTTCGGTTGCTTGTCATAAGTGTGCCAGAATGATATGCAATAAAAAATGATGTTCTTTAGGAATGGTGTCTGATAACAGAGAATATAAGATTCAATTCATTAGGGATGGCTTGAATAAGGAGTCATTAGATGATATCCTTTTGTCTCTTGAAACGCATCCCAGTGGATATGTGCAAGGAGCGATTCTCCAGTTATGGCCATCATTCCAGAAAGAGCATGCACGATACAGTCTCGGGAATCTGACTATAAACGACCCTGTTTGCCAGTTTATAAGAAAACTGGATGGGAAGCCTATCCTCGACCCATAGAGGGCGTTGAAGCCGTTTCTGGACGTAAAACCAGAGGAAGATGTGAGCCACAGTCGCAACTACTTGTAAATATCCTTTTACTTTACTGTTGTTTTATTTCACTGTTGTTTTACCATTTGCATTATTGTCTTTAATAATTTTATTTTTGTTTGCTTTTCCTTTTTACTGTTTCCTTTTTGACTCTCAAGCCATGTGCATTACACGATTAATTGACATAGACATGACACCTCATTCACAGCTGTGACTCACTGCCGCCAAGATCCTTAAATATGATTCTTTTCATTTGCACTCACAAATTATTTTTGAGAATTATCCTAATGGCAGCTACTCCCAATAAACAATTCAAGAACATTTGTGTGCTTTCTGGATTTAATTATGGCAAATATAAAGAGTTCTTTGAGGCAGCCATTGATCTTGGTCGAAACATAGCAGAGAGAAAATTACACTTGGTGTACGGCGGAGGTGACCGAGGGTTATGAAAATTGGTCTCAGAAGCTGCTTTTGTCAGAGGAAGTCAAGTGTTAGGCATCATACCACAAACCCTAAAACCTTTAGGCTGCTTGTCTAACTCACCGACTGGAAAAGAGTTAGTTGTCTCAGGTATGCAAGAAAGAATAACCGAAATGCTTAATCATGCTGATGCTTTTATTTTCTTACCAGGAGATCTTACAACTCTAGAGGCACTTATCACTTTAGCATCTTGCGCCCATCTGCACATTCATCAGAAACCCATCGGTTTATTAAATGTCAATAATTTTTATGATGGTTTTATCGCATTTCTTAACCATGCAATAAAAAACTACTTCATTCCCTCTACGGTGAAAAAGCTTTTTATTTGTGCTCACAATGCTAATGAGCTACTTGATCTGTTACAAGCTTATCAACCAGAGCCAGATCCCAAGACCTTGGTGTTGGAGTGTACAAATAACGATGGTAACAATAGCAGCAGTAAGAAGTACAAATTAGATTTAAATCTCTGCCTGTAAATATTTTATTCTGTGTTACACCACCCAGGTGATGTCTTCTAAACTCTACTTCTTTCCTTTAAAACATTGAGGACAATGTTTCGCTCAGTTGGGGAGGGGATAGTTGACAATTGTGGAATGTTGGTTAAGTTTTTACTAATTTTTTGTTGTAGAAACTAACTGTTGCTAACTGTTTGTGTTGAAGATGGCTGAATATGGAGTGTAGTTACTCTAGAAACGCATCTTCTTAGTAAAAAAAAAAAATTAAAAAAAATAAAAAAAATTTATTATTTTTCGTGTGATCTTTCTAACTTTTTGACTTCTCCTTTATAAATATGCATTTTAAAATTTTGTGTTGAAGATAGCTGAATATAGAGTGTAGTGCCTCTAGAAACGCATCTTCTTAGTTTAAAAAAAAAATCATTTTTCTATCATTTTAAGTGTAACATTTTCAATTAGTTTTTTTTGCATCATTTTCACATTTCTGCATGCATATTTTCCTTTCATTTTTAGAATAGGTTGGGGGGTAGAATGTTGTTTAAAAAAAAATAGTGTGATTTTGTTTTTATTTTTGGATGACATGATGATTTTCGAATTTTAGTATTTGTATTATCTTTGGTCTTGAGTGATGTTACACTATGTTTGCTACTCTACATGTTGATGTCGGAGATAAATATGAGTTGCTTGAAAGAATTGACATGTCATAATGAATACCAAGTGACCTTTTGAGTCTATTATTTTTCTTGGAGAGTAACCCTTTTTGCCCATTCTTCATACAGCTTAGCAGTATTATTATTTTATACATGATCTTTAGATTTCCTAGGAGTCAACCCTTTAAAAAAAAAAGTTAAAAAAAAAAATATGCGTTGCTACATCTGAATGTCCATTTAATTAGTAGATATGGAAGATTATCTAGAGCCCTAAAAGATGATGGAAAGGCCATCTTTGACCCATTTGAGCCTTTCTAGCCATCCCTTATGTGAAATATCCATAGTTAGCCCTTTTGAGCCTTTTATTAAAAAAATAAAAATAAACTTTTCTTTGTCAACTTATCATCTTGACCCACTCCAATTTGGAGTATTACCCGATATCTTACAAGTTTCATCACCTATTCATGTTTGAGAAAAATATAAATAATTGTTTTGTTTAGTGAAGTTGTGCAATACCCAAAAAAAAAGAAGAAAAAAAAGAGAAAGAAAAGAAAAAAAAAGAAAAAAATTCTCTAAAAAAAAAGAAAAAAAAGAGAGATATAATACAATAATAAATAAGTGAAATTCACTTTTTTAGTTTTAAAAAAAAAATTATTATTTTTCTCAAACATATATGTTGTTTTCTTTATTTTCCTTTCTTTGTTAACCATGTCCCTAGCCCACCTTATATCCTAATAAAAGTCATTCTTGATTTTAGAGAACTATAGTCTGAAGTAGAAGCTAGTTATATGGGCTGAAAGGATGTAGTGGTGCATAAAAAAAAAGAAAAAAAAGAAAAAAAAAGTAAATAAATTGGGTTGACTAGCATTTTGTTTGACTTGAGATCGTGTTATTTCTAAGCTATGGGCATATTTCCTTCATCTTGGTGAGAGTGTATGATATTATTTCTTTACTATCTTCACTCCATTTATCATTCATTGAAGTGACAATTTTTATTGGGTTTAATTTCCTTGTGAGAGTGTCACTATTACCGGTGAGATTTTGGGGTTTGACATGTCATTTTTGAAAGTAGCTGTATTTACTTGGTTGATTCATGTGGATGGTTGATGTGGGTGTGATGTTTCTTTAGACTGGAAATAATGCTTATACTTTTATTTGATTGCTATCATTAGTCTGATTGAATAAACAAGTTTGTTTAAAAAAAAAAATTTGGGTTTGAATTTTATTTTCGCTTTATTTGCTAGGGACTAGCAATAAGCTGGTTGGGGGGTGTGTTGAGTGTTAGAAAGTGTATATTTATAAAGGAGAAATTCATCATTTTACACTTTAAATCTCACTAACATCTCTAATTTTATTTATTTAAGTCCCTTGTTATTTAATTATATATGTTTTGTTTTAATTAAGTATTTTATGTATTTTAGGGGTATCATGGTCATTTCACAATGAACGAGATTTCAGATAGCAAAACGAACGTCACTTTTGAACTCAGGACAGTCGAAAACCTTAAGAGGAGCATAAAAGGAAAAATGGCACTGTTCACACGTACGGCACTATTCACATGTACGGTACTGTTCATGGATACTGTTCACAATACTGTTCAGACCGCGTTACTGTTCAAACCGTGTGCAAATCGTGTTACTGTTCAAACCGCGTGGTTAAACCCGTGGTCAAACCGTGTTACTGTTCACTGATGACGTGGCGCAATCCTGTGCATCCAAACTATTTTTAATCCGATGGCCATGATTCACTCAATGTATCTATAAAAAGAGGGCCTCCCCCCATAATTTGATACCTCTGAATCTATTTTTGAGCTTAGTTTTCTGTAATTCCTTCTCCATCTTGTATTTTCTACTTATTTTAATAAAATTCCCATTTTACCCCTAGTTCAATAATGAGTAGCTAATTTTCTTTTAAGCTTGGGTTGAAGGTGAAGTCTCAACATGTGTCATGGGCTTTATTTGGTAAATTTATTTTCTCTTCCCCTCTAATTTCTGTGGAGGTTTTGACTTTTCGTCGACAAATAATAATAATCTTGTCTAGTTACCGCCCGGTTTTCCCAAGCACCCTAGTATAAGGTTATTATTATTTGGCACGATAAGCCCTTAGCACCATATTGATTAGAGCGTGGTTCATGAGGTGTGGATTCCCCCCTCATGATTTAATTGGTATTAATAAGAATTATTTAGCCCATGATGCATGTTGATACGGATCCAGATACCCAAGTGCTTAATTTCAATAGTTTACAATTCAATTTAATTCCGCTATTCCAATTTAAATTCTAGCATCCTTTAAATCAATTTCTCCACAAATACAACCACCCATTTACAAAATTAATTCTACACCTAATTAAAATCCACCTCCTCGTGGGATCGACACTCGACACCATTGATCTATTTTACAATAGATTCGTGCGCTTGCGAGTTCAACAAAATTTGCACAACACTCTACTAATAAAAGTTCTACTTGAATAAACTGTATTTGATAAGGTATACTAAATGGAACCTTAGTAAATTGATAAAAAAAGACAAAGTTAAGTAACTTTAAAATTTAAAAAATTAAAACACCCTTAATTATCATTAGCCTAAAATATTACATAAAAAATAATAATAAAAACAAATTACGGGTGTTACATCTACCCTTAACAAATATGGGGATATCAAACCCTCCATGGAGGACACACGCCGTCAACATATGTTGAGGGACATGGGTTACCACTGGACATTGGGCAACAAGGGCTCAGCGCCCAGTGCTTCAATGTGCTGTTTATGCACTGGTTACGTAACATAATTGGCCATATCTAATTCATGCATCGGTAGGAGAGATGTTACAACATTGCCATTAAACTTCACCACACTACAAGAAAAATAATATATTATTAAAAAAAATTTAGTCACTAAAGATAATAAATTGGTCACCTTATATTTTTTATAACAAAAAATAAATTGTCACCTGTTAGTCGTAGAAAGACTGTCTTAAAAGGTTCTAACGACCAAAATTATTTTTGTCATTGAAAAATGAACTTTTTTATGACTAACCATTTCGTCTCAAATTAAAGTTTTAAGAGTCATAAATAATATTAAAAAATGACAAAATAATACTTAGAAAACATATCCGTAACAATATTTCATAGTCATGGAATATTACTTTTAGTGATGAAAACTAATTGTCTTTAATTGTTAGAATCGGTGACTTTTTTCTTTGTCGGAGATTTTAATCACTATAGTCTTATATGCTTTACTAAGATTGTAGGAGACTAGTCTTTTTTGTCATTAGAAAATATCATCTGTGACTAAATTTGATAGTTCTAAGAAGTTACATCAAATTAAATTTAATGACCAAAACTTTTTAATGATATCATTTGTACATTTCGGCATCTGTAATCTTCAATCTTAATGATACCACCTTGTTTAGCTGCTGAAGTAATGCTAGTGAAAGCAAAAATAAAGATACCTTTACGAATTATGGTTCATTCAACTTAGCCCCTGCATGAAATGTATATTAAGAAAGAGTGTTCTCAAAAAAGAGAAGTATATAAAAGCGTTCAATATCAGGACAAATTATTCAGACAAGCTATATATGCCAAAATTTCAAGATTTCAAAATCACAAGAAAGACTGCTAATGATTAGAATCATGACATGTCCCAAAATTAAGGGCCAATTAATAATACACGACTATCAGTTTATTTAAGTTTTCATTTGCTTAATTGCTTATTGAAATTACATGAGAATTAAACTTACAGAGCTCTGCAAAACTATTTCCATTGCAAAAATCCTTCAATAGCTCTGTCTACTCGAAACTGATACAAATTGCAAAGGTTTCGGTATATTGAAGACTTAATTTGTACAGAATGCAACATAAATTGATACTTATACATGGTAGCCTACTGTTACAGCCTTAAAGCTCGAGGCACGCTGATGCTTGGCTTGCAGCCTTGTACCAAGCATAATGGGCAGCAGATGTGCTAGAAAAACAAGGCAAGTCTGCACGCGGGCTGGGGCGTGGCAGAAGAATCGCGGGTGATGGGCAAAGACGCGAGAAATGTGCGAGGCAGCGCACAAGTGCTCCGGCGGCGAGAGCGCGACGCGACGCGCGCAAGTCATGCGCACGCTGGTGGGCAGCGGGTGAGCGCGCACAGAAGTGCGCAAGGCAGCATGCACGCGCACGCTAACGGAAGCGGACAAGCGCGCGAGGGAGCGCACACGCACACGATATGTGCCACGCACAAGCAATCAAGCCAAGGGGATTGTTGGAGCAATTCTTGGTGGCGGCCCGCCACTACATGGGCACTACCCAAATTAAGGAGCTTG
Source organism: Atalantia buxifolia (assembly GCA_030444775.1). Lineage (NCBI taxonomy): Eukaryota > Viridiplantae > Streptophyta > Magnoliopsida > Sapindales > Rutaceae > Atalantia > Atalantia buxifolia. The sequence goes on from CM059839.1 coordinate 14,018,789, forward strand.
TCTAAGTGGGGATGGTCCGCCACTATTCAAAGTATCCTAAACAATAGTGTATGGGCAAAGCACTAGGGTAGTGGGCTTAATTGTTTATGTGTGGGTGGGAGACAATGAATAGTGTGGGATTAGACTATTCATATCCTAGTGAGTGGGGTTGTCACTCACAAATGCTATATATAGCATTGGGAGGGAGAGCTTAGAGAGCCAAGTTTTGTAATCAGTGAGTGGTGATCTCCTAGCACTCTTGCTTGAGCTATTGTAGTTCCTTGTTCTTGTGATTAATAAGAAAAGGTTGGAAGCCGGTGTTTAGTAAATCTCTTGTGCCTTGTGAGTGTGTTGGTGTTTGTTGTATCGTTGAAAATCTTGGGGTGTGTTTCGCACACATAGCCTCCGTTGCGAATTGTCGAGTGGCTGGCTAAGCGGAAAACTTAGCGCCATCACGGGCTTGCCGCATCAAAGAAAATAGCCTTGTGACAGTTTGGTATCAGAGCCTCGATTCAACAACATGGCGGGAGACTCCATGAAGGATAGAATGAGTCGGATTGAAGCTGCTTTGTTGGAAGAAATGACCGGAGAGGAATCTTTGGCTGTCAAAACAGAGGTAATCTCTATTGATTTAGCTAATCTTAAGTTGGCTTTTGATGGGTTGACTAAGGATGTAGCCGAAAAACTGGGTTCGGTAATGGAAGATGTTGCTGCTTTGGTGGGGGAGCTAAAGGGCAGCGTTGCTAACCTTGAAAGCGAGTTGGGTTTGCTAAAGCGCGCGGTGAGCACGACTCCTACACATTCGGAGGGAGGGCCTTCGAAAATAAAGGTTCCGGAGCCGAAACCATTTGGGGGCACGCGGAGTGCCAAGGAGCTAGAGAATTTTCTGTGGGATATGGAGCAGTACTTCAAGGTCGCTCGAAAAGTACCAGCGGAGCGAGTTTCAATTACAAGCATGTACCTTGAGGGGATGCAAAGCTTTGGTGGCGCAAGAGCTCCAAGAGGATGTCAAGCCAACCGACCACTATCGAGACATGGGAATCACCGGCGAGTTGAAGCGGTCAATTCTTCTTACGGGAAATGCAAGCTGGATAGCGAGAGAGGGCTTGAAGAAGCTCAAACAAACCGGATCCATCAGGGATTATGTGAAGGAATTTAGTTCTTTGATGCTTGATATCAAGAACATGTCCGATGAAGACAAGCTTTTCAACTTCATGAGTGGGTTGCAGCCGTGGGCGCAAACCGAATTGAGAAGGCAGGTTGTGCGTGACTTGCCAATGGCGATTGCTGTTGCGGAAGGTTTGGTTGATTTTAGGTTTGCGATCTTCTCCTTCCGAACCTAAAAAGAATAAGGACTCAAAGAAAGCTGGCCCTTCTAAGCGTGATGGTGGGAAAAAAGGGAACTTTGGGAAAGCCAAACAAAAAGATGGAAATGAGAAGAAAAGCTCGGGATGCTTCATATGTGACGGACCACATCGGGCGAGGGATTGCCCAAGGCGAACACAGCTGAACGCTATGGTCAAGGAAATGGAGGCGGAACCTTCAAATAATGAGGCAAGTACTTCTCGTATGAACCCTTTACAGTTAATGAATACTTTGAGGGAAGAGGTCGTGTGTAATGACTTCAATCAAGGGTTGATGGTCACGACTGTTTGGGTGGATGGGAGGGAAGTGCGTGCTATGCTTGACACGGGAGCTACGGCTAACTTTCTTGCGTCCCACGAAGTGGCGCGTTTGGGTTTGAAAGTAACGGCTGTAGGCAGCAAGGTGAAGGCTGTGAATTCGGCTAGTGTGGGTGTTCAAGGCCGGTGCAAACTTCATTCGGGTCGGAACTTGGCGTAAAACGGTAAAGTTTCTTGTCATGCCTCTTGATGATTTTGATTTAATCCTTGGTATGGAATTCTTTTTGGCTGCAATGGTACAATTAATGCCTTACCGGAAAAGCATTTTAATCATGGGTACGGAGACGCCATGTATTGTGCCGTGCAATTTTATGGTTCATGGCAGATCGGAACCATCACTCCAATCTACGGGACAATTTGAAAAAGGCTTGAAACGGAAGGAGAACTCTTACTTGGCTGCGTTGTTGGAGATAAAACCCGATCGGGTTGTGGAGGTGCCGATGAGTACGCCCAAGTGTTAGAAGAGTTTGCGGATGTCATGCCGCCGGAGCTCCTCGAGCCTTACCACCAAAACGTCTTTGTAGATCATCGGATTGATCTAGAGCCTGGCGCAAGACCACCGGCGCAGGCTCCATATCGGATGTCGCCGGAGTTGCTTTGGAACTTCGGAAACAATTGGATGAGTTCTTTGGACGCGGATTCATACAACCATCTAAAGCACCTTATGGCGCACCGATTCTATTTCAAAGGAAGCAAGATGGCTCAATGCGGATGTGTGTGGACTACCGCGCCTTAAACAAGGTAACTATAAAAAACAAATACCCTGTCCCCAACATTTCGGATTTGTTTGATAGATTGGGTAGAGCATCTTACTTCACTAAGTTAGACTTGAGATCGGGGTATTGGCAAGTACGGATTGCGGAAGGTGACGAAGCTAAAACAGCTTGCGTAACTCGGTATGGGTCATACGAGTTCTTGGTGATGCCTTTCGGGCTCACCAATGCACCCGCAACATTTTGTAATTTAATGAATGATGTATTGTATGATTACTTAGACCGTTTTGTTGTTGTATACCTCGATGATATAGTTGTGTACAGTGAGTCTTTGGTGGATCACTTAGATCACCTTAGGCTAGTGTTCTCTCGGTTACGGGAACACAAACTCTTTGTCAAGAAAGAAAAATGTGAATTTTGTCGCAAGGAGATAACATTCTTGGGGCATCGGGTAAGCCAAGGCAGAATTTGTATGGATGAGAGGAAGGTCAAGACTATTCTTGATTGGCCTGCACCTACGAAGGTGGCGGAACTTCGGTCGTTTCTTGGGCTAGCAAACTACTACCGCAAGTTCATCAAGGAGTACTCAAAACGGGTTAGTGTGCTCACAGACTTGTTGAAGAAAGATCGGAGGTGGGAATGGACGGAAGCGTGCCAGCAAGCATTCGAGAAACTCAAGCAAGCAGTAGCCGAGCGGTGCTCAAGCTACCTGACTTTAGCTTGCCATTTGAGGTGCACACGGATGCATCGGATAGGGCCATTGGTGGCGTGCTCGTTCAAGATGGTCACCCGGTAGCTTTTGAAAGCCGAAAGCTGAAAGATGCAGAACAACGGTACTCCGCACATGAGAAGGAGATGACGGCAGTGATACATTGCCTAAGCACTTGGAGGCACTACTTGCTAGGTACGGTTTTTTCAGTTGTTACGGATAATGTTGCTAATACTTATTTCAAGACGCAGAAGAAACTATCACCGAAACAAGCAAGATGGCAAGAGTTCCTCGTCGAATATGACTTTGTGTGGGTACATAGACCGGGAAGGCGTAATCAAGTTGCGGATGCTCGGCCCGCAAAACTGCTGGAAGCATATGTGGTCGCTTTGACAATGGTGGTGACGGATTTTCTTGACAAAATTCGGCAAAGAAGCGGAAACGGATACAAGCTACGCCAACTCGTGAGAAGATCAGCAGGGCTTGGTGCGGAGATATTGGGTTGATGAGGACCTAATTTATGCACGAGGTGGAAAATTATATGTTCCTTCGGGAGGGACTTGCGGAGAATTTTGTTGCGGGATACACATGATTCTCAATGGGTGGACATCCAGGGTGGAAAGGATGATGGCGTTCTTTGGAACGTTCATACATCGGCCTAAAATGGAGGATGACGTGCGGTTTATCGCCAAAACTTGCCTAGTGTGTCAACTAGACAAGTCGGAGAAGAGAAGCGGGCCGGGACTTCTACAACCATTGCCAAACCGGAGAGACCATGGCAATCTGTCTCAATGGATTTCATTTCGGGAATGGCTAAATCGGATGGGCAGAAATCGATACTTGTTGTAGTTGATCGGTTTTCAAAATATGCGATATTTGTGCCCGCACCTCATGCTTGCCCGCGGACAAAGCAATGAGCTATTTTTCAAGTATGTGGTAAAATATTTTGGTGTTAGGAGGACATCATTAGTGACCAAGGATACTCGGTTCACCGGAAGGTTTTGGACAAGGTGCTCTTCAAATTGATGGGGGACGGAATTGAAGTTTTCATCGCCAATCATCCTCAAACGGACGGACAAACAGAGAGGATGAATGCATTGCTAGAAGAGTACTTACGGCATTATGTGACAAAGCAAGCCAAAAGAATTGGGTGGACTTTTGGATGTAGCCCAATTTTGCTACAACATCCATCGCTCTTCTAAGAACGGGATAAGCCCGGCAGAGTTGGTTATGGGCAAAGCAACCATTGACTCCTCACGAAGTGGTGAAGCAAAGATACTGGGCGGGCAATGCCCTGCAGCTTACCGATTCGCGCGAGACAAGCAAGAAATGATCGAGAGGGCCATTGATAGCTTGGCGAAGGCATCGCGGCGAATGAAGAAGTATGCGGATCTTTGGAAGAAAGGCATTGGAGTTCAATGTGGGTGACAAGGTGTTACTGAAGCTAACGCCCCAGATTTGGAAGAAAATCAGTAGCAAAACGGTACATCGGGGGCTGGTGCCGAAGTATGACGGACCATTTGAGGTGGTAAAGATGGTGGGTCAGGTGGTAAAGTACGACTACCCGAGAGATTGAAGATCCATCCTACATTCCATGTGAGTTTCCTTAAGCCCTTCAATGAAGACTTGGTTGATATGGGACGCCAACAATCCAAGCGTGCTCCACCGGTAATTCGGAAGCAATATGACAAGGAAGTAGAGAAAATCCTTGATTACAAAACCATGGGGCAGAGCAAGAAGAATCGGAGAACGGAATATCTGGTTCAATGGAAGGGAGCGTGGCGAATGCTAGGCCGGGAGAAGGAAGTGTCATTATGGCGATTCGGCGGGAGGTTAAGGCGTACTTGGACTTTTTGCCGACGAGGGCGTCGGGTTCTTACAGTGGGGGAGGTTTATTCTGACCTTAAAGCTCGAGGCACGCTGATGCTTGGCTTGCAGCCTTGTACCAAGCATAATGGGCAGCAGATGTGCGAGAAAAACAAGGCAAGTCTGCACGCTTGGTGGGCGTGGAAGAATCATGCGGGGTGATGGGCAAAGACGCGAGAAATGTGCGAGGCAGCGCACAAGTGCTCCGGCGAGCGCGCGCTGCGAATGCGCGCAAGTCATGCGTTGGTGGGTGGGCGCTGGTGAGCGCGCACAGAAGTGCGCAAGGCAGCATGCACGCGCACGCTAACGGAAGCGGACAAGCGCGCGAGGGAGCGCACACGCACACGATATGTGCCACGCACAAGCAATCAAGCCAAGGGGATTGTTGGAGCAATTCTTGGTGGCGGCGCCCCGCCACTACATGGGCACTACCCAAATTAAGGAGCTTGTCTAAGTGGGGATGGTCCGCCACTATTCAAAGTATCCTAAACAATAATGTATGGGCAAAGCACTAGGGTAGTGGGCTTAATTGTTTATGTGTGGGTGGGAGACAATGAATAGTGTGGGATTAGACTATTCATATCCTAGTGAGTGGGGTTGTCACTCACAAATGCTATATATAGCATTGGGAGGGAGAGCTTAGAGAGCCAAGTTTTGTAATCAGTGAGTGGTGATCTCCTAGCACTCTTGCTTGAGCTATTGTAGTTCCTTGTTCTTGTGATTAATAAGAAAAGGTTGGAAGCAGTGTTTAGTAAATCTCTTGTGCCTTGTGAGTGTGTTGGTGTTTGTTGTATCGTTGAAAATCTTGGGGTGTGTTTCGCACACATAGCCTCCGTTGCGAATTGTCGAATGGCTGGCTAAGCGGAAAACTTAGCGCCATCACGGGCTTGCCGCATCAAAGAAAATAGCCTTGTGACACCTACCATGGCGGGAGTTTTGCACTGTAATTTATTTTGGTGACTAATATTCGCTATAATTTTAAGATAATTGTATTTTAAGATTGTCCAATTATCGAATTTCTTGTTCATACGCATTATCAAAGCTGAAAAAGAGCTACACGCACAGGAAGGATACCAAATATTTTTTTTTTTTGGGTTTGCACATTTGCGTTTATATATAATTGTATCTCAATAAAATTAGCTGTTTGTGGCATGAATATATGCGTAATCGTGTCAACATCTTTGCTCGTTGATCAATTTGTTGTGATATCATGTTAATCATGTCACACGCAAATTATCTTTTCATTAGTTGTGTCATAATCGCGTCACGTTAACGTATTTATTAAGTGGCTCATATTCATATCCAATGATTTTGATACAATTAACATTGAATGGGACGTATCCATATTTTCTTAAAATTCCCACTACAATATAATACAAATTAACAGCCTTAAATTGTTTGTATGATAACACGATTTAACACCCCAAAATTTCACAATAACGAAAATTATATAGTTGATGTCTAATAAGGGGGGAAAGGTATGAGAAGAATCAAATAATGAAAGAAACAAAACAATAAAATCAAAATGATTGATTGTATTTGTCTCTATCTTTGTTAATCAATATAAAGATTAATTAGAGACAATGAAGCTATAACTAAAGTAAAAAAGAGAATCGAAAATTTATTTTGACCATGGTTAGATATTTCTGATAAGAGAAAAAATTATGAGAAATCAAATAATGATGGAAAGAAAATAATAAATCAAAATTGTTGTTGTCCCATAAATCAAAATTGTTATTTTCCCAATGTTTATCAGTCAATAAAATAAAGACTGATTTATTGTGCGCGGAATACGGAATCAAGCGCACCAAATAATTACAGAAAAATAAAGGACACAATTATTTAACGTGATTTGGTAATTAAACTTACATCTACAGAGGCAAGAAAGAATAATAGTTTATTTAATAATTAATAGAGTACAAATATTTGAGTAACGAATCTCACTTCCCAGAAACCCAAATATACCAGTACTCTCACACTCTATAGGAAAAATAAATTCCTCAGACACTTCTCTCACTTCTCTCAAAAGCTTAGAAACTTATAAGCTTAACAAATTTTAGGAAGCTTACCACATGATGAATGCTTAGTTTTTTATCGGAAAAATGTTTGCACTATTCATCAAGAAAAATTGCGTTCCAAACACGTCCAAACTGCGTTCAAAACGCGTGCAACCACACGGCTTTGACTTTTCAACAAATCTCCACCTCGGCGAAAATTTATCCAAATCTGAGTTGATTGACAATAATCCTCCAAACCTCATCCCTCACATGATCCTCAAAAAGATCCACATTGGCTGCATCTCTATGACTGTTTACGTACTCAAAATTTAGGATCAAGTCAACCGTAGTTCAAACTCCCGAAGGAAATAACTTAACACAATCGAAAGATTTGAATTAGTTTCAAGCAGTGTTGAAACTTAACTCTAGAAACTACCTTCGTCAACATATCTGATGGATTATCTTTGGTATCGATCTTCTTCATCAACATAACACCGCTCTCGATAACCTCCCTCACATAATGATATTCCATATCTATGTGCTTTGTCCGAGGGTGACATGTTGGATTCTTTGCGCGGAATATCGCACTTTGGTTATCACAAACGACCTCAATGTTCTTTGGATCTCTCCCAAATCACCCAACAAGCATTTCAACCAGATAGCTTTCTTTACAGCCTCAGTTGCTGCCATGTACTCTACTTCCGTAGTGGATAGAGCAATTGTTGATTACAGAATCGACCTCCAGCTAATCGGACCTCCATCCAATGTGAATACGTAGCTCGTTGTCAATCTTCGCTTATCTAGGTCTCCAGAAAAATCAGAATCACAATACCTAACACATTGTTGACCACAATCCTTCTTGAACAATAACCCAACATCAACTGTCCCATACAAATATCGGACAATCCACTTCACCGAAAGCCAATGGTCTTTACCCGGATAATGCATATATCGACTAACTATACTCACCACTTGAGATATATCGGGTCTTGTACACACCATAGCATAAATAAGACTACCCACAGCACTAGCATATGGAACACGAGCCATGTAATCGCGTTCCTCTTGAGATGTAAGACATGAAGAAGAGCTTAATTTAAAGTGAGGAGCTAGCGGAGTACTTACTTGTTTAGTTTTTTCGTCCATACCGAATCTTGCTAGCACCTTCTTCAAATAAGATTTTTGAGTCAACCACACGCTCTCTTTCTTCTTGTCTCTACGAATCTCCATCCCAAGTATTCTCTCTGCATCACCTAAATCTTTCATCTCGAACTCAGAAGCTAGTTGCTTCTTCAATCTTTCAATCTTACCTCTATTCTTCGAAACTATACGCATATCATCGACATAGAGTAACAGATAGATGAAAGTTCCATCTTGTAGTCTTTTAAAATAAACATAATGATTGTGTTCACTACTGGAGAATTTCTGCCCTTGTATGAATTGATCAAATCTCTTGTACCACTGTCTTGTTGATTGTTTCAGTCTGTACAAAGATTTAATCAATCTGCACACATGATTCTCCTTTCCAGCAACTTTGAAATCACACGGTTGAGTGATCTAGATTTCCTTCTCCAAATCTTCATGTAAGAATGTCGTCTTAACATCCAATTGAGCCAACTCTAACTCATATTCAGCTACTAAGGTAAGTAGGATACGAATGGAAGTATGTTTTACAACTGAAGAGAAAATTTCATTATAATCAATACCTTCTTTCTAGGCAAAACCTTTTGCTACGAGCCTTGCCTTGTATTGAGGAGTTGTCTGATTTGGAGATGCTTGATTCTTGGTGTAGACCCATTTATTGTCAATAGCCCTTTTCCCCTTTGGTAATTTCATAAGTTCCTAAGTCTGGTTTCGATGGAGAGATTTCATCTCTTCCCCCATGGCTAACTTCCACTACTACTTCACTGAAAGTGTTGAGGATGTCATCATCAATAACTGAAAGTGTATAGGCTACCACTATGTCTTTAGTAAACCATCCGGGTTTCTTTATCTCTCTTCTTGGCCTCCTTGTTGCTATAGAATCATCATTATCTACATCATCAGTTGTTTCTTCATTTTGTGGGACATCAGAAGAAACAACCTCTTCTTCAACTGTAGGTGTCACCTTCATAGTTGAGTCCTTCTCTGATGTAGAACTAACTGGTACATATGCAGTTGTATCAAACTCCACTTGCTGCAATACCTCTGTGGTCATATTCTCCACCTACTGAGGACTTGAAGCTTTTATCATTGAAGCTTCATCAAACGTGACATCTCTGCTACACATAAATTTTTTATCTTCGAGATCCCAAAGCTTGAAGCTATTTACTCCACCTTTGAATCCCATAAAGATAACTTTTCTAGCACGAGGATTCAGTTTACCATCTTTGACATGATAATAAGCTAGACACCCGAATATACGAAGGGAATCATAGTCTTGTGCATGCTTTCCAGACCACATTTCCATAGGAGTTTTATCTCCATTTGCAGCAGAAGGCAACCGATTTATCAAGTGACTTGCGTAGCTCACAGCTTTAGCCCAAAACTTTTTATCTAAACCAGCATTAGATAACATACATCGTACCTTCTCCAGTAAAGTACGATTCATACGCACAGCAACGCCGTTTTATTGTGGAGTATGTCTCACCGTGAAATGTCTTTTTATGCCCTCCCTCTGGCATACTTGCAAAAATGGATCAGAAGTATATTCACCCCCATTATTAGATAGTAATACTTTGATTTTTCTGCCAGTTTGAGTCTCCACTAATTTCTTCCATTTCACGAAAATCTTTAGAACCTCATCCTTTGCTCGCATGGTGTACACCCACACACATCTAGAGAAATCATCAACAAATGTAACAAAATAATGGCTTCCACCAATTAATGCAGTCTTTGTTGGTCCTCATACATCACTGTGAACATATTTAAGGATCTCACAAGTATCATGATTAGCCGTACCAAACTTGACCCTTGTTTTCTTGCCTACTACACAATGCTCACAAAACTTTAATTTACAGGTTTTGGTACCTTTTAAGAGTCTATGCCTCATCAGAGTTTGCAAAGACTTCTCTCCAGCATGTCCAAGTCATACATGTCATAGCTTGGTGGTGTCACTGTGTGCCTCAACAACATTTGCTTCATCAGTTGTACCTCCTTTCAAATAGTACAGATTGTGACGTCGAACCCCTTGCAGAATCACTATAGCCCCATGTATAAACTTCATTGTGCCATCTTCAATGGTAACCTTGTAGCCTTTAGCTTCTAGAACACCCACAGAAATTAAATTTTTCTTTAAAGTTGGAACATATCTAACCTCTTTAATTTCTCTGACCATTCTATCAAACATTTTGAGCCGAATTGTTCCTATCCCTATTGTCCGACAAGGTTGATCATTCCTCATAATAACTGCACCGGATTCCAGATTATGAAAATCCGTAAACCATTCCTTAATAGGCCACAAATGGTAGGTTGCTCTAGTATCAAGTATCCACTCGCTCGAACTAGCCACGTTTGCTGTAAGAGTAATACTTAGTGAATAATCAAAGTCTTCATCTTTACGTGCCATGTTTGCTACTACTGGTTTCTTCCCATCTCTCTTTTAAGCCTTTAGACAATCTTTCCTCCAATGGCTCTTTTCATGACAAAAGGCACACTCATCTCAAGCTATATTTCTGTTTCTCGATTTGGATCGAGAATCCTTTCCACCACACTTCTTCTTTTTCTCCATCGCTCAATCTCTACTAACCAAAGCTTCAGACGATGCTCGTTCAGACTTTTTATCATTAGTCCGAATCTCCAAGTTAGTCAATGATGTACAAACATCTTTAAAGACGAACACACTTTTCCTATATATCAAGGTCATCACAAAATGACTATATTCCTCTGGTAGTAAGTGTAACAGAATCATAGCCTTGACTTCATCCTTAATATCTTCATCAAGATTCTTCAAATCAGCAAGTAACTTTTCAAATCTTGAGACATGATCGTGCATTGACATCCCAGGCTTTATTCGAAAGCCATATACTTGGCTTATTACATAAAGGCGATTTTCAGGACTTTTTAGCAAGTACTTCTCCCCTAATGTACGCCATAAAGTCATCGCACACTCCTCATCTTTTACCAAGTATTTCATCTCCTTGGTCAAACAAGATCTAATCTGACCATAAACTTTCTCGTTCATACGATCCCAAATTTCTTCATTATACAAGTGTCTTTTATTTTTCAAAACAACATTGAGATCGATTTGAATAAGGGCATCCATAACTTCGCGCTTCCACATGCCGAAGTTGATTTTCTCATCAAACTCTTCAACATCGATCTTCTGGCCTCCTATAACAGGTGCTGAATAACGATTTAAAAAATCTCGCCTCCCTCCTTAAGTGTCTCCTGAAATAGTCTCGGTAGATCTCTCCCCAATTCTAGAAGTTTCACCTTCTACTATTTTCTCAACGAACTATTTCCACTTGAAAAACATTCTCTATGATGTTAATTTCGCGTGAATAAATGCACCAGGAAAGTTCCCAGGAGACTGGATAGGAACTCGGTCCTAATTAAAAACTAGAATCCTTATACTCTTATTGCCTTGTTGATAGCACTTTCCTAAACTTGTAAAAATACACACTACTTACAATAGACTGTCTCCCAAGTACAAATGGCCATCTCCACTGTATTTGTGAACAGTACCGTACATGAATAGTACTGTATACGGGAATAGTACCGTATACGTGAGCAGTATTTTATCCCCTCAAGTACGAACCGTTGGTGAACAGTACCGTATCCCCCCAAGTACGAACCGTCGGCTCTGATACCGCTTGTTATGAGCAGAATGCGAAATCAAGCGCACCAAATAATTACAAAAAAATAAAGGACACAATTATTTAACGTGGTTCGGTAATTAAACCTACATCCACGGAGGCAAGAAAGAATAATGGTTTATTTAACAATTAATAGAGTACAAATATTTGACTAAGGAATCTCACTTCTCAGAAACCCAAATATACCAAGTACTCTCACACTCTGCAGGAAAAATAAATTTCTCAAACACACTTCTCTCACTTCCTTCAAAAGCTTAGAAACTTATAAGCTTAACAAATTTTGGGATGCTTAACAAATGAAGAATGCTTAGCTAATTATAGGAAAAATGTTGGCACTATTCATCAAGAAAAATTGCGTCCCAAACGCGTCCAAACCGCGGTCAAAACGCGTGCAAGCAGTGTGTGTGGCAAAGCCACCACACGGCTTTGATTTTTTCAACATGATTCTGAATCTAACAGCATAGAAATATTGAATATTTACTACATCATAAATTGCAACCACGCGCAACCAATTCCTCACCTCAGATTAAATAACTTGTTTAGTAGTGAAATCTTGACTGCCTTTCTCATCTTTCTTCTTTAAAATATCTAGACTTCACTGACAACTATCTCAGTAAATTCAGTAAATGGGTTCAGTTCTTCGCAAGTTCCATTGCCTCTCAACCTTCTATTAAGGCTATTATGATCTTCCACGTATCAATATTCTTTCATATATTTTGTCCAGTTCCCTTAAATGGCTTGAGGTTATTAATCTCTCAAAAACAAACTCACTAATTCAATATACCCTTGGTTGTTCAATGTTAGTAGCATTCTCGTTTGGTTCTAATCAACTACATGGTTTAATTCCAAAAGCTTTGGAACACAAGGCTTTTCTTAGATACCTCGATCTCTTATCCAGTTGATTGAGAGGTTCCAAACTTTTATGTTAGCAACATTCTCGTTTGGTTCTAACCAACTACAGGGTTTAATTCCAAAAGCTCTGGAACACAAGGCTTCTCTTAGATACCTCGATCTCTTATCCAGTTGATTGAGAGGTTCCAAACTTTTATAGAAACATATCCAGTTTACAAATATTAGTCTTGTCTTAGAATGAAAACATAAGAGAGCTAAATCTCTCTAAAAATAACTTTTAGGGTCGATTTTCTTCTTATATTCTATCAATGGTCGTTTATTAATATTTTTGATCATTCAAATAACTTACTATCGTGAAGACTTCTAAATTTTTAGTTCTAATTTGATAGCTAATTTGCCCAAAAATAGCTTCTTTAGAAGAAAATCTCCCAAATTTGGTTGTGCTTAATTGCTTTGCAAGTAATCTAGCATATCCAATGGAAATTTACATTACAATTTTGGAAATTTCTTTAATAATATGTGAAGAATCATCATACCCAAGTGTTTTGTTAAAGCAAAACCAATCTTAATTGGTTCCAATCTAAACCCTAAGACAAATGTTTGATGAACAAACAATGATCTAAAGCCAAGATTTGATACAAAGAAACAAGATTCAAGTGCAAACCCAGATTAAATATCAATCAAATTCAAAAGAAACCTAGAAAATAATAAAAAGACATAATACAAACTAGAAATTAGGATTGGTTTTCAAGCTTTCATCCTTAACCTCAGTATAAGAAATTTAGCTAGACATACTTGGATAGAGAGCAACAAATAACATAAACGGAAAAACCCCTTCTCATCCTTAGGGTTTCATGCAATAGCCAATTTCATCCCTACCTTTTAAATAATAGCCCAAAACATCCTTTCATTAACTCACCGTTAGTTAAATGCCGTTTGTTAGTAATTCATTGAGGTTAGAAAAGGATTTTCCATTAAAGAGAAAATTAGAAAAAATAAATAAAAGTTGACATATAACTAAAAATGATGTTTATCTAATCCTACTAAACATGAAATCCTGAAAAGATGAAAAACTTCTATTTCAAGCAATTTTTTTGCACTCCTCTCTATTTTGTTGGCATGAAAGCTCTATAGACCCTAGATCTAAGTACAAAAAATAATCACAATTTTCATATTCGTATAAGTATACTCTCTAATTGCACTATGACTGAACTTGGGCAGATATTGATAAGGAACTGGAGAGACAATAATGGTCAAAGAAGAGTGGTGGTAAAGCTCAAAATAAAAATTAGTTAAAGATTAAGAAGATATTTAGCACATGCAAGCACATAAAAATTAGTTGTAATTTTGAGTTTTTCTTCTAATGATTTAAAGATATTGTGTTAATTACAGTTTATTGCTTATGATGATTATTCAGTAGTTATATCAAACTATTTCATCATTGAAGAAAAAATTAATGAATTTTGCATATTTTGTAGTGTTATTTAATTGCGTAAACAATTTAGGGTGCGTTTGGTATTATTTTTCGCTAACTATTTTTTTGTTTTTTGAAAACATAAAATGTAAAACTTGTTTGGCGGATGTGTTTTTGAACTATAAACAAAAAATATAAAATAAAAAAGTTCTTAATTTCCACTTTTTCTTCATAAATGTAGAGAACGCCAAATTGGCATTCTTTACCCTTTCGTTTTCTGTTATTACGGGTCCCACAATTGTAGTACAATAATTACAACAAAAATCTACGTGTTTGTTAGATAAATAATGTATTTTAATATAGTAAATCTGTAATGGAAAAATGCTATGGATACATTAATAAAATAATAAAAAACTATCTTATTAATAAAAAAATAAATTTAGTGTAATTAATATAAATAAAACTTTAAAACTCTCATAAAGCATTTAAGAAAAAAATTAATTTCTTTAAAAACTTAGGAAATTTAAAAAATCAATGGTAATATTTTTCTTAAATTTTAAATAAATTTTTATTTCGAAAACTTTATTAAAATTAGATACAAATATTTTTATAATGTAATTATTGAAATATAATTTTTTTAAAATATATACTAAATAATTTTTTTTTCAGACGAACTACCAAACACATTTTTACAGTTCTCATTTTCAGACATTAGTTTAAAAACGAGCTACAAAACATGTTTTTATTTATTTTTTTTATCAAAAGCGAATCATTCTTATTCTATAAAACAAAATAAAAAACACTATATAAAAAACAATACTATACGCACCATTATTCTAATATAGTTTGAATCACTTTAATGAAAATTTCTATTTGCCCTCAATGAATTGCTAGTTAATGGCAAAAAAGAACGGTGAGTCAGCGGAAGGATCTTTTAGGTTATTGTTTAAAAATTAGGAATGAAATGAGCTATTGCATGAAACCTTAGGGTTAAAAGGGATTTTTTCCCTAAAATAATACCAGCCACAGGGAAACCAAATTGTTGCTGCCACCGCTGCTCTTCTCTAATGCTGAATGCCGCTCTTTGCCTTTTTGCGGCCGTGGCCTGCCTTTATATAATGTTGCAACTTGGCCGAATTCTTGTCAAATTACGATTGCTCGGAAACCGCCGCTTATAAGCTAAATCTCCACGCCTACTCACCAAATCGTTTTTATACTATTTCCTTATTAAAATTTGAATGCTAGCCACTCGTTTGACTTAAAAGCAAAAGGCCAATTAAGTATGTCTTCTTTTAGTGCCTAGCACATGCATTCCAAATTGCCAAATAAAATCTTTCTTTAATTATTTTGAGCTCATGCGGAAGCTTATTTGGAACATAATCTTCAATTCTTCAATTCTTTCCATTTATTGATCTTTTATGCACTTTTGGTTTCCCAATGTCTAATTATTTTCCAATTACTTTCCTGTTCGATAAAATATTTAATTAATTAAAAATAACATATAATAACTAACAATTATATAATTAAGGGTAAAAAGTGTGTGTATATATATATATATATATATATATATTGTCTACGTATCAAATGCTCCCAAACTTAGATTTTGCTAGTCCTGGAGTAAAATTAAAACTAAAAACAAAAATATAAATCCTAACTAAACCACTTTCGTAGGTAATCATGATTACATTTAGCATATGCAATAAGCCTTTAAATTCCTAGGCAGCACTAGTGGACGAGTTATAGTCTCATGAGGGTTTCAGCGATGATACTTGCAAACATCATTTTTTTAAAGATGAAATAACATAAAAAGAATAACAAATTTTAAATAAAACATAAAACTAGCCTTAAAGATTGTATAAATTATATAACTCAAAGAAAATTTCAAATATTGACAAAGTTCTAACTTTAATTCAATAGTCAATCCCATCTTTCTTTTAATTCTTGTGTGTGCAAATCAATTCGATTAAAATCGATTCTCAAAATCTTTAATATCAACAGTGTTAACATATATGTATCCACAACGTTGATTTTGATGATAACAAACAAGATTATGAATGATTAATCTTTTAAAAGCTCAAATTATTTTCATACATTTTAAAGAAATCATTACTTTCATATTATAAAGGTTTTATACTCAATGGGAAAAAGATTTTATGAAATTAGTTATTTTCAATTGAATGGTCTAAATTGAACAGTTTTTGAGAACTTTGAAATCAACAAGTATTGTTTTGAAATTCTTGAAATGAACCTAATTGTAAAGTTTTATGAAGATTTGGCTATAGTATAATTATAGAAAGTTGTGTGGGTAAAAATATAATTTTAGAAAATAATTTCACTATAGCAATCACTGGATCAAATGGCTAACCGACATTGAATAGAACTGGAGTTTAGCTTCTGGAAATTAACGGTGATCCGACAATTTGAATTTTGGCACAACGGTCACTTGCTCAAGTTAAAACGGTGATCCGATAAGGATTAACGATGACCCGACCTTATGCAAAAAGTCAATAACGGTTAGTTTTTAACTCCAACTATAAAAAAAGCTTGCATTAGATCCAAATCAAAGTGAATCCAACAAATACCAAAGAGCATATTATTGAGAATACAATATTTCTTGAGCTTTAATTGTTCATTCATTCTTTAAATCACACCTTGGGCATATATTTGTAAACACATAGATTGTGTGTGAGAAAATTCTTGTATTTGAAAAAGTGTGAGTGTGGGAAACATTTGAATTAAGAGATTTGAGTTAATCTTATGTTGTAAACGTTGATTGACACATGTGAAGTCAATTGTAAGAGTTCATGAAGACTTGAAGGCTTGATTAGTGGAATCCTCAAGTCCGGCGAGCTTGGAGGCTTGGATGTAGGCAGGGTTGGCCAAGCCATGTAAAACTCTTTTTATTTGATTCTCTTTTCCCTTCTCTCTTTATATTTTGATTTCTTTATTTATTAGTTATTGATTTTGAATTTATTTTATATTTACATTAATTTTTATTACTCTATAAATTTTAGAAACCTAATTCACTCTCGTCTTGGGTTGTATAACTAACATTTGGTATTAGAACGAGGTTCTCTTGTTAGGACTTAACCATCTAGAGTAAAAGATTCATGATAACGCAAAATTATTCTACATTTAGGGAAGGATAATCCACCACTAGACCACCTTATTTTGATGGAAATTGAAATACAAGTTATGCAACCCAAGAGGGGGGGTGAATTGAGATTTTAAAAATATGCAATACAATTCGCACAACAATTTAATCTATTGTCTTAATCAAATCAAAAACAATAAATTCAATCAAGCACAATATTAAAAGAGTAAGGGAAGAGAAAGCAAACACAAGAATTTTTACGTGGTTCGGCTATCCCCGCCTACGTCCACGCCTCCAAGCTCACCCGGCTTGAGGATTTCACTATCCAAGCCTCCCAAGGCTTCAAATGTTTACAATTGACTTCCAAGGTGTCAATGGACCTTTACAACAAGAGATTATCTCCCCAATCTCTTCACCCCAAGTGTTTCCCACACTTGTACACTCACAATTTGATGAGAAATGAAAATCACAACAATGAAACTCTCTTTAAGAGTGGATAACAAATTATAGCTCAATAATGATTCAATAAATGATGATTTGCGAAATGGAAGCTCAATATATGTTGTATGATCTTATTTATGCTTGGATTAGTCCTTAAAATGAAGTTGGGATTGAGTTTTTGTAGTTAGATCCCGAAAACTAGCCGTTATAGACAAATTCCAGCAACCAAGCGGTTAGCCGCTTGATTTATCCGGCTAGCCAGTCATTGCTTATGATGATATTACCGTTATTTTTGAATTTTGCTACAGTAACACTGTTCACCAAAAATATACTTTAGCCCAAAACTTTCTATAATTATACTATTGCCCTAAACGTCATAAAAATTTATAAATAAGTCCTTTTCAAAATTTAACATAATACCCATAATTTTCAAAGTTTTCAAAAGCTTTCACTTTAGTCTAAAATTTGAAAATATAAGATTTTCCTCAGGCGGCTAGCCGCTAGCCTTAGGCGGTTAGCCGCTTCCTCTCTGTCCAATTTTGGATTTCATGTGATTGAATTTCATTCGGGTCCTCATACTTTCATAAATTATAGTATGGCCCAAAACGTTTCAAAACTTTGCAAATAAGTCCAAATCCGAAATTCAAAATAATATTTATCAAACTCAAAGATTGCAAAACTTTTCATTTAAGTCCAAATTACTCAAATCCACAAAATACTTTATCTTATAAATATAAAACCTTTTAGTTATAAATATAAAACATTTTAGTTTATTGAAAATAATTATTGAATTAATCTTTTGAGCTTCACAAATGCTAAATCATGCATTAATTAAATCATACCGGCTTTACAAGAATTTATCGTAATAATTTTTCCTTTGAGCTCCAAACTTTATTCTTGATTTCGCCGTTGTCCATGGAGTGTCTTGAACTTGATTTCACTTGATTCACTTGCATAAATATTATCCTTCAAAAACTAGTGAAAATGTGAAATACAATATTTATCAAATCACTTAAGACACATGTTTGTTATCATCAAAATTACATTATGTGTAGCCCTTTAGGCTAACAATCTCCCCCTTTTTGATGATGACAAACATCTCATGTATTTTGATATTTATACTGCCCCTTAATCCATGACATACATAATTAAAACATATAAATCAAATTTAAGATAAAACTCCCCTTTAATATTTCGCATTCAAAATACATGATCTCTCCCCCTTCATCATCAAAATTACTAGAAATTCATGCTAAGACCAATAATATCTCAATGGTTAATCAAGAAATATGTAATAGCCAAACATCCAATTAACAATAAAATGATCATAAACCATTATTCCATCAATTACCAAATTAACAACTCATAATATAAAATCATCATATAAAAAAAATGTAATCAAATCATCATTATATCTCAAAATCATTACCATGATCATATATCAACCATAAAAATGCTCAAAATGCATGTTACTTCCCTCAATTTACATCATCAAAATACTTTGTCTCCCCCTTTGGATAACAGAAATGATTACTCATATTAGAAAACTAGGATGAGAATTTACTTACAAGCTCTAGATTATAAGATTTGGCAAATTGTTAATGATGGTTCATTTATGCCAACTACTAAAAATGAAGAAGGAGAAGATATTCCAAAACTTTCTTGTCAATGGAGTGAATTGAAAAAGAAAAAAATGTCTTTAAACTCTAAAGTAATGAATGCTCTATTTTGTGCTTTAGATAAGAAAGAATTTCATAGAATTTCAGTTGTGAAAGTGTTTATAAAATTTAGAAGAAACTTAAGGTTGTATACAAGGGAACAAATCAAGTGAAGGAGTGTAAAACTAGTAGATTCACTAGGCAATATGAGATGTTTCAAATGGAGTCATATGAGAGTATTCATGATATGTACACTAGATTAACCGATATTGTGAGTTCTCTTGAAGCACGAGGAAAAACACTTATTAATTATGAAAAAGTGAAGAAAATTTTTAGATCATTTCCGACAGAGTGGAGTCCAAAGAGAACGGCCATAGAAGAAGCAAAAATCTTAATACTTAATCTCTTGATGATCTTATTGGTTCACTTGTCTTTTATGAAGAAGATGTAGTAATGAAAGAATTGGTGAAGATAAAAAGAAGAAGAGCTTTACTTTTAAATCTTCTATTATTGAAAGAGATGATGATTGGAGTGACTTTGAAGATGAAGACATTGAAATGATTACCAGAAAGTTTAAAAGGGTCTTCAAGAAGCAAATTAAAAGAAGAAATTTTAAGGACCTCATGAGAGAAAACCTTAAAGTTGAGAAAGGGAAAAAGGAAACAATTGTCTGCTTTGAATGCAAAAAGTCAAGTCACATAGGATCAGAATGCCCTCTTCTCAAAAATCCCAAATCAAGAAATAAAGTAATGGTGGCAACATGGGATGAAAGTGATGAAGAAACAAGTGAAAATGAAGAACAACAAGAAATCTCAAACCTAGCTCTCATGGCAATAGGAGATGATGAACTTGATGAGGTAAATGATCTTTTTACTTATGATGAATTGTATGATAATTTTAAAGAATTGCATAATGATTTAATGAAAATTAGTAAGAAAAATGCATGTCTTCAAAAGAAAAATGTAGAACTCTCAAATGAAAATGAGTCTCTAAATGCAAAGGTTACATGTTTAGAATTAAGGCATAAAAGTTGCATGATGAGCTTATGTCTTCCAAATAAAGCATTGCATTTGAAAATAAGAGTTTATGTGTTGATTTGAAAAATGAAAATAAAATTCTTACGAAAAAGAGCAATGAGGTAAATAATATTGTCTTGAAATTTAAAAATGGGCAAAAGATTTTAGATAATTTACTTGGCTCACAAAAATGTGTTTTTGATAAAGGAGGCATTGGTTACAATCGTAACTTGAAAGAAAGATATTACAAGAATTACTTTATTAAGGCTATCTCCAGTGATCATCAAATTTTTTGTCATTATTGCAACAAAAGTGGTCACATGAGTTATAGGTGTCCTGTTAAGAGAAATCCATATTATAGAGTCAAATGTATTTGGGTTCTAAAAGAAACCATTGCTAACACTCAAAGACCCAAGAGTATTTAGGTACCAAAAGCCACCACTCGAATTTTTTTTTTTTTTTAGGTACCATAATCAAGAAATGGTGGAGATTTCCTTAATGAAAATTTATGACGATTATACTTGATCATGATTTAAGAGAAAATGATAAGGCAAGATGATTTAACTGTTTTGGTAACAATTCTTGCTACATTGATTATGGTGAATCATGATGGCTGCATAATAGCTTGAATTTGTGAAAGCATACTTGTATGTTTACATAATTGAATTATCATTGTGTGTGTTGAGTGTTAGAAAGTGTATATTTATAAAGGAGAAAATCATCATTTTACACTTCAAGTCTCACTAACATCTTTAATTTTATTTATTTAAGTCCCTTATTATTTAATTATGAGTGTTTTGTTTTAATTAAGTAATTTATATATTTTAGGGGCATCATGGTCATTTCATAATGAGCGAGATTTCGGATAGCAAAACGGACGTCACTTTTGAACTCAGGACAGTCAAAAACCTTAAGAGGAGTATAAAAGGAAAAATGGCACTGTTCACACATACGGCACTATTCATATGTACGGTACTGTTCATGGGTACTATTCACGACACTGTTCATACCGCGTCATTGTTCAAAACTTGTGCAAACTGTGTTATTGTTCAAACTGCATGGTCAAACCCGTGGTCAAACTATGTACTGTTCACTAATGACGTGGCGCAATCCTGTGCGTCCAAACTGTTTTTAATCCGATGGCCATGATTTACTCAATGTATCTATAGAAAGGGGGTCTCTCCTTACTAATTTGATAGCCCTGAATTCATTTTTGAGCTTAGTTTTCTGTAATTCTTTCTCCATCTTGTATTTTCTACGTATTTTAATAAATTCCCATTTTACCCTTAGTTCAATTATAAGTAGCTAATTTTCTCTCAAGCTTGGGTTGAAGGTGAAATCTCAACATGTGTCATAGGCTTTATTTGGTAAATTTATTTTCTCTTCCCCTCTAATTTCTGTGGAGGTTTTGAATTTTCGTCGACAAATAATAATCTTGTCTAGTTACCTCCCTGGTTTTACCGGCACCCTAGTATAAGGTTATTATTATTTGGCACGATAAGCCCTTAACACCATATTGATTAGAGTGTGGTTCATGAGGTGTGGATTCCCCCCTCATGATTTAATTGATATTAATAAGGATTATTTAGCCCATGTGCATGTTGATACGGATCCAGATACCCAAGTGATTTATCTCAATAGTTTCAGTTTAATTATTTCTGCCAATCCAATTTAAATTCCAGTATAATCTAAATCACTTCCACACAAATCCAACCACCTATTTACATAATTAATTCTACACACAATTAAAATTCACCTCCTCGTGGGATCGACACTCAACACCATTAATCTATTCTACAATAGATTCGTGCGCTTGCGAGTTCAACAAAATTTGCACAATAAGTTTTTGGCGCCGTTGCCGGGGAGGTAAGTATTTTAATTTGTAGAATTAATTTTTTGTAAATAATTTTATTATTATTATTATTATTATTATTATTATTATTATTATTATTATTATTATTATTATTATTATTATTATTATTAATTTAGTTGTTTCCTTGTAATTTTTTTCTTAATTAATTAAAAAAAATGTGAATCTACATTTTTAAGTAAGAATTTCTTTTGCTCTTCTTTAAATTTCTGCAATTTAATTTTTAAGTTATTTTTCTTTATAAT
Organism: Atalantia buxifolia; assembly: GCA_030444775.1. NCBI lineage: Eukaryota > Viridiplantae > Streptophyta > Magnoliopsida > Sapindales > Rutaceae > Atalantia > Atalantia buxifolia. Next base: position 14,041,121 of record CM059839.1, read on the forward strand.
TTTTCATTCATCTTGTTAATTTATTTTAATTTATTTCACGTATTTTTTTCAGTGTGTTTTTATAATAAGGTTGTAACAGCGCAATAAGGTTAGTATCGTAATTTCTCCTTTTTCTTTATTTTTTTTATTTTGTTCTCATTTTTATTCTTTTTGCATGCGTGGTCGTAGGTCATTATTACCTAATCTTGAACCTATAGACCTTGAATTAGAAAGAACACTTCGCACACACAAACACATTGCACTTAAAGATAAAATTGAAATGGATTTGCAACAACCAGAACCACAGGAGAGGCCATTTAAGGACTACTTTAGTCCCTTAGCTAACTTGAGCACATCATGTATACGATACCCAAATGTAGTTGGTAGAAGTTTTGAGTTAAAACCTAGTGTGCTAAATTGTCTCCCAACATTTTATGGCTTAGAAAATGAGGACCTATATAATCATCTGAATGATTTTCATACAATTTGTCAAACTTTTAAATATGAGAATTTTTCAGAAGATGATGTTAAACTTAAGTTATTCCTATTTTCTTTAAAGGATAGAGCTTGTTTATGGTTCAATACATTACCTGCTAATAGCATTACAATATGGGAACAAATGGTAACAAAATTTTTGAATAAATATTTCCTAGTGCATAAAACCAATGCTATTCGCAGGGAAATTTTTGAGTTCACACAGAGAGAAGACGAGCAGTTTTTCGAAGTATGGGAGCGATTCAATGGGCTACTCTTAAAGTGTCCACATCATGGGTACGGGAAATGGCACCAATGCCAATACTTCTTGGAGGGATTATTGCCAAATGTGCAAGAATGGCTAATGGCAACAAGTGGAGGAGAGCTAATGTAAAAAAGTGCATCAGAGATTTGGAATTTCTTCCAGCGACAAGCAGATAATTCCCAACAGCGGAGTCGATCTCTTAGAAATACTAGAAGAATTAAAGGAGTGAATGAGGTTCACATTGGCGAGTCCGGATCGGGAATCAAAGAAGTCAAAGAGATAGTTGAAGGCCTTTCTCGACAAATAGCATCATTGACGACTGCTAAATCAACAGAGCCACATGACCATGACTCATATTCAGATCAAGCCAATGCCATAGGTGTAATGAGAAAGCCATCAAATTACAACCCATACTCCAACACATATAATCCTGGATGGAGAGACCACCCCAATTTTTTATGGTCTCAAGGATTCCAACAGAATGGACCAACAACTCCAGCTCCACCAATGTAACCAATTCCTCAAGTTCCTCAAGTCTCTCAAGCCATACAATCAGAGCCAGAATTACTCTCAACCCAGACCATGGGAGGATTCATTCCAAAATTTCAAGAATGTTACTCAATCTACAATCGAGCAACAGAACCGCACCATTGATGGACTACGGAATGAGATGAGAGCAGGCTTCAACTCACAAGCCCAATCAGTTTCAAGCCTCGAGAAGATGGTGGGACTGCTTGCCTCTTCAGTGCAAACTTTGGCAATGACTGTTGAGAAAGGCAAATTTCCAAGTCAACCAGTGCCTAATCCTAAAGAAGTACATGAAGTAACTACCAGTTCACCACAACAGCATGGAGAGGTCAAAGCCGTCATGACCTTGTGAAAAGGGAAAGAAGTCGACAACAAAGTAGAGATGCCAGTGACAAAATCAACTCAGATTGTACCTGTAAATGCTGACGACTCACCACCGGAGGAGAAAGAAGAAACCAACCCACGATAGTATGTTCCTAAAGCTCCATTTCCTCAGAGGTTAGCTAAAGGAAAGAAGGGAAAATCCACATGTGAGATTCTTAAAGTCTTCAAATAGGTAAGTGTTAACATCCCTTTACTTGATGCAATCAAACAAGTTTCATCTTATGCCAAGTTTCTTAAAGACCTTTGCACTAAAAAGAGAAACATTAATGTTCAAAAGAAGGTCTTTTTAACTGAAAATGTTAGTTCTATACTCCAACACAAAATTCCTCTAAAATGTAAAGACCCAGACTCCCTCACTATTTCATGTAGTATAGGGAACCACACAATTGAGAATGCTTTGTTGGATTTAGGAGCTAGTGTTAATCTTTTGCCTTACTCAGTATTTGTGAAACTTGGATTGGAAGAATTACACCCAACTCCAGTGGTGTTATAGCTTGCATATCGGTCCACGAAAATACCTCGTGGTATTGTGGAGGACGTGCTTATACAGGTAGACAAGTTTTATTTTCCTGTTGATTTTATTGTAATTGACACTCAACCAATACAAGATTCAAAGAAGCATATCCCCATTATCCTAGGCCGACCTTTCTTGGCAACTGCAAATGCTCACATTCAATACAGAACTGGAAATATGCAGTTGTCCTTTGGCAATATGACCATGGAGCTCAACATCTTCAACATTGCCCAACAACCTCACAATGTAGATGATGGAATTGTTGATGTGGATTTAATTGAAGCATTAGTTGATGATACTTTTATTTCAAACCTTAGTGATGACCTTTTACAAACATGTTTAACTCACTTTAGTTTGGATTTTGATATTGACAGATCAGTCAATGAGGTCAACGCCTTACTTGACCCAGCACCATCTATGGACACTAATAAATGGAAGTCAAGAGTTGACCAACTTGCACCATCAGAGAAGAAAATCATCCCATCATCAGAATCACCACCGAAACTCGAGCTCAAACCATTACCCAACACTTTGGAATATGCGTTCTTGGGAGAAGAAAGCACTCTACCGGTAATCATCTCATCATCCCTAAATGACGAACAAAAAGGTAAGTTGTTGGATATTTTAAAAGAACACAAAGGAGCATTAGGATGGACCATAGCAAACATAAAAGGTATAAACCTAGTAGACTACATGCTTTACATTCACCTTGATGAAAATGCTAAATCTACTAGGGAAATGCAACGTCGGTTAAATCCTAACATAAAAGAAGTTGTTAGAACGGAAGTCCTTAAGCTATTAGATGCAGGTATCATTTACCCTATTTCTGATAGTTCATGGGTCAATCCTGTGTAAGTTGTCCCTAAAAAGTCAGGAGTCACAGTAGTTACCAATGTCGATAATGAATTGATACCCACTAGAGGGACTGCAGGATGGCGTGTATGCATTGATTAGAAAATTGAATTCTGTCACATGTAAAAACCATTTTCCTTTACCATTTATTGATCAAATGCTTGATAGATTAGCAGGCCATGAATTTTATTGCTTTCTAGATGGTTATTCAGGATACAATTAGATTCCCATAGCACCAAAAGATCAAGAGAAAACCACATTCACTTACCCTTTTGGCACTTTTGCATATAGGAGGATGCCATTTGGATTATGTAATGCACCTGCTACATTTCAATGTTGTATGTTAATCATTTTTTCTGATATGGTTGAACGGTTACTTGAGGTCTTTATGGATGATTTTTCTTTTTTTGGTGACTCATTTGATCAATGTTTACATCATCTAACACAAGTTTTACAGAGATGTATAGAGAAGAATTTGGTCTTAAATTGGGAGAAGTGTCATTTTATGGTAAAGTAAGGTATAGTTCTCGGTCACATCATTTCATGCAAAGGTATTGAGGTTGACAAAGCTAAGGTGGATCTCATTTCTAATCTTCCTCCACCTAAAACAGTCAGAGAAGTAAGATTTTTCCTTGGGCATGCTGGTTTTTATAGACGTTTCATTAAGGATTTTAGCAAAGTTTCTAGACCCTTATGCAATTTACTTGCTAAGGATACACATTTTGTCTTTGATGATTCATGTCTTGTAGCATTTAAAAAGCTAAAGCAATTGTTGACGTCATCACCCATCGTTCAGCAACCAAAGTGGAGCTTACCATTCGAACTTATGTGTGATGCATCTGATTATGCAATAGGAGCAGCATTAGGACAAAGAGTTGATAAAATTTCCCATGTTATTTACTATGCTAGTATGACATTAAATGATGCACAGTTAAACTATTCAACTACTGAAAAGGAAATGCTAGCAGTAGTGTTTGCATTAGAAAAATTTTGATCTTATCTCATTGGTTGTAAAATTATTGTGTTCACCGATCATGCTACTCTGAAATATCTTCTCACAAAGAGAGATGCAAAAGCTAGATTAATTCGTTGGGTTTTGCTTTTGCAGGAGTTTGTCTTGGAGTTCAAAGATAAGAAAGGGACAGAAAATGTTGTGGCTGACCATCTTTCTCGTCTCCATTTTGACACAATAACAGAACCCTTAATATTGAATAAGTCATTTCCGGATGAGCAATTAATGAGTGTGTAAGTATTACCTTGGTATGCTGATATCGTTAATTATCTTGTTACAGGTAAACTTTCAGAGCATTGGGCCAAGCAGGATAAGGCTAAATTTTTTACGGAAATAAATTTTTTTTTCTGGGATGACCCCTATCTGTTCAAGTATTGTGCAAATTAAATTATTAGACGATGTGTCCCAAAAAATGAATTTCAGAACATCTTTTCGTTTTGCCATGAACAAGCTTGCGGAGGCCATTCAGCGCTAAGAAAACAGCCACAAAAGTTCTACAATGTGGTTTCTATTGGCCGACTATATTTCGAGATGCTTACAACTTTTGCTCTTCATGTGATAGGTGTCAACGAATGGGAAGCATTACACGAAGGAACATGATGCCACTAAATCCAATTTTAATGGTTGAGATTTTTGATATGTGGAGTATCGACTTCATGGGACCCTTTCCCGCTTCTTTTGGCCATCATTACATATTGGTTGCTGTTGATTATGTTTCGAAATGGGTATAGACAATTCCATGCAGGACCAATGATCATAAAGTGGTGATAGGATTTTTGAAGAGCAACATTGTTTCACGCTTTGGATTCCCTCGGGCAATAATCAGTGATGGTGGTACCCACATTTGCAACAAATCATTCAAAGCACTTTTGACAAAGTACTCTATCACTCATAAAGTGGCGACCCTGTATTATCCGCAAACCAGTGGCCAAGTTGAGATCTCTAATCGAGAAATAAAGTACATATTAGAAAAGACGGTGAGGCCACACAGAAAAGATTGGTCATTAAGACTCGATAATGTATTATGGGCATATAGAACGGCTTTCAAGACCTCAATTGGGATGTCACCCTACAGGTTAGTGCATGGAAAAGCTTGCCACCTACTTGTGGAACTCGAGCATCGTGCGTACTGGGCCATCAAGAAATTCAATTTTGACATGCAGCAAGCTGGCTCAGAAAGACGATTACAGCTGGTAGAACTTGAAAAAATTTACAACGATGCATACGAAAATGCCAAGGTTTACAAGCAGCGAATGAAAGTCTTTCATGATAAGCAGATTATGAGAAAATGTTTCACTCCAGGTCAGAAAGTACTTTTATTCAATTCTCGTTTGCACCTATTTTCAGGTAAGTTACGTTCTCAATGGTCTGGTCCCTTTATTGTTCATACTGTTTTTTCATATGGGACAATTGAAATTAAGGACCCAACGGATGGTGTCACATTTAAAGTTAATGGTCAAAGATTAAAGACATATCTAGAGTACCAACCACATGGAGAGGACACCGAAATAAATTTGAGTGACCCACCACATTTGAATTAAGATTTTTCTGTCTTTTCGGTGATTTGATTTTTTTCTTTCTTTTTACTATTCTTCTGCTAATTGAAATTATTTATGCATAAGTGTGTTTGTTTAACCATTAAGTTTTCTTTTATCATTTTTAATCATGAGACAGATCCTTTTGAACATCCTTAGACGACTTCAACGTGTCCAATCTCATCTCAGAGGCCAGATACGATTTTGTAAAACACATCATATTTGGAAGTTACAACCACTGGAGTTAATATCCCACGTTGAGGATTTAGAAAGCCAACTCAGAGACATTGAGAGAAGTGTCTACAACATCCAGTTGGAACTTGAGGTAAATTCTATAAGAGGACGATTGTGATTTTCGTTGTGTATTTTTGTTTATTACTCCATTTGTGTGTTTTAGTTTGTATGTTCTAGTTTGTCACCTCGGTTAAGTGGCGAATAACGGTACTCCGTGACAATCAAGTCGGTTACTTCAGTTTCCCACAATTACTGATCTTCTGAGGTGAAGGTATGGACAGAAATGAGATCTTGTCAAAGCTTCACAATCGATTCCCTTTACTTCCTCAGAATGCCCTCCTTACAATCTATAAAGCTCGGTCCGAACGCATGCGATTGCTCATAAGGAATAACATACCTGCTGATATCCGCTGCTGATATCCGCTGGTTAATCGAGGCCAAAGTACGCTTGGTAGGTGAGTTGCCTCCTAAATTTATTGCCTCCTAAATTTATTGCATACATACCTGGTTGTGGTAAAGGAAATTACGCACGAAAACGAAGAGCTCGAAAAATTTCAGTTGGTTGTCATAAGTGTGCCAGAATGAGATGCGATAAGAAACCATGTTCTTTAGGAATGGTGTCTGATAACAGAGAAGATAAGATTCAATTCATTAGGGATGGCTTGAATAAGGAGTCATTGGATGATATCCTTTTGTCTCTTGAAACGTATCCTAGTGGATATGTGCAAAGAGCGATTCTCCAGTTATGGCCATCATTCCAGAAAGAGCATGCACGATACAGTCTTGGGAATCTGACTATAAACGACCCTGTTTGCCAGTTTATAAGAAAACTGGATGGGAAGCCTATCCTCGACCCATAGAGGGCGTTAAAGCCGTTTCTGGACGTAAAACCAGAGAGAGGAAGATGTGAGCCACAGTCGCAACTACCTGCCATGTGCATTACACGATTAATTGACATAGACATGATACCTCATTCATAGCTATGACCCACTGCCGTCAAGATCCTTGAATATGATTCTTTTCGTTTGCACTAACAAATTATTTTTGAGAAGTATCCCAATGGCAACTACTCCCAATAAACAATTCAAGAACATTTGTGTGCTTTCTGGATTTAACTATGGCAAATATGAAGAGTTCTTTGAGGCAGCCATTGATCTTGGTCGAAGCATAGCAGAGAGAAAATTACACTTGGTATATGGAGGAGGTAACCGAGGGTTATCAAAATTGGTCTCAAAAGTTACTTTTGTCAGAGGAAGTCAAGTGTTAGGCATCATACCACAAGCCTTAAAATCTTTGAATTGTTTGTCTGACTCACCGATTGGAGAAGAGTTAGTTGTCTCAGGTATGCAAGAAAGAATAACTGAAATGCTTAATCATGCTGATGCTTTTTTTTTCTTACCAGAAGATCTTGCAACTCTAGAGGCACTTATCACATTAGCATCTTGGGCCCACCTGCACATTCATCAGAAACCCATCGGTTTGTTAAATGTCAATAACTTTTATGATGGCTTTATCGTATTTCTTAACCATGCAATAAAAAACTACTTCATTCCTTCCACAGCGAAAAAGCTTTTTATTTGTGCTCACACTGCTAATGAACTACTTGATCTATTACAAGCTTATCGATTGGAGCCAGATCCCAGGACCTTGGTGTTGGAGCGTATAAATAACGATGGTAACGATGGTAACAATAGCAGCACTAAGAAGTACAAATTAGATTTAACTCTCCACCTATAAATATTTTATTTTGTGTTGCACCACCCAGGTGATGTCTTCTAAACTCTACTTCTTTCCTTTAAAACATTGAGGACAATGTTTCGTTCTGGTTGGGGGGAGGGGATAGTTAACAATTGTGGAATGTTGGTTAAGTTTTTATTAATTTTTGTTATAGAGACTAACCGTGGCTAAATTTTTGAGTAGAAGATGGATGAATATGGAGTGTAGTGACTCTAGAAACGCATCTTCTTAGTTTGGAAGTTAAAAAAAAAATTTGTGATCTTTCTGATTTTTTCTTTTTGACTTCTCCTTTATAAATATGCATTTTCAAATTTTTAAGTCGAAGATGGCTGAATATAGAGTGTAGTGCCTCTAGAAACGCATCTTCTTAGTTAAAAAAAAAAACCATTTTTTTTCTATCATTTTAAGTGTAACTTTTCCAATTAATTTTTCTGCATCATTTTCACATTTCTGCATGCATATTTTCCTTTCATGTTTAGAATAGGTTGGGGGGTAGAATGTTATTTAAAAAAATAATAATAATAAATAGTTTGATTTTGTTTTTATTTTTGGATGACATGATGACTTTCGAATTTTAGTATTTGTATTATCTTTGGTCTTGAGTGATGTTACACTATGTTTGCTACTCTACATGTTGATGTCGGAGATAAATAGGAGTTGCTTGAAAGAATTGACATGTCATAATGAATACCAAGTGAGTTTTTGAGCCTATTATTTTTCTTAAAGAGTAACTCTTTTTGCCCATTTTTCATACAACTTAGCAGTTTACTTTTTTTTATACGATCTCTATATTCTTTTGAATCAACCCTCTAAAAAAAATACTTTAAAAAAAAGAAGAAAAAAAGAAAAAGTGTGTTGCTACATCTGAATGTCCATTTATCTAATAGATATGGAGGATTATCTAGAGCCCTAAAAGATGATGGAAAGGCCGTCTTTGACCCGTTTGAGCCTTTTTAGCCATCTCTTATATGAAATATCTATAGTTAGCCCTTTAGAGCCTTTTATTAAAAAAAAAAAAAATTCTTTGTCAACTTATCATCTTTCTAATTTGGAGTATTACCTAACATCTTACAAGTTCCATCACCTATTCATGTTTAAGAAAAATATAAATAATTATTTTGTTTAGTAAAGTTGTGCAATACCAAAAAAAAAAGAGAAAAAAAGAAGAAAAAAAGAAAACAAAGTTCTTAAAAAAAAAGAAGAAAAGAACAAAAAAAAAAGAGATATATAATACAATAATAAATAGGTGAAAAACACTTTTTAGTTTCCAAAAGATATTATTTTTCTTAAACATATATTTTGTTTTCTCTATTTTCCTTTCTTTGTTAGCCATGTCCCTAGCCTACGTTACATCCTAATAAAAGTCCTTCTTGATTTTAGGGAACTATAGTCTGAAGTAGAAGCTAGTTATATGGGCTAAAAAGATGTAGTGGTGAATAAAAAAAAGAAAAAAAGAAAAAAAAGTAAATAAATTGGGTTGACTAGCATTTTGTTTGGCTTGAGATCGTGTTATTTCTAAGTTGTGGGCATATTTCTTTCATTTTGGTGAGAGCGTGTGATATTACTTCATTATTATTTCTCTCTCAATTTACCATTCATTAGAGTGACTATTTTTCTTGGGTTTAATTTCTTTATGAGAGTGTCACTACTACTGGTGAGATTTCGAGGTTTGACATGTCATTTTTTAAAGTAGCTGTGAAAAAATTACTAGGTTGATTCATCTAGATGGTTGATGTGGGTGTGATGTTTCTTTAGACTGGAGATAATGCTTATACTTTTATTTGATTGTTATCATTAGTCTGATTGAATAAACACGATTGTTTAAAAAAAAATTATTTGGGTTTGAATTTTGTTTTCGCTTTATTTGCTAGAGACTAGCAATAAACTGGTTGGGGGGTGTGTTGAGTGTTAAAAAGTGTATATTTATAAAAGAGAAAATCATCATTTTACACTTCAAGTCTCACTAACATCTCTAATTTTATTTATTTAAGTCCCTTGTTATTTAATTATGAGTGTTTTGTTTTAATTAAGTATTTTATGTATTTTAGGGGCATCATGGTCATTTCATAATGAACGAGATTTCGGATAGCAAAACGGACGTCACTTTTGAACTCAAGACAGTCAAAAACTTTAAGAGGAGCATAAAAGGAAAAATGGCACTGTTCACACGTACGGCACTATTCATATGTATGATACTATTCATGGGTATTATTCAAGACACTATTCATACCGCGTCACTGTTCAAACCGTGTGCAAACTATGTTATTGTTCAAACCGCATAGTCAAACCCGTAGTCAAACCGCGTACTGTTGACTGATGACGTGGCGCAATCCTGTGCGTCCAAACTGTTTTTAATCTGATGGCCATGATTTACTCAATGTATCTATGAAAAGGGAGCCTCTCCCCCCTAATTTGATACCCCTGAATCTATTTTTTAGCTTAGTTTTCTATAATTCTTTCTCCATCTTGTATTTTCTACGTATTTTAATAAATTTTCATTTTACCCTAAGTTCAATTATGAGTAGCTAATTTTCTTTCAAGTTTGGGTTGAAGGTGAAATCTCAACATGTGTCATGGGCTTTATTTGGTAAATTTATTTTCTCTTCCCCTCTAATTTCTGTGGAGGTTTTCATTTTTTGTCGACAAACAATAATCTTGTCTAGTTACCGCCCTGGTTTTACCGGCACCCTAGTATAAGTTTATTATTATTTGGCAGGATAAACCCTTAGCACCATATTGATTAGAGCGTGGTTCATGAGGTGTGGATTCCCCCTCATGATTTAATTGGTATTAATAAGGATTATTTAGCCCATGGTGCATGTCGATACGGATCCTGGTACCTAAGTGATTTATCTCAATAGTTTCAGTTTAATTATTTCTGCCAATCCAATTTAAATTCCAGCATAATCTAAATCACTTTCACACAAATCCAACCACCCATTTACATAATTAATTCTACACACAATTAAAATCCACCTCCTCGTGGGATCGACAGTCAACACCATTAATCTATTCTACAATAGATTCATGCGCTTGCGAGTTCAACAAAATTTGCACAACAGTGTGCTACATTGAGTGTTTTATCATGAAGCATGGACAGATATATATGATGATAGCATGTCAACTTATCATGAAGCATTTGCATTTGTCTGATTTTGATGATTGTATGATCTTTGATTTCATCTTTTTAATTGTCTATCATCATTTTTCATCTAATTTATTCATCTTCCTTATTTGTTCATCACACTCTCTCCAAAACTAAATAAATAAATAAAACACACATACACACACATTTATCTCAATTAAATCCAATATCTTTATGTTTTTCTTGCTCATTTGATACTTCTAAATCATTATCCATCTCTTAAACATCAATTGTTCATCACTTATGTATGTATGAATGCTTGTGCCATTAATTGTGTTATGTCATCATTCATTTATAAAATTGGCATATATGACTTATTGTACTGATGAATTTGATCACTTATTATTTAAGCTCATAATAATGGCTTATTTTAATAGCTATGTTGATTTTGATGATCTATCTGTTGCCATTATGTGCTTATCTTTGTTTAAGTTTTGATGAAAAAAATGTACTTTGATGAAATTTGATCTTATGCGATCTATGATTGGTGAATGGATGCATTTTTTTGAGTACTTTATCGATGCATTGTATAATATGTATTACTTTCTTTAAATGATATCTAAAGGGGGAAAAATACATATACTTTGAGATTTTTAAGCATATGAGATTTTTTAAGCTATTTTGAAATCTCACATTAGATCTTTAATGAGTTTAGTTGTCTTGATTCCTAAAATGCGATTAGTAATTATGTAGCTTGGATAGTTGATAATATGCTCTTATGACTTTTGCATGCTTTGCTTGATCCATTACTTGTTTTCTTGGTTATTGATAGGGGAGTTGCCTTGGACTCTTAATTAGTTCTTATTGTTTTTATTTTGGATAATAGACATTTTGAATATTTTTATTGTCCAAAGGGGGAGACAAAGTAATATACTATTTTGATAATGTCAAAAAGGGGAGAATAACATGTACTTTGAGCATTCTTTTGATGGTTGATATGCGATTATGGTGATGATTTTGAGATATGATAATGATTTGATTAAATGGTTGTTTTATATGATAGTTTTATGTTATGAGTTGCTGATTTGGTAATTGATGGAATAATGGTTCATGGTATTTTTATAGTTGATAGATTGTGTAATGATTTGTGTATGGACTTGGTTTGTATCAGATTTATGATAATTTGGGAATGATATTACTAAACTTGTATTTTAGGTCATGCTTGTTATTAGGGGTAGAATATGTCAAAATTTATGCTCAAACAACATGGGTAACAAATTTGCTACTCTTTTTCTTTTCCACTAAGTTTTCTTTTTGATGATGAAGGACGAGAAAAATACATGCATTTGAATTTGTTAATTTAGTTGATTGGAAAATTGTTTAAACTTATAATATACTCAAAGGGAGCTTACATTAAGGAGGGAGCATTACATTTAGGGGAAGCAATTTGTGAAATCAGTTTTTAAATACATATAAGGTTTGTCATCATTAAAAAAAGAGAGATTGTTAACATATATGTATCCATAATATTGATTTGGATGATAACAAACAACATTAAAAATGATTAATATTTTAAAAGCTCAAATTATTTTTCATACATTTTAAATAAATCATTATTTTCGTATTATAAAAGCTTTATACTCAATGGGAAAATGATTTTATGAAATTGGTTATTTTCAAGTGAATGGTCTAAATTGAAAAAATTTTGAGAACTTTGAAATCAACAAGAATTGTTTTGAAATTTTTGAAATGAACATATTTGTAAAGTTTTATGAAGATTTGGGCTGTAGTATAATTACAAAAAGTTTTAGGACAAAAATATAATTTTAGAAAATAATTTCACTGTAGCAATCACTATATCAAACGACTAACCGTTTAGGAGAAAATAGCTAACTGACATTGAATAGAAATGGAGTTTAGCTTCTGGAAATTAACGGTGATCCAATTTCTGGAAAACAGCGATCTGATAATTTGAATTTTGGCACAACGGTCACTTGCTCAAGTCAAAACAACGATTTGATACAGATTAACGACGATCTGACTTTGTGCAAAAAGTCAATAATGACTGATTTTCAGATCCAACCATAAAAAGGCTACATTAGATCCAAATCAAAGTGAATCCAACGAATGCCAAAGAGCATATTATTGAGAATACAATATTTCTTGAGCTTTAATTTGTTCATTCATTATTTAAATCACACCTTGGACATATATTTGTAAACACATAGATTATGTGTGAGAAAAATCTTGTATTTGAGAAAGTGTGAGTGTGGAAAACATTTGGGTTAAGATATTTGTAGAGATAGCCAATGGGCTGTGCCGTGCTGGCCCAGGCCTATTAAAAGAAGCCCACTCGTACTCGTGCTCGTGCTCATGCCGTGTCGTGCCCACTATGCGTTTCGAGCCATGTCGTGTCGTGCTAGCTCGGCAAACGTGATGTGCCCACACATGCTCATACTCATGCCTGCTCGTGCCCGCTCGTGCCCACACGTGCCGTGCCGTGCCTAAGAAAAATAGCCTACTAAGTTTTTTTCTTTTTTATTTTTTTAAGAGCGTATGTCAAGTTGTTGTCTTACTTTTTTAATCTTATGTACTTTTTTTTAATTCATGTGCCATTATTTAAATTTAATAGAATAAAAAATTCAAAACTCAAGTCTATATTCAATGATAATAAATTAATAATAATAAAAGAATATAATATTAGTTGCTAAGTTTACCTCTATGATATTATAATTATCTTTTAGTACTTAACAACAACAACAATAATAATTTTTTTTAAAGGTTAACTTAATTGTTAACTTGAAGTTACATAGAGTCATATATCATAGTTTATAATAATATTAATACATATTTATAAAATCATGATATTTATAATTTTATTTATTAAAATCATGATATCAATTATGTATTTAATAAATTATAAACATAAATCAATTATAATTTTTTTGAAACTAAGAATTAAATAAATTTAAAAAACTTGAGCCGATAAAATATATTAAAAGATTCAATTTCAAGTTATTTATAAAATCATAAAATTTTAAGTTTATTTTCATTAAAAAATGAAACCTGCTTATTGCGTGCTTTTTCGCGTGCCGTGCTTTGGCCCATATCTAATCGTGCCGTGCTTTTAAGGCCCACGTGCCTAAAATCTAAGCCCGGCACAGCCCACGTGTGTGTCGTGTCGTGCTACGCCGTGTGCTCTACCAAAACATGCTCGTGTCATGTCGTATTTTATGGACACGTACCGTGCCCGTGTCGTGCCTGTGCCGTGGCTCGTGCCATCTGGCCCATTGGCCAACTCTAGATATTTAGGATAATCTCTTGCTGCAAATGTTGATTGACACCTGTGAAGTCAATTGTAACAGTTCCTAAAACCTTGGAGGCTTGATTAATGGAATCCTCAAGCCCGGCAAGCTTGGAGGAGTGGACATAGGCAGGGTTGGTTGAACTATGTAAAAATCTCTTTGTTTGATTCTCTCTTCCCTTCTCTCTTTATATTTTGATTGCTTTATTTGAATTTATTTTATATTTGCATTAATTTTTATTCAAGCACTCTATAATTTTTAGAAACCTAATTCACCTCCCCTCTTGAGTTACATAGCTAACATTTCAAACAGCCTTTGCCTTGAACGAAGAAAAAAGTAGCTCAAACTATTCTTGTCATCTTGATCTCCAATTTTTGCTTTTTGTCACAGGCTTTTATGTGCATTTTTTTTTCATTTCAGTACGTGAACTTGATTTTTTCTCTTTTTATTTTTATAACCATAGTCAGGAACTTTCACTCTACCCCTTAAGGTAGCCTTATTCTCATGGTAGATTATTCTCTACATACTTGTGGTTTATAAGCCCAAATTACTCAAGGATAGCTTCACTCCTAGGGGTTATAGGTAGTTATTTCTGACTTTGATGAATGTGTGTACTATTTGTACTGTGTAGATAAGAATAGAGCCAAACTGTCATCTACTCAATCTAAAATTCTCAACTCAAGCTGCGTCAATCTCGATTTTCAAGTCAAAATTATAAGGGAATTTATATTAGTGCTCATGATGTTTAAAGAATTTCAATCAAGAAATAAGTATAAACTAAGACAATATTTAACCATTTCTGAGAACCATATTCCTTGTCAATCAAGTTCTCATCATTGCCTTTTCACATAAAACAAAAAAGTTTGAATTTTTGAATTTTTTCACGTTTTTTTGGTTTTTTTATAATAAACAAAGCACACACTATGCCCACCCCTAAACTTATTTGGAACATTATTCTCAATGTTTCATAAATAAAAGATATGCATACAAAAAGATGAAAAAGATAAAAACATAAATAATAAAAGAAGAAGTTTGAGGGATCACACTTGAATGGGCTAGGGTGAAGTTTAAAAGGAAATGACAAATAAAAAGAAAACGTTAGAAATAAAAAAGAATGAAAAGAAAGGCACTATTGAAATAAAACAATAATGTAAAGATGGAATCAATTATTCCTAATAAAAAAGATCATCTAAAAGTATCTCCTTAACTTCTGGTGTTCTTAACTTTAAAAATAGTTTTAATCTTTAACCATTGACTTTAAATAAATCAGCATTTTTAAGATTTTCAATCTCAACTATTCTATAAGGGAAGACAATACGAACTATAAAGGACCAGATCATTAAGAACGTAACTTGCTTGGAAAAAAAATGCAATCGGGAATTTTATAACATTACTTTCTAACCTGATGTAAAGGATTTTCTCAAAATATGCTTATTATGAAAGGCTTTTATTCGCTTCTTGTAAATCTTAGCATTCTCATAAGCATCATTCCTAATCTCTTCAAGTTCTGCTAGTTGTAATATTCTCTTGGAACCTGTCTGTTGCATGTCAAAATTGAATTTCTTGATAGCCCAATATGCACGATTCTCTAACTCTACTAGTAGATGACATGCTTTTCTATACACAAGTCTCTAAGGTGACATTCCAATTGGTGTTTTGAAAGCTGTCATATATGCCCATAATGCATCATCAAATCTTAAAGACCAATCTTTTCTATCTGGCCTAACTATTTTTTCTAGAATTTGCTTGATCTCTTGATTAGAAATCTCTACTTGGCCACTGGTTTGAGGATGGTATGGGGTAGCAAACTTGTGTGTAATAGAATATTTGTCCAAAAGAGTTTTGAAAGGTTTATTGCAAAAATGGGTACTACTATCACTAATTATAGTTATGAGGAAACCAATACGAGATAGAATATTACTCTTTAAGAATTTCACTACAGCCCTATGATCATTGGTTTTAGATGGAACAACTTCAACCACTTCGACACGTAACCTATTGCGATCAATATGTATTGATAACCAAAAGATGGAGGAAAAGGTGCCATGAAATCAATATCCCACACATCGAAAATCTCAACCACAAGAATATGATTGAACGACATCATATTCCTCTTTTAAATGCCACCAATGCATTGGCACTTGTCACACAAAAGACAAAAAACATAAGCGTCATGAAAAAGAGTAGGCCAAGCCAATAAAAGTCGCATTGTAAAATTTTTGTAGCTATTGTTTTGGCACTAAAATAGCCTCTACAAGCTTGCTCATGGCAAAAAGAAATGATACTTTGAATTTTATTCTCTAGAACACATCTCTTAATAATCTGATCAACATAATATTTCAATAAATAAGGATCATCCTAAAAGTAATTCTTCACTTCGGTTAAGAACTTTGTTCTATCTTGTTTGGTCTAGTGTTTTGGGATTTGACCTATAGCAATATAATTAACTATATTAGCAAACCATGGTACAACATTTATACTCATAAGTTGTTAATCTGGAAAAGACTTATTCAAAAGTAAGGATTCTGGAATAAATTTAAGACCGAGGCGAGACAAATGATCTACACACAACATTTTTAGAACCTTTTTGGATCTCTAAATTCAATGTCAAATTACAATAAAAGTAACATCCAACGAATTAATCTTGCCTTAGCATCTTTCTTAGTGAGCAAATATTTCAAAGCAGCACGATCAGCAAAAATAATCACTTTACAACCTCTAAGATAATATCTGAATTTATCTAGTGCGAACACCACAACTAACATTTCTTTTTCTGTAGTTAAATAGTTCAATTGTGCATCGTTGAGTTGTCACACTAGCATAATAAATAATATAGGACACATGATCTAATCTTTGTCTTAAAACTACTCTTACAACATAATCAGATACATCACATATAATTTCAAAAGGCAAATCCCAGTTATGTGGCTGAATGATAGGTGAAGAAGTCAGCAATTTCTTAAATGTTTCAAAAGCATTAAGATAAGAATCATTAAAGACAAAAGGCACATCCTTAACAAGCAAATTGCATAAGGGTTTAGAAATTTTATAAAATCTTTAATGAATTTCTATAAAAGCCAGCATGCCTAAAGAAAAATCATACTTCTCTTACGGATTTAGGAGGTGGAAGATTAGAAATTAAATCCACCTTGGCTTTGTCAACTTCTATATCTCTTTTAGAAATTATATGACCAAGAAAAATATCTTATTTTACCATGAAATGACACTTTTCTAAATTTAGAACCAAGTTCTTTTGCTCACCACAACAAAAATGGCTTTCTGCAACAAAAAGATTTTGTTGCCATAGGTTATTACTACGAAAACAAACTTGTCGCCCGAGTCGTCGGCCTAGCACTGTCGCCCTCTATGTTTAACAACAGATCAAAACATTCCTCGCCCCAAACTTCCTTTTGCAACAAAATAAATTCGTTGTGAAGGAATCGCCAACTTGTTTTAAAAATTATTTGACAAGAAACTTTTTTGTTACGCTAAAGGGTTTTACGCAACAATATTATTTTATTTCTATAGAGTTATTTGCTACAAAACTATTTTGCTGCTAAAAAATAAAGTACATTTCACAAAAAAATACATGCCAACAAAAGTGTTTGTTTGCTAAGATCATTTTAGGCAACAAAACTCCTTTGTTTCTTTATGTTGAACATTATACAAATTTACAATAAATATTTAAATATTTTAAGAAACAAATCAATTTTGTCATTAAAAAAAATACTACAATTTTTTTTTAAATAACATCATGGCATAAAAAGAAACAAACCAAGTTTGTTGGGAAATTACCAATTTTTTTTCCCAGCATGACAATAATAAATTAGAAATATATGTTGAGAAATCTAACAAAAAAATCATTAATGTCATTGAACTAATTGAAAAGTTAAAGACCCTTTCAAAAAAAGGGTCTTAAAATTATTCAAAATTTGTGATGATGTAAGAGAAGTTGGGCGTGGTCCATTGCCAAGCCCTCGAAAATAGCTTGATTTCTTTCCAAGTACTTTAATACATATTTCCCTTTGAGTTAGTGGTTCTACTTCTTCAGGATCAACATCCAGCATCATAGCTCTATCATTTGGTCCTATACATAAAGCTTTGTTAGTAAATGAATGAAAAAAACAAGAATTTTATTAATTAAACAGTTGAAATTTAATCCACTGGTCATGGAATCAAGCTCGATTAAGGCATAAATTCAAAAATATAAAAGAAATTTGTTGTTATACTTATAAATCTTATCATCTAATATTTCAAATAATAAAGTTAATTGGAGCATGAAAGAAAAAATAAGAAAAAAAAAACTCAATGAGTAAACTTTCATCAACATTATGTAGGTGATAAGAAATAATAAAATGAAAATTTTTATTTCCAATAAAGCATCTTACATGCTTTGAGTGTGCCACCTCATCCATCCAACCTTTTGTCTTGCTAAAATGAGTGACATGAAATAATTCTATTTCACCATCAACCGTGTCATCCTCAAGATAATTAACAAAAGGCCTTGATCCCCCACAATGGACATATGGGAGCTTAGCACAATTAGCTTTGTTTTTGGTAGATTGAGTCTACATTAAAAAAAAAAACACAGTAGTAAATAAGATACATATTCAAGCATATTGGCAACTAGTTGGACAATTTAAAGTTCATAATATAAATAGCATTGGACCTAGAAACTTGTGGAATTGCAAATGTTATGACAAAGCCAATCCCAATCAAATAGACATATGCCTGAATATGGATGCTTAAGTGGCTCTTAAAAGGATGGATAATCCAAGTAATGATCGTACATCCAATGTCTCATATCATGATATCTCCTACCCATAATGTTATTCACACATTGACGAACATGTGGCACGTTCAAATCAATCTCAAACTTTGATTGAATTTAGAAAAAAAAAAATCTTAGTTTGTAATTTAATAAAATGACACATGAAGAATATTAAAAACCATAAATACTTACTGATAGTCGATCAAACAAAACTTGCTTCTTTGATTATGGAATCTTGTTCCATTCTCATGTTGAAAAGGTGCAAACCTCCTAACTAAATAGCCACACTCACTTGACAACATGGAATTGTAGAGTTGTAACAGCACCTTGCACAAACTCATGGCTGGGCATAACAGGTTGAGGTGGGGGAATTGTAGATGCGACAACAGTTTTTGCTCTCACACGTTTGCTAACTCTATGTCCTAGATCCATCTAGTAATTATTAAAAATATTCATTAGAGTTTATTAACAGCCACTATAAAAATGAATCAAGATAACATGAAAGATATTTGAATAAACTTTTTAAATTCAATTGATAACAACCACTTTACTTGTATTCTTCACAATACCTTACACGCACTTATCAAAATCTTAACCATTAATTCACATTTTAAAACAAGAACTAACTAAAACTACTAAACTTTGTTTCCAATTTCCTTCATTTTTTTTCATTTTTTTTCTTTTACTAAATTCTCTTAGAAATTTTATCAAACACTTGATAAGTATAAAAATATACAAATAATAGAACAATAGATAGTGTCACCTGAGAGTCCATTAGCCTCTTTGATTGTATCAATTGACACCCCACACTTTATAGAGAATCCCCAAAACATATCTCCCCTCTATATGTCAACTATTCTACAAGGTGCTGGATGCTAGCCCCGGCTCACTTTTCTCCATAACGATGTTAGGCTTCTATTATTACCCGAAGAAAGAAAAGATTCCACAAATTACCAAGAATTTTTTTCAAAGAAAAAACTAAATGAATTTGTGTAAAAATATACCGCGAAGATGGGCTGTTGAGGAGGAGGTAGGGTGGGGTGAGTCGACTCGGCAATCGCTTGTGGCTGAGGCTAAGTTGCTTCATTTCTTCTTTTGTTGGGTTAAAGCCTTAAGGATGCTCATTGCAGCTCCAGAGAACACTATAAATCCCGCGGCTTTTGCAATGACGACTTCTCTCCTGTCACCGTTTTCGTCATTTTCGGCAGGGTTGGCATGGAATCTTTTGGTGATTGCATCGCCGGGGATAAAGATTAGTCGGTTTAGGATTTTAGGGTTCAATGTTTAGGTATTAGGACAACGGACAATGGCTGGCACTGCTGCACTAATCGATGGGAGGGGATTAATTTGTGTTTCACAATTTCGTTCAGAGACTGCTTGCTATGTTTAATGATTTAAGTGAGATGATTTAGGTTTTATTGAAGTTTTTTAAAATTATTTATTCAATACAATAATTTTTTTATAAATCCAACGTAATTATTATTTGTTGGTCACAAAATATAATATAACTATAAAGAATATGTCTCTTAAAAGAAAATAAAAAAGTCATGAAATACAATATTATTCAAGACAAAATTTTAAACTACTAATTTTGTTACAGTAGTAACTATTTATGATAAAAAAAAGGGTCTTAAAATTATTCAAAATACTATTATTTTTTGTCACAAATGGTTTGATCAATTTTACATCCTTGTTTTAGTTACTAAATAATTATGTCACCGACAGTTATATTTCGCTACTATATTTTTTGACACGAAAGATGATTTTTTGACCAAAAATGATCAATTTTGGGGAGAATATTTTGCGCTAAAAAAAGCATGTCCTTTTGCAACTAATTTTTTATTTGTCGTAAAATATTTGATTAGGTAACCAATTAATAGGTCTTAAAACAAATATTATTGGTTACAAAAAATAACATGGGCCACGATGAAATTATTTGCTACAATTTTAAAAAATTGTCACAATTAGTGCTATTTTACGACAAATTCTACAAACTTCGTAAAAAAAATCATCTTAAAAAGTCAATTTTTTTATAGTAGAACAACAAAATTAATCTTGTTGCCAAAAACTCTGGAGGAGCACAAAATAAATTATCTTGCTAATCACAACTTTTTGCAATATTTCATTTGTTGCAACTGATTCAAGTGTTTATTATGGAAAAACTATAGCAACGAAACGGAATTTGCTTTCATTAAGCTTGTTAGGCAACAAGAACACTTTTGTCACCAAAAATAGCATACGGCAACAAAATATTTTGTTGCCATATAATCTAATTTTCTCGCTTTTTCTGCATCATTAAGAAGAACAAAATCTGTTTAACTATAGCGATAAAGACTAATTTTTGTTGCAAGACATGAATTTTAGCAATAAAGTGAGTTTTGTTGCAATAGAATTTGTAGCCAATAGTTTATTTTCTTGTAGTGTGATCACATCTCTATAAAACAACGTTAAATGATGCAAACATTCATAAAAAAAATCTCTATAAATAGAAAAATCATCCATGAACACTTCAAGAAATCTCTCAACCATATCAGAAAAAATACTAAGCATGCATCTTTGAAAGGTAGCAAGTGTATTGTATAAACCAAATGACATTTTCCTATATGCAAAAGTTCTAAAAGGGAAAGTAAAAATAGTTTGCTCTTGGTTCTCTGGAGCTATAAGATCTGATTATAACCTAAATATCCATTTAGAAAACAATAAAATTCATAACCTGCAAGTCTTTTAAGCATTTGATCAATAAATGGAAGAGGAAAATGATCTTTTCTTATGACTGAATTTAATTTTCTAGAATCAATACATAACATGCCAACCTATAGTTATTTTAGAAGGAATTAATTCATTATTAGCATTAGTAACTACTGTAACACCAGATTTCTTAGGAACAACTTGCACAGGGCTAACTCGAGAGTTATCTGAAATAGAATAAATAATTCCTGCATCTAATAAGTTTATCACTTTAGCTCTTACCACTTCTTTTATGTTAAGATTTAGCCTACGTTGCATCTTCCTAATACCTTTAATATAAGTAATAATCGATCCTATTGCCTCTTTATGCTCTTTTAGAATACCGAACAACTTACCATTTTGCTTAGAATCAAAGGAAGAATAAATAATAACAAGTATGGAGTCAGATTCTCCGAAGAATGCATATTCTAGAGTGTCAGGCAGTGCTTTGAGTTCTAATTTTGGTGGTGTCTCTGCAGATGGGCTAATATTCTTCTCATAATAAGACAATGGTTTTAACTTTATCTTCCATATAGTTTTGTCCATAATTAGAATTGCATCAAGTAAGGCGTTGACTTATGCAATTACACTGTCATCATTAGAAGAAAAACCAGAATGAGTTAAACATGCCTCTAATGGATCATCACTACGGCTAGAAATGAATGAATCTTCTACTCATTCTTCTATCGTATTTGCTTTAACAAATCCATCTTCTTCCTGTGGCTGCTTCGTAACATTAAAATTATTTAATTCCATGGTCATATTACTAAAGGACAATTGCATGTTTCCATTCTTGCAATTAATAAGAGCATCAATTGTGGCTAAGAAAGGATGACCTAGAATAACTGGGGTGTGTTTCTTAGGATCCTGTATAGACTGAGTATCAATAACAATAAAATCAATAGGATAATAAAATTTATCAATCTGTATCAACACATCCTCTATAATACCACGAGGTGTTTTCATTGACTTATCAACAAGTTTCAAAATAATAGAAGTTGACTTTAATTAACTTAGTCCAAGTTGTATATAAACAGAATAAGGTAAGAGATTAACACTAGCTCCTAAATCTAGTAATGGTTTATCAAACAATTGGTTCTAGATAACATATGAGATAGCAGGGGAACTTGAATACTTAAATTTTGGTGGCATTTAATATTGAAGTAAATTGCTAGTTTATTCAATTAAAAATGCCTTCAACTAAAAACTTAGCATAGGAGGAAACTTGCTTAATAGCATTAAGTAAAGAGATGTTTACACTTACCTACTTGAAGATTTTCATAATCTTACCTTTTAAAATCTCTTTCTTTACTTTTGTTATCCTTTAAGGAAGATGAGCCTTAGGAATGTAAGCCGGTGGGCCACTTTCTTCTAGATCATTCGATAATGAGTCTTGTGATAGAACTAGATCTGAAGAAGTAGGTTCATGTGTCTTTCTTGTTTAAACCTCCACCTTGTTATCAAATAATTTTCCTCTTCTCAAGGTTTAATAGATTTTGCTTCTTCATGCTGATGGCTTGAACTTGATCCAATTTCATGTACTCTTTTAGGATTAGGAACTAGTTGACTTGGGAATTTTCCTTTTTCTCTCTCAGCTACAGTAGTTGTTATTTGACCCAATTGATGTTCAAGCTTCAGGATAACTTGAGTGTTTGACTGAAAGGCTTGTTAGGATGATTGAATGAAACTTTGAAGTGTATCTTCTAAAAAAAGTTTCCTTTGTTGCGGTGCAACAAATTGAGATATAGGCTGTTGGGTAGGAGGATATACTTGATCAGAAGAGACAAATTGTTGCCTTCCTTGGTTTGATGAAGGCTGATTTTGTTTTCAAGAAAAATTAGGGTGATTCTTCCAATTAGGATTATATGTGGGTGAATATGGACTATTGGAAGTTTGCTCATATGATTGTAAGGCATGTACCTACTTAGAATAAGCCTCTTGATAGGCTAGTAATGAAGGGCAATTCTGTGCTGGATGAGATAGGTTGAAACAAAGAGTACACACCTCATTAGCTACACTAGGTTGATTTTTCATTAATTAGTTCATAGCTAAGGTATCTATTTTCCTAGAAAGAGTAGCTATAGTGGCTTTCATATCTGAATAATCCTTAACTTCATATAAACTCTTTTGCGAAACTTGAGATGTTTTTTCTCTTTGATTTGAAAAATCTTATTATTGAAAATCCTCGGAAAGTGAATTAAAGAAATCTCATGCAACCCTTTCATGTAGGTTCAAAAATCTCCCATCATTCATAGACTTTACCATATGACAATTTGACATACTTAAACTATTATAAAAGCATGGTGGTGGCACTTAAGGAATAAATCATTGAATCTTTCCCAACACTCATAAAATTGTCACCCTCTCTTTGATAAAAAATCATTTATCTCTCTCCTACGGGCATTTTTTTTAGACATAGGGAAAAAGTTGGTGAGGAACTTATTACTCAATTCATCCCACACAGTAATAGACCAAGTAGAAAGTGAATTCAACCAAGCTTTTACTTTATCTTTTAATGAGAAAAGGAACATAAGAAGCCTAATTGACTCATCATTAAAATTTTGAAAACAAAATGTAGACGATATGTCAAGAAATTCCTTAATGTGCAAATATGGGTCCTCTCTCTCTAATCCATGGAAAGATAGTAAAAGTTGAATGACAGAGAGCTTAAGTTCAAAGTGTGTTGTTGTAGCTTGTAGCAACACAATACAAGATGGTTGGTTCGCTGCAAGTGATGAAAAATATTCTCTAAGGGTTTTCTCTGCTAGCACTGGTGGTAGTACTAGTAATATTCTATTTGGTTCATCTATCACTTGAGAAGAACTAGCTTGATTACTATCAATTTTAGGCTCTTTTTTGACCAAATGATTTGTTGAATCGTGTTCCCAAACACTCATAAATTAACTCGACAAAAATAAAAAAAATAAACCAACAATAATGAAAAATAAACGAAATTTAAAATAAAAGAAATCAAACAACCAAACAATGAATTCAGAGTCAAATTTTAAATTCTTCTTTGGTTTTTTTTATAAAAAATAAAAGATAACATAAATTATAACTAGTGGAAGAATCAAATCAACCTAGATTAAATTGACTTTCTAGCACAATCCTCGGCAAAGCGCCAAAAATTTGTTGTATAAAATTTTAATATATTCATAAGCGCACGAATCTGGAAATATAATAGTGGTAACGAGGTCGAACCCACAAGGATTACTATAAATTGATAAGTCTAATTTAAATCTAAAATTAATATTAATCCTAACCTAGTTGAGCAAGTTGAGTTTTTAAGAAAAATTAAACCAACTAAACTAAGAAAACAATTAAAGCAAAGGAGAATTCAATAAGATAAATGTTACCAAGGTTTCAGAATCTATTATTATTCACCTAATGATTATTTAATTATCAATTAATCGCCAATTTTAGAGTGACAACTCGAAATTAATTTATGTCATCTCACAGACATAACAATTAAACCCAAATAATTAAATATAATGTAGGTTCTTTTTCTACTTAATAGTATAATATCTAAGCATCCTATGTAAACATATTGAATAATAAGGAGTCAAGTTTTCTTAAGCACTATGTGTAAACAATTTAATGAAAGGTACAGAATCAAAGATAATCATATATAAACTTTATAAATCCAAGTATAGATTTAGTCAAATATTAATCATAACAATCAATAATGCATGAAAGAATTGGTGAAAAGATTTAATAACATCTGACTAATTATATAAAACAAGAACCATAAATATTAAATCACATATGTAAGGAATTAATTAAATAAAAAGATAATTATTTCATTGAATAAGATTTTATCCTTAATCTTATTATAAAAAAATTAGCTAGACATACTTAGATAGAGAGCAACAAATAAAATAAAACCAGGCATGGAGAAGCCAAACTGCTGCTGCTCCTCTTCCCTGATGCCAAATGGGGGC
This sequence comes from Atalantia buxifolia, assembly GCA_030444775.1. NCBI lineage: Eukaryota > Viridiplantae > Streptophyta > Magnoliopsida > Sapindales > Rutaceae > Atalantia > Atalantia buxifolia. The sequence continues at coordinate 14,066,464 of CM059839.1, forward strand.
CCCTCCTTGCCTTTTCGCGGCCGCGGCTTGCCTTTATATAATGTGCAACTTGGCCGAATTCTTCTCAAATTATGATTGCTAGGAAACCGCCTCTCATATGCTAAATATCCATGCCCACTCACCAAATCGTTTTTGTATTATTTCCTGATTAAAATTTAATTCTAGCCACTCGTTTGACTTAAAAGCAAAAGGCCAATTAATTATGTCTTCTTTTAGTGCCTGGCGGCTGGCACATACATTCCAAATTGCCAATTAAACTCTTTCTTTAATTATTTTGAGCTCATGCGGAAGCTTATTTGGAGCATAATCTTCAATTCTTTCCACTTACTGATCTTTTATGCACTTTTAGTTTTCCAATCTCCAATTATTTTCCAATTACTTTCCTGTTGAATGAAACAATTTTATTAATTAAAAAATAACATATAATAACTAACAATTATATAATTACGGGTAAAAAATGTATATATTAGATGCTCATCAATTGACTTTAGGGATTGCATGTTAACTGCAAATCATAGAATCTGCTGCTACTTGATCTCTGATCAAGTGCAGCCTTACATCAGTATACATTGTTCTTTCGTGGTACTGGGATCTTTAGCCAAATCCAAAGAGTCTGACCATCAGAGTACACCTTGACAGCCTCTTGTTTGATCTCCAGCTCATTAACCAAGGCCTTTAGCCATGAGACTTCTTTCACAGCTTCAGTAATGGCTATGTATTGATCAGCTTCAGTTGTTGACAAAGTTGCTCCCCATTGGAGTGTAGCTTTCTAGCTCACAGCACCTCTGAATAGCGTAAAGACTAAAGATTAAATGTATAGTCACAAACCTTCTTTTATCAAAATCTCCTTCGTAATCAAAATGAACAAAGCTAACTAGAAAATTAAACTAGTAGGAACAAAATTTATGACCTGACATAAAATATAAATAAACAAGGAAACATATAAAAAATTATGAATTTTTTAATATATTTTGAACCTAACTTAATGTATTTAAGTAATCTAACAGGGGTAAATTTATAATTTAAATAGGGGTAAATTTATAATTTAACTGATTTAAAAAAAAAATTTTTTAGACTTTTAGATTAAGTAGGGGCAATTGCCCTGCCTGTCCCTTAATGGTTCCGTTACTACTTAAAAGTATCTCCACAACCATTTGACAAACGGGTCTACCAACGATGCACCTGGTGTATGAGTGCTTCAGTTTGACATGACATATACCCAATGAAATTGCTACTTATGCACAATAATTATCGAAAAGTAACTGATTATTCCGGTTGATTTCACAATAATTCTTATTTGTGTTGAAAATGGGGCACCACTCTTCTAGAAGAAGGTGCACCCAAAGTCCTCAAGTAGCCCACCATTGTAGGTGGTGCCGAAATGCTTGAAGGAGATAATGGAAAAAAGAAGAAGAAAGAGGAAGAAAAATGGGTGCCGGGCCGAAAATGAAGAAGAAAAAAATAATAAAATAATACTAATGATCAAATAATTAAATGAACAGTAGCCAGTATTGGCTATAAAAGGAGGCTCCTTCTCCTCATTTCATCATTCCAATTCGTGAGAGCAATTCTTGCATAGCAAAGAGTTACAGAGCTTAAATCATAAAAGCTCTAATTTTAGTGATTTGAGAGTTTGGGTGTATTGGAGTTTTGAGAAGTGAGCTAAAATACCACAATACTTGTAATTTCTTTTCACTAGTAAAATATTCTCCTTCTGTCTTCGCCTGTGGACGTAGGCTAAAAGCCGAACCACGTAATTTTTGGTGTTCCTGTGTGATTTTGTTGTCTCATTATTTCTTAATTTTACTTTAGCTGCGTGTCTACTTCACCCACCAATTTTCTAACAATTTGTGTCCTAGTGTTCCAACTGTCTTCCATGTTGTTACAATTTCTCTAAATAGTAATCTATTTATCACAACTTTTGCTTGATGTGTTCGTTGTTTGTTGCCATCATTTTTGTTCGAACAATTTGTTGTAGAGGAATTAATTTGATCTGGTAAATAAATTGCACCTTCTTTATTTTTAGAGTTTTAAGTTTGTTAATTTACAATTGCATGAAAGCAATCATGGTCCTTCATATGATAGCATGACTTGATTATTGTGCGATTGATATTGGCGTTGTGTTGTGACTACTGTAATGTGTTTATTTCTTGTGTTTTGTGTTGTACCTACTTTTTGATATGCTTGTTGTAGCAGTTCTAAAACCTGGAATTATTTTTTTTGAGTAATGACTAATGACTCCGTATGCAAAGGAAAATGGTTAGAGATTGAATTTTACATATTATGCTTCGTGTAATTTCTATAGGTGTCGCTGGAGGAATGATGAAATTAAGTCACTTATTTAGAAGTTATGATAATTGGTTCTTGTGGCTTCATCGATCTCAGTTGTCTTGTCTCTAACGAGAGCCGCATATGTGCAAAACTTTGGCGGGGGAGAAGTTTTTTGTTTTATTTTCATTTTGAAGCGAAAGTTTTCATTTGTTAAATGAATTTGGTCATTGTTGCATGGTAGAGACTTGCTATTGAGATAGTTCGAGCTGTAAACAAATTTAAAGCTGACTTTGGAGGACAAATTGTTTCTTTGTATTAGATTTGTAAAGATTACGTGTTTGTATTGCTATAGAACGTTATGTTATATACACGTTACAGCTAGCGTTGTACAAGGAAAGGATTAGCTTAAGTAACGAAAGAGATAACTATAGATAATTCTAAACATAGCACAATACTGCCAACTGTGAAGATCACGTTAGGCTATTACGCCCCCGCAAGAAAGGTGTACCGTCGAGAACACCGAGCTTGGACCGTGCACGCTCAAAGGGGAGCCGGGGAAGCGGCTTGGTTAAGACATCAGCGAGCTGATGCTCAGCGGGAACATGAGCAACAGACAGTAAACCTTGAGCAATCTTATCAAGAACAAAATAAAAGTCAATTTCCACATGCTTCATACGAGAGTGATACCTAGGATTTTTGCAAACATGAGTGGCACCAAGATTGTCACAGAACAGCTTGGGCATAGGAATCCGAATACCAAGTTCAGAAAACAAGTGTCGAAGCCAACAAAGCTCAGAAACGGTAGAAGCAATGGCGCGAAACTCGGCTTCAGTAGATGAACGTGCCACAGATTTTTGCTTCTTCGAAGACCAGGTAACGGGATTTCCCATCTCGCTTCAACATATCTTCGTAATCTACAAGCTTTTCATACAACTCGTCAAAAGAAAGTGGTGTCTCGCGGATCCGAGCAGCAGCAATGATTTCTTTGAAATCTTTTCCTACGCCATTAATAATTTGCACCACGAGATCGTCATCTGTAACAGGAACATCAATTAAAGTGATTTCATCAGAAATAGAGCGTAAGTTATTTAAATATTCGGCAACGGGTTGGCCATCACGACGAGGTCGGGCAAGTCGTTCTCTAAGAGAGATAACACGACTCCGGCTACGATTGGAGTATAGCCGTGCAAGCTTATCCCACGCTTGCTTTGATGTTGTAGAACTGGCTATGAGTGGGGCAACTCTTTCGGTGCAAGAGGCAAGGATGGCGTGAAAGATCAACTGATCTTGGCGTTTCCACAAGGTATAGGCTGTGTTAATAGTACGGAGACCATTACTACTGCCGGTTTGATACTGGGAAGGGCACTCAAACGTGCCATCAATGTAACCTGTCAGATTGTAGCCAAAGGCTAGAGAGAGGAATTGTGCTCTCCATGTAAAATAATTTTCGGATGTAAGCCGTATGGGCATTTGGGCAGCGGCGTTGATTGACACACAATCATTGGCTTGGTTGTTTGATGAGTGGAGTTGTTCGGCTGGTGAGGTAGAGGAGACGCCTGAGGGTTCGGTGGCCATGGTGAGGAGAGAAAAGGATCGACTTGCTCTTGTTAGAAAGAGTGCTCTGATACCATATTAGATTTGTAAAGATTACGTGTTTGTATTGCTATAGAACGTTATGTTATATACACGTTACAGCTAGCGTTGTACAAGGAAAGGATTAGCGTAAGTAACGAAAGAGATAACTATAGATAATTCTAAACATAGCACAATACTGCCAACTGTGAAGATCATCGTTAGGCTATTACTTTGGAGCGTGTGCAATCTTCCTCAGACCATGTTCCACACAGGTTTTTGATTTTCGTTTTTAAATTTTTCTGTACATTAGGTTTAGTTTACAATATCCACTTGCTTTACTCGTTTATCTTTATCATTTCTAGATTTTTTTTTTCCAAATAAATAAGGCAACAACATTTGATGCAATATTTTTCCCTCAAAATTGAATTTTAACTCTTTAATGCCTTTACAGGTACCTACTGGCTGAAGCATGTGATACAATGTTTGCTTCATTATTGGAACAAAGTAGTACAAGTAAGCATATTGGATAAATTTTTTGTTGAATTTTTAACATGCTTCCTACTGTTTACTTTTAGAAACACGAGTCCTTTCTCCTGTTAACGAGGGATGTCATGACTGATGCAACTATATTATTGCAAGGACCTATATTTCATGAGGATATCATTGAGGGTATGGAAGGGATTGAGATCAGGTATGAATGATAAACCTAGGCAACTAAAAGATAAACCTAAACCTGCTGCACATCAGGTATGAATGATTACATAACTGTTTCCATTGCTTTTAAGTTGTGCTTTTTAGCAGCTTATTTTTTCAAATAAATAAATTCGTCTTGTCTACTATTATCTATCCTCTGATGTGTTTTATGTATTTTTTATGTGTAATCTAATTCATGTTCTAGCTCTAAGTCATTACTAATTGGCTATAAATAAATTAACTTTTTTCCTTTGAAATTATTATATTAGGGTTTCTTGGCTTGTGCCAAGGGGATACCAGCTTTAGAGTTGTACAGACTTGCTTAGAAGAAGAAACAAAGCTTGTATTATGAGGACATGCGCTTGGGGGAGTAGTAAGCCTGATCTTCCTGCTTCTGTATGAATTTTCAGCATTTTGCTGGTGATTAATGTGTTTTTCATCTAATTCATGCTCCTTCATTTTATCTGTGGGTAGCTGCATTTAGCTACCCTTGCCATTTAGAGGTTGTTGCAGCATCCTCTCATTAAAAGAAAATGACAAAGTTCAGGTCAAATGTGTTACGTTTTCCCAACCTCCAGTCCGAAATGCAGCTTTAAGAGAGTAGATATCAGATCATTTGAAATATAAATACTTGTATTTGCTTGTGGAAGAAGGAAGCATTAATATGTATTTTATTCTATTTTTTCTAATTTTCATTGCTATAATTAATTTTTTTAATTTTTTTATTTTCACAGTTCTGTTAACAGAAAAGGATTGCAGCATTATTTCAAGAGTTGCGCTATTCCTGAAGATTTGGTGCCCCGCATCCTGTCACCTGCTTATTTTCATCATTTTAGTAATGTTCAACCTTTGCTGGCGTCTACTGAAATTAGGGCAAATGGTTTATCATTGTCTAAACATGAGGAAGGGGTAGAAAATCCGGGTCAGAGAAGCCAAAAGGGAATGAAGGCGAGCAGTTGGTTATGGGATTATGCCCTCTTCAAAACTCCTTTTGGAGACTTTCAAGGCTTGATCATTTAGCGAGTATGAGAAGTCAATTTAACAAGTACAGAGCAAAACACAAGTTGATCCTATAGCATCTTCCGTGACTGATTCTGCTAGCTATGACATCTTCAATAGAAGATGCGGCAGATGAAGCACAATCTCTTGAAATCCAAGAGGGTTCTGATGGCATATCTATCAAACAAATTGCTAAGACTAATAATGGGCAATCAGATGAAGCTACAAATGAAAAGTGTGTAGAACAAAGAAACACAGCTGTTGGGGATGGGAGGAAATGGCGCAGAGTGCCTTCTTTACCTTCATATGTGCCATTTGGCCAGGTATATAATGTGCCGTACTTTCTTTACTTTCTTTCTATTTTAGCTGACGAGTTACATGTGTGGAAGAAGGAAAAGTAATTGTTGATTCTTTAGTAACTTTTATTTGATTTCCTTTGGTTTTATAGGATTTTTTTAGTACTTTTAGTGGGTTTACTTTACAATTTGTTTGCTATAAACGATGTCATGAGGGCTTTGTTTGACTGTTAAGGATGCGTGCTAATCTTGTTTTTTAGCAATTCATGAAAGCTGTTCCCTTTGTTTGGTATAATGAAAATAATTTTGTTTCGTACTTCTCACTAGATCCCTTTGGAGTAACAATCAAACTCGCCTTAGTTTGTGTTGGCTACCCCTGTTATATCTTGTTGGGCATAGTTCATTTTGTCTTACTAAAGAAGCTAATATAAATAACCAAATTGGAAAATGAGATTCTAGTCAAGTTATTTGTTATATTGCCCAACATAAGGGCATTTGTTTTTGTTGCTTTCCTCTTATATCACTGAGAATAATATTTATTTTCAGCTAATCTTGATGTTATTAAGTCAGTTATGATTGTAGTATATAGGTTACTAAGACTTATTTTATTCATGGCAACTTTATCTCTTGGAGAATTCATCCGTGGGATCGCTATCCAGTGCAGAAATATTCTAATTCAACATCGGCACGAGCTTCCTCGAATCCTCTTTTTTTATTTTTTAAAAGTTATGAAAAGTTCAAGAATTTTTAAGTTCTGGCAAATGAGGAATGTTTGATATTTTATTTATTAGTTGTTGGTCACATATTTGACAAGAATTATTTGGTGGTATCCTCTTCTTGAATGTCTCTTTTTGCTTGATTTCTTTGGCAAAGACATTTTCAGGTCAAATCTGTGATTGCTGAATTAAGAGAACGATTTCAATGACACTCTATAAGATTTGTGAAGGTAAGAAGAAAGGGAAAAATAAAAAAACGGTAACCTTACAGAAAATATATGTGCCTATCGATTGTGTACTTGAACTAAAATGGATGTGCTGTGTAAGATTTTTTTTTTTTTGGCATGAACTAGCTCCAAAACAAAATATCACAAAATTGGAGTGTGGCTATTATTTGTTAAAGTACATGAAGGAAATAATAGCAAATATTAGTTTGTTAATGAATAATGTAAGTTGGTGATAAGATATTTTAACTTCTTTTATTCCATATATGTGACATTGTTTTTGAAGTTTGACAATATTAATCTTGTGATTAACAGCTTAGTGGAAAGAGAGTATACACTCAAGATGAATTAGATGAAGTTCGTTTGGAGTAGGCTAACCATTTTTCCGACATCCTTGTCGCATCAGCAAAATGGTTAGTATGAGTATAAAACTATAAGTATTAGTTGGTACAATTTGTTGAAATTAAAGTTGTAGTGTCAAATTGTAATGATTGCTTTTAACAATTGTAGCATACATGTTATGCATTCGATAACATTTGGTATTTTGATTTGAATATATTGGTTTGTCGGGTTTGGGTTGGAATGTTGCTGGGTACGTATATGGCTGGAACTACCGTGTTGCTGGAAGATGGTGGGCTGCTAGGTACGGTTTGGAGTATGGTTGGGTATGTGGCTGTTGGAATATTGCTGTTGGAAGAGGATATTGTTGTTGGAAGGCTCGATGTTGAATTTTTCAACCAATCCTTGGAAGTTTTATTGGCAACTTAGCTTGGTGGCTAGAATTTGAATTGCTTTTCTTGGTGTTTAATTGGAATTTAACTATTGTTTTATATTTTGTTTTTTTTTTTAATTTGGGATGTTTTTGGTGTATTGATGGTGATGCATTTGATATTAGATGTATTTATTTTAAAATTAATTTGTTAGACTAAACGGATGTTAATGAATATTACTTTTTTGTACTTTTTTGATGATATTTATTTTTATTAATTAATTAAATTTGTAAACAGCAATTCACAAATAAATTATAATCACAATACACACACACACACACACACACACACACACACATATATATTTTAAAAATATAACTTTATGATGGGGAAATACCCATCATAAAGTCTGTTATAAATTTTTTTTTGGCCAAAATTGAATAATATATATACAAATTGACAATTTAATTTGCCACCAAGAATTAAAAAAAGGGCATAAAAAATTAAATAAATTTAATTTTTAATTTAAATATTTTTCACATTTAAATATTGTGTGACAGATATATGATTGTGAAATACCATTATGAATTTATGAAGGAAAATATTATTTCATATATATTAATGACCGTGAGATAGATGACGGATGAACCGTCTGTCAGGCATATGACGGATGAACTGTCTGTCATGCAACCTCTTTGTGACAATTATTTTTCAATATCTATTGCATGTTTTCTTGTAATATGCATGAGCATCTTTTATGGTTGCACAAAGTATTGATTTTGTCTTTATTTGATAACATTTATTATGTGTAAGTTGAATTAGTTGTGAATAACTTTGTTTGTTGATATTATTTGGGCAGTGGCTTTGAAAATCCCCCAATTGAACCGTAATTGGACCGTATGCTGTACAAGTATGTAAAAAAGAAGCCGTAATTGGGATTCTATTCATGGTATTAGGTATAAACAACGCATTACTACAACTATCTGTCTTGATTTACAGTCTTCTACATTTTGGTGTCCATTTCCACTGTCGCAGTGGATGGGCGTTCTTTAGATACCAGAAAGAATGGCCAAACCCAATCCCCATCAATGTTTATTGGCATAAATATCTGCAAAGAGGAAATTTAAACTGATTAGCCAATAGAAATTGTGTATAATGTTCCTAAAATAATTGATAGAAATTAATCATTCCTCATCAATATTTATCCATGCTATTTTGCCCTCCACAAATCTTTTCATGATATCCTCATCAAAGCAATCTTCCCAGTTATGGATTATTAAGGTTCTGGGTGTTGTAGGTGTCATATTAAGGGGAAAGCATATGTAATAACATTTGACTAAATATTATTGCTTTTTAGTTACCTCATAATATATGAATGCACATATAGTGCATACGAAAATAGTCGGCGTAACCAAAGAGCGAATGAAGAGTAATTGTTTTGTCCATGTCCTGACGGGCACAGATTAAAGATTAAAAGCCCATGACCTTAATTATAGTTTAAGTAACCACATCTCTAGACTTCCCATGACGACTTGTTCTCATAATAATCAACTTAAAAATGTAATATATGCATGGGTCTTACAATTAGTACGCCAACATTACTGTAATTTCTCACTCAAAGCATTATGCCTGCACGCATATCACCAGTAACCATAAAGCGTAAAGCGCCCACTATCGTCAGGTGTGTTTTATAAAGTTGTATTAATTTGTGGTTGCCAACTTATCCCCAATGCACCCCACGTATTATCACTTAAACGACTAGATTCATTTCAGATGGACTGACTTTGCACAACCAAATAAAATTAAGGTGGCCATTACTTCTTAGATTGGATTGGGATTCTTAAGAAGTGTGAATATTGAGATAAAAGTATGAAGTGAGAGTGTGGAATAAAAATTAAAATCTCATCTACATGTCAATTCTCTCGTAGACCGGGAGAAAATTATTTTAGATTATAGTGTTATCCTCACTTAAAGAATTGTAGTTTTAATTACAAAGTAAATAACCAAATAATATTAACAAGATAAACTATTTATTGTATTGTTAAGTTTAGAAATATAAAATTTATTAGTCATTATTAATATTCTTTGTAGATTAATATTAATTTTTATAATTACTATCCCTAGATCTCGTATTATACATTCAATTACAGTCTAGTAGCCATGGACAAAACATACACCCATTGGGTGGTTGGTTATGCCAACTCATGCCTATAATCTGCCCATTGATAATTGGTAAATGAACCATCTCCAACGAATAATAGCATTCGTCAACAAACTGAAATTAATAAATTGCTATAATGTCCATGATGAATTAATAACGAACTCTTTCGTGTCGTTACCCCTTTTTTATTCACTTTTGCTGTTTTCTCACATTTTTCCGAAATTCACTTAACATCACTTGAGCATTTTCTTCTTTCTCACTATAACATCATCTGGGCCACCACCTCCTGCTTCTCCTCGGTTCCCCTCAATTTTTGTTTTCAATATCCACCGTTGGTTGGACATTTTCTAAAATCATGTGGTTGTTATTTTCTTCCATATATTTAATTCCACACGTTGTATCAATTCACCAGGGTCGCGGTGGCTATAGTCTTGACAGAATCCTAATAGTTTCCGCCACTACTTAAAAGTATCTCAACAACCATCTGATAGTATCCCAGTATTTTCTGTTTGGATTAGCCATGAATCTGCCTGCCAGAGTATATAGGTCTCAATGTTCTGGGTCATTAAATGACAAAATTGTAAAAGAGTGTCAAAGCAACGCCGCCTGCGCACTTATAAATCGTGTGCCTACGCTCAAAACTAAGAGATGTTTGTAGCCGTCGCTCTAATAAAACAAGTAAAGAAATTAAAAGGAATTTTCAGAATATCTTTTTTCCTACTCATTTTCTATCATTTAGTTAGTTAGCAGAGCGAGTTTTTATTAGGAAATTGAGATTCCACCCAAGATAACTCAAGCAATTTGTCAAGTAATAAATTAACAGAAAAATTAAATAGAGAATACACTAATCACACAACAAAAGATTTTCTTGGAAAACTCTAAATTTAGAGAAAAACCACAGCCATTGTCAAAAAAGAACTGGAGAAAAATATTCATTATGTTAAAAATTATTATAACCACATCCTCAGAAATAATTTTCTCTCACCCAAGCCCCAAAGACATGATCTGGAGAAAATATTTCTTAACAACGTAAACCCGTAATACCCATATTGATGAGCCAAATACTCCTACAATATATCTACATGTCAAAAGAGAACTACAGAAAAATATTCATTATGTTGAAAATTATTATAACCACACTCTCAGAAATAATTTTCTCTCACCCAAGCCCTAAAGACATGATCTGGAGAAAATATTCCTTAGCAAAGTAAACCCTTAATACCCATATTGACGAGCCAAATAATTCTACAATATATGTACATGCTTAAGAATATTTCTCTTCTCTCAATTTGGATTGCTTCTTACCAAAAATTGGATGCAAAAATGAGGGGAAGAACCACTCTATTTATAGCCAAATTTTGGCTTCCCCTAATTTTCTTTTATTTGCATGGGCAGCACCCGCCCATTTTCCTTGTTCAATGATGGTGGCTGGCTCCACATTTGCGGCTTCTTTGACAGCCGCCAGCCGCTATTTTTGACCCTTTTTTTTAATCACATTTTCAACAATTTTTACCCTGATTAAAAATAAATAAATTAATAGCTATTGTTACAAAGTACTGTCTTCACCAACAGTCATAATTATCAACATAGAGAATTATCATACTCTACCATAAAGAGTATACCATTTAGAATTAATTACTAATTCTAAGAATTTTACATTAGTACATATCGAAATATCCCATTGAAATTTATGGTGCAACTTCTATGTAGGCTTTATTAGAAATTCATCTACCATCGACATAAATTCCACCACACACCTTGCATTAATACTAACCAGACCTTGTGTGCAAATCTTGAGGACCCACTATCGATAACACATCCTCTTTCATAGAACACTAGCAATGCTATCAGTATCTAATCTGGAGCCACTGGTTAACCCTGCTCTATTTCTCCTTTGGCAATCTCTTTTTTAGGTGCTCCAATTGTTCACTCCTTCAAATACTTGTGCAAATCAAATTGGGTAAACCTTTGACTTGAATTCTCCTTAAGCAATAAATATTCTCACATTAATTTTTCAACAACATCAAACTCCACTAAGTTTCAAAATCACCAATTGCTGACATGTATATGCCCTATACTTTAACCTTGCTTCACTATATACTTATATTGTACCATATGCATGAACAATACTGTATACGTGAATAGTATCTTGATTTGGCTCTGATACCACTGTTAGGAAATTGAGATTCATCTCAAGATTACTCAAGCAATTTATCTCAAGATTACTCAAGCAATTTATCAAGCAACAAATTAATAGAAAAATTAAATGGAGAATACACTAATCACACAACACAAGATTTACATGGAAGATTCCAAATTCAGAAAAAAAAAGGCTGTTATCAAAAGGCAACTAGAAAAAAATATTCATTATATAGAAAATTATTTCAACCACATTTTCAAAAATAATTTTCTCTCACCCAAGCCCCGAGTACCTGATCCCAAGAAATATTTCTTAACAAAGCAAACTTGTAATACCCATATTGAGGAGCCATATACTCCTACAATATATTTACATCCTTAAGAATATTTCTCTCCTCTCAATTTAGATTGCTTCTCACCAAAAATTGGTTGTAAAAAATAAGTGGTGTTTATAATCTTATTTGATCCGCTCAATCCATCTGTTCTGTAGAAATTCAATCAATAAAAATCCAAACTTTGGATTAGTGGATTAGATTGAATTGAAAATTCGATAATCCACAATCAGTTAATTGGATATAAATCTACTTCTGTAAATCCTCAAAAATCCATGAATCTGTAAAAAAAATAAAAAGTATTTATTTAATTAAAAATAAAACTTGTAATTATGGCAACAATACTTATTAGAAAATAGATAAGTTAAAATATAGTTACATTAACACTATATATCTTATCTAATAATATATAAAATAAAAAAAATAAATAAATATAGCTTCCTAAACAGTTAATTTTCATGTACTGATCTAAATAAATAAGATTCTTTTTCTTTTTGGTGTGCTACATTTTCAAACTTTAAATGTATTTTTTGGCTTTATTTAAATAATTAATTTATTTAAATCTTATTTAATTTTAAATTTGATCAGTAATAAAATTATTTTATATGAAATTTTTTATTTAGGTAATTCCTGAATTGCACAGAATTAAAAATTTTCATTTTGCAAACCAATCCGCAAAATAGTTGATTGGATATGGATTGAGTATCCACAAATATATGGATTGGTTTTGGATTGAATTTCACCAATTCGTGAATTGGATTAGATTAAAAATTTATTATTCATAAAATTGTGGATCAGATATGGATTGTGTTGACATAAATGATCTTATGCTATTGATTTTGATGATAACAAACCTTGTATATTTTTTAATAAAACTGTTGGAGCTATTAATATTAAACAAACTCTAAAAGTTGTATAATATCGTAGACAAGTTTAATAGTCTAGTAATAAACGGATAACTGTTAACTTTAATCAGAAAATTGTTTTCTATAAAGAGTTGTTGAATGTTAATTTTAGAAAATACTGGTGAACCGTTTACTGAAAACGACTAACTGATAAATTCCAGAGAGGAATGGATTGTAAACTTGAACCGTCTAGCACAAAGGTTTAGCCAAATTTGTTTTACAGGTTTCTGGAAATAAATAGCTAGCCTTCAAATGATTAACCAACTATTTAAAATCTTAGCATAACTGTTATTTGGAGAAGTCAAAACGATGAACCAAAAGCAATTAACGGCGATCTAATTATTCTCAGAAGTTCAACAACGGCTAGTTTTCAGCTCTAACTATAAAAGATTCAATCAAATCTGAATTTTCAAAATATCTAACAGTTATCATTGAGCTTACCACGGAGTATACAATCATTATTGTGCTTTAAACTTGTTATAATTTCATTGATTCACACATTGAACTTTCATTTTGTAAAACACATATATTGTGTAGGAGAAAATTCATTTGTAATATTCATTCTTTAGTGATTGTAAGTGTTGGGATACACTTAGGTTAAGAGATTGAAGACAGTTTCTTCTTATAAAGGTCTATTAACACCTTAAAAGCCAATTGTAAAAGTATTTGAAACCTTGGAGGCTCGTTTAGTGAAATTCTCAAGTCCAATGAGCTTGGAAGTGTGGACGTAGGCACGGTTGGTCGAAGCACAGAAAAATTGTGTGTTTGCTCTCTCTTACCTTTAATCTCTATTTTTCATTGCATATTAATTTGTTTATTTCGAATTTGTTTGCTTTGTTTAAATTGCCTTAATTTTTAGTTGTTTAAAGTTTTAGAATCCTAATTCACCCCCCTCTTTGGGTTGCTTAGTTAGTATTTCATTTGGTATCAGAGTGAGGTGCTCTTGTTTATACTTACCCGTCTACAGTTAAAGATCAATTGCAACTCAAAATGATTTCAGATTTAGGGAAGCTCAATCAACCACTAGACCTCCATTTCTTTTATGGAAATGACCACCTTTATTGGAAAACTAGGATGAGAATTTATTTGCAGGCTCTAGATTACGAAATTTAGGAAATTGTTAATGATGGTCCATTCGTAGCTTTTACCAAAGATGGAAAAAGGAAAGATATGACCAAATCATCAAGTCAATGGAGTGAGACAGAAAAGAAAAAGTTATTCTAAACTTCAAGGCTATGAATGCTTTGTTTTGTACACTTGATAAGAAAGAGTTTCATAGACATTCACATGAAAAAACAATGTTACACTGAAGGGTATGATGAATTATATATAAAAAAAGAAAATTATTGTAGCACCGTTTGAAGCCTTTTTTTATGCTTGTTCCCCTATATTTAAAAGTATCTGTGTTTTAAGTTATATTTGATTCTTGTTTGATGTTGCAACAACTCTAGAACTTGATCAAAGTGTCATACACACACTTTGAACAGAATAAGACCTAAGTCTAGAATTGGAATTGCTAATGGTGATTTTGCATGTTTTAGAATAAGATCTGAGGGTTGATGAATCCTGGTAAGCTAGATGATACAACTAAGTTGTTTGTTGCATGATTGTGTAAGTGAAGTATTATCATTGTTGTCATTACTTAAGGACAAGTAATGATAAGTTTGGCAGTGTGATAACTCTATGAAATGAGAGTTATCATGATATTTTTAGACTTAAACCAACATTACTTAGAGAGTAAATGATATGTTTTTATTGCAATTTTAATTATATTTTGCATGAGCATCTGTTTAAGTTTATTTTTAATAAATTGAGTTTGTTTTCGATCACTTTGTGCTTTGATTATGTGTGTAATTGTAAGTGATCGAAAAGCTCAAGTTTTATGGATGGAATGTTGCAGCAGCAGACTGGTAGAGATGACAAAGAACCTGGCTTGCAGATGAACTAAAACAAGTTTGAAATAAAAAGAGATGTTGCAGCCATTGCTGCAGCAATTTGGAAGCAACTGCAGATGAGATTACGCACATGCTAACTGACAAAGCAGCGATAGGCATAAAGAGATTGCAATCCAAGGTTTTCTAAAAAAAAAAAGTAGACACGCAGATATTTGAGGGCCGCAGCCAGGTATTCTACAAGAAAACAAAGGAGAGATTGTAAAAACTATGCGGGACTCAATTCTTCATCTTTAATTTTTGTTTTCTTTTCTTTATGGGAATATATTTGATGGCTGGAATGATTTTGCTAGTATTTTATCTTTCATCATAAACTAAACTTTGTTGTGTTTGAGCGTTAAACAAGTTTAATGGTTAATTGACTTATATATGTGTGTTGGTCAGAGTCTGTTGTAATATTTTGTCTTCATTTTATTTATTGTAATTTCCTATTTCGATTGACCACCAATTTAGTTGATACTTGCTATGAAGGAGCTTAAAAAAAGATAGACTTAATGGAATAAATTAAGATAATACGTTGTTCTTGTTATGACCCAATCTAGACCCATCAAGATATTGTCTATTTTAGGCCTTAACAAGGCTCGCATGATTTTATTTTTGGGCCGCCTATACACCCCAAAACATGTCTTGCCAATTAAGGTATGGATCACCCCTTATGAACTTAGCATCGCTCTCGTACTTTGCTGATGCAGGATTCGCCTATGATATTATATACACCTCATTAAAATCTCAGCGTCCTCACTGAGGTTTGCCCCACCATCATTCAAGAAGGTACGTAAAGCCGCTTTGATATCATTTATTATGACCCAACTCAGACCTGCCAAGATATTATCCGCTTTGGGCCTTAGCAAGGCCCGCACAATTTTATTTTTGGGGCTCCTATGCACCCCAAAACGTGTCTTGCGAATTAAGGTGTGGATTACTCTTATAAACCCAGCATCCCGCTTGTACTTTGCCAATGCAAGATTCACCTAGGGTTTTACATACATCCCCTTAAGGACTCAGAATCCTCACTGAGGTTTGCCCCACCATCGCTGAAGAGGGTGCGCTAAGCCGCTTTGATACCATCTGTCATAACCCAACTCAGACCTGACAAAATATTGTCTGTTTTGGGCTTCAGTAAAGCCCGTACGATTTTATTTTTAGGGCGCGTATATACCTTAAAACGTGTCTTGCCAATTAAGGTGTGGATCAACCCTGATAAACCCAGCATCTCTCCCGTGCTTTGCCGATGTAGGATTCTCCTAGACTGTTACACACACCCCCTTAAGAACTCAACGTCCTTACTAACGTTTGCCTGACCATCGCTCAAGAGGGCACACGGAGCCGCTCTAATACTATCTGTCATGATCAACTTAGATTTTGCAAGATATTGTTTGCCTTTAGCTTTAGCAAAGCTCGTACAATTTTTTTTTGGGTGCCAATAGACCTCAAGACGCGGCTTGCCAATTAAGGTGTGGATCACTCTTTATAAACGTAGCATCTCTCCCTTAATTTACCAATGTGGGATTCCCCTAGGGTGTTACATACACGCCCCTTAGAGACTCCGTGTTCACGCTAAGGTTTGTCCCACCATTGCTTAAGAGGACATGCGGAGGTGCTTTGATACCATCTATTATGAACCAACCCAGTCCTAACAAGATACTATTTACTTTGGGCCTTAATCTCAATTTGAATAGGGCCATGATTAATCTCAATTGGTACCTGGAACGTATAATGCTATATCTAATATTATCAAAACAACTAGTCATTACTAGGTTGCATTTAGATATAAGATATTCAATAGGCGACAGCTGAGCATGCATGAGGGATTCTGGCCAGTGCTATAATAGATGTTGTAGCAACAAAATCTTAATTGAAAAATTAATCAATACCATTAAGTGAGTTTAATCACTTAACTATTCTTTTCCAATTGAATTTATCCTTGTGTTTAACTTGAGATTTTCTTATTGCATTTATGTTTTTTGAATTTTTAATTTAGTTCATTCATTAGTTTCATTAATTATTTTATTTTAATTTAACCTGAAATTGTACTATTAAGTTTGCTGTAACAAATCCTATAACATTAATACTTAGATAGACGATCTGAATACTCATCATTATATTACTTGTTGTATATACTTGCACATTGACGCCTATAGCAATCAGAAAAGCAACACTTACGTTACCAAACGGAGTGATCACCCACTCACGACTAAACGACACAATCTCAGCAGTACCATCCTCTAGAGTAAGATTGAGCATAACATTTACAAACGGCTCATGGAGAACCCACACATAATGTGGATATTCATTCAATTGCCACCAACTACAGCACGGGGGGAAGGTTGAAGTAGCATCCCCAGCCTGTCTTTACAAATCTCTGAGATAATTTGAATGCAAAGCACTAATGAAAAGAAGAAGAGTTTGTCGAGAATCATTTGTTTGCTAAAAATGTCCTAACCGAACTACACCATCTCCGTGATAAGGTAAATATAATGGCAAAAGAGACAACTTCAGAACATCTTCTCTTTCCATATCTTAGCTCTATACTCGCAAAGTAAATCACTGCTATGAACCTCCCAAAAGACTTCACAATGCCCCAGTTGGCCCTTTACAAAAGTTGTATCGACCCAGCCGAACACTAAGAAAATTATGAAGGGTAAATGGCCAACAAGTGTATCACCAATAACGTTATCTATCGCCTCTTTCCTCGTACACTAGAGGGCATAACTAAGACGTGGTTCAAAAGCCTTATCATTGAAATGATGCCATCTATCGCCTCTTATTATTAGAACAACTACAACCAGATTTTCTCAACTAGATCTAATACTCAAGAAAAGAACAATAGAGATTCTTAGACCTGTCACAGATCATGCAGAGAGAAGGCGAATCGTTGGATAACTATGTGAGGTGCTTTTATAAGGATTTTTGCATGATGGTCTTTACAACTGGATAAGAACCCCTGAGATCATCCATAAAAAATCTTAAGGATAAGATGGTCTAGAGAAAATTTCTCAAGTAAAATGAGCCTAAGGCATATGCCGCAGTGCACCACTGGGCCCTCGAGCTAGTGGACATCAAAGAGTGCTGCGCTATTAAAAAGCATGAGATGACCCAACCATATAGACCCGACCATCTTAAGATGTGAGAAACCAACTGACGTTACCCGCCACCCTCTCAGCGACCTAGCCCATATCTTAGTCCTATCTGATAACTCTATCAAATGAGAGTTATCATGACACTTTAAGACTTAAATCAAGATTACTTTGAAAGTAAATGATGTGTTTTCATTACATTTTAGTTATATTTTGCATAATCATTGATTATTTTGCATAATCATTCATTTTAGTTTATTCTTTATAAATTTTGTTTGTATTAGAATAATTTATGTGCTAAATCATATGCATAATTGTAGGTGTTCGGAAGCTCAAATTTCAAGGAAGGAATGCTGATACAATAGGCTTGCAAAAGATAAAAAAGAACTTGGCTACAAAAGAATTGAAACAAATCTGGAACAATGCAGTTACTGTAGCCACTGCCATAGCAACCATTGCTGTAGTAATCCTGGAACAACAACAGAGAAAATGCTGCAGAATATTGCGATCTGTAGTTTCCTAATCTGACTTACACGCGACTTAGGCTTTCGTTTACCCTAATTTTCAGTTATAAAAGAATCATATATCATGAGGAATAAGGGGAGCCATCACCCAAGGAGAAAAACGAAAAAGAACCACAAAGAAACACAAGATCCAAGAGAGAGATTGAGGGCTGCACAAGAAGAAAATCTGCAGAAATCAAGTGAGAAATTCAGTCCTTCTTCTTTTTCTCTTGTTTTCTTGTTTACTTTTTATTTATGGGGATGTGTTTGATGGCTGGAACTTCGTTCTTTATTTTTTTTTTAAATCATGAACTAAATTTATTTGTAGTTGAGTGATAAACAATCTTGATGGTTTATTAACTGAAAATATGAGTTGCTTTGTGTTTGCTGTAAGTCGCCTACAGAATAAGTCTCATCTCATGGTGTCCCAATTCGCATGGTATGGCAAGCTCAGCATTACCCAAGAACAGATTTTCTTTTAGTTAAACACAAGAGCTTACTTAGGGAGCCCTACCACTAGCGAAGAATATATGACCAAGACAAATAAATAGGTATTATGAATTCCACAAAGATATCAGTCATATTGCTGCAAAATGCTATGTTCTCTACAATGAATCTATGAACTTATCAACAATGGTAATCAGTTAAAATTTCTTATTGATGTTCAAAGAAATTGAGAAGAAATAAAAGGCATGACAAAATAAACATCCCTAATGCACTATTATTGGGAACTACTATTACAGGTGCTTCTAGTCGTGCAAACAAAAGCTAAGCAAAAGCACCATCCAAGCTTTATACCACAGCCACCAAGTTAGTCTCACTCGTATGGTTCCCAGACACCAAGTCTCACACTGCTAGAATTACTGTAGCAAATCTGATAACATCAATCTCTGTGTTGATGATCTTGAATACCCATCACTTTATTACTTGTTGTGTACACTTGCACATTGACACCAATAGTGTTAGTATTAATTTACCAAAAAGTTTTTGGCGCCGTTGCCGGGGATTGATTGTTCATTGTGATTTGTGAAATTAGTTTTAACGGTGCTAATTTTTTTTTATTTCTTTATTTTGTTGACATAGGTGATCTAGCAACCATTGTATACGCAAATATAAATCTGTTGAATTTCAGTTTGATCTAGAAATCGAAAGAACTGCAAAGAGATTGAGAAGAGAGCATTGAGAATTACAAGCTGCTGTAGTAATGGATGATTTGCAAGATTTAGGAAACTTGAATCCTCACGGGCCACTACAACCTGTCAATGTTCAAGAAGGGCAAAATAGGCAAATTAATCAGAGACAACCAGGCAACAATAATATCATTTACATGGCAGATGACAGAGACAGAGCTATCAGAGATTATATTGTGTTAACCCCTCAAGTTGTACACCCTGGAATAGCCAGACCTGAAGTAGAGGCTACCAATTTCGAACTTAAACTAGTGATGTTTCAGATGTTGCAGACAGTGGGGTAATTTAATGGTTTGCCATCTGAAGATCCTCATCTACATTTTAAGCTATTTTTTAAAGTGAGTGATGCTTTCAAGATTGTTGGAGCATCGCAGGAAACATTGAGACTCAGACTTTTCTCATTTCTTTGAGAGATCGAGCAAGAGCATGGTTGAATTCTCTACCACCTGACTCCATCACTACATGAAATGACTTGGCTGACAAATTTTTGATGAAATACTTCCCGCCAACAAATAATACAAAATTGAGGAACGAGATCACATCTTTCCATCAACTTAAAGATGAGAGTTTGTATGATGCATAGGAGATATTTAAGGAGTTACTCAGGAGATGTCCTCATCATGGTATTCTTTGCTGCATACAGTTAGAAACTTTCTATAATGGTCTCAATCCAAGCATTAGATTGATGGTGGATGCTTCGGTAAATGGGGCATTGTTATCTAAATCTTACAATGAGGCTTATGAAATTTTGGAGAGGATTGCTAACAACAATTATCAATGGCCATCAATCAGACAAGTTACAGCAAGAAGAACAACAGGAGTTTATAACATAGATGCCTTGACAGTATTGTCAGCCCAAGTAACCTCGTTAACGAATATAGTGAAGGCTATAACTACTGCTTCAGCAACTGTTAAACAATCTTTTGATGTGTCTTGTGTTTACTGAGGAGAAGGGCAGTTATTTGATAATTGTCCTAGAAATCCAGACTTACAACCCTGGATGGAGATAGCACCTGAACTTTTCATGGAATTATCAGAACCAGACCACTGCAACGCCTAGTAGACAGAATAGACCTGCTCAGCCACTTGGATTTTATCAGCAAAATCAAAAGTAAAGAATCATCAACAATGATTAATTCAGCTCCCTTGAAGCTTTGATTAAGGATTATATTGTGAAGAATGAAGCGGTTGTCCAAAGTTATACTGCATCTTTAGAAACCTAGAAAATTAAATTGGATAGCTTGCTACAGCAATAAGCAACAGACCTCAGGGTAGTTTACCCAACAATACAGAGAACCCAAGAAGAGAAGGGAAAGAACACTACAAAGTGATAAACCTGAGATCTGAAAAGGAAGTTGTTTGTTTAGTTGGTGTACCAAAAAGAAGAATTGAGTCCAACCAAGACCTAGAAGACATTCAAGTAAAGAAGGAGTCATACTCTTCCACTTTTCAGAATGTAAATCAATACAGTTCTGCTATAGCATATGTAGAAAATTATGATCTAGCATCTGGTGGTGAGGAAGCTACAGCACCAACAACAACAGACTCAAGTATAGTAAAAGAAAAGCAGTCTACACAACCTGCTGCAGCACAACAGTTTAGACATCCACCACCCTTTCCTCAAAGGTTTCAGAAGCAAAAACAAGACAAGCAGTTCAGTAAAATCTTGGGAGTGCTAAAATAATTACATATCAATATTCCTTTTGTGGAAGCTCTAGAGCAAATGCCAGACTATGCAAAAAATTTTAAGGATATCTTGACAAAGAAAAGAAGACTTAGAGAGTTTGAAACAGTTGCTCTAACACAATAGTGCAGCCGAATGCTTCAGAGTAAGATACTGCAGAAGATGAAGGACCCATGAAGCTTTACAATCCCTTGCTCCATAGGCACTAAATACAATGGAAAAGCACTTTGTGATCTAGGGGCTAGCATCAATCTCATGCCTTTATCAGTGTTTAAGTAATTGAGAGTTGGTGACTGTAGACCAACAACAGTGACTTTACAACTTGCTGATAGATCTCATGCATATCCAGAAGTGAAGATTGAAAATCAGTTGGTAAAGGTGGATAAATTTATTTTTCCAGTGGATTTCATTGTGTTAGACTTTAAGGCAGACAAAGAAGTGCCAATCATTCTAGGGACATCTTTCTTAGCCACGAGAAAGACTCTTATTAATGTTCAAAAATGAGAATTAACCATGAGAATGAATGATCAGCAAGTTACATTCAATGTACTGGATGCTATGAAGAGTCCCGATGAGGTTGAAGACTGTAATTTTATCAGTGTTGTAGACTTTGTTGTAACAGAGAGATTACACAGTTGCTGCAGTAAGGAAGAAATCAATGTTGTAACATTTGAAGAACTTGATGATGAAGATCGTGGAGCAGCTAACATAGCATGGTCAGGAGAGAAGTAACTTTTCAGAATTGACGAGAAAATCCAGCAAAGGGAACCCATTCCAGACCAACAAGAAAAGAACTTGGCTACAAATAAATTTGGAACAGTGCAGTTACTGTAGTCGTTGCTATAGCAACCATTGCTGTAGCTATCCTAGAACAACAACAAAGAAAATTCTGCAGAATATTGCGATCTGCAGTTTCCTAATCTGACTTATATGCGACCTAGGCTTTCGTTTATCCTAATTTTTAGTAATAAAAGAATCACATATCATGAGGAATAGGGGGAGCCGTCACCCAAGGAGAAAAACCAAAAAGAACCGCGAAGAAACACAAGATCCAAGAGAGAGATTGAGGGCTGCACTAGAGGAAAATCTGCAGAAATCAAGCGGGACTTCAGTCCTTTTTCTTTTTCTCTTGTTTTCTTGTTTACTTTTTATTTATGGGGATGTGTTTGATGGCTGGAACTTCATTCTTTATTTTTTTTTTACAAATCATGAACTAAATTTATTTGTAGTTGAGTGATAAACAATCTTGATGGTTTATTGACTGAAAATATGAGTTACTTTATGTTTGTTGTAGCAGTTTGTTTTTATAGTGTTTATTTTGATTCATTATTTCGATTGATCACCCATTTAATGATACTAGTTAAGAAAGAGCAACAAAAGGGCCTATCTTAGTGGAACATATCAGAACAATACTTGATTTTAGATTGAATTTCCTGGATTGAGTTTTACTTGATCCTAAAAGGGTCATGCTTAATCTAAAATTAGTGATGAACTAGACATAGGGATTCACTTTACAGGGTAAATAGCACCTAAATGTATACTGCTATATCTTATATTGGTATAACAATTGATCACTATTAGGTTGCATATAGATATAAGATTTTTAACATGCGACGGCTGAGGATACATAAGGATTCTGTCGTCTTTGTCAGAATCTTTTGCCAAAGAACCGAGCCAAATATTAGAAAAATAGTCAAAACCATTAAGAGAGTTTATTCACTCAACTACTCTATACTCTCATTAGTTTTATCCTTGAGTTTGACGTGATAATTTTCTTTTTTACATTTTATTTATTGTGTTTCATTTTAATTAGTATATTAGTTTCATTAATTGTTATCTTAATTTAGACACAAAATCTGCACTGTTAGAATTATTGTAGCAAATCTGATAACATCAATCCCTGTAGAGACGATCTTGAATACTCATTACTTTATTACTTGTTGTACACACTTGCACATTGACACTAATAGTATTAGTATTAATTTACTAACACTATCCCACCAGTAGGATCGCGTTAACCTAAATTGAGGGATCGTTCTTAGCTCATAAGTTGCCAACAGAATGAGTCTCATCTCATGGTGTCCCAATTTGCATGGTATGACAAGCTCAACATTACCTAAGAACAGATTTTATTTTAGATAAAGCACAAGAGCTTACTCAGGGAGCCTTACCACAAGCGAAGAACATATAACCGAGACAAACTAACAAGTGAGAAGAAATAAAAGGCATGACAAAATAAACATCCCTAATGCACCATTGTTGGGAACTACTATTACAGGTGCTTCTAACCGTGCAAACAAAAGCTAAGCAAAAAGCACCATTTAAGCTTTGTACCACAGCCACCAAGTCAATCTCACCCGTATGGTCCCCAGACACCAAGTCTCACACCTGATACCGATCGTCTTCTTTAATGAAGATGTTATTAGAATAATCTACCCTTGTGATGATGCACTTATGGTAATAATGGACATTGCCTTGCACAAGAAACTCAGTAGATATTATCTTCGCTGACAGCTTGGGAAGTATCGACATTAAGTCAGCAAAGATGCACCTATGGGGGACCATGCTAATAGAATTCATAGGTTAAACGGTCATGCCTGAAGCAATTGTATCCTTATCAGTGACTGTCACTAACGGTTATCTCCACGTTGTTCACCTGGTTGATTCTTAATTGTTCACATGGAGAGCGCCTACAACTACATCATCAGCTGCCAATACATAACTGCATCATAGTGCGCCATCCTCATACATTATTTGTCATGAAAGTCCTTGCCCAATAGGGATTCTAACCATCAAAGGTTGTCAAAAAATAGCCTGATAGTGTTACTCCATTGCAGCCAATGGGACATTCCACATTGCCTCTACAACGTAAGTAGAGGCCTATTATCGTTGGCTCTAGTAAATTCATAGAGAATTAATAACTTCAATGGAACCTTTGAAACACAAGTTATGTAACCCAAAAGGGGGATGAATTAGGTTTTTAAAACTTAAGCTAAGTAAACCACACAATAATTCAATCTAATGCCTTAATGAAATCGAAAGCAGTAAATCATAAAAATAAAAGAGCTAGGGAAGAGAAAACAAACACAAGAATTTTACGTGGTTTGGCAATCCTCGCCTACGTCTACGCCTCCAAGCACACCGGGCTTGAGGATTTTATTATCTAAGCCTCCTAAGGCTTCAAACGTTTGCAATTCACTTCCAAGGTGCCAATGAACCTTTACAACAAGAGATTATCCACAATCTATTAACCCAAGTGTATCCCAATACTTACAAGCTCTTAATTAGAATTTACAAAATGGATTAAAAAAATTTCTCTCACACAATGTGTTTGAATACAAATAAAAGCTTAATATGTGTGAATAAATGAAATGAATACACAAAGTTTATACTTTTGTTTTGCAAAGAAAATGCTCAAAATATCAATAGTTGTATCACATAAAATGGGTTTGATTTGACCCAATTTATAGTTGAGGAAGAAATCTAGCCGTTATTGACTTTTTTTTGTGATAACTGGATTACCGCTTCTGTGAATTCGGCTAGCCGCTTTATGTTACTGTTATGTTCAAAAATTTAAATTTTTACACATCCATTATGCCGCTTTATTGAATCCGGTTAGCCGCTTTGCTACAATGCCGGCTACAGTAAACTATTTTTAAAAATTATAGTTTTACCCTAAAACTTTCTATAACTATATTATGGCCCAAAACGTTATAAATAGTTTCAAATAGGTCCAATTTCAGAATTTCTAAATAATACTTGTTATCCCCAAAGCTTTCTAAAATTATTATATGACCCAAATATATGGAAATTATAGTATGGCATAAAACGTTTTAAATGCTTTCAAATAGACCTAAATTCAGAATTTAAAACAATACTTATTAAAATCAAACTTTTTTCATTTTAGTCCACATCTTGAAAAATAACTAATTTCATAAAATCAATTTCTTGCTTTAAAAACATAATGTATAATTCTTTGTTTATCCAAAATATGTGGTTCGTTATTATCAAAATCAACATTTTATAGCCATGTAGGCTAACAACCTTGTCAGAATAAGGTCAATGAGAGGACTCTTCTTTTCCAAGCATATGTACAAAGAGCCTTCCTGACAATAATGAAACCAACCTTTACCCACAGAGAAGTTCCTTTACAATGCTAACACCATCTCTACACCCACAGTGAACCTCCCCGCACACTCAAAGATCATCCTTCTATTTACTCTCTTAAAGATTTAGGAGATCATGCTAATATAGGATCTCGCCAATACAGAGCCTAGCATAGGACTCGAATATATGGGTTAATCGCATGAGGCTATCTCCTACTCTATCGGTATCGTCCTTTCTACAAATTAAAACCATGAGAGCTTTCCTTTATCTGCGGAGACCATCCCGACCTCAACCTAATCCTTTATCAATTGTTGATCAAATGGTTCTTAGAACTTAAACGAGTTTCACATAATTTAAAGAGATTTCCCCTCGATCAAAGTACAAGCAATCATTGATTTCATAGTTGAATTCATTAATGACATAGGAGGATGAGATAGGCAGAAATGGTGATCTTTGTCAAGACAAACTCTGAGAAATGCTTGAATAGACAATATATCTATTAATCAAGAGTAACTTTCAATTAGTCGTGGGTTAGGAGAGGGAAGAATTATATTCAAGGGAAGATAACATGAAGGCCTACCTTAAGAAGGTCAAAGAGTTGAAAAAGTTTTTCATGGAAGTGGAAATTTTCTAGATTCCCAGAAATGAAAACTTGTTAGTTGATGATTTATCAAGAATGGTGTCAAAAAGATTAAGCATCTTCCTCAAATTTGTCATTGTGGGGATGATACTCAATCCCAGCATTAGCAATGATCATCTCTTTGAGATGAACTTTGTAGTCGCTGAGGTATTTTGGATGGGCACCATAATCATCTGGTTGTAAAAAGGATTGTCCTCAAGAACAAAAATGAAGCTCAAAGGCTTAGATATAGAGTTGTCCAATACTACCTAGTTGGCAATGAACTATATTGTTAAAGACTTCTAACTCTTTATCTTAAATACATAGAGCATTCTAATGCTAATTATATGCTTAAAGAAATTTACAAGGGGATGTGCTTTAAATGTAAATATGGAAGGAAGTTCAAGCACTCCTAGAATGCTACCATACTCAAGAGTATATTATTAGGGGGATCATCTCAACAGCCAATCTCCAAATAGGCCAGTATGTCGATTTACTTTTATTTTTCCACCATACTTTTACTTTTTATTTTATAATATAGTGATAACTCAAGAAAAAACCTTTTATGACTCAAATTAGATCTCAATCAGTTTGAGAACTAAATTTGGATAAGGCGTACATGCCGCTTCTTTCTCAAACATTTAGATGAGGCATACATGCTACCTCTTTCTCAACCATTTGGGTGAGGCGTGCACATCGTTCTTTTACAAAGAAGTATTTTTTAGAAAAGATACGTATCAAACTATTCACTTGATCTCCTAGCATGGAAGTAACATGCGGAAAGGAATATCGTCACATGGTTGATGCATATTCTTTAGAATAAAAAAAAAAAGGGGTCTCCATATGATGAGATCAACCTCGCATGATGGGATCAACTTTACATGCTGGTAAAGGGATTGGATAAGGGTCCCTCATGATGAGATCAATCCTATATGGTGTGATGAAAGGACCTGATAATCTTTATTATAAGGGCCCCTATATGATGGAATTAACTCCATATAGCAGTAAAGGGATCGAGCAATCACTATTATAAATGTCCTTGCATGGTGAGATCAATTCCACATGGCTCAATTAAGAGACTTTGCAATCTCTATCATAAGGGCACTTAGATGATGGGATCAACTTCGCATGGCATGCTAAAAGAACCCGATAATCTCTATTATAAGGATCCCCACATGATGGGATCAACCCCTTATGTTGGTGGAAGGACAGAACAATCTCTATTATAAAGGTCCTTCATGATGGCATTAACCTTATGTGGCGTGGTGAAGAGACTTAGTAATCTCCATTATAAAAGCCCCCTATGGAAGAGAAGGACTGATCAATGTCCATTATAAGGGTCCTCGTATGATGGGATTAACCTCTCATGCTATAGTCAATAGACCAGACAATCTTTATTATAAGAGTCTCTGTATGATGAGATCAATATCACATGGCATTTAAACCCACGATCTGCATTATTTATATGATAAGGCCCCGCGCATGATGAGAACACTCCATATAGCATTCAAAGGACCCTACGATCTCTAATATCTTACTATAAGCGCCTGCATATAATGAGAACACCGTAAATGGCGTTCAAAGGGCTATGTATTCCTCACAGAAGCGATATGAATCCCATGCACGAGGGGGATGTCCCTTATTATATTGAATTGATCGTACTTGAATCCCCAAACACTATACATGCTTAGGACTATCCCATATAACGGTGATGCAAATGCAAATGCCAATGCGCGATAAAGAGCCCTAGGCACAACAAATTCCCTGATGGCCCGGAAAATCCGATGCGGTAAAATACACATGCTTTAGCCATGACGAAGAGCCCAGGCACGATGATGAGTCCTATGCACAACAAAGATAAATGTTCCACCAGCATAGAAAAATACACATGCCCTGAGCACAGTGATGAGCCTGAGCGTGGCACATAAATTAAATGCCCTACGCTCGATGACAAGCCCCAGACGTGGTACACACTATAAATACCCCAGACGTGGTACACACTATAAATACCCCAAGTGCAGTGATGAGCCCCAGGCGTGGTATACAAAATAAATGCCCCGAGAGTGACGATGAGCCTGAGGTGTGGTACACACTATAAGTACCTTAGGTGCAACAACGAGCCTTAGGGATGGCATATAAAACAAAATCCCTGGCTAAGGCGACGAGCCCCAGACGTGGCATAGAAATAATTGCCCCAGACATGGCATAGAAATAATTGCCCCAAGCATAACACGTGATACAAGTCCTCCAAACATGGAAAATAATGCAACTTCCCTAAGTGCCCCGCTACTTATCCACAAAGACACAAAGATGTCCTCAAGGGCACTCATCTTAAAAAGATTAGGTTGGTCTTAGAAGAGGTAAGTGACTTATTCACCCCAAAGCACTCAACTTTCTTCTTGTTCCAAGGTTTCTTTGAAACCTCTCACTCCATCCTACTAACTTGACTTATTCACCCCAAAACCTTTTAGCCACTACCGGTGTCATCACTAACGGTCGCTTCTTATAATTCGAGACTGCTTAAGTCATCACTGTCCCTAGGCAACCGTGTATAAGAAGTTCATTTATTATCTTTTCTAGAAACTAGCTCTAGAAGGGAAAAATCAATAGTTGTAAGGAAGCCCCCATAGTGTTTTTGCTGAACCAAAATCAAATTAAAACATAAATATACATGTATTAGCTAGAAAATGAAAAAATTGAACTATAGATCACTTTATAAATTCATTTGAATATGCACTTAATATGATGTATTAGGTGAAGGCTCCATTATTTCAAAAAGTTCTTGAATAAAATAAGTACTCTAAACAATATAATGAAAGCATATCACTCGAGAAAGACATGATAGCTCCAACTAAAAATAATAAAAGAAAAGTAAAATACCATAAAATGGTAGTTTTAAGAAAAAAAATTAAAATTTTTAGCTGGAAAGAGCTTTAGAATTAAAGAATATAAAGGAAAAACATAGGGAATAAAAAGCAATATTATGTGAATAATTATTAGCAATTAGTAACTGGACCTTTGTGGTAGGTTTGCAATATTCACCATAGCATTCATATAAAACCAATCTTTTATAGTAGTCAAGAAGTTGTAGTAACCATGTGTGCATGAGCTTTTGAACAATAAAGTGCAGTAGACTACCCAAAATCGAGAAAAGAAACCAGAAATCAAACTCATGTAAAATCTAAGAGTTATAAACTGATCATTGTTGAGTGATAGAAAGTGTATATTTATAAAGGAGAAAATCGTTATTTTGTACTTCAAGTTTTACTAACATCTCTAATTTTATTTATTTAAGTCCCTTGTTATTTAATTATGAGTGTTTTGTGTTAATTAAGTATTTTATGTATTTTAGGGGTATCATAGTCATTTCACAATGAATGAGATATCGGATAGCAAAACGGACGTCACTTTTGAATTCAGGACAGTCGAAAACCTTAAGAGGAGCATAAAAGTAAAAATGGCACCGTTCACACGTACGACACTATTCATATGTACGGTACTATTCATGGATATTGTTCACGATACTGTTCAAACCGTGTGCAAACCGTGTTACTGTTCAAATCGCGTGGTCAAACTCGTGGTCAAACTGCGTACTGTTGACTGATGACGTAGCGTAATCCTGTGCGTGCAAATTGTTTTTAATCCGATGGCCATGATTTACTCAATGTATCTATAAAAAAGGGGACTTTCCTCCTTAATTTGAGACCCCTGAATCCATTTTGAGCTTAGTTTTCTGTAATACTTTTTCCATCTTGTATTTTCTACGTATTTTAATAAATTTTCATTTTATCCTTAGTTCAATTATGAGTAGCTAATTTTCTTTCAAGCTTGGGTTGAAGGTGAAGTCTCAACATGTGTTATGGGCTTTATTTGGTAAATTTATTTTCTCTTCCTCTTAATTTCTGTGAAGGTTTTGACTTTTCGTCGACAAATAATAATAATCTTGTCTAGTTACCACCCTAGTTTCACCGGCACCCTAGTATAAGGTTATTATTTTTTGGCACAATAAGGCCTTCGCACCATATTGATTAGAGTGCGGTTCATGAGGTGTGGATTCCCCTCTCATTATTTAATTGGTACTAATAAGGAATATTTAGCCCATGGTGCATGTTAATACCGATCCAGATACCCAAACACTTTATTATAATAGTTTCCAGTTCAATTTAATTCCGCTATTCCAATTTAAATTCTAGCATAGTTTAAATCAATTTTTCCCATAAATCCAATCACCCACTTACAAAATTAATTCTACAACTAATTAAAATCCACCTCCTCATGGGATCGACACTCGACACCATTAATTTATTCTACAATAGATTTGTATACTTGCAAGTTCAACAAAATTTGCACAACAAGTTTTTAGCGCCGTTGCCGGGGAGGTAAGTATTTTAATTTGTAGAATTAATTTTTTGTAAATAATTTATTATTATTATTATTTTAGTTGTTTTCTTGTAATTTTTTTATTAAAAAAAAGTGAATTTACATTTTTAGGTAAGAATTTCTTTTTCTCTTCTTTAAATTTCTGCAATTTAATTTTCAAGTTATTCTCCTTTATAATTTTTCATTTATTTTGTTAATTTATTTTAATTTTAGTTAATTTCATGTATTTTTTTATGTGTTTTCATAGTAAAGTTGTAACAGCACAATAAGGTTAGTATCGTAATTTTTCTCTCTTCTTTATTTTTATTAATTTTTGTTTTCATTCTTTTTGTATTTTTTGCATGCATGGTCGAAGGTCATTATTACCTAATCTTGAGCCGATAGACCTTAAACTCGAAAAAACACTTCGCACATACAAACACATTGCACTTAAAGATAAAATTGAAATGGATTTGCAACAGCCAGAACCACAAGAGAGGCCATTTAAGGACTACTTCAGTCATTTACCTAATTTGAGTATATCATGCATAAGATACCCAAATGTAGCTGTTAGGAGTTTTGAGTTAAAACCTAGTGTGCTAAATTATCTCCCAATATTTTATGGCCTAGAAAATGAGGATCCATATAATCATCTGAATGATTTTCATACAATTTATCAAACTTTTAAATATGAGAATTTTTCATAAGATAATGTTAAACTTAGACTATTCCCATTTTCTTTAAAGAATAGAGCTCGTTCATGGTTCAATACATTGCCTGCTAATAGCATTACAACATGGGAACAAATGGTGACAAAATTTTTGAATAAATATTTTTCAGTGCATAAAACCAATGCTATTCGCAGGGAAATTTCAGAGTTCACACAAGGAAAAGACGGGCAGTTTTTCGAAGCATGGGAGCGATTCAATGGGTTACTCTTGAAGTGTCCACATCATTGGTACGAGAAATGGCACCAATGCCAATACTTCTTGGAAGGATTATTGCCAAATGTACAAGAATGGCTAATGGCAACAAGTGGAGGAGAGCCAATGTCAAAAAATGCATTAGAGATTTAGGATTTCTTCCAACGACAAGCAGATAATTCCTAACAACGGAGTTAATCTCTTAGGAATACTAGAAGAATTAAAGAAGTGAATGAGGTTCACATTGACGAGTCAAGTTCGGGAATTAAAGAAGTCAAAGAGATAATTGAAGGTCTCTCTCGACAAATAGCATCATTAACAACTGCTAAATCATCAGAGCAACAAGACCATGACTCATATTCAGATCAAGCCAATCGGTGTCATGAGAAAGCCATCAAATTACAACCCATACTCCAGCACATATAACCCTGGATGGAGAGACCGCCCCAATTTTTCATGGTCTTAAGGATTCCAACAAAATGGACCAGCAGCTCCAGCTCCGCCAATGTAACCAACTCCTCAAGTTCCTCAAGCCTCTCAGCCACCATTTAGAACATACAATCAGAACCAGAATTACTCACAACCCAGACTATAGGAAGATGCATTTCAGAATTTCAAGAATGTTACTCACTCTACGATTGAGCAACAAAACCGCACCATTAATGGACTACGGAATGAGATGAGAGCAGGCTTCAACTCACAAGCCCAATCAGTTTCAAGCCTCGAGAAGATGGTGGGACAACTTGCTTCTTCAGTTCAGACCTTGGCAATGACTGTTGAGAAATGAAAATTTCCAAGTCAACCAGTGTTTAATCCTAAAGGAGTGCATGAAGTAAGTACCAGTTCACCACAACAGCATGGAGAGGTCAAAGCCGTCATGACCTTGCGAAAAGGGAAAGAAGTCGACAACAAAGTGGAGATGCCAGTGACAAAATCAACTCAGATTATACCTGTAAATGCTGAGGACTCATCAACAGAGGAGAAAGAAGAAACCAATCCACGAGAGTATGTTCCTAAAGCTCCATTTCCTCAGAGGTTAGCTAAAGGAAAGAAGGGAAAATCCACAGGTGAGATTCTTGAAGTCTTCAAACAGGTAAGTGTTAACATCCCTTTGCTTGATGCTATAAAACAAGTTCCATCTTATGCCACGTTTCTTAAAGACCTTTGCACTAAAAAGAGATCATCCATGTTCAGAAAAAGGCCTTTTTAATAGAAAACGTTAGTTCTATACTCCAACATAAAATTCTTCTAAAATGTAAAGACCCAGGCTCCCCCACTATCTCATGTAGTATAGGGAACCACACAATTGAGAATGCTTTGTTGGATTTAGGAGCTAGCGTAAATCTATTGCCTTACTTAGTATTCGTGAAACTTGGATTGGGAGAATTACACCCAACTCCAGTGGTGTTACAGCTTGCAGATCGGTCTACGAAAATACCTCGTGGTATTGTGGAGGACGTGCTTATCGAGGTAGACAAATTTTATTTTTCTGTTGATTTCATTATAATCGACACTCAACCAATCTAGGATTCAAGGAAGCACATCCCCATTATCCTAGGTCGACCATTCTTGGCAACTGCCGATGTTCACATTCAATACAGAACTAGAAATATGTAGTTGTCTTTTGGCAATATGACCATAGTGCTCAACATCTTCAACATTGCCAAACAACCTCACAATGCAGATGATGGAATTGTTGATATGGATTTAATAGAAGCATTAGTTGATAATACTTTTGTTTCAAACCTTAGTGATGACCCTTTGCAAACATGTTTAACTCACTTTGGTTTGAATTTTAATATTGACAGATCAGTCGATGAGGTCAACGCCTTACTTGACTTAGCACCATTCATGGACACTAATAAATGGAAGTCACGAGTTGAACAACTAACACCATCAGAGAAGAAACTCAGCCCATCATCAGAATCACCACCAAAACTTGAGCTTAAACCACTACCTAACACTTTGGAATATGCGTTCTTGGGAAAAGAAAGCACTCTACAAGTAATCATCTCATCATCCCTAAATGACGAACAAAAAGGTAAGTTATTGGATGTTTTAAAAGAGCACAAAGGAGCATTAGGATGGACCATAGCAGACATAAAAGGTATAAACCCAGTAGACTGTATGCATTACATTTATCTTGATGAAAATGCTAAATCTACAAGGGAAATGCAACGTCGGTTAAATCCTAACATGAAAAAAGTTGTTAGACCTGAAGTTCTTAAACTGTTAGACGCAGGTATCATTTACCCCATTTCTGATAGTTCATGGGTCAGTCCTGTGCAAGTTGTCCCTAAAAAGTCAGGAGTCACAGTAGTTACCAATGCTGATAATGAATTGATACCCACTAGAGTAACTACAAGATGGCGTGTATACATTGATTATAGAAAGTTAAATTCTATCACACGTAAAGACCATTTTCTTTTACCATTTATTGATCAAATGCTTGATAGATTAGCAGGCCATGAATTTTATTGCTTCCTAGATGGCTACTCAAGATACAATCAGATTCCCATAGTACCAAAAATTCAAGAGAAAACCATTTTCACTTGCCCTTTTGGCACTTTTGCATGTGGGAGAATACCGTTTGGATTATGTAATGAACCTGCTACATTTCAATGATGCATGTTAAGTATTTTTTTTGATATGGTTGAACGGTTTCTTGAGGTCTTTATGGATGATTTTTTTATTTTTGGAGATTTATTTGATCAATGTTTACATCATTTGACGAAAGTTCTGCAGAGATGTATCGAGAAAAATTTGGTCTTAAATTGGGAGAAGTGCCATTTTATAGTAAAATAAGGTATAGTCCTCGGTCACATCATTTCATGCAAAGGTATTGAGGTTCACAAAGGCAAGGTGGATCTCATTTCCAATCTTCCTCCACCTAAAACAGTCAGAGAAGTAAGATCTTTCCTTGGGCATGCCGGTTTTTATAGACGTTTCATTAAAGATTTTAACAAAGTTTCTAGACCCTTATGCAATTTAGTTGCTAAGGATGTTCATTTTGTCTTTGATGATCCATGTCTTGTAGCATTTGAAAAGTTAAAGCGATTGTTGACGTCATCACCCATCATTCAGCCACCAAACTGGAGCTTACCATTCGAACTCATGTGTGATGCATCTGATTATGCAGTAGAAGCAGTATTAGGACAAAGAGTTCATCGAATTCCCTATGTTATTTACTATGCGAGTATGACATTAAATGATGCACAGTTGAACTATTCAATTACTGAAAAAGAAATGCTAGCAGTAGTATTTGCATTAGAAAAATTTCGATCTTATCTTATTGGTTGTAAAATTATTGTATTCACAGATCATACTGCTCTGAAATATCTTCCCACAAAGAAAGATGTAAAAACTAGATTAATTCGTTGGGTGTCGCTTTTGCAAGAGTTTGACTTGGAATTCAAAGATAAGAAAGGGACAGAAAATGTTGTGGCTGACCATCTCTCTCGTCTCTATTTTGACACAATAACAGAACCCTTAATATTGAATGAGTCATTTCTGGATGAACAATTAATGAGTGTAGAAGTATTACCTTGTTATGCTGATATCGTTAATTATCTTGTTACAGGTAAACTTCCAAAGCATTGGACCAAGCAAGACAGGGCCAAATTCTTTGCGGAAATAAAGAATTTTTTCTGGGATGACCCCTATATGTTCAAGTATTATGCAAATCCAATTATTAGACGATGTGTCCTAGAAAATGAATTTCAGAACATCCTTTCGTTCTACCATGAACAAGCTTGCGAAGGCCATTTCAGCGCTAAGAAAACAGTGACAAAAGTTCTACAATGTGGTTTTTATTGGCCAACTATATTTCGAGATGCTTACACCTTTTGCTCTTCATGTGATAGGTGTCAACGAATGGGAAGCATTACACGAAGGAACATGATGCCACTAAATCCAATTTTAGTAGTTGAGATTTTTTATGTGTGGGGTATCGACTTCATGGGACCCTTTCCCGCTTTTTTTTGCCATCATTACATATTGGTTGCTGTTGACTATGTATCGAAATGGGTAGAGGCAATTCCATGCAGAACCAATGATCATAAAGTGGTGATAAGGTTTTTGAAAAGCAATATTGTTTCACACTTTGGATTCCCTTGAACAATAATCAGTGATAGTGGTACTCATTTTTGCAACAAATCATTCAAAGCACTTTTGACAAAGTACTTTATCACTCATAAAGTGGCGATCCCATAACATCCACAAACC
Source organism: Atalantia buxifolia (assembly GCA_030444775.1). NCBI lineage: Eukaryota > Viridiplantae > Streptophyta > Magnoliopsida > Sapindales > Rutaceae > Atalantia > Atalantia buxifolia. The sequence goes on from CM059839.1 coordinate 14,102,123, forward strand.
AGTGGCCAAGTTGAAATCTCCAATCGAGAAATAAAGCACATATTAGAAAAAACGTTGAGGCCAGACAGAAAAGATTGATCATTAAGACTCGATGATGCATTATGTGCATATAAAACAGCTTTCAAGACCCCAATTGGAATGTCTACAGGCTAGTGTATGGAAAAACTCTCCACTTACCTGTGGAACTCAAGCAACGTGCGTACTGGGCCATCAAGAAATTCAATTTTGACATGCAGCAAGTTGGCTCAGAAAGACAATTACAGCTGGCAGAACTTGAAGAAATTCGTAATGATGTATACGAAAATGCCAAGGTTTACAAGCAGCGAATGAAAGTCTTTCATGATAAGCAGATTATGAGAAAATCTTTCACTCCAGGTCAAAAATTACTTTTATTCAATTCTCGTTTGCACTTATTCCCAGGTAAGCTACGCTCTCGATGGTTTGACCCCTTCATTGTTTATACTGTTTTTCCACATGGATCAATTGAAATTAAGGACCCAAAGAATTGTGTCACATTTAAAGTTAATGGTCAAAGATTAAAGCCATATCTAGAGTACCAACTACATAGAGAAGACACCGAAATAAATTTGAGTGACCCACCACATTTGAATTGAGATTTTTCTGTCTTTTTGGTGATTTGATTTTTTCTTTTTTTTACTATTCTTCTGCCAATTGAAGTTATTTGTGCATAAGTGTGTTTGTTTAACCATTAAGTTTTCATTTATCACTTTTAATCATGAGACAGATCCTATTGAACATCCTTAAAAGACTTCAACGTGTCCAATCTCATCTTAGAGGCCAGATACGATTTTGTAAAACACATCGTATTTGGAAGCTACAACCACCAGAGTTAATATCCCATGTTGAGGATTTAGAAAGCCAATTCAGAGACATTGAGAGAAGTGTCTACAACATGCAGTTAGAGCTTGAGGTAAATTCCATAAGAGGACGATTGTGATTTTCTTTGTGTGTTCTTGTTTGTTACTATGTTTGTGTGTTTTAGTTTGTGTGTTCTAGTTTGTCATCCCGGTTAAATGGCGGATAACGGTACTCTATGACAATCAAGTCGGTTACTTCAGTTTCCCATAATTACTGATCTTCTGAGGCGAAGGTATGGACAGAAATGAGATATTGGCAAAGCTTTATAATCAATTCCCTTCACTTCCTCAGAATGTCCTCCTTATAATCTATAAAGCTCGGTCCGAACGCATGCGATTGCTCATGAGGAATAACATACCTGCTGATATCCGCTGGTTAATCAAGGCCAAAGTACGCTTGACAGGTGAGTTGTCTCCTAAATTTATTGCATACATGCCTGGTTGTGGTAAAGGAAATTACGCAAGAAAGCGAAGAACTCGAAAAATTTCGGTTACTTGTCATAAGTGTGCCAGAATGATATACGATAAAAAACGATGTTCTTTAGGAATGATGTCTGATAATAGAGAAGATAAGATTCCATTCATTAGGGATGGCTTGAATAAGGAGTCATTGGATGATATCCTTTTGTCTCTTGAAACGTATCCCAGTGGATATGTACAAGGAGCGATTCTCCAGTTATGGCCATCATTCCAGAAAGAGCATGCACGATACAATCTCGGGAATCTGACTATAAACGACCCTGTTTGCTAGTTTATAAGAAAACTGGATGGGAAGCTTATCCTTGACCCATAGTGGGCGTTGAAACCATTTCTGGACGTAAAACCAGAGGAAGATGTGAGTCACAGTTGCAACTACTTGTAAATATCATTTTACTTCACTGTTATTTTATTTCACTGTTGTTTTACCATTTGCATTATTGTCTTTAATAATTTTATTTTATCATTGTTTGCTTTTCCTTTTTACTGTTTTCTTTTTTACTCTTGAGCCATGTGCATTACACGATTCATTTATAGCTGTGACCCACCGCCGCCAAGATCCTTAAATATGATTCTTTTCGTTTGCACTCACAAATTGTTTTTGAGAAGTATCCCAATGGCAGCTACTCCCAATAAATAATTCAAGAACATTTGTGTGCTTTTTAGATTTAACTATGGCAAATATAAAGAGTTCGTTGAGGCAACCATAGATCTTGGTCGAAGCATAGCAGAGAGAAAATAACACTTGGTGTATGGAGGAAGTAACCGAGTGTTATCAAAATTGGTCTCAGAAGTTGCTTTTGTCAGAGGAAGTCAAGTGTTAGGCATCATACCATAAGCCCTAAAACCTTTAGGCTGTTTGTCTGACTCACCGACTGGAGAAGAGTTAGTTGTCTCAGGTATGCAAGAAAGAATAACTGAAATGCTTAATCATGCTGATGCTTTTATTTTCTTACTAGGAGATCTTGCAACTCTAGAGGCACTTATCACTTTAGCATCATGGGCCTATCTGCACATGCATCAGAAACCCATTAGTTTTTTAAATGTCAATAACTTTTATAATGGCTTTATCGCATTTCTTAACCATGCAATAAAAAACTACTTCATTCCTTACACAGCGAAAAAGATTTTTATTTGTGCTCACACTGCTAATGAGCTACTTGATCTGTTACAAGCTTATCGACCAGAGCCAGATCCCAGGACCGTGGTGTTGGAGTGTACAAATAACGATGGTAACAGTAGCCCCAGTAAGAAGTACAAATTAGATTTAACTCTCCACCTGTAAATATTTTATTCTGTATTGCACTCTAAACTCTACTTCTTTCCTTTAAAACATTGAGGACAATGTTTCATTCTGGTTGGGGGGAGGGGATAGTTGACAATTGTGGAATGTTGGTTAAGTTTTTACTAATTTTTTATTGTAGAGACTAATCGTGGCTAAATTTTTTAGTAGAAGATGGCTGAATATGGAGTGTAGTGACTCTAGAAACGCATCTTCTTAGTTTGGAAGTTAAAATAAAAAAAAATTTGTGATCTTTCTAACTTTTTCTTTTTGACTTCTCCTTTATAAATTTTTTAGTAGAAGATGGCTGAATATGGAGTGTAGTGACTCTAGAAACGCATCTTCTTAGTTTGGAAGTTAAAATAAAAAAAATTTTGTGATCTTTCTAACTTTTTCTTTTTGACTTCTCCTTTATAAATATGTATTTTCAAATTTTTTAGTCGAAGATGGCTGAATATAGAGTGTAGTGCCTTTAGAAACGCATCTTCTTAGTTAAAAAAAAATCATTTTCTTTTTCTATCATTTTAAGTGTAACTTTTCCAATTAGTTTTTCTGCATCATTTTCACATTTCTGCATGCATATTTTCCTTTCATGTTTAGAATAGGTTGGGGGGTAGAATGTTGTTTAAAAAAAAAATAGTGTGATTTTGTTTTTATTTTTGGATGACATGATGACTTTCGAATTTTAGTATTTGTATTATCTTTGGTCTTGAGTGATGTTACACTATGTTTGCTACTCTACATGTTGATGTTGGAGATAAATATGAATTGCTTGAAAGAATTGACATGTTATAATGAATACCAAATGAGTTTTTGCGCCTATTATTTCTCTTGGAGAATAACCCTTTTTGCCCATTTTTCATACAACTTAGCAGTTTACTATTTTATATACGATCTCTATATTCTTTTGAATCAATCCTAAAAAAAATTACTTTAAAAAAAAGTGTGTTGCTACGTCTGAATGTCCATTTAACTAGTAGATATGGAAGATTATCTAGAGCTCTAAAAGATGATGGAAAGGCCATTTTTGACCCGTTTGAGCCTTTCTAGCCATCCCTTATGTGAAATATCCATAGTTAGCCCTTTTGAGCCTTTTATTAAAAAAAAAACTTTTTTTTGTCAATTTATCATCTTGACCCACTCCAATTTGGAGTATTACCGATATCTTACAAGTTCCATCACCTATTCATGTTTGAGAAAAATATAAATAATTATTTTGTTTAGTAAAGTTGTGCAATACCAAAAAAAAAGAAAGAAAAAAAAGAAAACATAGCTCTTTAAAAAAATGAGAAAAGAACAAAAAAAGAGAGAGATATAATACAATAATAAATAAGTAAAATGTACTTTTTGGTTTCCAAAAGATATTATTTTTCTCAAATATATATTTTGCTTTCTCTATTTTCCTTTCTTTGTTAGCCATGTCCTTAGCCTACATTACATCCTAATAAAAGTCCTTCTTGATTTTAGGAAACTGTAGTCTGAAGTAGAAGCTAGTTATATGGGCTAAAAAGATGTAGTAGTGCGTAAAAAAAATTAAAAAGAAGAGAAAAAAAGTAAATAAATTGGGTTGACTAGTATTTTATTTGACTTAAGATATTGTTATTTCTAAGTTGTGGGCATATTCTTTTCATCTTGGTGAGAGTGTGTGATATTATTTTTTTATTATCTTCACTCAATTTATCATTCATTGAAGTGACAATTTTTATTCGGTTTAATTTCATTGTGAAAGTGTCACTATTACCGGTGAGATTGGGGGTTTGACATGTCATTCTTGAAAGTGGCTTGATTACTATAGCTGTGACAAAGTCTGCTGGACTGATACGTATGGATGGTTGATGTGAGTTTGATGTTTCTTTAGACTGGAGATAATGCTTATACTTTCATTTGGTTGCTATCATTAGTCTGATTGAATAAACAAGTTTGTTTAAAAAAAAAATTATTTTGGATTTGAATTTTGTTTTCGCTTTATTTGCTAGGAACTAGCAATAAGCTGGTTGGGGGATGTGTTGAGTGTTAGAAAGTGTATATTTATAAAGGAGAAAATCGTTAATTTGTACTTAAAGTTTTACTAACATCTCTTATTTTATTTATTTAAGTCCCTTGTTATTTAATTATGAGTGTTTTGTTTTAATTAAGTATTTTATGTATTTTAGGGGTATCATGGTCATTTCACAATGAACGAGATATCGGATAGCAAAACGGACGTCACTTTTGAACTCAGGACAGTCGAAAACCTTAAGAGGAGCATAAAAGGAAAAATGGCACTGTTCACACGTACGACATAATTTACATGTACGGTACTGTTCATAGATATTGTTCACAACACTATTTATACCGCATTACTGTTCAAATCGTGTGCAAACCGTGTTACTGTTTAAACCGCGTGGTCAAACCCGTGGTCAAACTGCGTACTATTGACTGATGACGTGGCACAATCCTTTGTGTCCAAACTGTTTTTAATCTGATGGCCATGATTTACTCAATGTATCTATAAAAAGGGGGCCTCTCCTCCCTAATTTGAGACCCCTGAATCTATTTTTGAGCTTAGTTTTCTTTAATTCTTTCTCCATCTTGTATTTTCTACGTATTTTAATAAATTTCTATTTTACCCTTAGTTCAATTATGAGTAGCTAATTTTCTTTCAAACTTGGGTTGAAGGTGAAGTCTTAACATGTGTCATAGGCTTTATTTGGTAAATTTATTTTCTCTTCCTCTTTAATTTCTGTGGAGATTTTGACTTTTCATCGACAAATAATAATAATCTTATTTAGTTACCGCCCTAATTTCATCGGCACCCTAGTATAAGGTTATTATTATTTGGCATAATAAGGCCTTCGCACCATATTGATTAGAGTGTGGTTCATGAGGTGTGGATTCCTCCCTCGTGATTTAATTGTTATTAATAAGGAATATTTAGCTCATGGTGCATGATGATACGGATTCAGATACCCAAGCACTTTATTATAATAGTTTCCAGTTCAATTTAATTTCGCTATTCTAATTTAAATTCTCGTATATTTTAAATTAATTTTCCCCATAAATCCAATCACTCACTTACAAAATTAATTCTACACCTAATTAAAATCCACCTCCTCGTGGGATCGACACTCGACACCATTAATTTATTCTACAATAGATTCGTATACTTGCGAGTTCAACAAAATTTGCACAACAATCATCATCCTCATCTGGCATCACCTCTGCCTAGATTGGAGCTGATTGTTCATCTAAACACTTATTTAGAAGTGGGAGGCCATAAAGTTCAAGATTTCCTATATACATGGATGCACTAAAGCTTTGAAGTTGAGTTCCTGTTTGAATTTTACCGGAAATATTGTTGTATGACAAATCCATGACATTAAGACGATCAATTGAGAAAGGCTTGAAATCCAAAAAATTGATTTCTTGACAAATCAAGGAAATCCAATAATTTTAACTAATCGATCCTTGTAGTGATATGTCTAATTAGATTGTTTCTCGACTCCGTCTAACTTATTGCTTGACAAGTAAATGATCATTACAAGTCCCAAAGTACTTTTGAACTCGTACTAGCCTCCTTTCCATGTAATTGTTGTTTTGTCAAAATAGATTAACCGCACTAACATTCCTTGAAGGCCAAGATTGTGCTAATAATGGTTGCAGTAATAATAATTGGAGATAATTGAGAGATTGTGACTTTTTTCTTAGGTCATGACAGTGAGAAAGATCCAAGATTTGAATATATGATAGGTAGAATTACTGAAAAGGTATATTTTCTTGAAATTTGTTAGATAGCAGACTAAAAACAATTAAATTTGAAAGACTTTTTCCTAGTATTTCTCCAGACAGCCTATTCTTCCCAAGATCCATATATGTCAACTGGGAGACATTTATAAAGAATGAAGGCAACCCCCTATTAAACTATTGTTGTACAAGCTCAAGGATCGGATAGTAGGTACTAAGCTCATTGAATCTGGGATTTTGCCAAAGAAGCTATTGTTCGCCAAATAAACAATGGCTAGGCTATCAAATTGGAACCATCAATCTGGAAGTCTTCCTGATAGTAAGTTATATAAGAGATCAAGATACATTGGTCATTAATAGAACATAAGAAGGAAATTGACCTTATTTTTGGAGAGACTTAAGCCATGGCTGTCACATAACTCGTTTTAACATCCAAATCTTTCGCCGAAGTTCTTCTTTCGTGTCCATCAGACTCAATACCTTTAATTGCTTTTTGTAGTGGCCCAATTGCTCCTATTTATAAAATGTATAGGAATAATTTATCTTGTTGAAATATTAAACAAACCATCATGTGAAATAGAATATGCATGCAAAAAGCCAAGCTCATCAAAGGTAGAAGTATGAGATGACAATGATAGCTTGCTAACATCTTGGCTAGGGGGAAAATCACAGAAGAAGTTCTTGGCATGAGCTTTGGATTGAAACAACTTCACATGTGTGGAGTTCCCTAAAAAATATCTACACATGACCAAAGAAGGAGAAATACGTTTAACTGATAGACTTTTGTCTTTGAAGAAAAGTTCTAATTCAGTTGATTGAATATTTGTGGCCACTAAAAATGCTATGTGATAGTCTTGTAGCTATTAAAAAGCCCATTGATGAATTAGACAAAAATTTTCATCTAGCAAGAGGTTTGGGACCTTAATATCGTGATTTCAAAATAGCCATGCTCGCTGAGCCTTTCTATCCTTCTTCCACTGAATTAATGTTAGCTCTTCAAGGACATGAATAATTGTTACTTGATGAGGCCCAGGAGAAGAAACAACACATATACTATGAGCAAGCTTTTTTAGCCAAAATGGGAGAGGTCAAGGAAATACTGGTAGGTTTAACTCCAGGAGATGAGGCAGATTTCCTTTTATTGGTCATACTGGTCATAATGGCAATATAAACCAGCAATTTATTAACAAAAATAACAAGTGGAAGGACACTCAACCAACACAGCAAACCAAGTCATGAGATGCGTCTGAGGGAGAAAAAGTGATGTGTCAAGTTTGCTTCAAAGCCAATCATACCACAGTATGATTGGCTTTCAAGCTACATCTCATATGGCCAATAATGCAGGTAAAATGTCCCATGTTATGCCTAACAAAGGTAACAATCTATATATGTTGGTAAAGGGAAAGATTAAAAATCACACAAATTAGAGAGGATAAAATTAGCACTGATAATGGAGAATTGAGGCGAAAAATGCTTCGGTGCTTTTTTAAATTAAGAAAAAATTTTGTTTGTTGGCCAACTTACATCAGATTATCCTTGCTCAATTGAATTCTCATCCGAATAAGATACTAATAAGAGGTCGTAAAAAAAGGAAGACTTTATGCACTTAGAGAAGCAAAACAATAAGCACTAACAGCATTCAAGACAAATAAGGCTTCCTTTTCTATTTGGCATCAACGGATGACGCACCGACACATGAAGTTTTTGAAACGCTTGCGAGCCAAGAAATTCATTGATGTATCTGGCTAAGTAAAATCAAATTTCATTTGTATAAGTTGTCATATGGGTAAAAGTTGTAAGTTATCTTTTGATTCATCAAATAAAATCTCTAAGTTGCCTTTAGAAATTATTCACTATGATTTATGGGATCCAGCTCTTACACCTCAAATCAAGGTTTCAAATACTATGTGATATTCGTTGATGGTAGATCAAGATACAATTAGTTATATTTACTAATGAAAAATTCTGAATTTTATAAGTGCTTTCTTAAATTTCAAAGGTTTATTGAAAATTACTTTTAAATAAAAATTAAAACTTTCCAAAGTGATGGTGTGGGTGAATTAAAATCACGGGATTTTGAAAATCATTTAAATCGGTGTGGGATTCTTCATAGGTTTTCTTGTCTTCATGCTTCTGAATAGAATGAAATTGTAGAAAGGAAGTATGGACACCTGGTGTAAATAGGGTTAACATTATTATTCCAAGAAAATTTTCCACTAAAGCTTTCAGTTGAAGCTTTCATGGTAGTAACACATTTAATTAATAGAATGCCTTCCTCTACACTAAAGATGGAAACTTTGTTCTACAGCCCATATAAAAGGAGTCTTGATTACAATAGCTTGAGGGTATCTAGGTGTCACTATTTTCTTTATCTAAAGAAGTCCAATCATAAAAAATTTGAGAAGAAAACATATCTATGCATATTCGTTGGATACAGCCCAAATCACGAGGGATATAGATGCCTTCATCCTAAAACCAACCGAGTGTACATATCTTGTCATGTAGTATTTGATGAATCTAATCTTCCCTTTGTTGTTGATGCCAAACAGGAAAATACAATTAGAGAAATCCTTGAATTAATTACCTATCTTGAAGCTAAAACATGGACCAACAAACCAATAAATATTGGAGTTCTTGAAGAGGCACAAAATTCAATACCATCATTATTTAATTGCAAGACAGAAAAGGCAGCAGTTGATTGGGATCTAGCTTCACCAAAAATAAATTATGTTAATGGAGCCTTAGCGGAGAAAATTACTTCTGATTCAGGTATTGAACATAATGTGTCAGAATCAACCCCACTTATATTGACATGTGGTGATAAAGAAGTTGTTAATTTTAATACAAGATCATCATATACTATCCAAGCAGAAATTCAACACATTTAGACGTCAAATTCACGTCCAAATCACCTATGACAAAACCAAATCAGTAAAAAAAGAATAAAGAAAATCAACAGGTCCATATTAATGATTCAAATGTCAATGATTTATTTATTGACTTAAATATTCCTTTGGTGTGAAAACACAACTCTTCAACAAAAAGGGAACTCTCAAAGCAACATCAGATAACTAGAGGGAAGCCTGGTAATAATCGTCACTAGCAGATCATATGGCATTGGTAACTAAGAAAAATATGTCAATTACTTGAAATACTAACTAGGCAACCCAAGAGGGGGGATGAATTGGAATTTTAAAATTTAAGCTAAGCAAACCACATAACAATTTAATCTAATGACTTAATGGAATCCAAAACAATAAATTTAATAAAGCACAATAATAAGAGAGTAAGGGAAGAGAAAACAAACACAAGGATTTTTACATGGTTCAGCAATCCCCGCCTACGTCCACACCTCCAAGCTCACCCGACTTAAGCATTTCACTATCCAAATCTCACAAGGCTTTAAGTTCTTTACAATTGACTTCCTAGGTGTCAATGGACCTTTACAGTCAAGAGATTATCTCCCCAATCTCTTCACCCCAAGTGTTTCTCACACTTGTACACTAAAAATTTGATGAGAAATAAAAATTACAACAAAAACTCTCTTTAAGAGTGGATATGCAAATATGCAAATAATAGCAAAATAATGATTCAATAAATGATGATTTGCGAAATGGAAGCTCAATGTGTTACATGATCTTTTTTCTGCTTGCATTAGTCTTAAAAATGAAGTTGGAGTTGGGTTTTCATAGCTAAAGCCCGATGACTAGTCGTTATAGGCAAAATCCCACGCCCAAGTGGTTAGCAGCTTAATTTGGCCAGCTAGCCACTCGAGTACAGTTAAATTACCGTTGAATTTGAATTTTGTTAAAGTAATATTGTTCATAAAATTATATTTTTACCCAAACTTTTTTGTAATTATACTATGATCCAAAACGTATAAAATTTTACAAAAAGGTCTAATTTTAGAATTTCTGAATAATGCTTTTCATTCCTAAAACTTTCTAAAATTATGCTATGGTGCAACATATAATAATATTTTTCAAAGACATCCTTTTCAAAATTTAACAAAATATCATAAATATCAAAGTTCTCAAATCCTTTAAATTTAATCCAAATTTTGAAAATATGAGATTTTCCTCAGCCTGCTAGCCACTAGCCCTCAGGTGGTTAACCGCTTACTCTCTGTCTAATTTTGGATTTTAAATGTTTAGATTACATTCGGGTCCTCAAACTTTTATAAATTATAGTATGTCCCAAAACGTTTCAAATATTTACAAATATGTCCAACTTCAGAATTCAAAATAATACTTATTAAATTCAAAGATTGTAAAAATTTTCATTTTTGTCCAAATTACTCAAATCCACAAAATACTTTATCTTATAAATATAAAACGTTTTTATGAAAAATAATTATTTAAATAAACTCTTGGGCTTCTCAAATGCTAAATCATGCATCAATTAAATCATACCAGCTTTACAAGAATTGGTCGCAATAATTTGTTCGTTGATCTGTAAACTTTAATCGTGATTTCGCCATTATTCGTTGAGTGTCTTGAACTTGATTTCACTTACATAAATATTATCTTTAAAAAACTAGTGAAAATGTGAAATACAATATTTATTAAATCACTTAAGACACATATTTGTTATCATTAAAATTACATTATGTGTAGTTCTTTAGACTAACATTACTGAGCCAAAATCATGCAAGATAGACATGAAAGTTCCTTACTGGTTACAGGAGATGGCAGATGAAATTAAGCCTTAAAAATAACGATAAATGATCATTGGTTACTAGACCTAAAGGTGACATTGTGGTTGACTCAAAGTGGATTTTCAAAGCAAAATTACATGAATATGGGATTGTTGACAAGTTCAAAGGACCCCTTGTAACTCAAAGATACAGCCAAGTGCATGGTTTAAATTATGAAGAAACATTTAGTTCAATCATGAAGCCTTAAACAATACGATTAATCTTAGCATTAACAGTTTCGTTAAAGTGGTTTCTGCAGCAACTAGATGTCAAAAATACTTTCCTTTATGTTCTCTGAAGAAAATAGTATATATGGAATAGTCTCCAGGATTTAAAAATCCAAATTTTCCTAACGGTGTTTGCAAATTGAATCGATCTCTCTATAGGCTTAAACAAGCACCTCGAGCATGGTTTGAGCATCTATCACAATTTCTTTTCAACTTAAGTCCATTTGCAACAACGCTGATCCATCATTATTCATCCTTAAAAATGGCACATTAACTATTTTGATGTTGGTTTATGAGGATGATGTTGTAATTATAGGGAATGATGATAAATTTATTGGTGATCTTGTTCAAAAATTGAGCATGGAATTTGCTTTAAAGGACCTCGGCAGGTTGCATTATTTTCCTAGGGTATTAATCAAGCACTTTGATGTTGGAATTTTTATCTTATAAACAAAATACACTAGAGACCTTTTTGTTCAGGCAAAGGTGATTGATTACTCCTCATTTGCTACACTTATGGCCATAATGTCGCTACCCAATAAACTTCACCAAACAAACATAAATCCAACCAAATACCGAAAGATAATTGGTGGCTTACAGTACTTGACTTTCTCACGTTTAATTCAACATGCGGTTAATAAAAGTTTTTTAGTACTTTCAAGAACCTACAGAAGGACATTTTCATGTTGTTAAGTAGGTACTTTGGTATCTCAAAGGCACAATAGATTACAAAGCTCACTTTCTTCATCAAAGCACTCTAACTTTTAATGGATTTTGCTATGCTGATTAGAGGGCTTCAAATTACTCGTCAAAGTACGACAAGTTACTTTATATAGTTAGGTACAAAATGCATATGCTGGTCTTTTAAAAGGCAGCCAACAATATTATGTCAACCTCTAAAGCAAAGTATCAATCCCTAGCCTCCACTACTGCTGAGATTACTTGGCTGACTTTTCATTTTCATTATATTAGCATCGCTTTTCGACACCACCTCAATTATTCTTAGACAACATCAATGCTCTACATATGTCAGTTAATGCACTTGTATAGTTGGCGCTCTCATTACACGTTACATGCCTACTACTAAACAAGTTCCTGATACCTTTTCGAATGCTTTTGTCAAATATGTTTTCCTCAAGTTTCGTGGCAATCCAGGTGTAGTAAGCATACCACACTCCACATTAAGGGGTAATGATAAAGAAAGCATCAATTGTGAAAGTAATGATTATTAAGATGGCCAAAGTAATGATTATCAAGATATTCAAGGAGACAATATATCTTGCTATTTTTAAGGCACTATCAAAAGGATCTAAAGAATCAAAAATATCAATTGCAAGTAAAAAATCTTAGTTACAATTGTATTATAATATCTTTATTTTTCAAACTTTCTTTAAGACACTACTTTTTATGTCATCAACCATTTGTATATGTACGGGTTTGTACAAGTTATTAATGATCATTAAAAAGTCATTACAATTATTAATCTCTTTAAAAACGAGTTCATATATTGTACGAGTCAAGAACTATATTAAACAGTTCAAAATATGGAATCTAATCATGTTAAATTTCAATGTCATTATCTGATAAGTCCAATATGCCTAAGCATGAATTATTTGAGAAAAAAAGCTTCAGAGATGACACCCCTGTATAAGTTTCCACTTAGAAACAACAGCTGAAGCATGAATAGTGCCTATCGTCCCGGTTAAACATTAGTTTCAAGACTCAAACCTCACAAACATAAAAATTCCTCTAAGATCAGGTATTGTGCTTGTGATTTCATTGAAAGTTAAATAAAACCACTCTAGTGATGAGTTCTTTGTGTTGCCGCTAGAGACATTTTGAATGAACTCAGAGAGCTCTCCCTAGAGTTCATTGTAAGACAAGACTAATATTTTTAAGTTGGACATGTTTTTAAGAAATTTTGGAACCTCTCTGCATTGATTGGATAAGAGATCAAGATTTCTAAGAGAAGCCATGTGTCCAAAGGTCAAAGGAATTAACCCATGTAGTTGTTTAGAACCGAGATCTATATGATCAACAAAATTGCTACTAACATTGAACAGCTGAGGGTATACTAAATTTGTCAGATAGCTATTGGAGAGATAACTAACCTCAAGAGATTTACTATAATTGAAGTGCAAAAGAGATGGAATACTGATAATTGTACCTTTCAGAGGAGAGTCAGACAATGCTTAAAGAGCAAGCCCTAGTACATGGACTATTTTGCATCTACACTGAACTCCTGCCCATTTACAACAATCTCGATTCTCATCTTCTATTCCCTAGGACAATAAATGTTAGATTCATCTATCAATCCTTGCTTGAAAGCGAAAAATGCTTCTTTCTCCTCATTTAAGCATTTTTAATATTGTTAGAATCTGCAACTCTTGGCTCCAACTAAAACTGAATCACAGAAAACAAAGCTACATATTGACAGCCATCATTCATTGCTTGAGAGTGTGGTGACACTACTTGCTTGGCTCACACTTCACAATCATGACGGACAACATAGCAACAAGCTACTTTCAAACTCAAAAGAAGTTGAGCCCCAAGCAAGCGCGGTGGCAAGATTTCATTGCGGAATTTGATTATCGGCTCGAGTACAAACCGGGTAAAGCCAATGTCGATGCGGACGCTCTAAACCGCAAGGTTGAATTGGCAATACTTAGCATGAACCAACCGAAGTCCGACCTTGTCTCACGCATCAAGTAAGGCCTCCAACATGATCTTTTAGTAAAGGAATTGCTGGAGAAAGTGCTCGAGTGCAAGACAAGGAGATTTTGGCAAGAGGAAAGCATCCTCCTCACCAAGGGAAATTGGCTATTCGTGCCTAGATGGGGAAATTTACGGAAGGAAGTCATCAAGGAGTGTCACGACTCCAAGTGGACTGGTCACCCAGGAATTGAGCGCACCACTGCACTAGTCCAAGCCTTGTATTTTTGGCCGCACATGAGGGATGACATCGAGGCATACGTGCGAACTTGTCTTGTGTGCCAACAAGAAAAGGTGGATCATCAACTCCCAGCGGGATTATTGGAGCTACTACCACTCGCAACAAGCTCATGGGAGAGTGTCTCCATGGACTTTATCACTTTACTGCCTAAGTCCAAAGGGTGCGACAGTATCATGATCGTTGTCGACCGTTACAGTAAGTACACAGCGTTCATTGCCGCACCAACTAATTGCAAAGTTAACGAGGCAGCTCATCTCTTCGTCAAACATATTGTAAAGCTTTGGGGAGTTTCGAAAAGTATTGTGAGAGGCCGAGACCCTCGGTTCACTAGGCATTTTTGGATAGAGCTCTTCAAGATGTTGGGGACCGATCTAAAGTTTTTGACAAGCATCCACCCACAAACGAATGGGCAGACGGAGCGCATCAATGGCCTCCTTAAGATGTACTTGAGGCACTATGTGAGTGGTCATCAGCGGGATTGAGCGAAGCTACTCGACATGACCTAATTTTCTTATAGCTTGCAACAAAGTGAGGCTATTGGTAAGAGTCCCTTCGAAATCGTCATGGGATTCTAGCCCATAACCCCTAATTTCATAGCCTCAACTTATGGAGGAAAAAGCCATGTGGCACACAAGCTCACCCGCGAATGGCATCGGGAAGCAGATATCATACGAGCCTATTTCGACAAAGCCGTGAGGAAGATGAAAAAGTAGGCAGATACAAGGAGACGGTATGTTGAGTACAAGGAAGGTGATTAAGTCATGATCAAACTCCTACCCTAACAATTTAAGACTTTGTAGAAAATGCACAAGAGGTCCGAGTTGTACGACGTGTGGGCAACGTCTCGTATCAACTCTAACTTCCGCCAAGACTCAAGATCCATCTGGTCTTCCATGTGAACCTTCTCAAGCCATATCACGAAGAAATGAAGGACCCAAGGCGCGGAGAATTAAAGCATGCGTCAACCGCCGTTGTCACCGCGTTCTACAAAGATGTAGACTACATCTTTACAGATCACGTGATTCAGAGAAGAGGTATGCCACCATACAACGAGTACTTGGTGAAGTGGAAAAACCTCCTCGAGAGCGAAGCCACTTGGGAACGCAAAGATGATTTGTGGTAATTCGTCGAGCACATCTAGAATTACAAGCACGAAAGTGCGACGAGGACGTCGTGAGCTTAGGTGGGGGAGGATTTGCAGACCGCCCAAGTTGCTAACCTAATTGCCCACCAAGAGCCCAAGATAAGGCCAAGAGTGCTAACTTGGCCGATTCTAGAAACTTTTAGGCAACTCTAACACATTTGAGCTTGTAAATATCTAAAATACTCCATACATTTCCAACACATGTAATTATCAAGATAGTTGGTAGAATTCTCTAGAATCTCTAGAGCTTGGCAAGCCTCCCCTGTAAATAGGGTGTGGCATTTAGCATTTAAGTATCAAGCATTAAGCAAGCAACTCAAACACTTGTAAGCTCTCTTGTAATCTTTCTTTCGGGTAATATAATTTTTCTTATTTGGTTCCATTGCTCTCTTCTTTCTAGCTCTTCGAAAACCTCTAGACTTAGCTATTTGAGAAGCTCAAAGGCTTACTTAGCAACATTTAGCAAAGGTTGTCTAAGTGCCGCACAGGTTCGTTGCGCAAAAAACCCATCCCGTGACACTATAGAGTGCATCACTACAATGAAAATGCAGACTTCATAGAATGGTGAGCTTACTGAGGAATTCCATACATCTAAAGGCATTTATCAAGAATATACCTTATCAACTTATATTCTTGTCTTGTACATTGAGAGTCTCATTCACGGGACTAATGTTGTGATAAAGGACAATAATGGACGCAATACGGCTCTCTTAGCATGGAATACCTTTAACGCACTTGTTCTTTATGGACGGCATACTCCTTCTTTCAAAAGCTTTCTGTAAGCAGGCTCGGGTTATTAATTTTATCTTTGATGTGTTTTGCAAAAGTTCGAGTGCTAAAATTAGTAAAACAAAAACCCAGGTCTGTTTTTCTACGAATGTTAATCACTTGGATTTCAAATGCTATTGGTGAGATTACTATTTTCTTTGTTACTAATAATCTTGGTATGCTTTTATTATAGAGCAAGGTTACTAAGGAGAATTGTCAGGAAAATACCTATGGTGGTTGCTGAGAAAATTAATTAAATTTGTCGTCAAAAGCTTAATCTCATTAGTTGGTCTAGTGTTTGTCAGCCTAAAATATGTAGGGCGCCCTTAGGCTCCAAAATCTCACCGTCATGAGCGAGGCCTTTCTAATGAAGATTGGCTAGAGCATAATGGTGTCGCCTCAAAGCCTCTGGGTCCAAGTTCTGTTGACTAAGTATGGTTTGAGCACGACAAATTTACCTTTACCTTGAACACAGGATAGGTTCTTACTTATGCAAAGCCATTGGAAATATCTAGAAGCACGTTCTGGATAGTATTCGTTGGGTAATAGACAATAGGAAGCAAGTTCACTTTTGGAAGGATTGTTGGGCTGATGATAATATTTTCTTGGGGAATCACTCTATTTAACCTATTCTTATTAAGGTAGAGTCTAAGTATGTAGCTGAGCTTGTTACACCTGATGGTAAGTAGGGCTGGCACTCTTTTGAGCATCTTCTTCCTAATAATCTGCTCCTACAAATTGTTGCCATAAAGCCTCCTAGTGTGATTGACAGGGCTGATCAAATCTGTTGGCCCCACTCGGATTCAGGTAAATTTATTGCAAAATCTAACTATTGTTCTCTAAGCAACCGAATTTCCAATAGTAAGCATGCGGCATGGAATTGTGTTTAGAAGTGGAAAGGCCCTCATCATATATGTGTGCTCTTGTGGATGATTAGGCATGGAAGACTCGAGACTAAAAAAAATTGTGCAAAAGACACATTCTAAGCGATGATGCTTCTGATTGTTGTGGGTGTGCTATAGAGGACATTATTCATGCTCTTAGAGATTATGTCCAGGCTAACAAATCTTGAATTGTTTGGCTTATAATGGATTCAGAGATGTTTATGGCATTGGATGATACGCAATTTAAGAAATTAGTGGCAGAATGATTGTGGAACTGTCTAGGCCTGTCATTTTGGTGTTGTCGTTTCGAAAATTTGGCATTAGAGAAACCATTGCCTGTTGGATGTTTGAATCTAGAATTGTTGGATCCTTAATCCAACGTTAGGCTTATATATGAATAATTATGTGTTGCAAACTGTCATATAAAGTTAAGCTCAATTAAAAGTGATCTATTAAGATTTTTGGTAATATAAGCTTTAATACATCTAACAAGGTGTGGGCCTTTAATGTATAAAGACCTAATTGTATTCTAATTCTATGATGGGCAGAATTAGGAATATCTAATGACAACAGGAAAAAGTTGTCTACATAAGTGGTTATGGCACTCGGATCACAAAGTTCTTGATTTTTTATTTTGTTTTGAAGATATGTAAGAATTTTTAATCCATTGAACTTATGATTTTATTTATGATTTAATGTAATTGACTGAATGATTTTGTGTGTTAAAATAAAAAAAATTGTGAAAGAATGATCATGTATTGATTTATATTGTTATTGGCTGAAAATGGTGCTATTATGTTATTTTGAAATTGTGAACAGTATAGATTGAAGAGTATACAACTGTTGCTTTCATTAAGTCTAAACTTTGTAGTTTATTAAACCAGACATTTTTATTTTCTATCCATATGTTTGTTGTTCAAAGACTCATAATATATCAATTGTAATGGTTTTTTGAAATCGGAACACTAGGACTAGAAAATTCTGATTTCCAGTAGCAGTTCTCAATTCTATAGTATACTTCGTCACTCAAATGACTTCTGAAAATTTTGGAAATTTTTATTGTGGTATATATTTGTTATGGTATATATATGTGTGTAGTTTTCGTATATTTAAGTTTGCAATTTTTAACCTTGAATAAAAATCATTAAAAATCACAGAGTTGGGTTGCCGCAATCTTGGAAACTGTTTTATAGAATTGCAAAGGCTAATGTTGAAGATAATTTGAGTAATTTTTTCATCAATAAATACCTTATACATTTTAATTCTGATTTCTTATTGTTTCTTCTCATCATTGAAACTTGGATCATTATTTTTGAGCATGTTTAACTAAATTTATGAATTTGTGAAGCAGGAAACCTATGTTTATATCATCAGTAGACAATTTAATGTTTTTATGGAAACTCAATTTTTGGGTATGCTTTTGAACTCTGATTAATTTTGTGAAATTTATATTGAATGTCAACATGTTCACGATGGGTATTTGTAATTTGATATTTTCCCAACATACTTACAGGTTGTTAGAAATCAACTCTTCGAAGATGATCCAGTGTAGTTTAGTGAATTAATATGCTTAAGTAAGAGTTTATGGTTTAAAGTTATTTGGTTTCCTATTAAGGTCAAACTTGAATATGATATTGATGAGAATTTTGTCTTGATAATTATAGGTCAATAGTGAGCCTTGTGGTTAGGGTTGATTGCTTCGGGTTGATATAAGTGAATTCATTCATAATGTTTATTTTATGTATAAATGTAAATATGTATGAAAAGATTTCATGTGGATTGGCATTTTATGATCTTAAAGTAATTCAACCATTATAGTTTATGATAATAAGTTATATTTTAGTTAAAAGCTTATTTAAAATGTTTTTGTTTTAAAAATGACTTTAAAATACTTGTCCTTCCATAAATTTTTTTCCGTAAAAAATTTTGTAGAGTTTTGCGAATTAAATGTCTTCTAAGATTATTTTATTGATATATTATTGAATGATTGATATTAAATGACTGAAATTGCTTTTAAATTTTGGCTCATTTTCCGCAGTTAACATTACTAATATTACTGAATAGCCAAACAAATATTGCAAGGTAGAGTACCTTGATAGAATTATTGGCCGAGTCACCAGGATTACATGTGACATATTGAATTACTAGCTAGGTCACAGTGAGTATAGATGACATTATGTGGCATGAGCAAATTGAAAGAATGAAAGGCTTTATTGATAAATGATTTCTTATACGATCATTTATTGAATATGATTATTACATTATGACTTAACTCATTATAAGTTTTACTATATATATGCATTAGATTATAAAATGATTACTAGTTTTTTATTTATAGTACTTCATAATGATTGTTATGTACTTTATAGTTATTAGTAACCTAATGCATGAGTTTGCTTATCGAGTTGATAGCTCACCCCTCGTCTCCAATATTTTGCTGATTAATGGAAATGTGGGGTTTTGGGTTTTGAGAAGAGGATTTGTTAGCTAAAAAATTTGGCGTTTTCTTGATGGTTAAATTGTTGCTACTTTTGTTGGCTAGAGTTGAATTTTGTTTTGGAAATTATTGTTATATTTATTGTTTTAGAGACTATATTTAGACTATATTTTGACTACAAATGATATTGATTTTCATTTAGGAATAGTTATAAGACTAACGCTATGAGGTTTAATTTAAATTTCTCTTTAGATTCTTGGGCGAATTTGGGGTGTTATAGTATATTTTTGAGTTAATGATTGACAGATTTCTAGGCTGATTCTAACTGTGGATGATTAATATTTTGTCTTAAGCAGCAAAATAAATGAATTAATAAAAAAAAACAAGAATCAATGACACATCTACAAATGATAGAGATGGCGAACGAGTTGTGCGAACCATCAAAAGAAGGCTTATGCGGGCTCGTGCTCATGCCATGCAGTAACTACAATACATTTCGTGCCGTGCCTAATTTTTTCCGCTTAGGCCCAGCCCGGCACACGTGTCATGCCCACGCGTGCCATGTCATGTAGTGCCATGGCCCATGCCTAAGAAAAAAGAACAGCAAGCTTTTTTCTTTTGTTTTTTCTTAAGAGGACATGCTAGGCTATTGGTGTACTTTTTTCAAGTCTATATACTTTTTTTGAGTCCATGTGCCTTTAGTTTAATTAAGTCCATATTTAATACAATAGACCTTATAGTATTATCATTCTTTTTTAATATGTAATAATAACATCAATAATAAATGTTTTTTAAGGTTTAACTTAATTGTTAATTTGGACTTACATAGAGTCATAGATCATAGTTCATAATAGCATTAATACATACATTTTATAAAATCATGATATTTATAATTTTTTTTATTAAAATCATGATATCATCTATTCATTTAATAAATTATAAATATAAAGCAAGTAGAGTATTCTTTAAAGTATTTTATTGAAATTAATAATTAAATGAATTTAAAAACTTATACTAATAAAATATATTAAAAAATTTAAATTCAAGTTATTTGTAAAATTATAAATTATAAATTCACTTTGATTAAAAATTAAAATGTATTTATTACAGGACTTTTTACATGTTATGCTTTAGTGTACAATACTATGTGGACAAGTTTCGTATCCGTGTCGTCCCCCATGCGGCTTGGCCGTTGGCCATCTCTAACAAACGATCATATTGTACACGGGCTACCAACTACATTAATGGCTGCCTTTTCTATTTCAATTGCTGTTCATCTCATTTTTATTTTTTTACTTTTTTATCTTTTTTTTCCATTTATTTCCTTGCCCAAGCAAACTTAGTGTAATTTAGACCTGTAAAGGCCCATCGCAACCACATAACGTTGGATGCTGGAGCATCTTCGTGGAAAAGAGAAAAAATAAAGAGAAGACTATTAGGGGGCTAAATTAATATTGTTATTAATTAATAGTTAAACTAAAAATAATCTTGTTAAAGTGAGTGGTGGGTTGTAGGATTTTTTTAAGAGTATTGGTGCGAAAACATTATTTTTTCTAAGAATTGGCTGTACTCTGAAAAATTAATATATAGAATAAAACATTCTATTTAAAGAAGACCATTGACCTGAATGAAGACTTGCTTGTTCAAAAAGATATTTAAACTACTCTAGTGTAGATTATGGCTAAGATGCTGGAGCATCTTCGTCGAAAAGAGAAAAGAGAAAGAGAAGACTATTAGGGGGCCAAAATTAATATTGTTATTAATTAATAGTTAAACTATAAATAATCTTGTTAAAGTGGGTGGTGGGTTGTAGGATTTTTTTAAGAGTATTGGTGCGAAAACATTATTTTTTCTAAGAATTGGCTGTACTCTGAAAAATTAATATATAGAATAAAACATTCTATTTAAAGAAGACTATTGACCTGAATGAAGACTTGCTTGTTCAAAAAGATATTTAAACTACTGTAGCGTAGATTATGGCTAAGATACTGGAGCATCTTCATGAAAAAGAGAAAAGAGAAAGAGAAAACTATTAGCGGGCTAAATTAATAATTGATATTAATTAATATTTTAAACTAAAAATAATCTTGTTAAATTGGGTGGTGGGTTGTTGGATTTTTTTAAGAGTATTGGTGCGAAAACATTATTTTTTCTAAGAATTGGCTGTACTCTGAAAAATTAATAAATAGAAATAAAATATTCTATTTAAAGAAGACTATTGACCTGAATGAAGACTTGCTTGTTCAAAAAGATATTTAAACTACTCTAGTGCAGATTATATGGGGGTTAGTAATGACCCGGGACGACTGGCATTTGCTAATTATTTAATGTCATCCTTAATGTATTATTATTTGATACATATGTTTCAGAGATTGGTTAGTGGGAACAGGAAAGGAGACAGGAGGAAGGAGACAAGAAAAGATTAGTTTGTGGAGCTAAATCCGCGGTGATATTATTTAGTACTTGAATTAGAATATTGCAGTATGTTTTAGATTCGTATAATTCAAGATCATTGGTACTGAAATGTGAACGAAAAGAACTTTACAAGAATTTGCTGTTACTGTATTCGGTTAAATATTATTTTATTTCTATGAAGAAAAAAATAACTAAAAGCTAAAGTAGATGACTATTGCATAAGGCTGAAATGTTCTTTTCAATATGGCACTGTACAAGTATAAATTTGCATGGATTCATGGGCTTCAGACATAACTGCATACACATATCCTAGGCTGGTGATCATATATAATTACAATACAATGTCATCCAAATGGTTCCTTCTACTTCAATATGCAGCTTTGTTTTCCGTGATTCTGTTTCCGTTGGAGCCAAGAGTTGCTAATTCTAGCAACCTAATAAGGTGCTTAGATAAGGAGAGAGAAGCGCTGCTCGCTTTCAAACAAGGACTAATAGATGAATCCGGCATTTTATCTTCCTGGGGAAGAGAAGATGAGAAAAGTGATTGCTGTAAATGGAGAGGAGTTCAGTGTAGCAGCAAAACAGGCCATGTACTTGGGCTTGATCTTCGAGCATTGTATCTGAAAGGTACAATAAACCCTTCTTTGCTTAAACTGCAGCATTTAACGTATTTGGACGTCAGTTGGAATAATTTTAGTGGAAGTCCAATTCCTGAATTCGTTGGTTCCCTTGGCAAATTGAGCGAACTCGTTCTCTCTAGTGCTCAGTTTGCTGGACCAATTCCTCATCAGCTTGGAAACCTGTCAAGGTTGCAAGTTCTTGACCTCCGATTTAATAACTTGTTTGGTAGTGGAAACCTTGATTGGCTTTCTCATCTTTCTTCTTTAAGTTATCTTGACTTGTCTGACTGCAAACTCAGTAAATTCAGTAATTGGGTTCAAGTACTTTCCAATCTCCGTTCCCTCACAACCTTGTATTTAGGCTATTGTGATCTTCCACCTATCAGTACTCCATCTCTTTTGCACCTCAATTATAGTAAATCTCTTGAGTTTATTGATCTCTCCAATAACTATCTGACGAATTCAATATACCCTTGGCTGTTCAATGTCAGTAGCAATCTCGTTGATCATATAGACCTCCGCTCTAACCAACTACATGGTTCAATTCCTCTAGCTTTTGGACACATGGCTTCTCTTAGATATCTCTCTCTCTCATCCAATCAACTCAGAGAGGTTCCAAAATTTCTTGGAAACATGTCCAGCTTAAAAATATTAGCCTTCTCTTACAATGAACTCAGGGGAGAGCTCTCTGAGTTCATTCAAAATGTGTCTAGTGGCAGCACACAGAACTCATCACTGGAGTGGCTGTATTTAGCTTCCAATGAAATCACAGGCACAATACCTGATCTTGGAGGATTTCCGTCTTTGCAAATATTGAGTCTTGAAAGCAATCGTTTAACCGGGACGATAAGCAAAAGCATTGGCCAACTGTTCAAGCTTGAGCTGTTGTTACTGAGTGGAAACTCACTCAGAGGTGTCATCTCTGAAGCCCTTTTTTCAAATCTTTCTAGCTTGGAGACATTACAGTTGTCAGATAACTCGCTGACATTGAAATTCAGCCATGACTGGACTCCACCATTTCAACTGTTTAATATATTTCTTGGCTCTTGCAAGATAGGCCCTCGTTTTCCAAAATGGCTTCAATCACAGAATCAAACTGTTTCACTTGATGTCTCCAATGCTGGAATCTCAGATATTGTCCCCGATTGGTTTTGGGATCTAACCTATCAATTGGATTATTTAAATCTCTCTAACAACGAGATGAAGGGTAAACTCCCAGATTTGTCTAGGAAATTTCATAGTTCTGGTCCTGGCATAGATCTCAGTTCAAATCAATTTGAGGGTCCAATTCCGCTGCTTCCTCCAAATGTTTCATCCCTAAATCTTTCTAAAAATAAGTTTTCAGGGTCGATTTCATTCTTATGTTCTATCAGTAGCCATCTATTAACATATCTTGATCTCTCAAATAACTTACTGTCAGGAAGACTTCCAGATTGTTGGTTCCAATTTGATAGCCTAGCCATTCTTAATTTGGCCAACAATAGCTTCTTTGGCGAAATCCCAGATTCAATGAGCTTCCTACGTAATATCGGATCCATGAGTTTGTACAAAAATAGTTTAACTGGGGGGTTGCCTTCATTCTTTTTGAATGGCTCGCAACTGACACTGATGGATCTTGGGAAGAATAGGCTGTCTGGAGAGATACCGACATGGATCGGAGAAAGTCTTCCAAATTTGGTTGTTCTTAGTCTGCGATCTAACAAATTCCATGGAAACATACCTTTTCAGTTATGCCACCTATCACACATTCAAATCTTGGATCTTTCTTTGAACAACATATCAGGAATCATACCCAAGTGTTTCCATAATTTTACTGCTATGACCCAAGAGAAAAGCTCCAATCTCTCCATTATCTCCAACTATTACTACAGTCTTGGCATCAGGGGAATGCTAATGCCGTTAATCTATTTTGACAAAACAACTTTGACATGGAAAGGAGGCCAGTATGAGTACAAAAGTATTCTGGGAGCCGTAAAGATCATTGACCTTTCAAGTAATAAGTTAGGCGGAGAACTTCCGGAAGCGATTATGGACCTTGTTGGATTGGTTGCCTTGAATCTTTCGAATAATAACCTAACCGGACAACTCACTCCAAAGATTGGTCAGTTAAAATCATTGGATTTCCTTGATTTGTCCAGAAATCATTTTTTCGGTGGCATTCCTTCAAGCCTTTCTCAGTTGAGTTTTCTTAGTGTCATGGATTTGTCATACAACAACTTGTCAGGCAAAATTCCAAAAGGCACTCAGCTTCAAAGTTTCGGCGCCTCCACATATGCTGGAAATCCTGAACTTTGCGGCTTCCCACTTCCGAATAAGTGTCCGGATGAAGAATCAGCACCAAGTTCAGGCAGAGATGATGCTTACAACACACCAGATGAGGATGATGATCAGTTTATAACTCTCGGATTTTATATGAGTATGATTCTTGGTTTCTTTGTTGGATTCTGGGGAGTCTGTGGCTCTTTATTGGTGAAGAGCTCGTGGAGACGTCGTTACTACAACTTCTTGACTGGGATGAAAGATTGGCTGTACGTGAAAGCTGTGGTCAATATTGCCAAAGTGCAACGAGGGGTCAGGAATTAATTGGTAATACTTTTTCACCTGTTTTCGCTTTTTATTTGAAGTTTTACTCTCTCTAGTTACATGCTTCAATTTCTTTCCCAAAGAAACGCTTTACATGTTCTTACTTTTCTTTCACCATTTCTGGCAGGAGCTATCATGTCTCTCTCGAATGGAAGTCTGTTTTTGGTCCGGTTCAGAGTGCCCTACCCATGGAGCTTTCTGAAATAATGGAGTCTTCTCACAGTAGTCCATGATATTGAGTTCATGTTATAAACGAATTTGTTTAGTTGTTTAGTGTTCAATGTGCTAACCTTCAATGCTTGGTTTGTAATCTATATTTTCAATAAAGAAAAACAGTCTGTTTTTCTTTGTTTGTACGTGAAACCTGTTGTGGACCAATGTTTTCAATTTTTTTTTCCTAATTTTCTGTTTGATATTTCTGATATTTATCCCATTACTGTAGCTGTTACCGAAGTAGTGGTTAAGATGTATGGTATTAATGGATCAATTTCCCCTCAAACCAACCTTAAATCAAGAGAGTAAGGAAAACATTCAGTTTCTTTTTGACATTCATCCCGACCTTCCCCTCTTCTCCCATTTTGAAGGAGGCTCCTGATGCTCCTGTTATTACTTCTCAGCGCCAGGCAAGCGCATAAGTCTTCTACTTCTGGTATAATTCTTGCTTTTTGACTTTCTTTTATTCTTGCCTCTTTTCTATTCTTTGATTTTCTGACTCGTGGTTTTCTTTTCAGATTCAAGCTGCTCCAGAAGTTCATGGCTGGCATTTCCTTGATCAAACCAAGTAAATTTTTCATACCATTCTGGCAAAAATGAAATAGAACATCTGCCTCTTCAGGCACTGATTCTTCCTCTTCTGATTCTCCGAATTCTATTTCTACCGATATTGAACATAGGATAGGAAGCTGCTCCAGTTATTGACCTCATCAATTCTCCTGCTACTCCGGAATTGCCTCCTGACCTGACCAGACTGCTTCTGCTAGTATACCTGAGGAACACCCTTCTGATCAGAACGTTCTCAATCCTGAGCCCTTGCAAAACTGTTCCTGCTGAACAAAATTCTCCACAAGCTACAATGGATGCTCCAATTCCCGCACTTCCTGACCTATGTTCTTTTCTCAATGCTTTTCCTGCTGCCTAGGTTTTCGTTGGACGAATTGCTTCATCCGGATCTCCATTCGAAGGAATTATTCCTACTCCAGGGCTGTTGTTTTTTATGTATGTATTTTATAGATGGATCCGGCTATGGTGCAACTGTGGTACCATGCCACAATTGCACCAGCCGTTGGATCCACTTAAATGAGTAGGGTCCACTTAACTTTAAGTGAATCCAACGGTTTGGTGCAACTGTGGCACGGTACCACAATTGCACCACAGTTTTATCCTTTATAGATAGAGTATTTTATACTTATAATATGTAAGTGAATAATTAAAGTTTCATCTTGATTTTTTTATATGTGTTTTATAGAATATATTATTTTATATTAGTAATTATGTTGAATGATTAAAGATTGGTTAAGTGGAGAAATTTGGTGGAGCAGAATAATAATATTGAATGGTTAAAGTTTGGTTAAGTGGAGAAATTTAGTGGAGTGGAATAATTATGTTGAATGATTAAAGGTTGGCTAAGTGGAGAAATTAGTGGAGTGGAGTGATTTTGTTGAATGATTAAAGTTTGGTTGTATTTTTAATTTAATTCATTTTATTATTATTTCCTTTGTGTGTGGCTTGTGTGCACCTTGATGTTGTATAAATACCTCCCTCTCATTTGCATTTAAAATTTTTTCAAGAAGTGTTTGAGCAAAGGCTTTAAGTTTCAAAGGTGTAGTCTTGAGCGAAATTCTTCTTGGTGAGATACATATTTATAATCTTTCAAATTTCTAATTTTTTGTATAATTCTAGGTAATTAATTGAATGATTTTGTGTATATTTGTTATCCTGAGATTGTGAACAATATAGGTTAATGTGGCGTTTGTTTTTTTATCTGAAATTTAAATAGATTTGAATTAGTTTGAATTCTTAATAGTGCTGATTGTATGAATCTAAATAGCATGTTTGTTTGTTTTTTTTTTTTTTGTCTGAATCGCTAAAAATAAGTATTAAGTTTTTTTTTTTAACTTCAAAAAAATCTAAAAACTAGTATTTTTATATTTGTACCCTTACAAATTATAATTGTTAAACAACTAATGATATCTCAAAAAACATAAATGAGATAATATATTTTCATAACATAATCATGCTCAATTAAATACAACCTTCTAATATTATAAATTAGTATATGTTAATCAATTTTATTGTTTTTATGATGTCTTATAAGAAAAATATTCATTAAAGATTATAAAGATAAATAATGCTAATTTAAAGAAAATAAGAAATAAAAATAATAATAGTCTACCACTATATTATCATAAGTCATAGAGAAGAGTAATAATACTAATTATTAAACTTATTTAGGTGGGGATGAAAATTAATTAATTAGATAGGGACATTTTGGAGAATATTTTTTTAATGATGTCATTTAGATTTTTTAGATTAAGTAAAAAGTTAAAAAAATTAGCTTAATAACTTAATCACTTAATGACTGAAATTTTTAATTAAGTCAAAAAAACAAACAGACTTAATAACTTAACTGGCTGCAATTAAGTCAATTAAGTCATTAAGGAAAAAAAAAACAGCACCTAAGTGCTTAATGTTTATTATTTTCATTGAATTTCATGTATGAAGCTTTATAGTTTATTAAACTAGACATATTTATATTTCTATCCATATAATTATTGTTCAAAAACTCATTGTATATTAATTGTTTTGATTTTTCGAATTTGGAACACTGGTGCTGGAAAATTCTGACTTTCAGCAGCAATTCTCAATTCTATAATTTATTTCATAACCCAAACGACTTCTGGAAATTCTGGGAATTTGTATTGCCATATGCATATATGTCTAGTTTTTTTCTATTTAATTTCGTAATTTTTGGCTCTATATAAAAATCATTAAAAATCATGGAGTTGGGCTGCCGCAATCTTGGAAACTGTTTTCTAGAATTGCAAGGGAGTGATATTGAAGCAAGTTTGGGTTACTTTTTCATTAGTAAATGCCTTATAAATTTTAATTATAATTCCCTATTGTCTCCTCTGATGGTCAAAACTTGAATCACTATTTTTGAACATGTATATCTAAAGTTATGAATTTTTGAATCAACAGTCCTCTGTTTACATTGTCACTGGACAGTTTTGATGCTTTTGCTGAAAATCAGTTTTAAAAGATGTTTATGAACTCTAATTAATTTTGTTAACATTTATATTGAATGTCAACATATTCACAGTAGCTTTTGTAATATTCGTGATCTTTCCGACATAATTATAACTTGTTAAACATTAGCTCCTACAAGATAGTCGGGTGTAGTTTGGTGAATTGGTATGTTGAGTAAATAGTTTAAGGATGTTGGGTCTCCTATTAAGTCAAAATTGAATATGATATTGATGAGAATCTCATCTTGATAATTATAGGCCAAAAGTGAGCTCGTGTGTTTAGGGTTATTGCTCGGATTGAGTTAAGTGAATTCATGTCTATGTTTATTATATATATGTAATTATGTATTAAAAGAATAATGTTGTTCATATGGATTGGCAATTTATGGTTTTGAAGCATTTTATTGTTATAGCTTATAATAATAAGTTACATTTTGATTTAAAGTTTATTTAAAATGTTTTCTTAAATTTGCTTTAAAAATGGCTTTAAAATACTTGTGTTCCATACATTGTTTTTCCTTAAAAATAATTTTTAAAACTTTGCTAATTAAATTTCTTATAAGAGTTTTTATTAATTGATTATTGAATGATTGATATTGAAAGATTGAAAATTATTTTAATATTTTGTCTCATTATCCATAATTACCGTTATTGATATCACTGTACAGTTAACTATATTGTGCACACCTATTAATGATTATTACGCGGTAAAGTACCTTCATTGAACTACTAGCCAAGACACTGAGATTATAGGTAACATATTGAACCACTGGTTGGGTCACCAAGAATACGAGCGACACTATGAGATATAAGCAAATTGAACAAATAAAAGGTTTTATTGATAAATAATTTATTAAATGATTATTTATTGAAAAATGATTATTATGTTATGACATAATTGATTTTATGTTTTACCACACATATGTATGAGATTATAAAATTATTACTAATTTCTAATTTATGATACTTCATAATAATTATTATGTACTTTATCATTATTAATAACTTTATGCATGATTTTACTTACTGAGTTGACGGCTCACCTCTCGTCTTCAATATTTTGAAGATTGATTTTAAAGATGTAAACCTTTTAGTTTAGAGAAGATGATTTGTTAGTCGAAAACTTTGAGTGTTTTCATGATGAATAAATTGTTGCTATTTTGGTTTTTTATTTAGAATTGGGGTCTAAGCAATGGTACACGCAATTCTGCGATTCATTTAGATTCAACCGTTGGATCCAGTCAATAGTTGTTCTTTCTCTAGATCTAACGGTTGGATAGAACTGTGGTACCGTACAACTGTGGTACCACAGTTCTATCCTTAGAGTTGAAGTATTGGAGGATTATTTTTATATTTATTTTTAGAGACTATGTTTTAACTATGGACATTATCGGATGTTATTGATTTTTTTTGGGAATAGCAAATGTTTCAATGTCATGAGATTTCATTCCAAATTCCTCTTGGATTCTTTGGTGAATTTGAGGTGTTACAGCTGTCTTCTCGTTTTTGGTCATTTTCCATTTCCAGGTCTCCATTTTTGGATGCAAGACATTTCATAAGCTTCTATGCATTCAATTAAAATCAGCTAATAATCATAAATGATTTCCATCAAATGCAGCTAAGACTCCCCCATGGATGGCATGGACTGTATAAAGTGTACTACCAAAAAAACAAAAAAAACTTTTAATGAAGCACACAACCACTAATTTTTTGTAGTAGTCCATGATGATACTTCATTTTATTTTGCCTATGCTTTTTTGTCTTCAATCAAAGTTGTATGGCATGGTAAATGACATACTTTCATATTAATGGATGTAAATATTACTATGTAAAAATCTTTTTTATATGCATAATACGCATAAAAACATGATATCCAACCATGGGAGAATAACTCTCCACTATTCGGATTGAGGGGGAAGAGGGAAAAAATTAAGAAAAGAAAAAAAAAGGTTATAAAGTGGGGAACCACAATACACCATTAAGTTGGAAACACAACAGGCCTGACCTGAACTCATATGATATTAATGATTTCTGTGTAGCATGCTAAATTACGAAGTGATAATATGCAAACATGGATTCAATGCCAAGAGAGAATGACAATATTTACTGGAAAAAAAAAAAAAAAAGAGAATCGCTATCATCGATGTTGTAATTCACAACACTTGTGCAGCTGCATTAGAAAAACATCTTCTCATGATAACAATTGGGTTGCAGGGGCTACTATACTAGTTTGGATATCGTTACAGAAATCCAACCATTGCTCGGACCAACAAAATAGCTTTGCAGACAAGAAATATTATTCAGGTTGTTTTCATATGAGGCAGTCATTCACTTCAAGCATCTGATCTTCTTTGCTGCATCCATAACACTTTGGCTGATTTCTGGGTGTTGAAATTTTACCAGCTTACCAAGTTGAACAGCAGCTTCAGGTAAGGAATTGTCCTTGATACAAGATTCTGACGACAGACCAAAAAGCACTAAATTGACGTCTTCCTCAAGTTGAAGGCAAAATAGATGGTTGAAAACCTGTAGATGAATATTACAGATAGCCAATTAGGTTATGCTATAGTTTATTAGACCAGGGCAAAAACAAAATATTGAAGCACTAAAAAATGAAGAGATTCTAACGATGGATGATATATATATTTCACCATAGGGTGGAATATAAATGAATTCACTGAAAGATTAAGAATCAATTGCACATCTGCAAATGATCATGTTGGACACTAAATGTGGCTAAACTAACTAAATTGATGGCTGCCTTTTGTATTGATCCTGCCACTTCAATGGAACAAGTCCGCTATTCTATTTTTAATTTTCTTGTCATTTTTTTATGGGCTAAGCAAACTTTGCTTTAATTTAGATCTAGAAAGCCCCATCTTAACCACATAGGGTTGATCACAAAATTCTCTAAAATCATCTAGGTCAACCTAGAGCCACATGTACTTTGAAATAGCTAGAGAACATAAACATGAACTTATGCTTTGATGATGCTCACACACACACCCACACAAGCATCCACCATTCTCACCATTTTCATCCTTGATATAACCATGTCTTTAGTGGCCTGGGACCTTGACACCAAATTAACTATAAAGAGACCTTGCTCAGAAAGGGCATCTTTCACAATTAGAAGAAATGACCCCTCCACAAAATCTGCAGCAGGGCAGGTCATTCCGGAGCTATGTACAAAAAAAGCAGAACAAATAAATTAACGTACTACTCAAGTACATAAAAATTGAAAAGCTTAATAAAATAGTCTCATTATTCTCAAGAATGACAAAACATATTATTATTCACATTCACCTTGAATCTGGAGAGTCCACATCAATAATAAGAATATCAACTCTGGCATTAGATGCAGTGCAATTTCCATTGCATGATCTTGTGTTATTAGAAGTGATCTCATTTCCATGAACAACAGACATTTCATCAGTTGCTGAAGAACTTTTCATCTCTCTAACAAACTTAATCCCATCCGCGATATGTACCTAAAATACCACAGGAGCATCTAAGTGATACTGATGATAAAACATGAAACAGGTTAAGGATTTTCTGACGAGATACACTATTGTCTAAACGATAATGCAACCTTCCGACTTGTCTATGATTACAAGAAGTTTCTTCCCAGGCATTCTTAAATGTTCCCTTTCTTTATTGGAAATATATTCATCCCCTAATTTCTTGATGTAATTAAGGCATCGATTATGAATTTTAAAATCCCTCGAATTATGGATTTTGCAATCAGAAATACTATTTCTCTTCGTCCTGCTATCACGGCGGTGTTGTGGGGGTTTGTGGGGATGAGGCAAGATAGTTTACACAAAGAAGTTATAGTTAAATTGTAACATCCAAAATTGTATGACTGAAACTATAAATAAATAAACTAGGGATTAAGATTGGCATAAATTACCTTCAAACTTTTATCTTGAGTAAAACCAAAGTAGTCTTCTGCAAGATTAAGCATCGTAAGATCTAACTCCACCGCCTGTGGATACATAAATCCTCCAAAATATTTACATCGTGAAAAATCAAGCTTGAAGAATGATTTTACACCTACCACTCTTCTATCACTCTAGAAAAGTTTCTTTTCTGTTTTATTCTTTTTCCCCATTTTTTATTTGTGGGGATGTTGGTTTGGCAACTTTACCTCAATTTCCAAAAAGGGCATACACTCATGAAGAAACATAGGAAGTAAACCAGCTCCAAGACCAATAACAACTGCTTTAACCTGAGACAGATATTGTATAATATAAGCAGCACGAGAATGCAATAATGTGAATGAAACAAAAGATCATACGCAAATAATGAAGAAGAAAGTTTAATAGCATTATCTAGTGAGCAGTCAAAACAAATAGGCTAAAATTTTTTACTTAGTGTATGTCATTTAGGTCCTTGTCCTACTCACACAACAGCAAAACCTATAACCCATGGATACATTTTTTGAGATGTGCACGAAAATAATGAAGAAGAAAGTTGAATAGCATTATCTAATTAACAGTCAAAACAAATAGGCTAAAATTTTTAACTTAATGTATGTCATTTAGGTCCTTGTCCTACTCACACAACAGCAAAACCCATAACCCATGGATACATTTTTTGAGATGTGCATAACACTAGTTGACAGCCAAAATTAATTTGATCAAGCAAAAATCATAAATACAGATTTTAAAGCCAATTTATTGGAAATATTTCAACTGCTCGAGAAAAAATGAGAAAAAAAATCCTTACTGATTTTCCAACAGATGCCACACTCTCCAAATAAGAAGAAATAAGGGTAAACCCAGAAATGATTCCCATGTGATAAGAACTAGCCAAATAACCATGATAGACCTTCAGCTGGTTTCCTGAATCTATGACATCAAATGGGAAAATATCAAAAAGAAAGCAAACAGTAACTGCCTAGTCATTTCTAATTCAATATTATATGCACCGATTAGATTTTTAAATCACAGAGTACACGATGAGGTGTAAAGAGTACAGAACATATTTCATTTGGAATTGCAAATTGTTTTCCTCCCTAGACTTTGAATTTGATTTATATATGACTCGACTGTAACATACAGATTTGACCAGTGGGCAGTGATACTGCATGACCGAATCAAGATAAATCAGTACCGATGAATCTCATTTCCAACTGACACTAAAAAGTCAATTGGAACAAAATACAAGGCCCATTTTACTTCATTCCTTAATTTGTACTGTGCCTATATTTTTAAATAGAATGACATAGCCCATGATGACACCATCCATGCCTTGTCATGCCATGCCATGACAGGCCAAGTCTTAGCCTTCCCTTTAATTAGTTTCAATTAATCACAATTACATTTTTCACTATTTTTCTTTTCCAATTCTCTATAAAAATTTATAAATTGATCATGCTTTTGGAAAATTCATGCTTCTGGAAAATTCATGCTTCATGCCGAAACTGTTAGCCTGGCATGAAGTACTCACAGGTGCTGTCCCTTGGCCAGCCAAGCCCAACTGACCCCTCTGCTAGACATCGACTGACCAATGTCAGCACACTAAGATCCTAAGGGTTCTAATGCAGAGGACCAAAGGAAGCTTAATTCATGCAAGGTTTAAATTGAATTATGACCACTTTGGCTCAAATATTACTTCCGTTATCTACCAAACATAAGGTAAAACAGACAAATTGATTTCAGAGTTGACAGTGATAAAGCAAAACCAATCTGTGCACATTCAAAATCTATTAACAGTGTCATAGATGTGAATAAATACCATCACTTCTTCTTTGGGTCCCCTTTCGCGTGGATTTGGAAGATGGGCTAGCTTTCTTCCTCTCTGTTTCACCGTCAGTTCTATGAGAAGATCCATCCCTCATTAACAGAGCTTCAGATTGTACCAGGCCCTGAGTTCTTTGGAAAACAAGGCGACGGAATTTCAAGTCTTCTGATGGCCATATGCGACTGAGCTCAGGATCAACATTTTCATAAACTACATCTTCAACAATAATTGGTCCAGTTAAGGAAGATGTAGCCTAGAGAAAGTAGATAGCAGGAACACTTTTGTCAATTCAGACATATGGTAAACATCCCAACAAAATTGTCAAAGATGAAGTTAATAATTATAAGCAGCCACTATAGCAACAGGTAGCCATCTCACTAAGTCATGAAAACTCAATAGTGAATTTCAAGGGCAACTGAAGATGTTCAAAATGATATGTTGTCAACAAACTTAAAAGGCAATAAATTTTTAAAATATATATATATACACACATATAAAAGGACAGAGAAACCAGACCTATAGCTATAGCCTCCACAGGGAAACCACCTGGAATTTAAAATGCAAAGCTAAAATAAGCCAAAGAAAATCAGGAGTGAGAATAATCCATTTAGGGTCCATTGCCTCCAATAATGAATAATCCAGCTCGATCCTCTGCAGCACCTTGAGGTGCCTTTTATTATTTTACATGAGACTTGGTACATGCCCCACCAAGATTATGGGACTACAATATATTTTAGCATCAAAGAGAACTCCATGTGGCTTCTGTTCTTGTCAAACTTGCTTTTTCTAATTCTTCACATAGCTTCTGTCCCTATCAAATTCTATATTTTTAGGATAAGTCTTTATCAAACTTCAGGCAACTCATACATGTTTGTTGTGCACTTTTATTACCATAAGAAAGCTGTTTATAGTACTCAGTGGAACAGCTGACCATTCTGAAAAATTAAGCAGCAGTAGCTCAATAGGATGACAATGACTTCTAAATAACTAATATCAAACTTCAGACCAAACCTTTATCACCAGTTACAGTTTTAGACAGCCAAATCAAAGGAGATGAAGCAGTTCTGGGAGCCTATAGAATCTTTAACACAGTCATGGGATACAACCACAACAAAAGTTTACCATTGAACCTAACCACATCCTTGACTTCAAAACTACTGGGAGTTAGCATGTCATTAAGAGAATATCCAAACAATAAAAGTCAAGAAAACAAAATCAGAACACACAGAATCTTGACATATTTATGTACCATAACACACTCAACTTCAAACAAATAAACTACGGCCATGTACACAGTCCAGCTGAACAAGCTATACTCTTAATTCTCAGAAAACATAGCAGGAAACTTGAAATTCAGTGTTAAAATTACCATGAAAACACTAGAAAAGAAACATATTTATGAGAGAATCGACCTGGTGAACAACATTCCGGTGCTTTATCCCATCACCAGCCATCATAAACCTACAGGTGAAATGTGCCCATTAAACAAAAAATGCTAAAGCTGCAATTCATAAAACAACCATGAATGTCACCAAGAAATGATGCATTATTACTTAAAATTTCATATCATATAAGTAGTACATTAACAAAGCATTTTAAGTATCAAAATCCAATGTAAGAGGGAAACTATCCTTGTGGTAGAAGATGCAATAATATGATAATTATATGCATGTCATTGAGTTCACAACTCTACATCTAAGTCAATTAATGGACTAACAATGTTATTTTTAGCACCAATATTTGCAATAATGGAAGTCAAGCATGTTGTTTGTATGAGCACACAGTTCCGTGAACACAATATCTTCAAATTGAGAACAAAGTTACACAGATTAAGGTAAGAGATACATCGTAAAAATGAAATTCTTTCCAAACATTGCATCTTTTAAGATTATTTCCTCCATTGTGATTTACAATTTCAGTGAGCACATAATCTAAAATATGACAGTGATCCACAAAATACATCAAAGGAATAAAAATAGTGTTTTCTAGACTACTGGCATATGCAAATCACTAGACCAACTAATATGGAGCCACAATGTTAAAATGAGTCAAATAACATTAAACTTTTAGCTCTAACAAGAAACAGTGCTACAGTGAGATGACTCAAATGAAGATTTTATCAAGGCAAATTTAAGAAATACGCAAAGGATAAGAGTAACATACGGTATTTGAGCTCCTTGGTCGTCTTTCCCAGGCGCCAGCTGTTTGACTAGAGGCGACAAGTCCTTCTGAAAGATTAATATATAGTAAGCATTAAACTTAGTAAAAGATTATTAATAATAAATAGCATACACAACAGAAATATCGCACAGGTAGCCAAACCAAAGAAAAATATTACCTGGATTTCATCCATGCTGGCACTGGCATGGCTAGTGTCTAATAAAACCTTAAAATATCACAGAAACTATTATCAGATGTTGCAATTTAAAAAAAGGAAAAAAGAAAAATAAATCTTCAAATTTATGTGATTGTCCTGCAAAGTACCATAATTAGACGTGCAGCCTTTGAGCTTTCAACCACCAGCCATTGTCCTTCTTCTGAAGAGAAGAGCCATTCATGAGCCCGCGTCTGAAATCTAACATTCAGTTATGCATTTCAAATACAAGAATTCAAGTAGCCCCAATTTTGAACACACGAAAAGTTGAGGAAAAAATACATCAAAAAACTGATTCAAGAAAATGAAATCATTAAGCAGTAATACAATCTGTACTTGTGTTTGTTTGCGCAAATGCAAATGAAACAAAATCAATTCCCTAATGTGAAGAAATAGATGTTCCACTTGAAGAGAGAATATTTTTTTGTTGCCAACAAATAAAGAGGATGGCCAGGAATAGCAGAGACAGCACATGATATCCTATTCCAGTCAGACCAAGGTAAAGTTTTAAACAGTTATAATCGAACTCTGAAGGATCAGGTTAAAATTAAAAGATTTCCGTCATGACACATTTAAGGTAAACCTACAATGAGAATATTTAAGTGAAATCTTTTAAGACTGTATATCAACCCCAGTATACTTGAAGCTAAAAAGTAAACTTCAATTTAAAGAGAGTAAAACTTGCCAAAATCTAGACACAACCCCAGTGATATGTTTACCATTCAAGCAATATCCCAAGATGTAATTTCAAACAGTAGTGATTCTACGATTGTACTTTGATAAAAGGAAACAGAATTTGCCATCCAAGTCAAAAACTTATGCACAAAATTTTACTGTTTCTAATATTTGTTTCATCGAACTAAACAAAAATGGAGGGGAAATCCAGTTAACTGTCAATCAAAATTCAAATTCAATTAGTTTCTTTATTGTTCTTAATGCGCAAAACTGCTCGCACCCTGAAGTACATGGAAACCAAATAAGTAAACATAGACTCACCTTTGGCACAATAAAAACCCCACAGTTATACATAAATGGTCCAGAGTTTGCCCGAGCATCAAGAAGTACAGCTCTGTAACTAAAACAGAAGTCACCTTCTCCACCCAACATAAGCTCAAACCGACAACCTGGGCTTAGATTTTTCAGATCCCCTTTAGCCCCTAGTCGAAGATCTTCAAGAGAGTACAATATATCAGAGCCGTTGGAGTATTCTCTACGAGTTTGGTTCTCACTTTCAAGGGCTTCATGAATACCGAAAGCCTGAAAACACAAAAATACATGAAAAATATTAACAATTTCAATACAAAACAGTAGAGATTACGTTGAGGAACGAAATAAGGATTACAAAAACGCATCCTGCATGTACTCTGTTAACATTTGTTCCACGCATCATCCTTATCAAATACTTCGTCAAATTATCCATCACCAGTGACAGGGAAGACAGATATTCTACCTGATTTTTGTTACAATCAAGAGAAGAATGATCAAATGACGATGTTACTTGGAGCACTACAGAAGAATTTTCTTTATCTGCAACCACCATAAAGGTTTGAAGACTAGGCTCACTAGATGATTTTTGAGGTATGGCATGAACACTCATTTTCCACCCAAACCGGAACTTAGGGAAAAGCAGACCTGAAGGAGAGAGTAATTCAAGATCCAATTATCCATCTCAAAACAGGTACAAACCAGTAATCAAAGGCATAGAATGTAGATATTAATCAACAAAAACAATTAACCAATTACACATTCATCTGCACATCTGAAGTTCACCATAAGCAGATAACAAGTAGTTAATCAGATGAGCAAGAAATCGATGGAGTTCAGAAAAATAATTATGTTCACTTAAATTGATTAAATAGATTGAGGACAACAATACCTAGAACATGAGACTCAGCCAGCGTGAGACATACAAACTTCCCTCCAGATTTCAGAAGCCTTTTCACCTGATAATGCAATCCCACTTATGTGAATCCAACAAAAAGAATATCAATTTTCATTGGCTATTGAACCAAATAAAAAAAAAGGATGGTAAAAATAAGCTCGATTAAAAGTCCACCTCTGATAAATATTGATTCCCCAGCTTATGGCCAAGCTCTGGCTCCATCAAGGCATCCAATCCACCCTTATCAAGAACAACATCGAAAGTCTCATCCATGAACTGGTAGAAGTATTAAAAATTAGAGAAAGAAACGCATATTAACAACCATATTGTCAACAAATTTGAAGCATCAATCACATGAAAAATCATTAATGAAGATACGCAAGTTAAAAAAACAACTAGCAAGCAATAACAACATTTTGCAGTAAACACGCTTTAATAACACTGATTATGCTCCGCCGTATCCAAAAAATTACACTTCTTATTGTCCCAGAAACCTTTTCGATTTCTTTTCATCCACATAACATCTTTACTTCTTTCTTGTATAAAACAAATCTTTCCCCAACCCTAGAGTGAACTCCTAACCACAAGTACCACCCTAAGATTTTCTACAAATTATAAAAATTAGAATCCACTCCTCAACATAAAAGATGCTCTAACAGGTTAGTTTCTAATCCCATCAACAAAAACCCCACTATCAACTACTGCAATTCAGCAGAAACCAACAAAAATAAGTGTTTGTTAAATAAAAAAAGAAAAAGAAAAGAGTTTTTGAGTAAAACCACTTTAATCATAGAAGTTAAAAGTGGCTATTGGAAATTTCTTATGAAGGGTATATATCTGGTAGTTGTCTTTTAAGCACTTCTGATAAAAGCACCTGTCAAGTGATTTTTCCGGTACAGCACTTAAAAATGTCAATTACATGCTAATGTCAAAAGCACTCATAATTCACAAAAACGCACTTGAACAACTTTTGCAAAACACTAAATCAAATATATTAATTACCACCTGCATGCTAGTCATGTCCATGACCCGCCACCGCATGTCGGGCCGGTCGCGCACATTTCGGCGCAACATGTCGGAAATGACAACTTTGGAGAAATCAACATTCGTAATGCCATGAAATCCGGCGTCGTATAGGTGCTCAGAGAGGCGGGAATTGCCGCAACCCGGTACCAAAATCTGCGGAGGCGGCGATGAAGTTGGAGCTCCGACAAGAGAAATAAGCGGGTCGCGCAGCTGAGGCCACTCAGCGTACCACTCGAACGAGTCGCCGGTGCCGCGGATTGTAAAGAACTTGTCCCAGTTCTCTTTGCTCGTGAAGTCTCCTAGGGTTTGTAGGAGATCCGTTGCGGACGATGACGACGATGATTGGTTCTTCTTCTTCTTCTTTCCCATTTTCGGTTTACAGTTAGTTACTTCACTTTCACCACTAGGGTTCTGGGTTTTGGGGTTTCTATAAATTTTGGCAAAGGAAGAATTCTTTTCAAATTTATTTTTTAACAATTTTGCACGTGTTCTGCATTTGAATTTCTAGTGTAATTTTTTTTGGGTAAATACAAAATATAAAAAATCAAAGATTTTGGTGTTAACCGGTGATCTAAAAATTTTTTAAATAAAATTTTATTATTTATTTAAAAAATCATATCAATATTTAACACAAAAAAACACTTCAATTAAAATTCTTCAAATGAAAAATAATTCTTTCTCTTCAATTTTGAAGTGTTGATTTTTTTCTCTTTAATTTATATTTTATTACTTTTTGTTAGAAAGTGAGAAATACTTTAATTATCATTTATTTATTTTTTTAAAAAATATTTATTTGATTAAAATAATATTAACTTATTTTTATTTAAAGAGTCTTTTGGAAAATAACATATTTTTTCACTCTTCTTTTTACCACATAGGTAAGTAAATAGATATTTGAAGAGTAAAATTAATAGAGCTTTTTGGAAATGCTCTAAGATTATTTATTAAATATCTACTTAAAATTTTATTAATTTGATATATTTTTTAAAACTTTCTTGTTGTTTTGTATCTTATGTTTAATTTTGAGACACTTATATTTGAATATAAATAGTAAGTTTTTTTAATTTTGATCTAAAATAAAAAAGTTTAAATGAAAATTAAATATTCTATTAAAAATCTCAATAAAATAAATTTATTTTTTAAAATAAAAAATCTAATCCCTTTTTTTTTATAATGACACAAATGTCAAATAGCCATATTTAAGACATTCGAATATTCGTATTTAAACCCATTCAAGATTTAAAAAAATTAAAACTTTTTTAAAATTTTAGATAAAAACCAAATGCTACCGAACTAAAAATAGAATTACACAAATAGTTTTCATAAACATTAATTTCAAAATTAATTAAGTAGGTTAATTAATTTTTAAGGTTTTAATTTATATATTCTTGTTAAAATATATCTACATTCTTAGCGAGTTGCAGTCTAGTTAGTGACGTATTCAGGTGAATGTGATTAAGCACATTAATGCTTCAAGAACACGTGGATGCTAATCTAATAAGTCAGCCCTCGGCGGTGGAGGAAGAGATGATGCGTCTTGCGGATAAGACTTTAAGAAATAAGCTTAAGAAGAAGAGGCTGATGGGTTGCGGTAGTCACCAGTTGCTCTGTCCGGTACTCCGGTTGCTTTTTGGATGCGATATTCTTACCTCGCCACTGTATACCCTTATCAAGGTTCAGGCCTCAGGGTTTTTTGAGCCATTGTAATCACTAAGATTTTATCTGTAATTTTCATTCTTGCCAGTAGATTTGTGTTTTTTTTTAAAGAGATATACTTACAATAAATTCACATTATTTCTAATAAATACAAATGAATAAAAATATTTATATAATTAATTAATTAAATCATTCTTTTACTTTTTTTCTTACTAGGTATTTTTAACCTTCTTTTACCACTAAGGTTACTCTAATATAAATTTTATTGAATTATTTTACCTTTATGACATGAAATGAACCAATTGTCCGAATAAATATGTGTTCTTATATCTAATACTTTAATAATTTAATTTGGTGACTTATAATCTAACTTTTTAAACAAAGTCTAATAATTTTTAATAATTTACATGTAAATGACATAATTTTGACAACCTAATAATTTATAAAAGCATTGTCTCATAAGGACATTATGTTATTTTAATTAAAGGTTAATAATCGTACCAGTAATGTAGAATTGAATATTTAGAAACAATCAATTTTAATTAAAATAAAAAAACATATTGAAGTTAAAGTAAACTTTTGGTATTTTTACATTTGAAGGTAAAATAGTTCATTTAATTTTAGACTAGAGTAATCTTAATAGTTAAATATAATAAAAAAATCTAAGTCATAAAAAAAAAATTAAAATATCACAAAAATTAAATTAGGATAGATTTAATTGATTAATTCTTCAGAATTCTTTCCTAGAAGTAGGGTGGATTTATAGAATTTACATGGTAAAAATATAACCACCCGATAAATAATTATCCAATGCCACACATTTATTACTAAATTTTTATTAGTAAGAAATGTAATTTCGTAATGCTTAATTTAATATTTTCTAATATTAGATTAAAGGAGAATATGAGATGACGTATCATATGTTGGATCCTTAATTCAATGTTGCATTTATATGTGAATAATTATTTACTGCAAACTATCATATAAAATTAACCCCAATTAAAAGTGGTTTATTAAAGTTTTTGGTAATTTAAGCTTAATATATCTACTAGGTGTGAGCCTTTAATATGTAAAAAATTAAAGATAATTTCTATTTTTATAATGGGCTAAAATAGGAATACCACACATAAGACTTTATTATCTTTTGACATTCCATTATTAGAGAGAGTGCAAAGAGAAACTTAAAGAACTCTCTAGTATAACCTATTAATCTAGAAGGTAAACCACACGGATCTTGTACCCAATTCATCATTATGGATTCAGGTATCCTTTCATATATTTAATTATTGATTCTTAGTAATACAACATGAATATTTCTAGCATTTTAGGTGATGATCTTCACTAAAGTATTATTTTCTAACAAGTGGTATTAAAACCTATTCATGTTGAATCATTGAAAATAATTTATTGTTGTCTTCTAGAATTAAGGATTACAAAAGTTTCAAAAATTTGGCTTTTTTAATTTTATTTAAAAATCAGTTATTTTTTTTTACACTTTGCGTGCGGCAGCAATAAGACCTGCTAGCACTATGGCTTCAAGTCGAGGATAGGCGTGACT
The DNA here is from genome assembly GCA_030444775.1 of Atalantia buxifolia. Classification (NCBI taxonomy): domain Eukaryota; kingdom Viridiplantae; phylum Streptophyta; class Magnoliopsida; order Sapindales; family Rutaceae; genus Atalantia; species Atalantia buxifolia. The sequence continues at coordinate 14,144,699 of CM059839.1, forward strand.
GTTGGGCTGGAGGTCGCAGCGGATTAAAAAAAATGTGGCAGCCATGGCAGCTGTATACGAGAAAAATAAGGGTAGCGAGCAGCGATCACTGGGCTACAAGCTGCGGAAAGCAAGTTGCAACCATAGGCCGTAATAGATGGCACAAAACAGCGGCCCTGAGAAAAGGAAAAGAAAAAACTAGGGTTTGGTTTGCTTGAAAATAGGTGAGGTTGGTTTATGATCTAGGTTGCATTGACCCAACCCGATCTAGGTTGCATTGACCCAACCTGATCTAGTCCTAACCCAGTTAACAATTGATCGTTGATTGGTCAATTGATGATAGTTGACTATCAACTATTGACTATTGACTTTGACCAATTTTTTTAAATTCAAATATCGTTCATTTTATATATATTTTGTAGTGAATTAGTTGAAGCAATATGTTAGCCAAACTGAACTATTTTGTAGAAATTATTTTTTTTAGAATATAAATAGTTTGTGTATGTAATTTTTATAAATATCGATTGACAAAAGGAAAATCCATATTTGACGAAATTCCATGTGCACCTTTCGTAATAATCACGTGATGATTATTTAGTTTTACATATGAATAATAAATCAGATAAAAAAAGATTTATTTTTTGACATGTTCTTAATTATTGTTGTTTGGTTAGTACACCAAAATATCATCTGTAAGTTAATATTTTCTCTAAAGATGAAATATTATGGAATGTTTGTATCTTGAGGTAGAGTTCATTTTTATTTGAATTTATTTTTATTTTGAGAACTTATTTGAGCTTGTTTTGTTTATTTGTTGTTCTCTACTTCAGTTACAACTCTTACTAATATTACTACTAACATCAATTTTATTTCTATGTTGAATGACTCTAATTTCAAGTCATGGCAAAAAAAAAAAAAAAACTCTTAATAGTTCTCACAGTCATGGATCTCGACCTTGTATTAAAGGTTGATTCTCCCTCACCTTTTACTTATGCGAGTACTCTAATGTGAAGAGGTATTTAGAAATGTGGGAGAAATCAAATCACAGGTGTTTGATGATCATGAAAAAAGCCATTTCGAAAGCATTCGGGAATTTTATGTCTGTCAAGATAACTATGGCTAAGGAATTCCTTAGGACATTGAAAAAAGGTTTGTCAAGAACGAAAAGACTGAAATAGGTACGGTCTTCACAAGTCTAAATTTCAATAAGATACAAGGGTCAAGGCAATATCAGGTAGTACATCATGAAAATGTCTCATCTTACTTTTCAAGCTGAGAGCACTTAAGCTTAAATTCTCTGAGGTTGCTAGTGCATCAAGTTTTGATATCCTTACCAATATAGTTTAAGATGAATTACAATTGTCATAAAGAAACTTGGTCTATGAATGAGCACATTTCATATTGTGTTTAAGAAGAAGATAGGCTAAAGAGAGATAAGGCAAAAAATGATCACCTGGTTTTGATCTCCGAGGACAAGAGCAAAGGAAAGAAAAGAAGTAAGGACAAAGAATCTATAAATACAACACTCAAAAGAAACAACAAAAGAAACCAAGTGATCCAGCAGTACTAATTGTTTCTTCTGTAGAGCTAAAGGGCGTAAGAAGAAACATTACGCCAATTATCAAGCATGGCATGCTAAAAAAGGTATGTTTCTTAATTTCATTTGTTCTAAGGTTAATTTAAGTTCGGTGCCTAGAACATGTGGAGGATATATTTTAGTGTAACAACTCACATCAATGTGTCTATGCAAGATCGCTTGAGTTGCTGAAAGCTAAGTGATAGTGAAAGATACATCTATGTAGGCGATGGCAAGACGGTTAAAGTTGAAACAATAGGAAAATTTAGATTATTATTAAATATTGAATTTTATTTTGACCTGGATGAGACATTTATTGTATCGTTGTTTCCATAGCATTTGATTTCTATTTCTGCTTTAGAAAATCTAGTTTTTCTTTTTCATTTGACAATGAAAAATTTAGTTTGTTTCGTGGTTGAAAATTGTTGGTTCTAATTTTTTGTCATGTCATGATAATTTTTATTTGCTTAATATAATTGTTTCATTTAATGAATTCTTACAATCAAGAACACGTGGTACAAAGAAAAATTAATCAATGAGAAATCGGCTATGTTACGACACAAAAGATTAGGTTTTATTTCCAAACAGAGAATAGAGAGATTATGTTACATGATCTTTAGATTTTATAAGTTTTTATGTTTGTGTTAACTATATAAAGGGAAAACAAACTAATAAAAGAAAATTTAAAGCCAAGAGGACTTTAGACGTCTTAGAATTCATGCATACAAATATTTATAAGCCATTCCCTATAGCTGCTTAGAAATAGTCAATAATATTTTATGACGTTGAGAGACGATTTTTCTCGATATGAATATATACATCTCCTCTATGAAAAGTCATAGTTGTTGGATATGTTAAAAAATTTTAAGATTGAAGTTGAGAATCAACTCAATAAAAGAAAAAAAAAAGTCAGATTTGACTATAGTATTGAGTGTTGTAGCAAATATGGCAGTTCAGATGAACAATATCTAGGACCATTTGTTAAGTTTCTACAAAAATATGATATCATCCCACAGTATACCATACTGAGTTTGCCCACTATGAATAGGGTCGCTGAAAGATAAAATAGGACACTTAAGGATACGATAAGAAGTATGATTTGTCATTCTATCTTATTAGATCGCTATGAGAAAAAATGCTTAATATGGTCCCAACTAATGCGACTGCTAGTACCCTTACAAACATTGGACTAGCAAGGAACTTAGTTTGAAGCACTTGTATGTTTAGTAATGTCTAGTTGAGGCAAGACCTTATAGGCCTACTAAAAAGAAACTGAATTTAAGAATGGTGAATCGCTGTTTTACTGGAAACTTTAAAAGATCCAAGGGTGCAAGTTTGATAATCCCATAATTTAGTCTATTTTTGAGTTAGGAAATGCATAGTTCTTTAAGGAAGTCGAGCTTTGTGGGGGAGTTACAGCTAGAGACTCTGTCATTGAAGAGCAATATGTGGATATTCCCATAAGTGTTATTGGCATTGATCATAATCACATTCCTGACTTTGTTCAAGCCACATAAATCAAGACAATGTTGGAGAACCCCCATTGAGAAATTGTTCTAAAAGAATAAATTCTATCACTATAAGAACCTATGTCATTGAGGAAATCCACTAGAGAAAAGAAAAGTGCAATGCTAGATGACTACATTATATTTCTCTAAGAATATAAGTTGGACATTAGAGTGATAAAAGATGATTCGATCAATTTTCGTTAAGCCATGTAAAGCTCTAACTCTTATAAGTGGTTTTATGCCATTAATGAGGAATTGAAGTCTATAAAGGACAACAACGTATGAGATCTTATCTCATTACTAGAAAAGACGAACCTATTAGTTGCAAATGAATATTCAAGACCAAGAGATATTTAAAAGGCAATGTAGAGAGGTACAAATTGCATCTTGTCGCAAAAGGCTTTATACAAAAAGAAGACATCGACTATAAAGAGACTTTCTCTCTGAATTCTTTGAAAAACTATTTTTAGGATCATATGAAATTAGTGGTGTATTTTAGTATTGAGTTAGAATATGAAGACAATGTTTCTTAATGGTGACGTTGATGTATACGGTATAGTCAGAAAACTTATGTCAAAAGAACTAAAGAATACAATATACAAACCTAATAAATTATTTATGAGCTCAAGCAAACATCTCAAAATTTGTATTCATTTGATTTTAAAATGAATTTAGTCGATGATTGAATATACTATAAGCTCTATAAGAGTAAGTAATTTTTCTAGTTTTATATATCGATGACATTGTACTTGCTAGCAATAATATGGGCTTATTGCATGACAAGAGATTTCTAGCTAAGAATTCTGATATGACAAATCTTGGTGACGTATCGTTTCCTCAAGCATACAGATAGACCAATGTCCTTCTTAGTATATTCTAGAACTATCACAAAAGAGCTACATCAAAAAAGTTCTCAAGAGATATAGCACACAAGCTTACAAACTAGATGACACCACAGTGGCTAAGGGAGATAAGTTTATTCTCGATCAGTGTCCTAAGAATGATTTAAAGGAAACGAAAATGCAAAATATTTATTATATGTTAGCAGTAGGAAGCTTGATGTATGCTCAAATCTGTAAACAACGGAATATTGTGTACATTACTAGAATGTTAGGTAGATATTTAAGTAATCTAGGAGTACAACATTAGAAAGTAGCCAAAGGATCTTGCGGTATTGACGGAAAATAAAAGGATACATGCTCACATATCGAAGGTTAGATCAGCTTGAGATCATTGGGTATACTTACTCCAATTTCGCTAGATGCCAGGAGAGTATGAAATTTATGTCAGGTTATATCTATCTACTAGCTAAATGTATTGTTACTTGAAAGAGTGCTAAATAATCTCTTATACCTGCTTCTGCAATGGCAATAAAGTTTATAACAAATTATGAGATGTTCGAACACATAATATGGTTGTGAAATTTGTCATAAGGTTATGCATAGTAAACAATATTGAAAGACCATTTAAATTTATTTTGTGACAATAAGTCAGCATTACTGTATTCTAATAATAGGAGGTTGACAAAATCAAAACATATAAATATCAAGTTCTTAGTTGTTACAGAAAAAGTTCAAGTGCACAGTTATCTATATAGCACATCAGCACAAATTCCATAATTGTAGATCTACTTACTAAGGGATTATCATCCAAATTATTTCATGAACACATTGTTAGTATAAATGTTATGTCATTGAAGGATATTCAATTTTAATGGGAGTTTGTGACTATAGATATTTTTATGGTATATACATTTTTCAATCATTTCGGTTTATGGATATTTAAGGATATGTTCTACATAAACAAAATTTTAGTTCATTTACATTCTGATCTTGGTATGATTTGATCTCACTAAAGTTTAAGACGGACCAGTTGAAAATAGGCATATTCAGATCACACTGCATGAAATTTACATGTTACATATCCTCATCATGATCTATGTCATTCAATTATATTGCCATAGTGACTATTGATGCGTTGAGTTAAGACGGTTATAAAAAAGCCGCCTTGACTGCATGTTGGTATAATTGATGCACTAAATTAGTTACAGATACATTTTGGTACTGACAATAAGATTAGGCTCATACATTTATTTTTACAAATCTTGATAATAAGGTTATACATATAGCCCAAATGAGAAATTGTTTAATGCTTAATTCAACGTTTAAAACTACCACCTCCTTTATCTAATGTTTAAAACTATCAAATAAGGTTAAACTTAATTAAAATTGATATATTAAGGTTTTTGGTCATTTGGGCTTAATATATGGGTCTTTAATTTGTAGAGACTTAAGGGTGCTTTATATTTTTATGATAGGTTAAAACAAGAATACAGAATGATAACAGGAAAGTCATTTATATAAATGGTTGTAGTCCTCAGATCACACATTCTATTCTCTTCTGACATTCTATCATCAGAGAGAGTACGGAGAGAAGATTAAAGGATTCTCATAGACAATATGTTGATCTATAAGGCAAGTTATGAGGCTTTGTAGGTCATTCATCATTATAGATTCAAGTACGCTTCTGCATATTTAACTATTGATTCTTGTTTATACAACATGAATGTTCATCAGATTTTAGATGATGGTTTTCACCAAAAGATTATTTTCTAATATCATAATCATTCAATAGTGTAATAGCTCTAGGCAGTGTACTCCAACACTATGTTGGCTTCTTATTCCATTATAACTGCTTCTATCTTCTTGATATAATGAAAGCTTGAAGTTCAAATATTCCATTGATTCCTACGAATACCAGAATAAAGGAACGGTCTAAATTTGTGTTGATTCAAAAGAATATTGTGGACCTAGAGGGTTAAGACCCGTTGATTCCACAAAATGTTGAGAATTAACTAAATCCAAAAACTCACACAAAGCTTTGATAATTGAAATTATTATTGAATTCAAATTAGGGATGGCAAAATTCGGGTCCGGGTCCGAACCTGGATGACAATTTTGCATCCCGGATTCGGACATAAACCCGAATTTTTTCTCTCTGGGTCCGATGCAGGTTCAACTCGGAGAAATTCGGGTTTCTGGATACTGAGTTTAAAACCTGAAAAACTAAATGAACTGAAAAAATAATCTTGTTTCAGATTATTAAAATTCCAAAAAGAGTTCAAATCACAACCACCAATGAATTGAAGGATTATAGATTCTTGACAATCGAGACAACTTGAAGATAAATGAATTGAAATGAATCATGCTTTAGAGATAAAAGCTGACCCACATATGCTAATATAACTTCAGAGCACTGTTAATTCCCAAGAAGCATGTATGTTGATGATGTAATCAAGATGAATGGTGACGCGATGAAGACGATGGTGAATCATAGACGGCGACGCGACGCGACGAATTGATGAAGACGAACGGCGACGGTATGAATTGAATATTGAGGATGATGATGACGATGCTTGGGGATTACTTGAATATTGAAGATGATGATGACAAATTGATGATGATGAATTTGGGTTTTGTGGCATGAAGATTAAAGAAGGTGAGAAAAGAGGAGAAACGAGGTTGCTGTGGCTTCAGTTTGTTCTAGGGTTCTTTTCTTTTCTCTCTCCTTTTTTTTTTTTGCTTTTATACTTAGCTTTAATAACTTAAAATTAATTATTTAATAAATTTTAAAATAAAGATATCCAGGTCCGGGTTTATGTAAACCCGGATCCGGACCTGGATATGTTCGGGTTTATGAAATTAATTCTGGATCCGCATTATTTTAATCTTCTAACCGGGTTCAACCTACACCGGATAATCTGGGTTCATCCGGGTCCAGGCCAGGTGCGAATTATTTTGCCACCCCTAATTCAAATCTAGAGTTTATTTCAAGAAATTATGAACAACAAATAATCAAAGCCTCTTCGTATAAAAGCTGCAAAACATACTGATACTAACTATAACTTTTCCTAATTTCATTAAAAAACCTATTTTAATAAGATTTATATCTAAATTAGGAATATAACTAAAAAAAGCAATGCTTAAACAATAAAACTCTAAATAAAAAATCAAATTGAATTAGAAATACAAATTAATTAAAATATTCTTAAATATTATAAATTTCAATATAATTAGGATTTTGTTTTTCAATTTCTTGCTTTTTATCACTTCTACAAGATAGAGTATTATTACATCTTTCTTTAATTGAAATTTAAAAAGAAAATGGCCACGTATACCCTCAAGATTTGCTTAAATGGTCACATAAATACCTTGGTTTTCAGAATGTACTCCAACGCCCCCTTTCGTTAGCTTCTGTCGTTAGATTGGATGGAAGATATTAAACTTACTGATATACTCCTGTGATATCATCATGTCTACAATATGTGGAAATTAATTTTAAATGTTTTGCCACACAGATTAATAATTGCCACATGAATTTATCAATAAAAATATGGAAATACTGAATTAAATCTATAAATGAGATTATAAAAATATGAAATATAAAAATATGAAATCATTAATGAATTTAAAGTTATAATTTGGGTTAATTTCCAAATTACCCCCATAATATATCCATTTGTTTTTTCATTGTATTTCAATCGTAAATTGTAATGTTCTACAAAATGAAGCCAAGTTCATTTCATTCTCAGATTTCATTTTCTTTTTCCTTTTTCATTAAATATTAATTCATTAACTTAACTTCTAATATTCTTATAAGAAAACACAAAATGTCAAAAGGAAAAGAGGCTTGATTAAATTTAAGAACAAAGCTTGCCATTGTAACATAATCAATAAATTTTTGTCGTAAGAAGTAAAAATTCAATATGCACAAAATTATTCAAATAAGAATTTCCATGAAAAAATAATTTGAAATTCAAAAAAAGAAACTGAAAATTTAAGAACCCTAACTGCATTATTTACATCTATCATAACCCAAAAACAAAAAATCAATAGCCGATAGCCACCAACTGTCGTAATAACAAAAACATTCAAAGTTGATTACAACCACAAGGTTAATACTTTCAAGTTGTTGAGAACATGAATGATGTTGACGAGCTCCAGGCTAATTGATTTCAACATCGACCATTTGTATTCAACTACTATCCTTTTCCTTTGTCTTCTCTAACTCTTCTACAATGATTATGCTAATTCTGGGCTATTGCTCCTATATCAACAAGAATTGCACTAGATTGATACATGAATCATTATATCAATCAAAGTCTATGAGTCCAACTACCTGAGATTTATAGTTATGATTGTGTTTGAGACTGGATTCTATTCACTTGGTTTGTTATCTATATAAAACCAAATTACAAGTATTCAAAATTACATTTGTTCAAAGGCATTAATTTTAAACTTAAAAATAAAGTTAATACAAGTGTATTATTACTTGAGATGCACTTAAAGGATTCTTACAAAACCTTTTACTATGCCCTAAGATGTCGCAGTTAGTGCACCTGACAATTGCCTTTTTTTTTCCTTTTCCTAAGCAACTCAATGGGTTCTTTCTTTCTTGCATTTTTTGGCTCTACCAACTTGAGCTAGCATTTCTAATGGCTCAATCTCTAGGCCATCAATAATAAGCCATATTTTTTACATTAGGCAAAGGCTTTATAGATTAAAAGTAAATGTCAAAATATGCTCGAATTATAAGACATGGATCCACATATTAGCAGAACTTTCATTTCTCATTACAATACGTGGCATGGAATGTTTACAAGTGATCTCAAGTGATCTCACTACTTTGGCATACCCTACAACCACAAATCTTTTTACCCAAATCAACTATAAATTTTTCATGTGTTTCATCATCTAAGAGCTTAAAATCATAATCATCAACATCCAACACCTTGTATGTTCTTCCTTCTTGCCTATTCATACTTAATTGCTTTTAGATCCACATATAAGCTTTACCTTCAATGTCTTGGCCTTCTTCAATCTCTTTTGCAATGTCCTCATCACTTTCATTATAATATATTCTATTAAGATAAGCACTGGCTACCCCTATACTTTTTCAACCAACTATTCTGTGACCCTATCATGTTATTAGTCACACAATCAGACTTAGCAGACTATTAAAAGCATGCCTAGCCCACTGAGTCTTGTCAATATTTTCTAAATATGTGTATGTTTCCTATTTAATTCTTTTCATGTGGTTATTGAAATCATCTTTATATGTTGTCTTACTGTTAACTAGAATAATTTATAAACACTTGTTCTAGCCATTTACCTTTACATTGGCAAGTAAATGCCTAGCACAGGACCTAATAGTCAACCAAACCAAAATTCTGCTAAACCAATCAATATGCCTTTTTACTTGTCTATCATAAATGTAACAAGGCTATCATCTTCAATATCAAGCCACTCCCCCAAAATGCTTAGGAACCGCCTCCAAGACTCTCTACTCTCTATCTCATAGATGCAAATAGTGATAGAGAAAACACTACTACTTTCATCTAAAGTATCTACTAACAATAATACTCCACCATAAAGGCCTTTTAAATGACACCTATTAACACCAGTGAACAACCTATAAACTTGATAAAACCATGCTTTAGAGCTGGAAAACTAAATATAAACCTCAGAAATTTTATTTTACAAGCTTTTCCCTTTTCAATACATTGGAACTTGACAAGTACTCGTGGATGTGATTGATTCATAATGGCTTTATTGTTTCTTAATAGTTGGTAATACTCAGAATGAGACCCACTATTTCTTATCTTCGCAATCTTCTCAGCCCTATTAATCTTCTTCACATTACAGTGCAATCTATATTCATGTCTTAACTCTTTGTGCATTATGCTTGGTGGCTTGTACAACCATTCTTCAAAGAGGTTTGAAAATGGTCAGTAATCCATTACATGGAAGCCTCTTTAGACTTAGAATTTCTATCACATGTGTATGTGTTATTAAGCTAGTGTATTTTAAAAAAAATCCAAACTTGACCCTAACAACATACATGAACTAATTGCTAAGAAAAACATTAACCTCACTAGCATATCTAGCTCTAAATCTCCTCTTTTCATTCTTAACCCTATTAATTTCAAATCCTACCCAATTAGATAAGTTCTTAGTTCAGCTCTAAACTTAATCACATTGTCAAATTCATCTCTAACTGACAACAATAACATTTCATCTTCAACCCTCTTTTACTCGTCTTTCTTTATGAACCTTTAAACTAGATTGTCTTTATTTGAGTTAGTTTCAAACTTTTCTTCTTTATCATTGGACTTGTAATTTGACAACACACTTTCTCAAACTGTTCATTGTCTGTACCATCTTATTGATCTTGTTCGTCAACATTATGTCCATCACCATGAATAATCTATTCATCAACTTCTTCATTGTGCTTTTCATGAACAATATCTTTATCATTTGACAAGAATACTTCATCATTTGACAAGAATACTTCATCTTCTTCAAATACAACAAATTCATCTAGTAGAAAAATATTGTGGTTGTTCTGTTTAAGTTACGGGTGCTGGGCTCAAGCAGGTCCTGTTGAGGGCTGGTGGGTTCATAAGTTTGCATTGAAAAAATGTTACTACCTTCATTTTGGTGTTGTAACTCATTTAGGTTTATTAAATAGACTGAAGCTATTAGCACCCCTCTAATCTCCTATTAAAACCCCTCCTCCATGTTTACACTTTTATCGTCAATTATAATTACACTAAAGGACAACGTAATCATTCGATAATTCCAACAAACTTTTTACACCACAATACGGCACCAATCTATTTTGAAATTAACAAAAAAGTAGTAAGAGATTTTCAAAGTAGTTTCTAAATTAATCATGACACTATTTTAATTTTATTGCTACCAATTTAATCTTTTTTATTATTGAACAATTTCCCACAATGGTCAGGATCTCAAGAAGTTGATAAGAACTTGTTTGCATCTATAGAAAAATTCCAGTGCAATTGGAAAAAAATATTGAACTTGGAAACTGACAAATTTACAGTATAATTATTAAGTTTAGAATCCAATATAACAAATTGCAGTTTATTTATTGGATCACTCAAATATTTCTACTATTATAATATGATGAGTTTTCTTTTCTATTGTCGTGAATTTTCAAATTTATCAAGGTTATATGAGAAGTTTGAACAACTGAGAAATTTCCACAAATGTAGCTACTAAAGAAAGAAGACAAATTTGTTTTATTCATTTGATATTTGAGATTTGAGAACTTAAACAAGTTCAAGAAAGAGACAAATAGGATTTTGAACAAAAGTGATAAGGGTTATTTGCGAAAATTGATTAGGTATTAATAGAAGAAATATGAAACTTTAAATTATTTGATGGAGTGCGTTTAGAAAAGGTGTTTTAAGAGATTAATAGAAGGGTGTCAATAATCTAACTCTATTAAATATTAGTGTTATATAATAATATATTGTTTTAGTGGCATTGGATGTTTTGTTAGGGCTGAATAAATTGGATATTAGAGGGCTGTTGTTGGACTACAGTCATAATGGATTACACATAGTAAACACTTGGGGATGTTATATGGCCCAAGGATTTTCTTTGGAGTAGTTGTTAGACTTGACTTGACATAACTTGGACTAGCATAAGCCATCTATCAATAATGTTTCCCTTATATATCATTCACAACACTGTTTCAGAAACAATAACACAAAACTACTCAAGTCAAGTAAACATAAGAAACATATGATATCATCCATTTTATAAACTATTTTGCAAATAGTTAGCCATCTTGAATTTTTTTTCTTTCTTCATCAGGAACTAATATCAGCATCAGATCATATATCAATGAATATCAACAATAAAAGTCACTAACAAGAGATGCATATGAACAAATAGCTTCCCATATAATATAAAGGAAACTTTTAATGAAAATAATCAAGAAAGAAACCGTAATTTATTGCCATTTTTATAGATTAAAACTATAGTACAAATAATTGACAATCACAAATTGAAATCATGTAAATGAAAATCTAGATATTTTATAGTTTACAAGAGATTGATTTCATTTGTTTATATGCTCAAGAAACTATTTTCGTGTCTCGTGTAAAAATTTTTTAAGAAAAAAATCAATTGAATTCTAAAATATAACCATATTAACCCCTTTTTCAACTCTTTCCAATTTCGCCACAAATCAATTTCATTCATCGTTCATATGTGAAGCAATTTCTTAAAATCTCCAAAAATCCATGACCTATATGACATACAATATCACTTCTTTTGAACAAAGCAAATAATCTGTAGTAAAATTGAGACATGAATGTTCTGCTGTGCTTACTTTTAACGAACCAATGGTGAATCCTCTTGGGTCTCGTCTTTGCCCCTATGTTCGTCCGCTGACTGACTCAATTTGTGTCCTTTTGCCAAGGTTGTGTTCCTGTGTTTTATGTGGTAAATAGATTAAGTCAAATTGTTCAGAATAAAGTAAAAAATGTTAGGTTAAGTTTTTGTGTTTTGGAAATTTATGGAGTTCAACGCTCGGATTTTCTATTGCTGATCTTGAGAATGACTATTATTTAGTTGGATTTAAATCTGAGGGTGATGCGGAGGTTGCCCTTACCCAAAGACCATCGACAATAATGGGACACTATCTAACCGTTCAACCTTGGACTCCTCATTTTGATAGTTCAGAGGAAAATTGAGTCAATCATAGCATGGATTCGTCTACCTAGTATGGCTTTCCATTATTACTATAAACGTATTTTTTGAATGCTTGGACAAATCATTGGTCCAGTCATTTGAATTTATTATAATACTAAGTCGACTGCCAGAGGTAAATTTGCGTGGATTGCGATTGAGGTAGCACTCAATAAACCCCTTGTGTCTCAGTTTCTCCTTTATGAAAAAACTTATAAGGTTGAATATGAGGGCCTCCCAATATTTGTTTTTGTTTTTGTTTTGGAAAATATGAATATATTAATGAGTCTTGTCCTGATCAGATCAACGACGGTTGTAATCTAGAGGAGCAGAATGATGATGTTCAAAACAATGCACGACTGGCTACGAAGATAGTAAACAAAACAATCCTAGGCTTGGCCTGTGGATGGTGCTGGCCAAAAAAGAAAGATCTCGATATAATAAAGGAAAGGAGAATTTCCAAAATATTAAATGAAACCAACAGGATATTTTTGGTAAGGACTCATTTTAGGATTCTGTCTACGGTCAACGAAAACGAGTATAATCATGGCATAAACAATGAATCATTTATTTCCTTGTTGAACAATAGTGCACCTTCAAGTACCTTTATTAGCCACACTAAATTCTCAAAAAATTGGAACTCTGAAAAATCAAAGCCCTACTAGACCCCAAACCTTGTCCTATCAGCACGTGCGGAAATCACTAAAAGCCTTCCTTCTACTGCCAATCCACCAGATAATACCAAGCCTAAAACCATGCATAACTTATGTAACACCACTAAAACCCGTACCAACCTTAGTTCTAAGAACTTCTAACTAGCCTTAATTCTTTGAACCATTCCATAGTCTCTTTCGCTCTCAATACTAGCATTAGCCAAACCTCTATAGCTTCTACCTTTCTTGCTCCCCCGTAATAGTGCTTACCTGATACTCATGACCAGTCAAACAAACCATTGGGCGAGCCCCTTGATTATGGAACTTTGACCTTATCTAAAAATATGGATGATGATGCTGATAATAGTGAATACATAGGTGAAAGTGGAGATGAGACAAAGTCTTCTGATAGCGACATCTCATTAGAAGATGAGAATGCCATGGATTTGGAACATAAAACCTTAATGTTTTGTAACATTTAGGGAGCAGCGTCCCAGAACTTTAATATTTTCCTTCTGATTATTTTTTTATATGTCTCTACCAATTATGTTTTGGAACATTTAGGGAGCAGCGTCCCAGAACTTTAGCAAAACTTTTGTTTCTTTGGTAAGAAATTATAAACTGGCCAAGAGGCAGTGGCTAGAAAGTGGATAACTTCATTAAGGATTATGGTTTTGATAAATCTCATAGAGTGGAGGGTATTGGTTTCTCTAGAGTCATTTGGCTTCTATGGAAGTACTCCTTTGATGTGGAAATTGTTTTGAATCATAAGCAATTTATCCACTGCAAAATTTCAAAAAATAATAAGCCTTTATCTTGGGCCACAACTGTCTATGCTAATCCTGTTCACTCAGTTAGGAAGCAACTTTAGGTCAATCTTGAGAGTTTGGCAAATAATATGCAGGGACCTTGGCTTGTGGGAGGGGAATTCAATTCTATTTTATATGCTTTGGAGAAGAAAGGGGATCCTCGAATAGTAGTGGTATAAGTCGTCTTTTCCATGACTAGTTTCACTCCAACAGTTTGTATGATCTATAATCCAAAGGCCCTAATTTTCTTGAACTCGTGTCTCCCTATTCAAGAAACTTGATAAAGCGGGGTGCAATGAGGATTGATTCCATAAGTTTCCTGAGAGTACTGTCCTCCATCTACCAATGATTGAGTCTGATTACAGGCCTTTGTTGGTCCGCTTCGATAAGCTTGATAAAAAGCCTCGGGCAGATGAGCCCTTTCGTTTTCTTGCGGCTTGGCTTACAAGGATTTCCGCAATGTTGTTACTTCTTATTAGGATCCTAATGTGCCCTTCTCTCCGGCGGCTTTACTACAAAGTTCTCCTAGTGGAATAAGAATTCGTTTGGAAATCTCTTTCACAGGAACAGTCGTTTATTAGCTCGCATTGGACGCATTCAAAAAGCCTTAGAGGTCCAGTCTGCTAAAAGTCTAATTCAGCTTGATATGCGATTAAGACGTGAGCTTGAAGAAGTACTTACCTAAGAAGAAATTTGTTGGCACCAAAAGTCTCGCAAGGACTGAATCTTGAGTGCGGACCACAACACCACGTTTTTCCACCAAAAAACACTCTCTCAAAGATGAAGGAATCGGATTGCAGTTGTTATGAATGATTTTGGTCAGTGACTTTATAAATGGCATGCTCTATACAAAGCTTAATTGCCTTATCCCCTCACGGGTCTGTTTCCTAGTATTGATGCAACAACGTTCCAAATGCTGCAAGAACCAGTTGATAATGTGGAAATTAAGAATACTATCTTTAGTATGAAGCCTTTAAAAGCGCCTGAGGTAGATGGATTCCATGTTATTTTCTATCAATCTCAATGACAAACTATTGGCTATTTCTCCTACCAGTTTATAAAGGTTATTTTTTGCAGTGGCAAGATTTTGGAGGAAATAAATAGAATCCTCATTGTTCTTATTATGAAGACTGAGAATCCCATTAGCTTGAAAATGTTCAGACCCATAAGCTTGTGCATTGTTGTCTATAAGACAATAACTAAGATTGTTGTGAATTAATTACAAACTATTCTTCCGCATCTCATTGGTCCGCATCAGCCTAGCTTTCCTGGCTAGCACATTGTTGAGAATATTATTGTGGCTCCAGAGATTATCTACTCAATGAGAAGGAAGTCTGGTAAATGGGATTATATGGTGATAAAAGTTGATTTGGAAAAAGCTTATCATCGGCTCAGCTGGAGCTTTATCCATGAGACGTTTCTGGAAACGGGTATTCCTACTGACCTTATAAGAATTATTATGGAATGCATTACCACTGCTTGGATGAATGTTTTTTGGGAGGGAGAGCTTACGGACGACTTTGTGCCTTCGAGGGGTATTAGACAGAGAGATCATATTTCTCCATATATCTTTGTTCTTTGTATTAAGAGGCTCAATCACGGGATTAACAATGCTTTACGAGCGAGGGGTTGCAAACTAGTGAGGTTGTCTCGTAATGGAACACCCATTACGCATTTATTTTTTGCCAACGACCTTCTTTTACTCTGAGGCTTCTTATGATCAAGCTAGAGTCCTTAACTCTGTTCTTGATGTTTTCTATTACAGTTCAGCGGCAAAGGTGAATAAATCTAAAACTCATCTGCTCTTTCAAAGAATGATACAACTGGAAAAGGCAATAGAATTAGTGATCTTCTTGGTTTCTCTATTTCTACTGACCTGGTCAAGTACCTTGGCATTTTTCTCCTACACTCTCAGACATCTAAATGAACTTACCAAGATATTATTGACAAAGTTGAGAAACAGCTCTCTAGATGGAATGCTTCTCACCTCTCTTTGGCAGGCGGAATCACTTTGGCTTAGTCTGTCATCCAAGCCATTCCTGTCTATGCTATGCAAACAACGAATCTCCTCTTCGGTGGTTAAAACGAAAATTGATCAGGCTTGTAAGAAATACATTTGGAGTGGGGATGAGCTTAGTTGGTTGGGACAAGGTTTGTAAGCCTAAAAATTATGGAGACTTGGGTGTTAAAAATCTTGAAATGATGAATAAAGCTTTGCTCATAAACATTGGTTAGGGGCTTAGTCTTCTTCAGCCAGTTTCTAGACTAGTTCTACCATCCAAATATGGCTTGGATCGTTCTAACCTACCCCTTATGCTTCCGATGAGATATGGATCTCATATATAGAAATCCATCGGCAAAGTTTGGCCAAGTAGTCTAAGGTGATGTTTCGTTGGGAGGAAAGAATGGAGAGAAAAGTAATTTAAATTCTATCTTTATTTTCATTATTTGGTTAGACAAAAAATATAAGAATTTAATTTCCATTAGAATTGAATATCCATCATAATGTAAAATTTGAATTCTACAATAAGGAGTGAAGAATTTAAATTCTTCTTATGTTCAAAGCTTCCAAAATTACCCTTTAACTTTTTAACTAGTTTATATTAATAAAATTTAATGAATGATTTAAGAAACCTAACAAAATAAATAAACTTATTTTTTATTTAATATGAAAATATAGAAATATAAATTAACCGTCATCCGACCATCGTCGGAAGCTGTTGGGATTCTATCGGACCATCATCGAAACTCCGCCGAAACGTCATCGAAGTTCCACTGGACCGCCGTGAGACCATCGCCGAAGCTGTCGAAATTCCACTGAAACATCGCCGAACATCTGCCAGAACATCGTCGGAACTCCTCTGGGCCACTGTCGGACCGCCGTATATATATATAAGATTCTAATAAATCATGAATTATTTTAGGACTTTTTGACATTAAAAAAGTTTGACATTGATATTAAATTATACTTCATTACTAATGTAGATAGTTTAGTATTTAAGATAAAGGATAAATTTGTCCAAAGAAAAAATCGTAATTCCTTTCCCTATCAAATTTTATGTTAAACCAAATAATAAACTTTAATTTCACTATTGTGCTCCACTTCTTTCTTCTCTCTTCCCTCCATTGCACTCTTTTCCTCTCCTGCCCTTTCTTCAAACCAAACATGGCCTAAGGGGAATTCGGTGGAATATTGGCAACAGTCACGGGATTGTTGGGTTACTAAAGACCAGCCGTTGATTTTCCATGCATTAGCTCCTATTCCTAAGAGTATTTTGAACAAGCTTGTTAAGGATTTTAGGGATGCTAATGGAAATTGGATGTGGATTGATTTTGGTCTTTTACTTCCTAGTAATATTCTGCTTAGAATTGCTTCCTTTCAACCGCCGTTAGATGCTAAAGGCAATGACCAAGCGTACTGGTCTAAGACGAAGAAAGGCAATTTCACTGTCAGTTTGGCTTATAAAGCTATTTCTCATAATGATAATGTTAAGGCTGACAAGATTTGGAGTGTTGTTGGAATTGGAAAGGTCCGCAATGCATTCGAGTTTCATCTGACTTGTTCTTCATGAAAGGTTAAAGACTAAAGCCAAGATTCTGAGGCATATCCAAATTGAGAGTCTTTGTGACCGTTGTGTTGCTAGCGTAGAGGATACGTTGCATGTCATCCGTGACTGTCTTGTGGCAAGAAGATTATGGAACCGTGTCATCCCCATGAGTCATAGGCGAAGTTTTTACTCTTGGAATTTAAGAAAATGGATGTTCCATAATTTGAAGAGTTCTAGGAAGCTCAAGAGGGAGTTAAACTGGGATTGCTTCTTCGGGATTTCTATATGCCGCCTTTGGTTTTGGCGTAACCAATTCCTGTATAATCATATAGCTTTGGATGGTGATAGCATGTTGAATGATATTTTAATGAGAACCGAGGAGATTCATCACCTTAACAATTTCCGTTACATACGAGAACAACAGAATGGAGAGGTGGATTGGCTGGTGCGCTCCCATCTGGCCTTGGTGCAAGCTTAATACGGATGGAACTTGTGAGTGTGCCGGGGAAGCTAGTGCTGGTGATCTTATTCGTGACTGTAATGGGAAGTGGTTGGCCAGTTTTGGAATGAATATCGGTGATTTTTCTGTCACAGTGGCTGAACTTTGAGGTCTATCAAGGTTTGAATATTGCTTGGAATAATGGCTATCGTTGGTTGTATGTTGAGGTGGACAGCTTATGTGTTACCAAGTTAATTGCGAAACCTGTGCTTTCGGAGAATGAGCTTATCCCTTTGATTCGTTCTATTCAGGAGCTAACCAAGCGTGATTGGAACTTCACCATCAACCATGAGGCAAATTTTGCAGCTGATTACCTCGCCAATTATGCGGCTACTGTTTCTCTAGGAATCCATTACTTTCATACTCCTCCTGCTGCATTATGCCTCTTCTTATCATGATATGTACGGGGTGGCTACCCTGTTTAGTTTCTCTTTAACTCTTTTTAGAGTTATTTTGTATCAAAAAAAGAAAAGAAAAGAAAAAAGTGTCAAAATACCCCTGTAATCCATCCAATCTAACGGTAGGTGAAAATTCCTGAAAACAAAGGATCTATATGACTATTTCGTCAAATTTTGGGAGTGTGGCTGGCCTTTTCCCAAATTTAAAGTTTGCTAAATGAGACATTCTCTAAATTTCCTTGGAGTTTTGACATATAATGATATTTAGGATAAAATGCCCAATGAACAAGATAAAGAATAAAAAAAAAGGAAAAAAATTTGCAAGATGCTGATGTTAGTGTCACTAACATAAAATTTTTGCTAGTATTTTCATAGTTTGTACATTTTTTTACCTTTTCCTTTAGTGAAATTACATATTCCTTTTTATGCGTGTTTGTAATGTTCTCGGTTATTACTGTTACTATTACCTCATAGCTTTCATTCAACTATTATGCTTTTGATTTTCATGAATAGTTATTGTTGAAAGAAATATATTTATGTGCCAGAACTAGACAATTTGAGTTTGTTGCAAATGTTAATAATTTCCTTAAAGCAAATATAAGCTTTTTGTTACCGGAGCTTCGAGATGACACTTAAGGGTTAGGAAAATCCCAAACAAAGATCATTTTCCTTGCTAATATTTTTTAAAAGTTATATGTGTGCGAAAATAGGAAGCTAATAACTTTTATTAACCAACTTTATTAATGGCATTGTATATTCGAATTGATTTCAAAAATTTTCAGGGGAACTATTCTCCAATCCAATGCCTTTTATACTATTACTTCGGTTTATTGTAAGCTCACTACTCAAGTTTGGGTTATTTAATAATTTTGGGTATATTTTGTGTTGTTTTTGTATGTCTCTCTAATATTGGTTTGGTTATGCATTACTCTATGGCCATGAACTTTCTTGTGTGTAAGTATATTGATCAATTTTTGTAGCTTAAAAAATTAGAAACGTTCCGTGATCTTTTAGTCTGGAATTGAGGGACTTTTTCTCTATGAATCAATATATAGATATTTTTTTTGGTAAGGTCTTGGTTGAAGTGAGTATTTGTGTTGATTTGTCTAATTTTTAAGTTCTAGGTGGCTGTGACATTAGAGGTTGTTCAAATGAAATGTAAAGTCTTTTTGGACTAAGGGTAGAATTGTTTTTGGGAGTTTTGAAACTGATTTGAAAAATTAAAAGCTAATTTTGGTGTTTGGTAAATTTCTTAGAAATTTTTTTTGATAAAATGATTTCATTTTACAGCAGATTTTGAAAAGTTAAATTTTGACAAGGAAGAAATAACTTTTCAAAATCTGATTTTTATAATCAATTTTATATTTAATATGATACCGTATATATCTTCATATATATTATAAAAATACAAAATTATTCTTATTAATTAAGAAATATAACCATTAACTTTAAAAAATTATTAATATACAATAAAATTAGTAATATATAATATTCATTTTGCTTATTAGTTATTATAAACACACAATAAAAAATACTTTATACACATGTTTATAAGTATATAAATAAATTTATTCAATATTATGTTCAATTCAGTAGTATACAATCTTACAACAATTTAATATTAAGATCTATTAAACACATACAATTGCTTTTAAAACTTACAGTACTTTTATAAATAAATATTTTACCAAACGTTTAACTAATTCTCTTCACAGTTAATTATTTGTACAACAAAATTAATGGTAATTATTTTAAAACTACAAAATTACCAAACTAGCCCTAAGGCTGAAATGAATTGGAGAAAACAGCTTCTACAATTAAGAATTAGTAGGTAATCCATTTTTTTGAAAATTTAAGTTCAATGTCGACCCATATAACTAGACTAAATTAAGTAATCTCTATTGAAATTCATTTTTAGAAATCTAAATAATAATAATAGTAATAATAATGTGTGTGTGTATTTGAGCATGTAATAATGACACGAAGTATTTCTCATGCCGTGCGAAAACTTTAAAAATTGTATCAACTAGATTTTAGTAAATTATTTTACCGTTTTGACATACTTTTAGAGTTATCAATGATTCATTCATTTACAAAATATAATTAGACTTTTTACTTTAATTCATTATTTAGGTTTTGAAGTTGCCGAAGTATTAAATGTCAACTTGAAGACAAAACGATAATTTTTTTTTTTTTTGTTCTTATTTGCTTCTTGATCAGTAGAAAATATACAAGTTTGACAGAACTATACTTATCTTTTTGTATACATTTTTTATTTACTTAAATGGTTATTATATGATCATGGATGTTTATACACTGTTACAGAGCAATTGTACTACTTGAACGATGAATTGTATGTTTCTATTGTTTATTCATTGTTACATTTTGATAACATTAGAAAAACATTGGGAATTAAAAATTTTGAATTTAAATTTTTGAATGTTAGGTATAAATGGTTTCGCAGCATTTTATATTAGCTATAAAACTTATTGGCATTACAGCACTTGCATCTTTAAAATATTACAAAAGAAAAAATAATAGCAATTTCAATTTGTTACCAACGATCAAGGTTCTAAATATAATATGCTAGCATTTGCTAAATGCTCTATGTTATAGAATAGTAGCATTTTTCCAAAGTAATAAGAGGTTATTAATTACGTAGTATTTTTTGAATGTCATGTATCATACTCATAGCATTTAGTAGATACTATTAAATTAAAGGACATTGCGTGACATGGACAAACTTACCGTTGCCCAAAATTATATTATATCTTCAGTTAGTGGCAATAATGTCACTATAGTGCTAGCAGGGCTGAAGCCCCTACTTGACTTTAAAAAAAAATTAGATTCATTTCGACATTTTTAATTAATTTACAATAAAGTCCCTGCTAAATTTTACAAATAACTAAAATATCAACAATTTATTTTGTAAAGAATTTTGAAATCCTAATTTTTTTTAAAAATTGAATATAGTGTCATTATTATGATGTTTGAATTGAATTATGCTTTACTTATTGAATAATATCCTCAACTTAAACTTATTGTCGATTGATTATAATAAAAAATAAAAAATAAAACAATGCTATGTAGCTGACGGGTCAGTTGGTCAACAAAAGTAATATTTTGTAATTTTTTTTTTTTGTTTTGATGTGTTTTATGTCTTCAATTTCTCTTTTAAAGTCTCTCACAATTAATTGATTTGCTTATTTGTTACAGTTATAGAGAAATATTACCCAAGAAAGCAGCAATCATAACTTGGCAGAGAAGGCAAGATGTAGAATTCAATTTACAAAATTTTCTTATAGACCCTAGTTTAAGAACTCGAATCTCTTGTTATAATCCTAATATTCAAGATCAAGTGAAGAACATACTTACAGAGAGGTCTTGTTCAACCTAAAAATCACAACTTCAAACTTTCAGATTTTTAAAGCTAAAAAAAGGCGGTCTGATTCTACTTGGCTTGGGAAATTTGAAACTTAGTTAGAATATATAGCATAGAAAAAGATTTTCTCTTTTGTTATCCCTTTAAAGAATATATTGGTAAAAAAAGAGGTGGTGATTCGTTTGTTGATAAAACTTTTAAAAATTGGAGGAAGCTTGAAAAATTTGTTGAACATATAGCAGATGTTGGTAGTATCCATAATGAAGCTAGAGAGAAATATGAAATGCTGATGAATCAAAATCAACATATTCGAATAGCTCACCTGATAATTATTATTAATTGCATTTATTTAATCCCTATATTTTTTAAAATACCTCAATATAACCCTACTGTTAAATATGTTATGTTTTTTTCGATTTTTCATTACTTTTATAATAATATCCTAACAATAATATTCTTAATATTAATTAATTTATCTATAAAAAATTAATTATTTAAGCAAATTAGCCAATAACTACTTATTAACAAATTAGACAATAAACAATATGAAAGTACTAGTACTTTTGGTACCTTTGCAATAGTTTTGCTAATAATTATTTATAAATAGATTAATACCAACCAAGTTAAAAAAAAATGTTTAATATCTTTACAACAATCTTACTAAAAAAAATGTTTAAAAAAAATGTTTAATATCTTTACAACAATCTTACTAATAATTGTATATGAAAATTTAAGTTACCAAATTATTCTTAAAAGTAAATTAATAAAACAAAAATTCACATTAATTTGTATTTTGTTCTTAAGGCTAATTTGATGAATTAACTTTTTTTTTTCATTGATATATCCAATAATATTGTTGCAAGTATCTTATTGCTAAAAGAAAGAAAAAAAATAAGTGTAGAAACATAATATACTTAACAATAGGGGTGTTTTAAGGTATTTTTTAAAATATATAGAATAAACGAAATAATAAGGTAAAATATAGAGATTATACGAGCATTTATCCCATAAACTACCAAACGAGCATTTTAAACCTAAATACTGCTAACTAAAAATTTTAGGTCATAATAAAAAAACTATACGGATTTGTGCCAAATAATAATATGTAAGTATCTAAATGAAATATCACTTCTCCCCTTGGCAAGTGATGATAATCATCAATATAGAGAATAGTTTTCCTTCAAATCTTCAAATAATTAATTAAATGGTATAATTATTAATTAGAACATAAAATATACCATACCCAATTAGCCCAAGAGTATTAGGATGAAATAAGACAAATAAAACATGAAAGAATATAACAAGGTAATCTCTTTAATATTTTTATGTCACGTCAATTTATATATAATAATTTATGTAAATAGTTTATATTAAGTATTATATGGTGGTTTTCACAAGCTTTACTACCACATAGTTTTGCGTCAAAACTGAGGAAACAGACACTTGAGAGAAAGAGATTGATCAAAGGGTTGTTTTTACGTAATCAACAGCTGCACGTTCTTTGTGCGCGTAAACAAGAAGAATATTTATAGCATTTATTTATTTTGTTTTGCATATTAAGGGTATGTTCGAGAGTGAGGATCATCAGAACTTTTGTTGCATTTCTTTGTAGAGTAAAAGCTACAGTTGTGGAGTAAAAGTTGAAAAAAAAAATTTGTTAAGTTGCCAAAGCACAACTACAAGTGTTACCAAACACTTTAGTAGTTAGACTTTAGCAGCCCAGCTACCTCACCACACTCCCAAACGGGCTATAAACCGCTAAGAAGATTGTGTCGATTTGATATTGATTTTTTCTTTTAAAGGGATTTGATATTGATTTTAAATTGCAAGTAAAAGTAGCCATATGAGACGCATTTTCAACAGATAAGACAAGATATCCTACTAATAACATATGAGAAGTGTGATATATCCGCAAAGAACAATCAAATAGGTGGGTTTATTGTTGCGAAAGTAATATAGATTTGGATTCAATGTTGAGTCGATTTGTACTCATTTTTTTATTCTTCTATGACACGTGCATGTTAATAATATGCATTAAGATTTATTAATTTTATATTTTTAACCAAAAACAATCAATTGTATAGAGAAATAACTTTTCATTTGGGTGCGAGAGGTTAACTATTGATGTAAATTTTTGCTCAATATACAGTGATTCATTTGTGTTCTAAACTTTCTTCTCAATCAATCTTTATGGCATTTTTTTTCTTGTGTCAAATATTTCAAATCATGTGTCTCCTTATGATTAATTATTTTGCGAAAAAAAACAATTGTCAATGGAGCTGACGTGCCCGTGATAACCTTCGACACTCAAGTTAATTTTTTTACTTAATTTTTAGAGAGAGAAAACTAAAGTGAGATTGAAAGAGGTTTTGAATTCATTTTATATCTTTTTCATCTTACCTTCAAATGTGGATGGTTGACATTTATGTAGGCAACTTGAAGCATGAGGTGGATGAGTTATCATGACTTGTAGCATTGTCATTATGATATGCGTCTACAAAGTCCACGCATGAGGACATTTATCAATATGTGTCAAGACTTGTTCATGACAAGTCTTATTAGAATGCCATTTAAATTGTCAAAATGCTCTCCCCGTGAATAACATGAAATTGAAAGCCAATTGACCTTTTCTTCTCTTCTTTTATTCTTCACGTGATCTTCCTTATTAATTAAATTATTTCCAATGCTAATTCTTCTCATCTTCACGTGATCTTCAATTAAGCCTTGGTTGTTTCGATTTTCTTCCATTTTAACTCCCATTACTTTCCTTAACTTTCCAATTAATTTCTTTTTTAAGCTTTCTTATTTAAGTAATTTGATTTAATTCCTCTTTATTTCCAAAATGCACCTAAAATAACAAAATATAAAAACTAAGATAAAATTAACATAATAAAATATAATTTTAACAAAATAAAAAAATTAATTGAAATAATTAGAATATTTAAGACCAAACCAAGAAAAATATGGAGAAATTAGTTAATAAAATATAAGAAAAGTATGAACTTATCAATAGTAAATCAATACCATCAACTAGTTTTTACAATATATAGCATGGAACAGAAACCATCGTAAAGAATGAGTGGTTAAATGTAAAATGTCCAGTCCAAAAATCTAGTTGAGCAATTTTCAAGTAACTTTCTTTCTTTAGGACTAGTTTAAGATTGTGATTGCTGATTAAATAAATTATTTCAACCATACAGATATGATAAAAAAATCCATTTTAGTGTTTAGTAAATTACGTTATTGTGGTTGTCATGAGTTTGAAAAAAAGTATGTATGCATATGATAAATTTTATTACAAATGTATTATTTTATTATATAATAACCAAAATAGATGTAAGTATAAAGTATCTTTTATTTTTTTAAGTATGTTTAATCATGTTTTGGCATGCCTTTTTCTTTTTTAAAAAATAAAAAATATCATAAAGTGAAAAAAATTCAATAAAAAAATCAAGGTTATAATAGGGACTCTAAAAGGATGTGGTAACTTATTTAATAAGTTATTTATAAAAATCAACTCCTTACTTATTTTTAAAAGCGGGAATTAAAATGAAAAAATTTATAAAATAAATAAATTTTCAAAATTTTCAAAATTATTTTTTTATCGTAAATTATGAAACAAGTAGTTTGTTCTATTTTAATATCAAATCCAAACAGAGCCTTAGTTGGTAGCTATAGTTTAAATCTGAAAATTGAAAACGAGTAAAAAAAAAAATTGACTTGGATTTACATTTCAAAAATAGATAATTTTTTTATTAATCTCTTTATGAATTGATTATTTCAAATTACTCTGTTATTTTTTTTGAAAGAAAAAAAAAATGAGTTGAGCATTTCAGCCTGAGCAAAACGGTAAACGTGCATTAGGAACCGGACAATCTTCGAAAACAAATAAGACGCGCATCCTTTTTATCATACCCACGTCATCCGGCTTACACGTGTCCATCTATCAACCCCATGTACCCCAGTGTTGCTTTCACTTGTCATGTGGTTCCACTTCTCTTTTCCCATGTCACCCATTTCGGCAGGCACTTCTTTCTGCAACTCTCTCTCACAATCACAGCAGTCCTACTAATACCAAAACTCACTTCTCTTGTTCTCCATTTTCCCCAAATGAACAAACAGATTGAAACCATATATACCATTAGCAAAATGTAATAAAATCGACGTCATGTCTATGTTACATTCATTTCATTTGAGAGTTAACTTCAGTTGGGTTCACACTTTTGCATGTGGTTATATCGCCACCATCATCATCATCCATGCATACGAAAAAAATTCCCATTATTTATACATCTATTATTTGTTAGTCTATAAGGGAATTGAGAATCAAGAATGGCTCGAATTTGAGTGGATACACTGTAGTATTGTTAGTGATCACTCATACATTGTTAATATTGTTAGTATTGTTTGTGATTTGTTAGTTTATAAGGGAATTGAGAATAAAAAATGGATGGAATTTGAGTGGACACATGTTTTTATTTTATTAGTGATAACTTACCATCATTATCATATATATGTGTGTGTGTGTGTAAATCCCACATGTGATAAACTAATTATTGTTACATTTGTGATTTGATAGTTTTTGTGAGGGGATTTGAGGATCAAGAATGGCCGGAAACGAGTGGATTAATGGGTACTTGGAGGCGATATTGGACAGTGGGGCATCAGCAAT
The DNA here is from genome assembly GCA_030444775.1 of Atalantia buxifolia. Taxonomy (NCBI): domain Eukaryota; kingdom Viridiplantae; phylum Streptophyta; class Magnoliopsida; order Sapindales; family Rutaceae; genus Atalantia; species Atalantia buxifolia. Next base: position 14,171,283 of record CM059839.1, read on the forward strand.
AGAGGAGCAGCAGAAGCAAGCCCCAGTGAATTTGGCAGATAGAGGGCATTTCAATCCAACCAAATATTTTGTTGAGGAAGTGGTGACGAGTGTCGATGAGACTGATCTTTACAGGACTTGGATCAAGGTTGTTGCCACTCGTAACACCCGTGAGCGCAGCTCTAGGCTTGAGAACATGTGCTGGCGCATTTGGCATCTTACCCGCAAAAAGAAACAGGTCCTTCAATTTTTTACTTGCAATGTTACTTAGTTTTAGTGGTTGTCTTGGGATGAAATGGGATATGTGTTCTTTATATGGCTGTTAATGCTTTGGAATCTTGAATATTCGAATAGTGAGTCTGTTTATTTTAAGGATTGGTTGCAATATATTTCATGGTCGTGCTAGTGATTAATAATCGAACTACATCCTATTTTGGTAAAGCATCAATGGGTGAGGATCTATTAATCAGTCCCGGAGCCTAATCATCAAAGAAAAATTTAAAATTTTATCATGCGGTTAAATGAGTTGAATTCATTATACTTCACAATCTTTATAATATATGGATATATTTATGGACTGTGTGCTTTTATGTTCCTGTTGATTATTTTGCTAATGATTAATAAATCAAAATGTGTATGTCCTGTTTTGGTAATAGATCTATTACTCGGTTTTAGAACCTAATCACATAAGGGGAAAATTCATAATTGTAAAGTAATAGATCTTTTCAGTGTCAGTGCTATGTGTGCATGTGTGCTTGCACAAGTTGTTTGCTAATTTGACAGAGGTTTTGCTATCTCTCCATTAGCATTATTCCCAAATCAGCCGGCAATCACATTGGCTATTGTAGTTTCTAAAACTGAGAGAAACCTATGAACAATTTTTCTTTCACTTGTGCACAAATGGTAACATTCTAGTCATTAATCCAACTTCTGTGCTAGTAAATTTGAGTTTAGATAAATTTTACTTCGGTTTTTATAATAACAATATAATTATGTTGCTAAACTAGCAAGCATTATCTGTATAGTTGGAATGGGAGGAATTACAACGATTGGCTAATCGGAGATTGGAGCGGGAACAAGGACGCAGGGATGTGACTGAAGACATGTCTGAGGACCTATCAGAAGGAGAGAAGGGAGATGGTGTGGGGGAAATACAGACACCTGATACCCCAAGGAAAAAGTTCCAACGGAACTTTTCCAACCTGGAAGTATGGTCTGATGATAAGAAGGAAAAGAAGCTCTATATTGTTCTCATTAGGTATGATTCTGTCCAATATATGATAGTCGTATTAAGGACTTGTTTTCTTATGGTGTTCAAGCCATCTAACTGCTTGATCAATCTATTAAATCTTTGAACATCTTTATTTTGCTACTGAGTTCCTTAGGGTCTGTTTGGAAATGACTAGTGGTCACTGGGACTATGTTTGACGCCCTGTTTCAAAACAATCAGGAGAACGGAATTAACTGCCCTCGTTTAAATGCCTTCTTTTCCTTTATATAATGTTTCATTAAGTCTGGTTTTTGAGAAGATGAAGGGAAAGGGATAAATCATAGAGTTCTATAGCTCCTGCTGCAACTGAATCCAGTTTTATTAATGTCACCTACCCTTCCCTCTCCCTTTTTGTTGTTCTTAGGGGCCAGACAAGAATATTAAGACCAAAAACCTTGTATCAACACAATATCTTAAATAAATGATATTAATTCTATGAAAGAGAAGATACATTAGTTGTTCAATCCTACAGAATCACTAATCAAGTTAAGCTACGAACATCATTCAAGATGAAATACAAGTGCCGCTATTACTCATAACCAACTTAGACTTGATTGTTATTGCATGCATGGCTAAAACTTCTATCTCTGGGGCTTCTTTAACTCTCTATGACTGTGATATTCTCAGTAATTTAGTTATAGGAACCGTTAAATTCCCCATATACAACTTATAAAACTCTTTTGTCTTTATTACCAGCTTGCATGGTTTGGTCCGAGGAGAAAACATGGAGCTTGGTCGAGATTCTGACACCGGTGGACAGGTGGCCACTTCATTCCAATTCAAATTACAAACATGATTGCTGATGTATCTGTTCTTATTTGCTTTCTGTCCTGTGCTTACATGAAATAATTTGCAGATAAAATATGTGGTAGAGCTTGCCCGGGCACTTGCAAGAATGCCCGGTGTATACAGGGTAGATCTTTTTTCTCGTCAAGTCTCCTCACCTGAGGTTGATTGGAGTTATGGTGAGCCAGCAGAAATGCTGACTGGTGGCCCTGAGGATGATGGCATTGAAGTAGGAGAGAGCAGTGGAGCGTATATTATAAGGATTCCTTTTGGTCCACGTGACAAGTACCTCCGGAAAGAATTACTTTGGCCATATATTCAAGAATTTGTGGATGGAGCTCTAGCTCATTGTCTTAATATGTCAAAAGTCTTAGGCGAACAAATTGGTGGAGGCCAGCCTGTCTGGCCATATGTGATTCACGGCCACTATGCGGATGCAGGGGATAGTGCTGCTCTCCTTTCAGGTGCTTTGAATGTTCCAATGGTTCTAACTGGACATTCACTTGGAAGAAACAAGCTTGAACAACTTCTTAAGCAGGGACGACAATCAAAAGAGGATATCAATTCAACTTATAAAATTATGAGGAGGATAGAAGGAGAAGAACTTTCCCTTGATGCTGCTGAACTAGTGATCACGAGCACAAAGCAGGAGATTGATGAGCAATGGGGACTTTATGATGGATTTGATGTGAAGCTTGAGAAAGTCTTACGTGCTCGTGCTAGACGTGGGGTAAATTGCCATGGCCGATACATGCCGAGGATGGTGGTAAGAATGCTTTTCATTTCTTTTTTTTTTTTAATAGCTGTTCTATTTTCTGATTGTGAGAGTCATGGTTAATTGAAACATAGAAAGGAAGGAAGAATGTATAAAAATATATGCTGAGACTGAATCTTCATCTCTCTCCAAACGTCATAATATAATACCTTCTTTGAATTTTCTCAATGGAAAACTTCATTCTATTAAGTTCCCATTCATACACTACACTGTTGAATAAAAAAGCAACTCAAGGTTCATATATATATATATACATATTATTACTACCAATCACGAACTCATGTTTTTAAGTTTCAAGTTAGGATACTAAAAACATTAAAAGGTAATGATAGCATGATTCTACTTATTGATTATTTCTAAAGTTCAAATTTCTCAGGTTATTCCCCCTGGCATGGATTTCAGCAATGTTGTTGTGCAAGAAGACACTCCTGAGGTTGATGGGGAGCTCACATCACTTATTGGCGGTACTGATGGATCTTCTCCTAAAGCAATTCCAGCGATATGGTCTGATGTGAGTGCCTCGCCACAATTGTCATAGTGCAGCACCACAATTTAACTGTTATTGTTTGATAGCTATATGTTTTGGCAGGTTATGCGGTTCCTTACAAATCCCCATAAACCAATGATCTTGGCTTTATCAAGGCCTGATCCAAAGAAGAATATAACAACACTTTTAAAAGCCTTTGGAGAGTGTCGGCCCCTAAGGGAGCTTGCTAATCTTGTAAGTAGTTTTATGCATCTACGTGATTTATTTTAGGTTTAAGCTATAACATTCTCAATGTAACTAACATGCCTTTACATAGACTCTAATTATGGGGAATCGAGATGATATTGAGGAAATGTCTAGCGGAAATGCTAGTGTGCTTATAACAGTGTTGAAATTGATTGATAAGTATGATCTTTATGGGCAAGTTGCTTATCCAAAGCATCACAAGCAATATGATGTTCCAGAAATATACCGACTTGCGGCAAAAACAAAGGTTTGCAGAAGCTAAAATTTCTTAAACTAGATTTATATGGTTTTACTTTGATGATTAGATAAGTGAAAAAAAAATAATGCAGGGAGTCTTCATAAATCCAGCTTTGGTTGAACCATTTGGGCTCACATTGATTGAGGTTGGTTATGAGTGCTTTACTCTTTTTTGTGAATTAATTTTTATATGCAAGGAATGGACTTGATCTGTATCTGTTTCAAACTATATAGGCAGCAGCTCATGGGCTTCCAATGGTGGCTACTAAAAATGGAGGACCGGTTGATATACATCGAGTAAGGATGACCTGCGTGTATTTCTACATATAAGATATGACTTGGCTACTTGTTAGGTTGTTCAATATCAACTGCTCAACAAGAAAACACTGAGGAAAAGGAAAACCTAAAATCTATAACTTAATGTTTAGTTGGGTTGTTATTATTGATTACATTTTTTTTTTCCATCTTTGTCAAATCAGCTGTCTAGCATGTGTCGGTGCTAGTTGGCTCAATTAGTAAAAATCTTGGGTTGTACAGGCAGTCTGGGGAACCGTGCTCACATGGGTGGAGAAGGGATTTAGTTTTTGGCATTTCTAGTGTCGCAATGCTTTTAAAAAAAAAGAAAGAAAAAGAAAAATCAGGTGTCAAACACATAGGCATTTGTTCAAGCAGAAATTTATTTGATCCTTTTAATGGCGCAATTACTCTATCTCTTTGTGATTTTAGGCACTGAATAATGGCCTGCTTGTGGACCCTCATGATCAACAAGCCATTGCTGATGCACTGCTTAAGTTGGTATCAGAGAAGAACTTATGGGTTGAATGTAGAAAAAATGGTTGGAAGAATATACATCTTTTCTCATGGCCTGAGCATTGCCGCACTTACTTGACCAGAGTAGCAGCTTGTCGGATGAGGCACCCACAGTGGCAAACTGATACTCCAGTGGACGAGATGGCTGCTGAAGAATCTTCCTTTAATGACTCCCTTAAGGATGTGCAGGACATGTCGCTTAGGCTCTCTGTGGATGGAGATAAATCATCTCTAAATGGGTCTCTCGACTATACAGCTGCATCTTCTGGTGACCCCGTGCAAGACCAAGTGAAACGAGTTCTAAGCAAGATCAAGAAACCAGATTCTGATTCAAATGATAAGGAAGCTGAGAAGAAATCGCTTGAGAATGTTGTAAGCAAGTATCCCATGTTGAGGCGGAGACGTAGGTTGATTGTTATTGCACTTGACTGCTATGACAGCAAAGGGGCTCCTGATAAAAAAATGATTCAGATAATGTATGATGTATTTAAAGCTGTTCGATTGGATCCTCAGACTGCAAGAGTCACAGGATTTGCTCTATCAACAGCAATGCCTGTGTCTGAAACAATAGAATTCTTGAATTCAATGAAAATTGAAGCAAACGAATTTGATGCTTTAATTTGCAACAGCGGGGGTGAAATGTATTATCCAGGTACTTATACAGAAGAAGGTGGAAAGCTTTTTCCAGATCCTGACTATGCATCGCATATTGACTACCATTGGGGATGTGACGGTCTGAAGAAAACCATTTGGAAGCATATGAATACAACTGAAGGTGGAGAAAATTCTAAAAATTCTTCCAGCCCTATTCAGGAGGATCAGAAATCAAGCAATGCCCACTGCATTTCATATCTGATAAAAGATCCCAGTAAGGTAATGAGAAAGGTGGGCTTCACTTCAATGGTATGGCAAGTAACTTGTTGGAGTGGCAGGACTTAATAATGGTGGTTTGGTATTGCAGGCTAGGCGTATCGATGATTTGAGGCAGAAGCTTAGGATGCGAGGTCTTCGTTGCCATCCAATGTATTGCAGGAACTCAACGAGAATGCAAATTGTTCCTCTCCTTGCCTCTAGATCACAAGCACTCAGGTACAAATACACAATTAGGTTCATTTTCTACATTACAAGTATTGACCTTTCACTGTTGATATAATAAGTTCATGTCGCAACAGCATTTGTGTGCATTTATGTTGTATATATACATTACTTGGTCTCTTGTTCATGCTCAGGTTTTATTAGTCAAACCTTCTACCTATTCCCCCCCCCCCCCAATTTACCTATTTTAATATCATGTTCAATTCATTATTTCTTTCCTTTGCTATTTATCGGTTTGTTGAAAAACATTTTTTTGTTCTGAAAGTCCTAGATAGTCATGGCAAAAAGTAGCCCCTTCGATCGACAAAATGAAGCCATGACTGTAGTCCATAGATTTAAGTCATGGCAAAAATTAGTAAAATTGAAAACAAGAAACACAGAGCTTGTGTCTTTGCAGTTCATGATAATTGTGTTATTTTTGGGCAGTGTAGTGTGGTGTGGTAAGGTGATAATCTAGTCCTCAATTTTTTTTTTTTTTGGGATTTTACATTTTTTATACTTAGATTTATGTATAGAAATATCCCTTCTAAACGATGATTGATAAAAATCTTTTTGGTTGTGAACCACCATATTCTTTTTCCAATTCCAGTGACATAAATCAATAATCTACTCCAATCATACTAGCAATTGTCATTTGAATTTATGAAACATTGAGCTTTCTTACGGATCTATAATTTTTTTGTTTTGAGGCAAATGTAAAACCTTCTTTAAGGGGGGTATTTATAGAACAATCGCAATGAAGTGATGAAGAAGGATTAAAAGAAATTATCTTATTTAGAGAGAATTTTCGGAGGAAGAAGAAATGGTGATGAGATTAGTTGTAGGATTATACCAAAATATGATTTGAATATCAATAGTTAACTTTTTTTTTCCCCTGTATTTTTTTACATTAAGCACTAAAATATCAATAGTGATTTATTAGTTGTAGGATTATACCAAAATATGATTTGAATTGACTTTTTTCTTTAATTGTTTTAAGTTAGGATTCTCTAAGCTGTTGGTTACAGGCAACAGACGGGATTTTGCTAAAATCGTAGACAGGACCTGAGCCTAATTGTCCACATGTATGTGTGTTTGTGTGTGTGTGTGACCACAGCATTTGTGAGCATGTGTATGTACATTTTCACGTTAGTTAAATTATGACTATATCTGTTAAACTATGAATTCATATACTCAACAAAAACTAGATCATTCAGCTGTTCTCTATCGTCACTTCTAAGATTAATTGTATTGGTTTGATAATTAGTTATGTCAATCTGGTTCTTTGCGTGCTTGCTACATTTGACTCAGCCATTGTTAAGAACATTTTTTTCAATTTTTTTGTGATGAAAAATGATGCTATTCTAGTGGTTTATTTTCATGAAGAACTTATAGCTTTCATAATTATTTAGTCGCATAATTTAGTGGCTGGTCTATTACTGAGACATTGTTTAAGTGAGGCATGATTGTAATCACTTTTGGATAAAAGCATTAATTATTCTTCTGATTGTTAGGTATCTGTTTGTTCGTTGGAGATTGAATGTCGCCAACATGTTCGTCATTCTTGGTGAAAGTGGCGATACAGATTATGAGGAACTCATTTCCGGGGCTCATAAAACCTTAATCATGAAAGGGGTGGTGGAAAAGGGATCAGAAGAGCTGCTCAGAACCACAAACCTACGAGATGACATAGTTCCGAGTGAGAGCCCTTTGATTGCGCATGTAAATGCAAACGCAAAGGTTGATGAAATTGCCAATGCTCTAAGACAGGTGGCTAAAGCTTCCGTGGGAATGTGAGATAGTAGTAATCTTTGTAAAAAAAAATTTCCCTCTTCAACTTCTCTATTATTATTGATCCTTTTTTTTTTTCTTTTTTGGCGCTCAAATGCAGTGGAAGTTTCCTGTTCATTGGGAGGATTTTCTTATACGGATTTTTTTTTCTGGATTTAATGGCAAATGTAGCCTAATTGTAGAAAAGCTTTAGTTGTTAAATATGAGTACAAATTAAGGATGACAAATATCCAATTATAGATGGATATTATCCATCCAAATATAAATCTATAATTATCTATAATGAATATATTCATATTCATATCCAGTATTTAATATTAGACATAAATATGGATTTTATTAATATAAATATGGATATCCATAGATATTTTATTTTTATTATATAAAAATAATAATATAAAATAGTTAATATTAAATTAATAAAATAATTTAATATTATTTTCCGGTGGAGGTCCAGTGACTTTCTGGCGAGGTCCGACGGTGGTCCGGCGACCTTCCGGCGAAGTCAGATATAGGTCCATTTATAATATTAAATTAATAAAATAAAATAATAATTAGTAATAACATTAAATAAGTTAAAAAATTAAAGGGTAATTTTAGAAATTTTAGTTTTTAATATAAGAGAAATTTAAATTCTTCACTAGTTACTATGAAGAAATTAAATTTTGTTGTTTTTTTTTTTAGTTTAATAATATAATTTTATTAACTTTAAATGGATAAATTAATTAGATTTTGGATATTCATTAAATATCTATATCTATCCAATATCTAATTAGATATTTTTAAAAATATTCATATCCATATTCAAGAAGATTTTGAATTGATATTATCCAATTCAATTAGATTAGATATATAAATATCTAATTTAAATGAACTAATTTACCATCCCTAGTACAAATGGACCACTCAAAGATGATCGGTTTCAGAATCTTACGTTGTCTCGTTTAGAAATAATCATTATTGGGCTATATATGATGAACATCTTCTCAAACAATTAATACTACGTGGCCATTTGAGTGGATGCAAAAAGAAAACCACGCGGGCCTACGGTGGGAAAACAACTTGTCACAGCAAAGTTCATTCAATAAGAGCCATTAGTTTCTCTCATTCAAGTCACTTTATTTCTGATTGTAGTGTAGTTTCAGAGGAGCATATATAGTTTTTGGTTTTTAAAAATTCAGTGCGTCTATAACTTTGAAGACAAAAAATTCTATAATGCCAAGGTTAAAAATTACAGCGTCAATGTCATAATAAATACAAATTTTAAAAATTATACATAAAATTAATAAATGAAAGATAAAATAAATAAATTACACATTATCTACATTATCTCTTAGAAATCATTCTTGAGTTATGTATTATGAGCGTCTTCTCAAATAATTAACAATACATGGCCATTTGGGTGGATCCAAAAGTAAAACCATGCAAACCTAGACCCAGAGCAAACAAATATCATACTATGTGAAAACAAATTGTTACAACAAAGTTCATTCAATAAGAGCCATTAGTTTCTCTCACTCAATCACTTTATTTCTGTAGTTTGAGAAGAGTATATATAGTTTTTGGTTTTAGGAATTTCTTGTATCTATAACAATCAAGTCAGAAATATTATAATGTTGTGGTTAAAATTACGGCGTTAATATTGTGATAAATATAAATTTTATAAATTACATATAAAATTAATAAATGGAATGTAAAATAAGTAAATTTATACTAGACGATTAATTATTAAAATACTTAACATAGTTTCTATAAAATTTTAGTGGAAAATAATTTACTAGTATAAAAATGTAAAAAATAATTATTATTAGTATAAAAATGTAAAATAATTAATTATAGGTAATGACCGTTTTCCAAAACCGTTATTCAAATTGTTTATTGACCGTTATTCCATTAATAGTAATAAAACATAATATTACAATGGCGGTTACTCAATATAACAACCATCTATCTATTTTCCTTTGTGGCTTTGCTTATAATGATGGTTATTATAAAAACGGTCATTCAATATAAAAAATAAAGTTGATCGTTTTAATTAATAATCCTCATTATATACTTTATACATTTCATGATTATTTTGTAAGGGAAATTTATAAAAATAACCTAAAAAAATTTTTTATTTTCGCAACTAGCCCTTCAAACTTTTTCGTATCAACATTAGCCAAAAATCCTCCCTAGTGTTGAAAATGCCCCTCCCATAACTCTCCCTCTCCTTCTTCTCCTCCCTCTTTCTCTCTCTCTCTCTTACTCTCACCACCAAATTCTCTCCAACCGTGTTCACTCATCACCGGCGGCTTCCCGGAGTCATTCTCGACAACCAACATCACCAAAAATCCAATCAAGAACTGAAATTAAAGGTTAGGTCAAAAACCCTAGATTTCTATCTCCTATTCTTCTTCTATGTTGTGGTTTTTGTGTTGTGTTGGTGATGGTGAGTGAAGATTGAAGGGTTTGTGATGTTGAGTGCATGGGTGAAGTTGTTGGTGTAGTGCATGGGTGAAGAAGTTGCCGTGGGCGTAGAGGAGGAGGCTTCTTGGCGCGCAATCTACGATCAGGTGGGACAGGTTAGGTCAAAAACCCTAGATTTCTATTTCTTATTCTTCTTCTATGTTGTGGTTTTTGTGTTGTGTTGATGATGGTGAGTGAAGATTGAAGGGTTTGTGATGTTGAGTGCATAGGTGAAATTGTTGGTGTGGTGCATGGGTGAAGAAGTTGTCGTGGGCGTGGAGGAGGAGGCTTCTTGGCGCGCAATCTACGATCAGGTGCGACAGGCGTGATGTCGAGCTCGCGCGCGACGTGGGACAGGCAGTCTGTCGCACCAAATTACAGTGTTTCCTTTTTTTTTTACGTGAAGTCAATTTCTTTTTTTTAAAATATAAATTTTTTATGTGATAAATAAATTTTTTTTGTGATAAATAAATTTTTTTTTTAAATTACGTATAACACTAGTAAATAGAATGTAAAATAAGTAAATTTATACAAGACAATTAATTATTTAAACAATTAACATAATTTCTGTAGAATTTTAGTGGAAAATAGTTTATTTATTTATCTTAATTAAACTAAGGAAAAAAACACTCATCAATAAAAAAAATAAAATTGTGTTGAAACAATGGAATAAGTTTTATTAAATTGGAAAAAAATCTATTACTAGTATAAAAATGTAAAATAATTAATTATAGGTAATGACCCTTTTCCAAAACTGTTATTCAAATTGTTTAATGACCGTTATTTCATTAATAGTAATAAAATATAATATTACAATGGCAGTTACTTAACATAACAACCAATATTAAGGATGGCAATGGGGAGGGGAGAGGAGAGGACCGACATCCCCGCGTCCATCCCCGATATTCTCCATATATCTCCATCCCTTTCCCGTCCCCATCATAATTGCTTAAGAGGATCCCCGTCCCCTCCCCGAATAATAAGAGGGATCCCCGAAGAATCCCCGATCCCTGAATAACTGATACGTTTTTATTTTCTGAACTTAATTTAATCATATTAAAATAAAAATTTAAACAAAAGTAAGGTTTGACAATATATCTTACCTAACATTAATCTATTACAAAAATCACACTACAAAATATAAATCATCAGAATAATTATCTTCGTCGATTTTCATAATCCTATAATAAAAAGAAATTACTTTTATATCAATAATGAAATAAATGAAATGGGTATAGATACTAAAATTAATATTTTTAATAAAAACATTTACTCTTTCACCTCATGCTCCTTTTATTCGTCCTCAAAGAATGTGACAAATTGAAAGATAATATCAAGTTTCAAATCTAAAATAATAAAAATAATATAAGTAATATGACTCATAATCTAAAATAGTTTTGGGTCGAGACCTTTATAATAAGGTCTGGTCGAATAGTAATTTAGAACTACAACTTGTTAAGTAGGCTCGAAATTTTTATAACATATTTGTATAAATATGTTGATATTTATTATTTATACTAATATTTAATATTTTATAATTTAAATTTCATTATTCATTTATTAATAATTCTAAAAAATAAAATCAAAATAAAAAATTAATATAAGGAAATGGGGAAATGGGTAGGGGATGGGGATTCCACCTCATCTTCGTCCCTCCCCCAAGTAAGAAATTGGGTAAAAAATTGTCCTTATCCCTTTCCCGAATAAGAAATTGGGTACAAAATTGTCCCCATATTCTCTCTGAATGGGGAAAATCCCCAAGGGTCCCCGTCCCCGTGGGGATTTTTGCTATCCCTAACAACCATCTATCTCTTTTCCTTTGTGGCTTTTGCTTATAATGATGGTTATTATAAAAATGGTCATTCAATATAAAAAATAAAGTTGATCGTTTTAATTAATAATCATCATTATATACTTTATACATTTCATGACTATTTTGTAAGGAAAATTTACAAAAATAACCCAAAAAATTTGTTATTTTCACAACTAGTCCTTCAAACTTTTTTTATCAACATTAGGCAAAAATCCTTCCTAGTGCCGAAGATGCCCTTCCCATAACTCTCCCTCTCCTTCCTCTGTCTCTCTCTTTCTCTCTTACTCTCACCACCGAATTCTCTCTAACCGTGTTCACTCATCGCCGGCGGCTTCCCAGAGTCATTTTCGGAGTGCCAAACCATGAAAAGTTGTTGCAGTTAAGGGTGTGTCACAACAAGAGCCCGGTACTAGCGATTGCGGTTTTTTTTATTAATGTTTACGATGTATTTAATGTTCGGGTTTAACTTAGATTTTAACGATAGTCATTAAGAGTACTTTAGAAAGAAGATTGCAATTGACATATTTAATGATGATAATAAATGTTTTAATATAATCACTTGAAATAATACAACTAACTTCGACTCGATGCAATGAGATTCTTACATAACTTACGGCTCTATCCCGGTTCATTACACCACCCGCATCTAACAGTCCTCCAGTTGACGTCCTCGCCAGCCGAGGGTATTCTGAGTTCTTTACGACGACCAGGTGGCGGTGCCTCAACAGGTGGATAAACGTGCATCTCTTGAATTTCATCTGAAACTTCCCAATAAGCCACGTCGCCAATCGGCTTCACTGGTTGTGCATAAGCCATCGCCAACGATTCCCTGATATAATAGTCCGAACAAAGGTTTATATAATCCACTCGGACAGTCAGCAAGCAGCAATTGCATGAGTACAGACAAGATGATCAAATTGAAATACTCAATATGAGCAAGTTCTATTTTGTATGTCGACTAAGCTTTCCTTAATCCCACCACCTATAACTTGAAATTGGTGCAGAGGCACTGGGCGAATAATCATTCTTTCAGCCATAGTTCTCCTCTCAGAGACTATTTCATTTGCCTATGTTGTTAGCCGAGTACTCATTAATTCAGCCACAATTTTTCTATCATAAAATCATTGCTGTAATATTTTTTTAAGTGATCAACAAGATGAGTAAAAAGAAATTTCCGCGGTTCTCTCATGAAAGAATTAACACTCTCTACGATGTTTGTGGTAAGTATATTGTACTCCTATCTTCAAACTGAGACCTTGCCCAATTACACGTACCCACATTATTCTCTAAATAATCAGTCGCGCCCGAGTGAAGCATCCACAACCCTTCAAGTTCATTTAAAATACTTCGTGTCCATATACCTTTGCTGCATTAATAAAGGTAGGCTCAAATTTATTCCAAAAAGCTTTAGACATCCTAAACTTTGACTAAATGTTACCTTTCAAATGGTAAAAACAAATGTCATGAGTTGCATTGTGAAATACATTCAGAACGACTCTCCTTATGGCAGTGCATCGATCAGAGATAATTACCAACTCCGGCCCATCGCCAATCACTCCGTGTAACTTCATCATAAACTATCACCAAGCATTATTATTTTCTGAATCCATAACCCCAATGGCTAACGGATACAGTTGATTGTTACCATACAAACATGTTGCCACAAACATGCTTCCACGATATAGTTTCTTTAGATGAGTACCATCAACAGCTAGGGGTAGGCAAACCCAACCCCTCCCAATTAAATTTTGACGGGTTGAATGAGTTTTTATGGGTTAATTGGGTTAATTTGTTTTAACCCAATTAATAATTGGGTTGGGTTGGGTTAATTATAGTGAACCTATCAAACCCAATCCAACCGAACCTATATAAATAATAATAAGAAGAAGAAAATTCTTAATTGTAAAACTCTAAATTCCTAAATGACTAATCTGTTTTTTATTCTCTTTTTATTCTTTTTATAAATGAGATTATTTTATTATTGAATTTACTGCTCTAAACTCTAATTCTATATCTAAACTCGCTCCCTCAATTCTCAAATCTCTATTATCAGACAAGTAAATATTTTCTCCTATCTATTTATTCTATATTCTTTTTTATTTTATGAACATGCATGTTTTTGATATAGAATATTGGATGTTAGCACTGACGGCTATAAATAAATTTAGCGCATTAACAGTCAAGAATTGGAACTGACGGGAACTAACAGCCAATTATGTAAAGAACTGGGACTAACGGCCAATTATTTAAAGAACTGAGAAATGCATGATTATTTGATCAAACGCTCGAGATGTGAGCAACGTTAATAGCATTAAAAAATTTAATATAAAAAATATTAATAATTGAGAAGTGCGAGCAACGTTAATAGCATTAAAAAATTTAATATAAAAAATATTAATAATTGAGAAGTGCATGCATGTTCTAAAGAAGACAATTCTTAATATATATTCTTTTTTATTTAATAATTGAGAACTGCATGCATGTTCTAAAGAAGACAATTTAGTGCTTTAACTGTCAATTAACAAAATTTACTCATTGACAAACCATGAAATAATTCTTTTTTTATTTTATGAACATGCATGTTTCAGATATAGAATATTAGAAGTTGGAACTGATAGCCATAAGAAGACAAGCCATGAAAACATTATAAAAAGGATTCTTTATTCAAATATAGATTATTTATTCATGTATTGTTATTATTTTTCATAGATGGATAACAATTCGACTTTCTAAGTGAATGATGCTGGTAGTGTCGTTAGGGTGCACCAAATTTAAAATCTTACTACTAGTATAAATAATTAGTACAAAGCGAGTAAGGATCGATTCCACAAAGACTATGCTAGCTGTATTTATTATCAACTCTAAAGAAGAACTTAAAATAAAATAATAATAATAATAATAATAATAATAATAATAATAATAATAATAATAATAATAATAGGAATAATAATGTAAATTAATCTAACTAAAGAAAATGCCAATTAAAAATAGAAAAATAGCGGTTTTTGAATTTTTAACTAGATTGCAAGAAATAAAGAAATTAAAATTATGAAAACAATAATTTAGTAAAAACTCTAATTAAAGGATAAACAAATAACAATGAGAAAAACTTTAGTTAAAAGATCATTCGCCACCAACAAACATGCACATAATATATCAATTATATCATCAATTTATATTGAAACTATCAACCATGGACAACAATAAGCTCTGTTAGTCTCAATCTTTCTTTAACGTGTCGTTAGGCAAAACTAGCTCTTCACCTAATCTCTAACCATTAAATAATTTAAAACAAGCTCTTTAATTTAAGATAATGGAAGCATTAAGCAGAGAAAGATATTAGGTTGATCTAAGCAATAAACACACAAGCTCGGATTATTTAACCTAGATTATGTTCTGCAATTGAAATCACTGATTCCAACCTGCTACTCATGATTAAAATATCAAGACAATTACGGATCAAGAATTTTAATCTAGCAATAGAAATTATTCAAGTCCTATTTAATTGGCCATTCAAACAAAACAAGAATAAAATCATAAACATTAATTATAGAAAAACATAAACAATTTCAATTAAATAAATTGAATGATAGAATTTGAACATTAATCATATGACATGTTTGGGGTTTTGAATTCACCCTCAATCAAATAGAAAATCTTGCCTAACATAATTAAATTAGGAATAAGAAAATTAACAAAATCAATCATGGAGATTAATTCAAACGGCTGCTTTTTTCTTCAATTCCTGTCGACTTCTGTTTTTTTTCTTCTCCTTTGTAGCCGCAAATTGTTCAGTTTCTCTTGCTGCCGACTCTCTCACTGCCGAATACTCTTTCTTTACCCTGGCGGCTCTCCTTTAAAAGCCAAAGTTCAGCTTTCTTATATAGTCTTTAAAATGGGCCCCACTGACTTTTCCAACTCTTAAGCCAAAGGCCAAGCCTTTTAATTTGCTTTGGCTTCACTCACATGCACTCCACTTGGAATTTTCATTCCTTTTTTATTTGGCTAATATTTCTCATGTTCTTTAGCTATTAATTCGGCCAATCAATTTACTTGCTTTTTTTTTCTCTTTCGACTTTATCACCACGGCAACAAACATGAACAATCTTCAACTCTCTCTAGCTTTGATCCCTTTAAGCACAGATTATTCTCAATCTTCAATTCTTTTCCTATTTTGATTCTTTGAATCATATTTCTTTTCTTAATGCTCTAATTTAATTTCTCTTTAATCCTAAAATATACCTAAAATAATAAAATAAAATAAAATAAAATAAACTCAGATAAAAATTAACACAATAAAATATAATTTACTAAATTAAAAATTAACTAAAATAATTAGAATATTTAAGACCAAAATAAGAAAAAGATGGAGAAATTAATAGCAAAATTTATGAAAAATATACACTTATCAAATGCTGATGTTCCCGCAACTAAAAATCCTAATGACGAGTGTAAAAAGTGAAAATCTACGAGGTCACCATCAAATGTGTGGGAAGATTTTACCAAGTATGCTGGAGGTAATAAATGTAAGTGTAATTACTGTGAAAAAGATTATTCTTATGAATCAAGTTTTAGGACTAAAAATATGTTGAATCATTTGAAATTAAGATGTCTAAAATATAAGAATATTGTGGCAGGAGAGGATAAAAAGCAAAAGGTTTTGGTGAATGCAAAAAACCCCAATATATGTGCTCCTAATAGTCTAGTAGCCGTGGGATTTAGTAAGGAAGGATGTAGAAAGGCATGTGCTAGGATGGTAATTCTTGATGAGATGTCTTTTAGCTCTGTTGAGAATAAAGGGTTTCGATATTTCTGTAGTGTTGCTTGTCCAAAATTTACTCCTCCTTCCAGAAGAACAATTGCTTGGAATATTTATCAGCTTTACTTAGATGAGAAACTCAATTTGAAAAGGCTATTTATAGAAAATGCCCAAAAAGTTTGTGTAACCACTTACTGTTGGACTTCTATTCAAAATATCAATTATATGGTGATCACACCCATTTTATTGATTATAAATGAAGTTACGCAAGAGAATATTGAGTTTTTCTACAATTGCCAACCATAAAGGAGATACAATAGGGAAGTTGATTGAGAGTTGTTTACTAGATTGGGGTATTGAGAGGATCTTTACAATCACGGTTGATAACGCAACTTCAAATGATTTGGCTATAAATTATGTTAAAAAGAAATTAAAAATTTAGAATGGTGATTGCCTAGTGTTAGATGGGGAATTTATACATATAAGATATTGTGCTCATATTGTTAACTTAATTGTAGTTGATGGGATGACGGACATGCATGATTCAATAGCATTCGCAATGCGGTGCGATATGTAAGATTTTCGGCCTCATGGTTACAAAAATTTAAGAAATGTTGTGAGCATGAAAAGGTTGAAAGTAAAAGTACAATGACATTAGATGTGCCTACAAGGTGGAACTCTACTTACTTGATGTTAACAAGTGCTTTAAAATTTCGAAAAGCTTTTGACAGGTTGGTTGATGATGATGAACCTTATATGATATATTTTTCAGAAGATGACAGTGGAAAAAAGAAGGGTCCACCAAAGGATATAGATTGGGCTAATGCTGAAGTATTTGTGAAATTTTTGGAGTCTTTTTATAAAGTCACTTAAAATTTAGTACTTTTTTATCTATTACTTCTCACATGTACTTTCATGATTTATATTCAATTCAATCTGAGTTGACATCTTTTGCTGAAAGTGAAGACTTGTTATTGGGTAATATGGCTGCTAGTATGAAAAAGAAGTATGATAAGTATTGGGGCACAATTGAAAACGTTAACACATTGCTGCTTGTTGCAATTGTTCTTGATCTAAGGTATAAATTGGATTATGTTACATTTTTTATTGGTGAAATGTATGGTGAAACAAAAGAAGAGGTGGCAAAGAGAATCAAGGGGTTATGTCAGGCCTTTATGAATTCTACCTTAGATATAGTCACGGTATTGCCAATAACCAAGTTTCTAATGATGCACCTTTGGTTAATGTGGTTGATGTGGAAAAGGAAAATGGTGATAAGGATTTTTGTACTGCAATGCTATTGAAGTTCAAGAAAATGAAAGAGAAGGTATATGCTGAAATAAAAAATGAGGTAGATAAGTATTTGTTGGAGCTTAGTGAAGATCCATGTGATACTAAATTTGATATTTTAGAATGGTGGAAAGTTAATTCTTCGAAATATCAAATTTTATCATATGTTGAAAGAGATATGTTTGCAAATCCAGCATCAATAGTAGCTTCTGAGTCTGCATTTAGTACTGGAGGGTATATTCTTGATCCGTTTCGAAGTTCATTACATCTAAAAATAGTAGAAGCTTTATATGCTCACAAAATTGGCTACGGTCTTCACTAGTTGCATTAGATAGTGAGCCATCAATGGAGGAGAAGAATTTTGTGAATCACTTGAAATAGGTAACATTTTTTTATGTGTGTGGTGTATATTTTTTAATCTTGTTTATTTACTATTTTTTAAACTAATTTTTCATTGTCATTTATTTGTTTTAGATTTGGTAAATATTCCAGCTAAGCATGTGGCTGTTGATTGACATGGTAGCATATAATTGCTCGGTAAATTTATTATCTTATAAATTTAATTTTGAAAGTAAGTCAGTTTCAATTTCTCTTTATTCTTTAGTAAATAATTAATAAGTTAACAATACATAATTATAAATCAATTTCATTTTATTACAAGACATGATACTAGCTAATTATCTAAAAGGTCTAAATTTGAAATTCAAAAAAGAGATACGGGAAGCCGGGAACAAAGTCTAGAAGCTCGTTGTTGACATTTTCTCACTTTTAATATAGTTGGTTTTTCAATTTTCTTTGTCGAATACTTCATGGTATAACATATTTATATTTGATTTCAATAAGTTTTATTTTTAATTTCATATATTTTTCTTGATTTAATTTTTAATTTTGATTTGACCTTCAAGTCTTCAACCCAATCAACCCAACCCAACCCGATTATTTAAGGGTTGGGTTAGATTGGGTTGAACATGTTTATTTAATTGGGTCGGGTTGATTTTATTTCAACCCATACCCAACCAAACCCATGCCCACCCCTATCCACAGCAATGACAGCCCAAAATATATTACATAAAACCCTTGATGAAGGATCCAAGTGCTACAAAGTAGTATAAGAGATTATCATTTCCATCCCGCTCGAGGTGAGTGATTGTACCCTTATTTACTTCAGTTAATACGTGAGAGTATTTACGAAATAAATTGTATGACTCTGTAGGGTTCTCTCAAACTATTTCAAGACCAACTTTTCTAGCCCGATATGCCTGTTGGTATGTTAACTGCACACAGTATTCCTGTAGCATATCTGCTCTGATGTCATTTAGAGTGTATATCTTTTTTTCTTGAATATATTTATTTACGATAATATGACCGACAACTCGGCCCTTTACTGGATGGCGACCATCAACCAATACCTCATTATAACAAGTGTGTACATTGTCAATTCTCCTCACTAACAAAAGACCATTATGCTCGTTTGAACTTCTAATTGCTTGAATACATCATTTATATGATTCTGAACAACAGCGAGCCTCGAAACGTGTCGTTGCAGATCGTGCAATCTTGAAATCAAACTTAACCCTAAAGGCAACGTTTCGTAGTTAATAATATTAACTCATTCTTCTCAGCGAATAGCTTACCCACAAAGTGATCATATGAGTTAGAACTACTAAGAAGCTTGGAGCAACCATGTTCGAAGGCAAAATTGAAGCAAGACTTGTGAGGAGGTCAATCCTCTTTCTCGAACCATCCATTGGAGGAATAGATCGATTGTCTCTATTATTCACAGGAATATCGTCTTCACACTCATCCTCATGTTGAAATGATGGAATATTGGAAGGACCAACACCTCCATCATCACATGCATTATTGAAATGAGTGGGCCTCACACTATTAGAAGGTTTTGCACAAATATTATCCGCCTCCGCGTTGCTAATGTCATCAACAGGATCATCATTGTTGTGGAAATCATTGTTATGATATCGAGCATACTGTTGCTCCAACATCCACTAATGTAATGCCGTTGTCATCAATATTGTCATTATTGTCATGGAGTAGAGAGTAATATTGCTGCAACGACGTCGTCTTTAGCAGCACCTCCTCTTCAATATGCGGGCCAAACATATTTACTCTAAAGGAAGTTTCTGTTTCAACAAGTGGCTCAAGATCTTCTCTCGGAACTCGAGGAGATGTGGTAACGAATATAGGAATACATCCATAGTTGGCCACATTAGATGCCATATGTAATACAACCCTCACAATTTCATCATTAAATATGTTCATGGGTAGTGCACACATACGATAGAATGTGTTACTAGACCTCAAAGTTGTCTTTATTGTGATACTATATTCATTAGGATTTATTTGTAAGACCTCATATACTCTTGCCAAAAACTGATCGAACAGACAATTTTCCCAACCAAAAAACTGTATTTTTACTATTCACATACTCTATACGACCATCCTCTAAAGTCTCCCACCAACCATTTGAAGCACAATTGAATCCATTAAGTCTGAAATTATTAAAAAAATTTAATTACGCACTATGAAACTAATAAAGAAATTAAATTTTTATATAAAACATAAAAAAATAATTGTACGTTGGTGCGACAGGTTGCTTGTCGCACTGTCACACCAAGAGTTAATTACAATGAATTTGCCCTTTGGTGCGATAGACTAGCTGTCTGTCGCACGATTTTGGTGTGACATGCACAACTGTTGCACGGAGAGGCAAATACGGGTAAATCTACATCTTGGTGTAACAGGCTACCTGTGGCACCTGCCTGCAATCGCATTGAAACTCTCGCAAGTTGAGAAAATACCTCTTACCGCTCGGTGATAGGATTGGTGTTGGATCCGTATGGATTATTCTGTATTTGATCGGAGTTCACTTTTACCGTTTGTCGTTGGTGTTTGCTGTTGCCTTTTGCCGTCGCCGGTGATGATTCAAGAGTGCAAGGCTGTGTTTGGTTTGATAAAGGGGGAGAAGGAAAGTTGTTTTTGGTTTGTAAACAAGGATAATTTGGGGAAAAAACTTTGTGTTTGCCTAATGTTGATAAAAAAAATTTAGGGGGCTAATTGTGAAAATTACAAAAAATTTTAGGTTATTTTTATAAATTTTCCATTTTATTATGACAGTCATTATACATCATATATATATATATATATATATATATATATATATATATATATATATATATAATTCATACAGTGAGGGTTATTGATAGAATAATCATGTTATATACTTCTTTATTCTTATTAATGTTTAATATTTAAATTAGTGACAGTTTATTATAAATGGTCATCTTATTAAGGAAAATAATAATAAAAAAGAACTTAAGCATTAGATTTTCATATTTGGTCTTTATTAACTTGTGTGCTCAATCTCTTCCCAAAAAAAATAATAAAATAAAAAAACTTGCGCGCTTGAACAATTTGGTTAACATAGATCTTATCACCATTTTTGAGACTGCCATGCTCAAACTTTTAACTTTCTCATTTGCCTAAAACTACCACGCTCACTTGCAACTCTTTTATTCACCTATTTGCTGACTCGCTCATCACTTATTTTTTGATTTGCTCGGAATGGCTTGTTGAATGGCAATACTATAACTCATGTGCTTGATTTTGATGGTTATGGTTTGATTATGTCATTTAGGGTTTAGGCTTTATGATTTTAAAAGTCAGGGTTTGATTATTTGCTTTTTTTAGGGTGTTTTCCTCCGATTTTGAGGCTTAATTTCTTAAATATATTAGGGGAAGAAAGAGAATAAGCTATAGGGTGGAAATTTTCATGTGCCTAGAGAAACGAATTATTATAGAGGACTTAAAGAAGGAACCAAACGTTCAATTTTCCTTTATCATTATCCAACTTTAGTTGGGGCTAGCTTTTTAAGTTAATTTTTAATTATTAAGATTACATCTTAGAGATTAGTTACTTCATTTATTAATATTGTTTTGTGTGGTGCAAAGAATTTGCTTTGCTGTTGTTTTACGCAAAATATTTTTTAAGACATTTTTTGCATAGTGTTTCTTACAAAACAACAACAAGACACATCAAGAAATTTTAAGAGTGCTATCTTCCTGCTATATTGCTATAAAAACAGTACCTGGAATATTTAAGTGTTGATTTAGCAATAACCAACTGCTAAACAGCACCTAAAAAATTTTTGGATCCTCTCATGCTTGCTGCATTGCTATTTTAGTTGTAAACCAGTAGTTGAATAGCAATAGGAAAATTTTTTGGGTGAATTGTTGTTTAAGCAACATCTGGAATCTAACCCTTTTTTACTTTAGTTTACAACTGTTGCTGCACTTTTCCTGCGGTCGAAGTTGTCAAACTTCTCTTTCTTGTCCATCTTCAATTCTTTCATCTTCTACTCCAAAACCACATCCTCTATCCTTCTTTCAAGATCTCCTTCACCAACCCCACCATGCTTGCCTCATCATTGCCTCCTTCTTTATCTCATTCATCGCCCCCTTCACTCCTTCCAAGTGTTGTTTTAGTTGCAAACCAGTAGCTAGACAACACTAGAATTTTTTTTAGTGCTATCATGCTATTTTTCGCATCTAACACAGCATTTAAAAAATTTATTACGTGTTGTCACGATACAGTTTTACTTTTTTTACAGTACCTAAGATTTCCAGATGCATTTTTAGCTGTAAAGCAGCAAATAAACAACACTAAAAATGGCATGTGCTATTTTTTTTTTATTTGTTCTATCTTTGGTATTATGTCCAACCTAATTCCCTTTTGTTTTTCTGGTAATAAGCAGATAAAATTGTTGCATATGAACGTCTAAGCACGTTTGGTTACGAGGTTCTAATTAAAACTTTAGGCTTTAGTATATTACTTTTAAGTTTAGAACAGATAAGTCTTGGATTTTATTGGATAGAAGATCATAAGAATATAAATATGATCTGCCCTTGCTTGAAATGTGGGAAGTAAAGTAACAGACTTTCTTAGAGATAAAAACTCACTCTTTTATCTTTTGAGTTGATCAAAGTTACGAATATTAATTTATACATGAGAAAGAACTTGTTAAAAGGCCTTTAGAAGAAAAGTTGAATATGATCATCTTGACAGTACTATTGAGATGGTTTAAAGGGCACATGATAATTTTAAAAGTAGTCCTGAAACATTCTAGAAATTGCTTGGGGATGCTGCAAAGCCATTAATCCAAGTTGCAGCAACTTTAGAAAGTTATATATTTTGGTAAAACTATACAACTTAAAAGTAAATAGTCGATGCTTAGAGCAAACCCTTTCAGAGTTACTTAAATTGCTAGAAGAGATGCTTCTGGACTAAAATGAAATTCTGACATCTATGTATGAGGCAAATAAAATATTAAATACATTAAGAATAAAGTTACAAGAAGATTCATGCCTAGCCAAATGACTATATACTATATCAGAATGAATATAAAGATTTACCTTCTTGCCCTGCATATGGTATATCTAGTAAGAAGGTAATGAAGTACTCAAAAAAGATAAAAACTAGGGTGCCTTTAAAAGTTTTATGATATTTTCCCCAATCTCGTGGAATGTTAAAGTTTAGAAGAATGTTTAGCATTTAGGAAACAACTAAAAGCTTATCTTGACATGTATAACAAAGCGAAATTGATGGTTATCTATATCATCCAGCAGATACTCCATCATGAAAACTTGTATACTACACATGGCTTGCATTTAAATCTAAATCAAGGAACCTATGGCTTGTTTTTTCTACAAATGGGATTAATCAACATAGTTCCTTAAGAAGCAGTACAGTTGTTGGCTAATTATATTAGTGGCTTATAACCTTCCACCGTGTTTATGCAAGGAAAGAAAGTTTATGATGTTAACTTTTTTGATATCAAGTTCGAAACAACCTGGCAATGATACTAATATATACTTAGCACCAATAATCAATAGTATGTAATTGTTATATGAGGTGGGAGTTAATGTTTATGATGCATACTGACAACAGTCCTTGAAATTAAAAGATATTCTTTTGTGGATAATTAGTAATTTTCCTGCTTATAGAAATTTAGCCAGTTGCACTGTGAAGGGCTACAAAGCTTGTCCAATATATGGAGAGAAAACATGTTATGTTCGATTAAAGCATAGTAACAAGATTTATTTTATAAGTCATAGAAGATTTTTGTCATGATCACACCTATATTGTGAAATGGACAAGGAATTAACAGTCTTTCATAAAAGAGCATATGTGCTATTAAGTGGAAAAGAAGTTCTAGCAAAAGTATCGAGGTTAAATGTTTCATGGAGAAAAAGAAAAATAGCAAATGTTCAGTTTCACTTATTAGAAAAAGAAGTCTATATTCTTTGACCTTGAGCTTAAATTATCTTCATGTTCGACACGTGGTTGATGTTATGCATACTAAAAATAAGGTATGGACCTTAAACCAATGAATATGTAAGTGAATTGGAAACTCGAAATTGAAAACAACAACACTATTAAGTTACTTGTAGCATTTTTTTACATTGAGCAAGGAAGAGAAAAAAAAATTACAAAACATTATCAGAGATAAAGCTCGTTGTCAGTTATTATTCAAATGTAAGAAATCTTGTGTCAATGCACGATCTAAAATTTTATAACACAAAGGCTCATAATTGTCATGTTCTCATGCAGCAGTTATTCCTTGTAGCTATTAAGGCTGTCAAAAAAGTTATAATGACATTTTTTCAATTCCTTGTGCAATAATGTTGTAAATATGGCCACATTTCATCAACTGTAAGTTGATGTGGTTGAAATGGCATGCCTGCTTGAGATGCACTTTCTTCCAGCCTTTTAAGATGTCATGATTCATCTAATGGTACATCTCATCTAAGAAGTTAATGATACAACTTTGCATGTGCCATGTCGTTCACAACGTGCTGTGAAGAGGAACCCGAAATATCTCGCATGAAGTCACGTTTGCATACATGCTTGGAGTCATGTTTGCATGCAATGCCCACTTAGCTAAGTTCTTATTCCATTATGGCCAAGTAATCGGGAGTGATAATAACCACGTGCAAGAATATGTTATGGTTTATGTTTTTTATTCCTTTCCTTTACAGTAGTATATGGACCATTAATTTTGGCTATAGTTGCTGAAGTTGGTAGTAGAATGATTTGTATTTATGCTTTTTGAAATCAATTAAATCGAATATTCCAATTGAATTTTTAGTGTGGTTTGTTCTCACCCTAAGAGAATATTTGTACTATCATTGGCTATCATTAACGAACCTTTGACTGGAACCTATTAGTGGTATCAGAGCTTCGTTAAAATGACATCCAACAAAGAAAGAATTGAGGCTTTAGAGGCTAGACTTGGTGAAGTTCAAGATGGAATGCAATAATTGGAATTTGGTATCAATGATAAGATGCAACATTTGGACGAAGCTATCAACAAACTATCTAAGGTTTTGCTTTCAACAAAAGAGTCAGCTCAAGGGACCCGTTACAATAACAATAACGGACAAAAAAGATCCTTTTGTTCATACTATGAGGACAATGACGGCGGCAAACAAGTTTTCTCTTCTAAAATGGCAATCTATAGATGGGGTGGCCATGCACAACATGCAATCGGATATGCAAAGGGTATTGGAAGCTTATGTAGATATTTTTAAAGAATCCACTACATTACCTCATGTTCATGAAGTGAATCATTGTATTCCCCTCAAGGATGGAATTGAGCCCATCAATGTAAGACCCTACAAGTATGCCCATTTTCAAAAGAATGAGATTGAAAAACAAGTTCAATACATGCTTAATTTTGGGGCTTATTAAACCTAGCACTAGTCCTTCCTCTTCACCTGCTTTACTAGTTAAAAAATATGGCACTTGTCGATTTTGTATTGATTATAGAGCACTTAATGTTTAATATTGTGACTATTAAAGATAGATTTCCTATTCCCACTATTGATGATATGCTTGATGAGCCCTATGGGGCTACTTACTTTACTAAATTAGATTTAAAGGCAAGATACCATTAAGTAAAGGTGAACCCAAATGACACTCACTCAGAAAGAGATCTTTGGCCTTTGTAATGCCCCTTTAACTTTTCAGGCTATTATGAATTCTATTTTTTACCCATACCATTGAAAATTCATATTAGTATTCTTTGATGACATATTGGTTTATAGTCCTAATTAGAGCATGCATCTTGAACATTTTATGAAGACTTTTGAAATATTACGAGAGCACAAGTTTTTTTAATAAAAAGTAGCAAGTGTGTTTTCGGGCAACAAGAATTGGAGTATCTTGGCCACGTTATGACTAGCCAAAGGGTCAAGATAGATCAAGAAAAAAATTACGGTAATGATTAATTGGCCACGACCTCATAATATTTCAGAATTACGTGACTTCTTGGGTCTTTCAGGCTACTATCAGAAGTTTGTACGAGATTATGGGCTCATTGCACGTCCTCTCACTAACTTTCTAAAAAGAGGACAGTTCGACTGTAACAATAAAGCCGGCGATCCCTTTCTCAAGCTCAAGCATCCATGACCACCACTCCCACTTTGGCAATGCCAAACTTCAACGAGCCATTTACAATAGAAACTGATGCTTCTAGAGATGGAATTGTGGCAATACTCACCCAACAAGGTCGCTCAATTGCCTTTATGAGCCGGGCCATAGGAGTTACTAAACGCTGTTGGTCCATTTATGCTAAAGAAATGTTAGCAATTTTGCAAGCATTGGGTACTTGGCAACCATATTTACATGGTAGGAAGTTTTTCATTTAGACGGATCAACATAGTCTTAATTATTTATTGGAGCAACGGATTGGGACAATATATCAACAAAAGTAGGTGGTCAAGCTCTTAGGGTATAACTATGACATTGAGTACCGCCCAGGACGTGATAATATCAGCAGCTGATGCATTGTCTAGGGTGCTAGGAAGTCTTGTTCTTAATACTTTGTTTGTGCCATAGGTTGGATTGTGGGAAGATATTAGTCAACAGCTAAAGCTCATCCATATATGGATCATATATATCAATTAGCTCTCACTAATTTAGGAAAGCCTTACTTTGGCAGAATGGATTAATCTTTTACAAGACTCGAGTGGTGATGCCACCGCCTAACATACCATTAATTCAACAACTGCTTAATGAATTCTATGATACAAGAATAAGGGGTCATTCAAGGGTTTTGCAGACATTCAAGAGGCTAGCACAACTGTTCTATTGGTCTTCCATGCATTGCACTGTCAAGGAGTATGTTCAATCTTGTGAAGTTTGCAAAAGAAACAAAGCTGACAATCTATCTTCAGCAAGACTTCTCCAGCCATTGTCTATTTCTTTTCAGGTGTGGGATAATATTCCAATAGATTTCATTGAGGGGTTACCATCCTCTCATGGGCAAAACACCATTTTCGTGACTGTTGACTGTCTTAGTAAATATATCTATTTTACTTCTTTGTCTTATCCATATACAACAAAGGTCGTAGCGGAAAAATTTGTTGAGGGTGTCGTGAAGCTTCAAGGGATGTCGCGATCTATTGTCAGTGATAGGGACCCCATATTTGCCAGCAAGTTTTGGCAAGAATTCTTTAAATTGTCAAGTACTCAACTTAAGATAAGCTATGTTTGCCATCCTTAAATCGATGGCCAGTTTGAAGTTGTCAATCATTGTGTAGAATAATATCTACGATGCTTTGTAAGTCAGCAATAACGCCAATAGAGTACATTTCTGCCTTGGGCTGAGTTGTGGTACAATACTGCCTATCACTCTTCAACAGTGCATAACCCCATTCCAAGCCCTATATAGGAGACTTCCCCCTAGTATTCCTTTTATTTTCAATAGGGTCTACACCTGTTGCTAAAGCTGACCATAGTCTAACCACTAAAGATGCATTATTGAAGAACCTCAAAGCAAACTTAGAAGTAGCTCGCAACAGAATAAGGCAAATGGCAGATCAAGGTCGCAGAGATGTTACATTTCAAGAAGGCAAAATGATTTTCTTCAAACTGCAACCTTATTGTCAACAATTAGATTTTTGATGTGTTCATCAAAAACTTGAGAGCAAATATTTTAAGTCATATCTAATTGAGGAACGTGTAGTGGCAGTCTCATATAAATTGAAGCTTTCTAATAGGGTTGTCAAAAGAACCCATTCGGACTGGACCCGGCCAATCTGGTCTGGTTTTTATACTAAAAAATGGGATCCGGGCATGAAATCCTAAAACTCGGACATTTTCGGACACGGTTCCAGGCTCAGCATCAAAAACCCGGAACCCAGACCCGGTTTCTTAATAAAATTAAAAAAAGAAAATATAAATACCAAAATCAAAACCCAAACCCAAATACCCAAATCATGAAATCCAATCCTTAATTTGGAAAGCATAAGCAGCAGCGCTGTTGACCTACCATAAGTTGCTGCGCCTCCAACACTCCAAGCCAGCAACAGCCACCACCCACCGTCAGTATAATCTCTTCTCGGTTGCCGACTTGTTAGCCTTGGCACGTAGCTTTGCTCGGTTGCTCCATCTCTAATGCCTCTATCACAGCCTATAGCAACATTCGTGCAGCCGACTCTGCTGCCATGACAGCCATCGTCTCCATCGCCGCTTCCTCGGCCGCCATTGCTCTGCCATCATAACCCATCAACCTCAACCACCAGGTATTGATTTTTTACTTCTTTATTTTGCCTTTTATATAATTTTTCCAACTTAGTTTAAAAAATGATGAAATTATTATTATTATTATTTGGTGTTATACTATTTTATATATGCTTTGTATTTTTTTTTTTAATGTTATGCTCAAGTTGATTTTTGATAACAAACATAGGAGCTGATTTTTTATGATAATAAACGTGTATAATGCAGTAATAGGAGCTGTTTTTTATTTTTGGTAGTAATAAACATATGTAATAGGTGTTATATTTCATTATCACAAAAATATAGCCGCAACACATATAATTGGTAATTTATGGGGGAAAATCATTAATTATGCAATAAAATTATAGAGAGAAATATTAAAACTGACTTGTACAAGTTTTTCGCACAAGTTTTTTGACAGTCTCCTTAATTTCTTTGCTATTTTAACAGCAGAGCAGTGCAATGTCGGACAACATAGAAATCAATTCATCGAGTGCTCTAGTTTTATTTTGTAATGTCGAAGATAAAAATGATAATG
Source organism: Atalantia buxifolia (assembly GCA_030444775.1). Lineage (NCBI taxonomy): Eukaryota > Viridiplantae > Streptophyta > Magnoliopsida > Sapindales > Rutaceae > Atalantia > Atalantia buxifolia. The sequence goes on from CM059839.1 coordinate 14,200,165, forward strand.
AGGTTGAGGAAATTTCAGTGTCAACCGTGAATAATAAGATGAGAGGGCAAGAAACCAAAAAAAGGAAGAAAGTCTCTAATGCTTGGGAGCACTTTACAAAAATAATGGTTAATGGAGAACAAAAGGCAAAGTGCATGCATCGTAGTACAATTTTAAAAGCAAGATACTAATCAAGGACTTCGACTTTGAATAGACACGTTGCATTTTGTTTTAAGCTGAAAATAAATGAAGTGCTTCAGAGAAGTCTCAAAATGATTCGTGGAATATATAGGCTTTCGAGAAATGATGGAACATGCTAACCCAGTGGTTAAGCTAATGAGCAAAAACACTTTGAAGAGCGAGATCTTGAAGTTATATCAAATTGAGAAGGTTAAGACTTTGCATTTATTGGAGAAAAATCATGGTAGAGTAACCGTTACTACGAATTTATGGACAGTTAGTAACAATAAAAAAAGGGATATATGGTTGTGACAGCCCATTTCATTGACAACTCTGGAAATTGCATAGTCGAATCTTAAGGTAATGTGTCTATAATTTTTTATTTGCTTAATTTTTCTTTTAAGTTTTTTATTACTTATCTTATATTTTTTTCAAGTTTAAATTGTTATATATTTTAAGTTTGTGTATTTAATACTAACACTTGAATATTTGATAGGTTTATCTATGTTCTAAGCCCCCATACCATTGATGCCCTTTCTAATGAGTTAGTGCAATGCCTATTGGATTGGAACGTGGATGGAAAAATAGCCTCAGTGACATTGGATTATTGTACCACTAATGACGCAATGGTGGAGAAATTATTGTTAAGGTGAACATTAAGTGCGCAAGCATGAACACTATAGTACCTTTTGATTTCAAACATATTTTTACTTCCAAACTTGGTAGTACAAAATCGCCACTCATAATTATTGTCAATACAAGTAATAACAAGTATGTTCTTCCCTAACTTTAAGGTTTTAAACTCAAATTTTTTCCTAATAGCTTCCATAGATTCTTATAACTCTTTTTCAAACTAAACAACTTTTTCTCTATTAACCCATCACTGTCACCAACAACTTCTATGGATGGTAAATTATTACAATTCAAATGCAAGTTGCCCCTCTCTAGTGAACTATTGCAAGCAAATAAATTGACTCTAGGCATATATATAGTATTAAAGGGCGGGAAACTCATATTGTAAGGCTCTATATTCCCCACGGTTAGATCACTAATTGTTGTCCCATCAAAATCATCATGAATAACATTCACAATTTCTAAATTCAGCCCCTTTTATCATTAGGTTTTGTTTCATGAACAAACTCGAATACTGATTGATATCAACAATAAATTCTTTGGGCTTAAACCTTCACCTCCATATGGCTCTACAAATTATTATTGATAGCCATATGGCCCCGAGCTAAGGTAAACATTAGCAATAGTGTCGCCAAAATGTGTTTATGCTTGTACATAATAGAATGAGGAATCTTTAACTCAGCTCTGCTAATTGTTTCCTTTAAAAAACATCATAATTGGAATGAGCGACATTGGATCAAATGTTTTAAGTTTGAACTTCATTTCAATGTTAAATTCCTTAATATAAATGGAAATAACTCTAGACACTCTTTCTTTCAATTGTGCATACATTGTAAAATGGGGTACCATAATTCCTCTTGCCTTTGTACCATTAAATCTATAATGGTCGTTTTGCTCAATTCATTCACCACAGATCATAACATGCACATGTACTGAAGTCATTTCCTATAATAATACAACACATAATTGTACAATGAATACAAAAATAAAATCACATAATGCATATTTACACGACAGCAGTGTTAAAATACATGACTATAATCTAGTAAATAATCAGAGTATATACTTAGTAAAAAGTATTCTTTTGACGCTAATAGAATGCTAAGGTGTCATAATAGCTGGAATATTTTACATATTTGCATCACTACAGTCGTGTAAGTTCATACATATATGACAGAAATCGTGTAACTTGCTAAAATATACAATTACAGTCCACTAAATTGTTAGAAGAGATACTTAGCAATTATATATATATATATAAATTATATATATATATATGTTTATTTAGATAAAATGGTGGAATGTGATAACAACTGGAACATTTTGCTCACTTGCACGACTGGAGTCATGTAAGTTCATATATACACAACTTCTGTCGTATAACTTGTTAAAGTACATGATTACAATCCATTAAATAGTTAGATGACATATTTTTTTCTAAAAATGTATTTTTTGCACTAATACGCTGCTCATAACAGTTAGAGTATTATACATACTTGCACAACTACAATCGTGTAAATTCATACATACAATATAGTAGTCTTGTAACTTGCTAAAATATATGACTATGATCCAGTAATAGTTAGAGGACATATTTAGTGAAAAAATATATTTTTTGCACTAATAGAATGATAATATGTCATAACAACAGGAACATTTCGTACATTTGCACGACTACAATCGTGTAAAACAGGTGTAGAATAAAAGTTTGAGAATAAAATAAGATTTCAACAAATATAGTTTGAAAATCCATTACATACAATGAAATGATGCAAATATATTGAGAATGTGAGTTGTTTTGTTGTTAATCACGAACCAAAAAAAACCTTAAAATAATATAATATCAAGAAAACGAATAAATAACACATAAAATAAATGTAAAGCTTAAAATACCTTATTAATTGGATAAATAATACCCTTAATTGCAAACCAAGATCTTAACACATTGGTTGTTTATGAGTGACTTTGAAAGTGTCATGGAATGATTTTTTGTTGTGTCGAGTGAAATGGTGGAAGGAGTGAAAGAGTGTGCTAGAGTGATTTTAATTTGTGTTTTATATTTTTCTTTTAGGGATACTTTAGTCAATACACAACACAAAGAGTTATATCTACAAAATTATCAAGTATGGGGTATAAGTAAATAAGTACCTTACTTTTGGGGCATATGTAATTAAAAACCCTTTTTATATTTTTCTTTTAAGGATATTTTAGTCAATACACAACACAAAAAGATATATTTACAAAATTATCAACTATGGGGTATAAATAAATAAATACTCCTGTTTTGGAACATGTTTAATTAAAAACCCCTCTGTCAAGACTATGGATTAGGGTTTATAAATTTTACTAATTAATGTCATACGTGTAAGTGAAAAATGCAAAAGTGTTCCTAAAGAATTTAGTAGGATATACATAAATAAAAGATTACATAATGCCTTTTAGTGATGTTGGTGCAGTACTTTACGTGGTGCATGCCATGTTGGATTATCACTTCACTTGTGATTTCTAATGCTAGAAATAAAATAGATTTGAAAAGAAAAAAATGAAAAGGAATTTATCATAATATCATAATCATTGATTACACAAGTGATTTAGTTGTACAAGTATTTAAATTTAATTTGTTAATAAATTTATTGCACTTAAAAGATCGAATTATAGTTTAATTAATTTTATTTTACTAAAAAATCAATGTAACTAAATATGTATATTTTTGTAATTGTATTTTTAATTTATTTTTTAAATAAAAATTCTGTTTTTTAAGATATGAAAATGTTGTCTTGTAGCTTGTTTTGAAAGGCTAAACTCTACATCAAACTTAGGAGATATATCTACTCCTACTAGAATGTTATAGAGTAAAATCTTGACAAATTAATAACATGGAACCTGGAAAATTTAATGTATCAAATATTGATTAATCGATAAATTAATAAACTATTAATTCATGAAGATATCTCATTATAGAAAATATAATTATGTTTATAGTATTGATTTACCTTAAATAAATTTTTATTTCAAAATGAAATTTACAAAATCTTTGAGATTAGATTTAAGTTGAAATCAATTTAAAGAAGAAGTAAGCAACAATAAAAAAACATATTTTACCAAAGTCAGTAGACATATCATATGGATTTAGTTGTCCTCTAATTTTACTTAACTGAATAATTTTTAAGTAAATTTATTTAACTAACCATACGAGTTAGAGTCCTAGAGAGACAGGGACTATTAAACTAATCTGAGCTTTGCCCACTTCCCTACTTTATAAGTGGATCCTATAATAATAGAAAATTTCAAAAGTCTTATCATCCATATTAATTTATTACATTGCCAGTAAGTCAAGACTAAAAGAAACTAATATTTAATTGAGATTGTCAATTTATCAAATATTAATTTATCAAGATTTTACTATATTTACTTCATCCGCATTTGCAGAAGAGGATTTATCACTAGTCCCCCCTTGAGGAGGCACAATTGAGGGACGAAACAAAGACTTTAATGGCATATTAAATTGATATTTAGTTTGAAAAAAAAAAACATAAAACTTCATGAAATCAATACTGATTTGCTCAAAGAAACCCTTTGATTTACTTGGTGAATACTAAATATTCATTTGGCTTCATTATCTCATTACTTTTAGGAGAAAAGACAGTGATACTCTTGCTATCTGATGAAATGTAAAAATGGTCACGTAAGCTTCTTTTTTTTTAAAAAAAAATAAGCAGTTCTTTTTTTGTACCATGATAAATTTATATATTTTAACTATATTTAATGACCCAATACCCAATTGTGATTCTATGACTTAGAACTTATTTGTTAAACGTGTGAAATCTGAAATTTTATTAATTTTAGATTTTTTTAAATTTATTTGTTTATTTTTTGTAACATATATATGATTTTTAGATATTTATATCTGAATAAAAAATATAAACTTTAGAGAATTTTATTTTAATGAGAAGTAAATATTTTATTTAAAAAATATCTCTATAAAATATGATTATTTCTTAAATTATAAAATTTAATTTATTTTTTTAATTTATAGGGATATAAATATCAAATAATTATATATAAGATAATTTTTATTTATAAAAACAAGTAAATTCAGAAATTAAAAATAAATATATCATTTAAATATTTATATTTAGATTTCATAAAATTCAGATACATTTAGGTTAAAAAAAAAACTCTACTCTACTCAAAATGAATAACTTATATGACTATTTTTAAAAATACCGAGATCTCTATAACTATTTTTTTAAACTATAGGGGTGCCCTGGTCATTTTATTTTTTATTTTCTTGAAAAATAAAGTCATTGATGCGCGCTTCTCAAATGTCAACTAACCACGGCTACTAGGTTTTCTAATTCCCACAATCAGTGTAAACCTGCCTCTCGAAAAGCAAGTAGAGCACCTCTCTCAAAGCCCACGCCAAACTTCCATTTTTAACTCTCGGGTATTAAGCTAACAGTTAACAGTCGTCGTTTATTCTTTACCTTATGGGAAGCACCGGACAGGAGAATCCGGCGCCGCCGCCGCCGCCAAAGCTCCCCATCCCGGGGAAGCGTAACATCCTCATCACCAGCGCCTTGCCTTACGTCAACAACGTGCCTCATCTCGGCAACTTAATCGGCAGTAATAACTCGATTCTTCTACGAGCTGTTCTTCGAATACATATACGTTTCGTTTTTGAGTTTGTTAATTAATTGAATCGCTTTTGGTTGTGGCAGGTGTGTTGAGTGCTGACGTGTTTGCTCGGTTTTGCCGGCTTAGAGGTTATAATGCAATTTATATTTGCGGTACGGATGAATACGGAACGGCGACCGAAACAAAGGCAATGGAAGATAATTGCAGTCCTAAAGAAATTTGTGACAAGTAAGATTTTCTTTGTCTTTTTCTTTTTTTTTGAAATAATTTATTTCTTTTTTAATTTTAGAATCCTCTAATTCATAAAACATAGTTATAACCTCCTGATTAATAATGCTGAGATAGGAGTTTATTAAATGAAGTTAGCTTTCGTGTTATCTAATTGTTGATATCTTGTATCTGTTTGTGTGAATTTGGGTAAGTAACTTCTGCCATGATTGTTCGATATTGGTAACAAAGTTGTTGATATACTCCTATACAATGAAGCAGTTTTAACAATAATGAAAGACTTGTTATCAGTAATAGAAAACGTGGCATATGTTACTTACAGATGTTGCAATGTAGTAGTGCTTGGAATTTGTGGGAGTATGTATGTAGGCATTATGTTTGGAATCAAATGTATTTATAATTTTGAAGCATATTTATGTGCAGTTAACATTAATGTGATAATGTTTTCTGTTTACTGTTTTTCCTTTACAGTATGTTTTGTTGAAAATGATTTGCATTATTTGCATGCTTTTTAAGTGTATTGCCTTGATTTTAATCCATAATAGTGTTCTATAATTTTATGATTTCCCTGACTTGGGTGATGCTAGAGGTATTGCTATAAAATCTTTTGCTTACTGAGTGATATAACAGTTGATTTGTGCCATTTAGGGTGCATTCTGTGTATTCTCTAATTCATAGGGGAGGTTCTCATTTGCGTTCTGTTCTTTCTATATTTTGTATGGCTCTCTTTGTGCATGATGACTTTGTATTGCAATTTCTTGGACTATGTATTCAAATTGAGAATTGTGTCTTTATAGATATCATGCTATTCATAAGGATGTCTATAAGTGGTTCGACATAAGTTTTGATAATTTTGGACGGACATCAACTCCGCAACAGACTGAAGCGTGCCAAGCAATTTTCAAAAAGTTGTTGGATAACAACTGGCTTATAGAGAACACCATGCAACAAGTACAGACTTTTGCCATAGTCTTTAACTTGCTTTTATTTCATTGTTTACTTGGGTTGTATATGTATTTACTTAAGACTTTCTTTTACTTCATTTCCTTTTCACTCAGCCTTATTGTGACACATGCAAAAGGTTCTTAGCTGACCGACTTGTCGAGGGTACTTGTCCATTTGAAGGATGTAATTATGAGTCTGCCCGAGGGGATCAATGTGAAAACTGCGGAAAGCTTTTGAATGCAACAGACTTGAAAGATCCTAAATGCAAGGTACGTTGTGGATTTTTCCTTATCTATATTGAAATATTTTAGTCTGACCGATTGGAGAGGTCATAAGTTATTCACAGCCGCTTTTAGGATGCTTTGCCACTACAGTGTGTACTACTATAACCTAACATGATGCTATGACACTTTAAAATCTATGTTTTGTGGATTTGCAAATTACAATTTCTAGCACTCTGTCTACAAACCTTTTGTCATGTAAATAATCGATGATTGTTAAAGTACAAAGGATCATTTATGATTGGTAGATTGTTAGGCTATCTGAGACAGTGAAATCATGTGCAACATTTTTGGGCTGAAATTGAGTCATGTTTCTCTTTCATGCGGAGATTTGTAATGGGCGTCAATTTCACTTTTTGGATGGTACAAGAAATTTTATTTTTAATTGAAACCTCTCTGGTAGTGCACGTTTCTTTCTTTGTTATCATGTCGTGCTTTGTTTTTATGATTGTCGGTACTTAACTTTTTTCTACAAACAGGTCTGTAGGAACGCTCCACAAATTCGTGATACAAATCACTTATTTCTTGATCTTCCAGCTCTGAGGAATAAATTAGAAGAGTATATCAACACCATGTCAGTAGCCGGGTCTTGGAGTCAAAATGCTATTCAAGCAACACATGCATGGCTTAAAGAAGGGCTGAAAGTGCGATGCATTACTAGGGATCTAAAGTGGGGGGTTCCAGTTCCACTTGAGAGATTTAAGGAAAAGGTAACATAAGATATCCAATGGATGTTGTATGTGTTATTTATATGAATTCTATCATGAATTTCCTTTTTCTTCTTTCAAGATATTAAGGAGATTGATTATTTTATTCTTTTTTCTGACTTTGTGATGATATTATTTTGTTCCTTTTTCTGACTTTGTGATGATAGGTTTTCTATGTGTGGTTTGATGCCCCTATTGGATATGTCTCAATCACTTCTTGCTACACTAACGAATGGGAGCAGTGGTGGAAGAATCCTGAAAATGTTGAGTTGTACCAGTTTATGGGAAAGGACAATGTGCCATTTCACACTGTAAGTGCTTATAAAGTTGCATTAATAGTTATGACAAGACCTGATGCTACATACATCAAATTAATACTTTTTTATATTTTGTTGAAGTTCTATGGTCATGCTCATTTTCTTCAAGGGAGAATCCATGTTTAAATTCTGTTTGCCAGTTCTGAAATTCTTAAGGACTTGAAGTTTACCTTTTAAAGTTTATCTAGCCTTTAATCTCCTATGTCTTATGTTACCACAAAAAAGTGAAAACTGTGAAAAACTGTATATAAATTCTATCTTTTGACTGATATAGTTGCCTTTGATGTACCATGCTGATAATATCTTGTCAGTATTGTAGAGATTAATTCTTTTAACATTCGAAGTGTTTATGTCTGTATTTTAGGTGATGTTTCCGTCTACACTTCTAGGAACTGGTGAAAACTGGACTTTGATGAAGACCATTAGTGTCACTGAATACTTAAATTATGAATCTGGTTGGTTAACTTTCTGTTTGTGGGTTACCCAATGTTAGATTATGACTTTCCAAGTCATGATGTTTTATGAATATCTTGAACCACTGCTTCTGCAGGAAAGTTCTCCAAGAGTAAAGGCATAGGTGTTTTTGGTAATGATGCAGAGGATACAAATATTCCTGTAGAAGTATGGAGATATTATTTGCTTACTAATAGGCCTGAGGTAACTCTGTTGTTACAACATCCATTATTATTCTTTCATTAGCTAATTCATATATTTGCTGCTTTTTGTGAACTAACTATTCCTTAGTACAATTTGTTTGTATGCACATAGGTCTCTGACACTTTATTTACATGGGCTGACTTACAAGCAAAATTGAATAATGAGTTGCTCAATAATTTGGGCAACTTTATCAATCGAGTTTTGAGTTTCATCGCTAAACCTCCAGGTTTGTCATTTGCTTCATTTTAAGCCTTTTGCATATGAGTATAGGCTGTAAAGTTGGTTTGATTATCGTCTGATTTCTTCCAGAGGACTATTTTGTTGGTGGGAGACAAGTGTTGTCCTTCATTGTTCTTTGTAACATGTATTTGTGGTTTTGGGTACTGGCCAGCTGCTTTCTTTGTTCTTGCTTTAATTGTTATTCTATCTATCTATCTATCTATCTATCTATCTATCTATCTATCTATCTATCTATCTATCTATCTATCTATCTATCTATCTATCTATCTATATATATATATATATATGTATGTATATATATATTTATATGTATGTATATATATATTTATATGTATGTATATATATATTTATATGTATGTATATATATATATGTATGTATATATATAAATTGTGAATTGAACCTGCCTTTTATCCATCAAGAATGCTTCCACAAGTATGGACACATTATTTATTGAATGGTCTTGGTGCATAATGGAATAACTCTATGCTGGGTCTAGATTGTCTTTTTGACAAAGTGCAACCCTTTAGGACATTTAATGTCTACTTTATTGGAGTTAAGGATGGTTTATTATTACTTTGAGAATTTTGTAGCTGACAAGATATTCCATGGTGGATTTTGAATTTCTTTCCCATGAGCTTTCTTTTAAGGGTTTCAAAACTGTCTCTAAATGGTCTATAATTTGATTTTGTGTCCAAAGGTCAAGGATATGGCTCCATTATTCCCGATGCTAATGGTGCCGAGTCACATCAATTGACAAAGACACTGGCTGAAAAAGTTGGTAAATATGTGGAGCAGTATTTAGAAGCCATGGAGAAGGTGACTAATGATTTGCTTGAAATTACTTGTAATGATTTTAACCTGCCAATCTAGTTGCTTTGGCTTTTGTATAAAGTATTTGTTTACACCTTTGTGTAGGTTAAACTAAAGCAAGGCCTAAAAACTGCAATGAGCATATCAAGTGAGGGGAATGCATATTTGCAAGTACGTCTGTAACACCTTCACTCCCTGATTATCGACTTGCTTACATCTGCATGTCTGCACTATCATAAATATATTCTTTGTGGTTGTGGAACTGATGTGCTACTGCTATGATGCAATTTTGTGTTGGAATTCAGGAAAGCCAATTCTGGAAGCTTTATAAGGAAGACCAACCTTCTTGTTCCATTGTTATGAGAACTGCAGTGGGTCTAGTACATCTTCTCGCATGCTTGTTAGAACCTTTTATGCCTTCATTTTCTGTTGAGGTAATTTACTTTGGCTGCAGATCTATGTGCATATATATTGTTCTATACATGACTGTTATCCTGTACTGAGGCCCTTTTATTTCTTTGGTGGCACTTGAAGGTATTTAAGCAGCTTAATTTGCAACCTGAAAAGCATATTTCACTTTGTGATGAAAAAGGAGATGTCGATAGGGCAAGAAGACCTTGGGAGATAATCCCTGCTGGTCATAAGATTGGTTCACCAAATCCATTATTCAAAGAACTGGTATTTGCTATTCTAACAACTATCTGCTAATTTTATGTTCATTTTATTATTTGGGAGTGGTGTCAGTTGAATATGATTGTCCCTTTTCTTTTAGCCTTGTACTCAATTAGTGTAATTAACTGCTGTCCAGAAAGATGATGAAGTAGAATTCTTCAGAAGTAAGTTTGCTGGAAGTCAAGCTGATAGGATTATTCGTGCAGAAGCAGAAGCTGCAAAAACTGCTGAGCAACTGAAGAAAACCAAAATTTCAGGTTATAATTAAATTCTTTTACTTATTGGAAGTTCATATATCACCATGTATCACTTGATAATCAAAAGAAAGCTAGTGGCCAAATGAAATTTAAAGTCACATAATACAAAAGAGGGGTGCTGTGCAACAGTGGTAAATAGTTTTGTTCCAATAGCATAGTTTCTGAAATAGTTGTTTGAAATAGAAATAGGATTGACATCAATGCTGAACAAATAGAATTGACATCAACACTAAAGAAATAGAATTGTCAAAATGTAAGCGTTTTTTATAGAATCTTATTGTCTGTAATAGATGGTGGTGGAAAGAAACAAAAGCCAGCAAAATCTGCAGCTGGAGCCAAATCAAAAACCACTGCTGAACCAGAAATTTCGATTGCAAGACTTGATATCCGTGTGGGAAAAATTACAAAAGCTCAAAAACATCCTGATGCCGATGCACTGTATGTAGAAGAAATTGATGTGGGTGAAGGACAGCCTCGAACAGTAGTTAGTGGCCTTGTCAAGTATATACCTCTTGAAGAGATGCAGGTTTTTGTTCAATGCTCTTGCTGATCATTGTAATACCAACATTTTAATGTTTAGGCTATGTGATACACTCATAATGTACTTTTTTGATGATTAGAAATGTAATTTGTAAGGCTGACTCACTACCTTATTCCTGGCAATGATTCTTTGGCAGGAGAGAATGGTCTGTGTTCTTTGCAATCTGAAACCAGTAGCAATGAGGGGAATCAAATCACATGCTATGGTTCTTTGTGCTTCGACCAGTGATAACACCAAGGTAAGCATAGCATGATACCTTGCACAATTATTAGCATACTTGTTCGGGATACTTATTATGATAATGTTCTTGGCCTCTGGAGTGTAGTTGTCTTATGATTACTCCTGTAAATGACGGAGAAATACTATATTTAAGAATTAGCTTCTGTTTTTCTTGCTCTGCTCCTTCAATCCGATATGTTCACATGAACAATTTTACATATTAGGATATAACTAATAGGGATGGCAATGGATCGGATTTGATCCAAGATCCATCTGATCCAAATCCAATTGGATCGGATTTGGGTCGGTATAAAATGGATTTGGATTGGATTTGGATATCAATGTGCGGATCTAAGACGGATTTGGAGCAGGTCTGGATCTGTCTTAATATCTAAATCCATATCCATATCCACCTACCTTTTAATTTAATTTTATTTTTAAAAATTTCTTAACAATTACGTAATTATAAATGATAATAAATTTCATTCATAGCGTATTAGTATTTTTATAATTGAATTATTTATTTTATATTAACTATTTTTTGTCTAACTAATTTAATTTTTATTTAATTTTTGTGCTCAAAATCATATTCATGTTGTTCAACACATACTAGATTGATATATTCAGAAGATGTGGACATGGATGAGGTACAATTAACTATATCATTCATATATTTAGTTAAATATAGTCATAATAAAAATAATAAAGTATTAAATATAAATCATATTTAACTTATATGACATTATCTAATGTTGTAGGAATGATGGTGGTTATCCTGTGATATCAAAATAATGGAGAGAATAGAATATTATATTGATCCTACTCTTGCATTTTTTTTATTACCTTTCTTATTTGCTTGTTTTGGTGTAAAACCATAAACTACAATATTTATTAGACTTTTTAGACAAATTATATAATTAATCGTTATTAATACATTTTCGTCTTTAATTTTCATTATAAAAAATTATTGCTCTTTTATTATAAAGTTTTAGAATTCATGATGGATTTAGAGCAGATTTGGATTTTAATTTTTTTTCTTGGATTTGGAGCGGATATAGATATTTATTTATTTTTTTGGATTCGGATATGGAGCGAAAAACATGGGTCTATGATGGATCTGGAGCAGATACGGATCTCAGTTTTTATTATGGATTTGGATTTGGAGCACACTAGATCCAATCCATATCTGCCCCATTGCCATCCCTAATAACTAACATATTAGGATATTGACAATAGTTGCTTTTATCATGCCACCTAAAACTGATTTGAAGTCTTCACATTTGTATTAAGATTATGGGATAGTTCAGTGAATATTTTTGTATTTTATTCTGGACTACATTGTACTTGAGTGGGTGTATAAAATAAATCTAGTATGGATGCTATTGTTGCTGGAATCACCTATTTGGAATGCTGGTGCAATCCCAGGTTGAATTGGTTGAGCCACCGAAATCTGCAAAAATTGGAGAAAGAGTTGCATTTCCTGGGTTTGAAGGCGAGCCTGATGATGTGTTAAACCCTAAGAAGAAGGTTTGGGAGACAGTGCAAGTGGATTTACGCACTAACACAGAGCTGGTGGCCTGCTATAAAGATATTCCTTTCACGACATCAGCTGGTATTTGCACTGTTTCCTCCATTCAAAGTGGGTCTATACGGTAGCTAGACTTCTTGAATCATTGGAAAGCGAGAATTCCTAATCATCTGATTGTGTTAACTTTTGCTTTTTTATCCTAGTGACTTTTCCTCTGAATGAGTTGTGTGAAATGTTGTATGTGGACAAGAATTTTGTCAGTAGCAGACTAGATTATGTCGTGTTACCTTTTTCCCACATTAGAAGAAAACCCAATTGCCTTGAGCAATGAGCAGTCTGAACTCACGTTCTTATATACAAGGATTTATACACAAGGGTTTGAACCCAAGTTTCAGATTCAGCTTTTCATGATTTATGCTTGGTGCATGGCATTATGGGTATTAAAATACTGTTTACATTAAATTAATGCTAGTGCTATGTTTGGAAGAACATGGGAATGGGTTAAAGGGGCTGTGCTAATGCGGGATTAACTTGCTTTTTTTTTTTTTTTTTCTTTTGCTTTTGCTCTTGCTTTATAATAATCTTATAATAGTAATAAATAAATATGACTTTTTAATTTAATGTAATATTATATAATATTTTTATTTTTTATGTTTGTATTATAATTGTTAATATAAATAAATAAATAATTTATTATTTATAATATTATATTATATTTTTATTTTTACATTACAATTTATTAATAAATTTATAATTTATTATAACTAATAATAAATATTTAAATTTGAATAATAATAATATAAAATATTAATACAATTTAAAATATTAATATAATATATAATTTAAGTTAATCACAAAAGAATTAATACAATACAGTGTAGTACCAAATAATACAAATAGTATACAGTATTGTTATAATATAATGTTAATTCAATACAGTATAATATAATGCACTATCATTAAAATAATATAATATAACATAATAGAATACAGTGTGCTAAACACACTCTTATAGTATTAATCATAATTGTAGTTTTTGTCGTAAACGGTATGAAATACATGGCACATGATTAATAGCAGAGCAGTTTAGGTTAGGATTAAAATATTAATATTTGTGATGAACGCATCGGTTGTCCTGCATGATAATCATACAAATTAAGATATAATTTTGATTTGAAAATCGGTACTAATTTTCTGCCAAGCAAATGGATTTAAACTCAATATGACTAATTTTGAAAGCATTTCAAAGGATAAAGACTCATTTAATTCTTATATTTTGATATTAGTATTCGTTTAGTTTTTATATTTTAAAAAATACGTAAAAATATCACTATTGTTAAATTATTGACACCCTATCGTTATTTTTTATTTTTTATTTTTTACTTACTTTTACAATACTATTCTCTTATAATAATTTTTTTTTGGACATTAATAAAAACAAAAAAAACTTACTAATTTATTCTAAAAAGTAAAATAAAAAAGAATATATATTAATTTTTGTGCAAACTCACGTCTATCCAAACACTATTAATATTGTAAAAAAATTAAATTCTTAACTACTCCGCAAAAAATTAATGTATTAACTCCTTAGTAGAGTGTTCCGCAAAAATTAATATACTTATTTTTTGTTTATATTTTATTTTTTAGGGTTAAGTTGGTAATTTAATTTTTTATTAATATAAAAAATATTATTATAAAAGAATAATATTATAAAAGTAAGATAATGGCATAAATGATTTGCTATATTTTTACCCGAACTCCTAGCTACATCACTGAGTTAGGTTATTGTTGTTCAGCTTAATGATGAGAAGCATGTTAGATTTGCCCTTTGAAGACAAGTTCTGTTTAATAGAATAATGTTTGAATTTAGGGTGTACCAAAACTAGTACATATATCAAAAAGTTCATTTCGAATTAGATGACATGTCCATCATGTGGTCGATAATTTTTTTTTATAAATTTTAAACAACATATTGCGCTATTTTTGGTCAACATGTCATTTCATCGGTAAATGCATATTTTGGGATTATGTAATATAGAGCATATTCAGGCAAAAGTGTTGCAGAGAGTGGTGATAATGCACCTAGGGTAAAATCGTGTTCGGGTCAGATTCGGATCAACTCGATCGGATTTTAAATTAATCGGATTGGATAAAAATCTATTTGAACTCCACCCAAACTTATAATCCGATTCGATAAATTCGGATCGAATTCGGGTTATATAGGATCGGTTAGATTCAGGTTATTCAGGTCAATTTGAGTAAAAAAAAATCATTACTATTTATACAAAAAAATCAATTACTAATAAGTAATAAAAAATTAATGCCTGATTATTTTCATTTTATTGTTAAAATTTATCAATATATAATTATAAATTATTAACATATAAAATTACAATTAACATTTCACTTTCTTATATGACATATAACAAATTAACAATTATAATTAATGCATATATATTATATACCATCTCTTAAATAACTATCAAAGGCCAGTTTCGGGCTTCCAATTTCCAAAATTCAAAAGACTTTTTGAGAGAATGAGAGTCAACAGCCGTGAATGGTGGAGTGGATCGGGGGCAACTTGCCGGGTGGATCTTCAATTGGACCGAGTGATGGTGGAGTGGAGGATTCAAGGCGTGGATCCAGTGCTTGGTTGCAGCAGATCCGTAGATCGGGTCATGATCTGCTGCGTGTGGTGGCTTCGGTTGGCGTCGGTTCTCAGCGGCGGTTGTTGCGTGTGGTGGCCGGATGAAGCTAGCTCCGTGAACTGTGCGTGTGTGTTTGCTGCATGTGGTGAGCGACGGAGGGTGTGAATGGGTGTGGCCTGTATGTTGCCGGTCGACAGTGGGCTGGCTGCTTGTGCTTGAGTGCTGGTTTGTGTGTGTGCTAAGCGTTAATGGCAGTGGCAAAGGCAGACTTGGCTTTATTGTTTGTGAGGGACGTGAGGCCGTGAGGGTTTGTGTGTGTTCTTTGTGAATTGTTGTGAGTCTTGTGATTTGTGAACACTGACTTTGTGTGTGTGTTGTGTGGTGTAGTGCACTAGTGTAGTGTGTGAGTCTGTGAGTGTGTGATACTGTAATTTTTGGCTCTTTTTTTCTCAACCCGAAAGGAAACCCGATCTGATCATGATCCGATCGGGTTGAGACAAATTTACCCGATCAGGTTTTTTTCACCACTCGATCCGATTTTAACCCAAAAATTTTTAGATTGGGTCGGGTCGGATCGGGTCGGGTCAGATAATTTACCCATCCCTTATGCACCAAGAGTATCTAAACCTTCTAATGAGAATCCCCAATCAAGAATACTGTGATTATTGTTTATATTTGATGAGTGACTATGGAAGGCCATTCTAGATTATTATTATTTTGTGTGGAAAATCAAGTAAGGCAAACACAAGAATTCCAACATGAACACTATATATATTTTAATAGGAACACTAGATTAACTATAATGACGCTCGGCATGAATAATCTAGAAGGAAATTGAGAGGAAGGGTCCTACTACGGTACACACTACAACGTAAAAATCTTTATTATTATTTTTTTGTTATTAGTAATAATTTTTTGATATTTGTTATATACATTTTTTTTTCATGAATACATAAATTGTACATCTAACAAAAATGTTGTTACCAATGCTTCCATGCTTTGCTCATTTGAATAATACCAATCACCGCATTTTCTTTATATTATTTTTAAATGGTATACAAATTCATAACAAAAATGTCAAAAGACAATTTTCATTTTGGGTAAAAAGTGCCCATCATTATGGAGCCAACCTTTTAAAGCAATAGGTCAATTCGAGATCTCTTATTTAACTAAATATTTTCATCATCATTATTATTATTACTACTACTGCTCCTCCTCAAAATTAATTAGAAAAAATCACAAATTTAATTGAAGGAAATATAAAATTTAGATGAAATTAAAAAATGAATTTTATTTTAAAAAATAGACAAAGGCGGGTAGCATCCAACGTTAGGGCTTATGTGGCACCAACAATAATATCGGTCTACTTTCATGAAGCATAACTATATAAGAGATTTCCTAACCAAAATTAAATTCCTAAATTAAGGGTATAACATTTGCTAATAACGAACAGATTGGAACATCACATAGATAATAATACGCTTTTAAACTATAACTAAATATAGAATTACCATCATGGGTCTGATCGAAAATAGGCCATGCTATGTTATATCATGCATAGTATATAATAATTTTTTAATTGTCATTCAAAATTAAAATTTTACAATATGTAAAATAATTAAATTTATATAAATAACAATTTAATAATTTATTGGATGTTTTATTACATGTAACATAATAGCCAGAAAAACCAATGCGATGCCTTCTCAACAAAAAAAAAAAAGTGTAATAATTAATATACGGCAACTTTTGACATTTTGATTAAGCCACCTGAGCGTACGGCACACGCGACGTCGATACGTTGTAAGAGTATATCCCATCCCATCTCCCACTCACTTTTAATACTCACTTTCGCATTCATCAACACTACATAATCCCAATCCAACGGCCAAAATCATCGCCCCACTTGTCTGCCCGTAAAATCCCCCGCCACACGCGCCCTATTTCATCCCTCACAATTCCGCTTCACAATTTTTTCTTTCCTCTTTTTTTTTTTTTAAATTAAATTTTGTCTTTCTTAAATTCAGCTTTTCTAAAGGGGGTAAAAGAAAGAAAAATAAAAAACAATTCAAATCAAATCAAAACAAAAATGGCTGAGGGTTTTAGGAACAGCATAGATCTGGTTGTTGGCTAAAAGGGTTAGCTCTTATATCAGTTTCTTTCTTTGCTTCTCAATTATATTCGTATATATACGTCCATTTATTTTGTGATTATGCTTATAATCAAAGCAGTAATATTTGAGTTTTTTTTTTTCATC
Source organism: Atalantia buxifolia (assembly GCA_030444775.1). Lineage (NCBI taxonomy): Eukaryota > Viridiplantae > Streptophyta > Magnoliopsida > Sapindales > Rutaceae > Atalantia > Atalantia buxifolia. The sequence goes on from CM059839.1 coordinate 14,217,903, forward strand.
TTTTTAATGTGTTAATATGATGTTATTCTCTTTGATCAAAACGTACCGTTTTGTTGGCTTCAACTGTCTCACTTTCCTTATATGGAGGACCTGTTTGTGTTCGTCAATCTGGAAATTTGATTTTGTTTAATATTCTCATTTTTAGTTTTTTTAATAATTATTTAATTGAATTTGATTAAAATCCCTGTAAATTTAAAATACAGTAGTGTGGGAGAACTGAGCTGGAGGGCAGATTTGGAAAGTCTGCTTACTATTGTGTTTATTTGGATGGGAATAGAGCTAGGAGACTAGAGTTGTATATGGATTTATCAAAGCCTTAGATATAAAATTTGAAGCTTAAATAGATTTATAGATACAGCAGGGTTGTGTTTTTATTCTCATTTTGGCACATTAGGGACTTAATTGCCAATATTTATCCCACTTGTAGGATCAAGCTGTAGTTCCCGAACTCAAACTTAGTGATTCTGGGTGAGGTTGGCTTATCAACTAAAAAGAAAGACAAAAAAGGTTGAGGAGTTCCACCGATGCATAGTGGGTTTACATATACTGATGTCGACTAATTGGATCATATTGCAAAAGCAGAGGGATTCAATCCATTTGTTGAAATACTGGTTGACTGTGGTGGTTTTACTATAGAATGACTAGACCTTTATCTTAATTTTATAAAGATTTATAGAATATCGGATGCAATAGTTATGTATTTCTAGTGGATACTTGTTTCTTCTCTATTGTTCTAGGACTGTTTAGTCGTGTTTTGTGTAATTATATATGTGTAATGAATTTAGAAATTATGAATTAAGCCTTCCTTTTTGAAGCTTGTGATATGAATATGATTGTCATTTGCTGTTGTCACTCATGGTTCCTAAATTTTTATGTATCTTTGTTTACACTATGTCAGCATTGTTTGATCAAGATGCTAAAAGTAGTGATTTCGTTCTTACATCCGTGAAGCAGCATTAGCAAACTCATGTCAAGTCTTCTTGCAGAAGAGGCCACAAATAAAAATACTTAAATTTGCTACATGCTAAAAGAGGGAACTCGGAATTTTGAACAATTAGAGCTGATTCCATAATGATGGTTGATTTAAGTGACATTATTGACTTATTTTCAAAACTTCTACATGTCTTTTGCTAAATTGTTCACTAGTTTAACAATTGTAGTCTTCTTTGATAAAGATCCAGAGCTTCTTCAGTGTACTTGATGAGCCTTTTTCCATAAAAAAAGATTTGAAAATTGTGTCAAAAGATTCGATAATGTTTAATTTGTTGAAGATTAAAGTTGCTCAAATTACAAGTTATGTGGGAAGTGAAAAACTTGAGAAGTTTCTCTTATCTGGGTATGCTTAATGAAACACCTAGAACCTTCTCAGTCAAAGTCCTTGGCCTCTTAATATCTACATCATTATAGTAGTTCCTAGCCATATTCTGCAATATCATGGTAGATTACTTTCTATAGTTAGAGAATTCAATTTTGTATAGGACGTCAAGGGCTCTGCTTATTTTTAATTTTTAGACATTTCACTAGATGTTCAAAAGTGCATAGGCACATAAAATGAATTTCAGCAATGAGGTATTCCTAATTGGATGATCTTTAATCTTTAATGTGTAAATTTCTGTCATTTGATAGGTTTATCTCAAGTGCCCAGTTTTAGACTCTTAGCAGCTTCTAAGTGCAGAATATTTTGAAGAATGTCTTTTGATCTTCATCCACCCATAGGAAACTGGCATATGTTGCTTGCGTGCCTTATCCTTTGTGGACAAAGTTGTCTGATAATCTGCAACTATTGCCATAGAGATAAGTTTACTCATTTTTTTGTCTCACTTGACAACTAGTTGAAAAAGGATTCTGCTTGTGTAAGATCCTCATGTTGTGCAGAAATGATATGATAATTATTGCTTCCAATGATTTGAAGCTGCTATTGAGAGTGCACATTCTAAAATTTATGCTCCTGCGGCTAAAGCCTTGACTTTAGATTGACCAACTCTCTAGTAGCAATCTATAGCCTTGTACGTTTATTTGCAGTTTCTGTCAAATATACTAATTAACCTGAAAACTTATCAAAATGGCTGTGAGCAACAACAAAAAAGCATTATAACATGAATTCCTGTAATATGATATATCTGGAATATTAGGGTGGTGGACTATCTGATGGTTTATGTTGTGATTTCTTCCTTTATACGTTACTTCAAAAATTTGTGGTGCGCCATGTATTCCTGACTGCTTTGTTTAGCTTCTACGTACTACTTGCAGTAATGCAACGTAAAAGTTTCTCTCAAGTGGCAGTAATGCAACATAAAAGTTTCTCTCAAGTGGCATGCATCGGAAATGTTTTTAGTGACAGTGATTCAAAATTCTTATGGGCCGGGCATTTCCCCCCCCCCCCCAGTTTGAACCTTGTTCTGTACTTTGTTTTGTCTAGTTTCATTTTTGATGATTTTTGTCGTGTAGCATCTTTCTGGTTCCTTTCTTCTTTGATATATATAATTGTAATCAAAATAATCTTTCAATCTCTCAGTGATGAGAACATAATTCAGCGAAGAACTGGTTGTTCAGCTTGTCGTTTCTGTGCGAATTTGTCATCTCATATCTTATTGGATGTGAAATGCAGGTTTTATGAACTCTGTAATATTATAACACGATTTGCCTGAATTGAATAATCATACCCTTTGGACATATATCTTTAAGAATGGCTGATGGGTTGTCAAGCTTCTGGGGTCCGGTGACATCGACTGATTGGTGTGAGAAAAATTATGTCTACTCTTCTTATATTGCAGAGTTTCTCAACACTCTATCAAATGTACCATGCATTCTTTTGGCTCTTTTTGGTCTTATAAATGCTTTGAGACAGCGGTTCGAGAAGAGATTTAGTGTTCTTCACATATCTAATATGATACTTGCCATTGGAAGCATGCTATACCATGCCACACTGCAACATATGTAAGTGGTCTTTTACATTGTTCCATATGCTTTGAGAAATTGATATTAGTTTAGTGAATCTGCTCCTTAATTATAATGCTGGTGAAGTATATTTAGGAAATGTGTTCAGAACTAGTTCTTTTTCTTTCATTTATACATTTGTGTAGTTTACTTGAATAACTAGCTCATGCACTCTAGTGAACAAAAAGCAATGGTTGACTTTGCACACTGTAATTTCTTTTTGAACTTTGTGGAGATCTTATTCATTCAAACTGCCTTTTTAATTGGGGGAGGAAACCGAAAGCTAGCTAGATGGAACTTGACATTTGTGGTCCTGACATTGTGTAAGCAATATGGGTGAAGTTTTTAGTGTTAACCTAGATACTAACCTAGATACTAGACTTTGTATGATCTTAACCTAGATACTAGACTTTCTCTCCCCTCTGCCCGCTTCCCTCTATTCTTCATTTTTCGCCCAGGCCAAGACCAAAAAAGGGGCACAAACACAACGGAAACTATGATTTGGGTATGAGATCTAAGCCTAAATCCGATGTGTAAACATTTATTGTGAAGAAGTAAAGAACTTGAATGTGATAAGCACAACTGTATATTTTTGTAAATTTGAGGTTTCTTGGTCAAATAGGAGAATTTCTTCCCACAGGTTCTGGGTATGAATAAGCCACTAGGTGATCGTAATGCCTGAATTGAATGTACTTCTTGGAACTAGTTTGTGGTTGTTGTGATTGGTTTATTTATGTTCTTATCAGGCAACAACAAGGAGATGAAACACCGATGGTGTGGGAAATGCTCCTGTATATCTACATTCTCTATTCACCAGATTGGCACTACAAGAGTACCATGCCTACCTTCTTGTTTCTTTATGGAGCTGCATTTGCAGTTGCCCATGCACTCTTCCGTTTTGGAATTGGCTTCAAGGTACATTACGCAGTACTATGTCTTCTTTGCATCCCACGAATGTACAAGTACTACATCCACACTACTGATGGGTCTGCCAAGCGGCTTGCAAAGTTATATTTAGCCACCATAACCGTAGGAAGTCTTTGCTGGCTTTGTGACCGCCTGTTCTGTGAGAAGATTTCTCTATGGTATTTTAATCCCCAGGGTCATGCATTGTGGCACACTTTCATGGGGTTCAATTCATATTTCGCAAACACATTCCTGATGTTTTGTCGTGCTCAGCAAAGGGGCTGGAACCCAAAAGTTGTTCACGCAATGGGATGGCTCCCGTATGTGAAGATTGATAAACCAAAAGTCCAGTGAGAGACCACTCACGAGCAAATTTTATTTCGTCTCCTCTACTCTCTTAGACATTATGTTAGTAGGTGTACGGTTTTGGCAAGTCGTAAACAATAGCAATCACAATTCTTTTTCCCTTCTCTAAATGGATGTAAATGATAATGATCTGTTCACACACTGGTTCATTTTAACTGTAACACAAGTGTTTTTATGGGTAGCAATAGAGAGAGCAAAAGATATTTGGCAAAGTACGGTATGTTTAAAATTGAGTAATGAAATTTTCAAATGAATTTATTTGATTGAATAGAAGAGATGGCACGAGTTTAATAAAGGCTCGGTTTACCGAATTAATCAAAAATATTCATTTCGGAATTCTATTGATCTGGTAGCTGTGTTTTTACAAGTTATGGCTTTACGGTTGCATTACAACAATTCCGAAAGAGTGCGGAAACGTTAGGTTGTAGGCTTGTAGCCTAAATTTGTCAAAGTCTGTTTAACAAATGAAGAAGCCAACTCTTGGCTTCTGCGACCGAATAGAAATGCACCACTGTTTGATCGACATGTTTGGCAAACCAGTTACTGCGATATTATCAATGTGCAGAAATTGCATTTCATTTAGTTTCCTTTTGTAGCAGTATTGCAAATGAAAAATTTTCTATTTTTAGGATTGTTTTATCGCATTCGTCAAATATCCTAAAACATAATCTAGCTAGCAACATCATATTCTCCTCAATATAGGCTCCAAAAACTAGAAACATACCACAACAAAGTTTGAATATCTTAGCTAACTTTCTCCCTTCTCAAGAATCTCGACCAGTCCCAGCATAACTATGCAGAGACAGGATCAAATGGCTAAATAAAATTCAAGTTGACTGCTCGAAGTTGGTTCAAGGGTAACAAAACCTTAACCTAGATGTGCCTGATCATTCATAATTATTTCAACACCATATATTCTAATATCAATGGATTAAAAAGCGACTCAAAAGGAACTCAAGGTTTTTGGTATACATCAAGGCTTCCAGAGGTCCTCAAGGGATTTAGCATCAACCATGGCTTCCAGTGTCTTCTTCGCCAATTCTCCATCATCAATCCACAAAGAACTTTGTTTATGTAAGAGCTCTCTCTTCGCTTTCTTCTCTTCTTCCATTGATTTTTGTTTCATCCTCCAGTTTTCAAGCTTCTCAGCTTTTTCCTTCATCTGCATTTGCAAAAGTCAACATGATTCAGGCAAATGACACATATAGTACTAATTAAATCTCAACAGTGGAAGATCAAGAATGCACTAGAAAAAATGACACACTGTGAAAAAACTCACGTAATTGATATTCCATTACATATCTGATAAATAAGGTGAATGCCAACATTACTCTGATATAATATGTAGATCTGATGTAATACCTAACAAGTTGAAGCAAAGTTCTAGTTCAAATCAGAGAAAAGTCCTTCTCCGAGATAACCTTTTCGATCTTATTGGCTTAAGCAGACCATTCATGAGCAGATAAGCTCAAAGAAAGCAACCTACAGTCCCCTGCATTTTGCATGTTTGTTATAGCTAAAACGCCTGTAAAGTATGGTTTGAATATGCTGTTCTGAATCGACTGACGAGATGGTACAGTATACACTCGAACAATAAGAAACTAGAGACCTTTTTTTTTTGTTTTTTTACTAAAAAGAAAAGGAAGAAGAAAATTATTCCCATGGCAAACATAAAATAGCAAATAGGGCTGTCCAAAGTGTTGCTATGAATGTATGTGTCAAGACAACCGAAAAATTAAAAGCTCAAATGAAGAGATGAGCACATATAAAAGAGTCCAAAAGTGATAAAAACATAGAGCAAAAATCAACTGGCCCTGAATTACTGCATAATGAGGACAAAAAATTCAATAGTTTAAAAGCTCTAACAATTAACAGCCAGTTAATAACATTTTCAAAGAACAACTTTATTCCATGGTGCATATTTACACTAAAATGCCCATATTTTATTCCATTGACAAGCCAAAATCCTAAGAAAACGCAATGGATTACATTCCCATGTCCAGATAGAATGCCAAAAAAATTGGAGGATTTCAAATTTAATTCCACACCACCCCCACAACCCCCCCCGGGGGGCCGCGCCAACCCAACCCAAATACTCTCAAAACCTCCAACCTCTCTGTTTGAAATTTAACTCCTCTGTTTCCCCCCCCCCGGGCGCGCAAATCCCCTAACCTAAAGACTCCAAGTTGCATCATAATTTTCAAAACCCATCAATAAATTAATTTATTATAAGTATCAAATCATTAATTAATCAAATACCGAAACAAAAATAAATAAATAAAATAAAAATGAAGAGGCACATACCAGGGTTTTCCGAAACTCCTCTTCAGCGACCTTCCTTTCTTCAGCTTTAACTTTAGCGGCTTCGGCTTTCAACTTCTTGCGCTCTTCGTTAGCGAGCCTAACAGCTTCTTTTTTGGCTTCGTCTTTTCTCTGCTTCTCGAGCCTCATCAGCTCCATTTCTTCTATGTAGCCCTTGCGCATCTCTTTGACTTGTTTGGCGTAGTCTCTTCGCAACTGGGCCAGTCTCTTCTCGGCTTCTTTGGGGCTTTTGGGCGCATCCCAGCTGCCGATGAACGAGTTCGGCTCCGAGAATTGGTGGGTCTGTTGGTGGTTGTTGCGGGCGACCGGCGCCGCCGTACTGGAGAAAGAACGTGTTAGGTTGCGGCGGATAGAGCGACTGACGGTGGCCATTTCATCGAAAAAAGTTTAGGACTGCCTGACGGTATAAAGGAAAAGAGTTTTTAAGAGCAAATGGGGAAGAGAAAAGGGTCAATTTTTTTTTTTAACTATTTTTAGTATTTTATGCAAAAATAACAATAAGATCCCTAATTTTATACAATTTCTCAACTAATGGCACAGTTTGTCTAGTTGTATTAAATGTCAGTCAATAGGACAATAAATAAATTAGGGATTTTTAATATTTGAGTCTGGACAGCTTAATTGTAATTACCGCATCAAAATATGACAATTACACTTAAACTATCATGGTTAGAATTACTGGATGCCTAAGTTTATTGTTTTCTTAAAGTTACACACCAAATGCATGAATAAAAAATTATTTCAAATAATGTGCTCAATTAGTTGGTGAGATAATGAAACTAATTTACTTAGATTTTATAAAAAAAATTAGCAACCACTAAATAGATAACACGTCATTTAAGATGAAATTTGAAATTAATGAGAAAATTTAAATACTTTTAAAAGTTGAATAAATACTAAGAAAATTTAAATAGTAATGCTATCCCAAATGACATATATAATTAAGTTGTTACTTATAAGCAAAAACTTCTCTATAGTGATACTCAATAACCTTTATGTATTCATTAAAAATTCTAATCTCAATTTACATGGGTTATAAATAAAAGTAAATTCTACATTATAACAAGTTATAAGTTTTTAGATCCCCTCTTAAGTATGTTGCTTTCACATAGTAATAATTATTTGTATTATGTATGTGTGTGTGTGTGTGTTAAAGGTCTAAAATATAATAAAATATTTTTAAAAATTGTTTGAGATAATAATTTATTCTTTAAAGTTTTTACCATATCTTTAAAGTTTAAACTTATCGATATATAATAAATCACTACTGTGAACACCTTTTTGTTAGCTAAAATATTTCTAACTTCTCAAACATATTTAGAACTTCATGGAATTGACATGTTTCATTAATTAATTATTAATATATTTATCTCTATATCACTTACACGAAGAATAACTAAATCAAAATAATAATTTTGCAAACTAAATTTCTACTAAGTTATAACCTTGTAATAGTTAAAAATTTGTTGATTCTAATAAGACGACTATAGAGGTTTTATTGTACATATATGTGACAATAATTAATAAGTGCATATTACTTAAAATATAAATTATATATCAAACCCTTTAACTATAACATTGCTGAAATTTTAAAAAATATTAAACTCGTTAAACCTAGAGTTTGTTCATAATCTTTGTATTATAAAGATGTAGAAAAATGTGTCACAAAACTCAAATGATCTTGTTGGATAAAATATAAGAAAAATGTGTCACATAATCTTTGTTGTTGTTCATAATCTTTTTACCCATTTAAGCATTAAATATAATTATTATTATAGTTATAAGAACAACAACAACAACAACCATCATCATCATCATTATAATTACTATAACAATTAAAATAATTGTAATATTTGTATTACTATCATAATCATAAGTACAATAATTATTATAATAACAATTGTCATTATATTATTATAATAATGATGGTAATAATAATTATTACTATTTTATTATAATAATAATAATTATTATTATTTTATTATAATAATTGTAATGCTAATAATGATAATAATATTTGTAGTAAAAATATTTACTCTTTATTTTGTTTGTGAACAAACACATAATTATAATTAAGAATATTTTAATAACTTGTACCAACATATTTCTGATTACAAGACAAAATAAATACATCAATAATAATCAATTCATTCTAATTTTAATTCTTATAATTGAAGTAAACAACTAAATAAAATTCTAATTGTCATATCTCATGCTGATTCCAATCTACTGGAACTCAAACCCATCAGAATTCCTATTAATTCCAATTTCGGGATAATAAATGCACCATAATTAATGCGTAAATTCTCCACGTTCAACCTTCACTTATCCCCCGTACCAGCATGACTATTCGATACGATACATATAAACTAGGTAATTAAGAAAGTTACCTTAACAAATTTATTTTGGGGGAATTTCTTTTGGTTTAATAATTACGTACAAACAAATTAAAATTCTTTCTACTTGTAGCAGGATCATTATAAACAAAGGTGTGTTTTGAGATCGAATTTTGCGGATTGAACATCAATCCATATTCAATTCATTATTTTACAGATTGTAAATTTTGAATCTAATTCAATCCATACATTAGCGAATTCAATCCAAATTCAATCCGTACATCTATGGATCGAACGCAGATTTGACCTAATCCATATCCAATTCATCATTTTACGAATTAAAACTTTTTACTAATTAAATAAAAAAATCTAATATAAATTTTTTTTACTACCAATCAAATTTAAAATTGAATTAAATTTAAATAAATTAATTGTTTCAATAAAGTTAAAATAATATATTCAAAGATTTAAAATATAACACAGTAAAACAAAAAACTCATTTGTTTAAATCAATAAATAAAAATTAACTAAAATCATAAAAATTAACTGTTTAGAAAATTATATTTATTTATTTAATTATTTAAATTATCTAATTATGTTTATTGTATATTATTATCAGATAAGATATATATATTGTTAATGTAATTATATTTTAACTTATTTATTTATTAGTAGATAATAATGCCACATTTAAAAATTTTATTTTTTATTATATATGTATATAATTTTTTTTTTTGCGAATTTAAGAATTTATAAAAGTAAATTCATATTCAATTTATCGACTGCGGATTTTTAAATTTTCAATCCCATCCAATCCACCAATCTACAGATTAAATTTGTACGAATCAAACGAATTGAGCAGATCGAATTGAATTTTGAATACCCCTTCACTAAGACTATTGAAAGTGGAAAACCGATAATAGAAATCACTGTAAGAAAAAATGATTAAATATGAATATATGCCATTCTAACCCTTGAATACTTAAATTTCTTTTGCAGGAATCTCTTTACAGATATAAATTCTTTAAAACGCTCGTACAAAACTTCCAGGGCAAATGCCAAACCCCATCCAGATTACTAAACTACTATTCTGAAACATTTAATTAATATTTCCTGACAATATTTACACTGACGTCCTAATTTTATATTTATTTCATCTCTGACTAATGATGCATTTCAATGCTGCTCTAACCTTCCTTGGAAGTCTTCTTCCAAAAGAATGTCTCCACCATTGAACCCAAACTTCATTGATTTTCTTTGACATGTAAGGAGTACAAAATTCCACGTATCTAAAATGAACCCTACACTCCAACCCCCTGATATATATGCTTCAATCGATGACTAAAGATTTCAAATTTTGAGAATTGCTACCTTATCTTAACCATCGAACTGAAAATATATTTAAATTGAGAATTTGATAGCTTATTACCTTCAAATCTGCTTGCTGAGCACGCCAAGTTGTTAACTTTTGATTATTCCTGGGAATAAAGATGAAGGGCCAGTATATATTCATCTCTTTGGCATTTCAAAATCCAAGAACAGATTGTACTTGGTTTCACAGTTGGTTCCACAGAAGCAAAAACAACAAACAGCACCTGTTAGGAAACAATGGAAATTCCTTCGGCTACCTCGGCATCATAATAACCAACTGCAATTTGCCTAGCTGGCAAAGTTTTACCAGATTCTTGTACAGTGTCACTTTAGCAACGTTATCATTCTGTAAAACAACATGAGCAATGCTGAAAGATTCACCTTTTTCAAGAGCAAATTTCCACTCTCTCATTGTCATAAAGAACCAGTCTTTCCTTGCAGATCTAGTTGCTTTAACTTCAACATACTCAATACTATCTTCATTCTCCCCTATCAAAATGTCATAGGGTAGCCCAGTTTCCGCATTTTCATTAACCCATCGCACACCAGTCTTGCCTAAAACTTCACTGAAGTGTTTGAAAGCAGCAAGCTCACCCAGTTTTCCAGTCTGCAATGCTTGCGCTAGATCAGGTGGGCCTGTATTTAGCCGATCTCTACTGCTAAATTTAGATGAGCCTGATTCCGGTTCTTTGGATGGAATATTTACATCAACATGATTGGAAACATCCACACAAGAATCGTTGTGAGTGAAAGCATGACCAACCTGAACTCCTAAATTTTCAGCATCTGGCAGCATTAATGCTATTGAAGTTGGTGCTAAATCATCTCCAATGGTCAAATCGGCATTGATCTTTGTCGGAAACCCACCATATCTTTGTGCATTGACATCTTCCAAGTCATAAATATTTTTTGTTTCTGAGTTGTTGTGTGACTCTGCAATAGCTGCCTGTGTTTTGAAACCATTGGCACGAGCATAACTAAAATCTGGGGCAGTTTTCCAATCCACAGGCGGCCAGCTTGAGCTGATTCCTGCTTTTCCCTTGAACTTTGAAGAATTATGTTCATTAACTTTTGGTGAACCAGAACCCTTTGGAAGTGATTCCTCGTTCACAGTTAGATTAGGTACTGATGAGAGTGACCAAACAGATTCTCCAACAGGAAGCTTTGGCACCTTTTGGCTATTTAAGATGAAAAACTCTGTCTGCTCCTCAGTGGAACCAGATTCCGCCATAGTTGTGATCATGTGTAGGAAATTCGCCAAGTGCAAGTCAGGATTTCCATCAAGGAACAAACGAGAAAGCTCCATATATAAGGCATGAGAATCAGAATCCGGGGTTGTGTACAAAATGTTACCCTGTAATAATTAAATAAGATTATGGATACATTAATGACAAGTACTATCTTATCATAACTCATTTGCATCATCCCTATGCATTGCAAAACAAAACAACTACGTCACATGAGGGACAGATTCTATACCTCCAGAAGACAGCTGCATTCAAATCGCTTTTTAGATGCTCCACCACTGCTTTTAATAACATTTCTGTAGAACAGCTTTTCAACGACCATAACTTGTAGATGATTCAGTGTATCAAATCCAGACTGCTTGAGTTTGCAATATTTATCAGGGTGCACACTAAAGAGGTAGCGCTGAGCATAAGGAAGAGCCCAGTGAACCAGTGAAGCTTTGAAACTACCATCGGTTAGACCATGATATTTTGCTTCACGAGTTACAACCTGAAGAGAGGCAGACGCAATTACCAAAAGGAGAAGAAAAGGTTCATCAGAATATTTTCATTGACATCCAAAATGAAACACCAGTAACATTTTAGAATTCACCATAATCGAAAATGGACAGGTTTCTAGATACTGGAGAAAAGTTGAAAAACTTGAGAACTCCAAGCATTCAGCACTCAGCAAAATAACCTAAAGTCATCCAGACCCCAGGGGGAGAGACAGATCATACCTCTGAAAGTGCAGGAATCCCTAAAGTTTGCATAAGAGCAGAAACTTTAGTTCGAATCATCTCCTGCTCATCATTGCCAAGTTTGCCAAAGTAAAGAAACTCAATACCACCCACATGCTTAAATCTCTTCCACAACTTCTTATCATCACACCAACATACCAGACCATAAGAAGGATGCAGGGAAACCCACTTATCTTGAGCAGTTGGAAGCACTTTATACTCCAATTTCATAAGACATTCTTTCAGGTAACCAATATCTTTAGAACTCAGTAATCCAGATTTCAGTCCATCAGCCCAGATCAGGAAAATTTGGAAGACCTAAGATATGAATTAAAGCTCGTCAATAGTAAGTTTTATATTAGGGTAATTTAATTCAAATCCACTTAGGTTTGATGAATTTAAAAATGATGAAGTCTGGCTGAATTTAAGGGAGCCAAGGAAAATTTTCCTTAAAAATATTATTATACTTACAGCATGGGCAGCTTGCGAAGGCAGAGACACACTCGAAACCTGTAGCAAAATCTGAAGGTAGCTACGAAGAGAAGGAATCTCACTCACTCCACATATCTTAACAAAAAATTCATGAAGGCCAGGATATACATCACACAGCATTGTTGTACCAATAGAGTTGCACTGAGGTTGCATCTTCTTTATTAGGTCTGCAGTGCCAGTGGCATCATGCCAATACACTTCTTCAGAAGGCATAAAAACACCAGTGACCATGTCCTCGTGCCTGGAGCCAGATGTACATGGAACAAATATAAAAGGTCCTGAATGTAACTCCTCAGTAACTTTTTGCTTTAAAGCAGTCATCTCGTTCCATATACGGGTGTATAACCTGGACATTTGTGCTATGCTGGCAGACAAAAGGTCAAATTCCATTTTAATGACAAAGGCCATGGATGAACAAACAAATAAAAAGAGAATGACAACATGATAAACGTTTCACATATATAATAAATACTACATCAAATCCCAAGTAAATCCAGGCCAATTTGGTTTGTGATTACAAACCAAATATTTGAATTGTACCCTTAGCTTCTGTTTTTTATATTTAAAATTCTATTTGGTGTGTAGTATTCAAAAATTATTTTTAAGCTTAAAATCTTGTGAGAACATCGTTCATATAATATCTGAACATATAAAGGAAGGATACATGTTCGGCTGATATGTTTTCCAGGAAAATTCAAGTATTTATTGGAAATATAATATCAAAACCCCGATCACATGTTAGTAAATGGCTTTGACAAGAATGTCTTCCACTTCCCATTAAAACACAGCTTCTCTTCAAGACGTTACTAAACACGATTACTGGGATTAACTTATTGGTTGATTGTAGTGTGAGCTGTAGGCAGGGCGCTGCCATCATCCAGATTTCTGTTCCATTTTTCTTTTTCTTTTTTAAAATTATATAATAGATATAAACTGCAACATTGCCAGTTATACATGTCAATAGCAGAATTGTTAAGCCAGATTATCCCAGCAAAGCAAATGGTAGAAAAATCTCACAAATAATTTTCCTGTGAGATGAGATCGAGGACTCAAAGAGAGATGTAAGAGAGAGTTGGGGCTTTTAAAACTTGAAGAAATTTTTGAAGTGGACATGAGCGAGAGGAATGAGTGTTAAAGATGAGAAATGAGTCAGTATTTAATATAAAATACTATATTTACATTCAACTATGATACAAAAACACAGGAAAACATTTAACCATGATACAAAAACACAGGAAATTATTTAAGAAAAATACAAAAAAACATAAATTATGGGAAATTATTAATACGGACCTGCGAGAAAAATGAGTTCTAAGATACAAGATATGACCATGAAAAGAACCACCATCGAAGCTCAACTAACTTGCCATGATGATCCAACAATATATTTAAGAAAACGCATGGCAGATTTAAGGTTGCAAATTAGAACAAGTATAACAACTAGAGAGTTTGAAAAGGGCAGAATTTTTTTATTGAGGATGATAAATAAATCAAAGGAATTTTGAGAAGGACAAAAATTATACAAAAGTTCTGCCTTCAACATCCAGAAAATGAAAAAGAACAGAAAAACAAGAAATACCTTTCACACATGTCTGCAGACAATAAGGTTGCAAATTGTGTAAAGAAAATTGGATGCATACCTTAAAGAAATGACTTTTTAAACTTTCTTTATTCTTTTTCTTTTATCATTTTCAATCATGGGGTTGTAAAATTAATTATCCATTAACTGATTAATGTGGAGTATTATATAAACAAATCCAAGAAATGTAGTTTCAATTCATCGATAAGTCTATTTTGTCATTTTTGTTTTAATTTATTGTTTTTATATTTTATATACAACCCCTGGTTCAACTGATTTCCTATTCAATTACATATTGCCCTATCATCCATTAACAGTGTTGTGTGTATACACACAGTGCAACACAGATTTTTTTTTTAATCTTTAATAAGGCAACAAATTAAATAAGACTAGCCCAACCAGTGTGATGCCAACCGACTTAATTTAAGGTGAACAAAATGTATCTGTATACTGAGATCCTATTAAATCAAAATACTCTCTACAGCCCAAAAGAATCAGATATACAATTTCTAGCAAATTTTTGTCAAATAATAGGAGTATAAAAAATTAATATAATAAATTAACCCATTTATGAAATAAAATATTTGTGGTTAGCATCTCCAGCTAAGTTCGCCTTCTAGGATTTGGCATTTGGTAGGTCTACAATGCAGAACAAATATGTTAATCCCCCCAATATCTAATATCCTCATGAGATGCGGATCAATAAAGAATAGCAGTCACAAAACCTCTAATCTCTTTTGGAAATATGTTAAAAAAATTTTTTTAAAAAAAAGCCCTTATATGAAATAGATGGCGGAAGAAAACAGGCATAAAAACAAATTACCTCGGATCTGATTTAAAAGGATGAGAATCCAAACATCATGATTAACAAGCAAGTAATACCTGGCCATGAATGGGGCCTCTAATCTTGCCCATGCTTTTAGGATTTCCAAAATGTCATCAATGGTAACTTCAGTCTTCAAGCCAATATCACGTACTAACTTTTCACTTTTAACCTGCTTCAGAAAGAAGTGCATGAAAATGCATTCAAACAAAGACCTTCCATTTGATAGAGAGATATCAGTCTCTTACAGCTTTGGCTTACAACTATAACTATCATTGCCTCCCATAAGATCAAAATGAAATTATTGTTAAAATTTAGCTAATCAATATTTGAATCTATCGTGCTTTAACATTTCATATCTTGTGGCCCCTTACAGTTTAAGCTCGCTGTATACATGACACATCAGAAAAGAATAAAGCAACATGCTCATATTATACAGGTACCAAACTAACCTTTGGAACAATATATGGAGCTGATGGACCTAGGATCGAGCGCACAGCATCACAGTCATGAAATAAATCTTTAGGATAGTGAAGCTCACCATCCATGCTTGATATTGTCCACTGAATGTCACATATGCAATTTATAAATGAAGACGGGAATGATCTGTCATCACCAGTGGGTTTAGATTTGAAGAAGCCCATAATTTTGTCGGTATAACAGTCATCCCATAAAGTATCAAGTATCTCCAATAAATGTTTACTACATTGCCGATTGACATTTGTGGTAAGAAGTGATAATAAATGCACCAACTCATTGGACTCCCAATCTATGGCAGCTGATCCAGGGGATAGGAGCTCCTTAGTCCACATGTTTTTGAAACCAATATGAGATATATCAGCCACATCCTTGTCAACTTGAACTGCTTGCACAAAATCTGTGATCCCAATTTCCTTGAAAAATTTTCTCCATTTTACCAGTCCACATGAGAGTGACTCGTTTGCTGGATGCTTCAAATATGTGATGTCAACTTCATACCACTTGATATTAATGTCATGAATCAACATATTAACACTGACAGGATTACCAAATTCTTTACCAAAATGAATTGGTATCTCAGATGGTCGTTTAAACCCATGATTTGTTAATACGAAGGCTTTCTTTCGCAACTCTGAAACAATGAACTCTCTCTCAACATGACAATTGGGACAG
The DNA here is from genome assembly GCA_030444775.1 of Atalantia buxifolia. Taxonomy (NCBI): domain Eukaryota; kingdom Viridiplantae; phylum Streptophyta; class Magnoliopsida; order Sapindales; family Rutaceae; genus Atalantia; species Atalantia buxifolia. The sequence continues at coordinate 14,234,153 of CM059839.1, forward strand.
TAATACTCCAAGTGCATCATTACAAAGCAAAGGTAATCTGCCATCAAATTTTTGTCCCCATTTGCAGTTCTTTCATCAGATATTGCCGGCAGAATATGCACCTTGACAATATCATGTGCAGATAGCTGTTGAACACCAATTTTCAGAAGCATCCTATTAAGGTTGTCTACAGAGATTATGCCCAAGCTTGACTTGTCTACAGCTGAAGCAGAAAGGAGGGCAGGACTCACAGTTCGAAGTCTTGCACATAAGTTTGGAAAAGCTTCAAGTCCAAACCCACCATCAAACACAGAGCAATCAGAATGTAACCAAATTGTTCCTTCATCTACTGAACTGAATGTACCATCTGAAAGGGGAATAAATGGAATTCTTCGGAGGTTATTGATGAAATCTGTTTCAACTCCAGACTGTAATGAAGATTGCCCAGAAGAATGGAATGAAATTGTATAAAGTTCATTTAGCCAAGAAGCTAACCAGCTGAGACCCATTGATCTCAGGCCATTTTCTATCCGACACAAAGAGGATATAATTTGAAGTAGAATTTTTGGTCCATACTCCTCAATACCCAGTGCCCTTGCCAGTGAATCTGATAAAACTATGTCCTTATTCAAGAATCCAAGGCCAAGGTGCTTCTGAAGCAAGATGTCAGGAAGAAGACAGTGTGCTCGGTCATTCCACCCTCTTAGAACCTTGCAAGGAGGAGCCCACTGATTGTTGTTTCCTTCCAGAATCAAGCAGTTAGACATTCGCAATTTAGAAAGTATCATTTGAGGAAGACCAGAAAAAAAACCATGCACTTCCCCTACAAGTGGAACAAAGCTCATATACACTGACACAGCTTTTGCTGGACTCTCTCTAAAACAAGGAAGATCACAGAAAGATCTTTCTGCACTGACAAATAAGGCAGGAAATTCTGATAATAACCACTGGTTCCAGGGACTATTTCCGTCAACTTCTTCCCTAGATGAAGGAAGGACAAAATCACCTTGTAGAATAAATTTTAAACCATAAGTTCTTAGAGGAAGAAAAGCAAAAACAGGCTGTTGGTACAAAAGTGGACAGTAATTCCCCTCATTCAATTTCTGTAATGTAAATGCTAAGGCAATTTCTGTGGTTTTCACATCAGGACGAATAACACCTGCCCGCAGCTTCTGAGAAGCCACAAACCAGGTCATTTTGTCTTCCCCACAGGAAACCTTTATAATACCGTCTCCGACAATTTCTTTTCTAATGACAACAAGTGAATCATTGAGCATGTTCCTAAACATGATACACTGAAGACGGTGAAGGAACAGTAATAAAGAAGGATGAAGATCTGAAAACATATCAAAAATGTTGTTCATAGCAATTCCTTCCGAGAATTTTGTTCTGAAAGGAAGTCGGATACAGGTATTCCAACACTTACTGTCCAATTGAACAGGATCTTTAGATAATAGCCTACAAAACATGTCAATGTTGAAAGGAGGAACCAATGTTGGCAGAACAAAACCAATCTGACCCTCGCTTATATCAAACTTGACATGGAACCCATTGGAATGGATCTCTGGGGCATCTGTAATCTGCAGAAAGACAAGTCAGCACTTAACGAAAACTGATTATTCATAGAATTTGATAACATAAACACACCAATGAACACCCTGAACTTTACAGGCTTAATACAAATAGTACAGGGATATACATTTCAAAGTTGAAAGCATATAGAATTGGATATTTAAAAAGAATAAAAATTTATAACACAGACATATATACACCAAAATGTAAGACCAAGTTAAATTCACTAAGTTATAACACAAAAATAAAACAACAGAATTTATTATCCCACAATAACATTGACCAGATATATATTATTAAACTTTCTCTTTGACTTCGCATTAACATGTCAAAGGAAGCCCAAATTTCATCTATTTATGTCAGCTAATTAAATTTGATTTGCACCCACACTATCTCGGAACAAACTAACCATAAGCGGCTGGTAACAGATCCTTATCACCAGTCTTGCTATGGCCAAGTGAGCAGACAGATAAAAATGTTAAAACTAGTTAAATTAAACTAGATTCTCAAAAGGATAAATTTTCTTCAGTTCCTTTATGAGGCTAGATGCTGCGTATCTATCCAACCATTCATTTTTTTCCTCAGAAACAAAATTAGTATATTAGATGCAGGAAATGTACATAGAGGAACAAGAAGTCCAAAAAGACAAAAGACAAAAGTCCCCAAGCACAAGAACTACAAATCCTATAAGATCATTAATTCTAACTAATGATATAGCTGCTTCCAAACTAATCAAAATAAAGAAGAAAGACAAATTGTTCAGTCCATTATTTTGTCTCCTCCTCCTTGACTGTTGCTCTATGATGTGTTTCAGTCCACTCAATTCACTTTTCAAACAAAAATTTTACTCAGATTACAGTATATTAATGTCAAAGAAAAGTGAACAAACAGATCACAGATCTTGTCAACATACCCGAAATACTGATTTAAAACCTATACCCTTCTGCCCAATATAACCAGCAGAAGATCCTTTTTTTGTTGAATTTCCAACATCACAAAGTGCTCTGATGTTCTCAGCAGAAAATCCTTGCTCATTATTTAAGACAACAATACCAGACTCTTGAAGTATAAATGTCAGAGTTGGTTCCACATTTTCTGGGTAGATATTATCATCAGCATTTTGAACCTGAAGCAACACGAAGAATAATTAAATGAAGTAAGATTTACCAAAAGTTGCTTTCAAAATCAAACTCAAAATTGAATTGGACACAGGATCAAGGATATACTATGAAGTACTTGCATTCCATTAACAGAGAAATTTTATTGCAAGACAAACACACAAATGATAGACAATGAATTACTTGCCTTTTATAAAAGGCTAAAAGATTGTATTGGTAGAAAAAAAAGCAGATTTATAAAAGAAGAACAAGTTGTACACTAATCCCAGAAGTACCTAAGAACGTACAACTAAAAGACATCTCCAAAAAAAAAATGTCTAGCTTGAGAGAATTAAACAAATTCAAGATTTATAAAAGGAAGTCAAGTTGTCCGCTAAACGCAGAAATACCCAAGAATGTACAGCTAACAGAACATCTCCAGATAAAATCAAAGCTAGAGCTTTCCTCAAACTAAACAAAATCAGCCTGAAATACCTTTCCAATGTAAATCAATCTATCTAAATGAATGAATTACATTTATTAAGTCAACTATAGAGCTACCGGACAAAATCAGCCTTCCAATGTAAATCAATTTATCTAAATCAAACTAAAAAAAATCAGCACTTCCAATACTTTTAAAATCAATCTATCTAAATGAATGAATTACATTTATTAAGTCAACTATAGAGCTACCGGACAATATGTCTGGCACTCACAAATGGACTGAATGATATTTACTATTAAAAGGTTCAAACTTATTGCACCTTTCATGGAAAAAATTCTTATTCAAGCAGGAAAGAGGACAAGATTTAAGAAGTTAATGGAATAATTGACAAGGTAAGTTAAAATGCAGGAAAGAGGACAAGACAGGTAAACATAGCAAATCACACAAAACAAAGCTACTTAAACGACATCTCATTATATGGAAAAATATAATCAAATTGATCTCAACCTGATTACTGCTTTACATGACTTTTAATGGGAAAGCATTCAATTTCATTCAAGTTTTAAATATGGTTTTCTGTGCAAGGGCAGCTATGAGAAGGCAGAACCATTTGCAAAAAGATGAGCACGTTACTACAGTTTTGGCACTAAAATAATGAGTAATATGAAAATATGGTTCCAACCTAAATCAATGACTACAAAACAAGCCAATGCAGGATGCTCTCGGATGCAATTGCAGGGGAGAAGAGATTAACTAGAAACACCTCAGTAACAAGCAGAATTTTATGAGCCAAAAATTACATAAAATACAAAAAATTAAATCAAATTAAAAATAAGAAGAAGCAACTTACAAGCTCAAGAAGAAAATGTGAATCCTGAGAATACAATTCCTGCGAAAGACAATGAAGTGCTCTGCCTAAACGAGCATGCTGCTTCTTCAACATGTTGCTTTCAATGTTTGAAATATTTGGACCAAGACCAAATTCATCTTGCCTTATAGATTCAACAATTAAGGCTGCATCCTCGCATTCGTTATCTTCAGGTAATGTTTGAGTGGTACAATCACCTAATCCATCATCGGAAGCTTCACCACCAACTGTGTCACAAATTGCACCACATTCTTCTATATGAACATCTGCTCCTGCAGATTCAAACAGAGAGCCTTCAGCACACCCAGAACCACTGTTCAACCCAGACGTAGCAGCATTCATGCAAGGAACCACACAGGGCATTAACAAGTCTGAAGTTCCAGTGGAACAAAATGCATGGTAATCATGAATCCACTCCAATATTCCAAGAGACAATCCCACTTCATGAAGCATGAGACGCTGCTCTGTTTGGTGGCATTCAAGTAATATGGCTGAAGGGGCATCTTTAATTATAGATTGAAGTCCAGAAAGCAACACATCAGCAGCAAAACTGCGAAACTCTGAAGGCAGATAACCAAGACAATCAAGGAAAAATCTTGAAGCAACAGGAACTGCCTTACTGAATTTGAACAACTGTTTCTGTACTTCACCACTTAAGTTATCAATATTAGCTACATCGAAATTTTGCCATCCATGCAATACATTTCCATGCATACGAGATTTTTGAGAATTGATTACTTCGATATCTTCCACGTTATTCTTGAACATGACTTCGAAAGCATGCCGTGCGTGACATTTAAGAAGAGGCAGAGGAACATTTTTTTCTCCTCCAGCTAATGCAAATGAAGATAAAAGTTTCACTGCCGTTTGGAAGGAGGATCCCTCCAGTGCAGCTTCAAGAAATGAATCCACAGAAGCTGAATGGTCAATCCGAATCACTTTGCCAACCCTAGTAACCAAACACAACAACTCTTTAACATTGACCTCATTCAACAACCATCCTGGAAGAGGTCCAAGAGATGGAGCAAATAAAAAGTCCCAATGTGACCATGAGTTTAAATCAGATAAGAAAGGTGCCCTAAGTAAACTTTCAATTGCATCCTTGGATGTAACAGATTCAGACATCTTTGTTCTCAGACCAGTGTGGGTTATAGCTGAAGTGGTTTCCAGTAAAGAGTTCTCTTCATGGACTGAAAAATCTCTACTGAGACGAGTTCCTAATATAGTTTCAGAAAATAGGACACACTTAGACATTACCTCATTTCTATATTTCCCCACAGTTTCTAGAAAACTTTCCATGGAACCCTTATCCTCAATTTTGAAACTGATTAATGGGAATTGCCTTGTAAGCAGTTCAGAGATCATCTGCTTAGTAATAATTTCACTCTCCCACAAATTATTTGAAGCCTGTGATACTAAGACAACCAACAGATGCTGGACCAGGGAAACCTCTAAAGATGACCTGTCAATTGTGTCATCAGTGAAGAACTTCGGCAGCTCAGTAGATAACATAGAGGCATGCTTTTCAAGGAATGTGAAAAACTCCCCATAACCAAGGGACTTGAATTCCTTAATACGAAACTGCTCTGTCAGCCAAGTTTCACAACTGCATAGCTTCCTTAGAAGTATAATTATCTTTGTTACAGGCGATTCAGCATTGTTAAGGATACTGTTATCAAACTCCAAGTATTTAGACACTTTCTTCATTACTTCTTCAACTGTCACACATGCGAGATCTATTAATCAGTTACAAATGTGAATGAATAAAAAATAAAAAGTCTATGCATGATCTGGAAAACTGATAAATAAAGAGGAAATTAGGGATTTTCACTCAAGAAAGGTCCATTTGTGTAGTGAAACAAAAATGATAAAGAAATAAGCCAAGATCATTCGAACTGTGTGAGAAATTGGTAAGAATCTACAGGTGCATGAAAATCTCAAAAGGAAAAAGGAGGACATAGAAAGCAATGCTTGTATCAGAAAATAATATAACCATAATCTTTTCTTTTTCTTTTTCTTTTTCAATAATAAACAAGAAAAATGAATAAATATAGCCAAAAAGAAAGGAGATACATCAGTGGACTACACATCCACAAAGAAAACAGAAAATAAAGCAGGGCAACCAATTGTATCAAAAATATACATCCAAAAGCTATTATTTAGAAGCCTATCTTCCATAAAGCAGAAACCAGTTACCTTGTACATCCTGCACAGTACGCTTGGTGATAACAACTGCAACTTGCTCACTTGGTTTAATCTCAATGCTTTCATATTCTAAAGAGTTGCCAGAAACTGAATTATTTAATTCCTGCTGAGTAATAGCTTGCAAGGTATCATAAACACTATCCCACATTCCACATTTGATGGATTTCACCTGCAATATGACAGGTACAGCTTTAATCATATTTGAAAATTCAAGATTGATGGATCATAATGAACACCAAAAGTGTAGCGATAAGTGCATGAAATGATGAGAAAAAGACAATCAAAACCTAGAGTCGAGGAATCTACGTTATAACCACCTATGCTCTTTAAACTAATAAACTGACTTTCTGAAGGAAATACTTTTAACCATGGCAAAAGATTTAAAAAATCTCATTTTTTTATCACATGCATGGCATTCATCTAGATCAATTTCATGTGTACATTCCCCCCGCCCCCCACAACCCCCCAAAGAGACTCTTATATAACAGCATGCATACAGGAATGCAGAGATGCTATTTTGTTTTTTGTTCAGGTATTCTCAGACAAAACAATTCCCTTATTTCCCAAAGAGAACTGGTGCATTTAGAGATGCTATTTTTGTTTTTGGTTCAGACATTTTCAGACAACGCCTGAATTAAAAAAAAAAATTCCTTTATTTCTTGAAGAGAAATGGTGCAGGTACTCTCAGACTTACATAGTGCCTCCGGTTTCTTTCATTCCCAAAAATAAAAACTATTTCCATATAAAGAGAACTGGAAAAGCCAGAACCAAGCCGTAATTTTTGCATTTTTACAAAAATCTTATCCTCAAAGAAAGAGGCAGCAGGGCAATGGAGGAAGTGAGAATAAGAATTCTCTTTGCACAACACTCCGTAGCAGGATTAACAAGAGTAAATACCCAAAGCCTCATGTTTCCATATTTTCAATCTTCCTCATCTCATCAATGTTTAAAAATAATTGGAAATTTTCCAGCATGGTCAATAAAGATGGGGAATGCTCACACAAGAGTCCAGCCCCTTTGTTCTCCAAAAAAATATATATTCTAGTTCTAGTAATCTTCAAAAAGCATGATTTGGGCATCAATTTGCTGGTTCAGAGCATATACAGGAAGATAATATCTAGTTCTAGTAATATCTAGTTCCACCCAACAAGAATTAAGAATAATCCAAATAATATTCACCACAAAGTTGTCAAAATAAAATTATACTTATCGCTCATAACATGGTCATCAAGATTTTGAACACAGGAAATGAGAATTTCATATTCAACTATCACCGACAGCTCTAAAAAATAAGAAAAGTAAAAGAGAATTGATTTTTTCAAATTTAGGATACTGCATTTTAAACCATTTGACATTAGAAAAGTCCTAAACAAACATTTAGGAAAATCAGATATATGCATTGAAAAGCTATTTAAATTTAAAAAACTCGGCCACAGCATTTACACATGATTCTTTGATATTTCTAAATTGACAATAATCAACTTACAGCAATATTTAGTAATCCAATGCACGGATATGATGAGAACATTAGTTTTATTCTCTTGAAATATAGAGCCGCCTTTTTAGGATCTGTTGGTTTATAAAACTGCAACATTTTTTCAACAACCTGCAAATGCAAAAGAAAATGTAATAAGCAATGCACCTCCCGCTACAATGACAAGAAAAATTCAAAAGATACAGAAAAACAATGAGCATTCACAAAAACGAAAATCTAAGGTATTGTTCAAGTCTCTAATGCAAATTACAAAAAGCATAGCCAACCTTGCAACCACCATTAATTGATAAAACATGCATGCACCACATATGATAGATATGACCTAAATTTTGGTTTCATCAGTATCTCTCTTAGAGAAAGGGGAGTATAGCATAAATCAAATAAGATACATCATTGAATAAACAGCAACCTAGCAATCTCTCATTTTATACTTCTATTCTCTTTGCACCAATCAGTTCCTTTATCTTCTTGAGATGTAAATCATACATGTCACTTGTCAATTTTGCAATCTTTTCAAACAGGGAAATTCCATAAACAAACTTAACCTATGAAGTTCAGACTGAAAAATAAAAGAGGAAGGACGGAAGAGAGGATAGCTAGGTATAATACTGCATATCAAGTAACAAAAGTAAAATTACAGGATAATACTCTTTGGACTGTTATTAACACTAAAGTGAGTCTGCAATTGACACACCACATGATGCCACAAAAGGTATCGACGGCATGACACAAACTTTTAGGAAAGCAGACTAATAATGACAAAATTTATCATCCATCAATGCATCTATCCTGGAGGTATAAATGCATCGATAGACTAGTCCTGACTGCCAAAATTGTCTCAGAATTTCAAACTAGTAATCACAAAACGTAAAATAATTATTTGAATCTTGAATAAGACAATTTAAACTTCAATAGATTTGAGCAGTGCCTTTTTTAAACCCTATTCTACATCCAAAACAACTTCATGAAAAACAATATTAGGAGAATTACATATCGGTGAAAAGACAGCAAGTCGAGGACAAATATTTGGCACAGATTAAAGATTGTCAGTAATTCATGCAAAAATTATTTGTAATAATAGCGCCACAGACCTCTGACATAGTGTGATTCTTACACGCCTCCTTCCAGGTTGTGATGAACATCCTCATAGATTCGTTTGAAAATGAAATATCAGCTTCATTTAATTCATCATCTTGGGTCTGATCACCACTTTCAATTGGAAGAGCACGTCGTTTAGCCTTGTTTCTTCTAGGCAATTTAGCAGGTGCAGAGCCGCTACAGCCTGAATTTTCAATCTTTCTTTTCTTTGATGACCCAATATAATCATCTTGCCCGGAGCTGTTCCCCGCAGAAGTGAGCTGGTGATTTATTTCACCTTTCAAACCAAGTCGCTTCAGCTCTTCAGTTACAGATGGATAAGGACAGCTACTCACGCGATCTGATCCCTTGATTTGCGATGGCAACTGCATGTTGCTGCTAATATCATTGCTACATTCATATGTGCAATCATCACTATCCTCATCCTCTGAGCTTGATGAAACAAATCTAATGTGCTTGGCACCAAAATCCTCATTTATTGAAGAAAAAGATTTCACACGCTCACATATGGCAGAAAACCGTTCATCCAATTGCCTTTTCTTTTCTGATGAAAAGATAGGTCGCTTCCGACGTTTATGATCCGGTTGCAGTTCCTTCAAAAATTTCTTTAGTGTGACATCTTGTGATTTCCTTGCTTCACGAATAAAATTAATGTGCATCCTATCACCAGAGAGAGAGAGAGGGAGAGAGAAAGAGAAAGACAGAGAGAGGGGAGAAAAGAGAGAGAAATTACAATCAAAAATAAAAATTTGTATTTGCTTCAGTAAGAACAAAAGAGAGAACTAGAACATGATTCACTAACTGCCATGTGATCTTGGTCTTTGTGAGAGGGAGAATTTTAAAGATAGATCCTGAGCAGTGCCAGGTTATTATTCAAAAGTCCATAATGTAATAAAGCTCACTGATTTGCAAACATTATTAGCACAACTTATCAGACGTGTTAGCAGAAAATAATTCACTCTCATCTAGATGCCAAATCCACCCCAGTGCTAATTATACACAATCTAAAGCTGCTGGAAGTTGGAATGTAAGTAGTCTACCAAAGTATGACTGCCTAATGAGTAACAACATACATTAAAGAACAGTAACAGAAAGTAAATAATCAACTTCCCTGATAACAAGAAGGTTCATAACCAAAGGTACCGCTGATATCTGGCTTTTTTTTTTGGGTAATTGGCATCAATATCTGCTTAACTTACAATGATTTGAAAGATACACTGTCGTATTGACCATGTAAAAGAACAATACAGAGAACAATGGAGCCTTTTAACTTAATGCCAACTCTGCTCAAGATTTAAATTAAATTATTCATCATGTAAAGCAATTGCATGATAAGCAAATAAAACTTTTAACCACACATCTTAAAACATATTCAACAATAAAAAGAAAACTCATTTATATAATTGATTTACTAATTTTTGCACATATAGCTGAGTAACGGATGTGTATAATTTTTTAACTTTTCTAAAAGATCATCTCTACTAGAGAAGAACACATTTTCAATCAAAGCTACACAGAAAAACAGGAATACATACCCCAAGTTTTGGATGCGCACACCAAGCTGTTCTTTGCTTGCCAACGATCGTTTCTTAGCAATAAAATCTAGAAATTCATCAACTTTAATATCTTTCGCTTTATGAGTGTCTGTATACTCAGAAAGGCAAACAATTATGTCATCAGTAGCTATTTTGAACACTTTGTCGACATCAGATTTCACTAGGAAATAATGCGAAATGAGTGGCTGTCGTATAAAAGGGCCCAATTCCAGCTCTTCAAACTTCTCAATGCCCTCGCTCTTGCAGATGGCCTCTTCCAAATCATACAACGATGTAATTTGCCTAACCCCAACAAAGCAATGAATAAATGCATTTATCTGAAGAAACAAATATCCATGCGATTGACATTAATATGTAATCCGAGGAAACAAAAAAGATAAAACCTAAAATAGCTTAATGTTCAACATAGTGCTAATAAAAAAGAAAACAGAGATGGACACATGAATGCTGAAAAAAATGAAGAATAATAAAATCCAATGAAGATAATGAAACTTTTATGGGAGTGTTTGCCACTGTTTCAGAACTCATTTTCCGTTTTACAATCACAAATAAAGAAAAAATAAAATAAAAATAAATAAAAATAAATTTTTGCTACTGTATTTCAGAAACAGGATTTCTGAAAAATAAAAATTCATTCTCCAAAAATTAGCTTCAAACTCAAAATACATTGGGCTCTTTCCTGTCTTTTCACAATATGTTATTAAACACTTTCCAGGACGTTGAAAGCAACAATTCAAATTCTCATTTTCGATTCCCAAAGAGTTTTCCAGAAACAATTTTGTCATGTCTTGAACTTTAGGCGATCTCTGCCTGCAACTGCTAGAGTTGAAAGGCACAGAACTCTGCTTCACACAATTCACAATTTATCGAAAATGTCCACATACAAATGACAATTTCACAATTTCCAAACTTTTATTTTAAACTCCTTCCTCAATTATCTCGACAATCAACAAAAACAATAATTCAAAAGTAAGGACCTTCTCTAATGACAACTACCCACCATGTATTTTCTAGCTCTTCACAGCGAATGAAATTTCAGCTTTTCTTTTCATAATTATAAACATGTGTCTATATATATATATATATATATATGTATGTATGTATAATGTATGTATGTATGTACATGTACATACATATGTATATAAGTGTGTGTGTGTGTGTGTGTGTGTGTGTGTAACAAACACAAACGATTTGCTAAATATAGACACAGTACCCTGGCTTCAGTGACCATGAGTTTGTGAAGAGATGGAACCTCCTGCATTTGAAATCCCAGAGAGCTCCAAGAATCAACCTGCAGCTTCAAAAGCGCGGACCGAGAAACTTTCCACGAGCTCACACTCTCCCCGGCCATAATAAGTTCACTTCGTGCTTTTACTACCGCCCGGTCGATTCTCTCCAGAACCTCTTTGTTCAGCTTTTGAGGTTGTGGCGTCAAGCTCTGAGGCTGCTGAGTTTGGAGTCGTTGAGGCTGCTGAGTTAGGGGTCGTTGTTGATTACTTGCACCCGGAGGGTGCTGAGTTTGGGATCGTTGTTGATTACATGCACTCGAAGGGGGTTGCTGTGGAGGTAAATTAGGGTTTTGGGTTAATAAATTAGCATTTTGCATAAATAAATTTGGGTTTTGAATTTCAAAATTAGGGTTTTGGAAAGGAATGTTTGTTAGGTTTTGGAGGAGTTGTAAAGCAGGGTTTGGGAAGAAAATGTTCGGGTTTTGGAAGGCAAAGTTGGGATTAAAATGTGGAGGCGGTGGCTGAGACGGCGGCTGGCCTCCGCCAGTGAATTCGCCGCCAACGCCGCCGACTGGACGGAAGCGAGGGCGATGGTTTCCGTACATGGTAGGGGGTAAAAGCCGGGAAGGGTTTAGAAACTGGAAAGAAAGGGTTTATGACTTTCCGTTTTCGTGTTATTTATATGGTGGGATGATTTTGAATTGGTCTACAAATTCCTAGCAGCTCCAAAAAAATGGATAAATATCATTGGAAACCCATTTGTTCTGACAATAGACATAAAAGCACCCAAATCGAAGGCAAGTAATATCATCGGTTGCTGGTGCTGCAAGATGATGTACTATATTTTGCAGGATAACTTTGACCTACCCTCCTTAGTCTTTAAATTATCTTCTTTATTATTAAAAAGCATCAAATTACCTTTTAAAATTTGTCATTTTTAACTATTAACTACTATTAACTCATAAAAGTACGAAAATATATTTAATCTAATAGAATATTTTTATAACAACATTGTGAGGTTTAAGAAAAAGAAATTGATGTATAACTAATGAAAATTAAAAAAAATTAACTATTAAAATATTAATATGTAAATAGTGAAGAGATTCAAAAATAAACTGTAGAAATGACTTAGTGGGCATAAATATATTGATAGTTGTCTTGAATTAAACATGTTAGTTAAGCAAATTACAAATCATGTCATCATATCTAAATTACAATAATGCCATAAAAATCTAAAATTCTAGCTAGGTAGCCCCAAGAGAGGTCTAAATTGGGTTTTAAAAAAAAATTTCAAAAACAATACCACAATTCAATACCAACAATTACCACAACCAATAGTAATACTAATTCTCAATAAGAACTAAATTTAAAGAGTTATGGATAGAGAAAACAAACATGATAATTTTACGTGGTTCGGCAACTCGTCTATATCCTTACCTTCAAGTAAACCAAACTTGAAGATTTCACTAACTAGGCCTTGCAACCCAAGGCTTTAAAAAGTTTATAATTATCTTCTAAGGTGTCAATAAACCTTTATAATTCGAGATGATTTCACACCTCTTTTCTCAAGTATTTCCTATACTTACAGTCACTCGATTTTTTATATTGAAATAAAGATTACGAATATCACACTTCTCATAAGAGTATAGAAGTAAATGATAGCTCAATAATGAATCAATGTATTTGATGATGATTTATATGAACAAGTTTAAGCTTTATAAAGATTGAAGAACTCATTTGAAATGAGTTTGATTTAGCATTTTATAGTTTTAACAAGAAAACTAGCTATTATTCACTTTCTGACTGTTATCAGATCAAAGCTAATTTTAAAAAGGATCGCCATTTGACTTAGCGGCAAGTTACTGTTATGAAAGAATTTGAAAATTTTGTGTAATTGGATCACTGCCCAAAATTATCAGCTAGCCATTTAATTTCAGAGACTCTTCTGTTCGAAGCCAGCTTGTCACTTACGAGCAAATGGTTTGCTGTTTGATTTTAGAAAACTCCTAGAAAATTATCGATTAGCCACTAAAGTGAAACGGTTAGCTACTAATTTTTTAAAATTACAATTGACCCTAAAGCTTTGTAGAATTATATTCCAACTAAACAATTATATAAAACTTTTCAATTAGGTCCATCTTCAGAATTTCGAACAATACTTGTTGATTTTGAAGTTCTCAAAAACTTTTTCAATTTAGTCTATTAACTTGAAAACAATTAATTTCATTAATTTATTTTTCTTTTAAGTATAGAACCTTTATATTATAAAAATAATGATTTGTTTAAAATGTCATGAAAAATAATTTGAGCTTTTAAATGCTTAATTATGCATATATCTAATTATACTAGCTTTACAAGAAATGTAACAAGAGAAATCATTTAACCTAGTTTCTTTGATGCCTGTCTTTGACTTGATTTGCTTTTTTTCTTTGTCATTGAGTGCCTTGAACTTGAACTCACACGTATGATTTTTGTCCTTCAAGAGATAGTGAGATTTGAAACATATATATACACCAATATACTCTTGACACTTTGTTTGTTATCATCAAAATCAAAGACATATAACCATTTACGCCAACAAAATCAAATTTCAAAATTTTTAGGCTCATATGTGGTTGTGCATGTTATGCAAATTACAACTATACCACTAACTTAAAATTCAAATTTTTGTCACTTCATATCTCATGATTATAAGACTCTCGTACATACACTACCAACCCAAAAGTATTAAAATCCAGCCAGTGCTTGAAAAGCTCCAACAAACCAGTGAGAATGCTATCCTCTAGGGAAGCTGTAGTTGCTTTTTTTATGAAGATGAAGGCGAGAAGTTGCAAGTGAATGGAAAAGCCATCAAGTTAAAAAAAAATCATGTACTGATTGTGGTGAACAAGCAACAATTAAAGTCCCTGAATCTGCTGCAAATTTCAATAGGCTTTACTACGGCTTTGGGAGGCTGGGATGCAACTCCTTTAAGTGGTGGGAACCATTTAACTTTAAGTACAAACTAATTGTAAGACGGTGAGTGAGTTGTAAAATAAAGAAAAGAACCATTATTTCCATTATGAAAATAAAAAATAGACAATAATGGCCACCTAGCTTGTTGTAAAATCAAACAAGATGAAGAGTTTGTTGTATACCATCATCATAATGCAATCACTATGTCTTTATGTACATATATCATACTGGGCAGAAAATAAATTTAGTTGACTACAAGGCTTAAATAATAGATATAAATGGTAAAGAATCTATATAAGTTATGAAAATATTGATTTCATTATCAAAAGTTGTAGTTCATTACATTTTGTTAATTAACATGACTTCAAACCATTGATTACTTCCAAGTATAAGAGTGTCTAGTTCCATTATAACCTAGTGAGTCCGGGGTTAAACCATAAGTAATTTATAAATCTATTAGTCAATTATTAAATAGAAATTAACTACATAAAAAGAAATTAATAGAGACTAATCTAGAAAAATGATGAGCTTTTGGAATCTACTCTCAGTTTTTAAATTATGGTCATAATACTCTCATATTTATATTTTGTATTTCTTTAGCCAATTAATTATTATGATATTTAATTCTCAATTGATCATCTATCTAGATAAATATGAGATCAAATACTTAATTTGCAAATCTATATTGGAGTGTTGACATTATGTCAGAATTCCTTATAGATCTAAGAAGATATAGATCTAAAAGTTAAAATGACATAAAATTAACCAATAAAGAAAAACTGCAAATTATAAATATATAACAAATAAAATAAGCCTAGAACTCACTTAAGAGATTAATTAATTCTATGATTTGAATTCTTGAGCTTTACCTTTTACCTCAGCTTAGAAAATTTAGCCACTCATGTTTAAAAGGAAAACACTCTTTTTATTTAATAAACTTTGTGAAGTACAATAAAAGGAAATCGAAAACAAAGGGAAAGAAAAAAGATTTTTCCCTAAAATTCACTCTAGATTTATACCCAAAATACTCACCCTTAAAATCCACCACAAATTCTCTCTTATTTTATTCTTTCTCCTAAAATCTAGTACACCTTCAATTGTGAGAGATCTTGCCTTTTTATAAACAAAATTTGAGTGATCAAGTGCTAATGTTTACATGATGTTTTGGTGAGCTTACAATCACAACCTTTAGATGAGATTTAACAGTACAATCCTAGTGTCTAAAATTTACAACCATTATGGATTGTTGGATTCAACATAATCAACGACTATGATTGAAATCAAAGAGGGACCTTTTTTTTCACTTATTTGTCAAGGTGGTTGAGCTCATTTGTCAAGATAGTTTACCTATGCAATTTGGTGTACTAATACGAGCTCAAACATGGGGCATGATCTCAACCATTGAGCAATAATGCTAGTTAAAAGGGCTAGAAAATCTTCAATGGCTTCTGAGTTTCTGGAATCCAAATTTCTCTTCTATTTTTCTGATCCAAGCATTATGATTTTGGGGAATTACCTACAAAACACAAAAGCAATCATAATTAAAAACAAATAAAAATAAATAATTCGTAAAATGAGTTTGGGATTTATTAATGTAATAAAATAATTATTGTTATCAACATTGTAAGTGAAAAATAATAATTTTAATCTTTATTAAATGTACACTTTCTAGTGTTAATTGTGCTCCTCAACCAGCTTATTACTAATCCTTAGTAATTAAAGCGCTATCTATAATAATTAAAATTAATGTGCAAGCTGGTTGTTCTACTCTTCAAACAATTAAATAAGTGAGCTCCTTGTTTTTGTTAAAAGATGAAATAAAGAAATAACTTATTGACTTGTATCAATAAACCTTCCTTTCTGCTCAATTGTAAATAAACGCAAAACATATGGGTTTTCATTGAAAAAGTATAATATTTTTGTTCTAAAAATTTATTAAGGTTCAATCATTAAATAGCAGATTATTTATAAATAATCAAATAATATATCATCAACCCATGTAGCAAACCCTAGGGCACTAGGTGTTGAAACAACCCTACAGACTTAGCTGTTTGGGCTTCTAATTAATTTACAGATAAGCAAGCAATATATCTTCAACCCGTCTAACAAGCTTTAGGCAGTTTCTCCAAAACCAATTCGCTTTAGGGCAGTAGGTGTCAAAACACCCCTATAGGATTATTTACTTAGATTTTAGATTTATTGACATGAGACACTACAAGTAATAAATCTTTAACTCATGTGGTAGGCTTTAGGCCAATGACTCCCAGAGTAATTGGCCTATGACTCTCAGAGCAGTTGGCCTTAGGGCATTAGGTTTTGGAACACCCCTATTAGCTTATTTAATGAGGTTTTAGATTTAGCAAAATTGAATACATTTGATTATTCTTTCTTTCTGTTTTTTTTCTTTTTTTAAGGATAAGAAACATATTTTCCACTATCTTAGATGTCACCTCCAACAAAATAAGAGAGCTAAATATTAGTTATTTTAACTTACAACTCACAAGCATGTGTCATGGTGTGTATCTGCTAGAATGGTTTGCTAACATTTATCAGATAATCAAATGAACAATACCGATAAGTAAAAACTATTAGAAAAAATAGCTTACAAATTAAATTAATTTAAAGAGAAAAGAACAAAAATAGCTTTTATTAAAATATAAAATGATGTATTTCAGCAGTAAAATAAAAGAACTCCTTATCTACTATATTTAAACAAAAAATAGTTAATTTTTTTTAAAAGTGAAACAAACACAATTTTTTTTTAAATAAACTCTCAAAAGCATGTCATATCAACTATCCCTCCCTTTAACCAAATCGAGAAATTATCTTTAATGTCCAAAGAAAAAGTGATAAAGTTTCGTATATGGCACCTGATAAACGTGAAAGGAAAATGAACACCTGTAAAAAAACACAACTAGTATATAAGAAAATGGAAAAGAGTTATAAATGAAGATTCAAGTCCACCATTTTATTCTTCTTACCATTATCAGTATTTGACCAATCTAATTGATAAGCGAAGAGGTTGGTTTCAGGCTAAAATTCTTATAGTCGATCAATTAATTCAATAGCGGCTTTGGCATGGACGAGGATTCTTCATGATAAATGGGGAAGGAAATCGTGCCTTACAGTATCATCAAGAAATGTCATCAAGAGACTATAGTAATAATTTATATCTAACAACCTGATGGATTTTTGGCGGATTTTCAATTGTGCCCAAGATACAACGGTAATGATTTCTTCTAAAGTGCCAAGTCCACTTAGAAGAGCAATAAAAGTATTAGCATGCTCAATCATCGCAATGAGATGTTCACGCATACATGTGACAATGAGCTTTTTTCTGTTTGTTTTTCTAATGATGTTTGATTTAGCCAAAGCTTTTGGATTATACCCAAAACTTAACTCCCTCTAGTATTTGCAGCTTATGAGATAATCCCTGTAAGTCCAAGATCATTACCTTCGTATATCAAATGTATTTTTCATTCATGCCCTCCTAAGTTCTTTGGTAGCCTTAATAAAGTTTGGAATATATCCAAAACTTGATCCACAAAATACACAAATATTTTTAAACTTCCGAACTGTTACTACTGCTATTATGATTCTCTTTCTTTTAAGGATTTGGACCACACAAGAAAGAGATATATATAACAACTTATTTATAAATCCAAGAAAGGCAATGCATCAAAGATAATAAATGCGAAGGCTGGCAATTTGTCAAACATAGTGACAGAAAAAGTAGAAAAGATAATTAGTCAAATGCTATAGGAAATGTTAGATCAAGAAGTCAACAAAGTTACAAAAAAATAATAATAGAAAAATCAAAGGATATGTATTGGTAGTTGTGATTATGGCTCACGTTTTCCTCTAGTTTTACCTCCAATGACTGTTTGGACACACTTTATGGGATGGGGATGGCTTTCCATCCAATTTTTTTATAAATTGGCAAACATGGTCTTTTAAAGTCAGATTCCCAAGACTAAATTTTGGAATTTCTTTAAAGAAATGTGTCCATAAATTGTGTATCTTGCGTTGCATATATCCACTCAGATGTATCGCAGGAGACTGTAAGATATCATCTAATGATTCTTTTTTAGGCTATTCTTAATGAATTTAATTTTATCTTCATGACTATCAAACCATTTCTAAATTTTTACAATATGCTTCACAAGAAAGTCTTGCACATTTATGACAATTAGAGCCAAGTTGTTTAGCTCTTTTTTTTTAGCAAATGTGTTTCTTTTTCTCCAAAGCTAGGAATATAAGAAATAAATGGATGAGAAAATTTACTAGCTAATCGAACATATGCTTTAATTAACGAATGAATATCAGCTAGAATCATATGGATCATTAACAGACACAATCGTTCAACACGAGCTTTGTAAATATTTTTTAGAGCATTTTGAGGGAGAGAAGGAAAACACTTATGCAAGTTATATTGTATTTCTTCCGTGCTTATTTTAGGATTTCAGTTATAGTGAGAGATCTAAAGGAACCAACTGTAAGTCTCACTGAGTACCATTATTCGCTATTTAATTGGGTTGAAAAATTAGCCTGAAAAACACAAAACACAAAACAGAAGCAAAAACAAAAACATGTAACGAGATGAAATTTAATTTCCATAGTAATCAAGATCAGAGAGAAGAAAGGGTTCTCGAGACATTGAGTTTTCTAAGAATGGTTTCAATCTTTGTCCATTTACTTTGAATTTATTACCATTATTGGGGTTCTCAATTTCTACGGCCTTATGTCGATATACATTTTTCACAACAAATTAACTGCTCTACTATGACTTTAACTTTCATAGAAACAAATAAAGATGAGAATCGTAAAGCATCACTTTTTGATCAATCTCAAATGTTTTTTGAAGAATTCTTTTATCATTAAAAGCTTTGGTTCTTGCCTTAATAATTCTAGAATTCTCATAAGTATCATTTCTTAATTCCTCAAGTTCATTCAATTATAATTTTTACACATTGCCAGCATCATTGAGATTTAAATTGAAAGCTTTAATAGCCCAAACTGATTTATGCTCAAGTTCAACCAGTAAGTGACAAGGTTTACTATGAATCAGTTAATACGGTCACATTCCGAAACATGTCCTAAATGTAGTGTGGTAAGCTCAAAGTTCATCAGTAAGTCTAAGAGACTAATCCTTTCGATTTGGGTTAACCGGCTTTTCTAAAATTTGTTTAATCTCTTTGTTTACTAATTCAACTTGACCACTTGTTTGAGGATGATAAGTAGTAGCAAATTTTTTATGTTATTTCATATTTCTTTATTGAAGATTCAAATAACTTATTACAAAAATGCTTACCTCCATTACTGATAATGGCTCAAGGGATTCTAAATCTATTCAAAAAGATTTTCTTTTAAAAAAAAGTGAATCATAGTTTTGCGATCATTGTACCGATAAGGGATCGCTTCAATCCATCTCGAAACATAGTCAACAGCAACCGATATATATGCAAATCCAAATGATGATGAAAAAAGGCCTATAAAATATAATCCCTAATAATCAAATATTTCAATGGCAAGGATAAGGTTGAAAGGCATTATATTTCACTAAGAGATGGACCCTAACTTTTAATAATTCTTACACATTTTACAAAATGCATGCAAATCTTTAAATAATGTAGGCCAACAAAATCTACATTGTAATATTCTTGTAGCTGTCTTCTTTGAAGAAAAGTGGCAACCATATGCTTCAAAATGGCAAAATTGAATGGCATTACTTATCTCATCGTCAGGCATGCATCTTTAAAAAATTTGATTAGAACAATACTTGAATAGGTATGATCATCCTAACTTTTTACCTCTGTTAAGAATTTCTTCCCATCCTGAGACTTCCAATCAGATGGCATTTTCACCTATTGCAAGAAAATTAACAATTTTGGCGTACCAAGGCATATTGTGTATGGAAGATAAAAGCTCATTAGGGAAAAAAAATCATTGATTGGTGTTGTATCAATTAAAGACTCATTTGTAAGTCTTGACAAGTGATCTGCAACAACATTTTTTGCCCTCTTTTTGTTCTTGATTTTGCGATTGAATTCTTAGAGTAGCAAATTCATTTTATTAATCTTGGCTTGGCATCCTATTTAGATATTAAATATCGAAAAGTAGCATTGTCAGAATAAATAATAATAGATGAACTAATCAAGTACGATTGAAATTTATCCAATGCAAATATTGCTGTAAGTAATTCTTTTTCATTAGTGATGTAATTTATTTTGGCATTATTCAAGGTTCTACATGCATAATAGATAACAAAGGGCTTACCTTATTTTGTTTGTCATAAAACAGCTCCAACAACATAAGCTAGCATTACACATTAGTTCAAATGGTAAAGACCAATCAGTGGATTGCATCGTAACGGGCTGATGTTAGAAGACTAATTGTCTTTTCAAAGGCTTTCTAACATTTTTCGATCTACTCAAATGGTGTGTCTTTTATCAAAAAGTCAAAGTGGCCTAAATATACCACTAAGGTCTTTTATAAACCTCCTATAAAACTCTACATGTTATAAAAAGGAATAGACTTCTTTAACTGTCTTTAGTGAAGGTAATTTTGAGATGATTTCAACTTTGACCTTATCAACTTCAATTCCATTTGTAGACACGACATAGCCTAAGACAATTCTAGAGATAGTCATGAAATGACATTTTTTCTAATTTAAAACAAGACATTTTTCTTTACACCTTTTCAAGACTCTTTCCAAATTATCAAGATATTTATCAAAAGAATTTTCAAATACAGTTAAATCATCCATAAAAGCTTCCAAATAATTGTCAACCATGTCACTCCAAATGCTTAGCATGCATCTCTAAAATGTTTCAGGAGCATTACAGAATCTAAAAGGCATTCTCTTAAATGCAAATATTCTAAATGGGCGTGAGAATGTGGCCTTAACCTAGTCCTCTAAGGCTATAGGAATTTGATAATAGCCTGAGTATCTATCAAGAAAATAGTAGTAAGGATGTCCTGTTACTCTCTCAAGAATTTGGTCTTAAAATAGAAGAGGCAAATATTTTTTTTAGTGGCATTGATTGATATTAAAAATCGCATGTTTATTAAGGGGTAAAAATATTATTTTATGATTATATTATAATTTACATTTGTAATTATGTAACATATTGTGAATTTCTAATTATTTTTCTAAATACTTGATTTTTTGTATTTTTGTGTGTTTATTAGGTAAAAATAATAATTTCATTTAATTTGAGGCTCCAAACAAATGTACGGATGTCAAATTTAGATTCTGGAAGCCTGAAAAGTTTGATCATTGTCGATGAGGATCCGCAAATTTTATTGTAAAATTATAAGTTTTTACCATGGTAAATATGGTAATTGTGAAATTATAAGTTTTTTTTTTCCATAGTAGGTGTGTTAATTGCTAGTGGAATGTATTTAGTATGTTTGAATAGATTAAGTTAAGTTTATATTTTGTTAGTGGGACAAATGTATGGCTAAGATGTATTTAGTTTTATTTATTTGTGTGGTGTGGATAAATCATGTATTAGTATAAATAGAGGGGGGGAACACATCTCTCTACACCTTTTCTTGTCTTCTTTCCCCTCAAATTCTTCTTCTCCTCTCTCTTTGTAATATATTTTCAAAAATAAAATTAGTTTTATTTTCAATTTTCAAATACCATTTTTTAATTATTTTTTTAAATTATAATAATTAACTTTATTTCAAATATGTTTAGCTAAATACTAATAGTTAGGGGAAGGTGAGACTCTTAGTAAGAAAATATGATTTAATCAAATTTTATTTTTAATTATATGAATTAAATTATTTTCCATCTAATTTTATCCTTATTTTATATTTTGAAAATTTGATTTGTTGTAGATAAATATGGGGTTTGGCACAATAAATTCTTAATATCTTTGTATAAAGTATGGTAATGTTATTTTGACTTATTGTAGACAAGTTAAATTTTAGCACACTAAGTACTTAATCCATAATAAAATTATAGGGGAAATAATTTTAATTTAGACAATTAATCATTCGGGCAATAAATTAAAAATATAACGAATTTATTAAATTGTATTTATTACTAAGAGTAGATCTATAACCCTAACTAATTTAATTTTATAATTTTGATCAAATTAAATTGCATATATTCAAATTTTAGTTTCATTTTTTTAGATAAACTAAAATAAATGAATTAAATCTTTTCTCCGTGGATCGATCTTGGACTCACCGAGCTATAGTATAACTAGGCACTCTTATACTTGAGAGTAAATTAAAGATTTTTAAGTCGTGTCAGACATCATTCAATTTTGTATAATCAATGCACATACTCCAACTAAATGGGACTTGTGTTGAGATTAGCTCATATTTGTTGTTTTTTACAATAGTTATTCCAGATTTCTTTGGTACCACTTGTATTAGACGTACCTATTTACTATCAGAGATAGAATGGATAATTTATACATCTAGATCTCTTTTTTTACCAATTCTTGCATATCAGGGTTTAGTCTTCTTTATGGTTGACAGGTTGTTTTGGCATTTTTTGGTAAGTGTATTTTGTGTGTGTAAATTAAAGGATTAATGCACTTTATGTCCTTCAAGGTCTAAACAAATATAGCTTTGTGTTTCTTTAGAACAATCGGTAGCTTACCTTCTTCATTACTTGTGAGTTAGGAAGAAATTATCTCTGGATAGATTTATAAATGTTTTAAGTACACATATTTTTTTCCTTTTGGTAAGGGCTTTAATTCAAGCTTGGATACTTCCTCTTCATTTGTCTCTTCAAGTTATCTTATTCCTTCATGGTTTAATTGGTTGTTGTCATATTTAGACACCTATGTAGAATCAAGCATAGAGTTATGCTACCGGCATTATATTCCAATTTCTTACTTGATTCAAATGAACTAGCAAAACAAATTTCTACAGAATTTGTAAAACTCTCATCCTGAATGTGTTTCTCAATGATTGGTTCAATGAGTTCAATTTCCTCATTCTCACTATCTTCATCTTTTACGTCATGAGGTTGTTTACACATATTAAATACATTGAGTTCTAATGTCACGTTTTCGAAAGATAATTTCATTACTCAATTCTAGCAATTAATCAAAGCATTAGCAATGGCTAAAAATGGTCAACTTAATATGCTAGGAATTTGTTTGCATTCATTAATAATTTATTCATTTTTCAAAACAACGAAATCCACAAGACATAAATTTATTGACTCAAATCAACGCATCTTCAATTGTTCCTTTCGGTGCCTTAATTGACCTATCAACAAACAAAAGATTAGTGGAGGTTAGTTTTAACTCTCCAAGATTAAGTTTTTAATATACTGAATAAGAAAGTAAATTCACTACTAGAAAAATGGTCTTTACTGACACTTGGTTTGTGACAATTTTTTAAAAAGTATCAATATTTTCATATATATGGACCATTTTTCGTGTTTAATATAAAAATATAACAAATTATTGATACTATAGTATCTGTAACTTAGACATCAAAGATTTCTGACATTAAGGTATCAGTAATAAAAATAAAGTAATTCTAATTAGGTTCCAAATAGAACTCGAATCGAAGACCTCTGGTACTCACGCGTTTAAGTTTGAAAAAAAGACCAGGACGTCCAAATCTTAAATTTTCTAGTTCATAAAATTTTTAATCTTTCTCGTTTCCTCCTAAACTCCACAAATCTAAAAAACCCTAACTTCACCAAATTCACAAAACTCTAATATAACTGTGTCGTCTTATCAACCCCAATCTTCTCTCAGCCGTTCCTCTCTTATCTTTCTCTTACAATATAACACAATCTTTTACTATCTAACTCAAAATTTCCCTCTCAATCTCGCCTCTTTTCAATCCCTAACCTTAAATCTTTTTATAACAATCCAACAGAATCTCACACGCCCGTGAAATTCTAGCCACTTTTTTGTCGAACGCCAATCATCATCGAGAAAAATGATTTGAGGGGTTTAATTTAGCTCCACGGTCGTGGACAGATGCCTTGGTCAAAGTTAAAGAGCATTGTTGGAGGCTCTTTAAAGAAAAAGAAGCAAAAGCACCACTTGGGTGAAGTAGTTTTAGATCTAGGCATGGTAATTAAGTAAGGTGAGCATTAGCTAAATAATTAGCAATTATTAAATATTCTCTACTTATATGTGAATTTAGTAAGAAATTAATTTGGTTCTTTTTGTTGAATTTTAAGTAGGTTTTCTAATTCTTTCATTTTTATTCAACTAATACACGATTTAGGAATTTTTTTCCGCGTTTTGATTTGTTGATAATGGTAAAAGTTGTGTTAGTCATTCATAGTTTTTAGAGACTAGTATGGTGTCTACAAAGTGTTTGATGAGATGCTTGTGAGAATTGTTGGGTGCGTTTCAATTAGTTGACATGGTTAGCAAATTATATGCTAACAGGCTAGTATATGTAAATAATAAATAAGGGTATTCTTTCTTAAACATATTATTTGATGCTCCAAAATATTGTGAGGGGTTGGTTATATGTATAGAGGTGTTGTTAGGTGTTGCTGATTGTTGTCAGTATTTGAAAATCCCTCACGCCATTGAGGTTCATTAACTAGTGTCCATTTTATTTATTTATTTATTGTGTATGTTGTGAGTCCGGTGATGGGTTTTTGTTGTTGCAGATTGATAAGGCCTATCCACGGGACTTTATGCAAATAGGTGGAGTGAGGGTAATGCTGAAAAAGGAAGACGTGCTTTTGTCAATCCAGTCATTTCTTCAAGTAAGTATAGCCTCATTTAGTTGTTGTTTCGGCTGCTTCTATTGCTCGTATTGTGGTTCAATAATTTACTGCTGTAATTTTGTCTTTGCTTATTTTGTTCTTTGAATATAGTTTTGCATAATGTGAAGAAATTTTACATGAAAGTAGTTAAAGTACTGTCAAAGATGGTAAGCTGGTTTTTGGTTAATGGGTGTAAGTAGTTGTGAAGGTTCTGTTGGTGTTTAGTACTATAAGAGCTGGCTTAGTAAAGGGCTAATGATGTGATGATGAGAGCAGTTGACCGTGATTGTTATGATAAACACTTGGAGGTTTTTGAAGAGGTGTCATTCATGTAAGTAAAATTCCACCATCCATGAATGTGTTGACCATATTGCGAATGTGTGAACATACTAAACTGAGCTCAACTGGGCTTTTAGGCAAGCAACTTTAGTGGCCTTTTCGAGATGGTTTTGTATTGCGGGAAAATATTGGCTTGTTTGATAGCCTTTTGAACTGAATTCTATGTGGAGCTTTCCACCTTAGCTCCCTAGATTGCCTGTTGGACCATGGGTGTCTGTATGTTAACATATTTAATGACTGAAGTTTGTAGACAGGAGACTGATTTAGTTTTAGTTCCAGTTGGGCACCTTTTGTGTTCCTTGCATTGGAAATTGATCATAATCTTTGTTTTGCGAGGAGTGTACATCCTGATTCCGTGTCTTTAACTGCTTTGCCTTTATTGAGAGAAAATCTTCATGATTGGTTTTGTTTTATGCATGACATTTAGTTGAACTGGATTCATTAATATATTGTTAGTAGCTTGGTTTCTTTCCCTCTTTTCTCGACTGGTGACCTATATAAAACATCCAAGCGGTGATGTCTGTCAGCTTGTGTGCATCTGTTTGCTTTCTTATGTTACTGTCTGGTTTTTATGTATGGATCTTTTGGCAATTGCATTTGTGAATCATGACCGCTGGTTTGATGATCATCCGAAGAAACCCTAACAACACCTCTATACACACAACCAAACCCTCATTTACCAATTAACAAAGCTCTACCGAACCCTCTAATAGCAGATTTAAGCTCAGCAAACGAAAAGACTCTCAGATCATTAGTTCTCCGCTGAGACAACAACTCGTAAAAAGCTAGCGAGTCAGACCAGTCCCGGGAGTCAGAGTCAAACTCCGATCGCTTGGTGTCTACGCTACTGGATGCCACACTGAGTGAACGAGCCCATGATACCTTCGAAGTCCTCAAAACGACACCGTAGTCGTCGCCGCCGTCGCGCCTCTCTCTCTCCCCTTTGCTAAAATGGAAACACTTAATCTGCTGAATTATTGTTGAACGAGTCAAATAAAGGAATGAAGGTTGTTTTGTATTGGGTTTTTGGTGGGTAGCGTTTCTACAGAAGTACTACTGGTAATTATGGGAAACGGTTTTTTGTTGCGAGAAAACATTAAAAAATTTATAAAAAAAAAAGATTGAAGAAAAGCAAAGCAGATTAACGTTTGGTTTGGTTGTTGTCATTTTGTAAGAAAGGAAATATGATCACGAGGGAGTGTTCAGAGATGGGAGCTGCTTATATTATAATGCAGATGATTGCAGCGTACGTATCAGTCACCATTGGAGTTTGTGGCTCCCACTTTTTCACTGCTTCATTGATGGGCCTAACGTGTATGTTCTGTACTTTACCTTGTTCCATTATAATTTGATACTACTTTCTGGGTCATTCTGTAATTTTGCATGTACTTATGAGGCAATGACACGGAGGTTCCTATGGTTTTAAAGTTTATCAAGGAAGAACATAATAATTCTATTTGTATGGAATACGTCCTTATCAATCTGTAGCGAAATAACTGAATTACTCGTGATGTGTGTAATTATAGTTGCCTAATCTTCCATCATCTTGGTCAAATCTATATTATGAAGGTATTTTCTACTGTAGTTACTTAGAAATTATGAGTGGTAATTTAGAATCTATAATATGAAATTAAAAATTTTGTAATATATATCAAATTTTTTTTGTGGTTATTTTGTAGTACCTTTTAGTTTTATCAATAAATCAACAGCCAATTCAATTTTTTATTTTTTGAAAATAAATTAAACAGTGATATAATAGTAACAGTAATCACAAACACTAATAAAATACCAATAATTACTACTACCATAGTGTCATAAATATAATAATACTATAGTAATAGTAATTCGTAACACCATTTACAAGTGTCACTATTTTTCTGACTGCCAGATTACTGACAAAATTAGCAAGTGTCAGTGAAAGTAATTATTGACACTATTCTAACGTCAGTAAAGACTATTTTTCTAGTAGTGATTGACACTAGCATCCAAACTAAGCAAATCATGTTCAATTTTATGAGCCCTAATAATGCATAAAATATTTGGAAAACTAGGATCTTTATATTTTAGAGCATTTAATTGAAAGAATGGAACTTGTTTTGCTAGAAAAGATTTCTATTGCACCTTATGTTTCCTTTTTACAATGCACAAATCTCTAAGAAATTTAGCATAAGATGGTACATATTTAACAATATCTAGCAAAGGAACGTTGACCTTCACTTGTTTGAAAACTTTATAAATCTCTAAAGTATGGTTTGATTTCTTTGGCTTCAATAATACTTGAGGAAATGGGGGTATTAGAGGAGAGTTGTTATCTCTTGATGGGCTAAAGGTTTATCAAACTCTTCCTTACTCTCTGAAATTGATTCTTTATTAATTTCATGAGGATTAAGAATGTGTTTTTCGACAACTTTATCATCACGAATGTTTATAATTAGTTTGACTTAGCTTATGTTTTGGTTTCTTGTGCTACCCATTTGAGGATGTTGTTGACTCTTGGGATTTGATTTTGATTAGGAAGGAAATTTACTTTTTCTTGGATAATAAAAGCTTATATCAGTTTGGAGATACTATCTATCAAATTGGTTTGTCAGGATTTGCATGGTTTGGTTATTAATGGACTTTTGTTTTTCTATGAGTGAATACAATGTATCTTCAAGAGCTTTTTGTAGTGGTGGGACATATGGTGGGTAACTTTGGGAGTTTTAGAAGTTCTGACATGGAGGAGGTTGTTATAACGGTTGTGCATGATTGTCATTCCTCTAGATGAAATTTGGATGGTTTCTCCAACCAAAGTTGTAGGTTTGTGAGTATGGATTAAGATTAGGTCTTTTAAAATTGTCTATAAGATTCGCTTGTTCGTGCAAACGTTCTTTTAGAGGCAGTAATGTCGGATAGTACTACATAGAATGGTCAATAGAACTCCAAACATAACATGAAATATCTTGAATAAATTTTACATCATCATCTTTTTTTACTCCAATGCTTCTACTTTTCGAGCTAAAGATACAAATTTGGCTTGAAGGTCATAGTCTTCCCTAAGGTTGTATATGCCTTCACTAGATGAAGATGACTAGGGTTTACTTAATGACTTATAAGAACTAATATACTATTTTCTAGTGTTGTGCATTCTCTGCTATATAGTCAAGACAATCTAATGTAACTTCAAGACTTTTGTCTCTAAACTCTCTATTACACATCATTTCAATAACCTGCCTACTTTGGGATGGTAGTCCCTTGTACAAATATGACACTAACCTTCATATTTCAAAACCATGGTATGGGCAAATGTTAAGTAAGTCATTGTACTTAACCTAACATTGGTAAAAGGTCTTTCCTAGTTTTTAAGTGAAATTGGTGATTTACCTTTTGAAAGAATTCATTCTGTAGGGTGGAAAGAACATTTTCATAAATTATGCTTGCATTTCATCCAAAGTTCTTATGGATCATAACCTTAGGTTTTATAGCCATGTTTTAGCTTTTCCTTTAGTGAAAAAGAAAAAAATTTAAGTATGATTATGTTCAGGCTATAATTTTGATCAATATCAATGTTACAAACTTCCTCAAATTCTTTCAAATGCAAGTATGAATTTTCAAACTGAAAACTATGAAAAGTAAGTGGAAGCTGAATGATACCAAGATTGAAATCAAAACATGATGCATTAGGAGGAAAAACTATGCATGATGGTGCTCCTATCGTTGTAGGATGCATAAAGTTTCTAAGTGTCCTAGGTTGATCATAAAGATTTTGTAAGGCTTGGTTATCTCTTTACTCTGAAAAGTTATCAACTTCATTGTCTGTTATGTCTAAGGGTAGTGAAGGTAATCTTCTAATTAATCTGGCACTATTGGTACGAGACCAATGTCTTATACAATGTTGATGATGGGTGAGTATATGTCAAATTAAGTTAAGACAATGAGGTATAATTTAAATGAG
The DNA here is from genome assembly GCA_030444775.1 of Atalantia buxifolia. Taxonomy (NCBI): domain Eukaryota; kingdom Viridiplantae; phylum Streptophyta; class Magnoliopsida; order Sapindales; family Rutaceae; genus Atalantia; species Atalantia buxifolia. Next base: position 14,263,642 of record CM059839.1, read on the forward strand.
TAATGCATGAAACACTAAATAAAAATTGTACAAAATAAAAAAATTACAAACAAACTGAAAATTAAATAAACAACAATAAGAATTTACAAAAATAAAAATAAATAAACTGAAAATTAATGAAATTAAAATAACTCAATAGGCAGTATTACAAAACTAGCCATTTAAACTAATTAACGAAACATAAAATAATAACACATCCACAAAATAACAATGTAAGCAGTATTACAAAACCAACCGTTAAAATAACTCAATAAGTGGTATTATAAAATCAGTCATAAAAAAAATTAAACAATTACTAGGAGAAATAGAAGGATACTCTTACCTCAAGATTTAAAACTCACTTTTAAAAATTACTAACCCAATTAAGCAGTCAATTTAAATTTAATTATTTTAATCAGTTAATTTTAATAAAAATGACATTAACACTAAATCAAAATGAAATTGATAAAAAATTTAAAAAAAATGGTTTCTAATTTCAAGAGAAAGAAGGGTGCTAATTAGAATTTTACAAAAAATAAAATTACGAAAGTAGAGCAAAGAAATAGTGAAGAGAGAGGTAAAGGGCAACAATAGTAAATGAGAAAAGAAAATAAAAATTAATAAAAATGACATTAACACTAAATCAAAATGAAATTGATAAAAAATTTAAAAAATTCTCTGGTAACGGTGCAAAAAAGTATAAAAATGTCTAAAAATGTCTAGTTATAATATAATTTGGTGAGTCCCGGATTGAATCACAAGACATCTATAAATCTAGTACTCAATTATTAAACATGAATTAATTCATAAAAAGAAATTAATAGAGACCAATCTAGAAAAGCATTGAGGTTACAAGATCAGCTATTGGATTTTAAATTATAGTCATAATACACTTTTATTCTTATAATTTGCATTTCTTTAGCCAGTTAATTATTATGTCATTTAATTCTTAATTGATTATATGTATGGATAAATATGAGATCAAGTACTCAATGTGCTATAGCTATATTGGAGTGTCGATATTATGTCAGAATTCCATATAGATCCAAAGGAGATCTGGATCTACACATTAATATGACATAAAAGTAACCAATAAGAAAATATAAATTATAAACATATAACAAATAAAATAAACTTAAAACTCATTTTGAGAAAGTAATTAACTCTATGATTTGAATCCTTCAGCTTCACCTTTCACTTCTGCCTAGAAAATTTAGCCGCTCATGTTTGAAAGAAAAACACTCATTTTATTTAATAAACTTTGTGAAGTACAATGCAAGAAAATTAAAAATAAGGGGAAAGAAAAGAGATTTTTCTGTAAACTTTACTCTAGATTTACACCCAAAATAATCACCACTAAAATCCACCACAAATTCTCTTTTTTTTTTCTTCTTTCTCCTAAAATCCAACACACCTCAATTGTGAGAGCTCTTGTCATTCTATAGGCAAAGTCTTGAGTGATCAAGTGTGGGTATTTACATGATATTTTAGTGAGCCTATGATCACAACATTTAGATGAGATTTAGTAGTACAATCCAAGGGTCTAAAATTTAAACCCATTATGGATCGTTGGATTCAACATAATCGACGGCTATTTTCAAGTCAAAGTGGGTACCTTTCTTTTGCCCATTTGTCAAGGTGGTTGAGCTCATTTGTCAAGATAGTTTACCTGCCCAATTCGGTGTGCTAACATGAGCTTAGACACATGGCACAATCTCATCCGTTTAGCAATAATTCCAAATTGAGGGGCTAGAAAATCTTTTACAACTTCTGAGTTTTTGGAATCCAAATTTCACGTCCATTTTTCCAATCCAAGCATCATGATTTCAGGGAATTACCTGCAAACACAAAAAAACTATAATTAAAAACATATAAAAATTAATAATTCGTAAAATAGGTTAGGGATTTATTAATGTAGTGAAACTACTAATGTTATCAACACTATAAGTGAAAAAAAGGATAATTTTAACCTTTATTAGATGTACACTTTCTAGAGTAAATCATTAGCACAAGAGCTATTCTTCTTATATATGTGTATGTTGCAATGAATATATCACAAAAATCTAGGTCATTGTCTTCACCCTTCTGCAACTACTCTTATCTCTCTCCAAAAAATAAAGTGCTACATACCAAAAAAATATAATAACTTTGTTGTTTTCCAACTATCATATTTATTGCCCTAACATTATATTAACTACGAAAATTACACAAAATGACCAGCATCATTTCTTGGTGAGTATGTTGCTTAAAATGAATAATGTTGCCCTATGCTTTCACTTCAAACATACTTTACAATAAAAACTGACAGTATTACTGCAATCATTCTAACAAAATATAGGAAATTTAACAACATTATTGAATGTGCATTTGAACCAAACAGAATATTAAACAACTTACTGTAAATATGAAGGACTTATTTGCCCTTTAAATCTCTTTTTGTCTTTCTTACACGAGGGGTAGATTGTGAAGTGATTCGTGAAGTAGCTGTTTGTTTTCTAATCTCAATTCCTATTGCAAATGGCAATGCAGCTTCTAATACTCATCTAGCTCGTCATCTATTTGTTGAACCCTTGCTAATACTTATATATTGAGCAACAAATGAAATACAATTATAAACATGTTTTGAAAAAACTTATATTACATTACTTATATCACATTAATATTCTATCTATGTTAATATTTAAAACAAACTTATATTAATTAGCAAACACAATCATTAACATCATCTTCTAATATTAAACAACATTCAATACCATTTGAAGATAAAACTTAAACAAACCTAATGTAGTTTTGACACTCTCTACAGCACCAGATGGTCATGTTGGTGTTGGTGCTCGTGTGAGTGCTGTAGCTATTGAGGCATCAAAACTCTATGCTTGTGTAGGTGTGTTTGTTCTAACCATTGAGGCAGAAGCATCATTCATTTGGAAATGATGCACCCAGCTTTAAGCTACTACCAAATTCTTTCAATGCGTCGAAATATTATGAATAACATTAACGTTCGTCAGATGATATTGAAGAAGATGCTGGTAAATGGAAAAAAGACATAAATTGATGGACACACAGGAGAATAAGCTTTACCAGCATTGTTCTAGTGTTCTTGCTTGCACCATCTAGATTATGAGCATCGCTTATTGTATTATGTTCAATGCCTCTATAATATTCACATGAAACTGTGAATTTTCTCTTGTGGGATGGTTAGTCACCAGGTTCCCTTCGGGTGCGTTAGGCACACTGAACTGTATTATATTGTATTGTATTATTTTAATGCAGTTGTATTATATTATACTGTACTGCATTAACATTGGATTATAATAATATTGTACAACATTTGGTATTACAATGTATTGTATTAACTTTCAATTATATCATGCGTGGGGCTATACTACCTTGCACTATATTAATTTTTTTAGTGATTAATTTACGTTATATATTTCAAAAAAATATTCCTTAGTACTTAAAAAAATACTAATTATAAAAATATTAAATTTTAAAACTTTTTACATCATTTTTAATATGAATATAAAAAAATCATAATTTTTCATTAAATGCAATGAAACTAATAAATTCTAAACTTTTTAAATATATTAAGTGATGAATTATAAAACAACTTGTACATATTTTGCTTATTTTATAAAATACATGGTAAAATAAATTATAAAAAAATAAACACAAATCTGACACGTCACACATCATCCTTATCTCTTATCTCCCTCTTTTACCATCTCAAAACTCAATCTCCTTCTGTAATTCTTTTTCGTCCTTATCTCTTCGGTCCTTCTTCCTTAGTTTTTTCTTTCTTTAATCTATGGGTTCCTTGCATCCTTTATTTATTTATTTATTTTTGTGAAAAAGTCACCACAATCTATATAGATTTATAATTCTTATTCCATCTCCCTAATTCAACAATTCAACACCACAATCTCCACTAACCTCTTAACCACTCTCTTTCTCTCACATCAACTCCTCTGCACTTCTAGATTATTGTTATGATAATTTTTTTTTGGGCTTTATAGAGTCAAAAATTGAAACATTTAAGCTCGAAACCTGAATGGAAAAATGAAATCTGCATGTGAATCTGTTCGAATCTTGCCGTAGCACCATTGCCACCCTACTCTGTTGTTCGAACTTTAAATGATGTCTTCGCTCTAATCAAAGATTCAGACGCTTTGACTACACCACTCACTTAGTGATTCCATTTGTTATGTTTGGCTCTTGAGAAATTGATGGACAAGGGAGGAAAATTTGTGAGTGAAAGGCGAGTGAGTTTGAGAGAAAAATTTTATTTTAGGTTTTGCGAAGAGAAGACTTGGTTTGTGATTGTGGCTGAGATCATGAAGAAAGTATTTTCTTTCTATTCTAATGCAATGCGGCCTAATTATGACCTCCCCACGGGTTTAATTTTTGCAGCGTTTGGTGTATTACAATGTGGTCTAATACAAAGTTCATTTTTTGCTAAACATACTATTGTATTAATTTAATACAATACAAGGATATGATGTGGAGTAATGCTGGGTGCCAAACACACCATTCATCTACAAGTCTTGGGCCTACCAGGCTGTCTATATACATTTTAGGGCAAGATTTCATCAACCTTTATATGTGGCCACTTAGACTTGTTAGGCAAAGTATAAATGATGCCTGAATAACCTTTTAAGAAAGCCTCTTTTGTGAAGTAAGGATCAATATATGGTTTATAATTAGTCCTTAAATTATCAATCAAGGCATTGCATAACTGCATGGTAGACTATTAATTTGCCACAACCCACAATCATATGTATATCCTTCAAATTAACCACATAAGACTTCTTATTATTAGCTATATAAGACTTTTTGCTATCCTTAACTTTAAATAGCACTTCACTTATTGGTATAACATAAAAGAACCTACCACTCTTAAGTAATTTGCTCATCATTTTATTAATAAAAGAAGGAACTTCAGTTCTCTATCTCAAACATTCTATTTTTCTATAATTACTTGCATCATTCTCTTCCTTATATGCTTCTCCAAGGTGATTATTGGTGCCTTACTCATATCTCCAAGACATGCATTTCAACTCTCAGTTATGTTGTTTGTTGTATAATCACATTTTACCAATTTATAAAAGGCATGAACTGACCACTATTTTAGATCGATTTTCCTCAACTAATTGAGAGCATCTGCATCAAATATCATTATATTGTTCATTGCTTTTACAAAATAATCCTTATTTACAGGCCTAACTGCCTTTTAGTACTCATCTATTAGTTGAACATTGGGAAACATTTGTGTTAAGTTAGGAAATACGTGCCTTGCACAATACTTGTTAAGTGAAAGAATTTATTTTATTTTATTGCGATAGTACATATAAAAGGCATAATCTTGACCTACCCTTAGGTGAAATGATAAATCTTTTAATTACTCTTTTACTTTTGGAAACATTAAGTTACCCCTGAAAGACTTAATTAGATCACATAAAGTTGTATGTTCAAAAATAATTAATATATTCTTCTCTAAAATACTTTAAATCAATAAACGTTATTAGTTTTTACACACCTATTTTATGATCCGTAAAACTCTAAGTTTGAGGCATTAAAAAATACCCTTCTGCCTATCCGTTATAAAGGTTAAATGCTTTCAACCATCCAAATGCTCGTTCAAATGCCCTAATAACCATGTCTGGCTCTCAGTGTTCTTAGATTCACATATACACACTACTAATAGAAAGATCCCTTAGTGGATCAAGTATAACTGTTGATAAGAGTATGCCCGTAAATAGTCCATTCAAATGACATCCATTAAGACCAATAAATTGTCTACAATCCTTCTTTAAACTATTTCTAAGTTATGGGAAATTTATGACAAACCTCTGGAACTTATAGTTGTCAGCATGGGTGCCAGATTTTGTAATTTTAAGCATTAACATTTGTTGTTTTATGATGTGACCGTAGTAAGACTGGGCAAAATAGGGCTCGGATAAACTTGATTGGGTTTTGGGTTGACTAAGTTGAGAAAAGCTCATCAGAACTTAATCTGAACCTATAACCTAATCTAATCCGATCGGGTTGAGTCCATAAGGTTCGGATTATATATGGTTTGAATTAGGTTTAGGTCAATAGGGTCAATTCGATTTAGGAAAAGTTTTATGCCCTATGTCTTTGGAAAAAATTAAAAAATATATATATGATAATATGAAGAAATTTTCCTTAACAGCTACTGAACATAAAATTTAGCAATTGCAATTTACATTAAAATTAGTATATACCATCAAATTTTCAAAAGACACAATTTGGATTACTGGCTTAGAGAATTCGGGTTACTGGGTAGGAATGGAGCTTAGAGGAACTTGGTGATGGTCGAAGGTTGGAGGCATTATAACAGTAGATCCAGTAGCAATAGATTTGGTGGTTGCATCTGCAAATGATGATTGGTATATTTGATTACAAATGATGATCGATTGTGGCTATACTATGTTAATGTCTACATCGAATTGATGGACCGGTAGTGTGTTGCATCCATGCGTCAATTTACTTTCACGATATTTGTGAAAAATCCAAACTGTGAGCAAGACAAACGACCGATGAGCATGAGGTGAGGTTGTGAAGAGTAAACTAAAAATTGGAGAAGAAAAGAATAAGTGTGTTGATTGTTGTGTGAATTATGATTGTATTAATATATTTGTGTGTGGACCACGATTTGTTTGTTTTTCATTTCATTATTTGTTAATGTTTTTATTTTTTTCAGCCAAACTTAATCAGATTTTTTAATCGAGTCAGGTCGAATCAGATCGAATTATTTGCCCACCCTAGAGCATTGTCCCAAAGGTTCTTAAAGCTCTAAATATGATCTCCACTACCTGTTGACTCTAAAATCTTTCTTTTAACCTTATAAGCCTTTTATGAAGTGACCTTAACCAAATACATTTTTTTGGTATTAATAACCATTTTATCCACAAAAAATGAAGGATCAACAATGATTTTCTTTCGGTATTTCCTAACAATCCAAGTAAAGGAACCCTCTAGATTTTTCACAATCCCCTTACATGTACGGGTATTATGAAAACTTCCTTTATTGAAGTATTCTCTATATCTCTGTAATGAAACATATACTTTAAAAGGACACTTGGATGCATAACAATGACAAAGTATCATAATTCTCTCAAACTGAACCCTTCTACCTCGAAAGGCTCCTTGAATATAGAAATCTTGAAGGGCTCAAACAAAAGAGTTCATGTTTTTCAAAACTGTTTCATCCATAAACTCCACTGATTTGTAATATCATCAAACATTTAACCCTACAATACACGAGGCATTGTATTGAATTGATGTTGATCATCTGATAATAGCATTGGACTAAAATCATTGTCATCTCTTCATAACTCTCTAACAAGTCATTATCTTTAAAATTGCCATCATCATTATCATCAAATTTATCATTACTTTCATGTCTTGCTTTTTGACCATTGCTTTTCTGAATCAAATCACAAATATAAAATCGTGTTGAGTATTAAGACTCAAATCATCTGTTAGTGTTACGGGTCGGAAAAACCGAACCAGAACCCAAAAAAATTCGGTTTGTTTTTTTTCAATTTTGGTTTTTTTTAAAAATAAAAAATCTGAATTTATAAACACTGAACCAAATGATTTGGTTCAGTTCGATTTTCAGATCAAAGCTTAAAAAATTCGAACCGAATCGAACCAAAATTAAGGTATTTTCGTAATTTTGCTAAAACATATATACACACAAATTAAACATGTGCAGTTTTCACCACTCTCTCTCTTAGGCTTTCAGCTGCAGCATAGCAACTTACCCACAACCCAAGCCCTAATTCGCATCTGCCTTCTTCTTGTTGTCGACCTATCGCTGAGTTTCTTTCCTTACTTTGTCGCTAGCTAGCCAGTAAGGTAATGGGTTTGTTTTAGTTTGTGACTAACTCCGTCACTAGCTAGCCAATAAGGTAATGGGTTTGTTTTAGTTTGTGACTAACTCCGTCACTAGTTAACCAGTTGGGTAATGGGTTTGTTTTTGTTTGTAACTAACTTGCTCTGTTTTTCTTTTTTTTTAATGGGTTTTTTTTTTGGAAATAACTCTTTGATTTGTACTTATTTCATATTTGTTTAAGTTATTAATATTATTTAGTTTTATTAGCTTTGCCAGAATATGAGCATGTTACTGTATTTTTTTTAATTTTTTTCTTTGGATATTGTGCTCTTGATATTGCTGGGTGAGGACTGATGGAGTCAGGAAATGTTGAAGATGATGGAGGGATAATATCATTTAGATCCTTTTTTTTAATAAAATTTTAGTATGGCTCAATATTTAGGAAATGTTTGAATATGGGAATTCTATTATGATTTAATTTGTTTGCTAACTTTTCATAATAGTCATTGACTGAAGGTCAACTAGATAAAATATTATTTCAGTCCCTAATGTTTTGCTAATTTATATTATGGCACAAATACTTATTTTATTTTATTTACATTTTGGGACAAAGCTTTTGATATTAAAAACAGTAACTATAATTTTAAAAATTCTTCGTTTTAGTCCAAAATTCTTACCCTTTTTTAATACAAATTTATAAATTATTTTTTTTTTGTTTGATTATACATTGATTATAGTAGGCCTTATAAGCAGGATGGAAGAAAATAACAATGTTGTAGAGGAGATTATGAAGGATGATTTTGAGAAGGGTGTTGAGAATAAAAAAGGAGGCAAACGCTTAAGATCAAACGTTTGGCAATTGTTTTCAAAGCTACTTGGAGGAAAAAAAGCGAAGTGCAACTATTGTAAGAAGCAGTATGTATGTAAAAGTATTAAATGAACTTCTGGCTTAAGAACTCATTTGTTACGAAGGTGTCCTGTGTATAAAAAAGTGAAGCCTAAAGAGGGTGAAAATCAATGTGCTTTAACTCGTGAAAATGGTGTTGGTAATGCTAAGTTTGTTTCTGTGGGTTTTGGTAAAGAAGCTTGTAAGAAGGCACTTGTAAAGATGATTATTAAAGATGAGTTGCCTTTTAAGTTTGTTGAGGCTTAGGGGTTTTTGGAGTTTATGGCTACTTATTGCCCAAAGTTTGATGTGCCGTTGTGGAGGACAATTACAAGGGATATTCTTCAATTATATGAGAATAAGAAGATGTTGAAAAATAAGTTCATTGCAAATCGTCAGAAAGGTATGTATCACTACAAATACTTGGACTTCAATTCAAATGTGTAATTACATGGTGATAACAGCTTATTTTATTGACAAAAAATGGGAGTTACATAAGAGAATAATTAGTTTTGCACCCATTTCTAATCATAAATGAGAGGCTATTGGGAAGCTCATTAAGAAGTGTATGATTGATTGGGGTATTGAAAGTTTGTTCACGATTATCGTGGACAATGCAAGTGCTAATGAAAAAGCAATCAATTATTTGAAGACGGAGTTAAGAAATTGGCGTCGGGATTCATTGGTTTTAAATGGCTCATATTTGCATGTGAGATGTTTAGCACACATAATAAATTTGATTGTAAAGGATGGGTTGGATGTGGTGAAGACTTCAATAGATAGTATTCGCGATGCAATGAGATATGTTAGATCTTTCCTATTGAGGTTGCAAAAATTCAAAGCTTGTGTTGATGCGGGAAAAATCTCATATAATGGGTTTATGGTGTTAGATGTGCCGACTAGGTGGAATTCAACATTCTTGATGTTAAGATCCGTGTTGAAATTTGAAAAATCATTTGATAGATTAAAAGACGAAGATGGGCACTATGTTAATTGGTTTGGAGGTGACGGAGAGAATAAGAACGAGAACAAAAAATACAGGGTGAGGCCACCGATGAAAGATGATTAGGAGAATGCAAGAATGTTAGTTAAATTTCTATCAATCTTTTATGATGTGACCTTGAAATTTAGTAGTTCTAAATTTGTGACTGTAAATAATTATTTGAATGAGACGTGAAAAGTTCAAATTCATTTGAAGTCTCTTGATGATAGTGATGATATTTTGTTAAGCTGCATGGTTAAGCCTATGACAACAAAGTTTGTCAAATATTGGGGTAATAATTTGGAGAAGGTCAACATGTTGTTGATTTTAGTAGCAGTACTTGATCCTCAATGTAAAATGGAGTTTGTTACATGGTGGTTTAGTAGTTTGTATGATACCAAGAAGGTTGAGGAGTTGTGTAATAGGCTTAAAGAGTTGTTGATGAAGCTTTATCAAAGTTACAATTTAGGCAATCCAAACAGTGCTACTAAGACTAGTTGCATGGTTCAGACTAATAGGATTAGTGAGTGTGCTAGCTCTATTTCTCTTGATCCTTTGCACAATATAAAAAAATGAAAGCAAGTACACATGACGGATACAGTGGGAAAAATAAGGTTAAAAGATACTTGTCAGATAAAATAGAGATGATGAATGACAACTTTGATATTTTGAAGTGATGGAGTTTGAATTGGTATAGGTATCCAATTTTGTCTCAGATTGCCAAAGATATTTTGGCAATTTCAGTTTCCACCACTGGTTTGGAGTTGGCATTTAGCACTAGGGATTACATTCTCGACCCCTTTAAGAGTTCTTTGACTCCTAAAACAGTTGAGTCCTTGATTTGCACTCAAAATTGGATTCGATCAACTCTTTTCGGAGATCGCATAATAAAGCCAACAGAGGAAGAAACTAAATTTTATGAACTTGTTGAAGCAGGTAATAACATGATTTTGTTGACTTTTGATAATTTATTTGTAATATTCAATATTATAAATAATGATTTTCATATATTTGTTTTATTTCCTTATAGAATTTGTGAGACCAATGCTAGCACAACAAGTACAAGCAACAAAAGACCAATTGATGATTGAGTGATGTTTACTTTAATCATTTCAATAAAAGGTATCATTTATATGAATTTGATATATTATTTTACTCATTTCAATTTTATTTGTGTATATTTAAGTTGGGAAGTACGGATGTTGGAAGTTATTAAAATTGGAAGAAGTTGGTGGGAAAGTGGAGCAAATTAATGGCATTTCTTATAGTTAATTTTTAATTTTTATGTTGTAATGGTTTCTTATCATTTTTTTTATTTAGTTGATCTATATGGGTAGTTGCAGAGCTGGTGTTTGACCAATTTTTGGGTTTGTTAACATTTATGTTAATATAATGTTAATTTTAATGATAAAAAACAAAATTAAGAATGATTAAATTTTTGAAAGCATAAATTATTTTTCATACATTTTAAATAAATCATTATTTTCACATTAAAAAGGTTTTATAACTAATGGAAAAATGATTTTATGAAATTGGTTGTTTTTCAAGTTTATGGTTTAATTGAAAGAATATTGAAAACTTTGAAATCAACAAGTATTGCTTGAAATTTTGGAGAAGGATTTATTTGAAACATTTCATAGCATTTTGGGCCATATCATAATTTTAGAAAGTTTTGGGATTCACAAAGTATTATTTAGAAATTCTAAAATTAGACCTTTTTGCAAAATGTACAACGTTTTAGGCCATAGTGCAGTTATGAAAAGTTTTAAGGTCAAACTATAATTTTGGCAAACAGTTCACTGTACCGTTATTGTAGCAAGCGGCAAACTGAATATGCTAAACGGAACTCCGGTTACGAGGCAGAAACTCTCTGGATGAAAAGCAACAATCTGGATTCCGTAAGCGGTAATCCGGTTACTGGACAGTAAGCTTCTGGAGTATAAACGGCAATCCGGATATCACAAGCGGCATTCCGCATGTTCTAAAATTCAAATTTTTGCCTTAACCGTAACATGCAAGTGGAATTTCGGATACTATAAACAGTAATCCGGTTATAAGTAAAAAGTGAATAACGGTTAGTTTTTTAGCTTCAACTATAAAAACTCAAATCCAATTCTTTTTCAAGCTCTCTAGCACGCACAAACAAAAGGCATACAACATACATTGAGCTTCAATTTTGTAAATCACCATTTATTAAATTATCTTTGTTCTTCAATTTGTATGTCTACTCTTTGAGAGAGTTTTTGTTGTAACTTTCAATTTCTCATCAAATTTGTGAGTGTTTAAGTGTGTGAGACACTTGAGTGAAGATATTGAGAGATAATATCTTTGTTGTAAAGGTTCATTGACACCTTGGAAGTCAATTGTAAGTTTTTAAAACCTTGGAAGGCTTGGATAGTGAAATCCTCCAGTTTGGGTTGCTTGGAGGCGTGGATGTAGGCGAGGATAACCGAACCACGTAAAAATCCTTAAGTTTGCTTTCTCTTCCCTTACTTATTTATTATTATGCTTTATTGAACTTATTATTTTCGAATCCATTAAGGCAATCGATTAAATTGTTGTGTGGTTTACTTAGTTTAATTTTTAAAATCTCAATTCACCCCCTTCTTGGTTGCATAACTTGCATTTCAGGGTTAACTATTGGAAGTAATAGGTTTGGTCATAGGCTTTTTGTATGTCATTAAAGTCACTACCAATGTCTTTTGTAAGTATCAAAGGTTGATCCTTTTGCAGATTAGCTTCTTTTGGTAGTCTAATTTTCTCAAGAAGTTGTTGTGTGGTTAATAAGTTAACTATTACTATAGTAGATAGCTCAGGTTTATGTATGATTAATAGTTTAGGATCAATTTATCTTGTTGAGGTCTATGTTGAGGTTCAATTTTAGTTTCATGTTTAAGCTAAATTTCACGAGGTGATAGAACGACAAGTTTAGGTGCAGGGGGTGATAGAATGATAGTTTTAGGTGCAGGGCAGGGGTAGGTGTCTTGCCTTTTTTTTTTTTTTGCTTTCTTGGAACACTCTTAATCTTTCTACCACTCTTCTCAGCAGGTGTTGGTTCAAAAGATTATAGTGCTTTTGCAGCAGTAGTCTAAATGTCATCTTCAAATAATCTTTTTCTGTCCACATTCATCAACTTAGTGGTAGTAGCTCCATATGAAATTCAATTTTTGTGTATTTCTTCTCATTAAACAAATATCACACTTGATAAACTTTATTGTCATTCTCTATTGCCCTATTTTTTTCATTTCAAGGCAATGTAACCTTACTCACAAACCTTTTAAGAGGTTAGCTATTTCTTCCAAAAACTTGTCTTATTGAACTATTGATCAAGACCACTCTACTTAGAAAATCTGACTTTATTAGGCCAACATCCCTCTTTACTCCCATAAAGTGAATGAAAGCTAACATCTTAAATCTTGTTTCCTCTATATCACAACAAACCGATAAGCTTTAAAATCTATAGTCCACACATTTACTAGTACCACTCAAATAATTTACAACAAACTAATAATTGTAACAAACAGGAAAAGCAAACAACAAAGTTTGTGAACAAGTTAAACATGCGCACAAAATAAGCATATACAACCTCATTTCGCAACAAAAGTAGAAGTGTTACAGTAATTAAACAATAAGCACAATGGAACAGAGACAATGTTAAACAACAACCACCCACTCAAAATTTCAAAATCATCACCTAGACTTAGTTTTACAGACATAACCGAAAACAATAACTTGCAATGCTCATAAAAACCTACACAAATAACACAATTTCTAGTTTTATTATGTGTTTTCAATCTTTTAAGTGAAAAAACAAGCAAAAATTTCTTATGTTTTTTAATACAAGCAAAAACCTTCCAAATTCATAGAAACCTAGGGTTTCCAACAATATTTCAAAATCAATGGTTAACACACTAATGTAGTGTGATTAATGTAACATTATTAAGCCTAGAAATTACATAAATACTAAATACGGCCCAAAATAAAAAAAATAATAGTAAAATGTTAATAAAAATTTCACTTTTCTTACCTCAGTTGTTGGAGGAGGCTGTTCAAACTCAGATTCTCTATTTCTACCACTTGAGTTTATCTTGCTCCTTCTAATTTCGTATTCACAGTGTAGCTACAGATGCTTTGCTTTATTTTGGCACAAAAGAAAAGCATCTGCTTTTTATACCACACTGGTTTTTTTTTTTTTTTACATCAACAACACACATTTACTTGGATAAGCAAATGAGGATTAGGTAAAACACTAAGTGGTTACATTTTGTTTGCAAATGTTGTTGTCATCCACGTGGCTCTATGCTTAACGATTGTTATAAATTTATATAAGTACCATCTTACCCTTTTTGTCATTTAAATTAACAGAGAGATTACGAGTTCTAGAGGGTAACTTAATGTTTTCAATAGGAAGGTGGGTAATTTGAAAATTGTCACTTGACAAGAGGGTAGGCCAAAATTAACCATTTTTTGTATTAGGTTATAGGTTGGAGAATTGTGATCAGGTGCTCTTATACGGTTAGGATTCCTATGAGTCTATTTGGTGCACTGCATTGTACTAGATTAAATTAAATTATGGTGTATTTTGAGTGTGTGGTATATTTAATACAATTAAACGAACTACAGGATGAATTTCAATCTGATTTTTTTTTTACATGCACGTAGACATTGGCAAAACAAGATCATAGGAACAGATGAGAGTTGATTTTAAAGACCAGGTGAAGTATCATGTTAGGTGTTGTATGGTCTTTGTTACACATATTAATATTTTATGTTATAATTTATATTTAAGTAATATTATTTTAATTTGTTAACTAAAAATAAAACAACTGTCAGAGCAATCGTTGACAACCGTTGGCATTTTGTAGATGTTATTTGTTGACGTCCTAATTGGTACCATTCGGAATCATTATCACGGGCTCTACATAACAGTACTAATATTGCCAACAACAGAATCTCCATTGGCCATAGATCTACAGTTTATAGCCAAAGTTCATCATAGATCTACTGCTAAAATTTTGATTCTGGAACTTTGACTATATATTAACGACAAATGGGAGTTTTGTTTTCGGAGCTATTGGTACTGTTGTATAGACCATATGTCGAGAATTCCAGCGGCATTAATTTTAATGTCAAAAGAACTGAAAAGTGGGAAACGGTGGTCTGCGACTGCCAACTGTTAGTTAAATAGTTATATTTAAGAAATAATAAAAATAAATTAAATAATTGCATTGAAAATAGAAAATAAATGTGCGCAAGGGCCGCCCAAACCCAGGGGATGAGTCGGTCTTTATAAACCAGCAAAAGTTGGTACAAACAAATTTGCATAGCCCATACCCACGGAAATTCACACGCCAAACACACCTTTAGCTTAGTACTAATATAAAATTTGCTGTTGCTAGAATCCTAATCAGTACAACTACATAACAGTATAATTATTGTCATCGCAGAGCTTAGGTTCACAATAAATCTACTCCCAAGCTTTTGAACTCAAATAATCTTGAACGCAAAGAGCAATCACGACTAGGCAAGCTAAACCTAGGCCCTAGGGCTTTTCTTTATATATTTAAGATAATAATAATTATATTTATTAAAATTTGTAAACATGAATATAAAAATATATTCCAGCCTAAAAAAGAAATTGATATCTTGTACCTCAAGTGTAACAATTAACATTTCAATGATCAACTTCTCCTATAAGGAATACACTAACTAATATCATTATAATATCAGCCAATTTCATTTTTTTTAACTAAATTGAGGAAGAATTTACAAATTGGTAAAACTAAGTAGGTGAATTTTGCATATTTAAAGAGAACCAATTTGATTTTTCTATTAGAAAAGTTCTCAATATCTCTTTTTGGAGATTTTACTCTCACGTAAATTTATCGTTTAGTCAATTTAAGAGTAAGAGAAGGCATTTTACTAATAAACTGAACTTCATAATGATTTCATCTTCTTCTTTTTTTCTTTTAAAGAAAAAATCATTCGGTTTTAGATCTCTTTTTCTTCCAAAGCATCATATTTCTAAATTTCATTGGGGCCTCTAAGAATTCCTTTTAAAGCCTATTGAGTAATTTTTATGGATTTCGTCATTTCACCTATTTAGACTATATAATCATTGACATTCTTATAGTAATTTAAGAGTAAAATTTATCAAATACGTACAAATTTGAAATAAAATGTTTACATGTCAAATGATGTGGTAAATGACATGTCATTTATTCATTAGTGATGAGTAATTATATAATTAACAGTAGTGTAGTCAACTCTTAGCAGACACATAGCAACCGTTGATTGGTGACTAGGTGATGCATCATTTGGTAGCTTTGTACCACAACTTTGTAAATATGTTATTACTTACCCAAAATTAAGTATTAAGAAAAAATGATATTTATCAATAATAGTTACATAGCAGTTATGGAAAAACTATAAAATCATATGATGTTAAAATATTTTTTATTATTTTTCATTATTTTTTCAGTTGACTATAAAATTATATGATGTTAATGTATTTTTCATTATTTTTCAATTAATTGTAAAATCAATAGTTTAATGTGTATTCTGCTGTCGTTTTGAAATATTTTCTTGTATGTACATATTGCTATTAGTATATCAATATTTACGTCATCTTTATAAGCATATCATTACCATCTAAAAATAACCTCATCACCTTCTCTGCTATTAGTATGCCATAATGGCTCTTACAAGTCATACCTGGTTCTATCTTTGATTTCAAGCCATCAAAATAGAGTGCTTGTAGAACGATCAAGCTAACATTTTTATTTTTTTATTATTTGGCTATTTTTCGCGCGAAATGCAGATAAGAAAGCCAGTTTCTTGAGTTAAGGTTTGTCAAATCTTTCGTCGTCGAACAACATACAACATCAACAAAAAGTAATGAAATTTAATTTCATCATTTCTTTCTATATCATTCCCAGGAAACAAGTTAAGCGTTATGATCCAAAAGGATATTGCGTGGGGTGTATTATGGGAGATTTCTTGTCGTCGTTGGTAATTTAAAGATAAGAGGGATTTTGTCCCCAATTTTCATGTTGGTTTTGTTTAGTTGAGTTTTCCATATCCATTTACTGACATGTTAAAGGCTTAAAGCTGCAAAGCATTAATCAAAATACAAATGTGATGGTGGCTGCTAAAACATCTTTTTTTTATTTAAAAGATTTTACTCTTAAATAATTTTTATTTTTTATATCTTTGTAAATTTTAAAATTTTGAAAGCAGAACATCATCATCATGAGGGGAAAAAAATATTCATTTGATATATTGGAGGAAACTATAAGAGTTAAGCAGTAGAGAAGAATATTTGATATTATTTCAAAATTGAAAATAAGATTGAAGAAAATTCAAGCAAAAAGGCAGGATAGTGTATCATCTAATACAAATATATTTTAGACTTTATTAATTTCAAGAATATTTTACTATTATTATCTTTTAGTTGATCTTAAAGTAACTGTAAATATAGGTTGTTTTTGTAATGTTTGAAGTAGAAAATTTTTCAATTTCACTTTTGTAATATTTGAAGTAGAAAAATTTTCAATTTCAGACTCTTCATTTTTGTTTAGAAATTTTTTTTTTCAATTCCAATCGCTCTTTGATTTTGGAAAAAAACAACCATATTTATTAATATACTACTTCTATACATTCAGCTACAATCTATAAAAGGACTCGCTAATGCTTAGGACTTATTAAATAAATTTATAATCCCCTAACGAGAAAACTTTTCCCCGTGTTAGGAACTATTATCAGAATTTTCCACCGATCGATCAATTCTCGTCTCTTGATATCAGTCACCTTTTGTTGTATCACTAATTGACTAATAGTGCATTTGCTAAAGAAGAATCAGAATTGAATAAAATCAAAATGAACTGAAATCAGAATGAGTTTAAATCAAAATAAGGAAGTGAAATTAGAATAAATTATTTACTTAAACTGTAAGAATCAGAATTGAAATAGACTATTATAAGTTACTAAAATGTCATTTGTTAATTGTTGCCCGTGGTATTATTTGTATATATTATAATAATAACAATAATAAGAATAAAAATAATAATAATACTGACAATAATAATAATTAAAACAATGAATTTAATAAATTTTAATAATAATAATCATAATCATAATAACAATCATAACAACAATAATTAAAATAATAAAATTAATAAACTTTGACAACAACAATGACGATAATGATAGATTTAATAATATTATTATTAATAAAATAATAATAACACTAATTAATAATAATTAAATAATAAAGTTAATATATTTTAATAATAATAATAATAATAAAATCATTAAATTATAATAATATTAATATTAATAATACTAACATTAGGTGGTGGTGATGATAATGATGATGATGATAATAATAATCAAATTAAAATAATAAATTTTAGTCTATTATTGTTGTCATTATTATTATTATAAAATAACAATGGACCTATTTGTAAATAATATAAAACTTTTGGTATTTTCATAAATTCTGTAGGATCTAAAGATCTAAAATACAAAAATAACTTTATTAAGGATAATTTGAAAATTATAAAAAATCAATGAGGATAAAATAAGTAGCTCTAGGGTCTATTTACCAACCCTCCGAGAATGAAAACAATGGGAATGATTCCCAAATTTGTAAGCCCTTTACGAGTCCGATTTCGATTCCTACTCTTATTTTGTGAAGTAACCGCTGTCAATAATTCTAATTTTAAATTCTGATTTCTCAAATCAAAAAGTAAACACACCTTAAATTCTAAATTTTCTTGTATATCTTGACAATTCATTTTATTTTTCAAACTTCCTAGAGAAATGTAGACATTTTTCTATATTTTTATTTTTAAAGAGTAAAGGGGTAAGCACGCTTACCCAAATCAATCTTTTAACATTTGGTTGGTCATAATTTATACATATTATTCATTTTAAGTAAGTCTTAAAAATGAAAACACAAATCATAATCATAATAATAATACAGTGAATTGTTGCATCTTAGATAAACAACACAATTGACAACAGCAATCCGTAGGCTAAACAAGTGACCAGCAACAATGATCCAAAAAAAGCACAAAAATTCATACAAATTGCTTCAGAAACTCGGTAGCCACCAACCTCCCACGCGTGTTCACAGACATTTTCAATTCACTTATCTCTTTATCGATATCCTGCAATTCAAGATTGGTCTAGAGACTGGGGGAAAGGAAAAAAAATGGCAAAAAGAAAAGAAGCATACAAATTGAAAGAACAAAAGCACAATGCATGCACATTGATGGTTAGGATCATCCAATGCTGTTATTTAGTTTATTTCATTTCCTACTTGGGTGTGCACGGTAAACTATTCTTTCTTTTGGTTTGTGTTTTGATGGGTTAGAGAAGAGGGCGGGCTAGGCTTATGTCCCCCTAACGTTCCAACTGCTTCCACAATTTTGTTGGCAAAAAATTTACTGAGATTCGAACATTATATATAATACTGTCCTGACAGTGAGTTCTTTTTGCGACAATAACATAAAGGGGCGAAGCCCGTTCTAAACTGAAGCAAGTTGATAAATTGGTTTTGGTAGTTGTCAAATCCGTGGCTTGAATCTTTTACAACAAGCATTAGTTGGCACCAATTTCAAATGGTAATGGAGATTTTGTGGTAGTTTGCATAGCAAATATCAAGGAGCAGATGGAAATAAAAGAAGGAAGAAAGCTACAGAATCATAGAAATTTGATAGCAGTTAGAGAAAGAGGATGAAAGGCAGCTTTGAATATCAGGTCCCAGGCAGCAGAAGCAACAAAAGTCAGTAGCATTTACATGCCACATAACCATTTTAAGCCATCGGTTACATAGAATCAATCTCTCAAGAGTTATTAGCAATATACGGCCCCAAATGGGGTTGAAGTCCAAACTCATATACGAAGCTATCCTACACAGCACTAAGAATTTTTTGAGCACTAATTGAGTAAAAATATATTGGAAGACAAACATATTTCAGAATATTTTATGTGACACAAAAGGCAGACAACAAACAGAAAACTCACAACTTTTTGCCATAGCAATAGAGGAGAACTAGAGAATCATTAGGAAATAGTTTAAAGTCCAGTTTGGGATTGAGATGTTGTAGCTTTTAAGCTATAGCTGTTATGGGAAAAAAACAATAATTATGAAACAAAAGTTAATAATATATAGTAAATATAAATTTTAAATAATAATTTTGACAAAATTATTAAAGATATAGTAGATTTTTTATCATATAAGTGAAAAATCAGATCAACATAACTTCCCAGCTAGAGCAGCTAGTATTTACCAAACCATTTAGTGCTATATATTTTAAGCTACAGCTACCTAATCTCAATTCCAAATGCACCCTAAGAAGGTCAAGAATTTCGACTGACAGTTCAACCAAAGTTCTGAGAACAAGCCAACTGGTCAGATTTATTGGGGTGGTAACAAATACTGAGAACAAACTAAATCACTAAATCTAGAAGACAATCAATGTACCTAATCCCCTTCAGTTTTAGCAACCTACACAGAGAAGCAGTCTTTTCTAATCCCTTGAGCAGATTCATGATTAAGGCAGGAGATGTCTCCGCACTCTAACATAACAGCAAGTTTACTAACTAATTTGGTCAAACATTGCCAATGCACAGTATGCACTTGGTCTTTAAGCCCATAGGACTTTTTTAAGTGTTCAATAGATATTAAATTTCAACAGCATTTAAGTGCGGGATGGTTCAAAGTGAATAATAATATGGTGGAGCCAGAAAATAATTTTTCTATCAGACAATCATGTGGACAAGGGAAAAGCAACTGATAAGATTCAACAGAATTCTTACCTCCATGAACTGCACAATAAAATCTATGAGCTTGTGTTTCTGCATATCCTCACAATGGTAGTTAGTGATAAGAAAGCTGATATCATAACCCTGCAAAATAAATTCCAATTCAGTGCCTCCAATTATAAAGCGAAAGAGAATATCTGTTGAACCTATAGTCTGGGAATATACTTTATGGATTTATTAATCAAGAAATCTAAAGAAACCAAAATGAGTACCGAAAAATTTATATCGTCATGCAGAAGTTCAGAGATCTGTCACCAAGTGCTAACATAGAAATGGTTCACAGAACTCTGACAGTATGCAATTACTATTCATAAATACAAATTCTCATTATTACACCACATTAAGCACAGAATATATCTAATCAATAAACAAAATTAAGCAACGCATGTATTAAGTTTAGTTAAGTAGTATTAAAACCAAGCACCAAAGGAATAATTTTGTTGTATCACAAATATAAAAGCTTTCAATTGTAGACAGACTATATATTTATTGCTCATTTATATATTAAAAAGAAGATCCGGGTACTTGCACTGGAGGAGGTATACAAGATACAAAAAAATACCAAGGTGATATTTATGTATCACAGCAATGATACTTGAAATTTTCATAGCTAATTGTCACAAAATTCTCATGGTCATGAATGTTTATTGACCATCATGCTATACAATATATAACTATCAAAGGGCGTTCAATCCCAAAGAGATCCTTTGAATCTCATGGAAAGGTTCTTGTACCCTTAATTGCTAAGCATGGCATATCAAGGCACAAAATTGTCATGGTCTAATGTTGACTCACCAAGATGAACACATACCTGTACTGGTTTTCTCCTCAAAACTTGAAATGCTTCTGCTCTCATTGACAAAAATCTAAGAAATTTTTTAGTTAGTATGTTTTCAAGTTCATCTGCCTGCTTTACCTACACAAAGAAAAACACATGTGTATAAGAAAAAGGAAAAATTGTAAGACCTTGCAATTCTATTTAAAGTTCAAAAAATTATACCAGGTGCCATCCGTGTTTTAAATATTATGGATGGTGAACTGATCACATGCTTTGTTGTGTAAGCAATTTGTATGACTCAAATTTAATAGACATGACAGTGAAAACCAAGAAGCCATTTGCCAATAAAATCGTTCTCATGTTGAATAACAAACTTCTCTTAGGCAAAGTGATATGTTATTTCATTTGGCTGAACCACATGCAAACTAAAATTATTTTAAACCAGCCGTCATTTGCTTATCATGGAGCAGTGCCAACAATCTTTGAAAGTCATAACAGTATGCTACGAAGTTAAAGCAGCAGGTTTATTTTCAAGAATTGTATGTTGCTGCCATGAATTTAAACTTTAATTTTTTTTTGCTTATGTTTATTTGCTGTATAAGCAAGACAAAACATAAAAAATCAAAAAAAATTCTTTTTCTAGTATTTTGTTCCATCAAAGAAAAACAAGAAATATGATTAACATTCACCTTAAGGCTTATACGAAGTGAGTTGATAGATGTCTCTATTAAGCATTTTTCAGCCTCGTTTCGACATATCAAAATCTGCATAGCAATTGCACATATGAAAATACAACTGTCAATAATCAAACATGCACAAAAAAATGCCTGCAAATAAAACCATTTCCACATTACTTTGTATGAGAAGGCAACAAACTAGTCATCCCATCAGTAACTGCCTAGATGTTGCGTAAGGCATGGAGAAGATCCCAAGAGTAAACTATCAATGCTAATGCTATGAAATCCACAATAGACCGACAAAATATGTTAACTGTTAGTCCAACTAGCTAGATTATTTTCACTTCAGGAAAAAATGGTAACCAACAGTTAAAACCATTAATAATTTGCATCAACAAACCATTAGAAAAAAATGTAAAGCAAATCTCATTGAAAGAGGTAAGACATATTAAGCATGGAGGTAAATCTCCTGGCTCTAACAATATCAATTAATGGTAAACTCTAGTGAGTATACAGGTTTTCAAGACTACAAGTTCGAACAAATCAATAACACAGGCATACAAGGTCATACACAGACCTCCCAAGATAAAATTCAACTAGTTGCGGTGTACAGAATTCAAGAACTCTGAAAACTAAAATCAGCAGTTAACAAGAATAGGACATAAGCTATATGCCTATATTTAAGGTCCATAGGATAATTCTTACAGGATTCAGTAGAAGTTCTGGGCTGGTCCTGCAAAAAGGGTAAAAAAAAAAAAAAAAATCATCCAGATGGAGCATATGATGTATGCAGGAAGAAAATCAGAACACAAATGCGGCATGTTAATGGGAAATTTGTCAAGTTGACTAAACAGCACAAGAAACTTTATGCTTGATATATATCAAAGAGGGTAGCATCTAATAACAAACAAACATCACACAATCTGATGTTGTGCTTCAAAATACAATGTCAACGGAGAGAGAAAAGTCAGACAGGCATGGAGAAATCTAGAGACTATACTATTATCGAGTGTATTTTTAATAAGAATAACAAGAAATATACAGGCCATAGACACAGAAACAGAGTAAAATAGGACGTAAAACTTTTTGTCAAAATATGACTACTAGGCTACAATTAGTGACACCTAGACTTTCCTAATTTAGTTTCTACATACACAATTTTCTGTAAAGGCTTACAAATCATCCCCAGACTTTAGATTCCCTGGTTGGCATCAAATTCCCAATAATTCAAAAACCAAAATTGAGAATTTCCATGTACTCTAACGTGTCATAATTAACTTCCTTGATAATGTCATGAAAGAGAAACGCTTGTGATTAGAACCTAAGACTGAGAAACAATGAGTACCTGAGCCACTAGAGCACATGAAAATTTGGTTGTAAAGCTATTTTCTTCCTTATATTTTAATACTTATAACTTCAAGCTACCTCACATGAAAAAAATCTACTTGTATGCATGCGTTTTTGTACTTGAGCATCTACATAATAAAACTACAAATTGGAAATTAAGCATGTATATTATTGCCTATGCTTACACTATATCTTTTCTTTACCATTTATACAACAATATGGAGGCATTCTCCCTATTACCTCCCAGTTGCTTTTAAGGATCAACTATATCAAGCTTTTTAGTGTTAGAGTTGGCTAATTCTGGTCTAATTTATCAGCTTAACAGGAATCATTTAGTACATATGGAATTTTCCAATAGCAATGACATTCACTTGAATTTAAAGCAATGAAAGGATCTATTTCTATAAATCATGACTAA
Source organism: Atalantia buxifolia (assembly GCA_030444775.1). Taxonomy (NCBI): domain Eukaryota; kingdom Viridiplantae; phylum Streptophyta; class Magnoliopsida; order Sapindales; family Rutaceae; genus Atalantia; species Atalantia buxifolia. Next base: position 14,287,403 of record CM059839.1, read on the forward strand.
ATTCAAAAACTACCACGAAACAACAGCATAATATTAGAACAGATTCACCAAACTATTTTGCAAAACATAAAAGCTGTAATAGATCAAACTTGAGCCAGAAACTTACTTTAGTTCAACCTCTGGTTTATTATGCCTTTCAACTTCTTGACAAGGAAAATTCTGACAAAATTAAATTAAAATGTCAAAATATCAAATGGACAAAAGCAACGCAATCGATTTAGACAGATGATGAAAGTACAGTGTGGACCTGCAAACACAGGGCGGCGTCTAGCGTGTTCCGTATGCAAGCCAAATACAATCGCAATGTGTTTGACTGAATTTTGATTCTCAACATTCGAACACAAAATTATCATCGAATTGAAAAAGGTAAGATCAAAATAAACAAAAGCGTTTGAGATTAGTCATCATACCATGTTTCTGCGTGTAGCGATTTGAAATGATCCTAAAACAGTATCAGTCGCCGTCGTCGTCTGTCTGTGTTGTGTTATTCGTGAGACTGGGAGCGTGGTGAAGAGACTTGAGATAAGCAGTGACGTTCAAGTGTGGAGCTGTTGCTAATGTGCGCATGTGATGTATATTTTAAGAATAGTTTTGCTAAAATGCGCCGACTTAATCATAACTTATATTTTTCGGAAAAGGAAATCTGACCTGCCGGATCCGAATCAGTCAAAGGACGGGGGGCTGGGGTCTACGGAAGTAAATATCCAGATCCGGGTTTGGAGTTCCCGGATTCAGAGCTGGTTTTTTTCCACAAGGTTATTTTTGGATTTCAATCAATCAAAAGGTTAGATAATAATATCCTTTGAACAAAACATATTGATTTTGATGAATCGGTAATGAAAAATTAAAAAAAAAATTGTGAAAATTAAAGTAATTCTGATAAAGTTATCGTTAAAGCCAAACTGTAACATTGTCACTTAAAATATAAATAGCTTTCAACAAGACTTTCAAGCATATTTAACTTCCATTTAGCTTCTCATCTTCGTTTCAAATCAAACAAGTTAAAACAACCTTCATTCACAACATATACATTCACTGACATTTCCTTTCATCTTTAACTTAAGATTCACACAACATTTCATCATTCATTCCACCAACTCAACTCCATACACACTTGAATGTCTATGGATTCCTAAAGCTCGAACACATCAAGCAAATCAAACATTTTTTTAGCCAACTTAGAGAAATATAGTTACGGGCAAGCTCATTAGATTTTCTAACAAAATATAAAAGCGCAACATGATGGCTAATTTGAAGATTTTGGACTCTGATGATAGTCCACACAAGCTTTATTATTAATATCCTAACAAAAGTAGGTGTGGACACTTCAAATGGTCGGTTCCAGAGAGGGATAATTAACTTCATCTATGGAGCTATTTTTTAAGGGGTTTTGGCAACAATTACGGATAATGAGCTCCTAAGTGTCATTGATAGTGAGGTGAACGATGTGAAAGCTATCTTAGAGGTGTCTCAATAACCTAAAAAGGGTTCAGCTATAATGTAGATCATGAATTTACAATTTTTTGCTGAAGTATGCTTATGTAGCCTTATCTTGGAAGAATATAACTAAGTCTAGTTTCATGGACTATTTAAAAAGAATGCAGATTTCACAATCTAATCCAATGTTAACATGCTCATTAGATTACTTAGCAAGTACAATATTATGCTAAATAATTTCATATTTGAACACAAAGGCAACTAAAGCTAATATAATAAATCTATCAATTACCATTATCAGCACAACCACTATGAGTAAGCAGCAATGCAATAAAAACATATTAGCTAAAATGAAAACATATAAAGGTCATTCATGTGTTAAATACTTAAGTATTCTAGCTGCAAATTAGAAGTGTAAACAGTCTTCTAAATAGCCCATACAGATCATTAGAGGCCTTTATTCGCTTATAGCCAATTATTAAAAGTTTGCTATGGTTAGGATTAACAAAAGGCAACATAGGTGATAACTCTATAAAATAAGAGTTATCATGGTATTTTTAGACTTAAATCAATAATACTTAAAGTAAATGATGTGTTTTCATTGCATTTTTATTATATTTTGTATAAACATTCATATTAGTTCATTCTTAATAAATTTTATTTGATTTAAAATAATTTGTGCTTAAATCATATGTATAATTGTAGGTGTCCGGAAGCCCAAATTTCAAGGAAGGAATGCTGATGCAATAGGCTTGCAAAAGATGGAAAAGAACTTGGCTACAAAGGAATTGAAACAAATCTGGAATAGTGCAGTTGCTGTAGTCGTTGCTGTAGCAATCGTTGCTGTAGCAACCATGCAATTACTGTAGCAATTTTAGAACAATGACAAAGAAAATTTTGTAAAATATTACGATCTGCAATTTCCTAATTTGACTTATGCACGACCTAGGCTTCCATTTATTCTAATTTTCAACTATAAAAAAGCACACATCATAAGTAAAAAAGAGAGCTGTCATCGAAGGAGAAAAACACAAAGAAACAAAAGAAAAACAAGATTCAAAAGAGAGATTAAGGGCTGCACAAGAGGAAAAATTGCAAAGATCAATTGGGAGCGCAATCCTTCTCATCATTCTCTTGTTTTCATGTTTTCTATTTATTCATGGGGATGTATTTGATGGCTAAAACCTTGTTCTTTATTTTTCTTTTGCACATCATGAACTAAATTTATTTGTAGTTGAGTAATAAACAATCTTGATGGTTTATTGACTGAAAATATGAGTTGCTGCATGTTTGCTGTAGTATTTTGTTTTGATAGTATTTATTTTTATTCATTATTTTAATTGATCACTCATTTAATGATACTAGTTAAGGAAGAGCCACAAAAGGGCCTATCTTAGTAGAACATATCAAAGTAATACTTGATCTTAAATTGGATTTCCTGGATTGAGTTTTATTTGAATCCTAAAAGGGTCATACTTGATTTAAGATTAGAGATGAACTAGACATAGGGATTCACCTTGTATGTCGGCTTCTCCCACTATGAATGGTGTTGCTAGAAGATAAAACAAGATACTTAAAGACATAATGAGTAGTATGATATGTCATTCTACCTTACTAGAGTCACTCTGAGAAGAATCGTTTAAGATTACAACATATATCCTTAATCGGGTTCTAATTAAAGCAGTTGTCAAAATCCCTTACGAGCTTTAGATAGGCAAGAAGCCTTGTCTAAAGACTTACATATTTAAGGGTGTCCAGTAGAGTCAAGGCCTTATTGGCCTAATGAGAAGAAATTGGATTTAAGTATGGTGAGTTGCTATTTTATTGGATAACCTGAACGATCCAAGGGGTCTAGGTTTTATGATCCCATGACTAAGTTGATTTTCGAGTAAGACAATGTTCAGTTCTTTGAGAATGTTGAGCTTGCAGGGACGATACATTTAAGGACTTTGTCTTTGAAGATGAATATGTTGATATTTCCATATGTGTTATTAACTTGATTTGTGTCTCATTCTTGACTTTGTTCAAGATATAATGATCAAGACAGTGTTGAAGAACCCCTATACAAGAAGTTTTTTAGAAGAGCAAACTCTACCATCTTAAGAACTTATACCATTTAGATCCACTAGAGAAATGAGAAGTACAGTGTCAAATGACTACATTGTATTTTTCTAAGAATGTAAGGTAGACAATGAAGTAATAGAAAATGATCCAATCAATTTCTATTAAGCTATGGAAAGTTCTAACTCTTAGAAGTAGATTGTTGCCATGAATTAGGAGATGAAGGACAATGATGTATGAGATCTTGTCTCATTGCTAGATGATTTAAAACCTATTAGTTGCAAGTAAATATTTAAGACCAACGGGGGTTTAAAGGGCAATAAGGAAAGGTACAAAACATGTCTTGTCACAAAGGGTTTTACACAAAAAGAAAGCATCGACTATAAAGAGACTTTCTCTTTGGTTTCTTCAAAAGGCTCTTTCAGGATCATAATTGCATTAATAGTGCATTTCAATATTAACTTACATCATATAGATGTGAAGACAATGTTTCTCAATAATGACATTGATGAGATGATCTATATGGTGCAATAAGAAAATCGTATGTCAGGAGATTAAAAAATATGGTCTACAAATTTAAGAAATTCATTTATGGGCTCAAACAAACATCTCGACAATGGTATTTCAAGTTTCACTAAGTCATCATCTCATTTGGTTTTGAGATAAATTTGGTTGATGATTACATATACCATAAGTTCTATATAAGCAAGTATATTTTTCTAGTTTTATATGTCGATAACATTTTGCTTGCCAGCAACGATATAAGCTTATTGCATAATACTAAGAGATTTTTATCTAAGAATTTTGAGATAAAAGATTCTAATGGTGCCTCTTTTGTATTAGGCATGCAGATACATTAGAATCGTTCTCGAGGTATTCTTAGATTATCACAAAAGAGCTTATTAAAATGGTTTTGAAAATATATGGCATGCAAGATTGCAAATAGGGTTGGCAAAATTTGGATCCGAATTTACATTTAGGCATTTGGATTTGGATGCGGGTAATATTCGCAATGGATGTGGGCAGATATTCTGGATATCCAAATCTATAAAAGTTAAAATTTAATAATTTAATATATAATTTAAAACTTTAACAATTTACCTAATAATATTAAATAAAATTCAATCATAATTCAATAATTAACAATACAGCATCAATAACATACAATAACATCACAAATCCACAAATAAAAATACTACAATATAAATAAAAAAAATAACAGATAATATAAATTCAAGAACATCACCATTAAAATCCACAGATAAAAACACTACAAATCCATGGAAATTGCAAGCTTTGAGTCGAACATATTATGCCACTATCTTGTCAATCATCAGGATCTTCAACTCCTTCATCATTCATAATTTGTTCTGCAAACCGTTTAAGCGGCTCACGACCTAACAATGAGAACATAAAATAAAAAAAATTCATTAAGTGCTTTGTTAGTGCAAAAATATAAAAATATTTAAATATATGAATAAATGAAATAAGTGTTTTTACATTTGATTTTAGTCCAATAGCAAATTTGAGTACACATCAATGCTTCCACAGTGTTTTGATGAAGTTTATTATGATGAGTACTCAAATGCCTATATCTGCTGTTGAAAGCGAACTTAGAAGCAATAGTAGACACAAGAATGACCAAGAAATCTTTAGCAACTTAAGCAAGTATCAGATATTTGCCTTTCTAATTCTTCCATCAGGACAAAATATCAAAATTGCTAGTAGTGGTCAAAACTCCCTCAACTAGGTAGGTCTCCAATTCAGACTTAGCTTGTTTATAGTTGATTTCTTTGGAAACAAATGAGTCCCATTCACCGGCCATACTTGAATCCTTAAAAATAGCTTGTTTATAGCTTGTTTATAGTTGATTTCTTTGGAAACAAATGAGTCCCATTCACCGGCCATCCTCAAAATCTCTTCCACCTTTACTTGCTACATGCTTTGATTCATATTCTTTTAGTACTTAACTAAGAAGGTTAAATACCCTTTTGGCTTGATAGGTAGCTTTATTTCCATAAATCTTAAGAAAAAAGAAGCGAATCATCATCTTTTTAAACCTAGGATCTAACATATTTCATATGGCCAATACTCCACGAATAACATCCTAATATTTTCAAACATGACAATCATATTTTTGGCAATTTGCCTAATCCCCACAATAGGTGATGTCTTCCATGAATTCATTGACAATCTAATTTCATAAATTTTAGGAAAAAATAAATTAGAGGTGGGATATCGAGATCCAAAAAAAATTTCTGTCAACATATAAAAGAATCCAAATGACACATAAAACCTTTGTCAATTTCTACTCCGACTCATTAGGCAAATATTTATATTTTTTATCAAGCCTATTTAACTAAACAAATGCATCTTTTTACAACAAAACAGTAGTGAGTATTAAGTAAGTTGAATTCCATCGAATTTTACAATCAAGAGCCAAATGTTTGGTCTCTTTAATACCTATTTAGCGCACTGCAGCCTCAGAATTTTCAACTCTTTCGGGTGTAGCGATCAAATAACTAACACTATCTCTTATATTTTTAATACTTTTATCCATCACAGACATCCCATCCCTCACAATCAAATTCAAAATATATGCACAACAATGCATGTGAAAAAGTCTCCCCCTTAAAATCAATGAACTTGGCAAAAATTTATCCAACAATATATTAATCATTACATCATTAGCAGCACAATTATCCATAGTCGCAATTGACACTCTCCTATTAATATTTCAATTCATCAAACAATCATATAGAACATTACATATTACTTCATCACTATATGGAGCTAGCACATATATAGACCTAATAATACAAAAAAAATAAAGAATAATGTAATTAAGATATTTAAAATGCATTAATATTGAAATAAACATAATATAAATATTAAAAGTGTTACCTCATAATACGACTCCGTAACACCCATAGGTTATCAATATAATGTGTCATAATAGCCATATAACCCTTTTTTTTGTTATTAATTGTCCACATGTCTGTAGTAATTGTAATTCTACTCTTACAATCATCTAACAAATTCATTGTCTTCTACCTTTCAACATCATGAAGCTTTCAAATTTCATTCTTGATGGTGTTTCTGCTTATTGTATCAAGTGACGGTTGAACCAATTTCATCAAATCGCGAAACCCTTAATATTCAACGAATGAAAGTGAAAGCTCGTGCCAAATGATCATCCTTGCAACACCAATCCTCACAATTGCCTTATTACATTTTACTTTAGAATAACTCTCAATTGTAATAGATCCATCATTTTTCTTGACAAAAAGCATTTGGCCAACATGCTTGAAATTCTTTCTTAAACAACTAGTAAAATGATTTTTCAAGTGTGTAGTCCCAATAGACTAATGTCCTATCAATAATTTACTACAATAATTGCAAACTGCCTGATACTCCCTATACACATCTTTGTACCTCTTAAAATGATTCCATACATCAGAAGTTAGCCTACAACCGCTAGATTGTGTTGATGTAGACCCTTCCGCTACACTTCCATTATCAATACCTCTTCTTTGTTTAACACCAAGCGTACTGCCACAGCTACGACTACCACGACCATGGCTACAACGACCACGACCACTGACACTTTCTACATCCAGTACAACTTCAACAACATTGTCATTTTCAAGTTCGCGGACATCCTCCAATCTAACATTGGCATTATTATCACTATTTGAGAGAATAAAAAATTATTTTCTTATTCCTTTTCGGCCATGTTCAACTAATCCCAAAGCCTAATTAAAGTAATTCATAAAGTGAGTTAGCATATGTGAAGAAAAAATGAGATTAAGCATTTACATTATATTGAAAATTAATTCATTTAATTAAAATACTTAAACAAATCAGCAAAGACAATTAATCAAAATTAAATTAAATTAAATCAACAAAGAAATTAAATTCAGCCAACAACATTTTCAAGTTTAAACATATTTACAATAGATTAAACTCATTAAATACAATCAAACAATTAACCACAATACCAAATTATTAATGAGAAAAAAATTTGAATCAGCAAGGAAATTAAATTAAGCCAGTAACATTTTCAAGTTTAAACAGACTTACATTAGATTAAAGTCATTAAATACAATTAAACAATTAACCACAACACCAAATTATTGACTAGAAAAGAAATTGAATCAACAAGGAAATTAAATTAAGCCAGCAACATTTTCAAGTTTAAAGAGATTAACATTAGATTAAACTTATTAACTACAATCAAACAATTAAATACAATACCAAATTATTAACTAGAAAAAAATGTAATTAATAGAAAGAACAGAAAATTAATAGAAACAAGAGAGCAAATTATTGGCAAGAACAAGCCAATCAGGTGAGGCTTGGACGATGGCGATGCGTGCATCAATAGCAACGTGGCGACGCTTCAACAACGACGAAGCTTCAACAATCGCAAGGAGTGCAGCGTGCAGCGACAACAACATGCTCAAGCGAGTTGCGAGAAGAATGATGATCGGTCGACAACAGTACAAGCCCTTCAGATTTGGGTGTTAGGGATTTGACCATTTGAGGGTTACGACTACCTACTGGTGAGGTGAGTGTAGAGTGTGTGAAAGTTGAATACAATATTCATTATTGACTTAGGGATTGGATTTTTTTTTATTTAAGTTAGTATATATTTTTCAAATTAATTTTTAATTTAAAACAAAAATCAACTGGACCCAGATATCCAATTCAGGATCCAGATCCATGCGGATTTTGTTTTTTCAAATCTAAATCCGGATTTTATTGCCATTCGTAATTACAAACCAGATGATACCCTATAGCTAAATGAGGTCTTATGTACGCTTAGATTTGTACGCGATTGGAGATTGCGTACATGACTGGATGTTGGGTAGATTTTTAAGTAATTCAGGACTAGACTGTTGGAAAGTAGCCAAATAAGTCTTGTGATACTTATAGAGAACAAAAGATTATATGCTTATTTATCGGAGGTCGGATTGACTTGAGATCGTTGGGTATATCAACTCTAATTTTGCTAGATGTCAAGATGTATGAAGTCCGCGTCGGGTTACATCTATCTACCAGTTGGGGTTGATGTCTCCTCCAAGAGTGTTAAACAATCTCTTATAGCCTTTTGTATGAAGGCAGCAAAGTTCATAGTATTTTATAAGGCATCTAATCACAAAATATGACTATAGAATTTTGTCACAGGGCCATGATAGTTGATGGTATTGATAGACCTCTTAAATTATTTTGTAACAATAAGTTACCAGCACTATATTCTAATAACAATAGGAGCTCGACGAAGTCAAAGTATATAAATATCAAGTTTCTAGTTGTTAAAGAGAAAGTTCAGAGTCAATAGTTGTTTGTAAAGCACACTGCTCATATGGATGTTATGTCATTAAAAAATATTCAATTTTTAGTGAAAATTTTTTATTTTATATGCTTTTATATTATAAACATTTTCAGTTATTTCAGTTTATGGATATTTAAGGTTATTTTCTACAAAAATAAAGTTTTGGTTTATTCACGCTCTGATTTTGGTATGGTTTGACCTAACTAGGGTCTAAGAGTGGACTAGTTAAAAATAGGCATGTTAAGATCACATTGCATGAAATTTCCATGTTATACTTTCACATCACGATTCATATCATTCAGTTGTATTGGCATAGTGACTAGTGATAGGTCGAGGTATATAGTTGTATCAAAAGCTGCTTTGATCTTGTGTTGATATGATTGATAGACTAGATTGGTTATAGATACATTTTAGAAATGATAGTAAGGTTGAGCTTATACGGTTATTTTTGTAATGGCTAAAGATATAATAAAGCCATTAGATCTTGAGTTTACTAACATTCTAGCAAAGATTTTGGAAGATTCTTGGTATATGCCTCATTTTAAATTAATTATTTCTACACTTATTACTATTTATATTTTGATATATATAAATAAAGACACTGGAAGCTTATATATATATATAATTTAATATTTATTTTCAGGATTGTATTGAAGCTATAGATGATGTTTAGATTCCTGCAACAATACCTCTTAAAGATCAAATATCATACATCGGCAGAAAAGGAATACTAACTAAAAACATTAAGGCTACATGCAATTTTGATATTCAATTATATTTGTAATTGCTAGATGGGAAGGTACTCATGATTTAAGGATATTTATGACAACCATTCGTAATTGTAGGTTGAATTTTCCATTACCTTTAGAAAATAATATTTTTCAATAAAATTTTATTCTTTATTACTAATATTATTTGTACCTTTTTTTATTTTTTTCAAAACACATTACAACTAAACATATCTTAATGTAATGGAAAAAAATTATATTTAGTAGATGTGGGATATCTTCAAGTTAAAGGGTACTTGGGACTATACAAGGAAGAGATATATTATTTAAAAAAGGTAGTCAACCAATTGACCAACGAGAAGTGTTCAACCATGTGCATTCTTCACTCATAAGTGTCGTTGAATCTACTTTTGAAGTATGAAAACAAAGATGGAGAAGTCTAAGAGATATGCTAAGATATCAATTCAAAAAGTAAGTGAAGATAGTCATTGCAACTATGGCATTGCATAATCACATTATAAAGTTTGCTTCACATGACCATCATTTTGAAGAAATTGAAAATGACTGGAATTTTGTTCTAGATGAAGAGACAAACATGGAGGTCGTCATTCAAGAAAAAGATCATGGTAGTAAGGCTCCTGAAGATCGAGAGATGGAGGGATTCAGAAATAACATTGCTATAACTTTAATGAGTTGATAGTATTTTTGTTATAAATAAACATATCTACAGTATTACATTTCTTTAAATTACTTTGATTATGATAGTTTAAGTACAAAAGGGTTTATATAAATATTTTTCATATTATTTCCATGAATTTAATTGCTCAGTTATTTAAATTTTTTGCATTTAATTTATTAAATTTTTATATAAAAATTATTAATTAATTTAATACTCATATATTAATATCTATGTACGTTATGTGCTTTAGGTAATAAAATTTTTATATGTAGAATTTATTGCAAAATGAAATAGTTAATGAAAAAATTATTAAATATTTAATGAAAAATTATTTAAATATGTAATAAAAAAATAGATATACCATAAAAAATAGTAAATAAAAATAATTTAAATAATAATATTCTAAATAAATTACAAACAAGTAAACAAATTTATTTTTATCATTGTAAATTGAACATTACACTTTTGACTCTCTTACCAAACATCTATAGCAAATCATTCCAATAGTGATTGTCAATTAATTTTATTTACCAAACATCCTCCTAAAATATTTATAAAACTGATTTTTAAAAAATCAAAGAGTTCATATGCCCAAAAGGGTCGACACCGTACCCGAACTAGATCCATCGGTACCATTAAAACCCATATCCAGTCTACCCATCATCCCACCGCCAAGTTCAACACCTAATTCTCAGATTTAACATTTTCTCACTGACTTGATGGAACAACGTTACAATTTACAAGTGCTTTAGCTCAACAACAGCAGTACAGTAGCCACGACATACAAGAAGAAAGACACTTTATCATCATCAGATCTCCAAACAATGAGGAGGTACAAACAAGTTATTTTCCTGGAAACTTAAAAATTTTCCATCTAAACAAACACAAATTCAATATTTTATTAATTAATTAATTTATTTATCATATATTAATATTGATTGATTTGTTCAATTCTTTGCAGGTACGGCCACCACAGATTGCACGGGAAGCAAGGAGGATTGAAAGGCATGGTAGGGAAGTTATCGATTGCGGTTGTTGTTCTACTGATCTGCACTCTCTGTCTCTTGTTTTCTGCTACTTCTATTGGCGGCGGTCACGGATCCTACTCTGCACCGAAGGTTACTTTAGTTACGTTAGAAGTGATTTAAAGTTGTTTGCTTGTTTGTTTGGCTGCTGAGAAAATGCAGGAAAATGAATCGAAAGTATCAATGGAATTAGTGAAGTAGGATATTTTATTATTTTATATGAACCGAGGTTAATTATGAAAAATATGAACGCCGATAATATTAAAAGTTTAATTGAACTACTCACCAATGAATCTGTAGTAGTGAAATTTTCAATTGGAAGTGATTTGCTTTTTGGCTTTTAGCAAAAATGTTAAGAAAATGCAAGGAATGTTTGCGGATCTGTTTTTGTTTTAAACAATGACTAGGTGTATGCTTACAGAAACATATGAAGCTTTTCTATTGACTATATTTTCTTTTTCTTTCAGTAATTTACCTTAGGCCTGTGAGAGATCTACTGTATGTGATAGGTATAGGTCCAGCTCCTTGTGGGGTATCAGTGTTGTGCTTATAATCGCTGCAATTAATTCACTACACAAGCATATTGCTGTATCATTTTGGGGACTCTTTTGAAGATATGTCAGTTTCATGAACTTCATACATGGAATATGGATCCATGAGACTTTGGATAGAGTAAATGCAATTTATTTGAACATAAATATATAATTGCAGAAACACGTTTATATTTAAGCTCCTTTCCTTTCTTTGAGCTTGCTTCGCATAATTTTTTTTCCTTATGGCTTATCCATTCTTTTATTGCCATGCTTAAGCAGATCAATGTAGAAGAACTCTGGGGAAGTGCTAAATCTGGCGGTTGGAGGCCTTCATCTGCTCCAAGATCTGTCTGGCCTCGTATGGTGTTTCTTTTTTTGATTAATTTTTAAAAATCTTTTTTCCTTTTAAATTTTCTAAAATAGATGTCAGAAGTACTAGGTTATTGAGAGATACATTTCGGCTAATTCTGCTTGCACTATTCTATACTCTTTAAATCGTGGCAGCTCCTCCAAGAGAGAGCAATGGTTATCTGCGTGTTCGTTGTAATGGTGGTCTGAATCAACAGCGTAGTGCGGTTTGTACCCTATTCTTCCTGTGAAATATATTATAGATATACCTATGCAAGGGTTTCTCTTGATAATTCTATTGGGGGAAGGAGAGTTTCTCTTAATAATTCTATTGGGGAAAAGAGAGATTAATATTTTACTTCTTGCAGTCGCTCCATGTTTTCTTCTTCTCTTTATCCTTTCCTTTTCCATTTTCTAAATTTTTGATAATGCAAATGAATGTTTTTTTTTTTTTTTTTGATGCCGCTAAGCTGGATTTTTTAAAAGATTAAAAGAATGAGTTAAATGGTGGGAGAAATTTTAATTGATAATCTTACCTAGTTAATGGAATTCTTTGTTTTGGATTTGATGGGGTTAATTTGTGTAATTAACATGTATTCTTATTGATGTTCTAGATCTGTAATGCGGTTCTTGCTGCCAGAATCATGAATGCTACACTTGTGCTGCCTGAATTGGATGCAAACTCCTTCTGGCATGATGACAGGTATCTTGTTCTCAGTGTTTTTAATTCTTTTCTACTTTTTTAATCTTTTTGATGGTTTAAAATATCTTACTAGTTTGCATGGTAGGTTTCACTTTCTTAATGGACATCTCTAGGTAGCAATATACTGCAATCTGTTGAGTAAAGATTAATTGTGATTGTCAGATTACACCTTTTGGCATAGATGGGCAACAAATTGTTGGAAAGCCACGACAGCACTGCTTACATAAAATTCCTTTTCTAGTATTATGATTTTTTAGAGATACTTGAATGAAATTATCTCTTTCAACGAAGGACATGCACCCAACTAAGAGCTATTCGTCAGATGAAGCTCTTTGATAATACCTCCATCTTTAGATTTGAATTTTTGGACTTGGTATCCTCTTTGGGCCATAGATGAGATCAGTATTATTGCACTGTAAGCTGGTAGTTTAGCTTTTAATGGACTGTTTTTGTTGACCTTGTGGATCTCTTGTTCTTCTCTCTTTCTCTTTCTCTTTGTGAATAGGATACTTATGTTTATATAAAAAATAATAAAATAAAATAATTGAGGTTATGCTATTTTGTTATGAACAGTGGTTTCCAGGGCATCTATGATGTTGAGCATTTTATTCAGACCTTGAGATATGATGTTCAAATTGTGGAAAGCATACCAGAAATTCACAAAAATGGAAAAACCAAGAAAATAAAAGCTTATCAGGTAGGAATTGAGTATATACAATTGTAGTGTCCATCAAGTAAAATCTGCTAGTAATGATTTATTCTGAAAATTTAAGAAATTTTAACTTTTAATTGCACTTTCTTAACTCAGCTTCGGCCCCCTAGAGATGCTCCCATCAGTTGGTATTTGACAGAAGCTATGGAACAGATGAAGAAACATGGTGCTATTTATTTGACTCCCTTTTCCCATCGATTAGCTGAAGAAGTAGACAACTCTGAGTATCAGCGACTGAGATGCAGAGTTAACTATCATGCTTTAAGATTCAAGCCCAATATAATGAAGTTAAGTGAGTCGATAGTTGATAAACTCCGGGCACAAGGTCATTTCATGTCAATACATCTTCGTTTTGAGATGGATATGCTTGCATTTGCTGGGTATGTTCCTATTTAATACATCCTACTTTCTGCAGACAATTATTCACATGCGCTAGGGTTTCAAGATGCACAAGATATATCTTGATGTACTACTTGATCTACAATTAAGAGTGCTGAGCAATAGGATTTGAATGATTTGCAGGTGCTTTGATATATTTACGCCAGAGCAGCAAAGAATATTGAAGAATTATCGAGAAGAAAATTTCAAAGAAAAGAAACTTGTTTATAAAGAAAGAAGGGCCATTGGGAAATGCCCATTAACTCCAGAAGAGGTGATTCTTCTTTTGTTTATCATTGTCCCTTATCTGTTGCTTTCTATTATTGTTTGTTTTTAACGACAATTAATTGAGCTCGTCAAGGAGATGAAAGATTAAGAACTCCAGGGCAACTTGTACATTGCACACTTTTTATTTTCAATATTGGCAAATCATGCAATACATACCATTTTTTCCTCTCTTCCCTTTGCAGGTTGGTCTTATCCTTCGTGCTATGGGGTTTGATAATTCTACCAAGATTTACCTAGCTGCTGGTGAACTATTTGGTGGAGAGAAATTCGTGAAACCGTTTCGGGCATTGTTTCCTCACCTTGAGAATCACAGTTCTGTGGATCCTTCGGAGGAGCTAGTTACGAACACCAGAGGATTATTAGGGTCGGCTGTGGATTACATGGTTTGCCTCCTCTCTGATATTTTTATGCCAACATATGATGGACCAAGCAACTTTGCCAACAATCTTCTGGGCCACCGTCTCTACTATGGCTTCCGGACTACAATCAGACCTGACAGGAAAGGTCTTGCCCCAATTTTTATTGATAGGGAGAATGGGCGAACAGCTGGGTTTGAGGAAGCTGTAAGGCATGTCATGCGCAAAACAAACTTTGGTGGACCTCACAAGCGGGTCGCACCTGAATCTTTCTATACAAATTCTTGGCCTGAATGTTTCTGTCAAATATCAGCACAGAACCCTGCTGATGAATGCCCACCAGACAATGTGTTGGATATTCTAAACAGCCGTTTGGAGACTGAAGCTAGAAGTAATTCGCAATCGTTGGCCCAAGGAAATTTCTCAACATCTATACTAGAAAGATAAGATTCTTTCTTCAAACCTTTTCGTTTGCCAATGTCCTGATAATGAGCATTACAGAGTATATTGGAAAAGGGAGTGGATTTTAAGTGCTACACTCGGCCTTTCAGGTACGTGTCATATCTGAGATGTGTACATTCTGCTGCTTTATATTGGTTTAGTTAAATTTTGCTAGTGCTCGTGGTACTTTTTTTTCTCCCTGTTTTGAATTTTTTTTATAGGTTTCAAATTTAAATGACAGTATATTAATAATGCGTTTGGCATACTGTATTGCATTAAGGTGTATTAAGTTGTAATGCAATATCATGTCTGGTGCAATATGTACTGTAATATATGTAGTAATATTTTTTATCATTGTTTATAGTACTATTTATTATAAATTAATATTATTCAAAATTTATTCATATTTAAATATTTATTATTAGTTATATCAAATTATTTAAAAATAATTAATTTTTATACATTAATATTGTAATATTATTAAATAATAAATTATTAATTTATATTAATAATTATAATGTAAAAATAAAGAAAATAATTAATATTATATAATATTATATTAAAAATAATAATGTGGCAACTGCCACATTAGCTAAACTTGACTCCTAGTTGAGTTTAGCTAATGCAGTAAGTGGCTGCATTGTGCAAACCTTACCAATGCATCCTCATGTAATGAGGGGTGCCAAATGCCTCCAAGTACAATCCAACCATGTAGGCAAAGCTGAAATGAAACTTGATGACTTAGATTACTAATAGAAAGATTAGCATATCAGAAAATTTTGGTGAACCATAAGAATTGGATTTTCTGAAATAGAGTGAAGGTGAAAATGCTAAAAGCAAATATGAATTTTGTTCATCTAGGGATTGATAAATATGAAAAGGGTAAATCCATAAGTATCTTCCAGATGGATGTATGTTGTATGAGATGACTAAACAAGTGGGACATAATATTTGAGCTAGTAAAGATTATTAGTAAAGAGCTCAAAATTGCCATTCTTTTCTCCTGTTGCCCATGCAGATGCATATATATATATATATATATATATTTGTAATAGAACTTATTGGTGTTTTATAATGACCAAGCCCACTGGCAAGATTTTTTTTCCACTTTGGGCTTCACACGTGCATCCTTTACCCTCTCGGTTTTGTTATTATTATGGGCCTAAGTCCACCTAAAAGGCCTCTTCTAGTCTAAGGGTGGCCATCCCTTATAAGCACATTGCTCATATATTTCCCAAGTGATGGGGGATGTCGCAATCTACTCTTTTTGGGCACAGCATCTTGCTAGCTGTGACCATTCGCACACTTTTTGGGAGTGTCTTTGATAACATTAGAAAGGCCCATTGCCAGCATATTTCTCTGTAAAATCTTAGATTACTAATACTATTCTTATCCAATCATGCTTCTCTATAAAAATAACGAAAAACTAAGGATAGAAACTTAGATTCAATCTTCTCTCTTTTAGCTCTCTCAATACAATACTACCTTCAATTGATACAACTTTGATGTTGTTGAATAAGTTCACTAAGATATCAATCAAAATCAAGAGAATTGAAACCCAAAGGCCTTCAATGAATCTTAAGCTCTTCATTCGCTTCTCTTTTTGCTCGATTCTTTTTCTTGCTGAAAACAAAACAACATTTTCTTTTAATACTAAGAAGTTAGGGTTAGCTAAGGGTTTAAAAAAAGACTAAAATACCTTGAAGTTAATAAAGCGACTAAAATATCTCTAAGCAATTGGGGGTATTACAATGAAATCACAATGAGTTTATGACGGATGATTACCCTTCGACTAGCAAGAGGCCTTTTGGGTGGGCTTCGGTCCACACTAACAACAAAACCATGAGGGTGAAAAATGCGTGCGTGAAACCCAAAGTAAATTTTTTCTTATTAGTGTACTGGATCATTATAATTGATATCAGAGCACTCCTATCCAAATGTGTGGATGATTGTGACATCCCACATTGCTTGGGAGGGATGCTATTAGTAGATCGGGGCGTTTCATTTGGATGATTAATTTTTATTTTGTGACTTGATACTAGGGATGATTGGAATTAGATTTATGCCAAACCTTTGGGCTTCATAATTTATTGCCAAGAAATATATATTGAGGTATTAGAGTTTCGTTTAGATCTTGATATGCGTTTGTGGATCAGAAGTGATATTGAGGTTTAAAGTTAATTTTGAGGACGAAATTCTTTTAAGGAGGTAGATTGAAATACCCCAATTGCTTAGCGGTACTTTAGTCACTTCATTAAGCCAGGGGCGTTTAAGTCTTTTTCAATTCTTAGCTAACCCTGGCTTTTTAGTGTAAAATGAAAATGATATCTTGTTTTTAGCAAGGAGAAGTGGGTCAAGAGAAGAGGAAGAAGAGCTTGAGGGCAAATTTATGGAAGCCCTTTGGGTTTCAATTATCTTGATTTTGGTTGATATTTTAAAGTGATCTTGTTCAACATCATAAAAGTTGTATCAATTGAAGTAAGTTTTTTTTTTTTCTTTGGGAGAAATAAAGGAGAAAATTGAAGGTAAGTTTCGATTGTTGGTCTTTGATAATTTTTATGTAGTAGCATGATTAGAAAATAGTAGTAGTACTAATCTAGGATTTCACAGGAAATATGCAAACTAAGGAGTTATTTTTTTTTTCCCCTCTTTGACTTAATGACTTAGTTAACTTAATTTCAATTAGTTAAGTCATTAAGTCCGATTGTTTTTTTCAACTTAGTGAAAATTTTCAGCCTTTAAGTCATTAAGCTTTTTTTTAATATAAAAAAGTTTTAATAATGTTATAAAAAGGTGTTCTTCAAAATATTCCTATCTAATTAGTTAGCATCCTTACCTAAATGAAATTTTAATAATTTGTATTATTATCCATCTTTATAGCTTGTGATAATATAGTAATATACTTTTTTTTATTTTCTTGAAATTAACATTATTTATCATCATAATTTTTATGAATATTTTTCATATAAAACTTCAAGAACTATAATAAAATTGATTAACATATACTAATTTAGAATATAAAATGTTGTATTCAATTGAACATGATTTATGTTATGATAATATATTATATTATTTAAATTCTTTGAAATGATTATTATTTGTTTAACATTTACAATTTGTAATGGTATAAATATAAAAATATTAGTTTTTAGATTTTTTATGTTAAAAAAATAAACAACTTAATATTTATTTTGAGCAATTCAAACCAAAAAAAAAAAGAACATATATTTAGATCCAGAAATTCAGTTCTATTCAGAATTTAGGCTAATTCAAGTCTATTTAGATTTCAAATAGAAAAATAAATGCCTCCTAGGACACTTTTCTTTTTTTCCCCCCACCAACCTAGTTTCACTTTTGGCTAGCTGTTATGACGTCGCCATCCGCCAGTGGTGTCTCTGCCATTACCTGGGGTTTCCCCACGACGTTGACCAACTCCCCACTGAATGGCAGGCCCTCCGCCAGTCGCAATACCCACCACTCGAAACCCGTAGATCGCGGTTTCCTCCCCTTCATGCTTCTCAAGTCGATGCCACCACCTTAGCCACCTCTTTGGTGATTTACAGCCGCTAGATTCTGCCATTTCCACCTTTCAGACATTGTCCGGTCACCATGTTCACCAACTCTCATCAACCACGTCCGTCTAGCGTGTGTCAAACCTGCGTAAATCAAAAAAGTTTAGCCAGCTGCCACAAATTCATCCCCATCAGCCGCATTCTTCGTCCTTGCAGCCACCAACAGATCCCACTCATCTCGACGTGGCTGACAAACACCTATCATCACTCCCACGATCCCAACAGCCACCTTTTACGCACCAACCATCATCCATCTCTTATAATCGAGCTTGCACCCTCTGGTACATAGTGACCAGCCGCCACCATGCAACCCAGCAGCCTTCACATCCCTGTGACACTCTTCTCATGTCGATCTAGCTTCCCCAAATCCTCCCAACACTGCTTTGCATTCTTGTAGCCAGCCAGCCACCAACTACAAACCCTAGCCAACCTCCTACACAAAACCTAGTTCTTTTGCTACTTCTCTAACCTGAGCCCAAACCCAATCAATAGAAAAAAGAGCCTCGGGTTAGAGAAGTAGCAAAAGAATTAGGGTTTTGTGAAATAAGTTGGCCGGTGTCATGGGGAAACTTCAGTGATGGTAGAGAGCCACCATCGGGGCCGTTGAGGCCATAATAGCTGGCCAAAAGTGAAACTAGGTTATTAAAAAATATATATATTGTCTTAGTTTGCGATTTATCTGTAAAATCTTTAGCTTACTACTACTCTTATCTAATCACATTTCATGTTTCCATAGAAATATGTTAAGATTATTTTGCTTTTGATGATTGTGTTGAACATACACCTAAGATAAATAGTTGGAGCTCATAATTGTTGTGGTGTTTTGAAGAAACTATTAAGATATGCAATTTTATTTCAAGTTGCTGGTGGCACAATTTTAGTTACATTTGCAATATAAATAATTGTAGATTTTTTTATTTTTATTTTTATTTTTATTTTTTTGAGAGGTAATGATTATAGATTGTCGGTTCATGCCTTTTCCTTTCCAGTTTCCAATCATATAACCTGCTTCATTTTGGGAACTATGCACATAGTTTCTGATTTCTAGATTTATCTTATGTGTTCCATAATCTGATCATTTAAATTGAATGCTAAATAGAAGTTTTTGGTCTCTGCAGATTCATTACTGGGACCTGGATCAACTGGTTATCATTGGGACGAAAACGGGGCAACCTTATATAGTGTAGTGCCAGTCTCAACATACAACCTAAACTTTGTGTACAAAAGGAATGTTTTATACGGTATGATATTGATTGACTTCACCACATCTCATTTCTGTAAAAACAAGCACCTTAACTGAATGTTCAGTTCTGTTGTATGATTTGTTGAGGAATTGAATCACCGAATTCTCAGGCTTCAATTCTTATTTAAATATTAATGCATGTTTGGCCAGCAGATGCAGATGATGAGCAGAATTAGTCATAATCTGATCCCAGGATGTCTTTATATATATGTAAAGAGATTATTTGCTGAACAATTAATGTTTATCACGAGCAAATATACTAATTCTGTGTAAGAGGAAATGGAAATCTAATCACAAAAGTGCAAGCACTCGGTAAATATCAGCACAATGAAGGGGAGGCTTGGATGCGTAGAAGATGCATTAGGAGCAAACGGATAAACACGTTGATAAATTTTGTTCAGAGGAGCTTCGTCAAAATAAATAACCCCGCAAGAAAATTTTATAATGCTGTAATGAAAATGACGGTATTAATACTGTAATATATATAAATATTATAAGTTTACATAGAATTAGTAAATATAAAATAAAACTAATAAATTCATACAAGATTATTAATTATTTAAAAAATTAATATTGCTTCTATGGAATTATAGTAAAAAATATTTTATTCATTTACAAAAAAATTATATTGAAAAAAAAATGAAATAAGTCTTATTGAATTGATTTAACCATAAATTCTATATTTATTCTACGATATTTGTATGCTTTTTTTTCTATTTTTTATAATAATATCTATATATTACACAAGTTAATTAAGTACAATTATTTATCTTGATATGGATCAAGTAAAAACAAAACTAAAACAAGTATTCTTATATTACTAGACGCATATATGATATATCAATAAAATTATATCTAATTTTGAGTTTTATATATAGTTCATATAATTTCAAAATTTTTACATTTACTTAGAGGACATTAAGGGTTGTTAAAGAAGTATAGAAAGATGCAAAATAACATCATCTTACAACAACTATGAAAGATATTAAAATAATATTTTTTAAAAATCCAATTTTGAGAATAAATTTCATCCCTAATAAAAATTACCCATATTACATAAATGCAAAATGATCATTATTCAATTTAAATTAAAAAAAATAAACATATAAGGTAATAAACATTATAATGAGTTCTTATTTTACGATTATGAATTTTCTTTTTTTTTTTTGGCAATAACTCTTATATTAATTTACTTATTTTACCTTTTATTCATAAGTTTTAGGCCTAATCTACAAAATTTATGTTTTATTTTGCACTTAATGTTGATTTACTTATTTTATGTTATATTTGTAAGTTTTTATTTTATTTACCATTAATACATCAATTTACTAGTTTTATAGTAATATACTTGTTTTACCTTCCTTTCACAAGTCTTATATTTTATTTCTAAAATTTATGTTTTATTTTATAGTTGGTGTTGATTTACTAGTTTTATGTTATATTTGTAAGTTTTTATTTTATTTACCATTAATACATTGATTTATTAGTTTTGTATTAATGTGCTTGTTTTACCTTCCATATATAAGTTTTAAGTTCCATTTCCAAAATTTATATTTTATTTCGCGCTTAATGGTGATTTACTAGTTTTGTATTACATTTGTAAGTTTCTGTTTTATTCACCAATAAAATATCAATTTATCAATTTTATAGTAATTTACTTATTTTATCTTTTCTTTACAAGTCTTTTGTTCCATTTATAAGATTTATGTTTTATTTTATAGTTAATGTTGATCTACTATTATTAAGTTATATTTACAAGTTTTTGTTTTGTTTACCAGTAATATATCATTTTGCTAGTTTTATATTAATGTACTTCTTTTATCTTCAATTTACAAATCTTATGCTTAATTTCTAAAATTTATGTTCTTATTTTGCACTTAATTGAAATTTTACATTATATTCTATTTTCACATTTATTTCTTAAAAATTAATTCCCTACTCACATTGATAGATTTATTGAATGAGTTCATCTAAATGTAATTGAATTATTTGAATCAATATTGATGATTTAAACTTTCAAGAATAAATAAAAATACTACCCCTACTCAATTAGATTAAAATAATAATCTTTAAGAGAGAAAGAAAATAAAATAATCAACCATTGTCAAGGATTAGTTTCTCAAACATTTTTTTCTAATTGAATTGGAGGAAGGGTTGCAAAAGCTTTAGCGCAAGCCTCGCAAAACCATTTATTGCCATAATTACCAGAATGGTTCCGGAAGCTTAAAACATAATGTTAATCGTTGTCTATCTCGATTTGAATTTATTAACACGCACAATTGTTGTTGTTATTTATTATTATTATTATTATTATTATTTTGAGCTTACGTTTTCAATGATCTAATCCATAAGTTGATGTTGGAAAATTCTATGAAACATCGACATTTATTATTGCAAACTTATTTAATATGCTTCAAATATTATAACTTACAGTAATGCTACACATCCCAAGTTTTTTATCCCAAAAAATTATTCCAAATGATGTGTCATTTATCAATTGGTTGGTGAGATAATACAATTAATTCACTTAGATCTTGTAAAGAATTATCAACTAATCAATTAATGACACATCATTTGGGATAAAAAATTTGGGATGTAATTTTAGAATGAGTTCATCTAAATTAAACATAAAACTTGTAAATAGAAGATAAAATGAGTAAATTAATATAAAATTAGTAAATTGATGTATTATTAGTAAATAAGACAAAGACTTGCAAATATAACATAAAACTCGTAAATAAAATTTTTTTAAGTTTGAACTTGTGTTTTCAAATTCGTATTTTATTTTACTTTAACAAAATAAAAAATAAATAAGAAATATTAAAAAAAAGTGTCATTATGTTGTGCTCAATCACTGACTGCACTTTATTGGCCAACTCTAGTATAGCATATTATTGACTCATTGTAATCATTTCAAATATTATTAGTCATAATATAATATGTTTTTTATTTTTTATTTTATTAACTACCAATCATTCACACGTTTTGTTAAAAAAAAAATGAGATAATTCTAATCCTATCTAGGATGGCATCGACATGCATTTAGCAAATTAATTAAATAAATAACCAACCATTAAAAAGGATTAAAAAATCATGCATTGTACTAATCAGGATGTGTTTGGAAATGAAGTACTATACCTTGTAAACTGTAACTGTTGTGGAGTAAACGTAATAACTGTAGAGTAGAAGCTGATGATGTTTAGTAAATTTTAATAGATGTGGAGTGAAAGTGATGAATATTTTTAATAATTAATTTCAAATAACATTATTTTCAATTGTTAACTAATCAAATTATTTTTCGTACTTTGAATTATTATATTAACATATGATCACGTTTATTACTTCAACAAATTAAATGAATAGTTAATTAATCAAAAAAAAATTTCTGCACAAGTTGTAATAAATAGTTTTTAAAATAAAATAATTTAATAATGAAAATAAATAAATTCTAATTGAAGAAATAAATTATAATAAATATGTCTAATAAAGATCATACAGCATAAAATAATAAAATTAAAATGTAATTAATTAAAAAAATCTAATCAATATTTCCATTGTAATGCCTTCATTCGTGCTTTAAAAAAACAAAAGCAAAATGGCGTTCCAATAACATTAAATTAATCTAATATATATTAATTTAAGCTTTAGCATTCATGGATTCGCTCAACATCTCCATCACCCAATAATTTATTCTAAACAAAAGCTCCAGCACATTATGAACGAAAAAGGAAGAAAATAAAAAATTAAGACCATGGGCAAGTTGCATGTAACAGAGTAAAGGAAAACTGAACAACAGGTAAAAGAAAAAAGCACTTTTCCTTGAGTTGTCAAACACAAAGATAGAAGAACAGAGGTGTACAAGAATGACCCGTGTTGGAATCTCATCGATGAGAACTATCGATATCGAAATCACATCGATGAGAACTAACAATATCGAAATCGTAAAAATGGGTGTCTAGGGTTTGTTTTATTGAAAAATCGATTTGAAATTTAGTTTAAAAAAATGAGGGAATGAAATTAAAATGAAATAACATGTAAAGGTAATTTAATAATTTAATACACAATTGGGGAAAAACAACTACTGAGCTGCTAAAGCCGAGCTGCAAGGTGCATAATCTAATCACATTTCTGAAAAATGGATACAAAATAAAAAATATTGAAGCATCCGAAAAACTTAACATTAAGCATGCCACATGATATTACACAAAAGTAAATACTAATCGAGAGATACACCAATCTTGAATCAAAGAAATGTCAATTCCATGAAACAAAAAAAAAAAAAAAGCTAACATAAGTGAGGTGGGGAAAAAAATTGAAAAACACATATATCCCTGCATGTTAGCCATTACTATCCACCAACATTTACATCCAGTAATATACAAACATTAAATGGAGAATAACAAACAGATGTAAAGGGGAGAAGGCAAAAGGATAAAAAAAAAACATTAAAAAAAAAAAGAAGGGCGAGGATTAAAAAATTAGCCTAAGGTACGCAACTTGTTTGCAACATAGAGCAGATGGCTTATGTTTGTTGGTGGATAATTTTGGAGCAGCTTGAGATTAGAGGTGAAATCCCCTGCTAGCAAACGCCTCCGAATGAGAATCAGCATTGCACAGCATACTCGAAGCAGAGTCTCCTGCAATATGTCAGAGTTTTGTAAGACTGCACATTATTCTCTAGTTTCAAAATTAGGAAACCCCGATAGTGCTCCACTCATCACCTAGCATGAGCAATCCATGATGATCCAGTTGTTTACCCATAAGAGAAGGGAAAAAAGAAATAATTGGAGTTAAATGGCTGACAGATTTGAATACCCAGTAGCAACTTTAACAGGAAAGGAAAGTATGTCAATGGTTCCACAAACTATGTTCATGGTTTTTTTCATCAAAGCTCCCAAGGGCAATTACTTTCATAAAGGGTCAATTATTACATTTTGCAGTTCCAGGAACACGGCATCCTTCCATAATATCAACAAGATTAGACAGGAAAATATAAAGAGAAAAAACATCAATCCTACCTGGGGGCCATCAGGGTCACTTAGAAGTGTGTCCCAAATGTGAAGGCTGTCCGCAAAGTTGAATTCTTGCGTCAAGAGTAGAGTTATCCACCTAAATGCATAAAATTGGGGGTTGACCTGTCATAAGACAGACCCGCGAGGCATTTGAAAAGATCAGTTGACCAAAAGATAACATTATCACTAAATGACTAACAGCCCCTTCGAAAATCCTAGTTACAGTGCAGAATTAATTAAAAACTAGAACTAATGCAACAAAAAAGGAGAATGGAGCTGAAATTTAACATAGGAGCATCACGGAACCGAAATTTAACAGAATAGCATCTCAATAGTCTACACCAAACTAAAAAACCATGCAGCCAACACAAATTTTCACCAGAAAACTATGAAATCTGTATTAATAGAAAAGAGACACAGGGAACATCTAAAACTAGAAACTATTTAACCCTAGCAATCTGTACCCGCCAACACTTAAAAACAAAGCTGTTCCTGCATACACAGTTTTAAACCACAACCTCTTCCAAGTTTAGGAGTACATCGGGACAACATGGTAAACCCAATCACGCCAAATCATTAAATCTACTGTGATATGAGAGTAGAATGATTGTTCATCTATATTGGATTGTGCTTCTAACTAAAAGGTACTATCATTTTAGGAGTATTCGACTAAATCCTTAACGTAATAAATTTCAAACAAGGAAATTTCTTTTGATGGTGCCAAAGCGCATCAAACTTATATTTCAAATTACATCTTACTTTGGTTGTGACCTCAAGGTGACGCCAAAGCTCTTCATCATGTTCCTTCAAAAGCTGTGACAACCTTGTGATTGTAGATCGGATTCCCACAACACTGTTATCGAGTTGCTGACAAAAATTATCCCGAAATCCACTCAATAACTCAACGAAACAAAAGAATGTGTCTGCTTCAGCTGAAACCTGCAAGACTTAATTGAAAAATGATCAAAAAATTAAAATAAATTGACCACAAAAAATTATGATGACAATATATCTGATCCACATTAAGGGGCCTTTATTTTTTTAACTTAATGACTTAATTAACTTAATTTCAATCAGATAAGTCATTATGTTTGTTCCTTTTTTTCATCCTAATGAAAATTTTCTTTCATTAAGCCATTTTTTTTTAGCTTTTTGGTTAATCTAAAAAGTCTAAATGACCCAAATTTTCCCTATCGAATTAATTTATTTTCATGCTTACCTAAATAAAACTAACTAATTATTCATCTCCATAACTTTTGATAATATAGTAATAGATTACTATTGTTTTTATCTGTTTATATTCTTCAAAATAGTACAATTTATCTTTAAAATTTTATGAATATTTTTTGTATAATACATCGTAAACTACAATAAAATTGATCTACATGTTCTAATCTAGAATATTAAAGGGTTCTATTCACTTAAACATAACTTATGTTATGATAAAATACTATTTTATTTATGTTAGTTGAGATGTTTATCATTAATTTAACATTTAAATTTTGTATGGGCACAAATGAAAAAGTACTGATTTTCAGATTTTTAGGTTAAAAAAAGTAATAATAATACTTATTATGAGATATTTAAACTGAAAAAAATGTCATTCAGATTCGGATATTTAGCTTTACTAAAAATTCGGACTAATTCAGGTCTATTTAGATTTCGGAACATAAAAAAAAAGCCACTAAGTTTATGCTAACATCCAAGAGCTTCTTGTTAGCAGGATATAACTACTCCCCACTTAAATTAGAAGCTGACTGAAATAAGATGACCTCTGGCTCACAATTCCGCTTCTCTCAGATTATATTATAAAACTGCTCCATATCTTAGCAAGTGAACAACATCATTACATAAATGAATCAGACTGATTTTTTTTCTTTGGAACCACGAGCGCAGGCTAGAAGTAGACCAGTGTTATTCCATAGACATGAAGGGAAGATAAAAATCATCTGCATTTTTTAATTTTTGCCGGTCAAATTTCTAATTCTGCTAATCCTTTGAGGGAAGGAACTCAAAAGAAAAAGGAGCTAGCAATAAGAATTTACAAAACCAATGACAGAGACAGAAATGCTATGGCAAAAACATACACCAGTGACCATCAACTCATGTACATCACTCTTATAGTTTATATATCATCTTTTGTTTGTTACCCATAAAAAGGGAAAAAAAAGGGGGGGGGGGGGGGGAGGCAAATGCAATCAGTGACCATGAATGCTGATACATTTTAAGGCACCAAAGAGACAACCATCACTGAGATATTATCCACAAAGAATAAGGGTTCAGATAAATTGTAGTAACACAAGTATTATACATCCCAAGCTTCTTAGATGTACTTACATGCATTCACTTCAGCCAGATTTTGCTATAACATAACAGCATAATAAGAGACGAGATAGTACAAGTATTTTACTTTCTCCTTTACATTCGTAGTGTAAAATTTAATATTTACAAGTGGTCGCCTACAATTGACTCTGTTGTATTGATGCAAGTTTTCTCTGCCACTGTAGACTTTATATGGTTTCAGCAACTCCAGGTTTCTACAAAGATTCATGTAAGTACATGGTCTCTGCCAGAAGGGTACATCCAGGATCTATTTTCAGACTGGTGACAGAGAAAACTTGGATCTATTTGGATCTACCACAACAATGATGAAGGAGCAAGTCAAAAATCATATCAACATCTCTAGCAGTGAGTACATTTCAACGTTGATAAAGAGCAGTTGCTAACATAGCAACCTTTTTATCCTAAATAGTAAAGAATGAAGTATAAAATATTATGCAGGTTCCCAAGAGGCGGAAGTGGAGGTGGACATTCTATGTAAGCAAGCTGACTAAAAGTGCCGAATTTCATGGGCAACGACAACAGGCATATATGAGCCTCCAAAGCAACATCTAGAGAAGACCAGCTTATACAGTAATAAATTTCTGTTATACAAAGTCGAAACGGTGTAATATGTCCTAAGGCCACCTAAAGACCTAGCTCCGAAAGCAAATGAGAAACCCTAAGGAAAAAAGACAAAAAAGACATCAGGAGATAAATTTCTTTCTGGACAGATAGTCAAGCCATTTGTTTCAACCCAAATTTAATTCACACTTACTAAAAAAAAAAAAAAAAAGTAAAGGCCGACCAATCCTTGATATAATTTAGTTGAGGTTGTGATTTAACAACATTTCCAGAAAAATCAAGTATTTAATTGCATTTTCGGGATACATGAATTATTCTTGTAGATTATTTTTCTCACAATCTAGAGAAAGTTAGGTAAAATTGCAAACTCTGAATCTGGTAAAGATTCAGGATATTCTAAAATATAAAACAGAAACATATTTCAGAATGGCATGAAAAGTTAACAAAAATGAAATGTGCTTACCGAAAATTCCTCGTCTGGGTCACTTTTGAATACATAATATAGGGGTGCCAAAATTTCATTCATCCCTTGAACGTATCTAATGCCAGGATTTAGCTTTGCAAACACAATTAATATATTCTTCAAAGCCTCCTGAGGATGAGAGACATAGACGAGTCAGCCAAGTGGCTTGTATTTTTGTTGAAGTCTAATCCTAGATACAACAGCACACCTGATTAGACTTAGCAAAAGACGAGTCACCCGAAAAAAAGTGCATGTCTGGATGTGTGCGCTTCACATCTCGATCAATTTGTTCCATGATTTCTGAGTCCTACGTGAAGTTCATAATGGAGTCAGATATATCATAAGGATGCACCTGGTACCACTACTAAATAACACTTCAACAGCACAAGTTACAAAGATTCCACTTACTATGGCTGAAATATCACATGGTCAATGTACAAGCTATGATCTTGGCATATTTTAATACAAATCTAATGCAAGCCCAGATCAATCCACATTGGGTATATTTCTAGGAAGAGAACATCGTATTGCATAACATGTGAAATATGGAAGGGCGATTCTACTCTATTAGAAGTCATTGTGTATTTGCTCAAGCCATTAGTGAACCATGCCAAGGATATCTCCCCTCCACCCCCAAAAGAAAAATGGAAAAAAAAAAAATTACAAAGTAGAGACTGATTCACAAAATACTAAACAAAAACAATAATATGGGTCATCTATGGAACTAATATCTGATCAACTCCAGTCAATATGATACCTGAAAGAATTGATTCCAGATGCTGCTTTTCCCAAGGCTCAAAGGATGCTCATCATGGGTTATTTCAGATCTTGAAAGGAATCCACTGCTTTCACATTTCCACTCTTCACTGTCGTAAATCGTGGATTTATCCAGCCTCCTCGTGATTTCTGACTGACTAGCCACAGAAACATTTAGAAATCCGAAGCATTTGCCAAACATTAGCAAGATTAATGCAACATGGAATATATATTAGATGGCCATAAACTTAAGATGTCAAAGTGACCATGTTTCTACCATCTGACCTATTGAAGCAAAGCACCAAACATAAGATGTCAAAGTGACCATGTTTATATCAACATTCTCCTATGAAATTTCACCCGTAGACAAAAAGGTTGAGAATTGCAAATTCAAGATGAGTTAAACAACCCAAATATCAAGGGCCATTACAGAAGAGAACATTTGAACAAAACATCACTTGCAGCTGGATAAAAGAAAATCTCAAGAAATCACTCCAGTTACACTGCAATGCTTTTGCTCTAGCTACTACTCCATTAATTTAAAATGATCCTTATAATTAGAAGTAAAGGCTCCATATCCAAAAACCAAAAGCAACATCCAAAAAAAAAAGAAGAAACTCACAGGATTCACCAAAAGATCGTCCTTAAAATGCTTGTACTGAGACCTCTTCTTAGCTAATTCAGACGGCCAAAGCGCTCGATCAGGTGGTAAATAACCCAGTAACAACTGATAAAAATCAGTACATTAGCTGAATTGTTAAAATTCAAACAACTTGCCAAAACACTATCATTCATCGTTCCTTTACCAGTCAATGTATCAATAAAAAAGAAGACGACTATTTATGAATGATTACCTTCCAAACAGTGGAACGAATACCAGCACCATCAGGTATTCCTTGCATCGCTATCCTCCTCAATTCCCTCACATTTATCACTTTCTTCGATAGCTGCAAACAAAAAATAAAAATAATTTTTAAAAAACTTAAAAAAAAATGCCTTTTTGTTTTTAATTAACTAAGAAGTACAAACTACGAACAACTGAAAGTAAATAATAAAACCTCGGACAAGAGCTGAGGCTGAACAAAGCTCCCGTTTTCATCATCATTCCTGTCGCTATTGCTAGTTCTGGTATCGCTTACTATGACTTGAGGCTTTGGCGGCTCATGTTTCACGGAAACAACGTCCCGAGGGGGAACTGGAACAGGAGCGTGAGCGTGAGTGGGAGCCGGTGCCGGTGGAGCAACGACGGGAACGGGAGGTTCGGCGGCGGCAGTGGCGACCGGTATAGGAACGGCATAGCGTTGGGGGCGGTCGTCGTCTGGCGGCGGAGGAGCGGTCGTGGTTGACCAGAGAGAACTGTTGAGCCAATCCGGCACTTTCTTCTTCACCATTTGATTTATTTCTTTTTTTAATTATTTTTTCAATTTTTCAGAATATTTTAATCGATTTTTGTTAGGGTTTGTTTAGGTGATTTTTGTTTCTGTTTCTGCATTCTATTGTTCGTCAAAATCAGTGACGGGGAACGGAAGAAGCACACACTCTCTTTCCAAATGGACATATGACGGGTCGGTTAGTTAGAGAATTTGAAGGACCAATCAGCAAATCACGCGTTAATTCTTTGGATTGATTATTATTATTAATTATTTTATTTGGTAGGTCCAGATCTAATTTGGAAACTCAATTTATCAACGCTTGTCTTAATTTAATAAATTTCACTTTATTATTATCCCATCAAACAAATCGACGTTACTTTATTAATTAGAGAGCCTTGATCACTAGTAATGCGCTACTGCACATATTATTATGCACAATGAATTACGTATCACCAGATCATCGACTAACATCGAATGCACTTGATCACATTTCATCGATTACATTTAATTTTTCTAATGATTTAAGATTATCATTCAAAAATGTGTATAAAAAAAGTTATTAACCAATACATAATGAATTTTATTAAGTTACAGCTATTATAATTTACAGTTCTTTTAAAAATATACCAATTCAATCACTTATTATTACTGTCTATATTATTTTGAAGGGGCTATAAGTTACAACAACTGTAACTTAACAGCACCTATACATAATACATATTATTCTCAGTTCAATGACAAAATTTTAAAAATTAGAGTTTGGCCCCCCTTTAATTTTTTCTTTAAAATTATCAAATAGTTTCCGTTAACTCTTTTGTTTTATTTTTGTTGGAACAGACAGTGTATGATGATTAATGGGAAACACCATAAGCTTCCAGCCACATAAAACACAGTAGCTGGAAAGGGCCCAGGTACAGCAATCCTTTGGATTGTACATTTTGTTTTTCTACTTTTTAATTTTTTTAATTTTAAATACACGTGTTAACATAATTACAATCTCCATTTTTAGAAGTAAAGGACCATGTGAGATGCACGCGATCATATGCAATGGATTGCATTTATTAAATTGCAAATCCTCCGAGTAAGCAAGCAAAACTTTTGGGTTTTATTATTTTGATATTTTTGAAAAAAAAAATTGCACTGAACTGGGAGTTAAAACTTTTGAATACTTGTATTAGATTGGTGACATGTCATGATCGCAAATTTATTACTACTCAATAATAATTGACTACAAAGTCAAATACAAGACTGACTTTTTCAAAAGTATTTTCAAAATTATTTCCCCACGCTCATCCGCTTTCAAGACTGAATAATTTCCTGCTTGAATTGGTGCCCAAATCGTGCTATTAAAACCAATTCGATATTCTTCACACTCTTTGGCTTTCGTTTTGAGACTGCGTAATATCACAGGCACAGCAATTGCAGGTTTATTAATCAATGCCTCTATTGCATCATCACGCCATTTGTCATATAATTTCTCTATGCATTTAAGCTGTATAAGGCTCAAATGTTCCCGAACGTTGAGGGTTTTATCATTTTCACTCATGGTCGTGATTAGCTTTAATATCTTTTCCATCTTCACAGCACAGGATTTCAAACGATTCAATGATATGTCAAGTTCATGCCGATTATCTTCACATCTATTTAGTATTTCTTCCTTCAGAGTTATTGTTCTGTTATTGAATTTTTCATCTTTTACAAGTGACCTCGATACCCATTCATCGTTTAATACATTTAATTCAGGAGACCCGCAGCAATTTGTGTTATTTGTGGGGATATACCAATAACTTGGAGTACAAGTCTTCTCTTCAATTTTTCTCCTCTTACTACCAGTGTCTTCACATTGCTCTAAAAACTCCTCAAACTCAGCTTTAACTTGAGAATTCTTTGCAAAGAATTGAACCACAACATCAGACATTGCAACTCTGTTACGATTGTAGCCGTGAATTTGCTTCAGGAATTTCATATACTCAATCGAATCATCACCCGTAATATTTTCTCTAACTCTCTCAAACAAATCCAACCCTTTTCGATAAACCCTTTTCATACAATCTTCAGAATCTTGAACCCCAGTTCCTTTTTTGCCTTCACGATTTTTCATTGCTTCAGAATTATTGCATGACACAAGTCCGACAAACTTTTGAAGCAAATCCGGATAACCAGCCAAAACTGATGCTGCTTTATCAAATCTGTTGTCAATTAGAGCATTAAGAAAACCTTTGTATGTAAATTCATCCTCTCCAAATTGAAGCCTTACCATGTTAACCAAATTGATAGCAGATTCAAGAACTCGATTTTCATCAGCGATTTGGAGCTTGTTGGCACTGATTTGATATCTCTCAGGTAAGAACATGTTGAGCCCTCCAATCAAATCCTGGCGATCTCTAAAGATGTTGTTGACTGTCTTTATAAACTTTGGATCATTCATTCTTCTGGGATTGCGAGAGATTTCTCCAAGAAGAGACGTAAATTCTGCAAAATCTATGCCAACTTCTTCTGTAAAAGCCTTCACTTGAGCAACATATTCGCAGGCCTTATTTGAGTCAGATGAATGTAAGTGCGAGTGTGATCTTTTCATTACTCTTTGCATTTCAGAATCTGTGTAGCTGCCAAAAAAAAAAAATAGAGCAACGAAAACACAGCAAAAAAATAATAATGAGGAACCAAAACGCGGAAAAATAGTAACGAAAACGCCGGAAAAAAAAAACTTCGTTAACAAAACCGCCGGAAAAAGAAATTATAGAAGAGAACTGCAACTGCAAACGAAATGGAGTGGTTGGCGCACCGAGTGATGAGAAACAAAGAGTGAACGGTTAACAAGGAGAGAGATGGCGCGGCAAGGGATGAGAAACAAATGGTGAAATTTGGTATCTTTTTATAGGAGATTATTAATATAATTAATCCTTTGCCTTGTAGTAAAAGGAATGGAGTCCTCTCCTTTTTATTGTCGTGTATTAGGAATTGAGGAAAAGAAAACACAAGATTGATTACCGTTTAGCTTTAGGAATATGCTTGCTTCTGTTGCGCTATCTAAGACTCGAGGACTAATACAAATCACCGATCGGATTGTTCTATTCTTCTAGACTAGAAGTTTTCTATAATTGAAGGTTGAGTACAGTCCACTTCAGTCTGCTTTTTCATTAAAAAAAAAATGATTAGAAAAGGAGAAGAGCGGTGACTGCTGGAGCGCACTGCGGCAGCGAGGCCTGAAGCTCGAAAATGTGTGTGGGAAGGAGCGATTCCGCTTCAGATTCCTCTCCATGAATCTGAAATCACCACACACCCTCCTCCTCCGGCTTTGGTATTTTCTTTTAACTCTCTCTCTCTTTAATTTACTGGTATATGTTGAATTTTTTTTTCTAATAACATTTTTTAGTTTTAGGATGCGTTTGAGATTGAAATTGGGTAGATGTAGCTTAAAAGTTATGTTTATAAGTTTTTCAGATAAAAAATCTATTATATCTTTAATAATTTTATCAAAATTTGTATTTACTACATATAATTAACTTTTGTTTTATAATTACAGTTTTTTTCCACAATAACAGTAATTTAAAAATTACAACACCTCAATCTCAAACAAGACCTTAATCTCTGACGTTAGCACCAAGAATTGGTTACCTTCCGTTGTTGGTTGGTCTCGTTAAACCCTATTTTGGTAGTTCACCTCCTCGTGGAGTTGAAACCGTTTGGTTTGAATACAGAGGCTTGCCTCTCAAACGGTATTCATTTATTTGCTAATTTTTATTGATTATATTTGTAATGGCTGGATATTTAATCAATTGGAAAATTAATTCCTTTCGTTTTTTGGTACTGGACTTCTCTTTGATCTTCTATGTCCAGAACCAGTAAGACCTTGGAATCTCACGGTATCTATTTAATGGGTATTTTATTTTTGTGATTGCTGCTCCTGGAATTGAAGGTTAGCATTTGGTTTTTTCTCTAGGTTAATTTTAGAGGGTATCCAGGGCATGTATTGATCCCATGTGAAGGCAACGAATTCTCTAAAGTGAAGCTTTATTAATTCATTGAAAAAGGTTGGCTTGTTTGGCTGCTTCTCCGATTTGATAGAACTTGGTACATTGTCTGTGTACTGAAAAGAAGCCTTATACTGGTAGATTTAGAACAAAGCTTCTATTGATTCTGTTCTTGCACTTAGTAGCTGAATGATTAGACTTTAAATAGAATTGGCATGTGATATTAACTTTGCCACCTTCACTTCCAAAACCATTAATGCCACTAATAAATCCACCAGTATTATATCCTTCTCTCCCTTGATTATCACCCTGATTTGGAAGCCGATCGGGATTGCCACTCCATTATCCCAACCAAAAACATAACCTATACCACCTAGGGTTGGCAATCGAACGGGATTTGTTGTTCTCAGTCAATGCGACAAAAAATGTCTCATTCCCGTCTATTTTTTTTTTTGGAGGGGCAAAAATTTATTTTAGTGTCGTCCTATTAAATATTTTGTCTTATCCCATTATCATAAACAATCCCAAATGTAAATAAATAAATTCTGACTTTTTTCCTTTAAGGATCATAATAATTCAATATAGTAAAAGTCTTGAATAAATATAAAGTATAATAATCAAATAATAGTTTTATTTTGATTATATGCATGTTTAAATATAATTTTATGTTAATATTTTTTAATTGCCTATTTGCTTCCACTGCACATGAGTATTAAGACTTACGCTTCAAACAATAGATTTATTTTGACTACATGCATATTCTTTAATTTTATGTTAACATTTTTTAACTACCTATTTACTTCAATTACACATTATATTAAAACTTATGCTTAAAAAATTATAAATTTAGATGGTAACCAAATTCAGCTATGTTAAAATATCTACTAATGCAACAATATAATAATAAACCAAACCAACATGGTTGGCAATGAGATATGATTTGTCAATTTCATCCTGTTATGTTTATACAAGTGGGATAAAAAAAGTCTCATTCTCGTCTCTTTATTTTATTTTGTGATAAAAATATGTCTCAATCCCTTCCAAACATCCCAATAGGAAAATTTACCATCCCTAATACTGCCACCTCTTTTAGATCCTGAACTTCCCTTGCCTCCATAGTTTCCATTCCAATTCCACCTTAGTGCTAGTTCACATAATTCCCTGTCCAATTTCCTTGGCTACTACTGTTCTATCCAGCATTGTAACTCCCTTTCCTTTGATTATTTCTAGTTGAACCAAATTAGTAGTATAGTTCATTTTAGCCTCTTTACTAGCATTAGAGTG
Source organism: Atalantia buxifolia (assembly GCA_030444775.1). Taxonomy (NCBI): domain Eukaryota; kingdom Viridiplantae; phylum Streptophyta; class Magnoliopsida; order Sapindales; family Rutaceae; genus Atalantia; species Atalantia buxifolia. The sequence continues at coordinate 14,323,011 of CM059839.1, forward strand.
ATTACTCTCTAATCTAGCCTCCCAGGTTAATAGCCTCACGAGTTAAAAGCATAGAGTAAGCTTCACTAACACTCATCTTAAGAATATTAGCCTCAACATATATTACAACAGAATAGTAAGGTTGTCCCAAACCAGAAATTAAATGAGTAATGAATTCTAAATTGCTGACTGGAATACCAGCTACAGTCGACTCATCATGTATATATCTCAATATACCAAAATTCTCAGTTATGGACACGTAGCCTTTGTTGAGATTATTCAACATCATTCCCAAGCAAACCTTTATAGGTGTAGTTTCAAATCCAAGTTGTTGCTATAAGCTAGTCCAAAGTTCAAAAGAAGTTTTAGAAGTTACCACTAAGATGAGAATTTCAACACTGATGAAGGACGGAAGCCAACTCAAGAGCCTCTGATCTTGTTTCTCCCAAGGAATGAATGCTGGATTTTCACGTGAAGCATCATTGGAGTTTTCAGATTCATCATCAAGAAGCTGATCTAGGCAGGTTTTAGATCCATCAAGAAAACCTTCTAGATCATTAGCTCGAACTAAAGACAGGAGCTAAGATTTCCAAATTATATAATTTGAGCGATCAAGTTTGATTGGTATTACGAAGGTGAATGATAATTGAAGTGTTTGATAATAACATTAATACCAAATCATATTTTATGTGATATTGTAATGATGTTTGGTTAGCGGAAAAATAAATTTTAGTAGCTAAGAGAAAACCGAGGCTTTGAGAAACCGTATTTCAGTGTTACTGATCTAAAAGTGAACGTAGAAAACACAAGCTTATTTGTACGTGTTTCTGGAAGATTCTACTCATACATGCAGCTGTATCTAACAAAGTTAACCAATAAGAGAGTTGTAATAAACTTAGCTGGCAGCCATGTCAGCGAATATCTTAACTAACTAATCTAATCAGTTAGCTAAGCTCATACTTAACGCACTTTGTGCCAACACTGTTATGTTCTTCGTAGCATCCTCAAAACACAAATTAAAGCCTAGCTCTAAAGTTTCTTAGAATTTAAAACACAAGGCCGCTCACTTTTGTGAAGGTGGATCGAGATTTTCTGATGGATTTTGAGGCGTGGTGTTCGGTGGCAGGTTCAATTTCACTGGCCGGATGAGCTGTCTCCGACCCGCGTGGAGACGATTTGGGTGCGTTTTAGGTATGGTATTTGGCAGAAAGGAAAAAAAAAATACATGATTTTGATTAATTTTTAACTACAAAACTAAAAACAAAAAAGATATCAAAACGGTATGTCAAGCGTTGTATCAAGAAGCAAGCTTTATTACTACTAAGTAGTTGATTACAAAGTAAAATGCAAGACTAATTTATTCAAATGTAATTTCAAAATTGTCTCCCCATGCTCATCGACTTTCAAGACCGAATAATATCCTGCTGGAATTGGTGCCAAAATCATGCTATTAAAAGCAAATCGAAATTCTTCACACTCCTTTACTTTCAAAGACTGGGTAATATCACAGACACAACAATTACAAGATTATCGATCAACATCTCTATCGGATCTGTTGGGAAAATATACTCTTTAAAAGCATATGTATTTATTTACTTGTAGTAAATAATTTTTCTGATTAATAAAATAAATGAGGTATTTTATTCAAGTATCTTAGTTGCATTAATATTTTGAGCAAAATTCATTTAATCATATTATATGTATTTATGTGATCACCATATGAATTCACAGAAAACATAAATACAAGTTATCTTATGATTAAATAAATTAAGTTCGCAGTTGATAAATAGAGTTGGGCGCTCTATTTATGTTTAAACTGTAATAAATTCATTGACTGATTTATCTTAATCATGTATGAATTTATTGATGTAGTACAACTACATTGAACATGATCACATATGAGATTTAATTAACTTTGTAATAACTGTCAGACTTATTAAATCTCATAGGTATTGATTTTATTGTAATCTTGATCTTGAGTTAGTTATGATTTCATGATTATAATTGTTATTCCATTTGAGTTACCAATGGGCACGATACACACTTGTAGTCAAGATTACCTGGTATCTTGGTGGGAGCAATTATGAGTATTGAAGTTATAGATTAACAATATAGAATTTATACAACACATCTCTTGATGGATTTTCGGCACTTGATCATAGAATTCTCTAGCTAGAGTATGCTAACATATGTAGTATGTTGAAAATAATCATTAGAGAAAACCAGTAAGTATCAAGGAACAAAATGTAATTAAATTGATTGGACAGTTGAGATATCGATTTAATTAACGATGTGGTACAAAGGATTATGCAGTAAAGAAATTAATGTGGCATGGGTCGAATTATTATTCGAGTACACTATCCTAAATAGCATACAATTATGGAGGTCAATTTCAATTTTTTAGGGGAGTAGATTTGAAATTAAATAATTGAACTAGTTTAATTATATGCCTAATTATTGCAGCCACTATTGTATGTACCTATATGATCCCTGGGTTAGCTTATTTAATTGAATGCGCCGCTACTGGATTAATAAGTAAGATAACTAGTTATTTGGGTTAAAAGGCTAAATATATTATTTAGTGGGAGACTCCATATAATGTGCTTGTCTAATGGGTATTGTGTTATTTTACAAGATAGGCCTCTATGATAAGAAGAAGTAGCATTACTTTTGATTTTATTATTTTTAATTTAAATCAAATTTGTTTAATAGAATTAAAAATATAAAATATGAAGCTAAGGTTTCCATTAAGATAGAAATATAAAATGACTTATTTTCTTCCAAAAAGAAAAAAGAGAGCCACGTTATACAGATCAAGAGAGAAAAATTTTCTCTCTAATTTTGAGAGAAAAATTTTCTCTTGCTAGTTGCTTTTAGTGGTAATAAAGGCACCCATACATCAAGTGCAGATCAAACTTGAGTCATAACTTGGAAGATCATTGGTGACGGATCATGATTTAATAAGCGTGGAGGTGACAAATCATGATCTTAACCAACGTAGTGTGACAGATCGTGATCTAACAAGCATGGTGGTGACAGATCATGATCTAACAGGCGTGGTGGTAACGGATCGTGATCTAAGAAACCTAGTTTAATTTCTATTGTTCATCTTCTTGGATTGTCAATATATGATTTTCTAGATTACGAATTCTTATGTATTATATGAGATAAGTCCTAAAAATTATAAAAATTTAAAAACTGATTTTTCTCCGACAACATTATCACTCCATTTATCATACAATTTCTCTATGCATTTAATTTGTACAATGCTTGAATATTGATTATTTTATCATTTTTCGCTCATCGTCGCGATTATCTTCAATATTGTTTCCACCACGATTCAATAACATATCAAGTTCATCTTCGCATCCATTCAATATTTCTTCCTTCAAAGTTATTGGTTTGTTCTTGAATTTTTCATCTTCTAGAAGAGACTTAGATACCCATTCATCATTTAGTTATGGAGACCTTCGGCAACTGATATTTTTTTATGAGCATATAGCAATTACTTACCAGTACAAGTCCTCATTTCAATTTTTGGCCTCTTACTACCAATGTTTTCACAGTGCTCAAAAAACTCAGTTTTAACTTCCAAAGAATTGAACAACAAATTAGACATTGCAACTTTGTTACGATTGTAGCCACGAATTTACTTCAAGAATTTCACACACTCAAACGGATCATCACACAATATTTTCTCTAACTCTCTCAAACAAATCCAACTCTTTTCAATAAACCCTTTTCATAAAATCTTCAGAATCTTGAATTTTGTTTCCCTTTTTGTGTTTCGAACACTATTAGAAAAATACTTTTTACAAAAATTACAATAGTGTCAGTAATTATTTTCAATCATATTTATTAATTATGTTGGTAATATGTCAATCATAATACAGTGACACTTATTTGTAATGTCACGAATATAGTGTCAATATTTACTACTGCTACAGCATCACCAAAACTATGATACAATAGTATCAAAATGGCAAGTACAAATTTTCGAATGACATTGACAGTGCTGTAACTTTTCTTGTTACAATATTCACACATCTCCTAATACAATCAATTAGAAAATAGCTATTATAAAACTCAAATGTAGGGTGAGTTTGAGATTGAGGTTAGGCAGTTATAGTTCAAAAGCCATAGCACTAAAATATTTGGTAAACACTAGCTGCTATAACTTATAAGTTATGTTGATATGATTTTTCACATGTATAATAAAAAATCTATTATATTTTTAATAATTTTGTCAAAATTATTATTTAAAATTTATATTTATTACGTATTATTAATTTTTATTTGATAGTTACAACTTTTTTTTCAGAGTAGAGTTACAACACCTCAATTCCAATCGGAACCTTAATGTCATTCATTCATTATGAGCCTGTTCACCATTTGATTCTTAAGTAATCCCTAATCATACATATATATAATCTGCATTCTTTTACTAAAATATTGATTTTTCTTTTATTTTTCAGTGCAGATCATAAAAATACAATAGAAAGAGTTCCCTCATTCATCCTTGGATAAACAAATGTAGATTTCTTTAATAATCTAATAAACTAGAACAATTTCGTACCATCATTCCCTTTATCATATGTCAAGTGCAATTAAAACTGCATTAATTATCATATAAAGAATTATTCTTTCTTTAGCCCATTTTTTCAGTTCTAAAATTAAACATAAAGACTTAACGAAAAAAAAAATACCGAATACATAAAAAGTTCTAGAATCAAAATTTGTTGTAGAGTTAATGCCAATTAAGGACATTTTGTAACAAATTAACATCACCTTTTTTTTTTAAGTTACAAAAATCAGATTCAATAATAATAAAAGTTGACTAATACTAAATGGATTTTTTCAAAAAAAGGAATCAAACCATGATTGTCGATTGTCATTATTCCTTAACTAACAAATTGCATTCAACCTAAATCCATAATTACCGATTGTAATCATTTTTTTAAAGTAATAAATAGAATTCAACCTATAATGCAACAACCTTTTTATTTATTTTGTTAATTACTATGATTGTCGATTGTCACTAACAAACAAACAAATATTATAGTTATATTATATATATAGTTTTAAGGGTGGCGATATTTCTAATCCATATTTTTTTGTAAACTCACCTTACCAACATAACTATAAAAATTTCAAATAAAGAAGAAACTTAGAGAATTAATTGATTAAATCTATCTTAATGTATTTTTTTGATATAGATTCTTTTAATTATATTCGAGTATTAAGATTGCTTTAATTTAAGTTTAAATTGAATATTTATATTCGAGTATTAAGATTGCCTTAATTTAAGTTTAAATTGAATATTTTACCCTTGTAAGGTAAAAATATAAAAAATTTACTTTAACTTTTTTCAGATAAAACTCTTCATTGGTGTCAATACTACTTTTATTAGTAATCTTTAATTAAAGACACATAATATCTTTTATAGTGCAATACTCACGTAAATTATCGGATTGTCAAATTTATGTTATATACATGTGGAGTATTTTTGGCATACTGTACTGTATTATTTAATACAAGCATATAACATTCTGATGTATTGCATTAACATTGTATCATATTGACATGTATAGTATTTGGCGCTACATTATATTGTATTAATTTTTAATTATACTATGTTTTATGTTTCACTGCATAACACTATATTAATTTTTTTGTGATTAATTTAAATTATATGCTTGGAAAATAATATTTGTTAGTATTTAGAAAAACAGTAAACATAGAAGTCTTAGATTTTAAAATTTTTACATAAATTTATTTAGTATACATTTAAAAAAAATGATTCTCATAATTCTTCATTGAACATACATAAAACTAACAAATTTTAAAATTTTTGGTAGCATAACATTCAAATTTTCATATCTTGTGAAATAAAAGTCCAAGCAAATAAGTTATTCAAACAACATCAATATCACTTATCACAGTGTAAATAAATAGTTAAAATATACAAGATTCAATCAAAAGTCATTTAAGTCATTTTAGGATGATAGTATAAAAGTTTAAATATTTCAATATACTACAACACAGTCACAAAATAATAAAATGATACAATAATTGCAAAATAATTATAAAAAATGAGGATTGTGTTAAATAATCCAAGTATAGATGCACATGCCAAAATACTACTGTAAAATATCATTGTTAAGTTATAAATGCATACTCCTTAATCAAAAGGATAGCTATATAACAGAGAGTAAATTCCTAACACCCTCTACATCTTTCATTGCAGCAAATTTCTCAATTGATTTATTAAAGACGAAGGAACCACCATGTCAATTCCTTGATGAATGACAGCAGTTTTTATTTTCCCTGAAACCACTGTCATAGGCTTTGCGCCATCAGCTTTCACAAGTGTCACATTTGTTTCCTTACAACAAGTTTCATCTAACGACTTCGGTTTCACGGTCTGCAGTCCTGATCCTTGCCAATAGGTATTTGCAACTATTTCAGACAATACTGTTTCTTTGAAACTCAAAGATACGACACTTTTCCACAAGGAAATTTTAGAAGCCAGCCATCTAAGGTGCTTTAATAGTTCAGTCTCTTCAATTTGTTTCAATACTTCATCCTGAGATACCAAACACTAAAGCCTAAATATCAGAAAATAGAAATTTAATGATATAAACCTTGATAATTAACGAGCCTTAATTACTCTCTCTATTTCCCTTCAGAAAACATTGGCATATTCTTATCTCCAAAACTCCGCAACACACTTGACCAAGTATTTGAAACCGATGGGCGTTGATTTAGATAGAATGGAGTGTAAATTCTCAACACCGTTTACAAATAGAACAGAGTGTAAATTCTCAACACCCTTTACATTCTTCAATTTCACAGTAAGATATTATAAATGCAAAGAAAACAGTGAGTTTGGACAACTGTGTGCAGCCAAGAGGCTAGCCAACCGTTCAAAACCAACCGTGAATATCACCAAAATTCAACAATGCACTTGCACAGCTTTCTCTTTAGTTGGAATGATTGAAAAATTCCAACATATATGATGAAGATATCGGTCCACCGACATTAAAGCTAGCATGTAAATTTGGTAAACCCAACCCAAATAAGATATTAAACAATCCAAAAACCCAAATCACCATGACTAAAATAATTCAAAATATAATTGAAAAATTTAATGATTTACCTTGATACTGTGCTACAATTGTGCGGTGAAGCTCCAGTGAAGGATTCGTCAACAGAATCAGGAAGCTGCAGCTTGGATTTGTATGGCAAAGGAGAAGTAAGTTCAGGTTGCAGGCAGCAAAGGCGCAGTGCGGCAACTGTGTTCTACTGGCATCTACGGTGAAGCTTCATTGATGGATTATTGAGGGAATTAAGAAGCGGCAGTGAGGGGATTAAGGAGATTGAAAATACGCATTTAGAAAGTAAAATAATTTGTTTTCTGTTTGTTTTACGCATACACACACAAACACAGTTCTGCTTTGGGTATAGTTTACGCAGGTTTGACCACATAATTGGCAGGAGGTATGCAATGTAATATGGGGTTAAAAATATTGTCAAACATGTGTATGCATAAATCTAATACAAGTAGTATTCTTATCCAATATAATACCAGACTCCAAATACGACTGTAGGGTATTAAAGATTATTAGGTTTCATCTAAATGTTAGATTATTAAAGCTGAAAGAACTCTATTGTGTTCTTTGACATGTAAAGGTGAAATATTGTTAATGTATATTTCACAAAAATTTATCAAAACAGCAGTAATACTCGTATATATCTGGATCCAAACATTGCAACCACCTGCTCATTTATTATAATTTAATTAATATAAAGGGGTTGATCATTACTCAAACATAGGACATCTGGTTAAAAATGTATCTAACACCATGTTGAAATATCATTAAATTCAAAACTAAAGTTTTAAGGAAATGACCCAAATATAATATTAAAATTTTAACATAAATTGTTCAAATATTTCCAAAAATATACTCCATTATTGTTAATAACTTCGTCCATATGCTTGATTTCTTTAACTCAACATGTAGGAAGTGTTCAAGTCATCCACGTGTACACGGGGAAACTTGAAATGTAAAACTGCATTTGCATTGCCCTTGTTCAAATATAATCTCAAAATTTTAACTGCAGCATATCTTGCAAAACTTCGCTGCTACAACAACACTGATAGAGTGATAGAAACTATACCACCCATGATTCTTTAAAATTACTTGTAACAAGTATTAAACAGAGAAATATAGTAGATAGCATTACTTAATATTTTCACTTTTGAGAGGGATTTTTGACATCATGTTTTCTTCTAACATTTTAATCTATGAAGAGAGGTGGCTTTCTCTCATATCTCTATACATTCTCTCTTGAGGTAGACTACTCTCTTGTGTCTCTTTACACAACTTGGACAACTCTAGCTATTTATAGCTGCTAAAAAAATCACCTGATGGCATTAAGCGTTAAATGCACTTCTATATCTGATCTAATATTATCCTATCTTCAAGGCTGGTAGATGATTAAGGGAAAATGGAAATAAGCCAATGCAATGGATAATGGCAACGTCAGTATAGAGTATTATGCAGAAGAAAAGAATTGCTTACAATGAATTGTTACCAATAATCTCTGCATGAGCAAGTACCATCTTTGAAATAATGGAATCTTGTATCTCTTAAGACTATCTCCCTTTGGCTTATTTTACTCGCATATTTCATCAGAGAATGACAATCCCCGCAAATCGTGAGCTTCTTCACAATCTTAATGGTTGTTCCCGGAGTGGTGTGAATGAGCCCAAAGGCAAGAGCTAACTTCTCACTGTGACATCCCAATGCTTCTTCCTTCTCTTCTTCAATGTTATGAAGTACCCACTCAGTTCCAGGCATGTATCCTTGTTCCCTAGCACCGGCCATTATTTCCTCTAACTTTGAGTGTATCTCCTTTGCAAGCTTATGACCGCCTGCTTCAAATCTATGCACATGCCCATTAACCTCGATATAACTCCACCCTGGATCTTTCTTTATGCTTCTCCTTCGCATCAATGTCCTCACTCTCGCCACGTCCTTCCATCTCCCTTCTGCTGCATAAATGTTTGACAATAAGACATAGCTAGACGGATGCTTAGGTATAAGCTGCAGGAGCCTTTGTAAAGCTATTTTGGCTATTTTGGTATTCTTGTGAGTCCTACAAGCACAAAAAAGTGCTCCCCATATCATTAAATCAGGAGTTTCTGGCATTTTATTAATGAAGTTCAAAGCCTTATCTATCTGGCCCACCTTGCTTAACAGATTGACAACCACTGTATAGTGCTTCACAGAAGGCTCAATGAAGTAATCGAGACTCATGCTGTCAAAGAAATTAAGTGCCAACTTTACTTGTCCAGAATACCAGCATGCGGTTAATATGGCAAGGAAGACTGTCCCGTCTGGCTCTATACCTGCAATAACGGGGAGTAAAAAAGAAAGAAATACTTGAAAGTAGTGGATCAGAATGAAATATCACAAGGTTAAATACCTGAATACATCATCTTTTTAAAGCATTGGATAGCTTGCTCATAACGTCCGTGGATTGCCAAACCCCATATCATAGCAGTCCAAGTAAGAAGGTCTTTTTCCTTTGTCTCATCAAAAACCAAACTTGCAGCCTCAATTTTCCCACACTTTGCATACATATCTACCAAAGCAGTTCCAATAGCTCCTTTCAGCCCAAAATCATTACATGAAATATAATTGTGAACTCGTACTCCAGCTTCAAGAGCACCAACTTTAGCACAAGCCGAAAGAGCAGAAACAACAGTAAAATCATTTGCCCTAACACCTGCATCCAACATCTGGAAAAACATTGCCAATGCCTTTTCAGCTTCCCCATTCTGCAAAAACCCATTGATCATCGCAGTCCAAGAAACCACTTCCTTCTCTGGCATTTGCTCAAAAAGCTCACCCGCTTTCTTCAAATCCCCTTTCCTCATAAACCCATCTATCAAACTAACCCATGAAGCCACATTCTTCTTTGGCATCACCCCAAAAAGTTCCACCGCCTTCTTCAAATACCCAATTTTACTACACCCATTAATCAACACATTCCACAACAAAACACTTTCGCTCTTATTTCTCTCGGGAGTTTCATCGAACACCTTAACAGCCCCCCTCGTTTTTCCAAGTTTTACATACATGTCAGCCAAATGAACCCGAACAAACTCATCATACTCAACACCAGACTTCACAATCAGAGAATGCAAACCTCTACCAAGACTTAACAAACTCAAACTAGCAACCGATTTCGATACAAACGGGTAAGTTAGTCTATTGGGTCTAACACTCAACCTCAACATGAAAACAAAATGGGAAATGCAACTCTGGAAATGGGAATTCTCCGCGAGCCCACGAATCAAAACATTGAATATATGCAAGTTCTTGGGAGTAAAATGACCAAAGATTGAGAGAGCGTAATCTGTTGATTTGTGTAGAGATGCAGAAGATATCAACTGGGTTGTAATGCGGCTGCTTGCAAAGAGATTGTGGCGAATGATTTGAGCGTGGATTTGACGGAGCTGTTTGGTAGAATTTGAGGAGTGAATCAGAGATATGATGTGGGTTTCTGTGATGTTGTTAGAGGGTTTATGAGAAGATTTAATGGTTTTAGTTGGTGCTATGGCTGTAGTTAGTCTATTGAGAACATGGCCTTTCATTGTATTATCAACAAATAGACAGAAGATTATGGTTTTATGATTGTGGTACCGTAGCCGGATCCTTGTGATTGATCAGGAGTCATTTCAAAATTTTTCAGTTTGTTTTGCTCATTTCAAACTTTCTCAGTTTCTTTTGTTTTGTATTTTTGTTTACCCGTTTTGTGATTTTTGTTTACCCGCCAATATTTTGTCCTATGTAACCGTTGGAATTGGATGAACGGAAGCAAATGCCAATAAGATTAAAACTTTGTTTTGACAGAAATTATTCTATGCTTTTTGTGTACTAAATTATTGCAATCGATAAAGAGAATCGAATACAATGAAAACATAACGATGAAGATGTTGGTTAAAAAATCAAATTTTCTTAATCTCATACAATATATAAAAATTCGTAATCTAGAAAATTATATCTTAACAATTTAACTTTACTTTTTCACTGAAGTAATCTAGGATATCAGATCACGATCCGTCACCACGACTCTTGTTAGATCACGATTTGTCATCAAATAATCTTCCATCTTCTAGGCTATAACTCAAATTTGATCAGCACTAGACATGTGGCTGTCTGTTTCACACCTTCCAAAACTACCAGCTTCTTTTGTAGTATTTTTCTCAAAACATGTATTTTGGAATCACGTCTCACTTTTCTTCTTGAGAAAAATACACTTATATAATATTTCTTTTAAAACCCTGATATGTATTATCCTTTTATTATAATTAAAAATAATAAATATTTTGAATTTAATATTATCTCTCCACTGATGTGAAAGTAAAGATCATGTGCAATCATTTTGGGACTACCTTGTAAAATAACACAAGGTCTCATTTACACAAGAATATAACACATAAGGTCTTAACAAATATTAAAATTAAGTTTATCACTTAATATGCCATTTTTTTGTTTTTAGGTTCAGTAGTAGTATAGTCAATTAAATGAACTAACCCGAGAATCATTTGAGAACATACAATAGTGGCTACAACAATTAAGCCTATAAATAAACAAGACTAATCATTTAATTCCAACTCTACTTCATTATAAGATTGGAACTGACCTCTATAATTGTATGATCGAATAATAATTTGCCCCAAGTGACATTGATCTCTTTACTGCATAATTATTTGTACCACATCGTTAGTTAAATCGATATCTCAAGTGTCCAATCAATTTAATTACATCTTGTTCCTTAATATTTATTGGTTTTCTCTAATGATTATTTTCAACATACTAAATATGTTGACACACTTTGGTAAGAGAATATATGATGAAGTGCCGAAAACCATCAAAAGATGTGTTGTACAAATTCTATACTGTTAATCAATAATTTCAATACTCATAATTGCTCCCACTAAGATATCGGATAATCTTGACTACAAATGTGTGTCGTGCCTATTGGTAACTCAAATGGAATAACAATTACAATCATGAAATTATAACTAACTCAAGATTAAGATTACAGTAAAATCAATGCCTATAAAATTTAATAAGTTTGACAGTTATTACAAAGTTAATTAAATCTCATATGCGATCCAGTTCAATTAGTCGTATTACATCAATAAATTCATACATGATTAAGACAAATTATTCAATGAATTTATTACAGTGTATATCTAAATAAAATATTCAACTTTATTTCTCAACTGCGAACTTAATTTATTTAATCATAAGATAACTTGTATTTATGTCTTCTGTGAATCCATATAGTGATCACATAAATACATATCATATGATTAAATAGACTTTACACAAAATATTAATGTAATTAAAATGTTTACATAAAATACCTCATTTATTTTATTAATCATAAAAATTATTTATTACAATTAAATAAATACATATGTTTTTAAAAAACATATTTTCTTAACAGAAGAAATATAATTTTTGCAGGTATTTTTGCATATCTATATATGGGAGCGCCTACCTTACATTTCATGTAAGGTACAACCACAAACAAAATTGATCTTGGACCCACAGTTGGTAGAGAGGGCTCTAACTTACATGAAATGTAAGGTAGTCAAATCCTTATATATGATATATTATTATACATCTCAAAATTTAATTCAAGAATTGAAATGACATGATAATCGAGTGGTGAAAGATTTTTTATTATTTTTAAAGTGATATTGAAAAACGAATAATATTCTTATTTTGTTACCAAACATATATTTATAATACAATTTATCTAACTCTAAACATTTAGTCAAATGCTAGATATTTAGTCCAATGATTTTCAAATAATTTCATTTAATTGATCATTCGAATTCATTTCTCCAGAGAGGTAAAGTAATTAATTTGAACTTTCTCACCCATCTATCGTTTAAAAGAAAAAAAAGAAAATTCCTAGTGTAGAATATGGAATTCACTCCAAAACCGTAGTACGACTACTGCATATATTCAAACTGGTCTTAAAAATTCAATTCAAATGAATATGGATTTGCTCCAAAAAATAGTGTAAACTATTTTTAAAATTTATTAAACCTTTTGAAGCAAACTACAATCACTAGATAGAACATCAATGAATTTCTTCTTTGTTTCACTATCTTCATTTTTGGGCAGAAAGAGAGACTATCAATATATTTGACAGCTTCTCTCAATATATATATATATATGGAGATGGATCAATAACCCTCTAAAAATACTCTTAATTTTATACTAATTAATATTCATTAGATTTGAATTGAATCAATGGATGGAATTAATTCAAATTAAATCTTCAAGATCTTTTAATATTCTCTCTCTCCATGTGGTCCTCACCTAAAATTTTTCTCACTCTTTTATTTTTTCCCTTCCTTCACGTGATGTACTCTCTCTCTCTCTCTCTACCCTCTCTTCTCTTCTCTTGTTCTTTTTAACCTATGACTTTTCGTTTGCTTTTTTCTTTCTTCCTTAGTCATAAAAATTCTTAACTCTCTCCAGCAAAAATTTTTTACTCTCTCCAACTTTTAACTCCACAACTCTTCGTGAAGATGCCTGAAAATAATGAATATTTGGTAAAAGAGTGGTTATCCCCCATCGCCCAACAGAGTAAAATAAATTTAAAAATTGAAAACTTGTGTACAGGTTCATGAAAAGCAAAGAAAAATCTTTTATTGAAGGTAAAAAAAAATCAATCAAGGATTTGAAGATACAGTACTTTGCACGGTGTAGTCTCAACTGCAAAATTATTCTTTGAACAAACTATGAATGGTGCTTTCTTCATTCAAGAGGACGAAAAGCAATAAATTGACAAGTTCCTATCATGTGCTTACAATTGACAAAATTTTGTTCTTGATATTGCTTGGGCAATAGAACGGTGGAAAAAGCTTATAGACTCATTAATTTGATAATAGCTTTGGATGAGAGGGGGAGAAAGAAATTTGATAATAGCTTTGGATGAGAGGGGGAGAAAGCGTTGGGGAAGAAGATGGATGAGAGGAGAGAGAAAGCGTGCATTAATGATAAAAAGTAAAAAGATTAATGTCATTTAATCTATTAAATCCTTACCGTTGATATGTTTTAAATCTAAAGGCTTAAAATTAGTGTAAAATTAAGTATAATTTTAGAAGACTCTTGATCCGCCCCCTATATATATATATATATATATTTGACAGCTGTTCTGTACAGTTCTATACAGTAATTGACTTGTTTGTGAATGAAGCAACACCAAACTATCCATAATATCAAGGAAAAGAATGGAGGAAAAAAATAGTTGAACGCAACCTGTCACACGGTATGCACTTATGGAACTCTGACGCATATACACATATGAAGGAAGTAGTCGGGGTTCATTAAGTTGTTTACCACCCAAGAGAAGGGTATTTCCAATTTTGGTTCAATTCCTTGAATGCGCACAAGCTTGATTTCAGCATTTCTGGTCACATGTTCATACAAATTTTCTTCCACTTCTGTATTTTTATTGCTGCCCGCATCTTCAGAAGAAAGGTTCATTTCTTCATCTTCTAGTTTTGGGGATTCATCGCTGAACAAGGGTTTGTCGGTAAAATATTCTGGCAGAAGAGTTTTGATAGCATCACGTAAGGTGAAGCATTTACCTGCTGGTCAAGCATAATAAACAAATGAGCATTCATGAGAATGCTATAAGGGAACAAAGATGATAAGTGTTCTGACAGCCAGACTCAGTTGCATGCTTTTTAAACCATGAAATGAAAGTGTCTGGGTATTTTCTAACACTAGAGATATCATTATCATAAACTCTTTCTGGATCATAGGGCACCCTGTACTTAAGTTGACAGAAGGAAGGCTCAAAATAGTCTGAAAATTGCCTCTCCTTTCCAGTAAAGGGAAGGAGCGGAATCAATTTAATTTGGGATGACATGCAATAACCTAAGCAAAATGTCAAACTGCATTCTAACAACAATCAAATGTGATTCTGCTTCTGATGAAACAAATTACCATCCTGATGCATCTTCTAAAAGAGCAATTCTAAACATAAAAAACTAGCCATATAAACTCATCTATACAAACTAACATGTAATAAAATGATTGGAAAGATGAGAATAAAAAAGTCAATGCGATAAATAAGACAAGAAAAATTTGACAATAACAATGACTTCATAAATTTACGTTCCAAAATAATGCATGTTCAATTATATGAACAAATTTGTATGACTAGTTTGAATATAAAATTACTATTTGAATATGGCATAGTAGGCAAAATCCACAGGACTTTAAGGGACATCCACAATAAGA
The DNA here is from genome assembly GCA_030444775.1 of Atalantia buxifolia. NCBI lineage: Eukaryota > Viridiplantae > Streptophyta > Magnoliopsida > Sapindales > Rutaceae > Atalantia > Atalantia buxifolia. Next base: position 14,338,343 of record CM059839.1, read on the forward strand.
AGATAACAGACATAAATTCAGAATAATTTATCACATGGACAAAGGCAGTATATCAATTCTCTAGTAAACAATTTTTCTTGCTTTCACCACAGACTTCTTACACTAGACAGATCAACATGGAAACAAATAAAGTAAAATAGACAAAATGCAGAACAGAATGCATCATCACTCCACAAATTCCTGTTCGGAATCATTAAATAGAACAAATAACATGGCTTACCTTCTTCTGTGTGAACCTCAACAGGTCGGTTAATGAAAGAGATTTTATCCCAGCAATCAATATCAGGAGCATCTTCTAAATCATCAAAATCCTCGCTTACACTCCAAACATACAATCGTACAGGAATTCTACCTGACAAACAGTCGGACAATAAGAGAAACAAGCATTTGACTAGAACAAGTAAAAAGAAAATTTTTTATTTTCATTTTCTTTAGAATATCATTTTCAAGAAAACATTTGGTGAGCCACAGGAAAAGGGTTTTCTGGGGAATGAGGCCCGGGGGGGTGTGGTGGGGGGAGGTCATGGTATGTGAAAGGCAATTTGTTTACCCTCTTCGCTAAGCATCGCTCCGATGCCAATGGGACACAAGAGCCAGCAGGCACAGCACACAAAATGCATTCCTTTTTCTTAATTCCTAACATTTTGCATTTATAGGCAGATGAACATCCTTTTCTCTCTTTCATATAAAAATCTTTTCACAGTTATTATAAGTTAGAAAAGAATGAAGCAACCTCCCCTGACTTGGGATGGATGGGGGGGGCCTAGTTTGGGAGAAGATGGTTGGTTTATCCTCTTGGCTAAGCATCGTTCTGATGCCAATGTGACAAAAGGGCCAGCAGGCATGGCACAGAAAATGTATTCATATTTCTTAATTTCTAACACTAGCATTTATTGGCAGATGAACATCCTTTTCTCTCTTTCATGTAAGAATTTATATCTTTTCACAATATTAGAAAATTAGAAATGAATGAAGGAAACGAATGAAGCTACCTCCCCTAAAGGAAAGCTGGGGAAAAAAATGTATATAAACCCAAAAAATTAAATACTTAGAAGTGAAATTAAACCCAAAAATCTGGCATGCACATTAGCTTCTTAATGGATGAGGATTTTTGAGCAGTAGTGATAGTTGATTTATGGTTAGTTCAAGACAAGAGCTTGTCCTGCATGCATACTTATGCAAGTTATTAAACAAATAAATATGAATAATAGGAGAATAATTGGTGTCATAGTAAAAAACAGTGGCTGACATTGTATAGTAGTGTTGACTGGCATCAGCATGTGTCATGTATCTTGAAAGACATGAGAAAAACATAAATATTTTTCACGGTCATTAGGAGTTATCTGGTTATATAAGACGCAGAAAAGAAGTGATTAACCGACCAAATAATTCATTGATGTGGAGAAATATGCCCTCAGTAAATTGACATTTCTACTGTCTCATATTCCTATATCTTCCAAAGCAAACAAAGGAACAAACTACATCAGTGACCCATTCTTCAAATGCCATTCTTTAAATCAAGCATAAAATTTGCTAACCTGTCTTGACTTGTCCAGCAAAATCTGTCTCACCAGTGCCTTGTTGAGATTTTGATGACGAATTCAATTTTACCATGTACTCATCTTCAACTGTTACAAGTTTAAGCTTAGAAGACACCCGTAGGTAAGATTCCAGATTACCTGCCACTTAAGCGCACAAATTGTATATGAACACACAAAGCAAATAGTTGAAATTGTTTCCCTGACAACTAAAAGTTAGTGAGATTCATTTGTGTTATAAGAGGATCTTGCTAAAAGTAATTCAATCAAAATGCTAAAAATTTAAGATATGATATTGTATGAAACTCCTAATGGTTAAGAAGGCATACCATTCATCACAGAGCGCCAAAGCTCCACCTGGTCAGATTGGGACATGTTCATGACATTCTTGCAGTTTCCATTAATTATATATGCTGCCTGTAGGCATAATTCAAAAATATTAATGACATAAATGGATCAAAGCTTCCATCATGTACTTCAACTGGAAATAAATAAATGAATATGAACTTAAACAAAGAAAAAAGCCAGAAAAAAAAATTAGAACAAAGATTTTGATTTCATTTTGTCCCATTCTCTCTATTTCAGCATAGATCCTATGAACACGGGAAATCATATTGACATTGTATTTAAACCTTTTCCTTCTTCATTAAGTAAGAGAAAGGGAGAGAAAGATCAAAGAAAGGAATAAGAGCATCCCTTCAGTCATTTTATATATGTCTACAAGTAATATCAAAACATAGAGATTGTAATCTTCAAATAAAAGATATTAATTCACTAGGTTACAATAAAGGAAACTAAATAACCACCTGCCTCTTTCTAATATTGTCGCTTTATACTAGTGGATGAAACCAGTTAATATCAACAGTGTAAAATTTTAGCAATATCATAATTCTACATATTGGCTTAAATGGGTAGGCATTTTACTCGAACAGGTCATAATGGCCGAGCTAACAAAAATCCCAACTGGTGATTCTAAGCCAATGCATGCATACTCTACGCTTTTGCATAATTTTTGAATGATCATGTTAGTGCTAAACAACCAAGTTTAGTGGAGACTCCAATAACGTTAATTCATTAAATGGAAGAAACAAGTAACATGAAAGGCCTTTGCTACATATTTTGTGCATATATGTGTGTGTAGCGTAGAAAGATGCCTTTTATTTCCACATTTTTTCTTTTCTTTCGTAAACTATGAGAGGGTTAGCAATCAAATGGTTGATCTGCAAATAACATTAATAATAAAATTTACAAGTTCCATGATAAAGTTATACCAGATATCGAATGCAATACAATATACCAAGTTCTATCAAATCAGAGAAGCAGCTATAATGAGCTAACCTCTTTCAATGAATTAATGAAGCTCCACTTTACAGAATCTTCGCCTTCACATGGGATCAATACATGCCCTGGATACCCTCTAAAATGAACCTAGAGAAAAAAACAAACGCTAACCTTCAATTTCAGGAGCAGCAATCACAAGAATAAAGTACCCATTAAATAGATACCGTGAGATTCCAAGGTCTTTCCGGTTCGGCGCATAGAAGATCAAAGAGAACTCCAGTAGGTATGTACCTGCAAAAAACTAAAGGAATTAATTTTCCAATTAATTAAATATCCAGCGATTACAAACATAATTCATTAAAATAAGCAAACAAATAAATACCATTTGAGAGGCAAGCCTTTGTATTCAAACCAAATGGTGTCAACTCCAGGAGGAAGTGAGCTACCAAAATAGGGTTTAATGAGACCAACTAACAACGGAAGGTAACCAATTCTTGGCGCCAATATCTGAGATTAAATAATATTATTAGAAAAAGATAAATAAATTCCAGTAAATTAAAAAAGAAAAAGAGTTGAAGGAGATATTACCAAAGCGGGTGGCGGAGGAGGAAGAGTGGTAACTTCAGATTCATGGAGATGAATCTGAAGCGGAATTGCTCCTTCCCACACATATTTTCGAGCTTCCATATGCATGTTTCTGTTACGATTTCTAAGGCTCGAGGATCATAGAAAAAAACATTTATATAATTGAAGGTTGAGTACGGTCCAATTCAATCTGGTTATTCCTAAAAACAAAAACAAATAAATAAATAAATAAAGATTAGAAAAGGAGAAGAGTGGTGACTGCTGGACCGAGCGGCGGCGGAAAGAACAACTAAGTTGCCAGGACAATCCGGATCCTGGCCCGGGATTGGCATCCAGGTTACGGATCCGGCCGGTTAAGAACCGGGATTTCTTCACTCCGGGTTCCCGGATTGCGGGTTTTTAAACCCAGATAGTTCTACAAAGGCCAAATTTTCACACATTAGCTAGAAATTGAAACTCACAGAGAAATGCGGTCACGGTGGCGATGATGCCTGATGATAGATGATGTATTGATGATGATGATGACGACGATGATGAATTGATTTAACGATGATGGTGGATGAATACGATTAGAGGAAACGGCAGTTGAGTTATAATGTAGGGTATGTACTGTTTTGCCATTTTCTTGCCTTTACATCATAATTAATAATTAAAAATGACTTTAATAACATTTGAAAAATAAAGTAATTTGGGTCCGAGGTTTGGAAATGTGGGTTCAGCTGAACTCGGATTTGTGCCCGGATAAATTCGAGTTAAAAAAAACACCATCGAAAATCGTACGATATTTGTATTTCGTACGGTGGAACTTTGATCATTTAACAGGAGTGTTTACTGTTGAAAATGGAAATGAGAATGAGAACTAAATAACGAAAATAAATGATGCATTTATTTATTATCTTATTTAGATAAAAGATAGAATGGAAATTAAAATAGTGAGCTCCATCTAAAATTGAAAATAATTACTAAAGATCTTATTCCTATAGGAGAGGTGAAATTATGAATCTCATTTTTTAAAGTGATCATATAACCCCTACTTGAATCTTGAAATTTTTATTTTATCATTTCTTATTTATTTATTATTATTATTATTAGTAACAATAGCAATAATAATAATGATTAATTATAATGGTTAATAGGGATGGCAATGGGGAGGGGAGGGGAGGGGACCAATCTCCCCGTACCCATCCCTGATATTTTACGTATGTCCCCGTCCCCTCCCCGTCCCCATTAGAATTACTTGAGAGAATCCCTATCCCCTCCCTGAATAATAACAGGGGATCCCCGAGGGTCCCCGATCCCCGAATAACTAATACATTTTTTTTTGTTTTCAATTTTGAGTTAATCATATTAAAATAAAAAATTCAAATAAAAGTAAAGTTCGAAATATATATTACATTAATATCGATTACAAAAGTCACATACATTAAATTAGTAAGTAAAGCAGCATGCAAGGGATACAAACTTCTTTTACAAACTATCATGAACAAATTAATAGGCTAATATAAAATTGTTACTAATAAAATCGAATTTATATTCAAAATTAACTTCAATTGATGGTGGCGCAATGACTTTATAAATGTAGACTATTTCCTTTACAGTACAATAGTTAAGTCGGAGCAAATCAAGAACAAATATTAAATTAGATTAAATTATATATTAAAATTGTGATTCGTTGTGGGTAATTATAACATCTAAAAATAAATAAAAAATAGATTTAAGTTTAAAATATTTAATGAATATTAAAATTAAAACAAAATTTTTGGGCTAATAGAATCTACCTGGTTTTTTTAATGTCATAAATAAAAATTTAGGATTTTAATTAGTTAATTAGGCCTAAAAGTTTAATAATATAAAGATTTTGATATTTTTTATTTTTACCAATATTTATAATCTTATAATTCAAATTTTATTATTTATTTACTAGTAATTTTAAAAAATAAAAATTAAAATTAAAATGGGGAAATTGAGAAATGGGTAGGGGATGGGGATTCCACCTCATCCCCGTCCCCTCCCCGAATAAGAAATTGGGTAAAAAAATTTCCCCGTCCCTTCCCCGAATAATAAATTGGGTATGAAATTGTCCCCATACCCTCCCCGAATAGGAAAAATCCCCGAGGGTATCCATCCCCGTGGGGATTTTTGCCATCCCTAATGGTTAATAGTTATAATTAATATTAATAGTAACAATTATTATTATTTGTATTGTTATTATAGTAATTTTATTATTAATATTAATGATTAATAATTATAATAGTATTACTATTATAATAATAATAATTACTATTATTAATGTTATGATGATGATGATGATAATAAAATTATTGTTTGTTGTTAGTAGGAATAATAATAAGTATTAATTATAATAATAATAATATAATAATAATAATAATAATAACAACAACAACAACAACAATAAGAATAATAATTACTATTATTAATATAATGATTATAAACAATTATTATTATAATTATTATTAACAATAATTATTGTTATTGTAGCAACTACACTTTCACTGACTGGGCAAATCGATATCAACCCTTAATTTCAATCACATAATTAAGTTGTTGATAAAATCAAAATATTTTTAAAACAATAAAGAAATAAATTCCCTAATACAGATAATTTTATGTCAGTTATAAAAGAATAAGCCAATGAGGTGCAAACATAAAAAAATTGAGTTCTTTAAGAAGTTTAGATGGATGTTAGAAGCTTCAAGCGAGTCGATCTCTTTTGATCGTGGCCCAAACCGTCCAAAAAATCAAGGCCAGTTACACTTAACTGCAAAAAATTCAAGAGCAGCACCACCTCATGACTTATTCATTTTCCATATTATACACCCGTTTCGAATTGCATTCAGAAGATTTAAAAATAATTTTAAAAAGTTAAAAATTAATTTTAATATTTAATAATTTTTTTAAAAAATTATTTTTGGTAAAATTATTTCATCCTGTAATAAATTTTGAAAAAAAAAAGAATAACTTTTTAAATTTTAATTTTAAGAAACACTTTTATAATTAATACAATTCTATATATATCTCCATATTATTATAAAATTCAATATATATATATATATATATATATATATATATATACAAAGCTGAGACTTCAAAGTGGTGATGTAACATCACCATTCTTCTTCTTTTTATATTTTCTATTATCTAAAATATTAGTGGATATTCTTTGTACATGTCTCTTTCTCGTTCTATTTAAATCTAATAATATATAACTATTAATAATAATTAATTATAAATCTTTTGAAACATTCATTTATTTTATTATGCTAGCAATTAAACTCTAGTGGCCTAAAGTACATCAACTAATTAACATATAGGAAGAGAAGTTTTTTCATCTTCCCTCAACAATGCCACTAAGACCTAATTTTAATGTCATAATCTCATATTTAATTATACAACTTTTTGTTTAGTGCCTTTTGGCTTCTTCAAACTCTCTAAACACTAAATATTTAAGATTTGTTACATTTGAGGTTTTTTTATTATTTAACCAATATCGTCTTTAGTGATGTGACATCACCATTCCTCTTCTTTTTTATATTCTCTATTATCTAAAATATATAAAATATTGATGGATATTCTTTGTACATGTGTCTTCCTCTTTCTATTTAAATCCAACAATATGTAATAATTAATAATAATTAATTATAAGTCTTTGGAAACATTCATTTATTTGGCATCACCATTCATCTTCTTTTTATATTCTCTATTATCTAAAATATTACTGGATATTCTTTGTATATGTCTGTTCCTCTTTCTATTTAAATCCAACAATATGTAACCATTAATAATAATTAATTATAAGTATTTTAAAACATTCATTTATTTTATTATGCTAGTAATTAAACTTCAGTGGCTTAAAGTACATCAACTAATTAACATCGGAAGAGAGATTATTATTAATAATAATTAATTATAAGTCTTGAAACATTCATTTATTTTATTATGCCAACAATTAAACTTTAGTTGTTTAAAATACATCAATTAATTAATATAGAAAAGAAAGTTTCTTCATCTTCTCTCAACAATGTCATTAGAGCCTAATTTTAATGCCATAATCTTATATTTAATTATGCAACCTTTTGGTTAGTGCCTTTTAACTTCTTCAAACTCTATAAACATTAAGTATTTAAGATTTATGATATCATTATTTTTCATCTTTTTATATTCTCTATTATCTAATATACTGGCTGAGATTAAAAAATAATTACATTACAAACTATTAAAAATAGAAAATAAATAAAAAATAATTATTAGATTACAAAAGATTACATGTCTCTTCCTCTTTCTATTTAAATTCAACAATATGTAACTATTAATAATAATTAATTATAAGTATTGAAATATTCATTTATTTTATTAAGCCAACAACTAAACTTTAGTGGCTTAAAATTCATCAACTAATCTATATATGAAGGAAGGTTCTTTAATCTTCCCTCACCAATGCGACTAGGACTTAATTTTAATGGCATAGTCCCATATTTAATTATGTAACATTTTGTTTAATGTCTTTTGGCTTCTTCAAACTCTATAAACATTAAGTATTTATGATTTTTTATATTTGGTTTTTTTTTATTTAACCAACATCCTCTTTAGAAATATTCTTGTGTTTTTATTTTTTGACTTATTTGAATTTTTAGTATTGTGTGCTTCATGGAGTACTCTTTTCTTCATGTGTTGAACAATGATAAAGATAGTTGGATGACAAGGGTTAGGCTTTATAGGATGTGGGAGTCTATTAATACAAAAAAAAAATGGAGAATTGATTAGTGATAATATGATTTTTATTGATGAAAAAATTGTATAAAAAATTCCTTCTCCCATTATTTTCTCTAATTTTTTTCCAATTCTTTTACACTTAATGTAGCATTTTTTTTTTGGTAGGAAAATATAATGCATTCAACAATTACGAAAAATTTAGTGACAATGTTTAGGCACATGTTAAGTGAAGGTTCTTTGTACAGTGTCAAGAATTTGAAAGTTGTTTCAACTACAGGCAAATACAAACCACTTTAAAATCAGTATAAGATTATTTTTTTGGTTATAACTTCGCTTAAGAGGTTAGAAGAAGGAACTGTTAAGATTTCGATCAATGGATTCCAATTCATATCTTCGAATTTGATTGATATATGTGCGAATGATAACACAATCCTCTCAGATATTTTTTTAATTAGGAATGTTTATTAATATTTAAGTGTATATTAGAAATTATTGATTCTTATGTTTTAACATGTTTATGTTATTCTTCCGTAATATTACAGATGTTGTCGGAAGTTTATGGGTGTGTGTGATATTGAAATCGTTGGAGCTGGTTGGAAAAAAAGAGATATAAAAATTCTAACAGCAGATTAACAAGTTGAATATAATTTGGAACTTATCAACAACTACAAAAAGTATAAGGTCTGTACACTTATACTATACACATTAATATATATTTTTAAAGTTAATAAAAAATTAATTAACTTTCATAAATAACATTAGTTTTATAAGGTTGCCTCATTTTTTAAAAAAATCAATTCATATTTTTTATCAATTTCATCAAGTGCAAAGTAAAAAAAAAATATTAAAATCTTTTTTCAAAACTGCGCGAAGCACAGTTCTATTTCATAATTATCTTATTAATTATAAAATAAAGTCATTAACTTTAAAGAGACTATTATTCTTACTAATTATATTGAGATAGCAAGATTAAAAGAATAAAATTAATAAGATAAAATATTTACTTTGATTATCAATTATTAAGTGCATGTATCATGCACATATTTATAAATATTTAAATATTCAATATTATATCCAATTTAGTCATTTATATTCTTAAAATATTTTAACAATTAAATTTATCAAATACATAAGACTACTTTTAAAATTGCAGCACTTTTAAAAAGAAAATTTACTAAAAATTTAACTAATTCTTTTCATATTTGATTATTTCTATATCACAACTAACAGTAATTACTCAAAAATTACAACATTACCAAACGGATCTTAATATAATTTTCGTTGTGATTTGTTACCCTAACCATTAAGGCTCCATTTGGTGTGTCTTTTTAAATAAAATTTATTTAAGTAAAAATTTTACTAATAGAGCTTTTATTAAAAATAATTAATTGCTTGGTTATTGACACGACTTAAAAGTGTTGATTACTTCTAAATATAAGAGCATCTAGTTTTAATATAACCAACAAGTCTAGAGTCGAACCACGGAAAATCTAAAATTCTAATAGTCAATTACTAAATAAAATTAATTGCAAAAAAATAAATTATTTGTTTAAAAAAGGTGCTAAGGTTACGGGATCTACTCTTGTTATTTAAATTATAATCATAATATTCTTTCATGATTATATTTTTATTAATTTAATTATTATATGACTTAATTAACCACTTATGGATAAATATGAGGATAAAATATATAATGTTCCACAGCCACATTAGTGTGTCAACATTAAGTGTAAATATCATATGGATCCAAAGTGGTTCTAAATCTACAAGTTAAAATGAAATAAAAATAACACGTGAAAATATAACTTTTAATATATAATTAAAATAAAAAACTATAGACTTACTTGAGAGAATAATTACTTCCATAATTTAAATTTTTGAGTTTTACATTTCATCTTAACTTAAAAGAATTAGGCACTCATATTGACAAACAAAACACTTATTTTATTTACCAATCTTCTAAAATAAATTACAAGAAAATTAAATACAAAAAAGAGAAGAAATTGTTTTTGTCAACTTTTGTCTTCCTGTTCCTTCTCTCCCCATTCTTTTCTTTGTTTCCCAATTCTTCACCTCCTCTCCTTTTACTACCAGTGACTTCATCTTTTATTATTATTATTATTATTATAAAGAAAGAAAGAAAAAAGTGATAGTCAAAAGTGACAGCTACCATTTGACTATCGTTCTATTATTTCCTCAATAATACATTCCAAATGGCTCCACTTCCTTTTTATTTATCAATGCAATCCATCTTCTTTGGCTCTTCCTTTTAGCTACATTTTTTCTTTATTTTTTAAATATATCTACAATATAAAATTAAGATAAAATTAACATACTATAACATAAAGTTTATTAGGAGAGCATTAAGATAGTTTATAAGTATGAGCACATTAATCAACATTATAAATAAATAAAATGATAATTTCAACCTTATTAAATGTACACTTTCTAGTGTTAATCACCCCCCTTCCCCAACCATCTCAATGCTAGTCCCTAGCAAATTAAGCGATAATATCTAACATATTTCAATACCAAATTGAAGTTTGTTCTTCAAATAAATGAATTTTCTGAAAATTCTATCCTCCCTCTCCCACTCGACCATCAAATGATTTGGCAAACTTTCTTTTGTGCCCAGTGGTGTTCGACATAATGATTTTGAGGTTTTGTCATAATAAAGCAATACTTTCATTTTTATCATCTCGTCGGAGTTTTTTTTTCCTTTGGTAGCAAGTTTATTTATAATATATTTTTAACCAATTCTAACTATTTTATGTAAATACCCTCTGTTGATTATGTTGGAGATCTAATTACTAAGAAAGAGTTGGGTTGGACAAATCGAATTCTCACAACTTTATATAAATACCCTTTGCTGATTAGGCAGGAGATCCGATTATGAAGTAGGAGCTCACACATAACCTGTGCTTGATCAACTCTTTCTATTTTATGTGAATACACTCTGCTAATTAAACAGGAGAGCCGGTTACTAAAAACGAGTGTCTCCTTTTTTGAATTTTATTTTATTTTATAGGTAAAATGACTACTGCCTTTGTTTGTTACACACAAATAAAATGAAAGGACTAGGTATTACAAAATCTCAATTAACTCTACCATCACCTATCGTGCATGTATGTCTAGAATGGTCTGTCGAGCCTCTCAAGCTATCTAAGATAGACAAAAAAAGGTCAGTCAATAATATCAGAATCAAGAATTCACAAATTTGATTTTTTAATAAATTTTTTAACAAACAAAATAAAACATTCCAAAACTAAGAAGATGTTTTTCTAGATTCACTACACTGCATATCCAATCATCTTCAACTCAAATTTATCTACAATTAGTAAAACATCACCAGGACTGAGAACTTAATAAAAAAGTATAACAAATACAACTATCAATTATTCCACAATTGTCTACTATTTCTTCTTACCAACCAGAATGAGACATTATTCTCAATGTCTTAAAAGAAAGAAATAGAGTTTAGAAGACATCATTTGAATGTCGTAACAGAAAATATCTACAAATGCATAACTAAATCTAATTTGCAGTTTTTATTAGGGCTACTGCTATCATCATTAATTGACCAATCTAACATCAAAGGACATGGGATCTAGCTCTAGTTTGTAAACCTGTAAAAGATTAAGTAGCTGATTAGCAATAGAAGCACAAATAAAGAGCTTTTTTTATTGTTAATTATATGAAATGATTTTTAGTTGCATGGTTAAGAAATGTTATTAGGCCATTAAAAAAGTTATTAACGATTAACAAATCAACGAGTTTTATTATTAATGTTCAAATTGGTTCAAGATGCAAATGTTATTAGTATCTCTAAAGTTGCAAGATCTCCTGGTAAGAAAATGAAAGTGTTGGTATGATTTAGCATTTCAGATATTCTCTTTTACATACTTGAGACAGCTAACTACTCTCAAGTTGGTGAACCAAGCAAACATCTCAAACCTTGGCTTCCACTAGTATAAGTAGCTTATGAGACAAGCTTTAGTAATCCAATCATCTCATTCAAGATCTATAACTACCCAACGAACTCTTTGTATTTTCCATAGTGAAACCCAAAAAGCTCTCAAGCATTCTTGAATTGTCTATGAAAGTTGTTGCTATAGGGATAAAAAATAATTTGTTAGTGTTTGAAAAAGAAGCTCGTATTTAAAGAAATTTAATGATAGATAAAATGTTACACACATGTATATAGGTTGGTGCCTATGTCAAATGATGTATAAAGCGCTTGACTCAAGATTTATCACATAATTAACAACAGTAATACAAACTATAAAAAAAAAAGTAAAATAAAAGGATATTTACTGGTAGTTGTGATTGTAGCTTATATTTTCCTAGGATTTTACGTTTAAAAATAGCTTGAACGTGCTCTATAGGTCGAGGATAGGCTTTCCGTCTATTTTTCTTATAAATTGGTCAATAGGGTCGTTTATAGTCAGATTCTCAAGACTATATAGTGCACGTTCTTTCTGGAATAATGGCCATAACTAGGCAATTACATTCTGAACGCATCTATTGGGATGTGTTTTGAGAGACGAAAGGACATCATTCAGTAACTCTTTATTTTTGTTGTCTCTAATGAATTAAATTTTGTCTTCCCAGTTATCGGACACCATTCTCAAAGACGTACAAACATGTCTATTGCAGTTTGTTCGAGCAATACTTATGATAAGAAAAATGAAGCCATCTAGCTCTTCTTTTTCTTGAATTGTTTTCTTTCGAAGTAATTCCCCTACCAACTGTATGTTATTCATCATAAGCAATCGTAAGCATTTGAACTGAGCTTTATGCACTGTGAGGCTAAATTCTTGTAGCAACAAAATCCATTGTATTAGGCTTGGTTTAACATCATGTTTAGACATTAAATATCTAATAGCAGTATGATTAGAATAAATAATAGTAGATAAACCAATTAAACACGATCGAAATTTGTCTAATGTAAATATTACATCAAACAGTTCCTTTTTCAGTTGTAATGTAATTCATTTAGAATCTATTCAAGGTTTTACTTGCATAATAATTAACAAAGAGCATACTTTCTTTACTTTGTCCCAAAACAACTCCAACAATATAATTGCTTGTACAACGAATTAGTCCAAAATGTAAAGACCAATCAGTTCCTTTATAGTTGTAATGTAATTCATTTAGATACTATTTAAGGTTCTACTTGCATAATAATTAACAAAGAGCATACTTTCTTTACTTTGTCCCAAAACAACTCCAACAGTATAATGGCTTGTATAATGAATTAGTTCAAAATGCAAAGACCAATTAGGGAATTACGTTATAGGGGTTGATGTTAAAAGACTAATTATCTTTTCAAAGGCTATTTGACAATCTTCAATATACTTGAATGATGTGTTATTTAATAAGAGACGATAAAAGAGTCTGAAAATTGTACTAAAGTCTTTTATACACCTTTTATAAAACCTAACATGTCTTAAAACTTGGCATGTATTTACTGAAACTGATTTTGAGATGACTTTAACTTTAGTTTCATCAATTTTAAATCCATCACAAGACACTACACGGCCTAAGATAATGCCAGAAATGGTCATGAGTGACATCATTCCCAATTTAAAACAAGTTCTTTTTCTCTATACCTTTCTAAAACTCTTTCTAAATTATCAAGACATTTATCATAAGAACTTACAAATACAGTTAAATCATCCATAAAAACCTCCAACTGATTTTCAATCATATTGATAAAAATGCTTAGCATGTATCTCTGGAATGTTATAAGAGTATTACAAAGTTCAAAAAGCATTCTCCTAAATGCATATGTTTCAAATGGGCATGTGAATGTGGTTTTTTCTTAGTCTTCTAAGGCAACAAGAATTTGATAAAAGCTTCAGTAGCCATCAAGAAAGCAGTATTATGGGTGTCCTATTATTCACTTGAGAATTTGACCTAAAAATATAAGGGAAGATGGTATTTTCTAGTGGCATCGTTTAATTTTCTGTAGTCAATGCACATGTGCCAATTAGATGGAAGTTGTGTTAGGAATAGATAATTTCTATATCTAGTAGTTTAAAAACTTCATTACATATTGTTTCTTTCATATGAGGGTTTAGTTTTTTTTGTAGTTGACGAGTTGTTTTAGCATTTTCCTTTAAATTTAGTATGTATGCGCAAATTAAAGGATAAATACCCTTCATGTGTTTCACGGTCCAATAAATTATAGTCTTATTCCTTAAGAATGGCCAGTAACTTACCTTCTTGGTCACTTGTGAGCCAAGAAGAAATTACCACTGGATATTTTTGCTGATCTCTGAGGTAAGTACATTTTAATTTTTCAGGTAAAGGCTTCAATTCAACTTTTGGTGCTTCTTCTTCTTTTATCTCTTCAAGTTGTATCATGTACTTAAAGTTTAATTGGCTATTGTCACCTTTAAACACCTGCGTAGAATCAAGTATATGTTAGCAATATTATATTCTAATTTCTTACTTGATTCAAAAGAATCATCCAAACAAATTTTCATAGAGTTTATAAAATTCTCATCCTAAGTGTGATTCTCAATAATTGGTTTAATGAGCTTAATATCTTCATTCTCACTATCTTTATCTTTTTTATTGCGAGGTCGTTTACATATGTTGAATGCATTGAGTTCCAACATCATATTACTGAAAGACAAATTCATCACTCTATTCGTATAATTAATCAAAACTTTGACTATAAATGGTTGACCTAATATGATAGGAATTTGCTTGCCTTCATCAGCAATTGTTTAGTTTCCAAAAGAATCCACAAAATATATGAATTTATCAACTCAGACTAACACATCATCAATTATCTATTTCGGTACTTAATTGGCTTATTGGCAAGTAAAAGAGTGGTTCAATATAAAGTTTTCACAAGTTTTATGTGTATTATTAAAATTTTAAGATAAAGAAGGGTTAAGTGAAATATTACAAAATAAAATAAAATATAATTATGAGAACTAAACAAAGGAATGACAAAGGGAGAATGAAAAAGAAAAAATACTAAATAAGAAAAGAAAATAACAAAATAATATGAATGAAATTGATGCCTAATTTAGAAAACTCTCCAGTAATGACGTTAAAAACTTAATACGACTCAAATGTATTGATTATTTCGAAGTATAAGAGTGTCTAGTTGTAACATAACACTGTGAGTCCGAGGCCAAACCACATAAAATCTAAAAGCCTAGTAGTTGATTATTAACTTAATTATGGATACATATAGGGATAAATTATATAATGTGCCATAACCATATTAATGTGTCGACATTATTCTAAATACCATATGTATCAAAATAATTTTGAACAGTGAAGAAATAAATTATCTAATAGAAATAATTTTATTATGAAAATATAAGTTCGTAATTTAATTTCTTTATTGTAAATGATAGTAACATTTAAGTAGCATTAAAATCTCATTGTAACTTTATGTCCTCTTTTTGTAATTTCATAAAAAAAATGTATAAAAATAAAGGATGAGATTATTTGAACTCATAAAATTTCTTATTAAACCCATTTGTTTTATACACCCATTATCAAAATTCAAAAAATTAAAATTTTACTTTACAAACCTCTCATAATTCAATTAACATCAATCAATAATTCCTTTTCTCTCTAAATCCAAAAAATTTGATTGTGCAATAATCAAACTCGCACTTGGAGCCTTACGATGCGAGCTTATTGAGACTCGAATTGGGCACTCAAATGGCGACTGATTTTATATCTAAATAGTGAATTATTAGATATATGCTCTTATACAAAAGAAATTCATTGTAACCTGTGATCCATACCATGCATGTTTTTGTGACCAAAAGGAAAATGAGTGAATGAATTATTGCCTCCTCATTGAGTAAGTTCCTTCAAGGTATATAAAAGACCTCGACAGTTATATTTAGTCATCATCGTCTATATCTTGAAGGGAAATATTAGTGTTAGCTACTTTAGCATTTTTTCTATAACTATGAGGTTATGCAGTCTATTAAGCATAAGCAGTTGGCCTATAACTAAAAGATATAAATAGGATAGGAAGATTTATTCTCCTTACTTATGCGTTCATTATAATTAGCTTAGGGGTGAATATAATTGTGAATACAAAAAGGGCACTATCAAACATAATTTTCGTTGAAGGATTAAATATGTTTATACCAATGTAAAGGATAATGAAATCTAATACACATGATGAAAAAGTTATTTGAATCTATCAAAGAGTGCAATTGATATTTTAAGCTTTGCAAGCTCCAACTTATGTTGTTGATGAGTCACAAGTTGCACTTCCCCATATATCCTACTCTCATTGCTCTAATTATTCGGTCACCCCATCATGTGCAAGTGGGAGATGTTAGATGTAGGTGCCCAAAATAGTATGACCTTATACAACGTGAGAGATAAATTTAATATTGTATAACTTATCTAAGATTCTTATAAGATAAACTTAGAGTTTTATTTGGATCTTAGTGACATAAGGTATGTCATATTAAAATAACTTTGGGAAGTTTATTTGAATTAAACTACACTCATTTTACTATATAAGCACTCCATGGGTGGGTACGAATACGCACAAAAAGAATCAGAGTAACATCATAAGGATAGTGAGAGAGAAAGGGAAAAATAAGGCAATGGGTTCTTACTTCGTGAATTGAGGGGATTTTCTAACTCTGTGATTGTCCTCTGACCATCAGTGGCATACACTCGTTACGATCCGTTCGTGAAAGTTCTTAACAATCCGTTCTTGGAGATTTGAGGAGTCTATTATTTTTTCTTGCAGATTTGTGATGATTCATTTTCGCATCAACCAGCAAGCTATGACTTTAGTTGATAAAATAAATTGCATGATTGATTTAGAAAAATCAATAGGATTTGACTCCATTGGAAACCCTTGCAATGAACAAAGTTGGGACTTCAGCTTTTGCTTGTGGCTTTAGCTGGTATCATGGCAACAAGCGGATCACAGGCTCAGTGGTTGTTGGTTAAGACGTCCTCGATGTGAAGCTAAGGCATCAATGATTTGAGAGTTAACAGCAAGTTGGCTTTTAATTTTTTTTCATATTTATAACTCAGTTATTTATTTTTCTAATTTGAAGTGTAATTCGATCAATTAATCCGATTTGAATCAAATCCAACTGGATTGCAAGATTCTTATCCAATCGGATTTAGCTCTAAATTCGAATGTGAACCAAACAAGATCAGATTGATTCGGATCGATCTGAATCCGATCTGATGCCAGGCCTAACCCAGATTGTCTAAGTAAGGATCCCACAGTGTGGCTCTTCTGAATAGAAACTTGCCATCACCATAAGATGCACTGACTAGGCGAACTTAACCGTATGGTGTGTGACTGCCTGTGAATGCTTGCGCCTAATCATTATGCTCAATCTCTTATTTAAATCTTCTAGTTGAAGGCAGATGCATGTTGGCTACACCTCCTGATATGTCTATTTATTAGCTTGGAATGCATAGTGTTGGGGGGACTTAGTATAAGATTTCTAGGTATCAAACCTGAAAGACTAGCCTTTTAGGTGGAGTGACCTACCACCTTATAAACCCAAGCATCTCCCCTTTATTAGCCAATGTGGGATACAACTCAACAATCCCACCCTCGGACGAAACCACCGCCGGACTCTTGTCCTTTCGTCCGACACACCTGAGTTGCTCCACCACCACATTCCGGCTACTAGGGTCTGGCTCTGATACCACTTGTTGGGGGGACTTAGCATAAGATTTCTAGGTATCAAACCTAAAAGACTAACCTTTTAGGTGGAGTGACCTACCACTTTATAAACTCAAGCTTCTCCCATTTACTAGCCAATGTGGAACACAACTCAACACAAAGTAAGGAAATTGTACTGCTCTAGTATGCATCCATTTATAGAAATTATAACAGTGAGCAAGTGAACTGCCCCTTAATTCAATCATATAATTAATTTATTTTGATAAAATGATAATAATTTTGAAGCAAGAAGAAATAAATTACATAATAAGAATAATTTTATTACGAAAATATATGTTTATAATTTAATTGTAAATGATTACAAAATTTAACCAGTATTAAAATCCTATTGTAATACTAGTTAAATTTCAAAATTTAACTAGTATTAAACTCTTATTTGTATTTTTCTTTTTCTTAAATTCTTACTAGAAAGAAATTTGTTTCCTTAACTAGCATCATAACACATGTTATTAATTTGTATATGTTTATAATTTTTTATATGAATTATATACTTATTATTTATCATATATCAATTTTTTTATCATAATATATCATCATAATCATTTGTTATTATTTATATATTACGTTTTTTTTTTTTTAGGTACAAGGACCAGATTGGTAGCTAGAGGGTCTGTCTCGAGATCCTAGAGATGGCTGCGGAGAGCCTAAACATTCCACCAATCTCTCAAATCTAAATGAAGATAAAAATTCAGATACCTTTAATGTGTTTTCAATATCTCCAAGCCAATATTCACATGGATACACTCCACCAGTTCAAAATTTACCACCTCAAAACACTAATCCACGACAAGAACATAGCTATCTTATTTACGATCCGTAGCCGGAAGATATGATTATACCCCTTATTATTATTATTATCCTAATCAGAATCCTTAGTCAGAATATGATACTTCTTAAACTCATAAATACCAACTTTCTGAATCTAGTTGTCCTTATTATACTTGTGATTATGACTTACCTTCATATAATTATCACACAAACCGACCTAAGAAACTGACCGTGACGATGCAAAAAGAATTTTAGAATGGTTGTTTGACCCTAATCCTGGTTATTATTTGTTTAACTCTAATTCTCATGGTCGCTTATGTTAGTTACTCTTCATGGCTTTAAATTTTTTTTTTTTTTCGTTTGATTAGTTTTAAGTAGAGTTTAGAACTTAATTTGGAATTCAGAATTGCTAATTTGAGTCCTTTTGCAATCTTTTCTTTATTCAATTAAATTCAGGAGCTTTATCAGTTTTAAAGTAATGTGTTACATAATTTCATATTATATCGTATTGCCAATTTGGATTATTATATAACACTATATATGTACTTCGTACAATACACATCATCATAAGATGGTGAGCTAATTACAATGGTAAGAACCAACAATTTAACTTACACAGCAATTTATGATGAATATAATATAAAATTCCCAAGCTGCCACTTGTCGTATCTTTCCCGCCAAAACTACAACCAACTCTCAGCAAAGCAAAACTATATATATGTTCAAAACACACCGTAGAACCAAATTCTGTAAAACACAGCTGTTGAATCCCCCACAACAATTAATGGCGGCCATAATTCTGATCTCTATATATGTCACTCATCCTCTCTCCCCCACGCTCTCCTTGACAACTCCGTCACCGATGCCGTCGAAATCCACAGTGACTACTGTCTCCCGGCCAGTCCACTTCAAGCTGGTCTTACCTAAAAGGAAAAAAAGGAAGAAAAATTATTAGCAAAGGGGAAGAGCAACAACTTTGTTGTAATTATAGAACTCCCCAGAGTAGTTTATTTTGAGTGAAATGTTTTTAATAATTAAAAATTTTCTAATGAGAGTTTCTGCACTTTTAAAATTTTTACTATGTTGTAAAAATCGTTTATAATGTTGTAAAAATCGTTCCTATATATTAATAATAACTAAAATAAAATACTCACTTAAAAACACTTTTTTAACATAAATTCAATTACGACCAATAGCTTTGTAGTAAGTAATATAACCACCTAAAGTTGCATTTGAAAATAATTGAATTTTTACTCATAAAGTAGAAATTTGAAACTCACAGAGAAATGCGGTTACGACGGCTATGATGCTTGCTGATGATGAAGAATTGATTTTAATGATGATGGGGGATTAAGAGGATTAGAGGAAACGGCGGCTGTGTGGAGCTTAATGCAGGGTTTGTTTCCTTTTTTTTTTTTTTTCATTTTTTTGCTTTTATAATATAATTAAAAATTAGTTTAATAACATTTAATAATTATAATTTTGACGGGGAATGCTAAGTAAAAAGAAAATATATTTAGCTCCAGTTTGCGTCCATTTGTAATAATTATAATTTTGGTGACCAAGTGATTCGCCCCTTAATTTCAATCACATATTTAATTTTTTTCGATAAAATCAAAATAATTTGGAAACAATGAATAAATAAATTGCCTAATAAAAGGAATTTTATTAAAAAATTATATGTTTATAATTTAATTGCGTTATTGCAAATGATAGTAAAATTGAAGCAGTATTAAAATCTTAGTGTAATTTTATGTGCTTTTGTGTAATTTCGTTGAAAATATTAAAAAAATAAAGGATAATGCTACTTGAACCTAAAATGTTCCTTACTAAACCCATTTGTTTTATACACCCATTATCAAAATTCAAAAATTAAAAATTTTACTCTGCAAACCTCTCGTAATTCCCAACTAATCTCAATCAATAATTCCTTTTATTTCTAAATCCACAAAATTTGCTTATGAAATAATCAAACTCCTACTTCTTCTTCTCTTTATTTTTCCTCACTATAACAATATTTTTCTATAGAAACTAGATAACAAATTCTTTTCCTTTTTTTTTTGTCCTTTCTCAAAACTCTAAACTTAAAAATATAAAAAGAGGGAAATATTCATAGATTACATTCCCCCAATGAATTATTCATTACATTTTATTCTGGACATGAGTTATATTCTTTTTTTTTTTAATTTTACTGGAACCCAAAATTTAGTTTTGTCAAATTCTTTTATTCGGAAGTATTTTTCGTTAATCAGAACTTCCGAACTCATCATAGTTTATTATTGGTTTTTGAAAAGTCTAAAGCTGGTCATTATTCTAAAATCTTTATCATTCTTTCATAGTTTTTTATGTGAGCAACTGAATTAAAGAAATAGACTTAAACATAATATTTGTGTACAGTAAAATGATGAAAATTTACTAATGTGCATATTAGTAATTTTGTTTATGGGCATATTTGTAACATAATTATTTATTAAGGGTGAGGCTTTTTAAACCCACTAATTTCCTCTCTGCGTGTTCTTTCTAATTAAGAATTTTATTACCTGAATATTTTCTAATAAAATTTCTCATTTAACCCCTTCTTCTTTTTCTCATCTCAATTTCACAAATTTTCATCAATTCATTTAGATGTATTCTTTTAGTTGCAAGCGATTGATATAACAAACCAAGCGGAATAAAGCCCACAATTTGAAATTGAACATCAGTGAATTTTTATCAGCCACAAAAGTAAATAAATATCAAGAAATTAATTTTTACCAAACACAAAATTTAATGAATAAATCGAGAACTACATAGAAAGAATCCATAGAGATCATAATCTACTAAGAAAAGAAAAGAAAAATTCAAAAGAGAGTAAAAATTGTAGTGTTTAGTTTACAAAATGTGAGAGTTGAGAGTGGAAATGCATTTGTAAGGTAGACAAAAATATATTACTCAAAGGTAATTTTGAGGTCTTTAAATTTTAAATTTTTAATAATGAATTATTTTTTAAAGTAGGTAAAAAAAAATTTGGTGTGTTCAAATAGCCTTACTCTTTTATTAAAATATGGGTCTAGTAAGTAAAATAATGGGTTCAAATAACCCAACAAAAAAATAAAAAGTGAGATTTCTTAAGAGTTCTAAAAGCGAGTGAAACTATTGGAACCTTCCTAATATGCTCATCAAACACCACTTATGCATGAATAAATTATAAATCTATATTTATTTAAAATTATATAAAAAGAAAAATAGAGTAACATTAAATACTTTAATCTCTTCCGAACTTTATATCTTCAAATTTTCAATTACTCTCCTTTCATTATTACATCTTTTTAAGCCTTACTAACAGTTCAATTGATTTGCTGAGTATTAACTGGAGTAACAAAGATTTTTTAAGTGCCTGTGCTGGCCTGATGAATTTTTGTTTCCATCTCTAATTTTGTGAAAATTAAATAACAATGACACAAGGGTTTTTGAGTTGAAATCCTCAAAACAAAATAATAACAAAAAATTATAATCATAAGCGTACATTCTGCAAAGATGTTTAAGATTTGTGAATGAGATTTTAATTAAAAAAAAATGAATTGGGATTTAATTTAGCTAGACTTATTAATGTCCTCAAATGTAATTTTATCTAGTGATTAAACTATAAATATTAAGAGACGGGGTTTTATAGGGGGGTGCCAGTAGCTCTACTCTTTAAGGGGATGTTAGAGCTTAGAAGCTGCAGGCGAGTCAACCTCTTGTGGACCTAGTAGGAGTGTTCAGAATCCAATCCGATTTACTCAAGCCGTTTGATTCGTGAAAATCCAACCCGTATAAATCCGATCTGTGGATTGGTAGTTGGATATGGATTGAAAATTTAAAAATCCGCAATCGATGGATTGGATATGGATTTACTTCTATAAATTCGCAAAAATCCGTGAATCTGTAAAAAAAATATTTACTTATTTAGTTAAAAACTTATTATAAATTTAATTAAAAAATATTATAAATGTGACATTACATAGTTACATAAGCACTATAACATATCTTAGCCATTATCCAATAATAATATAAAATAAAAAATAATTAACTAATCAAATATACAAATATAACTTGTAAAAATTGTAAAACAAAATAAAAGCAAAGTCACACGCACTAGCAAACAACCTAACATAACGCCAAGTTACCAACAATTTACAAAGTTACCCCAAAGCAAAGTAATATAACGCCAAATCACTAACAATTTACAAAAAAAATCCCTAAGCTTCCCCGCCGTCAGACGCCCTAGCAACGCCCAATACTAGTTTGATACACTCTCAACACAGATTTGAAGGACGTCGGTCGCGCGATTCTGGCCAGAGCAAGCCATCTTCTTCCCCGAGTCCATCGAGCCACTTCACAATCACTGGTTCCAGCCGAACAATTACACTATCACAACCTTCAAGATCGCCACCTGTACGGCTTCTCCTGGTTTCCATCATTGACGGCTCCGTAATCAACACTTTTCGACAGACACAACAGCCCTGCTAAATGATCAAACTGTATTTGGTTTCAGAAACTTCACCATTTCAATTAATTGTGGCTTTATTTGAACAATTAATTTTGTTATTATATTATTGTTACTTTATTTGAACAATTAATCTTAATGTGTTATATTTTGAAACTTTGAACGTATTATTGTAGTTTTATTTGAACAATTAATCTCGATGTGTTATATTTTAAAACTATGAATGTATTATTTTATCTTTATTTAAACAATTAATTTATTTAAATTTTATTCAATTTTAAATTTAATCGGTAGTAAAATTATTTTTATATTAGATTTTTTTTTATTTCATTAGTTCATGGTAAGAATGGCAATTTTTCCCGATAGGATGGAATCCTGATTCCATTTGGGACGGAATTAAGACATATTTTTGTCCCATAAAAAATATAAGGACGGGAGTGAGACATTTTTTTTTCCACTTGCATACACGAGACGAGAGTAGGATTGGCAAATTCTGTCCCATTTGTCTCATTGCCAACTAAGAATGAGAATTTTTTTAATTAGGATAGAATCCCTTTTGGGATGAGATCAGGACATATTTTTGTCCCAAAAAAAAAATAGGGACAGGAGTGAGACTTTTTTTCATCCCACTTGCATATACTGGATGGGATGGGATTGAGACGGGAGTGAGACTTTTTTTCATCCCACTTGCATATATGGGATGGGACTGGGATTGGTAAATCTCATCCCATCCCATTGCCAATCCTAGTTCATGGATTGGAGAGAATTAAAAATTTTTAATTCAAAAACTAATGCGCAAAATGGTGGATTGGATATGAATTAAATTAAATCTGCATCCGATCCGCAGACGTTTGGATTGGATATGGATTGAGTCAAATCTGCAATCGATCCGCAAATGTATGGATTGAATTTAATCAATCCGTGGATTGGACTGTATTGAAAAATTATAATCCGCAAAATTGTGGATCAGATATGGATTGATGTCTAATCCATAAAATTCGATCCGTGAACACCCCTAGGAGCTAGGCCGAAATTCACGACAAAAGCAAGGCCTTTACAACTAACGGCAAAAAAAATCAAGATTTAATTTCCCATTATGCTTGGTTCCCTACGAGCATTAATACCAATACGCTTCCATTTTCCTAAAACTATAGTTCCAATTAATGTCTGATTCGGATTCTAAAAGCTAAAAGAGAGATAAATTAGCATTTCAAGAAAGAGATTTTTTTTCTCCTTTTAAGTAAGACTTATTAATTACAGCCTAAGTTTTTTTCTTTTTTCCACTTTTCCATAACGGAGAAGGTTTCCGAAATTTTACTTGCTTGTAAAGGACAGATTTCTTCTTCCAAAATTAAGCAACGCAACCACTATATATAAATAAGAATCCCTAGACTCACCATCACTGCAATTCTTCAAAGCTTAACTAATTATTAGTGACTGAAGATATGGGAGCCAAGACCAGCAAATCTCGCCATCGCCGGCCTGGTATATATGATTTATTTTATACTCGTAGCTTTTTCTGCTATTTTTATCAACCTATGTTTGGTTCTAAATTTTTTCAAGATTTCAATTGAGTTTAATTCTAATTTTAAAATCTTTAATATGTTTCTAGTGATACGTGGAATGATTTTGCTTTAAAGTAAATAGTTAATTAGATTACACTCTGATTTTCTTAACTCTTACTAGAGAGAATTCTGTTTCCGTAACTGACATCATAACAGATGTTACTTTTTTTTAAACTCGATACTGTGGTACTTCATTGTGAAATCAATTCTCTCGAAAAGATGTTCCAGCAACAAGATCATTGTGAAATCAATTCTGTGGTACGAATCTACAGCACCAATTTAATTAATAGAAGCTCTTCGACATTAGCATCCATCCGGGTCCCTATTCCACCCCATACTAGCATGTGAGCCAAGTCTTCCATTGTTGAACTCTTCATGCACAACGTTGAACCCCCAATTCTTTTGTAAAACCTGACAAGCTTGGTATGGTAAAGATCGGAGTCATTGATGGTCAGCAACTCAGCAGTTTTACACCCACAATCATACCCATATCTAACAGCAGCAGCTCCAATGAACAAGCCGATCCCAAATATTGATCTTTCCATGCCCAAAGTCTCCCTCTTCAATCTAATAGAGTCTAAGAGAAGAACTCTTCCTTTTAACCAAACCCTTATCAGCCCCTCAGCCCTCCCAGCTCATTCTTTGTTTCCGAGCTTTCTGCTGTGACTCTGAAAAAGGGTCCGAGAGTTTGAAGCTGGATCTCAAGCTTCTTTAAGCTCATTGTTAGGCTCATTGGGTGTGGTGATTTTCTGCCGAGAATTAAAGTGGGTTTCTGGTTTAATGAGTGAAATTTGAGAAAGACGGATTAACAGATGTTATTAACTTGTACATTTTTTTTTTTTGGTTATGATTTGAATGTTCATTATTTATTATATCTCAATTTTTACATCATAATATATTATCATAATCCCTTTTTATTATTTATGTGTTGCTTTTTTCAGTATACGGATACGCACCAGATTGGTGGCCTAAGCGTCTGCCTCGAGATCCCAGAGATGTCCCAGAGCATCCACGTCCCAAGAATGTCCCAGAGTCTCAACGTTCTACCAATCTCTCAGATCGAAATGAAGATAAAAACTCAGATACTTCTAGTGTGTCTACAGTATCCCCGAGTCACTATTCACCTGAACACACTTCAACAGTTCAAAATCCACCACCTCTAAACACGAATCCATCACAAGAACATAGCTATCCTATTCACCATCCGCAGCCAGAACATCAACATCCCAAGGATGGCTTAGGGCCTCAACGTTCCACCAATCTCTCAGATCCAAATGAAGATAAAAACTCAGATACTTCTAGTGTGTCTGCACTATCTCCGAGTCACTATTCACCTGGACACACTTCAACAGTTCAAAATCCACCACCTCTAAACACGAATCCATCACAAGAACATAGTTATCCTATTCACTATCCGCAGCCAGAACCTAATTATCCCTATTATCCTCCTCAGAATCCTCATAATTACCAACATCCTGAATCCAATTATCTTTATTATACTCATCATTATGACTCACCCGGATGCAGTTACCACACGCACCGACCCAAGAAATCTGACCATGAGGAGGCAAAAAGAATTTCTAATTGGTTGTTTAACCCAGATCCCAGTGATTATTTTTTTAACTCTAATTCTCATGGTCGCTCGTATTAGTTACTCTTTATGGCTATAAATTTATTGCCGTTTGATTAGTTTTAAGTAGAGTTTATAACTTAATTTGGAATTCAGAATTGCTAGTTTGATTTTAAGCTATGCATGCAATATGAGTCCTGTTGCGAACTTTTCTTTATTCAAATAGTTGAGGAACTTTATTAATTTTACAGTGAATGCATTACGTGATTTCGTATTTTATTGTATTGCTAATTTGGATTATTATATAACTATGCAGCCAACACGAGGATTTCGTACTATACATATCATCATATGACAGCAAACTAATTACATTGGTAGCAATTTAACTTACACTATAATTTATGATAAATATAGTTTAAAATTTTCAAGCTGCCACGTGTCATACTTTCCCGCCAGCAGTATGACACAAACTGCAGAACCAAATTCTGTAAAACGTAATTCTGATCTCTGTATATCATCATTCATCCTACTCTCTTCTACGCTCTCCCTGACAACTCCGTCAGCAATGCCGTCGAAATATTTGGCAACTACGGTCTGGTTGGGTCCAATCCACTTCAATCTCGTTTTACTATAAAAAAATATAAAAAGTACAAAAGGTTTTTTTAGACCGAAAAGCTTTTAATAATTGGAAAATTTTCATTTGAAGTTTCCGTACTTTAATACTTTTTTAACGATTTAAAATGCACTCTCTCTCATTTTTTAAATGAATTAACTCAAGAACAAAATACCTCTGTAGTAATAATATAACTCCCTAAAGTCGCGGTTCAAATAATTCAATTTTCATGCATAAGCTAGAAATTCAAAAAACTCACACAGAAAAGCAGTTACGACTGCATTGATGCCTTGCGGATGATGAAGAATTGATTTGATGATGATGGAGGACGAGGAGGCTTAGAGGAAGTGGCAGCTGTGTTGAGCTATACTGAAGGGTTTGCTTTGTTTTTCTTTTTTCTTTTTTTGTTTTTATGTTTTAATTAAAAATTAGTTTAAAAGCATTTAAAAATAAAGTAACCTAGTCTGGGTTTCGTAAATCTGAGTTTAGTTGAGCCTAGATTGGGATCTAGATAAATCTGAGTTTAGAGAACACTACTAAATTTTGCATAATATTTTCATTCGGTACAAGTGGAATTCAGCCTAAATTGTTTGGTGCGGAACCCACAACATGGCTCTCAAAATGGAAACTTGCTATCACGATAAGATGCGGCGACTAGGAGAACGTATGGTGCGCAACTGCCTGCACTTCATTATCTCCAATCTCTTATTTAAATGTTCTACTGGACGCCGAATGTATGTTGGCTATAGCTCCCGATATATCCATTTGTTGGCTGGGAATGCAAAGTAAGGAAATGGTATTGCTCTAGTATGCGTCCAATTGTAGTAATAATAACAGTGACCAAGCGACTCGCCCCTTCATTTCAATCATATAATTAATTTTTTTTTATAAAATCAAGAAAATTTTGAAGCAATGAAGAAATAAATTTCCTAGTAAAAATGATTTTATTATGAAAATATAAGTTTATATAATTTAATTAATTGTTGTAGATGACAGTGAAATTTAAGTAGAACCAAAATCTTATTGTAATTTTATTTCATATTTTTTATTTCGTGAATATATATATATAGAGTAGTTTTTCTATCCGGGATCTTAAAGTGCTGGAAAAATTCTGGAAAACTTTAAAACTATGGGTTTAAACTTTAAAGGCTTAATGTTGCGGAAGCGTGTTGTTGTGTTATTACCAATATTATGGTGACTGCGACTTTGGAGAAATATAACTGCAGTGTAAACAAATGCAAAGAAAAAGGACACAATAATTTTACGTGGTTTGGCTTAAAGCCAATGTTCACGGACAAAGACTAGAAAATAATATTACTAACAAATGAGAATTTACAAAAGTGGAAAAAACTCTCAAAACCCACAACTCCAATACGCCCAATTGAATTATCATTGGAACATTCAAGTGGAAGCTCTCTCAAATCTCTCAATTTTGCTTCACTTGTAATTACTCTCAAAATTGAGATGGGATGCTGACAATTGCAAAATGCTTCTCTATTTGTAGGGAGCATGGCTGACCTACCACACGGTTTCAATTTGGCTTCAATTTGCCAAATTGGAAAACTTGGCAATCGGTGCCAACTTTCTTATGCAATTGTAGCCAAAGCTAGTTGTCTCTCAACAATTGCATGCTAGCTGTCTCATGCAATTACTCAACAATTACATGCTTGACCTTTCAACACTTAAAACTTAAAGTACTTAAACCACAAGTTTTATGTATTTTTTTGGATTTTCTTACACTTTAAAATTTCAAATTGGAACATTTATTTAATATATATATAAAATATTAAAACGTGGTATTTCTTAAGAACTTCTAAGAAGTGTTAGAAGCTCTAGGCGAGTCAACCTCTTTTGGATCCAGGCCGAAGCTCATCACGAAAACCAGGCCAGGTAACAGCAAAAAAATTCAAGAGCAGCAGCACCTCATAGTTTATTGACTTTCCCTATTAATTTATTTTTCAGTATGTTTTGTTCCCTATAAGTTATAATCAATAAGCAAGGATACCAATTAATAACCCTGTAATTCTCCGTTTTCCTAAAACTATAGGTCAAATTACTGTCGGATTCCAAGTTAGAACTCTTTTCCTCCTTCTCTGAGTGGGGCTTCTTAATTAATTTTTTTTTTCTCTTTGCACTTTCCCATAATGAAGAAAATTTCTGAAACTCTACTTGCTTGTAAAAGGCAGATTTCTTCTTCCAAAATTAAGGAACGCAACCACTATATGTAAATAACAATCCCTAGACTCACCATTACTACACTTCTTTAAAGCTTAACAAATTACTATTAACCGAAGATATAGGAGCCAAGACCAGTAAATCTCAGCCTCGCCGGCTTGGTACATACGATTTTATTTTATATACACTTACAGAGCTTTTTCTGCTGTTTTTATTATGCTATGTTTGGTTCTCAATTTTTTCAAGTTTTCAATTGAGTTTTATTCTAGTTTATTTTACAGTCTTTAACCATGTTTCTAGTAATATATATAATGATTTTGCTTTAAAGCAAATAGTTATTTATTTATTTTTTTGGTAAGAGAAATGAGCGTAGCACAAGCTAAGGCTTAACAAAATAAATAGTTAGGGTAATTTTTGGATACCTCCCTTGAGGTTTGGCTTTGCTACACTTAAATAGAATGTATGCATATATTGACATATAACACCCCGGACGTGAATAAACGTTACAAAGTTGGTTGGTTTGTCAGTGAAATTATAATAATACCCTTCATTAACTGAGAATAGACCAAATCACTTTCAATCAAGTATCTTATCATTTGCAATAAAAGGAAATGTTCTCTGATTTTTTAACTTCCGCCAAATTATTTGTATTTCCACTAGAATTACTTCTCACGTCTCAGAATCCGGCTGTCCATTTCAAAATTTTACCATCTCCTAACAAAAACCTTGCTCATTCTGCTTCAAATTTACAATTTAACTTTGTACTCAAAGATTCAAAACTTTATCATCATAACCAATTAACTCATCCTCAAGTAATCAAACATACCGGTAATACCCAAAAATCACCCAAATTGAGGGGGAAAAAACATTTTTTTTAATATATATAATTCCTCGAATTAGTCAATAGCAAGCGCAATAAATTCCTCTGTGAATTTAAAATTCAAGTTTCTAGTAAGACAAGAAAGCAAGCATGCAAGTAAAATGGAAAAGAAATTAAATTTAAAAACAATAATAACTTTATGAAAGTTGAATGCATAGTGGAGCTCTTGGTCATCAGTAACCCAGCCTTGACCGGCACCTAAAGCGGTGTACTTAGAGGTGACGTGCTGCGACTAAGCAAGCTGAGCATCAATCCTCGGCAGCTGATCCACCGACGTGTCGACCCTCAAGCAAGCCACGTGTGCTGAGAGTAGCTGCTTGTACAATGGATGCGAACAATAACTCCGCCTCGCACCTCGCATTTTGCCAGTTCACAGCTCTGTCAGCGCCGCTCTCAACCACCACTCCTTCCCGCTTGTTATTAGTATTGGGGTTGTTCATGTTCTGACTGGTGGTGTTCTTCAAATCGGAGGATTCGACGACGGCGATGATGGAGTCGTTGGTAGGAGTGATGTCGTCGATGAGTGGGCATTATTTGTTTTGGACTGAAGCTGAATGGTAAAGAGAAGATGGGTTTGACAAATTGAAGGTGGGGTATCATTTGTTTCACTCGATTCCAAACTTTGTATAATTGTAAATTCCGGATACACGTTGATTTGTTTAGTCAATCACTGTCAATTAGCTTTTTTAAGACTTAAAAATTATAAACTTTTGCAATTACAAAATTATTCCCGTTTAGGCGTTTACCAAACGGCTCCCTAAGGCTTATACACATTCAGGAGTGCTATTTGTCAATATATGCATATATTCTATCTAAGTGTAGCAAGTCCAAACCTTAAGGGAAGTATCCAAAAATCACCTTAAATAATTATTTAAATTACACTTTGATTTTTATTTTTCTTTTTCTTAAACTCATATTAGAAATAATTTTTGTTTACTTAACTAACATCATAACATATGTTATTTATTTGTATATGTTTATAATTTTTTATACGAATTAAATGTTTATTATTTATCATATATAAATTTTTGTATCATAATATATCATCGTATTTATTTGTTATTATTTATGCCTCAGAGGCCCAATGTTCCATCAATCTCCCGGATCCAAATGAAGACAAAAATTAAGATACTTTTATGCTGCGTTTACTAAACTGGAATCGGAATGGGCTGGAATCGAAATGGACAGGAATCAGAATGAGCTGGAATGGGAATAGGGAATAGGAATCAAATTAAGTTGTTTACTTGAATTGTAGGAATCGAAATCGGAATGAGCTGGATTGTCATTAATGTGTTTACTTTGTCTTGAATCGGAATCGGAATGAGTTAGATTGTAACAAATTACTAAAAAGTACTTAATGGATTATTGTTATAATAATTATTATTAACTAATATATTAATTAATTGTAAAATTTTATTAATTAATTATTATAATTATATTAACAATTATTATAAAAATATATTAACTAATAATATTAATATTAATTAATTAATTATAATAATATATTAATTATTGTGATTATTCATTCAAAAATTATAATCATTAATAATTATTGTTAAAAATATATTAATATATTAATTAGTAGTAATAATTATATTATTTAATTAATTAATAATAATATGATGATGTATCATCTGTCCTAGAATAGAACACTTGTTTTGCTTGTGAAGCAAAAATAAATGGATCCTTTTCAAATTGTTTCTGTCCTCTCTGAAGATTCACTATGGTAAACCCATCTTCAATTTTAATGCCACTAGTAATGTTCGTCCAATCACACTTGAACAAAGGAACTCGAAATGTATGGTAATCCAATAAAATTATGTCATTTAGTATTCCATAGTAAATGATCTTTTCCAGAACTATGTCATTTATTATTATGTCATTAGTAATGTTCAATTTTAATGCCATTAGTAATGTTCGTCCAATCACACTTAAACAAAGGAACTCGAAATGTATGGTAATCCAATAAAATTATGTCATTTATTATTCCATAGTAAATGATCTTTTCCAGAACTTGGTTGTTGTTTTTTGCACTCGATCTGCATATTGTTTCTGCTTCAATAGAGACACCACTATTTTGTGTTGACTTCTCACTTTCTTTTGTGTGGAAACAAATTCCATTAATAATGTATCCAGGATATGACATTACATGTCTTCTTGGTCCATATGCAAGCCATTTCAATGTCTCATTGACCCCACTTTCTTGAAACTTAATTTGCTTCAATTAAATTTCTATTAGTATATAAAAGTGCATATATTTTATAGTTAACTAAAGTTACATACTATACAACCTTGTCTGACAACCAAGTGCAAAATGTCTCTGTGTGCCTTTTTTGAAGTAAAGCTTGACTCTTTGGTCTACACAATCGTCTATCTAAAGATTTCAACTCCATTTTGTGCATTCTATATAGAAAAACAAAAGAAAAAGTTAAGACTAATAGTAATTGTAAATAATGTAAGGCTGAATTTCATTATACTTACTCGATATATGGTTCCACTTTTGCAGTATTATATAACACTTAATGATGTGCAATATATAATAATTCATCAGATAATATAGTTGGCTTTCCACCCATGAGTGGACGCTCTCCTACTAATTGTTCATAGCGATCACATGTAGTACCTACTGCATTCACTTGCTTGCAAAAAAGGCACACATAGACATTTTGCACTTGGCTGTCAGATCACATGTAGTATCTTCAGCTAGATAACATTCAACTATACAACCTTCAGGCCGTGCACGATTTCTAACATATCCTTTTAACTTTTTCATAAATCTAAAAAAAATTAGATGAAAAAAATCAATTATATTTAAGTATTTAGCATAAAGTAAAATGAAATATAATGTAAAAGAGAAATTATAGTTAATACCTCTCAAAAGGATACATCCAGCGATATTGCACTGGACCACATCGTTACGCTTCACGCCCTAAGTGAATTGTCAAGTGAACCATGATGTCGAAAAAAGAAGGCGGAAAATACATCTCGAACATACATAAAGTCTCAGCAAAATCATTTTCCATCTCTTCCAACTTAGTTCCATCAATCACTCTTTGGCATAATTCATTAAAGAATGTGGAAAGTCGAAATATTGCAATTTGTGGTCCCTTTGGTAAAAGCCCCCTAATTGCTACTGATAACAATTGTTGCATTAAAATGTGATAATCATGCGATTTAAGACCTGTGATTTTACATTCTTCAACTGAAATGCACTTTCCAATGTTAGAACCATATCCGTATGGCAACTTCAAATCAAACAATCTCTTACAAAATGTTTGCTTCTCTAGTTTAGAAAGCGTATGAATGGCTGCTGGTAAACGTATTCCCTTCTTTTCTAGCTTTGGATGCAAATCAAGTCTAATTCTTAGTTCTTCTAAATCTTTACGAGATTTCCAACCCATCTTTTGATTTTCCTTTCAAATCTAACAGTGTACTAATAATGCTATCGCATACATTTTTTTCCACATGCATTACATCCAAGTTATGACGCAAGACTAAACCCTGAAAATAATTTTAAAAATGTTATTATTTGAATAAATATTTACAATAAACATTATTAAAACACAAATAAAAAAGTTTAATTAAATAGCAATTAAAATGACATACCTCCCAATATGGCAAGTTAAAGAATATTGACTTCTTTTTCCATATATGCCTTATTTCCTTTAAATCTTGTTTTCTCTTCCTTTTCCCTTTCCTTTCCATCTTGCCCTTTTTTCCCCAATCATTAACAAAATATTTTATTTCATGCAATATTTCTTCACCAGTCAGTGACTTAAGTTTTTCCTTAGTTTCCTTATCTCCATCAAAGCATTTTGAAAGAAAACGAAATGAATGAGAGGGGTTAAGAAATCTTCTGTGGCCCATGTATGCAAACTTTCTACTATGTGGTAACCAATAAGAACATGTACCAAAACCACATATAGGACAAGCAAATTTTCCTTTTGTAGAGCATCCAGCTAGGTTACCATATGTTGGAAAATCATTAATCATCCACATTAAAATGGCTTTCAAATTAAACATAGACTTAGAAATTCTGTCATATATATCTACCCCATTGTTCCATAATTCATTCAAATCCTCTATAAATGGCTCCAAATATACATCAAATATCATTTCCAGGTTGTTTTGGACCTGGTATTAATAAGGTCAACATTAAGTTTTCTTGCAACATGCATAGTCATGGAGGAAGATTATATGTCACTAATATCACTGGCCAGCAACTATATCTAGAGCTAAGATCACGAAATGGATTAAATCCATCACTTGCAAGTCTAAGTCTAAGGTTTCGAGGATCTGAAGCAAATTCTGGCCACTTCCTATCAATTGTTTTCCATGCCGATGAATTAACAGGATGTCACATCTTGCCATCTTGGCTTTGATTTTTGACATGCCATATTGATTGCTCAGCCATTATTTCTTACTTGAACATCCTCCTAAACCTAGGAATAATTGGAAAATAGCACAACACCTTCATTGGAATACTTTTTTTTATCTTATTAGTGTGTTGATTAACTTTCCATCTAGAAGCACCACATTTTGGACATGTGTCCATATCTTTTTTCTCTTTTCTAAACAAACAGCAATCATTAATGCATGCATCTATCTTTTCATATCGTAAGTCAAATTCCTTCAGTAACTTTTTTATTGAATACATAGAATCTGAAATAATATTCTCTAGAGGAAGAGTATCTTTAAATATTTGAAGTAACTCTGTTAAGCTTTTATTGGATAGACCATTATCAACCTTATGTTTAAGTAAAATTGTAGCTGCTAATAACCTCGTGTACTTTGTACAACCAGGATAAAGAGAAGCTTCAACATCATCCTTTTGAAAAGAAACGTCATCTTTTCTCTCATGAGATACTCTTTCATGATCATTGGGGTTCTCATAAGCATCACTAGGTCGATCAACATCCTCACTAGGCTCATCATAAGTATCCTTATAAATCTCATAAGCATCAAAAATTTCCAAATCTGTATTTTGTAAATGCACACTTGGACTTTCTCCATGGAGAACCCAAGTAGTGTAATTAGGATTCATTCCAGTTATAACCAAATGTTCATAAACAATGTCAACATGTTGAGAACGGAGATTTCGACATTTAGCACAAGGGCAAGTGATATAATCACTATTCCCTGTACTTGCTTGAGCCATGTTGACAAACTTTCGAGCACCATCCTTATACTGCTTAGAAAATCTACAGATCAAAATTAATTTTACACTTTAATTATTTGATTACAATATTACTTGATGTAATTTTTTTATAACACCAGGTCATGTTAAAAACCTTGGAAGATTCACACATGTTTTATCCATTACGAGTCCTTCACTTGTTAATATATAACCTGCTACTACAATTTAAAGGAATAAAATAATAAGCACTAAACAATACATAGAAAATAACAAAATTCAGCCAAATAAGTACCAAAATCACATCCCAAACATATATTTAATTTTAACTCCAACTAAAAATAAATAGCGAGAAGATGACAAGAAACCAAGTACTTGAATGAACACATACAACTGAAAATATAGCCAAAATTTAAATGAATAAACAAAGAGACTAAGTAATTACCAGATAAAAAAAGCCAAAGATATAGCTTTTCTTTTCAATGCCCAAACTGAAATTACCTGAAATTTTAAGAAATTGAGAAAAAAAACCTAATTAATACGTGCATGTGAAAATTTAACCAAATTAAAAGGAACAAAATCAGAGCTCAAGAAGTTACCAGAGAGTGAAGCTGAGGACAACTTTTATTTCTCTCAAATCAACATCCAAACTGAAATTACTTGAAATTATAAGAAACTGAGAAAAAATTGCCTAATCAATACATATAGCTGAGATAATGAAGAAACTTACAAGAAATTCCAGCGATTATTACAATTTCAACGATAAGATTTTGTTGATCTAAACAATCCTTGCGATATCTTCCTGGTTCTGTTAAAAGAAAATGTATTATGAAGAGTATTTTAATCGAAAGTGTATTATGAAGATTGTTAGTGAAGAATGAAAGTGAATCTCGTGAGTGTTTATTTTTTTCTTTTGAAATTGAAGAGCGTGAGTTTGTATTCCTTTTTTTTTTTTAATTTAGGAGTGACCCCAAAGTCGTGAGTTTAGCATGAGTTTATTTTAAGTGGTTAAAAGCAAATGTTATTTTTAATAGGACAGTGCAGGGAATAAAGGCGGGGTGGCGCGTAACAAATAAGTTCTCTAGCATTTTAAAATTAATAATCTATAACAGCGTTTCAAAATAAAACGCTATCCATACTATTTACCATAGCGTTTCTTTATGAAACGCTGTATATAAGATGCTGTAAATATCAACATATTAAAATCGCAACAGCTAGATAAACACTAAAAACACCATGAAATCAATATTTGATTTTTTTCACTTGGATTAAATCTGGGTTTAAAACCTGCAATTCAGGAACCCAAATTTTTTCGGGTTCAACATAGGCTAGACCTGGAGTCAAAAAAATCAGGTTTAGATCCAGATTTGGTACAACAAAATTAATATGCGAGTTCAAAATTGTGAAGGCTTAACTCAGACCCGGACCCATATTTTGCCATCCTTAATGTTACTAATGTATTATTAATACACTAATAACATGATTAATACTATGTTTTAAATTAAAAAAAATTACTTCTTTATATTCTTTAAATCATTAATATTAAAAGCTAATTCCTATAATATAAAATGTTTTCACCAAATTTTCGCTAGGATCTGATTCAAACCAATTGGGTGGTGCTTAATGGATCCAACTTAAATCAGATTCAAGCAAATAAAATTTATATTTGGTGGGAGCATTTGTTAAGTTTGGGTTTAGGTATGTTTTTCTAATGTTTGGGGTAGGTGGTGAACTAAAGGAATATGCGTAGTTAACTGAGATGGTTGTCTAAGGAAAAATAGAGAGAGCTTAGTAGAGCCTTGTAGTAGTTGATATGAGGGGCAATGTTAATTTAGGTGTAGCCCAGATGTACTTGAGGGATAGCTCAGGTGTCTCACTGAATACTTAGTGCAAGTGGGCTATATACCAAAAAAAACATAAATACAATAAAAACACAATGTTTACATAGTTCGGACTTTATCCTACATCCACGGGAGCAAGTAATCACAAATCGATTGTATAAATAAGAGGTTACATAAGATTTTACATTATACAAGATAAATAAAATAAGCTAGATAGTTATGTAGAGATGTTTGGTCTTGATAAAGATGAAGATGGTGAATAAAGTTATGGAGAGTGATAATAAGGTAGAGAACATGATGAAGGTGGAGATGAAAAATGACCTCCAAAAAATAGAGAAGTGAATGATGATCTAAAAGATGGAGAAAGAGTGAGTGTGTGTGTGAGACCAGAGGAGAGGAGGTAAAGAGGTGATAGCATAAGAGAGCATGCCCTAATTTGGGTGAATAAGACATTTATATAGTGAAGGTTAGTAGTAAAGAGAGTGCATAAAAGTTAAAACTACATATCATGCTTAGGTTAAAAGAAGAAGATGTTTATAAGGCTATGTGTCATATTTGGGGAAAAAGAGCAAGAATACACCTTTTGTACTAGGTTTATATTCTTTCTCATAAATAACTTGAAGCATCCAAACTTAACCATTAATTTTCAAGCCCATCTATTGTAGCAAATTCTTCCAAATGACATCTTTATACTACTCCAAGTATTGTGCTTATTTTACCTTTGTGATTGTTGACGTGTCATTCATTTATTAGTCTAGAAATATCATTCTAAATTTACCCCAAACAAAAAATAACGATAAATTAATATCTTTGTTATTACTATTCTGAGATGGAGATTAAAGTGGTAAAATCAAGATGATTCAGGTACCATCAGACTCAAAATTTTTTAGATCTATATAATGATAAAACTAAATGATGTAGTGAAAATGCATCCATAAATAGTGGCTACAACTTAACTTCTCTTTATAACGATGGGGCTGTGAGGTACATCGTCAACTGTACAAAATCACAATCAACCGGCAGGTATCACTAAAGTGGTTGTGAATCTTAATGCACCGTAGTTAGACGATCGAATTTGTTGTTGCCGTTACATTGGGTGACCTTTCCGCCACAATCGTCTACTTTGGTCAACAAAATTAGTACTATTTTAGAGATCATATAACTATAAAACGGGTGGTGTGGAATTTGTCACCATTCGACGTTGTCTTTACTGGTGATGGCACCGTAACTGCTAAAACAATGACGACGCCAACTTTTTAAATAATATTGCTGATGTTGAAAAGTCAAATAATGGCTTTCTAATTTCAAAAGGCAAAATTTGTGGGCTTGCCAATTTCAAAAGGCAAGGTTGGTGGCACGGTTTTGTTGAAGTTGCATGGAGAAAAAAATGTAATGGTTTTCTAGAAGCCAGTTGATTTTTTCATTTTTTCAAAGTTGTTGATTTTGTGGCACACCAAATTGATTTTCCATTCTAAATTCAATTTGTCAATTTGGCAAGTTGCAGCCCAATTGAAAGTGGTAGGTGAGCTACGGTTCTTATAAATAGAAGGGTCATTGTTCATTTGTAAATCATCCAAATTTGTAAGATTTCCAAGTGAGTTTTGGTAAAGAAATTCCTTAGGTGGTAAAGGAATTTGAGTGTATTGGGTATTGGATTTTTTGAGAGTTTTTTTCACTTTTGTAAAGTCCTATTATTAATAAAATTATCTTCCAGTTTTTGTCTGTAGATGTAGGCATTACACCAAACCACGTAAATTATTGTGTCCTATTTTCTTTGCATTTTTTCACCACATTTATATTTCTCCAGAAGTCGCAATATTAGTAATTGCTCAACCATGCATTTTCGCAACAATTCGTATCAGAGCCGAAGGTTCGTGTTTGGGGCATACGGACATTGTTTACGTATATAGTACTGTTCACATATACGGTACTATTCACATATACGATATTTTTCATTAATACGATGGAGACAACCATTTATATTTGGGAGATAGTCTATTGTAAGTAGTTTGTATTTTTGTATGTCTAGGAAAGTTCTGTTAACAAAGTAATAAGAGCCTAAGGAGTTTGGGTTTTAAGTGGGACCGTTGTAACCCCTCCATTCTCTTGGGAACTTTCCTAGTGCATTTATTCACACGAAATAAACATCATAGAGGCTGTTTTTTAAGTGTAAATAGTTGTTGAAGACACTGATCATTTGAATTAAGAAAGATGGTAGATGCGTCATCGTCGTCTTCATCAGCGAAGACTATTGTGACTAATACAAAGTTTGAAGTGGAGAAATTCGATGGTACCAATAATTTTGGTATGTGGCAATGTGAGGTTTGGATGTCTTATGTCAGTAAGAGTTGGACATTGCTCTTGAAGTGATGCCTGACATGATGGAAAACAGGGAATGGATAAAGATCAATAGATAGACATGTGGTACTATTCGTTTATGTCTGGTTAAAGATCAGAAATACTTTGTCATGAGGGAGACATTAGCAAAGAAATTGTGGGAGACACTGGAAGAAAAGTATATGAAGAAAAGCCTTGAAAATAAGCTTTATATGAAGAAGAAACTCTATCGATTTACATATACACTTGGCATGTCAATGAATGACCATGTGAACGCATTCAACAAGATATTGGCAGATTTACTAAATCTGGATGAGAGATTTGAAGATGAAGATAAGGCATTGTTATTGTTGAATTCCCTTCCTGATAAATATGATCATCTCACCACCATTTTGCTTTATGGGAAGGCCAGTGTCACATTCGATGCTGTATATAGTGCGTTGTACAATTCTGAGACCAGAAAGAAAGACAGAAAGGATCACAGAGATATAATTGCAGAAGGATTAATAGCACAAGGTCGTTCTCAAAGCCACAAACCTGGAAAAAAGGAGTAAGTCTAAAGAGAGACCTGCCAAAGATGAATGTGGTTTTTGTCGCGAGAAAGGGCATTGAAAAAAGATTTGTCCTAAGTTACAAAAAGGCAAGGATACTTCCGATGCATGTGTAGCAGAGCATGATGAGGAGTCAGACTTTAGTCTGGTTGGCATGACATTGATATGTCACTTAAATGAGTGGATTTTCGATTCGGGTTGTACTTATCATATATGTCCTAATAAGGACTGGTTTTTATAACTTCAAGGAGCTAGACAGTGGAGTTGTTTTTATGGGTAATGACAATGATTTTAAAACCATGGGAATAAGTATAGTCTAATTAAAGAATCATGATGGCTCAATCCAAGTCTTGACGGACGTTCGCTATGTACCAAGCTTGAAAAAAAATTTCATCTCATTAGGAGTCCTAGAATTTAAAGGTCTCACAATCACTTTGAGAGATTGATTGTTGAAGGTAGTAGCTGGAACGCTGACGGTGATGAAAGGAACAAAAAGAAATAGCTTGTAATATTTTTAAGGAAGTACAGTTATTGGATCAGCATCAACAGTTTCTGGAAAGATGCAGATTCAGAAGCAACCAAGTTGTGGCATATACATTTGGGAAATGCTGGTGAAAAAGATTTGCAGACTTTGGTGAAGTAAGGCTTATTGAAAGGTGTAATTCTTGCAAATTAGAATTTTGTTAACATTGTGTTTTGGGCAAGCAGACAAGGGTAAAGTTTGGTGCAACAATTCATGACACAAAAGGGATTCTGGACTAGGATTACAGTGATGTGTGGGGATCTACCAAATCAACTTCTTTAGGAGGTATGCACTATTTTTTACTTTTGTTGATGATTATTCAAGAAAAGTGTGGTGTATTTGATGAAAAATAAGAATAAAGTTTTAGGCATATTTCTAAAATAGAATAAAATAGTCGAGACTCAGACTGATCGAAAGGTCAAAAGACTTCGCTCAGACAATTGTGGTGAGTACAAGAATGATCAATTTCTTCAAATATGCCAAGATGAGGGCATTGTGCGACACTTCACTGTTCGAGATACACCACAACAGAATGGGGTGGCAAAACGCATGAACTGAACTATACTGGAGAAAGTTCGGTGTATGTTGTCCAATGTTGGATTGAGCAAAGAGTTTTGGGTTGAGGCAGTTGTATATGCATGCTATCTGATCAACCGTTTGCCATCAGCTGCAATTGAGGGCAAAACACCCATAGATATGTGGACTAGTAATCCTGCTACTAATTATGATTCTTTACATGTTTTTAGTTCCACTGCTTATTATCATGTAAACGAATCTAAGTTAGACCCAAGAGCAAAGAAAGCATTGTTCATGGATATAACTGGTGGAGTAAAAGGATAACGACTCTGGTGTCCTATTACAAAGAAGATTATTTTCAGTAGAGATGTAACTTTTGAAGAATCAGCCACGTTGAAACAAAATGATTCTCAAGAGGATGACAAGACCAGTAGCACTTTACAGCAGGTGAACTTTGAAAATGCTAAAGTTGATCCAGCTGGTGTCGATGAGACCGAAGATGATAAAGAGGTTCTGACTCAAGAACATTCACAGCAACAAGATTCAATTGCATATAGAAGGCCACGTAGAGAGATTCACAGACCTGCTCGCTTTGTTGATATGGTGGCCTATGCACTTTCAATTGTAGATGATGATATTTCTTCCACTTACAGAGAAGCAGTAAGTAACCCAGAAAGTATACAGTGGAAGAAATACAATCTTTTTACAAAAATGAAACTTGGGAGTTAGTTACACTGCCCAAGGAGAAGAAGACAATTGGGTGCAAATGGGTATATGCAAAGAAAGAAGGATTTTATCGTAAAAATGATATTCGATACAACGCTAGATTAGTAGCGAAGGGTTACGCTCAGAAGGAAGGAATAGACTATAATGAGGTATTTTCTCCAGTTGTTAAATATTTGTCTATTCAAAATTTGCTAGCCATGGTTGCGCAATTTGATCTTGAACTAGTTTAACTTGATGTAAAAACTGCATTTTTACACGGTGATTTGGAAGAGGAAATACTGCATTTTTACACGGTGATTTGGAAGAGGAAATCTACATGACTCAGCCAGATGGATTTAAGGTTGCTAGAAAAGAAAATTTAGTTTGCAAATTGACA
This sequence comes from Atalantia buxifolia, assembly GCA_030444775.1. Classification (NCBI taxonomy): domain Eukaryota; kingdom Viridiplantae; phylum Streptophyta; class Magnoliopsida; order Sapindales; family Rutaceae; genus Atalantia; species Atalantia buxifolia. Next base: position 14,380,239 of record CM059839.1, read on the forward strand.
AAGTCACTTTATGGGTTGAAACAATCTCCGAGGCAGTGATACAAGCGATTTGATCGATTTATAAATTTGATCATTGTATGTATTTTCGCAAGTTACAAGAAATATCTTTCATTTATTTACTATTGTATGTCGATGATATGCTAATAGCATCGAAGAACAAAGATGAGATCGAGAAGTTGAAGACTCATCTCAATCAAGAGTTTGAGATGAAAGATCTGTATGAAGCTAAAAAGATTCTTGACATAAAGATATATAGAGATAGAGCTCGTGGCAAAGTAAGCTTGTCTCAGAAGCAATATTTGAAGAAGGTACTACCGCTTCTCATTTCAAAGTTTGGCATGATCTTCTTGAAATGCGAACGAGAATACACAAAACAAATGCGGTGGTAGAGTACCAGTTTGGTTGAGGCTTCTCATTTCAAACTTTCTACATAACTATCTTCTTCGAGAAATGCAAAACGAGAATACATGTTACAAGTTCCATATTCAAATGCTTTACTTTGCATTTACCGGGAGGGTGGAAGTAGCTTGATGTATACAATGGTGTGTACAAGGCCTAACATTTCACATGCGAGCACATTAATGTTTATAGTGATAGTCAAAGTGTATATACATAATAGGTTTATTATGGTAAAGGACATTGGCAAGTGGGTGAAATGAATTCTACGGTACATTCCAGATATGTGACCAAGACCGTAGATGTTGGAATCTTAACACTCTATTGTTTGAGCGAGATGATACACTTGGTCAAAATGTGATCGGATCCTTCCAATAGTCGATTCGATCATAATAATCTAAATCATTGGCATAAGCTTTTAGGTCCCCTCCAATGAAATTTGGACAAACGATGGTCAACCACCGAATATGCATTTACTTAGAAATTTTTTTTGTAGAGGACCAATCATTTGTTGCTTCACGATTAAAGCTAAAGGATGAAGTCTATATTAATAACACAAGTTAACATTTGTTTATCTTACATCATGTTGCATTCTTCCTCATGCATGTCATAACGCGTGTTGTACAAAGTCTCAATTTAATGAATTGTAGACTAGTTGGGCGCTTCATTTGCTAAATGTTAATAATTGTAATCTCTTTAGAAGTTTATGGTTTGTATGATAGACACAATCATAGGATTAGAGCAATCTATAAGTTTTGTATCTATATTAAAAAACTCAGCTTTACAATGACTATGCATATAAATTTCTTTCAGCTGCCAACTTACGAAAATCTCTAGAAGAGAAAAATCATGACTGAATCTTGGTGCCCTAGATGTAAACTTCATTGTGAGGCTACTATATATGCATGCTCTAGTAAAGTGTGGTTGTGCTAAAAAGATATAGAAGCTCTATTTTTTTGTGCTTTATGGGAAATTCCTCACTTAAGCTTCAAGGAGCTAGCCTAGTCTGTAATAGAAAAGGGTAATAGAGATGATTATGACTTGTTTAAGGTGATAGCTTAGATTATTTGGAGTTCAAGGAATAATTGGATATTTGGAAGAGGAAATTGTCGTCCATTATTAACCTATAACAGAGTAGTGGATCTATAGCATTCTTATAGATCTCTCCAACTCTTCAGACCAGTTGGTCTTGAGAGGAAACTGTTCTATTCGACATTGGTTCCCCATAATGTTCCTTGGTATAAAATGAATGTAGATGCAGTTGTAAATTATAATAGAGGTTTGGTCGGCTTAGGAGCAATTATAAAGAGCTCTCAAGGAGGAGTCATGGCTGTAGCGACTTAAAGATATCATTTACTAGATAATGCTGAATTTGTTGAAGCACTTACTATTTATGAAGGTCTACAAATGGCCATATTAATAGGGTTTTATCCCTTAATTATCGAATCAAGTTTGCAAAATGTGATTAGGTTGATCACTGGCAAGCTCACAAGTTGGAGTAAGATTAGATTGAGATTGCTAATGTTCTATTTAAGTTTGTCCTTAGAGTTTGTAATTTAGTGGCTCACAAGTTGTCTAAATTGGCATTGCTGAAGCAATTATTGTTGTATTTGGTTAAGTGAAGCTCCTTTGGAGCTCACAACTTTATTATCTTGTGATTATTATTTGTCTCATTAATGAATAGCTATTTTCATTTAGAAAACCCTTCACCAGATTTAATTTTAATCCTTATTTAGAATTGCAATTGTAATTGTAAGGGTTATTCTATGATACTGCTATTTTTTTACAACATCAATAATGTAACTAATGTGCATTGTTGAATTTTGATCAATATAATAAAATATTGGTATTAATAAAAGATATAAATCATTCAAAAATATTTTAACCTGTTAACAAATTAGTTAAAAAGTTTTTTTGTAAATTAAAAGAAGAAAAGCCAGAGTTATAATCCCATTATGTAAAAATTTATATAGTCTCATAGAAAAATCCATAATTATAATTGTAATAGGAATTAATTATTATTTTAATATAAATTGCAATTGAAATTGGAATTAGTCAATGAACTAAAATTCGAACTGTAACGCTAATTGGAATTACCATTGACATTGTAATTGAAAATTTGAAATTGTAGTTGTAATAGGAATTTTAGTTGGAATATGTAATTATAGTTGGAATTGGAATTATAATTGCGATAGGAATTGTAATTGTCATTGTAATAGAAGTTGTAATTGTAATTGTTACGGCTATGTAATTGTTCTTGTGTAATTGCAACTATACCTGTAGTTTTAATTACAATTAAGAATACAATTGTTATAGCAATGGTACGTGAAATTGTAATTACAATTGTATCATTAAAAAAGTTGTGAGTACAATTGTTATTCTAATTGTTGTTACAATTACAATTTTGTTATTGCTATTGTTATTGTAATTGTTATTAAATATTATTTAATAACAATTGAAATTATTGATGGAATTGCAATTACAATTGTTATTGTAATTACTATTGTTATTAGAATTGAAATTCTACTTGTAACTACTATTTTGCAGCCGCTGATTGTGTAAGGCAGCTAACCCAGTGGTCTATATTCTGTAAAAGCTACTTTTTTACATCCGACTAATCAATAGATGTAGTGCATGGTAGTCGTATCAATGACAGCGGCTTGGGAATTTTATATTATATTCATCGTAAGTTGTAGTGTTAGTTAAATTGTTAGTTCTCACCAACGTAATTAGCTCACTGTGATATGATGATATGAATTGTACGAAATACAAAAGTAGTTATATAATAATCCAAATTAGCAATACAACACAATATGAAGTTACGTAACATCATAACAAAGCCTAATCTAAATCACTGGCATAAGCTTTTAGGTCATCCCTCGAATGAAATTTTGAAAACTATGTTAAACTACTTTCAGCCATGTAAGACCAAGTGTATTCGAGGCATGTGTGTCTCGTCACAATAATAAAAATCATTGTTTTCCTTTTAGTAGATCATTTGAAAATCAGCTCCTTCCCAGTACTCCATTTGTTACTTCACGATTGAGGCTAGTGTACAGGACGAAACACCTGCCTTGTAGGGGTGTAATAATACAACTACACCTGGTTAACATTTGTTTATCTTACATCATGTTGCATTCTTCCTCATGCACGTGATGACACGTGTGTTGTACAAAGTCTCCATTTAATGAATTATAAACCACTTGGGTGCTTTACTTGATAAATGTTGATAATTGTAATCTCTTTAGAAGTTTATAGGTTTGTGTGATAAACAAAATCAAAGGATTAGAGCAATCTGTACATTTTTTATTTATATTAAAAAACTCAGCTTACAATGATTATGCATTAAATATAACTTTCTTTCAACTACCAACTTACGAAAATCTCTATAAGAGAAAAATCATGATTGAATCTTGGTGCCCTAGATGTAAACTTCATTGTGAGGTTACTATGCTTGCTCTAGTAAAGTGTGATTGTGCTAAAAAGATATAGAAGCTCTATTTTTTGGTGCTTTATGGGAAATTCCTCACTTAAGCTTTAAGGAGATGGCCTGGTCTATAATAGAAAAGGGTAATAAAGATGATTATGGCTTGTTTAAGGTGATAGCTTAGATTATTTGGAGTTCAAGGAATAATTGGATGTTTGGAAGAGGAAATTGTTGTCCATTATTAACCTATAACAGAGTAGTGGATCTGTTGCATTCTTATAGATCTCTCCAACTCTTCAGACCAGTCGGTCTTGAGAGGAAAATGTTCCATTCGACATTGGTTCCCCCTAATGTTCCTTGGTATAAAATGAACGTAGATGCAATTGTAAATTATAATAGAGGATTGGTTGGCTTAGGAGCAATTGTAAAGAACTCTCAAGGAGGAGTCATGGCTGTAGCGACTTAAAGATATCATTTCCTAGATGATATTGAATTTGTTAAAGCACTTGCTATTTATGAAGGTCTAAAAATGGCCAAATTTAGGGCTTTATCCCTTAATTATCGAATCGAGTTTGCAAAATGTGATTAGGTTGATCACTAGCAAGATCACAAGTTGGAGTAAGATTAGATTGAGATTGGATGGCTAGTTGATGAGATTCAAAATCTGGCTAAAAATATTGATAATGTTGTGTTTAAGTTTGTCCCCAGATATTGTAATTTAGTGGCTCACAACTCACAAGTTGTCTAAATTGGCTGAAGCCAAATCGTTGTATTTGGTTAAGTGAAGCTCCTTTGGAGCTCACAGCTTTGTTATCTTGTGATGATTATTTGTCTCATTAATGAATAATTATTTTCATTTAGAAAAAACTTCAACAGATTTAATTGCAATCCTTATTTAGAATTGCAATTGTAATTGTAAGGGTTATTCTATGATGCTGCTATTTTTGTACAACATCAATAATGTAACTAATGTGCACCGTTGAATTTTATCAATAGTATAAAATATTAGTATTAATAAAAGATATAAATCCTTTAAAAATAGTGTAACCTGTTAACAAATTAGTTAAAAAGTTTTTTAATAAATCTAATTCTCACTATTATTTTGCAGCCGCTGATTGTGTAAGGCATCAAATCCAGTGGTCTATATTCCGTAAAAGCTATTTTATTACATCCGACCAATCAATAGATGTAGTGCATGGTAGTCGTATCAATGATAGCTGCCTGGGAAATTTATATTACATTCATCATAAGTTGTAGTGTTAGTTAAATTGTTAGTTCTCACAAATGTAATCAGCTCGCTGTGATATGATGATGTGTATTGTAAGAAATACAAATATAGTTATTTAATAATTCAAATTAGCAATACAATACGATATGAAATTATGTAACACATCACTTTAAAATTAATAAAGTTCCTCAATTCTGTTGAATAAAGAAAAGATTGCAAAAGGACTCATATTAGCAATTCTGAATTTCAAACTAAGTTCTAAACCTACTTAAAACCAATCAAACGACAATGACTTTATAGTCATAAAGAATAACTAATACGGGGGACCATGAGGATTAGGGTTAAACAAACAATCGCTAGGATTAGGATTAAACAACCAATCAGATTGTTTTTTGCGTCATCATGGTTAGAGTTCTTCGGTTGGTGTGTGTGATAATTATGTTCACGTTAGTCGTAATCACGAGTATAATAAGGATAACCAGATACAAGAAGTTGGTAATTATGAGAATAAAAAGTATCATATATATTCTAGCTGAGGATTCTGAGTAGGATTATAATTATAAAAGGGATGATTGTGTTCTGACAGCCGATAACGAAAAGAATAGCTATGTTCTTATGGCGGACTAGTGTTTCGAGATAATGAATTTTGAATTGTTAAAAGTATGTTCATGCGAATAGTGGTTCGGAGATACTGTAGACACATTAGAATTATCTTGATTTTTATCTTCATTTAGGTATGAGAGATTGGTGGAACATTGAGGCTTTGAGACATCTCTGAGATATTGACGGTTTGGAATATCTCTGGGATCTCGAGGCAGACACTCAAGCTATCAATCTGGTCCGTGTACTTAAAAAGAAAGAAGCAATACGTAAATAATAACAGATATATGAAAATATATTATGATACAAAAATTATGTATGATAACTAAAAAAAGTACAAATCATACTAAAAAATTATAAATATAAACAAATTAATAACATGTGTTATAATGTTCGTTAAGGGAAAAAAAATTCTTTCTAATAAGAGTTTAAGAAAAAGAAAAATACAAATCAGAGTGTAATTTAATTAACTACTTACTTTAAAGCAAAATCATTATATATATTACTAGAAACATGATTAAAGACTGTAACATTAATTAGAATAAAAACTCAATTGAAAACTTGAGAAAATTGAGAATCAAACATAGCCTAATAAAAATTGCGGAAAAAGGTTTGTTTACGTGCATAAAATAAATAATATACACTAGGACGGCGAGGACGAGAATTGCTGGTTTGGCTCCCATATATCCCGTCACTAATAATTTATTAAGCTTTGAAATAAATACAGTAATGGCGAGTCAGATTGATATTTATATATAGTGGTTGCATTTCTTAATTTTGGAAGAAGAAATCTGCCCTTTACAAGCAAGTAGAATTTCGGAAATTCTCTTCGTTATGAGAAAGTGAAAGAAGGAAGAAGAAAGTTTACTTATTAGGCCCACTCAAAAGTGAGGAAAAAAGTTCTCTTTCTCGGAATCAGACATTAATTGAGCCGGCAGTTCTAGCAAAATTGAGTAATGCAGGCGTATGAATTGGCGTCCTTGCTTAATCATTATAGGGAACCAAACGTAACGAAAAAAATTATTTTGATTTTATCAAAAAAAATTAATTATATGATTGAAATTAAGAGATGAACCACTTGGTCACTATTATAACTACTGCAAATGGACGCACATTGGAGGAATACAATTTCCTTACTTAGCATTCTCAGCCAATAAATAGATATATTTTGAGGTATAACCAACATTGATTCATTGTGGGGCAAAACATTTAAATAAGAGATGGACTACAATCTTATTGATCTTGATTTCTATTTTATCCTCTCTTTGATTATTATTTGAGATACTCACTTGTTAGAGAAATAATTATTAAGTTGTTACCATAAGATAAGAATATTGAGATTTTTGATGTTGGTAACCTCTAATATTATCTAGAGAAATATTTGTACTGTAATCTCATTAATATAGTGAAAGATTATATTAGACTACGATCTCGTGATTTTAACCGCTTTAGGTTTTCTATGTAAAAATTTGTGTCTTTTGTGGTTGGGTTTTGCTTTGGATTTATTGGTTTATTTTTCTGCCTATTTATTTGTGATACACATCCTATTTTAATCACACAAAAAGAAAAAGAATTTTTTTTTTCGTTTAATTTGTAGTTATTTGTGATAATCCCTTTCTCAACAGTCAGAAATTGAAACTCACAGAAATGCGGTTATGATGGCGATGACGTCTTCCTAATGATGAAGAATTGATTTGATGATCATCGGGATGAGGAGGATTAAAGAAAATGGCGGCCCTGTTGAGCTACAGAAGAAGGTTTGTTATGGTTTTTTCTTTTTTTTGGCTTATATATTATCATTAAAAATTAGTTTAATAACATTTAAAAAAAAGTAATCTGGTCCGGGTTTCATAAATATAGGTTCAGTTCAACCCAGATTCAAAACCTAGATAAATCCATGTTTAGAGAACACTACCAGATTCCACATAATATTTTCATTGGGTACAAGAGGAATTCAATCCAATTCGTTTAGGTGCGAACTCCACAACAGCCACAACATGGCTTCCGAATAGATACTTGCAATTACCATAAGATGCACCTACTAGGCAAACTTAATTGCATGGTGTGCGACTGCCCACACTTTCAGAAACTTACCCTTAAACCTTGGGAGAAAACGAAGTTAATTTCAATTTTCAATAAACTAATTAAATTAAAATTACTATTCTCAAATTGAAACCTCCACGGCCTTTTTTTCTCTTTCTCTCTCCTGCTCTTCTTTTTCACGCGCGCGCACACAATAAGGCAGCAGCTTTCAGTTGTTGTTATAGGCAAATTTCATTTGCCCCCTTCAATGTTTCTTTAATTACTCAATTACCCAAACTTATTAAACTTTAGGCTTAAGCCACCCAAATGAATGGACCCAACAAATCTACTCCTCCAGATCATGTGGGAGGGCACCACCAAGCCCTCTTTCTGCATACAACTTTTCAACTTCTTCTTAGTTAATGACTTTGTCATCATATTTGACCTATTCTTCGTTGTGTGTATCTTCTCAACCTACAATTGTTTCTTTTCAAGCACGTCTCGTATCTACTAATACCTCCCATCAATATGCTTGAATTTCGAATGCTATGTCGAATTCTTTGCCAAGTAAATGGTACTCTGACAGTCGCAATACACAATAAAGTTATCTTACTTCACCTAACTCTTGTAGGAAATTCTTCATCCATAAGGTTTTTTTACAACCTTCCGTGATTACAATATACTTTGCTTCAGTGGTAGATAAGGCAACACATTGTTGAAGTCTGGACTGCCATGAGACTGCTCCCCCTGCAAAGGTGAGCAAATATCCTGATAGAGATTTTTTCGAATCAACATCTCTTGTTATATCTGCATCTGTGTACACTTGTAACACATATTTGTCACCACCAAAACATAAACATGCCTTGGAAGTGCTTCTTAGATATCTGAGAATCCACTTCACTACTGTCCAGTGTTCTTTGCTCAGATTAGAGAGAAACCGACTAACTACACCAATTGTATGAGCAATAACTGGTCTTGTACAAACCATGGCGTATATCAAACTACCAACTGCTGAAGCATAAGGAACTCCTTTCATCTCTTGCTTCTCTTTAATAAAATTTATTCATAAGAAAATCAAATCAGGGGAGGATCTTAATCCATATATAGGGATCACGATCCTTTTCTAATCTTTTGTAGATTTTGTGCCACCTATATTTTAGTGCTAGTAATAATGTAATGAAAAATAAGTAATATAATATATAATGGAAAATAAATTATTAGGGAAAGTGAATAAGATATAACGTTTTCGAAAATGGAAAAGGGTAAAGGAGTAAGTTTAAGGCCTTGTTTTGTCGTGAGTTTGGGCCTAGGTCCAGAAGAGGTTGACTCACCGGCCGCTTCTAACATCCTTTTTAAAGAATGACCCTACTAGCGGCCCACCTTATCCTTGTAAAGCCCCGTCATTGTCCATAAAAAACCCCGTCTTTTTGTATTTATAGTTTAGTGACTAAATAAAATTACAGTCAAGGACATGTAGAAGTCTAACTAAATTAAATCCTGATTCATTTTTTAAAAAAAATCTCATTTAACAACAAATCTTAAACACTTTGCAAAATGTACGCTTGTAAGTATAACTTTTTTATTATTATTTTTGAGGATTTTAACTCAAAAACCCTTTTGTCATTGTTATTTAATTTGCACAAAATTAGAGACGGAAAGAAAAATTCATTAGGTTGGCAGAGGTATTTAAAAATCTTTGTTACTGAACTTATTTTGGTTAAGTTAATATATACTCAAAAAACCAATTGAACTGTTAATGAACGTAAAAAAGATATAATAATGAAAGGAGATGAACTGAAAATTTGAAGATATAAATCGGAAAAAAAATTGTCTTTAAATCTATAATATATTTATTGGCAATCTACGTAAAATAAAGGTTTCAAATAATAAAAAAAAAAGTTCGGAAGGCATTAAAGTATTTAATGTAACTCTATTTGTCTATTTATTAATTTTAAATAAATACAGATTCATTAATGCAAAAATGGTGTTTGATGAGAAAATTAGAGAGGTACCAATGGCTTAAATTCCTTTTAGAACTCTTAAGAAATCTTGGTTTTGGGCAGGTTATTTGAGCCCATAATTTTACTCACTACACCCATATTTTAATAAAATGGTGGGTTAAAATTCCTTCCTATGCCTATTTTAAAAATTAAATTCATTATAAAAATTTTAAAATTTTGAAAATCTCAAAATTAACCTTCAGTAATATATTTTTCTTTTGACCTTACAATTGCATATTTGCATTCCACTCTCACATTTTGTAAACTAAATTCTCGATTTTATTCTCTTTTGAATTTTTTTTTTTTAACCTTTCTTAGTAGATTATGATATCTATTTCATACTTTCTATGTATAAGAATTTTTTTTTTGTAATATTCATTAACTTTTATGTTTGGTAAAAATTAATTTTTGATATTTATTTACTTTCATGGCTGACAAAAAGCTTATTGATGTTAATGAAATACTAACTAGGCAACCCAAGGGGGGTGAATTGGGATTTTAAAATTTAATCTAAGCAAATCACACAATAATTTAATCTGCCTTGATGGAATAAAAAATAATAAATTCAATAACGCACAATAATGAGAAAGTAAGGGAAGAGAAAGCAAACTCAAGAATTTTTACGTGATTTGGTTATTCCCGCCTATATCCACGCCTTCAACCAACCCAAGCTTGAGGATTTCACTATCCAAGCCTTCCAAAGTTTCAAAAGTTTACAATTGACTTCCAGGATATCAATGAACCTTTACAACAAAGAGATTATCTCCCAATTTCTTTACTCAAGTGTCTCACACACTTAAACACTCATAAATTTATGAGAAAATGAATATTACAATCAAATACTCTCTTAAAGAGTAGATTTATAAAATGAAGAACAAAGATGATTCAAGAAATGATAATTTACGAAATTGAAGCTCAATATATATTGTGTGCACTTGTTTATGCTTGTAAAAATTACCAAAAATGAATTGGTTTTGAATTTATATAGTTTGAGCTCAAAAACTACCCGTTATTCACTTTTTGTTGATAACCAGCTTACCATTTATGGAATCCAGTTAGCCGCTTTTATGTTACCGTTATGATAAAAATTTGAATTTCAGAACATCCGGCATGACGCTTACGATATCCGGATAGCCGTTTATGCTCCACAAGCTTGTTGTTCAACAACCGGATTGCTGCTTACCAAATCCGAATAGCTGCTTTTCATCCGAAGAGTTTCTGCCCAATATTAGGCTAGCCGCTTAGCACATCCGGTTCAACAATATGTTAGCCTTATCTACTTCACGATAAGAAAGGTACAATGCACCGTTTTCTAAAGTTATAGTTTGACCCTAAACTTTTTATAACTGTAATATGACCCAAAACGTTATAAAATTTACAAATAAGTTTAATTTCAGAATTTCTAAATAATACTTTGTGAATCTCAAAATTTTTTGAAATTATGATATGGCCTAAAATATTATGAAACTTTTCAAATAAGTCCTTATCTAAAATTTCAAGGAATACTTGTTGATTTCAAAGTTTTCAAAATTCTTTCAATTAAGTTATATGCAGAAAGAGGGCTTGGTGGTGCCCTCCCACATGATCTGGAGGAGTAGATTTGTTGGGTCCATTCATTTGGGTGGCTTAAGCCTAAAGTTTAATAAGTTTGAGTAATTGAGTAATTAAAGAAACATTGAAGGGGGCAAATGAAATTTGCCTATAACAACAACTGAAAGCTGCTGCCTTATTGTGTGCGCGCGCGTGAAAAAGAAGAGCAGGAGAGAGAAAGAGAAAAAAAGGCCGTGGAGGTTTCAATTTGAGAATAGTAATTTTAATTTAATTAGTTTATTGAAAATTGAAATTAACTTCGTTTTCTCCCAAGGTTTAAGGGTAAGTTTCTGAAAGTGTGGGCAGTCGCACACCATGCAATTAAGTTTGCCTAGTAGGTGCATCTTATGGTAATTGCAAGTATCTATTCGGAAGCCATGTTGTGGCTGTTGTGGAGTTCGCACCTAAACGAATTGGATTGAATTCCTCTTGTACCCAATGAAAATATTATGTGGAATCTGGTAGTGTTCTCTAAACATGGATTTATCTAGGTTTTGAATCTGGGTTGAACTGAACCTATATTTATGAAACCCGGACCAGATTACTTTTTTTTAAATGTTATTAAACTAATTTTTAATGATAATATATAAGCCAAAAAAAAGAAAAAACCATAACAAACCTTCTTCTGTAGCTCAACAGGGCCGCCATTTTCTTTAATCCTCCTCATCCCGATGATCATCAAATCAATTCTTCATCATTAGGAAGACGTCATCGCCATCATAACCGCATTTCTGTGAGTTTCAATTTCTGACTGTTGAGAAAGGGATTATCACAAATAACTACAAATTAAACGAAAAAAAAAATTCTTTTTCTTTTTGTGTGATTAAAATAGGATGTGTATCACAAATAAATAGGCAGAAAAATAAACCAATAAATCCAAAGCAAAACCCAACCACAAAAGACACAAATTTTTACATAGAAAACCTAAAGCGGTTAAAATCACGAGATCGTAGTCTAATATAATCTTTCACTATATTAATGAGATTACAGTACAAATATTTCTCTAGATAATATTAGAGGTTACCAACATCAAAAATCTCAATATTCTTATCTTATGGTAACAACTTAATAATTATTTCTCTAACAAGTGAGTATCTCAAATAATAATCAAAGAGAGGAGGATAAAATAGAAATCAAGATCAATAAGATTGTAGTCCATCTCTTATTTAAATGTTTTGCCCCACAATGAATCAATGTTGGTTATACCTCAAAATATATCTATTTATTGGCTGAGAATGCTAAGTAAGGAAATTGTATTCCTCCAATGTGCGTCCATTTGCAGTAGTTATAATAGTGACCAAGTGGTTCATCTCTTAATTTCAATCATATAATTAATTTTTTTTGATAAAATCAAAATAATTTTTTTCGTTACGTTTGGTTCCCTATAATGATTAAGCAAGGACGCCAATTCATACGCCTGCATTACTCAATTTTGCTAGAACTGCCGGCTCAATTAATGTCTGATTCCGAGAAAGAGAACTTTTTCCTCACTTTTGAGTGGGCCTAATAAGTAAACTTTCTTCTTCCTTCTTTCACTTTCTCATAACGAAGAGAATTTCCGAAATTCTACTTGCTTGTAAAGGGCAGATTTCTTCTTCCAAAATTAAGAAATGCAACCACTATATATAAATATCAATCTGACTCGCCATTACTGTATTTATTTCAAAGCTTAATAAATTATTAGTGACGGGATATATGGGAGCCAAACCAGCAATTCTCGTCCTCGCCGTCCTAGTGTATATTATTTATTTTATGCACGTAAACAAACCTTTTTCCGCAATTTTTATTAGGCTATGTTTGATTCTCAATTTTCTCAAGTTTTCAATTGAGTTTTTATTCTAATTAATGTTACAGTCTTTAATCATGTTTCTAGTAATATATATAATGATTTTGCTTTAAAGTAAGTAGTTAATTAAATTACACTCTGATTTGTATTTTTCTTTTTCTTAAACTCTTATTAGAAAGAATTTTTTTTCCCTTAACGAACATTATAACACATGTTATTAATTTGTTTATATTTATAATTTTTAGTATGATTTGTACTTTTTTTAGTTATCATACATAATTTTTGTATCATAATATATTTTCATATATCTGTTATTATTTACGTATTGCTTCTTTCTTTTTAAGTACACGGACCAGATTGATAGCTTGAGTGTCTGCCTCGAGATCCCAGAGATATTCCAAACCGTCAATATCTCAGAGATGTCTCAAAGCCTCAATGTTCCACCAATCTCTCATACCTAAATGAAGATAAAAATCAAGATAATTCTAATGTGTCTACAGTATCTCCGAACCACTATTCGCATGAACATACTTTTAACAATTCAAAATTCATTATCTCGAAACACTAGTCCGCCATAAGAACATAGCTATTCTTTTCGTTATCGGCTGTCAGAACACAATCATCCCTTTTATAATTATAATCCTACTCAGAATCCTCAGCTAGAATATATATGATACTTTTTATTCTCATAATTACCAACTTCTTGTATCTGGTTATCCTTATTATACTCGTGATTACGACTAACGTGAACATAATTATCACACACACCAACCGAAGAACTCTAACCATGATGACGCAAAAAACAATCTGATTGGTTGTTTAATCCTAATCCTAGCGATTGTTTGTTTAACCCTAATCCTCATGGTCCCCCGTATTAGTTATTCTTTATGACTATAAAGTCATTGTCGTTTGATTGGTTTTAAGTAGGTTTAGAACTTAGTTTGAAATTCAGAATTGCTAATATGAGTCCTTTTGCAATCTTTTCTTTATTCAACAGAATTGAGGAACTTTATTAATTTTAAAGTGATGTGTTACATAATTTCATATCGTATTGTATTGCTAATTTGAATTATTAAATAACTATATTTGTATTTCTTACAATACACATCATCATATCACAGCGAGCTGATTACATTTGTGAGAACTAACAATTTAACTAACACTACAACTTATGATGAATGTAATATAAATTTCCCAGGCAGCTATCATTGATACGACTACCATGCACTACATCTATTGATTGGTCGGATGTAATAAAATAGCTTTTACGGAATATAGACCACTGGATTTGATGCCTTACACAATCAGCGGCTGCAAAATAATAGTGAGAATTAGATTTATTAAAAAACTTTTTAACTAATTTGTTAACAGGTTACACTATTTTTAAAGGATTTATATCTTTTATTAATACTAATATTTTATACTATTGATAAAATTCAACGGTGCACATTAGTTACATTATTGATGTTGTACAAAAATAGCAGCATCATAGAATAACCCTTACAATTACAATTGCAATTCTAAATAAGGATTGCAATTAAATCTGTTGAAGTTTTTTCTAAATGAAAATAATTATTCATTAATGAGACAAATAATCATCACAAGATAACAAAGCTGTGAGCTCCAAAGGAGCTTCACTTAACCAAATACAACGATTTGGCTTCAGCAATGCCAATTTAGACAACTTGTGAGTTGTGAGCCACTAAATTACAATATCTGGGGACAAACTTAAACACAACATTATCAATATTTTTAGCCAGATTTTGAATCTCATCAACTAGCCATCCAATCTCAATCTAATCTTACTCCAACTTGTGATCTTGCTAGTGATCAACCTAATCACATTTTGCAAACTCGATTCGATAATTAAGGGATAAAGCCCTAAATTTGGCCATTTTTAGACCTTCATAAATAGCAAGTGCTTTAACAAATTCAATATCATCTAGGAAATGATATCTTTAAGTCGCTACAGCCATGACTCCTCCTTGAGAGTTCTTTACAATTGCTCCTAAGCCAACCAATCCTCTATTATAATTTACAATTGCATCTACGTTCATTTTATACCAAGGAACATTAGGGGGAACCAATGTCGAATGGAACATTTTCCTCTCAAGACCGACTGGTCTGAAGAGTTGGAGAGATCTATAAGAATGCAACAGATCCACTACTCTGTTATAGGTTAATAATGGACAACAATTTCCTCTTCCAAACATCCAATTATTCCTTGAACTCCAAATAATCTAAGCTATCACCTTAAACAAGCCATAATCATCTTTATTACCCTTTTCTATTATAGACCAGGCCATCTCCTTAAAGCTTAAGTGAGGAATTTCCCATAAAGCACCAAAAAAATAGAGCTTCTATATCTTTTTAGCACAATCACACTTTACTAGAGCAAGCATAGTAACCTCACAATGAAGTTTACATCTAGGGCACCAAGATTCAATCATGATTTTTCTCTTATAGAGATTTTCGTAAGTTGGTAGTTGAAAGAAAGTTATATTTAATGCATAATCATTGTAAGCTGAGTTTTTTAATATAAATAAAAAATGTACAGATTGCTCTAATCCTTTGATTTTGTTTATCACACAAACCTATAAACTTCTAAAGAGATTACAATTATCAACATTTATCAAGTAAAGCACCCAAGTGGTTTATAATTCATTAAATGGAGACTTTGTACAACACACGTGTCATCACGTGCATGAGGAAGAATGCAACATGATGTAAGATAAACAAATGTTAACCAGGTGTAGTTGTATTATTACACCCCTACAAGGCAGGTGTTTCGTCCTGTACACTAGCCTCAATCGTGAAGTAACAAATGGAGTACTGGGAAGGAGCTGATTTTCAAATGATCTACTAAAAGGAAAACAATGATTTTTATTATTGTGACGAGACACACATGCCTCGAATACACTTGGTCTTACATGGCTGAAAGTAGTTTAACATAGTTTTCAAAATTTCATTCGAGGGATGACCTAAAAGCTTATGCCAGTGATTTAGATTAGGCTTTGTTATGATGTTACGTAACTTCATATTGTGTTGTATTGCTAATTTGGATTATTATATAACTACTTTTGTATTTCGTACAATTCATATCATCATATCACAGTGAGCTAATTACGTTGGTGAGAACTAACAATTTAACTAACACTACAACTTACGATGAATATAATATAAAATTCCCAAGCCGCTGTCATTGATACGACTACCATGCACTACATCTATTGATTAGTCGGATGTAAAAAAGTAGCTTTTACAGAATATAGACCACTGGGTTAGCTGCCTTACACAATCAGCGGCTGCAAAATAGTAGTTACAAGTAGAATTTCAATTCTAATAACAATAGTAATTACAATAACAATTGTAATTGCAATTCCATCAATAATTTCAATTGTTATTAAATAATATTTAATAACAATTACAATAACAATAGCAATAACAAAATTGTAATTGTAACAACAATTAGAATAACAATTGTACTCACAACTTTTTTAATGATACAATTGTAATTACAATTTCACGTACCATTGCTATAACAATTGTATTCTTAATTGTAATTAAAACTACAGGTATAGTTGCAATTACACAAGAACAATTACATAGCCGTAACAATTACAATTACAACTTCTATTACAATGACAATTACAATTCCTATCGCAATTATAATTCCAATTCCAACTATAATTACATATTCCAACTAAAATTCCTATTACAACTACAATTTCAAATTTTCAATTACAATGTCAATGGTAATTCCAATTAGCGTTACAGTTCGAATTTTAGTTCATTGACTAATTCCAATTTCAATTGCAATTTATATTAAAATAATAATTAATTCCTATTACAATTATAATTATGGATTTTTCTATGAGACTATATAAATTTTTACATAATGGGATTATAACTCTGGCTTTTCTTCTTTTAATTTACAAAAAAACTTTTTAACTAATTTGTTAACAGGTTAAAATATTTTTGAATGATTTATATCTTTTATTAATACCAATATTTTATTATATTGATCAAAATTCAACAATGCACATTAGTTACATTATTGATGTTGTAAAAAAATAGCAGTATCATAGAATAACCCTTACAATTACAATTGCAATTCTAAATAAGGATTAAAATTAAATCTGGTGAAGGGTTTTCTAAATGAAAATAGCTATTCATTAATGAGACAAATAATAATCACAAGATAATAAAGTTGTGAGCTCCAAAGGAGCTTCACTTAACCAAATACAACAATAATTGCTTCAGCAATGCCAATTTAGACAACTTGTGAGCCACTAAATTACAAACTCTAAGGACAAACTTAAATAGAACATTAGCAATCTCAATCTAATCTTACTCCAACTTGTGAGCTTGCCAGTGATCAACCTAATCACATTTTGCAAACTTGATTCGATAATTAAGGGATAAAACCCTATTAATATGGCCATTTGTAGACCTTCATAAATAGTAAGTGCTTCAACAAATTCAGCATTATCTAGTAAATGATATCTTTAAGTCGCTACAGCCATGACTCCTCCTTGAGAGCTCTTTATAATTGCTCCTAAGCCGACCAAACCTCTATTATAATTTACAACTGCATCTACATTCATTTTATACCAAGGAACATTATGGGGAACCAATGTCGAATAGAACAGTTTCCTCTCAAGACCAACTGGTCTGAAGAGTTGGAGAGATCTATAAGAATGCTATAGATCCACTACTCTGTTATAGGTTAATAATGGACGACAATTTCCTCTTCCAAATATCCAATTATTCCTTGAACTCCAAATAATCTAAGCTATCACCTTAAACAAGTCATAATCATCTCTATTATCCTTTTCTATTACAGACCAGGCTAGCTCCTTGAAGCTTAAGTGAGGAATTTCCCATAAAGCACAAAAAAATAGAGCTTCTATATCTTTTTAGCACAACCACACTTTACTAGAGCATGCATATATAGTAGCCTCACAATGAAGTTTACATCTAGGGCACCAAGGCTCAGTCATGATTTTTCTCTTCTAGAGATTTTCGTAAGTTGGCAGCTGAAAGAAATTTATATGCATAGTCATTGTAAAGCTGAGTTTTTTAATATAGATACAAAACTTATAGATTGCTCTAATCCTATGATTGTGTCTATCACACAAACCATAAACTTCTAAAGAGATTACAGTTATTAACATTTATCAAATGAAGCGCCCAACTAGTCTACAATTCATTAAATTGAGACTTTGTACAACACGCGTTATGACATGCATGAGGAAGAATGCAACATGATGTAAGATAAACAAATGTTAACCAGGTGTAGTTGTGTTATTACACCCCTACAAGGTAGGCGTTTCATCCTGTACATTAGCTTTAATCGTGAAGCAACAAATGGAGTATTGGGAAGACCTTCATTAAGTGTGTCCGAAGTTGATTTTTAAATGATCTACTAAAAGGAAAACGGTGATTTCTATTGCTATGACAAGACACACATGCCTCGAATGAACTTAGTCTTACATGGCTGAAAGGAGTTTAACATAGTTTTCAAAATTTCATTGGAGGGGACCTAAAAGCTTATGCCAATGATTTAGATTAGACTTTATTATGATGAAAGAATAAGCAGAGAAAGATCTATTGGAAGGAAGGCATTTGGGCCACTCGTAAACCCCCCTCTCTATTTTAGCCTTGCAGTAGAATTGCTCCTATGCTCAAGTCCTTGACATAAAAAAGTGGGGAAGAATTCAATAGAGGTGTTATTAGATTCAAGTTTAGACAATGCTCAAACTTGATCGTCGTCACTACCTTGGTCACATATCTGCGGGATTATCTGCAGTCTTAATTTTCTGAAGAACAATCTTCCCCTCATCAACAATTTCCCACACAAAGTGAAATCGTACATCAATATGCTTTGTATGTGCATAATAAACCTAGTTCTCTATTAATTGAATAACACTTTGACTATCACAATAAACATTAATGTGCTCCTGTGTCAATACCAAGTTTTTAAGTAAACCTTGTAACCAAATAGTCTCTTTAACAGCCTCTGTAATTTCCATGTACTCAGCCTCTATGGTCGACAGTACAACTGTAGACTGTAATATAGACTTCCAACTGATTGGTCCTCCAGCAAAAGTAAATGCATATTCGGTGGTTGACCATCGTTTGTCCAAATTACCAGTATAATCAGAATCGACGTATCCGATCACATTTTGACCAAGTGTATCATCTCGCTCAAACAGTAAGCCAACATCTACGGTCTTCTGAATGTACCGTAGAATTCATTTCACAGCTTGCCAATGTCCTTTACCAGGATTATGTATATACCTGCTCACTATACCAACTGCATGTGAAATGTTAGGCCTTGTACACACCATTGTATACATCAAGCTACCCACTGCATTTGAATATGGAACTTGTAACATGTATTCTCGTTCTGCATTTCTCGAAGAAGATAGTTGTGTAGAAAGTTTGAAATGAGAAGCCAACGGGGTGCTCACAGGTTTTGTCTGCTCAGTCATGCCAAACTACTGTAGTACCTTCTTCAAATATTGCTTCTGAGACAAGCTTACTTTGCCACGAGCTCTATCTCTATATATCTCTATGTCAAGAATCTTTTTAGCTTCATACAGATCTTTCATCTCAAACTCTTGATTGAGATGAGTCTTCAACTTCTCAATCTCATCTTTGTTCTTCGATGCTATTAGCATATCATCGACATACAATAGCAAATAAATGAAAGATCTTTCTTGTAACTTGCGAAAATACATACAATGATCAAATTTATAAATCGATCAAATCGCTTGTATCACTGCCTCGGAGATTGTTTCAACCCATAAAGCGACTTTTTCAATTTGCAAACTAAATTTTCTTTTCTAGCAACCTTAAATCCATCTGGCTGAGTCATGTAGATTTCCTCTTCTAAATCACCGTGTATAAATGCAGTTTTTACATCAAGTTAAACTAGTTCAAGATCAAATTGCGCAACCATGGCTAGCAAATTTTGAATAGACGAATATTTCACAACTGGAGAAAATACCTCATTATAGTCTATTCCTTCCTTCTGAGCGTAACCCTTCGCTACTAATCTAGCGTTGTATCGAATATCATTTTTACGAGAAAATCCTTCTTTCTTTGCATATACCCATTTGCACCCAATTGCCTTCTTCTCCTTGGGCAGTGTAACTAACTCCCAAGTTTCATTTTTGTCAAAGATTGTATTTCTTCGTTTATTGCTTTTTTCCACTGTATACTTTTTGGGTTACTTACTGCTTCTCTGTAAGTGGAAGAAACATCATCATCTACAATTGGAAGTGCATAGGCCACCATATCAACAAAGCGAGCAGGTCTGCGAATCTCTCTACGTGGCCTTCTATATGCAATTGAATCTTGTTGCTGTGAATGTTCTTGAGTCAGAACCTCTTTATCATCTTCGGTCTCATCGACACCAACTGGATCAACTTTAGCATTTTCAAAGTTCACCTGCTGTAAAGTGCTACTGGTCTTGTCATCCTCTTGAGAATCATTTTGTTTCAACGTGGCTGATTCTTCAAAAGTTACATCTCTACTGAAAATAATCTTCTTTGTAACAGGACACCAGAGTCGTTATCCTTTTACTCCACCAGTTATACCCATGAACAATGCTTTCTTTGCTCTTGGGTCTAACTTTGATTCGTTTACATGATAATAAGCAGTGGAACTAAAAACATGTAAAGAATCATAATTAGTAGCAGGATTACCAGTCCACATATCTATGGGTGTTTTGCCCTCAATTGCAGCTGATGGCAAACGGTTGATCAGATGGCATGCATATACAACTGCCTCAACCCAAAGCTCTTTGCTCAATCCAACATTGGACAACATATACCGAACGAAGTCTTTTGTGGTGTATCTCGAACAGTTCATGCGTTCTGCCACCCCATTCTGTTGTGGTGTATCTCGAACAGTGAAGTGTCGCACAATGCCCTCATCTTGGCATATTTGAAGAAATTGATCATTCTTGTACTCACCACAATTGTCTGAGCAAAGTCTTTTGACCTTTCGATCAGTCTGAGTCTCGACTATTTTATTCTATTTTAGAAATATGCCTAAAACTTCATTCTTATTTTTCATCAAATACACCACACTTTTCTTGAATAATCATCAACAAAAGTAAAAAAATAGTGCATACCTCCTAAAGAAGTTGATTTGGTAGATCCCCACACATCACTGTGATCATAGTCCAGAATCCCTTTTGTGTCATGAATTGTTGCACCAAACTTTACCCTTGTCTGCTTGCCCAGAACACAATGTTAACAAAATTCTAATTTGCAAGAATTACACCTTTCAATAAGCCTTACTTCACCAAAGTCTGCAAATCTTTTTCACCAGCATTTCCCAAACGTATATGCCACAACTTGGTTGCTTCTGAATCTGCATCTTTCCAGAAACTGTTGATGCTGATCCAATAACTGTACTTCCTTAAAAATATTACAAGCTATTTCTTTTTGTTCCTTTCATCACCGTCAGCGTTCCAGAAACTACCTTCAACAATCCATCTCTCAAAGTGATTGTGAGACCTTTAGATTCTAGGACTCCTAATGAGATGAAATTTTTTTTTAAGCTTGGTACATAGCGAACGTCCGTTAAGACTTGGATTGAGCCATCATGATTCTTTAATTAGACTATACTTATTCCCATGGTTTTAAAATCAGTGTCATTACCCATAAAAACAACTCCACCGTCTAGCTGCTTGAAGCTATAAAAACCAGTCCTTATTAGGACATATATGATAAGTACAATTCGAATCCAAAATCCACTCATTTAAGTGACATATCAATGTCATGCCAACCAGACTAAAGTCTGACTCCTCATCATGCTCTGCTACACATGCATCGGAAGTATCCTTGCCTTTTTGTAACTTAGGACAAATCTTTTTTCAATGCCCTTTCTCTCGACAAAAACCACATTCATCTTTGGCAGGTCTCTCTTTAGACTTACTCCTTTTTTCCAGGTTTGTGGCTTTGAGAACGACCTTGGGCTATTAATCCTTCTGCAATTATATCTCTGTGATCCTTTCTGTCTTTCTTTCTGGTCTCAGAATTGTACAACGCACTACATACAGCATCGAATGTGACACTGGCCTTCCCATAAAGCAAAATGGTGGTGAGATGATCATATTTATCAGGAAGGGAATTCAACAACAACAATGCCTTATCTTCATCTTCAAATCTCTCATCCAGATTTAGTAAATCTGCCAATATCTTGTTGAATGCGTTCACATGGTCATTCATTGACATGCCAAGTGTATATGTAAATCGATAGAGTTTCTTCTTCATATCTGCCAATATCTTGTTGAATGCGTTCACATGGTCATTCATTGACATGCCAAGTGTATATGTAAATCGATAGAGTTTCTTCTTCATATCTGCCAATATCTTGTTGAATGCGTTCACATGGTCATTCATTGACATGCCAAGTGTATATGTAAATCGATAGAGTTTCTTCTTCATATAAAGCTTATTTTCAAGGCTTTTCTTTATATACTTTTCTTCCAGTGTCTCCCACAATTTCTTTGCTAATGTCTCCCTCATGAAAAAGTATTTCTGATCTTTAGCCAGGCATCAACGAATAGTACCACATGTCTATCTATTGATCTTTATCCATTCCCTGTTTTCCATCATGTCAGGCATCACTTCAAGAGCAATGTCCAACTCTTCAAACTTTGTATTAGTCATAAGACATCCAAACCTCACATTGCCACATACCAAAATTATTGGTACCATCGAATTTCTCCACTTCAAACTTTGTATTAGTCATAATAGTCCTCGCTGATGAAGACGACGATGACGCATCTACCATCTTTCTTAATTTAAATGATCAGTGTCTTCAACAACTATTTACACTTAAAAAACAGCCTCTATGATGTTTATTTCGTGTGAATAAATGCACTAGGAAAGTTCCCAAGAGAATGGAGGGGTTACAACGGTCCCACTTAAAACCCAGACTTCTTAGGCTCTTATTACTTTGTTAACAGAACTTTCCTAGACATACAAAAATACAAACTACTTACAATAGACTATCTCCCAAATATAAATGGCAGTCTCCATCGTATTAATGAACAATATCGTATATGTGAATAGTACCGTATATGTGAACAGTACTATATACGTAAACAATGTCCGTATGCCCCAAACACGAACCTTCGGCTCTGATACGAATTGTTGCGAAAATGCATGGTTGAGCAATTACTAATATTGCGACTTCTGGAGAAATATAAATGTGGTGAAAAAATGCAAAGAAAATAGGACACAATAATTTACGTGGTTTGGTGTAATGCCTACATCTACAGACAAAAACTGGAAGATAATTTTATTAATAATAGGACTTTACAAAAGTGAAAAAAACTCTCAAAAAATCCAATATCCAATACACTCAAATTCCTTTACCACCTAAGGAATTTCTTTACCAAAACTCACTTGGAAATCTTACAAATTTGGATGATTTACAAATGAACAATGACCCTTCTATTTATAAGAACCGTAGCTTACCTACCACTTTCAATTGGGCTACAACTTGCCAAATTGACAAATTGAATTTAGAATGGAAAATCAATTTGGTGTGCAACAAAATCAACAACTTTGAAAAAATGAAAAAATCAATTGGCTTCTAGAAAACCATTATATTTTTTTCTCCATGCAACTTCAACAAAACCGTGCCACCAACCTTGCCTTTTGAAATTGGCAAGCCCACAAATTTTGCCTTTTGAAATTAGAAAGCCATTATTTGACTTTTCAACATCAGCAATATTATTTAAAAAGTTGGCGTCGTCATTGTTTTAGCAGTTACGGTGCCATCACCATTAAAGACAACGTCGAATGGTGACAAATTCCACACCACCCGTTTTATAGTTATATGATCTCTAAAATAGTACTAATTTTGTTGACCAAAGTAGATGATTGTAACGGCAACAACAAATTCGATCGTCTAACTACGGTGCATTAAGATTCACAACCACTTTAGTGATACCTGTCGGTTGATTGTGATTTTGTACAGTTGACGATGTACCTCACAGCCCCATCGGTATAAAGAGAAGTTAAGTTGTAGCCACTATTTATGGATGCATTTTCACTACATCATTTAGTTTTATCATTATATAGATCTAAAAAATTTTGAGTCTGATGGTACCTGAATCATCTTGATTTTACCAATTTAATCTCCATCTCAGAATAGTAATAACAAAGATATTAATTTATCATTATTTTTTGTTTGGGGTAAATTTAGAATGATATTTCCAGACTAATAAATGAATGGCACGTCAACAATCACAACGGTAAAATAAGCACAATACTTGGAGTAGTATAAAGATGTCATTTGGAAGAATTTGCTACAATATATGGGCTTGAAAATTAATGGTTAAGTTTGGATGCTTCAAGTTATTTATGAGAAAGAATATAAACCTAGTACAAAAGGTGTATTCTTGCTCTTTTTCCCCAAATATGACACATAGCCTTATAAACATCTTCTTCTTTTAACCTAAGCATGATATCTAGTTTTAACTTTTATGCACTCTCTTTACTACTAACCTTCACTATATAAATGTCTTATTCACCCAAATTAGGGCATGCTCTCTTATGCTATCACCTCTTTACCTCCTCTCCTCTGGTCTCACCACACACTCACTCTTTTTCCATCTTTTAGATCATCATTCACTTCTCTATTTTTTGGAGGTCATTTTTCATCTCCACCTTCATCATGTTCTCTACCTTATTATCACTCTCCATAACTTTATTCACCATCTTCATCTTTATCAAGACCAAACATCTCTACATAAATATCTAGCTTATTTTATTTATCTTGTATAATGTAAAATCTTATGTAACCTCTTATTTATACAATAGATTTGTGATTACTTGCTCCCGTGGATGTAGGATAAAGTCCGAACTATGTAAACATTGTGTTTTTATTGTATTTATGTTTGTTTTGGTGCATAGCCCACTTGCACTAAGTATTCAGTGAGACACCTGAGCTATCCCTCAAGTACATCTGG
Organism: Atalantia buxifolia; assembly: GCA_030444775.1. Classification (NCBI taxonomy): domain Eukaryota; kingdom Viridiplantae; phylum Streptophyta; class Magnoliopsida; order Sapindales; family Rutaceae; genus Atalantia; species Atalantia buxifolia. The sequence goes on from CM059839.1 coordinate 14,405,292, forward strand.
GCTACACCTAAACTAACATTGCCCCTCATATCAACTACTACAAGGCTCTACTAAGCTCTCTCTATTTTTCCTTAGACAACCATCTCAGTTAACTACGCATATTCCTTTAGTTCACCACCTACCCCAAACATTAGAAAAACATACCTAAACCCAAACTTAACAAAAGCTCCCACCAAATATAAATTTTATTTGCTTGAATCTGATTTAAGTTGGATCCATTAAGCACCACCCAATTGGTTTGAATCAGATCCTAGCAAAAATTTGGTGAAAACATTTTATATTATAGGAATTAGCTTTTAATATTAATGATTTAAAGAATATAAAGAAGTAAGTTTTTTAATTTAAAACATATTATTAATCATGTTATTAGTGTATTAATAATACATTAGTAACATTAAGGATGGCAAAATATGGGTTCGGGTCTGAGTTAAGCCTTCACAATTTTGAACTCGCATATTAATTTTGTTGTACCAAATCTGGATCTAAACCTGATTTTTTTGACTTCGGGTCTAGCCTGTGTTGAACCCGAAAAAATTTGGGTTCCTGAATTTCAGGTTTTAAACCCAGATTTAATCCAAGTGAAAAAAATCAAATATTGATTTCATGGTGTTTTTAGTGTTTATCTAGCTGTTACGATTTTAATATGTTGATATGCTCCAGATTTAAACACAAAAAGCAGCAAACACTACAAGAATTTTTAATATTTACAGCATCTTATATACAGCGTTTCATAAAGAAATGCTATGGTAAATAGTATAGATAGCGTTTTATTTTGAAACGCTTTTATAGATTATTAATTTTAAAATGCTAGAGAACTTATTTGTTACGCGCCACCCCACCTTTATTCCCTGCACTGTCCTATTAAAAATAACATTTGCTTTTAACCACTTAAAATAAACTCACGCTAAACTCACGACTTTGGGTTCACTCCTAAATTTAAAAAAAAAAAGGAATACAAACTCACGCTCTTCAATTTCAAAAGAAAAAAATAAACACTCATGAGATTCACTTTCATTCTTCACTAACAATCTTCATAATACACTGTCGATTAAAATACTCTTCATAATACATTTTCTTTTAACAGAACCAGGAAGATATCGCAAGGATTGTTTAGATCAACAAAATCTTATCGTTGAAATTGTAATAATCGCTGGAATTTCTTGTAAGTTTCTTCATTATCTCAGCTATATGTATTGATTAGGCAATTTTTTAGTTTCTTATAATTTCAAGTAATTTCAGTTTGGATGTTGATTTGAGAGAAATAAAAGTTGTCCTCAGCTTCACTCTCTGGTAACTTCTTGAGCTCTGATTTTGTTCCTTTTAATTTGGTTAAATTTTCACATGCACGTATTAATTAGGTTTTTTTTTTCTCAATTTCTTAAAATTTCAGGTAATTTCAGTTTGGGCATTGAAAAGAAAAGCTATATCTTTGGCTTTTTTTATCTGGTAATTACTTAGTCTCTTTGTTTATTCATTTAAATTTTGGCTATATTTTCAGCTGTATGTGTTCATTCAAGTACTTGGTTTCTTGTCATCTTCTCGCTATTTATTTTTAGTTGGAGTTAAAATTAAATATATGTTTGGGATGTGATTTTGGTACTTATTTGGCTGAATTTTGTTATTTTCTATGTATTGTTTAGTGCTTATTATTTTATTCCTTTAAATTGTAGTAGCATGTTATATATTAACAAGTGAAGGACTCGTAATGGATAAAACATGGGTGAATCTTCCAAGGTTTTTAACATGACCTGGTGTTATAAAAAAATTACATCAAGTAATATTGTAATCAAATAATTAAAGTGTAAAATTAATTTTGATCTGTAGATTTTCTAAGTAGTATAAGGATGGTGCTCGAAAGTTTGTCAACATGGCTTAAGCAAGTACAGGGGATGGTGATTATATCACTTGCCCTTGTGCTAAATGTCGAAATCTCCGTTCTCAACATGTTGACATTGTTTATGAACATTTGGTTATAACTGGAATGAATCCTAATTACACTACTTGGGTTCTCCATGGGGAAAGTCCAAGTGTGCATTTACAAAATACAGATTTGGAAATTTTTGATGCTTATGAGATTTATAAGGATACTTATGATGAGCCTAGTGAGGATGTTGATCGACCTAGTGATGCTTATGAGAACCCCAATGATCATGAAAGAGTATCTCATGAGAGAAAAGATGACGTTTCTCTTCAAAAGGATGATGTTGAAGCTCCTCTTTATCCTGGTTGTACAAAGTACACAAGGTTATTAACAGCTACAATTTTACTTAAACATAAGGTTGATAATGGTCCATCCAATAAAAGCTTTACAGAGTTACTTCAAATATTTAAAGATATTCTTCCTCTAGAGAATAGTATTCCAGATTCTATGTATTCAATAAAAAAGTTACTGAAGGAATTTGACATAGGATATGAAAAGATAGATGCATGCATTAATGATTGCTGTTTGTTTAGAAAAGAGAAAAAAGATATGGACACATGTCCAAAATGTGGTGCTTCTAGATAGAAAGTTAATCAACGCACTAATAAGATAAAAAAAAGTATTCCAATGAAGGTGCTGCGCTATTTTTCAATTATTCCTAGGTTTAGGAGGATGTTCAAGCCAGAAATAATAGTTGAGCAATTAATATGGCATGCCAAGAATCAAAGCCAAGATGGCAAGATGCGACATCCTGTTGATTCACCAGCATGGAAAACGATTGATAGGAAGTGGCCAGAATTTGCTTCAGATCCTCGAAACCTTAGACTTGGACTTGTAAGTGATGGATTTAATCTATTGCATGATCTTAGCTCTAGATATAGTTGTTGGCCAGTGATATTAGTGACATATAATCTTCCTCCATGGCTATGCATGTTGCAAGAAAATTTAATGTTGACCTTATTAATTCCAGGTCCAAAACAACCTGGAAATGATATTGATGTATATTTGGAGCCACTTGTAGAGGATTTGAATGAATTATGGAACAATGGGGGTAGATATATATGACAGAATTTCTAAGTCCATGTTTGATTTGAAAGCCATTTTAATGTGGACGATTAATGATTTTCCAGCATATGGTAACCTAGCTAGATGCACTACAAAAGGAAAATTTGCTTGTCCTATATGTGGTTTTGATACATGTTCTTATTGGTTACCACATAATAGAAAGTTTGCATACATGGGCCACAAAAGATTTCTTAACCCCTCTCATTCATTTCGTTTTCTTTCAAAATGCTTTGATGGAGATAAGGAAACTAAGGAAAAACCTAAGTCACTAACTGGTGAAGAAATATTTCATGAAATAAAAGATTTTGTTAATGATTAGGGAAAAAAAGGCAAGATGGAAAGGAAAGGGAAAAGGAAGAGAAAACAAGATTCAAAGGAAATAAGGCATATATGGAAAAAGAAGTCAATATTCTTTAACTTGCCATATTGGGAGGTATGTCATTTTAATTGCTATTTAATTAAACTTTTTTATTTGTGTTTTAATAATATTTATTGTAAATATTTATTCAAATAATAACTTTTTAAAATTATTTTCAGGGTTTAGTCTTGCGTCATAACTTGGATGTAATGCATGTGGAAAAAAATGTATGCGATAGCATTATTAGTACACTGTTAGATTTGAAAGGAAAATCAAAAGATGGGTTGGAAATCTCGTAAAGATTTAGAAGAATTGAGAATTAGACCTGATTTGCATCCAAAGCTAGAAGAGAAGGGAATACGTTTACCAGCAGCCATTCATACTCTTTCTAAACTAGAGAAGCAAACATTTTGTAAGAGATTATTTGATTTGAAGTTGCCATACGGATATGGTTCTAACATTGGAAAGTGCATTTCAGTTGAAGAATGTAAAATCACAGGTCTTAAATCGCATGATTATCACATTTTAATGCAATAATTGTTATCAGTAGCAATTAGGGGGCTTTTACCAAAGGGACCACAGATTGCAATATTTCGACTTTCCACATTCTTTAATGAATTATACCAAAGAGTGATTGATGGAACTAAGTTGGAAGAGATGGAAAATGATGGACTTTAATGTTCGGGATGTATTTTACGCCTTCTTTTTTTTCTTGACAATTCACTTAGGACGTGATGTGGTCAATGCAAATCATTTGGATGTATCCTTCGAAAATCGGAGAGGTATTAACTATAATTTCTCTTTTACATTATATTTCATTTTACTTTATGCTAAATACTGAAATATAATTGATTTTTTTAATCTAAATTTTTTTAGATTTTTGAAAAAGTTAAAAGGATATGTTAGAAATGCAAGCAAGGTTGTATAGTTGAATGTTATCTAGGAAAATACTACATGTGATCGACCAAGTGCAAAATGTCTCTGTGTGCCTTTTTGCAAGCAAGTGAATGCAGTAGGTGTTAAATGTGATCGCTATGAACAATTAGTAGGAGGGTGTCCACTCATGGGTGGAAAGCCAACTATATTATCTGATGAATTATTACGTATTGCACATCATTATGTGTTATATAATACTACAGAAGTGGAACCATATATCGAGTAAGTATAATGAAATTCAGCCTTACATTATTTACAATTATTATTAGTCTTAACTTTTTCTTTTGTTTTTCTATATAGAATGCACAAAATGGAGTTGAAATCTTTAGATAGACGATTGTGTAGACTAAAGAGTCAAGCTTTACTTCAAAAAAGGCACACAGAGACATTTTGCACTTGGTTGTCAGACAAGGTTGTATAGTATGTAACTTTAGTTAACTATAAAATATATGCACTTTTATATACTAATAGAAATTTAATTGAAACAGATTAAGTTTCAAGAAAGTGGGGTCAATGAGACATTGAAATGGCTTGCATATGGACCAAGAAGACATGTAATGTCATATCCTGGATACATTATTAATGGAATTTGTTTCCACACAAAAGAAAGTGAGAAGTCAACAAAAAATAGTGGTGTCTCTATTGAAGTAGAAACAATATGCAGATCGAGTGCAAAAGACAACAACCAAGTTCTGGAAAAGATCATTTACTATAGAATAATAAATGACATAATTTTATTGGGTTACCATACATTTCGAGTTCCTTTGTTCAAGTGTGCTTAGACGAACATTACTAATGGCATTAAAATTGAAGATGGGTTTACCATAGTGAATCTTCAGAGAGGACAGAAACAATTTGAAAAGGATCCATTTATTTTTGCTTCACAAGCAAAACAAGTGTTCTATTCTAGGACAGATGAAACATCATCATATTATATTGTGTTGAAAGCACCATCACGACGATCCTATGACATGGAGATGTACAAAGATTCAGATTTTACTTCTTATACAACGTTAGATGCATCAGTACTTAACTTACCTTATAATACGAATGAGGATATACAACATTTTAGAAGGGATTGTGAGGACATTTTTGTATAATTTGTGTATGTTTTCTTTGTTTTATGCTTGTTTTTTTTTATGGTTCCTTTTTGGTGCTTGTTATAACTTGATACAATTTGAATTCAACTAACATTTTTTTTTGGGTTCATTTGACAGGATCTTGGCACATGTGATCAATTGGAAAAAAAATACAACCCTAGCTAAAAGCTTTCTTTTTTTATAGTTCAGTGTAAGCTTTTTTTAGTACTGTTTATTGTTATCATATATATCTTTTTCACGTATTGCTTTTGCTTTGTTTCTCTTTTATATTTTTTTTTTCAAGTAAACATGCCCATTAACCAATTCAATGTAGGACAACATCAAATTGTTTACAAAATGCAAAAAAAAATTGGAGAAGTAAGTTCTTATTTAAATATCAGCATATATTTAGAATGTTTTGTTGATTTATTCTAATTTGAATAGCATACATGCAGTCTTCTAAACAAGCTGAAAAAAGACATAAGAAAGAACTTGCAGCTATAATCACAGCTCTTAGAGATAATAATGAAGATTTAGAGATTGCAGATTTTGATTTAGATAATTCAACCCATCCATCCTTATGTACGAAAAAGAAGAAAAAGAAAAAAAAAGGTTTTACAAATATTCATTTGGCTGCACCTTTTAATGTAAGTCATGATTCAGTATTATCAGCTTAGAATTTGTTATTTTGATTATTTGCATTTTGATTATGTTTATATTGTGCTCTGCACAGGCAGGAAAAAAAGCAAAGAGAAAACATGTAGCTATCTTAGATGAGCTTAAAGAGATTGAGTTTAGTGAATCTGATTCTGATTGTCCAAAAAAGAAGAAGAAGAATAAGGGTCCTGGCTTTATTGATGTAAGTTATAATTCAACATTGTTAACTTAGATTTGTTATTTTGATTATTTGCATTTTGATTATGTTTATATTGTGCTCTGCACAGGCAGGAAATAAAACAAAGAGAAAACATGTAGCTATCTTAGATGAACTTAAAGAGATTGAGTTTAGTGAATCTGATTCTAATTGTCCAAAAAAGAAGAAAAAGAAGAAGAAGAAGGGTCCTGGCCTCATTGATGTAAGTTATAATTCAACATTGTTAACTTAGATTTGTCAATTTTGAAGAAGGGTCCTGCAAATTGTTGGATTGGAGAGGTACAAGAAAAGTCGTCGGAGAAGGAACAGTTGCATCAACAAATCCACTTTCAAAGGTACATCACATGGATCTTGGACCAGATTACTGGAAATTTTGGGTTACAATAGCAACAATTGGAAAAACTGCTTTATATCGCACGACATCTGATTTTCATATTCTTGATGATGTAATTGGAAGCACGATTGCTTGCCAAAGAACTATGTAGCCTTAAACTAAATAGTTTGTTGATGTATTGAATATTATTGACTTGATGCGTACAATCTATATTTGGATATTCAATTTTGATGTTTGTATGGACATATGCAGTAACTTTTTAAATTTTTGTATTTGTATGGACATTTAATTTTGAAATTTGGATATTCTATTTTGATAAATTGGATGAATATTTAATTTTGATATTTGAAGGAACAACCGAATGTTGGATTTGGCGGAGACAGTTTTTTGCGGCGTTTACCCAATGTTATTTTATCTTTACAGCGGTTTTGTTATACTTTTTTTACAGTATCTGTTGACCGCTACATTAGACATTCTACCTTTCGCAGCATCGTCCAAAACAGTGTTGGACAAAATGCTACATAGGACTTAATGCAGCGTTCATCAAATGCTGCAAAAAGCAAGCTTTCTTATAGTGAAAGAGGTAAGAAGAAGACAACAACGGGAGGTTGAAAAAAGAAAAGCCGAGGAGGCAGCGACAAAGGAAATCAAACAATCAACGGGGAACAAAAGAGAGAAGCAAGCATCCATGGGAGTACAAATGGATGTGGGACCGACTTACTAGATAAAGATAATGGAAATTTTCCATATGTAGCAGGTGATGATGCCTCCAGTTGTGGGTTTAGGAAAGTTATCTCTAGAATCTGCCTTAATACAAAATGCTTGCTGATTAATTGGCGAACTTAGACCAGGTGATGCTTGACCATGCTGCATTGCTGTCACTGTCTTGGATTTTGCCTGATTATGTTTTCTTGGCTATTTTTTCGACGATGTATTCTCATGATTGAAGCAATGATGAGTGATAATAATGATTCGATGAAGAGAAGCTGAAGAGAGAGGAAAAGGAATGGCTTTGAGGGCCGCGGCTCTAATGTGAATTAGGGCAATACGATCTTTTTTTTTAAAAAAAAAATCTACTTATATTAAACATAATTAAAAATTAATACTAAAATAAAGATATCCAGATTCGAGTTTTAGACATGCCGGTTCACCCAAATCCAGATCCAATCCAAGTCAATAAAAATATATATGGATATTAGATTTATTTGAATCCAGTTCAGATTGAACCCAATCTGGATTTTTCAGATTTGTCCGAGTCTAGGCTGGATGCAGATTAAATTACCATCTATACATATTATTATCTTATATGATTTTTGAATTTAATATATGTGTGTGTGTGCGCACACACACACATAGGGATATTATGGATAATTATATATTTGCATGTATACTTGCAATATCCATATCTAGCTAGCTATTTGCAATCCTTAATTCTAATTATAGTTATAATTTTGATGACAGTTTCATCTCAATTGCATTACAAATACCATTACAATTCTAATTTCAATTCCAATTTCAGTTACAGCTGCAATTCCAATTACAATTACAAGTTCAATTTCAATTCCAACTACAATTACATTTGCCATTACCATTACAATTATAATTCCAATGATAATTTTGATTATATTACAATTTCAATTCAATGACAATTACAACCATTCACTATATAAATTGATGCATGTAAGTCATATTTTGTTGATGCCAAAATCTTGTCGTGTTGGTGTATGGGCTACGTACCAACCAAATGTCAACGCTAGCATTTGAATTTGTTTATATGGGGATATAGTCACTATCTAGAAGTCAATAGAAACCAACGACCATGAGCTGAACCTTCGCGAGCTCCTACAACCATAAAAAGTGATCAAGTGCGGCAGAAGTTTTTCTGGCGTTAACCCTCCAATGCTCAAATCAATTTATGTTGTATTGGAAAAATATAGTGTCCATTTATTTGCACAGAAGAATGCATGATAAAAAAATAAGAAATCTCTCTTGCTTAAAATTTAAAAAAAGAAAAAGAAAAGAAGAACAAAGAATGTGGAAGAGATAGTGTAAAGAATAGATAAAATGGATAAGACCCCTACATTTTGAATTCTTTGGGAGTTTGATAGAGGTTAGAATCCTCTTCCCATTGGACTACAAAAGATTAGAGATAGGGCTCAATCACTATCGGAGAGAACCAATGAGTGGTTTTGACACAGTCTCCTTTGGGTGATGATACAACCACAAACTCTTGTACAAATTTATCTTGTACAAACTGACGTGACATTAATTCATTGGTTGAATGAAAATATAAAATAATAAAAACAAATCATATGGGCCAAGTGATATTTAATTCAACCAATCTTATCATGCCACGTCAGTTTATGCGAAATAAATTTGTCACAAGAATTTCTGGTTATATCATTACTCGTCTCCTTTTGGTTGGCTCAATTTAACTGTCTCCTTGTTAAGACCCTACTCATTGGTTACCTTCTAAGCGAGATGATGTACTCAATGTTAGTGCGAAGTGAGCGTAGTCGAGTTTTTAGGAAAACCCGATTGTAGTCGTATTATTCTATCACTCAAACATATTTTAATTTTAATATTATCAACATAATTGAAATAATATTTGTTATATACTTATATTATTGCTCTAACAATATTCATATGGGAAATTATCATTGCACCACCTCTGTTTTCTTTTATGTTTATCCAACAACCACAAAATTCTAACATGTACTCTACACTACCTTTCTTTTTAAATTTATGTCAATTAGTCCCTTTTGCACTAACACTATTAAATAATTTAAATAAAATGACAATTTTACTCCTAAATAAATTAAAAGACCATTTTATTTTATAAAACTTTAAAAAATAAATAATTATAATTATAAAAATACCCCTAAATTTAATAAAAATAAATCCCGAAATTAAAATTTTTATTTTTAATAAAAATATTTTAATAAAAAATATAATTATAAAAATAATTACAAAATTTTTGGATATAATAAAATCCCTAAATTATTAAAATTTTTTGATTTATTTTTTAATAAGTAAATTCAATTATTTTAAAAAAATTTTCAAAATTATATTTTTTAATAAATAAATGCAATTATTTTTTATTAAAATTTTTTAAAATTATAATGTTTTAATAAAAATTATTATTAAAATTTTCTAAAATCAAAATTTAATAAAAATCAACTAAGCACCTCTATTTTGGATTTATTTTTTATTAAAATTTGGGGCTTTTTTTAATTATAATTTTTTATTTTTCAAAGCTTTTATAAGATAAAATGGTCTTTTAATTTATGTAAGGGTAAAGTTGTCATTTTATTTAAATTATTTAACGGTGTTAGTACAAAAGTGGCTAATTGATACATATTTAAAAAGACAGGTAGTGTAGAGAATATATTAGAATTTTATGATGGTTGGATGAATATAAGGCAAAACAGAGGTGGGGCAATAATAATTTCCCTATTCATATAGAACACTAAGGGTGCGTTTGGCACACTGTATTGTATTATGCTGTATTGCATTATTTTAATGCTGGTGTATTGTATTATGCTGTATTGTATTAGCATTGTATTATAATAATACTGTACAATGTTTGGTGCTACACTGTATTATATTATTTTTTTGTAATTAATTTAAATTAAATATTATATTTTATTAATATTTTATATTATATTAATATATTTAAATTGTATTAATATTTATATTATTATTAATTTTAAATTAATATTATTGCAATTTATTCATATTTAAATATTTTTTTATTAGTTATAATAAATTATAAATTTATTAATAAATTATAATGTAAAAATAAAAAAATAATATAATATTATTTAATAATAAATTATTTGTTTATTAATTTATATTAATAATTGTAATATAAAACCAAAAAAATAAAAATATTCTGTAATATTATATTAAATTAAAAATTATATTTATTAATATTATTATTATAAAACAAAAGGAAAATTATTATATTTTATTATATTAATATTTTATATTATTATTTATATTCTTATTAATTTTAAATTAATATTATTCAAATTTATTCATATCTAAATATTTATTATTAGTTATATTATATTATAAATTTATTAATAAATTATAATATAAAAATAAAAATATTATATAAGATTATATTAAATTAAAAAGTTATATTTATATTTTTTTTATTATAAGTAAAAGCAAAAGTAAAAGCAAAAGGCAAATGCAAAAGTAAAAAAAAAAAACAAGCTGCAAACAAGGAAAAGAGGAAAAAAAGTTATATTATATCATATTATTTAAGTATTAATTAATTATTTATTATTAGTTATATTAACTTATTAAAAATTAATCAATTATATATATTAATTAATATGTAAATTAATATAATATAATTAAATAATACATTATTTAGTTGTACATTTACTATAATAAAAATGAAAATATAATATAATATTATTAAACAATAAATTTGTTAATTTATATTAAAATTATAATATAAAAATAATATAATATAATATTAAATTAGAAATTATATTTATTTATTATTATTACAAAGTTTTTTTTTAAAAAAAAAAAGAGGAAGCTAAAGCTAATGCGTCCAGTGGACGCATTAGCTAAACCCAACTATATGTTGGGTTTAGCTAATGCGCCTAATGGCTGCATTATTTGGTACCCCAAACATGGGGCTGCATTGCTAATGCAATGCAATCCCATGTAATGAGGGGTACCAAACACCCCCTAAAAGAGTAAAAGTAACACATAGGCGGGTAATCTACAGCCTTAGCCTGTAGGAAAAATTTCATTTATCATCTTTCTTAGGGCAAAATAACTTGCCTAGTTTTTTAGCCAAAACTTTCAATTCTAATATTGCTCGATTGTTGTTATCATCATCATCATTGTCTCGACTATTGTATAACAGCCACTAAACCCTTAGTAGTTGTCATGTCAATACGTATTATGAAATATTTGAAAATTTTACCTTTTATAACTTGTGACATAAAACTTTTATTCTTTTAGTTAGTGTTTTTTTTTTTTATCTAAAGACTAAATAGATCTGACCCAATTTCCCTTTTGGGCTATTAATCTGCCTTTTAACCATATTCCAAGACCCTTCTAAAAGAGATATTAAAATAAATGTCATCATATTTAGAATAAAAACATGATGGCTATAGTATAGCGATTATGGAGACCTTTATAGATAGCTTGGTTTAAATCTCAACAATCATATTTATTTTTAAAAAATATATATATTTGATCAATTTTGCAAGATTACCTTATTTTACAATATTGAGCTAAGCCTTTCCTAATCTAAGTTCCTGGGTCCACCATTTTATTACTCATTACATCTCCTCTTAATGACTTTCAGTCTATTAAAAAGAGATTTTATACTTTAATATATAGCAATAACTAATGGGTCTTTAAATAATGCTCAGTTTCTTTTTCACTCAAGGTCAAAGGTCTCATCTAGTTTTGCGGCCATTGAGACCTTTGTCTAAATCCCAACAATGTATTTGATCATTTGTGCAAGATTGACATATATTTCTAGTTTGAGAGCGAAGTCTCCCTAATCTAAATTCATGGTCTGCCATTTGGTGATACAAATGGTAGTAAAATTTACGAAAATAATTATTTTTTATTTGAAAAAAAGGAGCGAAACCCCTCTTATTTATTAAAACTAATCAAAATCCATTCATATTTCGAACAAAACACCATAAAACGGCCTGCCATTACACTGTTGTTCCTTAATTATTAATGCTTTTGCTTCAATTGCCGTTTAATGATTGAGGTGCTGCAGGAGCCCCCAGTTTTTAGAAAGCTTGGGGAACCCAAAAATATTTAAAATTATCTAAATTTTCCATGTACACACACACACACACACACACACACACACACACACACACACACACACACACACATATATATATATATATATATCCTGTTCACTGTTGTTCCTTATATAAACGCTAAATTTTTAATAAATAATACAAACATTTATAATAAACATTCTTCATTAACCAAAAAATATATATATTTAAATGACAAGTATCTCTTTTGCACATATCATTCCCCCTGGCTTGAAGCAATCCTTATCCCCATGGATTTCTACTCCTCTATCACACTCATTTCTTTGTTGTAAGTGTCCCTTCAATCATAAAAATTGGGGATTTTGACATTTATGGCCTGGAGCATATTTTCCATGATAATAGCAAAGCCCACGATCTTTACAATCCTTCACTTCAATTGGGGTTAAGCGTTTGATGGTTGGTGGGGTATGATTCTTTGGGTAAAGGTCCTAACAAACTTTGAGTTATAAAGCTGGATTTGAGAGGGTTGGTTACAAAGGTTACGCTTTTCTTCAATAAATCTAGCAAGTCCAATGGTTGTTGATAATGAAGATTTTGAATCTTTAACTCTAACCAAATTTCATCTTTTTTTTTTTTAATACTGATATACAGGACTGTTACTGATATCATATCAGGTATTATAATTAATATTTACAAACAGATTATACAACTGAGACCTTCGTCGTGGCATGTCCTCCCCTGAAGCGCGGCCCAGATTCTTCAATTAATATTTACAAACAGATTATACAACTGGGACCTTCGTCGTGGCATGTCCTCCCCTGAAGCGCGGCCCAGATTCTTCAACCCTCTCAAATATTCGAGGAGACTGTGTCTCCACTCAATTATATGATAATTGAGGGAGGATTGAAACTAACCCCATAAATATTTTTATGGAGGCTCGAACCCTTGCTCTCAACATTGTAAGTGTAAGGACTCTCCCACTAAACCAAAGGCCTATTGGTAACCAAATTTCATCTTTTGATTTCGATGATACATCCTCTACTATCTGAAACAATCTCTCAAATTCTTCTTGGTATGCCAATACAATAGTTTTTTGTTTTAATTAGAATAAAGCCTTTAAACTATTATCGAACTCAATTGGTCCAAATCTTTTAAGATAAGCTTGTGAAAACTTAACTCAAGAAACTGATTCTTTTGTTTTCATTAGCCAACGAAGCCAATGTGGTGTAGCTCCTTTAAAATGGAAAGACGCCAATTACACTTGGTATTCCCTCATAATCTTTTGATACTCAAAATTTTGTTCAACCCTGTAAATCTGAGTATTTGGATCTTCACCATTGAAATTTAAGAATTTTAATATTGCATAAAGGACAAATTTATTTTTCTAATAGATGAACTAGATTCTCCTGGCATCAGACTTTGGATCACACTTGCATTGACTTGGGAATATTGGGAAGTTAATTGGTCATACTTGGTGTTTTGACTCTAAAATTTGCTAAGAATCTCTTAAATAATTGCATCTTGATTTTCCAATTTTTTTTATGGTTTGGTTGCATCAGCCATTGGGAACTTGGTTTTCATACCAAATGTTATATACGTTCTAATATATAATAGATATAATAGAATTTATACGAAGAAGAAAGGTTGTTTTGAGTGAACACCTCTCCAAATCAAGACTTCGCAGTTTAGTAAGTACTTATCTTCCTTCTAATACATTTATGATAACATATGTAAAAGCAAATAGATAACTGCTTTTAACTTACAAATAAAGCATATCTAAATTAACCGGAACACAATAACTGTAGGCTAACATGATCAAACTGTCTACACTAATTAAACATGATTTTATCATCAAAGCAAACAAACAGGCTCTTTTGCACGTATCCCAGCATGCCACCACGCCATCACTTGCACACTAGCTCCGCAGCAACCACCACACGGTCCTCCAGAATCACACCACCCTCACCACTAACAAGAGCGCCATAACTCTCTTCGTCGCTGTCGGCTTCCAAATTATGATTATAGCAAGTGAATTTGATTTAATTTTGGGAATTGAAATACTGATTTAAGGTTAGGCTTCGTATAGGCATGCTTTTGGAATTTATTAAATTGAGATTTTCTTGAAACTTTTTTTTTATCTAATACTGATTATTATCTCAAAATTTGTCAATATTAAAAGACTAGATTGCCCTTCTAAGGGTGACAATTAACGTTGACTTTGTATGTACGACTTTATAACGGCAAGGGAGTTTTACAATATTTTGAAAAATGAGGGAGATTTGATTAGTTTTGATAAATAAGAGGGAATTTCAATGATTTTCTTGTTTTCATTTTTTAGGTTCAGAATCCATCCAAAAAGAAAAAGAAAATAAACGAAAATATAAATTTAACAATACTATGGTTCTATAGTTCAATAGCCATATAAAATAAGAAATAATATTCTTGCTAACACTAAATTAGAGTATAAAACTTTTATGCCACCTCTAAGACGTCTTCATTGACACCATTTTTTATTTTCTTCAGCAAGTGTTACGATACCAGTTCAAAGCCTCTTGCATCCAGATCTCGCTTTGCAATCTTGTGCTACACATGGTTCAAATTGTTTTTCCCTGTTGATTTCAATTCAGCTTCCATCCACTAAAAAAAAAATCACTTGGAAAAAATTAATTGAAATTACGATTATATTAGTATAAGTTGTAACTTAAAATATATTACTTGGAAAATGTAAAAAACAAATTTGTAGTATTTAATTGTTAAATAATTTTGCGCTGAGCACGTGAGAAGCTTAGAACGTGGGCCCAAAAGTAGTTAGAAGTTAGTTAGAAGGAGTCGATGTTCCCGAGGTTTGTTAAAAACAACCTTTGTAAGGCTAATTGATGAGCATAATTTGCAGATCGCTTCGTGAGCCGAGAGAAAGTTGTAGAGACAATTTGTAGTAGCATTTTGTTCTTTGTAATAAGCTCTATAGCTCTGCAGTCAGGGTTGGAGTGAGGATTTTAATTTGGGGTTGCTAATGAGATTGAAGAAAGTACAAAATAATTGTATATACTATCTAATTCAATCATTTATTAAAATTAAACGACCTTTGCATTGTTTCATTCTGTACCAACTTTACCTTCTCGAATCTTTAGGTATGGTGGCGGCTTTGCCCCTTATAGGAAAGAATCAAAGAACTTAAAGTTGAATAGTTCGTTTAGCTATATTATGTGAAATAAACTTAACAAAAGGAAATAGAAGATGAAAACCCCAATTTTAAGTCTTAAGATGTTGAGATATAATTACATCTCTTGATGGAAGGAAAAAGTTAGAGAATTTACTTTTTTTATAAATAAATACTAAAATAGTAAGGATTATAAAGTAGAAGGGACATTAATATATTTTTAAAGTTTAGTAGATGTCGACTATTAATATTTTTCTTAACTCTTATTTTTTACTTAATATTTAGAAAATTTTCATAGAATTAAAAAAATTTTCCAAAATTTGGTCAACACATGGCATAAGAGTAGTTACGCCACTGTCTGTAAACTTTGAATCTTGTTTAGTGAAAGCATTTGATCTTGTTCACTAGTGCATGTAAGCACCTCTGGTTGCTAAATTACTTAAGTATTTTTATCCCTTGTTTTCTTTGTTGTTTGATCTATTATTCCTTGATTTTTTGATTACGCTTGATTGAATCTTGAGGAGTATTGAAATCTTAGGGTGTTCATTTCTTGGGAAAATCCGGGAATTAAACACAATAAATGATTTTTACTAGTTAATTTATTGATATTACAAGTAACAATCTCGGGGGAATCGACATCCTCGAATCAAATAATGGAAAAATAAAATACATGATTTAGACATTGAAGAGCCTGGGAAACCTAGTTAGACGCAAGTTGATTCTTTGGAATCATTTTCCGACAAGAGTTGGTTTAACATTTGAACAAGAAGATATTTAGGGCCCTTATCATCAACACCATTATACACCAAATTTATGTCTCAATCTCAACATTTTGGCATGGAATCTCTTTCTTTGCAAACAATTCTAATGACCTCTTTTGTTAATGAAGTTCCTCGGATGTTCCTAAATCTCACATTGCTAATTTTCACCCGTGAAG
The DNA here is from genome assembly GCA_030444775.1 of Atalantia buxifolia. Classification (NCBI taxonomy): domain Eukaryota; kingdom Viridiplantae; phylum Streptophyta; class Magnoliopsida; order Sapindales; family Rutaceae; genus Atalantia; species Atalantia buxifolia. The sequence continues at coordinate 14,421,736 of CM059839.1, forward strand.
GAACCTATTAAAATGGATAATTAGTAAATATTAGCTAACGTCAGGATGTCAAGACGAGATTTGTGAATAAACCTAGAGATATAAGCAAATAATAAGTAATGAATCAATCTTTCTGTACCTTTATGTTACATTGGTTATGTGGGCAATACTCCTGATCAATAACAATGGGATTTTCCACATTATTCATGAAAAGGTCTTCAAATGTGAAATTGGAAGCCTTTCCATCCTCAGAATCAGGCCATGTCTTAATTCTCACACCATTACTTGTGCCTGTGAAAGTGCAATTGATGACTGTCAATCCAACTACATCTTCTTCCTTTTTATATTTTCCAAGGCTGCCAACACTGATCCCATGTCCTGGTCCGCAAGAAACATCAGACACCAAGACATTTTGACTGCCATCACCAAGAGAGACACAGTCATCTCCAGTGGCTATTATTGAATTCGATATCTCAATGCCATTTGATCTTCCAATATGAATTCCATCAGTATTAGGACTATCATCAGGTGCAGAGATGTTAATTTTATTCAGCTTCAAATTGTAGCAACCCAAGATGTTAATGTGGAAGAACTTGCTATCAGCAGATTGCACCCCAGTAATTGTCGAGTCATTCAGTTTGTTAAATCGTATCATTTGCAAAATAGAAAATCAAAGCAGTTGTCAGACTTTTTTCCATTATAAAGATTAAAAAACAAATACATACATAAATGTAATAAATAAATAAATAAGAAAGGTTTGCAAGAATTACAATGGGAAGCTGGCAATTTGAATTTTTGTGGCATTGATTTTCGGGCCATGCAGTTCGGCCTTGGCCATGGAAAGTTCCACCGCCGGTGAGAGTGAAGTTTCTGAGGGATTCAAAGGTGATCCAGCTTTCCTTATCGGCTAGCTTTGACAGACCGGGGGGAGCCACGATAAGGCCTTGAAGTTGAAATGAAATTGGAGCTTTGCATGGACCTTTAAATACAACATAAGTCACTAAGTATTTTCCTGGTGGAACCAAATCTTGTCTTTGTAGGTATTCCAATTGCAAGCTTCTCTCCAAGCATTTTCAAAAGCCTTACTGTTATCTCTAATGCCATCGGCCACAGCACCAAAGTCAATTACATTGAAAACTCCGTTGGGAGCTGCATTGATTATATTTTGGGCCAAAGTAAACAAAACTAGTATTGCAATTACTAGCAGCTGAGAGCAAGAGCTGTAATCCATCTTGTGTTTGACAATGTATTAAGTGATGATGTTTTCTTGACGATCTATATAATTTAATTAGATGTTGTTGATGGTATGGATTGATTACTCGTGGAGGCATTTTATAAAGTTGTGTGACAGCAGTTCGTCCGCTAATTATATTTTAGAATGATCTTGGGAGTTACTTTGTTACTCATGGGTGGCTATAAGTTGTTTTCTCTTGTCCATTAATTTTTGCTTTGTGGTTACTTCCGCTGTACAATTTCCAACAAATTCTGGTAACGACTACCAATTATTAAGAAACAAACTCATATGTCTTTGTTTATGGTTAGGAAAGTAAAAGTTCAGCTCATTCATAGCCCTTTTTATTTAACCTATTTAAACTTCATGAATCAAACGTGATAGGTAAAAAGTTCAACTCATTCATAGCCTATTTTAATTAACCTGTTTAAACTTCATGAATCAAACGTGATTAATTTAATCAATATTTGAATTAAAAAGGAGTAAGTCGTAAATTAAAAATGGGGATTACTAAATACTTGTATGTACTTTTGAAATTAAATGGAAAGACACACAATCGCGAACGTTTCTACAATAGCCTTCTATTTTAATTTGGAATTACTAATAAATCACCTACTCGTTAAAAACAAACATAATCCCCAATTTGTTGTTATCGTGCTAAAGAGCTTAAGTCAGCAACAAACAATTATGAGAGACACAAAGCTCAAATTTGTGTGCCACTCAATTGAGTTGTCTCCTTATGTACAACAAACAGAAACGCTGTCAAGTATTTTTTTCCTCTTACGACTAATTGAAAATTCTGATTTTCTAATAAGATTTAATACAACGATGGTAGACAGCATGAATTGCTTAAAATGAGTTTTTCAGCGGACATCTGCCTTCGGAAATGACCCTTTTTCTTGTACAAAATACTATAAACTATTAATTTAAAATATTGGAGTGGAACTGTCTTTGATGATTATGTGAACTTTTTCTTGATTGAAAAATAAGTTTAAAAAAAGAAGAATACAAATGATACGTTCTCAAAAACCATAGTTTTTAGGTTCTTTCTACAAACAACAACGACCAGTGAAAATTAACCTGATTTTAAACACGTAATTAATGAGCATGTGCAAACATTTCTATGCGTGAATGATGGATTTTGCTATGTGGATTATGAATTTGCCAATATTGATGGTTTACAAATTTATTACCTAATTAGTTTCACTCTTGTAATTATGAAATCTTCATAGACCTTTTGTTGTCATCAGAAAATTTTTCTTAATTTTGTTTCTAAGAATATTACTTCCATGCTGTGCTAGATTTTTAATCTGATAATACCATTTGCTGCTGATGGTAGACCAACAATGCTTGACGTGGCAACGCAACTCAGGCAAATGCATAGCTCTTAAGTCTGAACTGTAATACAATATCCCTATCAATTTCCTCCGCCATAGTTGTATGCCATTAATTATATGTATTTCTACAACCATATTAAAGCATAGCTGCTTCGATAACCACTTAAATAGATGGAATCATGACCTTAGAATTGACCACATATATGAAAGCACAGGGAAATTGTTGTGTTCATTTAAAAAAAAAGCGCAATTACCTTCATTTTGGAAATTTTAGCCAACACTAATTAATTCATCGAGCTTATTATGGTAGTAATAAGTACATCTGATATTTTTAAAAGTACATATGATATTTTTGTAAATTACTCTAGTGTATACTCTATACTAATTTTCTAACCTCAAATTTAAAGTTTGTAAATCTACACAATGGTGATATCATTAATTACTGGCAACAGAGACACGATTTAGCCACACATACCTTGCAAAAAAAGTGGCTACCCAATATCGTGTCCACGTCAAACTCCGGGGGAGTTACACTAGAAAGCTAAAACAGGAAAACAGTATCAAAATAGAACAGAAAATAAAAATTAAATACAAATAAAAGAAATTTCAAAATGACTGAAAATAAAAATCAAATACAAATAAAAGGAATTTCAAAATAACTACCAAATGTTGATTACATACTATGAAGTAAGAACAGAGGGAAAAGTAATGTGTTTGCCGATATATGTGCATATCTGTTTTGCTTCGTTTTAACAATTTTCATATTACACACCAATCAATCTAATTAAATCCCTAGAAATTCACACAATAATGAACGCAATTACTCTCTTTTCAATACAGCAAAAAATATTTTTTTTCTTTTAATTTTCAAATAGTAATGTTAAAACTTCAAGAAGGTTTAAGGAAAATGTTAGAAACTTTTATGGGAAATAACGCATAAAATACAATCAACAGATGCTCATGGTGCGTGTGTGAATACATACATAAATGTACATGTAATTAATTATGTTCTTTTAAAGATTATTAAGTGAAGCTTTCTAGATTACTGATTCAAGTATGTTAAAGATAAATGAATTCAAATTTCCCTAATTATAGAGAAGAAGAGAATGATAACATTAATTGTAAAATATCCAAGCATATTGCGCTAATTCTAGCTATCTAATGAGATAAGCAAAGAAAAAAAAGTAATCTTTATTTAGACAATATATGCGCAATTCAAATTTTTTCATTAAGTCCTTAATTGAATTTCTCCATTAAAAAAAAAAGTAGCGCAATGTTATTTTAGTCAAATTTAGTTTGTTTGTCTCCTATTTTAGTCAAATTCATAAATTGTCTCCTTGTGTTTTTAGGGTGGGAATATTTAAAAACAAAGATAAAATATACTTTAAACCATTAATTTGAGATATAGGTGTTGGTTGAAAATTATTTTGTAGCGGATATATTTGGATCGTAATTGTCACATAACATATAGAATTATTATAATTTAGAAATCGTACCTTTGCTTTTTTGCTGTACCAATTTAAGCTCCCAAGTCACGATCTATCACGACCAATCTTGTTAAATCATGATCCATCACCAACAATCATCCAAATCATGACTCATGTTTAATCTACACTTGACGTATGGGTGCCTTTATCACTATTAAAAGCAACTAACAATAGAAAGTCTTTTCTCTCAAAGTTAAAGAGAAAAATTTTCATTTTCTGTATTCTGTATATTGTGAATCATATCTCTTTTGTGAAAAAGTAAGTCTTTTTATACCTTTTAGTGGAAATCCAAGGTTCCTTGTTTTATCTCCTTTTTATTTAAATTAAAAGATAAGATAAAGCCAAAAGCCGTGCATCACTTGTTCTAGTTATAGGGGCCTACCTTGTAAAATAGCACAAGACCCCTTACACACAAGCATATTAAATGGAGCCTCACGCCAAACAAAATATTTAGGCTTTTAACTCAAATATTTAGTTGTCTTCTTATCAATCTAGTAGTAATGCAGTCAATTAAGAGAGTTAACCTGAGGATCACTTGGGTACATACAATAATGACCACAGTAATTAGACATGTTATCAAGGATAGTGTTCTTGAATAATAATTTGACCCATGCTATATTGATTTCTTTATTGTAAAATCTTTTGTACCACATCAGTAATTAAATTAATATCTTAACTATCCAATCAAATTAATTAAATCATGTTCCGTGACATTTATTAAATTTCTCTATTTATCATTTTCAACATACTAATTATGTTGACATACTCTGGTCAAAGAATTCTATGATGAAGTATCAAAAGCCCATCAAGAGATGTGTTGTACAAATTCTATATTGTTAATCTATAATTTCATTACTCATAATTGCTCTCACCAGGGTACCACATAATCTTAACTACAAAGGTATGTTGCACCTATTTATAACTCAAATACAATAACAATCATAATCATGAAACTATAATTAACTCAATATTGAGACCGCAATAAAATCAATGGTTATGAGAATTAATAAGTCTGATTGTCATTTCAAGATTAATTAAATCTTATATGTGATCTAGTCTAATGTAGTCAAACTACATCATTATATTCATACACGATTAAGGTAAATTATTTGATGAACTTACTACAATCTAAACATAAATAGAGCACTTCACTTTGTTTATCAACTGTGAACTCAATTTATTTATTCATAAGATAACTTGTATTTGTCTCTTCTGTGAATCCATATGATGACTACACAGATATAAATAATATGATTAAATGAACTTTATTCAAATTATTTATGCAATTAAGATATCTGAAAAAATATCTCAAATATTTTATTAATCAGAAAATGTATTTATAAATAAATCAATATGCTTTAAATAGCACATAATCCCAACAGTCTCCCACTAGCTCTCAAATTGTATCTAGCATATTGAACATGCTGTAGGACTCCAACTACAAGTTATAAAGATTTCTCATTAATGGTTGTTTCTAATAAGATCTACCATATAACTTTCTAATGCCATCTCGGGTACGTGTTATATAACCTTTCTACACTATTTCTTTAAACAGTTAGTATTCCCTATCTTTTTTTTTCTTGTGATTTATTGGTTCCTATATTTGATCAAGTACACCACCATTATGCTAATAAAATTTAATAGATACAATTACTACAAGTACAATACTAAAGTTTTAAAATGGTTGGTACAGTGCCATCTCAAGATTTCATCAAATAGCCTTTTTAGTAGCTTCAAATAAGCCATATTTTTAGCTTGATTTAAGTCTATGATACTAAATTGTCTCATACTCCTATAAATCATATCTCCACTTCCCAATATAAACACGATTTAGAAATAAATTTCCTAGAATCCTTTTTTTACATGAACTCAAAATCTTTTGTGAAACTTACTAGCATGAGATCACCACTAAAAAACATAAGCATATAGTTCTTAGTTCTTTTCAGAATCTATATTAAATGCTTAATAATAATTTGATGTTTAAGGTTCGAATGATATTTAGTGACCATCCAACTACAGAATAAAAATATATCATGACATAAATAACACTTTCCATTCACAGCATTTGCATAAGTATTTTGTCTCATTTTATCTATTTCCTTAAGTAAACAAGAACACTAATGCTTAGAGAATAAATAACTCCATTTCTAAATAATTAGTATGATTCTTGGAATTTAAAATGTTTCATCAAGACATAATCTCATCAATATAAGCTGTTTGGGATAAAGTTAAAGTTTTATTGTTCTGGTTTTATTGATGGTTGGTACTAAGAATATAATTTTTTACTTTTAGGTCACTTTTATTAAATTGTTCTGCTGGATAGCCCTTTATTACAGATAATGCTCCTTTATCTTTTTTAATTAAGAGGATGTTATCATTATAAAAGAAGAGTAATGCTATAGTCTTTCACTAAATTTATTGTATAATATAGTTCATCAATGTCCTAAATGAATCTAAGTATTATAAATACTTCATCAAAATTGATGGTTCATAATCACGATGCTTACCTTAATCCATAAATGGATCCTAGCAACTTGCATATTATGGCCTTTTACCATAGTACCACATTACATTATTTAGAGCTTTGTTGTAACTAGTGGGAATGTGTACTTTTTTCTTTGAGATATTTCTATAGGATTCTCTCAGTAACATGCACTTGGCTAGTAATAAAATTACTTACACATTGAAACATAGTTCCATAGGTTATTACATTTCAAGGATAATCCTTTTTTTAATTATTGTTGCTCTTTTTAATGTTCTTATGAAATTCTAGTTATGCAACCCAAGAGGGGGGGTGAATTGGATTTCTAAAAATTATTGAAATATAAAACAATAACTCAATGTTAATCTAAAATGAATTTAAAGCAATAACAAATAAATTTATCACACTATATAAAGATAAGGGAAGAGAGATTCAAACACGAGATTTTTTACGTGGTTCGGCCAACCTCGCCTACATCCACGCCTCCAAGCTTTCCGGGCTAGAGGATTCCACTAAGCAAGCCTTCAAGGCTACAATTGCTTACAATTGACTTCCAAGGTGTCAATAAACCTTTACAATATGAGATTATCCACAATCTCTTAACCCAAGTGTTTCCCAACACTTACAATCACTCACAATTTTAAGATTACAAATTGTTTCACTCTCACACAATTTTTAAGATTACAAATCAATGCCCAATGTGTGAATAAATGAAGAATAAAGGTGTTTCAAGCTCTTTGAAGATTGTATTCTCGAGTGTATGCTCAATGATGAAGGAGTGATCAACCTTTGTTCGGATTTGAATGAGCTTATTTATACTTGGAGCTGAAAAGTAGCCGTTACTGACTGTCTGCTCGAAAACGGTTCGCCGTTAATCGTTAACGGTTAACCGTTTATTCTCAAAAGTTACCGTTAGAGCTAATTTTTCAAATAAACGGTTTCCTGTTAAGGATTACCCCTTAACCGTTAATTTCCAGAGACCTGCAAGACAGATTTCGGTTATCCGGTTTCATTAAACGGTTAAAGCGTATCATGGAATAACATTCTGGAAATTATCGGTTAACCGTTTTATATAAACGGTTCACCGTTTAATTCCAGTAACCTCCAAAACGTTTTAGCCTTATCCGTTTCCGCTAACGGTTAAAGATTAGCAAGGAATTGAACTTCTGGAAATTATCGGTTAGCCGTTTTATATAAACGGTTCGCCGTTTAATTCCAGTAGCCTGCAAAACGTGTTAGCCTTATCCGTTTCCGCTAACGGTTAAAGATTAGCGAGGAATTGAACTTCTGGAAATTATCGGTAGCCGTTTTATATAAACGGTTCGCCGTTTAATTCCAGTAGCCTGCAAAACGTGTTAGCCTTATCCGTTTAACGGTTAAAGATTAGCAAGGAATTGAACTTCCGGAAATTATCGGTTAGCCGTTTTAAATAAACGGTTCAAGCCTTAAGAGTTGTTTACTCTCTGGATTTAATCGGTTTGCCGTTTTCAACATAAACGGTAAACCGTTTATTTCCAGAACCACTTCTATAGCCAGAAATTGCAGGAAAATATTTTTCAATTGAATTTTAACAGAAAACCATCTTTCATGAACATGTTAAGGAGACATCTTAAGACTTTCTTTTACTAAAGAAAGACTCCAACAATTTAATTATAAAGCATTTAAAGTTTGTTATCATCAAAATCAATATTATGAACATATACAAGTTAACAATCTCCCCTTTTTTGATGATGACAAACTTCATTCCATATTTTGCTCCCCTTAATATATGCTCCCCCTAAATATATGCTCCCACAAATGTATAACTTATCTCAAAACAAGTCCAATGAATATTATTAGCTCAAAGAACTATTTGAAAAACAATCTCCCCTTTTTGTAAAAAAAATCAAGTTATACAAGAGTCTCTCCCCCTTCATCATCAAAAAGAAAAGATAAACGAGCAATGAGAAAGCATAAAAAAATTTTGGCATAGGCCCCGTACAATGAAGCAAAACCTCAAAATAAAAAACACAGCACTTCCAAAAACATTAACCAAAACTCCATGTACCAACAACCCCATCTTTCAACATATAAGTATCCAATCATGAAGAAAAAAAAAAAAAAAATCAATCAATCCATCATCAACTTGACATAGAAATGTAATAGAGAATATCAAAAACACAGTATGAAGAGTAAAATACAAATGAACATAACATAAAAATGTATGCGAATATGAAAGCTAGGAAACTAAGAAGGTGGCGGAGAGGAGAGTCTTTGCCAGTCATAGCCAAAATAGCCAAGAATGCGTGCAGCAATGATCTCATAGTCTTGATCGATAGTCTGCTCTGAAAAGTCTGGCGAGCGGAGCGGAGCTGCTGGTCGTCAGTCGCGAAAAGGCGTCAATCTGTCAGGATCAGCTCTTTGCCTCTCGGAATTCTGCGAACATCATCGACCAAGCTAACTTTGTAGAGTTTCCAAAACGGGAGGCTGAGCAGAAGGTGAAAGGCTTGCTCGGGAATAGAAGATGGTGCGAGGCGCGGAAGGCGCTCGGGAGGCTGGAGAAGGCATGGAGGTGGATGGAATATCGGTATCCATCTCTCGCTCTGCAGAGCAGAATCAGGTGGAGGTGGGGAGCAGGCGGCGTGGAGGAGGCGGAGGATGAGCTCAAGCCTAAAATCGGGAAGGCGATCGGGAGGGTAAACATCGTTGAGCATCCGATCATCCTCCAGAGCAATTAAGGTATCTCGGTTCTTGGAGTTATTGGTCTTGACCCATTGTCCATTCCTTCGAGAAAAACCTATACTGGTCAAGGCTTCTGGACCAATCCTCTTGGACTCCGTATACCGCTGCGTCCAGAAGAGGCACGTTAAAGTGCCGCATGATAGCCTAGAGATAATACTACCATAGGGAAGTAGCGGTGGTTAACCGCAGAGGAGTACTCAACATGTGGCGCACAATAATGTATCCAAGATTAATAGGTCGCCCCTGAATAAGACTATCTAACAACCCAACATCCAACCGTGTAACCTCATCCGAATGACCCTTCCCAGGTGTAATGATATCTTTGTAAAATACTATGAAGGATGCGAACTTGGAGAGGCAATAATTGAGACCGAAAAGGTAAATTCAGATTTCATTCTTTGAGATCTCTCGGCGACAAATGTTTGGACACCGAATGATGAGAAAAGCTGGAAAAAGACAAAGCTTTAGGAAGTGTAAACCTTATGCCCATCATTGGAAATTCTAAAAGGTTGTTTAAAAACTCAACATCAAATTCAATGGGCACACCACCAACCTGAGTAACTATGTTATCTATCCCGAGTTTGAGAGATTTCCATGTTTGAATAAAAACTCGAACTAGATTAGGAAAAACCTTGTAATCTAAATCTATTGCGGATTCCCAAGGACGAAGCATAGTGCTCACACTTCTACGACATACAACTAAGTCCTGAAAATCGTCTATATCAACATAGAATGAATCTAATACCTTTCGACCCATGGCGATCCTCAGCGCTTGCGCAATGTGCGAGTGGGAAGATGAAGTTGTTCAAAGTCGGAAGTCTCAGAGGTGGAATAGGGTTGCTAGAGGAGCTGTTTCCTTCTCCGAGTGGGACGCGCGATGGCTGGCCATGGTGGTGACCGGAGACAGTAAAGAGGAAGAAGATGTGATTTTGAGGCTCAATTTGAGTGAAGAAAGGCAAGATTTCAACCAAACAAGAGGAAATCAGTTCCGCTAACCTTAGGGTTTCAATTTGGGATTTTGAATGTTGGGCTCGATTTGAAGATTTGAATCGGTGAAATTGATCTAAGGATGAAAATAAAGGTTTTAGCGGTGTGATTTTGCAAGAAAATGAAGCAGAAGACGAGATTGGAGAGGAAGAAAGCTTTCGGTTGCGCAACAATGGCTGAAACGGTGAAAGGGTAACTAAGTAGGAAGAAGAAACCCTTGGAAGCAGTTTTATATTACACGAAGCGGCGAACCGTTTTACGTAAGCGATGAGGAGTAAATTCAGAGAGCAAGCATAAGCGAAAGCGGTAGAGGCTTAATCGTTAACGGTGAAAGGTTAAAGACAAGCGGTTTCCGTTTTGAAACGGTAAGAGGGTAAGGCCAAAGCATTAGAGCATAGTTTACGAAATTAAGCGGTACTCGTTTATTTTCTAAACGGTTAACCGTTTATTTACCTAAAATTTTGCACATTTTGATTTGATTTTTGGCCCGTAAGTAATACATTCTAAGATCATTTAATTGATCCAAAAACGTTTTACAAGCCATTTTGATGCATGATTCATATACTCACATGTAATCAACCAATCAATTCATATAGAAATTCAAAAAATTAACAAGCCAACCACATCACTTGCATATCTAGCTTAAGCATTTTACCAAGTAATCAAACATTTTATGAGACTTAATAACATGAATAGAAATGTTAATGTGAAGACTTCATCATCCCAAGTTCATGTCGAATTTTAGAAAAATGTTCTTCCCCAAGAGGTTTGGTAAAAATGTCGGCGAGTTGTTTTTCCGTAGAAATAAACTCTAATGCAATAGCTCCTTTTGCACATGATCTCTCAAGAAATGATGTCTAATTTCTATATGCTTGGTTCTAGAGTGTTGAATGGGATTTTTGGAGAGATTTATAGCACTAGTATTATCACACTTAATAGGAATTTGGTCAAGATTAATGCCATAGTCTCTAAGTGTTTGTTTCATCCAAAGAGCCTGTGCACAACAACTTCCTGCAGCTATGTATTAAACACGTAGTTGAAAGAGCAACAGAATTTTGTTTCTTGCTAAACCATGAAACAAGTGAGTGACCTAGAATATGACAAGTTCCACTAGTGCTTTTCCTATCGACTTTATAACCAAGCAAAATCGGCATCCGAATAACAAGTTAAATCTATATGTGTTCTCTCAGGATACCAAAGACCAAGATCTATAGTTCCACTCAAATAACGAAAAATTCTTTTAACAGCAAGCAAATGAGATTCCTTGGGACATGATTGAAATCTTGCACACAAACATACACTAAACATGATATCGGGTCTACTTGCGGTTAAGTAGAGTAAAGAGCCAATCATACCTCGATATTTTTTAATATCAACATCTTTACCTTTTTCATCTTTGTCAAGCTTAATCGTTGTGCTCATTGGAGTGCTCTTGGTGTTTGAGTCATCAATGCCAAATCTTTTAGCAAATCTTTGACATATTTCGCTTGGTTTATGAAAATTCCTTCCTCGTTTTGTTTGATTTGAAGTCCAAGGAAGTACTTCAACTCTCCCATCATACTCATTTCAAATTCTTTGCTCATACAAGATGAAAAATCTTTACACAACAACTCATTAGTAGAACCAAAAATAATATCATCAACATAAATTTGAACAATAAGTATATCTTGGCTTTTATGCTTAACAAATAAAGTTGTGTCCGCTTTTCCCATCGAAAAATCGTTATCTAACAAGAAGTTTTTAAGTCTATCATACCATGCTCTAGGTGCTTGTTTAAGACCATACAAAGCCTTAGATAACTTATACACATGGTCTGGAAATTTTTCATTTTCAAAACCGGGAGGTTGTTTCACATATACTTCCTCCATAATATAACCGTTTAAGAAAGCACTCTTGACATCCATTTGATATAAAATGAAATCCTTATGACATGCATAAGCTAACAGCATCCTAATGGATTCTAATCTAGCTACAGGTGCAAATGTTTCATCAAAATCAATTCCTTCTTCTTGGTTGTAACCTTGAGCCACTAATCTAGCTTTGTTTTTACAACCACACCGGATTCATCCATTTTGTTTCTAAATACCCATTTAGTACCTATAACAGATTGATGTTCCGGATTAGGGACTAATTCCCACACATTGTTTCTCTCAAATTGATTCAACTCCTCTTGCATTGCCATAATCCAAGACTCATCATTTTCCGCATCCGCAAAGGATTTTGGTTCAATTTGAGAAATAAATGCAGCATGTTCACAAGTGTTCCTAAGTGATGATCTAGTTGTAACACCTCGTGAGGGATCTCCTAAAATTACATCCGTAGGGTGAGAAGAGACATACCTCCACTCCTTGGGGAGTGTTTGAGAATTACCTTCATTTTGCTCTGCACTTGTTTCTTCATGATGCTCTTCTTGAATTCCATGAGGTGCATCCTTTTGGTTGTCATTTGATGATTCTTCTTGATGTTCTTCTTCTGCATTATCATCAACAATTCCTTTCTCCGCAGAGGAGGGATTAGACTCATCAAATGTGACATGCATAGATTCTTCCACAACCAAAGTTCTTTTATTACACACTCTATAAGCTTTGCTTGAGTTTGAATAACCAAGAAAAATACCAACATCGGATTTTGAATCAAATTTACCTAGATTATCTTTTGTGTTCAAAATAAAACATTTGCATCCGAAAACTTTGAAATAGCCAATGTTGGGTTTTCTATCTTTCCAAAGCTCAAATGGAGTTTTATTAAGATTAGGTCTAATCAACACACGATTCAAAACATAACATGCGGTGTTGGCGGCTTGCCCAAAAAATATTTTGGTAAAGAGTTTTCATTTAGCATGGTCCTAGCCATTTCTTGAATAGACCTATTCTTTCTCTCTACAACTCCATTTTGTTGAGGAGTTCTAGGTGATGAAAATTGATGCTCAATGCCAAGCTCATTACAAAACTTCTCAAATGCATGATTTTCAAATTCTCCACCATGGTCACTTCTAATACAAGTAATTGAATATCCTTTTTCATTTTGAACCTTTTTATAGAAAATTCTAAATGCATCAAAAGCATCATCCTTATTAGTTAAGAACAATACCCATGTGAATCTAGAGAAATCATCCACAATTACAAAAGCATAATATTTGCCACTTAAACTAGCATATCTAGAAGGACCAAATAAATCTATGTGAAGTAATTGAAGAGGTTTTAAAGTAGAAATATTTTTCTTGCTTTTGAAAGAAGTTTTGATTTGTTTTCCAAATTGGCAAGCTTCACAAATTCTATCTTTTTGAAAATTGATTTTGGAAGACCTTTAACCAAATCATTTTTCACAATTTTGAAATCAAATCCATACTAGCATGACCTAATCTTCTATGCCACAACCAACCATCATCATGCAATGCGGAGAAACATTTATCATTTGAGAATGCACAATCTATATTGATAGTATAAACATTAACACATCTATTTCCTACAAACAAAATCTTGCCATCACATGCATTTTCAATAAGACATTTTGATTCATCAAAGATAACTCTATATCCTTTATCACATAATTGACTAATGCTAAGAAGATTGTGTTTCAAGTTTTCAACCAAACATACATTTTCAATAAGAGTAGAGGATACATTACCGACATTGCCAATGCCAATGATTTTTCCTTTTGAATTATCTCCAAATGATACCTCTCCACCATTTTCGATTTTGGTAAAACTTGAAAACCAAGAATAATTCCCTGTCATGTGTCTTGAACAACCGCTGTCCAAGTACCACTTATTCTTCTTCTTCTTCAAGCCCTGCAGAAAAAGTCTCAAGTTTTAGGTACCCAAACCTTTTTGGGTCCTTGAGAGTTAGCAATGGTTCCTTTTGGAACCCAAACACATTTCACACCATAATGTGCATTTCTCTTTTTGGACATCTATCTTTCATATGACCATCTTGATTACAATAATGACATACAATTTGATTTCTAATAGATGTATTCCTTACAAAGTAGTTCTTGTAATATTTTTGTTTCAAATTTGGTTTGTAACCAATCCCTCCTTTGTCAAACACACACTTTTGTGAATTAAGCAAGTTATCCAACATCTTTTGCCCATTTGTAAATTTTAGCACAATCTCATTTAGATCATTGCTCTTCTTTCTAAGCAATTCATTTTCATTTTTCAAGTCATTCACATGTGATTCTAAATGCTCATGTGATGTGCTAGAATTCTCAAATAGTGCAACTTTATCATGCAATGTTTTATTCTCTAATTCTAGACAAGTAATCTTTGCACTAAATGATTCATTTTCATTTTTAAGCTCTACCATTTTCTTTTAAGGCAAACATTCTTTTTACCCATTTTCATCAATTCATCATGCAATTCTTTAAAGGCATTATGTAATTCATCATATGTAGGAAGATCACTTACCTCATCAAGTTCATCACATGATTCTTCTCCAAAGGCCATGAGAGCTAAGTTTGTCATTTCTTGTTGCTCTTCCTCATCACTTGTTTCCTCATCGCTATCATCCCATGTGGCCACCATAGCTTTCTTTTTGAGTTTGTTGAGGAGAGGACATTCCGGTCGTATATGTCCAAGGGCTTCTTGCATTCATAGCAAGTAATTGGTTCTTTTCTTCTCCTTTTTATTCTTGTAACCTCTGAACTTTCTCTGCTCATTATTCTTCTTGTAGAATTTTCTGAATCTTCTAGCCAACATTGCCAGCTCCTCATCATCCATCTCGCTTTCCTCATCATTCTCATGTTTTGAAGCTTTGAGAGCGATGCTTTTCTTCTTTTCCTCATGCCCTTTTTCTGCTGCCAAATCCTCTTCATATGAAATGAGAGAGCCAATTAAATCATCAATAGGTAAAACATTTAAATCTTTGGCTTCCTCAATGGCAGTCCTTTTTGGTCTCCATTCTTTGGAAGTGACCTAATGATTTTCTTAACTTTTCGCTATTAGAAAAGGTTTTTCCTAGGGCTCCTAAAGTGTTCACTATGTCCGTGAATCTAGTATACATAGAATATACACTCTCATTTTGTTCCATTTGAAATAATTCATATTGTCGAGTGTACCTACTTATTTTTTACTCTTTCACTTGATTCGTGCCTTCATACACGACCTCAAGTTTGTGCCAAATTTCATTTGCACTTTCACAACTGGACACTCTATGAAACTCTTTCTTATCAAGTGCACAAAATAAGGCATTCATGGCTTTGGAATTTAGAGAAGCTTTTCTCTTCTCCAAATCATTCCATTCGTGAAGGTTTTGGAATATCTTCCCCTACTTCGTTTTTAGTCAAAGGCATGAATGGACCATCACATACAACTTCCCAAATTTCATAGTCTAGTGCTTGTAAATAAATTCTCATCCTAGTTTTCCAATATGGGTAGTCATTCCCGTCAAAGAACGGTGGTCTAGTTGTGGATTGTCCTTCCCTAAAGGTTGAATCATTTTGGGTTGCCATGGATCTTTTATTCTAGCGGTTAAGTCCTAACAAGAGAACCAAGCTCGATACCAAATGAAATTCTAGTTATGCAACCTTGAGGGGGGGTGAATTGGATTTCTAAAAATTATTGAAATATAAAACAATAACTCAATGTTAATCTAAAATGAATTTAAAGCAATAACAAATAAATTTATCACACTATATAAAGATAAGGAAAGAGATTCAAACACGAGATTTTTACGTGGTTCGGCCAACCTCGCCTACATCCACGCCTCCAAGCTTTCCGGGCTAGAGGATTCCACTAAGCAAACCTTCAAGGCTACAATTGCTTACAATTGACTTCCAAGGTGTCAATAAACCTTTACAATATGAGATTATCCACAATCTCTTAACCCAAGTGTTTCCCAACACTTACAATCACTCACAATTTTAAGATTACAAATTGTTTCACTCTCACACAATTTTTAAGATTACAAATCAATGCCCAATGTGTGAATAAATGAAGAATAAAGGTGTTTCAAGCTCTTTGAAGATTGTATTCTCGAGTGTATGCTCAATGATGAAGGAGTGATCAACCTTTGTTCGGATTTGAATGAGCTTATTTATACTTGGAGCTGAAAAGTAGCCGTTCTGGTATGCCTTTCGAAAACGGTTCGCCGTTAATCGTTAACGGTTAACCGTTTATTCTCAAAAGTTACCGTTAGAGCTAATTTTTCAAATAAGCGGTTTCTGTTAAGGATTACCCCTAACCGTTAATTTCAGAGACTGCAAGACAGATTTGGTTATCCGGTTTCATTAAACGGTTAAAGCGTATCATGGAATAACATTTCGAAATTATCGGTTAACGTTTTATATAAGCGGTTCACCGTTTAATTCAGTAACCTCCAAAACGTTTTAGCCTTATCCGTTTCGCTAACGGTTAAAGATTAGCAAGGAATTGAACTTGAAATTATCGGTTAGCGTTTTATATAACGGTTCGCCGTTTAATTCGATAACAAAACGTGTTAGCCTTATCCGTTTCGCTAACGGTTAAAGATTAGCGAGGAATTGAACTACGGAAATTATCGGTAGCCGTTTTATATAAACGGTTCGCCGTTTAATTCGATAGCACGCAAAACGTGTTAGCCTTATCCGTTTCGCTAACGGTTAAAGATTAGCAAGGAATTGAACTTCTGGAAATTATCGGTTAGCCGTTTTAAATAAACGGTTCAAGCCTTAAGAGTTGTTTACTCTCTGGATTTAATCGGTTTGCCGTTTTCAACATAAACGGTAAACCGTTTATTTCCAGAACCACTTCTATAGCCAGAAATTGCAGGAAAATATTTTTCAATTGAATTTTAACAGAAAACCATCTTTCATGAACATGTTAAGGAGACATCTTAAGACTTTCTTTTACTAAAGAAAGACTCCAACAATTTAATTATAAAGCATTTAAAGTTTGTTATCATCAAAATCAATATTATGAACATATACAAGTTAACATCTTAAACATATACAGAAAACTAAGCATCAATTTAATCCCCTGGTGATTTCTCTAATTTTACCTTACTCTTAGGTTTAAGTCATTTATCCAGTCTTCCTCAAGTAAAGTTAAGTATATATCTATAAATATGTTATTGTGTAACTGGTGAAACAATTTCAATGGCTTCAAAACAACTTTGTAATGTGCGTTTTGATGTGTATAATCAACACTCATTAAAACTACTTCATGCATTGCCTTTCTAATTAAATGAAGCACATGAGATGCACCTGAAAAAGGAATCTAAGAATCAGGTTCTTAAAAGCCGTTATAACGCGTGCCTCACACGTAAGTTTTTGAAAATTGCATCTAGGTGGTTACAAGCTGCTGAATGTAGCTAATTCTGGTTCAATAAACTAAAGTTACATTGAGGAGTATAAAAGGGAATTGAGACTCTATGATTAAAAGTTAATGTTCAAATAAATGTACTCTGAAAAACTCTCTGAACTTTGATGATCAATCAATGAAAGGCCTATAACTTTGTTCCTCCATGGATGTAAGTTAACGAGAATTAGCTTAACCACATTATCTTCCTCTATTCTTTGATTCTTAGTTTCTTGTTCATTTACGATTCTGATATGTTCTATGTTCTCAAACCATTTTGGGACACATCCATAATTTCTTAGAGTAAGAAGCATTGATATAGATGAAACTAAGTTCAATGGACTATGCGATTATAAATATTCGTATCTCGAAATCAAAAGGTAAACGACAAAACACTTAGCATATATCTTGTTTTATCCAAAATAACGTTGTTTCTTCAAATAATTACACTTTTATGTCATAGAGTTCATTATAAATGGGGACGTTTATCCCAATTTACAACGAGATAGACTTTGAATTCTCTAGAGAGATTCTTTGCTTGGTCAAATCGAATTTCATTTATGTTCTTATCTAATTACTTTTCTATCTTATCCATGTACTCTTTTGAATTTCAAAAGCCATGGAATCATGATACATTTAGACAAATATAAATACGATGAATAGTCATTAATAAGATTGATAGAATACTCCTAACCTTTTCTAACTTGTAAATTGATTAGTCTACATACATTTCTCTTTAGCTCGAAAAGAGCTACATTTTATCATATTACTTTTGCAAATAAGATTTGTAGAGTTATAATGATCAATCCCAATGGCCGAAAAAGCCTATTAGTAATCATTCTTATAAAATTTACTATAGTATATATGACTTAAGCATAAATATTAGAGGTGGTAATGGTTAGAAGAAATATTTATTTTCTTTGATAAATGTATATACTCTTTATCATGAATCATTATATCTTGCTTTGAATAGATTAATGGACTTGTTTGATACAATTTGTCCTTGTAAAGTACCAAAACAAATAATTACAATAAATAGATGATCCAAACATAACAGTGTACTCCTATTGTAACACCCCGCACCCATTTCTTTTTGTATTCCCAACCCTTTATAAAAGAAAGAGAGAGAGAGATGGCGCGCGGGAGAGAGAGAGGAAGAAATTCATTGACCCGATTTTGACCCGGATCCGACCCGGAAACCCGCAACTGTGACCCAGCCATATCTCCGATTAGGCCACCGTTTGATCGAGCTTGGTATCGATTTGAAGCTTGAGAGACGAACAACGTATCCCATTTTGTCCTCGTCGTAGGAAAACTTGACCCGAGAACACCGAGCGATTTAGCCTAAAAACTGCGGCTCCACCGGTTTTTGTCGCGCGTCGATCTCGCCGGATTTAGGCTACGCCACCGCTGGATCTTGTTCCTCACGTCACCCCAAAGATCATTTTCCGACCAACCTCGCCACTGAAAGCGGCAGTTGCCGTCAAACAACCATCGGAAAACTCGGCCTTTGGAGTTTCGATCCGCGTTGCCACGCGTTGGAGGTCACCGCTTGGCACCATTGGACTCGGCGTGGTTAGAACTACTAGATTTGAGCTTCATGTCGCCGTTGATTTGGATTTCGGTCCCAGTTGGCCGTGAGGGCATTTCGGTAATTTCATGCTTTTGGGGCAATTTTGTAATTTCAGATTCTGTGGGTATTTTTGTAATTGTTGAAATTGAGGATAAGTTGGTAATTTAAATTGTTGAGGTTAATTTGGTAGATTATGATTTTATGGGTATTTCGGTAATATTGAATCAAAGGGCATTTTGGTAATTTTACACTCGAAGGGTAATTTGTAATTTCTGATATTGTGGTTATTTTTGTGATATGAATTGAGGCAATTTGATAATTGAAGATTTTGAGGATAATTTGGTAAATATTGGTGTTGGGGGTATTTTGGTAATTTTGGCATGTAGGCGTATTTTGGTAATTTGAGGCACACGAGAATAGTTGATTATGAATGAATATTTGTTTCGAGCTCTAATGCGTAAAATTAGTTATATTTATATTTACGGGAAAATGATTATGTCGTTTACTTTATTAGGAGGACCCGTGAACGAGAATCAAACCGCAGACGTTGTTGATACCGAGTCTGGGCGTTGTCACTGTGAGTGGAATATACAAAACGTATTTTCATAGTGATTATGATAGTAAAGCGTGTTTACGAAATAAGTAGTTGAATGTTCGGATTTAATGATTTTCTCGAAATGGATTTTATATATGCATTGATATTATATTAAGATGTTTGGTAATGATTTTCCATATCGACTTTAAATAGAATATGATAGTATTTTAAAGACGAGAAAAATAGATTTCAATACGATGTGACTTTATTGTGATTTTTGAATAAATGCATGATATTAGAATTGAGTGAATTTGAGATATGTTGAATAAAAAGGAAATGAGATTTCAGATATGATTATATGCTTATATACATGAGCATAGAGATTATTTTTAAAAGCATTAGACAGTACCCATCCCCTCCAGATACAGTGTTACAGATGTTGAGATATAGATGAAATATGTTGATACAGATGATATGAGATCAGAGGCTTTTGGGGCCCATCTGAACACACATAGAGGCTTTGGGCCGTGTGTTTGGGCGCTTTGCCTTTGGGGGGCATATGCATGCAGTGTGATGATTATAGTGATACAGATATTGAGATACAGATGATGAGATATGAGATGGTACTTCCCTGTCTATCCGTGTAGCTCCGGGGCGTGACAGTACCCAGATAGTATGTCATTGCCCGTCAAGTAGAGGTCCGGATATGAGATTATTCCCCAGGTACTTGTTTAGTGATAGTTTTCGATATTCAGCATTTGATATTATAAGTGTTATGATTTCATTGATTTTATACGGATTTATGTGATATTGATATTCGAGTATTTGGTTTGAATTAAATGAGTTTTATTTAAGTTCTTATGATATTTTGATCAGATATGATTTCCATGATTAATTGATACGACATTATATATGCTTTTCATGATTAGTGATTTGATTTAAATGTTAAATGACTTATTACTGATTTCTCGCATATGGTTGATGAAAGCGTATTTGAAAATGATATGGTTATTTCATTTTAAATAAGAGTAAATTTTCAAACAACTACTATCCACTCACTGACTTTCACTGAGTTTTATACTCACCCCGTTTTTATTATATTTTTCCCCCCTCACCAGGAGGTTGTACACACCAGACCGACCCAGCGTCTGTAGATATATTTTGAGTCTTGGCCACATGATAGTGCTAGAGACATAGATGATTTTTGTTAGGATGCTATGGTTATCTTGTTCTTTTGGGATTGTATAATATTGTTATATTATTCTTTTGGGATTAAGAATTTATTGAGGATGTTGATTACTGGAGTTGTTGTATGGTGAATTATTTTGGGAGTGCTTGCTTTACATATTTGCAGATTTGGGATTGTTGAATTTACAAAGGAGACTCTGTCGAATTTTCTGCAGAATCTTTAATAATTAGCTTATTATCAATTCGATTGGTCGAGATTAGATAGACTCGCCCTGAGGGTGCGGGGCGGGTCGTTTCACCTATTATTAGAAACAAGCCACTAAAATTAAATTTCCTTTATGTTTGGAACATAAGGACAATTATCAGAATCTAAAGTCTCATGAAATTGATCCAGTCTTATTAGCTGATATAAACTAGTATGTCCTCAATTGCAATTTTATGCTCTATTCAATTAGTCTCTTAGTTTCCTAAAACTAAGAAAGTGAATCACAAAAAGAATTAGTTGCATCAGAATTTACTATTGTATGAATCATTAGAAATCTAATTAATTAAGAAACTTAAAGATTTCCCGTACTCGATTTTAATAATCTTTGGGTAATCTTTCTTCTAGTGACCCTTTTGTCCATATTTGTGGTACTTTCCATTTGGCTTGCCATCTATTTTACCAAATAGTTTTCCTTATCCCAATTCTCTCTTGCTTATCCTAGTCTTTTGACTTAGGCCTTAGAGAGAATCCTTTTTCAAGAATTTTTTTCCATGTTATAAATGTTATATAGCATTTAGTTCATGCATCAATTCAATTAAGGTTATATCTTTATTGCTTAAGATATAATTGACCTTAAACTCTTCAAATATATTGGGCGAAGATTTAATCATCACGTTAATCTTTGTTTTATAATCGATTCAAACACCATGAATCTTAACTTTATTCAAATAGTCTATTATTTTGAGGTAATAATCACAAACTCTTGTGCCATTTTCCATCTTGGTGTCAGTAGCACGTTTTAACACCACTTCTATGATAAAACGAGTATTTTGCCCAAACATCTGATGAAGATTGTCTAATATTTCAGTAGTTGTTTCCATGCACTGACGTTTGTTCTATAGTTCCATAGAAATCGAGCCCAATATATAGCGATTGGCCATTTTGTTAGCTTCGTACCATTTCTCTTAAGGCTCCCCCTGGTTTCTATAATTGTATAATGTTAGTTTTGGGGGGGCATTGTTGGGTCGAAATATATTTGCAACCTTTAGCAGTGAGAAAATTAAATAGATTACTTTTCCAATTTAAATAATTTTCGCCAATAAGTCTATTTTTAACAAAGATAGTTAATAATAGGTTGATGAAAGACATTTTATAAAAAATAAGACATACATGCATAAACACTTTGAAACAAATAATGTTCACAATAAATAATCTAAAATGCAAAAAACCATAAATACAGTTAGTTTATCATAATGATAATCTAGTATCGCTTTGCAGGCTATCTGATGGGACAGCATGCCTATACTTACTTGACCATTAAATTATTTACCTTCATATAGAAATATGATAAATAATTATTATTATCTTTCAAGGCCAAAATTTGCTAACAAAGCTTTGTTGGGAAGATTAGTAATAAATTTTTATTGAGTGCATAACCATTACATCAATGACAATAACAAGCACACAATGCCGATCTTAGTGTCCATGAGGGTGACAAGCTCATCTGCCTTCTTGTAGATCTCGAATCTACATTTGGAGAATGTAATCCTCTTGTTACCTCGTTTTCAATCCTCTTCATCTCAATCTTTTGGAGAAGTTAAAGATTGAGATGAAGAGCGAAAATAGGGATGACAGAATTATCACATTCTCTAAACAATGATTTGGGCTCTACAAGAAGGATAGTGAGCTTCTTACTCTCACTAGCGCTGAGATTGGCATTGTGTGCTTCACCGTCTGGCAAGCCTTACTCCTTTGGTCACACTTCCATTAAAGTTGTTGTAAACTGCTTCTTGGGATTGAAACAACCACCAAATCATAACAATCACTCTCAATGCAACCAAAAAAAAAAGATTTTTCTCTTTTATTTTTCTTCTACTTATTTAATTTAAAGCTTTAACAAGGCTGAAGGAAAATTTCAAGACATTTATAGGGAATAGCGCGTAAAATACACCCTTGCGCGTGATCGCGTGCAAGTGTATATACATATATAAATGTAAATTTAGTTATGCTTTTTAAAAAGATTACTAACTCAAGCTCTCGAGATTTCTTATTTAATCATGTTGCAGATAAATGAATTCAAATTTACCTAAATTTTTAAGAATTGGAGAACAACAATATTAATTTTGAAAAATCTAAGCATATCTAGCTAATTTTACCTAATAAATAGGCAAAGACAAAGACAATTGCCTTTAGGGTCTGGGTTAGTGGTTTTCAAATAGTTTTATTTAATTGGTCCATAAAGAGAACCCCTATAAATTAATAATTTGAAACCAAAAAAATTATTAATTTAAAGAGGTATTAATTAATTGATAAATTATTAATTAATTATTAATTTATAAAGCGCATATACAATCAATGAACATACATTTTATTCAACTAACAATTTATTTATTTTACTAATCTAATCAATCAAAAGTGAATTAATCTACTAAATATAAATTAAATGAACAAAAAAATTAAAATTCTTGCAATTTTAGAATTCAATCTTGGAACTTCTAGAAGTAGTAGGCAAAATTAGAGATAAGATCAAACTATATTTAAACTTCAAGAAGAAAACTAAGTAATAAAAGAATCATATTTTATTTAATAAAATATTGTAAAAGCATTTGTAATTTTAGCAAATTATTACTTTATGATATGAATCGGACCATAGAGTTGTATAAGTTTTTTTTTTTTGAAGTATTATCTTATTAACTTATCGAAATTATTAATTTAGCCCTTTGGCCCAAGTAAAATTGCAAAAAAATATTATATACAATAGATACTTGATAAATTACCAGCCTTGGGACTGTGAAAAATCTATTAATTTAGCGAAAATTAAAATATATATAATTAACAATTATTAATTTATAAAGATGATATTACGTTCATAATAAGAACTTTAGGAATGTATATGTAGTATAATTAAAAAATGATGGGATTGTTAGCTTTTCCCTTACTAAAATCAATATATACTAAATTACCCCCTTACTATTTTCATAATAGCCAGTAACCCCTCCAATAGTATAATTTTATAGTTTTACACTTATTTTCAAATACACTTTTATTCATATTTATTATAAATTAAATCAAACATATGAATTGAAATTAAAATAGAAAAATTAAAAAAAATAAGAACCATATGTTTCAGTGTGAATAAAAATTTATAACAAGATATTTCTCTTGTATTTTTATTATTTTTTAAAATATTTTTCATATAATAAATATATATTTTATATTCCAAAGATAAATTATCAAAACAACGACTAATTTATCCCTCTTTTCTTACAAAATATTTTGTGTTGTGTGGTTTTTGGATGTTGTCAAACTCGTAGGGGGTATTGGTATAAATTGATGCGGAGGGAAACTGATAATCTTTCTTAAAGAATGTAGTGATTTTATTAAGTTGTATGATACGATTTTGATTCGATCTTGATTGAATGATTATGTCATTTGATTTTTTTTTATTGAATTACATTGACTGGATCACAATATACTATATTAAGAGAAATAAGGGAGAGATTAGCTTAATCTGTTGCCTCAAAAAAGTCTTTTCAGATTAATGACCAACGAAATACATAAAGCATTATGCTAGTATAACAAAGAAAATCACAGACATATCTTATGTATTTAGTTGTAAATTTTTATCAAAAAGAACTTTTAATAATTATTAATTTATGCATTAATTGTGTCTTGTAGAGAAAAAAGATTTTATTTAAAAAATTTTATTGTCTAATAAATTTATCAAATTATTATTTACCATGTTAGCCCCATCAAGACCGACAAAACTATTATTTAATCAAAGTTGTCAATTTATCAAGTATTAATTTATTGAGATTCTACTATATATAATATCAAGTATTAAATTATGGAGAAGATCAAAAATTGATTTAACCTTTACCCAAACCTTTCTCTTTTAAAAAGAAAATTAAAAATGAGCAAACGACAAAAAAAAATTGTGATTTTGATTTGAACTAAATCTATGATGATTTTAAGGTTTTTTTTTTGAGTCCTTGTTGTTTGTAGAAAGAAATTTCAAAATTAAAAATTTTTAAAATACATCACTTAGGTCATTATTGTCAATTCAAATTTGTTTCATTCAAGTTTTTGGCTGAATTTCACTGTTAGAAAAAAATAGCATTTTGGCATTTTAATCAGATTTAATTGACTTGTCTTCTTATTTTCATTATTAGAAAAAAAGAAAAATTATGGCATTAAGGGTTTTTTCAGCTGACTGAGGTAAATGTCAGAAAATCGTAAGATTAATGCAGGGTGTTGTGCTATTGTAACTCGTCGTTGAACTTAATTTTTTAAAATTTAATTGTAGATAATGGATCTTGAGAGTGAAAAGATTGTACACCAATTTATGAATATTGTGCTGAAAGCCAAAAATGACCAAAAAACAAAAACAAAAACTCAAAGAGGGGATATATGTGTGTAGGGGAATAATAAATGTAATAAATAATGTGAAAAACATTCAAGTTTTATGGTGTTAAATGTATTGTAATTATTGAGCAAACGGGTTAATTTTAAACATTGTAAAATTTTAATAATTAAGAAACTATGATAAAATGAGTTTTAAACCATTAATGTGAAATATAGGTGTGTAATTGACTAGTTAAAGACTTAAAAAATGAAAGGAGAAGAGAGGAGAGGAAAGAAGAACAGGGGAAAGAAATAAGGGGAAAAGATATGGATTCTATGTCAAACCAAACAATGAAATTGATATTGATACTCTTCTTCTCTCATTTTGTCTCTCTCTCCCCCCTTTCCATTTCTCTCCTCTCCTCCCATTTCTTCCAATCAAACATGCATATTTGAATCTAGAAACATACGAGTATATATACATTTTAAGAAAGGAAAAATGCTCGTTTAATCATTATATTTTGATTTAAGCGTCCATTTAGTTTCTATACTTTAAAAAATACATCAAGATACACTTGTTAATTATATTACACTCTTACAGTTATTTTTTCTTTACATTTACAATAATATCCTTACAATTATATTCTTGGAAATGCTAAAGAAAAGAAACAAAATGTGAATTTATCAAATTTGCCTTAAAAGTAAAGTAAAAAAAAAAATAGTATCAATTTTTCTTGATATTATTTTTTTAGGATTAATTTGGTAATGCTTTTTTTTATTATTTTAGTTTTGGGATTAATTTATTAATTCAATTTTTGTCATGATAAACATGAGTCAAAAATTCAACTGGAGACTGTATATACGTTGACATGAGTACTTATTATTTTATCTCAAAATATTACCTAATTTTTTTTGCTTAAAAACATATAATTTGCAAAATGAATTTAATTAATTATTAAGCTATTAGTAAATGATGAAATATATTATTACTAAAATTCAATTATTAATAGTATCAAAAAATTTTGAAAAAAAATATCATGACATCATCAACACCGTGAATGGCTCTATTAGTATTGCTGGTGAGAGTCGGTGGCTACAAGATTTATAGATCGCACGACAGTGAGACTTTTATTTGCAAATAGCAGCATAATGTAGGCAACATGTCTCTCAAAATTTATAGGTCAATATAATATTGCCGCTGATGGGTAGTGGTTGAAAGGCATTATAATCAATGCCATGAAATGTAAAATTTCAAACACCATTTGAAAGAAAATGACATTGAGTTTTAGTATCACAGAATTTGTACTCAGCAAATACTGACGCTATACTTTAGTTTCGGTGATTTTGTTGTTGGTGAATTCAATCAATAGGCTATTAGACAAACACTAAAACAACAGAATCACAAGAATAATCATACTATGGATTAAAAAAAAATGTCTATTACAATAGCACCATCAAAAGACTAACACCATAGTCAAATTTAAAAAATAAAAGAAATAAAAAATTTCTTAATGCAATTTAATATAAATATAGCAAACCATTGCATTGCTCACAAATAGTTTTGTCAAATTCAACCGTCAACTAGAACCTAAAATTAAAGTAACAAAACACATATTATGTGCTAAAAAAATATTTGCTAAAAATACCTAAACTGATGATCCATTACACAAAATAAATTGCTCATCAAACCATAAACCGATATACTAAAAGTTAATCACTAGCGCCTAGCAACATCCAACACATCGCTAGTAATCATAGCCAAAGCAACATCTAGCAAACACAAAATATCCACGGTGCAGTAAAACTATCGAACAAAACCAATAAATCTTACAAACACGATAGATACGAAAATGATAAAGGAAATGTTCACTTTAAAATAAACACAAAAATTAGAAAGCAAGAAATTATAAACTTTACATGATTAAAAATGATTACATCTCCTAAAATGTCTTGCATACCCTTCATAACGATATAAATGAACCAAAGACTCAATAACAAGTTTGCGGTGAGGAAATCAGCTCAAGTCTGAAATATATAAAACATCATTTTTTTTTTAAGAATGGCAACTCAAGTGCACCGCGACAAAGAAAGGGTAATTTTTCCCAAAGATCATTGCAGCATTAGTATTAAAGAAAAATCTTTCATACATTGATTATGCAAATGGATAAAGTGATACACAAATGTATATGTTCGCCATGATCGTAGTCTACAGTCTAATTTATTTACCTCTCGGTAGTTACAACAATAAACTTAACCTAGTAAACTAACCACCATAACCTAACGTCAAAATTGAGCTCCCATCAAAATCTCCGTTCTCAACATGTTGACATTGTTTATGAACATTTGGTTATAACTGGAATGAATCATAATTACACTACTTGGGTTCTCCATGGGGAAAGTCCAAGTGTGCATTTACAAGATACAGATTTGGAAATTTTTGATGCTTATGAGATTTATAAGGATACTTATGATGAGCCTAGTGAGGATGTTGATCGACCTAGTGATGCTTATGAGAACCCCAATGATCATGAAAGAGTATCTCATGAGAGAAAAGATGACGTTTCTCTTCAAAAGGATGATGTTGAAGCTCCTCTTTATCCTGGTTGTACAAAGTACACAAGGTTATTAACAGCTACAATTTTACTTAAACATAAGGTTGATAATGGTCCATCCAATAAAAGCTTTACAGAGTTACTTCAAATATTTAAAGATATTCTTCCTCTAGAGAATAGTATTCCAGATTCTATGTATTCAATAAAAAAGTTACTGAAGGAATTTGACATAGGATATGAAAAGATAGATGCATGCATTAATGATTGCTGTTTGTTTAGAAAAGAGAAAAAAGATATGGACACATGTCCAAAATGTGGTGCTTCTAGATAGAAAGTTAATCAACACACTAATAAGATAAAAAAAAGTATTCCAATGAAGGTGCTGCGCTATTTTCCAATTATTCCTAGGTTTATGAGGATGTTCAAGCCAGAAATAATAGTTGAGCAATAATATGGCATGCCAAGAATCAAAGCCAAGATGGCAAGATGCGAAATCCTGTTGATTCACCAGCATGGAAAACGATTGATAGGAAGTGGCCAGAATTTGCTTCAGATCCTCGAAACCTTAGACTTGGACTTGTAAGTGATGGATTTAATCTATTGCATGATCTTAGCTCTAGATATAGTTGTTGGCCAGTGATATTAGTGACATATAATCTTCCTCCATGGCTATGCATGTTGCAAGAAAACTTAATGTTGACCTTATTAATTCCAGGTCCAAAACAACCTGGAAATGATATTTGATGTATATTTGGAGCCACTTATAGAGGATTTGAATGAATTATGGAACAATGGGGTAGATATATATGACAGAATTTCTAAGTCTATGTTTAATTTGAAAGCCATTTTAATGTGGACGATTAATGATTTGCCAGCATATGGTAACCTAGTTGGATGCACTACAAAAGGAAAATTTGCTTGTCCTATATGTGGTTTTGATACATGTTCTTATTGGTTACCACATAGTAGAAAGTTTGCATACATGGGCCCCAGAAGATTTCTTAACCCCTCTCATTCATTTCGTTTTCTTTCAAAATGCTTTGATGGAGATAAGGAAACTAAGGAAAAACTTAAGTCATCGATCGGGTGTAGAAATATTGCATGAAATAAAATATTTTGTTAATGATTGGGGAAAAAAGGGCAAGATGGAAAGGAAAGGGAAAAGGAAGAGAAAACAAGATTCAAAGGAAATAAGGCATATATGGAAAAAGAAGTCAATATTCTTTAACTTGCCATATTGGGAGGTATGTCATTTTAATTGCTATTTAATTAAACTTTTTTATTTGTGTTTTAATAATGTTTATTGTAAATATTTATTCAAATAATAACATTTTTAAAATTATTTTCAGGGTTTAGTCTTGCGTCATAACTTGGATGTAATGCATGTGGAAAAAAATGTATGCGATAGCATTATTAGTACACTGTTAGATTTGAAAGGAAAATCAAAAGATGGGTTGGAAATCTCGTAAAGATTTAGAAGAATTGAGAATTAGACCTGATTTGCATCTAAAGCTAGAAGAGAAGGGAATACGTTTACCAGCAGCCATTCATACTCTTTCTAAACTAGAGAAGCAAACATTTTGTAAGAGATTATTTGATTTGAAGTTGCCATACGGATATGGTTCTAACATTGGAAAGTGCATTTCAGTTGAAGAATGTAAAATCACAGGTCTTAAATCGCATGATTATCACATTTTAATGCAATAATTGTTATCAGTAGCAATTAGGGGGCTTTTACCAAAGGGACCACAAATTGCAATATTTCGACTTTCCACATTCTTTAATGAATTATGCCAAAGAGTGATTGATGGAACTAAGTTGGAAGAGATGGAAAATGATTTTGCTGAGACTTTATGTATGTTCAGGATGTATTTTCTGCCTTCTTTTTCCTACATCATGGTTCACTTGACAATTCACTTAGGACGTGAAGCGTAACGATGTGGTCCAGTGCAATATCGCTGGATGTATCCTTTTGAGAGGTATTAACTATAATTTCTCTTTTACATTATATTTCATTTTACTTTATGCTAAATACTTAAATATAATTGATTTTTTTCATCTAATTTTTTTTTAGATTTATGAAAAAGTTAAAAGGATATGTTAGAAATCGCGCATGGCCTGAAGGTTGTATAGTTGAATGTTATCTAGCTGAAAATACTACATGTGATCTGACAGCCAAGTGCAAAATGTCTCTGTGTGCCTTTTTTGCAAGCAAGTGAATGCAGTAGGTACTACATGTGATCGCTATGAACAATTAGTAGGAGAGCGTCCACTCATGGGTGGAAAGCCAACTATATTATCTGATGAATTATTACATATTGCACATCATTATGTGTTATATAATATTGCAAAAGTGGAACCATATATCGAGTAAGTATAATGAAATTCAGCCTTACATTATTTACAATTATTATTAGTCTTAACTTTTTCTTTTGTTTTTCTATATAGAATGCACAAAATGGAGTTGAAATCTTTAGATAGACGATTGTGTAGACTAAAGAGTCAAGCTTTACTTCAAAAAAGGCACACAGAGACATTTTGCACTTGGTTGTCAGACAAGGTTGTATAGTATGTAACTTTAGTTAACTATAAAATATATGCACTTTTATATACTAATAGAAATTTAATTGAAACAGATTAAGTTTCAAGAAAGTGGGGTCAATGAGACATTGAAATGGCTTGCATATGGACCAAGAAGACATGTAATGTCATATCCTGGATACATTATTAATGGAATTTGTTTCCACACAAAAGAAAGTGAGAAGTCAACACAAAATAGTGGTGTCTCTATTGAAGTAGAAACAATATGCAGATCGAGTGCAAAAGACAACAACCAAGTTCTGGAAAAGATCATTTACTATAGAATAATAAATGACATAATTTTATTGGATTACCATACATTTCGAGTTCCTTTGTTCAAGTGTGCTTAGACGAACATTACTAATGGCATTAAAATTGAAGATGGGTTTACCATAGTGAATCTTCTGAGAGGATAGAAACAATTTGAAAAGGATCCATTTATTTTTGCTTCACAAGCAAAACAAGGGTTCTATTCTAGGACAGATGATATATCATCATATTATATTGTGTTGAAAGCACCATCACGACGATCCTATGACATGGAGATGTACAAAGATTCAGATTTTACTTCTTATACAACATTAGATGCATCAGTACTTAACTTACCTTATAATACAAATGAGGATATACAACATGTTAGAAGGGATTGTGAGGACATTTTTGTATAATTTGTGTATGTTTTCTTTGTTTTATGCTTGTTTTTTTTTTATGGTTCCTTTTTGGTGCTTGTTATAACTTGATACAATTTGAATTCAACTAACATTTTTTTTTTGTTTCATTTGACAGGATCTTGGCATATGTGATCAATTGGAAAGAAATACAACCCTAGGTAAAAGCTTTCTTTTTTTATAGTTCAGTGTAAGCTTTTTTTAGTATTGTTTATTGTTATCATATATTGCTTTTGATTTGTTTCTCTTTTATATTTTTTTTTTCAAGTAAACATGCCCATTAACCAATTCAATGTAGGACAACATCAAATTGTTTACAAAATGCAAAAAAAAAAAAATTGGAGAAGTAAGTTCTTATTTAAATATCAGCAGTTATTTAAAATGTTTTGTTGATTTATTCTAATTTGAATAACATACATGCAGTCTTTTAAACAAGCTGAAAAAATACATAAGAAAGAACTTGCAGTTATAATCACAGCTTTTAGAGATAATAATGAAGTTATAGAGATTTCAGATTTTGATTTAGATAATTCAACCCATCCCTCCTTATGTACGAAAAAGAAGAAAAAGAAAAAAAAAGGTCTTACAAATATTCATTTGGCTGCACCTTTTAATGTAAGTCATGATTCAGTATTATCAGCTTAGAATTTGTTATTTTGATTATTTGAATTTTGATTATGTTTATATTGTGCTCTGCACAGGCAGGAAAAAAAGCAAAGAGAAAACATATAGCTATCTTAGATGAACTTAAAAAGATTGAGTTTAGTGAATCTGATTATGATTGTCTTAAAAAGAAGAAGAAGAAGAGTCCTGGCCTTATTGATGTAAGTTATAATTCAACATTATTAACTTAGATTTGTCAATTTTGATTATTTGCATTTTGATTATGTTTATATTGTGCTCTGCAGCGGCAGGAAATAAAACAAAGAGAAAACATGTAGCTATCTTAGATGAACTTAAAGAGATTGAGTTTAGTGAATCTGATTCTAATTGTCCAAAAAAGAAGAAAAAAGAAGAAGAAGAAGGGTCCTGGCCTCATTGATGTAAGTTATAATTCAACATTGTTAACTTAGATTTGTCAATTTTGAAGAAGGGTCCTGCAAATTGTTGGATTGGAGAGGTACAAGAAAAGTCGTCGGAGAAGGAACAGTTGCATCAACAAATCCACTTTCAAAGGTACATCACATGGATCTTGGACCAGATTGCTGGAAATTTTGGGTTACAATAGCAACAATTGGAAAAACTGCTTTATATCGCACGACATCTGATTTTCATATTCTTGATGATGTAATTGGAAGCACGATTGCTTGCCAAAGAACTATGTAGCCTTAAACTAAATAGTTTGTTGATGTATTGAATATTATTGACTTGATGCGTACAATCTATATTTGGATATTCAATTTTGATGTTTGTATGGACATATGCAGTAACTTTTTAAATTTTTGTATTTGTATGGACATTTAATTTTGAAATTTGGATATTCTATTTTGATAAATTGGATGAATATTTAATTTTGATATTTGAAGGAACAACCGAATGTTGGATTTGGCAGGACAGTTTTTGCGGCGTTTACCCAATGTTATTTTATCTTTACAGCGGTTTTGTTATACTTTTTTTACAGTATCTGTTGACCGCTACATTAGACATTCTACCTTTCGCAGCATCGTCCAAAACAGTGTTGGACAAAATGCTACATAGGACTTAATGCAGCGTTCATCAAATGCTGCAAAAAGCAAGCTTTCTTATAGTGAAAGAGGTAAGAAGAAGACAACAACGGGAGGTTGAAAAAAGAAAAGCCGAGGAGGCAGAGGCAAAGGAAATCAAACAATCAACGGGGAACAAAAGAGAGAAGCAAGCATCCATGGGAGTACAAATGGATGTGGGACCGACTTACTAGATAAAGATAATGGAAATTTTCCATATGTAGCAGGTGATGATGCCTCCGGTTGTGGGTTTAGGAAAGTTATCTCTAGAATCCGCCTTAATACAAAATGCTTGCGATTAATTGGCGAACTTAGACCGGTGATGCTTGACCATCTTTGCATTCTTTGTCACTATCTTGGATTTTGCACGATTATGTTTTCTTGGCTATTTTTTCGACGATGTATTCTCATGATTGAAGCAATGATGAGTGATAATAATGATTCGATGAAGAGAAGTCAAGAGAGAGGAAAAGGAATGGCTTTG
The DNA here is from genome assembly GCA_030444775.1 of Atalantia buxifolia. Classification (NCBI taxonomy): domain Eukaryota; kingdom Viridiplantae; phylum Streptophyta; class Magnoliopsida; order Sapindales; family Rutaceae; genus Atalantia; species Atalantia buxifolia. Next base: position 14,455,068 of record CM059839.1, read on the forward strand.
AGGGCCGCGGCTCTAATGTGAATTAGGGCAATACGATCTTTTTTTAAAAAAATCTACTTATATTAAACATAATTAAAAATTAATACTAAAATAAAGATATCCAGATTCGAGTTTTAGACATGCCGGTTCACCCAAATCCAGATCCAATCCAAGTCAATAAAAATATATATGGATATTAGATTTATTTGAATCCAGTTCAGATTGAACCCAATCTGGATTTTTCAGATTTGTCCGAGTCTAGGCTGGATGCAGATTAAATTACCATCTATACATATTATTATCTTATATGATTTTTGAATTTAATATATGTGTGTGTGTGCGCACACACACACATAGGGATATTATGGATAATTATATATTTGCATGTATACTTGCAATATCCATATCTAGCTAGCTATTTGCAATCCTTAATTCTAATTATAGTTATAATTTTGATGACAGTTTCATCTCAATTGCATTACAAATACCATTACAATTCTAATTTCAATTCCAATTTGATTCACTGCAATTCCAATTACAATTACAAGTTCAATTTCAATTCCAACTACAATTACATTTGCCATTACCATTACAATTATAATTCCAATGATAATTTTGATTATATTACAATTTCAATTCAATGACAATTACAACCATTCACTATATAAATTGATGCATGTAAGTCATATTTTGTTGATGCCAAAATCTTGTCGTGTTGGTGTATGGGCTACGTACCAACCAAATGTCAACGCTAGCATTTGAATTTGTTTATATGGGGATATAGTCACTATCTAGAAGTCAATAGAAACCAACGACCATGAGCTGAACCTTCGCGAGCTCCTACAACCATAAAAAGTGATCAAGTGCGGCAGAAGTTTTTCTGGCGTTAACCCTCCAATGCTCAAATCAATTTATGTTGTATTGGAAAAATATAGTGTTCATTTATTTGCACAGAAGAATGCATGATAAAAAAATAAGAAATCTCTCTTGCTTAAAATTTAAAAAAAGAAAAAGAAAAGAAGAACAAAGAATGTGGAAGAGATAGTGTAAAGAATAGATAAAATGGATAAGACCCCTACATTTTGAATTCTTTGGGAGTTTGATAGAGGTTAGAATCCTCTTCCCATTGGACTACAAAAGATTAGAGATAGGGCTCAATCACTATCGGAGAGAACCAATGAGTGGTTTTGACACAGTCTCCTTTGGGTGATGATACAACCACAAACTCTTGTACAAATTTTTCTTGTACAAACTGACGTGACATTAATTCATTGGTTGAATGAAAATATAAAATAATAAAAACAAATCATATGAGCCAAGTGATATTTAATTCAACCAATCTTATCATGCCACGTCAGTTTGTACGAAATAAATTTGTACAAGAATTTCTGGTTATATCATTACTCGTCTCCTTTTGGTTGGCTCAATTTAACTGTCTCCTTGTTAAGACCCTACTCATTGGTTACCTTCTAAGCGAGATGATGTACTCAATGTTAGTGCGAAGTGAGCGTAGTCGAGTTTTTAGGAAAACCCGATTGTAGTCGTATTATTCTATCACTCAAACATATTTTAATTTTAATATTATCAACATAATTGAAATAATATTTGTTATATACTTATATTATTGCTCTAACAATATTCATATGGGAAATTATCATTGCACCACCTCTGTTTTCTTTTATGTTTATCCAACCACCACAAAATTCTAACATGTACTCAACACTACCTTTCTTTTTAAATTTATGTCAATTAGTCCCTTTTGCACTAACACTATTAAATAATTTAAATAAAATGACAATTTTACTCCTAAATAAATTAAAAGACCATTTTATTTTATAAAACTTTAAAAAATAAATAATTATAATTATAAAAATACCCTAAATTTAATAAAAATAAATCCCGAAATTAAAATTTTTATTTTTAATAAAACTATTTTAATAAAAAATATAATTATAAAAATAATTACAAAATTTTTGGATATAATAAAATCCCTAAATTATTAAAATTTTTTGATTTATTTTTTAATAAGTAAATTCAATTATTTTAATAAAATTTTCAAAATTATATTTTTTAATAAATAAATGCAATTATTTTTTATTAAAATTTTTTAAAATTATAATGTTTTAATAAAAATTATTATTAAAATTTTCTAAAATCAAAATTTAATAAAAATCAACTAAGCACCTCTATTTTGGATTTATTTTTTATTAAAATTTGGGGCTTTTTTTAATTATAATTTTTTATTTTTCAAAGCTTTTATAAGATAAAATGGTCTTTTAATTTATGTAAGGGTAAAGTTGTCATTTTATTTAAATTATTTAACGGTGTTAGTACAAAAGTGGCTAATTGATACATATTTAAAAAGACAGGTAGTGTAGAGAATATATTAGAATTTTATGATGGTTGGATGAATATAAGGCAAAACAGAGGTGGGGCAATAATAATTTCCCTATTCATATAGAACACTAAGGGTGCGTTTTGGCACATTTGTATTCATTATCTTTGTATTGCATTATTTTAATGCTGGTGTATTGTATTATGCTGTATTGTAATAGCATTGTATTATAATAATACTGTACAATGTTTGGTCTTCTGTTTGTATTATATTATTTTTTTGTAATTAATTTAAATTAAATATTATATTTTATTAATATTTTATATTATATTAATATATTTAAATTGTATTAATATTTATATTATTATTAATTTTAAATTAATATTATTGCAATTTATTCATATTTAAATATTTTTTTATTAGTTATAATAAATTATAAATTTATTAATAAATTATAATGTAAAAATAAAAAATAATATAATATTATTGAATAATAAATTATTTGTTTATTAATTTATATTAATAATTGTAATATAAAACCAAAAAAATAAAAATATTCTGTAATATTATATTAAATTAAAAATTATATTTATTAATATTATTATTATAAAACAAAAGGAAAATTATTATATTTTATTATATTAATATTTTATATTATTATTTATATTCTTATTAATTTTAAATTAATATTATTCAAATTTATTCATATCTAAATATTTATTATTAGTTATATTATATTATAAATTTATTAATAAATTATAATATAAAAATAAAAATATTATATAAGATTATATTAAATTAAAAAGTTATATTTATATTTTTTTTATTATAAGTAAAAGCAAAAGTAAAAGCAAAAGGCAAATGCAAAAGTAAAAAAAAAAAAACAAGCTGCAAACAAGGAAAAGAGGAAAAAAAAGTTATATTATATCATATTATTTAAGTATTAATTAATTATTTATTATTAGTTATATTAACTTATTAAAAATTAATCAATTATATATATTAATTAATATGTAAATTAATATAATATAATTAAATAATACATTATTTAGTTGTACATTTACTATAATAAAAATGAAAATATAATATAATATTATTAAACAATAAATTTGTTAATTTATATTAAAATTATAATATAAAAATAATATAATATAATATTAAATTAAAAATTATATTTATTTATTATTTTTACAAAGTTTAAAAAAAAAGAGGAAGCTAAAGCTAATCGTCAGTGGACGCATTAGCTAAACCCAACTATATGTTGGGTTTAGCTAATGCGCCTAATGGTCGCATTATTTGTTTTAAACATGGGGCTGCATTGCTAATGCAATGCAATCCCATGTAATGAGGGGTACCAAACACCCCCTAAAAGAGTAAAAGTAACACATAGGCGGGTAATCTCAAACCTTAGCCTGTAGGAAAAATTTCATTTATCATCTTTCTTAGGGCAAAATAACTTGCCTAGTTTTTTAGCCAAAACTTTCAATTCTAATATTGCTCGATTGTTGTTATCATCATCATCATTGTCTCGACTATTGTATAACAGCCACTAACCCTTAGTAGTTGTCATGTCAATACGTATTATGAAATATTTGAAAATTTTACCTTTTATAACTTGTGACATAAAACTTTTATTCTTTTAGTTAGTGTTTTTTTTTTTTATCTAAAGACTAAATAGATCTGACCCAATTTCCCTTTTGGGCTATTAATCTGCCTTTTAACCATATTCCAAGACCCTTCTAAAAGAGATATTAAAATAAATGTCATCATATTTAGAATAAAAACATGATGGCTATAGTATAGCGATTATGGAGACCTTTATAGATAGCTTGGTTTAAATCTCAACAATCATATTTATTTTTAAAAAATATATATATTTGATCAATTTTGCAAGATTACCTTATTTTACAATATTGAGCTAAGCCTTTCCTAATCTAAGTTCCTGGGTCCACCATTTTATTACTCATTACATCTCCTCTTAATGACTTTCAGTCTATTAAAAAGAGATTTTATACTTTAATATATAGCAATAACTAATGGGTCTTTAAATAATGCTCAGTTTCTTTTTCACTCAAGGTCAAAGGTCTCATCTAGTTTTGCGGCCATTGAGACCTTTGTCTAAATCCCAACAATGTATTTGATCATTTGTGCAAGATTGACATATATTTCTAGTTTGAGAGCGAAGTCTCCCTAATCTAAATTCATGGTCTGCCATTTGGTGATACAAATGGTAGTAAAATTTACGAAAATAATTATTTTTTATTTGAAAAAAAGGAGCGAAACCCCTCTTATTTATTAAAACTAATCAAAATCCATTCATATTTCGAACAAAACACCATAAAACGGCCTGCCATTACACTGTTGTTCCTTAATTATTAATGCTTTTGCTTCAATTGCCGTTTAATGATTGAGGTGCTGCAGGAGCCCCCAGTTTTTAGAAAGCTTGGGGAACCCAAAAATATTTAAAATTATCTAAATTTTCCATGTACACACACACACACACACACACACACACACACACACACACACACACACACACATATATATATATATATATATATCCTGTTCACTGTTGTTCCTTATATAAACGCTAAATTTTTAATAAATAATACAAACATTTATAATAAACATTCTTCATTAACCAAAAAATATATATATTTAAATGACAAGTATCTCTTTTGCACATATCATTCCCCCTGGCTTGAAGCAATCCTTATCCCCATGGATTTCTACTCCTCTATCACACTCATTTGCTGTTGTAAGTGTCCCTTCAATCATAAAAAATTGGGGATTTTGACATTTATGGCCTGGAGCATATTTTCCATGACAGTAATAGCAAAGCCCACGATCTTTACAATCCTTCACTTCAATTGGGGTTAAACGTTTGATGGTTGGTGGGGTATGATTGCTGGGTAAAGGTCCTAACAAACTTTGAGTTATAAACTGGATTTGAGAGGGTTGGTTACAAAGGTTACGCTTTTCTTCAATAAATCTAGCAAGTCCAATGGTTGTTGATAATGACTGAAGATTTTGAATCTTTAACTCTAACCAAATTTCATCTTTTTTTTTTTAATACTATTATACAGGACTGTTACTGATATTATATCAAGTATTACAATTAATATTTACAAACAGATTATACAACTGGGACCTTCGTCGTGGCATGTCCTCTCCTGAAGCGCGGCCCAGATTCTTCAGGTATTACAATTAATATTTACAAACAGATTATACAACTGGGACCTTCGTCGTGGCATGTCCTCTCCTGAAGCGCGGTCCAGATTCTTCAACCCTCTCAAATATTCGAGGGGACTGTGTCTCCACTCAATTATATGATAATTGAGTGAGAATTGAAACTAACCCCATAAATATTTTTATGGAGGCTCGAACCTTTGCTCTCAACATTGTAAGTGTAAGGACTCTCCCACTAAACCAAAGGCCTATTGGTAACCAAATTTCATCTTTTGATTTCGATGATACATCCTCTACTATCTGAAACAATCTCTCAAATTCTTCTTGGTATGCCAATACAATAGTTTTTTGTTTTAATTAGAATAAAGCCTTTAAACTATTATCGAACTCAATTGGTCCAAATCTTTTAAGATAAGCTTGTGAAAACTTAACTCAAGAAACTGATTCTTTTGTTTTCATTAGCCAACGAAGCCAATGTGGTGTAGCTCCTTTAAAATGGAAAGACGCCAATTACACTTGGTATTCCCTCATAATCTTTTGATACTCAAAATTTTGTTCAACCCCTGTAAACTGAGTATTTGGATCTTCACCATTGAAATTTAAGAATTTTAATATTGCATAAAGGACAAATTTATTTTTCTAATAGATGAACTAGATTCTCCTGGCATCAGACTTTGGATCACACTTGCATTGACTTGGGAATATTGGGAAGTTAATTGGTCATACTTGGTGTTTTGACTCTAAAATTTGCTAAGAATCTCTTAAATAATTGCATCTTGATTTTCCAATTTTTTTTATGGTTTGGTTGCATCAGCCATTGGGAACTTGGTTTTCATACCAAATGTTATATACGTTCTAATATATAATAGATATAATAGAATTTATACGAAGAAGAAAGGTTGTTTTGAGTGAACCCCTCTCCAAATCAAGACTTCGCAGTTTAGTGAGTACTTATCTTCCTTCTAATACATTTATGATAACATATGTAAAAGCAAATAGATAACTGCTTTTAACTTACAAATAAAGCATATCTAAATTAACCGGAACACAATAACTGTAGGCTAACATGATCAAACTGTCTACACTAATTAAACATGATTTTATCATCAAAGCAAACAAACAGGCTCTTTTGCACGTATCCCAGCATGCCACCACGCCATCACTTGCACACTAGCTCGTGAGCAACCACCACACGGTCCTCGTAATCACACCACCCTCACCACTAACAAGAGCGCCATAACTCTCTTCGTCATTTGTCGGCTTCAAATTATGATTATAGCAAGTGAATTTGATTTAATTTTGGGAATTGAAATCTTTTGATTTAAGGTTAGGCTTTCGTATAGGCATGCTTTTGGAATTTATTAAATTGAGATTTTCTTGAAACTTTTTTTATCTAATACTGATTATTATCTCAAAATTTGTCAATATTAAAAGACTAGATTGCCCTTCTAAGGGTGACAATTAACGTTGACTTTGTATATGCGACTTTATAACGGCAAGGAGTTTTACAATATTTTGAAAAATGAGGGAGATTTGATTAGTTTTGATAAATAAGAGGGAATTTCAATGATTTTCTTGTTTTCATTTTTTAGGTTCAGAATCCATCCAAAAAGAAAAAGAAAATAAACGAAAATATAAATTTAACAATACTATGGTTCTATAGTTCAATAGCCATATAAAATAAGAAATAATATTCTTGCTAACACTAAATTAGAGTATAAAACTTTTATGCCACCTCTAAGACGTCTTCATTGACACCATTTTTTATTTTCTTCAGCAAGTGTTACGATACCAGTTCAAAGCCTCTTGCATCCAGATCTCGCTTTGCAATCTTGTGCTACACATGGTTCAAATTGTTTTTCCTGTTGATTTCAATTGACTTCCATCCACTAAAAAAAAATCACTTGGAAAAATTAATTGAAATTACGATTATATTAGTATAAGTTGTAACTTAAAATATATTACTTGGAAAATGTAAAAAACAAATTTGTAGTATTTAATTGTTAAATAATTTTGCGCTGAGCACGTGAGAAGCTTAGAACGTGGGCCCAAAAGTAGTTAGAAGTTAGTTAGAAGGAGTCGATGTTCCCGAGGTTTGTTAAAAACAACCTTTGTAAGGCTAATTGATGAGCATAATTTGCAGATCGCTTCGTGAGCCGAGAGAAAGTTGTAGAGACAATTTGTAGTAGCATTTTGTTCTTTGTAATGAGCTCTATAGCTCTGTGATGGGGTTGGAGTGAGGATTTTAATTTGGGGTTGCCAATGAGATTGAAGAAAGTACAAAATAATTGTATATACTATCTAATTCAATCATTTATTAAAATTAAACGACCTTTGCATTGTTTCATTCTGTACCAACTTTACCTTCTCGAATCTTTAGGTATAGCCGCGCTTTGCCCTTATAGGAAAGAATCAAAGAACTTAAAGTTGAATAGTTCGTTTAGCTATATTATGTGAAATAAACTTAACAAAAGGAAATAGAAGATGAAAACCCCAATTTTAAGTCTTAAGATGTTGAGATATAATTACATCTCTTCGATGGAAGGAAAAAAGTTAGATAATTTACTTTTTTTATAAATAAATACTAAAATAGTAAGGATTATAAAGTAGAAGGGACATTAATATATTTTTAAAGTTTAGTAGATGTCGACTATTAATATTTTTCTTAACTCTTACTTTTTACTTAATATTTAGAAAATTTTCATAGAATTAAAAAATTTTCCAAAATTTGGTCAACACATGGCATAAGAGTAGTTACGCCACTGTCTGTAAACTTTGAATCTTGTTTAGTGAAAGCATTTGATCTTGTTCACTAGTGCATGTAAGCACCTCTGGTTGCTAAATTACTTAAGTATTTTTATCCCTTGTTTTCTTTGTTGTTTGATCTATTATTCCTTGATTTTTCAGTTACGCTTGATTGAATCTTGGGGAGTATTGAAATCTTAGGGTGTTCATTTCTTGGGAAAATCCGGGAATTAAACACAATAAATGATTTTTACTAGTTAATTTATTGATATTACAAGTAACAATCTCGGGGGGGGGGGGAATCGACATCCTCGAATCAAATAATGGAAAAATAAAATACATGATTTAGACATTGAAGAGCCTGGGAAACCTAGTTAGACGCAAGTTGCTGGAATCTGTTTTCCGACAAGAGTTGGTTTAACATTTGAACAAGAAGATATTAGGGCCCTTATCATCAACACCATTATACACCAAATTTATGTCTCCAATCTCAACATTTTGGCATGGAATCTCTTTGCTGCAAACAATTCTAACAGCCTCTTTTGTTAATGAAGTTCCTCGGATGTTCCTAAATCTCACATTGCTAATTTTCACCCGTGAAGGAACCTATTAAAATGGATAATTAGTAAATATTAGCTAACGTCAGGATGTCAAGACGAGATTTGTGAATAAACCTAGAGATATAAGCAAATAATAAGTAATGAATCAATCTTTCTGTACCTTTATGTTACATTGGTTATGTGGGCAATACTCCTGATCAATAACAATGGGATTTTCCACATTATTCATGAAAAGGTCTTCAAATGTGAAATTGGAAGCCTTTCCATCCTTAGAATCAGGCCATGTCTTAATTCTCACACCATTACTTGTGCCTGTGAAAGTGCAATTGATGACTGTCAATCAACTACATCTTCTTCCTTTTTATATTTTCCAAGGCTGCTAACACCGATCCCATGTCGGTCCGCAAGAAACATCGAGACACCAAGACATTTTGACTGCCATCACCAAGAGAGACACAGTCATCTCCAGTGGCTATTATTGAATTCGATATCTCAATGCCATTTGATCTTCCAATATGAATTCCATCAGTATTAGGACTATCATCAGGTGCAGAGATGTTAATTTTATTCACTTCAAATTGTAGCAACCCAAGATGTTAATGTGGAAGAACTTGCTATCAGCAGATTGCACCCCAGTAATTGTCGAGTCATTCAGTTTGTTAAATCGTATCGACTACAAAATAGAAAATCAAAGCAGTTGTCAGACTTTTTTCCATTATAAAGATTAAAAAACAAATACATACATAAATGTAATAAATAAATAAATAAGAAAGTTTTGCAAGAATTACAATGGGAAGCTGGCAATTTGAATTTTTGTGGCATTGATTTTCGGGCCATGCAGTTCGGCCTTGGCCATGGAAAGTTCCACCGCCGGTGAGAGTGAAGTTTCTGAGGGATTCAAAGGTGATCCAGCTTTCCTTATCGGCTAGCTTTGACAGACCGGGGGGAGCCACGATAAGGCCTTGAAGTTGAAATGAAATTGGAGCTTTGCATGGACCTTTAAATACAACATAAGTCACTAAGTATTTTCCTGGTGGAACCAATCTTTGTCTTTGTAGGTATTCCAATTGCAAGCTTCTCTCCAAGCATTTTCAAAAGCCTTACTGTTATCTCTAATGCCATCGGCCATAGCACCAAAGTCAATTACATTGAAAACTCCGTTGGGAGCTGCATTGATTATATTTTGGGCCAAAGTAAACAAAACTAGTATTGCAATTACTAGCAGCTGAGAGCAAGAGCTGTAATCCATCTTGTGTTTGACAATGTATTAAGTGATGATGTTTTCTTGACGATCTATATAATTTAATTAGATGTTGTTGATGGTATGGATTGATTACTCGTGGAGGCATTTTATAAAGTTGTGTGACAGCATGATTCGTCCGCTAATTATATTTTAGAATGATCTTGGGAGTTACTTTGTTACTCATGGGTGGCTATAAGTTGTTTTCTCTTGTCCATTAATTTTTGCTTTGTGGTTACTTCCGCTGTACAATTTCCAACAAATTCTGGTAACGACTACCAATTATTAAGAAACAAACTCATATGTGCTGTTTATGGTTAGTAAAGTAAAAAGTTCAGCTCATTCATAGCCCTTTTTATTTAACCTATTTAAACTTCATGAATCAAACGTGATAGGTAAAAAGTTCAACTCATTCATAGCCTATTTTAATTAACCTGTTTAAACTTCATGAATCAAACGTGATTAATTTAATCAATATTTGAATTAAAAAGGAGTAAGTCGTAAATTAAAAATGGGGATTACTAAATACTTGTATGTACTTTTGAAATTAAATGGAAAGACAACACAATCGCGAACGTTTCTACAATAGCCTTCTATTTTAATTTGGAATTACTAATAAATCACCTACTCGTTAAAAACAAACATAATCCCCAATTTGTTGTTATCGTGCTAAAGAGCTTAAGTCAGCAACAAACAATTATGAGAGACACAAAGCTCAAATTTGTGTGCCACTCAATTGAGTTGTCTCCTTATGTACAACAAATGTAAACGCTGTCCGAAGTATTTTTTTCCTCTTACGACTAATTGAAAATTCTGATTTTCTAATAAGATTTAATACAACGATGGTAGACAAAGACATGAATTGCTTAAAATGAGTTTTTCAGCGGACATCTGCCTTCGGAAATGACCCTTTTTCTTGTACAAAATACTATAAACTATTAATTTAAAATATTGGAGTGGAACTGTCTTTGATGATTATGTGAACTTTTTCTTGATTGAAAAATAAGTTTAAAAAAAGAAGAATACAAATGATACGTTCTCAAAAACCATAGTTTTTAGGTTCTTTCTACAAACAACAACGACCCGACTGAAAATTAACCTGATTTTAAACACGTAATTAATGAGCATGTGCAAACATTTCTATGCGTGAATGATGGATTTTGCTATGTGGATTATGAATTTGCCAATATTGATGGTTTACAAATTTATTACCTAATTAGTTTCACTCTTGTAATTATGAAATCTTCATAGACCTTTTGTTGTCATCAGAAAATTTTTCTTAATTTTGTTTCTAAGAATATTACTTCCATGCTGTGCTAGATTTTTAATCTGATAATACCATTTGCTGCTGATGGTAGACCAACAATGCTTGACGTGGCAACGCAACTCAGGCAAATGCATAGCTCTTAAGTCTGAACTGTAATACAATATCCCTATCAATTTCCTCCGCCATAGTTGTATGCCATTAATTATATGTATTTCTACAACCATATTAAAGCATATTGCTTCGATAACCACTTAAATAGATGGAATCATGACCTTAGAATTGACCACATATATGAAAGCACAGGGAAATTGTTGTGTTCATTTAAAAAAAAAGCGCAATTACCTTCATTTTGGAAATTTTAGCCAACACTAATTAATTCATCGAGCTTATTATGGTAGTAATAAGTACATCTGATATTTTTAAAAGTACATATGATATTTTTGTAAATTACTCTAGTGTATACTCTATACTAATTTTCTAACCTCAAATTTAAAGTTTGTAAATCTACACAATGGTGATATCATTAATTACTGGCAACAGAGACACGATTTAGCCACACATACCTTGCAAAAAAAGTGGCTACCCAATATCGTGTCCACGTCAAACTCCGGGGGAGTTACACTAGAAAGCGAAACAGGAAAAACAGTATCAAAATAGAACAGAAAATAAAAATTAAATACAAATAAAAGAAATTTCAAAATGACTGAAAATAAAAATCAAATACAAATAAAAGGAATTTCAAAATAACTACCAAATGTTGATTACATACTATGAAGTAAGAACAGAGGGAAAAGTAATGTGTTTGCCGATATATGTGCATATCTGTTTTGCTTCGTTTTAACAATTTTCATATTACACACCAATCAATCTAATTAAATCCCTAGAAATTCACACAATAATGAACGCAATTACTCTCTTTTCAATACAGCAAAAAATATTTTTTTTCTTTTAATTTTCAAATAGTAATGTTAAAACTTCAAGAAGGTTTAAGGAAAATGTTAGAAACTTTTATGGGAAATAACGCATAAAATACAATCAACAGATGCTCATGGTGCGTGTGTGAATACATACATAAATGTACATGTAATTAATTATGTTCTTTTAAAGATTATTAAGTGAAGCTTTCTAGATTACTGATTCAAGTATGTTAAAGATAAATGAATTCAAATTTCCCTAATTATAGAGAAGAAGAGAATGATAACATTAATTGTAAAATATCCAAGCATATTGCGCTAATTCTAGCTATCTAATGAGATAAGCAAAGAAAAAAAAGTAATCTTTATTTAGACAATATATGCGCAATTCAAATTTTTTTCATTAAGTCCTTAATTGAATTTCTCCATTAAAAAAAAGTAGCGCAATGTTATTTTAGTCAAATTTAGTTTGTTTGTCTCCCTATTTTAGTCAAATTCATAAATTGTCTCCTTGTGTTTTTAGGGTGGGAATATTTAAAAACAAAGATAAAATACTTTAAACCATTAATTTGAGATATAGGTGTTGGTTGAAAATTATTTTGTAGCGGATATATTTGGATCGTAATTGTCACATAACATATAGAATTATTATAATTTAGAAATCGTACCTTTGCTTTTTTGCTGTACCAATTTAAGCTCCCAAGTCACGATCTATCACGACCAATCTTGTTAAATCATGATCCATCACCAACAATCATCCAAATCATGACTCATGTTTAATCTACACTTGACGTATGGTTGCCTTTATCACTATTAAAAGCAACTAACAATAGAAAGTCTTTTCTCTCAAAGTTAAAGAGAAAAATTTTCATTTTCTGTATTCTGTATATTGTGAATCATATCTCTTTTGTGAAAAAGTAAGTCTTTTTATACCTTTTAGTGGAAATCCAAGGTTCCTTGTTTTATCTCCTTTTTATTTAAATTAAAAGATAAGATAAAGCCAAAAGTCGTGCATCACTTGTTCTAGTTATAGGGGCCTACCTTGTAAAATAGCACAAGACCCCTTACACACAAGCATATTAAATGGAGCCTCACGCCAAACAAAATATTTAGGCTTTTAACTCAAATATTTAGTTGTCTTCTTATCAATCTAGTAGTAATGCAGTCAATTAAGAGAGTTAACCTGAGGATCACTTGGGTACATACAATAATGACCACAGTAATTAGACATGTTATCAAGGATAGTGTTCTTGAATAATAATTTGACCCATGCTATATTGATTTCTTTATTGTAAAATCTTTTGTACCACATCAGTAATTAAATTAATATCTTAACTATCCAATCAAATTAATTAAATCATGTTCCGTGACATTTATTAAATTTCTCTATTTATCATTTTCAACATACTAATTATGTTGACATACTCTGGTCAAAGAATTCTATGATGAAGTATCAAAAGCCCATCAAGAGATGTGTTGTACAAATTCTATATTGTTAATCTATAATTTCATTACTCATAATTGCTCTCACCAGGGTACCACATAATCTTAACTACAAAGGTATGTTGCACCTATTTATAACTCAAATACAATAACAATCATAATCATGAAACTATAATTAACTCAATATTGAGACCGCAATAAAATCAATGGTTATGAGAATTAATAAGTCTGATTGTCATTTCAAGATTAATTAAATCTTATATGTGATCTAGTGTTGTGCAAATTTTGTTGAACTCGCAAGCGCACGAATCTATTGTAGAATAGATTAACGGTGACGAGTGTCGATCCCACGAGGAGGTGAATTTTAATTATATGTAGAATTAATTAAGTAAATGTGTGGTTGGATTTATGGGGAAATTGATTTAAAGGATGCTAGAATGGAGAAATTGATTTAAAGGATGCTAGAATTTAAATTGGAATAGCGGAATTAAATTGAATTGAGAACTATTGAAATAAAGCACTTGGGTATCTGGATCCGCATCAACATGCACCATGGGCTAAATATTCCTTATTAATACCAATTAAAAATCATGGGGGAATCCACACCTCATGAACCACGCTCTAATCAATATGGTGTCAAGGGCTTATCGTGCCAAATAATAATAACCTTATACTAGGGTCTTAGGTAAAACCGGGCGGTAACTAGACAAGATTATTATTATTTGTCGTCATAAAAAAAAGTCAAAACCTCCAGAAATTAGAGGGGAAGAGAAAATAAATTTACCAAATAAAGCCCATGACACATGTTGAGACTTCACCTTCAACCCAAGCTTGAAAGAAAATTAGCTACTCATTATTGAACTAGGGGTAAAATGGGAATTTTATTAAAATACGTAGAAAATACAAGATGGAGAAGGAATTACAGAAAACTAAGCTCAAAAATGGATTCAGGGGTATCAAATTAGGGGGGGAAGGCCCCCTTTTTATAGATACATTGAGTGAATCATGGCCATCGGATTAAAAATAGTTTGGATGCGAGTTGCGCCACGTCATCGGTGAACGAAACGGTTTGACCACGGGTTTGACCACGCGGTTTGAACGATAACACGGTTTGCACCGCGGTTTGAGCGATGCGGTCGAACACGGTTTGAAGCGGTGTGCGAGCGATTGTAAGTGAGCGATATCCGAAACGATACCGTACATGTGAATAGTGCGTGCGTGTGAGCAGTGCCATTTTCCTTTTATGCTCCTCTTAAGGTTTTATTGTATCACGAGTTCAAAAGTGACGTCCGTTTTGCTATCCGAAATCTCGTTCATTGTGAAATGACCATGATACCCCTAAAATACACAAAATACTTAATTAAAACAAAACATATATAATTAAATAACAAAGGACTTAAATAAATAAAATTAGAGATGTTAGTGAGATTTGAAGTGTAAAATGATGAATTTCTCCTTTATAAATATACACTTTCTAACACTCAACACCCCCCCCAACCAGCTTATTGCTAGTCCCTAGCAAATAAAGCGAAAATAAAATTCAAACCCAAAAATTTTTTTTTTTTTTTTAAACAAACTTATTTATTCAATCAGACTAATGATAGCAATCAAATAAAAGTATAAGCATTATCTCGGTCTAAAGAAACATCACACCCACATCAACCATCCACATGAATCAACCAAGTAAATACAGCTACTTTCAAAAATGACATGTCCAACCCCAAAATCTCACCGGTAATAGTGACACTCTCACAAAGAAATTAAACCCAATATAAATTGTCACTTCTATGAATGATAAATTGAGAGAAAATAATAAACATGCATTATCACACTCTCACCAAGATGAAAAGAATATGCCGACAACTTAAAAAAAACATGATCCCAAGTCAAAAAAAATGCTAGTCAACCCAATTTTTTTTCTTTTTTTTTTTTTCTCTTTTTTTTTTTTTTATTATGCATTACTAAATCTTTTGGCCCATATAACTAGTTTCTACTTCAGACTATAGTTCCCTAAAATCAAGAAGGACTTTTATTAGGATGTAACGTAGGCTAGGGACATGGCTAACAAAGAAAGGAAAATAGAGGAAACAAAATATATGTTTGAGAAAAATAATATCTTTTGGAAACTAAAAAGTAAGTGCATTTTACTTATTTATTTTTTTATTTTATATTTCTTTTTTTTTTTTTTTTTTTTTTTTTTTTTTAGAGAATTTCTTTTTTTTTTTTTCTCTTTTTTTTTCCTTTTTTTTTTTCGGTATTGCACAACTTTACTAAACAAAACAATTATTTATATTTTTCTCAAACATGAATAGGTGATGGAACTTGTAAGATATCGGGTAATACTCCGAGTGGAGTGGGTGAAGGCGATAAGTTGACAAAGAAAAGTTTTTTTTTTAATAAAAGGCAAAAGGGCTAACTATGGATATTTCACATAAGGGATGGCTAGAAAGGCTCAAGCGGGTCAAAGATGGCCTTTCCATCATCTTTTAGGGCTCTAGATAATCCTCCATATCTACTAGTTAAATGGACATTTAGATGTAGCAACGCATTTTTTTTTTTTTTACTTTTTTTTTTTTTTTTAAAGGGTTAACCCAAAGAAATCTAAAGATCATGTATAAAATAATAATCTTTTGCTAATTTGTATATGAAGAATGGGCAAAAAGGGTTACTCTCAAGAAAAATAATAGGCTCAAAAGCTCACTTGGTATTTATTATGACATGTCAATTCTTTCAAGCAACTCATATTTATCTCCGACATCAACATGTAGAGTAGCAAACATAGTGTAACATCACTCAAGACCAAAGATAATACAAATACTAAAATTCGAAAATCATCATGTCATCCAAAAATAAAAACAAAATCACACCATTTTTTTTTTTTTTTAAACAAATTCTACCCCCAACCTATTCTAAACATGAAAGGAAATTATGCATGCAAAAATGTGAAAATGATGCGAGAAAAACTAATTGAAAATGTTACACTTAAAATGATAGAAAAATGATTGATTTTTTTTTTTTTTTTTAACTAAGAAGATGCGTTTTAGAGGCACTACACTCTATATTGAGCCATCTTGACTCAAAATTTGAAAATGCATATTTATAAAGGAGAAGTCAAAAAGTTAGAAAGATCACCACGAAAAATAAGAAAATTTTTTTTTCATTATTTTTTTTTTTTTTTTTTTTTTTTACGAGAAGATGCGTTTTAGAGTAACTACACTCCGTATTCAGCCATCTTCAACACAAGCGATTAACAACTGCTTGTTAGTTTTCTACAACAAAAATTAGTAAAAACTTAACCAACATTCCACTGATTGTCAACTATCCCTCCCCTGACGAGAACTAAACATTGTCCTCAATGTTTTAAAGGAAAAAAGTAGAGTTTAGAAGACATCACTGGGTGGTGCAACACTGAAAATAAAATATTTCAGGCGGAGATTTAAATCTAATTTGTACTTAACTTACTGCTGCTTATTGTTACCATCGTTATTTGTACACTCCAACACCAAGGTCTTGGGATCGCTCAGTCGATAAACATGCAGATCAAGTAGCTCATTAGCGGTGTGAGCACAAATAAAAAGCTTTTTCATAGTAGAGGAATGAAGTAGTTTTTATTGCATGGTTAAGAAATGCGATAAAGCCATCATAAAAATTATTGACATTTAACAAGCCGATGGGTTTCGATGAATGTGCGAGATGGGCCCAGATGCTAAAGTGATAAGTGCCTCAGAGTTGCAAGATCTCTGGTAAGAAAATAAAAGCATCGGCATGATTAAGCATTCGGTTATTCTTTCTTGCATACGAGACAACTAACTCTTCTCCGGTCGGTGAGTTAGACAAGCGACCCTAAAGGTTTTAGGGTTTGTGGTATGATGCCTAACACTTGACTTCCTCGACAGCGGTTTACGAGACCAATTTTGATAACCCTCGGTCACCTCGCCGTATACTAAGTGTAATTTTCTCTCTGCTATGCATCGACCAAGATCAATGGCTGCCTCAAAGAACTCTTTATATTTGCCATAGTTAAATCCGGAAAGCACACAAATGTTCTTGAATTGTTTATTGGGAGTAGCTGCCATTATGATACTTCTAAAAAATAATTTGTGAGTGTAAACGAAAAGAATCATATTTAAGGATCTTGGCGGCAATGGGTCTGTTTGTGAATGAGGTGTCATGTCTATGTCAATTAATCGTGTAATGCACATGGCTTGAGAGTAAAAAAAGAAACAGTAAAAAGGAAAAGCAAGTAATGACAAATATAAAATTATTAAAGACAATAATGCAAATGGTAAAACAACAGTAAAATAAAACAACAGTAAAGTAAAAGGATATTTACAGGTAGTTGCGACTGTGGCTCACATCTTCCGCTGGTTTACGTCGAAAGCGGCTTCACGCCTCTCATGGGTCGAGGATAGGCTTCCCATCAGTTTTCTTATAAAGCGGCAAGCGAGAGTCGTTTATAGTGATTCGAGAGGCGTATCGTGCATGCTCTTTACGGAATGATGGCCATAAGCGGAGAATCGCTCTTGCACATATCCTTTGGGATGCGTTTGAGAGACAAAAGGATATCATCAATGACTCGCTTATTCAAGCCATCACAATGAATTGAATCTTATCTTCTCTGTTATCGGACACCATTCTAAAGAACATCGTTTTTATTGCATATCATTCGGCACACTTATGACAAGCAGCAGAAATCTTTCGAGCTCTTCGCTTTCTTGCATAATTTCCTTTACCTGACCAGGCATGTATGCAATAAATTTAGGAGGCAACTCACCTGCCAAGCGTACTTTAGCCTCGATTAACCGGCGAATATCGGCGGGTATGTTATTCCTCATGAGCAATCGCATGCGTTCGGATCGAGCTTTATAGATTGTGAGGAGGGCATTCGAGGAAGTGAAGGGAATCGACTATGAAGCTTTGCTAAGATCTCGTTTCTATCCATTACCTTCGCCTCGGAAGATCGTAATTATGGGAAGCTGAAGTAGCAGAGCTTGATTGTCACGAATGCAGTTATCCAGCCACTTAGGGGTGACAAACTAAAACACACAAACTAAAACACACAAACGGAATAACAAACAAAAAAAACACACAAAGAAAATCACAATCGTCCTCTTATAGAATTTACCTCAAGCTCATTTGGATGTTGTAGACACTCTCTCAATGTCTACGAGTTGGCTTTCTAAATCCTCAGCGTGGGATATTAACTCCGGTGGTTGTAGCTTCCAAATACGATGTGTTTTACAAAATCGTATCGGCCTCGAGATGAGATTGGACACGTTGAAGTCGTCTAAGGATGTTCAAGAAGGCTGTCTCATGATTAAAAGTGATAAAAAAAACTTAGTGGTTAAACAAACACACTTATGCACAAATAATTTCAATTAGCAAAAGAATAATAAAAAAAATAAATAAAAAAATCAAATCACAAAAAAAAAAAAGAAAAATCTTAATTCAAATGTGGTGGGTCACTCAAATTTATTTGGTGTCCTCTCCATGTGGTTGGTACTCTAGATATGGCTTTAATCTTTGACCATTAACTTTAAAGCGTGACACCATTTTTGGGTCTTAATTTCAATTGCCCGTGTGGAAAAAGCAGTATGAACAATGAAGGGCGGACCATCGAGGCGTAGCTTACACAGGAATAAATGCAAGCGAGAATTGAATAAAAGTACTTTCGACACTGGGTGAAAGATTTTTCATGTCTAACTTATCATGAAAGACTTTCATTCGTTGCTTGTAAACCTTGGCATTTTCGTATGCATCATTCGAATTTCTTCAAGTTACGCCATTTATGTCGTCTTTGAGCCGACTTGCTGCATGTCAAAATTGAATTTCTTGATGGCCCGATCATACGATGCTCGAGTTCCCGGTAGGTGGCAAGCTTTTCCATCTAGCTTTGTAGGGTGACATCCCGATTGGGGTTTTGAGCCGTTCTATATGCCCGTAATGCATCATCAAGTCTTAATGACCAATCTTTTAAATGCGGCCTCACGGTCTTTTCTAAGATGTGCTTTATTTCTCGATTGGAGATCTCAACAGCCTTTGGTTTTGCGGATGATACGGGGTCGCCACTTTATGAGTGATGGAGTACTTTGTCAAAAGTGCTTTGAATGATTTGTTGCAAAAGTGGGTACCACCATCGCGATTATTGTTCGAGGAATCAGCGTGAAACAATGTTGCTCTTCAAAACCCTATCACCACTTTATGATCATTGGTTCTGCATGGAATTGCCTCTACCCATTTTGAAACATAGTCAACAGCAACCAATATGTATTGATGGCCAAAAGATGGGGGAAAGGGTCCCGTGAAGTCGATACCCATACATCAAAAATCTCAACCACTAAAATTGGATTTAGTGGCATCATGTTCGCCGTGTAATGCTCCCGTTCGTTGACACCTATCACATGAAGAACAAAAGGTGTAAGCATCTCGAAATATAGTTGGCCAATAGAAACCACATTGTAGAACTTTAGTCCCTGTTTTCTTCTTATTTGAAATGGCCTCCACAAGCTTGTTCATGGCGAGCGAAAGGATGTTATGAATTCATTTCTCAGGACACATCGTCGAATAATTTGATCTGCACAATACTTAAGCGGATAGGGGTCATCCGAGAAAAAATTCTTTATTTCGCAAAAGAATTTGGCCTTGTCTGTCTTGCTTGGTCGATGCTCGGAAGTTTACTGTAACAAGATAATTAACTATATCAGCATACCAAGGTAATACTTCCACACTCATTAATTGTTCATCGGAAATGACTCATTCAATGTTAAGGGTTACGTGTTGATGTCAAAGTGGAGGCGAGAGAGATGGTCGGCCATGACATTTTTGAACCTTTCTTATCTTTGAATTCCAAGTCAAACTCTGCCAAAAGTAACACCCAGCGAATTAGTCTGCTTTTGCATCTTTCTTTGTGAGAAGATATTTGAGCGGCATGATCTGTGAATACAATTATTTTACAACCAATGAGATAAGATCGAAATTTTTCTAATGCAAACACTCTTTGCTAGCATTTCTTTTGGTAGTTGAATAGTTCAATTTGTGCATCGTTTAATGTCATACTAGCATAGTAAATAACATGAGGAATTCGATCTACTCTTTGTCTATCTGCTCTCTTTGCATGTCGGATGCATCACACATAAGCTCGAATGGTAAGCTCGGTTTGGTGGTGAATGATGGGTGATGTTGTCAACAAATGCTTTAGTTTTCAAACGCTACAAGACATGAATCATTAAAGACAAAATGTACATCTTAGCAAGTAGATTGCATAAGGGTCAGAAACTTTGCTAAAATCTTTAATAAAACGTCTATAAAAACCAGCATGCCCGAGGAAAGATCTTACTTCTCATTTGTTTTAGGTGGAGGAAGATTAGAAATGAGATCCACCTTGGCTTTGTCAACCTCAATACCTTTGCATGAAATGATGTGACCAAGAACTATACCTTGTTTTACCATAAAATGACACTTCTCCCAATTTAAGACCAAATTCTTTCTCATACATCTCTGCAAAACTTGTGTTAGATGATGTAAACATTGATCAAATGAATCTCCAAAAATAGAAAAATCATCCATAAAGACCTCAAGAAATCGTTCAACCATATCAGAAAAAATGCTTAACATACAACGTTGAAATGTAGCGGTGCATTACATAATCAAATGGCATTCTCATATGCAAAAGTGCCAAAAGGGCAAGTGAAAGTGGTTTTCTCTTGATCTTTTGGTGCTATGGGAATCGATTGTATCTGAATAGCCATCTAGAAAGCAATAAAATTCGTGGCTTTAATCTATCAAGCATTTGATCGATAAATGGTAAAGGAAAATGGTCTTTCGTGTGAGAATTTAATTTTCTATAATCAATGCATACGCCGCCATCTGTAGTCACTCAGTGGGTATCATTCATTATCGGCATTGGTAACTCTTTGTGACTCACGACTTTTTGGGGACCACTTGCTGGGGTGACCCATGAACTATCGAAATGGGGTAAATGATACTGCATCTAATAGTTTAAGGACTTAGTTCTAACTATGACTTTCTTTATTAGGATTTACAGAAGCGTTGCATTTCCTAGTAGATTTAGCATTTTCATCAAGGTGAATGTAATGCATGCGATCTCTTTGGTTTATACCTTTTTATATCTGCTATGGTCCATCTAATGCTCCTTTGTGCTCTTTTAAAACATCCAACAACTTACCTTTTTGCTCGTCATTTAGGGATGATGAGATGATTAGGTAGAGTGCTTTCTTCTCCCAAGAATGCATATTCCAAAGTGTTGGGTAATGGTTTGAGCTCGAGTTTGGTGGTGACTACGATGATGGGATGATTTTCTTCTCGATGGTGCTAGTTGTTCAACTCTTGACTTCCATTTATTAGTGTCCATGGATGGTCTTTGAGTCAAGTAAGGCGTTGACCTCATCGGTGATCTGTCAACATCAAAATCAAACCAAAGTGAGTTAAACATGTTTGTAAAGGGTCATCACTAAGGTTTGAAAGAAAAGTATCATCAACTAATGCTTGATTAAATCCACATCAACAATTCCATCATCTGCATTGTGAGGTTGTTTGGCAATGTTGAAGATGTTGAGCTCCATGGTCATATTGCCAAAGGACAAGCTGCATATTTCGATCTGCATTGAATGTGAGCATCGGCGATTGCCAAGAATGGTCGGCCTAGGATAATGGGGATGTGCTTCCTTGAATCTGTATTGGTTGAGTGTCAATTACAATGAAATCAACGGGAAAATAAAACTTGTCTACGGATAAGCACGTCCTCCACAATACCACGAGGTATTTTTCGTGGGCCGTCTGCAATTTGTAACACCCTTTGGAGTTGGGTGTAATTCTCCCGATCAAGTTTCACAAATCTTGAGTAAGGCAAAAGATTAACACTAGCTCTAAATCCAACAAAGCATTCTCAATTGTGTGGTTCCTATACTACATGAAATAGTGGGGAGCACAGGTCTTTACATTTTAGAGGAATTTTGTGTTGGAGTATAGAACTAACATTTTTGTTAAAAATGCCTTTTACGAACATGAATGTTTCTCTTTTTAGTGCAAAGGTCTTTAAGAAACTTGGCATAAGATGGAACTTGTTTTATTGCATCAAGTAAAGGGATGTTAACACTTTTTTGTTTGAAGACTTGAGAATCTCACTGTGGATTTTCCTTCTTTCCTTTAGCTAACCTTTGAGGAAATGGAGCTTTAGGAACATATTCTCGTGGGTTGGTTTCTTCTTTCTCCTCGGTGGTGAGTCTCGGCATTTCTGGTACAATTTGAGTTGATTTTGTCTTTGGCATCTCGGCTTTGTTGTCGACTTCTTTTCCTTTTCGTAAGGTCATGCATGGCTTTGACCTCTCCATCTTTGTTGTGGTGAACTAGTAGTTGCTTCATGTACTCCTTTAGGATTAGGCCTTTGGTTGACTTGGAAATTTGCCTTTCTCGGTCATTGCCAAAGTTTGAACCCGAAGAAGCAAGTTGTCCACCATCTTCTCGAGGCTTGGCGATTGGGCTTGTGAGTTGAAGCTGCTCTCATCTCGTTCGTAGTCCATCAATGGTGCGGTTTTGTTGCTCGATCATGGAGTTAGTAACATTCTTGACATTTGGAATGCATCCTCCCGTTATGCGGGTTGAGAGTAGTTTTGGTTCGATTGTATGGTCTAAATGGTGGTTGAGAGGCTTGAGGAACTTGAGGAATTGGTTGCATTGGTGGGTGGAATTTCTTTGGTCCATTCTGTTGGAATCCTTGAGACCATGAAAAATTGGGGTGGTCTCTCCATCCAGGGTTATATGTGTTGGAGTATGGGTTGTAATTTGATGGTTTCCTCACCGATGGCATTGGCTTGATCTGAATATGACTCATGGTCATGTGGCTCTGTTGATTTGGCGGTCGTCAAAGATCTTTATTTGTCGAAAGACCTTGACCATCTCTTTGACTTCTTTGATTCCCGAACCTGACTCGCCAATGTGAACCTCATTTACTCCTTTAATTCTTCTAGTATTCCTGAGTGATCGACTCCGTTGTTGGGAATTATCGCTTGTCATTTGGAAGAAATCCCAAATCTCGATGCACTTTTTGACATTAGCTCTCCTCCACTTGTCGCCATTAGCCATTCTTGCACATTTGGCAATAATCCCTCCAAAAGTATTGGCATTGGTGCCATTTTCGTACCCATGATGTGGACACTTCAAAAGTAGCCCGTTAAATCGCTCATGCTTGAAAAAGCTGCTCGTCTTCTCTTTGGGTGAATTCTGAGATTTCCTGCGAATAGCATTGGTTTTAATTTGGGAAATATTTATTTAAAAATTTCGTTACCATTTGTTCCCATGTTGTAATGCTATTAGCGAGGCAATGTATTGAACCATGAGCAGCTCTATCCTTTAAAGAAAATGGGAATAGTCTAAGTTTAACATCATCTTCCGAAAAATTCTCATATTTAAATGTTTGACAATTTGTATGAAAATCATTTAGATGATTATATGGGTCCTCATTTTCTATGCCATAGAATGTTGGGAGACAATTTAGCACACTAGGTTTTAGTTCAAAACTCTAGCGGCTACATTTGGGTATAGTCTGCATGATGTGCTCAAAATAGCTAAGGGCCTGAAGTCGTACTTAAATGGCCTCTCCTGTGGTTCTGGTTGTTGCAAATCCATTTCAATTTTTTCTTTAAGTGCGATGTGTTTGTGTGTGCGAAGTGTTTTTTTCTAATTCAAGGTCTATAGGTTGAAGATTAGGTGATAATGACCTACGACCATGCATGCAAATAAAGAAAATAAATTCAGAACAAAACAAATAAAAATAAAGAAGAAGGAGAAATTACGATACTAACCTTATTGCGCTGTTACAACCTTTCTATAAAAACAAAATACACTAAAACAAATACGTGAAATAAAATAAATAAAATAAAAATAAATTAACAAGATAAATGAAAAATTACAAAGAAAAATAACTTGAAAATTAAATTGCAGAAATTTAAAGAAGAGAAAAAGAAATTCTTACCTAAAATATAAATTCGCTTTTTTTTTATTAATTAAGAAAAGAAAATACAAGGAAACAACTAAAACAATAATAATAATAATAATAATAGTAATAATAATAAAATTATTTACAAAAAATTAATTCTACAAATTAAAATACTTACCTCCCCGGCAACGGCGCCAAAAACTTGTTGTGCAAATTTTGTTGAACTCATAGCGCCACGAATCTATTGTAGAATAGATTAACGGTGCAGTGTCGATCCCACGAGGAGGTGAATTTTAATTATATGTAGAATTAATTAAGTAAATGTGTGGTGGGATTTATGGGAAATTGATTTAAAGGATGCTAGAATGGAGAAATTGATTTAAAGGATGCTAGAATTTAAATTGGAATAGCGGAATTAAATTGAATTGAGAACTATTGAAATAAAGCACTTGGGTATCTGGATCCGCATCAACATGCACCATGGGCTAAATATTCCTTATTAATACCAATTAAATCATGAGGGGGGAATCCACACCTCATGAACCACGCTCTAATCAATATGGTGTCAAGGGCTTATCGTGCCAAATAATAATAACCTTATACTAGGGTCTTAGAGGTAAAACCAGGGCGGTAACTAGACAAGATTATTATTATTTGTCGACGAAAAGTCAAAACCTCCACAGAAATTAGAGGGGAAGAGAAAATAAATTTACCAATTAAAGCCCATGACACATGTTGAGACTTCACCTTCAACCCAAGCTTGAAAGAAAATTAGCTACTCATTATTGAACTAGGGGTAAAATAGGAATTTTATTAAAATACGTAGAAAATACAAGATGGAGAAGGAATTACAGAAAACTAAGCTAAGAAATGGATTCAGGGGTATCAAATTAGGGGGGGAAGGCCCCCTTTTTATAGATACATTGAGTGAATCATGGCCATCGGATTAAAAATAGTTTGGATGCGCGAGTTGCGCCACGTCATCGGTGAAACGAGTAACACGGTTTGACCACGGGTTTGACCACGCGGTTTGAACAGTAACACGGTTTGACCACGGTTTGAACGAGAACGCGGTCTGAGCGATTGTGAAGTGAGCGATATCCATGAAACGATCCGTACATGTGAATAGTGCCGTGCGTGTGAGCAGTGCCATTTTCCTTTTATGCTCCTCTTAAGGTTTTCGACATCACGAGTTCAAAAGTGACGTCCGTTTTGCTATCCGAAATCTCGTTCATTGTGAAATGACCATGATACCCCTAAAATACACAAAATACTTAATTAAAACAAAACATATATAATTAAATAACAAAGGACTTAAATAAATAAAATTAGAGATGTTAGTGAGATTTGAAGTGTAAAATGATGAATTTCTCCTTTATAAATATACACTTTCTAACACTCAACATCTAGTCTAATGTAGTCAAACTACATCATTATATTCATACACGATTAAGGTAAATTATTTGATGAACTTACTACAATCTAAACATAAATAGAGCACTTCACTTTGTTTATCAACTGTGAACTCAATTTATTTATTCATAAGATAACTTGTATTTGTCTCTTCTGTGAATCCATATGATGACTACACAGATATAAATAATATGATTAAATGAACTTTATTCAAATTATTTATGCAATTAAGATATCTGAAAAAATATCTCAAATATTTTATTAATCAGAAAATGTATTTATAAATAAATCAATATGCTTTAAATAGCACATAATCCCAACAGTCTCCCACTAGCTCTCAAATTGTATCTAGCATATTGAACATGCTGTAGGACTCCAACTACAAGTTATAAAGATTTCTCATTAATGGTTGTTTCTAATAAGATCTACCATATAACTTTCTAATGCCATCTGTACGTGTTATATAACCTTTCTACACTATTTCTTTAAACATGATTAGTATTCCCTATCTTTTTTTTTCTTGTGATTTATTGGTTCCTATATTTGATCAAGTACACCACCATTATGCTAATAAAATTTAATAGATACAATTACTACAAGTACAATACTAAAGTTTTAAAATGCAGTTGGTACAGGTGCCATCTCAAGATTTCATCAAATAGCCTTTTTAGTAGCTTCAAATAAGCCATATTTTTAGCTTCAGTTACGAAGTCTATGATACTAAATTGTCTCATACTCCTATAAATCATATCTCCACTTCCCAATATAAACACGATTTAGAAATAAATTTCCTAGAATCCTTTTTTTACATGAACTCAAAATCTTTTGTGAAACTTACTAGCATGAGATCACCACTAAAAAAACATAAGCATATAGTTCTTAGTTCTTTTCAGAATCTATATTAAATGCTTAATAATAATTTGATGTTTAAGGTTCGAATGATATTTAGTGACCATCCAACTACAGAATAAAAATATATCATGACATAAATAACACTTTCCATTCACAGCATTTGCATAAGTATTTTGTCTCATTTTATCTATTTCCTTAAGTAAACAAGAACACTAATGCTTAGAGAATAAATAACTCTATTTCTAAATAATTAGTATGATTCTTGGAATTTAAAATGTTTCATCAAGACATAATCTCATCAATATAAGCTGTTTGGGATAAAGTTAAAGTTTTATTCTTCTGGTTTTATTGATGGTTGGTACTAAGAATATAATTTTTTACTTTTAGGTCACTTTTATTAAATTGTTCTGCTGGATAGCCCTTTATTACAGATAATGCTCCTTTATCTTTTTTAATTAAGAGGATGTTATCATTATAAAAGAAGAGTAATGCTATAGTCTTTCACTAAATTTATTGTATAATATAGTTCATCAATGTCCTAAATGAATCTAAGTATTATAAATACTTCATCAAAATTGATGGTTCATAATCACGATGCTTACCTTAATCCATAAATGGATCCTAGCAACTTGCATATTATGGCCTTTTACCATAGTACCACATTACATTATTTAGAGCTTTGTTGTAACTAGTGGGAATGTGTACTTTTTTCTTTGAGATATTTCTATAGGATTCTCTCAGTAACATGCACTTGGCTAGTAATAAAATTACTTACACATTGAAACATAGTTCCATAGGTTATTACATTTCAAGGATAATCCTTTTTTAATTATTGTTGCTCTTTTTAATGTTCTTAAACATATACAGAAAACTAAGCATCAATTTAATCCCACAGTGATTTCTCTAATTTTACCTTACTCTTAGGTTTAAGTCATTTATCCAGTCTTCCTCAAGTAAAGTTAAGTATATATCTATAAATATGTTATTGTGTAACTGGTGAAACAATTTCAATGGCTTCAAAACAACTTTGTAATGTGCGTTTTGATGTGTATAATCAACACTCATTAAAACTACTTCATGCATTGCCTTTCTAATTAAATGAAGCACATGAGATGCACCTGAAAAAGGAATCTAAGAATCAGGTTCTTAAAAGCCGTTATAACGCGTGCCTCACACGTAAGTTTTTGAAAATTGCATCTAGGTGGTTACAAGCTGCTGAATGTAGCTAATTCTGGTTCAATAAACTAAAGTTACATTGAGGAGTATAAAAGGGAATTGAGACTCTATGATTAAAAGTTAATGTTCAAATAAATGTACTCTGAAAAACTCTCTGAACTTTGATGATCAATCAATGAAAGGCCTATAACTTTGTTCCTCCATGGATGTAAGTTAACGAGAATTAGCTTAACCACATTATCTTCCTCTATTCTTTGATTCTTAGTTTCTTGTTCATTTACGATTCTGATATGTTCTATGTTCTCAAACCATTTTGGGACACATCCATAATTTCTTAGAGTAAGAAGCATTGATATAGATGAAACTAAGTTCAATGGACTATGCAGTTATAAATATTCGTATCTGAAATCAAAAGGTAAACGACAAAACACTTAGCATATATCTTGTTTTATCCAAAATAACGTTGTTTCTTCAAATAATTACACTTTTATGTCATAGAGTTCATTATAAATGGGACGTTTATCCCAATTTACAACCAGATAGACTTTGAATTCTCTAGAGAGAGATTCTTTGCTTCGGTCAAATCGAATTTCATTTATGTTCTTATCTAATTACTTTTCTATCTTATCCATGTACTCTTTTGAATTTCAAAAGCCATGGAATCATGATACATTTAGACAAATATAAATACGATGAATAGTCATTAATAAGATTGATAGAATACTCCTAACCTTTTCTAACTTGTAAATTGATTAGTCTACATACATTTCTCTTTAGCTCGAAAAGAGCTACATTTTATCATATTACTTTTGCAAATAAGATTTGTAGAGTTATAATGATCAATCCCAATGGCCGAAAAAGCCTATTAGTAATCATTCTTATAAAATTTACTATAGTATATATGACTTAAGCATAAATATTAGAGGTGGTAATGGTTAGAAGAAATATTTATTTTCTTTGATAAATGTATATACTCTTTATCATGAATCATTATATCTTGCTTTGAATAGATTAATGGACTTGTTTGATACAATTTGTCCTTGTAAAGTACCAAAACAAATAATTACAATAAATAGATGATCCAAACATAACAGTGTACTCCTATTGTAACACCCCGCACCCATTTCTTTGACTGTTCCCAACCCTTTATAAAGAGAAAGGAGAGAGAGATGGCGCGCGGGAGAGAGAGAGGAAGAAATTCATTGACCCGATTTTGACCCGGATCCGACCCGGAAACCCGCAACTGTGATTGACCATATCTCCCGATTCCGGCCACCGTTTCGATCGAGCTTGGTATCGATTTGAAGCTTGAGAGACGAACAACGTATCCCCACTGTCCTCGTCGCCGGAAAACAGCCAGAACGCCGACGATTTAGCCTAAAAAAACCGCGGCTCCACCAGTTTTTGTCGCCGTCGATCTCGCCGGATTTAGGCTACGCCACCGCTTGGATCTTGTTCCTCACGTCACCAGCATCATTTTCCGACCAACCTCGCCACCTGAAACGGCCAGATTGCCGTCGAACAACCATCGGAAAACTCACGGCCTTTGGAGTTTCGATCCGCCGCCGTTGCCACGCGTTGGAGGTCACTGCCGGCACCATTGGACTCAGCGTGGTTAGAACTACTAGATTTGAGCTTCATGTCGCCGTTGACTGGATTTCGGTCCCCGTTGACCGGTGAGGGGCATTTCGATAATTTCATATTTTTGGGACAATTTTATAATTTCAGATTCTGTGGGTATTTTTGTAATTGTTGAAATTGAGGATAAGTTGGTAATTTAAATTGTTGAGGTTAATTTGGTAGATTATGATTTTATGGGTATTTCGGTAATATTGAATCAAAGGGCATTTTGGTAATTTTACACTCGAAGGGTAATTTGTAATTTCTGATATTGTGGTTATTTTTGTGATATGAATTGAGGCAATTTGATAATTGAAGATTTTGAGGATAATTTGGTAAATATTGGTGTTGGGGGTATTTTGGTAATTTTGGCATGTAGGCGTATTTTGGTAATTTGAGGCACACGAGAATAGTTGATTATGAATGAATATTTGTTTCGAGCTATAATGCGTAAAATTAGTTGTATTTATATTTACGGAAATATGATTATGACGTTTACTTTATTAGGAGGACTCGTGAACGAGAATCAAACCGCGGACGTTGTTGATACTGAGTTTGGGCGTTGTCACTGTGAGTGGAATATACAAAACGTATTTTCATAGTGATTATGATAGTAAAGCGTGTTTTACGAAATAAGTAGTTGAATGTTCGGATTTAATGATTTTCTCGAAATGGATTTTATATATGCATTGATATTATATTAAGATGTTTGGTAATGATTTTCCATATCGACTTTAAATAGAATATGATAGTATTTTAAAAGAGAAAAATAGATTTCAATACGATGTGACTTTATTGTGATTTTTGAATAAATGCATGATATTAGAATTGAGTGAATTTGAGATATGTTGAATAAAAAGGAAATGAGATTTCAGATATGATTATATGCTTATATACATGAGCATAGAGATTATTTTTAAAAGCATTAGACAGTACCCATCCCCTCCAGATACAGTGTTACAGATGTTGAGATATAGATGAAATATGTTGATACAGATGATATGAGATCAGAGGCTTTTGGGGCCCATCTGAACACACATAGAGGCTTTGGGCCGTGTGTTTGGGCGCTTTTGCCTTTTGGGGGCATATGCATGCAGTGTGATGATTATAGTGATACAGATATTGAGATACAGATGATGAGATATGAGATGGTACTTCCTGTCTATCCGTGTAGCTCGGGCGTGTGGTAGACCCAGATAGTATGTCATTGCCCGTCCGTAGAGGTCCGGATATGAGATTATTCCCCTGGGTACTTGTTTAGTGATAGTTTTCGATATTCAGCATTTGATATTGTAAGTGTTATGATTTCATTGATTTTATACGGATTTATGTGATATTGATATTCGAGTATTTGGTTTGAATTAAATGAGTTTTATTTAAGTTCTTATGATATTTTGATCAGATATGATTTCCATGATTAATTGATACTACATTATATATGCTTTTCATGATTAGTGATTTGATTTAAATGTTAAATGACTTATTACTGATTTCTCGCATATGGTTGATGAAAGCGTATTTGAAAATGATATGGTTATTTCATTTTAAATAAGAGTAAAATTTCAAACAACTACTATCCACTCACTGACTTTCACTGAGTTTTATACTCACCTCGTTTTTATTATATTTTTCCCCCCTCACCAGGAGGTTGCAGGTACACCAGACCGACCCAGCGTCTGTAGATATATTTTGAGTCTTGGCCACATGATAGTGCTAGAGACATAGATGATTTTTGTTAGGATGCTATGGTTATCTTGTTCTTTTGGGATTGTATAATATTGTTATATTATTCTTTTGGGATTAAGAATTTATTGAGGATGTTGATTACTGGAGTTGTTGTATGGTGAATTATTTTGGGAGTGCTTGCTTTACATATTTGCAGATTTGGGATTGTTGAATTTACAAAGGAGACTCTGTCGAATTTTCTGCAGAATCTTTAATAATTAGCTTATTATCAATTCGATTGGTCGAGATTAGATAGACTCGCCCTGAGGGTGCGGGGCGGGTCGTTTCACCTATTATTAGAAACAAGCCACTAAAATTAAATTTCATTTATGTTTGGAACATAAGGACAATTATCAGAATCTAAAGTCTCATGAAATTGATCCAGTCTTATTAGCTGATATAAACTAGTATGTCCTCAATTGTAATTTTATGCTCTATTCAATTAGTCTCTTAGTTTCCTAAAACTAAGAAAGTGAATCACAAAAAGAATTAGTTGCGTCAGAATTTACTATTGTATGAATCATTAGAAATCTAATTAATTAAGAAACTTAAAGATTTCCCGTACTCGATTTTAATAATCTTAGGGTAATCTTTCTTCTAGTGACCCTTTTGTCCATATTTGTGGTACTTTCCATTTGGCTTGCCATCTATTTTACCAAATAGTTTTCCTTATCCCAATTCTCTCTTGCTTATCCTAGTCTTTTGACTTAGGCCTTAGAGAGAATCCTTTTTCAAGAATTTTTTTCCATGTTATAAATGTTATATAGCATTTAGTTCATGCATCAATTCAATTAAGGTTATATCTTTATTGCTTAAGATATAATTGACCTTAAACTCTTCAAATATATTGGGCGAAGATTTAATCATCACGTTAATCTTTGTTTTATAATCGATTCAAACACCATGAATCTTAACTTTATTCAAATAGTCTATTATTTTGAGGTAATAATCACAAACTCTTGTGCCATTTTCCATCTTGGTGTCAGTAGCACGTTTTAACACCACTTCTATGACAAAACGAGTATTTTGCCCAAACATCTGATGAAGATTGTCTAATATTTCAGTAGTTGTTTCCATGCACTAACGTTTGTTCTATAGTTCCATAGAAATCGAGCCCAATATATAGCGATTGGCCATTTTGTTAGCTTCGTACCATTTCTCTTAAGGCTCCCCCTGGTTTCTATAATTGTATAATGTTAGTTTTGGGGGGGCATTGTTGGGTCGAAATATATTTGCAACCTTTAGCAGTGAGAAAATTAAATAGATTACTTTTCCAATTTAAATAATTTTCGCCAATAAGTCTATTTTTAACAAAGATAGTTAATAATAGGTTGATGAAAGACATTTTATAAAAAATAAGACATACATGCATAAACACTTTGAAACAAATAATGTTCACAATAAATAATCTAAAATGCAAAAAACCATAAATACAGTTAGTTTATCATAATGATAATCTAGTATCGCTTTCAGTGCTATCCGATGGGACAAAGATGCCTATACTTACTTGACCATTAAATTATTTACCTTCATATAGAAATATGATAAATAATTATTATTATCTTTCAAGGCCAAAATTTGCTAACAAAGCTTTGTTGGGAAGATTAGTAATAAATTTTTATTGAGTGCATAACCATTACATCAATGACAATAACAAGCACACAATGCCGATCTTAGTGTCCATGAGGGTGACAAGCTCATCTGCCTTCTTGTAGATCTCGAATCTACATTTGGAGAATGTAATCCTCTTGTTACCTCGTTTTCAATCCTCTTCATCTCAATCTTTTGGAGAAGTTAAAGATTGAGATGAAGAGCGAAAATAGGGATGACAGAATTATCACATTCTCTAAACAATGATTTGGGCTCTACAAGAAGGATAGTGAGCTTCTTACTCTCACTAGCGCTGAGATTGGCATTGTGTGCTTCACCGTCTGGCAAGCCTTACTCCTTTGGTCACACTTCCATTAAAGTTGTTGTAAACTGCTTCTTGGGATTGAAACAACCACCAAATCATAACAATCACTCTCAATGCAACCAAAAAAAAAAAGATTTTTCTCTTTTATTTTTCTTCTACTTATTTAATTTAAAGCTTTAACAAGGCTGAAGGAAAATTTCAAGACATTTATAGGGAATAGCGCGTAAAATACACCCTTGCGCGTGATCGCGTGCAAGTGTATATACATATATAAATGTAAATTTAGTTATGCTTTTTAAAAAGATTACTAACTCAAGCTCTCGAGATTTCTTATTTAATCATGTTGCAGATAAATGAATTCAAATTTACCTAAATTTTTAAGAATTGGAGAACAACAATATTAATTTTGAAAAATCTAAGCATATCTAGCTAATTTTACCTAATAAATAGGCAAAGACAGCAATTGCCTTTAGGGTCCTGGGTTAGTGGTTTTTAAATAGTTTTATTTAATTGGCTGCCACAGTAGAACCCCTATAAATTAATAATTTGAAACCAAAAAAATTATTAATTTAAAGAGGTATTAATTAATTGATAAATTATTAATTAATTATTAATTTATAAAGCGCATATACAATCAATGAACATACATTTTATTCAACTAACAATTTATTTATTTTACTAATCTAATCAATCAAAAGTGAATTAATCTACTAAATATAAATTAAATGAACAAAAAAATTAAAATTCTTGCAATTTTAGAATTCAATCTTGGAACTTCTAGAAGTAGTAGGCAAAATTAGAGATAAGATCAAACTATATTTAAACTTCAAGAAGAAAACTAAGTAATAAAAGAATCATATTTTATTTAATAAAATATTGTAAAAGCATTTGTAATTTTAGCAAATTATTACTTTATGATATGAATCGGACCATAGAGTTGTATAAGTTTTTTTTTTTTGAAGTATTATCTTATTAACTTATCGAAATTATTAATTTAGCCCTTTGGCCCAAGTAAAATTGCAAAAAAATATTATATACAATAGATACTTGATAAATTACCAGCCTTGGGACTATGAAAAATCTATTAATTTAGCGAAAATTAAAATATATATAATTAACAATTATTAATTTATAAAGATGATATTACGTTCATAATAAGAACTTTAGGAATGTATATGTAGTATAATTAAAAAATGATGGGATTGTTAGCTTTTCCCTTACTAAAATCAATATATACTAAATTACCCCCTTACTATTTTCATAATAGCCAGTAACCCCTCCAATAGTATAATTTTATAGTTTTACACTTATTTTCAAATACGCTTTTATTCATATTTATTATAAATTAAATCAAACATATGAATTGAAATTAAAATAGAAAAATTAAAAAAAATAAGAACCATATGTTTCAGTGTGAATAAAAATTTATAACAAGATATTTCTCTTGTATTTTTATTATTTTTTAAAATATTTTTCATATAATAAATATATATTTTATATTCCAAAGATAAATTATCAAAACAACGACTAATTTATCCCTCTTTTCTTACAAAATATTTTGTGTTGTGTGGTTTTTGGATGTTGTCAAACTCGTAGGGGGTATTGGTATAAATTGATGCAGTAGGGGAAACTGATAATCTTTCTTAAAGAATGTAGTGATTTTATTAAGTTGTATGATACGATTTTGATTCGATCTTGATTGAATGATTATGTCATTTGATTTTTTTTTATTGAATTACATTGACTGGATCACAATATACTATATTAAGAGAAATAAGGGAGAGATTAGCTTAATCTGTTGCCTCAAAAAAGTCTTTTCAGATTAATGACCAACGAAATACATAAAGCATTATGCTAGTATAACAAAGAAAATCACAGACATATCTTATGTATTTAGTTGTAAATTTTTATCAAAAAGAACTTTTAATAATTATTAATTTATGCATTAATTGTGTCTTGTAGAGAAAAAAGATTTTATTTAAAAAATTTTATTGTCTAATAAATTTATCAAATTATTATTTACCATGTTAGCCCCATCAAGACCGACAAAACTATTATTTAATCAAAGTTGTCAATTTATCAAGTATTAATTTATTGAGATTCTACTATATATAATATCAAGTATTAAATTATGGAGAAGATCAAAAAATTGATTTAACCTTTACCCAAACTTTTCTCTTTTAAAAAAGAAAATTAAAAATGAGCAAACGACAAAAAAAAATTGTGATTTTGATTTGAACTAAATCTATGATGATTTTAAGGTTTTTTTTTTTTGAGTCCTTGTTGTTTGTAGAAAGAAATTTCAAAATTAAAATTTTTTAAAATACATCACTTAGGTCATTATTGTCAATTCAAATTTGTTTCATTCAAGTTTTTGGCTGAATTTCACTGTTAGAAAAAAATAGCATTTTGGCATTTTAATCAGATTTAATTGACTTGTCTTCTTATTTTCATTATTAGAAAAAAAGAAAAATTATGGCATTAAGGGATTTTTCAGCTGACTGAGGTAAATGTCAGAAAATCGTAAGATTAATGCAGGGTGTTGTGCTATTGTAACTCGTCGTTGAACTTAATTTTTTAAAATTTAATTGTAGATAATGGATCTTGAGAGTGAAAAGATTGTACACCAATTTATGAATATTGTGCTGAAAGCCAAAAATGACCAAAAAACAAAAACAAAAACTCAAAGAGGGGATATATGTGTGTAGGGGAATAATAAATGTAATAAATAATGTGAAAAACATTCAAGTTTTATGGTGTTAAATGTATTGTAATTATTGAGCAAACGGGTTAATTTTAAACATTGTAAAATTTTAATAATTAAGAAACTATGATAAAATGAGCTTTAAACCATTAATGTGAAATATAGGTGTGTAATTGACTAGTTAAAGACTTAAAAAATGAAAGGAGAAGAGAGGAGAGGAAAGAAGAACAGGGGAAAGAAATAAGGGGAAAAGATATGGATTCTATGTCAAACCAAACAATGAAATTGATATTGATACTCTTCTTCTCTCATTTTGTCTCTCTCTCCCCCCTTTCCATTTCTCTCCTCTCCTCCCATTTCTTCCAATCAAACATGCATATTTGAATCTAGAAACATACGAGTATATATACATTTTAAGAAAGGAAAAATGCTCGTTTAATCATTATATTTTGATTTAAGCGTCCATTTAGTTTCTATACTTTAAAAAATACATCAAGATACACTTGTTAATTATATTACACTCTTACAGTTATTTTTTCTTTACATTTACAATAATATCCTTACAATTATATTCTTGGAAATGCTAAAGAAAAGAAACAAAATGTGAATTTATCAAATTTGCCTTAAAAGTAAAGTAAAAAAAATAGTATCAATTTTTCTTGATATTATTTTTTTAGGATTAATTTGGTAATGCTTTTTTTTATTATTTTAGTTTTGGGATTAATTTATTAATTCAATTTTTGTCATGATAAACATGAGTCAAAAATTCAACTGGAGACTGTATATACGTTGACAGTACTTATTATTTTATCTCAAAATATTACCTAATTTTTTTTGCTTAAAAACATATAATTTGCAAAATGAATTTAATTAATTATTAAGCTATTAGTAAATGATGAAATATATTATTACTAAAATTCAATTATTAATAGTATCAAAAAATTTTGAAAAAAAATATCATGACATCATCAACACCGTGAATGGCTCTATTAGTATTGCTGGTGAGAGTCGGTGGCTACAAGATTTATAGATCTGCACGACAGTGAGACTTTTATTTGCAAATAGCAGCATAATGTAGGCAACATGTCTCTCAAAATTTATAGGTCAATATAATATTGCCGCTGATGGGTAGTGGTTGAAAGGCATTATAATCAATGCCATGAAATGAAAAATTTCAAACACCATTTGAAAGAAAATGACATTGAGTTTTAGTATCACAGAATTTGTACTCAGCAAATACTGACGCTATACTTTAGTTTCGGTGATTTTGTTGTTGGTGAATTCAATCAATAGGCTATTAGACAAACACTAAAACAACAGAATCACAAGAATAATCATACTATGGATTAAAAAAAAATGTCTATTACAATAGCACCATCAAAAGACTAACACCATAGTCAAATTTAAAAAATAAAAGAAATAAAAAATTTCTTAATGCAATTTAATATAAATATAGCAAACCATTGCATTGCTCACAAATAGTTTTGTCAAATTCAACCGTCAACTAGAACCTAAAATTAAAGTAACAAAACACATATTATGTGCTAAAAAAATATTTGCTAAAAATACCTAAACTGATGATCCATTACACAAAATAAATTGCTCATCAAACCATAAAACTGATATACTAAAAGTTAATCACTAGCGCCTAGCAACATCCAACACATCGCTAGTAATCATAGCCAGCAACATCTAGCAAACACAAAATATCCACCAGTGCCAGTAAAACTATCGAACAAAACCAATAAATCTTACAAACACGATAGATACCTGAAAATGATAAAGGAAATGTTCACTTTAAAATAAACACAAAAAATTAGAAAGCAAGAAATTATAAACTTTACATGATTAAAAAATGATTACATCTCCTAAAATGTCTTGCATACCCTTCATAACGATATAAATGAACCAAAGACTCAATAACAAGTTTGCGGTGAGGAAATCAGCTCAAGCTGAAATATATAAAACATCGTTTTTTAAGAATGGCAACTCAAGTGCACCGCGACAAAGAAAGGGTAATTTTTCCCAAAGATCATTGCAGCATTAGTATTAAAGAAAAATCTTTCATACATTGATTATGCAAATGGATAAAGTGATACACAAATGTATATGTTCGCCATGATCGTAGTCTACGAGTCTAATTTATTTACCTCTCGGTAGTTACAACAATAAACTTAACCTAGTAAACTAACCACCATAACCTAACGTCAAAATTGAGCTCCCATCAAAATCTCCGTTCTCAACATGTTGACATTGTTTATGAACATTTGGTTATAACTGGAATGAATCATAATTACACTACTTGGGTTCTCCATGGGGAAAGTCCAAGTGTGCATTTACAAGATACAGATTTGGAAATTTTTGATGCTTATGAGATTTATAAGGATACTTATGATGAGCCTAGTGAGGATGTTGATCGACCTAGTGATGCTTATGAGAACCCCAATGATCATGAAAGAGTATCTCATGAGAGAAAAGATGACGTTTCTCTTCAAAAGGATGATGTTGAAGCTCCTTTTTATCCTGGTTGTACAAAGTACACAAGGTTATTAACAGCTACAATTTTACTTAAACATAAGGTTGATAATGGTCCATCCAATAAAAGCTTTACAGAGTTACTTCAAATATTTAAAGATATTCTTCCTCTAGAGAATAGTATTCCAGATTCTATGTATTCAATAAAAAAGGTACTGAAGGAATTTGACATAGGATATGAAAAGATAGATGCATGCATTAATGATTGCTGTTTGTTTAGAAAAGAGAAAAAAGATATGGACACATGTCCAAAATGTGGTGCTTCTAGATAGAAAGTTAATCAACGCACTAATAAGATAAAAAAAAGTATTCCAATGAAGGTGCTGCGCTATTTTCCAATTATTCCTAGGTTTATGAGGATGTTCAAGCCAGAAATAATAGTTGAGCAATTAATATGGCATGCCAAGAATCAAAGCCAAGATGGCAAGATGCGACATCCTGTTGATTCACCAGCATGGAAAACGATTGATAGGAAGTGGCCAGAATTTGCTTCAGATCCTCGAAACCTTAGACTTGGACTTGTAAGTGATGGATTTAATCTATTGCATGATCTTAGCTCTAGATATAGTTGTTGGCCAGTGATATTAGTGACATATAATCTTCCTCCATGGCTATGCATGTTGCAAGAAAACTTAATGTTGACCTTATTAATTCCAGGTCCAAAACAACCTGGAAATGATATTTGATGTATATTTGGAGCCACTTATAGAGGATTTGAATGAATTATGGAACAATGGGGTAGATATATATGACAGAATTTCTAAGTCTATGTTTAATTTGAAAGCCATTTTAATGTGGACGATTAATGATTTGCCAGCATATGGTAACCTAGTTGGATGCACTACAAAAGGAAAATTTGCTTGTCCTATATGTGGTTTTGATACATGTTCTTATTGGTTACCACATAGTAGAAAGTTTGCATACATGGGCCACAGAAGATTTCTTAACCCCTCTCATTCATTTCGTTTTCTTTCAAAATGCTTTGATGGAGATAAGGAAACTAAGGAAAAACTTAAGTCACTGACTGGTGTAGAAATATTGCATGAAATAAAATATTTTGTTAATGATTGGGGAAAAAAGGGCAAGATGGAAAGGAAAGGGAAAAGGAAGAGAAAACAAGATTCAAAGGAAATAAGGCATATATGGAAAAAGAAGTCAATATTCTTTAACTTGCCATATTGGGAGGTATGTCATTTTAATTGCTATTTAATTAAACTTTTTTATTTGTGTTTTAATAATGTTTATTGTAAATATTTATTCAAATAATAACATTTTTAAAATTATTTTCAGGGTTTAGTCTTGCGTCATAACTTGGATGTAATGCATGTGGAAAAAAATGTATGCGATAGCATTATTAGTACACTGTTAGATTTGAAAGGAAAATCAAAAGATGGGTTGGAAATCTCGTAAAGATTTAGAAGAATTGAGAATTAGACCTGATTTGCATCTAAAGCTAGAAGAGAAGGGAATACGTTTACCAGCAGCCATTCATACTCTTTCTAAACTAGAGAAGCAAACATTTTGTAA
The DNA here is from genome assembly GCA_030444775.1 of Atalantia buxifolia. Taxonomy (NCBI): domain Eukaryota; kingdom Viridiplantae; phylum Streptophyta; class Magnoliopsida; order Sapindales; family Rutaceae; genus Atalantia; species Atalantia buxifolia. The sequence goes on from CM059839.1 coordinate 14,495,161, forward strand.
GAGATTATTTGATTTGAAGTTGCCATACGGATATGGTTCTAACATTGGAAAGTGCATTTCAGTTGAAGAATGTAAAATCACAGGTCTTAAATCGCATGATTATCACATTTTAATGCAATAATTGTTATCAGTAGCAATTAGGGGGCTTTTACCAAAGGGACCACAAATTGCAATATTTCGACTTTCCACATTCTTTAATGAATTATGCCAAAGAGTGATTGATGGAACTAAGTTGGAAGAGATGGAAAATGATTTTGCTGAGACTTTATGTATGTTCAGGATGTATTTTCTGCCTTCTTTTTCCTACATCATGGTTCACTTGACAATTCACTTAGGACGTGAAGCGTAACGATGTGGTCCAGTGCAATATCATTTGGATGTATCCTTTTGAGAGGTATTAACTATAATTTCTCTTTTACATTATATTTCATTTTACTTTATGCTAAATACTTAAATATAATTGATTTTTTTCATCTAATTTTTTTTTAGATTTATGAAAAAGTTAAAAGGATATGTTAGAAATCGTGCACGGCCTGAAGGTTGTATAGTTGAATGTTATCTAGCTGAAAATACTACATGTGATCTGACAGCCAAGTGCAAAATGTCTCTGTGTGCCTTTTTTGCAAGCAAGTGAATGCAGTAGGTACTACATGTGATCGCTATGAACAATTAGTAGGAGAGCGTCCACTCATGGGTGGAAAGCCAACTATATTATCTGATGAATTATTACATATTGCACATCATTATGTGTTATATAATATTGCAAAAGTGGAACCATATATCGAGTAAGTATAATGAAATTCAGCCTTACATTATTTACAATTATTATTAGTCTTAACTTTTTCTTTTGTTTTTCTATATAGAATGCACAAAATGGAGTTGAAATCTTTAGATAGACGATTGTGTAGACTAAAGAGTCAAGCTTTACTTCAAAAAAGGCACACAGAGACATTTTGCACTTGGTTGTCAGACAAGGTTGTATAGTATGTAACTTTAGTTAACTATAAAATATATGCACTTTTATATACTAATAGAAATTTAATTGAAACAGATTAAGTTTCAAGAAAGTGGGGTCAATGAGACATTGAAATGGCTTGCATATGGACCAAGAAGACATGTAATGTCATATCCTGGATACATTATTAATGGAATTTGTTTCCACACAAAAGAAAGTGAGAAGTCAACACAAAATAGTGGTGTCTCTATTGAAGTAGAAACAATATGCAGATCGAGTGCAAAAGACAACAACCAAGTTCTGGAAAAGATCATTTACTATAGAATAATAAATGACATAATTTTATTGGATTACCATACATTTCGAGTTCCTTTGTTCAAGTGTGCTTAGACGAACATTACTAATGGCATTAAAATTGAAGATGGGTTTACCATAGTGAATCTTCAGAGAGGACAGAAACAATTTGAAAAGGATCCATTTATTTTTGCTTCACAAGCAAAACAAGTGTTCTATTCTAGGACAGATGAAACATCATCATATTATATTGTGTTGAAAGCACCATCACGACGATCCTATGACATGGAGATGTACAAAGATTCAGATTTTACTTCTTATACAACGTTAGATGCATCAGATTTAACTTACCTTATAATACGAATGAGGATATACAACATTTTAGAAGGGATTGTGAGGACATTTTTGTATAATTTGTGTATGTTTTCTTTGTTTTATGCTTGTTTTTTTTTATGGTTCCTTTTTGGTGCTTGTTATAACTTGATACAATTTGAATTCAACTAACATTTTTTTTTGGGTTCATTTGACAGGATCTTGGCACATGTGATCAATTGGAAAAAAAATACAACCCTAGCTAAAAGCTTTCTTTTTTTATAGTTCAGTGTAAGCTTTTTTTAGTACTGTTTATTGTTATCATATATATCTTTTTCACGTATTGCTTTTGCTTTGTTTCTCTTTTATATTTTTTTTTTCAAGTAAACATGCCCATTAACCAATTCAATGTAGGACAACATCAAATTGTTTACAAAATGCAAAAAAAAATTGGAGAAGTAAGTTCTTATTTAAATATCAGCATATATTTAGAATGTTTTGTTGATTTATTCTAATTTGAATAGCATACATGCAGTCTTCTAAACAAGCTGAAAAAAGACATAAGAAAGAACTTGCAGCTATAATCACAGCTCTTAGAGATAATAATGAAGATTTAGAGATTGCAGATTTTGATTTAGATAATTCAACCCATCCATCCTTATGTACGAAAAAGAAGAAAAAGAAAAAAAAAGGTCTTACAAATATTCATTTGGCTGCACCTTTTAATGTAAGTCATGATTCAGTATTATCAGCTTAGAATTTGTTATTTTGATTATTTGCATTTTGATTATGTTTATATTGTGCTCTGCACAGGCAGGAAAAAAAGCAAAGAGAAAACATGTAGCTATCTTAGATGAGCTTAAAGAGATTGAGTTTAGTGAATCTGATTCTGATTGTCCAAAAAAGAAGAAGAAGAAGAAGGGTCCTGGCTTTATTGATGTAAGTTATAATTCAACATTGTTAACTTAGATTTGTTATTTTGATTATTTGCATTTTGATTATGTTTATATTGTGCTCTGCACAGGCAGGAAATAAAACAAAGAGAAAACATGTAGCTATCTTAGATGAACTTAAAGAGATTGAGTTTAGTGAATCTGATTCTAATTGTCCAAAAAAGAAGAAAAAGAAGAAGAAGAAGGGTCCTGGCCTCATTGATGTAAGTTATAATTCAACATTGTTAACTTAGATTTGTCAATTTTGAAGAAGGGTCCTGCAAATTGTTGGATTGGAGAGGTACAAGAAAAGTCGTCGGAGAAGGAACAGTTGCATCAACAAATCCACTTTCAAAGGTACATCACATGGATCTTGGACCAGATTGCTGGAAATTTTGGGTTACAATAGCAACAATTGGAAAAACTGCTTTATATCGCACGACATCTGATTTTCATATTCTTGATGATGTAATTGGAAGCACGATTGCTTGCCAAAGAACTATGTAGCCTTAAACTAAATAGTTTGTTGATGTATTGAATATTATTGACTTGATGCGTACAATCTATATTTGGATATTCAATTTTGATGTTTGTATGGACATATGCAGTAACTTTTTAAATTTTTGTATTTGTATGGACATTTAATTTTGAAATTTGGATATTCTATTTTGATAAATTGGATGAATATTTAATTTTGATATTTGAAGGAACAACCGAATGTTGGATTTGGCAGGACAGTTTTTGCGGCGTTTACCCAATGTTATTTTATCTTTTACGGTTTTGTTATACTTTTTTACAAAGATTCATTGACCGCTACATTAGACATTCTACCTTTCGCAGCATCGTCCAAAACAGTGTTGGACAAAATGCTACATAGGACTTAATGCAGCGTTCATCAAATGCTGCAAAAAGCAAGCTTTCTTATAGTGAAAGAGGTAAGAAGAAGACAACAACGGGAGGTTGAAAAAAGAAAAGCCGAGGAGGCAGAGGCAAAGGAAATCAAACAATCAACGGGGAACAAAAGAGAGAAGCAAGCATCCATGGGAGTACAAATGGATGTGGGACCGACTTACTAGATAAAGATAATGGAAATTTTCCATATGTAGCAGGTGATGATGCCTCCAGTTGTGGGTTTAGGAAAGTTATCTCTAGAATCTGCCTTAATACAAAATGCTTGCTGATTAATTGGCGAACTTAGACCAGGTGATGCTTGACCATGCTGCATTGCTGTCACTATCTTGGATTTTGCCTGATTATGTTTTCTTGGCTATTTTTTCGACGATGTATTCTCATGATTGAAGCAATGATGAGTGATAATAATGATTCGATGAAGAGAAGCTGAAGAGAGAGGAAAAGGAATGGCTTTGAGGGCCGCGGCTCTAATGTGAATTAGGGCAATACGATCTTTTTTTTAAAAAAAAAATCTACTTATATTAAACATAATTAAAAATTAATACTAAAATAAAGATATCCAGATTCGAGTTTTAGACATGCCGGTTCACCCAAATCCAGATCCAATCCAAGTCAATAAAAATATATATGGATATTAGATTTATTTGAATCCAGTTCAGATTGAACCCAATCTGGATTTTTCAAATTTGTCCGAGTCTAGGCTGGATGCAGATTAAATTACCATCTATACATATTATTATCTTATATGATTTTTGAATTTAATATATGTGTGTGTGTGCGCACACACACACATAGGGATATTATGGATAATTATATATTTGCATGTATACTTGCAATATCCATATCTAGCTAGCTATTTGCAATCCTTAATTCTAATTATAGTTATAATTTTGATGACAGTTTCATCTCAATTGCATTACAAATACCATTACAATTCTAATTTCAATTCCAATTTCGATAACTGCAATTCCAATTACAATTACAAGTTCAATTTCAATTCCAACTACAATTACATTTGCCATTACCATTACAATTATAATTCCAATGATAATTTTGATTATATTACAATTTCAATTCAATGACAATTACAACCATTCACTATATAAATTGATGCATGTAAGTCATATTTTGTTGATGCCAAAATCTTGTCGTGTTGGTGTATGGGCTACGTACCAACCAAATGTCAACGCTAGCATTTGAATTTGTTTATATGGGGATATAGTCACTATCTAGAAGTCAATAGAAACCAACGACCATGAGCTGAACCTTCGCGAGCTCCTACAACCATAAAAAGTGATCAAGTGCGGCAGAAGTTTTTCTGGCGTTAACCCTCCAATGCTCAAATCAATTTATGTTGTATTGGAAAAATATAGTGTCCATTTATTTGCACAGAAGAATGCATGATAAAAAAATAAGAAATCTCTCTTGCTTAAAATTTAAAAAAAGAAAAAGAAAAGAAGAACAAAGAATGTGGAAGAGATAGTGTAAAGAATAGATAAAATGGATAAGACCCCTACATTTTGAATTCTTTGGGAGTTTGATAGAGGTTAGAATCCTCTTCCCATTGGACTACAAAAGATTAGAGATAGGGCTCAATCACTATCGGAGAGAACCAATGAGTGGTTTTGACACAGTCTCCTTTGGGTGATGATACAACCACAAACTCTTGTACAAATTTATCTTGTACAAACTGACGTGACATTAATTCATTGGTTGAATGAAAATATAAAATAATAAAAACAAATCATATGAGCCAAGTGATATTTAATTCAACCAATCTTATCATGCCACGTCAGTTTGTACGAAATAAATTTGTACAAGAATTTCTGGTTATATCATTACTCGTCTCCTTTTGGTTGGCTCAATTTAACTGTCTCCTTGTTAAGACCCTACTCATTGGTTACCTTCTAAGCGAGATGATGTACTCAATGTTAGTGCGAAGTGAGCGTAGTCGAGTTTTTAGGAAAACCCGATTGTAGTCGTATTATTCTATCACTCAAACATATTTTAATTTTAATATTATCAACATAATTGAAATAATATTTGTTATATACTTATATTATTGCTCTAACAATATTCATATGGGAAATTATCATTGCACCACCTCTGTTTTCTTTTATGTTTATCCAACCACCACAAAATTCTAACATGTACTCTACACTACCTTTCTTTTTAAATTTATGTCAATTAGTCCCTTTTGCACTAACACTATTAAATAATTTAAATAAAATGACAATTTTACTCCTAAATAAATTAAAAGACCATTTTATTTTATAAAACTTTAAAAAATAAATAATTATAATTATAAAAATACCCCTAAATTTAATAAAAATAAATCCCGAAATTAAAATTTTTATTTTTAATAAAACTATTTTAATAAAAAATATAATTATAAAAATAATTACAAAATTTTTGGATATAATAAAATCCCTAAATTATTAAAATTTTTTGATTTATTTTTTAATAAGTAAATTCAATTATTTTAATAAAATTTTCAAAATTATATTTTTTAATAAATAAATGCAATTATTTTTTATTAAAATTTTTTAAAATTATAATGTTTTAATAAAAATTATTATTAAAATTTTCTAAAATCAAAATTTAATAAAAATCAACTAAGCACCTCTATTTTGGATTTATTTTTTATTAAAATTTGGGGCTTTTTTTAATTATAATTTTTTATTTTTCAAAGCTTTTATAAGATAAAATGGTCTTTTAATTTATGTAAGGGTAAAGTTGTTATTTTATTTAAATTATTTAACGGTGTTAGTACAAAAGTGGCTAATTGATACATATTTAAAAAGACAGGTAGTGTAGAGAATATATTAGAATTTTATGATGGTTGGATGAATATAAGGCAAAAAGGTGAGTGGGGCAATAATAATTTCCTATTCATATAGAACACTAAGGGTGCGTTTTGACACACTTTGTATTGTATTATCTTTGTATTGCATTATTTTAATGCTGGTGTATTGTATTATGCTGTATTGTAATAGCATTGTATTATAATAATCTTGTCAATGTTTGGTCTTCTGTTTGTATTATATTATTTTTTTGTAATTAAATATTATATTTTATTAATACTTTATATTATATTAATATATTTAAATTGTATTAATATTTATATTATTATTAATTTTAAATTAATATTATTGCAATTTATTCATATTTAAATATTTTTTTATTAGTTATAATAAATTATAAATTTATTAATAAATTATAATGTAAAAATAAAAAATAATATAATATTATTGAATAATAAATTATTTGTTTATTAATTTATATTAATAATTGTAATATAAAACCAAAAAAATAAAAATATTCTGTAATATTATATTAAATTAAAAATTATATTTATTAATATTATTATTATAAAACAAAAGGAAAATTATTATATTTTATTATATTAATATTTTATATTATTATTTATATTCTTATTAATTTTAAATTAATATTATTCAAATTTATTCATATCTAAATATTTATTATTAGTTATATTATATTATAAATTTATTAATAAATTATAATATAAAAATAAAAATATTATATAAGATTATATTAAATTAAAAAGTTATATTTATATTTTTTTTATTATAAGTAAAAGCAAAAGTAAAAGCAAAAGGCAAATGCAAAAGTAAAAAAAAAAAAAACAAGCTGCAAACAAGGAAAAGAGGAAAAAAAAGTTATATTATATCATATTATTTAAGTATTAATTAATTATTTATTATTAGTTATATTAACTTATTAAAAATTAATCAATTATATATATTAATTAATATGTAAATTAATATAATATAATTAAATAATACATTATTTAGTTGTACATTTACTATAATAAAAATGAAAATATAATATAATATTATTAAACAATAAATTTGTTAATTTATATTAAAATTATAATATAAAAATAATATAATATAATATTAAATTAAAAATTATATTTATTTATTATTATTACAAAGTTTAAAAAAAAAAAAAAAAAGAGGAAGCTAAAGCTAATGCGTCCAGTGGACGCATTAGCTAAACCCAACTATATGTTGGGTTTAGCTAATGCGCCTAATGGCTGCATTATTTGGTACCCCAAACATGGGGCTGCATTGCTAATGCAATGCAATCCCATGTAATGAGGGGTACCAAACACCCCCTAAAAGAGTAAAAGTAACACATAGGCGGGTAATCTACAGCCTTAGCCTGTAGGAAAAATTTCATTTATCATCTTTCTTAGGGCAAAATAACTTGCCTAGTTTTTTAGCCAAAACTTTCAATTCTAATATTGCTCGATTGTTGTTATCATCATCATCATTGTCTCGACTATTGTATAACAGCCACTAAACCCTTAGTAGTTGTCATGTCAATACGTATTATGAAATATTTGAAAATTTTACCTTTTATAACTTTTGACATAAAACTTTTATTCTTTTAGTTAGTGTTTTTTTTTTTTATCTAAAGACTAAATAGATTTGACCCAATTTCCCTTTTGGGCTATTAATCTGCCTTTTAACCATATTCCAAGACCCTTCTAAAAGAGATATTAAAATAAATGTCATCATATTTAGAATAAAAACATGATGGCTATAGTATAGCGATTATGGAGACCTTTATAGATAGCTTGGTTTAAATCTCAACAATCATATTTATTTTTTAAAAATATATATATTTGATCAATTTTGCAAGATTACCTTATTTTACAATATTGAGCTAAGCCTTTCCTAATCTAAGTTCCTGGGTCCACCATTTTATTACTCATTACATCTCCTCTTAATGACTTTCAGTCTATTAAAAAGAGATTTTATACTTTAATATATAGCAATAACTAATGGGTCTTTAAATAATGCTCAGTTTCTTTTTCACTCAAGGTCAAAGGTCTCATCTAGTTTTGCGGCCATTGAGACCTTTGTCTAAATCCCAACAATGTATTTGATCATTTGTGCAAGATTGACATATATTTCTAGTTTGAGAGCGAAGTCTCCCTAATCTAAATTCATGGTCTGCCATTTGGTGATACAAATGGTAGTAAAATTTGCGAAAATAATTATTTTTTATTTGAAAAAAAGGAGCGAAACCCCTCTTATTTATTAAAACTAATCAAAATCCATTCATATTTCGAACAAAACACCATAAAACGGCCTGCCATTACACTGTTGTTCCTTAATTATTAATGCTTTTGCTTCAATTGCCGTTTAATGATTGAGGTGCTGCAGGAGCCCCCAGTTTTTAGAAAGCTTGGGGAACCCAAAAATATTTAAAATTATCTAAATTTTCCATGTACACACACACACACACACACACACACACACACACACACACACACACACACACACACACACATATATATATATATATATATATATATCACCGTATATTCCTTTGTTGTTCCTTATATAAACGCTAAATTTTTAATAAATAATACAAACATTTATAATAAACATTCTTCATTAACCAAAAAATATATATATTTAAATGACAAGTATCTCTTTTGCACATATCATTCCCCCTGGCTTGAAGCAATCCTTATCCCCATGGATTTCTACTCCTCTATCACACTCATTTCTTTGTTGTAAGTGTCCCTTCAATCATAAAAAATTGGGGATTTTGACATTTATGGCCTGGAGCATATTTTCCATGACAGTAATAGCAAAGCCCACGATCTTTACAATCCTTCACTTCAATTGGGGTTAAACGTTTGATGGTTGGTGGGGTATGATTGCTGGGTAAAGGTCCTAACAAACTTTGAGTTATAAACTGGATTTGAGAGGGTTGGTTACAAAGGTTACGCTTTTCTTCAATAAATCTAGCAAGTCCAATGGTTGTTGATAATGACTGAAGATTTTGAATCTTTAACTCTAACCAAATTTCATCTTTTTTTTTTTTAATACTATTATACAGGACTGTTACTGATATTATATCAAGTATTACAATTAATATTTACGAACAGATTATACAACTGGGACCTTCGTCGTGGCATGTTCTCCCCTGAAGCGCGGCCCAGATTCATATTATATCAAGTATTACAATAAATATTTACAAATAGATTATACAACTGGGACCTTCGTCGTGGCATGTCCTCTCCTGAAGCGCGATCCAGATTCTTCAACCCTCTCAAATATTCGAGGAGACTGTGTCTCCACTCAATTATATGATAATTGAGTGAGAATTGAAACTAACCCCATAAATATTTTTATGGAGGCTCGAACCTTTGCTCTCAACATTGTAAGTGTAAGGACTCTCCCACTAAACCAAAGGCCTATTGGTAACCAAATTTCATCTTTTGATTTCGATGATACATCCTCTACTATCTGAAACAATCTCTCAAATTCTTCTTGGTATGCCAATACAATAGTTTTTTGTTTTAATTAGAATAAAGCCTTTAAACTATTATCGAACTCAATTGGTCCAAATCTTTTAAGATAAGCTTGTGAAAACTTAACTCAAGAAACTGATTCTTTTGTTTTCATTAGCCAACGAAGCCAATGTGGTGTAGCTCCTTTAAAATGGAAAGACGCCAATTACACTTGGTATTCCCTCATAATCTTTTGATACTCAAAATTTTGTTCAACCCTGTAAATCTGAGTATTTGGATCTTCACCATTGAAATTTAAGAATTTTAATATTGCATAAAGGACAAATTTATTTTTCTAATAGATGAACTAGATTCTCCTGGCATCAGACTTTGGATCACACTTGCATTGACTTGGGAATATTGGGAAGTTAATTGGTCATACTTGGTGTTTTGACTCTAAAATTTGCTAAGAATCTCTTAAATAATTGCATCTTGATTTTCCAATTTTTTTTATGGTTTGGTTGCATCAGCCATTGGGAACTTGGTTTTCATACCAAATGTTATATACGTTCTAATATATAATAGATATAATAGAATTTATACGAAGAAGAAAGGTTGTTTTGAGTGAACCCCTCTCCAAATCAAGACTTCGCAGTTTAGTAAGTACTTATCTTCCTTCTAATACATTTATGATAACATATGTAAAAGCAAATAGATAACTGCTTTTAACTTACAAATAAAGCATATCTAAATTAACCGGAACACAATAACTGTAGGCTAACATGATCAAACTGTCTACACTAATTAAACATGATTTTATCATCAAAGCAAACAAACAGGCTCTTTTGCACGTATCCCAGCATGCCACCACGCCATCACTTGCACACTAGCTCCGCAGCAACCACCACACGGTCCTCCAGAATCACACCACCCTCACCACTAACAAGAGCGCCATAACTCTCTTCGTCGCTGTCGGCTTCCAAATTATGATTATAGCAAGTGAATTTGATTTAATTTTGGGAATTGAAATACTGATTTAAGGTTAGGCTTCGTATAGGCATGCTTTTGGAATTTATTAAATTGAGATTTTCTTGAAACTTTTTTTTTATCTAATACTGATTATTATCTCAAAATTTGTCAATATTAAAAGACTAGATTGCCCTTCTAAGGGTGACAATTAACGTTGACTTTGTATGTACGACTTTATAACGGCAAGGGAGTTTTACAATATTTTGAAAAATGAGGGAGATTTGATTAGTTTTGATAAATAAGAGGGAATTTCAATGATTTTCTTGTTTTCATTTTTTAGGTTCAGAATCCATCCAAAAAGAAAAAGAAAATAAACGAAAATATAAATTTAACAATACTATGGTTCTATAGTTCAATAGCCATATAAAATAAGAAATAATATTCTTGCTAACACTAAATTAGAGTATAAAACTTTTATGCCACCTCTAAGACGTCTTCATTGACACCATTTTTTATTTTCTTCAGCAAGTGTTACGATACCAGTTCAAAGCCTCTTGCATCCAGATCTCGCTTTGCAATCTTGTGCTACACATGGTTCAAATTGTTTTTCCCTGTTGATTTCAATTCAGCTTCCATCCACTAAAAAAAAAATCACTTGGAAAAAATTAATTGAAATTACGATTATATTAGTATAAGTTGTAACTTAAAATATATTACTTGGAAAATGTAAAAAACAAATTTGTAGTATTTAATTGTTAAATAATTTTGCGCTGAGCACGTGAGAAGCTTAGAACGTGGGCCCAAAAGTAGTTAGAAGTTAGTTAGAAGGAGTCGATGTTCCCGAGGTTTGTTAAAAACAACCTTTGTAAGGCTAATTGATGAGCATAATTTGCAGATCGCTTCGTGAGCCGAGAGAAAGTTGTAGAGACAATTTGTAGTAGCATTTTGTTCTTTGTAATGAGCTCTATAGCTCTGCAGTCAGGGTTGGAGTGAGGATTTTAATTTGGGGTTGCCAATGAGATTGAAGAAAGTACAAAATAATTGTATATACTATCTAATTCAATCATTTATTAAAATTAAACGACCTTTGCATTGTTTCATTCTGTACCAACTTTACCTTCTCGAATCTTTAGGTATAGCTGGCGGCTTTGCCCCTTATAGGAAAGAATCAAAGAACTTAAAGTTGAATAGTTCGTTTAGCTATATTATGTGAAATAAACTTAACAAAAGGAAATAGAAGATGAAAACCCCAATTTTAAGTCTTAAGATGTTGAGATATAATTACATCTCTTCGATGGAAGGAAAAAAGTTAGATAATTTACTTTTTTTATAAATAAATACTAAAATAGTAAGGATTATAAAGTAGAAGGGACATTAATATATTTTTAAAGTTTAGTAGATGTCGACTATTAATATTTTTCTTAACTCTTACTTTTTACTTAATATTTAGAAAATTTTCATAGAATTAAAAAATTTTCCAAAATTTGGTCAACACATGGCATAAGAGTAGTTACGCCACTGTCTGTAAACTTTGAATCTTGTTTAGTGAAAGCATTTGATCTTGTTCACTAGTGCATGTAAGCACCTCTGGTTGCTAAATTACTTAAGTATTTTTATCCCTTGTTTTCTTTGTTGTTTGATCTATTATTCCTTGATTTTTCAGTTACGCTTGATTGAATCTTGAGGAGTATTGAAATCTTAGGGTGTTCATTTCTTGGGAAAATCCGGGAATTAAACACAATAAATGATTTTTACTAGTTAATTTATTGATATTACAAGTAACAATCTCGGGGGGGGGGGGAATCGACATCCTCGAATCAAATAATGGAAAAATAAAATACATGATTTAGACATTGAAGAGCCTGGGAAACCTAGTTAGACGCAAGTTGCTGGAATCTGTTTTCCGACAAGAGTTGGTTTAACATTTGAACAAGAAGATATTGCCGGGCCCTTATCATCAACACCATTATACACCAAATTTATGTCTCCAATCTCAACATTTTGGCATGGAATCTCTTTGCTGCAAACAATTCTAACAGCCTCTTTTGTTAATGAAGTTCCTCGGATGTTCCTAAATCTCACATTGCTAATTTTCACCCGTGAAGGAACCTATTAAAATGGATAATTAGTAAATATTAGCTAACGTCAGGATGTCAAGACGAGATTTGTGAATAAACCTAGAGATATAAGCAAATAATAAGTAATGAATCAATCTTTCTGTACCTTTATGTTACATTGGTTATGTGGGCAATACTCCTGATCAATAACAATGGGATTTTCCACATTATTCATGAAAAGGTCTTCAAATGTGAAATTGGAAGCCTTTCCATCCTCAGAATCAGGCCATGTCTTAATTCTCACACCATTACTTGTGCCTGTGAAAGTGCAATTGATGACTGTCAATCCAACTACATCTTCTTCCTTTTTATATTTTCCAAGGCTGCCAACACTGATCCCATGTCCTGGTCCGCAAGAAACATCAGACACCAAGACATTTTGACTGCCATCACCAAGAGAGACACAGTCATCTCCAGTGGCTATTATTGAATTCGATATCTCAATGCCATTTGATCTTCCAATATGAATTCCATCAGTATTAGGACTATCATCAGGTGCAGAGATGTTAATTTTATTCAGCTTCAAATTGTAGCAACCCAAGATGTTAATGTGGAAGAACTTGCTATCAGCAGATTGCACCCCAGTAATTGTCGAGTCATTCAGTTTGTTAAATCGTATCGACTGCAAAATAGAAAATCAAAGCAGTTGTCAGACTTTTTTCCATTATAAAGATTAAAAAACAAATACATACATAAATGTAATAAATAAATAAATAAGAAAGTTTTGCAAGAATTACAATGGGAAGCTGGCAATTTGAATTTTTGTGGCATTGATTTTCGGGCCATGCAGTTCGGCCTTGGCCATGGAAAGTTCCACCGCCGGTGAGAGTGAAGTTTCTGAGGGATTCAAAGGTGATCCAGCTTTCCTTATCGGCTAGCTTTGACAGACCGGGGGGAGCCACGATAAGGCCTTGAAGTTGAAATGAAATTGGAGCTTTGCATGGACCTTTAAATACAACATAAGTCACTAAGTATTTTCCTGGTGGAACCAATACTGTGCTGTAGGTATTCCAATTGCAAGCTTCTCTCCAAGCATTTTCAAAAGCCTTACTGTTATCTCTAATGCCATCGGCCACAGCACCAAAGTCAATTACATTGAAAACTCCGTTGGGAGCTGCATTGATTATATTTTGGGCCAAAGTAAACAAAACTAGTATTGCAATTACTAGCAGCTGAGAGCAAGAGCTGTAATCCATCTTGTGTTTGACAATGTATTAAGTGATGATGTTTTCTTGACGATCTATATAATTTAATTAGATGTTGTTGATGGTATGGATTGATTACTCGTGGAGGCATTTTATAAAGTTGTGTGACAGCAGTTCGTCCGCTAATTATATTTTAGAATGATCTTGGGAGTTACTTTGTTACTCATGGGTGGCTATAAGTTGTTTTCTCTTGTCCATTAATTTTTGCTTTGTGGTTACTTCCGCTGTACAATTTCCAACAAATTCTGGTAACGACTACCAATTATTAAGAAACAAACTCATATGTGCTGTTTATGGTTAGGAAAGTAAAAAGTTCAGCTCATTCATAGCCCTTTTTATTTAACCTATTTAAACTTCATGAATCAAACGTGATAGGTAAAAAGTTCAACTCATTCATAGCCTATTTTAATTAACCTGTTTAAACTTCATGAATCAAACGTGATTAATTTAATCAATATTTGAATTAAAAAGGAGTAAGTCGTAAATTAAAAATGGGGATTACTAAATACTTGTATGTACTTTTGAAATTAAATGGAAAGACAACACAATCGCGAACGTTTCTACAATAGCCTTCTATTTTAATTTGGAATTACTAATAAATCACCTACTCGTTAAAAACAAACATAATCCCCAATTTGTTGTTATTGTGCTAAAGAGCTTAAGTCAGCAACAAACAATTATGAGAGACACAAAGCTCAAATTTGTGTGCCACTCAATTGAGTTGTCTCCTTATGTACAACAAACAGAAACGCTGTCCGAAGTATTTTTTTCCTCTTACGACTAATTGAAAATTCTGATTTTCTAATAAGATTTAATACAACGATGGTAGACAGCATGAATTGCTTAAAATGAGTTTTTCAGCGGACATCTGCCTTCGGAAATGACCCTTTTTCTTGTACAAAATACTATAAACTATTAATTTAAAATATTGGAGTGGAACTGTCTTTGATGATTATGTGAACTTTTTCTTGATTGAAAAATAAGTTTAAAAAAAGAAGAATACAAATGATACGTTCTCAAAAACCATAGTTTTTAGGTTCTTTCTACAAACAACAACGACCCGACTGAAAATTAACCTGATTTTAAACACGTAATTAATGAGCATGTGCAAACATTTCTATGCGTGAATGATGGATTTTGCTATGTGGATTATGAATTTGCCAATATTGATGGTTTACAAATTTATTACCTAATTAGTTTCACTCTTGTAATTATGAAATCTTCATAGACCTTTTGTTGTCATCAGAAAATTTTTCTTAATTTTGTTTCTAAGAATATTACTTCCATGCTGTGCTAGATTTTTAATCTGATAATACCATTTTTGCGATGGTAGACCAACAATGCTTGACGTGGCAACGCAACTCGTGCAAATGCATAGCTCTTAAGTCCGAATCGTAATACAATATCCCTATCAATTTCCTCCGCCATAGTTGTATGCCATTAATTATATGTATTTCTACAACCATATTAAAGCATATTTGCTTCGATAACCACTTAAATAGATGGAATCATGACCTTAGAATTGACCACATATATGAAAGCACAGGGAAATTGTTGTGTTCATTTAAAAAAAAAGCGCAATTACCTTCATTTTGGAAATTTTAGCCAACACTAATTAATTCATCGAGCTTATTATGGTAGTAATAAGTACATCTGATATTTTTAAAAGTACATATGATATTTTTGTAAATTACTCTAGTGTATACTCTATACTAATTTTCTAACCTCAAATTTAAAGTTTGTAAATCTACACAATGGTGATATCATTAATTACTGGCAACAGAGACACGATTTAGCCACACATACCTTGCAAAAAAAGTGGCTACCCAATATCGTGTCCACGTCAAACTCCGGGGGAGTTACACTAGAAAGCGAAACAGAAAAACAGTATCAAAATAGAACAGAAAATAAAAATTAAATACAAATAAAAGAAATTTCAAAATGACTGAAAATAAAAATCAAATACAAATAAAAGGAATTTCAAAATAACTACCAAATGTTGATTACATACTATGAAGTAAGAACAGAGGGAAAAGTAATGTGTTTGCCGATATATGTGCATATCTGTTTTGCTTCGTTTTAACAATTTTCATATTACACACCAATCAATCTAATTAAATCCCTAGAAATTCACACAATAATGAACGCAATTACTCTCTTTTCAATACAGCAAAAAATATTTTTTTTCTTTTAATTTTCAAATAGTAATGTTAAAACTTCAAGAAGGTTTAAGGAAAATGTTAGAAACTTTTATGGGAAATAACGCATAAAATACAATCAACAGATGCTCATGGTGCGTGTGTGAATACATACATAAATGTACATGTAATTAATTATGTTCTTTTAAAGATTATTAAGTGAAGCTTTCTAGATTCTGATTCAAGTATGTTAAAGATAAATGAATTCAAATTTCCCTAATTATAGAGAAGAAGAGAATGATAACATTAATTGTAAAATATCCAAGCATATTGCGCTAATTCTAGCTATCTAATGAGATAAGCAAAGAAAAAAAAGTAATCTTTATTTAGACAATATATGCGCAATTCAAATTTTTTTCATTAAGTCCTTAATTGAATTTCTCCATTAAAAAAAAGTAGCGCAATGTTATTTTAGTCAAATTTAGTTTGTTTGTCTCCCTATTTTAGTCAAATTCATAAATTGTCTCCTTGTGTTTTTAGGGTGGGAATATTTAAAAACAAAGATAAAATATACTTTAAACCATTAATTTGAGATATAGGTGTTGGTTGAAAATTATTTTGTAGCGGATATATTTGGATCGTAATTGTCACATAACATATAGAATTATTATAATTTAGAAATCGTACCTTTGCTTTTTTGCTGTACCAATTTAAGCTCCCAAGTCACGATCTATCACGACCAATCTTGTTAAATCATGATCCATCACCAACAATCATCCAAATCATGACTCATGTTTAATCTACACTTGACGTATGGGTGCCTTTATCACTATTAAAAGCAACTAACAATAGAAAGTCTTTTCTCTCAAAGTTAAAGAAAAATTTTCATTTTCTGTATTCTGTATATTGTGAATCATATCTCTTTTGTGAAAAAGTAAGTCTTTTTATACCTTTTAGTGGAAATCCAAGGTTCCTTGTTTTATCTCCTTTTTATTTAAATTAAAAGATAAGATAAAGCCAAAAGCCGTGCATCACTTGTTCTAGTTATAGGGGCCTACCTTGTAAAATAGCACAAGACCCCTTACACACAAGCATATTAAATGGAGCCTCACGCCAAACAAAATATTTAGGCTTTTAACTCAAATATTTAGTTGTCTTCTTATCAATCTAGTAGTAATGCAGTCAATTAAGAGAGTTAACCTGAGGATCACTTGGGTACATACAATAATGACCACAGTAATTAGACATGTTATCAAGGATAGTGTTCTTGAATAATAATTTGACCCATGCTATATTGATTTCTTTATTGTAAAATCTTTTGTACCACATCAGTAATTAAATTAATATCTTAACTATCCAATCAAATTAATTAAATCATGTTCCGTGACATTTATTAAATTTCTCTATTTATCATTTTCAACATACTAATTATGTTGACATACTCTGGTCAAAGAATTCTATGATGAAGTATCAAAAGCCCATCAAGAGATGTGTTGTACAAATTCTATATTGTTAATCTATAATTTCATTACTCATAATTGCTCTCACCAGGGTACCACATAATCTTAACTACAAAGGTATGTTGCACCTATTTATAACTCAAATACAATAACAATCATAATCATGAAACTATAATTAACTCAATATTGAGACCGCAATAAAATCAATGGTTATGAGAATTAATAAGTCTGATTGTCATTTCAAGATTAATTAAATCTTATATGTGATCTAGTCTAATGTAGTCAAACTACATCATTATATTCATACACGATTAAGGTAAATTATTTGATGAACTTACTACAATCTAAACATAAATAGAGCACTTCACTTTGTTTATCAACTGTGAACTCAATTTATTTATTCATAAGATAACTTGTATTTGTCTCTTCTGTGAATCCATATGATGACTACACAGATATAAATAATATGATTAAATGAACTTTATTCAAATTATTTATGCAATTAAGATATCTGAAAAAATATCTCAAATATTTTATTAATCAGAAAATGTATTTATAAATAAATCAATATGCTTTAAATAGCACATAATCCCAACAGTCTCCCACTAGCTCTCAAATTGTATCTAGCATATTGAACATGCTGTAGGACTCCAACTACAAGTTATAAAGATTTCTCATTAATGGTTGTTTCTAATAAGATCTACCATATAACTTTCTAATGCCATCTCGGGTACGTGTTATATAACCTTTCTACACTATTTCTTTAAACAGTTAGTATTCCCTATCTTTTTTTTTCTTGTGATTTATTGGTTCCTATATTTGATCAAGTACACCACCATTATGCTAATAAAATTTAATAGATACAATTACTACAAGTACAATACTAAAGTTTTAAAATGCAGTTGGTACAGGTGCCATCTCAAGATTTCATCAAATAGCCTTTTTAGTAGCTTCAAATAAGCCATATTTTTAGCTTCAGTTACGAAGTCTATGATACTAAATTGTCTCATACTCCTATAAATCATATCTCCACTTCCCAATATAAACACGATTTAGAAATAAATTTCCTAGAATCCTTTTTTTACATGAACTCAAAATCTTTTGTGAAACTTACTAGCATGAGATCACCACTAAAAAAACATAAGCATATAGTTCTTAGTTCTTTTCAGAATCTATATTAAATGCTTAATAATAATTTGATGTTTAAGGTTCGAATGATATTTAGTGACCATCCAACTACAGAATAAAAATATATCATGACATAAATAACACTTTCCATTCACAAAGCATTTGCATAAGTATTTTGTCTCATTTTATCTATTTCCTTAAGTAAACAAGAACACTAATGCTTAGAGAATAAATAACTCCATTTCTAAATAATTAGTATGATTCTTGGAATTTAAAATGTTTCATCAAGACATAATCTCATCAATATAAGCTGTTTGGGATAAAGTTAAAGTTTTATTCTTCTGGTTTTATTGATGGTTGGTACTAAGAATATAATTTTTTACTTTTAGGTCACTTTTATTAAATTGTTCTGCTGGATAGCCCTTTATTACAGATAATGCTCCTTTATCTTTTTTAATTAAGAGGATGTTATCATTATAAAA
Source organism: Atalantia buxifolia (assembly GCA_030444775.1). Classification (NCBI taxonomy): domain Eukaryota; kingdom Viridiplantae; phylum Streptophyta; class Magnoliopsida; order Sapindales; family Rutaceae; genus Atalantia; species Atalantia buxifolia. Next base: position 14,514,345 of record CM059839.1, read on the forward strand.
GAAGAGTAATGCTATAGTCTTTCACTAAATTTATTGTATAATATAGTTCATCAATGTCCTAAATGAATCTAAGTATTATAAATACTTCATCAAAATTGATGGTTCATAATCACGATGCTTACCTTAATCCATAAATGGATCCTAGCAACTTGCATATTATGGCCTTTTACCATAGTACCACATTACATTATTTAGAGCTTTGTTGTAACTAGTGGGAATGTGTACTTTTTTCTTTGAGATATTTCTATAGGATTCTCTCAGTAACATGCACTTGGCTAGTAATAAAATTACTTACACATTGAAACATAGTTCCATAGGTTATTACATTTCAAGGATAATCCTTTTTTTAATTATTGTTGCTCTTTTTAATGTTCTTAAACATATACAGAAAACTAAGCATCAATTTAATCCCCTGGTGATTTCTCTAATTTTACCTTACTCTTAGGTTTAAGTCATTTATCCAGTCTTCCTCAAGTAAAGTTAAGTATATATCTATAAATATGTTATTGTGTAACTGGTGAAACAATTTCAATGGCTTCAAAACAACTTTGTAATGTGCGTTTTGATGTGTATAATCAACACTCATTAAAACTACTTCATGCATTGCCTTTCTAATTAAATGAAGCACATGAGATGCACCTGAAAAAGGAATCTAAGAATCAGGTTCTTAAAAGCCGTTATAACGCGTGCCTCACACGTAAGTTTTTGAAAATTGCATCTAGGTGGTTACAAGCTGCTGAATGTAGCTAATTCTCAGTTCAATAAACTAAAGTTACATTGAGGAGTATAAAAGGGAATTGAGACTCTATGATTAAAAGTTAATGTTCAAATAAATGTACTCGAAAAACTCTCTGAACTTTGATGATCAATCAATGAAAGGCCTATAACTTTGTTCCTCCATGGATGTAAGTTAACGAGAATTAGCTTAACCACATTATCTTCCTCTATTCTTTGATTCTTAGTTTCTTGTTCATTTACGATTCTGATATGTTCTATGTTCTCAAACCATTTTGGGACACATCCATAATTTCTTAGAGTAAGAAGCATTGATATAGATGAAACTAAGTTCAATGGACTATGCAGTTATAAATATTCGTATCGAAATCAAAAGGTAAACGACAAAACACTTAGCATATATCTTGTTTTATCCAAAATAACGTTGTTTCTTCAAATAATTACACTTTTATGTCATAGAGTTCATTATAAATGGGACGTTTATCCCAATTTACAACCAGATAGACTTTGAATTCTCTAGAGAGAGATTCTTTGCTTCGGTCAAATCGAATTTCATTTATGTTCTTATCTAATTACTTTTCTATCTTATCCATGTACTCTTTTGAATTTCAAAAGCCATGGAATCATGATACATTTAGACAAATATAAATACGATGAATAGTCATTAATAAGATTGATAGAATACTCCTAACCTTTTCTAACTTGTAAATTGATTAGTCTACATACATTTCTCTTTAGCTCGAAAAGAGCTACATTTTATCATATTACTTTTGCAAATAAGATTTGTAGAGTTATAATGATCAATCCCAATGGCCGAAAAAGCCTATTAGTAATCATTCTTATAAAATTTACTATAGTATATATGACTTAAGCATAAATATTAGAGGTGGTAATGGTTAGAAGAAATATTTATTTTCTTTGATAAATGTATATACTCTTTATCATGAATCATTATATCTTGCTTTGAATAGATTAATGGACTTGTTTGATACAATTTGTCCTTGTAAAGTACCAAAACAAATAATTACAATAAATAGATGATCCAAACATAACAGTGTACTCCTATTGTAACACCCCGCACCCATTTCTTTGACTGTTCCCAACCCTTTATAAAGAGAAAGGAGAGAGAGATGGCGCGCGGGAGAGAGAGAGGAAGAAATTCATTGACCCGATTTTGACCCGGATCCGACCCGGAAACCCGCAACTGTGACCCAGCCATATCTCCCGATTCCGGCCACCGTTTCGATCGAGCTTGGTATCGATTTGAAGCTTGAGAGACGAACAACGTATCCCCACTGTCCTCGTCGCCGGAAAACAGCCAGAACACCGACGATTTAGCCTAAAAAACTGCGGCTCCACCAGTTTTTGTCGCCGTCGATCTCGCCGGATTTAGGCTACGCCACCGCTTGGATCTTGTTCCTCACGTCACCAGCATCATTTTCCGACCAACCTCGCCACCTGAAACGGCCAGATTGCCGTCAAACAACCATCGGAAAACTCACGGCCTTTGGAGTTTCGATCCGCCGCCGTTGCCACGCGTTGGAGGTCACTGCCGGCACCATTGGACTCAGCGTGGTTAGAACTACTAGATTTGAGCTTCATGTCGCCGTTGACTGGATTTCGGTCCCCGTTGACCGGCGAGGGGCATTTCGATAATTTCATATTTTTGGGACAATTTTGTAATTTCAGATTCTGTGGGTATTTTTGTAATTGTTGAAATTGAGGATAAGTTGGTAATTTAAATTGTTGAGGTTAATTTGGTAGATTATGATTTTATGGGTATTTCGGTAATATTGAATCAAAGGGCATTTTGGTAATTTTACACTCGAAGGGTAATTTGTAATTTCTGATATTGTGGTTATTTTTGTGATATGAATTGAGGCAATTTGATAATTGAAGATTTTGAGGATAATTTGGTAAATATTGGTGTTGGGGGTATTTTGGTAATTTTGGCATGTAGGCGTATTTTGGTAATTTGAGGCACACGAGAATAGTTGATTATGAATGAATATTTGTTTCTAGCTCTAATGCGTAAAATTAGTTATATTTATATTTACGGGAAAATGATTATGTCGTTTACTTTATTAGGAGGACCCGTGAACGAGAATCAAACCGCAGACGTTGTTGATACCGAGTCTGGGCGTTGTCACTGTGAGTGGAATATACAAAACGTATTTTCATAGTGATTATGATAGTAAAGCGTGTTTACGAAATAAGTAGTTGAATGTTCGGATTTAATGATTTTCTCGAAATGGATTTTATATATGCATTGATATTATATTAAGATGTTTGGTAATGATTTTCCATATCGACTTTAAATAGAATATGATAGTATTTTAAAGACGAGAAAAATAGATTTCAATACGATGTGACTTTATTGTGATTTTTGAATAAATGCATGATATTAGAATTGAGTGAATTTGAGATATGTTGAATAAAAAGGAAATGAGATTTCAGATATGATTATATGCTTATATACATGAGCATAGAGATTATTTTTAAAAGCATTAGACAGTACCCATCCCCTCCAGATACAGTGTTACAGATGTTGAGATATAGATGAAATATGTTGATACAGATGATATGAGATCAGAGGCTTTTGGGGCCCATCTGAACACACATAGAGGCTTTGGGCCGTGTGTTTGGGCGCTTTTGCCTTTTGGGGGCATATGCATGCAGTGTGATGATTATAGTGATACAGATATTGAGATACAGATGATGAGATATGAGATGGTACTTCCCTGTCTATCCGTGTAGCTCCGGGGCGTGACAGTACCCAGATAGTATGTCATTGCCCGTCCGTAGAGGTCCGGATATGAGATTATTCCCCTGGGTACTTGTTTAGTGATAGTTTTCGATATTCAGCATTTGATATTATAAGTGTTATGATTTCATTGATTTTATACGGATTTATGTGATATTGATATTCGAGTATTTGGTTTGAATTAAATGAGTTTTATTTAAGTTCTTATGATATTTTGATCAGATATGATTTCCATGATTAATTGATACGACATTATATATGCTTTTCATGATTAGTGATTTGATTTAAATGTTAAATGACTTATTACTGATTTCTCGCATATGGTTGATGAAAGCGTATTTGAAAATGATATGGTTATTTCATTTTAAATAAGAGTAAATTTTCAAACAACTACTATCCACTCACTGACTTTCACTGAGTTTTATACTCACCCCGTTTTTATTATATTTTTCCCCCCTCACCAGGAGGTTGCAGGTACACCAGACCGACCCAGCGTCTGTAGATATATTTTGAGTCTTGGCCACATGATAGTGCTAGAGACATAGATGATTTTTGTTAGGATGCTATGGTTATCTTGTTCTTTTGGGATTGTATAATATTGTTATATTATTCTTTTGGGATTAAGAATTTATTGAGGATGTTGATTACTGGAGTTGTTGTATGGTGAATTATTTTGGGAGTGCTTACTTTACGTATTTGCAGATTTGGGATTGTTGAATTTACAAAGGAGTCTCTGTCGAATTTTCTGCAGAATCTTTAATAATTAGCTTATTATCGATTCGATTGGTCGAGATTAGATAGACTCGCCCTGAGGGTGCGGGGCGGGTCGTTTCACCTATTATTAGAAACAAGCCACTAAAATTAAATTTCCTTTATGTTTGGAACATAAGGACAATTATCAGAATCTAAAGTCTCATGAAATTGATCCAGTCTTATTAGCTGATATAAACTAGTATGTCCTCAATTGCAATTTTATGCTCTATTCAATTAGTCTCTTAGTTTCCTAAAACTAAGAAAGTGAATCACAAAAAGAATTAGTTGCATCAGAATTTACTATTGTATGAATCATTAGAAATCTAATTAATTAAGAAACTTAAAGATTTCCGTACTCGATTTTAATAATCTTAGGGTAATCTTTCTTCTAGTGACCCTTTTGTCCATATTTGTGGTACTTTCCATTTGGCTTGCCATCTATTTTACCAAATAGTTTTCCTTATCCCAATTCTCTCTTGCTTATCCTAGTCTTTTGACTTAGGCCTTAGAGAGAATCCTTTTTCAAGAATTTTTTTCCATGTTATAAATGTTATATAGCATTTAGTTCATGCATCAATTCAATTAAGGTTATATCTTTATTGCTTAAGATATAATTGACCTTAAACTCTTCAAATATATTGGGCGAAGATTTAATCATCACGTTAATCTTTGTTTTATAATCGATTCAAACACCATGAATCTTAACTTTATTCAAATAGTCTATTATTTTGAGGTAATAATCACAAACTCTTGTGCCATTTTCCATCTTGGTGTCAGTAGCACGTTTTAACACCACTTCTATGATAAAACGAGTATTTTGCCCAAACATCTGATGAAGATTGTCTAATATTTCAGTAGTTGTTTCCATGCACTGACGTTTGTTCTATAGTTCCATAGAAATCGAGCCCAATATATAGCGATTGGCCATTTTGTTAGCTTCGTACCATTTCTCTTAAAGCTCCCCCTGGTTTCTATAATTGTATAATGTTAGTTTTGGGGGGGCATTGTTGGGTCGAAATATATTTGCAACCTTTAGCAGTGAGAAAATTAAATAGATTACTTTTCCAATTTAAATAATTTTCGCCAATAAGTCTATTTTTAACAAAGATAGTTAATAATAGGTTGATGAAAGACATTTTATAAAAAATAAGACATACATGCATAAACACTTTGAAACAAATAATGTTCACAATAAATAATCTAAAATGCAAAAAACCATAAATACATTTAGTTTATCATAATGATAATCTAGTATCGCTTTGCAGGCTATCCGATGGGACAGCATGCCTATACTTACTTGACCATTAAATTATTTACCTTCATGTAGAAATATGATAAATAATTATTATTATCTTTCAAGGCCAAAATTTGCTAACAAAGCTTTGTTGGGAAGATTAGTAATAAATTTTTATTGAGTGCATAACCATTACATCAATGACAATAACAAGCACACAATGCCGATCTTAGTGTCCATGAGGGTGACAAGCTCATCTGCCTTCTTGTAGATCTCGAATCTACATTTGGAGAATGTAATCGTCTTGTTACCTCGTTTTCAATCCTCTTCATCTCAATCTTTTGGAGAAGTTAAAGATTGAGATGAAGAGCGAAAATAGGGATGACAGAATTATCACATTCTCTAAACAATGATTTGGGCTCTACAAGAAGGATAGTGAGCTTCTTACTCTCACTAGCGCTGAGATTGGCATTGTGTGCTTCACCGTCTGGCAAGCCTTACTCCTTTGGTCACACTTCCATTAAAGTTGTTGTAAACTGCTTCTTGGGATTGAAACAACCACCAAATCATAACAATCACTCTCAATGCAACCAAAAAAAAAAGATTTTTCTCTTTTATTTTTCTTCTACTTATTTAATTTAAAGCTTTAACAAGGCTGAAGGAAAATTTCAAGACATTTATAGGGAATAGCGCGTAAAATACACCCTTGCGCGTGATCGCGTGCAAGTGTATATACATATATAAATGTAAATTTAGTTATGCTTTTTAAAAAGATTACTAACTCAAGCTCTCGAGATTTCTTATTTAATCATGTTGCAGATAAATGAATTCAAATTTACCTAAATTTTTAAGAATTGGAGAACAACAATATTAATTTTGAAAAATCTAAGCATATCTAGCTAATTTTACCTAATAAATAGGCAAAGACAGCAATTGCCTTTAGGGTCCTGGGTTAGTGGTTTTCAAATAGTTTTATTTAATTGGCTGCCACAGTAGAACCCCTATAAATTAATAATTTGAAACCAAAAAAATTATTAATTTAAAGAGGTATTAATTAATTGATAAATTATTAATTAATTATTAATTTATAAAGCGCATATACAATCAATGAACATACATTTTATTCAACTAACAATTTATTTATTTTACTAATCTAATCAATCAAAAGTGAATTAATCTACTAAATATAAATTAAATGAACAAAAAAATTAAAATTCTTGCAATTTTAGAATTCAATCTTGGAACTTCTAGAAGTAGTAGGCAAAATTAGAGATAAGATCAAACTATATTTAAACTTCAAGAAGAAAACTAAGTAATAAAAGAATCATATTTTATTTAATAAAATATTGTAAAAGCATTTGTAATTTTAGCAAATTATTACTTTATGATATGAATCGGACCATAGAGTTGTATAAGTTTTTTTTTTTTGAAGTATTATCTTATTAACTTATCGAAATTATTAATTTAGCCCTTTGGCCCAAGTAAAATTGCAAAAAAATATTATATACAATAGATACTTGATAAATTACCAGCCTTGGGACTATGAAAAATCTATTAATTTAGCGAAAATTAAAATATATATAATTAACAATTATTAATTTATAAAGATGATATTACGTTCATAATAAGAACTTTAGGAATGTATATGTAGTATAATTAAAAAATGATGGGATTGTTAGCTTTTCCCTTACTAAAATCAATATATACTAAATTACCCCCTTACTATTTTCATAATAGCCAGTAACCCCTCCAATAGTATAATTTTATAGTTTTACACTTATTTTCAAATACGCTTTTATTCATATTTATTATAAATTAAATCAAACATATGAATTGAAATTAAAATAGAAAAATTAAAAAAAATAAGAACCATATGTTTCAGTGTGAATAAAAATTTATAACAAGATATTTCTCTTGTATTTTTATTATTTTTTAAAATATTTTTCATATAATAAATATATATTTTATATTCCAAAGATAAATTATCAAAACAACGACTAATTTATCCCTCTTTTCTTACAAAATATTTTGTGTTGTGTGGTTTTTGGATGTTGTCAAACTCGTAGGGGGTATTGGTATAAATTGATGCAGTAGGGGAAACTGATAATCTTTCTTAAAGAATGTAGTGATTTTATTAAGTTGTATGATACGATTTTGATTCGATCTTGATTGAATGATTATGTCATTTGATTTTTTTTTATTGAATTACATTGACTGGATCACAATATACTATATTAAGAGAAATAAGGGAGAGATTAGCTTAATCTGTTGCCTCAAAAAAGTCTTTTCAGATTAATGACCAACGAAATACATAAAGCATTATGCTAGTATAACAAAGAAAATCACAGACATATCTTATGTATTTAGTTGTAAATTTTTATCAAAAAGAACTTTTAATAATTATTAATTTATGCATTAATTGTGTCTTGTAGAGAAAAAAGATTTTATTTAAAAAATTTTATTGTCTAATAAATTTATCAAATTATTATTTACCATGTTAGCCCCATCAAGACCGACAAAACTATTATTTAATCAAAGTTGTCAATTTATCAAGTATTAATTTATTGAGATTCTACTATATATAATATCAAGTATTAAATTATGGAGAAGATCAAAAAATTGATTTAACCTTTACCCAAACCTTTCTCTTTTAAAAAAGAAAATTAAAAATGAGCAAACGACAAAAAAAAATTGTGATTTTGATTTGAACTAAATCTATGATGATTTTAAGGTTTTTTTTTTGAGTCCTTGTTGTTTGTAGAAAGAAATTTCAAAATTAAAATTTTTTAAAATACATCACTTAGGTCATTATTGTCAATTCAAATTTGTTTCATTCAAGTTTTTGGCTGAATTTCACTGTTAGAAAAAAATAGCATTTTGGCATTTTAATCAGATTTAATTGACTTGTCTTCTTATTTTCATTATTAGAAAAAAAGAAAAATTATGGCATTAAGGGTTTTTTCAGCTGACTGAGGTAAATGTCAGAAAATCGTAAGATTAATGCAGGGTGTTGTGCTATTGTAACTCGTCGTTGAACTTAATTTTTTAAAATTTAATTGTAGATAATGGATCTTGAGAGTGAAAAGATTGTACACCAATTTATGAATATTGTGCTAAAAGCCAAAAATGACCAAAAAACAAAAAAAAAAACTCAAAGAGGGGATATATGTGTGTAGGGGAATAATAAATGTAATAAATAATGTGAAAAACATTCAAGTTTTATGGTGTTAAATGTATTGTAATTATTGAGCAAACGGGTTAATTTTAAACATTGTAAAATTTTAATAATTAAGAAACTATGATAAAATGAGCTTTAAACCATTAATGTGAAATATAGGTGTGTAATTGACTAGTTAAAGACTTAAAAAATGAAAGGAGAAGAGAGGAGAGGAAAGAAGAACAGGGGAAAGAAATAAGGGGAAAAGATATGGATTCTATGTCAAACCAAACAATGAAATTGATATTGATACTCTTCTTCTCTCATTTTGTCTCTCTCTCCCCCCTTTCCATTTCTCTCCTCTCCTCCCATTTCTTCCAATCAAACATGCATATTTGAATCTAGAAACATACGAGTATATATACATTTTAAGAAAGGAAAAATGCTCGTTTAATCATTATATTTTGATTTAAGCGTCCATTTAGTTTCTATACTTTAAAAAATACATCAAGATACACTTGTTAATTATATTACACTCTTACAGTTATTTTTTCTTTACATTTACAATAATATCCTTACAATTATATTCTTGGAAATGCTAAAGAAAAGAAACAAAATGTGAATTTATCAAATTTGCCTTAAAAGTAAAGTAAAAAAAATAGTATCAATTTTTCTTGATATTATTTTTTTAGGATTAATTTGGTAATGCTTTTTTTTATTATTTTAGTTTTGGGATTAATTTATTAATTCAATTTTTGTCATGATAAACATGAGTCAAAAATTCAACTGGAGACTGTATATACGTTGACAGTACTTATTATTTTATCTCAAAATATTACCTAATTTTTTTTGCTTAAAAACATATAATTTGCAAAATGAATTTAATTAATTATTAAGCTATTAGTAAATGATGAAATATATTATTACTAAAATTCAATTATTAATAGTATCAAAAAATTTTGAAAAAAAATATCATGACATCATCAACACCGTGAATGGCTCTATTAGTATTGCTGGTGAGAGTCGGTGGCTACAAGATTTATAGATCTGCACGACAGTGAGACTTTTATTTGCAAATAGCAGCATAATGTAGGCAACATGTCTCTCAAAATTTATAGGTCAATATAATATTGCCGCTGATGGGTAGTGGTTGAAAGGCATTATAATCAATGCCATGAAATGTAAAATTTCAAACACCATTTGAAAGAAAATGACATTGAGTTTTAGTATCACAGAATTTGTACTCAGCAAATACTGACGCTATACTTTAGTTTCGGTGATTTTGTTGTTGGTGAATTCAATCAATAGGCTATTAGACAAACACTAAAACAACAGAATCACAAGAATAATCATACTATGGATTAAAAAAAAATGTCTATTACAATAGCACCATCAAAAGACTAACACCATAGTCAAATTTAAAAAATAAAAGAAATAAAAAATTTCTTAATGCAATTTAATATAAATATAGCAAACCATTGCATTGCTCACAAATAGTTTTGTCAAATTCAACCATCAACTAGAACCTAAAATTAAAGTAACAAAACACATTATGTGCTAAAAAAATATTTGCTAAAAATACCTAAACTGATGATCCATTACACAAAATAAATTGCTCATCAAACCATAAAACTGATATACTAAAAGTTAATCACTAGCGCCTAGCAACATCCAACACATCGCTAGTAATCATAGCCAGCAACATCTAGCAAACACAAAATATCCACCAGTGCCAGTAAAACTATCGAACAAAACCAATAAATCTTACAAACACGATAGATACCTGAAAATGATAAAGGAAATGTTCACTTTAAAATAAACACAAAAAATTAGAAAGCAAGAAATTATAAACTTTACATGATTAAAAAATGATTACATCTCCTAAAATGTCTTGCATACCCTTCATAACGATATAAATGAACCAGCACTCAATAACAAGTTTGCGGTGAGGAAATCAGCTCAAGCTGAAATATATAAAACATCGTTTTTTAAGAATGGCAACTCAAGTGCACCGCGACAAAGAAAGGGTAATTTTTCCCAAAGATCATTGCAGCATTAGTATTAAAGAAAAATCTTTCATACATTGATTATGCAAATGGATAAAGTGATACACAAATGTATATGTTCGCCATGATCGTAGTCTACAGTCTAATTTATTTACCTCTCGGTAGTTACAACAATAAACTTAACCTAGTAAACTAACCACCATAACCTAACGTCAAAATTGAGCTCCCATCAAAATCACCAAGAAAATTCTTTTCCCCGTCTCCCTTCAATCTCAAACGGCCGACCAATATGAGCAGAGGAGCTAGCTCTCATTTTCTTTTACTATTTATAATTAGTTATTTTGCTAGCGGGCTTGGGTAAACAGCACATAAAACAGATAAAACTTTGCCCAATGACAATCCTCGGCCGATACCGAAAAGTCTAAGCAGTAATACATAATTAATAATATCACTACTATTAATATAGTAACAAACAGCAACAACAATACTAATAACGTAATAAAAAAATCAAATAAGAAAGTAAATCAATAATCAAAACAATATAATCAAAATAATACTAATAATTGCTCACTTGATTTTTGGGTATTACATAAATCATACATTTTAAAACCTTTTATGGGTTTTAAGTTCTTTCCGAAAAATAAGGACCCAACTAAAAAATTCCCTCATTTTAATTTGAAACGCCTACTGACAAATGCAAACATTTAAATACTTGAATAATATATATATATATATATATATATATATATATATATTTTGCCAATATTGGAATTTTTTAAATTTGTTACCTAATTAGTCTCACACCTACTCTTGAACTCTGTACTTACAATAACTTCAAGGCTTTTTGTTGTCATCAATTAATCTTTTTTAAATCTGTTTCAAATTATAGTATTCTCATGTTGCGCTAGATTGTCTAGCTGATAATACCACTGCAGATGATAGACCAACAACCGTTGATGTGGCTAAAGAACTTGGACAAATGAATCACTCCGAAATTATGCTTTTTCAGTGCTTGACATCAATTGTCTCTGTGTATCAACAGATGAATAACTATACGATAATTGCCACTGCAAGATAATCTCCATTTTTAACCATTATTAGATTAAAATATTTATATGTATTTCAAATTTACATGAATGGTTGTGAATTTTGTATTAAGATCTTAAGTTAGAAGATCTATTATTTCCTATGTATCACAAATAATTATGTGGAACCAAAAGCCTCATGGGCCAATTGGCCATGAATTCACTTCATACGCGATTACGTGAGTTTGAGTAAAAATTCTTTGGGGCGGGGGTTAACGGTTAGTGCGTAGGGTTTTTCATTTCCATCCAAACTTATATATTTATGTATCTTTTTTATTGTCCACTAAATCCCTTACCTTTCTTCTTCATCAAATCTCAAATTGAGGAATTTCAAACATATTTAGAACGATTCACTTGTTTTCGGGAGTATATTTATCGACTTGGTGTAATGATTATGGTTTAAACAGCTAGTTGGATGATGTAATTGCATGGTCGGGTTTATATATGACATAAATATAGTTAATCAAGGTGAATCAGTTCATTACTTGTATGAATTAACAGATTACTTTCATCAAATTATATCCTAGTTTTGGGAATAAAATAAGTTGCATTCTGAAATTGTATCCTAGGCATTTACGGTCGGTAGCTTTTTAGCATTTTCAAGTCAATCATTTGGACTTGTAGCTTCATCAGATTTTCTATGGACAAATGCAAAATTTAAAGGAAAATGAGATACATTATTTATGACGAAAATACATAGGAGGTTCCATGGAGGAAGAGGCAGCAGCAGTCTTTTCATTTAGTTTGGCAAGAAAAGCTTTGTGCAGATCATCAATTGCTGCATCTATTTGAAGCAGCTCCTGATGGTTGAGCTCATTAATTGGAGTTTCCCACCAATATGGCTGAGTCTCTTTCCCCTTCCTATTCTGCTTCAAGATCTTCTCCCGTGCCTTTTCCTCATCCACCTGGCGTAGCAGCTCATTATGCTACTGATTCAGTTCATTGATTCTCACCCGACGATAAGCCTCAACCAGCGGATGAGTGTTGTGATTTGGATGCTCCTGGCTCGACCCCAGGAAGCGGTTAGCAACAGCTTCCAGGGAGGGATGCCCAAATGAGAAAGGCTTCCCAGATGGCGAGAAAACCACAATTCCTATCTCAGCTCCAGTGAGACTGACAAGCTCACTGGCCTTCTGGTAGATACCTGATCTACGTTTTGAGAAAGTTATCATTCTATCATCCTCATTGTCTATCTTCTTCATTTCAATCTTTTGTCTCCCTCTGGTTTTCATGGCTGCCATTTACAGAATCAATATGATTGGCTTATTTCTTTTTCAATGAACAATGATTTTTCTCTGCTTTGATATGATCACTTTGTGATGAATTTATAAGAGGAAACGCGCGTGGAATTAATTAGTATAAGGCCAAGAATTTATCTGTTCTAAGTTAACTCTTACCATATTTAATGCACAGGTGTAAAGTTACTAAATGAAATACCTTAAACTCTGAAAAATTTAATTCATTAACATAAAGAAAATATGGTAAGGTAACAACTTAGAGTAGACATATAGATTCATGACCTTACTAACTAATTCTTTGTGTCTTTCCTTTTATAAATTGATCCAAAAAATGACCATACACATGAAAGCACCGGAATTTCCATTGTCTTCATAAAAAAGAAATTAGATTCATTCTGGAAATGTTAGCCAAGACCAATTAATTCATCGAGCTTATTTTGCTAATAGTGCTATATTATGTGCAACAAAAAAGGCTAAATTTTTGAAAGTGTATCTGATATTTTTGTAAATTAAAATGTTATTCTAGTCTTTACTAATTATCTATCCTCAAATTTGCTGAAATGTAAAACCAATTCATGAAAATAAGATTTTATTCACCAAAAACTTAGGTAGATCGTATTGGATGTAAAACTTAGTTATTTTACTAATAGTAATGCTAGAATCATAAGCTTTCTGTACAAATAATTTTGTACATAAACTAAAGTGGCATAATAATATTGATTGAATGAAATAGCAAATAATAAAAATAATTATATAAGTCATGTAGTGTTTCCATCCAACTAATACTTTTATATCACATATGTTCGTATAAAATAGTTTGTACAAAGAAGTTGTGGCGGGTTCTATATATGGAAAAGTCTAAGTGGCTCTCTTACATACTTCAGTCATTGAATTTTTTCCATGAGATACTTAAGCCAAGAATCCTAGTAGAGAGACAATAAATACGACGAGAGTTATTATCTTTTCTCAAAATATTATTGAATGTTTTTATTTCTAATAAAGCTTATTCAATTATATCTTTTGTTAATATAGCTTTTCAAATAGAGGTTTTCTTTTTTAAAAAATAGTTGTTTGGTTGTTAATGAGAACTTTATAAATATTTATAAAATTATTTTAATTTCAAAAGTTTCCTGAAAGTTAGGTAATGAAAGAATGAACTAAGTAGAGGGTATTTTACACAACTTAACTCTTTAAAACGTTTCTATAAGCTCTACTTCCAAAAGTCTTAGTGATTGTTTGGTATGGCTTATTTAATGGTCCTAAAGTGCTTATTTAATCTCATAAGTTCTTATCATAATTTTTGTAGTTGTTTGATTATTTTTTTAGTAGAGCTTTTGAAGCTTAAATAAACTATTTTGCCTCTAGTAGTAAATGCTCAAAATTTGAGCTTTTAGGAGTAGAGGTTGAAAAGTTTTTTTTAAGTGTTAAAATATCTAAAATATCATCTACTTATTTAACAATCTTATTTTAATTATTTTCATAACATAACTTTAAAAAGCTTGGCTATTAAAATAATTTCATAAATTTTAATAAAAGCACTTATTAACAACCAAACAATCAAAACTTTTTGTGCAAAAGCTCTATTTATAAAAGCTCCATTAACTAAAACTTTATTCAAATAAACTATATTTGAAAAACTGTACCAAACAGAGCCTTAAATTTAAATACTTCCTACTAGAGAAAAAAAATTATTTGTAAAAATAACTAATGTCTAAAAGTTGTGCTCAAAATACAACAAAAAAGCTCTCAAAATTTTGAAACGAGTTTTTGAAAATAAATAAGTACTTTTGGATATTAGATAAGTCATATCAGATATGAACTAAATACAAATAATTTTATTATTGTTATTATTATTATTATTATTATTATTATTATTTTAATTAATTAATTATCTATCGGTAACTAATAAAATATATTATTACTAAAAAAATCAATAGTATCTTAAAATTTTTTAAAGGAAATACCGTGCCATCATCAACATGCTAATGGTGTTGGAGAATTACCAAATTAAACACTTAAAAAACTTACTATTTTATTTCTTCAACAACGCTCCTCACCAATTACAACTTTTATTTTTCACTCTCTACACCTTAGAGATTTTGTTACTTCACTAGATGCATAAACCAAAGGGGTAAGAGGGTATTTATACATGAAGCAAACTAATCACAACCATTCAAATAAGACATTACAAAAAATTAATAACCATTCATCTTCACCTACCAAACCTACCACACCTAACACAAATAATTCAAATCTTACCAACCATACCTACTTATGGAATCTTCCATGAGTTGGGCTTGAATTTATTCATCTTGGATCACGTTTATGATCCAACACCCCCCCTTAAACTTGATCCTATGACACCAAGCAAACTTCTGAATCTTATGAAGTCTTCTTGTTTGAGTGGCTTGGTGAATATATCAACTGTTTGATCTTGTGATTTAACATACTTGATTTGCACTTCTTTTCTTGTAATACACTCTCTTATGAAATGATAGCAAGTATCTATATGTTTGCTTCGATCATGAAAGACTGGATTCTTGGATAGGTCAATTGCTGATTTGTTATCAATATAAATCTCGCTTGGCTTTTCTTGTGGTAAACCCAACTCCTTAAGCAAATTTCTAAGCCAAATTGCATGACAAACACTTGATGTGGCAGTTACATACTCAGCTTCACAGGTAGATAGCATGACAATTGGTTGTTTTTTTGACATCCATGAGAAAACACTATCTCCCATTAAGAACACAAATCCTGTGGTGCTCATTCGATCATCTACGTCTCTACCCCAATCACTATCGCTATATCCAACAAGCTTGTAGTCATTAGAAAATGAGTATAACAAGCCGAAATTAATTGTACCTTTGATGTAACGAAGGATTCTTTTTGCAGCTTTAAAATGAGCGGTCTTTGGATTCTCCATACATCGACTCACAAGTCCAACAGAATAAAGGATATCTGGTCTTGTGCACGTCAAATAACATAGGCTTCCGACCAAGCTTTTAAAGAGTGTTGGATCTATATCTTCGCCTTTATCATGTTTGGATAACTTGACTTCGCATTCCACTGGCATGCTTATAGACTTGCAATCATTTATCTTGAACTTATTAAGAATCTCCTTTGTATAGCTTTCTTGGGAGATAAATATGCCTTCTTCCTTTCGCTTGACTTCAATGCCGAGGTAATATGCCATCAGTCCAATGTCAATCATCTTGAACTCTTTGATCATCACTCTCTTAAACTGTAACATATGCATTTTAATTTTCCCTAATTAAGTGTATTATTTAATTTTCCCCCCTTCGACATTAATTTTAAATTTGTCACGACAATAAATCAAGGCAAATCGAATGCGATTAAGGGGTTATGTAGTCGGACTTTATTTTCATCACGGGTCCAATATAAGTTGAAATTATATTAAGTTTAAAAAAAGAAAAGAAAAGAAGTAATGTTAGATTTTGGGATGCCGTCTTGGCCTCAAACAACCACGGGAAAACTCATGGATTTTTGAACTTTGATCTGCCGCCGTCGCCGCAGGTGGGAGTTCACCGTTGGTACGATTGGACTCACCGAGGTCTTAATTATCAGACTTGAGCTTTTCGTCATCGTTGACTGAAGTCCGGTCACCGTTGACCGGCAGGGGCAATTCGATAATTTCACATAACTTTAGGGTAAATTTATAATTTGAAGAAATAATGGATAAACTGGTAATTTCATATTAGGACAATGAAGTAATGTTAGATTTTGGGCGTAATTCAGTAGTTTATGTTAAGGACATTTTGGTAATTTTACTGCCGAGGGTAATTTTATAATTTCTGACATTATGGTTATTTTTATAATCTGAATTGAGGATAATTTGGTAATTGAAGATTTTGAGGATAATTTGATAAATATTGGTGTTGGGGGTATTTTAGTAATTTTGGCATGTAGGGGTATTTTGGCAATTTGAGGCATATGGGAATAGTTGATTATGAATGAATATTTGTTTCGAGCTCTAATGCGTAAAATTAGTTGTATTTCACATTTACAGAAAACGATTATATCATTTACTTTTTTAGGAGGACCCGCGAACGAGAATCAAACTACGGACGCTTTTGATACCGAGTCTGGACATTGTCACTGTAAGTGGAATATACAAAACTTATTTTCACAGTTGATTATGATAGTAAAGTATGTTTGTAAAATAAGTATTTTGAATGTTATGATTTAATGATTTTTTTGAAATGAATTTTATGCACGGAATTGATATTATATTAAAATGTTTAGTCAATGATTTTCCATATTAACTTTAAATGAAATATGATAGTATTTTAAAGATGAGAAAAGTGGATTTAGATGTGATATGATTTTATTATCATTTTTGAGTAAATGCATGATATTAGAATCGAGTGGATTTGAGATAGGTTGAATAAAAAGGAAATGAGATTTCAAATGTGATTATATGTTTATGTACATGTGTATAAGAGATTTTTTTTAAAAGCATTAAACAGTACCCATCCCCTCTAAATACAGTGATATAGATGATATAAGATGAGAGGCTTTTGGGACCCGTCTGAACACACATAGAGGCTTTGGGCCGTGTGCTTGGGCGCTTTTGCCTTTTGGGGGCATATGCATGCAATGTGATGATTACAGAGATACAGATATTGAGATACAGATAGATATTGAGATATCGATGATTATAGAGATACGGATATTGAGATACAGATGAGATAAGATGATATAGATGTGATATAGGCCTTTAAGACCCATCTGAGTACACACAGAGGCTTTGGGCCATGTGCTTGGGCGCTTTGTCTTTTGGGGACCAGTTATGCATGCACAGATATGATGAGATATGATGAGATATGAGATGGTATTTCCCCGTCTATCCGTTGTAGCTCTGGGGCATGATGGTTCCCTGATTGCCCGTCCGTCGAGGTCCGGATATGAGATTATTCCCCTGGGTACTTGTTTGGTGATGATTTTCAGATTTGTGTATTCTATATGATATTGTGATATGATTTCCATGATTATTTGGTACGATATTATATATATGCTTTTCATGGTTATAAATATGATTTAAATGTTAATTGATTTATTACTGGTTCGTCGCCTACGGTTTAATGAAATCGTGTTTGGAAATGATATAATTATTTCTTTTTAAAGTAAGAATTAATGTTCAAAAACTACTATCTACTTACTGATCTCACTGAGTTTTATACTCATCCTATTTTTATTATATTTTTCCCCTTACCAGGAGGTTGCAGGTACACCAAATTGACCCAGCAAAGATAGTTATTTAGATATTATGGCCACGTGATGATGCTAGGAGTCGTAAATTTCTTTTGTATTCGGGATATCACGAATTGTATTATTTGTTATATTTTGTTATTAAAGATAACCATTGTGTTTTAATATCAGAGTAATTTGGGTGATATTTGGTATATTGATTTGAGAAATTGGTTATGGAAGATGGTTGGATATTGAATTATTTTAGAAGTGTTATTTTGTAAATTGCAGGTTTGGGAATGTTAAATTTATAAGGGAGATTCTGTCGAATTTTTGGTAAAATTCTTAGATATTAGATTATTACTGATTCGATTAGACGAGTTTAGATAGATTCGTCCTGGGGTGCGAGACGGGTCATTTCATAAACTCTTTAAATAAGCCTGGATTACTTCCAGTGAAGGTGAGATCATCCACATACAGGCACACAATCAAAATATTTCCATCTTTTTCTTTAACGTAGAGAGCATATTCATATGGGCATTTGGTAAAGTCGTTCTCTTGAAAGTACTTGTTAATTATGCTTTTCCATGTCCTTTGTGCTTGTTTTAACCCATAAAGAGACTTTCTTTAATCTCAAAACTTTGTCTTCATGTTCTTTCACCACATAGCTTAATGGTTGTTCGATGTAAACTTCTTCTTCAAGGAATCCATTTAAGAAAGCAAACTTCACATCCATTTGGAAAATCCTCCATTTGTTCTGAGCAGCCAAAGAAATAATAAGTCTAATAGTTTCAAGTCAGGCTACAGGAGCAAATACCTCGTCGTAATCTATGCCAGCCTTTTGACTATGGCCTTTCGCAACTAGCCTAGCCTTGTGCCTTTCAATTTCTCCCTTCGCATTTCTTTTCGTTTTGTACACCCATTTGACACCAATCGCCTTGTGACCTTTGGGAAGAGTAGTAAGCTCCCAAGTATCATTCTTCATAATGGCTTTGATTTATTTATCCATTGCAATTCTCCACTTCTCATCTAGTGCAGCTTCTTGGAAGTTGACTGGCTCATAATTAGCAAAGAGGCAAAAGAGAAATAGATTATCATGTCTTTCAGTTACCTCATAGAGATCTTGAAGACTCCTTGTAGATTTTTCGATTCTTTCATTTAAGAAAGATAGCGGTAAATCTCCGCATGTGGTTGATGCTGGTGAGATAGGTGAAGTAACTAGCTTTTGTTGTTCGTCTACTTATTTTATATGATCATCTTCTTCAATCAGAAATAAGTTGAAGTCATCCACACTAGAGCCAAATTCACATTCTTCTTCTTCATCAAAAACTACATCTCGACTGATCACGATCTTCTTGTTGTTTGGATTATAAAGCTTGTATCCTTTGGAGTCATTGTCGTAGCCGATGAAGATGAACTTCTTGCATTTTTCATCTAGCTTGGCTCTACTTTCGTCTGGTACATGTACATGGGCAATACTTCTGAAAACTCTTAGATGGGTGATGCCAGGCTTTCTTCCACTCCAAGCTTCTTGTGCCCCACACACTTCTTGTTGGAGATCGATTGGATAAGTAGACTGCACATGCAACAGCTTCAGCCCAAAATTCCTTAGGTAGCCTTTTACTCTTGAGCATGCTTCTTGTCTTGTTGAGGATGATTCTGTTCTTTTTTTCTGCAACACCATTTTGTTGTGGTAATCTTGGAACTGTCAAAGGTTGTCGAACTCTCCACTTCGATTAGATCTCATGGCTTTAATATGGTATCCACTTTCTTTTTAAACTGCAGCTTTAAACTTCTTGAAAGTACACCCAATTTTTTCTTGAAAAGTCATCTATGAAGAGAAGGAAGTAGTTACTTTTACCAAGGGAGCTTGGCTTGAATGGACCGCACACATCAGTATGAATGAGCCCAAGTGGCTTCTGAGCTCTTAAGTTTGACTCTTTTAGAAAGCTCTTTCTGAACTGCTTGCCAAGTAAATATCCTTCACAAAGTTGATCAGGTTGATTGATGTATGGTAAGCCTTTCACCATGTTCTTCTTGGATAGTAGCTTCAGTCCTCTAAAGTTGAGATGTCTATATCGAAGATGCCAAATCCAAGATGGATCTTTATGATAGGCTTTGAGACATTTTGCAACATCATTTTGAATGTTTAAATGAAACATTCTATTTTTTGACATTTTTACCTTTGTGATTAGATTTCCTTTGTCATCTCTTAGGAAAAGATTACAATCTTTTAAGTGAATACTATAGATTTTTTTCCAAGAGTTGACCCAAACTAAGGATGTTGCTTTTCATATTGGGCACATAGTAAACATTTGAAATTATTTGGTGGCTACCATCTTTTGCACGAAAAAGAATGTTACCTCTACCCTTCACTGGTACTTTTAAATCATCTCCAAAAGCGACATTGCCATTCACAGATTCACTTAATTGCACGAACATGCTTCTGTTTCCACTCATATGATTGCTAGCACCTGTGTCAAGATACCAAGTATTTTCTTGACCTCCACTTGTGTCATTGAGTGCTAGTAAAAGGGTGCCATCTTCATCATTTTTCTCTTTAACATAATTCACTCTCTCATCAACTCTGGTACTTGGAGCTCTACATTTTGAAGCATAATGCCCAAACTTTTGACAATTATAGCATTGTACTTGAGATTTGTCATACCTCAATCTTGGATTGCCTCTGCCTCTCTCTCTAGTTGAGCTTTCTCCTTTGGCATAATTGGTGTTGTTGTTGTTAAAATTCCAACCTCGCCCATGACCAAGACCTCTACCTCGTCCTCGACCTCGACCTCCACCTTGGACATAATGATTTCTCTCATTGTTGGAGCTTTCTTCTCTTTTCCTTGGATTAACTTCCATCTTGAGAAGTTGTTCTTCGATTCCTTGCTTTTTTTTTAGTTTTTCTTCATAGGTTTGCAACCTTCCTTGAAGTTGTTCGATCGTCACATTCTCCAAATCTCTTATTTCCTCAATTGTCACAACAATATAATCAAACTTCAAGTCTCCTGATCGAAGTATCTTTTCAATGATCCTTACCTCTTTTAATTCCTCGCCATTTCTTTTTAATTCATTGGAAACGGTCACAACCCGAGTAAAGTAGTCAAAAATTGACTCCAACGCCTTCATGTGTAATTCCTCAAATTCTCCTCGTAATGTTTAGAGACGAAGCTTCTTAACTTGCTCCGCTCCTTTGTAAGAGGTCTGTAGTTTCTCCCATGCTTCTTTTGAGGAGGTTGTACCAGCAATCTTTTCAAAAGCATCTTCATTTAATGATTGAAAAATTAGATACTTTGCTTTATTCTGTTTCTTCTTCAAGTCTTTGAAATTCTCCTTCTGCGCCGCAGTTAAAGTGGCTTCATTTTCTGGCACACTAAAGCCTTTCTCGACAACATCCCATACGCCATGTTCACCCAATAGAGCCTTCATTTTAATACTCCAGTAGTCAAACTTACTTCTCTTTAATTGTGGAACTTGAAATGACATCATACCACCATTTGCCGTAACTCACAATTTGAGTGAGAAATTAGAGATTCTGAATGCACGAATGGGTCGGGCACGTCGAAAACCTTGGGAAAGACTCGGGTCAAATTTCGGTCAACAGTCAATGGGCAACGCCGGTCAACGGTCAACGTTGGATTATTAACTTGGTTCGGTCCGGCTTGGTTTGGCTCGAGTTGGCTCAGTTCGACTTGATTCAGTTCAGATCGTCTCGGCTTGGTCCGGTTCGGTTCAGCTTGGTTCAACTTGGTTCAACTCGGTGAGTCAACTCAACTCCAGGACAGAAAACTTCTGGTAGCGAGTGTGGGTGCATTCGGTCTTCGATCAGGATGAATTTTACGGCATTGCATTCCTCTCATCGTGCTTTTCGATTTGATATGCTATATGA
Organism: Atalantia buxifolia; assembly: GCA_030444775.1. Lineage (NCBI taxonomy): Eukaryota > Viridiplantae > Streptophyta > Magnoliopsida > Sapindales > Rutaceae > Atalantia > Atalantia buxifolia. The sequence continues at coordinate 14,536,417 of CM059839.1, forward strand.
CTATATATAGCATCGAACAGTAGCTCTGATACCACTTTGTTTAAGAATTACCAAATTAAACACTAAAAAAACTCACTATTTTATTTCTTCAACAACACTCCTCACTAATTACAACTCTTATTTTCCATTCTTTACACCTTAGATATTTTGTTACTTCACTGGATGCATAAACCAAAGGGGAGAGGGGGTAGTTATACGTGAAGCAAACTAATCACAACAATTCAAATAAGAAATTACAAAAAATTAATAACCATTCATATTCACTTACCAAACATACCACACTTAACATAAATAATTCAAACCTTACCAACCATACCTACTCATGGAACCTTCCATGCGTTGTACTTGAATTTATTCATCTTGGATCATGTTTATGATCCAACAAATGGCTCTGTTGTTATTGCCGATGATGGCTAAATGACTGATGACGACAAGATTTATAGTTCTCCACATCAATGAGACTGTTATCGGCAAAATAGCATCAAGCCTCCCAAAAGTTGCTGAACAACAATATAATCAATAATATTAAATTCAAAATTTCTAGAACTACACATTGATGCCACAAAAGTGGCACGATGTGTTGAAAACTGATTGATCACTAACCATTAGTGTCACCTTCAAACCGTGGCGAGTTACTTCATTAGAATAGGAAAATTAAAAAAAACAAAAATATCAATAGAAACAAAGTAGAACACAAATAAAAGAACTAACTAATGTTTGTTGTATAGCAAAGAATGAAAATAAAGGGAAACTTGACATGATTGGCCTTGGCTAGCTTCATGGATATGCATGATGTCAGTTTAGCTTCGTAGTCATAATTTTTCATGTTAAAACCTAATCAATCTAAATTCCCAGACGTTCACACAAATGTGAATCCAATTACACTATTTTCAATTGAAAAAAAATTATTTTCCTACTTGTAATGTTGAAGCTTGAACGAGGTACAAGGAAAACGTTAAAATTTTTATAGGGGAAAGGGCGTAATATACATGCCTGTATGTACACACGTGCATGTATGCGTACATATATAAATATAAGCACAATTATGTTCTTTTAAAGATTACTAAATGAAGCGCTCAAGATTACGAATTGAAGCATGTTATAGATAAATTAATTCAAATTTGCCTAGTTAATGAATAACAAGAGAACAACATTTTTTTTACTGCATGATGCTAAGATATGTACAATCAAGGAAATTTTTCTGTCATATCTAAAAAGTTAATTTTACTTAATGAATTAATCAAATAATAAGAAAATTGATTCTGAAAAAGTTAATTTTTTCGGTTGGTTCAATTGAAGATCAATAATCATACTAATAAGATTAACAAAGCATTTAGAAATGAATAATTTTTATAAAATAAAAAGTTATTCAAGTAATTTTTGGGTGACATGGAACTTAATCCTTATAAGAGTAAAATAGTCCTATTAAACTTATGTTAAGGCAACTTTAATGGATAAGCATAATAATAATAAAAATCTAAGTTACAGAAAAATAAAATAAAATAAAATGGTTATAAAGTATTGATTTTTCAAACTTCTTCTTCATTTGAATTTTCTTAAAATAATGTGACTATGTTGTAATTATTTTCTAAATTTGGGATAGATATACAAAAACAGTGAGATTGAAATATTGCCACCCTTATTTTGGACACCTAAATATGAACAAGTGAGATTTAAATGCTTGATAATATTTGGCTCCTTAATTACTTCTCTATGTGGATTATTACTTTGTAAATATTGAAAGGTATTTTAATAAATGTTACCTAATTAGTCTCACTGTCACTCCCGTAATTATTAAAAAGGTTTTTAGTTGTCATCCACTAATCTTTCTTAAATTAATTTCAAATAATACCATTTTCGTGTTGTGCTAACCATAGACCATTATTAAAAACTCGTGGTATGATTTTTTTAAAAGATAAAATTGTTGTAATTAGGATCGCATCTTAATTCATGGGATTTGAGAGATGAGAGAGAAGAAGAAATACAATTTTTTTGGGAGAAAATAAAATATTTATTTTCTGATTTAATTTATTTTCATGTAGACAACAATAAATAAATAAAACAACCAGTGATCAGATTATTTAAACAGTAAATTAAAGTAAAAAATAATCCTTTCAAGTGGAATTCCTTTGCCAATAATGATTGAGTTTCCCTAACACCATTGTGAGTAGTTCAATGTAGAAAGAAAAGAGAGACTTGGACAAGAACTTGAAGACCCGATAAGACGTTCAGAGATAAGTTGCATGTGTTATAACAAGAATCGTAAAACAAACTGAATTTTTTGTTTCCAAATTAACAAGAAAACCATATCTGTCAAAAGCGAAAATAGAAATCAAATTTTGTCTAAAAGACGAAACAGCAAATGTTTCATCAATATCCAAATAAAATCCAGTCTTTAATAATAATCTAAATTTTCCAATTACTTCAATTTTAACCTTCTTGCCATTACCCACATAGATATATTTTTTCACCATCATTGGGCTTTCAACAATTCAAACAACCTTGTATAGACATGCTAATGTGAGCGGTTGCACTAGAATCTATCCACCACTTGTGTCTAGGTACAATAATTAAATTAACCTCCAGAAAAACCAAACCATGCCCTTCAGCTCTGCCAAAGGAAACTAGTGGCTTCTAGATCATCCGATTTCTTTTGTTGTTTCTTTTGAGGTGTTGTATCTGTAACTTTCTTATTTTTATTCTTTTTCTTGCCCTTGGTCTTGCCCTTATACGTTATTGAAATCAGGCTTGTCAAGAGCGTTATTTATTTTAGCCTTTTTGTTCTTGACAAATCTCTGTTAAAGTTCTATAAGGAGTAGCTTAGCTGTAGTGCCTTTTCAGACATTAAACCTCTTAATGCTTCTGGAATGGCCTTTTTCATGATCGTAATACACATGCGATTTGATCTCTCCCACCTTTCTATATCCCTCTTGTCAACAAAAGTACTTTCATCTATAAGAGGTGGGGAAAATCAACCCTTAACGCAAAGTCAAGATCCATGACTACGAGAACTATTAAGAGGTTTTCTTTCCATAATTTAAAGTTAGAGCCATTTAGCATAGGAATAGAATTGATGTTGGTAGTAATATTAGCAGCAAACATAATTAAATCAAAGAACAACAACCAAACAAAACAAAATTAAATTAAATTCAAATAAAGGTAAGCTCCATCTCAAGATACCAGACACTCTATTAATATTTTATCTTTGGACAAAATATTAACTTGTAAGTAATATCTTAGTGTAGTAATCAAACACTAATAATAAGAACATATCAAATAATGAATCTTCCTTTAAGCCGATATATTGTTCACATGTAAATCCGAATAATCATCATGTATTTATTACCACAGGTGCACATGCAACTTTATTAAATATGGACCTTCTTTTGGGCCAATCGATATTTACAAAAATTACTTGTACAGAATCGTCTATAATGCAAAATAAATTATTTTTCACAAGAGATGTCACTTTGGCGACATGTTGCTTCAATTAATTCATATCAAAATATATATAACCATACCAATATTTGAATTCAAAATTGTATCAAATTATCCGAAAAAAGGGTTCAAAGGTTTGTCAACGATCAATGCTCAAAGTCAACTATTGATGTTGATTGGTCAACCATTGATCGATTCGATGCTGGTTCGAGTTGACCCAAATTGGATCCGGAACCAACCTACAAATCAAACCAACCCTCTTTTTTTTATTATTTTACCTTTATGGGCTTACTATATATTTTAATCCATCAAGCTCATTCTCTATTAGACCAAAATTTATGGTTCATTAAGCCCAACTAGATTTAGGACTTAAATGATAAATTTTTTAGTCATTCTGTCCAAAAACAAATTTTATAACACTTCAGGGACCTTAAAGATATAAACTATGAAACCCTAGTTTCATCTTTTTCTTTTCCCCTTCTCCTAGCATGGTCGTCACTCTCACCTAAGCTGCCAGGGCTACGTTCTTGATGACGCGGCCTGATGGTCGCGCCATTCCATGTCGGAAAAAAAACAGCAATGCCGCTTCACCTTGATCAGCGGCGACCATGGCTGTTTCTGCCATCGGGCTTTAATTCCTTAATAAATCGAAACTATGAAACCAAATTTGGAATATTTATTTTTTTTAATTATGAATTTCCTTAATTTTGTTCTCTAACTTAATAATATTAATAATTCTGGTATTATTTAATTGGAGTACACCAAAGGTTTAATCATTAACGAGAATAAATTTGATTCTCAATGATTCAACATGAAAAGACTCTGATACTGCTTGTTATAAAAAAAAAAATTAGTCAAAACCATCACCTATAACCAAGGAATATTCATGTTGTATCACCAAGAATCAATAACAAAATTATGCGGAAGCGTACCTAAATCCACAACGTTGATTTACACTCTAGGGTTCTGTGATTGGTCTTCTAGATCTATACATTCTTTTAGAGAATCCTTTAAGTTTCTCACGACTCTCTCAGATGATGGGATGTTAGCAGAGAATAGAAAGATACGCGTGACCTAGTGACCATAACCACTTATATAGACAACTTTTTCCTATTATCATTAAGTACTCCTAATTCTGCCCATTATATAATTAGAATATTATTCGGTCTATACACATTAAAGGCCCTCGCCTTGTTAGATACATTAAAGCCCATAATACTGAAAACCTTAATAGATCACTTTTAATTGGGTTTAACCTTATATGACAATCTGCAACACATAATTATTCACATATAAGCCCAATGTTGGATTAATGATCCAATAATATTGGATTAAAAATCCAACAACATGCGCTGAGCACGTGAGAAGCTTATAATGTGGGCCTAAAAGTAGTTAGAAGTTATTTAGATCGAGCGGAAGTTTTCTGGGTTTGTTAAAAGCAACCTCCATAAGTTTAATTGATGAGCGTAATTTGCAGATTGTTTCGTGAGCTAAGAGAAAGTTGTAGAGAGAAAAAAATAAATGAGTAGTTTGTGTATCAAAGCTATATAGGGCTTGAGCAATTATTCTTTTCCAAATATTATTACAGCATTAGTACTAAATATAAATCTTTCATACATTTACTATCCAAATGGACAAAGTGACACACAAATGTACATGCTTATTGTGATCATAGTTTAAAGTCTAGTTTATTTACTTCACGACATTTACAAAAATAAACTTAACCTTATAAACTAACCACCATAACCTAGCATCAAAATTGAACTATTAGCATCATCATATACATATAGAATTATAAGCTTCATTCTCTTCAAGGAACTAGTCCCTATATAACTTTATACATCTTGATATTCCCTTTTCAACAGTAGTAGAAAGTTATTGACAAGCCCTCAATGTTGTAGAAATACATACCTTAAGCGCCTCCATAATTGCCCAATAATTTTTGCGCTTCAATGATAAAAGCTAAGAAAAATCTTTATCTCTTTAATCTCAAGTGGTCGACCATTATGAGCGGAGGAGGAGCTAGCTTTCATTTTATTTCACTGCATATAATTAGCTATTTTGCTAGCGGGCTTGGGTAAACTGCATATAAGCGGAATAATATTTGGCCCAACACAATCGTAATGCCCAAACCAAAAAATCTAAGCACTAATCCATTTTTAAAACTGATACCAATATTAATAGTAGTAACAAATAACAATAACAATAATAATGACCTAATTAAAAAATAACAATCGAATAAGAGAATAAATCAATAATGGCAGCAATATAATTAAAAAAGTACCGATAATTACTCAATTTTTTTTAGTATTATATAAATGTCACATTTTTTTATATTTTTATGGATTTCAGGTTCTCTCCACAAAAAAAAAAAGCATCCAACTAAAAAATCCCCGAATTTTAATTTTAAACACCCAATGACAAGTGCAAACATTTAAATGCTTGAACAATAGATTTGCTTCTTCATTACTTATATATATATATATATATATGGATTATTATATTGCCAATATTAGAATTTTTTAAATTTGTTACCTAATTAGTCTCACATCTACTCCTGCATTTGCTAAAACTTCAAGGCTTTTTGTTGTCATCAATCAATCTTCTTAAATTTGTTTCAAAAAAATTATTTCCACGTTGTGCTTGACTGTTTAGCTGATAATACCACTGCAGATGATAGATCGAAAATCGTTGACGGCTAAACAACTCGGAAAAATTCATCACTCCAAAATTATGCATTTTCAATGCTTGACATCAGTTGTCTCTGTGTATCAGTAGATGAATAACTACTTCAGATAATCTCCATTTTAACTATTACTAGATTTAATGATTCATATGTAGTTCTAATTTATATAAATGGTTGTGAATTTTGTGTTAAGATTTTAAGCTGAAAAGATTTACTATTTCCTTCGTGTCAGTTGGCCATGAATTCACTTTATACCCGATTATCCGAGTTTGAGTAAAAATTCTATGGGGCAGCGTTAATATTTTGTGGGTAATGATTTTCATTTCCATCCAAACCTTATACTTAACTTATACATGTAAGTATCTTTTTGATTGCCTACTAAATCCCTGACCTTCGTTCTCCATCAAATTGCAAAAGGAGGAATTTGAAATATGTTTAGAGCGATTCACTTGTTTTCGGGAGTATATTTATCCACTTGTTATCATGATCACGGTTTCAATAGCTAGTTTGAAGATGTAATTGCATATTGGGGTTTATATATGACTTAAATCTGGTTCATCAACGGTAAAGCAGTTCATTACTTGAATGTATTAACAGATTAGTTTGAGTATTGCTTCTGAAGATGCTCACCAATTTATATCCAAGTTTTGCGAATAAAATAAGTTGCATTCTGAAATTGTATCCTAGGCATTTACGGTCGATAGCTTTTTAGCATTTTCAAGTTAATCATTTCGACCCGTAGCTTCATCGGATTTTCTGTAGACAAATGCCAAATTTAAAGGATAGTCAGATATATTATTTATGATGAAAATACATAGGAGGTGCCATGGAGGAAGAGGCGGCAGCAGTCTTTTCATTTAGTTTTGCAAGAAAAATTTTGTGCAGATCATCAACTGCTGCATCCATTTGAAGAAGCTCCTGATGATTGATCTCATTAACTGGGGTTTCCCACCAATGTGGCTGAGTCTCTTTCCCCTTCGTATTCTGCTTCAAGATCTTCTCCCGTGCATTCTCCTCATCCAGTTGGCGCAGCAGCTCATTATGCTGCTGATTCAGTTCACTAATTCTCACCTGGCGGTGAGCCTCAACCAGCGAATGAGTGTTGTCATTCGGATGCTCCTGGTTCAACCCCAGGAAGCGGTTCGCAACGGCTTCTAGGGAGGGATGCCCGAATGAGAAAGGCTTCCCAGATGGTGAGAACACTACAATTCCAATCTCAGCTCCAGTGAGAGTGACAAGCTCACTGGCCTTCTTGTAAATACCTGATCTACGTTTTGAGAATGCTATCATTCTATCGTCCTCATTCTCTATCTTCTTCATTTCAATCTTTTGTCTCCCTCTGGTTTTCTTGGCTGCCATTTCGAAAATCAATATGATGGGCTTATTTCTTTTCCTATGAACAACGATTTTTTTGGGCTTTGATATGATCGTTTGTGATGAATTTATAAGAGGAAAGACGCGTAGAATTAATTACTAAGGTCAAGAGTTTATCTGTTTTAAGTAGCTAGTTCTTACCATAATGAATACAAAGGTATAAAGCTACTGAATGAGTTACCGTAAACTCTTGAAGAATTTAATTCATTAACAATTATAAAGAAAATATGGTATGGTGACAACTTAGAGTAGATACATAAATCCCCGACCTTACTAATTATAAAGAAAATATGGTAAGGTAACAACTTAGGTTTGTATAAGAATTTTCAAAAAATTAAGAAGATAGAGTTACCGTAAACTCTTGAAGAATTTAATTCATTAACAATTATAAAGAAAATATGGTATGGTGACAACTTAGAGTAGATACATAAATCCCCGACCTTACTAATTATAAAGAAAATATGGTAAGGTAACAACTTAGGTTTGTATAAGAATTTTCAAAAAATTAAGAAGATAGAGTTACCGTAAACTCTTGAAGAATTTAATTCATTAACAATTATAAAGAAAATATGGTATGGTGACAACTTAGAGTAGATACATAAATCCCCGACCTTACTAATTATAAAGAAAATATGGTAAGGTAACAACTTAGGTTTGTATAAGAATTTTCAAAAAATTAAGAAGATAGAGTTACCGTAAACTCTTGAAGAATTTAATTCATTAACAATTATAAAGAAAATATGGTATGGTGACAACTTAGAGTAGATACATAAATCCCCGACCTTACTAATTATAAAGAAAATATGGTAAGGTAACAACTTAGGCTTGTATAAGAATTTTCAAAAAATTAAGAAAAAAGAAATTGTTATCTTCTTAATTTTTTGAAAATTATAAATTTAGCCCTTTGGCCCAAGTCAGAGCGGCAAAAATTATTACGTACAATTGAACCTCGATAAATTATTAGCATTGGGACTATAAAAAATCTATTAATTAATAGCTGATGTTTCTTAAAAAAAAATAAATAAATAAATAAGTTAATGGTTTAAAGCTATTAATTAATAGTTGATGCTTCTAGAAAATAAAGAAATGAACAAGAATTTAATGGTTTAAACGAGATATTACATATATGTGAAAATACTCATTTCCAAATTTTTTTTTAGGGAAAAAAAACAAAATAACGTTTATAATCAATACTAAAAAACTGAAAACAAATATATCATTCAAATTCATGCATTTTCACATATTCATTCTTTGATCAGATTGAGACCTCTTCATATTTCCGACATAAAAACAAATGTTACATCAAGTTTCAAGTCAATAATTCGAAGCCTTTCTTAAGATTTGATGCACAACCCCAAATCAAGGGCTCTCTCACAAACTTTTAAAGCCTCTTGTAAATTCTTCATCTGAAAACGCCACTCGAAGTTGCCTTTTTTGTTCTCGACCTTGATTATTTTTCTCAGCCGATGGTAAGCCCTAGCAAGTGGACGAGTGTTGTCATTTGATGGCTGCTTCAACCCAGGAAATCGTTTGCAACAGCTTCAATAGTGTGACCAGCTGAGACAGGCTTGCTAGTGAGATCACCACAATGCAATCTCAGTGCTAGTGAGAGTAACAAGCTCACTTGCCTTCTTGTAGATTTCGGATCTCTGTTTGGCGAATGTTAATCAACCTGTCACCTCATTTTCAATCATCCTCATCTCAATCTCTTGGAGAAGCTAGAGATCAAGATGAAGAAGATTGAAAATAAGGATGATAGAATGATCACACTCTCTAAACGTAGATCCGGGATCTACAAGAAGGCCAGTGAGCTTGTCACCTAACTAGCATTGAGATTGGCATTGTGGTGTCCTCACCATCTAGCAAGCCTTACTCTTTTGGTCACCCCTCCATTGAAGCTGTTGTAAACCGCATCCTGGGATTGACCTAGCCACCAAATGACAACAATCACCCCCTTGCTAAGGCTCAAAGCCAATTACTCTTTGTTCAATAAAACCCAAAAAAAAAAAAAGATTTTCTCTTTTATTTTTCTTCTTGTAATGTTAATTTAAAGCTTGGACAAGGCTCAAGGAAAATGTCAAGACATTTATAGGGAACAGCGCGTGAATACACCCATGCACGTGAGCGCGTGCATCTGCGTATCATATATAAATGTAAACTTAGTTATGCTCTTTAAAAAAAATACTAACTCAAGCTCTCCAAATTACTTATTCAAGCATGTTACAAGTAAATGAGTTCAAATTTACCTAAGTATTTAAAAACCAGAGAACAACAACATTAATTATGAAAAATCTGACGATATCCAGCCAATTTTACCTAATAAATAAGAAAAAATAACAATTGCCCTTAGGATCCTTACCGACTAGTTTTTAAGTAGTTTTATTTAGTTGGCCACCCAAGTTTAAATTTTCGGTGGGATACAGAAAAACCTCTATAAATTAATAATTTTGGAACCACACAATACTTGTTAATTTAAAGAGGTATTATTTAATTGATAAATTAATAATTAATTAATAATTTATAAAGTGTATATACATCCAATGAACATACATTTTATTCAATTAAAAATTCATTGTGTTCTACCAACCTAATCAATTAAGAATGAATAAATCCACTAAATGTGAGTCAAATTAACCAAAAAAAATCTTGCAATTTTAGAATTCAATCATAGAACTTCTAGAAGTATTAAGCAAAATTAGAGGTAAAATCAAATTATATTTAAACTTCAATAAAAAAAAATTGACAATCGGATCATAGTTTATTAAAAAAATATTTGTAATTTCAGTAAATTATTAATTTGTAGGTCAATATAATATTATCGCTGATGGGTAGTGGCTGAAAGGAATTATAATTGATACCATCAAATGTAAAATTTCGAACACTAGAAGAAAGAAAATGACCTTCAATGACGTGTAAATAGTGTTAGTAATATGTTTTATTGACACTGAGCTTTAATATCAAAAACTTTGTATTCAGCAAATATCGACACTATAATTTAGTGTTAGTGATTTTGGTGTCAATGATTTCAATCAATAAGCTATTAGACAAATACTAATAAAACAGACTCACAAGAATAATCATACTAAGGAATTAAAAAAAAAAATCTATTACAATAGCACTATCAAAAGACTAACACCGTGGTATCAATGTTTATTTGAAAAAATTAAAAAAATAAAAGAAATAAAAAATTTAAAAATGCAATTTAATAGAAATATATGTCCATTGAATGAAAATACTGGCAAATTATTACATTGTTCACACAAATACTTCTGTCAAATTCAACATCCACTAGAACCTAAAATTAAAGGACCAAGATAAACTAATGATCCATTACACAAAATAAATAGTTCATGAAACCATAAAACTGATATGCCAAAAGTAAATCACCAGCACTTAGCAACATACAACACATCACTAGTAATCACAAACAAAGAGAATCTAGCAGACACAAAGCATTCGCCATCACGAGTAAATCTATCGACCAAAACCAATCAATTTTTTAAATACAGTAGATACCTAAAAATGGTAAAGGAAATGTTCACTTAAAACTAAATACAAAAAATTAGAAAGCACAAAATTATAAACTTTACATTATTAAAAAAATTATTACATCCCCTAAAATGTCTGGCATACGGTTTATACTGATATTAAATTGAAAAGATTAATTATTTCTTATGTATTGCAAACTATTATGTGGAACAAAAAGTCCCATGGGCGTAGTGCAATTGGCCATGAATTCACTTTATACCCGATCATATGAGTTTGAGTAAAAATACTTTGGGGCAGGGATCAAGGTTTGGTGGGTAAGGTTTTTCATCTTCAACCAAACCTTAGTGGGTAAGGTTTTTCATCTTCAACCAAACCTTACACATATATGTATCTTTTTGATAGCCCACTAAATCCTTTACCTTCGTTTTAAATCAAATATCAAATATATTTAGAATGATTCACTTGTTTTCGGGAGTACATTTGTCCACTTGCTATCATGATCATGGTTTAAATAGCTAGTTCGATGATGTAATTGGAAAGTGAGGTTTATATAATACAATAAATCTAGTTCACCAAGTATGAATCAGTTAATTACATGAATAAATTGACAGATTAATTTCAGTATTGCTGCTAATGATGCTCACGAAATTATATCGAAGTTGTGGGACAAAAATAAGTTGCATTCTCAAATTGTACGATCGGCAATTACGGTCGGTAGCTTTTTAGCATTTTTCAAGTTAACCATTTGGACCTGCAGCTTTATCAAATTTTCTATGCGGAATTTAAAGGAAAATGAGATATATTATTTATGACGAAAATACATAGGATGTGCCATGAAGGAAGAGGCGGCAATAGTCTTTTCTTTTAGTTTGGCGAGAAAAGTTTTGTACAGATCATCAACCGCTGCATCCATTTGAAGCAGCACCTGATGGTTGAGCTAATCAACTGCGGTTTCTCGCCTAAGTGGCTGAGTCTCTTTCCCCTTCCTAGGCTGCTTCAAGATCTTCTCCCTTGCCTTTTCCTTATCCAGCTCGCGCAGCAGCTCATTATGTCGCTGATTCATTTCATTATTCTCACCCGGCAGTGAGCTTCGACCAGCGGATGAGTGTTGTCGTTTGGATGCTGCTGGTTCGACCCCAGGAAGCGCTTAGCAACAGCTTCCAGGGAGGGATGTCCAAATGTGAAAGGCTTCCCAGATGGGGAGAACAACACAACTCCTATCTCAGCTCCAGTAAGAGTGACAAGCTCACTGGCCTTCTTGAGTATACCTTATCTACGTTTTGAGAATGTCATCATTCTATCATCCTCATTCTCTATCTTCTTCATTTTAATATTTTGTCTCCCTCTGGTTTTCATGGCTACCATTTCCAAAATCAATATGATTGGCTTATTTCTTTTTGGGAAATTATCAATCGTATACCTTAAATTTGCGTTTTTATAAAAAATACAATATTTTAAAGGTGTATCAATCATCCACCCTAAATTTATAAAAGTTATCTGCCGACCACTAAACCGTTAGCTGCCGTTTGAAAGTTAACGAAACTGTAGTGAATTGACAATATTATCCTTGAAAATTATCACTTGTATACCCTTAAAATCTCTTATTATCACTTATATACCCTTAAATTATCAGTTGTATCATATGAAAAGATCAGATTACCCCTCTGACGTCATCATATTTAAACGGCAACTAACGTTTTGATGGATGACAGATATATTTTATCAACTTAAGATGGCCGACTGATATACCCTGAAAGTGTTGTAGTAAATTTGATAACGGAGTAAACTAAAAGTATACGATTGATAATTTCCCTTTCTTTTTCTATGAACAATGATTTTTGTGTGCTCTGATATGATCATTTTGTGATGCGCATATAAGAGGAAAGGCGCAGACAATTAATTAGTATAAGGCCAAGAATTTATCTGTTCTAAATTGACGCTGACCATATTTTTCAAAATTTAATACAATGGTGTAAAGTAATAAATGGTATACCTTAAATTTTGAAGAATTTTATTCATTAACAATTAGAAAGAAAACATGGTAAGATAACATCTTAAATAGATAGAATCATGACCTTAGAATTGACCACATATATGAAAGCACAGGGAAATTGTTGTTTTCATTTAAAAAAAAAGGGCAATTACCTTCATTTTGGAAATTTTAGCCAACACCAATTAGTTCATCGAGCTTATTATGGTAGTAATGCAATAGTATGTTCAACAAAAATGGGAAAAATTTTAAAAGTACATCTGATGTTTTTGTAAATTACTCTATTCTGTACTCTATACTAATTATCGAACCTCAAATTTAAAGTTTGTAAATCTACACAATGGTGATATCATTAATTACTGGCAACAGAGACACGATTTAGCCACACATACCTTACAAAAAAAAGTGGCTACCCAATATCGTGTCCACGTCAAAGTGTGGGGGAGTTACACTGGAAAGCGAAACAGGAAAAACAGTATCAAAATAGAACAGAAAATAAAAATTAAATACAAATAAAAGAAATATCAAAATGACTAAAAATAAAAATCAAATACAAATAAAAGGAATTTCAAAATAACCACCAAATGTTGATTACATGCTATCAAGTAAAAACAGAGGGAAAAGTAACTTGTTTGCCGATATGCGTGCATATCTGTTTTTCTTCGTTTTAACAATTTTTCATATTACACACCAATCAATCTAATTAAATCCCTAGAAATTCACACAATAATGAACACAATTTCTCTCTTTTCAATACAACAAAAAAATATTTTTTTTCTTTTAATTTTCAAATAGTAATGTTAAAACTTCAAGAAGGTTTAAGGAAAATGATAGAAAATTTTATAGGAAATAACGCATAAAATACACTCAACGGATGCTCATGGTGCGTGTATGAATACATACAAAAATGTATGTGTAATTAATTATGTTCTTTTAAAGATTATTAAGTGAAGCTTTCTAGATTACTGATTCAAGTATGTTAAAGGTAAATGAATTCAAATTTCCCTAATTATGGAGAAGAAGAGAATGATAACATTAATTGTAAAATATCCAAGCATATTGCGCTAATTCTAGCTATCTAATGAGGTAAGCAAAGAAAAAATAGTAATCTTTATTTAGACAATATATGCGCAATTCAAATTTGTTTCATTAAGTCCTTAACTGAATTTCTCCATTAAAAAAAAAATAACGCAAGGTTATTTTACTCAAATTTAGTTGTCTCCTTGTGTTTTTAGTGTGGGAATATTTAAAAACAAGGATAAAATATACTTCAAACCATTAATTTGAGATATAGGTGTTGGTTGAAAATTATTTTGTAGTGGATATATTTGGATCACAATTCTCAAATAACATATAGAATTATTATATTTTAGAAATCGTACCTTTGTTTTTTTGTTGTACCAATTTAAGCTCCCAAGCCACGATCTATCATGACCAATCTTGTTAAATCACGATCCATCACCAACAATCATCCAAATCATGACTTAAGTTTAATCTACACTTGACGTGTGGGTGGTTTTATCACTATTACAAGCAACTAACAATAGAAAACTTTTTCTCTCAAAGTTGAAGAGAAAATTTTTCATTTTCTGTATTCTGTATATTGTGAATCCTATCTCTTTTGTGAAAAAGTAAGTCTTTTTATATCTTTTAGTGGAAACCCAAGGTTCCTTGTTTTATCTCCTTTTTATTTAAATTAAAAGATAAGATAAAGCCAAAAGTCGTGCATCACTTGTTCTAATTATAGGGGCCTATCTTGTAAAATAGCACAAGACCCTTACACACAAGCATATTAAATTGAGCCTCACGTCAAATAAAATATTTAGGCTTTTAACTCAAATAGTTAGTTGTCTTCTTATCAACCCAGTAGTAATACAGTCAATTGAGAGAGCTAACCTGAGGATCACTTAGGTACATATAATAATGACCACAGTAATTAGACCACAGTAATTAGATATGTTATCAAGGATAGTGTTCTCGAATAATAATTTGACCCATGCTATATTGATTTCTTTACTGTAAAATCTTTTGTACCACATCAGTAATTAAATTGATATCTCAACTATTTAATCAATTTAATTAAATCATGTTCCTTGACATTTATTAATTTTCTCTATTTATTATTTTCAACATACTAATTATGTTGACATACTCTGGTCAAAGAATTCTATGATGAAATATCAAAATCCCATCAAGAGATGTGTTGTACAAATTCTATATTGTTAATCTATAATTTCATTACTCATAATTGCTCCCACCAGGATACCACATAATCTTAACTACAAAGATATGTCGCACCTATTTATAACTCAAATACAATAGCAATCATAATCATGAAACTATAATTAACTCAATATTGAGACCGCAATAAAATTAATGGTTATGAGATTTAATAAGTCTGATTGTCCACACCATGGTTTTGAAACTTATCGATTGGTCACTTATTTCTACAAGGGTTTAACACCTTAAAGTAGACATGTTATTGAAATGATGTGTAATGATGAATTGAGAGATAAAATCCTGAACATGCACTAGATTATCTTGACCAATTAGCTAAAAATGCACAATATTGAGATACTATTGGAACTTTTGAATTGACAAATAAACCACAACCATCTCCATCTAATAGAAGAATCCACAATTCGAGGGAAAGATCATGATTTACAAGCAAAATTTTGCATCCTTAGATAGGAAGGCTGAAGCTTTGGAGTATAAAAAGAGTGATCAAGTAAAATATATTCAAGAAATTACATGTAATGTTTGTAGTTCTAATGATCATTTCATTCAAAATTGTCCTACTTTGCCCGCACTTAAAGAATGTATACATGATCAAGCTAATGCCATTAACACTTTTAATAAATCAAACTCATATTCACATACTTATAATCCTGGTTGGAGAAATCATCCAAATTTTAGTTGGAGGAATAATTTTGAAAAGGGTTGGGCTACTCTAAACCCACTAACTCCCTCTCTAAGCTCTCTATTTAAATTAAGTTTTTATTTTGAAAATAATTTTTGTTATAGTTATTTAATCAACCTTATTTCTCTTTCTCTCCCACAATTTCAAAGTAAGCAATTTAAACTTTATATTTCAATTTAAAATAAACATTGATAAAAGAATGTCAATGTCATAATGGCTATTACAATTTGAGAAATTAAAAACCGACCATAAAAAAGAATGTCAATCAATTTTTACTAATTAAGATTCTATGGATTTCTTATTTATTCTTGAAACTAAAAATTTAAGATTAATAAAAGGAATAAAATAGTAATAGGAAGAAAGAAATAAAGTTTAATTACTAAGAAAAGAAAAAAAATCAATTGCCAAAAGAATGAAATTCAGATTTCAAGATGCATAATGTAATAATATAGAGAAAATACAAATCTAAAAATTGAAAAATTGAGAGAGAAAACGAGTGCAAATAATCTTGAGGTATTAAAATTAATGGGTTTACCTATGTTGCAATTGTTGTACGGTACAACAGTTGTATTCAGCTGTCATATCCAATTAATGTAATTGTACAATTATAGATCTAACGGCCAAAAACAGCTGTTATACCATATAACAGTTGCAACATAATTTTGTCCAAAATATATATATATATATATATATATATATATATATATAAATATATATATATATATATATATTTTAAGCTAATTTATGTAAATTTTCCGAAGACAACTGAATTTGGACACTGCACTCATTCATTGAGCTAAAGCGAGATAAGGAACCGATAGGAAAATAGTTTCTATTTTCTTTTTATTTTTCTAATTTAAAAAATTAAATTAAATTAACTTAAAAATAGAATAAAATATGTAAGGAGTTTCCAAGCCTCCGAGGAATTTCGAAACACAGTAATTCCTCAGACCATCTGAAGAACGCCTTTTAAGGAATACCTTCTTTAGAAAATACTACTTCAACTGAAAGGAGAAAATACGACTTCAACTTAAATCCATTCCATCGATGTATAACTCAAGAAGTATTATAGTTACAATAAACACACAAAAGAGCATAAATACCAGAATGGCAAAAAATATTTTCAGATATAAAGAGAAATACAAAAATATAAAAAAAATTAAAGAACTCCAAAAAAGGGGTTATTTATTGCAGAGGTCAGCTCAGAGCCAGCTGAATTGAGCACCGCCATGTCAACCTTCTCTCTTGGTAGAAACAAGAACTCACCCCCTTCGATTTTCTCAAATCCGCACAGCTCAAGAAACTCTAATCCCCCCTTCAGTGCACCAACTCTATCCTGTTAATTGCAAAACAGCATGACATTTTAGCAAAAAACAATCAAGGAAAGCAATCAACCTCGTGTTACTGTGTCATGGACCAACAGAAATCTTTGTATTGCATACGGGTGGGAAAACAAATTGGCAAACCAAGCTTCTATCAAATCCTAAACCAATCAAATCAAAATTCAATGGATTCAGATTTTATTTGTTTAAGAAACGAATATATTCGTTTAATTCATTTACCATACAAAATTAAATTAAATAATAAATAAAAGCAATAAATAAAGAATTGAAAGGATTCATCTAAATTCGTTTACAATCTAATCTATAAAATTGATTTATTACAACTAGATCCAAGCTAAACACAATTACAATCAAAAAACAAGAAGCAAAAAAAACTCAAAAGGCACAAGGAAGGATGACTTTAACAGTTGTCATAGGCATAGCTATTCAAGACCTTGTCACTGACACAGCAAAGAGACGTTAAGCCAGCCAGAAAATGTTGGATAAGAGCATTGATCTGATTTTTGGGATGTTTGGTTTGGCTTTCTTTTGGGCAACGAAGAAAAGGGTCTTCAAATTCAAGTGAGAGAGATTACAATAGAGGAAGGAAAATGAAGAGTGGACCTAGCATCGGCTGATGAGTGATCATGCCCTTGCTTTCATTTTCTTTTTTGTCTTATTATCATTTCATAATTACAAAACTCCCTTGTACCTTGAAAATGTTCAAACAATTTTTTTTTTAAAATTTTAATGGTAAATCAGTAATTTTATTAAAAAGTTCATTTATTAATCTATTAATTTATAACCCATTTAATAAACGAATACGAATTTGTGACCTCAAATCCGGATTCAATTCATTTATTTAACGAATCAAATCAGATTCACCCATTTATTAAATGAATTAATTTTTTCAAATCCAAACCCATTTATTTCGACTCGAATCGAATCAAATTAATGAATCCTGACCCAAATTGCCACCCGTAGTATTGATTTTTGGCAACAGAAATCTACTTACTTCCAACAAGTATGAAGATCTGTTGTGAAAAAGTTCCATACCTGAAAAGTTTGATTACTGAGTCTGATTTTTCTGAACTTCTCCTCATTAGGATTTTTGGCAACATTCCCTATATATGTTAGAAGGGTTTGGAACGCTCTCTTCACTTTAGCATCATCATCCTAGTGCAACAGAAAACAAAGTGAAATGACTGGACATGATATAAACCAACTTAACAAGCATTACAGAACCCCCACGGCAGAAAATTGAATTTTAAGGGAAAAAAATAAAAATAAAAGCAGCAAAATAGATGTTAACATAGAAATGTATATGCATAGTTCCAAGTAACAATATTTTCATTGAAAAAAATTCAACCAGGAATACTGATTCCATTTTTATTGAGCAATTTCTTCCTTGCAGAAGGAAAGCAATATCCATAAGACATAATAAACACATATTCCTTTTGTTTAACTTTAAATAGAATCCATTCATCAGCTCTACTTGCAACCTACCAAGCCTTCAGTGGGTACAGGGTATTCTGCATGATCACATGTTAAAGGTACATATTCAAAAGATTCAAAAGCTGACTTCACAAATGCTCAAGAGAGACCTTCCAAGATACTCTCTTAAATTTAGTAAAACGTCCAAGATGAGACCTTAGTAATTTAATCGACCATTTTCATTGGTCCATCTACCACATATGTTGGTGTCCTTGTGAGGGTGCATGGAATTCATGAGATGTGTAAAGAGAGCTTAGACTTCTCCTCATATACAAGAGACTCTTCGTGTAAAAGGCTGCTGGTTGCTTCAATAGGCAAAATCTCTAGGGATGGTACAGAAGGCCTACAGTACAAATCTTGCTCACAACAAGGTTGGGAGGGGCTTTACGTAATATTTTTAAAAAAAAAAAAATTGTAAAATGTATCTTTTGCAGAACCAATCACTACTTAAAATGTTTATCCACGCACATCATCAATTTGATATTTCTGGTCAATCAGGAATTCTAATTCTCAGATCTAAGTATATGAATTTTTAGCAATTGACAATATATGATTTCAAACTGGGCCATTACTAATTGTCCAAGCAAAAAATAACAATTCCAAAGTGTCTACTAGCACAACCACTGAATGACACCAACGGATCATATATTGAAAGCCATTGAATATGACTGACTACTTATGCTTAAAGTTCCTTTAAAGTATTTAATAGCCAAGAAATAATCAAGAGCATGGTGTGCTGATCAAATTTACCTTGTGATTCTGTTTAAGAGATCGCAAACACTCTCTCATTTGCTCTACCTTTGTTGCAGGCCTAATAGGCAACATGCTCTGCAATTCAGAGGCAAAAATGATGTATTTTCAAAACACATCTGGAGCAGATTTTAAACGAATACATCAGAACCCGAAAAATCAAACAACCTAATACCTTTTTCTCCTCAACAACGGGTGCCGAAGATTTTGTGGTTGCAGGATCTTCTGGGGGCAACCCAAGTCGCCTCCTCCGTTCTGCCTGTGAAGATATAATTACAGTAACTAAACTATAATAGGCAATTCCAAATGAAATGTAAAATAACTTATGGAAAGCAGTTTATAGACAAGGACAATTAAAAATCCTATACATGCAAATTTTCACCATTGCCATTACTTACATGATAAGGAGCTAGCAGGTCTTTGCCACTCAGTAAAAAGAGAAGTTTCAAAATTTCCTCTTTCTTTAAATGAAAA
The DNA here is from genome assembly GCA_030444775.1 of Atalantia buxifolia. Taxonomy (NCBI): domain Eukaryota; kingdom Viridiplantae; phylum Streptophyta; class Magnoliopsida; order Sapindales; family Rutaceae; genus Atalantia; species Atalantia buxifolia. Next base: position 14,556,354 of record CM059839.1, read on the forward strand.
ATTAAATGACTATTGATGAATAGAAAGCTAAATATATCAAATACATTACTTAAGATGGTAATGGGCTGGGAGGGGGGAAAAAAAAAAGAGGAGCAGTAACCTTATCTTCTTCCAATTTCTGACGAATTTTTTCCCTAGCTCTTTTCTCCTCCTCTTTCTCAGCTTTCCGCAAGGCCAATATTCTGGAGAAAATCAATTGTTCAATCCCAATGAAGAATGAAACAAAGTAATGCTTATCAAAGAGTATCTTATATTATACAATATTATTTTATTGGAACACAAATTCCTTGAAGTAGTATAAAAGGGATACACTAAATCAAGGCATACCGTTTCCTTTCATTTTCTTCCTCAATCCGCTTTGCTTCTAGCAGTTCCTTGCCTATTCGAATTCTTTCCTGCCAGAAAGAAAATGCTAGAGCTGAAAAAAATTTACCCAAAGACGGGAAACAAATTTATAGAGGTAAAATTAAGGATACAGGGCAACATATCGCAAATATAGTGAAGCTATACATGAAAGTTGTCCCACCAAGTCAAAATTTAATCCCTTAGATGACTGCAAGTTTATACGTTATTACAAACGATAGTCGCATCTAGCTGGATGTCATTCTCAAGTCAAAGATAATTATGGAAAGTACTGAAACAAAGCTATCAATTGACATAAGCCAAACTCCAGAAAACATTTTTCTTGTTCAACAGTATGCTGCTTCCACCCATCTACCCTCCACTCACTTTGTCGGTTTGTCCCTTCCCTTTGATCACTTGCGCAACACAACAAAAACACGAATTTCCTCCTTTCTACCCATAATTTCAGGGTATCTATTACAGCAACTGTGGAGCAATTACAAATTAAGGGGGATGGAAAAAAATTAAAGCTGAAAACAGCAGGCTATATTTAAGTTCCCACTAAATCAAAAAAAGAAGATGAAGAAGCAACCATATAAATGATACATATACAGAAATTATATGGACTTATTTCATCAATGCCAGGAAAACAATGACATGCCTACATAAAAGAAAGGATTATCTCGTTTGTCACAGGCCTACACATCAGCACATGCATAGGTATTTATGTATCCGCATTTGACACTGCAAGTAATTCTAAGATAAGCAATAAAGAAAATTAATAACCACCTTTTCCCTCTCTCTTTCCATTCTCTTTTCTTCTTCCTCTTTCTTCTTGCGAGCTCGCTCCCTTAAGATATTTACAAGAACAAGAAGTAAGAGATAGAAAAGATTGATATGAAAAGTTGAGAATAAGCATGCCTTCAATACATTGGAGATGGGAGTTTACTGTTTCAAAGAAAAATATTAAAGCATAATTCAAAACAGTCAGAAGATATGGAAGTTTACATATGTGTCGTGCATGTAAAGGAAACTGAACAATACATGAAAGTTTACATTAAAAGTTCAAAAAGTCTTAAAGAACAGAAAAATTAAACCTCTGGAAACCCAAAAAAATTACCAAAGGATAAATTTTATTTAATAATGTTTAACCAAGGAAAACAAGGGTTAAAAAAGAAATAAGAATCCAAAAACAGATTATTTTACTGGAGGCAAGATTTAAGCCCTATAACCTAAACTAAACCCACCTATAGAAACATTGCCTACTAGGATGCAGCCAAGAACCAGATAATAGTGTCCAAAGATGCATTTGTAATGTAAGATAGCATGTAGCAATTACAATATCCATCACTGAAGAAATAGACTGCATAAAATATGCCATACCTTAGTTCTTGTGCTTTGAGCTTAATTTCCTCTGGTGTAAGAGAAGGTTTAGAAGCCTCACCGCCACCACTGACAGGTACCTGAGCACAAACAACCCAACAAGGTTAAGACCATTTGAACCACACAAATACACACACACACACACACGTGTGTGTGTGCAAACATATGCACGCATGCACACACATATATATAAGCATAGATAGATATATAAATATACATACATGCATATGTACATGTATGTACGTACACACACTCACAAACACATGAAATCTCAAAGCAAAGTTCTTCACTCCTCTCCATCCATCTTTTCTAGGCCTATAGGTTTAGAAAGCTAGACTTGCTGCCCCACAAAGAAATGCAATGACTACACCAGCACCATGCGAAGGAGCCATTGTCATCTCTGTCTGCTATTAATGTAACCATAGGGGGTCAGAGGAAAATAAAAAGCTGTTAGGATTCAACTATTAGGAAGCTGGTATAATGTAAGTAGTTGTTCTAAATAAAATAATAAGAACAAATATTTAAACCGTAAACAAGGTACTAATTAAGTACCTTGTAATGGTTATTAAACCATTTTGTTTTGTATTGATAGTGATAACTTATATACAAAACCCTTGTTTATATATATTTCAAGCCAAAGGCAAAGAGTAACTTTCCAATGTGGGACATTTGAATTTTCATGTCTGATCTTGTAAAAGTTTTACATCATATTTCTCTTGGTTTGATGAAAACTGGTCCAAGACTTGCCACCCTTTTTTTCTCTTCTCATTTGAAATATCATGTACAATAATGTTGCAGATCCCAATATTTGAGTCCCAACTTGAGTCCCAATACCATGTGTCACTCATCTATTGAATGATGGATTTCACAACTGTAAAATTACTTAACCACCATTGAATGGATGAATACCCCATCTGTTGGAACTCAGCTTGGGGCTTAGATGTTGGGATGTCTAGCATTGCTCTTATGTAAATGAATCCACCACTGAAACTAATAAGTTAAAAGTAACTGGAAAATAAAACAAAGTAATTCCCATTTATCTACTGCTGGCCATGTTGGAAGGCAAGAGACACCTTTTTTCTGCTACATAATTTATTTCGTACACATCAGGAGGCTCCATGCCTTCTAGAATACTTGAAGACTTAAAAAACTCAGTTGAAGGTACTGATATTCTTTCAATTGGTAGGGTCTTTTTGCTTATCCTCGTAACATTCAAAGGATAGCATTAGGCATGAAATGCTATCATTTTATTTTGACCCAGTTTAACAGTTCTTTTATTTCTTCTCTGAAGTTTATGTTAAACAAAAAATAAAATAAGTAAAATAATTGAATTCTAACAAAATAAGAAAAGAAGTAAAATAATTCAATTTTAACTGTGATCAAAGCCTTTGGCTTTTGAAAGAACTTTTTGAATCATTTCAAATGTCCCAATCAAAAAATTAACTTTTCACTCTGGCTTTGTAACATATATTAATAGGAGTGTTATGTCATTATCAATAAAAAAAATGCTAACAACCTTCACAAGGTAATTATTTTATAGTAGCTTGTTTCCAATTTAGATATTGCTCTTATTAGTTTATTTATAGTTGTCAGAAGGGAAAAAATAAAAAATTCCATCGGACTCCTAGGAAGCTATCATACTATCAATATGTACATGTACATGCATGTGTTTGTACATACATATAATATATAATATGGGTGTTTTGTTTTGGGGGAAGGATTTGGAGCTTCTTTTTATATCTCCTCTCTTTTAAATATTACATTAATGCAATCCCAAGATCTTCCTAACCTATTGTGCTCAAAATGCAGACCTCAAAATTCAGACCTTTGTAATCATACCACCCCCAGAGATAGTACAAGTTGAAACAACTAGTCACATGGAAAATAAAAAAATTATTCACTATTTAGAACAATGAGAAATAAATATTTACAATATCTTGCTCTAGTAAGCATGTTACTTGCCTCACAGCTCGCTACACCATCACACAACAGCATGCTAACCAATCACATCTTGATTTTGTGGGTGTGAGGGTGTATCAGTGGGGGGTTGGGTCATGCTCTCAATTCTCGAATGATTATATAGTAAAAAGTCTACCATGTCCTAATATGTCAAGGAATGAGTTGACTCCATGCAAACTTTATTTGGACTTTTTAACATCAAGAAATATAACCTCAAAGTACGGAGCCTACTTTCTTGATACCTTGCACCAAAAAAGGCTACGGCAGCCTTTATCTTCCACATAAAACAATATAATATATAAACAAATTGCCAAAGGTGTTGGAGGAATCTTTAATAGGATAATAGCTGGTCCAGAATTTAAGAAAATCAACACATGTATAGATATGAGTAAGGATGGATATCATACCATGGGCATCTCATCGATGTCTGGGTCATTCTCATGCTCGACTACCCAATTTACAGCAGCCTCAACACTAGCATTACCTGAGATTGAAAACACATTTTTTTTAATAAGAAACTCAAAAATGTATGAAAGAAGAAGATTTAAAACAGACAAAAGAACCAGCTGTCCACTGAGAAAACAAGATTGAAACATAAAATTAAAATAACCGTAAATGAATAATTATCCTGTAATCAAAAGAAAAGATAGACATAATGCAAACAAAATATTTGAATAAAACTACCATTATAAAGCATCCGCCAAACTCATATACATAATATAACTTTGAAAGTTGCACAATCTTATAGTACACAAATCACTAGACAAAAGTTCCATCAATTAATTTTATTAATCAACTAACAGATACATTAAATAAAAATAATAATAATACAACACATATATAGAGGAAAAAGAAAATGAAAATGTTGTACTTCATCTGCTAAGCATTAATCTACGGACATTTTCCACTTCTTGTGAAACCACTTTTCTACAAATAGTCAGTCCTAATTCTTATAAGCCAAAAAACATATCACCAAACAGAACCAATGGAGAAAGTAAGAGGATTGAACAAGTTCCTTTCCACTTATGCAAAGGAAATTCAAAAGGACACCTAGCCAGCTGTCGTGATTAACAAATGAGCTTCATTAATTATCTATAAACCAATAAGCAACATCAAATGGAAACCATCTGACAAATAGACTCCAAAGAATAGTTGGTTCCTCTTATGCAATGGAAAAAAAAACACAGTGAAAGTCAATCAGGGAAATGTGCCTCTCCATGCTCCAAGCCCACAAAACCAATCTTAGAGGTACTCTCTGTAATACTAAAATTTTCAATTATCAGATTTCCTTTGTTCAGAGATGATGAACTATCACTAAAATACCTAAAATTGAAGCCTCAACCTCAGTAAAACAATTATTATTATAAAGTCTAATAAAAAATCATATGATAATATTATTCAATGACCTCACCAGAATAATGAAGAGCTCGGGTTGCCCGTGCAACTGGAAAACCCATTGCTTCTAGTTCCTTGAGCAGCTCTTTGTCAACTTCAGGTTCAACCATTTCTACAGTAGAAAAAAGGCAATTACTAAAGACAAAACAAAGATGATAAAGAGCACCAAGAACCATTTCGTTGCAAAAGAAAAAAAGAAAAAAATTACCTTGAAACCCATTATGTTCCTAAACATAGGAACCCTAGAATAACAAATGCAAACAATTAAATAGCAATGTTTTTCCAACATGACAGGATGACCAGTATCAAATATTCATGATCCAGAACTATATGCCACTTCTTGAAGCAACCAGAGACCTTGGAAAAGAAAAGGTGCTAGAAGAAAATATATCATTCGAAATAGGCAAAAGCCAAAGGGATGGTGGACCTTGTGTGCAAGGGCTGGAAATTGAAATGACACAATAATGGAGAAATCCTTCCAGAATATTACATAAATGAATCCATTACAATTTGGCCAAAGAGATTAATTGACTACTCAATCGCAATGCATACAAAACACTAAACTTCAAAAATACCTTCTGGTTGGCTACCACTCGTATCCACATCTATGGCCTCTCCCGAATCAGCAGTTGCTTTCGGAACTTCTAAGCTTATAGGCTTTGCAGCCTCAGAAGTCTTATCTACAAAATCGGTATGACCAGTTCTCTTCGTATGCAGATCAGTTTCCTACACAATCAAACAAAACCAAACCCCAACAGTTACAAACAATGCATAAAGAAGAAAAAAGAAAACATTTTTTGGAGTTCGTTTCGGAGAAACCCTCCGTCCTTAATCAGGAACAATCATTCACAAACACGATCGCAAAATTCTAAGTCCTAATATGGTTTCAATTAAGCAGAAAGTTAATGATCAAATCTCAATTGAATACATAGAAGTTGCAGCTGCATAGCATAAAGTTAGGTGAAGAAAAAGTGCATGAGATGGAATGGCAGGGAAGGGAAGGGAAAACGGTACCGTTTTTGATCGGCAAGGTTTGCCACAAGTAGCGCAAACAAGATTGAGAACAGCTTCGGTGGATTCGGAGAAGTTGGAGTGAGAGGTCAGCTCCGCGTGCTCCTGCGCTTCCTGTACGGACCTCAAAAGGGCCCCACAGTCGCCGCACCTCAACGAGACCCCCGCCATGCCTCACGTCGTCTCCAATTCAATTGGATCTCCAAATTAGAGAATTAGCTTTAGCAGAGTGAGAGAGCCCCTTGTGTTGTTATTAATTAATAGTACAAGTACTACTCGCGATGATTCTTCACTTTGTTGTTCGTCAACTTGTTGGTCAGGTAAACGATGAAAAATTTAATTTCGATTTTCTTTTTCTGTTTTAATTATAATTGGAATATAAGTCGTATAACACTCCTGAACTTTTAAAATTTAAGAAAAACGTTAGTTTTATTGTTGACTAATATTTTTAGAGAAATTATTTATCATTTACCTTTAAACTTGTTCTGTCATAAAAAATATTATAATACATATACTTTCAAGTTGTATTATTCAAATATCTTAAAGTCTTCTTTACAATTGAGATGTAATACCTTAAAAGGTATGAAAAAAATTATAATTATAAAATAAAAATTAATAATATATAATAAATATTAATTTTAAATAATAATTTTAATAAAATTATTTAGCATATAATAAATTTTTATTATATAAGTAAAAAATTATATCAACATAACTGTTAAACTTTAACAACTAATATTTACTAAATACTTTAGTACCATAACTTAAAAATTACAACTGTTCAACTTCAATTCAAATGCACTTTAAACTTATAATATAAATTATTCATCCATTTTCATTAAAGAATTAAGGAAAAAAGATAACAAACTTCCTAATGTTTATAAAAATAAACATAAAACCCCTTAACATTTTAAATCAGATACATAACCCCTTTTTTATAAGTAAATTATTTTTAATTTATAATTAATATTATGTCTTTATAATAAATAAATCAATATATTAGCTGGATATATTTGATTAAATTCAATAACCAATTGAGCAACCATGACCCTGGGCGACATGTGTTTCAACAATAAGATTAAAGTTGAATACACAAAGCAAACAACGACAGCCGCCATTCCAGAGGCTATTCTTACAAAACATCGAAGTCGATTGCAAAATTGTCCCTCAAGTTGCCTTATTCATCGATGAATGAAACCTGAGGAAATTGGTTTCACATCCAAGAATAGAGTTTATTTTGGTGACAATTTCATTTAGGGTAAATTTTATTGTGCCCCCTACTAGAGTGACTATCTTCAAAATACCCTAAGGATATGAGAACATCACTCTACCCCCAATTGTCGTGATCTCTCTGTTAAAGTTATAAGTTTAAAGGGTAAAGTCGTGTTTGAACAAATACCCTAACGAGCGTTATCCTAGAGGTGTGTGACATGTCAAATCAAGGCAGTCTTTCAATTACTCCCTAAAATTTTATAATTTTATATAGAGTAATATTTTATAATAAGTCATTTTTAAAATTTTAAATGAGAAAATATATAAGTGGTTAAATGTAAAAAAAAACAGCAAAGTATCTTTTTCTCTTGGCACGAACAACCATCATCTTGTTCACAGTTTAGAGAGAGAGACTTTTAAACAGAGCATCAAAATATTGGCCATAAACAATGCATTTTTGTTTGAAAGACTACAAAAAAAAGTGACCATTAGAGAGTAGTTGCTGGTAACAACAACCTTACGATGGTAGAGGTAAGGAATTTATTTTTTTCATTCAGTTATTTCCATTAAAATGGGTTTAACACCATTTTTTTAAATGTAGGACAATATTAATTAACAATGTTCTTTATATATGAAAAATATGTGTTGTTACTATTATTATTTGAAGAAAAATGGGTTTAAACCCTAGTTCTTAGTGAATTGGGACATTTTGTTCTCATTTTGCTATTAACGAAATTTATAGTATTTCTTTTAGAAATAAGTTGCTAGAGATAAAATACATTTGTATACATTTGTATGATATACATTTGGAGTAAATCTTTAGGATGAATTTGGATTTGCCAAAAACCTGACTTCATATCAAATTTTGAAAATATAACGGTCTTTAGGATAAATTTATTTACTACCAATAGGAAAAGGATCTAAAACGATAGTGATTTTAGAAAAACTAATTATTAAAGACTTTAAACAAGCAAAAAGTATTAGAAAATAAATTTACCAAGTTGAGGTATGTGGCGTTGTTCCTCCAGATCGATGAGGTCCTTGGTAAACCAAGATATTTAAACCTCCTTTGGACCCAGATCTGACTTAGAACAGATCAATAGCCCGCACGTTCTGGTTTCCAGCCTATATACCTTGCTTTAATTATTTTCAATCAATAATTTTATTAAGGCTTTTATAATATTTAAATTTCTGGTTTTAGGTTTTTCTATAAAAGGGAATTTTAATTTTTTTTTTCTGCTTTGAAGGATATACTGTCATAATTAACCGTATAAGGGGTAATGAGATTTATAAAAGGTGTTCCTAAAATAACAATATGATAGATATCATTTGTTAAAAAGAAAGTAGTTTTAAATTCAAAACCACTGTTAATAACAGATGCTTCTACTTTAGAATGGATGTTCAATTTTGAATTATTGGCGGCAGAAAGTTTTTCTTTTGTTTGTTCTTTGAATTTATCAGTGAAAGCAAGGGACCTTTCAATTGGAGTGATAGTTCCCTTTGAGATATAGTGGCCAAGGAATCGGATTTTAGTCTGGAATAGGGAAATTTTTGAACTAGAGATGGCTAGGCCTGCTTTTCTAGTTGCAAAATAGAAAGTCTTTAGATGTTTAAAATGTTGATCTATTGATTGGGAAAAAATCAATACATCATCAATATAAACAATGCAAAATTCGGTAAAAGGATTATAAATATCATTCATAATTCTTTGAAATTCTGAGGGTGCATTTTTCAAGCCAAAGGGCATAACTGTCCATTCATATTGGCCAAATGGAACAGTGAAAGCCGTTTTATAACGGTCTTTAGGATGAATTTGGATTTGCCAAAAACCTGACTTCATATAAAATTTTGAAAATATGAATGCAGAGTGGAGTTTTTGGAGTAAATCTTTTTTATTAGGTATGGGATACCTAATCCATTTTAAAGCTTTATTAAGCGGTTTGTAGTTTATTACTAGTCTTGGTGTTCCTCTTTCTATTTCAGAATTTTTATTAACATAAAAAGTGGCACAAAACCATGGGGATCTTGATTTAACAATGAGTCCTTTGGTCTCTAAATCTTTGATTTCTTCTTTACAATGTTTTTCTAATTCCATATTCATTTGAATAGGACGAGCTTTAGTGGGTATTTGTTTTTCATCAAAAGAATTTTCATATGGTAAATCCACCAAATGTTGTTTTCTGTTCCAAAACGCAGTTGGTAAATCAGCACATATTTCTTTTTCAATTAATAATTTAAATTCAGAAATTTTTCTTTGTGTAAAATCATTTTTCAATTGATTCTCTATTCTTTGTAGGTTTAAATCCTTTTGTAAACAAGTTAGATTAACCTGTTTTGATTTAAGCAAAACATTTATTCTGTTCTGGTGAACAGAATTGGCTTTTATAATATTTAAAATTGAACATTGTGGAGATGGTCATTGCTTCTTCTGACATAGAAGCCTTCCAAGAAGAACTAATTTCAAATGTCAATAAAATCCATTGGGAATTAGCACTCCCAGGGGGAAGATAGTGTAATATTGTTGTAAAGAATCTGTGTTGTCTGAATTTTGAAATTGTTTTCTTTGTGTGTGTTGAATTTTTACTGGTAGTAAGTCCCGTTTTAGGATAGAGATCCGTTTAGGGCAGTAAAACCATACCTGTAGGCATCCACATAGGATTCGATTAAAGATTTTAAACAACATGGACTCTCTACTCCATAGAACATCATCTTTCTCTAGCTCTTCTTCCGAGAAGACTAGTATATTAAAAAACATAGTAAATTCAGAAGAATTCATTATTGAAGATTTTAATAAAGCAATTGATAATTGAGATTTACCAAAAGTTTCTAAAGATAAAATTTATAAAATGAAAAAACTTGATTTTTTAAAAACAGATTGTGTAATAAAGACAGAAGAAAGAGATATCACACTTTCAAAGTCATTTGAGACAATCCATTTGTTTTCTGAAAATTCTTTAAAAAAGTTAAAAGAAAAGAACTTTAATTATGTCCACATCGGTTTAATCCAAATAGGCATAAAACCACTTACTAAAGAATGATTAAATACTTCAATTCTTGTTGTCCTCAGGGATGGGAGGTTCATCTCCTTTGATGAACCCTTACTCAGTAGTATTGAATCTAGTCTCTGTAAAGGACCAATTTCTTTTTACTGTTATCCAAACATAACAGTTTCATTAAAAGATAAAAATATCTTGAAAAGCATGATTTTACAAATCAAAACTCACAACTATCACATGTGAGAAGGATCTGTTCCGGTCGCATTAATTTTCAAAATATCATACAAAGCCATGATCTCAACGTTTAATACGCAACATAAATTCCAGTCAAAAAGAGATGAGACTCTTCTCTTACAGACTGACCTTTCCAAAGCAAACACTGTTATTCCAAAACCCATTCAATAGAAAGATGTCAACCTTCCTGATGAATGGATTCTTGAAGGAGCTACTGCTCCGACAATACCAAAACATCTTGAGCCAAATACAGAATTACAAAATGTGACTCAGTATTCAGATGGTAAAGTCAAACTTTCATTCAGGAGATCTACATCTTCTAGATTCCCCGATAAAGATTCTAATGCTAGTGTTTCCTCACTAGAAAGAAAATTTACAAAAATCCCTTCAGTTATAAATCTTCCTTTTCAACCTATAAAGAGTCAGCCTAGGTTTTCCACTTCGGATATACCTAGTTCTTCCATACATTCTGTTGACTATACCACTAGTGTACTACACCCAATTTACACTAGTCGTCAACATGAACAAAGACAGGAAGAGAAGGAACATTCTCCTCCAACTTCTCCCACATTTTTTGCAGTTACAGAAAATGTAATAAATGTTCTTGAAAAAGAATTTGAGCTAGATAAAACCCTTTTGCATAAAGATTTTTATTGAGATAATAATAAAGAAAAGAGACTTTGGTTTTTCAAATATTTCTTAAACCAAAGAAAAGAAATTCAAGAAGTTTATTATAAATTTGTAATCTCGCATAAAGTTCATATCATGTTTTTTGATTGGTTTGAAATTTATGCTTCGGAAAATAACATTTCCTATCCTTTTAAAGAATCAAATGCAATCACAATTCGTAAAAAGATCACTGAATGGAATCTATCAGACACGGATAGAACTATTGAATCTGAGCATCCTCCTCTCAGGAATGTCACCATTACCCATGGTGAACCAACTGTCCAAATCAAAGTCTCTCCTTACAAAATTCAAAGACCTAATGATATTGAGAAAAATTTAGATAGCATTATCCAACAGAATAACTTCCGTAATACTAATCTAAATACAATAGGAAAACAGTTAACTAGAATAGAAGATCAATTCCAAAGATCTACTATAACTGTTTCTCCTGTTACATCAAAGACTGTAGTATCAAAATCGAATACTGATAAAAAGCTTAAAGAACTTATTTTCAAACCTTTTCAGGTTTCGAAACATAGTCAAAAGATTGTCCAAGAATCAAAATCAGATTTTGTTAGAGCTATTAGAGAACAACTTGATAGGATAGAAGCATCTACTCCAATTTCTAAAGATGCATCCTCTTCTACTCATATTTCTAAAGTCCAGATTGCTCCTGATAGTGCTCAATCAAGCAGGATTGCAGTACTAGAGCAAGATCAATCCTCTATAGCTTCTTCTGACATAGAAGCCTTCCAAGAAGAACCAATTTCAAAAGTCAATAAAATACATTGGGAATTAGCACTCCCAGCCACTAAAAGTCCACCAGATCTAACCATAGATAATAGACCAAGTGCATTAAATCAATCTCGTTAAAGATTTGTCAAGATTTGAAATTACAGAAACGACTTAAATGGGAGCTTACAAAGTCTAAGCAAGAATTAGGAAGTTTCTGTAAACAATTCAACTATGACCCCTTTAAAACTTCTACTTCTAAAGATTGTAATGGTAAGTGTTCTACAAAACCTTACAAAAAACGTTACAAGTCTAAAAAATATAGAAAACCTTTCCAGGAACCTAGAGAAACCTTTTATAAGAAACCTTCGAAGCCTTATAAAAAACGCTTCTCTAAAAAGAAAGAATTCAAGCCCAAACAAAAAGCCCATTTTAATTACAAAGAAGCCACATGTTTTAAATGTGGACAAAAAGGTCACACTGCAAAGTTCTGTAGAATGAGCAGAAAGCTCCACGAGCTTAGTCTTGATGATGACATACTCTCCAAAATAGCCTCTCTTATGATTGAGTCTTCTGACTCTGACTCAAATTTCTCCTTATCTGGAGACAGTGATCCGTTACAAATTGATGAGCTAATTGATTCAGAGACATCTATCACAAGTGATGATGACTCTGGTTCAGAACACCATGAAATCAATGTTTTAACAAAAGACCAAGAAACTTTTCTTGAACTAGTTAAACATATTTCTGATCCAACCCTTCAAAAAGAATATCTTGATAAACTTTTAAAAACCTTAGATAAAGCAGAAACCTCTAAAACTCCAATCATTAAAAAGAATACATATGATCTCACAGAAATCTTGGAAAAAAAGAAAACAAAGAAAACAGTTCCGAATATCCAAGATCTCCAAAAGGAAATTAAAGAGATTAAACTTGAGATTATAGAGTTAAAAGAAAAACAGACAAGTGACTCAGAAACTATCCAACTTTTATTGAAAAAACAATTAGAAGATAGTTCTGATAAAGAATCGAATTCAGATGGTGAAAAAGAAATTGATTTACAACTTGAAAACATTGAATCTGTACCCAATGATTTTCTTTTTGTTTTAAATCAAATTACCACAAGAAAATATTTAATAAAGATTACCTTAGTTTTTTCCAAAGAACTTAATGGACATCATAGCATTATTTGACACTGGCGCTGATTTAAATTGTATTAAAGAAATTTTTGTTCCTGATAAATTCAAAGAAAAAACAAAAGAAAAACTTTCTGCCGCCAATAATTCAAAATTGAACATCCATTCTAAAGTAGAAGCATCTGTTATTAACAGTGGTTTTGAATTTAAAACTACTTTCTTTTTAACAAATCATATTCATCATATTGTTATTTTAGGAACACCTTTTATAAATCTCATTACCCCTTATACGGTTAATTATGACAGTATATCCTTCAAAGCAGAAAAAACAAAATTAAAATTCCCTTTTATAGAAAAACCTAAAACCAGAAATTTAAATATTATAAAAGCCAATTCTGTTCACCAAAACCGAATAAATGTTTTGCTTAAATCAAAACAGGTTAATCTAACTTGTTTACAAAAGGATTTAAACCTACAAAGAATAGAGAATCAATTGAAAAATGATTTTACACAAAGAAAAATTTCTGAATTTAAATTATTAATTGAAAAAGAAATATGTGCTGATTTACCAACTGCGTTTTGGAACAGAAAACAACATTTGGTGGATTTACCATATGAAAATTCTTTTGACCAAAAACAAATACCCACTAAAGCTCGTCCTATTCAAATGAATATGGAATTAGAAAAACATTGTAAAGAAGAAATCAAAGATTTAGAGACCAAAGGACTCATTGTTAAATCAAGATCCCCATGGTCTTGTGCCGCTTTTTATGTTAATAAAAATTCTGAAATAGAAAGAGGAACACCAAGACTAATAATAAACTATAAACCCCTTAATAAAGCTTTAAAATGGATTAGGTATCTCATACCTACTAAAAAAGATTTACTCCAAAAACTCCACTCTGCATTTATATTTTCAAAATTTGATATGAAGTCAGGTTTTTGGCAAATCCAAATTCATCCTAAAGACCATTATAAAACGGCTTTCACTGTTCCATTTGCCCAATATGAATGGACAGTTATGCCCTTTGGCTTGAAAAATGCACCCTCAGAATTTCAAAGAATTATGAATGATATTTATAATCCTTTTACCGAATTTTGCATTGTTTATATTGATGATGTATTGATTTTTTCCCAATCAATAGATCAACATTTTAAACATCTAAAGACTTTCTATTTTGCAACTAGAAAAGCAGGCCTAGCCATCTCTAGTTCAAAAATTTCCCTATTCCAGACTAAAATCCGATTCCTTGGCCACTATATCTCAAAGAGAACTATCACTCCAATTGAAAGGTCCCTTGCTTTCACTGATAAATTTCCTGATAAAATTCTTGACAAAACTCAATTGCAAATATTTTTAGGAAGTTTAAATTATGTTCTTGATTTTTGCCCAAACATCAACAAAATAGCAAAACCATTGCATGATAGGTTAAAAAAGAACCCTGTTGCATGGTCAGAAAATCATACTGAAGTCGTAAAACAGATAAAGAGCATTGTTAAAGACATCCCATGTTTATTTCTTGTCAATCCCACATTACCTAAAATTGTTGAGACTGATGCATCAGATTTAGGTTACGGTGGAATATTAAAACAAGTTGAGAATAATAAAGAACAAGTAGTACAATATGTTTCTGCCCATTGGAATGAATGTCAGAAAAATTATTCTACTATTAAAAAAGAAATTTTATCTATTGTTTTATGCATCTCAAAATTTCAAAGTGATTTACTAAATCAAAAATTTTTACTCAGAATTGATTGTAAAGCAGCAAAACATGTCTTGGAAAAAGATGTTCAAAATATTGCTTCAAAACAAATTTTTGCTAGATGGCAAGCTATTTTGAGCATTTTTTATTTTGATATTGAATTTATTAAAGGCGATACAAATTCACTCCCTGATTTTCTAACCAGAGAGTTTCTTCAAAACAGATAATGCCTCCCAAAAAGACAAAAGATAAAGGAAAAGGGATCCTCAAAGACCCTGTGTCCCAGACACCTTCCAAAGCCTCTTCTCCCCCTAAAGAAAAATTGTTATCATCAGCCATGCCGATCAGATCTTGGATTGACATGATTGAAGATGATGAATCAAGAGTTAAAGCCCTTGCCTCTCAGGATCAGGTAAATGAATGGATGAAATCCATTTCTAATTCCCCTGATTTTTTACTTGCTCTACAAAGTTTTTCACAAAGCCAAATTTCTCGAAAAGAAAAACCTGTTTCTAAAGAAATTACTACAAAACCCTCTTCTCAAAAAGTTGTTCTTTCTGGTGAAAGTTCATCCTCCCAGATTGTTCTTTCACAATCAAAGCTTTCAAAGAAAACCTCGGATTGGTTTGATAAAACCTACTTCCAAAACATTTTGACTGTGGAAGAAAGATTTTACCATTCTGACCCATTTCAAACAATTTCAAAGTTTTTTCCCCCTGGATGGTTTTTAAACCATGGGATTTAACAAAGCCCCAATCCTACTATGAATCCATTCTTGAAGCCACTGAGTCAGTAAAATTTAAACATTTCTTTCTCAGTGAAACCCATAAAGAACATGCCTATTCCACTGCTACTATTTTAAAGGTCTTAAGCCCAAAAGAGTGGAATGACCATCTCCACAATCAAAAAAGATTTCCCGCCAATTTTCAAATGTGTCTACCACATTGCTTGACCTATTCCTATTGGGATTATCAACAAGCCTGGTTTAACACATTCTTTATTTAAAACCCCAAAAAATCTCACTCCTGGTTATTTTTCTTTAATTCCAAAATAACCGTACAAAGCCTTCCAAATTGGTTCCAACAGTGGTGGAACTATTTTGGCCCAATACCAGATATCCTAACTCCAAATGCCATCCAATGTTTAAACCTTTTCAAAGCCCATTACAAACCTTTTGAGTCTGAGAAAAGATTCCCTCATTTTCTCTGTTTTTGTACAAATTTCTTCCTACCTTGGGTATAGATGTGGAACCTCAGATACCACACTCATGATTCCCAATTAATCCTTCAAAGAACTTTCAAAGTCAAATGGTGGAACAAATTTGATGAACAGACTAAATTGACCACACACCTAATCCAAAACTGGCTCTCTGCCAAAGGTTTTCTTGCCACAACCATTAAAGATGTTAGAGCCCAAGAAACCTTCCTCACCCAAAAGTCCAAAGCCCAATCTCTTCTTGCAGGTGCCAAAACAGAGGAAGAGTATTTCAAAGTCATGGAGCAGCTACTTGCCTCCAGGTCCGAACCATCTATACAAAGCTCAACTGATGATGAAGAATCTGAACCGTTCATCTCCCTTGGTGACGACAATGAAGATGACTGCTTCGGATTATTGCCTCCTATAAAGCAATGTAAATAAGTTATTTACCTAAAAAAAAAAAATTAATTTCTTGTATTTTTCTGTATCGGGTGGTCCTCTGGACACAAGTGAGAGCGCACATGTCTCTTCACCCGATTTTGTATTTTGTATTTTGTATTTTGTATTTCTTCCGTATAAAGCAACAGTAAAGACGACGTATAAAGCTACAGCTCCGCTACAGTGCCAATTTCCAAAGTTTACTGTGCACTTAAAGCTCCGCTACAGTGAACAGTTTAAACGCTACAGACTCGCTGCAGTTTAAAGCTACAGTTTCAAAAATTTTGTATATAAGAATGGCCGAAGACTTAGACTCGGCATTCTTTTCCTTCCTCCTCTCTCTCTTCACTTCTCTCTCTCTCTCTTCTTCCTTCTCCCTTCTTTCTAGAGACAAAAGAAGTTTTCTGTATTCAAGGAATTTTTCGATCATTGGTTAAGTTCCTTGTTTTCAGAATTTTTCTGAAATCTTGCTTGTAATCTCTAAAAAAGCTGTCGACTTAAAGAAATAAATGTAAATATTTTAAAGCTTATGTAATTTTCATTTCAAAGCCTGTAATAATTTTAAAGTTCATGCGTATTTAAATTTCCGCAATTTAACTTTAAACCAATTTAAATTTCTGCAATTTAAATTACACTAGTCTTAGATCCTTTTCCTATTGTGTTAGTGTTGACTATACACTATCGTATAAAGTAATGTAAATAAGTTATTTACCTAAAAAAAAAAAATTAATTTCTTGTATTTTTCTGTATCGGGTGGTCTTGGACACAAGTGAGAGCGCACATGTCTCTTCACCCGATTTTGTATTTTGTATTTTGTATTTTGTATTTTGTATTTTGTATTTCTTCCGTATAAAGTCTTTAAAATTAGTTTTTCTAAAAAACGACGTATAAAGCTACGGGTGGCTCCGGACACAAGTACATATGCCAATTTCTAAAGTATTTTGTTTTTTATTTCACTTAAAGCTCATAAAGACGGCTGAAACTTAAACTCTTCTACGGTGAACAATTTTGATTGAGTTTAAAGCTACAGTTTCAAAAATTTTGTATATAAGAATGGCCGAAGACTTAGACTCGGCATTCTTTTCCTTCCTCCTCTCTCTCTTCACTTCTCTCTCTCTCTCTTCTTCCTTCTCCCTTCTTTCTAGAGACAAAAGAAGTTTTCTGTATTCAAGGAATTTTTCGATCATTGGTTAAGTTCCTTGTTTTCAGAATTTTTCTGAAATCTTGCTTGTAATCTCTAAAAAAGCTGTCGACTTAAAGAAATAAATGTAAATATTTTAAAGCTTATGTAATTTTCATTTCAAAGCCTGTAATAATTTTAAAGTTCATGCGTATTTAAATTTCCGCAATTTACTTTAAACCAATTTAAATTTCTGCAATTTAAATTACACTAGTCTTAGATCCTTTTCCTATTGTGTTAGTGTTGACTATACACTATCGTATAAAGTAATGTAAATAAGTTATTTACCTAAAAAAAAAAAATTAATTTCTTGTATTTTTCTGTATCGGGTGGTCCTCTGGACACAAGTGAGAGCGCACATGTCTCTTCACCCGATTTTGTATTTTGTATTTTGTATTTCTTCCGTATAAAACAAAAAGTAAAGACGACGTATAAAGCTACAGCTCCGCTACAGTGCCAATTTCCAAAGTTTACTGTGCACTTAAAGCTCCGCTACAGTGAACAGTTTAAAAGCTACAGACTCGCTACAGTTTAAAGCTACAGTTTCAAAAATTTTGTATATAAGAATGGCCGAAGACTTAGACTCGGCATTCTTTTCCTTCCTCCTCTCTCTCTTCACTTCTCTCTCTCTCTCTTCTTCCTTCTCCCTTCTTTCTAGAGACAAAAGAAGTTTTCTGTATTCAAGGAATTTTTCGATCATTGGTTAAGTTCCTTGTTTTCAGAATTTTTCTGAAATCTCGCTTGTAATCTCTAAAAAAGCTGTCGACTTAAAGAAATAAATGTAAATATTTTAAAGCTTATGTAATTTTCATTTCAAAGCCTGTAATAATTTTAAAGTTCATGCGTATTTAAATTTCCGCAATTTACTTTAAAGCAATTTAAATTTCTGCAATTTACTTTTATGCACTTTAAATTTCCGCAATTTACTTTTAAAGCAATTTAATTTTCTGTAATTTATTTAAAAGTTTATGCATGTTTGGCGATCTAATCTTCCATATCAGATCTGCTCATAAAATCTGTACATTCCTCAGAAGCAAAGAGACCGGATCTCTGTCTTCTGTTGTATCTTCTCTTCTCCTATTGTGTTGATAATCCCAATAGGAATAGGTCAAGCAATGTGGTAGACACATTTGAAATTTGGCGGGAAATCTTTTTTGATTGTGGAGATGGTCATTCCACTCTTTATTTACATTGCTTTATACGATAGTGTATAGTCAACACTAACACTATATATATATATATATATATATATATATATATATATATATATATATATATATATATATTGTCCTAAGTGATTGTTTAGCAAACATAACTAAGAAATTGAGTTATTGATATGTACCCTGTATGTTTTGGTTTTGGTGATGGATATTTTGGTTTTGTTTTTCATTTTATGATATCATGCCTACGTTGGTGTTGTTATTGATATTTGTAATGCTTTTGTTATGGAAAGGACACTTGAGGGTGAAATATTTTGTCAACTTTTTCGGTGAAACTTTTGAGGTTGGCTTCATTGACCCTAACTTTCTGAGTTGTTCTAATCAATACTGCAATGAAAAGAATGGTTGGGATAAATAATTATAAAGATGAGAGATTCATCATTAAAGTTACACTGTCATGAAATGGGAAGAAATGTACAATAGATAATGATCATGAGCTGTATCAGATATGACACTTGCATAATGAGAAGAAGTATACATATATTGTGTTTGAAATGACCATCATAGCACTTAATGTGACGAATGTGATTAAAAGGACGTTGTTTGAGGATGATATATAAGATGTTGCTTCTAAGCCTAATGCAGAACCTCAGAGTATGTTATCTATGTTTTAAAGGTAACCAACCAATAATGTTGAAGCACAACAACAAGTACATGTAACTACTACTGGGGAAAAAAAAGATGTTAAAAGAAAGTCACTGGCAAGAAAGAGTTCAAGAAGAATTTCACAACTCAACCCACCACTACAGTAAAATCTGAACTTAAAACACAAACTATAACTCAACCCACCACTGCAACATAACTTAAGCTTGGAACACAAACAATAACTCAAACTACCATTTTCAAGTCCAAACCATATTTAGATCCTACTGATGAATCCCCATCTGAAGTTGAACCTGATATTCAAACTACACAAAAGGTACTAGAGAAATTAAAAGCATCTATTAGAAACAATACAACCTAGTGTGTTTGATCCTTTTGTCACACCTACAAAAGGGGCTGCAGACAAAATATTCCTAGATTTTGATCAAGTCACAATAGAATTACCACCACAATTGACCAAACCCCATTCCCAATACCAACAACAATAGTACTACCTCAGTTTGACAAAACTCCATTATCAATGCCTACATTTAACCATCCTTCAGGTGATGGTGGTCCAGAAAATTGTGCTAACGAGAGTGAGACTACCTTACATCTTTCAAAGCATATTAATCACTTATCTGATTTTCATGTTGCTGATGAAGGCCTGGATGAGTTTGCAGTGGCAATTAATGAGGAAGATGTTGATAAAATACAAGTTATGCAACCCAAGAGAGAGGGTGAATTGGTATTTTAAAACTTATCCTAACCAAACCACACAACAATCCAATCTAATACCTTAATAAATTCGAAAACAATAAATTCAATGAAAGCACAATAATAAATGAGTAAGGGAGGAGAAAACAAACACAAGGAATTTTACGTGGTTTGGCAATTCCCGCCTATGTCTATGCCTCTAAGCAACCCAAGCTTGAAGATTTCACTATCCAAGCCTTCCAAGGCTTCAAATGCTTACAATTGATTTCCAAGGTGTCAATGAGCCTTTACAACAAAGAGATTATCTCTTAATCTCTTCACTCAAGTGTCTCACACACTTAAACACTCACAAATTTAATGAGGAAATGAAAATTACAATAAAAACTCTTTCAAAGAGTAGATATACAAATTGGAGAACAAAGATGATTCAACAAAATGATGATTTATAAAATTAAAGCACAATATATGTTGTGTGCACTTGTTTATGCTTGCAAAGATTGCTAAAAATGAATTACATTTGAGTTTATATAGTTTAAGCTCAAAAATTAGCCGTTATATAATTTTTGGTGATAATTGGCTTGCCGCTTTTGTGAATCCAGTTAGCCACTTTATGTTACCGTTACAGCAAAAATTTGAATTTTAGAACATCTAGTATGCCGATTTTGAAATCCGGCTAGCCGCTTTCATTTCAGTAAGCTACTGCCTAAATCCTGTCTACCGCTTGCCAAATCCGGTTATCTGCTTGCTACAGTGCCGACTAGAGAGAACTATTTTCCAAAATTATAATTTTACCCCAAAACTTTCTATAACTATATTATGGCTCAAAACATTATGAAACTTTACAAGTAGGTCCAATTTTAAAATTTATAAATAATACTTTGTTAATCCTAAAAATTTTTAAAATTATGATATGGCCCAAAATATATGAAATTATAGAATGGCCCAAAATATTTAAATACTTTCAAATAGGTCTAAATCTGAATTTCAAAACAATATTTATTTAAAAACAAAGATGGTAAAACTCTTTAATTTTAGTCCATATCTTGGAAAACAATCTAATAAAATAAAAAAAATCATGTAAATTTTTTTATCAAAAATCAACATTATCATCAAAATCAACATTTATAGCCTTATAGGCTAACAATCTCCTCTTTTTTGATGATGGCAAAACACATTATAAAAATTTAATTTAGTTATGAATAACTCCCCCTAAATCAATGCAAGATTAAAAACTAATTTGAAAATGATTTACAAGACTCCCCCTGTATAAATACATAAGAATATTTTTCATAACAAGCATATCTACCATATCTCCCCCTTCATCATCAAAAAGAGTAAAAGCTCCCCCTATCAATCATCAAAATCTCAAGACAAGTACATTAGTTCAAAATTATCCAAAACATAAGTAAAGAACATAACATATAATCATATCAAAATTCATATCATCCAAAACATACATATAATCCCGAATCATAGCAAACATCCATGGAATAAAAAATAAAAGAACATAAAGCAGTAAATGAAATGTTGGTGTGTCCAAATACAAGTAGAAAAGACTACTGAGGTGGTGAGGACGGTGGTGATGGAGGTGGATACAGATATAAAATGCCGAAGTGCTCAAAGAGGAGGCACTGTCCATGAATGAGCTGCTGCTACTGTTGTGAGTCGCTGGTGCTCTGCAAGTATGTGCTACTTAAAGTTGGTCTACCGCACTGAAAGGGTCCTCACCTCATCCATACCTGTTCAAAGGCTGGAGGTGCTGGAGGCGGTAAAATAGATGCAGAGGGAAACACTATACGATCTCTACGTCTACGCTGACCCCGAAACGAAAGTGAAAAATCAGGTAGTTGATTGGCTAGAACCACATCATTAAGTGGCTGATCATCACTTAGAGCAAGAAAAGTGTACTTATTTTCAATGAATTTGACCCAAGCTCCATTTCACCACTCAAATCCTAAAGCACTTACAACTTCATCTTTGATACTCTTAAAAGGCCTACGGGATGGTTCATGGATAGGGACACTAAAGTGTTTGAGGATTCATGTGATAAAATGACCATATGGAAGTGAATGGGTAATGAACTTAGGTATAGAAAAAATGGTTCGGACAATAGAGGACCCTAAGTTGACAGGACGACTTTTAAAGATGCAATCAATCAAGGCAACATCCATGTGTGAAACTTCATTCAAATGATCGGACCTACAAAGCACAATGGTCTGAATAAAACGAAGTAATATCCAAGTTTGAAGACAAAGACATTGACAGGCGAAAATGGATATTACAATCATTATCAGATAGATCAATACGACGACATATATTCTTAACGGCGTCAATGTGATCATAATCATCAATATCGGGAGATTTCCTAGGCGAAAAAATTTCTAAGCGGTGATCAAGGGTTCCTAGTATAGAATTCAACTCTGAATCATCAAATTCAATCGAAACTCCTCAAACATTAGTGATTACTCAATTTTCTTTCTCTGCGAAAGTATCCATATTCGAGTAAAATACCTTCACCAAGTCGGGGTACACATTCTCCTCAATCACAATTGCATTAATCCAACTAACATTTTCCAACAATTGAAATAAATTTCTATTACTAATACTAAGACTATACAGCCAATCAGGTAAAATGAAAAATGTAGAGAGTACCTCACGAGTCATGAACTGGTGGTGAAATCGTTTGACTAAATTCTTGGTCAGAAAATGTGTGGACTCAAAGGTGGACTGAGTGGAATATCCTTCAGCTTGCCGTTGCCATTTATCTGGTTGAACTGGTTCTTTGCCTTTTCCTCGAACCTGCCACGAAGTGGACATGATGATTTTGAGTAATTTGAAGTTAAATGAAGTAATGAAAAGGAAGATGTTAAGGATTGAAAGAGATTTTGAGGTGCAATTCGATTCAAAAAACGGCTTGAGAAGATAAAATCTAGAGAGAGAAAATTTGTTTGAAAACCTAGGTTGGATTTCGGATCTAGGGAGTTTGATGTTGAAAAAAGATGATTTTAGATACAAGAATTGATGGAGAATAAGTTTTATGAATCAATTTGGATCAAAAATGAATGAGAATGATGGATTTTGAAGTGAGAAAGAATGAAGAAGAAACGGTTTTTGGAGAGAGAATGGGATCTGGTTTGCCGAAAGAATAAGGAAGAAGAACAGCTTATAAACTCACGAATCCGGCTAACCGGATTTCCCTAACCAGTTAACCGGTTGTAGACAATAAGCTAGCAGCACGAATCTGAATTTCCAGATTGAATAACCGGCTATTCGGTTGAGTCCAACAAAGATCAAACTTGCATCTGGTTTTCTGGATTTCACATCCGGCTGTCTGGTTCTTTCCAACAATTAAGTAACTTGAATCTAGTTTACTGGTTGATAATTTTCGACTGACCGAATTGTTCCAGGAAACACCGAACCGAATTCGGTTTTCCGAATTTCATATCCAGTTATCCGGTTAAGTGCAGCAAAGAGTAAACCTTCAAATCCAATTCGGCTTACCGGTTTGCTAAATTCGGTTATCTGGATTTTTCCAGCAACTGTCAAACTGAATCCCATTTTTTGGATTATATAACTGGCTATCCAGTTAATTAGAAGTAATATACCAATTAAGCTTTGAAAAACAGTTTTGAACTTTGGTAAGCTTTTAGACTTGTATTGTACACAACAATTTATTTTTGGCTTCAAAATTGATTAATTTTAAATCATTTTGAGATTTAAAACTTTTCAATAAGCCATTTAATACATTAAACATAAATGTAAACATATAACTCATCTGTCATGCATATAATCATACAATCATGAAATATGTAAGCATTCAAAGATTGAGAATTCAAGCATATCACTCATTTATCATGCTTAGGCATTTCATAATCATTAAAATCAAACAAATCCATTATGATGAGTTCACCAGCTATCATCAAACATATATATAACCATGCATCATGATTACACACAATAATATGGCAAGAATTGTTACCAAAGTAATTAAATTATCTTCCTCATCATTTTCTTTTAGATAATGATCGAATGATTATTCTCACAAGCTTTCATCTAGGAACTCTCTACCATTTATTGATTATGGTACCTATAAAAAAAAATTTCAAGTTGTGCTTCTCGGTACCCAAATATTCTCAGGTCTTTGAGTGTTAGCAATGGTTCCTTTTAGAACCCAAATACATTTTACTCTATAATATACTTTTCTTTTAATAGGACAACCCAGCTTCATGTGACCGTTTTTATTATGATAATGACATACAACTTGATTGTTAATAGATGTACTCTTCACAAAGTAGTTCTTATAATACTTTTGTTTCAAATTTGGCTTATAGCCAAGTCCTCATTTATCAAACATACATTTTTGTGAATTAATCAAGTTATCCAACATCTTTTGCCCATTTGTAAATTTTAAAACAATCTCATTTAATTCATTGCTCTTTTTCTTAAGCATTTCATTTTCATTTTTCAAGTTATCTATGTGTGATTCTAGATGCTCCTGTGAAGTGCTCGGTTTCTCATTTGATAATGCAACTCTATCATGCAATGTTTTATTCTCTAATTCTAAGATTGCAATGTTTTATCATGCAATCTTTACACTTAGAGATTCATTTTCATTTTTGAGCTCTACCATTTTCTTTTTAAGACTTATATTCTTTTTGCCAATTTTCATCCACTCATCATGCAATTCTTAAAAAGCATCATATAATTTATCATAGGTAGGATCACTTACCTCATTGAGATCATTATCATCTCATATTACCATAAGTGCTAGGTTTGACACTTCTTGCGAATCTTCCTCATCACTTGGTTCTTCATCGATATCATCCCAAATAGCAACCATGTCTTTCTTTTTTAGTTTGTTGAAAAGTGAACACTTCAATCTTATATGGCCATGCTTCTTGCATTCAAAACAGATAATTGGATCATTCTTCCTTTTCTCCACCTTAAGGTTTTCACTCATGAGATCTTTAAAGTTTCTTCTCTTGATTTGCTCATTGAAGATCCTTTTAAACTTTTAGCAATTATTTCAATGCCTTCATCTTCATAGTCACTCACATCATCCAGTTCGCTTTTCTCATCACTCTTATGTTTTAAGGTTTTGAGAGTAATGCTTTTCTTCTTCTCTTCATTGTCTCTTTCCACTGCCAAGTCTTCCTCATAAGAAATAAAAGAACCAATTAAATCATCAACAAGTAAGATATTTAAATCTTTGTCTTCCTCAATGACAATCCTTTTTTGTCTTCATTCCTCAGGTAGCGACCTAATGATTTTCTTAATTTTCTCATTATTTGAAAAGGTCTTTCCTAGGGTTTCTAGAGTGTTCACTATGTCCGTAAATCTAGTATACATGGAATACACACTCTCATTTTATTCCATTTAGAACAATTCATATTGTCGAGTTTACCTACTAATTTTAGACTCTTTCACTTGATTCGTGCCTTCATAAACAACTTCAAGTTTGTGTCAAATTTCATTAGCACTTTCACAACTAGATACTTTATGAAACTCTTTCTTATCTAGTGCACAAAACAAAGCATTCATAGTTTTGAAATTTAGAGAAGCTTTTCTCTTTTCCAATTCATTCTATTCTTGTGAAGGTTTTGGAATATCTTTCCCGGCTTCATTTTTAGTCAAAGGCATAAATGGACCATCACAAACAATTTCCTAAATTTCATAATTTAGTGCTTGTAAATAAATTCTCATCCTAGTTTTCTAATACGTGTAGTCATTTCCGTCAAAGAACGGTGGTCTAGTTGTGGACTGTCCTTCCCTAAAGGTTGAGTTATATTGGGTTGCCATTAATCTTTAGCTCTAGACGGTTAAGTCTAAATAAGAGCACCTTACTCTGATACCAAATGAAATACAAGTTATGCAACCCAAGAGAGGGGTGAATTGGTATTTTAAAACTTATCATAACCAAACCATACAACATTCCAATCTAATGCCTTAATAAATTCAAAAATAATAAATTCAATGAAAGCACAATAATAAATGAGTAAGGAAAGAGAAAACAAACACAAGAATTTTTACGTGGTTCGGTAATTTTGGCCTATGTCTACGCTTTCAAGCAATGCAAGTTTGAGGATTTCACTATCCAAGCCTTCCAAGACTTCAAATGCTTATAATTGACTTCCAAGGTGTCACTGAGCCTTTACAATAAAGAGATTATGCTTCAATCTCTTCACTTAAGTGTCTCACACACTTAAACACTCACAAATTTGATGAGAAAATGAAAATTACGACAAAAACTCTCTCAAATAGTATATATACAAATTAAAGAACAAAAATGATTCAATAAAATAATGATTTACAAAATTGATACTCAATATATGTTGTGTGTACTTGTTTATACTTGCAAAAATTGCTAAAAATGAATTAGATTTGAGTTTATATAGTTTGAACTCAAAAACTAACCGTTATATAATTTTTTGTGATAACCGGCTTGCCGCTTTTGTGAATCTGATTAGCCATTTTATGTTATCGTTACAGCAAAATTTTAAATTTTAGAACATCCGGTATGTCGCTTTCAAAATCGGATTAGCCGTTTTTATTTCAATAAGCTACTGCCTAAATCTGGTCTACCGCTTGCCAAATTCGGTTAGCTACTTGCTACAGTGCCGGCTAGAGTGAATAATTTTTTTAAAATTATAGTTTTTTCTCAAAACTTTCTATAACTGTCTTATGACCCAAAATATTATGAAACTTTACAAATAGGTCTAATTTCGGAGTTTCTAAATAATACTTGGTTAATCCCAAAACTTTTTGAAATTATGATATGGTCCAAAATATATAGGGCGAAGAGAAGAATTTTAAAATCAGTTGCTAATGGTGACTATGTTGACAGCTTCAAGTCATTGTGGGATTATTTAAATGTCATCAAACAACAAATGCCAAGGGCATTGGCCTTGATGAAGATGACAAAGCATGATAAACCTGCTGATAAATGCAGGTTTCAAAGGTTTATAATTAGCTTCCCAAGCCTTAGAGATGGGTTCAAGAAGGGTTGTAGGCCGTTTATAGGGCTTAATGACTGTCACTTGAAGTGGCCATTTTAAGGTGTGCTATTATCAACAGTAAGTTTAGATGTAAATTAGGGGATATTTCCCATTGCAATTTATGTTTGTGAATATGAAAATACTCAAAGCTAGACTTGGTTTTTGGGCCACTTACAAGAGTATTTAGCTGATGAAAGGCAGTTGATATTCATGATTGACAGGCAAAATGGAGTAGTTAATGTACTTCATTTGAAGTTCATTGGGGCACAAAATAGATTCTGCACAAGACATGTGTTTGTGAACCTCAAGACAAGATTCCCTCAAGTAGAGTTGAGGGATGAGTTTTGGAGGGCAATTAGAGCATCGGCTAAAGATATTTTTGTTAAGGCAATCAATGGCAAACAAAAAATTGATAAAGATGTCTTTTAGTGGCTGAAAATTTTAAACCCCAAGCATTGGTTAGTGCATGCCTTTGATAAGTTTGTAAAGTGTGATCACACAAAAAACAACATAACGAAGAGTTGGAATACATGGTTTAGTGAAATGAAGAAAGCACCAGTTATAGCTTTAGTGGAGCACGTTAGGAAGCAGATGATGAAAGCAATAACTGAGAGGAGTTAAACTTGCTTGAAGTGGCTAAATGATGTTCTTGCTTTTATTAATAAGAAGATAAATAGCGTGCTGAAGGTTGGTAGGAATTATCACGTCACACCAACAAGTGATGTCTTATATGAAGTTAAAACATGCCAAGAGTCTTATATTGTCAACCTTAATGAGCATACATGTGATTGTGGGTTATGCCAGATTAATAGCTTATCTTGTAAGCATGCAATGCCTTGTATAGCTCACATTAAGGGTACTTATGAGAAGTATCTTACTCATTGTTTCCTAAAATATGCATATTTGAGATGTTATTGTGGCATAATTCATCCATTACCAGACAAATCTAAATGGCCACATGTTGAAGCTAATGAAATATTATCCCCAAATGTTCAAAGACCACCTTGTAGGCCCAAAACATGTAGAAAAAATGAGGCTGGTGAACTACCAACACATAGAGAAAGGTTCGCAATATGTTGTTCATATTGTTGAGATATTGGTCATAATATAAAAGGCTGCCCTGTTGATTTAACCAATGCACATAAAAAGACCATGCATATATTGTTTAGTTTAAGATTGTTTATAATATTTTCAATTTTTTTTAGTTATTGTTAGGTTATCTTCAAATTACACCCACCTAAAGGGACTGCATATAGGGGATAAATTGATGTTTTCACATTTTTAGGGTGTAAATTGAAGTTTTGTCACTATATATCAGGACTAATATGAATTTAACCATATTCAAAGGATTAAGTGTACTTACATTACAAATTTTACTTCAATGTCCTAAACAAAAGCATTGCAAGAACTTGGCAACAGCCTCAAGCTCAGAAGCATCATTTACAAGAGCGAATGCTATTGGAAACTCAATATTTAGTGGTTCTGCATCAAGTATTTGATGTTTGATAAATGATAATAAAGTTGAAAGTCAATCTTTAAACTGAAACATGACTTTATTTACATGAATTAAATCCGTTAATGATGGATGATGAATTATAATCAGCAGTTGAGCCATCACTTAGTACTTGGAAAAAAAAAACCCTTCTCATTCCTAGGGTTTCATACAATTGCTTATTTCATTCCTACTTTTCAAACAATAACTCAAAACAATCTTCTACGAATTTACTGTTAGTTAAATGTCGTTTGTTAATTATTTATTGAGGGTAAAAAAGGATTTTCTATTAAAGAGAAAATTAGAAAAAAAAATAAAAATTGACATATAACTAAAAATGATGTTTATCTAATTCTACTAAATAGGAAATACCGAAAAAGATGAAAACTTCTATCTCAAGCAATTATTTTGCATTTATCTCTATTTTGGTGGCATGAAAGCCCTATAAATCCCAGATTTAAGTACAAAATATAATCACAATTTTCATATTCGTATAAGTATACTCTCTAATTTCACTGTGAGCTGACTTAGAGAGACAATAGTAAGTACTTGGGGAGACAATATGGTCAAAGAAGAGTGGTGACAAAGCTCAAAATAAAAATTAATTGAAGATTAAGAAGATTTTTAGCACAAGCAAGCAAAAAAAAAAAAATTGTTGTATTTTTGAGTTTTGCTTCCAATGATTTAAAGATACTGTGCTAATTACAATTTGTTGCTTATGTCGATTATTCAAGTGGCTATATCAAACTATTTCATCGTTGATTTCATTTAAAAAAATAATGAATTTTGCATATTTTGTAGTGTTATTTAATTGTGTAAAAAATTTATTTTAATATAATTTGTACCACTGTAATAAAAAAAATCATATTTTGCCTTTAATGAATTATTAGTTAACGACATTAAACTAACGGTAAGTTAGCGGAAAGATGTTTTGGGCTATTATTTAAAAAGTATTGATGAAATGGACTATTACATGAAACTCTAAGGATGAAAGTGACTTTTTCCCCTTAATATTTCAATGCATGTCCTAAAACAATCAACAAAGGGTTCAACAATAAGGAAAACACCAATAACAAAGGAAGCATTAGGAATAAACAGAGCAAAAGAGAGACCAAGGAAGGCATCAACAATAAGAAATGCAATTTTTGATCAATTTTCAATGCCACCAACAAGAGCATTGAAATTAGAGAGGGAAGCAAATCTGATAAGGCTACTCCACAATCTGCCCCAATTCAAACTAGGGCTGGGCAAATAACCCGACCTGATCCGACCCAAAAAATATCGGGTTCGGATCGGATCGGATTATTAACCAAACCCGATCGGATTGTGATCGGATCGGGTGAAACCCGACCCGATCCAAAAATCAGATCGGATTTGGCTTAAAAAAGAAAAACAAAGAAATAAAAAAGCAAAAGCACACACGCTGACACACAAATGACAAAACCACCAAACCCCCCCACACACACGCTGACATACACACCCCTCACACACACATACACAACACACACACACAAAGCCTTCACTTAGTCCTCATATTTGACAACCTCACCCTCTTACTCTCTTCATTGTTTCTTCTTCGTCTTCTCTCTTCAATTTTCACGGCCTCACCCTCTCACTCTCTTCATCGTTTCTTCTTCGTCTTCTCTCTTCAGTCTTCATAGCCTCACTTTCTTCTTCGTCTTCACCTTTCAGTCTTCATGGATCGGGATTCACAAATCGGGTTTTAGAGCAACGAGTGCCGATTATTTGCAGATGCAACCACCAAATTTGTTGCAACTTGATTTGATGCTACTGTCCTTCACCAAGTTCCTTAACTCCAATGCAGCAACCCAAATTCTCCAACCCGACAACCCGAGTTTTGTGTTTTGAAATTTTGATGGTATTTCTTCATATTGTGATTATTTTCATATATAAAATTGTAAAATTTTAATGTTCAACAGCCAATGATAAAGAAAGCTAAGGATAAACAAAGTTATAAGTTGATAAAATTTTACTCTTTTTTTATGTTTAGTTGTTTTGGACTACTACTTCATATCATCATGTGTGTGTGTGTGTGTGTTTGTGTATGTATATATATTTTTAATTTTTTTCCGCATAAAATTTTTATTTTCCATTTCGAACCAAATTTAACTTGATATTTTGACCCGATCCAATCCCATTCGAATATCTTCGAATCGAATCGGGTCGGGTTACAGGTTCGGATTAAGTTCGGATAAATTTTTGGCCAACCCGACCAATTTGAAACTTGATCGAATTGATCCAAACCCGATTTTGTCCACCCCTAATTCAAACAAAGAGAGATTTGAAGGGCAAAACAATGGCTTAAAGTGGCTGTAAGTTTTTCTTTTTCTTTAAAAATCAATCTTTTTATTTACATATAAGATATTGTTTTGCCAGCATGGTGATTATGAATTGGGGCTTTATGTTACAGAGAAATACTGCTACAATAAATAGCATGATGGCAGTAGTATGGACATTTCTAGAAAATCGTACTACTAATTTTGATATTTTGATGCTTTTGAATACACTGCTATGACAATGCGGTATATATATGTAATTACAGCCCAATTATAGACTTTAAAAAACTAGGATGTAGTATGTGTGCTCATGTTTTTATTAGAATTATTAATTTTATAATTTTATTAATTATTAGGCTAAATTACTATTTTTTAAGGGTTGTTATAGTTAATATTTGGTTTGTAATCCCTGGTCAAAGAAGCTGAAAAGCCAAAATGTAGCATGTTGTCGGTGATGGTGAATATTGACTGCAACAACATAAGTGTAATATTTTGTTGAACTAAAAATACATATCACTAATTTTAATACATAAGCTTCTTTGGTACATGGAAGTTCTTCATTCAGCTATTTAATTTAATTTCTACTACTTTCTCGCCGCATACTTTAGTTATGAGCAACATTAAGCATATACATCATGCAAAGTACCAGCATGAACAAGATAATATGCAGCAGTCTAATTATTAAATCTGATTTTACAACAAGCTTATTAATTCCCATCTCCAGCATCTTCTTGTCTTTAACTCCTATATCATCATCACCTTCCAAATCGTCATGCAACTTTTGCAATCCTTTTATAACTACCCTATACTCGTACATACTTGGTTTCCACAATCTGAAGAAATTACAGCCTTTATTGTCGCAATGTAGTACAACTTCTTATAATTTGCAGCAAACTCTGAAATGTATATAGATGCATGTTTACTGCAATCTCTACATGCTTGTTTCTGAACTTGAACACCTTCCCATTGATCTCTAATTTCCCTTTTTCATCTTCATCTTTGTCTTCGACATCAAACCAACCACCTCTTGAAGACAACATACCTATTATTATTTTTTGATTTTTTGGTTATGTCATGCTTGTGATTTTGCTAAGTATAAACCTTGTTCAAATCTATAAAATAATGGTTAATCTGATTTTTGAATTCGAATTGTTATAATCATGGAAAGAGAATGATGATTTCTTTTTTTAAAATGAGTGCTTAAAATCACAGTGCAAATCCTAGCAAAAAAAGTGTTAATTTAATGACATGCCTTGTAATTTTCTTGAATCCCAAGCCTAAATAAGGAACCAATTTTTAAAACTTTTTGACCAAACAAGTAAATATACATTTTTGATATTATAAGCCTAACACTCACACGTTTTTTAACAAAGATGTCACATCAACACCTTTGCAAAACTCAAATGTTCACACAATAACACTGTTAGATAGAATGTTTTGTTTCTCACAAGGATAATCCCATAATTTAGTTAGTCAACCATTTAAAGTAACAACAATTGGGGGGTAAAGTGATGTTTTTGCATCCTTGGTGGTATTTTGAAGATAGTCACTCTAGTAGGGAACACAGTGAAATTTACCCTTTCATTTAAAACATTCTTATTGATTCAAAGTAAGAGTTCAGTGGAGTTTTGTATCATGAGATGACGCATGTGGGGTAGTGGAACATAAACAATGCTTCCTATATTGGATGACTTATCAAAACGATTGCTAATTTTGTGAGGCTAAAGGCTAATTATATGCCTGAATGTTGGGCGAAACAGGGGGATGGGATCATGTGGAGTCAAGGACACAGTAGTGTTGCTGATATGTTTTTGGAATATTGCAATGATTATAAAAATGGGTTTGTGGCTGGCTCAACAGGAATGTGAGAGATGGCTATAATGATAATTTCTTTATAAAGTTGCTCGGGAGGAGTATTGATTAGTTGTGAAATGACTGCAAGGATAGTATGGGAATTAGTTAAGCTTAATTTTGTAGCTACTTAGTAATTGTAAATTATAAGGACATAATAGTAATTATAAATCAAAAATAAATTTAGTGTTAAAACAAATGGAATTTACTAATAAGAAGGATTTATATGTCTTTTTCAAAACGTTAAGGAGTTTTATGTATTTTTCCCCAAATATTAAGGGACTCACTATCTTTTTCCTAAAACTTAACATAGTTGCAACAATTTGACTATTTTGCTCTTGAAATTCAAAAAAAAAAAGGAAATTATTAATCATATACCCTAAGTTTATCATATTATAAAAAATATTAGAAAAGTTTGGAATTTGTTTGATTTTCTACTTTTAGTTTATAATTTGTATGAACTATCCACCAAAACGACAACATTGTTATAGTATTTAACAAAATTTAAGTAAAATGGTCATTTTACTTTTGAATTCAAGTACAGATGACAAAATTTAGATTCACAAAAAAATATGCGGTCCGGATGTGGGTAATATTCCACACGTATTACAAGTGAATTTGTTAGATATATGGATCCGCATAATAATAAATTCAAATATAATTTTAAATTTGATAATTTACTTAATAATATCAAATAAAATCAAATTATAACCAACAGCCAACTATTCAACATCAATTCAACATAAATAACATATGACAACACCATAAATCCACAAATGAAAACTTTACAATATAAATCAAACATTAAAAAAAAATCTAAGGTAAACCAATTTATTACAATATTATCTAATTATTATTATTATTAAGGTAAAAACCCATTTAATCCCTATATTTTAAGATTAATGTCCATTTAGTCCTTATATTTTTAAAAATGCCTCGAAATATCCCTGCCGTTAAAGTGTTGATACCCCTACCTTTACTTTTTATTTCTTTTGGCTTACTTTTACAATATTACCCTTTTATAATAATTTTTTTATTTGGAAATTAATAAAAAGAAAATAATTAAATTACCAATTTAACCCTAAAAATAAAAATAAAATAATTATATTAATATTTTTGCAAGCACCATTTGCACACTTGGTAGTTGCATACAATTTTTTACAATTTAATTTTTGACAATTAAAAATTAATATTTTTTATTTTTTAGGATTAAATTGGTAATTTAATTATTTTCTTTTTATTAATGTCCAAACCAAAAAAATTATTATAAAAGGGTGCTTGCAAAAAAATTAATATAATTATTTTATTTTTATTTTTAGGGTTAAATTGGTAATTTAATTATTTTTTTATTAATGTCCAAAAAAATAATTATAAAAATGATAATATTGTAAAAGTAACTTAAAAGAAATAAAAAAGAATTAGAGGGTATCAATCAATACTTTAACAAAGATGACAGGATGTTTCGATGCATTTTTAAAAATATAAGGACTAAATGAATACTAATCTTAAAATACAGGGACTAAATGGGCTTTTACCCTTATTATTATTATTTTAGCTTCTTTACATATTTTTAAGAGTCAATGAAGATTATAGAGTTAATTATGCTTATACGTATTAAATAAATAATTTAACCTATATATTTTTTAATTTTAATTTAATTATAAAATAATGCGGATATGGATATCCAATTTTTCGGATGCATTTGCATTTTGTTCTAGATCTGGATTCACACAAATCTTAAATTTTGGGCCCCAGATCCTCATTTTATAATATACGAATCCAAAAAAATTTGGATTCAGATCCGGATCCTCTGGATTTTTGTGGATGCAAGTGCCAGGTCCAAATTTTCTTGCTATCCTAAAATTCAGAACCAATTTTGGTTTTTTTAATCATAAATAATAAAAAAATTAACTTTTTTTTAATTATAAAGTTGAATATAAGGATTGGATTAATTAGATGTTTACAAATTAGGAATTTAAGATTAATTTATAGATTTAGTTTGATTATATGAATTTGTGAATTAAATTTTGTTTTTAATGAAGTATGTAGAATTAAGGTTATGTTTGGAAGGTAGGATTAAGTGTAGGATTAGAGTAATTATTGGGATAAAATATTAATACTATGTTTGGCATGCTCACTTGGATTGGATTAATGGACTAAATTTAAATTTTAATCCTAAATTCATGGGATTGCTAATCCTAATTTTTATGTGGGTTTAGTTAGAACTAGATAGATAATGTTAAAAAAATATTTGTCCATTTATAATATCTTCCATAATTTATTACACCATTTTATTTATAACTTAAAAAATATTTATTTATTTATTATTTTTAATTAAGTAATTTATTTTTTATTCATGATTTACTTAAAAAGTTATTAATTAATTTATTATTTGAATAATTTTATTTATTTTATTTAATGAAATGATATATCTCATTCGAAATAACCTATAATTTAAATAATTTATATATCTTTATTATAATTATGACTACCTATATATTCTTACTAGTTTTATTTTTAACAAATTATAATATTTCTTGTTAAATATCTATAAATAGTTGATATTTAAATTCAAAAATTAATGTAAATACTATTTAATTTCATGTAAATTTAATTTAACATAATCCAATCTGATACTATATCAAACATAGGTCAGCACTATTTATAATCCAATCTAATCTAATCCATTCTAATTTAGTCCAATCTTAATAGTTAGTTCAATTCAATCCTGTGTACCAAATATAACCTAAGTATATTAAATTGATTCGGCTTCATTAAAAGCAAAACGAACGTCCAACAATATCCATCTATTCCTCATTGTAAATAAACAAATATTAAACTCAATGTTATGAGAAATTTGAAAACATCTGAATTTAATTTTTTTTCTTCACTTTGAAAGTGAATTTAATTAAAATCTGAATGAGCGGTAAAGAGGACATTTAGTTGTGTGTTTAACGAATCAATAGTTCGAAAACTAATGTTTTGACAAAAATACCCCTTTTGAAAGAGTTTTACTTTTATTTGTGCTCTGACGTGAAATGTCTACTTTGCCCCTGGGATGATTGGAGTTAACTTATGACAAGCCCAATTTAGAGACCAACAGGCCCATAAAAAAAAAACGACAAAGCAAAAACCACAAAAGACAACCAACTTCGAACAATGTGCAATTGCAAATGTGATTCAACCAACAAAATCCTAAATTTTGTTTTCCACTTTGTCTTTCTTTGTTTTTCCAATATCCAACCAAACCGTCGATATTTTCCTGGGAAAAAAAAAAATCAAACAAAACCAATCAACCCCATGACCCAAAACCCTATTACTGCTGACCGTTAGAGTTATAGGACGATGAGTTCGAGGCATGATCTCTTCTTCTTGAACTCACCCTCTTCATCGATTCTTGATGGAACAACGACAAGGACAACACCACCAGCACCCCACTTCCACTTCCAAGGCAATCGATCCCGAGAATGTCAAAGTCAAAGTCATCGAATGGGAAGATTATGAGCAAGAGCTTGCCCGGTTGTGGAGTCTCTCTTCTGCCCTCAGTCAAGCTAACGACAAGAAACAAACCCTTCAACAAAAGCTACAGTCCCTTATTCAGGTACCCGCTTGTTAGTTTATTGGAAATTCCTTTTTGTCAAATTCAATTATCAAATTATTAGTTTGCAATTGGGCTTGTGTAATTGTGTTAGGGTTTAGCCATTTGAATTAATGAACTATGTGTTTTTTTTTTAATACAGAAATATGTTAGATATTTCTTGAGCTTTAATTGATTAGCCCGCGGGTTAGCGGGCGGAAATGTGGTTGGGCAGGTCAAGGCTGAGTCATTGAAACGATCTAATGAGCTTGAAGAGATGAGAGAGAGACTGGAGGCTAGAAGATTGTTAATGGAGAAAATGTCTATGCGTTCTAAGGTTGAAAAGGAGGATGCTAAAAGCCAGGAGGAGAGACTTAGTATGGAAGTTAGATCTCTATTAGTGGCTGGGACGGCTTTATCTGTTGCGAGGAAAAGATTGCAGGTAAAAATCTTAATTTAATTGAATGTTTGTCTAGATTACCAAATAAATTAGGTATTTCATATGAGATTCGAAGCAATTTGTCTACATTTTCATTTAGTTGTGAAATGCATAGAGACGTTGTTATTGATAATTAGTTTGAATTCAATGCTTATACTGGATCATGAATTGTTAATGTCTTGGACATTGAGGTGAATATATTTCATTGCTACCATAAGTTTGTTAGCCCAAAAACAAAGATGAAATCATGGAGCTGGTACTCATTCCTGCTAGAAGGCAACCAGTAAACCTGATTTCATTATTTGAAAATAATGCTGATGCTACTATACGACTTCTTTAGAGATGCCTTGTGAGTATTTCAGACCGACTTAAAATTTTTTTTGATGAATGAAGTATCAAGTGCTAACTCATTTATGAGTGATGATTATGTGCCTGCTCTGGTGTGGAAGTCATCCTGGATTAGGCTCTATAATATTTCCAGCGGTTTGCAAAGTGTATTTGGCTGAAATGTGACACCTGAGGTGCAACTTGGTCCTTCTATGAATATGATGAAGTCTAGTGAGAATTTTCCTAGGACTCGTAATCGGGGCAATTTATTGTATATCGGTGTAATTGAAAATTTGACCTTTCTTTACTGCAGGAATCAAATAGGTTACTTGCTGGAGAAAAGGGCTATGGTCATCTCCAAAACTTGCAGAAAATGTTACGAATGAGGCAACAATTTATGATTTCACAAGTTTCATTTCTTTATCCTGTAAAGATCTCGGTTGCACCAAAACAAGAGCAAGAGCTTGAATCATTTCCAAGCAGTAATAGATCAGGTAATTTGCAAGTGCATAAATAAGCTCCCTAATGGTAGATATAATAGAAACAAGAAGACCTAGTTTTAGAATTAATATTATATAATAAAATTACCCCTAATGCTAGTTATAATAAAAACAAGAGAACCTAGTTTCACATTTAAGATTATGTAATAAAATTAAGTTTTCTTTTCTTGTATCGGCCACCAACATCATCTGTGCATTAAAATGTTTGCGGGATTCCTTTCTGTCCCCAAGGATTCTACCTTGTACTCCCTGGGAGAAAAAAAGGAGAAAAAAATGATACTCTGTTGCAGGGGCTCTCAATTAGTCTGAATTGGGCTGCTTGCTGTCATTTAAAAATAGTAGGTTTTCATGTTAAATTAGTATTAAGAGTTTTTTTTTTTGGTTCACCTTTTATATTTGGTTCTATCAGGGAATTCTGCTGCTTCTAAACCTGTAAATCCAGGATCCTTGACGATTTTAGGCCTGCATTTGACAATGCTTCCTTTTACAAAGATGAGTCTCTTTACGGATAAGAAGGAGGTTCAGAGGTCTGCAACTGCCTTGGGATATATTGCACATGTGTGTTCTTTCTCTTTGCTAAATATAAATTCTTCAACTCTTATACTATATTGTCTTAGCGGGCATCAAGGATTTATCTATATCTCTGACTTCGATGCATATATAAATACGCACACAGAGACATTATTATAACCATTTTTGGAATAGGAAATCCAAAACAGAACTTATCATTTGATGTCAACTTTTAGATTTTAATAATAACAGGAAATAGGTCCCTATAACTCCTTAGAAATCAGCACCCAAAGAGATCCAAGAAAATGCACTTTATTCCAAAGGAAATTACTGCCTTCCCTTTTAGCAGCTTCATAAATCCTTCTATTCCTGGCCAACCAAATCAACGGAAAAATTGCATGAAAGAAACATGATAAAATTGTTCTGTAAATTACTTCTAAAAAGTTTGATATTTAATGTTTTTGCTGATTTATGTCACTTAGAAAGAATGCACTTCAATAAGTAGTATTATCTATTGATTATTATGGTTGCTGTTAAAGTGTTAATTCAATTGGAATGTACTTAACATGTTAAGCTTCTCTTGTAGGTTGTTTCACTTATTGCTTCCTATTTAGAAGTTCCTTTACG
Organism: Atalantia buxifolia; assembly: GCA_030444775.1. NCBI lineage: Eukaryota > Viridiplantae > Streptophyta > Magnoliopsida > Sapindales > Rutaceae > Atalantia > Atalantia buxifolia. The sequence goes on from CM059839.1 coordinate 14,595,075, forward strand.
GTATCCTCTGCGCTTGGGTGGTTCTCACACATATATTAATGACTATGCTCCTTCAATAGAGCCTACGTCATCTGATTTGTCATCAAATATAGCACTTTCCACAAATATGAAGCCTGCAGAATTTCCTCTCTTTTTAGAAGGTCAAGATGCTACAAGAGCTGCTTATGCTGTGTTCCTGTTAAACAAGGTATTCTTTATTTATATGTTATCTTCCGATCAATATTGCTCGTTGCTCGTGAACGCAAAGTCAATATCCTTTGATGTTTTGCTATTACCTTCAAGACAGTTAAATCTACATTATTTTTCAAGGTTTTGTGTTACTGCTTCGTCATCCACTGTCTAGATTTCAGTATTTGTGTGTGTGTTATTTTCGTGTATCTTCACTGGTGTATGATCTTCTTTGTCTTTTGTTTATTTATTTGGTGTTTATCTTTAGAGGTTGAAGGTGTCTTGTCTTAAAGTCATTGCTTTCTGTGATACGGTGGTTTTTAAATAACAGAAGTGCAATCTAAAGCTCTCAACTTCTGTATGTTGCTAATTGGAATGCAGATAAATAGTTGTGGTAGTGGGAGCTGGGAGTGTCACCCAATGCTGCTTGTTCCTGCAGTGATGCAACTAACTGTAATTGTGAGCAAAATATTGCATGGTTATTGACTACTAGGCATGTGATGCTGCTGAAACAGTTCCAAAATTTACTATTGGCTTAGTCTATGCTAATATATAGCAAAGACTATGTTTGGTCTCTGCATCTGAATTTTTTCAAATATGTTGTATAATATTCTTTGTTCTGCTTTAAGTTACTGTGAACAGTTTTAGAGTTGTGAAAATGTCACTCTTTGTAACATTAAATAGGGAACTTTCAATTTGAGAAACGCAATCAATAGGTCATGGATAGACAACGTAGTAAGATGCACCTGCAGCTTGTGCCTTTTGGGTACTTCATAGAAAGAGAGAGGTTAATTCTATTGGAGAGGTAGGTATGATAAGTTCAAGCATATGTTATCCAATGTTCTTTTCTTTCTATTTCTCTTTCTCTTGTAAATTTTGTGTCGGGCATGCTTTAATTGTCTGGTTACCATCCTAAGATTTTTCTTTATCAATCTTTATATGTTGTGAATACTATCTTGTACATCCATAGTGAATTAATAATCTTTGATTTCCATTTATACTTTTACGTGATCTTGTTTTAGAAGTTTGTTTGCTTAATTGGAATTTGAGATGCATCTGCTTCTCAGTGTGACCTATTTTATATCTTCCTATTATTCCAGGATATAGAGCAGCTTTTAAATTACATTGGTGTTAAGAGTTTAGGACCACGACACGTGCTGGCTAACTTGAAGGAGCTTTTAAGGACCATCCAGTCTCCGGAATACATAGATACATGATATAGTTAGCGAGTAGATCTTGATGGTAACTCGGCAACTTTAGTGTATATGGATTACTTGTATTCTTCTTATACAGGTGCAGATTTTTAGCATAGCACCTTCCATAAAACCGTCAATCAACATCTGATTTTTATTTTTCTTTTCAATTTTATGGGGGAAAATCATTTCCCGATTCTTTGAGTATATTGATGAGATTTGATTGGCTAAGTTCCGTGTTGTGAACCACTCTCTGGAAATATAATTTAATATTGATACAGGTTGATCTTCTTTCGAATTTTTGTTAGTAAATCCGGCTAATTTTGATTCTAAATATCTTGTGTTGTGAACCACTCTTTGGAAATATCATTTAATATTGATCCAGGTTGATCGTCTTTCGAATTTTTGTTAGTAAATCCGGCTAATTTTGAGTCTAAATATCTTGAATTGCAGCACCATAGAGTTGATATGCGTATGTCTTTTCGATGCAATATTTAAAGAAGCAATCATCCGAGGTATTTAAGAGCCAATGATACTACACTTATAAATGATATTACAATCGTATATAATTAGGGATTCACAAGAAGGAAGAGAAAAAAAAAATCATGAATAAAATTGTTTAAAAACTACCTGACCAAATCTTTGGGATGACACTGAATTGCTTGACGTTTTTATCCAAAATGACGTATAAGGTATATAAATAAAATAGTGCTTGACGTTCTTATCCAAAATAACATATAAGGTATATAAATAAAACAACTTAAAAATCATTTGACGAAGTTAGCGTTTGTTTTTTTATCTGAAATTTAAATGAGTCTGAATTTTTTTAAAATTTGAATGAGTCTGAATACGAAAATCTAGATGATATGTTTGTTTTTCTTTTTTTTAATATCTGAATATAAGTCACACTTATTTATTTTTATAATAGAAAATATCTTAAACTTGGTTATTTGACATTTATATCTTTATAAATTAAAACAAAAAAGAAGATTAGATTTTATAGTTTAGGAATTAAATTATTTTATAGAGATATTTTTGGAATATAATATTTACTTCTCATTCAGACATTTTCCTATTAAAATAAAACTCATGAAAATTTATTTTTTCTATTCAGATGTAAATGTCTGAAAATCAGACATAAGTTCCCAAAAACAAACAAGTAAATTTTAAAAAAATCTAAAATTAATAAAATTTCATATTTCAAACATTTAACAAACATCCTCTAAATCTTTAGAGTAAAATTACTTAAAACTATTTGATAAAATCCTTGACTTGAATGATATAATCTTTATCATGTATGTGATTTCTTTAGTCCAGAACAAATGAAGATAATGTTCACAGTCAAGGTTTCTGCCAAACAAGAAGTCTCATCTATAGGTGTTTTCACATCAAGCCAACAGATGACGTTTCCATTTATATCTGTTTCAGAACTGAAAAACAGACGAATTATTTCCTTCTAATTATTATTGTTGTTAAAAATCATACATCAAAGATGGGCATCTCATCAAAGGCAAACTTGATACCAACTACACAATGTGTCCATTTTTTCGCTAAGTTTATGCACCCAATTCCCTGGGAATCTAGGAATTGCTTCTTCTTGAACTCGAGATGTTGGATTCCTATTCTCCACTACACCATTTTGACCATTAAACAAGTTTCTACTACTTTCAATGCCTTTATTACTGTCAAACTCCATTGGAGTCTCTGGTTTTACCTTTATGTTTATCGGTTTCCCAAGCTTTGATTTATCTTCCATTATTGCAATCTCAAGAGCCTTTTTACATACAGGGAAACCCTGATCATCCCAAGCCTCCAAAATCACACCAGAGCCGAGGCATCTTCTTCCCTGATAGAAGGCTGCAAACTGGCCGGCTCCTAGGCCTTGATCATCTTCCGATAACTGGACAACGGCAATGTCCTCACCACCATCTTCACAATGTTCAATCGTCAAACTGCAATTGTAGAAACCAGGACCATGTCTGACCTCAAAAGTTCCATCACAAAACCGGGCTTACAGTGAGTCAGTTACTACCATCAAGGACTAGGGCAATAAAGCATCATAATTGCAAGCATCTGCAAAGGCTGTCATAATCAACAAGACCATGATACTCATGTAACAAATAGTCCACATTTGATGCGTTTTAATAAAGTGGTAATCTTTTCCTAGAATACCTATCACACCATTAATATCCATGTTTACTTTAGTTTTACAGAATGGCCTAGCATACAACACATTCAAGAAAAGGGTAATTTTTTAAAAACCTCCCTCGAGGTTTGAGGCAGTTGCAAGTAGATGGTGAAAATCGGTTTATTTGTAAACATTCCCATACATTTTTGTTCCGTTTAATACTCGTTTAGGTAGCTGGAGGCATTTATGACAATTCTTGAGAGAACCAAAAGTGTTGCAACATTTGTTGCCTCCAGCACAGTACCTGAGACTTGTCTTTTTAGTCCCCATGCTCATCCAAATTTCTTGGGGTTTCAAAAGCCTTTGATTGAGGACCAGTTTGAAAATATTGTAACTTTTAAAATAATTGATGTTAGCTATGTTGTAAAAATAATCAGCTGTGAAGAGAATCAGTTAAGTGTTTGGTAAATTTTATTTTCAAAAGTACTGTAAGTTTTGAAAGCAGTTATAGACGTTTGGTAAATTTTAGTGTTAAACTGCTGAGAGAAAATAAATGATTAAAATGTACATAATATAAGATAAAATTTATTTATACATATAAAAATATGTACATATAATATTTTTAATTGTGTATTATAATAATATTTACTAAAAATAAAATTTATAATATATTGATTTTACCTTTTTATTTTTTTTATCTTAAAAAATTAATAATTAAATTAATAATATAGTGAAACAAAATTAATAATAATTCTTTTTCTCAAATTGATATTAATAAATTGATATTGATGAATTATAATAAAAATTTATTAAAATATTTATTTTGTTTCTAATTTGAATAAGAATGATTTTGGGTTTAGGTAATAATTTTAAGGATATTTATGAAATTGTATTAAAAAATAAAATTAATTCTCAAAATCAGAATCTAAAAGTTATTCCTTCGCTGCTTTTCAAAATCAGCTGTAGTAGGGGTTGATTTTGACAAAAGTGATTTTAATTTTTTTTTACCAAACACTAAAATCAGCTTTTAAATTTTCAAAATCACTTTTAGACCTTCTAAAAGCAATCCCAAACGGACCCTGAATGTGTTGAGCTCATTGTTAGCAAAGCTTGAATTGTTGGACCAAGCTCATTGTTAGCAAAGCTTGAATTGTTGGACCATTAACGCTTGACCTACAAAGACATATTTGTTGAATCTAATTAAAGAGAAGCTATTGACTGCGCTGATTGTTCTACTAAACCCTTTGAACTGCTGGGGTTACAGAGAATCATTTCAAGTAATGAAAAAACATTTGATTTGAGCACCAAATCTTGCAACTCGCGATTGAACCCTTGCGAGACTCGGTCCTCGAACTGAGTCAACAGCTTCACCAAGTCATCCTCGTTGCCACCATCTGCATCCAGATCTTTCAAAGCCTTTGTGAGTCTCTCGACATGCTCTTGAGTTGAGACCCGCTGAGTCAAGAAGCTTTTGAGGCTATTATGACCGTACTATCTATGGAGGGTTTTGACGAGGGTTTTGAGGTCAGCGATGTGTTGAGAGAGAGTAGGGAAATGTGGGTCCTTGGAGAGGAGGGCATCGGATTCGGTCTCGAGCTTGAGCAGAGCTACTGGCGAATGAGTTGAACTCAGCCGATTTGGAGCTAGGGTGGCTTGGAGGTTGACTTCTCAACTGAGGCTTGCTTAAGAGCTTCTAGAACGTTGAGCACTCGTGGAGGTTGTTCCTACCCCGATGGGTCTTCCATAATCACAACTCCTTTCCTTTGATTTTGTGCTGTTTTGATTGTTCACGGAGTTACGTGAAATAAAGGTAATGACCACTCACTGAATCATTGTAAAGCAACCGACCGACCAACCAATTTGTCCTGAGGCTTGAAATTTCCCTGCTGATCTTTAAGCAGCATCAGGTATACAAACAATCATTAGGGTAATATCGTCTTTTCAAAGTCAACCAACTGTCAACTAAAAATTTAACTAACGGTGAGGGAGTGCTTACAAATAAATCTATTTTCGTCATCTACTTGCAACTGCCTCAAACTTCAGGGGAGGTTTTTAAAAAATTACCCTTCAAGAAAATGTGTCAAAAGAGTTTAGACCAGTTGATCAATAACTGAAATTGTTCCTTGAAGGGATTATGCGGGGTGTTATCTGAGATCACAACTGCTTTCTCTTAACCAGAAGGGAAAAAAAGAGTGACTGTCTGGAATATTGAAACAGAAATTAGTGCAGATAAATCATGAGAAGAATTCATCCCTACCTTACACTGAAGCTGACTGATCTTCTCTGGAGGCAATCCACTGAACCATTTCAAAGTGCCAGCACGAAATAGGTGTGGTTTCTTGTCAAATGAATAGTAATTTCTTGACACAAACACTACATTGTTCTCAATATCCTTCTCAACAACATACCTGTAAACAATGTACAACAACCCTTATGCAGTGAAACTGAAGAACAACAAAACAAGGAAGAAAACAAAAGATCCTAATCAGCGACAACCAATAGTCAAAATATTGATAAGAAGATAGCAAAATATATATTCAAATGAGTTATCTAAAGAATGAAAGAAGTTACTGATTGCTTCAATTTTAGCAACTGTCATTTAAGAGGATCATACCCCAGAAAAATAATATAGACACTTACTTAAAAAAAATATATATACTCTTTGGTAATAAGAAAGAGTGACAGCATACCAGGGTCCTCCAAGGAGACCTAGTTCTTGGCGTTGACCAATTGTGTAGAACCAAAATCCCCGATGTTTTCCGAGGAAGTCCCTTGTCTCAGCTTCCAATATGATACCTTCCACTACCCAATGTGTCTAGCAACAAATTCACTAAATTTTATCTACAGAAAATTAGTTGTCAGATGCAGTCACAAATTACAAGCTCATCTTTATGCACGTGGAAGGTATAAACATTTTTACGTAAAAGTTATGATGAGGGGGTTGACTTCTGTGGAATAGTGTACAATTCCTTGCATTTATGGGCATCAGTGCCTTACAAATCAAGACATAGGTTCATTTTTTTTTATTATGTTTTGTGTTCTTCTTTGCTGATTGTTTGAATGAAATGTTTTGGTGCTTTGTGATTTATAATATTTTGACCTTTATATGAAAATTAGAGAGCTTTATCATTAAGAGGATAACATCAAGAAAAAATAATAATAATTATAATAGTTATAATAGTAAAGGTAATATGCTCAAACAGGTTCAGAAACTATTATACTATATAGTGCTGTAGAAATTGGATTATAACTTAAATCTAGAAGAATTTTGTCTAAAAACAACAGCTTGCAGAGCCTACCTTCCCCAGGAAGCAGATTCCTTGTGAATCCTTTCTATCCTTGTTAGGCAGATAAAATTTTGTAGCAAGCTTGCGAGCTTCTTCCTGCCGATAATTTGGTAGAGAGAATTTACAACAATAGAACTGAAAAAGAAAAGAAAAGCACGTGTATGCAAAACTTCTGCACAATGGTAAGTAAAAACTAGGACATCTAATCTGCCTACAAGGTAACTACATTGATAAAATTCATCATTTGCCACAAGGGAAGAGAATCCCCATCTAAGTCCTGGATTCACATTTTAAATATGTGAAATTCAATGGTAATTGCACTAACATGGTTTGCATATTCTAAGGATTTCAGCCCTAGACTTGGAAGATGGACAGCTCTAGCAAGCATTCAATAGACTCAGCACATACGGCACTATTATGAGATTTTTTTTCCAATCCAATTCTCATTTCAATCACAATGAAGGTACGTGTGCGTGTGTGCATGTGTGTGTGTATTTGTCCTTCTCAAATGAGGCTATCCCCGCCACTTAAATACAAAATAAACACAGATTTCAATGCATTGGAAACTGTATTTTTTCGATTGTTAGTGGCATCGTCACTTTTTTAAAATGTCAGTGTCCTCATTGAAGAATTACTCTCTCTCTCTATCTCTCTCTGACTATATATATAGATATATATATAAAATAAGGGATCCCTTACTTTCAAGTAAGGGATCCCTTATTGGAATATTACTTTATATCATAGGAACAAGCCTGGACAAGAAAAGCCTCAGGATCTTTTGGGAACAATCCATTGTCAACACTCACACAAATAAGGAAGAAAATGAAAAGTTATGAAAAAATGTGGGACCTGGGCATCGCAAACTATCCCAACACAGGGCCTTACATTTAACTCTTTCACAACCACACTCTATAATACTCACTCACCACTTCAAATGCCACATTACTAGCAACTGCTCAATTTCATTAAATATGAAATAAATCACATGTAAATTGATATTAATAAGGCAACATAAAGGTTTCATTGCAATGAAACTAGGTATTGTTAACCTTGGGTATAGTACCAAGTGGGAAAATAAGTCGTCTAAGCTGGGCCTGTGACAGATGTGAAAGGAAGTACGTTTGATCCTTGACCTACAAAAATTTAAAAGGATAAATTTACCAAATACTGGAATAGATGCAGGTTGAAGAACTAGTACGCTATACAAGCATGACATATAAGCTCCACCATGAATGCAGAATGAATAAGCTTACTGTAGGATGCACAATCAAATCATTCAACTTTTCAACGGTATAACATCATTAGAAAATTAAAAAAGAAAATAAAAATTATAGAACTATATATCAAATCAGGATGGAATCTGTTTAAATCTCAATCCTATGACTGGCCATAGATTATGAAAAAAGAGATTTGAAAAGGATAAACAAATTGGGGATGAATTCATGGTGCCTATGGGCTTTTCATATTTAAGTGACAATCACTATTTTTTATGTGAATAATGGTCATAATATCTAATAAGAGCATTTATAAAAGCAAACGCTTCAGCAGAATTCCTTAGAAAAACATGCCAAATGGAAACAATCGAGTCGCCAATACAGGAGAGAAATATGAAAGCACAAATGTTTATCCAGAATAAGCAACTTGTCTTTTGATAATTCTAAACAGAAGGCTTATCCTTATGATCTGCAGATGAGTGCACAACATTGGCATAACGCCCAGAAGCAACGTCATCAAATTCCATACTGCTGATGGCATCCATGAACACACCTGAACAGTTAAAAATGACATAATTTGAAGAAGCAAGAATAAATCATTGGATTTAGTAGAACCCTTCAAGTTAAGCTGATACATACCAAATTTTATTCTTGTATTACAAAGGACATCTGGGTTGGGTGTACAGTCGCATCGGTATTCTTCAATAATGTAGGATACCTGAACAGAAGACCAGATGCATTCATACAAGACTGAAAATTAGCTTTCCTGACCTTTTCTAAATCTCACCGAATAAGATGGCAATAAGGAAGATCAATAACATAAAAGATAGTTTGAATTAATTTTCTTAAGGTACACAAGAAAATATTAACGAGTTCCTGATTGAATAGAGCAATCAATAAAAATAAATCGAAGAAGCTACATTAAAGGGGCAATACATACCACATTTTTTCAGTATTCATCTGTTAAAAGTACTTCTAGTGGTACATCAACCTGAACGAAAACATAGGTCGTTTAATTTCAGTTGTGAAGGTGTTCTGTCTGCAATACCTATAACAATAAGATCAAGACAAAATTTTGCAAATCATAAATAAGAACTAGATACTTTTATAAAATCATGAAGGTAAAGAGCTAGTATTGCATAATAAATAAGAAAACGAAAAATGAAGAAGCTTCGTTGGACTAGAAAACAATAAATGTAAGTCATACTTCCTCGTTAATCACCCCGACACCGCCAAAAAAAAAATGAAAAATGAAAATCCAAATCTTGATTCCTAAATCATTTTAAACTGCACATGTGTTTCAAAGCAATTCAAAATTTATAGCTTAGGGGTAAAACAATTGAAAATGAGAAGGGCAACCTCATCATAAACAGCTTTTGCATACTTCATATCTTCTTCGCATGGGCATTTGGTCCAAAAGTTCTCGAATTCTTCCTACACAAAACGAGGAATTAGAAACAGCCTGCTCTACTGTCTCATAGACTACAAGATCTAATATTTTTAGGGTAGTATCATTTGTTGAAAAGAAACAACTGCTTCCATGCATAGACCAATTTTAATACATTGGAGAGGAATATTGACAAACATTTTGAACATAAATATATTTTCAATATGCCGTCAAAGAACCAAAACTAAAACCATGCAGAAGTTCAAATGATGGCTCAAACAATTGCGACATTAATCATAAAAAAACCTCAAAAAATAGCGACAGAAATCATCAAAAGAAAAACAACTTTCTATTTAAAAAATTCAAAATTCTAACATTCTACACCCAATTTCAGCTTAACTTCGCAGAGAATTCATATTACCAAAACTGAGTCACAACACACACACACACACACAACAAATCGCCATAAGAGTATTGATTATCCCATTATTTGAAAAAAATTTCAAACTTTCAACAAATTCAAATGATGGAAGTATTTCTCCAACACTGCTTCACCAATAAACATTAACATGCTCAATCTCCAAATAAATCACACACGCAAGCATATACACTAATACACTTGAATCATAAAGTAATCAAAAGGTGAAAGAGTAAGACATACTTGAAACCAAATTTTGAGGTAAAAGGCTATGCAAGAATGACCAGCAGCATGAAGAAGTCTAAGTGCAACACTGCTATCAACGCCGCCGCTCAAAAGAACAGCAACCTTAAGGCCCTTTTGATGGGGCATGCAGCAAGAGAGATAGTGGGGTTCAATTTCAACACTAACATTCGAATTAGCATTGTGTTGTAAAGCGTGTGAGCTGGGTAGATGTTGACAGAGAGGAAGAGTTAAGGAAGATTAGTTTTTGGTTACGAGAGTGAAGAAGGGTTCTAGGTTTTGGAGAAGAGAGAGAAAGGAAGGGCTTAAGGTGAGAAATTAGGGGAGACATTGGTGGTGACTGGTTTTGATGTCAGTCTCTGTTCGGTACTTCAGATTGTAGGATAATAGACACTCAAGAGGGTGGTAAAATGCGGATCCGGATCCGGATCCGTATATGGCCACATCTGCATAGTGCATCCATATCGGCAAAAAGGTGTACGGATTTGGATGCAACGAATTCTTTAGATATGGGAATCTGTCTAATACTAATGCTGCGTTTACTAAATTGGAATCGAAATAGACAGCAATAGAAATGAACTGGAATGGGAATAAAGAATGGAAATCAAATTAAGTTGTTTACTTGAACTATAGGAATCGAAATGGGAATGAGCTGAATTGCCATTAATGTGTTTACTTTGTTTTGAATCGGAATCGGAATGAGTTAGATTGTAACAAATTACTAAAAAGTACTTAATGGATTATTGTCATAATAATAATAATAATTATTAACTAATATATTAATTAATTGTAAAATTTTATTAATTAACTAATAATATTAATATTAATTAATTATTATAAAAATATATTAACTAATAATATTAATATTAATTAATTAATTATAATAATATATTAATTATTGTGATTATTCATTCAAAAATTATAATTATTAATAATTATTGTTAAAAATATATTAATATATTCATTAGTAGTAATAATTATATTATTTAATTAATAATATATATATATGAATTAATTATAATAATAATATATTAATTAATTAAAATAATAATATATTAATTATTATGATTATTTACTCGAGAACTATAACTATTAATATATTATTGTTAATAATATATTATTATATTAATTAATAATAATATATGAATTAATTATAATAATTATATTAATAACTATTATAATAATACATTAATTAATTACAATAATAATATATTAATTATTGTGATTATTTATTCAAAAATTATAATTATTAATAATTATTGTTAATAATATATTAATAAGTAGTAATAATTATATTATTTAATTAATTATAATATATGAACTAATTATAATAATTATATTAATAATTATTATAACAGTATATTAATTAATTAATTATAATAAAAATAACAATAAATTAATTATTGTGATTGGTTTTTCAAAAACTATAATTATTAATAATTATTGTTTAATATATTAATATATTAATTAATAGTAATAATTATATTAATTAATTAAATAATAATAATAATATATGAATTAATTATAATAATTATATTAATAATTATTATAACAGTTAATTAATTAATTATAACAACAATAACAATAAATTAATTATTGTGATTATTTATTCAAAAATTATAATTATTTATAATTATATGTTAATATATTAATTAAAGTAATAATTATATTAATTAATTAATAATAATATATGAATTAATTATAGTAATAATATTAATAATTACTATAATAACATATTAATTAATAAACTATAATAATAATATATTAATTATTGTGATTATTTGTTCAATAACTATAATTATTAATAATTACATTTAATATTATATTAATATATTAATTAATCATAATAAGTAATTAATTAATTAATTATAATAATATATTAATTAATTAATTAATTAATTATAATAATATATTAATTAATTAATTAATTAATTATAATAATATATTAATTAAATAGAATTTAGGACAAAGTGGGCATTTTTTATTTTGGGGGAGGGCAAAATGGGAATTCCCGGGAATGGGAGATTGATTCCACCTCCCCCATGGGAATCAATCTCTCATTCCTCATTCCCAAATAGTTGTGGGCCCCACCATTCTGATTCTCGCTTCATTTTTGCGAAGTAAACGCGTCAATCATTCTGATTCCGGATTCCGATTCCCCAATCCGGTAAGTAAACGCACCATAAATTTAAATATAAAAAATCAATGTATCGATGTAATAAAAATAAATAAAATCTAGCCATAATTCAACATTTAGAATAACATATAATTAACTCCATAAACTCACAAATAAAAATTCACAATATAAATCAAACATTAAGAATAATATAAATCCAATTGTCCAACAGTTCAAGTCTGATGTTAGCACAAATCTGCAAATAAAACATCACAAACGCACATAAATTCCAAGCTGGTGTGCTTTACTTTTAGGGTTATGTTAGATTTTTAACTTTAATATTAGCATCTGGATTTAGATTTTCTAAAATGCCCATTTAAATTTTTTCGAATTCAAATCTTCCGAACTTTTACGAGCCAAACTCAGATATTTGTTTGCCATCCCTACTCAAAATATTGAACATAATAAATTAAGTTAGTTTTAGTTGGTTACGTAATTAGTACAATCGTGACAAATAAATGATAGGAGGATTATGCCTACAATCCCGTTAAGAAGTTTTTTAAGTAATTTATTTATCCTAATGATAATAATAGTCATAGAGTGGTTTGCAAAATGAAATATAGGTAAGATGACACAATTATTTATTTAGTTATCTAAGCATAGTATATTGGTAATTTAAGGCTCTCGTCACTTACAAACTAAGAGATTTTATTAATCAGCCTTTCTTGTGTCACGTAAATAATATAGGAATTCTTGAATCCAAGAATTTTAAAAAAAGTTTTTCATCACATAGTATATAATCACTTAGAATAACGAAGCTAGTAAGGATTTAATTCAAATTAATTCATATCGTGCGAATTAATTATACATTTAGGCTTTCATAAAGAGATTATTATATATTTATGTTAGTCTTAACGTTTATAAACTTGGCTATAAAGAAGAAAAGAGCCAGCTTACCTATAGGACGAAAAAATGTTTAGCTTCCTTGGAGAGAAAAGGCAAGATATGGATACAATATGGCTTTCGTTCATCACATGATCTCCACATTATTTGCTCTTCTTGTACAATTTTGACATGTCCGTAAACGGCCTAAAGTCACTAAAACCCACACTCAGTTTCAAACAACTAAACCAAATCCATGCCCAAATCATTAAAATTCCTCAACCCCACATCTTAAACACATTGCTAAAACTTCTAACACAATCATCCACCCCACAAAATGCAATTCCCCTCTACAACAAAATGCTCAACTGCCCATCTTCATATAATCACTACACCTTCACTCAAGCCTTAAAGGCATGTTCCTTAGCCCATGCACACCAAAAAGGCCTAGAGATTCATGCCCATGTCATAAAATATGGCCATTTGCATGATATATTCATCCAGAACTCATTGCTTCATTTTTACGTAACTGTAAAAGATATTTTTTCTGCCCATGAAATTTTTAACTCTGTAGTTTTCCCAGATGTTGTTTCCTGGACTACTATCATTTCTGGGCTTTCTAAATGTGGTTTTCATAAAGAAGCCATTGATATGTTTTGTGGGATAGATGTTAAGCCTAATGCTAATACACTTGTTAGTGTTTTATCTGCTTGTTCTAGTTTAGGGTCCCGTAAGTTAGGCAAAGCTATTCATGCACATAGCTTGAGGAATTTGAATGAAAATAACATTATTTTGGATAATGCAATATTGGATTTTTATGTAAGATGTGGGTCACTGGCGAGTTGTGGTTACTTGTTTGTGAAAATGCCTAAGAGAGATGTGGTTTCTTGGACTACGATGATAGGAGGTTATGCAGAAAGAGGATTTTGTGAAGAAGCAGTGAGTGTTTTTCAAGAAATGGAGAAAACAAAGGAAGCTGAGCCTAATGAGGCTACTCTTGTCAATGTATTGTCAGCATGTTCATCGATTAGTGCATTGAGTTTTGGTCAGTGTGTGCATTCCTATATAAGCACTCGATATGATCTTTCTGCGAGCAATCTTGTGGGGAACGCTGTGATTAACATGTATGTTAAATGTGGTGATGTGGGTATAGCAATTCAAGTCTTTAATATGCTTGCATACAAGGATACGATCTCATGGAGTACTGTAATTAGTGGCTTGGCCATGAACGGCTGTGGCAGGCAAGCTTTGCAGCTCTTTTCTTTGATGATCATTAATGGGGTTTTTCCTGATGATGTAACCTTCGTTGCATTGATATCCGCATGTAGTCATGGTGGCCTGGTTGATCAAGGATTGATACTTTTTAAAGCTATGAGCACTGTTTACGAGATTGTGCCCCAAATGCAGCATTATGCTTGTGCTGTTGATATGTATGGCAGAGCTGGACTCTTGGAGGAAGCAGAGGCTTTCATTAGCAAGATGCCAATCGAAGCTCAGTGGTCAGTTTGGGCAGCTTTACTGAATGCTTGTAGAATTCATCGGAATGATGGGATGTTTGATCGAATCATGCAAGAGCTTGTCAACAAGAAGGGGGTTAGCGTTGGGACTTTTGCATTAATGTCAAACACTCTTGCTGGTGCTGATAGATGGGAGGATGCTAATAAGATCCGTGGTGAGATAAGACGCATGGGGTTGAAGAAAACGACAGGCTGTAGTTGGATTGAAGTGAATCCATATATCTTTTAAGAGGAAAGGATATCATTCGAAAAAATCAAAAACATGTGAAATGCTTACCACGGTGAAGAAAGCCTATTTACAAGATTCTGTTTGGTGCTGAAAAGAATGTTAGCCAATGGCTACTTGTAAACAAGCATTCTCCAAACTCGATTCATGATCAATAGTTCCCTTTTTCAATTGTGTTGTTAGTGAGCATAAATTGGCACAACACCTGGTCCAACTCTTCACCATCTCATCCCTTCTTTTTGATCCATGCCATTGACCCATCCCCGTACAGACTCGTCATATATGATACATTTTGCTTCTAACTTTGCTCGACTGGGCTGTAATTTGCAAATTGTTTGATAACCAGAAAAGAATTATCATCTATTGGCAGAAATTAGAGACACTATGCAATTATAAAACAAAGATGTAAACTCGGGTTAAATCCTTATCTCAAACAAATAAAAACAGTAAGGTAATAACCTTCAGAGATTCAAAATTGCTCTTAACAACATTTTTAGCTCCACCCAAAATCTCTTGACGGTTCAGCAAACAGCAACTACAGTACATAGACGTATACTCAGGTCAAATCTTCATCTTTTTTTTTAATCCCCCCCCCCCCCCCCACACAAAAAAAAACAAATAAAAAAAACAGTAAGGTAACAACTGCTCAGATTACATCATAACCCAAAATAATGTCCCAGATTCAAAATCGCCCTAGCAACAACATTTTTAGAAAGAGGAAAAGGAAAACTCCTCCACTCAAAATCTCTAGACAGTTCAGTCAATGGCAAGTATGATTCCATTATATGTGCACCGCTGCAACACAGAAACCATTCTCCATAATAAGGGAAGCCATATTGATTGCTCAAAAGTTTCAATCCAGCGATGCAATACATAGACCATTGTTCTCTGCAAGAAAATAAGCAATATTAATTGCTAAGATGACCCCAAAAAAAAAAAATTGCAATTACAAAGAAAACCTCTAAAAAGGACTGAAAGGAAATGAAAACAGGACTACTTCGATGGTTTTTATATGAAGTGGATTTAAGAACCACTGAGGGGGTTAAAGTCCATTGACTTATATAAATTTCATTTATTCTCTTAGTTATTCATTGTTGTCCGAGCAACTCACCCACCAAAGACTATCTCATAAATAGAAAAGAATGCACATTTCACGTCCATTGACATCGACCAAAAGGAGTTCAAAAAGTAGCTGCAAGAAGTCTACAGATAATTTCCATGAAATAATCAACTAAGATAAACCAACATAGAGCATTTTCAAAACAATGAAAATCAACAAGGGGCAGAATATTAAAGGAAAATGCATCTCCAAAAAATATGCGGTAGTATGACTAGGTAAAAATCCTCAAATTGTCAATTCTATCAACCATGTGATGTCTCAACAATCAACCCCAAAAGAAATAAAATTAGGAAGGATTAACATACACATTTAAGATTGTAAACAAAAAGGTGCACTCATGTGTATTCTAGTAATGAAAGAAGGGCTCAACGCCCACTAAATAAAAACTGCTTGTCAGGCAACTGCAAATTTTCATTCTCATCTAATAATCACAGAAACAGCAAACAACAGAAAATCAAACAAATTCTAATGGCTAAAGGTGATTGGCATATCAAACATTTTCTCATTTACAAACATACATAACAAAAACTCATATGGAACAGACACACAGCTAAGCACAGAGAAGAAAAGAAAGATACAAAAGACAAGCTGAAGCAAGTTACCAAAGAGTAGTGCAAGAAATTTACCTTAAACATTTCAACGTCTGTCAGTTTTTCCAATGGAACGTTTTCCAGAGAATAAATGCTTTGGCTTCAGTGTAGGAATAACTCTATCAGCTTCTCCACGACGAGCATCCTTGTTCCTCTTCTTAACAGATTTTTTGCCAAGTTTAATTGCCTTAACCTTTTGAGCAGAATCCTTGAAGCCTTCACCAGGGGCAACTTCACTTGGAGGCCGTGACCTTGACCTTGACCTAGGTCGGGACATTGACCTCAACCTCAACTTCTTGTTAGGTTGATCCATGTCCATATTCATAGCATCACTATTATCCTTGTCTCCCCTGTCAACAGACCTCTCCCTTTTGCGACCCCTAGACTTGCTTCGGGCACGATCAATAGCCTTAGAGGGATCCAATCCCAAAGAGGATAGCTGCCTACCCATTCTCTTCGTTGTAAACTTCTTGTCTTGATCGAACTTTCTTGGTACAGAGGGCCGACTTTCTGCAGTGCTTTTCTTGATCCTGTGCTGTTGGATGAGCAAGCTTTTCTTTTTCCTGATCTCTGCCAACGCTTCTTTCTCTTCTGGTGTCAGCTCCTTGCCATCCATTTCAAAATCATCGTCTTCCTCCTCTTCCTCCCTAAGACCTTCTTCTCGTTCCAGCTCTTCAAGCCTCAATAAGATATCAGGATCAACAAAGTCATACACATTGTGACCATCAAGAATTTCGGGCATTACATCTTCTTTCCATTCTTCATTAGCCAAGATATAATTCTTCTTCAAACTAGCAGAATATACACCAGCTCCACCATTCTCATCCTCCAAGTCTTTCTCAGTTTTCCTCCTCTCCTTCTCAGCTGCTTGCTTAGCTTTAGCTTCCAAAACTGCCTGAGGGATACAAGGTGGTCTTTCCTTCTGGTCACGCGGCTTTGGTATTGCAACATGAAAGCGATTCAAGCAGTCATTTATCTTTTTGGTTTTCATCTTTAATTCTACCCTTTGATTCAATAACCTCTCACAAGCTGCATTCTTCACAGCAGCTACACCATCTTCATTCAAAGTGCTCATTGTCAAAAGCACTCCCTCATCATCACCACCTTCACCTCCCTGACCCATCACAGTCTTCATTGCTTCAGCTTTCATCTCCATGACCAATTTCTTGTCTTCCTCCGAAATCCCATCCAGTGGCTGCAAATCAGTCTTGTTGCAGACAATAATCAAGGGCTTATTCATAAACAGAGACTTAATGCTGTGAAAAAGAGCTGCCTGTTGAGCAATACTGTAACCACACGACCCAGATATGTCTAAGAAGAACAATACGGCAGATCGTAGATGTGCCAGTGCCGTTACACTGCACATTTCAATAATGTTACGATCCTCAAAAGGCCGATCTAAGATCCCTGGAGTATCAATCACTTGATACCTCAGGTACTTATAATCTGTATGACCTACAAAGAGTGACTTTGTAGTAAAAGCATAAGGCTGTACATCCACATCAGCCCTTGTGATCTTGTTCATAAATGAGCTCTTGCCAACGTTAGGGTACCCACAAATCAAGATTGTACGAGTGTTTGGGTCAATTGAAGGCAACCTTGCCATGTGTTGTCTGATCTGTTCTAAATAAGCCAAACTAGGGCCTATTCTCTTCACCACAGTACACATACGGCCAAGAGCAGCAACCTTAAGCGACTTGCAACGATACAATGAATCACCGTACTTCAACAGCTTCACATAGTCTTTAGCAATCTTGCTAATAAGGTTCCTTGCAGTATTTATTTGGCCAAGTGCAAGTTTATAATGATCCTTATTGTAAAGGACATGCAAAAGATCTCCATAAAAAGGATGGATATCATCTAGGCGAGGAAATTCATCTATGATTGTAGATAGCTTCTCATAAAAATTCTGTTGAGTGTATTTCACTTTACGCATGTAAAACTGACGGAGACGAGTAATGGAATACCCTTTGTGAACAACAGTTGGTGTTTGCCGCTGAGTACGAGATAGAATAATGTCGACAATGTCTTTCCCATTGGGTACCACGGTAATCTTCTTAAAGTTATATTGCACCATTTTTTACTATTTTCCTAATAAAACAGATTAAATAAATTCATATCATACAAACGGCAAACGCCTAATCCATATTCAAAACAATAAACGTTTACTCATGACAACAAAATCAAATTCAATAATCTCTAACATTTTTATCATAAATGAAACTGAACCAGTCGATATATTCATGATATTTCCAATGAAATACAAAAATGTATGAAATATAATAACATCTAAAACTCAGAAAACAAAAACATCAGAATTCACTACAGTGCTAACAGAATCAAATCATTCAATATCAAAAAAATAAGGTGAAGTAGAGTGCGGATAAAAAAAAAAGCGCCGTCTGGTGGCAATAGAAAGTGGGGTTATCGCTTACCAGGTGCTGTGGCGGCAGTCGATAGAAAGAGAACAACGAAGAAGAAAGGTTTTGTAAAACCCTATTTTCGTTTATTTTCATGGGGTTTTATAGTTACTGATATTTATAAAATTAACCCTTGAATGTACGTAATTTTCATAAAAGCGCAAACATTTAATTTTCCTTTTAACCCATAAATTTGTTGCTAACTTGCTGTTACATCCTTCATATTTAAAAGAGTAATGAAACAGTGATAAACAGTTTTATATAAATTAGGAAAATTATTATTGTGCCACTTTTATCTTATCTTATGTTTATTTAATTATTACAAAATTTTAATATATTCTCTACACAATTTTTTTTTAAATTTATATTTTGAACTAACACCGTTAAATAATTTAAACGAAATGATAATTTTACTCCTAAATAAATTAAAAGATCTTATAAAAGCTTTGAAAAATAAAAAAATTATAATTATAAAAATACTCTTAAGTTTAATAAAAAATAAATCCCAAAATTAGATTTTTTATTTTTAATAAAAATCTAAATAAAAATTATAATTATAAAAATAATTACAAATTTTTGGGATTTAATAAAAATTCCCTAAATTATTAAAATTTTGGCATTTATTTTTAATAAATAAATTCAGTTATTTTAATAAATTTTGTAAAATTATAATAACTGAATTTATTAAAATAACTGAATTTATTTATTAAAAATAAATGCCAAAATTTTAATAATTTAGGGAATTTTTATTAAATCCCAAAAATTTGCAATTATTTTTAACTGAATTTATAATTTTAACTGAAATAAATTATTAAATCCCAAAATAAATGCCAAAATTTTAACTGAATTTATAATTTTTTGATAAATAAATTTATTAAAATAACTGAATTTATTTATTAAAAATAAATGCCAAAATTTTAATAATTTAGGGAATTTTTATTAAATCCCAAAAATTTGCAATTATTTTTATAATTATAATTTTTATTTAGACTTTTATTAAAAATAAAAATTCTAATTTTGGGATTTATTTTTATTAAATTTATGGGTATTTTTATAATTATAATTATTTTATTTTTCAAAGCTTTTATAAGATAAAATATCTTTTAATTTATTTAGGGGTAAATTTATTATTTTGTTTAAATTATTTAACGGTATTAGTTCAAAATTGACTAGTTGATACAAATTTAAAAAGAAAGGTGTTGCAGAGAACATAAAATGTTAGAATTTTGTGGTGATTAGATGAATATAAAATAAAATAAAGGTGTTGTAATGATAATTTTCCTATAAATTATATTGTACAAATTAATTTGTCGTATTATAATTCGTTCAACTAAAATCAGGGTAAGATCTGCATGATTTATTTTTGTTTTATATTTTTAATTAACCAATTATATATTATCGCATCAGTTTGCATGATGTTGTTTGTATAAATGTTTATGACCTTATAATTATTTTTCTTTATATAATGTATATTTGTTTTAAACTCTTGAATTTCATAATTTACTTTCTTTGTGCATAAGTATATGAAGATAAAATTGAGAACTCTTCATGACTGTGGTGGTGGAATTCTCATTATTTAAAATGTTGTTGTGTCCCACTAAGTAGTTGGATATAAGAAGCGTTTATCTTTTTAACTTAATGAGTTTATTGACTTAATTACAATCAGTAAACTCATATATTTGTTTTCTTTTAATTTAATAAAAATCTTCATTTATTAAGTCATTAAATTATTAAACTCATTTTTTTAGCTTTTTACTTAATATAAAAAGTTTAATCAACATTATTAAAAGATATAATACTTTAAAATATATATATCTAGTTAATTTATTTTTATCCTTACCTGTATAAAACTTATTAATTAGCATTATTATTCATCAATATAACTTGTGATAATGTACTAGTAGATTGTTATTATTATTATTATTTTATATTCTTAAATTTAACATTATTTATCTTTACAAATTTTTACGAATATTTTTCATATAATAGAACATAAACTACAATAACATTGATTAAAATATTCTAATTTATCAAGGGTTGTATTCACTTGAGAGTGATTTATATTATGATAAAATGTTATCTTACTTATGTTTGTTGATATTTTTATTATTTATATAATATTTAAAATTTGTGAGAGCACAAATATAAGGGTGTGCTTGGTGTGTGGTATTACATAGCATTAGTTTGTACACCCAACTTTAGTTGAACAAATCGCATGTTTGGCAATTGATTGAAAAACAGTGAGCATCATTAATCTTTGCCGTTGGGTAGTGTGCTAGTGTGGCAACTGTTGCATTAGTTTTTTTAATAATAATAATAATAATAATAATAATAATAAGTATAAAATTTTTAATTTAATATAATACTATATTATATTTTAATTTTTATTATATTACAAATATAACTAAATAATGCATTATTTAATTATATTGTAATAATTAATATTTAAAATTGATTAATATTTAATATAACTAATAATAAATACTTAATAATATATAAAAATAAAAATATAACATAATATTACATTATTTAAATATATTGTTGTAATTAGTATATAAAAATTTATTATTATTATTTAAAAATTTAATATAACTAATAATAAATGTTCAAATATGAATAAATTTGAACCATATTAATTTGAAATTAATAATATAAATAATAATATAAAATATTATTACATATACTATTGAATTCTTATTTGGATTATTTAGCACAATTTGTATTGTTAGTGAATGTGTTACAACTATTGTATCACTTTATTATTTTGTGATTATCTTGTGGTATGTATAAACTTACTTTTGAACTAATACTGTTGGCTTTAACTATTTATTTATGTTCTTATAATATTTAGAAATTACTTGATTAAATTATTTGCTTCGATCTTTATTTCACTGGTTATATATTTAGAAAATACTGAAAAATAGATGCTATACTTTTGAAAATTTAAGGCTATAAGCTTTAATCTTTATGAAGAATTATGATCTTTTTAACATTTATATTAAAAAAATGTTAGATTTCTAAAATTTAAGAATTCTATATTTAGTGTTTTTCTAAGTACTAATAAATATTATTTTCTAAATATATAATTTAAATTAATCATAAAAAATTAATACAGTACAATGTAGTACTAAACATTGTGTAACATTGTCATAATACAATAGATAGTATAATATATTATACAGTGTGCCAAACGCATCCTAAAAGTACTAGTTTTAAGACAATTTAAAATAAAAAATAAAAAATTTAATATTTAGGGTCATTCTTTAGTGGAGTGACTAAAATTATGACATCAATGCCGTAATAGATGTTAATAATTAGATTTAGATGAAAAATCTCCACTATTAATTCTAAAAAAATAGGTAACCTGTTACTTAAGTATCAGATAATTATCATTTTTTAGTTTAAATTGCAGGTTATATTTACTACTATATGTGATTTACAAAATTAACGTGTTACTTGAAACTTAGTATTGATTTATAAGTTTCATATTATATTTACAGGTTTTTATTTCTCTTACCATTATGAAGATTAGTTTAACACTCCAACATTAATTTACCATTTTTTACTTCAATTTACTACTTCTAAATCTGGATTACAAAATTTTGATTTTATTTCACACTTGATGTTAATTTACAAGTCTTATGTCATTTTTTTAAGTTTTTATTTTTATACAATACTGAAGACCAATTTACCACTACAACAGTAATTTATCCATTTTGCCTTTAATTTACTACTCCTATATATGATTTACAAAATTTTTGTTTCATTTCACATTTAATGTCAATTTACAAGTTTTATTTTATTTTTCTAAGTTTTTTTTTTACAATTTTGAAGAACAATTTACCACTCCAACAGTAATTTACCATTTTTTCCTTTAATTTACTACTTTTATGCGTAGTTTATAAAAATTTTGTTTCATTTCACACTTAATGTCTATTTACAAGTCTTATGTTATTTTTATGAATATTCGTTTCTTTTACTATCTATAAGATCAATTTATCACTCCAAAATTAATCTATCCATTTTCCTTCAACTTACTATTGCTATGTGTGATTTATAAAATTTTTGTTTTATTTCATACTGAATGTCAATCTACAAGACTTATGTCATTTTTCTAAGTTTTGTTTTTTATACAATCCTAAAGACAAATTTACCACTCCAACATTAGTTTACTCATTTTCCTTTTAATTTACTCCTTTTATTTGTGGTTTACAAAATTTTTATTTTAAATTTTTATTTCATTTAAAATTTAGTATCAATTTAAAAGTATTATGACATTTTTCTAATATTTTATTTTTTATACAATCATGGAGACTAATTTGCTACTACAACATTAATTTTTCTCGTTCCTCTTTAATTTACAGCTCCTATGTATATTTTACAAGATTTTTATTTCATTTCACACTTAATGTTAATTTATAAGTCTTATGTCAATTTTTTTAAGTTTTTCTAATAATTCTGAAGACTAATTTACCACTCGAAACATTAATTTACCCTTTTCCCCTTCAATTTACTACTTCTGTGTGTGGTTTATAAAATTTTTGTTTCATTTGATACTTAATGTCAATTTACAATCTTTTGTCATTTTTCTAAGCTTTTTGTTGAGTGCCGGAGAATGATATATTTATAAAGGATAAAATCATCATTTTGCACTCTAAATCTTACTAATAATTTTACTTTTATATATTTAAGTCCTTTAAACTTTGATTGTGTGTGCTTTGTTATAATTTGAGTAATTCACGTATTTCAGGAGTATTTTGGTTATTTCACGATTAACGAGAAATCGAACAGAAGAACAAATAGCATTTTTGAGCTGATAATAACTAAAAACCTTAGGAAAGATGATGAGATTGAGGGCAAAACTGTCACAAGCACATGGAATGAGGCATATTCAGATTCTATTCAAGTTCCCATCGAACCCGTCACAAGAGCTTGAGCAAAGAAATTCAAAGAAGAGCTTAATGGGTTGATTCAAGTAACTTGGGCTCAATCACACATGATAAATGCATAATTCAAGCTCTTGAAGTTTTCAAATAATCACTTCTATGAAATAGGAAGTTGGCTTGCACATTATGGTGGGAAAATATACTCTTTTCCTTTTTAGATACTTTCCTTTTTCTTGAGGAGGCTAGTGGAGAAACAAATCAATTATTTCTCTTTTAATTGCTGAGTTTCCATTTTAATTGACGTAAGACATTTAAGCTCAATTAGGATTCTAATTTAATTTAGTTTCTTTCTTATTCACTTAGATTAGGATTCTGATTCGATTTAGATTTTTTTCCATATTTAGGATTATGATTTGGCTTTGGTTTTGCAATATTAACTAGGTAACCCAAGAGGGGAGTGAATTGGGATTCTAAAAATTTAAACAGTTAAACCTTAATGTAATTTAAACAAAGCAACCAAATTCGAAACAAACAAATTAATGTGCAATGAAAAATAAAGAGATAGAGTAAGAGAGAGTAAATACATGATTTTTACGTGGTTCGGCCAACCGTGCCTACGTCCATGCCTCCAAGCTCACCGGGCCTGAGGATTTCACTAAGTGAGCTTCTAAGGCTTCAACAACTCTTATAATTGACTTTTAAGGCGTTAATAGACCTTTACAACAAAAAATTATCCCCAATCTCTTAATCAAACTGTATCACAACACTTTCAATCACTCAAAAATAAAGATTACAAAAGTGTTTCTATTACACTATGTAAATGAGATACGAACCCCATCAAGAACGGACGCGACCCTATCCAAATTAGTTCCCAAGATCGAATCTAAACCAGGAATAAAATGGAATCTCGACCCAATGCTTATTGAAAGCACGAACCTTGGTATGTAAAGACGCCACAATCAGCTATGGATGGTTTGATTGATAAGTCAAGATATTAAATGCCACAGAAATCCGATAAGTTCAAAGAATTCGTAAAGAACTAAAGAGGATAACTCTCTCACCAATTGCATTAAAAAAAGCTTTTTTGAATTTCTTTGCTCGAGCTCTTGTAACGGGTCCGAGGAGAACTTGAATAGGATCTGAATATACCTCATCCCATGTGCTTGTGATAGTTTTATCCTTAGTCTCATCATTCCCCTCGTCTTGAAGAGGATTTGTCCTCAAATCATCACTTACATCAAAAGGACTCAAATCAGAAACATTAAAAGTAGCACTTACATTGTACTCACTAGGTAAATTCAGTTTGTATGCATTGTCATTGATCCGTTCCAAAACTTGGAATGGGCCATCCCCTCGAGGTAATAACTTAGAATTCCTTCGTTCCGGAAATCGTTCCTTGCGCAAGTGTAACCACACCCAATCGTCAGGTTCAAAGACTAGCTTATATCTTCCTTTGTTGGCTTGTTTAGTATATTGTTCAGTTCTCCGCTCAATGTTGAACTTCGCCCTCTCGTGTATCTGTTTAACAATTTCAGCCTTTTTCTTGCCATCGAAGTTAACATGCTCATGAACAGGTAATGGAGTTAAATCCAATGGGATTAAAGGATTAAAACCATAAACAATTTCAAACGGTGAATACTTAGTAGCAGAATGAATGGAACGATTATAAACAAACTCAACATGAGGTAAACAGTCTTCCCAAGTTTTGATGTTCTTTTTAATGATAGCTCGCAACAGAGTAGATAGAGTTCTATTCACAACTTCTGTTTGACCATCAGTTTAAGGATGACAAGTAGTTGAAAACAACAACTTAGTTCCTAACTTAACCCATAAGGTTTTTCAAAAGTAACTTAAAAACTTAGCATCCCTATCAGAAACAATTGTCCTAGGCATACCATGCAACCTTATAATCTCCTTACATAATAGGTTAGCAACATTAGAAGCATCATCCGTTTTGTGGCATGGAATAAAATTTGCCATCTTTGAAAATCTATCTACAACCACAAAAATTGAGTCTTTTCCTTGTCTAGATCTAGGTAAACCTAGCAAAAAATCAATCGAAACATCAGTCAAATGTGAACTAGGTATTGGCAAAGGGGTGCATAAGCCATAAGGTTGCACTTTCGATTTGGCTTGCCTATAAGTAACGCATTTACCACTAAGTCTTTCAACATCTCGTTTCATATGTGGCTAATAAAAGTACTCCTGTAAAACTGTTAGAGTCTTTACAACTCCAAAATATCCCATTAACCTTCCTCCATGGGATTCTCTCATTAAAAAATCTCTCAAAGAACAGTTAGGCACTCATAATTTATTTTCCCAAAATAAATAGCCATCATGCCTAAAATATTTACCAACTGCGGTCTTTTCACAAGCTTGGTATTCAATACTAAAATCATGGTCATCAGCATACAATTCCTTAATATGTTCAAACCCAAGTAATTTAGCATTAAGTGTTGAGATTAAGACATACCTGCGGGAAAACACATTTGCAACAATGTTTTCCTTACCTTGCTTGTAACAAATGACATATGGAAATGTCTCAATGAATTCTACCCATCGAGCATGTCTCTTGTTCAGTTTGTGTTGGCCTTTAAGGTGTTTCAAAGACTCATGATCGGTGTGAATCACGAACTCCCTTGGCCATAGGTAGTGCTGCCACGTTTCTAATGCTCGAACCAATGCATACAACTCCTTATCGTAAGTAGGGTAGTTTAAGGCTGCCCCACTCAACTTTTCACTAAAGTAAACAATTGGTCATCCTTCCTGCATTAGGACGGCGCCAATACCAATACTTAAAGCATCGCATTCAAATTCAAATGTTTCATTAAAGTTAGGCAAAGACAATAAAGGAGCATTGGTCAGCTTTTGCTTGATTATTTGAATCCAACATCTTTTTTTATTACTTCAGTAAGCGGTGCGGCTAATGTGCTAAAGTCTTTTACAAATCGTCGATAGAAACTAGTAAGCCCATGAAAGCTTCTTACTTTACTTACACTTGTGGGAATCGGTCACTCTTGGATTGCACGTACCTTTTCCTTATCAACCTGTATACCCTATGCACTCACAACAAATCCTAGAAAAACAAGTTTGTCTGTGCAAAAAGTAAACTTCTTCAGATTAGCAAACAACTTTTCTTTTCTAAGTACATCTAAAACAGATTTCAAATGTACTACATGATCATTTATGTTTTTACTACAAATGAGGATATCATCAAAATAAACAACAACAAACTTGCCAATAAAAGCTCGCAAGACATGATTCATAAGTCTCATAAAAGAACTCAGGGCATTAGTTAGACCAAAAGGCATGCTAACCATTCATACAAACCATATTTTGTTTTAAAAACAGTTTTCCATTCATCACCTTCTTTCATTCTAATCTAATGATATCCACTTTTCAAATCGATTTTGTAAAATACACTAGACCTATGTAATTCATCAAGCATGTCATCTAGTCTAGAAATGGGATGTCGATACTTTACCGTTATGTTGTTGATGGCTCGACAATCAACACACATCCTCCACCTTCTATTCTTCTTAGGAACTAATAAAACGGGAACTGCACATGGACTCATGCTTTCTCTCACGTACCCTTTTTCCATCAATTAATTAACCTACTGTTGAAGTTCCTTGGTCTTCTCTGGATTACTCCTATAGGCTGGTCTATTTGGAATGGCTAAACTCGGTACAAAATCAATCTGATGCTCAATCCCTCGGATTGGAGGTAAACCATGTGGTGTTTCCTCAGGTAAGACATCCTCATACTCCTGCAAAAGAAAAGTAATAAAACTAGGCAAAGTAAGGTCAAATTCGTTAGTGTTCAAAAATGCCTCTTTGTACAAAAGTACAATCATCGGTTGATGTGAAAACATCACTTTTTTTTATCTCACTCTCTCTCGCATAGAAATTATTTTGTTTTATATCTGATTTTTGCTCAATGGCCGTATTTTTCTTTGATTTTTCTCTCATATTTTCCTAAGCCTCTTTTTGAATTGCACTCTCTTTTTCTCTTTTTTTCTTTTCCTCACTCTCTCTCTGTAGGCTCACTTGGTCTCCGTAAACCTGCTTTGGCGTCAATGGAACAAGAGTGATGTTGCGTTGATTAAGTACAAATGAATATTTATTGGTGAAGCCATCATGCTTCACACGTCTATCAAATTGCCAAGCCCGCCCAACTAACAAGTGTCCAGCCTGCATTGGCACTACATCACAAAGCATCTTATTTTCATACTTGCCAATTCGAAAAGTCACTAGTACCTGCTTGTTCACTTTCACCTCACCACTGTCACTTAACCATTGTAGTTTGTATGGCCGTAGGTGTTTAAGTGTCAGAAGCCCTAACTTCTCTACCATGATAGTACTAGCAACATTAGTACAACTTCCTCCATCAATAATCATACTACATACTTTGTCTTGAACATAGCACCTAGTATGGAAAATGTTTTCCCGTTGCTGCTTCGTCTTTCTTTACTTGAACACTCAAAACTCTTCTTGCTACTAAAGTCAATTCCCCAGGGGCTACATACTCTTCATCTTCGGCGTCCTCTAACGGCGGCATCTCATTTTCTTCCGTTTCATCTTCAGTTACAATCTCACCATTGTCCTGCAACACCATAACTGTTTTATTCACACATTCACTTGTGTGCCCTCTGCCTTGACATTTAAAACACTTAATATCACGATTCTTAATAGTAGGAGTCACGGTGTTACCTTGTGAATTGTGCTTGGAGTGCTCGATTATTTACTTAGGTGCAGTAGATGCTTGTGGCCTCTCATCTCGTTTCACATAGCTCGACTTTCAAGGAGTGGAACTCGAGCTTGGGGCTACACGAATGTTACCCCTCCTCTTGAGTTGCTGCTCAATCTTGATAGCTTTGTGGACCATCTCCTCAATCTCTACATAATGCTACAACTTAACCTTATCTGCAATCTCTCGATTAAGACCACTTAAGAATCTTGCCATGGTAGCTTCTCAATCCTCCTCCACATTTGCTCTAATCATGGCAATCTCCATTTCTTTATAATAATCCTCAACACTTCCGCTACCCTGTGTAAGACGTTGTAATTTTTAGTACAAGTCTTGATAATAGTGCTTGAAATTCTAGTTGTGCAACCCAAGAGGGGGGGTGAATTGGATTTCTAAAAAATATTGAAATATGAAACAATAACTCACTGTTAATCTAAAAAGAATTTAAAGCAATAACAAATAAATTTATCACACTATATAAATAGATAAGGGAAGAGAGATTCAAACACGAGATTTTTACGTGGTTCGGCCAACCTCGCCTACGTCCACGCCTCCAAGCTTTCCGGGCTAGAGGATTCCACTAAGCAAGCCTCCAAGGCTTCAAATGCTTACAATTGACTTCCTAGGTGTCAATAAACCTTTACAATAAGAGATAATCCCCAATCTCTTAACCCAAGTGTATCCCAACACTTACAATCACTCAAAACAAAAGATTACAAATTGTTTTTCTCTCACACAATATTTAAGATTACAAATCAAAGCCCAATGTATGAAATAGATGAAGCAAGAATGAGTTTTTAAAGCTCTATGAAGGTTGCTCACGAATATAAGCTCAATGGTAGTGTTGTGATCAACAGTTGTTTGAATTTGAATGAGCTTATTTATAGTTGGAGCTGAAAACTAGCCGTTATTCACTTTTTGCTCACTGTCGGATCGCCGTTAGTAGGATGTCGGATCGCCGTTTGACTGGTCAATATGACCGTTGGGCTGGATTTTCAAAATGTCGGCGAGCCGTTATAGAGATGTCGGATCGCCGTTAGTGTCCAGAAGCTAAAACTTCATTTCTGTTTGCAGTCGGCGAGCCGTTATTAATAATGTCGGCGAGCCGTTATTTTCCAGAAGCTGATTTCACATTTCCATTCCAGGTCGGCGAGCCGTTATCAAGGATATCGGCGAGCCGTTATCTTCCAGAAGTTAATTCTCAATTCTGCTCCAGGTCGGCGAGCCGTTATCATCGTGTCGGTTTTCCTGAGACTAAGATTCAGTTCTGTTTAAAGTCGGCGAGCCGTTATCAAACAATGTCGGCGAGCCGTTATCTTCCAGAAGCTGAATTCTCACTTCTGTTCGATATCGGCGAACCGTTATTGAGGAATGTCGGCGAGCCGTTATTGAACATTTTCAAAATACTCCCGTTTTTGACCATTTT
The DNA here is from genome assembly GCA_030444775.1 of Atalantia buxifolia. Classification (NCBI taxonomy): domain Eukaryota; kingdom Viridiplantae; phylum Streptophyta; class Magnoliopsida; order Sapindales; family Rutaceae; genus Atalantia; species Atalantia buxifolia. The sequence continues at coordinate 14,625,045 of CM059839.1, forward strand.
CAAAATACTCAAGGTTTTTTAATATTATGCTATTGCTTATTAAACATTTTTCATAGAATATAAAAACCTTTATGGTATGAGAATTATGATTTGAAAGAGTATAAAAACTTTTAAAGAATTAATCAATCTTTATCAAGTTTGTTATCATCAAAACAATATTAAAGAAATATTTGTGTTAACAGTGCTTAGGTATAAAATGCCTTCTCGTCAATGATTTTATTTCATCTCATATCTCAATTGGACGTTCTCTATTTCGTCTATTGCTTATAATAAGTTAATCCCACAAAGTAATGGCATAGTCAGAAAACTCAATCATAGCTAATTTTACTTTTTCTGCCTCTGAATAATTGTGGCAGTTAAATATGAACTCTATTTTCTTTTCCCATTCAAGGTATGCTTCTGGGTCTGATTTTCTTTGAAAAGATGGAATCTTCACCTTTATGCAACTAATCCATCATCTCTATTCCTACCTCTCCTACCTTGTCCGTCTCTCCTATAGCTACCCACTGAGTCCTTACTCTTATTATACTCATCCCTACAATAGTTATCAATCTCTCCTCTAATTGGAGCTCTTTCTCTTCTACGTGCTTGGGGAACGAGTTGTGGCTACCCTACACGTGTGTTATCCACTTGATCCAAACGCTTGTGTATGAGCTCTAATTCAGCCCTCATCATTCTTCTCATCTCCCCCATCAATGCTTGAACTTGTAAATTCTGAGTAGTTACAGATTGATCCTCTTCATTTGTGTTTCGTTCTAGGTTGTGAGACATAGCTATTATCTACAAAAGAAAGTTAGAAATAATGTGGAAGGACTCACGTCACTATCTTACGTGTTTCACTCAAGAAAATGACTCACTCAATTCCACTCGTGTTTCACTCAAATTAATTAGCTTTTACCCTCTAATATGCTCACACTCTCTTGCCTTTTTCCACTGTTAGTAATCCTCACTCGGTTCTTATCAAACTAATCGAACTAATATCAGGATTTCAGCAGTAATTTTTAAAGATGACAGTAAAGAGAATTTAATTTCAAGAGTAAGAAGGCAATGTGTACGAAAATTGAGTTTTGATTTTGGACAAAATTTTCACCTATTAGGTAAAACTTATTTTAGACTTCCAAGACACAAATAATAGAAAAAATTGAAAGATTTTAAGAGAAGGTTGGATTTTTTTTTTAGGAAAAGGAACAAGTAAAACTTGTGGATTTAAGGAGAATTAAACCACAAGGATACAAAATTGATTTAAAAAAGAAACCCTAAAAATACTGTTCACGGGACACTGTTCACGCAATACTGTTCACGAGGCATTGTTCACGCAAATATTGTTCACGACTTTTTTTTTGAAGATACTAGAACAAAGATGAAAAAAATTCAAACAAGATTGAAAAGTAACAAAGATAGATGGATCTGACCTTGGAGTCTAAGCTCTGATACCAAATGATATGAACCCCGTCAAGAACTGACGCGACCCTATCCAAATTAGTTTCCAAGATCGAATCTAAACCAGGAATAGAATGGAACCTCGACCCAATGCTTATTGAAAGCACGAACCTCAGTATGTGAAGACGCCACAATCAGCTATGGATGGTCTGATTGACAAGTCAAGATATTGAACGCCACCGAAATTCGATAAGTTCAAAGAGTTCGTAAAGAACCAAAGAGGATTAACTCTCTCACCAATTTCATCAAAAAAAGCTTCTTTGAATTTCTTTGCTCGAGCTCTTATAACGGGTCCGACAGGAACTTAAATAGGATCTGAATATACCTCATACCATGTGTTTGTGATAGTTTTATCCTTAATCTCATCAAAATAGTTGCAAATGAAAGCTTAAAGTGTGAATCAATGAAACAAAAACAAGTTTAAAGCACAATAAGAATTGTACACTTAGTAGCAAGCTCAATGATGACTGTTGAATCTCTACTTGTTTGAAGTTGATTGAGCTATTTTATAGTTGCAGTTGAGAACTAGTCATTGTTGACTTTCTAAAAATAATTAGATTGTTGTTAACTACTGTCGCATCACCGTTTTAACTTGTTCAAAATGACTATTATGCTTAAATTTTAAATAGTCGGTTAATTATTTGAAGTTATCGGTTAGCCATTTATTTCCAGAAACCTTTGGCTAACCGTTTATGCTAAATAGTTCAAGGTTATAATCCATTCTTCTCTGGGATTTATTGGTTAGCCATTTTCAATAAACGGTTTACCGTTATTTTCTAGAATCAACATTAAACAATTCTTTGTAGAAAATGATCTTCCGATTAAAGTTAACATTGACCATTTATTATCAGATTCTTAAAATTGTCTAAAATATTATACGGCTTTAAGATTTTGTTGACTATTAATAGCTCCAACATTTTTAATAAAAAATGTACAAGATTTGTTATCATCAAAATTAATACTATAAAATTATTTATGTCAACAATCTCCCCCTTTTTGATAACGACAAACTTTGCATGTAAAAAAAAATAAGAAATGTCTTAGCTCCCCATGAAAATAAGCTCCTCCTGAGTATAATGAGGGTTTGAAAATTTTGAAAGATTTGAAGATTTAAAAAATTTTGAGATATATGCAATATGCAAACTTATTCTCCCCCTTCATCATCAAAAAAGAAAGTAAAAGATTACCATAAAAAAGAAACTTACCCCCCCCTTTCAAGTGAAAATATTAGCATAACCTACCCTTAACATGAAGCATCCCGTTAAAAATCATTCGCAAAATTTACACCCAAGAAATTAAACTCAACATCTAAGCCAACATCACGGTAAAATTAATTCCAAAATAATCATAATCATCCAAACATATATCTTAAGCAACCATAAAATAAAAACTATCCAATGTATAGAAAACACATGATTATCCAAAATGTGAAAATGTTATGCGAAATAAAAAGACAGAGACAAATAAGAAACTACTGCTGAGGAGGAGATGAAGATGAGGAGGGTGGAATCCTTAGAGTTGTGAAGATACGCAACTGACCATCCAGAATCTACTGCTATTGAAGCTGAAATATAGCAAACTGGGTCTGAAGTTACTGTTGCTGCTCGAAAAGAGTACAAACATGAGATCATCTGAAGTTGGTGGATCCTCTAGAGCTAGGGCTGATCATTATCCATTTCATGCTCTTTACAATCAAATTCTGCTAGAGGCTGTGATACGGATCCTTAACGTGGAGGTGGAAGTCTAGCTCTTAGTCTAAAATTAGGTAACTAATCAAGAGAGTAAACGTCGTTAAGCACCCAATTATCTTCTGGAGCTACTAGGGTGCCTTGATTTTTAGACAAGGGTGTTTTGATCCATTTCTTATTCTTTTGATAAAAGCCTATACTTGTTATAGCTTTATCATTAATCCTCTTAGTCTTCACATAAATCAAATCTGGAATAGGTACTTGGAAATGTTGTAGTATCTTAGAAATAATACTATCATAAGGGAGCAACCTATTATTAACCCCAGGAGTGCTTAGCATATGCCTCAAAATAACATAACCTAGTTTAATAGATCGACTCGCAAGAAGACTATATAGTAACCCGACATCCAACCTCGTCACCTCATCTGAATATCCCTTTCTAAAAGAGAAAATATGCTGTAAGATAGTGTGAAAAATCCTAACTTATAATGGTAACAACTGAGAACGGAAGGGGAGAGCGCAAATATCACTTGTAAGGTCTCGATGCCTACAGATATTTTAAACACCACGATTACGAGCAAAATCGGCAAACGAGAGGACCTTTCTAGATGTATAAATCTTGTGACTAGCATCCTGAGTTCCTAGGATTTTGATTGAATCCTCAACATCAAATTCTATTGGAACACCTCCTACACTGGTGACTATATGATCTAGCTTATTTGCAAAAAATTTCATATTTGAGTAAAAGACATGAACTAGATTAGGATAAACCCGATTATCAATATCTAATGCTGACTCCCAAGGCAGCAATATAGCTTTCACACTTTTACCACATATAACCAACTCCTCAAAGTCATCTAAATTCACATAGTAAGAATCAATTACCTTACGGCCTATAAAGCAGGTTTCAAAGCGTTTGGCTAGAGGAGATGCGCAAAAGTGAATTCTTTTGAATTTTGAAGTCTCCTTAGGTGGTATTGGATTCCTACCGGGAACGAATTTCCTCTCGCGAGCAGCCCGTGAAGACTCATCCATGGTTACAAATATGAAATTTGGGATTTTTAAGAAATGATGAAAATGGAAGAAATTGAACTGATTAAAATGAGTATGGATTGAAGAAAACTATTCGACTGACTCTAAGGTTTAGATTTGGGATTTTGTGATTTGAGGCTTGATTTTGTGTTTTGGCTTGATAAAAATATTCTAAAGACGTTTAGAAAGGATTCTATAGGTTCAATTTAGCAAGGAAATGTAGGAAAAATGAAAAATTTTAGAAAGAGAAAGCTAGGGTGCAGCGTTTAGAGAGAAAATGATGAGAGGGCAACTGAAAATGAAGAAGAAAACTTCGGAAAAGTTCTTATCTGTTTACCTCAAACGATTATCCCTTAACAAAAACAACCTCTCTGTTTTTAATTGGTTAACCATTATTGTAAAACTGTTAGCTGATACTCTCAGTTGTCTGACTAACACTAAAAAGTGTACATGTAATAAGGATAAAATTATTATTTTTTCACTTAAAGTCTTGATTAATGCGCTCATAACTTATATGAATGCTCCCCTAATAAATTTTTATGTTAAATTAACTCACAATGTGTTATTTTTATCTTGTAAATGTTTTTCAGGAGTAAAGATAAAATTGGAATTGAAAGCGGGAACAAAGAAGAACTGTTGGAGTAATTTGAAATGCATTATTGAAGAGATGTAATTAATAAATATTTAAAAAAAATGGTGAGCAACCATGCTCGTGATGGTCAAGTGACTATCTTGCCATTTGACCATCACACCTCTCAATGTATATATATATATATATATATATATATATATATATATATTATAAAAATAAAATAAAAAAATTTAAAAAAGAGGATACATCCCTTAGCCTATAAAAGGCAAGGCGATAAAAGCAGGAAGGGGGAGAAAGGAGCTGGGAGAGAGCAGAGTGAAGCTGAGGAACTCTTTCTTTCTTTCTTTTCCAGTTTTTTAGTGCAATCAATTTTCTTATAATATATTTCAAAAGTTTGTCAAATAAAAAAGAGTATTTTATTTTCTTTCAATATGAGTGACTAATTTTACTAAGTTGAAGTGAAGGGTGAAACTCAAGGTTTCAAATTTCTTAAATTAATAACTTTCTCAAGTGAATTTTAAGTTTATTTTATACTTTTCTAATTATTTTTATGTCATGTTAATTTATAAAGTTCCTTAGATCTGTATGGTATTTTAATATAATGTCAACACATTAACATAGTTATAGCACATTAGGTACTTGAATATATATTTATCCACACACATAATTAGTTAATAATTAAATAATATAATAATTAACTGGTAAAAGTGAGGCAAAATATAAAAATGAGAGAGTATTAAAATTATTGTTTGACTATTGAGAGTGGATCCCATAACCTTAACATAATTTTAAATTGATTACTAATAATTTCTTTTCTCACAATTATTTTCTTTGTTTAACAAATTGACTGCTAGATTTTAAATTTCCCGTGGTTCGACCCCAACTCACTAAGTTATATTATAACTAGACAATCTTATACTTAGGAGTAATAACACTTTTGAGTCGTGTCACTGTCATTTTAAAAGTCTCTATTTTTAAACGGTAAACCATTTATTACTAAACGGTTAGCCGTTTATTTTAACTATAATTTCGCACATTTGATTTTATCTTTGGCCATCACTTAATAGATTTCCAGACCATCTCATTAATCCAAAATGTCTTAAAAGCCGATCTAATGCATGATTCATGAATTTACACAATTCAAACAAGTAATCACATTATAAAAGACAAAATAGACTTGATATCACATAAAGCAATGCTATTGTACAATGTTCATCATTCCATGTTCATGCCTAATTTTAATGAACTGGTCTTCGCTAAGGGGTTTTGTGAAGATATCTACACGTTGATTTTTAATGGAAACAAATTCTAATAAAATGTCTCCGTTTTGAACATGATCCCTTAGGAAGTGATGTCTAATCTTTATATGCTTAGTTCTTGAATGTTGGATAAGGTTCTTTAAAAGATTTATGGCACTAATATTATCACACCTGATAGGTATTTTATTAAGGTAAATGTCATAGTCTCTAAGAGTTTGTTTCATCTATATGGCTTAAGTATAACAACTTCCGGCTGCAATATACTCAGGCTCGGTAGTTGAAAGTGCAACTGAGTTTTGTTTTTTACTAAACCAAAAGACTAGGGAATGACCTAGAAAGTGACATATTCCACTAGTACTTTTCCTATCAACCTTATATCCGGCAAAGTCGGCATTCGAATAACACGTTAAATTTATATGTATTCCTCTAGGATACCAAAGGCCAAGATCTATGATTCTACTTAAGTAACGAAATATTCTTTTAACATAAAACAAATGAGATTCTTTTTGACAAGATTGAAATCTAGCACATAAGCATACATTAAATATAATATCAGGCCTACTAGCTGTCAAGTAAAGTAAGGATCCGATCATACCTCGAAATATTTTGACAACAACTTTCTTACCTTTTTCATCCTTGTCAAGCTTGATTGTTGAGCTCATTGGGGTACTTTTTATCTTTCCATCTTCAAGTCCAAATCTTTTGAGTAAATCTCTTAAATATTTAGCATGATTGATGAAGATTCCTTTTTCGGTTTGTTTTATTTATAGTTCAAGGAAGTATTTTAATTCTCTCATAATGCTCATTTTAAATTCTTTACTCATATAAGATGAAGATTCTTTACATAAAAACTCATTAGTAGAACCGAAATAATATCATCAACATAAACTTGGACAATAATAATATCTTGATTCTTATGCTTAATAAAAGTTTAGTGTCTGCTTTTCCCATTGAAAACTATTTTCCAAAAGAAATTTACTAAGTTTATCATAACATGCTCTAGGTGCTTGTTTTAATCCATACAATGCTTTAGACAACTTATAAACATGATTTGAAAATTTTTCATTTTGAAAACCAGAATGTTGTTTCACATAAAGTTCTTCCATAATATAACCATTTAAAAATGCACTTTTAATATCTATTTGATATAGAATGAAATCATTATGACATGCAAATGCTAATAATATCCTAGTGGACTCTAATCTAGCTACAAGTGCAAATGTCTCATTAAAATCAATTCCTTTTTTTAGTTGTAAACTTGAGCCACTAATCTAACTTTATTCTTTATAGCCACGCCGGATTCATTTATTTTATTTCTAAATACCCTTTTAGTGCCTGTAACAGATTGATGTTCTGGTTTACGAACTAATTCCCACACATTATTTCTCTCAAATTGATTTAACTCTTCTTGCATTGCCATAATCCAAGATTCAACATTTTCTGTATCCAAAAAGGATTTGGTTCAATTTGAGATGTAAGTGCATTATGCTCACATGTATTCCTAAGTGTTGATCTAGTGGTTACTCCTCGTGAAGGATCTTCTAAGATTAAATCTTTACGGTGAGAAGAAACATACCTCTACTCCTTGGGGAGTGTTTAAGAAATACCTTCTTGTTGCTCTATATTTGTTTTTTCTTCTTGTCTATCCTCTTGATTTTCATGTGGTACATCCTTTTGTTTATCTTTTGATGATTCTTCTATTAATTCTTCATTTTCATCATCATTAACAACAACTTTTTCCGCAGAGGAGGGGTTTGACTCATCAAACGTAATATGCATTGATTTTTTAACAACCAGGGTTATTTTATTATATACTCTATAAGCTTTGCTTGTATTTGAATAATCAAGAAAGATGTTAATATCAGATTTTGGATCAAATTTTCTAAGGTTGTCTTTTATATTTAATATAAAACATTTGAATCCAAAGACTTTCAAATAACCAATGTTGGATTTTCTATCTTTCCAAAGCTTATAGGGAGTTTTATTGAGATATGGTCTAATCAGCACATGATTTAAAACATAACAAGTGATGTTGATGGTTTCGGCCCAAAAATACTTAGGTAAAATATTTTCATTCAACATAGTCCTAGCCATTTCTTGAATAAATCTATTATTTCTATCAATAACTCTATTTTGTTGTAGTGTCCTAAGTGAAAAGAATTGATGTTCAGTGCCAAACTCATTACAAAAACATTCAAATGCATGATTTTCAAATTCTTCTCCATAATCACTTCCAATGCATGCAATATCATAACCATTTTTCATTTTGAATCTTTTTACAAAACACTTTAAAAGCATTAAGAACATCATCCTTATTGGCTAAGAATAATACCCATATGTATCTAGAAAAATCATCAATAATTACAAAAGCATAATACTTGCCACTCAAGCTAACATATTTAGAAGGTCCAAATAAGTCTATATGAAGTAGTTGAAGTGGAAACATGATTTTTGTTTTAAAAGAAGTTTTGATTTATTTACTAAATTGGCATGCTTCATAAACTCTATCTTTTTTAAAACCAATTTTTTGAAGACCTTTAACGAAATTATTTTTGGAAATCTTTGAAATTAAATTCATGCTTGCATGTCCTGATCTTTTATGACATAGCCAACCATCATCATGCAATGAAGAAAACCATTTATAATGGGTAGATGCACATTCTATGTCAATGGTATAAACATTACCACATTTATTTCCAACAAACAAAACTTTATTATCACAAGCATTCTCAGTAACACATCTAGTTTTATCAAAACAACTTTATAACCCTTATCACATAATTGATTAATACTAATCAAGTTGTGTTTCAAATTTTCAATCAAACATATATTTTCAATGAGAGTTGAGGAAACTTTACCAACATTACTAATTCCGAGAATCTTTCTCTTTGAATTGTCTCCAAAGGAAACATTCGACCGTTTTTTTATCTTGGTAAAACTTGAGAACCACGTATAATTTACAGTCATATGCCTTGAGCAATCACTGTCCAGGTACCATTTATTCTTTTTCTTCTTTAAAACCTGTAGAGAAAATCTTGAGTCTTAGGTACCCAAATCGTTTTGCGTTCTTGAGTGTTAGTAATAATTCCTTTTGGAACCCAAACATATTTTACTCCATAATGCGCTTTTCTTTTAACTAAACATTTATACTTGACCATCACACCTCACGAGCATTGTTGCTCTCTTATTCTTTTTTTATTTTATATTTTAATATTTATTTATTTCATTTTTTTGATGATGCATTCCAAATTGCTTCAGCAATCCTTCTTTCATCCCTTTTTCAATTCCAATTCCATCTTTATTCCTGAAAAATATTTACAAGATAAAAATGAACATATTGCGAATTAATTTAACATAAAAATATATTTGGGGAGTATTAAAATAATTTAGAAATAATGAGTGCATTAATCAACACAATAAGTGAAAAACTAATAATTTTATCCTTATTAAATGTATACTTTTTAGTGTCAATTAGTCACACCTTTAATTTTATTTTGCGATATTATAGAGAGCCCAATATTTATTTTCAAATGAAACAATCAACACAATTTCACAAATTAAAGGAAACTTACTGTGAGAAGATGTTATTAGATCCAGAGGCTATTGCATTCTTGTTTCAAGGAAAAACTCTTGATCTTGAACAAATTCCAGATCAAGCATTCTGTCATTTCTTGAGTTCATTTTCTATTTTTCCGAAAAAAATGATGAGAAAAAAAATCATAAGGTATTTTTTGTCAAAGTGACTCCAACCATAAAATTTCCATTATTTTCGTTTTTACGAACAAGTTTTGTATGTTACAATTTTTTATTATACCTTTATTATTTTCTCAACAAGCTACCAGTTGTTTCTTCCATAATGAAATGGCAATATAAATTGGTAAGGTAAACACTTTTCTAGATGCACAAAATTTTTTAGACAAGTCTAAAATTCTGTGTGACTATTTCTAAACACAAGGACCTGTGTAACAATTTTTGAAAGAAAGATTATTTTTAATGTCAATGTCTTTTTTTTTTTTTGAAGAAAAGGAAAATTTTTTTTTTAGAAAAAAATATGTTGATTTAATTATAGTCATCTTGGTTTAATAAATAATTAATCTTCCAGTATAGTAGTCTAGTTGTCAGTGCAATGTACTGATTATTCAATTCACTATGTACAAACACTACTGAAAAAACAGGCTACTATGACAACATTTTTGTGATAGATATAAAAAAATTAGTTATTTATCAAAAAAATATGACACACACATGATAGAATTTTCATATATCAGCAAGGCATGATAGATTTGTGATAGTTTCTTTATCTATCTCATGCACATGATAGCATATTAATATAGTAATGAAATGGTGAGTTTAAGATTGGCCAATTTGGGCATTGAATGACCCCGTGTCTTGAAGCCTTTAAAAAAATTCTAAATGTTGGACACTCTTTTGAACTTCACATAGCAAATCCTAATTTTTACATCCAAACAGAATCACACAAAAATACACCACCACACTTGCCGACAACAAATTGCTACTGTTCTGTTCGTCTTTGTTGTCGTCTTCATCCCCACTCCACATCTTGTTGTCTATTCCCATTTCCCTTTGTTTGTTTTCTTTAACTTAGATTTTATAACTTGAACAGTCGATCTTCTTCAAGTTCGAGCTATTGTTACTGACTTCTTTCATGAGAGGTAAGTGACAGGTTCTTTTTTTTTTGAAGAGACAACAATCGCCATAAATTTCTCAAAATCCCTAAAATTATGCCAAAAAAAGGAAAAAAAACAAAGCCGCTCCCGGCCTTCAGGGACTGACTTCGAGTTCGTGGACTAATGTGCCAATGACTCCGCTTTATGGCCTTCATGGAATGATTTCATGACACGCAAATGGTAGCGTGCTATTTACGTGGAGTCGGATCGAAGAAGTTCATACTGCGAGGGGTTGGCGACGTGAGAAAAACGGCAAGTTAGCTGCTACGTCTTCGACTTAGGGTAAAATTTTGGCAGAATTTGAGCTGAAATTTAGTGAGTTTTGAGTGGTAAGACGAGGTTTTGAGAGAGGAAATGGAGTGTTTGGCCAACGAGAAAGTGAGAGAAATTTTTTAAGTGTGGAGTGATGGCTTCTTTGTTTTTACTTCTTTATTGTCCTTTATTGAGTAGATGATGACGGTACAAACTTTCAACAATGTTTACTTAATTAACTGGATAACAATTTTACATGATTGTTTTCATTTATCAGATAAATCAGTTAGAGAAGAATGGAGATGTTGTTGCTCGGGCACAAACAATTACAGCACTCTAGACACTCTGCCCCGTCTTTCTTTCAATGTTGTTGGCACACTAAATAATTTCCTTAGTGACAAGTTAACCAAATTTAGAGGTATATGTGGTTTTGATTTGACTTTCTTTTAATGAAATACAATTAAGGAATTTTTTTGTTGTTTCTAGGCGTTTTGGAGAGTTCGGATTAAAGCAGCGTTTGCGTTAGCTAATACAACATCTAAGGTATTGTTATTATTCTCACCTTTATTTATTAAATATATTGAGCACATGGTAGGTCCAATATAGTATGTTATCAAAATGTATGCGAAATCTATTCACTAGAGTATTCGTATAAAGTGAATTTTTGTGAAAAACTATTCTTCAACTGTGAAAATTACTTTGGTAGTTCTCAAACCCATTACAATTGATTGGTGCTTGTGTTTTTCTATTAGAAAGATATCTTCTATAAAATCTTTATAAACTACATTTTTGGAAGGCAAATGCTTCGTGTGGCGGTGATTGTGCTTATTTGCTTGGTCTTCTAGCATTTCAGTGAAATGATTTATTTTGACTTATGCTTATGACTAACTTGTTGACAGGGAAACTAGGCCATTTATGGATGCATTGATATGAATCCTATAATTTTTCTCTTGATTGACACGTTGAACTTTTTGGAAGAATTTTTTTTTATCTGATTTGTCACATATTGTGCTTTATTAGTTGGAACTATTTTGGTTTATGGACCATGTTGCACTTACCAATTCTCAATATTGGTATATGATATATACGCACTATTGTACAAGAAATTGATTGAGCTAGTTTGCTCCATCTGGTGAAATTTTATAAAATTCAAAGGTTTAATGAGAATATTGGACTCCCCAAGTGAGATTCTATCTAAGTTTGAAATTGTGCTGATATCATTGCTGTAGCACTTTGTTAACATTTTTGTTTTATGCTAATCATTTTAGGCCAAATGATATCCGTGATCTTTCAGAGTACTTGTTCTTGAGGTAATGCCTTGAGGTAAGGTATGTAATAAGTTGTTTGAAGTGGGATGTGATAATAATTTTGCGCTTGCTTCATGTGATAAAATGTCACATAATTTTGCCCTTGCTTTATGTGATGAAATCTTTGGGTAGTTTGTTTATTTAGTGTTTTTCTATTTCTTTTTATATGCTAATTTCCATAGTTCTAGAGCAAGTCTTTCTCTAGTCATTTCGAAATACTTCCACATGTTGCTTCTTAGCCAAGATTGTCTTGCCTTAATGAACAAGTTAAATGGATTTGCGTTGCTTGGAGTCTCAATGTAATATATGTGTTTTAGAACTTAGATTGATAAACAAATTTGAACGAGTACAGTGGAAGAAGAATAAAGAGAAAATAAAAAAAAAGGAGTAGAAATAAAGAAAAGGATGGTGAAACTTTAGGAGAATAGGGGAATCAAGAGAAGAGGATAGAATTTTGATGGATTTTATTTAATTATGTAATGAAGGTTTTATGTTGTTAGATGTTGTGCATTAATTAATTTGAAATCTTGGAAAAATACTTTATCATGAATTGGATTAATTGTAAGTGGCTAATACGCTAATATATATTCTTTTGGCACTCGTCTAAATGTAATCTGTGTTTAAGGTGATGTTGGAGGCTCTTGGGAATTTACTATCAGTGTTCTTTTTACAAATTAATTGTTTTTCTAATGATGGGGTAGTGATTGAATATTGTAGAGAATTTATGAGTTATTGTTGCGGATTTGATTCACCATGTATTTTGATGATGCTATTTGTTGGAAGTTTCAAGTAATTGAAATTTTTAGTATATGGTGATATTTGGTATTTGATAGTTTTTGTGAATTTGAATGTAATTTTTATTTCAGTTAATTCAAGTTTTAAAATGTGGCTTTTGTTATTTCTATTTCAAAATTCTGGAATTTAAATAATATTAATTAGTATTATTATAATTTCAAAATTAAAAATAATAATTTTATTTTTTTAAACCTTAAATCTCATGGCAGAGAATGTGAATCATTAATATATGAAAGATTTTGAAAAAGCCCACTAAATTCAATATAATTTAAATTATCTGCTAAAATTTCCAATTAATTCCCAAAAGCCTTGCAAAACGACGTCGTTTGGTTCGTGACATATGCGTGATAGATATACACTGTCATGGGAACATATGATAGATAAAATATTGTCACGGATTTATCACAGGGGCTACAACGATAGATGAAAACTCTGTCATAATGGAGGTCGGATGATAGATAATCTCTGTCATGCTAGCCCTTTCTCTAGTAGTGAAATTACTAGTCATCCTAACATCATGAACAACAAAAAAAAAAAGCACATCTTGTAAAGCACACGAGATATTGTTATTGATACACTATCGCGGCTACCTATTGAGGTCCCTTTTTAGGGTTTAAGTGTGTATCCAAGGCATGGTTTTCTTTAATCTGTAATTCTCAATTGCCAAATTCCAACTCTAACAAGCAATTTTAAAAGGCCGGTAACATTTGCAGAGTCTTACTCACGACTTCTCCACTTCAATCCATCGATTATAGAGCATTTGGATTTGGTGATCTGAGTAATGGTAATGCAACACTGCAGCTTGTTTATCCTGGGAAGAAAATTCCTGAAGATGATGCTGCTATTATAGGATCCTGTAATGGCTTGGTTTGCATATATTTTGATTCCACCAACATGGTTTTGTGGAACCCGAGTACTCGAGTTTCCAAGGAATTATCAATGCCTGATCCTTTTCCTGAACAAGATGATTTTTCAAATGGGTTTGGTTATGATATCTTTGGTGATGATTATAAAGTGATTTAGATGTTTTATTTCAACTATTGGAAATGGAAACGTTTTCAGGGAAACTGCCCGTTCGGTATCATTTTCAGTCACTTGTTTTCATTTTCGTTTTAAGACTACAGATGTAAACTTGTGGTTTTTTTCCCCTGAAAAACAGTTCCTGGAAAGAAATTTAGTACTTTCTTTGGAGTACTGATATCTTCAGAGTAGGAGTTCTGTCAAATAACACACTGCATTGGCTTGAAATGCAAAAAAGAGCTTCTGAGAAGAAGTATGTAATTGTGTCATTCGATCTGATAGAAGAAAGATTCGAAGAGGTTTTTTCTTTGCAAGATCATATTGACCAAAATACGTATGTTGTAAACTAGGGAAATTGGAGAGACCGCCTTATCATTTTCAACGACCAAAGGGACAGTAGTTTCGTGGCCTGGGAATTGAAAGAATCACATGGACTAGATTGTTCAGCATCTCAAGTAAGATATTTCCTAAATATGAATATTATCCAACTCTAGTAGGCTTTGCTAAAGAGCATAAAGTTTGGTGGAGACTGATGGGGGGGAAGTTAGTTTTGTAGAACAAAAAAGAAATGACATTTAGAAATTTTGAGATATGTGATAAGTGGCATTGGTTTGAAGATATCATGTGTGAAGAAAGTTTAGTTTCTCCAATTGTTGATGAAGCAAGCAGGTTCTAGGAACAATGCTCCAATTAAAAAGTAATAAAGACATTATCAATTTTGGCCTTTCATTTTTTTTTTTTTGGAACACTTGCACTATAAGAAAAATGGTAATAGATGACAACAATTTGTGACGTATTTTGAGAAAATTGACTTATATCATTATAGTATGAACGAATCGTGACAGAATTTTGGTCTGTCATAAATTGATGATAATTTTTGATAGAATTATTGTCTATCAAGAATTTATGATAAAATAGTGATATAAATTTTTTCTATCAGGAAATTGTGATAGAAATATAAATTTGACAGTGTTTAACCAAAATTTTGATTTAATATTTTATTAAAAGAAAAAGAAAAAAGTGTATTATAATTTAATTGATAATTTAAATTGTATGAAAAGTAAATGAATGAATTGAACGGTGAGTTTTATCAAAATGCTACAAAATGTTCTGAGTTAGAAAACCTTACTCAACACCTCTCCAAACCTAAGAAATTGAAACCCTAGAAGCTCAAACCCTCACTCACAATTAAATAAACTTTCTACATTCATACCCAATTAACCTAAGTAAAAGAGTTGACTTTCAAATCCCACCGATAGGCCATAGAGTCGACGTCCTGCTAGTGGTTCTCTTCAATTCAAGACAGTTTGTTCAAAAATTATGAAAGAGCTGGTGTTGATGTTGGAGAACAATCAGTTTTTAATATTTTATAAAAAAACTTTTAAGATCGATCTCATACAATATATAAGAATTCGTAATCTAGAAATCGTACCTTGAAAATATGAGAAGATAAACAATCTTTGTTTTTTTCACTTCGAGAAGATAAACAATCTTTGTTTTTTTCACTGAAGTGATTTAGGCTCCCAGATCACTTTCTGTCACCACCGCGCCTTTTAGATCACGATCCGTCACCACCACGCTTGTTAGATCACGATCTGTCACCAATGATCTTCCAGGTTATGACTCAGGTTTAATCTGCACTTGGCGTGTGAGTGCCTTTATCACTACTAAAGCAACTAGTAGGAGAAAAATTTTCTCTCAAAATTAGAGAGAAAAATTCTTTTTCTCTTGATCTGTATAATGTGGCTCTTTTTTTTTAAAGAGAAAATAAGCCTTTTTATATCTCCCTTTTAGTGAAAACCCTAGGCTCCAAATAATAAAAACCAAAAGTCACGTTACTTACTTTTTCTATAGAGGACCTTGTAAAATAACATAAGGTCCCTTACACACAAAATATTAAACGGACCCTCCTACTAAATGATATATTTAGACTTTTAACCCAAATAGCTAGTTGTCTTGCTTATTAATCCAATAGTGGTGCAGTCAATTAAATAAGCTAATCTGGGGATCATTTGGGAGCATACAATAGTGGCTACAACAATTAAGCCTGTAATTAAACAAGCCTAATAATTTAATTCCAACTCTAATCTACTATAAGATTGGAACTGACCTCCATAATTGTATGCTCAAATAATAATTCGTCTCAATCCACATTGATTTTTTTACTGCACAATCCTTTATACCACATCGTTGATTAAATTGATATCTCAACTATCCAATCAATTTAATAACATCTTGTTCCTTGATACTTACTGATTTTTTCTAATGATCATTTTCAACATACTAAATATGTTGACACACTCTGGCTAGAGAATTTTATGATCAAGTACCGAAAACCCATCAAGAGATGTGTTGTACAAATTCTATATTGTTAATCTATAATTCTAATACTTATAATTGTTTCCACCATGATATCGGGTAATCTTGACCGCAAGTGTGTGTCATGCTCATTGGTAACTCAAATGGAATAACAATTACAATCAGGAAATCATAACTAACTCAAGATTAAAATTACAGTAAAATCAATGCCTATGAGATTTAATAAGTCTGACAGTCATTTCAAGGTTAATTAAATCTCATATGTGATTCTGTTCAATGTAGTAGTACTACACCAACAAATTTATACATGATTAAGATAAATCATTCAATGAATTTATTATAGTCTATACCTAAATAAAGTGCCCAACTTTATTTATCAACTGCAAACATAATTTATTTAATTATAAGATAACTTGTATTTATGTCTTTTGTGAATCCACATGGTAATCACATAAATACATATAATATGATCTAATGGACTTTACTCAAAATATTAATGCAATTAAGATACTTTAATAAAATATCTTATTTATTTTATTAATCAGAAAAATTATTTATTACAATTAAATAAACATATATGCTTTTAAAGAGCACATTTTCCCAACAATTGATTCTTGACTTCAATTCCAGCGAAAGGTGAAGCGGGGGGAAGAAGAAGGTAAGTAGATGGATATAGGTAATGACAAGTAATATGTTGTTGGTGGTGGCTTGTGAGGTTTGGATCAAGATTCTATCACATCCTTCTACCACAGTGATGTTACTTTCTAGAAATCATTAGCTAAGGTAATTTAATTAATTAACTAAATTTAAATCTGTCAACTCTCAATATAAGATTTACTTACAAAAATGAACTCTAACTTGTCTTTTCATTTGATCACATTATGACCATTATGTTTTTTTTAGCCACCTAAATTATGTTTGCCCGTGATTTTCGGACACGAAGCCATTAGGTAATTCAATTGATCAACGTACTCTTTTTTTTTTTTTAAAGTTCATTTGCTTAATTATTCACTCTGTTGACTTAAGGATCACTAGTGGCTTCCCTGTGATTCTGGAGATTGCAACTGTATACACATGCATGACCCAACAATGAAGTGATCAACATAATAAATAATAATAGGAATAATCATAAAATAGGTAGGAGTCGGTTACTAAGAAATAATGTGTCATAATATACGAAACTTTGCATCTTAAAACTTTTCCAGCCTTTTATAATGCATATTTTTCTGAAAGTTGAATTGCAATTCAATGTTTGCTTATCCCATTATTTATTGGACAAAAAGGAATTTAAAAATCAAATTTTACTGATTTTAAAAGAATCAAACATGCTACCAACTTTCTTGTTAGAAGTTGTAATTTCCTTGATACATTCTAGGCTTCCATGGACTTGTGAAGTATTAAGTTATCTCTTGCAAAAAAAATGTGTTCACTCTGCTAAGGGAACTAATTGTTATAGGAAAGGAAATGTTTCTAATATTGGATAATTTCTTTTTCTTTAATGCATATAGTTATTTTAGTCTACATTTCTTTGTTAGTTAGATAATTCACATATATGCAAATGAATTATTTATTTCATTTACATATCTTTGCCAAATAAATAAATAAATAAAAGTAATTTAATAAACTCATATAAATGGTATTATTATTACTAATTTGCAGGCTATTTGCTATGACTTCGATAATGGTGTCTATAATAGATAACATTATTTTATTTTCTAATTCTTTTGAATGTATCAATTGAGAATTTAGTGCAAATTTTAGCTATTTTGCTATAGATTTGCTGTCAAAATAGCTGCTGAAAGTTTATAGGGGCTTTTTTTTTTTTGCTTTTCTGCAGTAAAAACAACCTCTGGTAAATTGCAGGGGCTGTTTTCACTATAGAATGGCAGTAAGAGAGCCTTTGTTCTAACAGTTAAATTTGAATCCTGTATTTTAGGAGAAATTCAAGAATCTAGGAACCCACAGGAGCCCCCAACGAACTCCGGAGGGAAACAAGCTCTGTGGGGATACTATTATTATGATTATGTATTCCATGACACATTTATATTTGAAAGTATGATTTAATATCATGTTATGGTTATATGTACACATATTATATGTTTGATTAAGTCATAAGATGTGATTGCCTATCACCATATCTGTGCCCTTCCCTATAAACTCTGTGCATGCATATTGAGAGTTAGGTTACTCTACCCGTGCGATGTAGTTAAATTCCATTGGGTTTTGAGAGGTTTTTGCTCCGCTCTAATCATGCGATGATGATCCCAGTAAGTATTGAGAGTTATTTCCCTGGGTATTATTTGGTGCAGTTTTGTCATGTATGTATTATTTCCCATGTTTACAGATGCATTACTTTATTATTATTATTATTATTATTATTATTATTATTATTATTATTATTATTATTATTATTATTATTATTATTATTATTATATGGCCGCAAGCTCATTATTTTCCTATTGATTTCTTTTCCGCCAGGATTTCGTAAGATTTCATGCTGATCAATTCTAGTCAATTAAAGTTAGGCCACGAGACGTATTGTTACTTATGTTTTTATGTATATATATATTTGCAGGGTAAGTATATATAGTAAGATATGAACTGTGCAAGTTTTGAATATATATTTTCAGATGAGGCATAGAGATTGTTATGTGTTTATAGTAGAGACAATTTTTATATATTTATGAATTAAATTTGTGCCGTGAGTTTTAATTATTAGATCGTATGATTCACCTCGGATCCGACATATAGGTCAGGGCAAGTCGTGTCATGTGATAAGTGTGTGACATATATGAAAAATATGTAGAATATATTAGAAAATATACGGAATGAAAACGAGAGAAAATGACAGTGGACTCTTGCAATGTGATATGAGGCACTACAAGAAAAATGAGATAAGACAACAGGAGTTCAGCAACATGCGTGCTGTACTTGTTGTAAAATATGGTATTCAACAACGTTCTAGGATTGTATGTTGCTAAAAGTTACTAAAAGTTTACCATTAACAACGTACGTAGTGGCACATTGTTAAACACATTATCACAACAGATTTATGTTTGTGGTGAATTTCATAGACCAAATGACAACGCGCAAACTAAGCACGTTGTTAAAAGTTTTATCTTCAACAACATTCAAATAGGTACGTTGTTAATAATGATATATCACAACTTTCTTTTGCTCGTTGTTATTTCTATTCAATAGAATACTTCTTGGTATGTTGTGAAGGGTCCGCCTACGTTACCACCGTGGTACCACTGCCTTGGCAATTTTCACTCAGCCCCCTTCACTCATTTTTATTTACATTTTCTTTATAAATATTAAATTAATTTATACTGAATCCATATAAAAATTTTAGTTAGCACCCTTACAGTATTTAATATTTACAAATTTTTATTCTATATTGTACATGTATCAAAATACCCACTCTTTTTATCCAAAACCCGCGAACTCGACCCATATTCCGTTTCCGTTTCTGGCCACTCCACCGGCTAAAGTTGGTACCGATCGGAAGCTCGTACGATGCTGGTCGTCTCCATACCGTCCTTGTGGGAAAAGAAACCGGGTCGACCCGAACCCGTGAACCCGACCCGGATTTTTTTTCCGTTTCCGGCTACTCCACCGGCTAAGGTTGGTACCAATCGAAAGCTCGTGCGATGCCGGTCATCTCCATGCCATTCTTATCGCCGGAAAGTGTTCGAAAAGCCGCCGATCTAAGCCGCGAAAAGCTGCGAAATCGCGGCTTCAATTCGCCGCGATTTTGCCGGTTTCTGGTAACGCCACCACTTGGGATTTGTTCTCCACAATTTCCTCTGTCTTTTTCGACCAGCCACAGCCACCGAGTGAGCTAATTTGCCGCTGATAGGCCGTTGAAGGATTTACGAGTTTGGGAGAAATGAACTTAATATTTATGAAGAAAATTTCAAATGAGAATAAATAAAAGGGGATTCAATGATATTTTACACAGAAAAGACAAAAACAGTTGCATGGTACCACTGTTGTAAGATAGGCGCGTCCTGTTGTGAAATATTTTGTTAATCACTTGATTATTTTTATTATCTTTTTTATGTCTATAATATTAACAAAGCCTAAAAAATAATAATAACAAAGCACTAATTTCATATAATAAGTTATTTTTATATAATAATTCAATTTAAAAGTTTAGGATTTGGTTTTCAAAATTTGAATATATTAATTAAATGATAAATACTTACTTGATTAGATTTCAGATTTTGTAATACTATTTTGTATTAAGTAAAATCAAATTAAATAATGGATAAATGTTATGCCGCTAATAGAGTTTGTTTAGTATTTAATTATCTATATATTAATTCAACTAAATTATCAAATATTAATTTGAAATGGCGAATCAATAATCACATTATCTATTTACCTTTTTGTTATTACTAAATATTACTTATTTGATTGTTAATAAATTAGTAAAAAAATATAATTATTAAAAAAAATATAATATAAAATTTTAATTAATTATTGTAAAATTAAAAAAAAAATACGAGACAAAGAACGGAATGTGTTTTTAAATGGAATTCTTTTTAATATATATACGTGAGACAAAAACGGTGCATTTAAAGTTCATGACCAATGCTCCTCCCTGATGTTTCTATCCCCGGTTCAGGAGCACTCTTTCCATTTAACACTCTTACCCAAACACCCATCACTCTCTCAAGGCCAAACCCTAAAAAATCAATCCTGCACTTAATCAGTCGAGAAAACAGTGTCGTTTTAGCACCGTTCAATTATGTTGCTGTCATGCCGGTAATATTGTTTGAACACCCTAGCCCATTGCCGCCGCGTTCGATGTATTGTTGGGGAAACATAGTCCGTTGCCGCCGCGTCAAAGTTCTTGCAATGAATAGTCGGGAGTTACTCGCCTTTGGCTCATCACTCTCTCCTAGTTTGGTCAGTTTCGTTTTGCCTCCCAGTTCTCTATTTCTTTCACTTTATCTCGAATTCCCCCAATTAAAACCTCAACACTTCCCAATTCGCGACCACCAGCCGATTCCTCACTTGATCTAGGTTCGGTTTTTGAGGTATTTAATTTTTAATATATCTAGTTAATTTGTTAATTCGTTAATTCAAATTTGATGGTATTATTATTTTCTGATTTCACTCTTTTTTTCTGAATTTTCACTCTTTTCATTGTTGCTTATGTTATTAATTCTGTTAGGATGTATATTATTAGGCATATATAAAATTTGTAAAGCATTGAAAACCTATTTTTTAATTGTTAGCTCACCACAGTTGCAGCCGCCACCTAAGAAGAAAAGAAACCTTGCTGGGATTCCACATCTTGGTGCTAGCACTATGGAGGCACAGGCATACATGCTTTATCGATAAATATATATCAGGAAGATGTGCCCATTGAAATATCAGAAGCTATTGTTGGGGCCCTGAAATGGGAGCTAGCTGCTACTGCTGTAAATGCACCCATGGTTCCTGCTGAGGTATCATTTAATCTACATCTCTATACTCTCTATTCTTGTTTATATCAACATTGTGACAAGTAGACATATCAAAATATAATTAATAGCTTCTAATTCCTGCATGGCTTAAGACCTTTGTGGAAACCTCAGTTCAGCTGTCCCCATGCTTCCAGTGATGAAATTGAGGCTAGAATTAATTAATTGGTGGATTTTGGACTCTTCATTGTATTCTATGACTACATGAGCCATTGCTCTATTCATGTGTGATTATAACTTCATACTTTTATTATTTTTCTTATTATTGTCGGTTTTAGCAGAACTTGCTCTATTTGTTACACTTGCAGAGAAGTTGGCAGACTGGTTGCAGGTGGAAGTGGTGTGAAATCAGTGAAAGTTTAATTATTTTTTAATTACTTTTAATGGTTTTTTAATTCAACCATTCTATCAAATTACAAGTCAAGGCATGCAACAAATACTATAGTTTTTTAATTGTGATCCCGGTTCAAATAACTGATATTTGATTTATCTTTTTTCCAAAATAAATTAATCATTGTTTCAAATAACTGAAGTTTGATAGTTGTATTTCAAACCATATCAGAATGTCATTACATATCATCTAGTTTCTTGAAAAATGTAAGCCACTGTCAGAAGTTTAAGCCTATGTAATGCATCCACTACAAAAAAACAGGCAATAGATGACGGAAAATAACTGTTATAAAAAGGGGTGCATGACAGATAATTTATATGTCATCTATGTCACTGTTATTAATTTATGACAGAATATTTTCCGTCATTAATTCATGATGACTTTTCACAATCATATATCTGTCACACAATATTTTAATATAAAAAATAATTAAATAAAATTTAAATTTATTTACGTGCTTTTTTTTTTTAAATTTTTGGTGGAAAATTGAATTATCATTTGTAAATTTATTATTCAATTTTGGCGATAAATTATTTATGACAAAATGTATGATGACTATTTCCCGTTATAAAGTTTTTCATTTTTTTTAAAAAATATAAATTACAATTATAATTTGTTGATGAATTTCTATTTAATATCATAAAAAACAGAAAAAAATTAATATTAATTAATATTCATTCAACTAGCCAGATGGTATCAGAGCCAAACAAAACAAGTTAAAGGTGGTATCATTAGTAATTTTAAATAACATTATTCGTACTCCTAGAAGATGAATCTCAAAATATGGAAACAACTTCTGCATCATCTTCAACTCCTTCATCTACTTCTTAGCATGTCTCTCTTTCTTCTACCTTGTCTTTGTCAAAATCTTGCCACAAACATGTAGCCTTTAAAAATAGAAAATCTTGTCGAATATTCCTATATTCCAGAGTCAGCCCAAATTAATGAATCTCAATTCCCTGTTATGAGTCCTTATTAGCTTTACAAACAAAAGACTTCTATCACTAGAAGCATTCGAACCCTCATCTCAACCCGAAGACCTCTACCAAAAGAATACATCCATTCATCCCGAATAGATTAGTGTGTTCTTCAAGCCTCTCAGAGTGAAGAATATGTTACTCTTGAAATACCTCGAGACCTTGTCGCCTCTTGGAAACTTGAAGGATATACTCACCTACACCTAGGTGGTGTACGTCTCATTCTCACCCTCCATGGCCGAAAAGGCTTACCTGTCACAGCCAGGATTGCGCTTCTTGACACACGATTCAAACAGTACCAACATGCTGTTATAGGAACCATCTTAACCACTCTCCATGCTGGCAGTGTCTTACTCATCTTTTACCCAAAATTCAACATGTCCCTTAAGGATCCCAACCTATCAGAGACGTTGAAAGTCCACATCCAGCTCCAAGGAGTAGAACAAACACCCACTTCTAAAATTGCCACACTTTATCACCAAATAGTGTATCGATTACAAAATCATGCACTAGATCTTCCTACAGCTCACACCACAACCGATGCCCTGATGATCCTTGCTGACACAGACACCATTCCTACCATCATCCAAATTCCCAAACAAATCCGAAAACAAGACTTGCTCAAACTCATGCCTCTTGAATGGCTTACCAACTATGAACAGTTCCACCAAAATTCCGAACTTGTTCAAACCACTCAAGCCACTTTTGAAAGACGCTAAGATGGCTAAGTCAAATTATCCTTTCAAACACCTGAACCCATGGCCAATTTTGAGAATCCACGACTTTCATATACTGCTATGGTCACTGCAGTATCTACAAGTCAAGAAAAAGACCTCGCTATTCATGGTTTTGACTCTGACGGGTATCCAGTTTACCCTGATAAACTCAATGGTCATTTTCTATGGGATGTCTCTGAAGCCCATATGTACAATCCAGACTGTCTTTGTCTTGAAGATTCGGACACGGATATTGATTATGAGTTAGAAACTATGAGGAGAAGGAGAAAGAAAAAGAAAGAGCCTTCTTTTGCAAAAACTCCTTGCAACACCCATACTTACCATCCTCCTCCAGACCCAAAGCCTCTCACTCAAACTGTCCAACTAAAAATAAGATCATGTATGATGTTCTCAGAATTTTATGAAGAAACTTTCTCCACTTGAAAAATATGTTGACCTTCAAACGAAAGTTGTCTCCCAGCTTTTCGTTCAATCTCCAATCACCTCTACAGGCCAACCAAAACCCCCGAAACAGTATGAAATTGTTCTCAACTGGTAAACAAAGAACACCAGTGTTCAGAACTAAACCTTACAACAACATGGTAAGAAAATTGATCGAGTTGCCACTCACGTTTCACAGACTGAATCCAAGGTCGACTCTATCAGTGCTCGTCTTGAACAGATTTACCACAATCTCCAAGACACAATTACAGAGCTTGACAGAGATCTTAGAATGATTATCAACAATCAAGTATGGGGTCTAGAGTTTAACAGAAAAGAAGCTGAAATCAGAAAGCTCAAGGCTGAGTTAGCAAAAATTGATGCTGACAAATCTAAGCCTTCACTTTTTACCCAAACATAGTCCATCCCAGTCCCACTGTCAATTTTTGAAACCTATCAACCTTTCTACATACCTTCCCGACCACAATCAGTTTATATTCAGTCTTTTGGTTTTTCCCATTTATATATTCCCGGTCCTAGTGTCTCTCAACCAAAACCTACTTCTCCAAAAAAATTCAAGGCAAAGGTCAAAATCTCTGAACCAAAATCAAAGCCTCAAACTTCATCTTCTATCCCTCTAGAAGATTCACCAAAAGCAACCCCGGCGCCTCAGTCAAAAGATAAAAATTCCCTTGATCAATATCATTACTATGGTGTTGATAAGCAACTTCCAACTTCAGAAACAGAGTCAGAACCAGAATCTGTTGATTCAGTTTCATCCTCCTCCTCTTACACAACAATTCTTGAAAACACTACTTTCGATTCAGAATCAAAATACGCTAATATTCTAGTTTACTCATGGCAATTAACACTGATAATCCAAGCACTTCCACTGCCCCAATCATTGAAAGTGAAAGTTCCGAGGATGAAAATGCTCAAGCTTCACAAACAGAACCAGTTCCTCCTACTAATCAACCCATTGTTGAGCATATATCCAAATTATCATCATCCGCCTATTTCACATTTGATGATATTCCTCGCCACAGATGGCCAGTCAGACATCAAGAATTTGCTGCATGGATAGACTTGCAAATGATAAGACCTAATGTCAATTCACAAGCAGTGCTTCGTGAATCTGTTCAAGATTCACTGGATCTCTCCGTGATTGGTTTGAAAGTCTCGGAGAATATAGGCAATTGCAATTTGTCCAAACTACAACAGTGCTGGCTGTCGGATATATCTATGAATAATGTATTAGTGAGCTAACTGCATCAAATGAAGCAGTCAGAAAAGAATTCCATCAGATGAAATGTTGCTCTCTCAAAAGACATCATTTGGAAATGCATTAAAAAAGAATAAATATGTTATTCTACAAGCTAAATGGATTTAATAATCCAACATTGAAGCATGTCTTCATAGCCTCTCTTCCTCAAGAGTTACAGCTTGAATTGCAAAGACAATTCACTGCTTCCAATCTTGTTGTAGATAACATATCCATGAGGAAAATCTTCCAAATGACTCTCGCATGTCTTGACAAAATTTATGAGCAAAAAGAGTTCTTCAAAGATTTTATGGAGAATAAACAACCTTTTGCCTCAGCCTGCAAAAAGCCTTACCTCAAAATTAAGCGCAAAGACAACAAAAAGTGTGACTGTTCTTCTAAAAAGAAAAAAACACTTTAAAAAATACTTCCATAAATCCTCATCCAGATCCAGAAAGTCTTTCCGAAAAAAAAGATCCATCTCAATACAAGAAAAAAAAAAACAAGTGTTTTATTTGTAAAAAACAGGGTCATTTTGCCAGACATTGTCCTCACAAATCTGCCAAAGCTGTCAGACTCATAAAACACCTCCAGCAGTCTTTACTGCTCTCTAAAAATGAAGATGTTAAGTCTAAATTTTCTGAACAAACAGAACGAGATGAACAAACAGTCTTCATCTTTGCAGAATCATCAGATTCTGATGAAGTGTCTGTTATTTCCACAGTCCAAGAAATCAACCAAGTATCTAAACCATCTAAACCTTCCATTCCCTGTGTCAAAATTTCTGCTCTTCCCTCAAAATTTCACAAGCCAGTCCCAGTCATAGGTTTTTTAGATATCTTTGCGGTGTAAAACCAAGATGGTTGATCCTTCTGTCCTTCTTTCTGGTTACTTAGAAAACCATTCAATGTTTTTCAGAACTGTAAATAGAGAAATCTTTGAGACAAAATTGATTACCGAAAAACCTATTGGTATTCAATTCTTTCCTAATTGTGTTATTTGGAAAAAATTGATTGTTTCTCATCTTTCCAACAAAGATTTATTCATTGGTTTTGATGTTCTTCACTTGATCAAAAACCTCTTCATTACCCATTCAGGCATCAAGTGTAAACAAAAGTACCTTCCTTATATAGATACTCTACGTCTGTATATGTTGTCTGAAACCCCTTCTCCTTATACCTCTATTTCTCAAAATTTCTTTGAATATTGTCCAGAAAGCCATTCCCAGTTCAAACATCCTTTACCTTTCTGGAAAAATTCTCAATTTTTCATCCATCTTCCTTTCAAACTCAATGAAGATATCAACCCTACCAAAGCCACTCATCTGGGTATGAATCCTACTGATCTCTTGCTAGTAAAACAAGAATATTCTCAGTTGATGCAACAAGACCTTATTGAACCAACCAACTCTGAATGGGCTTGCCAAGCCTTTTATGTGGAAAAAAAGTCTGAGTTAGTTTGAGGTAAAAAGAGATTAGTCATTGATTATCAACCTCTCAATTCTTTTCTAAAAGATGATAAATTCTCTTTACCAAAGATCCAGTCCTTATTCATTCATCTCCAAGGTGCTCGAATATTTTCAAAGTTTGATCTCAAAGCCGGTTTTTGGCAATTGGCTATTATACCCTCTGATCGTCCTAAAACTGCATTCTGCATTCCTGATGCACACTACCAGTGGACTGTCATGCCTTTTGGTCTCAAGGTTGCTCCGTCCTTATTCCAAAACGCCATGGTAAAAATTTTTTCACCTATTCTCCATCACGCCCTCGTCTACATTGACGACATCCTGTTGTTTTCCCAAGATCATGACAGCCATCACCAACTCCTATCAGAATTTTTCAACATTATCCAGACACATGGAATCATGCTTTCCGAAAAGAAAAGTAGCATTAGAAAAAACTCCATTGAGTTCCTTGGCATGGTCCTGAAAGATGGTACCTACCATCTACGACCACACATTGCAAGTGAATTATTGAAGTTTCCTGACACAAGCTTATCCAAAAGGCAGATCCAACAGTTTCTTGGAATCATTAATTATGCCAAAAGCTTTATCCCAAAAGTTGCAGCCCATACAAGTCAATTGTCACGCATGCTCAAAAAACAGCCACCCTCTGGGGTCCAAACCAAATTGAAGCTGTCAAGCAACTGAAGAAGATAGCGCAATCTCCTCAACCTCTCAGAATATCGACAGATGGCCAGCGCATCCTCTAGACAGATGCGAGTGACGAATACTGGAGCGTCATCATTTTAGAAAGAAAAAATGATGTAGATCACTTCTGTGCATATGCCAGTGGCCAGTTCAAAGAATCAGAAAAGAACTACCACGTGATCTATAAGGAAATCATTGCCGTCAAATACGGAATCAAAAAGTTCGAGTTCCACCTCATCAGCCATGAATTTTTCCAGACAGATTGCCAGCGCATCCTCCAGACAGATGCGAGTGACGAATACTGGAGCGTCATCCTTTTAGAAAGAAAAGATGATGTAGACCACTTCTGTGCATATGCCAGCGGCCAGTTCAAAGAATCAGAAAAGAACTACCATGTGATCTATAAGGAAATCATTGCCGTCGGCCATGAATTTTTCATCAAGATGGATAACTCAGCTTTCCCAAGATCTTTGACTTTAAGAACAAGTTGCTGCCAGACAAGCAACTCCTTAATCTAAAGAATTGGTTTGCCAAATACGTCTTCCAAGTCCAACACATCAAAGATAAGCAAAACCTTATCCTTGATTTTCTCACCAGGCCCTCTATAAATAAGTCTGCCCTCATCTCTTCGGTTCACCAAATCATTCCAATTATGGCCATGAATCGATTAATTCCTCTCAAAGCTCTCACTCAGAAAACCTTTCCCATGAATATCTGTTTCAATTCAGCTTACCAGCTCCAAGACTTTACAAAAAGATTCCTCTATCGATATTTTATGAATGTCCAGAGAATGAAACCAGATCGTTTTCCTTCTCTCAACCTACAACACTTGTTCCTTACCGGTCTCACCCTTTCCAACGTCATTATATCAGAAGATGAACTCTGGTACATATGGTGTCTCACCACTTTGTATACCACAAAGCTAGTCTTTCCTATCCAACTAGTTCGCCACCACATTTTCACACCAGACAATGCACCCACTCTCCTATAGACACTTCTGGAATGATTCTCACCTCTCACCCGGTGGCGCAAACAACTACAACATATCTTTAGTTTCTATCATTTGGACAGAATCCCAGAACAATAAGCCAATATGTTTACTTCTTGTTTCATTGTCCACAGGCCATATTTCCAACACTCTGAAACCAAGGATTTCTGGACTCAAGAAATGGCGTATGAATGGAAGACTTATCCATACCGATTCCCTCTCATCTATGATCCATCAGTTACCTCCATACTAAAATCCTACCTCATGGAATTAAACAACATCCAACCTCCTCCCATCAACATTCACCACACCTCAGTTGGTCCACAACACACCCTCGAATTTGTTCCAAAAGTCCAAGCTTGTACACCAAGTTCCAGTTCATCTCCCAAGGGTATCCTAGTTACAGAACAACGTCCTGACTACACAAATGTCTTATTCCAAGACGCTCAGGATCCATGGGAAGATTTTATTTCCCTCATCCATGCTGAATCATCCCAATACATTGTTACTGAACCAGCTCAACAGTCTCCAGCTCAGCCTTCGTCCCCACCAAAATCGACTGACCAAGACGAAGAAATGCTTATCCAAATTGAAGCTAAGCATGCAAAAAAGCGTTATGAAAGAGAGACAGGTGACGTGTCTCCAAGAAGATTCTCATCCACTCTATAAAGCATCTCACGTGAAGTTTTATTAAAGTTGTCCAAATAAGTGTGCTTTAGAATGTTACTTTTGTAAGGTGTCATGTGTTTACTTTTGTAAGGTGTGCTTTATTAAAATTGTCTTTAGTGTGGTCTTATGTTGACAAGTGTAAGGTGTGCTTTATTAAAGTTGTCTTTAGTGTGGTCTTATGTTGACAAGTGTAAGGTGTGCTTTAAAAAGTTGTCTTTAGTGTGGTCTTATGTTGTTCCTTTAATTTGAATTTTCTTTTTTACCTATTTTATCTTAACAGGAATAGCATTTGGAGTTACGACACTTGTGGCACGACCAACAACCCTTGTATTCTTGAGGTTAATGGGAAACTTAAGTTGCAAGTTGAATTTGAATGGTGATTACTAAATGTCATTTTGTTGATGTAGTTCTTTTTTACTATACATTTGTTCTAATGCGTTTGAGATTTTGTATGAGAATTGATATATTATTAATATTATAAATTTTTTGTTCGTTTTATATCAATTGTAGAATTTAAATTTTACAATGCAGTGAATTACAGAAAATTAAAATTTTTTATAAATTTTTTTTTTAAAAAATACAAATTTATGATAGAAAAAACCTATCACGAAATATGCCACAATTCAATTAAATTTTTGTACCAAAACTAAATTCATCTCTGTAATATCCATTGCTGATTTTTTTTTTCTATTAGTTGCTTGTGTTAAATTATTTTCAATGTTTAGTGAATTTGGTCTTGCTTGTGCAAGAATTGATGACTTTGGGAGATTTTGAGGTTAATTGCTAATGCTATCATGGAGAGATTGAAGAACTGGATTTGGTTAAGAGTTTTTGGTAATATTTTGATCAATTACCACCGAGAAAAAGAGACACTACTATAAGAATTACTATTTTGCGTTATTAAATTCTTGTACATTTCACAATTGTTAAGAATATTGTATTAACAATTACAAGAGGATGTTAGTGGAATCTTTTATGTCAATATATTATTAGTTTTATTAATTTTTATATTAATAAACGTGTAGAGCTTGTAATGAAAAAGTGTGTGTATGTATTCTTATGCGAAATGTTATTTGCAACTTTCGTCTGCATGTTGTTGAAAATATACAAGCAAAATAAGGTTTCAGCCATATTTATTGAATGTAGTTAAATATATTTTAATAAGAAGTAAAAACTTTTAACGTGCAGAAATGTTGTTGAAAATATTCAATTTAAGACAACATCAACATTAACAATGTACGCGGAACATTGTTGAATGCCTTCAATAACGTGTATTACATGTTTTTAAATCCCTTTTTTCTTATAGTAAGGGCATTTTCTTTTATTACAATAATCGTCCGACCATAAACATAGAGTAGCCTGATAGTTTTCTTTGAGACTATCTTCTGTCTCTAATCAACCTGACAATGATATAACTTATTGTGATCCGCTTCCGCATTCAACGATCAAAAGATAGTTTTTGGATATTCTATTAACTGTATGTTGAATATGTACGGATATCAACACTTTATCTTTTTGAAGCTATCAAAAGATAGACTATAGTTTGGAATAAGAACAATGTCGGTTGAGTTTTGTCGGCAGAAAGAACTTAGACATAAATTTTAACAAAGACGCCTAATTTGGAAAATTTGATAAACGTTTAGTGAATGAAAAAGGCTGCATGTATTTAAAATAGCACAAAGTTTAATGTAAAAATTCTACGTGTTTAGTATTAACTCCATGGAATAAGATATTTTGGTGGGCACAAGCTATAAATTTCTTATCTTTTCTTATCTTTTTGAAGCTGTCAAAAGACACACTATAGTTTGCAATAAGAACTGTGCTGGCTAAGTGCCGGCAGTAGAAAGAATTTAGAGATGATTTTTCATAAAGATGGTTAATTTGGAACTTTTATATGCGTTTAGAGAATGAATAATGCTGCATGTATTTAAAATAGCACAAAATTTAATACAAAAGCATAAAAAATTAAAAAATTCTTGTGTTGTGGTGAATTCTTTTCTTGTAATGAAATTTTTTTTTTTTTTTAGTGATGGCATACTATTTTTTATACTACCTTTTTTTCTTATACATTGGTATTGTCAGCCAACCGATGAATAAATGGTAAAATATTGATGTGAAAAATCTCTGCCACCTTTGTCGAATTTTATTTTTTAAAAAAATAGAGAGACAAATGATTTCAAATTAATCTTTTAACCCTCTAACTTTTGTCAAATTTAAATTTGAATAGCCAACAAAATAAAATTAATTGAAATCTCTACCTTCGTACTCCGAGTGCAATTATTTTGACTCAAATAAATGTCTTAAACATTTGAAAAACTGATCAGCACATTGAATATATAAAATGTGCCTGAATATATATCGCACCCTGCCAATCACGGTGTTATAATAATTGAATCATTTATCAGTAAATATATCTTATTTTCCTTTTCACATGCGCATGCACCATTACCAAGGCAATGCTAACAGTGTTGTCAGATTGTAACGTGTCAGGTTATAACAAATCATATTTGCAAATATTCATGAGGAGTTAAAGATGCTTGCTTGCATACAGCTGTTAGTCCACGTTTGCGAGCAAGCGTGATTATATATAATGTGGTTCTCTATTGTAGTGTGTGATCAATCAGGCAAGCTTAATTTAATTGATCATCAGTATCTATGGATGCGAATCAAGATCAAGGAGCAAAAGAGTTGTTTCAAGGCCAAGCTCAACTGTATAAGCTCATGTTTAATCATTTAAGCTCGATGTCACTCAAGTGCGCGATTGAGCTAGGCATAGCGGATATAATTCACAGCCACGGACGGGCCATCACTCTTTCTGAGTTGGTCTTGGCACTTGATATTCAGTCTACAAAAACGACTGCTCTATTCAGGCTCATGCGCTTGTTAGTTCACTCGGGCTGCTTTAACAAAACCGAAGTCAATGGGCATGAAGAAGCATACGGGCTCACTGCTGCTTCTACTCTGCTCATCAAAGACAAGCCCTACTGTTTGTCACCAACTGTTTCAGTATTTGTTGACCCATTTTTTGTCGCTCCATTTCAGTCTTTAAGTAGTTGGTTCAAAGGGACCGAGCTCACGTTGTGGGAAACTGTTCATGGAATCAAGTTCTGGGAATTTATGAATCAAAACCCTGGAATAAACCAACGGTTCAATGAAGCAATGGCCAGTGACTCTGAAATAATGACAAGCTTTGATGTCAAAGCCGAGTGCAAGCAAATCTTTGAAGGGTTGGGCTCATTGGTTGACGTAGGAGGTGGCAACGGATCGTTTTCCAGAATCATCTCTGAAGCATTCCCTGGCATCAAATGCAGTGTACTCGACCTCCCGCATGTTGTTGCTAACCTGCCTGAGGCCGACAACTTGAAATACATAGCAGGTGATATGTTTCAGTTTATCCCTCCGGCAGATGCCTTTCTCTTCAAGGTAAGATCCAATTTTAAAAATTTAAAGCAACTTCTTAACCATTTTCGTAAATTCCAGATGATTTATTTCAATTGTTCTGTGTGCAGCACATATATCCTGACGTTTGAATCTTACAAAATCAGGATTTGAATGATTCAAATCAGATTTAAAGTAACTGCAAAATGCTATACAACTCTAAATTTAATTAACATTTGGATTTTACAGAATCTAGAAGTTTGGGCTTGAGCATGATCATTTACGTAGTCATTCTCTAGTGCGGTTGCCTCCATTTTTTTAAGTGTAGATTCGAAGTTTTACCATATTGGTAAAGGCTTGTATAACACTTATTTTTTCAGAACTTATATGTATATGTATATGTATATATATGTGTGTGTGTGTGTGTTTATAGGCGGAGTAGTAAAACGTTTTATCTACAACGCTATAAAATTATTTTACAATATTTAAAACAACGAATCTGCATTCTAAAAAGTGTGATTTGTGTGTGTATGTGTGTGTATAGAGAGATAGATAGATAGACGCATGCACGAACTGTTGGGATTTTATTAAAAAGGAAAAGTACTCGAATGCAGCATCCTCTATTTTAACTAAAATGTTAGATCAAACAACGGAACTGCACTATAAGTGGTGGATATTAATTAAATGAGCGATTGGCATGGTTGCAGTTGGTTTTTCATGGATTAGGTGATGAGGATGGGTTGAAGATACTGAAGAAACGCAGAGAAGCAATTGCAAGCAATGGTGAGAGAGGAAAGGTAATAATAATAGATATTGTTATCAATGCAAGGGAAGAGGATCACGATTTAACGGAAACAAAGTTCTTGTCTGACATTATGATGAGCGTTAACGCTACTGGAAAAGAGAGAACTGAAAGTGAATGGGCAAAGCTATTCTTCGATGCTGGTTTCAGTCACTACAAAATAACTCCTATATTTGGCATGAAGTCCCTCATTGAAGTCTACCCATAAAGAATTGAGCGACCGTATTCCCGCAAGTCTCTTGTACTGCTTGATGGAATACGAAAATATCGTTCAAGATGTACGCGTAGTAGTTGAAATGTCTCGAAATGACTAGAAAATAAGGTGACACACGGGTTTAAATATAGGATGAGTCACTCAATTAAAATGCTATAGGCTCTTGGGTTGGAAACTTAAATATCCTTAGACCCCCCTTTAATATATTAAGAATAAAGGATTTGTGTGTACTATGTTATATTGCATTTTGTTATTGTTTCGAGCATCTGCTCTAATGTTTTATCTTTACTAATAAAATTACGATCTTTCTTAAGCTATTGTGTTCTCAAAACAAGTAGCTGCAGAATAATTTATACTGTTACTTTGGATATTTACAAATAGGTTGTACATTAATGATAAATGATTCAAAATTTATATTTGCAATGTAAGTAAAAAATAATAATAATTTGTAAAAAATTAAAAAAGTAAAAATAACCTATTCAAATTAATGAGTAATATTACTATTAAAAATTAATATTTCAAAAGTATAACATCCCCACGATTCTTCTAAGCCAATCAGAAACATCATCAGCTAAGATTGTTTGATGTAAGACAAAATTGAAGTTTAATTATTTTATTTAGTATTTTAATTTTTTCGAGCAGAATTTATAATTGGACTTATATTTGGGGTGCATGGATTCTCTTTTCTGGTTTACTATTAGAAAGATTATGTCACGGGCTTAATAATTTTTTATCATTAAAATCCTTATTTTATGCAAGGGTTTTATCTATCTTGATGACATTCCCACTATGTTATTACGAAAATCTTCAATTAACATGCAGTATAATATCCAAGTCAACTCAATCAAGTGAAGCTAATTAAAACTGAGGATCAAATAGCACAATCAACCTTACATAACAAGCAAGAATATTGGAAGCCTTGAATTAATCACTAGCCGTTAGACCTCTATTCGTTTCTTTTAATATAACTAGGTGGAAGCCAAGAATCTTGGGCAAAACACTATGCCCCATATTGTCTACGTATCCAACAATTTGTTAATGAAACTTTTTTTTATGGTATCACAGCCAATCTTGAGAATCACAGACATGGATGGTTATTATGTTTCAATGAAAAAAGTTTGCCACTAGTGAACCTCTTAAGAAAGTTGGCTTGCTTGAATGTAGATCAGTATACAAAAGAAATTCGAAGCTATTTGTGATTGTTTGGCTGCCGTCAAGAAACCAGTGGAAGATGTCGACAAACAGTGGCAATTTGCCCGTGGACTTGGACCAGACTTGAGACCTCAAGGTAGCGATGCTGGGAAAACCTCCATACGGCCAATTTGGTCCTTTTATATTACAAGGTTCAAAAAGTTGAATTAATTTTCTATTAATACAAGCTAGTATCCAAGATGGTCAATGGATCTAGAGGTGGGGGAAAGAAAAAACACTTAAAAGAAACATTTAATTGATTGATTATGTTAACTGCTAGCTCATTTGTAAATTTAAAGGATAACAAAGACTCTATTGTAATTCACCCTATTAAGTGCAGTGTGATTATACAAAGAGTAGTGCTAGGCATCTTAAAATTTTATCTCAAATGATACAATATTTATCAAGTGAATGATGACATAGTTTAATTAACTCATCAAATATTTGTGAAAAATTATTAATCACTTCATGAATAACATGTTACATACCATGCATATCACATAATATTTTAGCGTGAATATTATTTTCTCTTTAATGATAAATTGTATTTTGGGCATTTAAATAATATAATATTGTAAAATTTAACTAAAGAGTTGGTGTAACAAAATATTTTGATAAGGATATCTAATGAAATTTCAAATAAATTTCATTTTCACCTTAAATTTCAAGTGACCTGAATATATACACTATGATTTATTCAGAGCAATCCGAAAACGAAATATTATGAGCCTTCAGTTTGAGTAAATGTTTTTCCCAATACATTCAGATTTCAGAAAGTTTCAAAAGAAAGCGGAACAAATATATCAATAATTGAAATGAAAAAAGTTGGAAGGAGGTATCTAAAAGTCAATTTCAACGCCAATGATGTGTAATTCCACATGAGCAAACTAATTAATTGCCATGAGAAAACGAAAAGAAAAGAAAGGTGCATAAAATTTCATTTGACAATGATATCCTGATATCCATGAACTCAACTTGGGAAAGGAAAAAAAAAATAAAACTCCATCATAAAGAAATTTCATTTGACATATTATCATTTATCTTGCTTCGCTTGGTATCATTTGTGTATTTTATTGTCTTTGAAGCATAAGATT
Organism: Atalantia buxifolia; assembly: GCA_030444775.1. Lineage (NCBI taxonomy): Eukaryota > Viridiplantae > Streptophyta > Magnoliopsida > Sapindales > Rutaceae > Atalantia > Atalantia buxifolia. Next base: position 14,661,185 of record CM059839.1, read on the forward strand.
TTTTTTGTTTGGTACTATGTTGGTGTTGTTTTAATTTATATATGAACAAATGTGATTGTTATATGGAAGAAATATTTTGTAGAAATAATGGGATTCATTCTAAAACATTGACTAGCTAGCCGTAATACAAGAAAATTGGTCATTTTCGAGGGCAAGTACCATTGGAAATCGACAAAGACCTTCAAAAAAACTCATTTTCGAGTGGGACATATCGTCGATCGTCGTCGTATTAAGTCTTATCGGAAATGTTGAGTTTCTGATGAGTCATCGGAGAAAAAAAGTATTTATGAGGAAGTTGCCGTCAGAAATGGAATTAAATGCCCTCCAAAATAAGATAAGATAAACCTAGTTATTTTTATTTTCAACTAAAACATACCCTCAGAAATAAAAGATACACTGTCGAAAATAGACTTATTTTGTTGTTTAATGACCCTCTTTATTTTATTTAATAATATTATTTCATTAATTTTTTTATTTTTTTTTGGTTGAAATATCTATATTAGGGAAGTAATGTAACAAACATAATAATAATATACGATATATACTAAATGTAACTTCATTAATTTCAAAAATTCATGAAATCACATTCATCATTCAAAAATGCAACAAAAATATCAATTTTATAGTATCTTTTACTGAAAAAAAATATGCCAAAGTATCTACAAAATGATATCACCATATATTAACTATGTTCAATCATCCTCTAAAACAACTTCAGTTTTTGAATCGTTTGCCTCAACTTCATCATCCTCATACCCATCATCATCTTCTCCCATCAAAGCAATGTCCTAGGTGAAAGAAGGAATTTTAATCATTATTATTACCAAAATAAGAACTTGTGTAAAATATAATCAAGAAGCTGAGACTAATGAGAAAAATATTGTAATAAAAACAACTTTATATAGATGCATAGTCTCTATTTCAAAAATCTAATAATTATTCCATCATTCACCTATATTCGAAGCTTGTCCATAATTACTTAAGTTCATCAACTAACAGAGCAATGACAAGTCACCAATCATTTTCGTGAGAACTCAAAGCATAGAACAATTCATTTAATTAATCTATTAATAAAATGAAATAAACAACCTATACCTTCTGAGATTATTCTTGTGCATACTTTTGAAGAACAAGTTTTATCATTCTTTTCAACTTCTTGACTTCTTTCTCTAAGTCTTTTACTTTTAATTCCAAATTACTACATTGATGCTTGTTATCTCCTTGACCTGGAGAACCATACACTTCCTTGCCTTTGATGCCTGCTTCCTAACCAAGAACATAACCATGTGCTGCTTCTCTTGTCACTTCTCGATATATTTTCCATTCATCCACTGGCAAGCCTTGATCTATAACAGTGGATCTCATTGATTCCATTGTTTCCTATAATAAATACATACATTTATGTGAGTGCATATAGTAATGAAATCATGCAAATAAATTAGGAATATTCTGAGAATTTAATATCAAATAACACATGCATTTCCTTTGCCTTGTTACTTGCCCATGTCCCCTTACATGAAACATCTTGAATAAATCAAGTGGACTAAGTTCAGTATCTATTTGTTACTGCAATAAAGAACTAAAATTCAATAAGAGCATAATAAATAAACACACTTTTTTTAATTATCAAAGTCAAACATTTTCTCTTCCCATTTCTTTTCTATGCTTAGCCATTGGGACGAACTTGTAGTATGAATAAGTTTGGACTTGGTTCAGTTGCTCTTGCTCGTTGTGCTTGTTTTCTATATATAATTTTAAAAAAAGAAGCATAAACTCAACTTGGTTATTATGAACCCATTGTTGAGTACTAGAGAATGTATATTTATAGAGGGAAAAACCGTCATTTTATGCTACAGGTCTCACTAACATTTTCACTTTTGTGTTTAAATCCTCTAAGTTTTTATTATGTGTGTTTTATTATAATTTAAATATTTTATGTATTTTAGGGATATTTTGGCCATTTCATGACTAACGAGAAGTCATACAGCAAAACAAATGGCATTTTTGAACTCATTATGGTTGAAAACCTTAAGAGGAGCAGTAATAGGTATTCGGCATATAGTACTGTTCACATATATGGTAATATTCACAAGTACAACACTGTTTCACATATACAGTATAATGATGTGGCATTGATTGATGATGTGGCATTGATTGATGATGTGGCATGATGCTATTGGACCAAAATACTGATATGGTATTGACTTATGACGTGGCAGCATCTTATGGGACTGAAATACTGATGTGGTGTTGACTAATGATGTGTACCAACCGAGCAAAGCTTGCCATGTGGCGCAATCCTGAGTGTCCGAATTGTTTTCATCCGATGGCTATGATTTACCCATTGTATCTATAAATAGAGGGCTCCTCTGCCTAATTTGACACCCTTGAATCAATTTTCAAGCCTTATTTTCTATAATTCTCTCTCCATCTTGTATTTTCTACATATTTTAATAAATTATAATTTTACCCCTTGATCAATTATAAGTGACTAATTTAGTTTCAAGCTTGGGTTGAAGGTGAAGCCTTAACATGATCCATGGGCTTAATTAGATAAGTTTATTTTCTTTTTCTCTTTAATTTATGTGGTTGTTTTGACTCATTGTCGACAGACAGTGTATTATGTCTAGATTTTGCATGGTATACCTACTCCCTAGTGAATGTGGTTGGTAATATAACTTTTTGTTGTAGCGTGTTGGCAATGTTATGAAGAAAATCTAGACTTGAATGATAGTTGGCTATCTTTGTTTGGTGAGTTTGTATGTTACAGGATTGTGTGAGATGATTCTATTGTAAGCCTTTGGCAAGAGCGATACAGATTGGCATATTTGTTTCTAAAGGTTTGTTACTTGCCATGTTGATGCTGGATTGAGTTGGTGTGTTGATCTTTTCCATGTTGGTACGTGACTCGCGTGGCTGCATATGTTTCATGCTCTGTGACTATTTGAATTCTGTGAATTCCACATGTGGTGGGCAATGTATTTTAACAGCCCCCTTGAGATTAATCGGGTCATAGAGTGAATGCCAAGCTTGTGTTGAAAGAGGAAGAAAAGATCTTTACCTGGTGGTTTGGTAAGTATTTTTGTAGTTTGCAATAAGAAGGGAACATGCTTGGCTTCAAGGAGTCCTTGAATGACTTCTTCACGAACGAAATGGACATCGATTTCGATGTGTTTGGTATGAGCATGAAGAAGTGGATTATGTGTCTTGTTGATGGTGCTCTTGTTGTTGTAGAGGAGGTGAGGAACATGTGAAGTTGAGACCCTAATGTCCTACAATAATGAAAGAATCCAAGTTAATTAGGCCATTTTGGAAGACAAATTAAGCCCGATATTCTACTTCCGCAATGGATCATGCAACAATTTTTTGTTTCTTGCTACACCATGAGATTAAATTTGGCTCAAGGTAAACACAAAAGCATGTTATGCAACATTCTATTTCAAGGTAAGGATGCCAAAAAAGTCTAAGCCGAGCTGTATGGATTGGGCCTAGATATGGGCTGAAAAATATGAAGCCTGCATAGATTGGGCCTAAATAAAGGCCTAGAAAAAAGCTCGAGCTTTTTAATTTATAAATAAAAAATATATCAAATTAAAAAATTAAAATACTAGATTAACATTTTTTATATTAATATTTGTTATTTATTATGTTGTGTTACTAATATCAAGCCCGAACTTTTTAATTTATAAATAAAAAATATCAAATTAAAAACTCAAAATATTATATTAATATGTTTTTTATATTAGTATTTATAATCTATTTTGTTTTGTTACTAATATTTTGAATATTTGATTATTATTATATTATGTATTGAATAATTATCTTTAATTTAAATTTTTTGAATATTTGATTATTATTATATTATGTATTGAATAATTATCTTTAATTTAAATTTTTTACTTTATTAAAAATTTATTTCAAAAATAATGAAGGCCCAGGCCTGCCCAGTCTAAGTTTGGATGGGCTTTTGAATGACCTACACTTATTCTAAATAAGTTGGGCCTGGGCCTAGGCTTGAAAAGGCTCAGTTGAAACCTGGCCCAGGCCCTTAATTTGCCAACTTTATTTCAAGGCAACCAATGTAATTAGAGTTTGAAAAGGCTTTGATTGATTTGAGCAAAGGAATCAAAGTTCAAAGTTGAGAGTGCCTTTCTGATAGCGTAGGACTTTTGTAACATCCTTGAGGTCTTGTTTAGTAGGGCTTTTGAAGTGTTAACAAGTTTTCTTAACAGCATGAATGATGTCTAGCCTAATGAATATGAGATATTGTAGGTTGCCGACAAAGGTACGGTAATGTGTGGCACATATGGGGTTTTAATCATCATCTTATGGTTAACTTTTGACAACCATAAGGGTCTGATTAAAGATGCAATCAGGTATAGCAGCCTTGGTTAACAAGTCATGCATGTATTGGGCTTAGGATAAAAAATATCTCTTGTAAAGCACCAAATCTCAATTCTTAAAAGTAGCTCAATAAGCTTAAGTCTTTTAATGCAAACGGAGTGCTGAGTTGGTTGATGATGGATTGAATTCTTTCGAGATTATTTCTTGTAATAATTATATCGTCAACATAAACCAAAAGCAAATCATAATATTGTTAGCATAAAAAGTAAAAAAGGAAAGATCAGCTTTGCAAAATTATAAATCCAAGACCTAAAAATGGTAATGATAAACACTCAAACTAAGCATTTAAGGTTTGTTTGAGTCAATATAAGGCTTGTGAAGCAAGCAAACATGGTCAGGTAGATTTTGATTCGTAAAGCCGGGTGGCCGCTCCATGTTGGCAGTTTCTTTTTACTTGACTATGTAAAAAGGCATTTTGAATATCTAGTTGTTTGATAAGCCATTTGGAACTAATTACGAGGGCTAAGACAAGTTGTATAGTAGTTGGCTTAAGGACAAGGCCAAAAGTCTTGTCAAAATCAATGCCAAGAACTTTTGTATATTCCTTTACGAATAAAAGGGCATTTAACCGATCCATTGTACCAATCTTCTCAGTATTTGGTTTTCTAAACCCACCTTGAACGAACTGAATTAGCATCAGGTTGAAGAACTAAGTCTAAGTCTTATTTTGATAGAATTTAGCAAGTTCATCGACCATCGCTTGCAGTCCTAGAGGAGGTTTGAGAGCAAATTTTAATGATTTTGGTTCAATTATAATAGCATGATTGGTTTAAAGGGTAAGGCAAGATCTTGTTTAGGCTTGTTGATTGTCAATATAGGAAAGACTCTACTGTTTTGGCAGGAGAGATGTTTAGTTCAACAAATAACTTTCCTAAGAGATTTTTCGAGGCACATGAGTTATAGTTGTCACTTTTTTTAAGTTCGTTATGAAGTCGTGTTTATGTTTGTATTATCATTAAAAGCAACGTCTATGTTATTGGATGAGGAGCTCTTTTGAGGTGAATTTATAATGGGATGTCCAGATCAAGAGGTTGGAGGTTTATGAAGGTTTTCAGTTATCACAGCTTTGTCCAAAAGACTTGGAGTGCAAGATAATGATTCATTCCTATTTAAAGGTGTGGTAGTGTGTTTTAGATTATTAACTTTAGTGTGCCCAAGAGAATTGTTATTGAACGACTCTATTAAAGTTTTTAGGACATTGTGACACATGTAAGGTAATAGGAACATTACAAGCATCTTACTCAGGAGAATAATCTTTTAGTTTTGATAAAGGAAACATAACTCACCAAGGATTAAATGACGAGAGATATAAATTCAATTGTTTTTAAGAAAAAGACAGTAGTGTCCCTTGTGAGTGGGGCTATAACCTACAAAACTGTAAGGAAGAGTCTTTTTGTCAAATTTTATTTTATTGTAGTCATTTAAAGAGATAACTAAAAATTCTAATTTTATTATAATTAGGAGTATCCTTCAAAAGTAACTTAGGTGTTTGCATCTTAATAATCCTTTGTGGCATTTTATCTATGAGATATGCGGTTGTCGAAACAACCTCTATCAAATGCTCAAATGGTAACAAAGATTCAGACGACATTGTAAAGGTAGTCTCCATTATATGTCTATGCTTCCTTTCAGAAGCTCTATTTTGTTAAGGAGTATAAAGACATGAAGTCTGTTTGATGATTTCAGATTGTTAAAGGTCTTTTCGGAAAATGGTAGAGGTTCTCTTTATTTTTTACCACAAAGTCAAAAGAGTTAAATTCCACTGAACAATTTATATCATCTATAAGTTTGTTTACTGACAAGAGGTTCTTTTTTAAGTTTGGAAACAACCAAAAAAAAAATTTAAGTTTAATTTCCCATGTGTGGTATTACCAATATGAGAATTAGGTAAGTTTTGGACATTCCCTACAAAAAATTTATCAGAACTTTTGCAAGGAACGAATTTCTTTAACCTACTAGTGTTATTTATCATGTGGGTAGTAGCTCCTAAATTAGGATGAAGTTGTGGGTCGTTCTCATCATGCAGATTCATGGCCACAAGGGCTTGTGGTGCTGCCTTTTGAAGAGTAAAGTACTAGTACCTTTGTTTATAAACAGTAGCATTATGGTTAGTATTGCCATAAATTTGACGTATTATACTTAATTTAGAATTATATTTCCACTTATCAGTGTCTGTGTTGTAATGTTTTGGTGTAGGTGGCAGATTGGACCATTATTGTTGAACTTAGCTACAGCAAAGAGTTGTTAGCGGGTAACTGATTCATGTCGTTATGTCCACTGTTAAAGGAAAATTTTCCTCTTCCACGAAGGTTGTTGTTGAAGCCGCCTTCTTGTCCTTGTCCTTGTCCTCAAAAAATTTTCCTATGTCCACGTTGGCTAAAGAAAGCTTGCTGTGGAACTGCTTCTTTGCCATCATTTTTCTAAGCGATCACAATCTGCTCATGGTTTTTAAGGATGATAGGAATAATTTTAGACTTGGATAAGATGGCTTGGTCAACACAACCATTTTAAAGTCAACATACTCAGTTCTCAGTGCTCATGCCAATTAAAAGACTTTGTCATCATCAGTCAACAGCTTTCCAATGGTAGCTATATTGTTGCACAACCCTTTGAATTTTTTTAAGAAGTCATCAAGCTTTCTTTAGGAAGAAGAGATTATCTTTAAGCTAAGACTCATGCTCCTATGTAGCGGGAGCTTGTACTCTTCAATGAAGAGATAAACTCTCTTGTTGTTTGTCATCCAACTATCCGTATAAGGACGTCTTCCATCATCATTCCATGTAACCAGGCAAATAGCCTATAATTGTCTTCTAATAATGAAAAGGCAAGGTTAGTGATAAACTATCCATTATTTGGAAATTGTTCAAGGTAGTGCATCATTAGAGATGTGATTGTCGAGTCCTAGGTTGCTGATCAAGAGAAGGATTTGGGACCTCCATAAGAGATAGTTGTTGCTAAAGAGTCTGACAAAGATTAGGTTGGCACATTAGTGGATAGTTTACGGAGAGAGTTTGGCCTCGATTTGAATGTTATGTAAAGAAGCCATAAGTTGTATTCTATGGTAATTTTCAAGAGTATTGAATGTTGGATCCATCTCATTTTGGTGGTCCAAGCCCAAAGCATCCATTAGATTGGGTGTTTAAGTAATTAAAGAAAGATTGGGAGGCTAAGTGAAATTAGCGTATATAATTTATAAAGGCAAATAAGTGGAAGCAATAGTAACATGAGAAGAACACAAAAATGTGTGTGTGTGAGAGAGAGAGAGAGAGAGGGGAAAAAAATGCAATAGCCCATTATATCAATTTGTGTTCAAGGGTTTCATTATTTGATTAGGCGATCAGAAGTAGAATTTAACTCCATTTTCTCCTGAAATACCTACTTGTTAGAGAGACATATATTAGATTCTGCTTCTGATCGCTTAGAGAAGAATTTGAGTTCTAGTTATATTGGACCACAGTCCTATAATTTTTCCCGATTTGGGTTTTCTTTGTAAAAATATATGTGTCTTGTGGTTGATTTATTGCTTTGAATTTTTTGGTTTTCTTTGTAGAAATATGTGTGTCTTGTGGTTGATTTATTGCTATGAGTATTTTGGTTTATTTTTTGTCTATTAATTTGTAGTACACATCCCTTTTTATTCACACAAAGAGGAAAAGAGTTTGCTTTTACTTTTTTTGCAACTATTTGTGTGGGTTCTTTTCCTAACATTATGAATGACTGAATGCTTTTGATGTACTTTCTTAATGTACAAGAAGGATTACGTATTTATATAGGAGTTTAGGAATTATATATGGAAGAAATATTTTACATAAATAATGAGATTCATTCTAAACTTAGACATTAACTAGCCGTTAGTTATGTTATGAAGAAAATCTAGACTTGAATGATAGTTGGCTATCCATTTTTTTGGTGAGTCTGCATGTCACGGGATTATGTGATTGCAAGCCTTTGGTAAGAGCAACACAAATTAAGGGTGTTCAGAATCCAATGCGATACGCTCAATCTATTTGATCAGTAAAAATTTGATCCGTGAATTGGATTGGATTAAAAATTTAAAAATCCACAGTCGGTGAATTGGATATGGATTCACTTCTATAAATCCGCGAATCTGTAAAAAAATAAAAAAAAATAAAAAAAATATTTATTTAATAAAAAATTAAACTTGTAAATATGGCATTATACTTACTAATAAATAAATAAATTAAAATATAATTACATTAGTACCATATTATATCTTATCTAATAATAATATAAAATAAAAATAACTAAATAAAAAATATAATTTCCTAAGCAGTTAATTTTTCATGTACTAATCTAAACAAATAAGAATTTTTTTTTTTGCTGTGTTATATTTTGAAACTTTGAATGTATTTTGTAACTTTATTTAAACAATTAATTTATTTAAATATTATTTAATTTTGAATTTGATCGATAGTAAAATAATTTTTATATTAATTTTTTTATTTAGTTAGTTTGTGGATAGTACATGATTAAAAATTTTTAGCCTGCAAACCAATCCGTAAATGGTGGATTGGGTGTGGATTGGGTCAATCCGCATCCGATCCACAGATATATGAATTGGATTTGAATTGAATTTCACTAATCCGTGGATTGGATTGGATTAAAAATTTATAATCCACAAAATCATGGATCAGATATGAATTGATGCCCAATCTGTAAAATCCGATCCACGAACACCCCTAATACAAATTGCCATATTCGTTTCCAAAGGTTTGTTACTTTCCTTGTTGATGCTGGATTGAGTTGATGTATTGATCTTTTCCATGTTGGTACATTACGTGTGTCTCTGCATGTGGTTCATGCGCTGTGATTGTTTGAAATCCATGAATTCCACATGTGGTGGGCAATATATCTTAACATAGCTTTCTTTTATAAGTAGTTTATTAGTATTTCATACTTTTAGTTAAGTGTACATAAAGCTTACTTACGTAATGTCTCAAGAATTTAATTTCAGATAAAAGAACTTGTTAAGAATTCAATTTCAAATAAAATAACTTTAGATATTATACTTTATTGTATCTCTTGTTATTTTTATTTTTAAATTTAAAATTATCCTTTAATTAGTTTGTTAATTCGCTATATTATTTTAAAAATAATTAAAAAATTTATTAATAGAGATAATATGTATCGTTGATTAGATCTAATTTTTTTATTAATAGAAATAACATGTACCACTAAACACATCTAATGATATATATTTTTTACATTATTGATACTGTAAAAAAATTATAACATTATAGAGAGAACCTTATTTTAACCCTTTAACCCTTGAATATGATTATATGAACTTATAGTTGTCAATCACTCAACTACCTTGGCGAATATTGACATTTATCGGGACAAAGAAAATCTAACCATTCATCTTAAACTGAAACTTTGAAATGTGAAGAGAAAAAACATTAAATTATTGAAATAATGGAGGATTTTGATAATTTTCGCATGAAGGAGAACCATTCAATTGAGTTAAATAACAATTACTGTCACATTGATAGTAACATTTTGGGAATTTATGTTGATTAGTCAAAGTTATCTTGGTTTCAATAAATAATCAATCTTCCAGTTCAGTTTAGCTGTCAGTGCAGTGTGCCAATTATTCAATTAACTATTTACAAATTACTAGTCAGCTTGACATTATAATAATTTAAAAAAATCAACCAATCTCGTGAAGTAGACTTGCAGAAAAATCATCAAAATGCTGAATCTTTTAAAATCGACGTCAAAATGGTTTCATGATCCAGATTTACACAAAATCAAGCTCAAAAGCCATGGCCAAACTTCCCCAAGACATAGTTACTGATATACTATCAAGGCTACCTGTGAAGTCCCTTTTACGGTTCAAGTGTGTATCCAAGCCATGGTTTTCTTTAATCTCAGATTCTCAATTTGCCAAGATCCAACTCAAACGAGCAAAATCTAACACCAGTGGTAACATTCGCAGAGTCTTACTCACGACATCTCCACTTCAATCCATCGATTATGAAGCATTTGGATTTGATGATGGCAGTGACGGTCATGTAACAGTGCAGCTTGATTATCGTGGGGAGAAAATTCCTGAAGATGATGCTGATATTATAGGATCCTGTAATGGCTTGGTTTGCGTAGATTTTGATTCCACCAAAATGATTCTGTGGAACCCCAGTACTCGGGTTTCCTGGGAACTGCCAAGGCCTGATCCTTTTCCGCAACAAGGTAATTTTTTTGATGGGTTTGGTTGTGTATCCCTGGTGATGATTATAAAGTAATTAGAGGTTTCATTTCGTCTATTGGAAATGGAAATGTTTCCAGGAAAACCAAAGTTCAGGTTTTTTCCTTGAAAAACAACTCCTGGAAAGAAATTCAATACTTTCGCTCCAGTATTGATATCTTCGGAACAGGGGTTCTGTCAGATAACCTGATGCATTGGCTTGGAACGCAGGAAAGAGGTTCTGAGAAGAAATATCTAATCGTGTCATTCGATCTGACAGAAGAAATATTCGAAGAGGTTGTGACTTTACCTGATCATATCGACCAAAACACCTCAATCGTAAACCTGAGAGATTGGGGAGACCAAATTATCATATTTAATGATCGAAGGGACGGTGGTTTTGAGGCCTGGGTAATGAAAGAATCATCATGGACTAGATTGTTCAGCATCTCAAGTAACGTATTTCCTGAATATGAATATTATCCAACTCTAATAGGCTTTACAAAGGAGGGTCAAGTTTTGCTAGAGATTGATGGAGGGGAATTAGTTTTGTATAACAGAAAAGGAGAGACATTCAGAAATTTTGAGATATATGACGAGTGGCATTGGTTTGAAGGTATCATGTATGAAGAAAGTTTAGTTTCTCCAATGGTTGATGAAGCAAGCAGGTTTTAGAAACTATTATTGCTCCAAAGAAGAGGTAATAGAGACATTGTCAGCTTTGGCCTTTCATATTGTTTCTAAACAGTTATCACTTGCTGTATCTGAAATGTAATTCATAATGATAGTGGCATCTTTACCGTTTTTTATCAATAAAAAGGCAAAATGTATCTGAAATGTGATTCATAATGATAGTGGCATCTTTACAACTTTTTATCACCCAAAAAGCAAAAAAAAAAAAAAAAATGGAGAAGGAAATTGCTAGATTCAAATTCTACTATGTTCTATATTCACTTGCTTGTTTCTGATCAAGATGTTAGTGCCTGAAAGTTCATTGAAGCATTCAACAACTTGCGTATAAGCTATTGCTGCCACATTAATAGAGGGGTCCCAAATTTTTATTTTGAGCCAAAGTCCTCTGGGTTTCATCAATAAATAAAGTCCGCATGTGATCTTATGTCTCTAATGGCTGATATTTAAAAACTTTTGTCTAGGTAAGGTCAGAAGTTGATGCATTGACTACTAGTAAGATTAACATTATAATATCCCGAAAAAAAATCATTTGATGATTATAAAGTCATCAAAGTTTTCATTTTTACTGGTAGAGATGTTTCCAGGGAAACTAATGTTCGTTCTTCCTTCCATGGAAGTAATTCCTGGGAAAGAACTCAGTATCTTCACTTTAGAATTAACATTTTTGGATCAGGCATTGGCTTGGAACACGAGAAGGAATGTATCACCTCCAATAATCGAGGAGGAACCCAGTCAATTGGAAAACACTATATTTCGGCATGATCACTTATACTATTTTAATTACTCTTATCTTTTCTAAAATCAACATCTAAGTCACACCTCACTCACAAAGATTTATGATTACAATTGGGAGGTTGGGCTGGGCAAAATTGGGTTTAGATCAGGTACAGATCAACACAATCGAGTTATGGGTTGATAGGATTGGGGAAAAGCTCATTCGACCTCAAATTGGATGAAAAAATTGGGCTGAGATCAGATCGGATTGGGTTAGGATTAGATACAAATAGGATCAAGCTCGAGTTAATTTGGGTTAAATCAAGTTCACATCAACTCAGATCAAAGGCAATTTTGAACTATTTTTTAAATTTATTTTGAGCTCATTTGCAAATTATTTAGTTATTAGAAGTTGTTATAATGTAATTATAGTCCGCTTTTACCCATTTTCAACAAACAAATGAATACCATTAGTCTATTACAATTAAATCAAGTGAATAAAAATTAAAATCAACACAAAGTTCAAACTTAATAGTCTCCATCTAAAACACAATGTCCAAATATAAGTAGTCTTTAAAACACAAACCAAAAGTCACAAAGTTTGAAAATAATTAAATAGTTTCCAAAACACAAAGTCTAAAACAGAACAAACTTTAAACATAAATACTAAATAAGCTTCCTTCACGACTCCACAAGCACTTAGAAAAGTTTTAACTTCAACTATTTGCACTCCAAGTTGGAGCATTGATTCCTTGGGAAAGAATTGAAGAAATAATATACAATAACTACTTTCTAAGCCGGATTGTAAATAAAGGCACATCAAACACAAACAAGAATAAATAAACCCATTTTATATCTTTAGTTGAACAAACGATAACTACCATTTGAATTCCTATTCAATGGCTAGTAATAAAGCTTAAATATTTGAGTAAAGAAAGGGTATTTATCGTTGAAAAGTAAAAGGGTTGTCATACTATATTCCTAATTTCATTAGCATATAACATGAATTCTTCGAGAAAAAACATATATTTGATTAAACATTAAAAAATTAATTCAATCATGGCTTACTAAATGGCATTCATCACCAAGTCAAGTCCATAATAATCCTAGGAAACTACCATTCTACCAACTTAACTTGTCAAACTGAAACAATTACAATGTTACAATTAGACTTAAAACTATAACAACTACAACTGTAGTTAAAATTACAACCTAAACTATAATATAACTAATAATATCTATTAAGAGTTACTTTTCAAATATCAATAACACTAGTGTAAGCGCCCACTGTTGGAACCGTTGAATCTTGTGATTTTACAAACTCTTTAAAATGAAAAAAAAAATTAAAGTCAGTAAGTAACTTAAGTGTATGTGGATGTTAGATATAAGTTATAAAGTTATAATACATTTTAAACGTATTATTTATTTAATATACAAGAAAAATGTTACCTTTTTGTAGCTCCATACGAAATATTTGCTCCTTAATCTCTTCCTAAATTTGTAGATGAGATTGGTAAAAAGTTTATATTGCAGCTAATTTTTGGTACATATCAATGCCTCAATCATTTAAGCAATTGGAACACTGTTATACTCATCAAAAACATGACTCTTAATGCTAAAGGCAGACTCAGACACCACTACGGATACTATAACAATGAGGATATCTCTTACAATTTTCCTTAATATTGGGTATCTCAATCCATTCATCTTCAACCAAAGAAAACAATTAATGAGTTTAAGATTGCTGAGATCTTCAATTGCTTCAAGTAAGTATCTTTCCACCTTAAATGCTACTTTCTTGTCCTCATTCTAAAAATTTTTAAAAAAAATACCTTTTTACTATATCTAAGGAAAGGGAAAACAAGTCGGAGAATGCCATCATCTTCACTATTAGCAATCTCTACCAAACTAACCTCAGTTGTTAGTGAGTAGAGAAGAACTTATACCACCATAACTACTACTAAGAACACTCTCACTACACAACAATGGTGTGAAGCATAATGCACTATATGTATTATAAAGCTTATTCAACAAGCTTTTCAATATTGTGGCCATTTCTTCAATGTCTGAACTATCATTGCCAAAAATGATCTCAAAAATATATTTAGCACAGTCTATTTTAGCTCGTGAATCAATAATGAAGGCTTCAACATTTTGTTTATCTTCACTATGGACTCCCAATATTTATCAAATTTATCCTTCACATTAAAAGCCACTGAATTCACCTAAAGATCTTTAATTTTTTCTAATGTTGTCAACGAACTCCCAATTAAGCCAATAGTACCATAAAATAAAGATTAAAATCACACTTAAAATAGAGAAAACAACAATGTGGCATCATAAAATGCCTTTAAAAACCTTATAATTCATTCAACACTCTCCCAATCTTCAAGTCTAGGTGGGCCCACACTTATATTATTATTTTCTTACTTGAGAAAGTATGTCTTGTAAAGTTCATCCACTTCTAAGATCCTCTCAAATGTCACTTGAAACTTCAACGTAGTCATCAACATCAAATAGGTGAAATTCCACCTAGTAGGACAATCCGAAACCACAGTTTCGTTTGGTCCTTTCACTTGCTCAACAGATTGTTTAAATATCATCATTCTTCCAAGCAAGCAATTGCCTATTCACATAACTAACGGCAATATCATTTGCAGATGTATTATTAATACTTATTGCAAAAAGCCTCTCTATTCCCTAGTCATGTAAACAAGCCTCAATCTTTTTGCCGATCATTTTTCCTTTATGATCTTCAATCACACTAAAACTAATAATCCTCCTTTTCAAACACTAGTCATGTCAATAAAATAAGTTGTGAATACCATATAACTCATGTCTTGAATGGAAGTCCATATATCAATTGTAAAAGACACTTGTTGCTTGTTTTTACAAATCAAACTCTTCAACATTGTCTTTTCTTCCAAAAACATATTAACAATTAACATCCCTATGAATAACTCTTCGAGATGGCATAACAAACTGTGAAACAACTATACTTCAAAATGCATAAACCCTTTCTTATCCATAAAACCATTGTCCACCGTGCATTTCCAATCTATGTTTTGTGAGTGCTGCCACTATGTGTGCATGACCATTGACTATATGATGTTTAAAGTGCCACTATTATTGTTTTCTATGAGTGAAGAGAAAAAGAAACTAGAAAGTGAGTCTGGTCATATCAAATTTCAATTAAGTTTAAAGTTTTGTTTGTTTAATTGTTTTATTTTTCAATTTAATTTTTTTTGCCTGTATTTTACCTATTTATAAAGTTTAAACCAAATTTTGTTAAAACTAGAGCATGAAAAAAAACAAAAAGTATCCACCTTCCCACTTAGCTTATCGAGATATTCATCTAGCATCTCTTTTTCGGCATTATATTACTTTTTAGCATATGATAATTTGTATCACTTTTTCAGAAGTTAATTTACCATGCTTGAACTAGAATGAGAGAGTACAAATGAGAGAGTATAACAAATGTGCTAAAAAAACAAATATCATTTGCAGCTTTTTTATAAATTTGCTGCCTGCAATATAGTCATAATTTTTAGGTTTAGCATACATGCATGCCTATATAATACCTATTTGTAGAGTTTAGATCAGAGTTTGGTTTTAAATAGAACGTTCGAAAACAAGAGGTCTCTACCTTCGCTCCTAGGTTATGGTAATATTCATCTAGCATCTCTTTTCTTTAGCATTATATCATTTTTTTTAAGCTAATGGTAACTTATATGACTTTTTTATAGGCTAATTTATCTCACTTGTACTGGATATAGAGAGTACAAAAGAAAGAGTATGGCAAGTGTGATGAAAAAGTAGAAACATCTGTGGCCTTTTCATACACCTTCTGACTTACAACATAATAATAATTTATAGTTTTAGCATATATGCATGCTTACATTATACTTATTTGTAGAGTTTGAATCAGGCTTTTATTTAAACTAAAGTATGAGAAAAACAAGTAATTTTAAAATTCGGACTTAGCTTATGGTAATATTCATTTAGCATCTCTTTTTTCATTTTTTTTTTGGCATTATATCACTTTTTTAGCTTATGACAATTTATACCACTTTGTTATAAGTTTAATTTATCTTGCTTCAATTGGATAAAGAGAGTAGAAACAAGATAGATAAAGTACAAACAAGAAAGTGCAATTAATATGGTGAATAATAGAAATCATTCTGGTATTTCCACGTAGATGCTACCCTGTAACATATATGTTGAATCTCGATTGGAAGTCAACTAACCAAGAATCCCCAAGACCTCAATGAACAATCTAATATTTGATATAGAAATAAAAATTAAACACACTCAAGTGAAACAAATCAAAAACAACCAAAACAAGAGCCTCAACTTACAGTGGTTTGGCCTGGAGATGGCCTACATCCACTGAAGAGCAGAATAGTAGTTTTTATTCAATCACCGAGAACAAGATACAAGTTTAAAGATGAAGTAACAAGCATTTCAATCATTGATTTCGCTTCCCTTAAGACTATATATACAAGCTTAAGAAGCTCTAGAAAGATCCCCTATCAGCTAGTTGTATTCTGGGTTTGTTGCAAACAAAACCCAGAATTTTGTCACTTTCATAACTGAAAATAACAACCTTGAGGACACGTACTGGCCTAATGACAACAATAAGCCCAAAACGATAGCTATTAACGTTGTATAGAATAAGTAGAAGCATGTGATATGCACATGCTTTACTTATTTGGATATAGCTAACAAAACAAATTTGTCATACAGGCTTATATGATTTTTAGTTGACATATCGTATATTATTACAGCCTCAAACTGACATGATAGTTGATCTTCTGGAAACAAATTTTGAAGCTCACACGTTAACATTCTCCACCTTAAGCTTGAAACCCTCATGAACTTGTTACTCTTCACTTCAACCATCTGTCATCTACTTCTGACAGATTTTTGCTAATTCTAAGCAAAGCTTAAACTTAGCAGTTGTAACTGACTCAGTTAACATATCAGTAACATTCTTGTTTGTATGGATCTTTTGTAGCTTCACGATTACTTTTGACACCTCTAATCTTATGAAATACAACTTGATGTCAATATGTTTGGTCCTTTTATTGTGTGTTTGATTTTTTCTTAAACTTATAGCACTCTGGCTGTCATAGTTTATCACCACATACCTCTTATCAACACCAAGCTCCTTTAGCATGCCTTTCAGCCAAATTGCTTCTTCGATTGCCTCTACAGCAACTATGTATTCAACTTCTGTAGTTGACAGTGCAATGACACTTTGTAGTTGACCCTTCCAATTTACAGTACAATTTTTTAATGTGAAGAGATATCCTGTAACAGACTTTCTCCTATCCAGGTTCCCTACATAATTAGCATCCATATACCCAAAAACCTTATTGTTATCTTGCATTTGTCCCCCATACATTAGACTATGCGTTGTTCTTCCACTTAGATACCTGAGTATCTATTTTATAGCTCTCTATTGTTCCTTGCTAGGATTTACCATATACCTGCTAACAACACTGACAACATAGGATAAATTAGGTCTAGTTAGAACCATAACATACATCAAACAACTTACAACACTTACATAGGGTATTTTCATCATCTCAGACTTTTCATCTTCTATTTTAGGGCACTGTTGTTCTAATAATCTAAAATGAGGTGCTAGAGGTGTTTGGACTGGTTTTGAATTTGCCATTTCAAACCTTGCAACCACTTTTTTATGTATTCTTCCTGACTAAAAAAAAAGGTACCAGACTTTCTGTCCTTGTGCAAATGGATTCTCAAAATTTTCCTAACTGGACCAAGATATTTCATATCAAACTCACCTCTAAGTTTTTGTTTCAAGCTTTCTATCAGACTCATGCTCTTGTTGGCAATGAGCATATCATCTACATACAACATCAGATAAACCATCACCTCTATATCTTCTTTAAAATATACACAGCAATCCAAGTTACACCTCTGAAAACTTAACTTCAACATAAAGCTATCAAATCAAAGGTACCAACACCTTGGTGACTGTTTAAGGCCACAGAGAAATTTCTTCAGGAGGCAAACCCAATCTGCCTTTGACTCATTTACAAAACCCTAAGGCTGTGCCATTAAAATATGCTCTTGTAGTTCACCATGCAAGAATGTTATTTTTACATCTATTTGTTCTAAATGAATATTGTTCACTACAAGCAATGATAAAGATAATTCTTATGGAGGCATGCTTTACTATAGGTGAAAACACTTCAGTGAAATCAATGTCTTCTCTTTAAGTAAACCCCTTTGCTACAAGTCTAGCTTTGAATCTTTTTGGTTCAATCCCTGGTATTCCCTGCTTGAGTTTATAATCCCATTTACAGCCTATCACTTTCTTTTTTTTAGGTTTTCTTGTAAATATCCAAGTGTCATTCTTATACAAGGACTTCATTTCTTCCTTCAAGGCTCTCAGCCACTGGTCTGCATCTTTCCTTGAAACAGTTTTGTTATAGGATTTTTGTTTATTATGGTCCAAATTATAAGCTGCTGTCAATGCTATTAAGTCTGCATATGCATATCTCTTATGTACCTTATTTATCTTTTTTGTCTATATCTGACCAGTTAATAATCCTGAATTTTAGTCTAATCACCAGAAAACTTAGCTACATCTTTAGTTTCAGCTAACTATTCTTCTATTACTACATCTTGAATATTATCAATAGCTTTTCAAGAGAACTCCACCTTCAAATGTTGTTCTTGTGAAACTGAACCATCTGCATTACCTTCAAGTTTCAGGTTATTACATTTACTGATTATCCCTGACTCATTGAAAACCACATCTTTACCGTTATACACCTTGGTAGTTTTAAATTAGTGCATCATAATCTATTCAGTATTAGTTCTAAATTAGTATTTTTTTTAAAACAAAAACAAGAATGAAAATCATGTTTTGTAATTGTTGTATTTCGAATTTAAGTATGTGTCTGGTATCATTTTCTGTATCTTATATTTTGAAATTAAAAACAGTAAAATGTGTTCGATAGAAACAATTGAGAAGGATAAAAACAGTGAATATGTGTTTAGTTATACCATTTTTAAAAACAATTTTTACTAAATATTTAAGTCATATTTATAGCTAAAAAACAATTGTTTAACTAAATAATTTAAACAAACTAAATATAAAAAAATTACATGATAATAAAGTTTTAGTGTTAGCATTAATTAAAAAAAAGTTTACATTGTCGTTGTTTTTATACTTATAATTAAGATATATGTTAAGTGTGTTTCAAGGCAAATCAAACAACTTTAGAGTGCTGGCACAGATTTGACTATTTCTACCAAGCTAAACAAATTCCACAAGCTCTTGTTGCTGACAACTTGAATGGAGAACATCATGATCCTATCTTTAATGTTGATTTGGATGCTACATCACACATGACTAATGATCCAAGTAATATGTCATATATTGTTCCTTATAAGAGTAATGATTCAATAAATGTTGGTAATGGGGAAAGTCTAAAAATCACGCATGTCAAAGATGCTAAGATTAATACTGATAATAAAGAACTAAAACTAAAAAATGTCTTAGTTGTTCTACAAATAAAGAAAAATCTATTCTCAGTAGGGTAACTGACTTTAGATTATCCTTATTCCTTTGAATTCTCATCTAATGATATTGTGATAAAGGCCAGTCAATGAAGGATCATAATCAAAAGACATAAGAAGAGGGGCCTTTATGCACTTGGAGAAGCAATCAAGCAAGCATTGGCAGTGTTTATATCAAATAAAGCTTCTTTTTCTATATGGCATCAGTGAATGGGACATCTACATATGAAGTTTTTGAAACACTTGCAAGCCAAGCAATTTTTTTACGTATCTAGTTGGGTGAAATCAAATTCTATTTGCATAAGTTGCCAGATGGAAAAGAATTGTAAGCTATTTTTTAATTCTTCAAATAAAATCTCCTAGTTTCTTTTAGAGATTGTGCACTATGAGTTCTGGGGACCAACACCTGCGACATCCAATCAAGGTTTTAAATATTATGTTATTCTCATTGACGACAGCTCAAGATACACTTGGTTTTACCCTTTAAGAAAGAAATTTGAATTTTACGAGTGTTTCTTGAGGTTTCAAAAATTTGTAGAAAATCACTTTGAAAGAAAAATCAAAACTTTCCAAAGTGATAGTGGTGGTGAATTTAAACCACGTGATTTTGAAAATTATTTGAGTCAATGCGGAATCTTACATCAATTTTCTTGTCTTCACACTCTAGAGCAAAATGGAATTGCCAAAAGGAAGCATAGACATTTGGTTGAAACATGATTACTCTTTTATTCAAACCAATTTGCCGCTGTTGAGAAATTTTTGACAGCAGCTCACTTAATTAATCGAATGCCGTTATCTTCTCTTAAGATGAAAACTCCATTCCACTGCTTGTATAAAAGATATCCTTCTTACAGTAGCTTAAAGGTACTTGGGTGCAGATACTTTCCTTATTGAAGGAAATACAAAAAAAATAAATTTGAAAGAAAGACATATTCCTACATCTTCATTGGGTATAGTCCATATCACAGAAGATACAGATGTTTGGATCCTAAGACAAATCGAGTATACATATCCCGTTATATAATATTTGATGAGTCTGACCTTTCATATGTTGTTAATTTTGATCAGGAAATTAAAATTGAAGGCACTCTAGAATTAATTACTTTTCTTAAGTTCGAAACGTGGGCCATTAAGCCAGCTATAATTGGAGATTTCATTGAGAATTTAGCAAATTCAACTAGATGTTGTAACCGTGCCAATATTAATGAGACAAAAGAAGCAGAGACTCATTGCAACACAAATCCTCCAATTACAAGAAATCATGATCAAGGTAATATTAGTGAGTTAGGGGAAGTAGAGAATTATAGCACCACCCTGCAACCAAAACTTTATTCAGTTGAGCACGAACTCATTTAGCCAACAGAACCTGAAACTAGGAATAATACTTCCTCACATAAATTAGAAGACGTGCTTCCTAATTCTCCAAGCGTTGAACCTGCCAAGAAAAATAGTAAGATTTTTCACGTTTATGATCCAAATGGCATTGGTGATAAACTGTTCATTAATTTAGTCATTCCAAAGAAACAAAAATTTATCTCATCAACAGTAGAAAATTACCATCAGATGGTCACAAGGCAAAAATTACGCAACAATCCTACTTAGGCTGATCAGATGGCGCTCACAACAAAATCTACTTTGTCAATTTCAGAACCAAAATCATACAAGACGGCTTTGAGAATACCGTGTTGGCAAGAAGCTATAAATGATGAAATCAAAGCATTAAAGAGCAACAATACATGAACCTTAGTTGATCGGCCCTACAGGTGTCAATGTTGTCAAGATCGCACAGTAGACAGATTTAAAGCTGGTCTTGTGGCTCAAGGGTATAGTTAGGTTTATGGTTTGGATTATGATGAGACTTTTAATCCAGTTGTGAAGCCTACAACTATAGGATTAATTATTGCCATAGTTGTTTCTTTAAAGTGCTCTATGAGACAACTGGACATTAAGAACACTTTTCTCTATGGATTTCTTAAGGAAACAATATATATGGAGCAACCTCTAGGGTTCAAAGATTCAAAATTTTTGAATGGTTTTTGCAAACTCAATCGATCGTTGTATTGACTTAAGTAAACCCCACGTGTCTGATTTAATAGTTTGTCACCGTTTCTTTTTTATATTGGTTTTCTTTGTAGCAAAGCAGATCTATCGTTATTCATTATTAAAAGAAGAGAAATCATTGTTTTGACGCTAGTTTACGTGGATGACATGGTTCTTGCAGGAAACAATGAAGATTATCTTGGCAAGCCTATTCAGAGGCTAAGCATGGAGTTTGCATTAAAAGATCTTGGTAAGCTTAGCTATTTTCTTAGCCTTGAAATTCAACATTTTTTAGGGGCTATTTTTATAAGCCAAACCAAGTACGCAAAGGACCTGCTAACTCGTGCAAGAATGTTGGAATGCTCACTTGGCTACCCCAATGGTTATAAAGCTACCGCTGACCGAGTTTAATAGCACCCCAACGGATCTAACAGAATATCGACCCCTTGTTGGTGGACTATAATATCTGAATTTCTCTCGACCAAACATTGTGCATGTTGTTAACAAGGTCTGCCAAAATTTTCAAGAACCCACGATAGGTAATCTTCATTCTGTCAAGAGGATATTATGGTATCTAAAGGGCACAATGGACTACGATATTTAGTATCTTTATGAAAGCACTCTATGTCTTAATGGATTTTGTGATGCTGATTAGGGAGGATATACAGTCACGCACCGTAGTACTACTACCTACTGCATTTACCTAGGTGTAAAATGTATTTCTACAGTTTTGCATGCAGCAGATGTCTTCACTAAAGCCCTTGGCAAGTATCATTTCCTTAGATTTCGTAGCACGCCACATGATTAGGGGATGACTAGGAAAGAATGTTGATTGACTGATTCAAAATTGTCTCTCAATTATTCTATTTAAAAAATTATCTCTCTCTTCCTAAAAACATTGGTATCAGAGCCAGGTTAAGAGAGAGTGTGCGTGTGTGAAAGACACGAAAAAAAATACAAAAAAGCAAGTGAGAGCAAAGCAAGCTTTTGAAGTTCCAGAACAATGGCATCTAATGGCGTGAATTCTTCATCTCAGCCCCTTTTTCCAGTTTTTAAAGAGGTGAACTACCATTTCTGGAGTCTTAAAATGAAGACTCTCTTCAAGTCTCAAGAATTATGGGACTTGGTTTATAGACTCAAAACCCGACGAACCTAGCTAACAGCTACGGGAGGCTGGCAAGAAAGACTCCAAGGCACTTTTCATGATCCAACAAGCTCTTGATGATGAAGTATTTCCCAGAATTGCCGAAGCAACCACTTCTCATGAGGCATGGGAAATTTTGAACAGAGTGTATTTGAGAGATAGGAAGGTAATCTCTGTGAAATTACAAACCCTTCGTTGTGATTTTGAAACTTTAGTTATGCAAGAAAAAGAATCAGTGCAAGAGTTCTTGACTAGAGTGTCGGGAATTATTAATCATATGAAGTCTTATGGTGAAAATGTGAGCACTAAAACTGTTTTGAGTAAGGTTTTGAGAAGTCTAACCAAAAGATTTGATTATGTTGTGGCTGTAATCGAAGAGTCAAATGATTTGTCTGACTATTCCTTTGATGAATTGATGTGTTCTTTGCTAGCTCATGAAGACATGCTTAATCGATCAGTTGTAAAAACAGAGGAGAAAGTTTTTCAGGTGAATGTGGAGTCTTCTTACAAGGAAAAATCAAAGGATTTAGGAGGCAGAGGAAAAGATAGAGGTGATTTTCGTGGTCAAGGACGTGGTGGCAGAGGCAGAGGCAATGCTGGTGATTCCCGTCAATAAAGAAGTGTAATTCAATATTGATACTATAAGAAATATACCCATAAAGAAGCTGAATGCTGGGACAAGCAGAAAGATACGCAAAAGAATGTCAACTTCACAAAAAAAGTTGAGAATCAGGAAAGTAACTTGTTCATGACTCACTCTCCCATTATTATTGCTTCAAGTGATGCTTGGTTTGTTGACAGCGCATGTTCGAATCATATGTCTGGGTCAAGGTCATTGTTCAAAGATCTTGATGAGACACAGAAAATCGATGTTCGGCTTGGGGATGACAAACAAGGGAAGGTTGAGGAGAAAGGTACAATTGCCATTAAAATTGTACAAGGTAATGTGAAACTTCTCCATGATGTGCAGTTTGTGCCTGGTTTAACTCATAATTTGTTAAGTGTTGGGCAATTGATGAATAGTGGATATTCAATTATGTTTGATGGTGGTTCATGTGTTATTCATGATAAGAAAACTGATCAGTCTATTGTAAGTATTCCTATGACAGAGAATAGAATGTTTCCCTTTGATGTTTCAAATGTTGTGAAGAATGCCTTTGCGGTCAGGGGGAGTACTGAACTAATTTGTGGCATTTACGTTATGGGCATTTGAATGTGAATGGGTTGAGACTTTTGAGTAAAAAAGAAATGGTTGTTGGCCTGCCGAAAATCAATGAACTAGTATTTTGTGAAGGATGTATTTTAGGGAAGTAGAGTAGGAACTCATTTCCTTTTGGAAAATCTTGAAGAGCTTCAGATTTTTTGGAACTTGTACATGCAGATTTGTATTGGCCAATGAAAACTGAGTCTCTAGATGGAAGTCAGTATTTTTTATTATTCACCGATGATTATAGTTGTATGAGCTGGATTTATTTCTTGAAATTCAAATCTGAAACCTTTGAGAATTTCATAAAATTTAAGGCATTGGTGGAGAAGCAAAGTGGTAAGAGTGTAAAAGCACTTCACACTGATCGGGGTGGTGAATTTTTATCTCAAAATTTTGATGAATTTTGTGAGGAGAATGGTATTCACAGGGAGCTCACAGCACCATACACACAAGAACAAAATGGCGTTGTAGAGCGGAAGAATCGAACAGTTGTAGAAATGCCTAGAAGCTTGTTAAAAGCAAAGGGGCTTCCAGATCTGTTTTAGAGAGAAGCAGTTGCAACGGCAGTATATCTCCTTAACTTCTCTCCAACAAAAAAAATTTTAAATCAAACACCTTATGAAGCATGGATGGGTAAGAAGCCTCAAGTAAGCCACTTAAAAGTCTTTGGTTGTATAGCATATGCTTGGGTTAAATTTCGTTCTAAGCTTGATGAAAATTTTGATAAATGTATTTTCATTGGCTATAGTACTAAATCCAAGGATATCGTCTATATAATCCTATAAGTGGAAAATGATAATAAGCAAGAATGTTGTGTTTAATGAAGAAACTAGCTGGAAATGGAATGATGACAAGGAAGGTATTGTAATTCAATCTCCTAGAGATGAAAATTTTCAGCAAATACAAGCCCCATCATCTGATATACATCACCTTCAAGTCCACAATCTTTCTCCCTCGGTAACAGCAGCAACAGTGGTCCTGCAAATTCTTCATGACCTGGCTCCTCTAGTGAAACATCACCCGAAAAATTTAGAACTTTAAGGGAAATATATGATTCCTATAATTTTTCCTTGTATAAGTCTGACCCAATGTGTTTTGAAGATGCAACAGAAGATCCAGAGAGTAGATTACTATGACAGAGGAGATGCAAGCCATTGAGAAAATTCTACATGGGAGTTGGTAGATATTCTTGAAGGTAAAAATGTTATAGGGCTCAAATGGGCGTTTCATACAAAGTACAATGCTGATGGAAGCATTCAAAAGCACAAAGCACGGCTCGTGGCTAAGGGATATTCACAACAGCAAGGTATAGATTTTGAGGAAACCTTTTCTCATGTCACTCGTTTTGAGATGGTGAGTTGTTTTGGCTTTAGCTGCACAATTTCAACTACCTGTATATCAATTTGATGTGACATCCGCCTTTTTAAATAGAGCTTTAGAGAAAAGCAAAAAAAAAAATAAAAAATAGAGCTTTAGAGGAGGAGGTTTTTATGTCTCAGCCTCAAGGCTTCGTTATTAATGGTTGTGAGGACAAAGTGTACAGGTTGAGAAAAGCCCTTTATAGATTAAAGCAAGCTCCACGTGCATGGTACAGCAAAATTGATTCTTTCTTTCTGAGTAGAGGATTCACAAGAAGTGAAAATGAGCCCACTCTTTATTTAAAGCGGCAAGGTAATGGAGATTTTTTGGTGATCTACCTTTATATAGATGATAAGATCTATATGGGTTCCTCAAAGTCATTAATTGATGATTTTAAGTCTAGCATGATAAAAATTTTGAGATGACAGATTTAGGATTACTACAATATTATTCGGGGCTTGAAGTGAAACAAGGTGAAGATGTGATTTTTGTATGTCAAAAGAAATATGTTGCAGATCTTTTAAAGAGATTTAACATGAGCAATTGCGAAGTGACAGCCACACCAATGAACATCAATGATAAGCTACAGCGTGAAGATGGGATTGAAAAAGCAAATCAAAGATTGTTTAGAAGTTTGGTTGGTGGATTAAATTATCTGACACACACTAGGCCTGACATTGTTTTTCCTATTAGTGTTGTGTCTTGATTTATGCACAATCCTACGAAGCAACACATTGGTGCAGCAAAAAGAATCATTCGCTATGTTACTGGAACATTTGATTTTGGCATCTGGTATTCCAAAGTTTCAAATTTCAGATTATTTGGATTCACAGACAGTGACTGGGCTGGTTGTTTAGATGATCGAAAGAGCACTTCTGGCAATATTTTTAGCTTTGGTTCTGGAGCAGTAACCTTGAGTTCAAAGAAATATGAAACATTAGCTTTGTCATCATCTGAAGCAGAGTATGCAGCAGCAACTTCAGCAGCACGGCACGCGTTATGGCTTAGAAAACTCTTTGCTGATTTTGGCTATGTACAAGAGGAAGCTATTGACATATTTTGTGATAACAGGTCTGCAATTGCAATGGCCAAAAACCCTGTTTTTCATTGCAGAACCAAGCATATTGATGTGCAACATCACTTCATTCGGTAGCTGTTGGCAAATGGAAAAATCATGCTGAAATTTTGTGGTACAAATGAACAAGCAGCAGACATATTTACAAAGTCTCTTCCCCAACCTAAGCATGAGTTTTTCAGATTACAGTTGGGAATTTGCGATTTTGAATCAAGGGGGAGTGTTGATTGACTAATTCAAAATTAAGTGGCAGTGTTAGAGATTTACGTTGATTAGTGGTTAGTGAGTTGTTTTGTTTGTTGCTAGAGTCATGGGATTATGAGATTATGGCCTAGTATTGTGTTCTTGTTTTTTAGCTAAAGTTGTTAGTCTTTTACTTATATTTAAGAGTTGGTGTACTCTCCAAATTTCAAAATTGTCTCTCAATTATTCTATTTAAAAAATTGTCTCTCTCTTCCTAACATAGGAATCATCATTATATACAAATAAGCCAAGATAGTGGACAATAGTAATAAGTGCAAGCTGTAATTTTGATTGCATTATAATTCGCTTTTAATACTTTCCTAGACTATAGGAAGTGTTACCATACTTCTCGTACCCATCTTTATATATAAGAAACGAAAGTATTGTACAAGTAATTAATCATCAATAAAAAAGGGTCTTTCAGTCATTAATTTCTTCAACACACACACTGACACACGCACATGCATATGCAAATATATAATTCACAATATTCTTACCTTCTTGTGGACATGGAAACTCATTTATGCTCTATTTAAAGCATCCATAAATACCCTTGAGTTATTAGCAATACCTTCCCAACTCATATATAAAAATGTGAACATCATATCAAAAGAGTACACACATATAATATTTTAAGTCCTCTAAGCCTTTTTATCTCGACATGATGTCTGTTTACATGTTGATCACCACACAGCAATATGAATTCTATCAATTGCACCAATACACTTTTCTAAAATTATGTAACAATTATTAATTTATTAGCCAAATGTTAATGTCACATAAACATTGAAATAACATCTATTAAATTTTTTACCTCAAACTGTTGGAAATTTTTTTTTAATTGTTTCTAATATCTAGTGGTGTCCTCCTTAAGGTTTTACTTTTATAATGTATTTTTGTCAAGCGATAAAGTGCTTTTAACACATGTTTAAAGTATGTAAACATAGGATTAGCTGAATATTGAAAACGCTCAGGTACAACCCGCACAACAATGAAATGAAAACTTCTTTATCCATGCAAAAATATGTTATATATCCTATTAGGATGACCATTAACAACTCTTAAACAAATTTAATACCGAACAATTATCTTGTACGACATTACCTTTTAATAGCTTGTTTTATCATATATTTTTATAGCAAAGGCTATTGGTAAATTTCATTGTACCCGTTTATTAAATTCATATATTTTAATTTATCTTTTAAAAGTATGAAAATTTTTCAAAAAAAAAAAGTATGAAAACTTCAGTTTACTCCAAAAATTATTATTTTTAACAGTTGACTAATGTTGACTTAGAAAAATACCATAATACGCCTAATCCTAACTGACAATTACGTGGGTTTAACAAAAATAATTTTATTTTACCCCTTAAAATCTGACATATTTTAAGATAAATGACAAAAATAAATTTATAAATAAAAGCCCCCTATGAAAAAAATAATAAAAGACCTTTAAAAAATTAAATTAATTTTTATTTATATTTTAATTTATAAAACAAATATAATAATAAAAAATTTTACTTACAATATCACTACAGTAAAAATAAAAAAAAATCAATTTTTACTTCTTACTTCTTTATCTTCTACTCTTTTTTTTTTTCATCTTCATTTCTTTTATCTATTCTTTGTTCTTTTGCTTCTTTCTTCTTCTTTTATGCATCAAATCAAATAATTCACTACATTAATCAACATTATTTAATCAAAACTAAGTATATAACACAATCAAAAAATTAAAATATCAAAAGTTATAAAAAAAGGGGAATTTTTTTTTTATCTCTTCTTCTTTCTTCTTCATCTTTTTTGTTTCCTTACCTGTTCATCTTCTTCTTTATTTCTTTTTTCCATTTTTTCTCCTCTTTCATAAAACATGTTTTCCTCCGTTAACCCCAACCAACAATCATCCAAAATCTTCCCTAAAAAACAAGGTTTAGGCTGCGATTAGGGATGTTGTTTGCTCAAATGTGCTCGCTGGAATCGAATGAATCAAATGGTGGGTTGGATTGACAGCAGTGATGGCTGGCTTGGTGACAGCGAACGGGTGGTGGAGCTCTTGATTTGGAGGATTTGCGCAGTGTTTTTATGGAGAACCAAGGGAAGCAGAAGGTTGGATTTTGGCCAACAATCGCTGTCGAGTTGTCTGGTGGTGGAATTGCGGTGGTGGGGACGGAAGTGGTGACGACATGGTGGCTAGGTTTTTTGAAAAAACAAATTATTTTTTTCCAAGTTAAATAACAAAAGCTCTTCCTTTGTTTTTATGTTCTTTCTTTCTTTTTTATTTTTTAATTGATGCTTTAATTGAGAGCTAGGATTTGAGTGTTGATTTGGGTTGTTTTTTAGAACTAATTGTGATAGCAGGTTATGTTTTTGTTACATTCTAAAGGAATCTTTAATTCTTTGAGATGGGTTTTTGATTTCTGATTGGGACTTGCAAGAAAATTTGTGGACATTGAAATCCATTGTCAGAACAAATTAAAAAAGTAGATAAAATGCCATCTAGAGATTTGGACGGAAATTGGAATTGCAAGAATTAAATGGATAATTTTATTGTTTGGGCTGTTAGAAGAAATCGACCATTAAAGAAAAAAAGTTTTTGCTTTAAAGAAATTTTGGTTAAAATATTAAAAATAAAAAATCTGATAACACTTTCAATTTTTTATTTTAAAAAATTGTAATTTAATTGTTCAATTTCTTTTTCTTAATTTTTCTCTTTTTTCTTTCATTCTTTGTCTCCTACTCTTTTTCTTCGTCATGTTTTTTTAATTGTTTGTCTTCTTTTGTCCTTTTCGACTTTTTTTCTTGCTTCTTCTTCTTCTTCTTCTTCTTCTTCTTCTTCTTCTTCTTCTTCTTCTTCTTCCTCCTCCTCCTCCTCCTCCTCCTCCTCCTCCTCTTCCTCTTCTTCTTCTTCTTCTTCTTCTTCTTCTTCCTCTTCCTCTTCTTCCTCTTCTTCCTCTTCCTCTTCTTCTTCTTCTTCTTCTTCTTCTTCTTCTTCTTCTGTATTGTAACTCTCAGTAGCAACCATTCAAAATTTCAAATAATTTTATATATAGTAAAAATTAAATGAAAATAATCAATTTTAAGATAATAAGTTGTTTGGGGAAAAATCAGGAAAGATAGTAGAAAGCCACGTGTCGACAAATGGAATAAGTTCAGTGTAATCTGGGGTACCCCACATAACTCGAATAGTAACCCGAGGTACCCTCTATAACTCGAGAGTAACTAGAGGTACTCCATACAATTGGGGAGTAACTCGGGTACCCCCCACAGCTAAGGTACCCTATACAATTTGGAGGTACCCCCTCCATAGCTAGAGATACCCCATATAATTTAGGGTACCTTGCAGAACGGTTTCGAGGAAAATCCGTCATAAGAAATGTCTCCATCGCTTGAAGAAATAACATTTGATTTCGTTAGAATTAAATGCCAAAACGTTGTGCTAAAAAGTGGGGGACAGCCGCCTGCCACTTCTGCCAAAAATAAAGGGCACTATCACAAGAACAGTGGTCCTCAACCGCCTACCCGACAGCCACTGCAGAGGTACCCAGGACCACTCCCTAGCGCGCGCCACGTTTCCAAAAGGTGAGATACGCCGCGAACGCCATTCTTGATCCCCAAACATGCGCATAACGGCCCAAAAATCATAAAAAAAGAGAAAAAGACATTAGCCAAAGAGGATATGCCACGTGGTAGCTAAGGTACTCCATATATAAATGTGCCTAGGTTTTTTTCTCCATCAGGTTCCCATTCACCCTCACCACTCACACTCGAAAAAATAGGTTTTCTTCAACCTTTAAACCCTAATTTACAGAGGGCTAGCCAGCTCTCCTCACCATAAAAGCTTGAGTTTGCTAACTTGAGCGTCGGAGTGTGAACGCCGGGGTACCCCTCGGCTTCACCTCTAACCTCGGTTTCATTGTTTTGCAAGCTCATTCCGAGGGATATTTTTTCTTGATTCAAATCCGTCACCATTATTACCGCCCCCTCCATCACTTACCACCTTCTCCGAACTTCTAAAAGCATCGCACACAACAAACTAGGGAGGTACCTCGTCTCCTCAAAAATATAAATTCATTGTTCTAGATAGATTAGCATTTTTCTACATCCAAAATCTGTCGAAAACATAAGTTATTTTAGTATAAAGTGAAATTTATTAAAGTACTTGGGTGTATTCTTTAATTTATTAAAACATTTGGGTATGAATGAATGTAAAAACTAGAGGTTTGACTTTTACCATTTAGTTGACCCTAATAGGAAATGTACAAATATAATTTTATTGTTTTGATCGTTAAAATTTAAAAACAAAGAGAAAACGGCTTTTGGGGGTATATTGAAATTTTCATACTTCTAGAGAATAAATTGAAGTATGTTAATTTAATAGGCGGATTTTAATGAAATTTATCCAATGACTATCTCTAAAATCTTTTCTTAATTAACTAATAAACTTTATAGGAGAAAACTATGGTGCAACGGTGGCACGACGTTGGATCCCAATGGATCTCTCCATCCAAGTGGATCCAACGACTAGATGCAGCGGTGACACGGTACCACTGTTGCACCATAGTTAGACCCAATTTTATATCATCATCTTCATTATTATTGTTCATTTTTCTCCCCTAACGAAAATAATTCACAAATTATATCTCAAAAATATTATACAAATATTGTACTAAATAACTAAATAAAATCATTACAAAGTTCAGCTCATAAGAATAAGAAAAAGTTCAACTCATAAAAACAAAATAAAGTTTAACATATAGCAGTACTACAAAGTTCAAACCATAAAATAAACAGGCACATGGTTCACAACCAACATCATCCAAGTTAAACATATTATTGTGTTAAAGAACAGACTACGAAGTACAAAATCAATATCTTTTTATATTTTCAAACATGTTCAAAAAAGGTTTCCTCCATTCAATATTGCGCACTAACTTATCTATCAATTTGTTGTATATATCTACATCAACATCTCTCAATTTCTCCACAGCTTCGTTTCACTCTAAAATACCCTACTTTCCAACACATTGGAAAGTTAGCTCTGCACTTAGGGCATGTTTGGCAGCCCGCATTACATGGTATTAGCACTCCTCATTGTATTAAAATAATATAATATCATGTTTGACAAGTATTCGTTGTCGTATTACAATGTAGTCAAAAATACTTGTAATGCGGTCAAACCCGCATAAATCAAACCCGTGTGAGAGTCGGGTTTATGCGGGTTTGTAAATGAAAAAAGTTTACTTTCGTTTTCGATTTCTCCTTTTCACTATTTTTACTCTCCTTGCATCTCCACAACGCCACTCCACAAATCTCAGCTCAACACCACCACTCTCGTGCAACACCAGCTCTACCACCACATGATTTGCCTCCACGCAATCTGCCTCCACACAGCCACTGTCGCATTACACCACGGC
This sequence comes from Atalantia buxifolia, assembly GCA_030444775.1. NCBI lineage: Eukaryota > Viridiplantae > Streptophyta > Magnoliopsida > Sapindales > Rutaceae > Atalantia > Atalantia buxifolia. Next base: position 14,693,239 of record CM059839.1, read on the forward strand.
AACACCTCCAGCTCTACTGCCTTTGGGACTCATGACACCAGTGCACGACATGCCTTCGCGACGCTCCACCATCACTGTGAGTGGCTTTAAAAAAAGGAACAAAAAAAAAGAAACGAGAGTGAGAGCAGAGCATAGCAGAATTGTGAAAGAGAAAATAGAGGGAAAGAAGAGAAATAGAAGACAGACTCCTTAAGGGAGGGGGGTTTTGAGAGAAAAAATTTAATATTGAGTATTATTATTTTTTAAATATATAATTATTGCCTGTAAAATTTGTTTGTTGACGGGTGGATTTTATTAAATTGGGGTGTCTATAATCTCCCAATCTACAAAAAACTTTTTGGTATAAGTTTAGGATTTCTAAAGTACTTTACTTGAATTTATTTAGAAGTTGTTTTCTTGTGTTCTAGTTGATGAATGTATGCTGAATAGATGGCGAAATAACTATTCAAGTGATTGGCATTTTTGTAGAATTTGAAGTCATTTATCTGTCTTTCAAAAAAAGAAAGAAAGAAGTGATTTATCTGAATAAATAGCTTGGTTGGTGGCTTTTCAGTTTCCTCTAGAATTCATTTTGTTTTTTACAAAATTGTTTCTCAGTAAATTAAAGCATCCAAAATGAATGTCAACTGTCGAATAAATTAGGATCCTTTAATTTTTTTTTTATAAGAGATCTTGTAAAAAATTTTCAAAAAATAAAACAACGAAAAAAGAAGGATGCAAGAATTATACTTGTTTAATGGAGTTATTTACTTGTTAAAAATTATTCTAAACACTCATTTTTAATTAAAAATTTTATTAATTAAAATAAAAATTATTTGATTGAATTAGTTACTTCGATCTTTATGAAGAATTATAATATTTTTTAAAACATTTATACTAAAAAAATAATGTTAAATTTCTAAAACTTAAGAATTTTATATTGATTATTATTATTTTTTTAAATATATAATTTAAAGTAATCACTAAAAAAAATTAATACAATACAGTGCACACCAAATATAGTATTCAAACGAGATAAATTAACTTCTAAAGAAGTGATACAAATTACCATAAGGAAAAAAGGTGATATAATGCCAAAGAAAAGAGGTGATAGATGAATATTACCATGAGCATGTCTGTGAAGGTAGAAACTTCTTGTTTTTATCATAATCTAGTTTAAACAAAATCTGACTTCAAACTCTACAAAGATAATTATTGTCGATATAAAGGTAAATTCTTTTTTTTTTTTGTAGGATTATGAAGATTGACAAAGATAATTATTGTCGATATAAAGGTAAATTCTTTTTTTTTTTTTTGTAGGATTATGAAGATTGACAAAGATAATTATTTTAATAATTTATATTTTGTATGTGACTTTTGTAATATATCAATATTAATGTAAGATATATTTTGAACTTTATTTTTATTTAAATTTTTTATTTTAATATAATTAATTCAAAATCGAAAAAAATATTAGTTATTCGGGCATCGGGATCCCCTGTTATTATTTGGGGAGGAGATGAGGATTTTCTCAAGTAATTCTGACAGGGACGGGGACATACGAAAAATATCGAGGATGGGTATGGGAAAATTGGTCACCTCCCCTCCCCATTGGCATCCCTAAGGGTGTATTTAGCACAATGTATTGTATTATAATATATTACATTATTTTAATATTGATGTATTGTATTATGTTGTATTGCATTAGCACTGTATTATAATAATACTGTACAATATTTAGTACTACGTTGTACTGTATTAGCTTTTGTAGAGAGAGTACAAGTATGAGAGTATAGAAAGTGCGGTAAAAAAAAAAAAAAAAATCATTTGCAACTTTTCCTTATGCTTGCAGCCATTCATCATAGTCATAATTTATAGTGTTACCATACATGCATTATTATACATATTTGTAGAGTTTGTATGAGAAAAATAAGAAGTTTCTACATTCGCACTTAGCCTATGATGATATTCATCTGGCATCTCTATCACCTTTTTAGTTTAGGGTAATTTCAATCACTTTTTAAAAGTTAATTTATCGCTTGAATTGTGTAGAGAGAGTACAAACAAGAGTGTGGCAAGTACGGTGAAAAAAAAAATGAAATCATTTATAGCCTTTCCATATACCTGCTACGCTGCAACATAGTCATAATTTATAGTTTTAGCATTGAAGCATGCCTATACCATACTTATTTGTAGAGTTTCTAACTAAGATTGTTGATGTGCTCATAATTTATAAATTATTTTAATAATTCCTTAAATTAAACTTATGTCTTTTATTATTTTATTAATTCATCTTTATTTTTTTATTTTTTTATTGTAGATATATTTTGGGAATAAAAAGAAAATCAATTGCAGTTTAAAGAATAAATCAACACAAGATTAATGACTTAGGAAAATAAACCTTGTGATACTAATGTAACTAGCAAGTGGGAGACAAAAGGAAATATTTAATTTTGAATTAAATCGATTGAATTTGGTAGGCATCGCCTGCTGCATCTACTCAAAATTGGCGGCTTGACTTTGTTTTAATCCGTTGGAGTTAAGGATTTAGGGGCGAAGCATTGTTATATAAAGAGGAGAAACCGAGAGAAAAGAGGCACCGGAAGAGCAGGAGCCGCGAGTTTGAGAAGAGCCAACCCAAACCTATAAAAGATTAATTTTAATTGGACTTAGTTTTTATATTTATAAATAGATATAAATAATAATAGATTGATTTCAAGTTATCACTTCAAAATTAAAAATTGATTGATAACTAAATAATTGTTAAGTTGAACTGTGGTGGATTCTGAAATCATGATAGCCTCAATCTCTCAAATTCTTGTATTAATTTACTTGCCTTCAATTTATTTGCATATTTAGTTTTAATTTTCTCAATCAATTTTTTTTTTTTTTCAATTAGAGTAGAGTTACAATTACCTTAGATTATATTTAGCTTTCTTAAAAATTGATGGTCCCTGCGAGTTTGACCTCATTATTCCTAATCTATACTCCAATAAACTCGCGTGCTTGCAAGCACATTAAGGTTCTCCCAACAATTTTGTTTAAACTAGATTATGAGAAGAACAAGAAGTTTCTGCCTTCGCACTTAGCTTATGGTGATATTTATCTAACGTCTCTTTTCATTGGCCTTTTATCAACTTTTAGCTTATTGTAATTTATATCACTTTTTAGAAGCTAATTTATCTCACTTGAAAATGGATAGAGAGAGTACAAGCAAGAGAATATATATAGCAAGTGAGCTGAAAAAACAGAAATCATTTGTTGTGTTTCCATATACCGGCTACCCTGCAACATAGTTACAATTTACAATTTTAACATATATGCATGCCTATATTATACCTATATTTAGAGTTTAAACCAGGATTTTGTTAAAATTAGAAAATGAGAAAAACAAGAAGTTTCTACCTTCGTACTAGCCCATATGGGCTAGGGTAAAATTCATCTAACATCTCTATTCTTTGGCATTATATCACTTTTCTATCTCGTAATAAGTTATATAACTTTTTTAGAAGTTAATTTATCTCACTTGAACTGGATGGAAAGGTACAAATAATGGAGTATGGCATGTGTGTGAAAAAACAGAAATCATTTACAACCTTTTCCATATACCTTGGTTTAAGAGAATCATATGCTGCATCCGCATTCCACCAATCAGAAGCTTGCATGCAACCATAATCCACAAGTCCTTCTAAAGCTCAGCTGAGCTACCATTTTGGTTGACCTCATTTGTGATTCTTTCCAAAGATTCAAATCACTCTCGGAGACCACTCAATTCAGTCATTAAAGATATCTGAATCAGTTTTGTCAACGAATTTGGAAAAAAAGGAAGAATCCACACTGGATTTGAGAAAGGAAATTAGAAGAAAGACAGAAAACAGGGAGGGCTGAGCGTAAGCAAGCAATGCGAACGGAAGAAAGACTGAAGTAGGCACCGCAGAAAAGAATAATATAAATTCAACAACAACAACAACAGCAACAAATTAAAAAAGACAAAGAAAAAGAACAAGAAAACTGTAAACAAGAGAGTAATAGAAGTATATTACCTAAAAACAGAGAGAGAAAGTAATAAAGATGTTGGAAAACAGGGAGATTTTGATCGTTTTTTCATGCTTATAATGAGATTTAGTTTATGCAATTAGTTCAACTAGGAAAATCAGTTTGTTTATTTTCCATTTAAGATGCTAATCAAGTGTTAACCGTGTCAATTAGAATTAGTGAATGGGTGGATTTTGGTCTTATTCTATGCATGTATTATTGAATCAGTCAAACTTGCAACAACTCCCAGTTATTTATTAATTGCATATATAAACAAATGTCGTCACGGTGATATTACCCTCTTTAAATTTATTTATCCGGAGTCAAAGTCATCTTTGTTTCAATAAATAGATTTTCCGGATCAGCTTTGTATCAACGCAATGATCAATTCAATTCAATTAACTATGTACAGGTTACTTAGCTTATTATTGTAATATAAAATCAAGGCTTGTAAAGCACACTTGCTGAAAAAATCAAGCGACACGAGCCTTTAAAAATCAATGTCCGAAGTAGTTTCATTATCCAGATTTACACAGAATCAAGCCCAAAAGCCATGGCCAAACTTCCCCAAGACATAGTTACTGATATACTATCAAGGCTACCTGTTAAGTCTCTTTCACGGTTCAAGTGTGTATCCAAGCCATGGTTTTCATTAATCTCTGATTCTCAATTTGCCAAGATCCAACTCGAACAAGCAAAATCCGACAGCAGTGGTAACATTCGTAGAGTCTTACTCACAACGTCTCCGCTTCAATCCATTGATTATGAAGCATTTGGATTTGGTGATGGTAGTGACAGTCATATCACAGCGCAGCTTGGTTATCCTGGGGAGAAAGTTCCTGAAGATGATGCTGATATTATAGGATCCTGTAATGGCTTGGTTTGCATAGATTTTGATTCCACCAACATGGTTCTGTGGAACCCGAGTACTCGTGTTTCCAGGGAATTGCCAAGGCCTGCTCCTTTTTCTGAACAAGGTACCTTTTTTGATGGGTTAGGTTATGATACCTCTGGTGATGATTACAAAGTCATTAGAGGTTTCATTTCAACTATTGGGAATGGAAATGTTTCCAGGGAAATTAAAGTTCAGGTTTTTTCTCTGAAAAACAATTCCTGGAAAGAAATTCAGTACTTTCATGCAAGGATTGATATTTACGGATTAGGGGTTCTGTCAAATGGCAAGCTGCATTGGCTTGGAATACTGGAAAATGGTTCGAATAAGAATTATGCAATCGTATCATTCGATCTGACAGAAGAAAGATTCACAGAGGTTGCTTCGTTACCAGAGCATATCGACCAAACTACCTCGGTTATAAATTTGCGGAATTGGGGGGACCGCATTGTTGTATTTAATGATCGAAGGGACGGTTCTTTTGAGGCATGGGAAATGAAAGAATCATGGACTAGATTGTTTAGCATCTCAAGAGACAAATTTCCAGAGTACGAATATTATCCAACTCTAATAGGCTTCACAAAAGATGGCAAATTTTTGCTGGGGAGTGATGGAAGGGAATTAGTCTTTTACAGCACAAAAGACGAGACATTTAGATATTTTGAGATATATGATGAGTGGCCTTGGTTTGAAGGTGTCATATATGAAGAAAGCTTAGTTTCACCAATTGTTGATGAAGCAAGCATGTTCAAATAAGCAGATTCATATGATTCTAATGTAATATGTCGCAGCTTCAATAATCACTTTCTTGTTTCTGATAAAATTATTTGTTTAGGAAGTGAATGAATTTGAATGTGGATTTTAAAATTCATTGAATCATTCAACATGCAACACCTACTAACTACACAATTGCATATAAATAACCGCTGCCACAGTGATGGGCATCTTTCCAATTTTTTACCCTGAGCCAAGTCATCTCAGTTTCAATAAATAAATCAGTCCAGCTCAGTTTAGGTGGCGATTCATTGACAAATTAATTAACTAAAAACAGATTACTAGTAGGTTTAACATTATAATATCAGAGAAAGCAATGCCATCTCATAAACCAAAATTCTTGAAAAGTGGTTTCACAGTGTCTATTTTCGCGCACAAATAGCAATGAATGCCTAAAGAATCAAGCTGAAAAGCCAGAACCATACTTCCACAACACATTGTGACTGATATAATAAAGAATCAAGCTGAAAGGCCAGAGCTAAACTTCCGACAACATATTGTTACTGATATACTATCGAGGCCACCAGTCAAATCTCTAATACAGTTCAAGTGTGTATACAAGGCATGGATTTCCTTAATCTTCCATCCTCAATTTTTCAAAAATCCAAACTCAAATTAGCAAAACAGGGCACAACCTGTGTCGATAATGATTTTAAAAGATATGCATGATGCAGCTCACAAGTAGTTCCAAGAGTAAAGTAAGCATAAATACATCGTCGCAGTAAGACTAAACGTTCTTAAATCAAATCTGGAGCAAGTGTGAGCTCATAAGGTGCAAGTTACCAACCACACTGCTTGTTTAATCTTATCATCATTTCTTTGAACCGCTACCATGTTCCATGGTACTTCAACTGGCAGCTGCATAACTACAATTGTGCCATTAGTTTGTACCTAGGAAAGTTGCATAAATGATTGAAATCCATGGAACACAAATTCCATTTAACTATACAGTAAATCAACTAAACGGACCTAGTGCTCAACTAGAATGTAATTTCCAGTAAGTTATATTGGCAAGTCTGCTCTCTTATAATCCCTATAATTGCTTTAAGATGCAATCCAAACTGCAAGATCACCTATTCACATTTCAAACCTTGAAAAATGAGTTGGTTATGGGTCACCATATCCTCAAAACGGAAGGTACTGCTATTATCAGAAAGAAGTAGACAAAATATAAATAAAATAAGATAATTAGATAAAATCTAAAACCTTCTTCTCTTATGCCACCATTGCACTTGAAAGTTCTTCTCAACATTCTGAAAACACGACACTCAGGCAAAAGTCAACGAAAATGTAGAAATTAGGACCATGATGATGAATTACACCATCTTGACAAGGTGATGTACAGAACATCAATGCATTTTGGTGGGGCGAAAGAGTACAAATATCTATGCACACACACAAGCAAACACACATACACAGAGAGAGAGAGAGAGAGAGAGAGAGAGAGAATACAGGAACCAAATGTGGGTTCTAATCAAGTAATATTGCTGGACCAGGGCTTTCCTGTTTATAATTTCATTTCCAAATTTGCAAATGTAACATTCACATGAAAATAACTGGTATAGTCAAGCTGACACTGGAAATTAAAATACATCAATTTTTTTTCAGTGTCAAATCCTTCATCAAATTTGAATTCACTGTGTGTGCCTGCATGTTGAGTATTTAACTTACTTTTCCCTTTGCTATACCTTGCCATGAAAGAGCCTCATCCACAGAAATATCCAGTACCAATCAATCTCAATTTTTACAACTGAGAGTTTTTTTCTTCCTTTGACTTAATAGGGTTAGAAGAAAGAGAAGCCAAAAGAGACATTTTAGAATTCCTATTATTTGAGACATTTTTTACCATTGGATTTCTATCCAAGCCTACCTTTCAATTATTGACCTTCTCTCTTTGCCACTTTCCCAAATTTCTCATTGACATACAAAACTTAAAATCTTACTTTTGACAATATAAAAATACCACAATAATTTCTCTATTATCTCTCTTTAAAATCCGAACTAGCAAAGAGAGGACCAAGTTTCAGTTTTCATTACTTTTCTTCATGTCTCTCTCTTTAGTTTATTCTCCTTCCCAGTCACAGTTTAAAAACAAGTCAGAGACACCTTGAACAACCACATGTAGCAACCAAGTGAGCAACAAGAATCTTAAAAATGAAAAATAGAATATAGAAAGGCAGGAAGAAGAGGATGAAGAGAGAACTGATTTCAATAGTATAAAGTTTTGGGTTCCACATTTTCCCATCAGGGTTTTACATTGGATGTACAGCTAACACACATTATCTTCCATTCAAAAATCAGCAAAACTACAAAATTGTTATGCCAGAATAATAAAATAAATTACCTGCCAACAAGGGTGACTTTGGTTGTCCCATAGAAGTCATTCCAAGTTGTGTAGCACATGACATGAACCATCACTTTGACTGAAAGGCCAATTTTTATTTGACTTTTCTTGCTAGCCCCATGAAGCCACCATATCTCATGGTGTAACTCTTCTTCCCTTATTTCCAGGAAAGAAGGAATTGCTTTGCACAAATTTGTTTCCTATGAATTATGGTAACATTTTTCTTGTCCCATATAGATTAGTCCCATTTAAAAAAAAAAAAATCATAAACTTAAATGTCATCACTGGGAAAGATCAGTTGAAGCCTTCAAATACGTTTTCAATATTTTTCTTAATGATGAAAACTTCCCTAACAGATGGTCCAAATCTGTGAGTAACCAATGTTTAGGCATGTGTTTATAAAAATAGTAGTACACTAAGTTTAAAACAATTCACACAATCACACTCATGAAAATCAAACCCTTCCTTTCCTTCATTCTCATTAGGAAATACATGGAGGGTCCTCTTCTGCTTGCAGATTAAGGCTTCAGAAGCAGTCAGCATAACACTTATTCACTTGTGAACAACAAACTATAGACACAAATCTCTTAATTCATACCCTGAAACCCCGGGAAAGCTAATTCTTTAGGCCATCCAGTCTACCAAACTGTTTTCTTTTTTTTTTTTTGAGAGGCTACCGAACTTAATATAAGACTAAACCACTGGTTTTCTTCTTGTAAACATACCAATCAAAACAATTGTGTTTCAGCTTCTTTCTAAAGAAAATCAAAATCAAAAATCAAAAAGTCAAGCCAGCTATGTTCTCAAATATTTTGTTAAGAATTCCCCCAACAGAGCATAACAAAGATCAAAAACAACACTTACAAATACCAAGGAGATGATTATCATACATAATTGGCAGAAATCAATATGGGGGGAGCGTAGTTATCTCAGCCCATAGGAGTAAAGTTGGCAGGAAAGTTCAAACAATTTAAAGGAGAAAAATCAGAAGATCAAAAATGAGGGAAAATTTTATAATGTTTTAGCAATTACTATTGAAAAAGAAAACTATAGATGTATCAAAAACACAAAAGAGAGATGATAGAGTGGCCGAAAAGTATTCACTCAAAGGAGATGTGTTCCAATGCACTTCCCTAAATTTCCCCAAAAAGATAAAACTGCCATGGGTTTTAAAGTAATCTCTTACTATTGATAGGTGAAAAGGGAAACAGACTTATATCATCTTCATAAAAAGGGTACTCTGCAGCTGAAGTTTAACTTGGAAAAGTTAGCATCACTAACCTCAAACTCAGCAAACATCAAATGCAATAAGCTAAGCTAACGGCAATTCACTAGTTGAAGAAAGAATAAAAATCATGTGGTCCGTCAACATTTACTGTTCTCCCTTTGGCAAGCCAAGTTTTGAAACCAACTAAGCAGCACAGGACGTTTTTGTTACACTAGACGCAAGAGCAAGCAATGGTGAATATGAGGCTAGTATGCCAATGCTGTCCTATTAAAGTGTATGTGAGCCTTCAAAGATATGGGGTAAGTCCTATTCATTTTGTCAGTATCTACGGAACAGTAAGACCATGCTGAAGATAATTGCTTTATATGAATGATATAGGCAAATTTAGATGAATCCAGAAAGCGACTTAGATTATGGTTCTCACCTTCATTTCTCTTTAACTTGTTTCCTTGCTTCATGAATGTTGGTCCTAGACTATCTTGCATTTTCGGCAAACTGACATAAATTGACGAGGTAGTGGAGAAAAGAAATAAAATAAAATAGAAGAGAATAAAAATACAAAGAAATACATAGATCGTACCACAACATTGTGGAAATGGGGCTTAATTTATATTCAATAAATATAGTTACAACAAATTTTGAAATAAAGAAATCTATAGATCCCTTATTGACACTATTTGAACTAGACATGTCAATGTACAAACATATCTAATTTAAAGTACAATAAGAACCTTGAAAAATTGTCTGACCTTTACACTTCTCCAAACCACTGTTAACACTCCTGCACAACTGTTCATTATTATAGCTGATCAAGCAGATGAAAGCATCACAAGAACAAGGTCATCCATCAACAATGAATTGATCATCTTGATTATCTCCCTCAACCCTAGTATCTCCATGAACCATTCCATTCACATGGTGTAAATTCTGCATCATTTGCGAAAGATAATGGGTACTAGCACCAGTATGGTCAGAGAGCCCAGTAGGATGACCAGTCCACTGGGAAACAATCCCAAGCAACTGGCTAGTAAGGTTTTGCTGCTCATGAAGAATACGGGCCTGCATCTGACCCATTTCTGTCCTGTGCTGACTCAATATTCCATCAATCCTCTTATTCCATTCTGACCTCCGCCTATTAATCCTTTCCTCCCACTCCCTCTCCTTAATCAACTCGTCATCTCTTCTTCTTCTTTCCCTCTCTTCGCTCTCCTTCTCCATAGATTCCCATTCCTGTATCCTCTGCCTCCTTAAATGCTCCTTAGCTTTATCCCTCTCTTCCCTCTCCTTCTCCCTCTCTTCCAACTTCCTTTGCCATTCCTGCTCAAGTTTTATCCGAAAATTTTCCCTCCTCTGCCTCTCCCTTTCTCTCTCCGCTTCACGTTGCTCAAAGCGAGCCTCCATTTCCTTCAACTGTCCCAACTGATTTGCAAGAAACCCCAATGTCTTCTTCTCCAACCCCTTCAACAACTTCCTCTTCTTCTTCAAGTTAGACCCATTATGCTCTCCTTCATCATATGCGAACCCATTATCCCCATCATCCCTAACCCTTTCATGATGACCATTAAAATTATCCTCCCCCTCATCACCATCATAGTCAAAACCCAAACCCATCATCCCATTCTCTCCCCCATCAATTGTGGTAAAATCCCCATCTCCTGAATGACCCATTTGCCCAAAATCTGCAATCTCCATCCCGGTACCCACCCCCACAAACCCACCTCCAGTTTCCCTATCCTCATTAACAACTGCCATTAAATCACTGCCATTACTAATATTACTATTATACGATGCTGGTACATCTCCAAAAACCTCCTTATACCTTAAAAAGTTAGACCAATGAGTAAGCCCCTCAGCCCAATCGAACTCATCCCCGTTACACTCCCCACCAACTGAATTGTCCACAGACAATTCAGGTTTCTTGATCTTCTGTTTAACTAACAAATACTGGTGCCTCATATTCTGCACCTTGGTGGAAACATCCTTCCATGACCAGTGCCAAGGAAACGCAATAGAATCACGAACATGGTGCATGGAATTCACATACAGAGCAATTGGTTTATACTTCTTCTCGCGGGTTTTCATCTTCGCGAGAGTCCCATCAGCGACCATCTCACCATACTTGCTTATTAGGGTTTTCTCTTCAGCCTCAGTCCATTTCTTTCTTCTTGAAGTCACCATTGTTTTACAATCCCAATACTTGCACAAATAAAATAACAAATACCAACTTCTTGTTTGAAAATAAATTCAATTTTATTATTACTATTATTATTATTATTATTAATATCACATACTAAATAATATGGCATCGAAGAGAAACTCAGAACCCGAAAACAAACCCAACCCAGATCGGAAAAGCATCAAAATTGATAAACAAAAGAGAGTAAAAATCCTTACCTTGACCTAGAGATTGACAGACCGTTATGGAAATTCAAGCTTCGATGGAATTTTTGGTTTGTTGAGCACTTGTTCGAGGTAGATTTTCTGGGTAAAATTAGATGAGAAAGTGAGAGAATCTAAGAGAAAATGATATCCGGGTAGTTCGGTTAAAGTGAATTCGAACAGTGTTTTCCTCCTTTTGTTACACAAGTAGGCTAAAACGCAGCGTTTTATTTTCTGCCGTTAATGAGCACGTGGGTGAAACTAAAAAGGTGGCAGAAAATAATTGGGTAACGGGGTGTTGGGGTTCTTTGCCTTGTAATCTAGTGACTTGTGTGGTTAGCGCAGAGAATAAAATTGATCATTGCTCACGGTACACGTGGACTTGTTCGAGTGGAGGCAAAAGTGAAAAGCGTGTACACAGAGTTCCTTTGACTTCTTTCTAACTTTGGACATATTATGATTAATGTCTTCACCCATTATCTCTTTTTTTTTTGGGTTTAATTCAAATCAGAGTGGGGATTACTACCAGACCTAAAAGTACGTGGCACAATCTCGTATTTTCTGCTTCTACAATTTTTTAATATATGAAAAAAAGTAAAATCAAAAGCAGAAAAAAATAGAGAATAGATTATATATATATAGAGAGAGAGTACCCTTTTAGTAAAAATGCATACTAAAACATAAAAAATACAGATTTTAATATATTAAAAATTATATTTTTTGTCTATTAATATATTGAATGTGTGTTTTTATATGTGTTAATGACATATTCACTTTTTTAAAATAAAAATATCATCACTGGTCATAAAAAAGAAAATGTTAAATGTAGCTTGTTAGTGACAACTTTTCGAAGATTAAGACGGTCAACAAACATTTTATAAGAAAAAAGTTTCAAGAACTTCGTCAAAGTAATCTCTTAAAATATCATTTGGAAAGTAAAGAATTATTATAAAAAAATTTAAATCAAATTAAAGGATTATTTAATTATTGAGAATTTTGTATTTCCCGATTAATGGAGTTTTTCAACAAATAAAATAAAATAAAATTATAGAGAAATTTTTATGTGAGAAGAATAGTTTAACATGTATTGAAGATGTTTATAATTGTTATCCTCGATAATAAAATAATCTAGTCCAATCTAATACAGTGCTACGCATCAATCACACTCTCTCTATGTGTGTATACACACACACCAAAAATCATCTATTTAAAGCACCACAATTGATTAATTAAAAAAAAAAAGACAAAAACACACAAAATTATACTGGCTCTTACCACTTATTATCTTGTTAATTTTTTTTTTAATTAAAATGTACTCCCTGAATTGAATTCCTGTATCCGCACCTATTAATTTTTCTAAAAATAAAATTGAGTGACCATTTAGACACACAAAAGCAAGTACATGCAAACACAATAGGTTTGCCAGCAAACACAAAGTTTGTGTAAAATTTCCTGTTAAAGCAAGCATCTTTGTCCATAATATAAATGTATACAGATACTATCAATGTGCTAAAAAGATGATGAAGGGGGAAAAAAGAAAAATCTAAATCTGTCAGAATTCCTACGTATCTTCTGATAAGTTGTGCCCCATGCTTTCTCATCAAGAAACATTCCTCTTTTAACTGATAAACTTTTCCTGAATTCTTTAACTCACCCAGGTTTCGTTGAATCTTGAAACTGGTATTCTCCGGGGGGACGAAAATGCAAAAATTCTTTCATTCTTCCATACTCTTTGATATGTCTATCAACAACTTGAGTTTTGATTAGTGTTTTGGTTTGTAAAGACTGGGGAATCGCTGCTTGGACTGTCCCCCATGTCTTTTGTTTTGTGGAGAAGAAATGTCCCTGATAGGATTGTGACAAAGCCACACAATTCTGTCACTATCTGTGATGTATTTTGTGAGTCCCAGTCCTGTTGTAATTAGAAAGAATTTTTTTTTAAAAAAAATGCAGAAATTTTACCTATTAGTAACTGAAAAATGCAGAAACTTAATTATAGTATTATGATGGTAAAGAAAAAGTAACATTTCAAGCATGTCACAAACTTGGTTTAATTGAATACCTTGAACATGATTATGCTAGCAACGATGGTGAGAGTTGTGAACATGACATAGTAGACTGGAGATATAACAGCCGTATTGAAGGTGTCCAGAGCCTGCAAATACACGGCGCTACTCGTTAAGAAAATGTAACCTTTTCATTGCAAATAGGAATTTATAAAATAGAAATCATCAAAAAAAGATTGTAATTATGTGGCAAAAATCATATCATATTATAGTAATCTTTTACTCATCATGCAATTGTAGACAAGTTCTCTAAAGAACTATGATTTAAAGGCTTACAGTTTGCACAATGTATGAGAACTCGACAAGGTTAAACATGTTTCTGCCACAAAATCAAATAACAGCAAGGACTTATAATTCATTAAAGCCATTCTGCAAGATGCATAGTTGAATTTTGACATTTAAAGGGAAACATTTACCACATAGAAAGAGGAGTTTTTTTTTCAAAAAAAGAAAAGAATCATCCGTGGTCAGAGGAAAGGGGAAAACTGAATCATACCAGTTTTATTTTTTTATCCTTATTGTTACCAGGCCAAAAGCAGATTCTGATGATTAATCAATCAAGGTGGTGAGCTTGTTTCATCTATATATTTTCAGTAAAAAAGTACTTTTGGTTTTGTGTTGAGATACCCTCTCTGCTTGAAAATTTACAGGACCCAGTCATGTCGTAAAAATCATCTCCTTTTAGAAGATTTTTAAGAAAATTCAACCTTCTTCAGTAATATTGTCGGAAATTTGAAGGCTAAGAAAATAAAAGTTTGCAAACAGTTATGTATAGAAATGAGTTTGGGAGAAAGAATAAGGGCAACTCTAAAAGCCACTGAATTTACCAGAAAAATTCAATGCAAAAGATTATATTTCCAAGATAAATATTCACCGGAATGCAATTTTAATTCATAGAAGAAACTTCCATCTCAAGTTATGCATAGAGATTTCTGTGAGTTATATACTAAATTTTAACTTGGCTGAACCGACATTCTTGATTCAGTGCCTACAATTGTCCTATATAATCCACTAACTTCAACCTTTAAAATGTATAAGTTCAGTTGTCTTCTAGACTGGAAAAAGAGCTTTAGCGAAAAAAAGTCAAAAGAGATGGAGAGAGTTTTCACAAATTTACCTTGTTCAAGTAGTTTATTTGCAAAAGACAGGTAAAGATCACTACCACAGTGAAAATCCATGTCTGGTAGTATACAAATTGATTATGTCCTGAAAAACTTAGCTTCAAAGCTATACCTAATGCTTTCACACTCATCACCTGCATTTAAATAATGGTATTAGACTCATTGGAGAATCAAACTTTGTCGTAGCATAAACAAGTTTCAAAGATGATGCGCAGACCGTAATAGAGCCCATAGCTGAGCAAATTCCAACATATACTATCAAATGGCTGTTCCCGTGAGTTGGCACAAACTTAAAAATTAGGACACCCACCACAACCAAAACTATGCCACCATAGACAAGGAAACCTGAAAAAAAATGAACATTTGTGTAAACTTTTGGACAATGCAACTAATCCTTGCCTTAAGCGATTGAAATTAGCCCTGACTAATAATAAAACGAATATATCAGGCTGCTAAAATGATCAAATTTTGTTTTACTTCTTAAATACCTGGCTGTGTAGCTAGGTGCCACAGTTCCTTAACAGAATGAATAGTTCTCTCATGTGGAGCATGTAAAACTATACTTACAGAGCCCACCACACACAGAGCACATCCTAGCATACCAAATATATGCAGTTTCTCCCGCAGAATAAAGTGAGCTAGCACTGCACTGCATAATAATGATCTCATCAGATACTAATACGCAAAAATATGTCCACTTTATAATGTAAACACAGCCATCCATTTTAGTCTAGTGTCTACCTATGTATATATGTATGTAGAAATAAACATACATGCATGTGGACTAATAAATCTAAAAGGAACAAGCAAAAGAAACTAATGAATTGGTTACAATGTTGATACGATCATCATTACCTGAATATGATACTTAACGCTCCCAAAGGAGTTACAAGAATTGCAGGTGCAAATGCATAGGCAGCAAAATTAGCTATCTCCCCAACAATCACTACAAAAACAGAATAATTCAGATTAAAAGATATTGAAAAGAAGCAATCATTAAGATTTTAGACGTCAGAGGAGATATGATAGCTAGTTAATAAACCCATTCTAGCAAACAAGAAACATAAAAGAGGAAGCAAACTTGCGTAGGGGTGTGCGCGCGTGTGTGTATTGATATCTTTCCACAATATATCCTCATGATTTTAAAAGGGTTATATGTTCTCATCCTCTGACAACTGAAACTACCAAAAGGGTTTATTATTAAAACTATTCTACCACAATCCACTTCTAAATGAGAATGTAACATTTCTGAAGTAATATCTTCAATGAAGTTGGTAGTGTCATCAAATTATAAAATTACAAGTTCTCTTCATGTTCATAATTTCTGCAAATCTCAGCATATTTCAGGCTACCAGTTCATTATTCCTAGAAACCAAAGTTCAATCCACAAGTCATTCAGATAAACTATTGTGTTATGTTCACCATGAACCATGCTCAAACTAGCATCATTTATTATATCGGTACCAATGGAAAAAAATGTTTACTATGCAGCCAACAAACACAAAGACGCAGGATGGTGACTTTATGTTCGAATGAGTCACTGGAAAAACTATGATAGAACATCTGTATGAATAAGTCACTGTTCTAACATATGTTAATAGTACTTCTACATTCACCGGCATGCAGTTGTGTTCATATCAGCACTTTGTTAATTCCTAATGACAACAAATTTTATTCGAAGTTAATCAGGTATTAGAATTCAGGTACATGACAAAACTTTTCACCGGTATCTAATAGTGCATACACAAACTTTGTCAATCATAACACACGTATAAATTCCCCATAGTAAAAGAAAAGGAAAAAAACTAACCAAGAAGCAAGCAAAACAATTCATTTACTCATAGTTCCATTGAAACCAACAGAGCTAATAAGAATGTTAAACTTACTAGTTATCATCCCAGCCCACCACCAAGGTTCACACAAGTATGAATATCCTCCAGAACCTGATCAAATTAAATTACAAGCAACAAAACACTTAAGAACACCAATTCAATAATCAAATATTAATTAGTTGATCAAAAAAATAATGGGGATATAAAATGAAATGAGATGAAATTCACCTGCTCTTGTTCCAGTAGTCCCAGCTTTTTTGAGGCCTTTCTTCTTAATAATAAAACTGGAGCCAATAAAAATGCTTGATGATACAGCCAAAACAAACCCATGAACGTTGTCTGATGATATCCCCATTGACCAAATAAACTCACCAATTATCAAATTCTCTTTTTTGTCTTTTGTTTTTTTTTTTGTTTGCAGATGCCAAGATCATCAACCCCAAATCCCTGCTCCATTGAATCCATCAAATTCAATTCAAAACACTATACACACATCACATTCATAATTATTAATATTCATTCATGCGTGACAAAGAATTAATTGTACCTTTCTTGGCACACTGCAAAGGGGAAAATTGGGAATATTAATATCCCATATTCTGTGTCATATCATATCAAAATACGACCATGTAAAGAGTTTTGATGATGGTTTTTCCTTTTTTTTTTCTTTTTTAATTTTTGGGAACGTTTTTGAGTCTTTGAGATGTTGATTTGTCTGATGGATGGTTGGTTCTTGGGTTTGAGCCTAAAAATGGTAAGAAAATTTATCTGAGAAAGTGTTGTTGTTGCTGCTGTCGTTGATGTTTTTCAGTTGTTTTGTTTAAAGTTTTGAGAAATGGGAAACTGAAGACCGTTACGTTCAGCGTCGGTAAAATACAGCCACAATTTATGATGTAATCTCCGAGTCCCGCGCTCTCTATAATCTATGACTCCATCCATGACTCTTATGTAATGCTTAAATGGGGTTTTTTTTTTCCAATTTTGTCCTCGTTATATTCTTGCATGTGATGGTACATTTTGAATAATCCTCTCATAAATCTCATAAATTAAATATTTTTAAATGGTTCCCTCAATTGATTATTTTTAAAATATTCCCTTAATTAATTATTTTTAAAATTTTCTTTTGACTTTTAAAAATTTTAATTTTTTTAATCTTCTTAATAAAAATAAAGTACAAATCAAAAGTTTTAGAAACAATTTAAATACAATCAATTCACAGAAAAGATAATCCAAAATTAATCCCATCCATCAATATATTGCACTGGACTTATCAGAATATATTAGGGTTTAAAGTCCAATCCAAAGACAAATAAAATAAAATACCAATAAATAAACTTCCACCCATCGGAACACTTCGTTCAGAAATGAGGAGACCATTAAAGATGTTCTAATAGGCTTGGACTGTTGCCCACGGGGTGTGTCTCCAGACGCTACAAATTCAGAGCAACAGAATTATGAAGACGGTAGTTAGGGTAATTTGGGGAAAAAATCAACAGGAATCTTTGAACGAAGTTTTTTTCAGGCCTATATTAATGCAAACGGCATATTGCTTACCTCATTGCTTAAACGTATGCGTTATAGAATAAATACTTTTTTCCCATCTCATTAATGCCTTCACTTACAATGTATTGAAGAAGAATCTCATCACTAGATTCTATCATATCTCCATGACCATGTGGCCATGTCTATACAGCCTTTAGATAAAAGGTAACACATGCTTGCATTTTCAACACGAAGGACAATTATCCCTACAAAATTGATTCTCAATCATGAGAATATAACCAACGATCGTTTGTACCTTCTAACGTAACCATCTTCCCACTTTTATTGTCATAATCTTTCTCTTCTTGTTGGCACGATGCTTGGCAGCAATTCTCAACTTCCTCTTGGCATTCCGCATTGGGTTGACTACTGCCATACGCTTGTCCTCTTGTTTCCTCTTATCCCTCTTTGCCTTGAGATTCTTTCTGATCTCATTATAGACCTGTACAAAAATATGGCCGCCTAATGTATCCCGTATGTTATCGCTTACTTCTTTTGCTAATTGCTTCAGATCATCTGAAAAATGCAACGACAGCAGCTTGTGGATAAGGAACATTGAATGATCATCATATTACAAATACTATTTAGTACATATTTTACAAGAACTTCAGTTTTGTTCTGCATTTCATGAAAATTTCCTCCTATGATTGACAACACAGGTCAAAGAGCATACCATATAAACTAGTACTCTCAGATGGGAACGACAAAACTCACCAGGGATATTCTTCCCTGCAAATCCTTCACAAACTTTATACAATGATGGCAGCATATGAACCACGTAGCGCTGCAAGTAGTCCTGACTAATTTTTGATGAAATGAGCCTAAAAGTGTTGAAGATGATTTTCACCTACATGAAACATTTAAAATTACAGTAACAGTTAGTATTTTAATCAACACAAGAAGCGAAGAATAAAAATATACATATAAATAATAAAAAATTTAATTGTAACAGGCTGAAAAATTCTCTACCATCCTCCACATATAAAAAATTCAAATGCAACAGACTCCAGCAGACCAACCTGAATAGTAGCATCCTTTTGAAGAGCAATCTTTCCCATCTTTTTGAGCAAATTGGAGACGAGCAAATACTGGAAATCACCAGAGGCAAGACAATCATTTTGGTCACCTGCTCCAGAGATAATAGATAGAAACAATCCTTTTCCTTTTCTCAAGTCAAGCAACTGAAAAGCTCTAAGAAATAGACCCTGCTCATGTTGTCCAAGGTTAGACCAGAAATTTTGAAAATCTGCACATTCCATATATCCTCTGAAAGAATGCATATTACAGATTGCAGACACAAGATTCTCGGTAATATGGTTGCTGAAAGCATCATCAAAAGAATCTTGGGTCTCTAGCTGACAGCATAGTGAAACAGCTATCATAAATACTCTACTTGGCTTAATCAGGAAGAAATCTCCAAATGACTTCTCCCCGTCTTCCCTGCGAGCTTCAGTAACAGCAGCAAAATACATGGCTATAAGACGATTTGATATATTACGCAACCACGTATGGGGGTGCAACAACAACTCACAAATTGCTTCCCACAAATCCTGAAAATGAGGCAAAAGAAAGTAAAACTACTAATAAAAATTGGGGAGCAAAAAGCCAACAGCTGTAATTAACAGTAAATCAGGGCCATTTAGGATAGCAAAAACGCACATCATCAGAAACAGACAAACAAAACTTGAAACTCGCTAAAGCGCAACTAAAATGGACAAAGATGGTGCTAAGATGGGAAGTCCTCATGTTGCACCCCTTCTAAAATAAAAAACAATAAAGTGGACAGAAGAAGAGCAAGATAAATTTCAACAGCACAATTTAGATGCATGTGCATCAGAATGTTCAGCAATTTAACTTCTAATTCAGCAGTATTCTCCAGCTCTATAAATTGATGTTTATATATGTTTGCAGCTGAGTAATTTCCATAATTTATATTTATAAAGAAATTTATTTAAAAAACACTGTTCATGCGCGAGATTTGCAATTTTGTTTACATTTTTACACACAAAAAGCAATCTACAATCCAAACCAATTTATTGCAAGCACTGTCATTCTAATTACTGTCATATTAATCTTGCTTCCATTCCACACTTCCACTGCACAATCAATATTCTACGCAATCTAACACTGAGCACAAAAGAAATTCTCAAAATATCTTCTTAACAGGAAGACAATGGTTACCTCCAGACGCGTATCCAGCAAAATATCAGGGAAGTGACAGAGGATCTTCTCCAACAGAACTAGTGAATAGTACGCATCTTTCCAGAAAGGAATGGTGGTCTCATCAGGAAGATCCAGTTGCTTTTCCACAATATTTTTAGTGGACTGTAAAATGCTTATTGCCTCTTGCAATACAATATCAATATGCTCCTGAAAGTCTTTCTTCATAACTTCAACCAGCAATCCCAAGACCTGTACAATGCATCAACGGCCATCAGAAAAGGAACATGCCCAAACAACATACATAGAGCTGACAAGGATAGCCATTTAACCAGCAATTCTGTTAAATTCCGGTGACACATTATGATCTCAAAACTAACAGTACTTCTCAGATAACCATACACTTGATGACAACATAGTTTGGAAGACTGGAATATAATCCAGGTAACAGAGATGATGGGATACCGACCAGTCAACGTAAACACATGGTAAGTAGGAAACTAATAAATATTCGGCCAAATGGTTAGCAGACAGCAACCATTGTAGAAGCTAAAGCAACCAAAGATTACTCTCCTTGGAACCAAAAGGTCTTCAAAGCCTACGTATAACCATTGGCATTGATATTTGGTTTCTGTAACAGTTAATACATCTAACTAAGTTACAGATGTATCATATCAGAAGTTTTAACAATGGTGATTGTCATGAGTAAACTAGATTGGAGCACCTAATTGGACTAAGATTTTGAATAAAATCTTCAACTTATAAAAGATATTTCTAAATTTTTAATTAAATGGAAGACAAGTCAAGGCCTTACAACATTTGAGAGAAAAAAAAAATTATTATAGAGAACGCATCCTACTCTAAATATAGACATATCTCCTCAATAACCAAGAAAGGACATGAGATTAAAATTTACATTGAGTGTACAGTTTACAGTGAGAAACCTTTACCTGTGCACCAGCACTCTGGAGTTGCTGCTTTCCGTCTAAATACCAAGATAGACTGTACTCCAGTATGGAATATAGCGAATGTGGACTTATGCGTCCAACAAGCAGTTTTAAAGCTATACCAATCATTAACCGGACTGTATTATCAGGGTCATTAACCAAACGGAACACCAAATGGAGAAATAACGTGTTAGATTGCTCATCCAATTTAGTTTGTGGAAATTTCTTTATAATTACATGTAGCATTTCAAGCACGGCTTCCCTTCCACTTGGATGCTTATAACTGCAACAATAACGAAGCCATTTTAGGGGGGGAAAAAGTTAAAATATAAACAAATAGAAATCTTCACTATTAAAGACATGCCTCAGATTTGCCAGCAGAAAATCCAAATGTTGTTGCAACCGTTTATCTGAAAGTTGATAATCAAGCAAGAATTGCAACAAAATATGGCTGCATTTCTTGCGAATTGATTCTTCTTGACTTGTTACCATCAGCTCTGCAACTTGAATTACAACATCATATATCTCAGGAACAACTAGCTTGCGATTAACAATCGCCTTTAGAAGTGAAAGAGCCACATCAGAGGGATTCCTTTCAAGATCAACAAACAAAGGAAATTGAATTAACTCATGCAGTTGATCTGAAGAAAGGGTAATATCAGTGGTGCGCAGAAGCTTAGTCAACAAATTTAGACATGACTGCATTAACAGACTGCTGGAAGTTGCTGAACTGTGGGCGATATCCAAGAGAGTAGCCTTCATCTTATCAGCTTGGGATTTGAGAGACGGCAGTGGCAGACTTATTAATGGGGCAAGACATCTAAGGGATGCTGACAAAATATCTTCATACTTGGAACTCAAGCAATTGCCTAGTATTGTCACAAAGGAATCCAACTTTGATAACAGTTCTTCATCATGTTTCTTCAATTTCAAATTCTTTAAACGTTTGTGCAGTAGTCCAAGAGCAAACACTGTTATAAGATGCGAACATGTTGATTTAGCAACGATTACCCGCCCTGAAGAAATGGTTTTCCCTCTCACATCATTTTTATAATTGTTGGCTCCTTTACTGGAAGAATTTGCATGCAGATCATTTTCTTCCTCAATTCTTTTTTGAACAAGGTCATATATGAAGAGAAATAGGTGAGTTTGATCCACTGAGGGGTTGCGTTCAATACCAGCAGCAATGTGATTTAGCATGCTTTCCAATTTTGACTTCACTTTTGGTGTCAGATGATTCTGTAAATGAGCAGTTACAACAGAGAGAAGTTTTGAGGCATGACTTCGAAATGTTATGTTCTGGGCAATCAATTCCAGGGTCTCAAAAGATTTTTGTTTCCTAGTTTCAATCATCTTAGAAGCAATTTTTTCCACCTCTTTCTGTTCAGCAACATCTCCAAGAATATCATTCCCCACTACAGATAGCAGTTCTTCCAAACAATAATCCAACTTACCGCTGGTGGATCTTGAAAGAGATTTTGACAAAATAAAGTTGAGCGTGTATCCCATCACATGCAGCTCATAGCCCCGCTTCAAGGTAGATCGCAAAACCCGTACGATAAACTGCAAGTATTCCACCCCCAGCTCCTTCAAACAATCAGCTAAAGCTATCCTAGCACTATTGCGAATGCCATCCGAGCGACTCTTTAAGAAGTTTGAAATGCGATGAATGATACTCGGAAGTTGTGAGTCCATTATGTCTCCTGGAAGCAACTTCAGTACTTTCAACACAGCTCGACTGATGTCAACATTGGCCTTCTCAGAATCAGCATACAGTAGCTTTTGCAACTTTGGGAGCATAGTGTCATAAAGGCATGTCTTTATCTCTGTGATCGTCATAGAATTATGACAATTTTGCAATATAATTGAAGAACTATTATTATCAAGGTTAGCATCTAAAGCATTAGTCGAAGGGTCATTGGCTTCCTGGCTGGAACAAAGTTGAGAAAAATGGAAATTGTCCAAAATAGAGCAAAATAGCCTCAGCAAAATCTTTTGCTTCTGTGGATTCTTTTCCATCTCCTGAAAGCATCTCATCAACAAAGCAGAGTATGACTTCCATTTCATATGAGCAGAAATTGAAGCAAGAGCTTCAGAGCATGCACTTCTAACATTTTCGTCTTGTACATCAAACAACATGTTGAAAAATAGTGGGACAAACACTTTATTCACAAGTCCCTGGAAGTTGAGAGCAAGATAGCAGGTTTAAGTTGATTGGAAACAAAATCTGATATGGATTTGTATAAACCGCTAAAATAATTACCTCTGATATGTTGCTTGTACTAACAACTTTCCTAAAACGTGTCAGTGCTCGTGCTCTCCTATGTTTCTACAAGAAAAGAAAGAATATCAGTCTCAAAAACCGTTTAGTAGGAAGAGCCCAACTGCATTTAAAAAAAATAAGAAAAAAAGGAAAGAAAGAAATTTTTTATAAATAACTACGGCTAGCCTACAAAGAAAGGTTAATATCAGTATAAAGAACAGTAGAAATGAAGACGCTACATGTCTTATTAAATAAAGAAATGCTTTGTATTTGTTTTTTGAAGGAACCTATTTTTTTTTTTTTTTTTTTTTGGGAAAGATAAGAATTTATTGAGTCCAAAGTATTTCAGGAGAAAAAAATGGTGGGGAACTTGGACACATCATGTACAGACACTGAAGTCAACTCTCAACATTGAATCTGAAATCTATATGAAAGTGGATAATAACCTGCAAGTGAATAATATTATTGAAAAAATCTACTTCAGTATCCCCAGAGCACAGGTCTTTCAGTGAATTAAGATTTGATAATTGCGGGAGCTTCAACACCATCTCTCTCAGTAAATCAACCCATTCCTGAAATCATAACCATCCATTCCAAAAAGAGACCATGTTAATCTCGCTAAATTGAATGATAACAAAATTCATTTCAGAAGATTAAATTATTAAATCGTTTTATAATAGTTCATTTGTACAGCTCTTTGCATGGACCCTGTGAGATGCTAAAAACACTGTAGAATCATAAATTCTTATAGCAAAAATAGAAGAATCTCAATACCTTTTTCACATTACTTCCTCTGGTCATTGCCTCACCCATACGCTTCAAGATAAACTTGTTTATTATGCGCTGAATGGATCCTATTGTCCACAAACCATCAACTGCCTGCATCACTTCATGTGTATTGCACCTTTCTCTATTGAGAATTAGAGAAGAAAATTCGACAAATGACAGAAGTGATCGATATGCACTATGCCTCAGGATCATTTCATCTGATGACATATCGCGCACACAGTGTGACAAAATGACTAATGAGTGGTCCACTTCTATAGTATGGAATAAATCAATGCCAATCTTGTCATATGCTGTAACTATAGAATCATAATCAAGGCCACCCATTTCTACAGCAGAGGTTGCATTCAACTCAGAGACAAGTTTTGCCTGATTTCAGAACAATCATGATAAATGTTAGTCCCAAATTTCATGGACAAAGAATTTTCTTTCAGAGATAATAGAGAAAAGAAAGAGATAGTATACCACAGGGAACACAGAAGGGTCAGCTTTTGCGAGAGAATCAAGAAGATCACAGATAGAAGACCGCATATCCAACTCAACAGAAGCAAGAAGTGGAGAAAGTGCGTTGAGAACTTTTTTAGTACTCCCAGTCCCCGCTACTGGTATGATATCGCGAAGAACATGCAGAACTTTCACTACGACTTCTGCAAGACAAATATTACTTTCAGAGAGTCCACAAAAAAGTTACATATCATCTCAAAAATCACGAGGTAATTTTACCTGAATCTTTAACTCCCTTTGCTAAGAAGGGTAGCAAGATATCCAAAAACTTCCCAGCTTCCAATGGATCTTTAATATAGTGGGATAACAATTGCAAAATTCTAATCACAGTCTCCCCAGAGTACTTGACCAATTTCCTGGAACACCAACCACCCCCCAACAAAAAAAAAAGGAGAGTAGGTCACTTAGATGAACAATCAATTGACAATCAGTTTCCACCCTTCAGATTATAAATTAAAAAAGCAAACAACATGCAGCATTATTTATTTATTTTACTATTACTATTTTCCTTTTTTTGTCCAGAAACAAAAAGAAGTATATTGCCAATACGGAATAATCAAGATCTCAAGATCACTAGACATGACCATGAATCCACATACGTGTACACATTTACCAATCATGAAGTTTCTTAAAATGTGATGCCACTCAGCATAAAGAAAGGCTCCAAGAGAACTCCATATGAAACAAAATTTTTAAGAAGAGAAGAAAATGAACAAATTATTTCAAGTGGAAAGACATAAGGACAGATAGGAGAAGCCTCAAATATTTTCTTTATGAGATCAAATTTGGCAGATACAAAAAAGAAATGAGATCTTTCATCAGAAGTTGATTACTTTCCAGTAAAGTCATAAAAGGGCTTCAAAATAAGTTTCCTAAAATGCTTTCTTAATATGACAAGAAATATTGAGCCTTTCAAAATTCAAATGCTACTTGTGGCCTGAGATCCAGGAATCAATTTATTTGGAATCGAAGATAAATGCAGCCGAACACCTGACTAACATACTGTAAGTAAAATTGAAAATTGTGATATTTATATCATTTGACTACCTAGGAAATCAACAAAGCCATGTCTAAATTTTCCAGAGGCAGGATAAGTCTACAAGTTATCAAACTAAACTACAAGGAAGCACCTTTAGTCACAGATCATGAATCAACCTCCAGTAAACCCACAATCAAGTTTCATTAACTAAATTACGAGGAAGCGCCTTTAGTCACAGATCATTAATCAACCTCCAGTAAACCCACAATCAAGTTTCATTAATTGTAAGACACCTTTCAGAACACGGAAAAATATAATCAATAAAGTTATCAAGCCAGCATTGTTCAAACCTCTTGGCTGCACACTGAAAGAGAAAATGCAAGCTGCTGATAAGTGTTGCAACATTTGGCAGTAGAACTTTTTTAATAGCACAGTATTCACCATCCACCTCATTATCAAGATTCAACAGGTTCTCAATGAACTTCAGAACACTTGATACAATTGCTTCAGAGGCAGTCATGACAGTTAAAATTGAAAATATATCAGGGATCAGATTTTCTTCCCTTTCTAATAGAGATACGAGCTTGTGGTTTCTACTCATGGCCAAAAAGCAAGAGAACAGTGAGCTTGGTTTCTCACTACTAGAACCCTCCTGCTTGAAAGCATCGATCAAAGGTTTCACCGACTGAAAGAACAGGTCCCAGAAATCACAATCATAATCATGATCCCCATACTTATTAAGAACAGTGGAAAGTATTCTCAGACACAAAGATCTTAAATCCTTGAGCTGCTTCATGGCTGAACTGATCTGCAAAAAGATCATACAATTTCATTTCAAACCCACCATATTCATCAAATGCAACTCAGTTCCAATGATGTAAATGAAAATAAACTACTGGAACCTCACAAACAACACAGATTGCTTCTTACAGCATTGTGACTTTCATCACATGCAAGCGAACTAGGAAAAAATACAAAAAAGAATTGTTTTCAAAAACAAAAGGGAAAAAGCCAACATAGAATATCAGTGACTGCAAACAAGCGTCAACACATCAACAAGAGAGAGAGAGAGAGAGAGAGAGAAATGGAGAGGGAGGAAGAGAAAATATATCAAAAGTGAGTAAAAGACCAGGAAAAAGATAAAATGAAAAGTAAAAAATAAAAGCAAATAAAAAAAACCTCTAGCTCACCAGCCTTACTGAAATTAAAAATAAAATAAAATAAAATAATGAGCAACTACTTTAGGCACTCATTCAGGTACGCCACAAATCTTAATACAAAAATGACTCAATTTCAATACACCTTTGGAGTGTAATAACAAATGATATTCCAAAGCTATCAATATAGTAAGAACAATACCTGGCCCTCATTTTTTCCTGCAAGATTGTCTTTCGCCAGTAAAGTTGAGTCAGTATTTGCATGATTTTCCACTACAGAAGATCCACAACCTTTGAAAAATTCAAGACTTGAAGTGCAGCTTGCCAATACCCGAACAACACATCCAATCAGTAAATTAAGAAAAGGCCCAACATGTAATTCATCAAAAACTCGAATAACATCTTCAATTACATGCAGAAAACCATGACTCTTTTTCCACGACAGAGATGCTAAGTTTTCTATGGTGAAAAACTTCAAGAAACTATATTCTTGAAATTCCTCCATATTGCAATAGGGTTTTTCCCAAAATGCTCCATCATCAGCTTCCTTGGGAATAATTTGCAAGGACTTTATTAACAATGCAAAGAAGAGAGGGAGTTCATCAACGTCTAGTTGAGCTACGAAACACAGAACCGCCTTTCGATGATATATACTTGCATGCTGACATGGGAAAAAATATAACAATGAGAAGTACAGAATGCATTGCAAATTTACTGCAGTGTTTAAAGGAAAAACATGATTCAATACATTTTCAAAAGCCCATAATGCTGATATGACAGAAGCAAGATAAACAGTATATTAGACAAAGGCCTACCTTTCGAGAGGCAAGCGTCTTCAATTTTCTGACTTTTGGCATCAAAAGACGAATAACCGAAGGCACAAGATTAGATCTGTGATCATCTTCAATTAGATGCGATTCTCTAGATAAACTCCATGTTGTTAGTTCTTCTCTCAAACTTTTTGAATTGATCAAGTTTCTTAAATGCTGATGATAAGGGATTAAGAAATCATCTTTCCACACCAAAAGGCAATCAAGAACCTTCATCTGTATTTCAGCATCATTTTCATCCAGAAGCCTATTAGAGAATAACAATGAACGATTAACTAAAATCATGGAAGATATTGAAGACTATGAATAATTACAAACATCATCCAACTTAGCACCAACCTATTTTGTAGAACATCCTTTAAAAATTGACTTTTATAAAAAGTCTTGGGGTTTCGCATCAGTTTCAACAAGTTCAGCCATTCTTTAAGGACACTCTTCCACTCTTTGCCTTTGCAAATACTTGAATTGAATGATCCCACACTGCAATGTCAAAAATCTAAATATGATGATTTGGGTTTTCAGAAGTCACAAAACACACAAGAACAGATATTCAATCAACGGCACAAAATTTACTGAACAACTACCTTACAAGATTGTCACTATTGTAGGCCAAAAAGTCCAAGAACAGAGGTATAACTTGTCGAGACTGAGCCTCAACAACAGAAGGAATTTTTTGCAAGGACTGAAGCAACAGAGACAACACTGTTCCATGTGGGGTGCTATCAGACGCCGGAGAAACAAACAAATTAAAACGCTCGACCAGATCTGAACATTGAAACCAGGAGTAACATTAAACATCCAATGTAACATTTCTATATTCCCCGATAAAATTAAATTGAATTGAATTTTAAAAAAGCCGACATCCCCATGTACTGCATAAAGAATAAGAAGAATCCTTCGAATAAAACCAAGATAATAGAAAAAATTAATTTTAACATACCAGTAGACTTGTCAGGCAAA
Organism: Atalantia buxifolia; assembly: GCA_030444775.1. Lineage (NCBI taxonomy): Eukaryota > Viridiplantae > Streptophyta > Magnoliopsida > Sapindales > Rutaceae > Atalantia > Atalantia buxifolia. The sequence goes on from CM059839.1 coordinate 14,722,017, forward strand.
TTAAAACTCGGCTTGTCAAGTTCATGTTGAGATATCTGAAAAATGGATTGACAATGTTGAAAGTAACGAACAAATTTATTCCAAACAAATCCAACATGCTTGCTAATCAGAACTGCAAGGCACTCAGATGCTGGATTCCAGAGATAGCTAAAACGATTATGGAAGATACCAAGAACCCCATTCAACACAAGGGGTATATAAGTTTCAGATATCCTTCCAGCGGCTAGGTCCATCTGTATTCTAGAGATGAGTAGGGATAACTTCCTGCTAGTAGATATTGAAAGAGGCGTTGCCTCAATGGAGAGAAGCAGATGAATAACCTGATATTTTGAGGGAAATCAGAGAATAGTATCTTAAATACAAAATATTTACAAATTTTGTAACCACGGCAAGAATCTAACCATACATACATTACAGCCATGAATATCCACAGGGCAAGCATGAGGAACACCAGTTTCAGTTTTCATTTTCTTCTCAGGCGGTTGATGCATCGTAGAGTCTTCATAAGTTAAAGGTTCGTAGTGACACAAGATTCTAAGAGTTGGAACACGAATTGCCTTGTCTGAGTGGCACAAATTATCTGCATATATGACAACTGCGTCCTCAACCTTTTCTGCTTCTAGCTCTGGGTGGTATTTTCCATGGCTATTGTCTGCTGGCAATATAGTTCTACTATTTGTGTCAAAATTTCCAGTAAAAAAACAATGATCAGCACGATTTAATATACTAACATTGTAAATGCAGGTCAGAAAACATCAACAATTGACACAAAGACCTACCTATGCACATAATCTAAATAATCAGCAACAGCACACAATACTCGCGAGGATGATTTGCAGGTTTTAGCAAGATGAAGAACTTTGCCTGTTTCTTCAAGTCCAGATTGCTTCGCACAATGCAATTCATGATAGGAAGTTAAAGAAGCTCCAATTAGGCTTTGCCATATGTGCTTAGAAACACCTGCAACAGGTTCTGAAAGAACAACTGTGATAAATAATGAACATGTAAAGAAGATGAAATCCAGAACTAAGTGCCATTATGCACTTTCACACAACAGAGCAACTCAATAAACTGGTGCCAACCTACACTAAAAAGCACATTCAGATAAAGAATAAATATGCAAAGCAAGCACAACAAAAGAGATCACAGAAATTACAATGCATATAAATCCATCAACCTCAATTAGAAAGCTCTCTCCAGCATTTTCATCAAAGAATGACTCCAGTTAAGCAAGTGTAAATATAAATCCGATTATAAATAAAGTTCACCAACTCAGACAAAGTGACACTCAAATTTGTAGTAATAGAAGATGTCTTACCAGCTTCATCCATTGAAAGCCGAAGAAGTGCATCTATCAGCTCCATCAGCAACGATGAGTTTGCTTGCACATCCATTATACGAGGATAGCATCTGACAATTCCCCAAAGCAGAGCCAATTTGGCCTCATCAATTTCAATAGATGATGAATTTCCATGGGCAACAACATTATTTATCACGCTGATCCAAGAGCAGATAGCCTCCTGCAAGAAACCGCGAATCCTCAAGACTCGTCCTTCTGATACTCCATCTAAGAAGTTACAGCATTCATGTTCCATTTGCAGTTTGTCAAAGAAGGACAACAGTAGACAAATAACTTCGTCCTGTGAATTGTCTATCATATCATTTATCACACTGAAAAAACAATAACATGAGTTAAAAAAGAACATAACCAGATACAAAGAGAAAAACTAAACGATATGACATGTCGATATTACCTTAATATATTCACTCTAAATGTATAGACTACGCAAGGGTCCAATTGTAGTAGCTTTCCAATAAATTTCAACAAACTGAAACCCACGTATGCATAAGTTATAAAAAAAACTGAAGCTAAAAAGAGATGACACAAAATCCAAATTCCTCAACTTAAGGCATTACCTTGAATTCTTCAACTCAAATGCAGGAGCCCATTGCGAAGAACAGTCAGTGATAGTGTCCATATCATTTGCTCCATGAAGCCCATTGAGAATGCACAGCATTAGTTGCAGAACCTTATCAACAACTTCAAATAAATGATCTACATCCTTAACATTCTTGGAAGGCGTGATAAACGCGAGTTTAAGAACATCCACAAGTTCAAGCATTGGTTGATAATCTGTTCACACAAAAAGCAGTTCCAATTGAAAGCAGAAGAGGTATACATATGTGTGTGATATCCATATAATAACAATGAACATGATAAGATAGAAATCAAAATATCAAATTTAGTTTTTAGCTTACCAGAAACTCCTTGACCATTATCAATTTCAACCGTAGCAATAAGCAGTGACAAAAGGCAACCAAGATGAAAAAGGCATCTATTATCTACAGAGTCAATTATTTCTCGATATAAGTTTTCCCACATAAACTCCTTTGATCCCAGATTAGAACATATTCTCTCAAAAGCTGTGATCAGAACTTCAACAATAGTGTCTGAACCTGTGAGAAAGAGAACAACAACAACAACAAAGTCAGGGTCATAGTTACCAGACATCCAAAATTATATTTTCAACAGGAAGATCAGCCATTAACCTAGGGAAAGCACAGCAAGTCCTACATCACTCATTCAATTAGTTTGATTATAAAAATTCCCTATGGCACAAGCCTCTTTGTACAGACTACACCAGACACCCCATTTTTCTTTTCTTGTTTCTAGTTTCAGAGTAAGAGACACTGATCCATTCATTGTAAGCAAATCTTTTCTAAATGCAAACAGTAGTCTGGTATTCGATCAAAATATGACTATTAAAAAATCGCATGTTTAGTTTCAATGATCCTAATGGAATGATTTGATTAAGTTATAATTAACAATGAAATGCATTCTAAACACAAATTAAATTGTTCATACAAAACGTTGTCGGAAGAAAAGAGCTTGCCTTGATTGAACTTTTCACCAACAGAAAATACAGACTGGCTAATCAATAACTTCAAAACTCGCTCTGCGCTTGAATGAACCCCTGGTGATGTTCCTCTCATAACATAATAAAGTAAAGCACTGACTCCAGATTTTCGGACAGGTGATTGTTTCTTCACAACCTCTGACATGATCTTTTTGATACCTGTTACAATTCAGTTATGAACTGTGTACATCAATCACTTTAACACAAAGTCAATTTCACCAGCTTAACAAAGTCTTTTCAACACAACACCACACAGCCCTATACCAACCGCTGCTACAATAAAACTTTTATTGCCAGGGTCTTAAAAGGACAAAAATATGTGAGCAACAAAGAAAAATGATCTTATTAACACCGCAAAAAACTTCTCAAACTTCAGTATGAATCCATTTGTGCATGTAGAAGTCCTAGAAAATCTCAACCAAGGAACAAATTTCCTCTGTGTAAATAGTCCAAAGTTTAATGAGAAAAAATCAGCAGAGGCATGATAGACGATAAGTATATAATATAGCTCCCAAAGGAAAAGATAACGACAAGAAATGTGTTAGTTTACTCATAAAGATCAAACCTCAGAGACAAAACTTCCAACATTAGCCTTTGCCAAATATCCCCAAAGTTATTGGCTGGCTTATTTATGAACCTAACTGATTTGAAGGAACTTTTTGGATTTCCAATTGCACACTAACATGCAACCAACTACCAGTAAAATAAATGCAGAACCTTGAAATAATATTCTGAACATGCATGGAAAAAAATAATTTCATTGAAAGCATGCTTTATACTCTCAATAAATTGATTATCCTTTTTCCACCTTTTTTCAGTCATTAAAATGCATAACTAAAAGAGAGCTTAGAAACTAAAAACAATACGGAATTTTGATACCTGCTTTAAGCTTCTTAAAAGGTGCATTCCTCAGCAAGAATGATGTAGCCTCAGCCATAAATTCCTGGATATAATCCTTTGAGTAATATCTTAATTTTACCGTGATCCTTCAAAAAGGAAAAATGCAGAAAAATTATAAACAAATAAAGAGTATGTAACAACAAAAGAATAGTGCACACGGTGGATTTACTGACTGGGTTTCTTAACAATCTTCCATTCTTTTCCTTTTTGCTTCTTTATTTTGGTTATTTTTCTTTTGGGTTTTGATATGTGGATCAGTGTAAGTATTTCTTCAAGAAATCATATGATCAATTTCATCTCTTTTTCCTCATTCATAGAATTTTCAAAGAAACTCATAAGTCACCCACTAACTGCTGTAGTGTGAAGACGGATATTTCACATAACCTAAGCTTCTCATCCTTTCCTGTAAGCTAAGAGTTTATTTCAATACTTCCCTTGAACCTCCAGTCGAGATTCCACAGATACTACATAAACCATGGTTTAGCAAAACATTTAATTAAACATAGAAAATCTTATAACTTTGAAACTATATCATTGTTGTGGTAGTGAAGACTAACTGTCAGTCATATCCTAAAATCTCATTTTATTGGAGAGAGTTTAAACCACAAATCCTCCAAATATGGGACATATTTTGATTATCAGGGACCTGATGATAAACAAGTAATTGTGAATACTGACTCATTTTGGTACCAACCAAAAAAATTTGACATTTGTTTCCCGGTATAAATAGGAAGATACATAATACATCTATAACAACTAGACTGCAATTGAACCATAAAGGGCTTATTCAACTACCATAGGCACTTCCCTTTTGCAGAAGTCCTTGTTTCTTAAGTGTGAGCTCATAATAACGACCCTAGACTTACAAAAGAACCAATCTTCTCTAATCATCACATAGCCATGGCATCAATTTCTCCCCAATGTTGGCCCTAGAAATAGAATCTGCTGGAGCATTACTTCCTTTTTATCCTACACCCTCTACAACTATTGTTGTCAAGCTTTATTTAATCAATCCACATGATGCACTTGACTCTTTTAGATGCTAGCAGATTTGATGAATTATTACATCAGATGAATGGAATATCACTATTCTTCATTTATCTAAAAGATACAACAGAAAGTTGTCTTCTCCATGAAAATCTATAGTACCTATACATCCTTATGGTGCAAATCAACTGATACTTACTTGAGAACACTTATTATATCTTGAATGAGATATTTCTGCAAATACATCATGATAAATGACCAAGAAGTAAAAATCTGCAAAGAAGACCACAAATTTACACAGTCAATATAAATGAAGAAATGCAAACAAATAAAAAAAATGAAATTTGATTTTAACAGCTAAAATATAGAATCAGGAAAGATCATAGCTTTCACCTGCTCAACAATATCTGGCTCCCTATCGGCACCACTTTCCAGGAGAGAAACCAAAGAATCAGCAATCCTAGGCAAAAAACTGCCAAACAAGAATGATACAAATCAGAAATAAATAAACATGTACGTACCCACAATAAATTTAAATGAATGGGTTAAAGCCAATCTAAATTTGTTGCCTAGGCATATCAAAATCTAAAGGTCTCTAAATCGCTGCTGTACAAATGGTATCTTTTAAATATACGTCACAAGAAAAAGAAGGATAGGAACTTTAAAGATCTCTAACTTCATCATCCTCAAATGACACGGCCCTGAGCATATAGCTGAGGATTCACCACTAAAGAATGTATCAAACTGTAGATATTCCCAAACCCAAATCTATTCAACATGCCTTATAGCCTAATACATTATATTGGGACAATAATCTGGTCTACATCCAGAAAATCCTCAATTCAAACAGAGGCTTGTATCTGACTTCAGAAAGATTTAGACATGATATTGTTCAGCATTCAACTGTATGGCTTGATAAGGACCAACCCAAAGAGATGTCTAAACTAAAACATACAAGTTACAAAGATTTTTCTTGAAAACCTCATGATCTTAGCCTTTAGAATTTTACCCTTTCAAGTGCAGCATAATACAGTAAAAGTTAGCAGTATTCTGTCGCAATATCAACTCAAAATCTACAAGCACATCAAATATATATGGTTTGTGTTTCACACACCAATTCCTAATTCCTAGCATATGATAATGGATCCTTATCAAAGGTGGCAGAGAATTTACTTCAAGGAGCAAACAGCACATGAAATTTGGACATATACGAAATTCGAAAAATCATCAATAGCCAGAACCAGATAACAGATACTGCGCAGATTGGTAAAGCAGACAAAATAAAATGTTCACCAACAACAAGTTCAATTAAATCTGAGGAAATAGAAAACTCACAGTAAAAAATCCTTAAGGAGATCCCTTGATAAAGCTGCGATCAGCCTGTCGAAGGAAAACCATTTTAAGATCCAAACAAAATGACCTAATGCAGAACCAACTTTTGATAAACAGAAAGAAACTAAAGGGTGTGTTTGGTATTGTCAGTGGTCAGTTGTAGCTTAAAGTGTTTCAGTAAACACTTACAGGTGTAGTTTGAAAAATAATTTGCTTTCATCCCACATTGTGAGATGAAAAGCCGATAAAATTATTATTCAAAAGTCATATTTACCACATGCTATCAACTTTTATATCGCATACCTGAGAATAGGCTCAAGTGATAGTCTTGCTTCAAAACGTAATCTCGAAATGAGTTTTGAGAATATTAATTCCTTGTGCAATATTATTGAAGGCAGAGTCTGTACAAAAGGCATAATTTCCTCGTAAAAGGAAATAAAATCCTCTGCAGTATTTAACTCCTGCATTAGAAAACAGGAAAATAAACATTAAAAAAACAGAAAAAAGAAGCTTGCACGCAAAAATTAATAACAATAATGATAATGATGATAATGATAACAATAATAATGATGATGATGACAATATTAACAACAACAACAAAAATATTGTAATGAAACAAGACGTACTCTCCATTCAATGAGGCAATCGCGAAAAAATGAGGAGCCCTCCGATGGCTCGGCTTTAACCTTATCGAGGCTTCTGAATACATTGATTTCTATGTCATCTATTTGTTGAGAGAAGCTCTTAAACTGTACCACACACACCAAAATTTCACAATTTAAATAAATAAAAATGTTTTTTTTTTTTTTTTGCTATAGATAAAATAAAGGCGAGAGAGATAGAGAGAGAGGGGCGGCTTACGACAAAGCGGCGGCGGCCGGGGGACTTGTTGAGAGACTTGACGGCCGCAGCTTGTTCTGCCGTCGCCATCTCAATTAATTTTTCTTTTTTTGCAGCCGAATCACTTTCGTATCTGCTTCTATTCTTTTTGAATGAAATCAGAAAAAAGTTTCGTTTGGGTTTATGTGACAGTAACTCATTAGCAAAATGGAGTGAAGCATTGCTTAAAACCCTCATTTAAACCCAAAACCCCTGTTTCCTCACCCGGTCCCTCTTGCTCCTTAACCGAGTAACCGACTATAGCAAAATCGGATCCTGTCCGGGTTTCAGAGATCCCGGTCCGGGCGAAAGCTTTTTTAGTAATTTACTCCAATACGGGTCCGGTTCAGGATTCACCCTCACCAGGGGGGTTAGCAAATGGGCCGGGTCCAATGGGATACAATTGTAGAGGAGGAAGAGAGTAACGCCTCTCATTCTTATAAAACCAAACAACATGACCGATCTCGACAACAAATTTGCTGCCTTAACAGTAATTAGGGAACTTACGAAAATAACTACAATACTTTATGTTTTTAAATTCGACTCCTCTAACTTGTCTTGTAATAAATAGCCAAATGTTAATTTCTTGGACCAAACAAATGTCACTCCTCCAAAATTAAAAAAAAAATCAACAAATTAAATGGGTTTGATTTTGGAAAAATATATTCATTTAATAATTACTATTTAAACAAATCCTCCAATTTAAAAAAATCAACAAATTAAATTCATTTAAAATTCATTTAATTAAATTATTTATTTATACTTAAATATTGTATGAGAAAACTTTAAAGTTTGAAGGTTAATATAGTAATTATAAATGATAATAAGTTTGTATTTTGTAAAATGTTAAATTTTGTGGTCTTTTTATAGTTATTTTGCTTAATTTTAGTTTGTTAATTATATTTTTGTGGATGTATTGAGAAATATAAATGATTAATCGATTGGATTCATTTATTAATTCTACTAAATGAATTAAATGAATCGAACGGAATATTCATTTAATAAACGAATTGAATTCAAATCATGAGATTTCAATTCATTTAATAAATGAATCGAATCGATTCAACAGAATTTTGACCCAATTCGCTTATGATTTGATTCGAATACGATTTGTTTATTCATTTTGCCACCCCTAATCACAGTATGCGCGAAAGCCATATAGAATGTGTTGAGTACCTTTCGAAGGTCATAACTTAAACTACGTGTGTCTACTTTGGGTATACAATATACCGTTTTGAAGCTTGTGACAAGACAAATCAAACTCAGAATAATTAACGTCATTTTACCTTTTCATTGAACCAAAAAATTACCTATATTTATGTGTGAGAGGCACTTATCGCACTACCTGTCACACATACAACTATATAAAATGTGTCACATATTCACTGGATCATGTTTTATAGTGTGTGATCATACTTATTTTATTTTTTAATATTTTCAAACTTAATGGATTCAATTATGATTAAAATGTGTTAGGCCGATTGGTAGGAGACATTGGAGGGTGGCCACATAAAGTACATGGATGCCGAGAATAGAGATTTTTTAGTTCAAAAAATTGTACGTTTGATCAGTTTCTTGCAAGAGTGTATGAAGATTTTAGATAAATTTTAATGAATATAGTATCAGGATAAGGACAGCTTTGAGGCCTAGTAACACAATCTATTGTGCATACACTACCTTTAAATATATGTGATGATGAAACGGTTAAGGTTGTGTTACATATGGCCTCTAATGCAGTCAACTATAGTGCATCCTTATATTTGTTACCACATCTCTTTGAGTTCTAAACTAAGATGTTGTGTCAGTTACAGAAACTCAAATTTTATTTGGTACAAACATCTTTGTCCCCAATATTCAAGAAGAGATATTACCACAGATGATATCATTGCAGTAACATTATTCTCTACTTTGCGACAACAATGACACCGTTGATGACAATAGCATTATCTTAGCAGACGTTGAAGAAGATGTGTTACCATTAACGATGTTGTTAGAGGCAAAATTACTCTCCAATCTACAATAATGATGATCCTATTAATGACATTAGCAACATCGAAGCAAATAATGTTTGTGTGGAACCGTATAATAGTCCTATTGATGATTATTTCAATAGTCCAGTTGATGATGGGACGCCAGTCATTTCGATATTCTTATTAATGATGAGGATGAAGGTCAGTACAATATTTGTACTAATAGTAAAGATAGTTAGCTTGTTCCTTCAATGGCCCATTTGAGGAAGAGAATAGTAGTTGACCCCCTCATAAGTCTTACTCCAGTTTTGCTTTCAAACTTCGTTGCTCCAGACTTGGTTAGAAGTTGTAATTATGATGATATTGATATGGGTAAGTTGGTCACTGAGAAAATGAGTTAATATTGAAATCGCGTAAAGTTGCCCTGAGAAATAAGTTTAATTTCAAGATTGCAAGCTTCATAAAGACAAGTTTTGAGGCTCATTGTTCTTTGAAATCATGTAAATGACATATTAGAGCAATAAGAAGTTCAAATGAGGAGAATGCTCATTGAGTAATAAGGAGATTTGATAATAAACACCTTTTCCTAATAAGGTGCTCCCTAAAGTTCTTCATCAAGTAAGGAGCCGGATTGTATGTCGTTTTATCACAAACAAATTAATCTATGCATATTAGAGCAATAAGAAGTTCGAATGAGGAGAATGCTCATTGTGTAATAAGAAGAAATTATGTAAATGGTGTATTAGAACAATAAAAATTTCGAATGATGAGGATGCTCATTGGGTAATGAGGAGATTTGATAATAAACACCCTTATTCCAATAATGCGTTCCCTAAAGGTCTTCATAAAGTAAGAAGCCATATTGTAGGTTGTTTTATCACAAACAAATTTATCTAGAAAAGCGGCTACATACTCCGAATGACATTAGAGCAGACATTTAGTAGGAATACAATATCCATTTAACATACCAGCAGACATATAGGCTAAAGAAGTTAGTCTTAAAATAATTTGGAGGAAACCTATATAATCATACAACTTACTTTCTATATTCTCTCATGTTTTGACTAAAGCAAATGAAGGTACAATTACACATTTCGAACCGAATAAAAATGATAATTTCTTATATTAATTTATAGCACTTAGATCTTGTATCAAGGATTTTATTAGTGCATTACGCCAATGATTGCTATAAATGGTAGTCATTTAGAAAGATTATATCGTGGAAGTATGTTTCCAACAATATGCCTAAATAAAAATAATCAATTGTATCTGTTAGCCATTAGGTGTTAGGTTTGGAAAACAATAATGCTTAGGAAAGGATTTTGTGAAATTTACATGGAGTGATTGATGATAAGCCAGAGTTAGTAATTATCTCTGATTGATGCACTTCCATTAAAAGAATCGTTCTGAAAGTGTTTCGCAATGTTACCCATGGCATTTGCTTTTGCCAAGTTAAATGTACATATAAAGTTAACATTCAAGATGTTTAAAGCTATTTGGGAGAATTTGAACCAAAAGCAGCAAAGATATATGGACACAAATAATTTAAAAAGCAACATAAAAGATTATGAATGCTCCACTTAGATGCGATTGACTACTTAAAGAATAATGTGGCTACATATAATTGGGCATGGTCTGAGTTCGAAGGTAGAAGGTACATTATTATTACAACAAACATTACAGAAAACATGAATTTTTTTCATAAGAGAGTCACGAAAATTTCTTATTAGTTCTCTTATTGATCACTTTAGAAAAATATTACAACAATAGTTTTATGCTGAATCAAATAGTATTCATCTAAAAACATGGGCAAACGAAATAGTCATGCATAGGAGAACTTTGGCTGAAAAAATGACCATTTGTCCTATGTCTTTATATCAATTCCAAGTTTTGGGTGATAGTGTTAAAGATGGGTTAGTTGACATACATAACAAGACATGTTAGTATTCCAACTTGATCAACTTATCTGTGCTCATACAATTACTATTCGCCTAACCATCCAAGTAAATTACTTAAGCTTTTTGTTCTAATTTTTTACACCAAGAAATCATTGGTAATAGATTATGTATAATAAGTACAGCTTGTTTGCGATTTGACATATTGGGAAGTTCCAAATGACATCCAAGAGACGAAGGTTAACTCACTAGTATAAGCACCATCATTTGGTCGTTATCTAGAGCTCAAAATACCTTCTACAAGTGATGATGTAATTTCAAGAACTGTGAAATATGGCAGTGCAATTAGCTTTGCCATAACTGTAAAAAATGTAAGAATCTCATTACATCAAATCTAAACTAGTAGGATAATTCCAAGTAATTATGTATTTTAAACTCTTATTTTTCGTGTATTGCAACATTATATATGATGAAATATTCTATTTTGCTTATTATTGCAAAATATTTATTTAAATATGACCATAATTAACTATAAGTAACAATGTTGGCATAACGTTTAGATTATTTTACCATGCGATCAGCCTATGATATAATTAAAAAAAAATTGTACGTACTTAGGAATGTTTGGAAAAAAAATCCATACATCAATATTCAAATTACTACAATGGCTTACAATCTAATATCATATTAAATATGTCCACAATAATCTTCTTTCTAAAGTACTGCTCATGCCTACTACTAAAATTAAGCCTAATCTTGAACATTAAATACATCATAAACATTAACATAAAAACACCGTAATTGCTATTATTAGGCTCTTATTGTGCTACACTTTTGATTAGTATGACTTTCCAAGTGTCTACACTCCACAACTTAGGTTAGATAGTGTAAAATCCAACATCTTCTAGCCATGGAGAAAAGATAATTTCAAGTGGTTTGAATAGATCATTGTATGTTTTAAAATCATGACATGTTACCTTCGAGTCATAAATTAACATCTCCTTACAAAGTTTGCTCGGTTTAATATTTAATGATCTCCACCCAGATTAACAGAAACACTTGCATATAAAATTATCATAAAATTATCATCTTTGTTATGTCTACAATCGTTAAAAATTAAAGTACACTGAATAATGTGGCAATTTTTATTGTGTTAATATTTGTGAATCTTTCGGCATGTCTTACAATCTAGTAATATAGCTATTGAAGTTGTTACTATATTGTAATAAATCGACATCACAGTTACCGTTATTCCATAATTATTTTAAGAACAATTAGTAGATATATTGCATAAAAAATAAGAAATTAACAAGACTTCAATGCATTAGGAGGTAAGAAATAAAATCTACGATTATAAGTTTTTTAAATTCATTACTCAGAAAAAATGTATGTATGCACACTGACATAAAGCATTAGGATATTACCTTCGTTCTCACTAATCAAGCAAAGCTACTTATAAATATGTTATGGAGTAATCAAAATGCATCAATTGAGAACAAGAGATAGTACACAAGATCAACAAGACTTGAAGACATAACACTTAACAACACTTACCTCATCACATAGTCATTCCATTGAAGTGTGCTCTAAAAGTATTTGAAAGAATTTATGCGATTGTCCAATGGTATGACCCATTGTGATTTTGCCAACAAACCATTAATCGAACTCATCTGATAGACTTCGATCCTTCAATCCTCTAAGTGGATTTATGTCCATATTCGTTCTTTTGTCGTTCTCACGGTCTATTATTTCGAGCATCAGTAGAAGCTTTATATTCCTTACTCTTTAAGGACTGTTAAAGACATACGGAGCCTATACAAATGTCCAAACTTAAGTCCCCATAGAAACTGTACAATGACATGGGAGTGCAATCATTATGATTGCCAACATTAGTGTACACTCCACCGTCAGCTGGGGCTTGACAATTCGTCAAGATGAACATATTAAATTCATATTGGATTAAAAGCTAAAAGAACGCAATTGCTAAATGTTAGACTTTCTCACTTATACGAATATCTAATTGAAGAATCATTGTATGAACATTTAGATGAACCATCATGATACAACCTATAAGTCCCATGACTGCTTGTCTAAATTGTTTTTGTTCTTTGTGCTCTCACTGCAAGAAAACTGACAATATATTACAAGAAAAAACTGTCATAAAAGGGGCGGACGATGAAGAATCTATCAGTCATTTATATATCTGTCACTCATTCATAATAGTTTTAAAACCTGTCATGAAATTTATAACAGTTTTTATAAGTTATAAGTCGACACATAGGGATGGCAATGGGGAGAGGAAGAGAGGGGACCGACATCTCCGCACCCATCCCCGATATTCTCGCATGTATCCCCGTCCCTTCCCTCCCCGTCCCAATTAGCATTCCTTAAGGGATCCCCGTCCCCTTCCCGAATAATAAAAGGAGATCCTCAAGAGTCCTCAATCCCCGAATAATCGATACGTTTTTAAATTTAAATTATGAACTTGACTAATCATATTAAAATATAAATTTAAACAAAACTAAGGTTTGACAATATACCTTACATTAACATTAATTCATTACAAAAATCACAGACAAAATACAAATCATGAGAATAATTATCTTCGTCAATCTTTATAATTTTATAATAAAAAGAAATTACTTTTATACTAATAATGAAATAAATGAAATGGGTATAGATATTAAAATTAATAATTTTAATAAAAGAATTTACTCTTATACCTTATGATCCTCTTATTCTTCCTCGAAGAATGTGACGAATTGAGAGATAACATCGTTTTTAAATTTAAAATAATAAAAATAATATAAGCAATATGACTCATAATCTAAAACAATTTTGGGTCAAGGCCTTTAGAATAAGGTCCAGTCGAATAATAATTCAGGATTAAATCTAGTTAAGTAAATTTGAAATTTTTATAGTAGATTTGTATAAATATGTATTATTTATACTAATATTTAACATAATTTAAATTTCATTATTCATTTATTAATAATTAAATCAAAATTAAAAATTAATATGAGAAAATGGGGTAGGGGATGGGGATTCCACCTCATCCCCGTCCTTTCCTAAATAAGAAACTGGGTAAAAAATGTCCTCGTCTTTTCTCCGAATAAGAGATTTGGTATAAAATCATCCTTATACCCTCCTCAAATAGGGAAAATGCAAGGGTCTCGTCCCAGTGGGGATTTTTGCCATCTTCATCGACACATAGCAATTTAGTAAAAATTAATTTTAACTAAACTTTGAAAAAAATTGAATCTTTTGGTTAGAAAATTGTATTATTTCAATTAATATTATTTAAAATATTATTGTTAATTTCATTTTATTATTATTTTTAAAAAAATTCTATAAATTTCTTTAAAAGTAAAATTTGTAAATCTAAAATATAGATAATAAAAAAACCCAATAAATAACAAAGACTGATATTTAATATTTATATTAAACTACAATATTTATTCAAACAATACAAACTACAATCCTAATTGTTGAAATATTTGAGCTACATATCAACCCTAAATTCTTTTGGCATGTCCTAGTATAAGTAACCATCAGTAGCAAAACACACTTGTACAAAACCAAAAGTCCAAAGCAAATATCAACAGTCAAACCTCATTTAGTAAAAAAATCCAAATTTACAAGTACTTGAAAACAACTGAACATAAATAAATTAAAGTTACAACTCCAAAAGTCATTATTCAACCGAGCATCATTTAAAGAATTCATAGTTAAGCCAAATTGACCATATACAATTTATAGCAATAATCGATATTGGATTATAGCAATGATCGAGATCACATAGCAACATATTACTAGTCACAATCTCACATGAATTTTCCGTGACTTGAAATCATTAAATATGTATGGAAAAGCCTTAGCTGTAATTATATTAAAAATATAAACACCATTGTTGTGCAAATTTTATTGCACTTGCAAACACATGAATTTATTTTAGTATAGATGTATGGTGATAAGTGTGGATCTCACAAAATGATATATTTAATTATGCATAGGATTAATTTTCTACGTGTGTATGTGAATTGGTTGGAAATGATTTTTAGTAACACTAAGATTTAAAATAAAAATGACATGAGCAAATTAAGGACGAAAATAATTCAAATAAAACACTTGAATCTCTAAATTCACACTCAATATTTCACTATGGGCTTAACATTCCTTTTTAGTTCCAATTAATTTATAAGAGGGTATTTTCACTCCTCGCAAGCTCCATTCTAATAAATATGGTATTGAGCACTCAATATGCTAGAGGGTAATAATTTTCCATTAAGTGTGATGTCAAGTACATGATATGCTAGACGATAATAATCATTCTCGTCTACAAGGTGACAGGACCGTCTATTAAATAACTTAGATGCATTTTCTATCAACACTAAATCAAGACAACCCACAAATATAGGGGGAGTCTGTTTCTAATAAATATGGTATAAAGTGCTCATTGTGCCAAACAAGATAATCTTTCACTAGAGAGTGGTATATTATGCAAAATTTAAACAATATACACTTTCTGTGGATAATGAGTCAAAATAAAAGTATAAGTCATAGAGGAAAAGAAAATAAACTTACTAAATTAAGTCAATGGATCATGTTGAGACTTTATCTTCAACCCCAAGCTTGAAATTAAGTTTCTCACTCATAATTAAATTAGAAGTAAAATGGTAATTTTATTAAAATACATAGAAAATACAAGATGAGTGAGCATCATAGAAAATGGAGCTCGATTCTGATTTAAAGTGTCAAAATAAGGAAGCCCTATTTATAAATACAATGAGTAAATCATTGTCATAGGATGAAAACAATTTAGACACTCAAGATTGCGCCTTGTGGCAAGATCGGATTGATTGGAACACATCATCGGTCCAATAATATGTCACATCATTGGTCAACACTACATCAGTAATTTTAAATGTAGTAGGATATTAATATATTATCGGTCAATGTCACATTATTGATCAATGCCACATCAATATTTTTAGTCCAATAGGATGCAGTCATGTTATTAATCAATGTCACATCGATTGGGCAATGCCATGTTAGCTAAGTCTACCAAATCCTAAAATTATAATTTTATCCTTTATGCCCTTCATAAGGTTTTCAAATGTTCTAATTTGAAAAATATTATTAATTTTGCGTCCGACTTCTCGTTAATCATGGAATGATCAAAATATCCCTAAAATACATAAAATATTCAAATTATAACAAAGCACACACAATTAAATTTAAAGGACATAAACACATAACAATAGAAATGTTAGTGAGATTTGGAGTGCAAAATGACAATTTTACCTTTATAAATGTGCATTCTCCAGCACTCAACAACCACAATCTAATGGGAAAACAAGATTTATAATTTACCAACAACTTTGAAAACTCCCAAATCATCAATTTTAAATAATAAAAACATAAAAGTAAAAAAAAGATATATTTACTAACAAGAAGTACCATCATTTACCAATGAAGAATCAATTGGAAAAAGCCATAAGTTTATGATTCAATTCCAATAGAAGCAGCTTTTTGACATTTTTTTAGTCTATTATATTGTAAAAGACCTTGAACTAATGCAATAGTCTAGTTATGGAATCGAAATAGGAGATCCAGCCTACAAAGTTTAATTTATCATGTCCAAATCATCATTGGTTAAAGCTGATTATATGATATCATTCTAGATAAGATCCACTTTACAAAGTTAAATTTATAGTGTTTAATGTTGAATTATTGGTTAAAAGTTGAATTCATCCAAAGTCAATTTAAAGAATTTATCGGCCATGTAAGATCACAACTATTAATGAATATCATTCATAAATGCTTATAATTTTCATTTGCATAAACAAAGAGACATCATAAATTTACTAACCACATAAAGCACAAAGAAAAGCTAAAGAGAGCATAAGGAAAGTTATGGAGAACAAACAAATATCATTTTCCAATGCGTATATTTAATAAATATAATTGTTATTAGGAAATCTATGTGCATTCAAAAATCAATGTTTAGTATTGCATCAAGGCCCAATAGCATGTAGCAATTTCCCATCAACTTTCTTTAAAATTATGTAGAGCTCAAAACTGTTAACAATTAGCAAAATATTATTCTCAACACTATCCATATGCCTAGCAAATTTTTTTGTAAAAATTAATTCTTCACACACACTATGACTACACCTCTGCCTCTTAAATAACACTATGCCTATGACTACACATGTCGTGAAAAGTAACAATATTTTTATGACTAGTAAAAATCCGTTAACTAATTTTGAATGCTCATTCGTGTTGTGTGTCGAAAATTTTGAAAGCCTTATCATTGTCTTCCTTTTTCAACAATAGAATTTTTACTTAATGTGAACATATAAAATGTAAACATATTAAATATGAGAGAAAGAAGTAAAATTGCTTACGGCATGCTAATAATTCCATAAAATGAGAGTTATCATGTTATTTTTAGACTTAAACTATTATTACTTAGAGAGTAAATGATGTGTTTTTATTGCATTTTTAGTTACATTTTGCATGAACATTTATTTAAATTTAATTTTAATAAATTGATTGTATTTTAGATCTCTTTGTGCTCTTATTATGTGCAGGATTGTAGGTGACCAAAAAGCTTAAGTTTTATGGATGAAATCGCAGCCTAACTTGCGAAATGACAAAGAACTTGTTTGCAGACGAACTAAAACAAGTTTCAATCGAGAGAATATTGTAGCAATTGTTGCAGCAATCTAGAGCAAATACGAGACAAGACTACGAGCGTGTTAATTGACAAAGCAAAACGACAACCGGGGAAAAAAAGATATGCGATCCGAGGTTTAAAAAAGGAGACAAGTGGCCACATGTTTTTGGTTGCCCTAATTTCAAGATATAAAAAAGCAGACATGAAAGAAAAAAAAGTAGAGCGGTCACTTAAGAAAAATAACAGAGAAAATAAAAAAGAATAAGAAAGCTTGGTTGAAGGTCAAAGAATAGATTTTTCAGAGAAAAAAAGGAGAGATCGCAAAAACCTAGCGAAACTTAATTTCTCATCTTTTTTTTTTGTTTTCACCTCTCTATGAGAATGTATTTGATGGTAAAAATAAATTTTGTTACTGTTTTATGGTATATCATGAACTAAACTTTGATGTAGTTGGGTGTTAAACAAATTTAATGGTTATTTGACTTATATAGGTGCGTTGCTTAGAATCTGCTATAGCATTTTGTCTTGATTTTTCTAATTGCAAATCTCTATTTCAATTGATCACTCATTTAATGAATACTAGCTAAGAAGGAGCTTAAAAAAAGGTCTGACTTATTAGAAAAAATCAAGACAATATATGGTTTTAGATTGAGTTTCCCAAGTCGAGTTAATCTCGATTTTAATACGTGCATGCTTGATCTAAAATTAGTGAAAAACTATACATAGAGATTCACCTTATAGGACAATTGGAATTTAGAACGCATAATGTTATATCTAATGTTAGCATAACAATTTATCATTGTTAGGTTGCATATAGATATAACATATCTAACATCTGCATTGAGGATGTATGAGAGATTCCGATATTGTAGTAGATGTTGTAGCAAAATACCGTAATAAAAAAATAGTCAATACCATTAAGTAAGTTTAAGTCCTTAACTACTAATTTCTCATTGATTACATTTTTGTATTTGACTTGAGATTTTTCCTTATTGCATTCTTTTTATTGCATTTTTAATTTTGTTAGGTCATTAATTTCATCCATTATTTTATTTTAATTGGACTGAAATTGCACCATTAAGATTGTTGTAGTAAGTCTTATAACATCAATCTTAGTAGAGATGATCTGAATACTCATCATTATATTATTCACTATGTACACTTGCACATTGACACCTATAGCAATAAGCTCAACACTGGCGAGGGTAATATCAACATTGAATTATAGTCTTATTAGTGAAGGGCTAATCTTTTATTCCTTTCTTGATTATTGTTGCTGCCTATTTATTCTTTCACTATGACTTTATTGCAATGATACAAACTAACTAGGTAAAAATGCAACCATTGTCAAAAGCTAAAGTTTGTTATTTGAATAATTTTAATTAAATTGTCACCATTTACCTCAACATTCAACATTCATTAATCAAAGTCAACTCTCTCTCATTCTAATAGTTTAATTTCATTATACATGATCATTTTTCAGAAAGATAAATTTTAGATAAAAATGTAGGACTTTACAAGACATGTAACCAATGTGAATCCATCATCCTTCCTTTGAGAAAATTCTTGACTAAGTTCTTTCGACAGACCAACCACCTTTCTCTCTTTTTATTCTTTTAAATCAAAACCATATTTTCAACTTTCTAAGCTCTCTCAATAAAACCAACATCTCTCACTCTTAATTTTTTTAAAATTAAATCTTCACTAAATTCACATAGTATGCCTCGCCTCCTACTTATTTCTTCTTTATTATTCTCTCACTCACTCTCATTTTAGCAATCACTACTAGTACTAGCAATGTCACCACCACAATCACTACTTAAAAATTCAAATAACCATTCACTAACATATAACATTTTCACAAACATAGGCAATTCATCAAACACTTACTTAAATCTCTCACTATCAATTCATCAAACACTTCAACTGCATCAAAAGATTTATCCTCTAAATACATCACCTAGAGTAAAGGAATTGAGTTGCAAGCGAATTAATAATATATGAAAAGAGAAACCAAGCTAAAAGCAAAAACCAACACCATATATTTGTATTAGCTGTCACCTTTTGCCTCAACGTCCATCCGTAAGAATGCATCAGTCCCTCTTCTTTTATCTCATGTGCTATATATGACATACAAAACAAGACATGAAAAGAAAATCTAGTGTTATTGTTTGCAAAGTAAAAAGTGAAGGAATCACGATATATACTTATAAAAATAAATTATGATATCAATTATTCTTAATTCATGCAACCTAGAAGCAAACTAGAACCAAAGTAAAAAAATAAATTGATGGAAATACATTATTCCTAGTTTTATTTAAAAAAAGGCTTAATTTAAAGCCCAAAACTACTAGGAATCATAAACCTAAGGATTTGAAGAGAAAATGAAAATGAATAGAGAAGTTTGAGATCGTACAAAATTCAATTCCAAATCAAAAATTACCAACTATAAATCATTTGAGTTTTGAAGATGCTATAAATTGAGAGGCAACGGCTAGAAGTTCAATTTATAGATCACACAAATCTCATTCTTCAAGTAGCAGCTTCAAACACGACAAATGTAGCTTGTTTTTGTAGCATCATTCTTTATTTCCTCAGACGGCTTGAGAGAGTGAGGTTTGCGACAATCAAGTATATTGGTGCATTCTTGGTGAATGTTGTGTGATGAGTTTGGGTATTGAGAAAAATTTTGAGTGTTATTTGATGGGTTCAGTACTTAAGAAAAATTTTAGTTTTTGCTATATTTTGTTAGGTTTCGATTTAAATGCATCTTTGGTTATCTTTCTATATTATTTTTAAATTATTTGACCATTTAAAACACAAAATTTTATTTTGTTTTAACAAAATATGAATTCTGAATTTGGTTAAACACGGTTAATATTAAATTTCTATTAAATAGTTTTGATAGTGTAAATTTGTATCACGACTACATCATATTTACATGATAGAATATCTTTTACCATAAAGTAGCTATCATTTATTGTTAGTTTTCTTGTAGTGTCTACCTCAATAGCAGACATACTGTCATCCATCCTCTTGCCTACTGTCGACTTCATTTCAGAAATGAAACGATCAATCTTTTTCATATATTGAATGACATAATCATAATGGAACTTTTTCCTTGATCATTACCATAAAACAAAAAAATAATGAGTGAACAATAAAAATGATTTATATATAAGGAAAGGAATTAATCTTTTAAATTAGAAAGTATCATGTGTGTCATCAGAATCATAAGTGTGTTTATGATGGTAATCTATAGCAAGCTCATCGTCAATAGAATTCTGCTACTCTTTTGATAGGCTTGTGGTGTCCCGATACTCATCTATTTTCTCTATAATGGGTGGTGCATTGATTAAAAGTTAATGTTGCACAAAGTAATATTGAAAATGAATAATAATTAGTAAAACTATTGAATTTTGATTATATTTTAAATTATGTTACAATGCACTAAAGGATACCTACATTATAGACCCAAATTGGGATATATGGCATGCAATTTTCCACAGTCTTCTAATATTTTTTGTAAAACATTCCCCTACCATAATTAAAGAAGCACAAAATTTAAGTTAGTGTAATCATCTAGTATTTTCTAATATTTAGTAATATAAAAAGTGGTTCTATACATACATATATACATATATATTACTTACAAGACGAATATTATTATTGAAAAATGAATACACATCAACAAAGTTTACTTTAGAAAAAGCTTCTACCTCACAATGTGAGGAATCTTCTTTTTAGTTTTCGCGATCCACTCTAACGTCAACCTTTTGACCAATCCAAAAGTCTAAGCCTACCACAAGCAAAGTTACAAAGTCATCAAATATATAGTTAAATACTCATCATTATAAATTGAGTAACAAAAAATTTTTTTCAATATACTTGAACCCAAACGTAAAGCCGTAAATATTATAATTTTTAATTTTATACTTAGGGTCTTCTAAGTGAGCCTTCTTAAATTTCTCACTTTTTCCATTCAAAGCATTGTTAGGACTATCATATATTGTTTCCCATGACAAACAAACCCACAAACGATTTCATAAGTGATATATATCATCTACTTTATCAACTAATAAGAAATTGATTTAACAATGATCTTTTCTTCCATTTAGTATTATGTCTGTAAAATAATACAGAGTGATCTTTAGTCCATTAGTGTCATCTATACCTAGGAATGTCAATAAAGCTCGCCCAGACCGGGCAATCCGGTCTGGGTTTTATACACAAAAAAACTAGATCCGGGTTTGAAATTCTCAAACCCAGACATTTCCAGGCCCAGGCTCAACACCAAAAACCCAGAATCGGAACCCGGACCTGGTTTTTTAATAAATTTAATATATATATATATATATATATATATATATATATATATATATATATATATAATCAAATCATTTTTAAAAAATCAAGTTTTTTCATTTTATAAATTTTGTCTTTAGAAACTTTAGGTAAATCCCAATTATCAATTGCTTTATTAAAATCTTCAATAATGAATTCTTCTGAATTTACTATGTTCTTTGATACGCTAGTCTTCTCGGAAGAAGAGCTAGAGAAAGATGATGTTCTATGGAGTAGAGAGTCCATGTTGTTAAAATTCTTTAATCGATTTCTATGTGGATGCCTACAGGTATGGTTTTACTGCCCTAAACGGATCCCTGTCCTAAAGCGGGACTTACTACCAGTAAAAATTCAACACACACAGAGAAAACAATTTTAAATTCAGACAACTTAGATTCTTTACAACAATATTACACTATCTTCCCCTTGGCTCTGATACCAATAGGAAAAGGATCTAGGACGATAGTGGTTTCAGGAAAAATTAACTATTGGTTGATTTTAACAAACAATCTCAAAAGCTTGTACCTAAGTTATTTAATCAAATCTAAGCAACACAGACTTTAAACAATCAAAATAAATTTACCAAGTTGAGGTACGTGGCGTTGTCCATCCAGATCGATACAGAACTTAATCTGCCTTTGAGATAATTTCTCAGAGCGTTAATCTGGCTTAGAACAGATTTGCCCTTATCTCGCACGTTCTGGTTTCCAGCCTATATACCTTTCTTTAATTATTTTCAATCAATAATTTTGTTAGGGCTTTATCAATCTTATTTACCACAAGGCTCAAACAGAAATATTAGATCTGGATCCCAGAACTAATATTTAGATTGAATGGGGGGAGAAGAGAAGGTACAACAGAAGACAGAGATCCGGTCTCTTTGCTTCTGAGGAACGTACAGATTTTATGAGCAGATCTGATATTTATTACTAAATCAGATCGCCGAACATGCATAAAGCTTTAAATAAATTGCATAAAATTTAAGTGCATAAATTTAAATTGCTTTAAATGTAAATTGCTGAAATTTAAATTGCATAAAAGTAAATTACGGAAAATTAGAATTAATTACAAACTTTAATTGCTTTTAAAAAATTACAAATTAAATGCTTGCATTTAATTGAAAGCTTTAGAGAGAAGAGAAAAGGAAAATTAGAAAGACAGGTTTTTGAAGTTAATCCTTAGTCTGAAGACTATTAGATCTCCTTCAAGTCTTTCTCCAGATTTCCTTGAGAGAGAGAGAGATTTGAGAAAAAGAGAGAGAGAAATGAAGAGAGAGAGGGAAGGCGAAAGAATGCGAGTCTAAGTCTTCGGTCATTCTTATATACAAAATTTTGAAAGCTGTAGCTTTAAAGCTGTAGCTGGTCTCAGTAGCTTTTAAAGCATTCACTTTGTAGTGCACTGATAAACTTTAGAAATTGCCACATGAGGAGCTGTTGCTTTATATATCTTTACGGTATCTTTATACGGAAGGGATACAAAATACAAAATACAAAATCGGGTGAAGAGACATATGTGCTCTCACTTGTGTCAGAGGACCACCCAAAACAGAAAAATACAAACATAAAGAAATAACTTATTTACATTGCTTTATAGGAGGCAATAATCAAGCAGTCATCTTCATTGTCGTCACCAAGGGAGATGAACGATTGATTCTTCATCATCGATTGAGCTTTGTATAGATGGTTCGGACACGGAGGCAAGTAAGTTTGCTCCATGACTTTGAAATACTCTTCTTTTTGCTTTTGACACCTGCAAGAAGAGATTGGGCTTTGGACTTTTGGGTGAGGAAGGTTCCTTGGGCTCTAACATCTTTAATGGTTGGGGCAAGGAAACCTTTGGTAGAGAGCCAGTTTTGGATTAGGTGTGTGGTCAATTTAGTCTGTTCATCAAATTTGTTCCACCATTTGACTTTGAAAGTTCTTTGAAGGATTAATTAGGAATCATGAGTGTGGTATCTGAGGTTCCACATTCATACCCAAGGTAGGAAGAAATTTGTACAAAAACAGAGAAAATGAGGGAATCTTTTCTCAGACTCAGAAGGTTTGTAATGGGCTTTGAAAAGGTTTAAACAATGGATGGCATTTGAGTTAGGATATCTGGTATTGGGCCAAAATAGTTCCACCATTGTTGGAACCAATTTGGAAGGCTTTGTACGGTTATTTTGGAATTAAAGAAAAATAACCAGGAGTGAGATTTTTTGGGGTTTTGAATAAAGAATGTGTTAAACCAGGCTTGTTGATAATCCCAATAGGAATAGGTCAAGCAATATGGCAGACACATTTGAAAATTGGCTTGGAATCCTTTTTGATTGTGGAGATGGTCATTCCACTGCTTTGGGCTCAAGACATTTAAAATAGTAGCTTGATGAGAATGCGGGTTCTTTATGGGTTTTTTTGAGAAAGAAATGTTTAAATTTTTTGACTCGTGTGGCTTCAAGAATGGATTCATAGTAGGCTTGAGGCTTTGTTAAATCCCATGGTTTAAAAAACCATGCAGGGGGGAAAAACTTTGAAATTGTTTGAAATGGGTCAGAATGGTAAAATCCTTCTTCTATAGTCAAAATGTTTTGGAAGTAGATTTTATCAAACCAATCCGAGGTTTTCTTTGAAAGCTTTGATTGTGAAAGAACAATGGGAGGATGAACTTTCACCAGAAAGAACAACTTTTTGAGAAGAGGGTTTTGTAGTAATTTCTTTAGAAACAGGTTTTTCTTTTGGAGAAATTTGGCTTTGTGAAAAACTTTGTAGAGCAAGTAAAAAATCAGGGGAATTAGAAATGGATTTCATCCATTCATTTACCTGATCCTGAGAGGCAAGGGCTTTAACTCTTGATTCATCATCTTCAATCGTGTCGATCCAAGATCTGATCGGCATGGCTGATGATAATAATTTTTCTTTAGGGGGAGAAGAGGCTTTGGAAGGTGTCTGGGACACAGGGTCTTTGAGGATCCCTTTCCCTTTATCTTTTGTCTTTTTGGGAGGCATTATCTGTTTTGAAGAAACTCTCTGGTTAGAAAATCAGGGAGTGAATTTGTATCGCCTTTAATAAATTCAATATCAAAATCAAAAATACTCAAAATAGCTTGCCATCTAGCAAAAATTTGTTTTGAAGCAATATTTTGAACATCTTTTTCCAAGACATGTTTTGCTGCTTTACAATCAATTCTAAGTAAAAATTTTTGATTTAATAAATCACTTTGAAATTTTGAAATGCATAAAACAATAGATAAAATCTCTTTTTGAATAGTAGAATAGTTTTTCTGACATTCATTCCAATGACCAGAAACATATTGTACTACTTGTTCTTTATTGTTATCTACTTGCTTTAGTATGCCACCGTAACCTAAATCTGATGCATCAGTCTCAACAATTTTAGGTAACGTGGGATTGGCGAGAAATAAATATGGAATATCTTTAACAATGCCTTTTATCTGTTTTACAACTTTAGTATGATTATCTGACCATGCAACAGGGTTCTTTTTTAACCTATCATGCAATGGTTTTGCTATTCTGTTGATATTAGGGCAGAAATCAAGAACATAATTTAAACTTCCTAAAAATCTTTGTAATTGAGTTTTGTCAAGAATTTTATCAGGAAATTTATCTGTGAAAGCAAGGGATCTTTCAATAGGAGTGATAGTTCCCTTTGATATATAATGGCCAAGAAATCGGATTTTAGTTTGGAATAGGGAAATTTTTGAACTAGAAATGGCTAGGCCTGCTTTTCTAGTTGCAAAATAAAAAGTCTTTAAATGCTTAAAATGTTGATCTATTGACTGGGAAAAAATCAATACATCATCAATATAAACAATGCAAAATTCAGTGAAAGGATTATAAATGTCATTCATAATTCTTTGAAATTCTGAAGGTGCATTTTTCAAACCAAAAGGCATTAATGCCCATTCATATTGGCCGAATGGAACAGTGAAAGCAGTTTTGTAACGGTCTTTAGGGTGAATTTGAATTTGCCAGAATCCTGACTTCATGTCAAATTTTGAAAATATGAATGCAGAGTGGAGTTTTTGGAGTAAATCTTTTTTATTAGGTATGGGATACCTAATCCATTTTAATGCTTTATTGAGGGGTTTGTAATTTATTACTAGTCTTGGTGTTCCTCTTTCTATTTCAGAATTTTTATTGACATAAAAAGCGGCACAAGACCATGGGGACCTTGATTTAACAATAAGTCCTTTGTTCTCCAAATCTTTAATTTCTTCTTTACAATGTTTTTCTAGTTCCATATTCATTTGAATAGGGTGAGCTTTAGTGGGTATTTGTTTTTCATCAAAAGAATTTTCATATGGCAAATCTACCAAATGTTGTTTTCTATTCCAAAAAGCAGTTGGTAAATCAGCACATATTTCTTTTTCGATTAATGCTTTGAATTCAGAAATTTTTCTTTGTATAAAATCATTCTTCAATTGATTTTCTATTCTTTGTAGGTTTAAATCTTTTTGTAAACAGGTTAGATTAGCCTGTTTTGATTTTAGCAAGACATTTATTTGGTTCTGATGGACAGAATTGGCTTTTATAATATTTAAATTTCTGGTTTTAGGTTTTTCTATAAAAGGAAATTTTAATTTGGTTTTTCCCGCTTAAAAAGATATATCATTATAATTTACAGTATAAGGAGTTATAAGATTTATAAAAGGTGTTCCCAACATAACAACATGATGGATGTCATTTGTTAGGAAAAAAGTAGTTTTAAATTCGAAACCACTGTTAATAACAGATGCTTCTACTTTAGAATGGATGTTTAATTTTGAATTATTGGCGGCAAAAAGTTTTTCTTTTGTTTTTTCTTTAAATTTATCTGGAACAAAAATCTCTTTAATACAATTTAAATCGGCTTTTGAGTGTCAAATAAGGCAATGGTATCAATTTCAAGTTCTTTGGAAAAGACTAAAGTAATCTTTATCAAATATTTTCTTGTGGTAATTTGATTTAAAACAAAAAGAAAATCATTGGGTACAGATTCAATGTTTTCAAGTTGTAAATCAATTTCTTTTTCTCCATCTGAATTTGATTCTTTATCAGAATTGTCTTCTAATTGTTTTTGTAATAGAAGTTGAATAGTTTCTGAATCACTCTTTTGTTTTTCTTTTAACTCTTTAATTTCGAGTTTAATTTCTTTAATTTCTTTTTGAAAGTCTTGAATATTAGGAACTGTTTTCTTTTTTGTTTTCTTTTTATCCAAGATTTGAGTCAAATCATAAGTGTTTTTCTTTATTATTGGAATTTTTGAAGTTTCTGATTTATCTCCTACCTCTAAAGTTTTTAAAAGTTTATCAAGATATTCTTTTTGCAGGGTAGGGTCAGAAATGTGTTTGACCAATTCAAGAAATGTTTCTTGATCTTTAGTAAAAACATTGATTTTCTTTAAGTAAGATTCTGATTGGCTTGAGTCAGAATCATCATGAACGATTCTGAGAATCGAGTCAACTAACTCGTCAATGTAAGGATTCATTATCTCCGACATGGAAGATTGAGTCCAAGACTCTATCATTAAAGAGGCTATTTTTGAAAATGTTTCTTCATCAAGGTCAAGCTCGTGAAGCTTTCTGTTCATTCTGCAAAACTTTGCAGTGTGGTCTTTCATTCCACATTTAAAACATGTGGCTTCTTTGTAATTAAAATGGGCTTTTTGTTTGGGCTTGAATTCTTTCTTTTAGAGAAGCGTTTTTATAATGCTTCGAAGATTTCTTATAAAAGGATTCTCTAGATTCCTGGAAAGGTTTTCTATATTTTTTAGACTTGTAATGTCTTTTGTAAGGTTTCGTAGAACACTTACCATTACAATCTTTGGAAGTAGAAGTTTTAAAGGGGTCATAGTTAAGCATTTCTGTAAACTACCTAATTCTTGCTTAGACTTTCTAAGCTCCCATTTAAGTCGTTTCGTAATTTCAAATCTTGACATATCTTTAAACCTTCTTTATTAACGAAATCGACAAGTTCACCATAGTAGGTGAGCTCATCATAAGGAATACTCTGGTTATCGTATAATGCTTTAATGGAATTTCTAACTTTTTCTCCTAATAGGGTAGGTAAACTCGCAAGGAATTTCTCCTTCCAAGTTATATGATTTGCATCATCCCTAAGGAAAAGTCTGGTAAAGAATGTAGTTTTGTAGTTTTGAATTCACTAAGTTTTCTACATCTTAGATTATGTAGAAACTCAAAGATTTTTATCTCTCGAGATGAGAGGGTCACCATGAAATGAAGGGATATAGTCAAAATCAGGTAGCAAGAATCGCATCTTGAATTGGACTATTGAATTCATCCGAATAGAGATTCCATCCTCATCTGTTTGAATAGAGTTTAAAATATCTAATTGCTGCTGATTGGTAAGAAGATGATCCCACCAACCTTTAAGTTGACCAAGAAACGTGAATAAGGATTTACGCAATGGCTTTGTCAGAAGTTCCTGATTGAGTTTTATAGGTATTGGCTGCCATGGTCATCTGTTGCAATAATCCTAAGATGTTATACTCAGCCATTCCATCTAAATTCCACTCATAGACGGAAGATGCATTATAACGGGATTGATTTAATGCACTCGGTCTATTATATATGGTTAGATCTGGTGGACTTTTTAGTGGTTAGAAGTGCTAATTCCCAATGAATTTTATTGACTTTTGAAATTGGTTCTTCTTTAAAAGCGTCTATCCAAGAGGCTATAGAGATTGATCCTGTTCTAAATCGCAATCCCGCTTGATTGAGCACTATCGTGTACAACTGACTTTAGAAATAGGAGTAGAAGAGGATGCATCTTTAGATAATTGAGTAGGAGAGGATGCTTCTGTTCTATCAAGTTGTTCTTTAATAGCTTTAGCAAAATCGACTTTGATTCTTGAACAAGCTTTCGACTATGTTTCAAACCTGAAAAGGTTTCAAAATAGGTTCTTTGAGCTTTTATCGTAATCCGATTTTGTTGAAATAGGCTTTGATAAAACAGAGAAACAGCTTATGGTTGACTTTTGGATTTGGTCTTCTATCCTAATTAATCTTGTTTTACTATCGTATTTAGATTAGCATTACGTAAGTTATTCGTTGGATAATGCTATCTAAATCCGCTTTCGAGACTTTATGAATTTTGTAAGGTGAGGCTTTAATCCTAATAGGTGGTTCACCATGGTCAATGGATAAACTCAAGAGGTGGATGCTCGATTCTATGGTTTTATTATCACAAAAGGTTCCATTCAGGAATTTTCTTTCTAACAAGAATAGGGTTTGAGTCTTTAAAGGGATAAGAAATGTTTTTTTAAAAGAATACATTTCAAACCAATCAAAAACAAAATATGGACTTTATGTAAATTTACAAACTCATAATAATCTTCTTGTATTTTTTTCTTTGGTCTAAGAAATATTTGAAAACCAAAGTCTCTTTTCTTTATTATTATCTCGAATAAAAATCTTTATGCAAAAGGGTTTTGTCTAGCTCAAATTCTTTTTCAAGAACATTTATTACATTTTTCAGAATCGTAGAAAATGTGGGAGAAGTTGGAGGAGAAGGTTCTTTCTCTTCCTGTTTTGTTCTCGTTGACGACTAGTGTAAACTGGGTGTGGTACACTAGTGGTATAGTCAACCGAATGTATGGAAGAACTAGGTATATCCAAGTGAAAAACCTAGGTGACCCTTTATATAGCCGGAAAGGAAGATTTATAAATCAAGGGATTTTTGTAAATTTTCTTTTTAGTGAGGAAACACTAGCATTAGAATCTTTATCGGAGAATCTAGAAAATGTAGATCTCCGAATGAAAGTTTGACTTTACCATTCGAATACTTGAGTCACATTTTGTAACTCGTATTTGACTCAAGATGTTTTGGTATTGTCGGAGCAGTGTGGCTCCTTCAAGAATCCATTCATCGAGAAGGTTGACATCTTTCCATTGAATGGGTTTTGGAATAAAGTGTTTGCTTTGGAAAGGTCGTCCGCAAGAGAAGAGTCTCATCTCTTTTTGACTGGAATTTATGTTGCGTATTAAACGCCGAGATAATGGCTTTGTATGATATTTTGAAAATTAATGCAATCGGCAGATCCTTCTAACATGTGATAGTTATGAGTTTTGATTTGTAAAATCATGCTTTTCAAAATATTTTTATCTTTTAATGAAAGCTGTTATGTTTGGATAATGATCAAAAGAAATTGGTCCTTTACAGAGACTAGATTCAATACTACCGAGTGAGGAATCATCAAAGGAGATGAACCTCCCATCCCCGAGGACAAAGCAAGAATGAAGTATTTAATCCTTTTTAGTTAAGGGTTTTATGCCTACTTGGATTAAACCTATGTGGACATAATTAAAATTCTTTTCTTTTAGTTTTTTAATGACTTTCAAAAGAAATGATGAATTGTTTCAAATGGCTTTGAGAGTGTGATATCTCTTTCTTCCGTCTTTATTACACAACTGTTTTTAAAAATCAAGTTTTTTCATTTTATAAATTTTGTCTTTAGAAACTTTCGGTAAATCCCAATTATCAATTGCTTTATTAAAATCTTCAATAATAAATTCTTCCGAATTTACTATGTTCTTTGATACACTAGTATATATATATATAATTATGAATTTATGATATGTTGGATGTTATTTAGATTTATTGTGTGATTATTGTGTTGCTGAATTTAATTTAATTTTTTTTATATAAATTGAATGAGTTTAGGTTAGAAATTGGATAAATTTAGGTATTAGAAAGTAAATTGAAACAATTTTTATTTATTATTTGTGTAAAATTTGCATTATTAGTATGTTATATATTTGTATTTGATTATTTTCTTTTTTAAAGCTTGAGATTGAATGAGTTTATTTGATTATTATTTTTAAATTTGCTCTGTTAGAGAAATGAAAGAAAAAAATTAAAGGAAAAAAATTGAAATTATTACATGCGGGCTTAGAAGTCCGGATCAAAACCTGACACTGGGTGCCCGAAAAAATCAGGTTTTAACCCGGTCCAGTCTTGCGTTTCACTCATCCAGGTGCTCTCGGGCAAAGACAAAACCCCGAACCGGACCCATTTTGCCAAGCCTATCTATAGCTCTGAAGTCTAGGTCCTCAAAATTTGAGTCAAATTCGACAAAATTCATGTTGGATAGCCTACCATGTAAATATTAATTAAGTAACCTATACGTCTTCTTTTAATTTTTGGGTATTGTATGTTGGGCATAGGAAAGTCCCATAACTAGACACCACTCTCTAGCTGATAAACATATTAAATATTCACCAATTTAAAACCACAATCGATCCATATTATTGCATTTTTCATAAGCCACTTTCCGAAGCAACACATTATGCAAAATTACGCCACCGAATGTAAAGCTTCATAACTCCATAAGATAGCCAAATACGTGTCTCTTGAATAGTTGTGGCTGCCATTTTGTTAAATTTTTTGAATGGCTTTTACAACTGAATCTAAGTTGCACATACTCATAATACGCCCGGTGAAATGATAGCCATAAGCTATCTTCATCATGCCCGATTCCTTCCTCGTTCTAGGTTGATTACACTTTACTATTTTGGATTTTGCCATGTGTTTATTAGGAATTGCACAACTAAATTGTTATATTACATTTGCTTATTAACTAGTTAAGAACAAAAAAAAGCAAAAAAAAAAGTGAGACTAAAATTTGTTGCAATAGGCAACCTTATTGTACCAACTTTAGTGTGACAAACGCACGTTGTCGCATTAACAACGCGAGTTGTTCAGACATAGCCCACGTTGTTTCATACCATGAATCAATTTCATTGAAACTGTCTCTTGGTGGTACAGCCACCATATCGCACTAAATGTCGCACTTCGTGTATCTAAAATACACGACACAATTCAATAAATAACATGTCACACATTTTAACACTTATTGTACAAAAACTAAGCACAAGCAATCCAAGAGTTATTTTATCAAACTCTTAATGTGCGATAGTTGTAATTGATCATTTTAACCAAATTTCTTTTCATTATATTCCTCTAAGAACATATAATCATCTATAATCTCTCTAAGAACATATAATCATCTATAATCTCATTCAAGTTCATTCAAATTATTAAAAAATAATGAAGGTAGCTTATTTTGGATTTAAGCTCTTTTTAATTCATTAGATTCCTTTTGAATTCGAGTTGATTCTAGTGGATTCGAGTTTGTTGTCGCCGACCACTGTCTTTCATCACTCTCACCGTTGTCGTTGATGACTCAAGAGAGAAAAACTTGTTTTGGTTTTCTAAAAGAGAAAAGTCTCAGTTGGGAAAATGAAAAGGGTGATTTGGTCCAAAATATTTTTCTTTGGCTAGTTATGATAAAAAAAATAAAAAGTTAAAGAAGTTATATTTGAAAAAAATAAAGCTTTAAGGTTATCCCTATAAATTTCCCAAATAATTAATGTGAATTATACGTGCTTCAATCTCTAATCATCTATCCAAAGTGAAACCTAACCAAATATGAAAATTTTAAAAGAGAATAATAAGTAATAATGAATAATTTAATAGTAAAATACAAGTTTCTTACGTTTATTAGAAAAATTACTTTAAAAAATTAACTCTATAAGTGAAGTAAAAGTGGCTAGGCATTGGAGTGACCACTGAAATTTGGCTTTTGTTAATTGTTCATCGATTAACGTCACGCAAAAAGAGAGATAGGTCTGCTCTCGCAAACAACCAACGAGTCATACTTTGTAAAAGTAGTGATATTTGACACCTTCATTTATCTCATTAACCCCTACTTCTCATTTATAGTATTTATTGATGGAATATTTTGATTTTAGTAAAATAAAAGCGGAAGCTCAACAACTTACCTCCAACCATAGTCATGATTCTTTTGGACACCAAATTGTGTTTTATAATTACACTAGAATTTTTCCAGTCCATCCAACACCACTATTCTTGTGAAGAGATGAAATACACGAGCTTAAGTTGTTAGACTAGGGACCTAATTTTAATTTTTTTAAAAAATAAAAAAAAATTCTCATCTTCTCTCGTCAAAAAGAATATAAATATAAAGGAAAGAGAAGAGCCATAATCCCTTAATTTTAGTTAACCACCATAACATCTAGAGAGATATTAGGAGATGTGGAAGTTATATAACTTCTCTTTAAATTGCTCATGTATTAACTTTTGAAATTTAATAAATATAATAATGATAACAATTATAAATAAGGATAAGAAGTGTAATTTAACTAAAACATAATTATCTAATGATAATTATTAATTTTGTTAGATGGGCCACTGAAGAACACAAAAACATGTCTTACATTCTCTCACTTGGTCTATCTAATCGCAAACTCATAATCTTTAATTCTCTCTAAATGTTTTAACTTTATACTCAAACTGAAAATTGAAAACCATGAATCATGGTGCCCAGTCCTTTAGAAACAAGTATTGCCTTCCACACATTACAAGGTAGTCTTGTTCTAGAATGAGTATTTAATATGGCATATAATATATGAATAAGCTTTCAAATGCTCATTCTAGGTTCTCTTTTATTTTATTTTATTCAAATATCTATACATATTGTCATTCTCTAAACCTTATGTACACAAACCATATGAGATGACAATTCGATAATTTAAAATTTTGGAATCAATTGAATAAACTGGTACATAAAACATGGTATCTCAATTGCATAAAATTACATAACAGAATTGAGTCTCATGTGCGTGACATGCCTATTAATGTTTGATTTCGTCTTTTTGCTACACCATTTTGATATGGCGAGCCTGGCATTATATATTAAGCAACCATGCTTTCTTCCTCTAGAAACCTAGCAAATGGACCTGAACTTTGCCTTGATCCCTTGTACTAACCATAATATTCTCCACCTTTATTTGATCTAACAATTTTAATTTGTTTTTCTAATTGTTTCTTTACTCTTATTTTATAGACTTTAAAAGCATCTAGAGCTTTACCTTTATCATAAAGAAGGTAGAGACACATATAACGTGAATAATTGTCAATAAATAAGATGAAGTATTTCTAACCATTTAAACACACTTCTGAAAATGAACCACAAATATCAATATGTATAATTTCTAATATGTCAGAACACCTCCTAACACCTTTCTTGGTCTTGTTGGTGTGCTTTCCCTTAATGCAATCCACATAAGTACCAAACTCAGCAAAGTCAAAAGCTCAAGGAGGCCATCATTTACTAATCTTTTGTCGTTCAATGGAGATGTGACCTAATCTTCTATGCCATAACATAGAAGATTTTTCATTTAAAATAATTGTCTTTCTACCAATACTACCATGCAAAGTCATAAGGTTATAATAAAAAATATGATTCAAACAAAGTTTAAACAAACCATCATCTAAAATTCCATCACCAATAACAAAAGAGTCTTTAAACAAATGAAAAGATGTCCCAGTGAAATTAAAACTAAAACCAATAGGTAAAAGTTTTGAGACATAAATAAGGTTTCTAGAAAATGATGGAGTATAAAAGGTTTGACCAAGGTCTAAGACAAAGTCATAATTAAGGACAAGTCTATAGGTGCCCACAGCTTCCACTCCTCAATAGATTGCACATTCATTGTTTATTGGTTTCCTTTGGTTTAAGAAGCCCCACATAGTATAGGCAACATAGATTATAGAACCAAAGTCAACCCACCAAGTGTTTTGAGAAACTTGAACCATATTAGATTCGTAACACACTGGAGATATAAGACTACCTTTCTTTTCAACCCAATTCTTGTATTTTGAGCAAGCCTTGCACTTAACAGCATCCTTATTCACTTGATTAAGAGATGCCTTTCATTTTCCTTCCCCTTCTTGTTATTTTCCTTTCCATAAGTCAATGTATGGATAAAGTCAAAAGTTCATTAATGGGTCACTTTTCCTTATGTGTGTTATAGGAGATTTTGAAATGTCCATATTTAGATATGAGTGAATTGAGGATAAAGTAGACCAGAAAATACTCAAAAATGTCAATTTCCAAAGACTTGAGTTGAGCAACTATATCCCTTATTTCCGTAATGTGCTCACGCATGGCTCTGGTGTCTTTGAACTTCGTGGATGACAATTTGCTCATTAAAGTGCTTGCCAATTCCTTGTCAAATGTGTAAAATTGTTGCTCAATGGCATTGAGATAATTTTTCACATTAGCACAATTAAGAATAAACCCACAAATACTTTTCCCAACACGAGCCTTGATAAGCATCATGCTTAAGTGGTTAGACTGCTCCCAACGATCATATAATGCTTTCTCTTATCGAGTACTAAATTCCGTAGGCACTGGTGGTCCATCCACACACGAAGTGCTAAGTTGAGGTCCGTGCACCCTAATGTAAGGAGAATTTTCTCCTTCCATTCCTTAAAATTGTCACCACTTAAAAAATAGGATGCGAGATGCGTCATAGCTTGGAACAAATAAAGATTGAACAACTACAAAACAAATAAATAACAAGCTTACAAACTATAATTGAAGCATAAAATATGAAAAATTTACTCATGTAAATAATTCCAAATAAATATATGTGTCATGTGGGGAAAAGTTGTAACGCGCAATAGATTAATTATATATAATGGGACTAACTTCTTACTTACTGTTTTACCAAAATTTATTAGGCCTGTGAGCAACTAGAGATGGCAATTTAAGGGCTTGGGGGCTTTTTCAAGCCTAGGCCCAGGCCCAAGTTATTAATAGTAGGTCTAAGCCCTTCAAAAGTCGATCTATACTTAGACGAGCCGGGCTTGGGCCTAAAGGCCATGCCTGGTCTTAGATAAATTTTTTAAATTGAATTTTTAATAGAGTTTAAAATAGGAAAAAAAAATAAAGAAACACTTAAATTAAAGATGATTAATTGATTATACAATATATAATAAACTAATAATCAAATACACAAATATAAAATATATAAAATAAATAAGATTTAAAATATAAAGCCCATATATATAAAATAAAAAATTTTATTTATGAAATATAAAGGGTTTTTCCCATGAGCCCATATCCAAACCCAGCTACTGTGGGTTTTTAAATTTTCAACCCATTAGACCCATTTTCCTGTGGGGGCTGTTTAAGTAGTCTAAAGCCCGTGGGTCTCAGACGGGCGCATTTTTTTATGGACCAAGCTGTGCCCATGCTTTTTTGCCATCTCTATGGGCGACTCCCCCTTATTTTAAGTAAAAGAATAAATAATTACTATCACATTCTACTTAAACACAAATATTATAATTTTTCCTGTGGGGACATATTATGATATTCTAATGTTTAAGTATAAGTTTTGATATCATTAATGCGGTGGGAAAGAACTATTTTAGATAATTTGGCCCGATTCGGATCGTCCTGATCCTATTTTTGCTTTTTTTTTTAGGGTTGGGTTTTAATTTTTGATCTGCCCCGATATTTTCCATTCCTAATTTCTATGGCTTTGGCCGAATTTTTGAAGTGGGTTAAGATCAAGTTGTGCCAACATTTTTAAAGTCCGAACAAATTTCGGGTCAAGGAATCAATCTTCAAGCCATTTTGCCCTCCCCCAAAACAAAAAATACCCACTTTGTCCTCGACCCTATTTAACTCAACCCTATTTAATTAATTAAAAAAAAAAATTAACACTTATAACACATTACACAATTACTTATTATGATTAATTAATAAATTAATCTCATTTAATTATTCAAACTTCACACACGCACACAACACATATGTAGTAATTATTAATAATTATAATTTTGAATAAACTAAATTTTTGTGTTTTTATTTGAATAAGACATCAATTTTTTATTTTTATGTTGGGTTGTTAACATATTAAACAATAATTATTAATAATTATAATTTTTGAATAAACAATCACAATAATTAATTTATTGTTATTTTATTATAATTAATTAATTAATATACTGTTATAATAACAATTATTATAATTATTATAATTAATTCATATATTATAATTAATTGAATAATATAATTATTACTATTAATTAATATATTATTAAAAATAATTATTAATAATTATAATTTTTGAATAAATAATCACAATAATTAATATATTATTTTTTTAATTAATTAATTAATATATTATTATAATAATTATTAATATAATTATTATAATTAATTCATATATTATTATTAATTAATATAATAATTATTATTAATTAATATAATAATATATTATTAACAATAATATATTAATAATTATAGTTCTCGAGTAAATAATCACAATAATTAATATATTATTGTTTTAATTAATTAATATATTATTATTATAATTAATTCATATATATATTATTAATTAAATAATATAATTTACTGCTAATTAATATATTAATATATTTTTAACAATAATTATTAATAATTATAATTTTTGAATGAACAATCACAATAATTAATATATTATTATAATTAATTAATTAATATTAATATTATTAGTTAATATATTTTTATAATAATTGTTAATATAATTATAATAATTAATTAATAAAATTTTACAATTAATTAATATATTAGTTATTAATAATAATAATAATAATAATGACAATAATCCATTACGTACTTTTTAGATCGGGTCGGGCTCTCATTTCGATTTAGATTCATATAGTTTAAGCAACTTAATTTGATTCTCATTCCTTATATTTTTCCATTCCTAATCATTAAATGTAGTGTGTCCTAATTATTCCATTTTTACAATTTGAAGCAGCTGTGGCTATCCCTCAATTAGTCAAATGTAATCAACTTTAAAATTGACATAAAAAATCAATTACCAATAATGCATAAATGTTGCATGGTAAACGAAAAGGAATGGTATTTTAATTCATCTAAATTATATACACGGCAAGTCAACATATCACTGTAGCATGATTATTGAATTATCTAGTGGCATAATAATCACTTATATGAGCCACACGTTTGAGATAATCATGAATGCAATCACATGCAAGCAAACTAGCTACCATATACATCTATCACAGACATAGACGAATTTAAATGTAATATTGTTGTCTAATATTAGGCATGCCACTGATATTAACAACGGCATTTCTAGCATATTCAAAGAATCGAAAGCCAAACTTAAAGGTACATGCTCTGACACCAAAATGATGGAATATTTTGATTTCATTAAAATAAAATTGGAAGCTTAGGAACTTACCTCCAGCCACAAGTATCAGATTCTCTCAGAGATCAAATTGTGTTTTATAATTTCACTATAATTTTTTCAATCTATCTGGGCCACTTAAGGACACAAAAACGTGTCTTACATTTATTTCCTAAATTACCTTTAACATCAAAATTTGTACAAATGTCATAGCTTTCACTCTCATATGTGGCATTTATTAAGTATTTTTTAGGAAGAGAATGTAAAACTGAAGAATTGCCCCTCTATTCTCCATGACAACGGAATCATCATCAATCTTCAGAAAATTATAACTCTGACCAAGGACTCGAGATTGCAAATTTGAATATTGATTCTTACTAGCCGACTTTGTTCTCCAAGCTAATTGATCTTCAATGTTGGATTTGGCAGTGCACCGTAGCAGTAGCACTAGTGGCGGTGGTGGTGACTGCCACTACCAATACAGCTTCAACATTTTGAAGCGTCAGTTTTTGTTTCCAAGTAATTTAATTCGACAATGATGATTTCCTTTAGTAGACTTAATTATATGAGTTTATATTTTTTTCCTATCATTTTTAAATAAGAAAAATTATAAAATACATCGGAAGTATCATATTAACTATATAACAATCAAATAATACTATAATATGTGCGTATTTATTTTGAAAAGCCATCATATAAGTGATGTTATATTAAATTTAATTACACATTTTGTGCATGCATCAATTGATTGCAATATATCAGAAATACCCTAAAATTTCTCTTCAATAAAGATAAGCTAAAATAATCACATATTTAATTCTAAAGTTGAATAGAGCTCATAAAAAATAATAAGTAAAGGTAATTCTATAAATAAATGATAATTATTGAGAAATGGAGGCTAAAGAGATAAATTTAGGAAATCAAATATCATTACTCTATTTACAAAGCATACTTTACTAACTCATGAGCTATACAATTTGACTTACAAGAAAGATGTTGAACAACAAAAAATCCTAAAGCTAAAAATTGAATAATCACATGAACTACCTGCAAAATTTTCTTACGATTAGGCTCTCTAACTATGTGTTACAAGCTGAACCACAAGTAACTCTTTACTCGATCATAGTAGAGTTTAATAATGTTTTTGTTATAACTTCTTTCTTTTTTAGAATTGACATTAAAAAAAAAAAAAAAGCGAGAGAGAGATAAATACAATTTTCATTCATGGAAGAGCTACAGCGACATCAAATTCAACAAAATTATGTAGAATCCGTCGCAATCACAAGACAAAATATGCTTAGTATTTTTCTCGTTAAAAAGAAAATGACTTCAAAGTCTTTCTTTTTTTTTTTTTTTTTTTTTTTTTTGAGGAGGACTTCAAAGTCTATTTTAATTTCAAGTTGTTTGCGTCTCATTGGCGCATAGGAAATGACGACTATGACAGAGTTTATCAATATCTTTAATTATATATTGTGTTTGTAGTGGCTTATGGATTCACCTAAAGAACAATTTTCGATATAGATCAAACATGTTTGCCCAATGATTACGCATGAAATTTGTGGCATTATCCCAAAAAAAAAAAAAAATCAAAGATATTAGCACGTCTAATGTTTTTTGACTTATTACTTTATTATTAAAGTCTTCTAATAATTATTTTTTTACTCCATTATTATAACAAATTATTGATGTCATAAAGATACTAGAAAATTTTCAATATATTGAGTATGTTAAGAATTTCGCATGCATAATATTTTCAATTTTATAAATTAATAATTTTGGATGTATAAAATAATCAAGTGATAAAAATATTATTTTTTGTATGTAATTAATTTTTATTTTTGTATTTTAGAATATTAAATTGTACTTACACAGTTTAAGGATAAAATAATTTTTTACAATAATTTCTGTTAAAAATTTTGTTAACTTTAATGATTTGATGTTAAGATGATAAAAAAACTAAAATATTAAGTGAAAAAAGGAATTATCAGAAAATTTTAATAATAAAATGATATATCGTAAAATATTAGGTAATAAAATAATAATATCTCAAAAAATATATCAATTTTTTTAATTAATTTTCAATATACAATAAGATCAAATATAATCTTCGAACATCATCGCTAATCTTCATGATAATTTAATTTAATGCGATGCTAACGAAAGTGCCCGCGTGCTTTTTATTCGCATATGTCATCCCCATTGTTGTTTCAATCATATAATTTTCTGCATTGGTATAATTGGTATCGTTTGACCACTTAAAAAATTGCGAAATAATAAATTGCTACAGAAAGTATTGGGCGTAAATATTTTTTTATTTAATTAATATATTTTTACGAAACTTTACATTTTAATGCATTTCATTTATCACTGTTAGTTTGGTAGTTGGCTAGTAGTTGTCGCTAGTCTGTCAGTTGGCTAGCAGTCGTTGCGGGGAACATACCAACTTTGAGTAAACAAGTGAAAAACAGAAATAATCTTATTGACAAATTGTGTGGCGTAGCCCATAAATTGATTATTAGCATAGTCTTACTGCTATTTTTATTTGAACATGGGTGGGTTTACGTTGGAACTACTCTACAGGAAAGCATTATAATTTGGTGATCATTATTAAATGTGTTATACGGTAGAGTAGCTCTATCATAACCACTGCCTTTGAATATATATTGTAACATTAACTCTAAAAAATATTTTAGACGCTTATTAACAAAATTTAAAAATCAAAATTTATTTGGAACACTGTTTCAGATGCCAAATCAACTCATTTAATCAATTCATTCCATTAATTACTTTGTTTCTTTTTATACACACATAATTAATCCAATAAATCTGCAATGTGTGTGCTCCCTTCTTTCTCCATTATTGTTTTCTTCCTCATTAATTCTTATTTAATTTGTCTAGTTCTTATCATCATGTGAATGGGTGGAGTAATGCTAAGGTGAAATAATATAATTTATTCAATTGAATCTGATAAAAAATTATTAAAGAATTAATAAATAACACATCATTTAAGATAAAAATTTTAAAATAAAAAAATTAAGATATCTATCATTACTCGTATGGGTAACTATGGGTGACTATAGTGCTATAATTATTTTTGTTTGCCATATCCATGAATGAAAGAAGATTAACAAGAAAAATTGAAATTCTTACAACAAATTTTGATTGGTGCAATTGTGATTTGTTCAGAGCCTTGATCTTCTTCTTCTTCTTTTAAGTAATAATACGCTTTCTCTTTATTAAATTAAAAAAAAAAAGCTGAAACAGTATGTTTTCTGTAATTACTCTTAATTAATACTTTTATTGAAACATTTGATTTAATTTTCCATGAATGAATATTAATTAAAAGTGAATTATATTTTAACTGCAGTTGGACCTATCATTTCAAAGGAAATTTTTAGGGTTTAAGAGATAAAAATAGTAAGTATAAAAAGTGTATTAATTAAAATCATCTTATCTTTTAAACAAGGTAAATTACATTAATATTATTTTAGTAATATAAAATTTTATTAAATTATAAAATTTAAAGTGCAAATAGCATCACCGTTATCGTAAATAAATCTATTTTTTAGGATTTGTCATTTTACTTACCTTGTAGCAGCTATAATAATTGATCTATCTCCGATAAATTTTCCAAAAAATTCTTTTATCTCTTGTGCTCTCTGTTGCTTGATGTGAAGGATTTCCCTTTTGCAAGATGCACTTTTTTGCGGAAGAGAATGCCCACCTTGATCAAGTGTAAGCAGGTTATACAAGTCGGAAAGTTTAGTTGTCAACTGGCAGAAAAGTCGCAAAGTGGTTCTTGAGCAGGTGTAAAGCCAAGATTTTATTTTGGAATATTATTAAATATCTACTAAAAAAGTTTCTTAACATATTAGGATGCTTTTGTCATATTGTATTGTATTATTTTAATATAAATATATTATATTATGTTGTATTGTATTAGTAATATATTATAATAATACTGTATAATATTTGGTACTACAATATACTATATTAAATTTTAATTATATTATATTTAATATTGTACTATATTGTATTAATTTTTGTGAGTAATTTAAATTATATATTTAGAAAATACTAATGAATTGTGCTAAACAATCTAATAATTATATATTTTATTAATTTTTAATTAATATTGTTCATATTTAAATATTTATTATTAGTTATATTAACTTATTTTAAAATAACTAGTTTAATTATTGTAATATAATTAAATAATTAATATATATTATATTATTTAAATATTTATTATTAGTTATATTAACTTATTAAAAATTAATCAATTATATATATTAATTAATATAATTTTACATATTAATTAATATGATATAATTAAATAATACATTATTTAGTTGTACATTTACTATAATAAAAATTAAAATATAATATTATATTATTAAACAATAAATTTATTAATTTATATTAAAATTATAATGTAAAAATAATATAATATATTATTAAATTAAAAATTATATTAATTTATTATTATGTTATACCAAATGGTTTGCATTAGGTGCATTATAAATACATTATTAGCTTTAGCTTCCTTTTTTTTTTTAACTTTGTAATAATAATAAATGAATATAATTTTTAATTTAATTTAATATTATATTATTTTTATATTATAATTTTAATATAAATTTATTGTTTAATAATATTATATTATATTTTCATTATAGTAAATGTACAACTAAATAATGTATTATTTAATTATATTATATTAATTAATATATATAATTGATTAATTTTTAATAAATTAATATAACTAATAATAAATAATTAAATAATACTTAAATAATATAATATAATATTACATTATTATATAACTTTTTTTTCTCCTCTTTTCCTTGTTTGCAGTTTGTGTTTTTTTTTTTTTTACTTTTGCATTTGCCTTTTGTTTTTACTTATAATAAAAAAAATATAAATATAACTTTTTAATTTTAATATAATCTTATATAATATTTTTATTTTTATATTATAATTTAATATAAATTAATAAATATATAATTTATTATTCAATAATATTATATTATATTTTTATTTTTATATTATAATTTATTAATAAATTTATAATATAATATAACTAATAATAAATATTTAGATATGAATAAATTTGAACAATATTAATTTAAAATTAATAAGAATATAAATAAGAATATAAAATATTAATATAATAAAATATATAATTTAAATTATTACAAAAATTAATACAAGAATGATAAATAATAAACATTATACAAAGATTATTATAATACAAAGATAATCAACACCAAGTATTAAAATAATCAAAATAATATAATTTTCAAACACCCCCTTAGCTCACTATTAAAATTTTTTAATAACTATATTTTATTATCTAATTTTCAACTGTTATTATTTTGTTACTAGAACTTAATTAATATTAAAAAATTACTGTATGTATAAGGATATTTGATAAATTTCAAACTAAAGTTATTTTTCTATTTTCTTGGTTATGTTCTAGATATTTTTCTTTTTCTCTAGACATCTGAACTTTTTTTTTCTTGTCTTCTTGATTTCAGTTATTAAAATTTTATTATATTAAAATATTCCCATGATAAAATTCTAAGTTTTCTAATAGAGTGACAGTAATTAATAATTTTGTATGCATCCTTAAATAAACTAATTCATGATTTTATTTTCAATTATACAAATAAATTTTATCATATTAAGCTGAGCTATAATTGAGCTTCATACCAGACCAATAATTGAGCTTATATTGTTATTAAACCAATGTTGATTTCAAAAGAATTTTAAAGGGATGATAATATAGTCCAACTTTAATTAGTTAACCCCCCTTCTAGGTTCTTTTTTCTTTTTTTTTTAATTTGGGAACAGACCGAATTGTCAAACATTTAGTTACATGTATTTCTTTGTATTAAACAACACATCGTACAAAATGCACCTAACATAATACATAATAAATAATACCTTGTGCAAAATGCATCATAACATAAATATTAATAAATATTATATTTGTGCAAAGTGCAACACAATATAAACATTAATAATACAGAGAAGTGTAAATTCATCCAAAATAAAATATAATTATTACTCTCAAGTTAATTTGTATTTAATTATATTCCCCAAGAAAAGGCAATGCAAAAATCTCGTCCCTCTCCTCTCCACCTCATATGACGCTTATCAAGAGTTGCAAACGTGAAAGCTACGGTAAACCAATAACATAAATCTAAAATTAAAAAAATATAGTAAATAACATAGGAATCCTTGAAGTTTTACATTTTCTTAATTTTTACTCAATAGGCAAGAGGTCAATCACTTTTTGAAATGCTTGTAATCCCCCAACCACCGCGCCCCCCAACCACAACACAAAACAAATTGATGGCAAAATATAAGGA
Organism: Atalantia buxifolia; assembly: GCA_030444775.1. Classification (NCBI taxonomy): domain Eukaryota; kingdom Viridiplantae; phylum Streptophyta; class Magnoliopsida; order Sapindales; family Rutaceae; genus Atalantia; species Atalantia buxifolia. The sequence goes on from CM059839.1 coordinate 14,766,313, forward strand.
TTCGTTGGTCATTCGAGAAGAGTAGAATGGCAGGGTTGGCAACATAAAGGAGAGGGTTGGGATTTGCTGAAATATGTCCCTGAATCTCATTCTAATCGTAAATCGAGAAAAAATAAATATTTATCTTAACACAATAGGAATTTAAATTATCAATAATGATATAAAATTTTTTCATAATTTATAGATTATATCATAAACAAATTTCATATGTTATGACCAACACGTTATATGTTTATAACAAATGTATTATATATATTATTTATCAAGATGAATTGCCATACATATATAATCAACATATCATATTTATGTGATTCATCAAGCCAACTTATCATACATTTTTAAAAAAATCAAATTTTAAAACATTTAGAATTTTGATTAAGATTTTTAAACATTCTAAATCCTGTCCTAAATAGTGAATCAAGATAGATTTGATTCTCAAATCTTGACCTAAAAAATAAATCTAGATAAAATTTTATACTAATCTCATTCAAATGGGCTGAAATCCCGAATTTCGATAAGAATTCAAGGAATCTTGCTAACCCCATTTAAGAGTGGGGACGTATCAGATACAATTGGCGAAAGTTTATCCTTATACGAGAAAAAGTACTAGATTAGGGACTTATACTTTTTATTTGAAAACTACAGCCAAAAATAAAAAAATAAAAATAAAACCAGCAACAGAATAAGATCAATCACCACCGAGGGAGTTGAGTGTGTGAGAGAGAGAGAGAGAGAGAGATGCGTTGCAGCAGCTATGGATTGATAATTCCCGGAAGCGAATCCCGCTTCCTGACCACCACCACCGCCAATAAAAAACCTGACCAGTTTCCCCGGATTTACCCGACCAGAGTATCATTCGGGTCGTTCAAAGTGAAGGCCAAATTAAACGACGCCGCTGGTGGTACTGCGACTGCTACTGCTTTAGTCGACGAATCGAAGGAGCTGAGCTTCTACGATCTCTTGGGCATACCGGAGTCCGTGAGCTTGGTGGAGATAAAGCAGGCGTATAAGCAGATGGCCCGCAAGTACCACCCTGATGTGTCGCCGCCGGATCGGGTCGAAGAATATACCCAGCGGTTTATTCGGGTCCAGGAGGCCTATGAAACGCTGTCGGATCCCGGATTGCGTGCTCTCTACGATCGCGACTTGTCCCTGGGCCTTCACCTCGCTTTCTCCGCTCGAAGACGCCAGCAAAACGACGTGGTATTGTTTATTTATTCGCTTCATTCTTGTCTCTGTTCATTAAATTTTTCCAAAAATTAGAATTATATTAAACTCAAATGATTACGGGATTTGATTGATTTGGGTTTTCGAGAATTTTTGGATTATTAGGGCATTAGACTCTCTGTAGTATTTTGGCCAAGAAAAGGAAAAATTGTATTAATGAAGTGAAATATTAGTTAATCGGATTATAATTAAGCACGTTGGTCCTAAGTCAGGATTAGCAAGAAACAATATTTAATCGAGGCATAAATTCATTTTCAGTATTAATTTGTGGAGCTTTTGCTGTGTTTTGTGTTTCTTACAACCCATTATAATTTTGCACATTGGTCTTAAGTCAGGTCTTGCAAGAAACAATATCTAATCAAGGCATAAACTGATTTGCGTGTTAATTTGTCGAGCTTTTACTGTGTTTTGTGTTGTTTACACCCTTATACTTTTGGCATTTCGTTCTAAAAATATCTGATTGTTTCTTGATGTAAATTGAATCTCTCTGATGTATATAAGTGAGACAGTTTTTATATTTATGATTACTCACTTCATTTTCTCTGAGATTTTTTTTGTGGGGGAATTAGACTGCTTTTTATTGTTAGGCTTTGAATCTTTGACAAAGGACAACTGGTGATAGATATGCTTTCTTTGGTTTTTTTTTTTTAATATTAGTTTTTGCTCATATCTGGTTTTGTTCGATAAATGGCCTTTCACTCATTTGAGTTCTCTTTGCAATCAGGACTTTGAAGTAAGAAGCGAGTGGAGGAATCGTTGGCAATCTCAGCTGTCTGAGCTGAAGAGAAGAAGCATGAACAAGGATGCAGGAGGAAACATGTCATGGGCAGCTCGAATGCGCAGGAAGAGGGATGGATTATCGCAGGAGCTATAGATATGTTTTTATTTTATAACTTACATAAATCTTTATTTCTACCTTGTAGATAGGTTTTGTTGGTTTTGCTTAGGAAGAGGAAATGAAGGTGCTATGGGGGTTTTTGAATTGCTTGGAAGAATGAGAAAAGTATTTTCTAATGGAATTAGCAGTTATCAAAACCAAAATTGTATAGTTTTCTTTTTGGCTGTGTCAACCATAATTGTGATAATATATGTACATATAAATTTAGTGACATATTCTATATAACAAAGTTTAGTTTCGTTCTATTTCGTGTTTATGAGTTGCAATGACTGTGTGGGGTTGTTCAAGAAAATTGAACTCAACCTGGGTATGGAACTTGTAATTGTGGAAGCGGTGTGTTTGGCAAGGCTAGGGAGGCCTAATGAGAAATTGTTTCTGAAATACATGCAGAGCATATTTTACATTTAACACAAATTGTTTGTGAAATTAGAATTTCTTTTTTCGAAATGGGCATTTTTAATTCCTCTGCCGACTAATAAGAATTTCCGTGAGCTACCATGGATACTTTTCTCTATGACTGCAAGTAGTGGTGGGAAGTTTTGTCTCATTCACTCAAAATTATTCATGCTTTCATTATCTCTTTTTACTCTATTTGTAAGTTTGTGTAGGTTTCAAGCTTATCCAAAAAAAGGTGTTTTCTTTTTGAAAATTTTCCAAAAAAGGTTTAATTGTGGAGAAGAGGCCACCGACGTCGACGTTCCTATTTGATTGGTTTCAAAGTAAATGACAAAAATTAAGAAAATTCAACAGCTGTATCGTCCGTAGATTTGTGGGTAGAGCAAGGCTTGAGCTTTTAAGACGCCATCCGGACAGGCCAACAAGCATTGGCTTGATGTGACGTGAGAAGTGAGGCTTGAAAAAGAGTGGTCCTGTAGAAACATGGCTAATCCAACAAATAATGAAAATTTCCATGAATCGTACAGGGTGGCTGAGGCACTGCTGACTTAGTGCACGTTTGAGATTACCCTTTTATTTATTTATTTAATTTTTTGGATACACACGATTGAGATTACTTGGATTCTCAATAAATAATCACTTATTTGAGAAATTTTTTCCCAATTAATGTTTAATAATTACTTATTTGATGATTGCTAGTGTATTGGGTTCAAAAGAAAGCCTCAAAATCAAGTCGATTTGATGACTTCTTCTGAGGTTCCGAGAAAAGGAATCCTAGATTTGAAGTTAGGTGCTCCACAATGATTGAATGATTGGGTGGACGGGTGGTGGTGGTTGGTGGGGTGGGGGAAGAAAAAGGCGTACGCAATCGACCTCTAGAAAGATTAAACCTCTATTAGTTGAAAGAAATCAACCTTTCATAAGGTGTTTTAAAAAGTAATAAATATATCCTTGGTATCTTTCAAGAGTAGAGTTATGCTTTGGATGCGGTAGACTTATTTGGGGATTATTATTTGAGGATCTATTCCAAAATTATAATGGTTGGTAATCCCTTATTGGATGATTGATAGTGTATTGGGTCTAAATGAACAACTCAAATCAATATATTTAATAAAATTAATTTGACAACTCAAATATAATTGGTGAGTAAATTTTCAAATAACTGAGATTATTTCCATCCTTTATTTTTATCAACTGAACTTACTAATACTCACAACACTCCGTTCATTTTTAGCTCTGTTTTTAGCTTCAGGATTTGATCTTCTGGCAGAATTATCGTCAAAATTCTTCCTTTTCCACCTGGAAAGACCAAAACGGCTCCTTCATCGCCAACACCTTGAATACTGAAGCTAGCAAAATCTGCTTTTTCTCCATTCAATTCCAATCCATAAACATCAGCATCTTCCCAATTCACAAATGTCAAATTTGCTCCATAAACAATATAATCTGCCACTCCATTGCCCTTCTCCATTGTTTCTTCAATCAGCCTTCTCTCATCCTCAACAGCATCGCAAAGCACTTTTGCCAACTTCTCCAAATCAGCTTCCATGACAGAAAAATCTGCCCGGAAAGCACTTATAATTTGACCATTGCTTAAGTTCCCATTTTCCCGTTTATGAGAACCCTTTCTGCAAATTGTCACAGTGTTTGGTCCAAACCCATCTCTGATTTTGGCTACGCATTGCCAAATAATGGCACAAAGAGACTCAAAAACTGGAATCTGATGATGGTTCCTGAAATTTGATTGTAAATGGGAAATTCGGGAGTCTGTTAAGTGGAATGAGAATGTGTCCATCTTACAGTTATTGGGAGTTACCCAATGGTCTCCAACCGGGTCGACCCATTTTATGGAAATTGGGTCTTTGGGCTTGGAAAATGATGATGACATTTCTGATTTCACCATCTTGACGGGTGAAATTGACTTTGCACGAGTGGGTGGGCCATTGGCTTTAATCGCGGTGAGAACTTGGCCAATCTTATTGATGAACTCACCAGCTGAAAATGCATCTCCAAGAATATGGGCCCAACTCATGCCAAGTGACATTCCTCCACATTTGAACCATGTAACCTGTGGAGTCAGAGGGAGAATCATAAGAAAGAGAAGATAAGGGAATCATGCGTACAAGTACAGCACAAACAAACGGGTCTTGCTCCCTTACTGATTCTGTAAGGTACGGCCCTAATAAAATGGTGTGACTAGTTCATCCGTCCATCTTTAGTCACTTATTTTAATTGAGCTGTACCTTACAGAAGTTATTATTATTATTATTTTGTGGGTTTGCCTACCTTACGATTAACGTAAGGTGCACTCCCCTCACAGCAGTAGGTCCCACTGCAGTAATGAGACCCACTGCTGTGAGGAGAGCACACCTTACGTTAATCGTAAGGTAGCGCCTCCCTTATTTTGTTTTTGGAAAAAAAGATCGATTGAATCAACAAAACATGTGAAGATACCAATCGCACCAGCATTTCACCGACGCATTTATGATTTTACAGTTCGGGAAACAACCAACCTCGGAGCTAGCTATTCAATTTGTTTTAAAGCTAAAAAATAACTAAAGAAAAATAATATATATGCACTGAAAATAGAATAAAATTTAGCACAGAAATCATAAAAGATAAAAAAAAAATCCTTGTTCTGTTGTGAACTTCTTTTTTTCAAATTTTTAATTAATATTTTTACCTTCTAGTGATTGTGTGCTATTTTTTATACTTCTACTTGGGTATATATAATTATTAAATGATAAGGAGGAAATTATTAATTTTAACAAACAAGCTTTGATGATTTTCTTTAGAATAATTATAGCATTGAAAAGTGTTATGATCGTAATTAAGAAAAGTGATAGTAACACCCGGTGATTTTTTGACGCAATGGTCATAGATACCCCTTTTTACTTTTGAGACACGCTTCTGTTACACTAGCTTCCACATTTATTTTTGAGCACCAAAATAAAATATGTAATAGATCTCCATGACCATTTCGCCAACTTTCAGAGTGGTATTGTTCTTTTTCAATAAGTTTTTTTTTTTTCCCTCCCAAAAAGGAAACGATGCATGCAGCTAGCCTTACCTGTAAGTAAATTGGAGGGGAAAACGCTAGATCAGGACCAATAGGTTGGTGATAAGCAAGCAGATTCGGGAAAGAAGAATAGTCTCCCATTTCCAGCAGTTCATCAACAGTTTTGTCACACTGAGCCTCGACAAACCTGGCGCCGCAATCGTTGCACTTCAGGTAGGGCCTGCCGGAATCCGATCGTCTAAGCCGGGCGCAAGTCCAGTAATAATTGTTGAACAAATAGAAAGTTGATTCCTTGATGAGCTTGGTACTCAGCCCTTGTACGGCATGCCTTCTAAAAATGTGGAAACCTTTGAGATAATGAAGCTTCATGGCTAAGTCCATGCCGCTCAGCTCATGAACCACGTCGGACCCGGTCACCTTCCCCGGCCCGACCGATGAGAGCCGGATGCTGTGAATCAGTAAGTCGTTGACCATGGCTGAGGTTTTGAGAGAGAGATTATTGATGAAGAATTTGATAGAGTTGATGGGTGTGCATGGGAAACGAATTGCTCTGACGCTTGTATGTAATTATATTGAGAAATGGAACAATCAAGCAGATGGAAGAATTAATAGAGACCAGCTGTCTGTAATCTTCTCATTGGCTAGAATTATGGATCAGTTAGGGTTCTGGGCATTGAGGGCGTTGCATTAATGTTCACCAAACTTGAGCTTTCATGGATGCAAGTGACACACCATATTTATCTCTAAAAACTGATTAATAAAAAAGAAAAAAAATCTCTTTAACCACGCATGTTTGGTTCTGGAACATGTTATGAATTAATACTTACAAGAGAAAGATGAAAGTAGTAAAATGATCTATCACTGTGCTAGTGATTGCCAAGCAAACTGATTTTGTCCCATATAGTAAATTAATACCGTGTTAAGTATACAATAATTATACTAAAACTAACAATATCATACATGCATTAATTGGGTATAGTATCTCTGATATTAACTAGATTTACAGAACAATTACAGGATTTTCATTAATTAATGTTCACCAAATAATTGAAAAAAATAGAAAAAAAAAAAAGAAAAAGAAAACTGCTTTTACAATATATTTGCATGGTTATTGAACTTACTCGTGAGTGAGTTAGAGACGAAAGAGTTAAAAGTGATTTATCTCACCATTACTCGCCATTAGTGAAGAGTGATTGCACAAGCAAACTGATTTTGATAAATATGAAGCTTGTGTAATGAAATGACATTATCCAATAATATCCTTTTAGGTATAAATTCTATTTCTACCCATTGTAGCAATGAATATGATTTGAGATACTTCAGAAGTATTGTTAGATGTGCTATCTGTATCAATAGACAAAACATGAACTTTCTCTTTTAATTAAATGTAATGTCCATACCTAGTCTGGTTTTAACATTCGTTTCTTTTTCTAGTAATTCGCCCAGGCTACTTTATGGGCTTCAACTGACGAAGTTATGTGAATGTAATAACTTCTACAACATGCACAACTACTTATTTGTCTATCAATTATCAATAGTATATATAACCTTGGAAAACTTGATGCGTGTATATATGTCTAATCTAATTTATGTATATCCTAAAAACTACTCTTCTTAAAGTTTGTTTTCTTCTTATAATTTAAGCTCTCCTTAAGCCTTTTCTTTTTCTTCTTCTTCTTTTTTTCCCTCCAAAATATTACACAACTATAAATTCAATTCATCTCGAATTTTTCATATTTTTCTAATATGAAGGTTGGGGTTTTATTATGTTTCATTAGCTATAACATACAAGAACACACAAATAGTTTCTTTGCACCTCTAAGTTGTCGCTACTCAAACAACATCCAAATTACGAAAAGCTAATTTTAGGAGTTGTGAGAAAATTGTTTCGATGACATGCATTTTGTTTAATTTTTAACATTGATGTTGCTGCTGTTTTCTAAAATTTTACTAGTTACACTATTTTACAGGACTCTTTCTTTTTTTCTTTTTTCTTTGTTAATAAAAACAATAAAATACAACCACTCAATTGAATCTTCGAGAAATTCAATTAATTTGTAGTACAGCTAATGCCATACTTGTGATTCCTAGCTAGCTAGGGATAACCATATTGCTTTATTCGATAATTATTTCTCAACAGTACGTATTTGTCAATATTTATTGTATTGTTTGTTTCATTGAATTTTCGCTTTCTTAATTATACATCAATAATCTAAACTTAACCTAAACCAATGTTGTGGTCGCCACTCACGTATTATTTGGTTGGGGTTCTTAATGGCTTTTTATCTAGAGTTTCTATAATTATTTGGAGTTAATTGTGATATGTGTATCTCATCATTAGCCGAATAAGTTATTGATATAGTTGTTGAGTTATGTTAAGTAACTAGCAGTTAAGTTGTTACATTCTATGACTGTATAATGTTGGCAAGTGCCTACCATTTAGGTACAAATTGTAATTTGTTTGCTTTGTTTTTCTAATTATTTTATGACTATTTTGTCATATATCTTGAATTATTCTTCTATGCTCAAGTCCATATTTTGAATTTACTGAAAAATGTAGGCCATCTCTTTGACCTTAAGACCGATTGGTAACATTTTTAAAAAACATACCAATTGTTAAAATATATGCACGAAGACATATAGTGAAATTTGAAAATATAATTGGATAGGATAAAATTACAGTTAATGGGACGTACATTACTGTTACATATACCTATACTCTAAAAAATAAAATATGAAGAACTGTCTCATATTTTAAAATGTATAAATGAATAAAAGTTTATAACATATAAATTTAAAATTTTGTAATATTAAATATAAAATGTGTACAAGATGAACTGTAACTGATATATATATATATATATATATATATATATATATATATATATATATATATATATATTCCTTCTTTAATGAGGACACCCTCATTTCGTTTAAGTGAGGAACTGAGGAAAAAAAAAATTCAATACCTTGGAGATTACGTTTTCTTGTCTATTAGTGTACTAAAATCTATATTTTGCAAATAGATCAAAATTAAAAACCAAATACAAATTATCCAATGTTAATACTTGTAACCCAGGAATTGTTTCGAAACAACATTTTTATGTGTCAAAGATATTTTACAACATGTAATATTGGAAACACCTTTTATTGGTTTAATACAACCATTTACTATTAATAATGATGGACTTAAAACTAAAAGATTAAACCAAGAAATTATTTTTGAATTTATATATAAATCCACAAATAGGGATGTTAATTTTTAACAACTTATGGACGTGTTCTAAGAGATTTTCATATGTAGACTAGATTTGATGCTTTATATGAAAATTATGTCTTAGAGATTAATTACTTAATTTATTGACATTGTTTTAGTGACTAATTTCTAGGTGTTGTTTGCTACTAAAACAGCAACAAGATAGCACCAAGAAACTTTTTGGTTGCCGCCTAGCTGCTTGTTAATTTGCAGGTAAAAATATGAGAGAAACCAAACGTGGACTAAGAGTGTGTAGTAGGAGAGAAACTATGTTGAGACAGTCCACTAAGGTTCTGCTATGTAACAGAATGGTGAACCTTAATTAATGTAACATCATTAGTGGTCTCACTAAAATTTATTTTAAGTATGGTCTGTACGTCTCATATTGGGACCAAAAATTTATCACATAATAAATTTTTAGTAGGTTGTCTTATCACCTCACTATACTAAAATGGTAGGACAAATCCACGTAAGTTTTTCTTGAGATGGCCAACGAGCTAGTGGTACGTGACACGGCACATGTTCATATAGTACGACACCACTCAAGCATGTTTTGGTAGGTCACAGGGCATGATGAGTACATGAAAAGAAATGCAATAAGTAAATTTTACTTTTTAATGAAAGTAAGCTTAAAATTTTATGATTTTACAATAACTTGAAATTGAATCTTATAATGTATTTTATTAGCATAAGTTTTTAAAATTCACTTAATTCTTATTTTTAAAAAAAACTCTAATTTTTTATACTTATAATTTATTAAATGAATAGATAATATTATGATTTATAAAATATATGTATTAATTTTATTATGGACTATGAGCTATGACTCTATGTAAATTCAAGATAACAATTGAGTTAACTCCTAAGAAAAATTTATTATCATTGTTGTTATTGTTAAGAATTAAAAAAGGATTACAATACTATAAGGTCTAACTTAATAGTTAGTATTAGATTTTGTTACTATTATTAGTTTATTATTATTGAATATAAACTTAAGTTTTGAAATTTTGATTTCGTTCAATTTAAATAAAAGCAAGCAAACCTAGAAAAAGTACATCATCTCGAAAAAAACACGCCAACAACTTGACATATCCTTTTAAAAATATTTTTTAAAAATTGTCATACATTTTTCTTAGGCACAACCAACTGAACGTTTGTCAGGCCCATGCATGTTAGGCGGGGCCTAAGTGAAAACAAAAGTGAAAACAATTATGTATGAGATGGTACGAAACACATGACGAGTGGTGCCGTGGTGGTCTATGGGCCCTCATGGGCCTTCCTTTACTGGCAGGGCCTATTGACCATCTCTAATTTTTCACTTATAAAATAGTAGTGATACTTCAAACTCGAATCTTGATGATGGAAAAAAGAAAAGGGAAATTATCATTTCACCACCTCTATTTTTTTTTATGTTCATCCAACTATTAAAAAATTTTAACATGTTTTCTGCACCACCATTCTTTTTAAATTTGTATTAATTAGCCACTTTTACACTAAAACTATTAAATAATCTAAACGAAATGATAATTTTACCCCTGAATAAGTTAAAAAACTATTTTATTTTATAAAAACTTTGAAAATAAAAAAATATAATTATAGAAATATCCTAAATTTAATAAAAATAAATCCCTAAATTAGAATTTTTATTTTTAATAAAAATAATAATAAAAATATGCAAAATTATTAAAAATAAAAATATCCTAAATTATTAAAATTTTGGGATTTATTTTTTAATAAATAAATTTAGTTATTTTAATAAAATTTTGCAAAATTATAATTTTTTAATAAATAAATTCAGTTTTTATTAAAATTTTGCAAAATTATAATTTTTTAATGAAAATAATTATTAAAATTTTGTAAAATCTAAATTTAATAAAAATCAGTTGAGCACCTCTATTTGGGATTTATTTTTTTATTAAATTTAGGAATATTTTTATAATAATAATTTTTTTATTTTTCAAAGTTTGTATAAGATAAAATGATCTTTTAATTTATTTAAGGGTAAAATTATTATTTTGTTCAAATTATTTAACGGTATTAGTGCAAAAGTAGTTAATTGATACAAATTTAAAAAGAAAGGTGGTGAAGAGAACATGTTAGAATTTTGTAGTGGTTAGATGAATATAAAGTAAAATAGAGGAAATGTAATGATAATTTTCCAAAAGAAAATGCAGGTTTAAAAAAAGAAAAAGTTGGAATATTGGCACCCTTTTAAAAATCTTTTAAAATCCATTTTTGTTATTTAATTATCCTATCAAAATTCTATAAAGATTACAATGTTTCTTATGAAACCCTTTAATTCTAAAAATAACCATCGTTTCTTTTTTAAATAATCCCCTCAAACATTACGCTATCTCTTCGTCTTGCTTTGATCTCCTTTGAATTTCCTTTCTCTGTGATGATCGAATAAACTGAACCTTATAAATCAATATTTGAATTGATGCTTTAGATTTGCAGGTAATAAAAAATTTTATTTCTGAAACGATTGACTATGCATGGCAAGTATTGTAAATAGAGAATTTCATTTAAAAAGCCTTTTGAAACCCTTATTACTGACGTATCTCTTCAACTTGTGATAGTTTGTTATTGTTCCCGCTAGTTCACCTCACACCTTGAGTATAGATGCTACAAATTGCCACTATATAAACTGCTATAATCACAACTCAACTCTTTTGTTGATGAATCTAGTCACAATTTTCTCAAATTAGCTCCTTTGATTCTTCATTTTCTGTCTATTTTCCTACGTTTTCTTGCTAACCAAACACTCTCAGAAGTTTTTGATAAAACTTAGTTTGGTATCAGGGTTAGATCTGATGGCATCCACTAGCTCAAATTATGCTCCTAACTTAGTCTCAGTTTCTCTTTTCAATTTCACCAGGCCGATCAAGCAACATCGTGCAAATTATAAAATATAGAAATCACAAGTTCTCTCCTCCATAAGAGGCAATAGTTTCAAAGGCTAAATTGATGGATCTAAGCCTTGTCCAGATTAGTTTCTCGCTCCTAGAAACTCAGATAAAAGAGCAAGTGAGATTGTGAGAATCCAGATCATGGAGTGTGGAAGCAGCATGATCAACTTACTGATGAGCTGGCTTATGTCTTCAATGAGACTAGCTGTGCGCAATCTTCTCATTGGGTGGAATTCTGGATCAGTTAGGATTTTCGAGCTTTTGGATATTGCATTTATGTTCACCAAACTTGAGCTTTCATGGTTGTGACTGCTCGATCAGTCTGAGTGAAGACCATATCTATTTCTAAATAACCGATATTTTATATATATATATATATAATATCTCTTTAACCATACGTACTTGGTTCTGAAAAATATTTTGAATTATTACTTACAAGTGAAAGACGAAAGTAATAAAATGATTTATCAGTGGACTGGTGATTGCCCAAGCGAACTGATTTTGTCCAATATAATAAATAATATTGTGCTAAGGACACATTAATTATACTTATTTTAGTAAAACTACCGGTGAATATAATTTATATTCATCAACAATGTTATGCCACATTATTTACCGGGGTTGCATGTTTATTATTCTAACTAAACAAAGAATTACCCTATGTTCATGAGAGATTCTAGAGTATATTAGTAGTGCTTCGCCCAATTAATGCATGCATGCCATGTGTATATTTGTTTTAAAAAATTATCATGTAATTAGTAGTTATGTTTATTTAAACTACCCATGCCATACATGCATTAATTCGGTGTCATACATTTGATATTAGTTAGATTTACAGAATAATTACCATACTTTAATTGGGGTTTGCATTAATTGATGTTCATCAAATAATTGAAAAGGATAGAAAAAGAAAAAGAAAACTTCTTTTACGATATATATATGCATGGTTGTTGAAGTACTTACAAGTGAGCTAGAGACGAAAGAAGTAAAGTGATTTACCACACCATTAATTACTCGCCATTAGTGATCGCACAAGCAAACTGATTTTGATAACTATGAAATTTGTGCAATGAAATGACAGTATCCAATAATACCGTTTTAGGAATAAATTTTATTGCTACCATGCAAACCTATGGTAGCAATGAATATGATTGAGATATTTCAGGAGCATTGTTAGATGGGCCATCGTGTATCAATAAACCAAACATAAACTTCCTCTTTAAATTAAATATAACGCTCCTATATAGTCGGCTTTTAATATACGCTCCTTTTTTGCAATTTGTCTAGGCCACTTGGTGGGCTTCAACTGATGAATTATGTCTATACAATAACTTCTTCAACATGCACGACTACTTATTTGTCTATCAATTATGAATAGTAAATATAACTTTCGAAAACTTGATGTGTGTGTGTATATGTTTAATCGAAAATTTAGGTATATGCTAAAAACTACCCCCCCTAAAGTTTGTTTTTTTCTTGTAATTTCAGCTCTCCTTATGCCTTTTCTTTCTCTTCCCCCATTGCATGAATATAAATTCAACTCGTCTCGAATTCGTCATATTCATCTAATATGAAAGTTGGGGTTTTGCTATGTGAGACTAGCTATAACATAAAACAAACCCACCCACAAATAGTTTCTCTAATTTGTTGTATCTTTAATTTGTTGCTACTCAAATAATTTAATAATTATGAGAAACTAATTTTAGGTTAATTTCTAAGTTACAATTAACGTAACTTAGCAACAGCCTGAAAGTTTTTTCAATAACATGGATTTTGTTTGATTTTTGTTGATGCCGAAATCTGGTCGAGTTGGTTAGTGACTCGATCTCAAATCCCTGCATCAGCATTAAATTTATGTGGTGGTGGAACGGCTTGCCAATTATCAAGAATGCCCTGCAACCACTCGTAAATTACCCGCAAACACCTGAAATCATAGAGAACGGTAAGAAGCGTCGGAAGTTTTTCCGTCGTGAATCCTCCGACGCTCAAGTCAGTTTATGGGTTACCAGAATAAAAGTAAATAAAATAAATAGTTTTTCATTTTTTTAAAGATGGATGAAAACTCTCTAATAGTGAAAAGAGTAAAACAAATATCATAGAGAGAGAATTTTTTTTACCCCCCTTGGTGTGATTTTCCTAAGGTTGTTATAAACACCCCAAACCCACAACTTTAGATCGTGGCAATAACCATTAATGGATCAAATATGTGTCTTGAATTTTTAGAGGAGATCTTTGGCGGTTATTTTGACTAAGTCTTGCTTCCTAGTGACTTGGTCTAATGTCTCTTCAAACCCATCTGCTCGAGGTCACCAAAATTAGCTCCTGGTCGAGGTGGCCTGCTCAAGGTCACCACAATTACCACCTAGTCGAGGTGGTCCGCTCATGGTCTCAAAAATTACTCCTGGTCGAGTTGTTCTGCTTAAGGTCATCAAAACTACCACTTAGTCGAGGTGTTCTACTCGAGGTCATCAAAATTACGAGGTGATCTGCTCTAGGTCATCAGAATTTTCTTCCAGGAGCCTATCAACTGTTTGCTCACTTTTACTTGGAGGAGATCAAGGTCACCCTATTTTATTCCCTGAACACCAGTCCCTCAGTTTCTAGTGCTGAGTTTAAATAAAAGACTCAGAGTCTCAAAACCTGTTGAGGTGAGACAAGGGTCAAGTTTATCAGAGACCACATTTGTCAGAGATAACCAAGATCGAGTAATAAACAACAACTTATTATTGATATAAGTACTTCTAAAAAAAAAGAAAGAAAAGTAAGACAAAACAAAAGCCTTTAGAATATCTCAAAATGGAAGTCTATGGTTAAAAATACAATTTAAATAAGGCCTTAAGGAGTCTTTGCAGGAGGATCCACATCTGCTCCTTAGGACTTCCCATCTCTAGATGGAGTTGCATCCGCTGTGGTCTCAAGAGGTTCCCTTGCCTCCCCACTTTCTCTGTTTTGCTCGTCCATGTAAGCGTTGACGCTAGCCTCGAGTTTATTCATGTCCAACTCTGGATACTCTTTCTACAATCATAGCAGAATGACAGCCCCGAATTGTACTCATCAACTTTCTACTTCTCTAATGAGTCAATCCTACTATGGAGAAGAGACGTTTCTGCTTCAAGATGTCATACGAAAGTGAACCTCTGAGTGTCAAGATCTTTTATGGAGTTCATCAGTTCATCTTTTACACTCGATAGTTCACGTTCAAGCTACGATGCTTTGGACTCGGACAAGGCGAGCTTTTCTTCGAGCCCATTAATCATAGTATTGAATTTGGTCGATTGCTCCTTCTCCTACTCCAGCTCCTTTTTAATTTTTGGTTTTCTGCTTTTGGCTTCCTTTCATAATTGGCAACTCTAGACTTGTAAAGCATAAAAACAGCAGAAAACTAGAATGCACTCCGTTGGTTGGCATTATACCGCTCAGGCAGGCTGCGATCGTTCAGGTCAGCAAGAAACTCGCTTTGCACCTGCTTTGCAAGGTCCGTCTGGAAGGGGCTCAGAAAATCAGCCTCCTCGCTTTGCTGAAGAGATCGTGATCGACTCTTTGAAGGGGCAGAGACTGCCAGCTCTTGAGTTGAAGACTTCTCGACCAAGCCCTCGGTCTCAACAGCAGGAGGAGGAGGAAGAACTCGAATGGGAGAAGCACCCTTAGAAATGCTAGGCTTCTTACAACTGCATTTCTTTATCCGGCCAAGAATGTTGCTCATCTCTTCAGCCTCGGGTACAAGATGAGATCTAACCAAACTGTCAATTGATAACAAATCTTTGTACGAGCTCGCGTTGACCAAAGCTATCTCAACTTGCAGCTTAGGCTTCTCTTTTATCTAGTATACCAGACTCCAGGAAACTCAAACATAAAAAGGTAAATAATAAGGACATTAAAAGCTATAAAAGGAAACGCAATGGATAACGAGCAACTTAAAGTCCATAAGCGAAAAAGAACGTGTATCTCTCCTGTAGATATAGAGATTACTTAACCCCAATCACCCGAAACGAAGGAAAACTTGCTCTTCCAATTACCTCCTGAGGTGGGGAGGTCTACAATGGGTTTTCTTTGCTTTGAGCTGCTCATGAAGTAATATCAGCCATCATCCTTTGAGCTACTTCTTAGCTGGTATAGGTTCTTTATCTCCCATTTCACATCTCTGGTATGATTAAGCTGGCCAGGAGACACCGAGACAGGTTTACCTTTCTCAATATTTTAGCAAAATAAGGTTGAAGTGGCAGTCTAACGCCAAGTTTGAAGCATTTTAAGTACAGGGTTACATATCCCTTTGGGAGTCGGCTACGGGGATTGACCTTACCAGGAATCCTTATATCAATATCATCAGGAATACTATAAAATGCCTTAAGGCTCTCTAAATCCGCCTAAGTGGTTTCGCAATCCATGAAATCAATGGGCGCTCGATGCTACACTAACACCAGCACTCTCTCAGAACTGGTTTGCCCCTCACTAACTTCCTCGTGGGATCTGTCTTCTCCAAATGAAGTAGAGATTTCTAGGGACATCCGCTTAGGGTTCTCCTTAATCCTAGATGGTCCAGCCTCCTCTACAAAAATTTGAGGATTAGGGTTTGACCTTTTAGACCGCTCGGGTAATACACCCAATTCCTCCCCACTATCAATGTCTATCGTTATATGCTTTCCTTTGAGCATTGCAACAACAAAAACTAGAAATCCAAACGAAAAAGAAAAACAGCAAGATCAGAGCAATGAGTTCAGGAAAAAGTACCTGAAAGTATTTGGAATCAATAAGACGAGTATCGCAATGGTGGCAACAAAGGGGGAGGCTCTTGTTTGGAATTTAAAGATAGATTTTAGCCAAAGTTTGGGAAATAAGAGAAAGGGAAGAAAAAGAAGATGGAGGTTATGGATTTATAAAAAGGGAAAAGACGTTTAGGGTGACATCACAGCGACTTAAAGGGACGTGCTGAGAGAGTCCAAAAGCCGCCATTTTGAAGTTCAAATACTTAGCCAAGATTTGGCCATGTCACACACATTTAAGGTGATGAGATAGAAGATCGGATCGTTGAAAATTCATGGAATTCAAACCGTCTCTCCCTGACCAAATTTGTAGTTTCTAGTTTTGTTTCGTTTCACTCTAAATACTAGAAACTGGGGACTGGTGTTTGGGATATGGAAGTACTGCTACTGGTATTAATATCATAAAAGTAATGTAAAACATCGAGGAGGAATCGGGCTGGTCACATGTGCAAGGATGATAGAATCCAACGAGGAGACCAGAACCTAATCATTCGTTCCAGAGACCTTGGTTAACTTGGATCGTTGAACTCCACCCGGAAATTCGGCCACAGCGTCTGTGCATGCTCGGGCGTTATAACTGCAACTCATTAACTACACAGTAATGGGCACATTAACTCATGATCTAAGCAGCGCATCAATCTAGTAACGGCCACGTATTGAAGAAGACGCGGTAATCTCAAATGTCTATAAGAGCCCTGGAAAATCTTAAGAGGGGGTCTTTTTCAGAGATATAGAAATTTTCTTAAAAAAAAGAAGAGTGACATAAATTCATACAAGAGAACACGATTATTGACTTGAGTGTCGGAGGGGTTTCGCCCGAAAAAAATCTAGCACCCCCTGATAGTTCTCTGTTGTTGCAGGAAATAACGAAGCAAGGTGACAATTCCAGTTCCATCAAAATAGCAGTTTCCAGTTCTCCATCAAAACAAATTCAAGTGTTGACGAGGCAACCTGGTCGCTATCATAAGCTCGACCAGATTTCGGCATCAATAATTTTTAACATTGACGCGGCTGTTGTTTTCTTAAATTTACCCGTTAAAACTATTTACAGGAGTCTTTATTTTTTTATTATATCATAATAAAAAACAATAAAGTACAATTATTCAATTGAATCTTTGAAAAATTCAATTGAGCAATAGTGTAGCTAATGCCTTGCTTGTGATTTTCCTAGCTAGGGATAACCATATTTCTCTCTTCCATAATTATTTCTCAATAATATATGTTTGTCAACATTTATTATAAAGTTTGTTTCGTTGAAATTTGCTTTCCTAATTATACATCAATAATTTAAACTAAACCAACGAAGTGTGGTCACCACTCACTATTAGTAGATTAGGGTTCTTAATGGCTTCTCCTCTAGAGTTTCTATAATTATTTAGATTTGTTCTGATAAGTGTATCCTATCATTAGAACCCATCTAAATACTCTTAGCACCCACTTTTTTTAAATCAATTTTATTACCATAATACCCATTTAATAATTTACCAAAAAAAGACATGATAATATCATTAAATAAAATATTTTAGTTACTTTTTAGTTTTTACACAAATCTCTGCCCACAGCCATGTTCATCCATCCCTAATACTTATTTTTGCAACATTAAATGTAATTTATCATCGTAGAAAAGCAAAACCAACTTATCAAAAAGAATTTAATCACAAAATTAAATGCTTGCTAAAAAGTTCACTCTTTTGGGGGAAAAAAATTGTTTATTGTGCTTCAAGGATGTTTTATTCCCATTCTTCGCCAGCCTCTCAATGAGTAATGATTGCAATTTGTTGTGATTTCTATTATTTTTATATTTTTGTTCATGATGTTATAACTGAATAAATAACAATAAGAAACTTGAGGTGAAACTCTATTCGCAATTCTTATATTCTTTCGAGTTCTATGAATTGGTTTGATCATTGGAGAAATAAATGTTGTATATACTTTTACAATGTTCAATTAATGCCAAATTGTTCTCTCACCAATGCATCTGCAGTCGAGTTCTTGTGATTTCAATTGAGAGGGAGAGGTCCACGAAGCGAGAGAAAGAGAAAGCATGCGCTTTCTTCCCTTTTTTTTTATTAAGAAAATGCTATCATTAAAATTTATTTAAACAAGGGTATGTTTGACATTTAAGAGGGTTTGTATAGTAAAATATTAATTTTAATATTTCAATGATGGGTAGGTTTAGCAAATTGGTGGAGAGAGTATTTTGGTGGATTCAAATAGTCTCACCCTAAAAATTTTTAAAGATAACAATGATTGTAAAATGAAATTAATGGTCAGAGACAGAATTGAACTAATGGTTATAGAGAGAATTGAACTTACTTGAGATTTGAATTTGTTGGGGTGTATGGATGCCTTCCCCTTAGGACTTTGACTCTCTAGGAGGAAAATCATTGAAATCTCATCCACTGGGATTGGATACTGTATCCCTGATATTTTGGTCCAGGGTAACTTTAAGTATATAGGTGAACAAGGCAGTTGCCTAAGGTTTTTTTTGTTGAAAGCCTCATTTTTATGAGTATATTCTTAATAATTCTCTAATTAATAAAGATTTCTTTTTTAAAAATATGTATTGTAGAAAAGGCTATTGGACATCTTTATAATTAATAATTATACTACAATTAAGAATTTTTTTTATAGAAAATCAATATTTAGTAACCTTAATGTTAAAGAGATATAATTAATAATATTTTAAACTGTTAATTCATTCATTATTAGTCTTTCCAAGAAAAAAGATTAAATTCTTTACCTTTTCAGTTTTCTAAAGAAAAAAGGTTGATTTGATGTTGAAAATTTTGACTTTTAATATTCCTTTTGATTTCTATTAAAATCTTATAATATAAAAAATCAATAGATAAAAAAAATTCATACTCCTTTCTTTACAAAGAAAATTATTACATTCATTGGTTCATCTAAAAGAAAAAAAAAATTAGTTTCTCGAAATACATAGTCTATGTCTATTACTTAATAATCAATTCATCATCTCAACTTTTTATGTGCTGTCATTCTAATATTCTTTTTGAAACTTATATTGTTCTTATATATTTTTTTGTTTATTTTTGCAATAATTCTAATGGAAGTAAAAAGATATCTTCTCGTCATCTTTTTTAGGTTTTGTTTTTGAAATTTTTTTAAATTTTTTTATTACTGTTAAAATTCACGAATTAAAGATAGAGTGAATTTTTTAGCTGTTTCATGTTTCTTTGAGTATCAAAATTACAAAATAAAAAGAGGTCTCATAAAAAAAATTCGCCTAAGCCCCCAAATACTCTAGAGTCGGTCCTGTTTTTGGATAAATAAGTGGGGTAGTTTTAACTGAGTCTTGCTAATGTGCTTACATGTTGATTCAATAAGAATTCCCGGAGGGTTCTTGGCTTTTAGTTTCTCTTAACTTTGTTTTACCTAAGGAAGATGATAGTTACCCAAAAGGATAACCACGGATTGGTCATCCCGATCAGTTAAAAAAAAAAGACTACTTTTTTTTTTCAAATTTTTTTGTTCCATACTGGGGTCCCATCTGATACATGTATAGGCACTCTTTATCTAAGGAGGAGCACGATTATGTTGTAAAATGATTTATAGTAACGATTAATTAATTACCGAAGTTTTCATAGTTTGATGAAATTATTCAAGTATCTTGCCTTCTCTATCAATAAAATAAAAAGAAAAACTTCCATAAAAGGTTTTTGTGATACAATTTTAATAATTTATATTATAAAATTATTTACTGTATTGTTGTCATTTTTTTTATTAAATATATATATTTTATTAAGAATTTTAATTTCGCATGTATTTTTTACTCTTTTATATTCATCGTTATCCTCCTAATTATTTATGATAAATTAATAGTTTAGCATGAGCTAATAAAAAATCCTTCGGACTGCCCTGGTTGATTCGAGCAAAACACGAAAGACATGCATGTATACATAAAGGAAGCATTGTATAATGAAAAATCAGCAACGAAGAAATCTTTTCTTCAAACACTCACTCTTCAAATCTTTCATACTCTAAATATGTACAAACTAATATAGAACTCAACCGAGAAAAACTCAATTGGATGATATGTTCATTTACTTGAGGTTAATTTCGGATTTCCCCTTATAATGACAATCTTCAAAATTCCCACGCTATTATTAACCTTAACTTACTCTATTTTTGTCAAGAAAAAAAAATCATCAACATGCCCCCATTTTTTTGGAACAAAAATCAGGTAAACTTGAAATTTAGAATAATTAAGAGAATATTTTGAAGATTGTCATTTTGTGAAGAAGCAATCCAAAATTATCTCTTTACTTAATATCCTATGATGAATTCATTTTTTTTGCTTTTATTTCATGCACACTTAAGTACTAAATGAACCAAAAAGTACGTATTTTATGGTCAAGTAAGACCCAATTTACTTTGAATCCTTGGTCAATTTGTTACGTTCAAAATAGCTTGTTTAGTTGCTTTGATTATAAATCATGTTTAATTAGTGTAGGCATTTTGAGTCATGCTAGCCTACAGATATTGTGTTACAGTTAATTTAGATGTGCTTTATTGGTGTGTTAAAAGCAGATATCTATTTGTGCATGAATCTGTGGTGATAAATGCATTAGAGGAAAGATAAATATATTCTAAACTACATTGTATTGATTTGGAGAGTGATTCTCTCAAAACAACCTTTCTTCTTCCAACAAATTATCTTTTATTAATTAAATATTAGAACATACATAACATTAGTATTAGACCAGATTAATTCCTGGCCTCCAGCAGAGGCAACCAAACCAACAAATAAGTGAAAATAAAAAGCAAAAAAGAAACTGATTTCAAAACCTTACTACTAAAAAGTTTAAGAATCAGGATGCAATAATACAAGAGACTCTTAGCAAACTTTAGAGTCTAAATACCAAGTATGACTAAATAAATTCCCAATATTCCTATACAAGTGTCATCCAAAGTCTAACGCCAAGAGAGTCTAGTTCATCTGTTAGAAAAATAAGTTTGTCCTTTAGCCAAACAATTAAATCAAAGTTCCAAAATTTCAATGGTGAAGACCTAAATAGTTGGATTTGTAGGACTGAATTAACACTTTGAGTATCAAAGGATTATTAGGGAACACCAAGTGCAGTTGGCATCTTTCGATCTTGAAGGAGTTGCACTACAGTGGCTTCATTGGCTATTGAAATTAAACAAAAGAACTAGTTTCTTGGGTTGAGTTTTCACGAGCTAGTCCTCATAAAAGATTTGAACGATGATACTTTAGAGGCATTGTATTAATTAAAGCAAAAAACTAATGTATTGATTTTCCAAGAAGAATTTGAGAGATTGTTTCAGATGGTGTAAGTGTTGGAGAATAATCAATTTTTTTAATTTTTTATAAAAACTTTTAGGACCAATCTCATACAATATATAAAAATTCGTAATCTATAAAATCATACCTTGACAATTCGATTTGGCTTTTCCGCTGAATTAATCTAGGCTCCCAAATCACGATCTAGGCTCCCAAATCACGATCACGATCCGTCACCACCAATCTTATTTGATCACGATCTATCACCAATGATCTTTAGTTATAACGATCCGTCACCACCAATCTTATTTATCACTAAAAGATCTATCACCAAAAATTTTGTTAGCCTATATGGCTATAAATATTGATTTTGATGATAACAAATCATGTGTTGATTAAAGAAAATTGAGAGTAGTTAAAAATAAAGTTTATATTGTGCTTTTAAAACAAGAAAATGATTTTATGGAGTTAAGTTATTCTTCAAAGTTGTGAACTAAAGTGAAAGAATTTTACAAAACTTTATTCTTAATAAATATTATTTTTGAATTTCGAATTTGGACTTATTTGAAAATATTTAAATATTATGGGCCATTCTAAAATTTCACAAAGTTTGTGCGTGTTCGTAATTTCAGTAAGTTTTGGGATTCACATAGAGAAAATTTTTCTCTCAAAATTAAAAAAAAAAATCTTTTTCTCTAATTTGTATAATGTGGCCTCTCTCCTTTTTCGGAAGAAAATAAGCCCTTTTATATCTCTATCTAGTGGAAATCTTAGGCTCCATATTTTTATATTTTTAATTCTATTAAATCAAGTTTGATTTAAATTAAAAATAATAAAATCAAAAGTAACATTACTTCTTCTTGTCATAGGGGCCCACCTTGTAAAATAACACAAGACCTCTTAGACACAAGCACATTACATGGAGTTTCCTACTAAATAATATATTTAGACTTTTAATCCAAATAGCTAGTTATCTTGCTTATTAAGCCAGTAGTGGCACAATCAATTAAATGGGCTAACTCGGGGATCATTTGAGAACATACAATAGTGGCTTAATAACTAGGCCTGTAATTAAACTAGCCTAATTATTTAATTCTAAATCTACTCCACTAAAAGATTGAAAACAAATAAGACCTCTCCAAAATTTCAAGCAATAATTCAAATATACTTTCAATAATAACTAAAAAAACAACCAATTTCATAAAATCCACATTGATTTCTTTACTGTATAATCCTTTGCACCACATCGTTAATTAAATCGATATCTCAATTGTTCAATCGATTTAATTACATCTTATTCCTTGATACTTATTGGTTTTCTCTAATGATCATTTTCAACATACTAAATATGTTGACACACTGGGATTTCAAGCTTGGATCGCTTGGAGGCGTGGACCGAACCACGAGAATTCTTTGATTGATCAATTGTTGTGTGGTTTTGCTAGGATAATTTTTAAAATACGAAAACCTATCAAAATTAAAAAAATATGTTGTAGAAAATAAGCCCTTTTATATCTCTATCTAGTGGAAATCTTAGGCTCCAAATTTTTATATTTTTAATTTATTAAATCCCAAATTTTGATTTAAAATTCTATATTGTTAATCTATAACTCCAATACTCATAATTGCTCCCACTAAAAAATTGGGTAATCTTGACTACAAGTGTGTGTTGTGCCCATTGGTAACTCAAATGGAATAACAATTACAATCATGAAATTATAACAACTCAAGATTAAGATTACAGTAAAATCAATGATTTCTTTATGAGATTTAATAAGTAATTACATCTTATTCCTTGATACTTATTGGTTTTCTCTAATGATCATTTTCAACATACTAAATATGTTGATCTGACCAGGAGTCATTTCGAAAACCAGGTTAATTAAATCTCAAATGTTGATCTATAACTCAATACTCAATGTCCCACTAAAAAATCAAACTACATCATTGGTAACTCAAATTCATACATGATTAAGACAATTTACTACAGTCTAAACATAAATAGAACGCCTGACTCTATTTATCAACTACGAACTTAATTTATTTAATTATAAGATAACTTTTATTTATATCTTCTATGAATCCATACAATGATCACATAAATACAGATAATATGATTAAATAGACCTTATTCAATATATTTATGCAATTGAAAAATATCTCAAATATTTTATTAATAAAAAAATAAATTAATATGCTTAAAAGAGCACATAATCCCAATAGTAAGATGTACTAGAAACCTTCTTGGTTAGCAGTTTTGTTGGAGGACTCAAAGATGAAATTTGCTTAGAGTTAAAGATTCAAAAGCCTCGATCTTTATCAACAGGCATTGGACTTGCTAGACTTATCGAGGAAAGTACAACCTTTGTAATCAACCCCTCTAAAAATCAAAGTTTGTTAGGATATTCACCAAGCAATCATACCCCACCAGCCTTCAATTGTTTTTCCCTAAGTGAAGCGAAAGATCGTAAGGATCACAAGCTTTGCTATTACTGCGATGGCAAATATGCTCTAGGCTGTAAATGTCAAATCCCTAAATTTTCATGATTGAGGGGATACTTATAGCAGCAAATGAGAGTGATAGAGGAACAGAAATCCATGAGCACAAGGATTGCTTCAAGGGAGGGGGATGTTACATGCGAAAGAGCCTATGTAGTTGCTTTGATTACAATATCATGTTCAATTAGTGTGGAGAGTTTTTGAGTCATGCTGGCCCATAGTTATTGTGTTACTGCTAATTTAGATATGCTTTATTTGTGAGTTAAAAACAGTTATCTATTTGTGGATATATGTTGTGATAAATGTATTAGAGGAAAGATAAGAAATTTCTAAATTGCGGAGTATTGATTTGGAGAGTGGTTCTCTTGAGACAACTTTTCTTTTCCTTTTAAATTTTCTTTTATCTATTAAATATTAGAACATACATAGCACAAGTTCTTGGGGAGTTGGTAAAAAAGCTTGATAAAAAGAAGACAGTGATCTCCAAATGGTTTTCAAGATAAAAGAAGGTCAACCCTTCGGCTTGATCCAAGGAATTGAGTTAATTGGAAACTTTTTTTTTTTTTTTTAAGTACAATTCACTCCATCTCACCACCAAGCTAAACTTAGTGCCGTAGAATATGATAAACCAAGAGGGGGAAAAATTTTTTTTTCTAATTTTTAATAAAAATCCATGGAATTTTATTAAAGTTTATATCGCACAAACGTCCACAATATAGTAGTTAAATTTATTGGAAAATTATAAAAGGAAAACCAACTTCCAGTCACATATATACCCGAAACTAGTATTCCGAGCTTTCCAGCCAGCTTTTTGTGCAAATCACAGCCTGTTTGACATCAACATCGAGACCGGAACAAGAATGGATATTTTCGAAATCAGTGCCCTCTTTAAACGCAGCAGCAGAGATAGGTATTGCTAAGAAATCACGAGCCATTGTTGCGAGTGTTGGAAATATTGGACTGTTTAAGCGCCACCAAGCTAGAACGTCGAACTCTTCAACCGGAGGGATTTTAGGCTCTTTCAGATAGAGCACAAGTTCAGAATTTTGTAGTGATGATGACGTGCACGGCCTCCCCATTTCATCTAACATTTTGCAGTTGTCATGTGCATATTTGTTGTATGCATCAGTAAGGACATCGACAATTTCCTTCAGATGTACATCAGCCATCGTGCCATAAATTTCTCTATACCAGCGGTCTACAATGTCCAGCTTGTATCTCGGATCAAGAACTGCGGCAGTTGCTAAATACAACTTATAGTTGAGCCAGTACTCGATAAAAAATCTCTCTTTTACACGGGTTGCTATTTCGCGAGCAAAGTATTCGTCAGCTCTTTCCCACAGAAGCAAGTTCAGATAGAGTTCACAAACCTTTGGGAAGAACACGTTTGCAGTGGTATATTTGGTGTCCGACAAACGCTGAGCAGCATCGTTCAATATTTTCAGATACTCATATACAGCCGTTGCCTTATCCCATTCCAGTGTTGCTAAATTTATCAATTTGAATTCGTAATCCATGACCTCAAGCTCCAAAAACGCTTCTTTATACCCCACCGCAGTCTCCAACCCGTTTAAGCCATACAACCATGCCGGAAGAGGTCGGGAGATCACTTTCTTTCCCATGGATTCGGCCCTCTCTATTGCCCTTCGAAACTTATGTTTGTTTGCTGGCTTCCTGACGTAATCAAAAGCCTTCCTTATCTTATCAGCTTCCCAGTTCGACCCATTCCTCCAGTAAGATTCAAGAAAATCTGCCAAACAATGAGCAGACAATAGAGGGCCAACAAAAGGGACTAAACCTTGTTCTGTCATCCAGCTGCTGACCTTTTCGTTAACTTCCTCACTATCAAGATTTACAACTACAGAACGTATTTTTTTCTTGATGTTCCAATCTGAAAGCACATCTGTAAAAGTTGTGGAGAAGTAGTCATGCACTCCATGAAAACTTATAAACTTTTGCTTCAGCTCCCAGTTATCATCAATGAAGTGGAGTGCCATCAATAAGCCCCCATCCTCGAACCTGATTGCTAAATTGAAACGACATGAGAGTTTAGTCAAATATTTGCGGAGTTTTTCCTTCTCTTCCGCGTAAACAAGGAGCATGTCGGGTTTTATTAAGTTTAGTTTTGAAAATCCGTACTTGATAATCGATCTTATGACACCCAACTGATTCAGTTCTTGATTAATCACAAAATTTCCTTTGAGGACAGCAGGGTTTGTCGAATTACCATTTTCATGATAATGATCAGCCAGTTTGCCTCCACTTTCCTCATTGTTTTTGCTGCTTTGACATCTTTTCGCATGATTGTTGAGATGTGTGGTTCCCTTCTTACTTGAACCGTCAAATTTCTTCTTACAATGCTTGCATTTAGCCCAAACTTTCCCATTTTTTCCTTGGAACTTTGTGAACTCCTCCCAGACTTTTGATGTCAACTTTCTTCGTTTAGTACGCGATGAATTCTCCACAGTTAGGTTTAAAATCTCGTTATCATGATTTTGAGAAGGTTCAATACAAGCATTTGGTTCTCTAGTCTGAGCCATTTCACCCTATCAACGCATAAAAGAGCGATGATCATCAGTAATAAAAGCAAGTCTCTTGATTATCAATGTCTACAAGACGTTTGATATAATTTCTAATTGAGCATCAAAAAGTGTTGGATGATGTGAGTGCCAAAAACTATAGCCACCTATACTAAAACACGTGTCCAATAAGCATCACTAGTTTGAATAGCGGATATGACTTGTATTGACACGGACAAATGAAGGTTTTAAGAACCTTTAGACAAAATGGACCTTTTTTTTCCGATCATATAAGTTTCCATTAAGCAAATAAGCAGAGAAAGAAATTAACGAAATGAAAATCCGTTAAAGAGTGATGATCATCAAGTAAGTAATAAAAGCAAGTCTTGATTATTAATGTCTACAAGATATTTTATTAAATTTTTAAGTGAGCATTTGCCAGAAAATAGAGCCACTTACACGACACCATGCGTCCAGTAAAAAATCAATGATTCATATAAGGGGTGTACTGTATATTGATCTCGGACTAAAGAACAGTATAACAAGTTCGCATTGATTCTAGATAATGAATCAATATCAATGTGAACTATATTCAGTCCCAGATTTAAGATCAATATCCACGGACGATGCGTGTGACCTGAACACTTGGATAATCGGCAGCATGTGACCACAAATGAAATCATGTGCAAATAATTCAGATGCGCGCAAAAATGGTTATCAAATCTAACAATGTAAGTTAAACACAGAAAACGAAAGGTGGGGATTCAGATATTACTTAGTAGGGATGGCAATAGTATCCGTAAATCCACCCAAATGCGCCCAGTAAAATCCGCCCGCTACGGGTAGTTTTGTGGGTTGCGGGCGGATTTGATATTAGAAATTAAAACATGCACTACGCTGTGAGTGGATTTGATATTTACTAAATATCCGATGGATACCCACATGAATATCCGTCAAACCCGCAGTTTTTTTTATTAAATATTTTTAATGTAATTTTAATTAAAAAATAATTAAATCTAAAAATATATAAATTAAATAAATGTAAAGTGTTAAACATGTCATGTGTGGTGTGTGCAAGTTGTAACTCATAACCTAACCTAAAAGAAACCCAAACTATTTCTTTTTCACTTGTGAGTAGCAGCCGCAAAACCTAACCTTCTAAACTATTTTCCTTTTACCTGTGAGCAGCAGCCGCAGACTTATGAATTTTTAATGGCATTTGTGTGTGTGTTTTTTTATAGATTTATATATTTCAAATTTAAATTTGAGAATTTCTGTTGGATTGATGTTGAAATTTTATTTTTCTATTTACATTGATTAAATTTAGAATTGAGTATGTTATGTGGAATTTTAGGTTATTAATATAAATTTACATAATAAACATTTTTTATTTTAAATGTGAGAATTCGTAAAAAATCTACTAGGAACCATTGTGGATTTGGTAATTATCAAAACCCGCAACGGATGGGTTTTTTTAAAAAAATTAAAACCCGCACCTACTGTGGGTTTGGTAATTTAAATTTTATACGAGTGCGGGTTTAGTAATAGCATACCCGCTGTGGGTGGTGCCCATTGCCATCCCTAGATATGAGATAAAATTTCTCACGAAACTTATGTCTCATCTTCTATAAATAAGAGACAAAAGATCGAGAAAAGATTTTTGGCCAATTTTTAGAGCAAACTCAAAAGAACTATAAATCTAAACAATTCGTAGTTTTAAAACACTAATTTGATCGTCAAATTAATGTATTTTGCATGCACTCAATCGAGTTCAATCCACAAAAGTCCACGAGAATTACAAGATATATATAAAATCTTCGAAGGAATTAGATATAATTCTCTATCACTCATTATTGAACTGTAATGAGTCGGATCGAAAACCTTCAATCTCCAAAAAGTGTTGGACGAAGTAGACTTCCTCTTTTTTTTTTAATATAAATAACAGAATTTTCCATTTAGAAAACAAGCAGAGAAAGAAATTAACAAAATGAATATTCTATGTAGGAAAAATATTAATGAAGTTAATACTGGTTTGAAAACTATTTATTTTGTTAAATATCATTAAAAGACTACAGAAGAATTCGTTAAGAGAAAAACAAAAATACAAACTAAATATACCTGTATTAGATGGGAAAGTGCATGGGCTTCCACCTCCAGCCAAGACATATCCAAGGGCACAGTCGATGTTTAAAACCTGATTTTAGCCTACAAAAATTTTATATCTATATGTACAAATAATAAAATCTTCAAACTGAAAACTTGTAAAATCTATAAAGAAATCTAACCATTAAGTTAATAAAAATTAAAAATCATATGACTTAATAGTTTTTTTCAAACTTTAATAAAATTTAAGATTCAAATCAGTATGCTATATATATATATATATATGTATGTATGCATGCATGTGTGTGTATATATACATGTATTATGTATCTGTGTGTGTGTGTAAGTGGAAAGCTAAACTAAGCGTTAGCTTTTAAACACTAACAAATACCTGGCTGAAAATCATCGAATTGGCATGGATCCTACTCCAATTTCTTGAATGTTCGTGTTGTTTGGCTTCTAAGCTTTCGAACTTTCTTTCTTAACAACAAAGGGAACGCTCAGGCGCTCCGAATATAGATCAAAGAAAGTCAACAGATCTTTCATATCCGATTAGGCTCCGCAAGCGTGTATACAGCTGCATTCCTTTTGTCGCATTTTAATTCGAAGTTACGAACTATCCGAAATCCGACTTTACAATTATTATTCAAATTTCAAGTTGTAGTTTAAAATTTCCTTCCCGAGTGGACTGGTTCACACATTGACTTTTGACGAGAGGCTATTATTTGTGAGATCTTGCAAAGTAGTTGGACCGTATATGGGTATATATATTAAGGTTTATTCCTAATTGTAGTTGGGTTAGTTGGGAGTAAACATATATTGTCGTGATCTGAAAGTTAATAAGTTAATTTTATCACATATTTGTGTAATGATAAGTTCTTATTGCGGTTGGATAACTATTATAGTAGTAATTTAGTAAACACATGTTGTTTTGTAATTTGAAAATTAACAAGTTGATTTTATATCATACCTTTATTATTTTTGTCAAAGTTATTATTTTAAAATCATATTTATCAAATATTATTGAGGTCTTGTTAAATATTAAGGTTGGATAGCTGCTACAATACTAAATTTTTTGGTAAATACTAATGGTTGTCATTTTAAAACTAAGTTGATTTAATAGAGTTGGACTATTGGCACCCTCTCATTTATCTTATAGAACGTCTGTTATATTATAATTATATTTAAGGATAAATATAAATATGATTAACCCCATTTATATTTTCTTTCTCTCTTCAGTTTTATTTTACTTGCACAATATAAATTTTTTTATTATCATTAAAATAATCCAAATTTAAGAAGTAATCCTCGAAGCAAAAATAATATTCTTGTAATATACATAGCAACAAAATTAGGATACAACATAGTGGGAAAATAAATTAAATTAAATTTTATCTTACTACAAATAATTTTTTGAAGATTTTCAAACTAATTGTTGCACCCAAAGTTTATTGGTACGAAAAAATTTTATCATACCCATAAAATATTCATTATTTTCTAAGATTTTTCTTACTTTCTCTTTTAGGCATTTTTCTTTGGAAATTAAATAATAAAGAAAGTTTGAAGAGAGGAATATAACTATTAAGAATAAAAGAATGAGAAGTTATTACAAATTGTAAGTTTTATGCATGAAAAGAGTGTTTATTCAGAAAAATGATATTTTTGTCATTAAATGGAATATGATTGAAAAGGGGTTCAAGAAGATTTTGGAGGGGTGCTAATAGTCCGACTCTTTAATTTATCACTTAGACAGTGAAATACCTATAATATCTTCATTATTTTATCACAATTATTATTTAATGTCATATTTACTATATATTATTAACTTTTATTTTACAGTTATAATATTTTTCATAGCAGTTTTAGTTTAAAAGTTACAACACCTTAATACCAAACAAGACCTAACTTTTATTTTGTAGTTATAACTCTTATGACACATCATCTCAATAAGACAATAACAAATAGGGTCTTACGTTAATATTTGATAAAAATTTAAATACTAGTAAACGTAAATGTAGATATTAGAGAACAAGAAAGCCACAAAAGATCACACCAAGAATGAAAAGAGTGCTGCATCATATAACTCAAATTTAGAGTTGACAAAACAGGTCATCGATCGTATTTGTGTCGTGTCAGCATTATGTCCTGTCAAATTTAAGTTGACTCAAAGATGACTCATTTAATAATCATGTCAAAATACTAAGACCCATACTCGACAAAAAAAATAAACAAATTACTCAATAACCTATTAAATATAATATATTTAACAAAATTTACATCAAATATTTGTATATTGTATGTATGTGTGGTGTGTGTGTGTGTTTGTATACATGTTAGAAGACATGTATATTTTATAATATCAATATATAATATTATTTACATATATATAAATAAAACTTCAATAGTGTAAATGTGGAATAATTTTGTAGATATGTTGAAGTTCTCAATCTATATAAAATTTTATAAATGAAATAATATGCATATGTTCATCCTTGGCCAAAAAAAAAAGAAAAAAGAAAAACAGAGAAATATGTTCAATATTTGAGTTTTGATAACAAGAATCTATAAATTAATTTAGAATAGAAAAATAATCGTATCATTGATAGGGCAAATGGGTTAAAAATTGTGTTGACTTGAACTCGACCAATTTAATAATTACGTCAAATTTAACGATCTATACTTATTTATTTGTGTTGTGTTTATATCGGGTAATCAAATCATATTTTATTACTTATTTAAAGAGTTACATCAGCATTTAAGAATCCAGAAGACACTCCAATTAAGATTCTTCAAATAAGAAATGATTATCTCTCTTCAATTTTATAGAGTTGCTTTATCATTTTTCAATTCATATTTTATTGTTTTTCAGTAGGGAGAGAGAGAGAGAAGTGTTTTAATTACCATTTATTTTTTCTTTGAAAAAATAGTTATTTGATTAAAGTTATGTTAACTTATTTCCATTTGAAGTCTTTTGGAAAATAATTTTTTTTTTCACTCTTTTATTTATCACATAGATAAGCAAATAAATATTTAAAGAGTAAAATTTATAGAGTTGCATTGTAAACTTTGTAGCGTCGTGTCACCACTCGGATTTGCCAATCAAATTTGGCTTACGACAAGCCACTCAAAATGGCGTGTTAGATAGGGGTGGGCAAATTCGGATCCGGATCGGATTCGGGTTAATCCGATCGGATTTTGGATTGTTTGGATTGGTAAAAAAGTTATCCGAATACAATTCGAACTCAAAACCGATCCAATCCGATCCGAATTGTTCAGATCAGATGAATAATTCAGATTCAGTTCGGTAATATCATATTGAAATTGGATTCAGATTTGCTCAAATAAATCAAATGAATTTAGGTCACTTTCAAGTTGAAATGAAAAATTGAAATCACAGAAATAAGAAAAAATGCAGCAAGGCAGCAAATGGGGAAAAGAAATGCAAAAAATCAAAAAGTCAAAAGACTAAAACCTCTACAAGTTTTTGAATGTCTTAAGTATTTATTCTTAAAAATTCAGCATCTCACAAGCTTTGATGAATCTGACTCCATTGGAAACCCATTCAATAAATAAAAAAATGCGGTGGCTAGGTTTGGACTTTAACTTCTGCTTGCGGCTTCAGCTACTACCATAGTGAAATTGAAACCTCATCTTGAGCTCAAACCAAAACCTTATCTTGAATCTAACCAAACGAAGCCAATGCCACTCTTTCTTTCACCTTCTTCTCTGCTCTTTCCTTCATCCACGACAAAATCAAAGCCCCGCCACTTCACATTCAATATACAAGCGTCATCATCAAGTTCTCCCAAGCAACTCTCTCTCAACAAAAAACTAGAATAAAAGATAGAGTCATTGTGAAATTGAAACCTTATCTTGAACGCGAACCCAGCCACAGTGAAATTGAAACCCGTGCAGCTCATACACGACTTGAGACTTGACAACTAGCCGGCTTTTTCTCAAAAAGATTGGCTGGGTTTGTGCGGCTACAAGTGCTTCTCCTATTCTTTGGCTGGGTTTGTGTGGCTGCAGCCTTCAACTGCTTCTTTCTTTTTGGCTGGGTTCATGCGATTGCAGCCTGTAACTGCTTCTTCGATTCTTTCTACTCTAATTTGGGATTTTAAGGATTTAGGGCTGCCTTTCAAATTTTATTTTTTATTTGAAATTCAGTTATATATATTTATTAATTGAAAATGCCCTTCTTTTGTTGTTTTAAAATTATTTGTTTGGTTTTATTTAACTTAACTTTCATAGTTTCTTCTCGATAAACTAGAATTGATTTGGTAACTAAATAGTTTAACTTCAATCAGGGAACAACTCGGATTGCAAAGTTTTCAATCGGATTGCAAAGTTTTCACCCGATCAGATTTAGAAGTCAATCTGAATCCAATCTGAACAAGTTAGGATTAGTTCGGATCGAATCGGATTGATCCAAATCCAATCCGATGCCCACCCCTATTACTGTTAGAGCACGAATGGTTATTTCACGCAGCATCGACGTTGAATGCAATAAAGGACACCTAGAAAGTGCAAAATTTATGGATAACACGTCCAAGACTTTCTGGAACATGTCAACACCCCTTTACACTGCTTAATAATAAACTGTTTATAAACAAAGTTACTCAAAGTTTTTGTGCCCTTTATGATTTGATGAGTTTCATTTAAGCCTCATACAACATATTACTTATTATTTATATTATTCATCGTATAAATTTTAGTGTAGTTTTGTGTGCATTCATACAACATTGAAATTTAAATATTTTCATTAAAAACTTTAAAATAAATAAATTGAAATGTAAAGAAAAAATAAACAGAAACCCTATTCTTGAATAAAAAAAAATGAATATCAAATTAATCGTGGTACTCATTCTTGATTCTAATGAGAAGGGCTTTTGAGGGCTCCATTCTTATTGGACATACAATTCAATGTTACTGATTAATAAATTCAGAATTAGTATTAATGCACATCGTATATTCAGGGATTTTAACTTACAAACTCGAGCACAACGCAAATTATCTAATAACGTGTGCAAAGATATCTTGAACAATATTAGTAATATCTAGCCTTGAGGCACTAAACCGAGTAATTTTCTAATATATATATATATAGATATGAATATAGATATAGATATTTTGAGTGGTGACTCATCCTTAAAATCCTGGGAAGGAGCTTAAAAAAAGAAAAAGAAAATTCCATTCACCACACGGGGTAGAGATGCAATTCAAGTATTCAGGGTATCAAATATGAACACTCTCATCATTGTTTGAATGCCATGAAAGTCAAATTAGTGAAATATTGACTTGAGAATCATCATCAAGATGATGATCATCAGGTTTCACTTGATTGGCCTTTGAATTGCTGGCTTGATGCATCTTCCCGGGATTCGGTTGATCGCCACTTTCGGAAAAAAGATTGGACTCTTAACAATTGGTTCGGCCTAACTCTGAAGGCAATTCATCATTTCTACATTGTTTCGAAAATTAAAAATAAAAATTATAGGATTTTTTAAGAGAGAAAGACGAGCTATGTGCTCTAGCTTGTTTGTGCGGGGGTGGTCTTGGTGATTGTTGAAGTGGGGATTGAAAATGTGATTTCCTTCTTAATTTTAATTTAACACATTTTTGTCATTGTATATATTGGGAAGAAAAACAAAACAACAAAACAAATTGATGCTTCAATCGCTTACTTTTTGTGTGCCTCTTATAAAAGGGTAACGCTATAATTAATTTAGTTTTAATTCATAGGCAGTTAGGCATATTAGCTCATTAACAACTTTCTTATCATGCCCCTACTCCATCCAACTTGTTTGTCATAAAATCCAACTTGTTTCTCATAAAGATAAGAAACAATCCTACCCGTTTGGCGCGTGGCATTTGCTGAGAATACAAAATTTTATGCCTTGGTTCTTTGGCCTTATTTGAAAGAGTAATGATATAACCACAAACTCTTGTATAAATTTATTTTGTACTAACTGATGTGGTACGATAAAATTAATTAAATTAAATATTTCTTGACCCACATGATTTATTTTTATTATTTTATATTTTCATTCAACTAATGAATTAATGTTACATCAGTTTGTACAAAATAAATTTATACAAGAATTTATGACTGTATCATCATTCTATTTAAAATACAGCCCTTTAGATAACCGTAACTTAAAAAGTATAACATTGTAATATTTAATAAATATTATAATATTTAATAAATACTATTTATCATATCTTGAAAGTTAAATTAATTTAGTTTTAAACTTGTGTGATAAAAAACATTGTTTGGCGCGTGGCATTTGCTAAGAATACAAGATTTTATAACTTGGTTCTTTGGCCTTGATGAAAAAAACATATTATATCATTATTAATTTTATTAAAATTATTATTTGATAACAACTATTTATACTTATCTAGACAGTTAAATTTTTATTTTTAAACTATATTTTTATCATAAAAACTATATCTTAAATATCATTATTAATTTTATTAAAATTATTATTTAAGAATTATACTTACTAGACACTTAATTTTTATTTTATAATTATACTTTTTTTCAAAATAACTATAGCTTAAAAGTTAAATTACCTCAATACCAAAATAGGCGTTAATTCTTATCTCACCCCACCAGCATATCTCCTTCTAAAACTCAGGAATACAAGTGGAATCCTGTTGCATCCCATTCCAGGTTAAATTCTGATGCTGGCCATAATCAATTAATCAGGAATCATCATGTTGCTATTAAGTGTTATATCACTGGTTCCCTAGGCGTTAAAACTTGTATTATTTCAACTATCCAACTTATAAACAACACAGTTACAAGGGGGATTAACCAACGAATGCAACCAATTTCCCCTTTTACCTCTTATCTTACAATTTTTTTAATTTTTTTTTTTTGGGTAAATAACAGTTATTATGTTACAAATCAAAATTGCAGTGGGGTTGCAAAGACCACGGCTACTTTCTCTCACATTCTCAATTAATGCGAGCTCAATTAGAGCCGAACTACTCAGCTTTTAAGCAATTAAAAAGGACTTACCTGGGCTTTCACATCTTCATTTCCCAACAATCTCAGCTGGCTGCCTCACCAAATTCTCCATTTGGAACGAATTCATGGTCCGGTACCAGCAAAAGTATAAATCAATTCTCCGACAGCTCTTCATAATGATGCATTTGAGCATGCAGTGGAATGTGGCATATCATTTGAATGAAGTTTCAAGGGGGGCAATCATTCACAGCAGCATGGTGATAAGAATGCAGCAATAATGCTGAATAATTTCACTAGATGGTGTGCTGCTGCCGCCGCACTTTATCAAAGTGTAGTCCTTATCAAGGTTTCTGCGAACCATATAGAGGATGATCTGGGCTGCTCTTATGTAAACCAATTAATAGGGAATAACATAAGGAAGAGCACAAACATCAGCCGACTCAATCCTCATTGCTTCTGCCCAAACTTGTGGCATCTCGTCATTCCCTGAATATCCCAACTTGGGAGTCTGAGAGTGAGAATCACTGCTCTGAAATAGCCATTCCTGGTCATCAAAACTGGAACAATCTTCCATTTTGGGAACCAAAAGAATCTGACTTAGGTATTTGGTATCTGGATGGGGTGGTTTAACAGGTACCTCAGCAATTTGATCAGTTTGTACACCTGTAACCCGAGGCTTAGCTGTGTTAACAGACAATGGCTGAGATACAATTACACCATTCAGCTTACACTCTTTCTTATCTGCCTTGAAATTATGAGCCGCCCCACCTTTATCTGAAGTAAAGGGGGCAGCAGTTTGGAAAGGTTCCAAAATCCTTCCATTTCCAGGTAATGAATGAGAAGATGAAGTAGGTCTTGGCAACTTATTAATCTCCATCAATGAATCAGACATGGAAGCTGGTTCTGCCAACTTATTGCCCACAGTAATAGAATGTGACGATGCAGTTCGTTTCTGCAGCTTACTGGGCTTTATGTCATTAGCTGTGACAAGTATAGTTAAGCAGAGACTTGGTTAAGAAGAATGATCAGTTAGAAGAACATCACAAAATTGATAACTAATTGCATTAGAAAAATGCAGCTCAATTTCTTCCAATTTCAAGCACAGATTTCCAAGATCATGAAAAAAATAGTGTCAGTGTGTTATTCGCACAATCAAATCCTTCTTATTCAAAGCATTTTTCTTCTTTTTTGTGGCTGTGTGTGGAAGTGTATGTGTGGATTGTGGCACAACGAAATAGTAAAGAGGGAAGCTGCAGATGGTTCATTTTATAAAGGAACTCACCATGACAATATCCATTTGTCTCCAACTCCTTCCTTTTCCTGAGATTTCCCTCACTAATAGCATTCTTACTGCCATCTTTGGGGAGTTGTAATGCCTTCGTATTATGAGTAGCTATGTGGTCATCCTTGTTGATCTGTTTTAATTTATCCTTCTCTATGTTTTTATGTTCACTTTTCGTCTTCGCTTTCTCCTTTTTCTTCTCTTCATCCTTCCCTTGTTCATTTTTCTCTTTATTGTTGTATTTGCTTTTATCCCCATGCTTATCATCTCCTTCTGTCTGTTTGGTCCTTTGTTTTCCTTGAACTTTTGATTGTACAGTAAGTTTCCGAAACATATCATTTCCACTAAATCTCGCTTCATCTCCAACACCTCTCTCATCCCTCTTCTTTTCCTTCCCTTCATCCAAACTGCCAGTGGACCTGGCCACCGATTTGACCATTTCCTCATCCCTTCTTCGATCTGTACCAGCAAATTTATCAACCAAGTGACTCTCAATTCCTCTGTGTTCATCTCCAACCCGCCTTCCAAATTCCTGCACAATTTTAGAATCCTTGGCATCTCCAGCCAGATAACTGTTCTGATTGTACTCTCTGCTATAACCTGAAAATTGAATGGGAACTTTCTTCTCACCAGAGTTACTGTTTCTATCTTTATCCTTCTCCTTTGGAACAAATTTTCCTCCATTGTGACTTTCTGATTTTCCAGGCAATTTTTTCTCATTTGGGGTTTTCTCTGCATCATGACCCTCAGATTTCCCAGGAAGTCTCTTCTCATCTGATCCAGTATTTTTTTCTTTATCTTTATCCCTGTCCTTATCCTTCTTTTTCTCCCTGTGTTTTTCCTTTTTGTCTTTCTTTTCCCTGTGTTTTTCATCACTTCCATCTTTATCCTTTTTCTCTTTACTTTCTCTCTTCTCCTTGTCCTTCTTCTCCTTCCTATGCTTCTTCTCTCTCTGCTTCTCCTGAAAATCATGAAAAAAGGTTAAGTACATTCATTCACCCTAAAAAATAAACCAGTAGTGTTTATGGAAGTAAGATAAAATCTATTAAACAGAAATCAATTTTCAAAAGATACTCTTCAGTTTCTTGCAAGAAAAATTAATATAAGCAAGCTAATTCCTCACTGAGCTGAGGTTAAAATAGTTTTAAAGCTTTGTGGCATGCAGAATAGGAGACCGACTAATTACTTCATCTGTAACAGTATTTCAAACTACAGAACGAGCTATCAGCAGTAGATAAAGCATTTCAAATGATTTTAAGAATGAGAGAGGAAGTGGTGTCTCGCGAAATTTCTACAGCGAACATCAGGAAGTAGCACAAGCATAGAAAGAATAAAATATAAATGAGAACTCCAACTCCATAAAGTTAAGGCCAGGGAAGCTCAACACGACAACAAATTTTAATCATCCCCTGCTCTTCCAGACAAATGCCGAACCATTCCTTTCTTCTAAAAACCCCATAAAGCAATACCCCCAGAAAATTATGATAGCATTATTCAAATTATTCCTAGCACTTAAATGAAGTTATAAACAGTTTAATTCAGAGATTCAGATTTACACAAAACCACGGAACGGGCCAGAAACCCCATTCCGCATTTATAAGCTGAATCTCCATTGTCATCCACCAAATGAGATTTCACTTCACAGTACAATAAGAAACAAACAAGACAACTAACATTTAAATATGACACCCATATAGGCAGTGATATTGCCTTTGTATAGAGAGTACCTGCTACCATCTTCCAATCCATTGGTCAAACCAAGCATAAAAAAATTGGTGAGGTGTCACATATCAGCCATAGTACTGACTACCTAATACAATTAGAGACAAGCTGCGTAACTACTGCAGGAGTCCATGAAATAAAACAAATAATTAACATGCCAACACCAAAAACATCGCTTTTCCTCCAATCGAGATCCAATCTCGAAACAAGCTTACACCATCTCAGGGCACACCTAGTGTCAGAAATATTTCCTAACAATGGGATCTTATCAAGCGAACATATACTTGGAATGCAAATCTGATGCTTCACAATATGGAAAAATTTGACAGCTGTATCCATAAC
This sequence comes from Atalantia buxifolia, assembly GCA_030444775.1. Taxonomy (NCBI): domain Eukaryota; kingdom Viridiplantae; phylum Streptophyta; class Magnoliopsida; order Sapindales; family Rutaceae; genus Atalantia; species Atalantia buxifolia. Next base: position 14,805,487 of record CM059839.1, read on the forward strand.
TAAGAAGAGTTTTCATTCTGAATTCAAGAAGAGGCAAGGCTCAAGAAAGTAAAGTTTACTGAATATATTAATCTAATTCTGAAAAGACTAAACGGACAAGTACCTACAATTCTATGCTTATAACTTGTTACATTGGTGCAAATTACTTCAACATTCCTATGTGCCAGTTACAATACTCTTAACAGTCCAATAACAAATTATTCATGTGAGTCAGATCAACACAATTCATCCCTCAATATTATTTGCTCATAAAAATAAAAAATAAAAAATTAAATATAAATATAAAAAAGAATTTTACATATTCATCTGTCAATATATAAGTACTGAACCACAAAGGTATACATGTCATTTTCAGTCTTGTTCCAAGCACATTCCATACATTCACTATTAGTCAAAAGTCAACCACAATAATTGGTCGTTGGCCCGAAGGTGGCCAAGTTGAAAGTCAGTTACAGTCACAGTCAAGTTAGAATTCTGACCATTTTACATTCATTATTTAATTTAATTTTCACAGTTTTAATGAATGCTCAGAATTTTACCACTAGACTAATTTTCTCAAACTAAATACATAGAAAGACAAGATATTGATGCCAAACGTAAGCTTTAACCAAGAGAAGAAGGAACCTAACACTATATCCATAGCAAAAAAATGGAAAAGAAAGAAAAGAAAAGAAAAATAAAATAACATGATGAAAAATTGTTTTAAAACTCAATCATAATTATACTTCATCATGTCAGAAAATTTCTGATAAACCAGTTCCTGGCACACAAACATCTCTTCGGGTATCAGCGACGACAGATCTTAAAGATTGTTCTTTTTACTTCATACACCTTAACTGCGAGGGGGTTTAGAGTTAATTTCTTATAGATTCTTTTTGGATAAGAAAAACAGGAAAAAGATGGTTTCTTTGAGGTGGTTGCTCAATGGTTTTCTGTAGATCTTTTCCCTTCCCTTTCCCTCTCTTCTTTATTAACACAAGGAGACCAGTTCATCATTGTGAATATTATCTTTCCTCTTTAATGTACTTATTTCTTCTTAAACATAAAAAGTTTACTAAAAGACAAGTGATAATCATCATATCCTGTCTGACACAACAGGAACCATACAAAACAGTTTTCCAATAATGCATAAAAACTAGTATAACTTTCAAATTTCTTTTTAATAAAATTTACAATTTCCAGATACTCCAGGCCACAAAAAAGTATAAAAAGAGATTGCTTGAATCCCAAGAACTATGAAGATCTAAAGAAAAAGAATTTTCAAAATAAAGTGCTTCAATGGGAAACTGAAGGAACTATTTTCATATGTTTTTCATTTAGTTCAGAAGTCAAAATAAAAAGGAGAATGTTTCACAGGGAATAGACTGTAATAGCAGCACAAACTCCAACTAACAAAAAGTATCTAAGATTTGCCACAAACTTCAAGACTGTGACCTGAGACATGAATCCAACCTACTAAAACGAAAGTTCTATTTGAAGGAGAGAATATGTCTACTAATGCCAAATTAATATTAAAACATAACAGCAAGATTTAAGAAACCAAGAGCAAAACTGCACCAGCACAATTTTTCATAACCATAAATAGTCCAACGTAGCATGAAATTGACAAGACAGTTACAGCCATCACCGAACTTATTCTAAATAGGCACATATACCAATATTTTCAACTACCATTGCCATCTAACTGACAATCAATATGTGATACAATGAACAAACTTCTAGGACCTATGTAGATATTGCTTTTTCTCTTCCTCCTTTTGCATTTTGATACATAGAACTCCCTTGACAAAATCCTAAACTGGAAACTACCACCTACAACCTTGGCATGGCAATCACTAAGATTATCATAAACTGCTCATACCATCAGCTGGTATTTCTAAAATTTTGAGCACCCTAGGGTTTTCTAATATTTGACAAGTCACATACCTTTGTAATCCGCAAATGCATTCACTAGTATGTATACAAGCTATATTGATTGAAAATAATCAATTAAAAGCTATGTGAAGAAGCTTAGCCTCTTGGGGTCAAAAGTGCTTGTATGGTAGTAAGGTGTATAGTTTTCAAAGCTAATATCCCCCATCTAAATTTAAAAGTTTCATTATTTTCTATTTTAATTAAACATTTGTTATATGAAACTGCATGAAAATTAATATTTAAAAAATGGATTTTATGGAAATGGGCAAGCTGTCCACAGAAAACCAAAGAAATAAAACAAAAATGTTTGTCAGAGGCTCCAAATAAAAATTAACCACCACAGCAAGGCCAAAACAAGGGCGAACACAATTATAGCAGGAAAAAGGTTACGGTAATATTTTTCTACAAAGGCAAAGGTAACCATTCCAAGTTTCTAGATGCATAATTTCTATCAATATCCAGAAATAAATAACATAGGAGTCCGTTTTTCTTACTCTATTTCCCTGTATGTGCTTGTATCAGTAGCTAATTCTTATTGAAGGAAATCCATAAACATTTACCAATAGCAGCAAGTTTTGCTTAATGAAGCAGAAAAAGGTGATGTCTTCAGTTGATTCCAGAAATCGCCAGACACATAATTGAGAAATTAACACAATTCAACACATGACCTAGTAGGCAGAATATTTTAGTCTACAGCAAATGAAAAGAAGGTCCTCTACTTTTCAAAACTAAGATGGTGGGAGAACTAGTATTGACGATGATTCATTGTTTGTGAAGGTGAATCAATTAACATAAAAATATAAATGAAAAGGTTACAGATGACTACGTAAGGGTCTTTACATAGCTTAAAGAAAGAGAGATTGAATTTGCCTGTGCTAGAGTAAACTTATGGCCTTTCTTTAAATCAATTTGTCAAACAGATTTTTACGGGCGCTCACAAACCACAGAGACCTTAATTCAGTATGTAATAAGAAGATACTGTAAATCAATAGCGAAAAATATGTCAGGTTTATACATGGAAAGGTAATGAATTACTTTACATATAGAAAGAAACAAGACAACGAATTATCTTGTCATGAACAAAAGATTTCTTTAATATTTCCCTCGGCAATTTATGGAGAAACATCCGTAATCCTAGATTCAAATTCTAATGCAGAATTAATTAACAGATCCCATGATGGAATAGCTAAAAAGATGGATAAACAATAAGAGTCATCAATGAATCAATTAAAACGTCCTAAATCCTGACAATCCATATTAGGTAAAAATCCTACTCTGCCCTTTCAATTCATTTATATCTCTAACAGCACTAAAAATTCCAGTTCAACTTCCTTCTTCAAAGCACGGACACTCAAGGACCATTGCATTTATACATACAGAGCAAATCCCCCCCCCCCCAATAGGAAACAGCATGCAGAGCAAATCAATTAATTCAATAAATTATAAAAAGTCATTCATTTTCATCAATATAGTACTTTGATGACCATGTTCTGCAACAGAAAATTATGTAATGCATGAAATGTAACCCATCAGAATGGAAGCAAAAGAATAGACTAACAGCGGCCATTTTAGTCCACTGAAAGGTAGGAATGTGATTTGTTCCATGATCTTATTGATTGGTGATGCCAACTATACAATCTGAGTAAATTAAGAATGAGAAAAGTGGATTAACCTTTTTCAATAAGTCAGGATCGCCAGTCCTAGCCTTCTTTTCATATCCTGGTGGTGGGAATGGAAAGCAACGCGACATTGCACAGAATGCCAGAATACAGAAAGCAAATATCTTTGATAAACGAAAAAGCTTGAATTACTTTCCAATAGCACTGTTCCAAGAAAGGAACGAACCAGTAACTATGCTCCTGTCCATGCACCATGTCCCCACATTTATTTCCAGCTTCAATAATCCTCCATAAGCTCTCTGTGGTTGGACCAACAGCTACAAATTTCAAATGCCACCAACCTTTAGACTCCTTTACATCAAAGGTACACACAAGTCAAGCAGTTTTCACTGGAAATAACTTCAAAATATAAACGCTCACCGAAGTACCACTTAATCAATCCTAATACTAAAAACCACACTACACTAGTTCAAGAAAATGCACAGTTCCAATGATAGATCAAAAGTTTTTCTTCAGTCAAGAAAATTGTTCAATCTATGTCAATCCAAATGGTTTCTTGAGAATCAAAATCATTCCACTACTGTCTAATCTTCTCCGTTGCCTTCTTAGCCAATAAAGAACCATCACGTCCTCCCGGCCAAATAACAAAAGCATCCCCTAGTGAAGATCAGCACACAAAAAAATGCCAAAAGGCTAGATACCCAATTGGCAGAAATAGCTAAAGTTTCCGAGTTCTTGATCACAGTCTACACAATTCAATACATGCAATCCTCTTCCATGAGCAAACCAAATAATGAACAATCACCATTAACCTACAGCAACTTCAAACACTTAAAAAGAACCAATCCCAGAACAGTCAAATCCACAGCTCCAATCTCTCCAAAGATCACAGCTCATGCCCATTCTATGTGATCCCAAGCCCTAATCAGTCAAAATTTTACCAAATTGGACAAGTTCCTGATTATGATCCAATGAAACCCTAATAACATTCACCAAAACAGAAACTTGCTAAGCAAACATCCAGTAGCCAATAAAAACACCAGTGATATAATTTTAAAATACAAACTTTAAGAAGCTTAAAAAAACCAAATGGAATAATAAAACTTGTTCTTTTATTACCTAAGACTAAAAATGGGTATCGGATTCAAAGTCATAAATGTGAAAAAAAAAAATTAGCTAAAAAAGGGTCAAATTGAAGTGAACAAAAAGAAAAAGGAAGTGAAGGTAAAAAAATGGTGAAGTGAGAATACCTTGTCCGCTACAAAAGAGGGGAAAATTTTTTGTAGAAGGACAAGATCTCTATCTCTGATATTTTAAGAATTGAAGGAATGATTATTAACGAATGAACGATTAACGAACAACAAGCAGAGTGAGTGAGTTTGTTTATGTGCGTGTTGCTGAAAATTGTTTTTTCCGTTTTCAATGTTGCGAATGCTATCTGTATGTTTTCTGTTTTTTTGATTTTCAGAGAAACAGCGAGCGAGCAAGAGAGAAACAGAGAGAGCTTCTGAGTGGGCTTTTGTTTATGTTACGGGAGTTGCACGCGACGCGAGAGAGAATGATAAGAGGAAAGGGTAAAAGGGTAATTGGGAAGCCAAAGCCCAAATTAATGAAATGAATCTTTTCTTTTATCTCTTCTACAAATTGGTACGACATAAATTAATTAATTAATTAAAAATATAAAATAATAAAATTAAATTTTAAAGTATTTGATCTAATTAATTTAGTCATATAATATTAATTTATATAAAATAAATTTATATAAAAATTTATATTTTTATTAATTATTTATACATAAAAATTAAAGAAAATAAATTTACATATAACCATTGAAAAGACTGTAACCCTCGAAGTTATAATTAAGATACGGATAAATTTAAAAAACTTTTGATTATTTTATCTTACTAATTAGGAGTTAGTAATGAATCTTTTAAGAAAATGTCAATTAAAAAATATTTAATTGAATGAAGATTTTTTTTTTTTGTTAATAATAGAACTATAAGTTATCCAACAAAATAAAACTATAGGAAAAATTATTATCCTGTCACGGATTGAGGAGTTTAAAGTGATTGAAATATAACAGAAATTAAAATTATACGATGAAGCTTCATTAGTTCTGTGACTGAACGTATGGACATGAGCAATTCGTTTTGTTATACAACAACCAATGGAAAAAGAATGATAAAAATCATTATTCACAAAGTTTATTAAAACGCGCCGTTGAGCGCGTGAATCACAAAATGCAGTATTAGAAAAAGGAGTTTTAAACTGAGAAGCCATTTGCCAAAGCGCACAGCACATGTGGGTAGGTTCTCTGGCCATCTCACAGCAAGAACAGAATAGCCACGTGGCACCACCCCATTCCTACCAGGGCCTCCATACACGTGTCGTGTTGCCACTTCGCCTGAAGGTTCGACAGGAAGAAATTGAAAATTCCATGTGTGGGTTGTGCTTTGCGATTGATGCGCCCAATTTGCAAAAAAGAGGGCTTTTTCCATGAGAAGAGAGCATGGTGTCTCATTTTGTTTCAAAAAATGCACACGCCAATTATTGTTTTTGCGTGTTTTGCTCAGTTTGGCTTACACTTTATCCCAGGCTAAGAAGCCATATAATTAACATATTTTTCATATCTTTTCACTTGCATATGTACAACCAACATGCCTTGTTTTGCAGGTTTACGATTGTACTCGTCACAACGCTGTGATGTTAATCTAATGGTTACAAATGAATCAATCTAGCGGCTATACCAACTTCTAGTACTATTACATGACCATTGTCTATTCATTATATATGATCTTGCTAAGTCCATATTATTACTGCCACCAGAGAGCTTCATCTTACTCGTCACAAACTCAGAATGCTGCCGCTGACCTCATTGAGGCATCCATCGAACACTAATTCACCTTCATCACCCAAGCTCAGCTGTCTTCCTACACTTGTTTCTACGAGATTCAAATGTCACTTGTGGCAGTGCCTTGGTTATAACATCAGCAACTTGCCTTCTGCTTAGGACATATTTGAGCATCATCTCAGCCTTGCTGATCTTTTTCTCTGACAAAGTGCACATCTATCTCAATTGCTTTGTTCTTCTATAGAATACTACTAGATCATCTACTAGAGCTGTGGCACTTAGATTCTGACACATTATGCCTAGCTTTCATTCCAATTGTAGACTTGATTCTTTTATCAATGACAGTTTTTATACTAATTCTATTGTTGTGTTGGGTAGAGCTTTGTATATTCAGCCTCTATGCTTGACTTGGAGATTATCTTTTGATTCTTAGTACTCTGACACCAGATCACCAACCAAATAGATATGTATCCTCCATGCAGAGTCTATAGTCCTTTATCAGCTCACCAGCTAGCATCAGTAAGTATTTCTATCTTCAATTTTCTTCCTAGCGTATTCAAAAAAAAAAAGGAAAAAAAAAACATAGTTGGAAGTTTCTTCTAGATTTCTTAGAATTCTTTTGCACAATTGACACTGCATCTCCTTTTGATCTTCCAAGTATTGGCTAAGCTTATTCACATTGAATGCACGAGAGCTCTGGTCTTGTGATTGTAGCATACTGCAATGCACCAACCACACTTCTGTGTAAGGTCTTAACTTCCCACTTTAATTTCTAGATTCAATCTATATTCGATGACACTTGTGCGCACATAGGTCAAGCTTCCACTGCAATCTCCCATGCTATTATTCAATATTCTTATTACAAAGACGTCCATAAAAAATTATTTACATTCAATTAAATTAACTAAATTAAAATCACTTTCTATACACATCATGAAACCTAATTTATTCTTATTCTTGTCTTCAGTTTAATTTTTATATATAGCTTCAGAAAAAAGAAAAAAATGAGCCGTCAAATTAATTATTCTACTAATATTCATGCATTGATAGATTGTAAAAAGCCTTGGCAGTTGGCTTTAGCACCACAGCCAATTTTTTCAAACCCATCATATAGGGAGCGAAGTGAAGCACCCGTACCCATACTATCCTTATAACTTTACTAAAAGTATAATTATATTCGTATAAATTATAATTTTTCATTTTATTTTCTATACCCAATAAATATAACTGTAATTTTAATGTTTATGCAAACGGTCATTCAACTGTCGTTGACTCGCCGGTAAAATTAAAAGATGAATGATCGTTGACTGCACAGCCGACATCATTGAACTCCGTTTCTCGTTATCTACCCGAGAGTGGCATCATTAGCATCAAAGGATCAGCGGCAATGCTGAAATCACCGGGCAAAGTCGTGGTTGTACTTTATCGCTGTCATCAAACGACGACGATTTATAGTTCATTTATTGCCTGCTGAATCGGGTAGCTCGTGCAACGCCCTCTCTAACGTACATAGTGCCTGAGAGAAGCGGCTAACATAGATGCTGGGGAAGGCGGCGAAGGAGAAGAGTGGATCAGTAAGTGGAGGGGTGTTTGAATGTTTAAAGTGGTGCATCGTAACTTCGTACGGAGCAATTGTGACTTTGGTCGGCAACTCCGACATCTATGCTACTCCTTTCACGCCGATGATGCCAACATCAAAAAGATTACGTGAAAGTTAGATGATATTTGTACGAGTCTTCTCATAGTGCATACAGCCCTGTCAACAGTTTTAAAAAAAAAAAAAATATATATATATATATATGTGTGTGTGTGTATGTATATATAGAACGACTGGTATTTTACCGGTTGTTCATTTAATAATTTTTTAAAAAATTATTTTTAATGCAGAAAAAAGAAAAGAAAAGAAAATAAAATAATTAAGAAAATTTATAAATATTTAACACAAACAATATTTGAGTGAGAAAAGTATTTTTAATTTAAATGAAAGTTAAAAAAAAGTAAAATAATCATGTCCCAACACTTGTGGTTATATCAATATATTAGGTAATATGTCCCTAATTTTGTTTAAACTTTCTCATTAATAGGATCAACACTTATGGTTATACTTTCTCTCTTACGGGTTCATGTATTTCAACTATTATTTCACTGGTTTTGCGTTTAATATTCAATTAACTTGGTAAGATTCCAGTTATTTGGCTTAAATACCCAAATTACTCTTTTTTTAGTTAAATTAATTCCTAATTTTAGTTAAACTTTTTCATTTATAGGTTCACATGTTCAACTTATTAATTCACTAGATTTGTGTTTGATATTCCCACTAAATTCGTTAAATGCCAACATTTTGACTTGAATTCCAAGTAACTTTCATTTCCAGTTGGATCAGTTCCCGATTTTCGTTACACTTTCTCTCTTGTTAGTTCATGTGTTTCAACTAACTATTCCTTTAATTTCATGTTAAATATTTATGTTAACTTGGTGAGTTCCAATTATTTGGGTTAAGTACCAAATTTATTTTTTTTAATTTTATTTTGGTTAAGTAGCTCCCTAATTTTGATTATACTTTCTCGCAATTGGTTTATATGTTTCAACTATTATTTCACTAGTATTGGGTTCAATATTCCAATTAATTTGGTAAAATTCCAATTATTTGCGTTATGTATCAAAATTACTTTTTTCGTTAGATTAGTTACTAATTTTAGTTAAACTTTTTTTTTCATTTTTTTGTTCGTATATTTCAACTTATTAGTCACCAGTTTTGTGTTTGATATTCCTAGAAAATCTATACTAATATTTTGTGTTAAATTCTAAGTAATACTCATTTTCCTAATTTTCGTGAAATAAGTTAAATTCTAATTTAAACTTTTTTTTATTTTTTTGTTCATATGTTTCAACTTATTGTACTTTCTCTCTTATTGGTTCATATGTTTCAGCTAATTATTCCTTCAGTTTTGTATTGAATATTCATTTTAACTTGGTATGATTACAGTTATTTAGGTTAAAGTATCAAATTTATTTTATATAATTTTATTTTGGTTGAGTAGTCCCTAATTTACTTGTATTACTAAAAACGGTAATAAAGTGAATTATGTTTGAACCCTTACTATTTTTACAAATATCAATTTACCACGTAATATTGAAAAAAATTTATTGCAACCCTAAATCTTTTTTAACATTTTGTATCAATTTTTTTTTCTATTGTCATTACTTCATAAGATCTTTTAAACTTGATTGTATGTATACTTGAGCTTTTAATTTTTATACATATTTATTCTCATTTTATCATTTTAATTAATAGTATTTAGTTACAAAATACTTTAACTTACAAAATTGAAACTTGTTGAATCTATTTATGTTGAAACAGCTTTTTTTTTTTTAAAGAATGAGGAGAGTGGCTAGATTTTAAAGAAATGTCACCATGCAACTATTTATATTTATAGTAGAAATAATAGAAATAAAAAAAATGTATACAAAAGTTTTGAAATTAATAAAAAAATATAATAAAAATTTATTGAATACCAAAACTTTCACAAATAAATTTGTTGTGACCATTCAAAATTTAATAATTCATTTTTGTAATTTGGTAAATAATATTTTCATTAAGGCGGTAGTTTTACCCACCTAGATTTTTTATATGAAAATTTTACATAAAAAAGATATATATAAAATTTTTGTGCTGATATAAAATTAATTTTCTACAACTATATTAATATAGATGAGATACATTACTATGTAAATATACTAATAATCAAACTGTGGGTACCAGTTGATTTGGTTGTAAATCATTTGAGTTAAAAAAAAAATAGTTGAGGTTTGAAACCATGGGAGTAAATTTAGTTGTTGTTAAGCCTAAATTAAAAAAATTAAACTCAAATTTAATTTCTCTTACCACTAGAATAAAATTATATACATTAAATTTAGTAAGAAGTACAATGAAAACATATTTAATGCCTCATAAGATTATAACAAGCTCAAGATGCATAAATAAAAATAGATTCATAAGACTATATTTATCTCCAATAGGATAGAAAGTTTCAAAAGTAAATTTAGTCAAATATATTGCTTAATATGAAAATGGATATATAATTTTATTATTTTTAGTTGTCATGTAAATTAACTTAATTTTTAAAAAATATAAATATAAATGAGATTGAACAAATTTTGTAATAATTGCACATCATTCAGTATACGAATCACATAAACATCTAATGAGTGCAATATTACTCAAACAATTTGATTTAATTTATAAATTTAATTGTCGTGCTTAAATTATATATCCGTAAGTATAATATAATATAACATTATTCAATATTAGTTGCATTCAAATTGTAATCATCCATTTTATGTATCATTATGAATTTGATTAATGTTTAATGAAAAACTATTATAGCAGAAAAGATTAAATAAAGTAGCTAATTTCACATGAGTTTGTGTGAATTAATTTGCATAAGAGATTATTTGTGAGTTTTATTCAAAAATATCAAATATTAGATGCTTTATATTTTTCTAACATATGACTATTTTTCTAGAGGGTATACATAAAACATATTAATATTAGCCACTAATGATAACAACAAAATTTGAGGGGTAATTACGATGTTTGAAATGATAATTTTTCGATAATTGGATAAAAATTACCCTCATTTTAGTAGGTAGGACTTAAGTCTCTATGTGTATTGTCAGATATTGGGCGAATATTTAGAAATAAATCGGTTTCATTATATGTTTAGATACTGAGATTGTAATGCAATTGAAAGTTGATTAAATTGTTCTGATTGTTTTTTAAGCAAAATATCATTGCATTTATAGCATTATATAAAAAATAGTTTAGTTAATATATAATTTATTTTCATTTATTATATTTAAATATTATTCTCATTTGTACATAAATTACATTTTTTAAAGCAAAATATCATTAAATTTATAACGTAATATTAGGAAAATAATGTAATTATTTTAATTTAAATATATTAGTCTAATGGATTTTATTTAATTATTTTTTTCATTAGTACATAAGTTATATACATCAACTATATTTTTCATGAATTAAAAAAGAAGTATTTTTTTTAGATGGGGGGTCTTCGATAGTTTACTAGTTGTGAATTGATTGTCTTGATATTTACCTAAAACGAGGGAGCTGTATGATAGTTACCTTTTAACATTTGATGCATTAATCAATCGAATAGTTACCTTTTAAAAGCCACTGTATTATAAGCGGACCCTATTTATACATACATACATATATATGCACACACACACACATATAATTTAAAAATTTCTTATATACATTTGAATTTCAAAATTTAATTCATTAATTACATTATTTTTAAAAAATATATAAAAGTTGTTGACTCAGTCCCTCTTTTTTTGCTATTTTTTTATGTCTTACACTATGAGAGACCTCTACTTTTATAGTCTTTTATAGATAAAGTCATTTTTTAACTTGAACTCTATCTAACTCTCCTCTACGATTTTAATTACAAAATATTTTTGTCTTTTTATAGGCTATATCCGTGTCAAACTCTATTTAATTTGCTTCTGAGCAAGCAATATCCTTCTATTGTCCTTTAATAATAGCTCCTCTACTTGGACTTGTCTTTTCTTATGCGGTCCATGATTTAGAACTGGGTCAAGGGCTGTATGGATCCATAATTTCTACCGCCCTCTACTCTTGCTCCCCATTCCTACAGAGTCTAATTTCTGCTCCCCTTCCTATGGGAGCCTAATTCCTACTCTCCATCTATTCCTGCTCCCCATTCTTGGAGAGTCTAATTCATGCTTCCCTATTTCTGAGGGAGCATGGTTTTGCTGCTCTCATTCCTGGGAACCTAATTCCTACTCTCTATTCTTAGGGAGTCTAATTCCTGCTCCCTATTTCTAGGAGAGCATGGTTCTATTGCTTCCATTTCTGGGGGACTAATTCCTGCTCTCCGTTCCTGGGGGAGCATGATTCCTGCTTCCCATTCTTGGGGAGCATGACTTTTGGGCCATTCTTGAGGGTATGATTCATGCTCCCCATTCTTAGAAGAATATATTTTATGGGGCCTATTCTTACGAATAGAATTCCTGCTCCCTATTCTTGAGGATCATTTTTTCTAGGGACATTCTTAGGGTAGAATTCCTACTCCCTATTCTTGGGGGAGCATATTTTCTGGGGCCCATTCTTGGGGGAGCATATTTTTTGGAGCCCATTCTTAGGGGTAGAATTCCTGTTCCCCACTCTTGGGAGAGTATATTTTCTGGGGCCCATTCTTGGGGAGAATAATTCTTGCTTCCCATTCTTGGGGGCATAATTTATGAGGCATCACTTTGTACTTTTTATTAACTACTTTATATTTTCTACAACAGCTGCTCCCTAGCTCTTAACTTCTGGTTTCACCCGAAACATAAGAGCTCAAGTTGTTTCTCTCTCTTCTCATTTCTATATAAACCATCCTTTGCACATTTGCTCACCTCGTGGAGTTTTAACCTTTTGGTTTTCACTTTACTCGGTGAGTGTCTCTTCTCTTCTTTTTTTTTTTTCTCTTTGTTTTTAACAATTTCAATGTCTTTTGATTCTGAAAATAACTCTAACCCTCTTTACCATGAGTACTTCAAAGATGATGATGATTACTGCCACATATCCTTTAACCAAATACCCCTTATTATAAATTTTGCTCCTGTGTCATTTGTTCTTTATGGCCAACCTAGCTTTCAACCCGACTGGTCTATTGATTGGGTGGGGAATGCAATTTTTGAGAAATCAATTCAATCTCTTAGAGTCAAGTATGAAATTCCAAGTTCAATCAAGGTTAGGAAACCTCAAATTGGTGAGCTCGCAAGCCAACCCCCCTCTGGGGCCGTTGCCTTTCATCTAGATTTTTTTCGCTATGGTGTTAGGTTGCCGTTGCACCCCTTTTTAAGATATATGCCGATCTATTTGAACTGTGCCCTAACACTGCTTTCCCCTAGCGTCTGGTGTGCCATGATTCACATGTACATCTTATGGAAATTGAGGGATTTTTCAGATCCCACATTTAGCTAGTTTTAGAGAATTTACCAACTAATGAGTCTTTCAGGTGATAAAGACTTCTCCCTCAATGGTTGGTATTATATCTGTGCTTGGGCAAAATCTTCCTATTTAATTGCCTAGGGGCAAATCTCATGATGATTCATGGAAAGATTCTCAACTTTTCGCCCTTGGGGATTGGGAGCTAGGAAATTCTTCTAGCATATGTCCTGGATATTAGGTTCAAACCCATTTTTCTCACCAATTTGAGGCTTTCTAAGCTCGATTGAACTTGGAATTTCATACTTGATTCTAAGAGATAGAATGGATTTCTCAGAAATTACATTCCCCACCCGATCAATAGACTAGTCGGGTTGGAAGCTAGGTTGGCCATCAGGAACAAATGATAGAGGAGCAAAATTTACGATAAGTGGTATTTGGTCAGAGGATATGTGACAGTAATCATTATCATCTTCAAAGTACTCATGATAATGAGGGTTAGAGTTATTTTCAGAATCAAAAGACATTGAAATTGTTAAAAACAGGGAGAAGAGAAGAGACACTCACCGAGTAAAGCGAAAACTAAAGAGTTGAAACTCCATGAGGTGAGCAAATGTGCAAATGATGGTTTATATAGAAATGAGAAGAGAGAGAAACAACTTGCACTCTTATACTTCCGGTGAAACCAGAAGGCTAAAAGTTGGGGGGCAGCTGCTGTAGAAAATATAAAGTAGTCAATAAAATACAAAGTGATGCCCCAGAAATTATACTGCCCAAGAATGAGGAGTAGGAATTATGCTCTCCCAAGAGTGGGCCCCATAAATTATGCTCTCCCAAAAATGGGGAGTAGGAATTATTCCCCATAAATGGGCCCTAGAAATTATGATCCCTAAGAATGGGGAGTAGGAATTACTTCCCAAGAATGAGGAGCATGAATTATTCTGGAGAGTAGCAGAACCATGCTCCCTCAAAAATGGAGAGTAGGAATTATGCTCCCAAGAATGAGAGCAGCAGAACTCATGCTCCCCAAGAATGAGAAGCAGGAATTATGCTCCCCAAAAATAGGAACAGCAGAACCATGCTCCCCAAAAAATGGGGAGTAGGAATTATGCTCTCCCAATAATGGAAAGCAACTTAGGGAGCATGAATTATGCTCCCCAGGAATGGAAAGCATGAGTGGAAGATTGCAAAAGTCATGGGTTCATGAGGCCCTTGACCCAGTTCTAGATTATGGACTGCACAGGAAAATGAAGTCCAAATAGGGAAGCTATCGTTGAATCAAATCTAGTAAAATAAAAGTCGACAACATAAGGACATTACTTGGTCCAGAAGCAAATTAAATAGAGTTTGATACGGATACAACCTATGAAAAGATAGAAATATTTTGTAATTAAAATCCTAGATAATAGAGGAGAGTTTGATAGAGTTTAAGTTAGAAAAAGAATTTATCTATAGAATGCTATAAAAGTAAAGGTCTCTCATGGTGTAAGGCACCGAAAAAAAATAGCAAAGAGAGAGAGAATTAAGTTGAAAGTGCGATCTTAATAAAAATATTTATCTTTCTCTATTTGTGAACGTAAATCAAAGGCCGAACCATATTAATTCTCTGTGTTATTTTGTTATTTCACCCCATATAAATTAATTATCTAGTTGACTAGAAATCTGCGTCAACAGAAGCAAATAAAAAATTTCCAGGCAAGGGGTTGTTGTGGTCAATGACTTTGCCAAAAAAATAAAAAAGGCTCGTTTGAAAACACAAAACGAATTAATTAATTAAATATCTATAAGATTTACCACCCCCTTTCTTTAAATTTTTTTTTTTTATAGTAGTTGTAATTTTAAAACTACAATATCTTGCTACCAAAGATATTATGCTTAGCACCTGTATGTGAACTTATAAGTACTTGAGTTCTCCTCTCCTTACAAATCAATTTTTAAAAATGAGGTTTACTCAATATGCGCATAGTTTGTACTAATTTAAAAAACTGAGAGATAATTAAAGAATTAATTAACACTTTTTGGGCATTTTTAGATAATATTGAGGGTGTGTGGGCTGCACAAGCAATAATGCATTACAGTAAAAAAGTTAATAGTGACTAAAAGTATCTGATTCTAAGGAAAATTGGATAAATCCCAGACTAGGGGTTATTAAAAGTACAACAACCGAGTTGCACAAACCCCGGAAACCACACGGTAAAAAAGGCCGCACTTGATATAAACCCGGATCCTTCACAACTCTAAAACCCAGAAGATATTTTTAAGACGCCGGTGTCAATCATATATATATATAAAGAAAGCCCTTAAACCCTAGCCGTTTCTTCATCATCGGCAGTCCTCTTCTCTTTAAACCCTTTGCTTCTGTTTCTCTTGCTTAAGAGGTATACTTCTCTTTTCTCTCTTAAACCGTAGTACTTCTTTTTCTTTTAACTTAGTATGTTGTACGTGGTACGACGTCGTATTTATGTTTGTGGATACTGCGTTTAGAGTTTTATTTTTACTTTTTATTTTTGATTTCATTTTTGTGTTGTGGGTTTGTATTATGTGGATCTATATTTTAAATAATGGGTTTGTTTATTTCTGTAAATAGGTTCAATATTTTGTTCTTTCTGTCATTTAATTATTTTCTCTTATGAACAATTATTGGTTGATGGTTATAACTGGTTAATATATAAAAAAAATGGGATTTTGTTTATGCTGCTGGTTAATTTTTAAAGATTTTTGTGGGATATCGATTGGTATCTTGTTTTTGTTTGCATCTCATGTTGGTTCGTTTTAATTAAATGATTCATTTGGGATTATTAATATTTTTCTTCAGTGTTGACAGACAAAAATGGCATTTTGTGGCAAACTTGGGATGCTAGTTAGGCAGAATGGCCAGGCTCCAAAGGCATCTTTGATAAATGCTGTTCGATTCATGTCGCAATCACAAACTAAGCTTTTTGTTGGAGGTGTTTTTAATTATTTCCAGAGAATAAGCTTTACATGAGATATTTGCTTCAACTTTTTTGTTATAATTCAGTTACTCTGTCGTCTTCGATTGTAGGGCTATCTTGGGGAACTGATGACAGTTCTCTCAAGGAAGCATTTTCCAACTTTGGCGATATCACTGAAGGTATTTCTATTAACTCATTTGCCGTTGTAAAGTCAATAGATTTGGTTACTTATAGTTTTTTACTCTTGGCATTTTATTTTTATTTTTAAGTGGTAAGGTGATGTTAAATTGAAACTCTGCGTCAATTCTGTTTGTGAATTGTTCCATTGTTATACTTTGAATCTTCTATTGATGGTACTTTATAATTGTAAATTCAATCTTTTTGGTCTTTCGGTTTATGTGATGGTTGCTGCAAGTGTGGTTGACCTTGGTGGTTTTTGGCATGTATAATTTTATGCATTGTCCTACCCGTCAAATATGGTCAAAATAGTTACATATCTGTGACAATCTGTTTGACTTTGAATATTGGTTAAATTCCTGGTAATTAGTATCTTTTTTTTTCAACTTCTTATTTGTTCCTGTGTTCTATGATATGTTGGGTAATGATAAGTGCTTTTTGTTTTTTTGGTTTTATTTGACTTTTTTTTTCTCCTATCATGTGTGGCTGTACTTGTTTGGGTTTCACATCCTCATTTTAGTTGTTGATTTGGTGCACAGCAAGGGTTATTACTGAGAGAGAATCTGGGAGATCAAGAGGATTTGGGTTCGTTACCTATGACTCTAATGAGTCTGCCAGCTCGGCACAGTCTGCAATGGATGGCCAGGTCATATATTAGATGTTAAAGCCATGTTGAACATTTAATTAAATCAAAGCATGGCCAGGTCATATATTAGATGTTAAAAGCCATGTCAAACATTTAATTAAATCAAATCATATGTTGACTAGTGTGTCTGCTATTTCAGGAGCTAAATGGGAGAAACATTCGGGTGTCTTTTGCCAATGACAGACCTCCTCGCTCTAACGGTGGCTATGAGGGAGGGAATGATGGATCTTATGGAGGCAACCGTGGCGGTTACAGAGGCAACTACAGAGGAGGGGATGATGGTTTTTAGGGGATTCTATTCAATTTTGGGCGTGCTTTAACTAGGAATTAAAGTTTCCTGTTTGTTTTAAGGATGGAAGTTTCGTACTACTGAATTTGTTATTATGTTGGCTTTTATTTATCAACCTTGCCCCCTTAATTGCATATTAAATTGGTACGCAGGCCAGGTAAGATGTTTGACACTGCTATGCGTCCGTCATTTGTTTGACATTGTATAGGTCATGGTTAAAACATATTAATGGTTTGTTGACTGCAGGTTGCAAATACATGCTTTGGTTCAGTAATATTTAATTATTTAGCTGCTGCTTGAAAACTGCTGCAGATTAATGTGTTTATAACCTCTTCAAGGTAACTGTTGAGGATGTCCTAATCTCAGTTTGTGGCTGGCATATTTAAAGTAGCTGTTATTTTGCAGGGAAATGGTCATTAGGTTGTCAAAAGATTTTTTTTTTATCAGCCTCGAGTAATGAGTGATTTATTGACCTATAATGCAGTCAATAATCGCGTTAGGCTGATTGGCACTATTCTCACTGGATTTTAAGTTTCTTCATTTTTGTTGTCAACATCGTCTTCTCCTTTCCCCGTGTTTAAGTTCCCCAATAGCAAAATGGTCGTTGAAGAGCTTGCTGTTTTGTTTTACTTAAGTGACTAGTCATAAATCTCTAGTTTTCTGTTGATCTTTGTAGTAAATATCAAAATTATGATCTTTGAAGGTTACAATGAATTCTGGAGCAAGTTTTTCTTTTTATAGAGGTCTCGACTCGATGAGAGGATTGAGAAATTTTGCTCAAACAGAAAGTTTATATTAACAATGTTCATTAGCATCACATCGCCTGCGCAATTGACAAACTTTACTTGATTTTCCTTTGCAAACGAATCAACTGGTTAATCCTTTTTGCTGTGCCCATTATCCTAGCGGATTTCGTGACCTAAGAGAAACCATCAATTTTCATAGTTTCCTCAAACCACCGTGATTAGATTTCGTCAGTCTAGCCATATCAGAATTACTCCGGATGGTTTAAGGGAAAATTTAGCTTCTTTTTCCTTCATCTCGTAATACTGTGTGAAAGGTTCAGAGTGAACTGTAAACATTCATCTTCATTTTCCACCTTTTGTTTCTGCTGTCCGGCATGTGCCGTAGCCCAGTTGCTAGGGTTATACCAAACGAAAAATACTCTTGTAATAATGAGAAAGGCCACACATTAAACAAAGAGATTTTACATTTATGAATGAGAAAGCAAGCGTGATTCAATAGTTTGTCATAAAAGGCATAGAGTCTTTATTAACATGGGGGAGAATGACCAAAAGTCACTTATTCACTCTTAGAAATTATTTTTACGTTTACCGTCTGTTGTGCATTTTACAATTGGTTACATTTTGTCTTAATTAATTAATTAATTAAATCATAAATCATAACGAACTAGTTTGATTAGAAAACAAGCAATTTTCAAGAACACAAACCAATCAATCTAAAAGCAGAACTAAACTTGTAGTTCCATCATAGCTAGTTTGAACTAATTTGGGAACCAAAGAGTTCAATGTTGTCTCAAGGAAGTAGCTGTTCTAACAGAATTTAACCAGAGAATGGAATCACGCTTCATGTGATTGACACAAAAATAGTCGGCTTTAATCTAGGCAATTCGCTATAGTTTAAAGACTGAAAATTCATCAGAGAAGCTCTTGAGATTGTGGAGCCAAACACGTGTGCATAGTAATTATATCACAGTATGATGAGCTCTTTGTCTTTTCAAGCACTTGCTTTGAGTGGAAGCTAGAGAGTCAAATCATTCTCCTTGTATACTTGTGCAATCCTTCTGTTTTCCACTTAAAAGTTATTGTTGAAGTATTAACCCAAACCAAAAAACAGACTAAAGTTTCAGGCTTTTTTTTTTTTTTAAGTTTTTAATCTCCTAAATACTTGATATTTATCAAGATCTTTTCTTCATAACAACAAATTTCCCAATTGAGTTAAAATGTGAGAATGAAAAAACCTAAAAAGGAAAACACTCCATAGAAATGATGAATTGAACGATAATCTCAAGAACCTCAATTTTTCACAAGAGAGCGTAAGAGTTAAAGGCCAACATCGTCAACAAATTCCCATAAAGATGCATTATATAGATAGCAAATAAAGATAAAGATACAACAAGTACATACACAACTTAACCAAAGCAACAGAACAAACCCAGAAAGTAGAACATGAAGCAAGAGACCAAAAGCCCAAAAGATGAAGCGAAAATACCAAATGCGTAATCAATTTTTTATGCCTCTAGCACATCTGGTAATAATCTGACAGCCCCGGGTGTAAGAATTGGCCTGGCCAGAATGACATTCATAATACGAAGCACCTGGTTTGTCACAGGGAACCATGTCTCTCCTCAGGGTATCATAGCTTATGTACTTCTTTTGCATCACAAGAACTCTCCTGCTGCTCTCTGACTCCATTAATTCTGCATCAGTGAAGCAATCTTCAATGCTTTTGGAGCAAACCCTTTGGCTTTGGCTTTGGATTTGGGGCATCACATAATTCACATCAATTTCACTGCCTAAAACTGAAACCCCATTGCAGATTTGAAGGAAAATGGCTGCTGTGAAGAGGACCGTGACGTTTATGACTTGGGTTTTGGACATTTTTCTTTCTCTTCTTCTTCTCAGTTCCCACTTTCACTTTGTGTGTGAAATGAAAGTCGCTTCTTGAGGAATCCTTTAGTACTCGACATTCTAACAGTTATTGAGCGGGTTTATTATCGGACAACCAATAGAAAAAGGCCACGAAGCATAAAGATACTCCTTTTTTTTTTCCTGCCAAATTCATATGGCTTGAGGGTAAGATAAATCTACAGTGAAATAAATAAATACTTGGAATTATTGATATAATTGTCCAACAATTATTAAAAACGAAATATGAAAAATGGAAAATAAAAGGAACATCATAATTATCTAAATGGCAATTATACATGACAGCCTGATTTTATGGATTTTTTTAAACATACACAAATATTTTTTTCTTTGCATAAATCCATTTAAAGTCTACAAAATGTTTCATTTGTCCACTGCCATCATAACCATGTGAAAATCTTACTGAGTCATAGCGACAGAATTATCATTTTACTTGAACATAAAAAAAACCGAAATCGTTCTTGCACTGGTACTCTAGCTCGTGACTGGATCAGACTTAGATCCAATTCGAAAATCCGGTCAAATTCCAAAATTAAAAAAATTAAAGATTAAAATAAAAATGAAAATATAACTGTTGCAAACTCTTTTTCTCTTCGTGCCACTGCTACCTCTCTGACTACCACTCTTCTTGTACTTTTTCCTCACCGAACCTCAAGCTAATCAATTCACCGCCGACGTTGAACGGTCACTGGGCCGGTCCTTCAGCCTCCCCAACAGCCATCTCAGTACCAAGTCTCCATAGCACCTATAGCCACCCTATTTCTTGTTGTTCAGTGCTCGCTCCACTACGTCATAGATCTGATTGGATTTCCCAACCAAGCATATAAGTAAGCACAAATCTTTCTGACTAACTACATAGGAAGCCGCAAGACTCTAATTTAACCAACAACAATGAGAGAGTGAGAGTCAAAGATGGGAGTAGGAAATCAACTAAGCTTGTTCATCACTTTCGCCAACGAAGGATTCGGAAATACTTTTTTTTTTTCTCCATGTCATCAGCGCTTATATTTGCCCTCCAGCTCTCGTAAGTAAATTCCCAAACACTTGGTAAACACCCTTCATTCTTTAATAATTTTCCAATTTTTTTTTAAAAATAAAGAAATGATTCTGTGTCTCAGACTTATGCATGCTCCTGACTTGTCATTGGTCGAGCGGATCTCGATCCATGTTGTGTAAATTTCGTTGTACTTGTAAGTGTACGAATATATTATAATATAGATTTATGGTGATGAGTGTCAATTTTATCGGGAGAAAAATTTAATCATGTGCATGATTAATTTTTTAAGTTTGTTTTTAAATTAGTTGGATGTGATTTCTGAACAGTACTGAAATTAGTTTTCTAAATTTATACTAAACAATTTACCGAGAACTTAATATTTCATTTTAGTTCCAATTAATTTATACAGGGTATTTCTACTCCTTGTAGTCCTTATTTTGGTAAATATGATATCACGCATTTATTATACTAAGGAAAAATTATCTTCTGTTAAATGGGTGTTAAGTACACGCTGTGTCAAGGGATAATAATCCTACTGTCGACAATATGATAAGACCGTTCACTAAATAACTTAGATTTATTATCTATTAATATTGAGTTAAGATGAACTATTAATACTGGAGGGGAGTTTCTCACTAATAAACATGGTGTAAAGTGCTTATTGTGTCAAACAGTAATAATTTTACACTAGAGAGCCGACATACTATGTAAAATATAAACAAGATTATTATTGTCTATCAACAATGAGTCAAAAAATCCAAATAAATCAAAGAGGGAGAATGAATAAACTTACTAAATTAAGCCCATAGATCATATTGAAGTTTCACTTTCAACTCAAGCTTGAAATTAAATTAGGCACTTATAATTGAACTAGAGATAAAATGATCATTTTATTAAAATATGAAAGTACAAGATAGAGAGATAATTATAGAAAATGAAGCTCAAATTTGAATTAAGAGCTGTCGAATTAAGGGGGACCCCCTATTTATAGATATAATGGATAAATTATTGCTATTAGAGAAAGCAATTTGGACACTCAAGATTGTGTCACGTGGCAAGTTTTGATTGGCTGGAACATGTTACAGGGCTGTAATTCAGTTTAATAATACGCTACCACATCATCAGTCAACACCACATCATCAGTCAACACCACATCAACATTTTTGGTCTAATAAGATATTTCCACGTCATTGATTAATGCCACTTGATTGATCATTGCCACATCAACATTTTTTTAGTCCAATAGGATGTTGTCACGTCATCGGTCAATGCCACATCAGTTGATCAATGCCAAATTTTTAAAATTATAATTTTGCCCTTTATGCCATTCCTAAGGTTTTCAGCTATTCTGAACTAAAAAATACTATTTATTTTACTATTCGATTTCTTGTTAATTATGAAATGATTGAAATACCCTTGAAATACATTAAATATTTAAATTATTACAAAACACTCATAATTAAAGTTTAAAAAAGTAGAAATGTTAGTGAGATTTGAAGCGCAAAATGACAAATTTTCTCCCCATAAATATGCATTCTCATGCACTAAACAAACCACTTCAATAAAAGGTTCTAGAGAAGTTAGGTGTGAGATCTTTAATCCAGCATTGTTGGATCTTTAATCTAACTTTAAACTTATATGTGAATGATTATGTATTGCAAACTATCATATAAGCTTAAATCTAATTAAAAATGATCTATTAAAGCTCAATAATTTTGGTTTTAATGTATCTAATAGGGTATGAGCCTTTAATGTATAGAATCTTGAAGGGTAATTTCTATTTTTATGATAGGCTGAAATAAGAATACCAAAAGATAACATGAAAAGTTGTCTATCAAGTGGTTATAGGCTTATGTCACACGTATCATTCTATTATTTCTGACATCTTATCATCAAAGAGAGAGTACGTAGAGAAAATTAAAGAACTCTCTAAGAGAACATGTTGATCTGGAAGACAAACCATTCGACTCTAGAGAGCAATTAAATATTATAGATTCAAGTATGCTTCCCATATTCGCATGTTGATTCTTGATGATATAACATGAATTTTCCTATAATTTAGTTTATGGTTTTTACTAAAGGTTTATTGTTCTAATATGTTGTTCTTGTACGGTCACTTGTGGTTCGAAGGAGGATTGTGAATAAGCGCATGATTGGAAATATTTTTATGGGTTAGTTTCAACTTACCCCCTAGTGAAGTGACAATCTTCAAATTATCCTTTTACTATTGAAACCATCATGCTACTCTCCAAAACTCGTTATTTTTAACTATTGATTGCCGTTGACTGATGAAAGTATTCCTACCTTAATAGAATATTCTTGTAACGACTTTGTAAGGTCAACAAAAATAATTGATAAATGACAAGTTATTGGAAATGTAAAAAGTTAACTATTAAAATATTAATATGTGGACAGTGAATAAATGATTAAAAAATAAAGCGTGGAAATGACTTCATAGGCCTAAAAAATAATTAGAAGTCATGTGATAACTCTATGAAATGACTTCAGGTGGTGGGAACTATCTAGCTTTGAGTACAAGGTAATTGCAAGAGGATTGGGTAAGTTGCAAGATGAAGAAGAGAACCAAACTTTCCATCATGAAAATAAGAAGCTCACAACAATGACCACCAAGCTTGCTGCAAAATCGAACAAGATGAAGAGCTTGCTGTGTACCATCATCATAATGTAGTTACTGTGTATTATGTACATTTATCATCTTGGGCAAAAAGTAAATAAATAGAATGACTACAAAGCTTAAATAATAGAGTTAAATAAGTAGAGTACGAACATAAGTAATCAAAATGATGTATTTTATTATCAAAAGTTGTAGTTCATTATATTAATAGTACATGAGCTGTTGTACATAAGTAATCAAAATGATATATTTCATTATCAAAAGCTGTAGTTCATTACATTGATAGCATATGAGCTGTTGTACATAAGTAATCAAAATGATGTATTTCATTATCAAAAATTATAGCTCATTACATTAATAGTACATGAGTTGTACGTGAGTTGTACATAAGTAATCAAAATGATGTATTTCATTATCAAAAGTTGTAGTTCATTACATTGATAGCACATGAGCTATTGTTCTTATATATATGTATGTTACAATGAATATTTCATAAAAATTATAGTGAATGTCTGAACACTTCTACCTTTGTCCAAAATATAAATTGCAACACACTAAAAAATTTAGGCTATATTTTCTGCTTTCCAACTATCACTACCATAATACACAATTATGGATACAAAATTACACAAAATGACCAGCATCATTTGTTAGTGGTGAATATGTAAAATGAATGATGCTTTTATGTGTTCCAAATGCCTTTACATCCGTTTGTTTGTTGAACCCCTTTTGTCATATTTTTGACCAACAAACACAACACTTGAACATGTAACAAAACCACATTCATGAACATGTATTGTAGAAACTTATAACACATGTTATGTAACAAATTCTAAATGTAGAAATTTATCTACATACAAATAAAGGAAGAAATTTATTTTTATTTTATTAGTCAATGATGATTGAAAAAAATAAAGAACAATGATAGTAGAAATTTAAATACATCATTAAAAAAAGCAAGGCAAGTACCATAACTAACTCTTAGATAAAAAGAAGACTAAAAAACTTCTACCAAAATAAAATAGGCTTAGTTACCCGTAGATGACACAATTTTTGACAAACTTAAAAATATAAATTGACTATTACTTAGACTTGGGATGGTAAGGTTGTAAATATTTGTAATGATGATGACTTTTTTTCACAATGGGCTATGCATAATGACCATGGCTTCCTCAAGCTACATTTCTACCTTGATCTTCTATTTTTCTTATCTCCAGTGGAGAAACAAGAAAAGGAGATACAAAATCTAAAAAAAAAAAAAAAAAAAAAAATCCAAGGGTTTTGAAAATATTATTGTTCCCTGGTCAACCATCCTTAGAAAAAAGCCTCATTCAAACATTGGGTTTGAATGTTTGATGTGTTGTAATTATTGAATAAGTGTTAGCCATCCTATTTCGACATTACATGTCATTATGCAAAAACTTGTCTCGTCCTCAACACTACAACAACCTGAATCCCAACCCATAACTCAAAATCTAAATCCAAGTTAAACTATTCAAACTCGAGCTGTGAGTGAAAAATCTAACACTTCTTTGTATGATGATTTCTTAGATACTTACTTTAGATCACCTTCTTGCAAGGAACATTTATCACTTACTTTAAATCACCTTCTTGCAAGGAACATAAAATAGCTCACAAACTGACCCCATAAATGAACATAAAATTCTACTCTTTAGTCGATCAACAGAAGCAAAACTTCTTCATTAATGATGATCTTTCACTTACTTTAAACTTCTTGCAAGGAATGAGATGCACCTAACCCCATAAATGAACATAAAATTCTACTTTGAATCCATAACCACTCCCACTACTACATAATCTAAACACTGCTTTCCACCACAACCAACAACCTAGCCTAATCCTTACCCAACAATCTGAATCCCAATTCTTAAAATCATCTCAGCCCATTAAACCTGCCCTATCTCCATTGAATGACGGCCAACCTCTTGATTGTGATGATAGTGATGATATTATTTTCTCTTTTTCTTCAAGTAATGATGAAAGAAAATCTCAGTGTAATTACACAAATAAAGACAATAATAAATTTGATGGTGTTGTTGGCAATGTTGGATCAAATAATATAGATGATGGGCAGCTATTAGATAATGAAGATGATGGGCAGCTGTCTGGTTATGGGACTAATGACAATGACTATAGTGGTGCTTTTGATGAAAAAACTAATGCAATTCCATAGTAGTTAGATAGTGATGTAAATGATAATATGTACATACCAAAACATTCACAGGCTATGAATTTCAAAGTTGGTATATATTTTAGAAACTTTAAGGTGTTTAAAGTAGAGTTGAGGAAGCATTGTAGTAAAAATAAGCTCCCTTATGCAAGTATTAGATTTGGCCACACTAGAGTAGTACTTAAATGTGCAGAAGATGATTGTCCCTGGACTTTGACTAAAACATTGTGTAAGATGAAACCATATTTTGTAATTAGGAACTTATTTAATGTGGAAGCACATACTTGTCAAAGATTGGCATCAAACCCACAATGTACTACAACATGGATTGCTGAACAATATTAGACAAAGATAATAAAGAATCCTCAAATGGGTATTTAGTTCTTACAAGATGAACTTAAGAGAGATTGAGGGGTAACTGTGAAATCAAAGTAGATGAATAGGGCTAAGACGAGAGCCATGGCTCATGCTGGTATAGATTATAAATCTAGTTATAGAATGATCAGGTCTTACGCTCAAACGATTCTAAATCACATGCCTCAATTTTTAACATTGGCTCAGGTGTATAGAGTTCATAATCAATAATCCACAACACACTTTGACATATTTTTCCTTTTCTTTCCAACTTTGTGAGATGGGTTTAAGATGGGATGTAGACCATTTATAGGCATAGATGGGTGTCATTTGAAGGGCCTATTCGAGGGGGTTTTATTATCTACTGTTACACTTAATAGTAATAATGGTATTCAGCCACTTGCTGTTTGTGTTTGTGGAATAGAGAGAAGTAGCACATGGACATAGTTTCTTAGTTAGTTGAGGGAATTTTTTTTACGACTCAAAGTAGCTAACTTTCATATGTGATAGACAGAAGGACATACACAATGCACTAGCCTTTGAATTTTCAACAGCTCATGTGAGATCTAAGCACACTAAAACAAATTTTAAGGTATACTTTTGGGGTGCATTAAGGGCATCTAATACAAGAGATTTTGATACTGCACTGGAGAGACTTAAAGTTGTCGATTCAAATGCTTTTGAAACTATTAGAAAGATTTATCTTAAGTTTTGGTCTAGACATGCTTTTGATAAGACTTACAAATCAGATCATTGCACAAACAACATGATAGAGAGTTTTAATGCCTAGTTAAGAGTGCAAAGAAAGCTGCTATTATGGATGGCAAAAATTCCCACGGGGACGGGGACCCTTGGGGATTTTCCATATTCAGGAAGGGTATGAAAACGATTTTATACTCAATTCGTTATTCGGGGAAGGGATGGGGATGAGGCGGAATCCCCATCCCCTACCCATTTCCCTATTTTCTCGTATTAATTTTTATTTTTAATTTTATTTTTTAGAATTATTAATAAATGAATAATGAAATTTAAATTATATTAAATATTATTATAAATAACAAATATCAGAATATTTATATATATCTACAATAAAAAATTTAAGCCTACTTAAATAGTTATAGTTCTAAATTACTATTTGACCAAACCTTATTCTAAAAGCTTTGGCCCTGTTTTAGATTATGAGTCATATTGCTTATATTATTTTTATCGTTTTAGATTTGAAACCTAATGTTATTTCTCAATTTGTCACATTTCGCGAGGAAGAACATGAGGAGCATGAGATGTAAGAGTAAATGCTTTTATTAAAAATATTAATTCAGTATCTATGCCTATTTCATAATTAATATAAAAGTAATTTCTTTTTATTATAAGATCATGAAGATTGACGAAGATAATTATTCTAATGATTTGTATTTTATAGTCTAATTTTTGTAATGGATTAATATTAGTGTAAGATATATTATCAAACCTTACTTTGGTTTAAGTTTTTATTTTAATATGATTAAATCAATTCCAGAATTTAAATTTAAAAACGTATCACTTATTCGGAGATTGGGGACCCCTCGAGGATCCATTCTTATTATTCGGGGAGAGAACAAGGATCCTCTCAGACAATTCTATATGTAGAATATCGGGAATCAGTGCGGACATGTCAGTCCTCTCCCCTCCCCTCCCCTCCCCTCCCTATTGCCATCCCTAACTGTGAAAAGGTTAACCATTGATGTTGGAAAAGTCATAGAATAAGAAATTAGAGAATGTGCCACCAAGAAGCAAAAGTCAGCTGCCTTGCTATTTCCTTTGCTTATAACATACATTTATGAGGTTTTTGGAGTAAAATTTGTTGCAAGTAATGAAAGAATCAAGAAGAAAGGGGCTCTCACAGGTAGGATAATAGAAAGAATTGCTGGTGAACCAACTGCTGCTGCAGCAACCCTGGAACATCCCGCTGTAACTAACTTAGTGAAAGATTGAATGCATACGTCCAAGCACGAAAGGAAGATATTTAGAGGTTTTAGGCTGACTACATCTTGAAGACAAAAACATCAACTTGCCATGTATATTGTTAAGTATTAGAGAATGTATATTTATATAGGATAAAATTGTCATTTTATGCTCTAAGTCTCACTGGCATTTTTCACTTTTACGTGTTTAAATCTTCTAAGCTTTTATTAGGTGTGTTTTATTATAATTTAAGTATTTTTATGTATTTTCGGGATATTTTGGTTATTTCACAACTAACGAAATCAAACAGAGAAATATATGGCATTTTTTTAACTCAGGATGGTAAAAAGCCTTAGGTGGAGCATAAAATAGTATTTGGTACTGTTCACGTTTACGGTAATGTTTATATATATTATACTATTCATAAGTACAACACTGTTCACATATACGGTACGATAACGTAGCATTGACCAATGACGTGGCAGCATCCTATTGGACCAATGATATGGCGTTGACTGATGATGTGTCATTGATCGATGATGTGGCAACATCTTATTGGACCGAAATGCTGTTGTGGTGTTGATTGATGATGTGTTCCAACTAATCAAATCTTGCCACGCGGCGCAATCTTAAACACCCGAATTGTTTTCATCCGATGACCATGATTTATCCATTGTATCTATAAATAAAGGGCTCTCCCTAATTTGACACCCATGAATCCAGTTTTGAGCTCTATTTTCTGTAATTCGCTCTCCATCTTGTATTTCTATGTATTTTAGTAAAATTACCATTTTACTTTTCCTCTCTAATTTATGGGCGTAATTAGGTAAGTTTATTTTTTTTCCTCACTAATTGATGTGGTTGTTTCGACTCATTGTCGACAGACAGTGTATCATGTCTAGATTTTGCATGATATAATGGCTCCCTAGTGAAGAATCATTACTATCTGGCACAATGAGCACTTAGCACCATATTAATTAGAGAGAAAATTTCTCTCTAGTATTTTATGGGTCGTTATGACTCAGTGTCGACAGAGAGTGTATCTAAGCTATTTAGGGGATGGTGTTGCCATGTTGTCAACAGAAAGATTATTATCGTTTAGCACATTGTGTTCTTGACACCACACTTAGTGGAAGATCATTACCTCTAGCATACTGAGTGCTTGATACCATATTTATTAGAGTGAGGATTATGAAGAGCGGAAATACCCCTTCATAAATTAATTGGAACTAGAAAGAAAATATTAAGCCTATGCTGAATGTTGAGTGTGAATGCAGAGACTCAAGCATTTCATTTGCATTGTTTTTATTTTTAATTCATTCTCACTTTTTTATTTTAAATCTTAAGATAAAAAAAATTCACTTCCAATCAACTCACATATACTCCTAGAAAATTAACTCTACGAATAATTAAATCTACCTCCTCGACACTCATCACCACAAAATCTATTTTACTATAGATTCGTGCATTTACGAGTACAATAAAATTTGCACAACATATATAAAGAGCAAACATACAAATTTTCTTGAGTTTCTGTTGCAGTAGTTTAATTTCCAAAGAGCAGTAGAGACTGCTTCAGCAAAAGAAAATGAGGAAGTCGAGATTAAAGAAGAGTCAAAAGAAGAACATGAACAAGAAAAAGAAGAAGTTGAAGCTTAAAACGAAGAAGATGAAGTAAAGAGTGAAATTGAGGAAGGTGAAGAGGAAAAGGAAGATGAACCTCGAACTTTGACCCCTAAAAGCAAAGAAAAATAAAAAATCTCGATCAATAAAGAGTCCAAGATAGAGGAGCAAGAGTATATTGATGCAGCTGTTGAGAAGACCATCAGCAAAGCTATAAGAACAAAATAAGCAAAGAAGAGCCTGCGGGAACTCATTGCTAGCATAACTGCTAATCAGCTGGCAATAACAACTCCTATACCAATTGTCACAAAGAAGACTTCGACAAAGCCTCTTGTCCTAACTTAAAGGGCATCCAGCAAAAGAAAAAGGGCACAACCCTCTAGACGTACTATAGTATTTCAAGCACCAGAAGAACTAGAACCTAAGAAAATAAAGCCAACTCTGCCCAAATTTACAGAAGCTGTTGGAACTTCTTAAACCAGTCCAAGCAAAAGCCAAAAAAAGAAACAGACGGTTGTTGCAACATTGGGTTCACTAAAAGAGCGTTTGAGAAGTGGAGCAAAGAAGTAATGACCCTGCACAGAAAGTGCTGCAACATTGCTTTCAACAACAGGGGAGTATCATCTGCCTGCCCAGTCTAGCTTTGCAGTTTTTGAAACTTTTCTTTTCTTTTATTTATTTATCTTGTTTATTTTGCATTTCTTTATTTTAAGTGTATGTATGAATGCCTTTAATTTATTTTAAGTGCATATGA
Source organism: Atalantia buxifolia (assembly GCA_030444775.1). Lineage (NCBI taxonomy): Eukaryota > Viridiplantae > Streptophyta > Magnoliopsida > Sapindales > Rutaceae > Atalantia > Atalantia buxifolia. Next base: position 14,836,065 of record CM059839.1, read on the forward strand.
GGACACAACATCTCTTAAGTTTAAGGAGAGCTGTATTATGGTGTAATATGTCTATGAATATATGTGTTTGTGTTGTGTGTGTAGCTCTGTTTATCTAGCATTTGTATTTGGATTAGAAAACCCAATGAGGATGAATTGAGTGATAAGATATATGATGGATGACTTCCAAATAGAGACAATTTATGGATGAAGATTGAAACTCTGTCTTAACACTTAAACTTTGATTGAGTTTTATGAGTATGCTGTAGTTAAACCAAGTAAAATAATGTAGAAAATATCAATTTTCCAAGGTTAAAAATAGCTCAAGTTTGGGGGAACCTGAAATTTTTTTCAAAATTATCACAAATTGTGCTAGATATGAAATAAACTTCTACTTCAATGACTCCGTTGCTAAGTAACCAGGCTTAAATATGTACCCCATATACAGACTTGAGTGAAAAGGCAACAAGAGTTATAAACGTTACTATAGTAACCCAAAAGCCAAATAGGTCCTTTTTTTAGGATATTAAGTAGTCAAATCTGCTCATGAGCCCCATGTTCAACCTTGAGTTAAAGGTGTTTAAAGATAAGACTATGTTATAACATCTTAGATGTTTTGTTGCAGCAACTCTGATATGTACATTGATCAAGTAATTAGATGTCATCATTACAAGTGATAGACATTTACATGAAAAGTCAATGTTACACCAAAGAGTCTTAAAAATAAATGAAAGGAAATTGATGATTGTTGTAGCATAGTTTGAAGTCGTTTATAACCCTTTTTCCCCTATAAATAGAAATGTCTCTGTTGTTTTATCTTTGAGTTATATCTGATGCTTGAGTGATGCTGCAGCAACTCTAGAATTGATCAAAGTGCCACCACACACTCTGTACAAAATAAAACCTAAGCCTAGAACTGGAATTGCTGATGGTAATTTTGTATGTTTAAGAATGAAATTTGAGGGTTGATGAATCTGGGCAATCTAGATGACAAAGGTAAGTTGTTTGTTGCATGATTGCATGATTGAAATGTTAATATTATTGTCATTACTTGAGAACAAGTAATAGTTTAAGTTTCGGGGTATGATAACTATATGAAATGAGAGTTATCATGCCATTTCTAGACTTAAACTAATATCACTTAAAGAGTAAATAATATGTTTTTATTGTATTTTTAGTTACATTTTGTATGAGCATCTATTTAACTTTAATTTTAATAAATTGATTATGTTTTAGATCATCTTGTGCTTCGATTATGTGCATGATTGTCGGTGACCAAAAAGTTGAAGCTTTATGGATGGATGCTGCAGCATCAGACCTGCAAAAATGATAAAAAAACTTGTCTACAGATGAACTAAAACAAGTCTGAATCAGAGAAGATGTTGTGGCAATTGCTGTAGCAATCCAAGAGCAAATACAGATAAGACTGCCCACGTGTCAACCGATAGAGCATGCTGCAACATTACTATACTGTCACTGTCACGTATAGACAAAATAGTGATAGGCAGCACAAAAGGATATGTGATCAGAGATTGCCAAAAAAAGACACATGACCACATGCTTTTGGTTGCACTAATTCCAAGATATAAAAATAACACACGTGAAAGAAATGAATGGAGGGCCGTCATACAAAAACAACAAAGAGAAAAAAAAAGAAAAAGAAGAGAATAAGAGAGAGTTGAGGGCTATAATAAGGGATTTCTGAAGAAAAAAAATGAGAGATTGCAAAAACCCTCAGAGATGGACGTTTTGAATTTAGCGGATCTCAATTTATACTTTGTATTTGTTTGTTCTTATCTGTCTCTGGGAATGTCTTTAATGACAAAAACGTGTGTTGTTAATGTTTTACCGCCTATCATGAACTAAACTTTTATATAGTTGGGTGTTAAACAACTTTAATGGTTATTTTGTAACTTATATATCTGTGTGTGTTTAAAATCTGCTATAGCATTTTATTTTGATTTTACTTATTGCAAATCTCTATTTCGGTTGACCACCTATTTAATGGATGCTAGCTAAGAAAGAGTCTAAAAAAGATCAACTTAGTGGAACAAATTAAGATAATACATGGTTTTAGATTGGGTTTCCAAAGTTGAGTTAATCTCGATTTGAATAGGACCATGCTAAATTTGAGATCAGTAAAGAATTAGACATTGGGATTTACCTTGGAGACGATTTAGATACTCATTATTGTATTACTTATTGTGTAAACTTGCACATTGACACCTACAGCAATATACTTTAACAGTAAGCAATGGAGTTTGGTTATAATATGGGTGTATGTTATTAAAATCACTGCCAAACTCTATTATCAGCTAATTTGGTTGTAAATTCGAAGTCCTAATCTTCTTAATAACCTGTTATGTGGTTATTACATTGACTTTTGTTGTTCTAGGTGGCTCAGGATCATGTGTCGTTAATACTTTAGGAGTACCTACAACTTGTTTAACTTCACGTTCAGGTGCAGTTTCAGAGTCATGTATCAACTCAGGTGCAGATGGTGATGGAATAACAAATTCAGGAGTAGAGGTTGATGGATTGAGCGGATTGGATCTAAGGCCAGGGGTAGGTCTCTTACCTCTTCTTCTCTTCCTTAGAACATTTTGAATATTTCTGTTACTATTCTTACCAGATGGCGGTTCAGAAAGTTGTGGTGCTTCTGCCGCAATAGTCTAAATATCATTATCAAAGAATCTCTTTCGACCTACATACATCATATTCAACGGTAGCATCTCCATATCGAAATCAATCTCTTTGTACTTCTTCTCGTTAAGCAACTGCCATACCTGATATACTTCACTGTCATTCTCTATTTCCCCATTTTTTTCCATTCTAGGGGAATGTATCCTTAAGGACAAACTTCTCATGAAGTCGGCTAGTTGTTGTAGATTTTCTAATGCGATTGGTGTCAATGTGTAAGTGTACACAGCAAGTAATATAATAATAAATATTCAAGATTGTCTCCACATGGGTTGTTGTTATAGGAATTGCTACAGTAATTTTATCAGTGCAATTTTATTCTAAATTAGAATTAAAATAAATTATTAAACTAATAAACTAATTAAGATAAAAAAATGCAATAATAAAAATGCAATAAAGTAAATTATCACAGCAAATATAAGAATTTAAGAAAGAGAAATGGAGTAGTTAAGTGATTAAACTCACTTAATGGTTTTGACTATTTTTCTAATATTTGGCTTGGTTGCTACAACATCTACTACAGTACTGGGTAGAATCCTTATATATCCTTAGCTGTGGCATATTGTATGTTTTATATATAAATGTAACTTAACAGTGACCAATTTTTATACTAACATCAAATATAGCAATACACATATGGGTGGTCAGCCGAAATAGTGAATTGAAATAAGTATTATCAAAACAACGTGTTATAGCAAACATGTAGCACAGAATACCAGTCAATTAACCATCAAGTTTTTTCATCACTCAACCATGAGTAAATTTAGTTCATAATCTACGATAAAACAAGAATCAGTTTCAGCTATCAAACAATCCATCATAACGAGATAAAAAAAAAAGAACAAGAAATAAGAGTTGAGATCTGCTTAATATTCTTCTAGAATCTTTTGTTGACGTCCTCAATTTTCTCTATTGATCTTTGTTTTCTCTTTTTTGTTTCTCTATTCTTTTTTCTTTAATGACGACCTATCCTTTTTTCTTTGTGAATGTGCTCCTTTTATAATTTAGAATTAAGGCAACCGGAAGTCTATGGTACGCATCTTCTAGTTTATGAAACTCCAGATCGCAATCTTCTAGGTATCTCGTGCGAAATCTTCTCTGTCGTTGCTCCAGGATTGCTACAGCAATAGCGCTACAGCATTGGCTTCAACATCTGCACTGTTCTAGACTTCTTTCAATTCTTCTATAACCATATCCTTTCCTTATCGTTACAAGCCTACTGCAGCAACATTTCTTCCTTAAATCTTGAGCTTCTGGTCACCTTTAATTATGTATATGAACTAAGCACACAAATTTATCTAAATCAAACAAAATTTATTGAGAGTAAACTAAAATAGATACTCATGCAAAATATAACTAAAATGCAGTAAAAACATGTCATTTATTCTTTAAGTAATGTTGATTTAATTATAAAAACACTATGATAACTCTCATTTCATAGAGTTATCATACCTCTGAAATTAACCTATTACTTGTCCTCAATTAATATCAACAAACACAATCGTGCACTGAACAAATAGATAAGCTCTGTCATCTAAATTGTTTTGATTTATCAACAACCCTCATATTTCTTTCCCAACATATAGGGTTACCAATAACAAATCCAGTTATAGACTTAGATTTTATTTTGTCCTTTTAGTGTGTGTGTGTGTTCTGACCAAGTTTGGAGTTGCTGCAACATTACTCAATTACTCAATATATCTCAAAAATCAAACTTATAAGGACATTTTTATTCGTGGGGGAAACACAAGTTATAAAAGTTGCAAACCATGTTATAGCAATCATTTTTTTCAGTCAAAATTTTAAATTTTTTACACACCACACTTTCATTTTTTCATAACTCGAAACTAAGTTATAAGCATATTTTTAACACGCTTAGAACACAACTCCCCTCCAAACTTAAGAGGTGTTGTGTCTTTGCAAGCATACTAAACCAAATAACGATAAACATGTATACACTAAATAAAAAGACATGTAAAATAAATAATAAAATAAAAATAGCTAAAAGAAAGTTGTTAGAAAGAAATAAAATAAACTGGTTGGTAGGGGGTACTCCTCTATTGTTGGAGGGTTGTACTACAGCATGGTGAAGTAGGATTAATGTTATTGGGCTCCATTTCGGGCACTCTTCCTTGGTGAGATCCTTATTGCAGCAATTGATTTCTTCTTCTTCTTCCTTGGACTGGTTGATGGGGTACAAACAACTTCTTGTGGTGCAGGCTGATCAAACTTTGCTTTCTTAGTTTCTGGTTCTTCTGATGCTTGCATTGCTACAGCATCTCAAGAGAGTTGTGTCCCCTTTACACTTGCTGGATGCCCTGGGAGTTCGGCTAGGAGATTTGATGGGAGGTTGCTAAGTAGTGATTGTTAGAGTGGTTGCTGTAGCAGTTTCCCCAGATGTGATTTCAACAATAATATCCAGCAAGCTCTTATTTTGCTTCAGCAGTGTTGGTAACTTTAGTCGCAACTGCTTCAATTTCTGCATCAATGTCATCTTGATCTTTTTTTGAGTCTTCATCAATCAGGATTTTTTTCTTTGCCTTTGCTTGGAAACACTACAACTGGGGGTTCATCATCCTGCTCATCCTCTGTCTCCTCTTTATCAGCTTTTATGATGTGCTTCTTTCTTTATTTAGGAGGCACCACTAGAGGTGCCTCATCTTTCTCATCTACTGAGTCTTCTTCTATACTCTGTTCTTCCTCTGTTTCTACTTGTTCCTTTTCCATCTTGTCTTTCTCTTCCGCAGTTGGTTGTTGTTTCTTTTTGGATTCTGTTGCTTCTTCACTTTTAGCTTCTGCTTCTACTGTTAGAGCACACTTTGCTGCCGTTTGAAAATTAAGCTGCTACAACAAGGTGTCAGGGAAGTCTCTATTCTTTTTTTTCATTTAGACTACAAGTTGGTGCATATGGTCTTTAAGGTGCATCAGATAATTCCAGAATTTTTGATTTTCTTCTTATTGTGCCTTGCACAGTCATTGATGCTGTCACTCAGTTCTTACAGCCTTCTCTCAATGCCAGTGACCTTTCATGCTCTGGTTATAGCAATATGTTCTGGTGTTGCGGCAGCAACAGTTTCCCCAGTAATTCTTTCTACAATTCTAACCGTTAGAGCTCATTCATTCTTAATTTTCTCATCATTGGTAGATCTTTTCACCCCAGATGTTGGTGATGAGTAAGGAAAACAACAAAGCAACAATCTTTTGATTCTTCATGGCACATTATCTAATCTCTCTCTTTATGATTTTCCCAACATCAATTGGTAAACTCTTGAGAATGGCATATAATAGAATAAGCCTTTCATGAGATGCGGTGGTGGTGTATGTGGTGGGCATTAATCTAGATTTTAGAAATTTTATCCAGGCTTTGACTACTGGTTTCAAGTTAATTCTATTTATTACTCTGCCTTCCTCATTCAACCATGAACTACCCTCCACTGTAAAGGTTTTAAGCACATCACTTCACTTCTTAACAGTCATATTCTCAACCATGTTTGAATATTCATAATCAATATCAGATGTTAAGTTATAGAAAGCATTAATTACCCTCGGATCTAGGGGAAGTTGAACATTCCTTACTATGATTGTGTATTGGTCCTATTGCAGCATGTTGGAGTAAAACTCCTTCACAATTGGTACCACAGGGTCCCTTGGGTGAGTGTAAAAATCTAGCTAGCCTTGCTTTTCTACAACAACATAGATTGTATGGATTATTCTTGATCGCTATTGAGGAAATTGAAAACCTTTTTCTTCTAGGATCTTTCTTGGCTAGATGATATCTTCGAATTTTTCTTCAGCCTTGTAACCATAAAAGTGTTCAGGATTTTTCAATCGTCCAACTCTTTCTTTGATTTTCAACATTATTGTAGCAATTCACAGAACTGAATGGTGTTTAAAAAATGAAATTGAGAGAAAATATGATGGCGATTGAGAAATTAAGGTTCGTAAGACATGGAAGTGTAGCTGATATGAAATAGGGAAAGTAAAAACCCTAATTTATAGCCACAAAAGTAAGGAAGAGAGAGATAATTAAATAACAAGATAATTATTGAAATGAATATTTTTAGTTTTTGAAACCACTTGGAAGAAGGAAAGTCTAGATATGTGTCACGTAATTAAAGGACTATGATGAATTTGATTTTGAAAAGGATTGATTCGCTGACATCAGCCCCTCATCCATCCAAACAGTAAAATTAACAGAGGTTTGTCATCTACTGTAATAAAAATTGCTGACAACTGAATGACACATTGTTGGTTGGGAGTCAACCTACCATGCAGCGCTGTATCTCATACAGCGCTTGCATGCAACCGGTACAACCGGTTTTTAACCGGATAATATAATAAAAATTACATTTTTATTTGTTTTTAATGTGAAAAAATTATGAAAAAAATTGGAAAAAAAGGATAAAATTATAATTAAATGAGGAAAAAGATTGTAATTATTTTAAAATTAAAAATAGTACAAAAAATATAAAAAAATATAAAAATGTCATAAAATAGTTATATTCCTACTTATTTTGTTACATTTCAATATTTATAATGCATATTTCAAGTTTACTTTTCAAATTTTCATTTTTTGTGGCAATTTATCTAAATTTTGGTACATTGTTCCAACTCGTTTTCCTACTAGTTTTTGGTTCTATATATCTACTTTTTTCATACACTTCTAACTTTTTATGTGAATATTTCAAGTTTATTTTTATGTCTCTATAATGTGTTACACTTTATTTAGTTTTTGGTAAATTGTTCCGATTTATTTTTCTACCACTTTTTGGTTATATATTCCTACTATTTTTATTGAATTCCAACATTTTGGGTAAATATATCAAGTTTAGTTTTTTTGATCCCTATTTCTCATTTAAATTTATTAAATTCTTGGTAAATTATTTCAACTTTTGGGTTAACGTCTTCAACTCTTGTTCCCACCACTTTTTAGTTCTGTATTCCTACTTTTACTTAATTCCAAAATTTTGTTTGGGTATTTCAAGTTCAATTTTTAGATCCCTACTTTCCGTTAGAATTTATTAAATTATTGGTAAGTTGTTTCAACTCAGTTTTCCATTAGTTATTAGTTCTATATTTCCAATTCTTTCATTAAATTTCCAATTTTTAGGTTAACATTTCAAGTTTATTTTTTAATCTCTATATTATGTTAGACTTTATCTAGTTATTGCTAACTTGTTCCAATTTACATTTCCACAACTTTTTGGTTCAATATTCCTACTCTTTTTATTGAATTCCAATATTTTGGATAAATGTATCAAATTTACTTTTTAAATTCCTACTTCGCGTTTCAATTTATCAAATTATTGTTAAGTTATTTCAACTTTTAGGTTAACTTCTTCCACTCTTATTTCCACCACTTTTTGGTTCTCTATTCCAACTCTTTTCATTGCATTCTAACATTTTGCTTGGATATTTCAGGTTCATTTTCTAGATTTTGACTTGTTGTTAAACTTTATCAGATTCTTGTTAAGTTTTTTAAACTTTTAAGTTATACTCTTCAACTCTTATTTCCATCATTTTTTGGTTATATATTTCTACTCTTTTAACTTAATTCCAATACTTTTTGTGAATGTTTCAAGTTTATTTTTTGATCCCTACTTGTTGTTGGATTTATCATATTCTTGGTAACTCTTTCCGAGTTTTAGGTTAAGTACTTCAACTCTTTTTTCTACCATTTTTGGTTTTATATTCCTACTCTTTTTATTGAATTCCAATATTTTACTTATATGTTTGAGTTAATTTTTTAAATCCTTATTTATTGTTGAAGTTTATCAAGTTATTGGTAAGTACTTACAACTTTTGGGTTAAACTCTTCAATTATTGTTCTTACCACTTTTTGGTACTATATTTTTATTCTTTTTATTGAATTCCAACATTTTCAGTAAATATATCAAGTTCAGTTTTCAGATTCCTACTTTCCTTTAAAATTTATCAAATTCTTTGTAAGTTGTTTCAAGTTTTAGGTTAACCTCTTCAACTTTTATTCCCATCAAAATTTGGTTTGATATTTCTATTCTTTTTATTGAATTCCAAAATCTAGGTGAATGTTTCAAGTTTATTTTTCAGATCTCTATTTTTCATTGGAATTTATCAAACTTTTGTTAAGTTATTCTAACTTTTGGGTTATGCTTTTCCACTCCTTTTCCACCATTTATTGGTTCTATATTCCTACTCTTTTTATTGAATTCCAACATTTGGGTAAATATATCAAGTTCTATTTTCAGATCCTTACTTTCTATTAAAATTTATCAAATTCTTTGTAAGTTGTTTCAACTTTTGGGTCAATATTTTCAACTTATTTTCTCACCATATTTTGGTCCTATATTCCTACTCTTTTTATTGAATTCCAATATTTGAGTAAATGTTTCAAGTTTATTTTTTAGTTCTCGACTTTTCATTAAAATTTATTAAATTCTTGTCAAGTTTTTTTAATTTTTGTGTTAAGCACTTCCACTCATTTTCCTACCATATATTGGTTTTATATTCCTACTCTTTTAATTGAATTTCAATATTTTATGTGGATATTTCAAGTTTAATTTTAGATCCCTATTCACTGTTGGAATTTATCATATTATTGGTAGATACTCACAACTTTTGGGTTAAGTTCTTCAACTATTATTACCACCACGTTTTGGTTATATATTCCTTGTTTTTACTAAATTCCAATACTCTGGGTTAATATTTCAAGTTCGTTTTTAAGATCTCTACTTCTCATTACAATTCATCAAATTCTTTGTAAGTTGTTCCAACTTTTGTGTTAACCTCTTTAACTCTTTTTTCCACGATACTATATTCCGACTCTTTTTATTGAATTCCAACATTTAAGTGAATTTTTCAAGTTCATTTTTTGGATCTCTACTTTTTATTGGAATTTATCAAATTCTTATCAAGTTATTCCAACTTTTAAGTTCTGCTCTTTCACTCCTTTTTCCATCATTTTTTGGTTCTATATTCCCACTCTTTGTATTGAATTTTTAATATTTTGATTAGATGTTTCAAGTTTATTTTTTGTATTCCTACTTTCTGTTAATCAATTTCAACTTTATTTTTAGGATTTTTGGTTATATATTCCTACTCTTTTAAGTGTATTTCAATATTTTGCTGATGATCCAAGTTTACTTTATAAATTCATGTCTTCCGTTATAAATTTTCAACTTTTTAGTAAATTATTTCCACTTTTAGGTTAAGTTATTCCTACTCTCTTACATCTTACAATAGTTTTATGTTCCTATTATTTTCATTATATTCCAACACTATAGATACATGTTCCGTGTCCTTTTTTCAACTAATTATAATATTACTTTTTATAATAACAACAATATCAGTAAGGCCAATTATATATAACCCCTTATTATTTTAACAAATATCAATTTACTATACAATACTGATTTTAACAAATATCTTTTTTTTTTTAATTTCGTTACTTCATGGGTTCTTCTGAGCTTGAATGTATATATACTTAAGCTTTTAATCTTTACACATATTTATTATCATTTAATCAATTTAATTAATAGTATTTAGTTATATTTAAAATAAATTTATGCATTTATTTCCATCTCTCTTTACTTTTCAAACTAATTGCTTTAATTTTTGGGAAATTATCAGCCATATACCCTTAAATGACACTCATATCAAATGTGTGTGAACACTTTTCAAGTGTATCACTCGTATACCCTAAGTTGACAAAACACTTCTGCCGTTCACTAATCCGTTAACTTCCACTTGCAAGCGCTGACATCATAAGGGTAATCTAGTCTTTTTAAAAAAAGACATGTCATCCCATTTACCTAGTAAAAAATGATATGTCATATGATATATATTGATAAAAAGGACATGTCATCCAATTTATTGGATAATTGTTAATAATTGCTAAAAAAAAAGCTACTTTACAACCGAATCTACTCCTCCAAAATTTAACCTAAATTTTTGAAGATCTACTCCTTCAAGCTCCCATTGGATTTTTTATGGTATAGTATGTATAATTATAAATACTATGTTGTTAATAATTTTTTATGGCATAATATGGATATTTTTTACCGATAATTGTTAATAATATGTACCATTAATAATTCATATTTTTTAATCAAAAAATATATTGTTAATAACAAAATAAAAAATTGTGTATTGAAAATTTACGTTAATTTTTGGGATAAATTTATCTTTTTACCTCATTTTAAGTTTCAAGGGTGAAATAATCAACTTGCCATAATTCTGTTAACTTTCTAATAGAAGTTAACGGATTGGTGGATGACAGAAGTTTTTTGTCAACTTAGGATATACGAGTGATACACTTGAAAAGTGTTCACGTACGTTTGATACGAGTGTCATTTAAGAGGATATGGCTGACAATTTCCCTTAATTTTTCATAACTTCAACAATAAATAAATAAATAACAATTGAGAATGATTGCAATTGTAAATGAAATTATCATACCCTATTAATTTATTCAGTGCACTAAAAAATTAACCAAATCAAAATTTTCATCCATTTGTTTATAAGAATTTTTTACAAGCTTCTAGGACAAAATTTTTTTTATCAATTCGTTTCAAATTTTTGTTATTCTATTTCTTTTCAAATAATTAATTTCTTTGACTTCAACCAAAATTCATTTTTAACAGCTTTGCATGTAATTGTTATACTCCTGGAACATTTTATTTTTCAAGTTGTTATGATCAAATAAATTATATATTTATTATACGATTATTCCATGAACCATGAAAATTAATATATTATATCAAAGTTTTAAAGGTTGGCAAAAATGCTTTGTCTATACTTGAAAGAGAAAAAAAAGATTAAAAAAATCGTTATTGATTATTTTGAGAGATTATTTTAATCATTAATTTGATCATCCATACTTGATCTTTTGACCTCTACACAAACATTTGTTCATTTATGATTTCTCATTTTGCTACGAAAAAATTAGAATTTGAAAAATAAAATTCTATTTCAAATAAAAAATGTTTTAATTCAAGTTTTAGATCATGATAATTTTAAATAAAAATTAGAAGATTCTAATTCTTTTGAATTAATTTTCTCCGTTTTAATTAATTTTAATTATTTACGTTTAAAATAACCTTATAAATTTATTTTTATCTTTCTCTTTACTTTTCTTAATATGTTATAACTTAAACAATAATACCATATGAGGATGCAGCCAATTGCTATGCTTCTTAAAAAAATTTATCTTTTAAAAAGTTAAGGGAAACGTAAGTTATAACTTACAAAATATTTTAAATTAATAAAATTAATGCTAATTTATTCGTATTAAAACATCCTTTTTTCTATCATTTCAACTTGACTAGATTTCTTTTTCTTTAACTTAATTTTGTTTATACTTACTTTTGATGTTTCGATATGTTACACCAAAATATACTTTTTTATCTTAAAAACAAATTATATTAAGTCAATTTTTCTATTACAGAATCAGTTCTTCAATTTTTCTGACTTGATTAAAATCATTTTTAAAAGTTTTTACAGCTTAATTTGGTACTGAGAGAATATAACACTTTAACAACAACATTTATTGGTATGAATTTGGCATGTCTTGATTGGAATGGCAGGTACACTTGATTTGTTGCCATTCCTTTGCAAATAAAATAATAAATGCCCTATTAATTATTTGTGATGCAATAAAAATTTAACTAAACTAAAACTTCCATTCATTTAAACAGATGTAATAAGACAATTAGAATTTTTCACAAGCTTGTGATCAAATAGCTTCAAAAAATTTAAATCAATTTACAGCTTCCATAAACTAGACTCAAATTTCTTTGCTCATTTTAGATTTCAATTTGTCTACACATTAAAACACATTAAAAAAAAGATATTAGAAAACACAATGCAACCACAAAATAAACAACAATCTTTAGAATTTTAAATGCATGATCCAAATTCTTAGGTAGGATGAAATAAATTTGGTTTTCAACAGAAAAATTCAGACTTTTAATCTAAAATAAACACAAAATTATATTTTTATTTAACATATATTTTTAATGGATTTATTAACAGCAATATTCAAAATGTAAAAATTACTCTCAACTTGCATAATTGTTCAATGCAACTTTTATGTCTACTTTCATTTAACGACCAATTGATCCTTGAAATAAAGAGAAAGATAACAATACATCAAGAATTAGTAAGATCAAAATTCCATTTACCCAAAAATTCATTTTAACTAGTAACAAGTAATATAAAATTAAACAATATGGCATGTAGATTATCATATAAAAAATAACAGGTAAATGTTTCTTTATTTTAAAATAGCAACTCAAATCATATTACATGTTACAACTATAACCCAAGGTATTAAGACAAGCAACAAAATCCAATAAACAATAAAGCAAATAAAATTAAATCTAACAATCAAATAACTATAATTTCAGCTGAAACATTAAAGACAATGCAAGTTTTAGATCATTAAAATATCTCCGATAGCTAAAAGAAAAATGCTAATCAATTAAATTGGCAAAAATACTCAATTAAAATTGAATCTTCTTTGCACATGCTAAAACACTAGTAGAAGTTCCCATTAGTAATATCACTGAAATATAATTGAAACTTTAGACATCACGAGAATTAGTTAAAAATATACAAAAAAGGAGTAGATTACTTTACAATTCCTAAGATATTGTAATACCACAAAGATAACAAATTAAAATAACAACAGTTCAATCTCTAATTTTTCTACTATTTTCATTCCATTCGCTATGAATTATTGTTTCATATCATATTTTTATTTACTCCTATAATTAAAGAAAATCAGAACGAGCATATCAAAATCCTCCACATGAAAAATTAAAGATAGAAATTCAAGAAAAAAAGGGAAAAAGAATGAAAAATCGGAGAGGTGCAACAAATGACAGAACAGGGACAACATACATATTAGGAAGCAAACAAATGTTTATGCAAAACAATTTAAGAAATGTTAAGGAGCCACAAAAAATCACGGCTAATTCAAATAATCGAAACCATATCTCAATCCATAAATAATGACACAAGAGGTTACATAAAATTAGAGGAAAAAGGACAGTGCTACCAGTTCAAGCACTAGAGAGTGGAAATTGAAATTGAAATTGAAATGAGGATATGCAAATTAATTTGGCATCACTTCCACATTATCCATCACCATGTAAGTCACCACCCACTAGCCATTCTCACTTTTTCTGGCTTTTAAGAAGCCTTACCAAGCTTTCACAGCTTGAGCAAATTATCATTTTTTCATTCTAAGACAATAAACATGATGAAGATAAAACCTTCTGCCTTGTGACATTTTGTCCTTATTGGAAAAAGGCTTACTTGCTCCTCCAACCTACAATTTTTTCAAATTAATAAGATTTTAGAAAATACCCATGATCAATTGTAAACTCAAAGCTCCATACTTAATCCATCAAAAATACAGAGCAAGGACTCAAAGTCATATACTTAATCGATCAAAATACAAATCAAGCATATACAAAAAGAAAAGACCAATGTGCCATAAAAAGGTATTCCCAATATTCTGAATTAATTAGAGACTAAGAACTATGGATAACAAGCATAAAACGGCAAAAGAATGACAATTGATAAGCATCTCCAGGGCATTACCCAAGTGATATTAGCAAAAGTAAATCTTGACAAAACATTTCCAAAGACAAAGAGTCAAATACAATGGTAATGTCCCCTCCCCACCCATGTAAGCTACGAATTTGAACTAGACCTAAATCAAAATAAACATGAGCCCATTTTTTGGATCAAACATAAAATCGAGAATTATATAAAGAAAAAATTAGTAAATAAACACAAAAACAATATGCTCTGCTACTCAATCAAAAACAAAAACCAAAAGTGAAAAAAGCAAGTAACAAGATAAGGTTACATGTCTGTTTCGATGAGAATAATGACTGTCAGGGTGCGGAGATCTCCCTAAAAAGCCTTCCCTGGTATTCTGATGACTTATAAACGCTAAGCAACAGATGCATATGGTGGGAAAGATTAGGGCTTAGATTATTATTATTTGTTGATTTTTTAAAAAACTAAAATAATTTTTCATTTATGCAGTTTGAAAAGCCAAGCTCCGGGAAATCACAATTCAAGAAACATTGACAAAAAAAAGGGTATCTCATCCAAGATTTTTGGATCAAGGACCAAATCATTAGTACACTAGTTTGTGATTTAAAGGCATATAAACTGGCTCAACTTGGTGGTGTAAACAACTAAAGGAACCAATCAAAGAAACCAGCTCTATAAAACACTTTCAATTTATAAAAAATCATTTACATTTAACTGTAATTTCATCTTAAATTTATCCAATTAAACAAAGAGAAATTTAAAAACTTATATAAACATGCAAGAATTTGTGAAATAAGGGATGAATAGAGAGGAAAGAAGAGTTGGATCTATAAAATCCTTGCATTCTTACTTAAATACACAATAAAATTAAATCTCAGCTTTTTAATATCAAAAATTAATAAGCAGTCTCATCTGAATTCTGTAGTATTTCCTACTTTAGATCAAATAATATGGCATTTAGATCATCATATCAAATGTAAAATTGACATTTAAGCAAATAGACAATGAGGATATAAACCCCAAAAAAAAAAAAATCAAATAACAGGTAAATGTTTCTTTATTTTAAAACAACAAATCAATCATATTATATGTTACAACTATAATCCTATGAATTGCAACGAGCATCAAAATCCAACAAACAATTAAAAAATTAAATTAAATATAATAATCAAATAAGTATAATTCAATTAAAACATTAAAGACTAGGCGAGCTTCAGATAATTAAAATATCCCCTGTAACTAAAATAAAAAAAAGATAATCAATTACATAGGTAAAAATATTCAATTAAACTGAATCTTCTTTACACATGCCAAAACACTAATAGAAGTTCCCATTAATAATATTATTGAAATATAATTGAACCTTTACGAAATGAATTAGTTAAAGATTGGAGTAGAATACTTTACTATTCTTAAGATCGAGTAAAACCACAAAAATAAACAAATTAAAATAACGAGTTCAATATCTAATTTTCTACCATTTCCATTCCTACTATGAATTATTGTTTCATGTCATATTTTTATTTAGTCCAGTGATTAAAGAAAATCAGTAACAAGCAAATCAAAATCCTTCAAACAAAAAATTAAAGATAGAAACCAAAGAAACAAAAAGAAAAGGAGTAAAAAATTGGAGATTTAAGAAAAATTGTTGCAGCAAGTGACTGGACCGAGGAGTTGAACACACAACATTCATACCACAAAGCAAACGAAATATTCATGCATAACAAATTTAAGAAATATTAAGGAGCCGAAAAACAAGATCATCATGACTAATCCAAATAATCAAAACCATATCTCAATCCATACACAACGACACAAGAGATTATATAAAATTTGAGGGAAAAAGTGCTACTAGTTCAAGCATTGGGGAGTGGAGATTGAAATAGAAATTGAAGAGCTGATATGCCAAATTAATTTGGCATCACTTCCAAATTATCCATCACCGTAAGTACCCACGCAGTAGCAGCAACTTTCCACAAACATAATACTAACGACAACACTAGTTAAATCTCAATTCTTTTCCACATGAGATTTTATAAACAAAACAGAACAATACAAAACATACTAGAAATATAGACCATCCAAAGCAGTTCAAATTAAATATTAAAATGACAAAGCCTGAAAATAGAGAAACCTTACAGTTTTCAAATCTTAAGCTCCGATGTCACCTAGAAGAACACTTGCCAATAATTTCTTACATTGAATAGATGCCTTCGGCAGCTTCAAACCATAACCAGTAACCACCGTTCAAAAAATTAAAAAAAAAAAGATTCAGATTATTTAACGCATGATCCCAAACAATTAAATCACTAAAAAAATAACTTAACAAACCTCATCAAGGCCAAAATCACATCTTTTTCCTGAAGGTCACTGAAATCCCCATCAAACTTTTTATGCAAAGTGACACAAGAGGTTACGTATTCTTTCAAAAAAAAAAAAACCCACCAGATCGTGGATATTGAAATAGAAATTGAAGAGTGGAGACATGAAAAATTAGTGTAGAGTGGAGATTAGAGATCGATAAGCACTGATTTTTTTTTCAAAAAGATATACGGTAGCGAGAGTTGAGAGAAGGGAAAGAAAGAGAGGGAAGTGAAGATTTTTGGTTAGAGCGGCTGAGGTTAGATTTTTGGTTAGAGCGGCTAGGGTTTCTCATGAAGTGAAATCTAAAGTATTTATACTTTTAATAAAAAATTAAAGGTTTTCAATTTTACAGTTTGAAAAAATTAAATTTTGTTCAATATTTCATTTAGTGGCTGTTTGCCCGCCAAAAATTTTTTCATGTCATTTTAATTTACTTATCTTAGTAAATTAATTTAATATAATAATATTTATTTGTATAATTTGTATTATAAATGCTACTTATTTTTAATTGTTACATTTCAATGACTCTTGATTTTATTAACTAAAAAGTTGTAATTATGTCATGTTTAAATTTTATAACGGTAAATATAATAAATACAAGATTATTTAGTTGTATTAAAATTTTAATTATGCTTGTGGATGGCACCTGGATAAGGGTTTGAATCCCATGTGAGGAGAAAATTAAGTTGTTACTATATTAACTAATAAAAATACAATAATATATATGTCACATTGGTAATTACATTGTGAATTTATGTCACTATAGTCATGGGGCATAATTGTCCAAAAAGATGTATATATAGATTATGGACTATATACACATTCTAACAATAAATGTCTAATATTGATAATAAGTATCATCGTACTCCTAAGAAAAAAAAGTATCATAGTTGAGTTCTTTTTAATCAATGGTTACTAACAACATAAATACTAAGTTTAATATTATAAATCATTAATTACAATATTACTAAAAGCAATAGATTAAAAATTAATATTACATTTAATGTATAGAAGTGTCCATTATAAGTATTTAGGAAAAATGTGGTAACTTGATAGTAGTGAATAAATGTAACCATCAAAATAATGCAGTGTAAAAGAATGAATTAATTTCACATAAGTTTGTATGAATTAGTTTGCGTAAGAGATTGAGATACCATATATTTGTCTATACATATCATATAATAATATTAGCAACTTGTATTGAATCAATAATAATAAAAAATAATATTTTATCGTTAATTATAATGTTTGGTTCAATTAACAAGATAATTGTTTGATAATTATCTAATAGTTGAACCAAAACTATTCTCATATTAGTAGGCAGAGGCTTGAATACTCTATATGTATTATGGATTGATTTCTTCTAAATATTTGAAAATAAATCTGATTAATATGAGTCTAGATATTCATATTACATTTTTCCAACAAAAGATTAATAAAACAATATGATAACTTTTTATACAAATATCATTAAATTTATAATGTACTTAATAAAAAATATTTAATAATTTATAATTATAATTATTTACTAATAATATTGTATAATATTCTCATTAGCAAGAAGTCACATATTTTGAGAAAAACGTCTCATTTTTAAATATATTTTCATGTAAAGTTGAGGGGGTATTTGATATTTTTAATATTTAAATCGATTTTTTGTTATTTTCTTAAAATTAGGGTATCTGAATGATATTTACCTTTAATATTTTTCACTATAATCGAGTGAGATAAGGAGTAACCGGTGGCCGGTTATAGAATCTATTAAAAAAATGATAAAAACGGCTGTATGAGATAAATTTCAGATGACTGACTAGACCGTTGGAGCAACATAATAATCTGTAATTTGAATGTTATGACTTAACCATAATATTAGCTTCCTGATTTCACCACTGTAACAAGCAATGATGTAGCATTCTAAGTGTCTAACAAATTGGGCACTTTTATTAATCATCAAAGTGATGTGTCCAGCCCGTTCGTTTCCTTTACTAAAAAAATAAAATAATAAATAAAACAAAGTATCATAAATTAAGGCCTACAAAATTAATAAAAGATTACACTAACTAAAATTAAAAAAATTGTGTGCAAATTAAAAGTTTTCTTCCCTTTTTGGGTTGCTTCCCAATTAGAACTTAATTTAAGGTCTTTCAACCTGACCTTCCCTTAATTGCTCAAGTTGGGTCTGTGAGGCACAAATCCTCCTTTGAATTGTGTAAAACATAATGAATATAATGTTTAACTCGTTGCCCATTTACCGTAAATTCATGATCCGTTCTCTCATCCTTGAGCTCTATAGCACCATGAGGATGGATTTTAATAAGTGTAAAGGGTCCTGACTATCTAGACTTTAACTTTCCTAAAAAAAAGTTTTTATCTAGAGTTGTATAGAAAAACTTGTTGGTCTGGAATTAAATCCTTTTGCTGGATATGCTTGTCATGCCATTGTTTTGTTTTCTCCTTGTAAAGTCTTGCATTTTCATAGAAAAACAACTTTAACTCTTTAAGCCACAAAGTTGTAATTTCCGTTGCTCTGCTGCAGCATACATGTCCATGTTTAGTTGTTGTAGTGCCCAATCCGATGGCAAATGGCACGTTTTACCATAGACAATTTTGTATGGAGACATGCTAAATGCTATTTTGTAAGCTGCGCAGTAGGCCCATAAAGAATCATGTAGTTAAAGAGACCAATCCTTTCTAGTAGGGTTCACTACTTTTTCTAAAATTCTTTTTATTTCTCTGTTGGACACTTCTACCTGACCATTAGACTGGGGGTGATATATTGTAGTAATCTTATGCTTAATTCCATATTTAGCCAATGCTGTAGCAAATATCCTGTTGCAAAAATGAGTGCCTTCATGGCTGATGATGGCTCTAGGAGTTTCAAATCTTGTAAATATGTTCTTTTGAAGGAATTTCACCACGACTTTAGCATCATTTGTTAGTAGTGCTACAACTTACACCCATTTGGACACATAGTCTACAAAACCTAGAATGTATAAATTCCCAAAAAATGGTGGGAATGGACTATAAAATATATTCCCCAGACATCAAAGAGCTTAACTTCCAAAATGTTGGTTATTGGAATTTCATGCGTTTTAGAGATGTTCCCTACTCTTTGGCACATGTCACAACATTTAACAAACTCATAAACGTCTTTAAAAATAGAGGGCCAGTAATAAACTGATTGTAGAACTTTAGCTGCTGTTCTGTCGCCTTCAAAATGTCCTCCATATGCTGCAGCATAACATGATTGTGGTATGTTTGAAATTTCTTCATCAGATACACATCTTCTAATCACATGGTCTGAATATATCTTATATAAATAAGGTTCATCCCACTGATAACTTCTAACATCATGGAGAAATCTCTTTTTCTACTGGTAACTCAGATCAGATGATAATAATCTACTCACCAAGTAATTAGCAAAATCTGCATACCATGGAAACCTAGATTGCTGCAGCATCTGTGCATGCTGTAACATTAGCAATTGCTCATCAGGAAATGTTTCTGTGATCTTTTGCTTGGTCACAATGCTTTCATCTTCTTCCAGCCTTGAAAGGTAATCTGCTACCTAATTCTTACTCCATTTTCTATCCTTGATCTTCAAGTCAAACTCTTGTAGCAAGATGATCCACCTTATCAACCTTGGTTTAGTATTCTTCTTTGAGATCAAATCTTTTATAGTTGAGTGATCTGTGTAAACAGTCACTTTTGTACCAACCAAATAGGCTCTGAATTTGTCAAATGCAAAGACAACTGCTAGTAACTCTTTGTCAATGGTAGTGTAATTGATCTAATCATTGGCTAGAGTTTTGCTAGCATGATAAATGGAGTGAAAATTTTTTTTGCTCTTTTGCCTTAACACTACTCTAACATAATGGTCAATGGCATCACGCATCAACTCAAAAGGTAAGCTCTAATCTGGTGATATAACAACTAGTGCTGTAACAAGAGCTTTCTTCAATTCAATAAAAGCCTTTAAATAGTACTCATCAAAATGGAAAGGCTTGTCATACTCCAGCACCTAACATAAGGGTTTTAATATTTTGGAAAAATCCTTAATAAATCTTCTATAGAATCCTGCATGTCCCAAGAAACTCCTAATGCCTTTAACTGATGTAAATGGTGGGAGTTTATCAATCACCTCTATTTTGGCCTTACCCACTTCTATTCCTTTTTTAGAGACTCTATGCCCTAGGACTATCCTTTCTTGTACTCTAAAATGACACTTTTCCCAATTCAATATTAAATTTGTCTCTTTACATCTTTTAAAGCATATTTTCTAAATTATACAAACAATCATCATAAGTCTCCCCAAAAACTGAGAAGTCATCCATGAATAACTCAAGTGTTTGCTCCACTATATCTGAAAAAATAGGCATCATACACCTCTGGAATGTTGCTGGAGTATTGCATAAATCAAATGGCATTCTTCTAAAAGCAAAGGTTCTAAAGGACAAGTGAATGTTGTTTTCTCCTAATCTTCTTATGCTATAGCAATTTAATTGTAGCCTGAATACCCATCCAAGAAACAGTAGCACTCATTTCCAGCAAGTTTTTCCAGCATCTAATCTATGAAAGACAATGGAAAGTGATCCTTCTTTGTAGCTTTGTTTAGCTTCCTATAATCCATGCAAGCTCTCCATTCAGTCATTGTTCTTGTGAGGATGAGCTCGTTCTTCTCATTCGCTACAACTTTTATTTCACTTTTCTTTAGAACACATTGTACTGGACTCACCCAAGAGCTATCAGATATTGGATAGATGATCCTAGCATCAAGCCATTTGATAATCTCCTTCTTCACAACTTCTTTCATGATGAGATTTAATCTTCTTTACTGCTCTATCGAGTAGCTGTACAAATTCTCTAGCAGGATCTTGTGCATACATATGAAGGGGCTGATTCTTTTTATATTTGTCATGGTCTATCCAATGGCTTTCTTGTATCTCCCCAATACTTCCACCAAGCTCTTCTCTTGGTCTTCATTCAAAGAAGAGGAAATGATTACAGGTAGTGTGTTATTGTCATAAAGATAAACATATTTTAGATGCGAAGCTAAAAGTTTTAATTCTAAAACAGGAAGTAATTCAATAGATGGTACAACAGGTTTCACTTCCCTGTTTGAAAAATCTAGAGATTCAAAATGTTTGTCAGTCCTCACAGGTTGCTTCTCTCCTAAGCATGCTATATGTGTTGTTACAACATCTTCATTTTCATGTTCCTCAAATGTGATAGCCTTGATTTCTTCATTACTGCAGCAATTATTCAAGCTGTTTGTGATAACAAGCTCTACAGCACTAACAAAATGGCATTCTTCAACCTCATCAGGACTTTTAATTACTTCCAGCACATTAAGGTAATTTGCTGATTATTTACCCTCATTGTTAGTTTCCCTTTTTGAACATCAATTAAAGTCTTTCCTGTGGTTAAAAAGGGTCTCCCTAGAAAACTGGTACTTCTTTATCTGCCTCAAAGTCGAACACTATGAAATCTACTAGAAAAATGAATTTATCAACTTTAACCAGCACATCTTCAATCTTGCCTTCAGAATAAGCATAAGATCTGTCAGCAAGCTAAAATGTCACTGTGGTTGGTCTGACTTCTCCAACTCCCAATTGCTTGAACATTGATAATGGCATAAGATTGATGTTTTCTCCTAAATCACAAAGTGTCTTACCACTGTATTTAGTTCTTAAAGAGCAAGGAATTATGAAACTTTTTAGGTCCTTCAACTTCTGAGGTATTTTGGTCTGAAGCATATGGTTACATTCTTGTGTTAGAGCAACTGTTTCAAATTCTCCAAGCCTCTTTTTCCTTACCAATATATCTTAAAAAAACGTCACATAATTTGGCATTTGTTTTAATGTTTCCACTAAAAGAATGTTGATATACAGTTGTTTCAACACGTCCACGAATTTGCTAAGTTGTTTATTTTTTTTTTGCTTCTAAAATCTTTGAGGGAAATGTGGTGGATGTCTAAACTGTTATACTATAGTCAGTTGTACAGACTGCTTTTCTTTTGCCATGTTCTGGACTAAAGCAGTTGGTACTACTACTTCCTCATCACCAAGTGCTGGATTATAATTTTCAGCAAATGCTGTAGCAAAATTACACTGATTTGGATTCTAAAAAGTGGAAAATGTGACTCCTCTATTTGAGTGTCTTCTTGGCCTTTATTGGACTCAATTCTTTTCTTTGGTATCTCAACTAAAGTATGAACATCTTTTCCAGATCTTAAGTTGATCACCTTGCAGTGTTTTTTTCTTTCTCTTCTTAGATCTTCTGTATTGCTAGGCAAACTGCCCTGAGGTCTGTTACATAATACTGTAGCAAGTTGTCCAGTTTGATTTTCTAAATTTCTCAATGACACAACCTGACTTTGGACAACTGCTTTATTTTTCACAATATACTCTTTAATTAGAGTTTCAAGAGAACTAAATTGATCATTACTGGTGTTTCTTTGCCTTTGATTTTACTGGTGAAAGCCCGGTGGCTAAGCAAGTCTCTTCTGTCTACTAGATGTTGCAGCATGCTGATTCTAATTACTCCAAGAGAAGTTTGGGTGATGTCTCCATCCCGGGTTGTAAATGTTTGAATATAGATTGCTCTGATTTTGTCTATTGAAGTTGCCCACATAATTGATTGAGTTAGATTCCCAGGAAAATTATCATATAAATGCCCTCCTCTACAATATACACAAGAGACTTCAACAACTTAGTTAATTGTTGTTGAAGTAGTGGATATAGATTTTACCATATTTGTCAATAAGGTTACTTGGGCTGACAATACTGTAAATACATCCACATTGTGCACTACTGCTGCTCTTTTTGCTGTGGCTTTTCTAGTTGATGGCCATTGATAGTTATTATTAGCAATTCTCTCCAAATTTTCATAAGCTTCATTGTAAGATTTAAGCAATAAAGCTCCATTTGCTTAAGCATCTATCATTAATCTAGTGCTTGAGTTCAACCCATTATAGAAAGTTTCTAATTGTATGCAACAAAGAATACGATATAATGAGGGCATCTCCTGAGTATCTCCTTGAATCTTTCATATGCATCATATAAGCTGTCATCTTCAAGTTGATGGAATGATGCGATCTCATTCTTCAACTTTGCATTTTTGGTCAGGGGAAAATACTTTATTAAAAATTTATCAGCCAAATCATTCTATATAGTGATGGAAACTAGTGGCAAAGAATTCAACCATACCCTTACTCGATCTCTTAAAGAAAATGGAAAAAGTCTTAGCCTTAATGCTTCCTGCAGTGCTTTAGCAATTTTTAAAGCATCACTCACCTCTAAAAATAATTTAAGGCAAAGTTGAGGATCTTCTGACGACAATCCATTAAATTACCCCATAGTTTGCAACATTTGAAACATCATTGGTTTAAGTTCGAAATTGGCAGCTTGCACCTCAGGTCTAAGTATTCATGGTTATATAGCTTGAGGGGTCAACACGGCATAGTCTCTAATGGCTCTATCTCTATCATCTACTATGTCGATAATATTGTTTTTCCATGGTTGTCCCTAAATATTCTACCCATTCTGACCTTCTTGATCATTAACTGGTTGTATGTTTCCTTGCGAGTTTAAGTTTCCTATATTTTACAAATCATCCATGTCTGCAACAACTCTTAAATTTATATTCTCCTTCCTTAATCTTCTTGTAGTTATTTCAATCTTTGGATCAAATTGGAATTCAACAGGTTTGTATTTACGCATGCAAGGGTTTCTGGAGCAATTTTACAAATACAGTAAACAAAAAGAAGATTAAAATTTTGCACCAACTAAAATTGACTTCACAAATTACAATAAGCACCAATCCCCGGAAACAACGCCAAAAACTTGTTGTAGGTTTTCTAATGCTATTGGTGTCAATGTGCAAGTATACACAACAAGTAATATAATGATAAGTATACAAGATCGTCTCCACAGGGATTACTATTATAGAAGTTGCTATAGCAATTTTATCAGTGCAATTTTTATTCTAAATTAGTTTTAAAATAAATTATTAAACTAATGAACTAATTAAGATAAAAAATGCAATAAGAAAAATGCAATAAAGTAAATTATCACAACAAATATAAGGAAGTAACCAAGGGAAATGGTGTAACTAAGTGATTAAACTCACTCAATGGTTTTGATTATTTTTCTAATGTTTGGCTCGGTTGCTACAGCATCTGCTATAGCACTGGGCAAAATCCTTATATATCCTCAATTTGTCACATGTTGGATGTCTTATACCTAAATGCAATTTAACAATGACATTTTGTTATGCTAACATCAAATATAGCATTACACGTTTTAGATTCTAATTATCCTATAAGGTGAATTAGATTTCAGACAAAAAGCAAATTACTTCTTAATACTGTCTCACTGAAACTTTTGTTAAGACCTACAACTATGATAATTAACAAATAAAGAAATGATTAACTGAAAATAGAGTTGTTTACTTAAGGAACCAGAAATGCATAAGAATTTCTATTAAACTTCTATTTTATTCAAAACAATGTGTTTTAAGTATTAGTTGTACTTAAATTTTCATTTTTTTTTTGTCCAAGAGTGTGTTGAGTTATTTTCAAGCGATTTTATTTAGCTAACCACTCATATTTAAATTTTGGGTAGATAAAGGATTAAAAAATGATTTTGGGTTTTGTTACCTCTTACCTTTGAAGAATATATATATACATAGAAGTTATGCTAAGCATTTCCTTGTCTTCAAGCATGTATTTTGCAATGACAGTTCAATTGTCTCCTTTAAATTCCATAATCACGTCACCATTTTCTTTATTTTGATTGCATACTTGTATAATGAATAATTTTGGGCAATGATGACCAAATGAAAATTTCCATTGCTTTTGTAGCATAAACCTTTCTCTTGTTGCTCTTAAAGCTCTTCTCTAGAGTTAACTGTCTTATTAGTATTGATGGCATTTGCATTTGGCTTCCTTTGCTCATTTCAGATTCTTCATGTTCTGGTATTAAATGCTTCATATAATAGTGCTAATCCTACAACTGTTGATAAAGTAGTTGGTCTCCTTCTAAGTGCAAAGGCTAATGCTTCTTTTTCCTACTAAACTGTATTGTGAAATTGATAAAATTGATTAGCATCACTGAAAGATTTGGGAAATTATCTTCACACATCCTTGTTTCCTTTAGAGAACTGGGCACAGTTGTTGTGCTTAAAATCAGTACGGTGGGAATTTAAAAATGGTATTTTGACATCCAAGTCAGTTTGGTGTTATAAGATTTTTCTGATTTCCCTCCAATACTTTTTCTCCTGTTTTTCCCGCTTACAGTTTCTGTTCCTCAAAAACTTTTCCATTCTTAGTTGTATACCTAGCTTTAAGTTGTTACTGTCTTTCCTCCTCTAGCACTCTGCATCCCTCATTAAATGTTCTTCACTTACTTGGCTTTTATTTCCTAGGTTGTGTTGAATCTCCTGGACCATTTTATTTTTATTCAGCTCAACCAATTTCTGACTCGATTCTTCTAGTTCGTATCACTATCGTAGAATATGCTACAATGATGTCGAGAGCTTTTTAGCCTCATCTTGAATTTTCACCACCTCTCTCTTGCTACTGCATTCCATCTAGCTTTGGCTCTAGTTTATCTTGCTTTTTCTGCCCAAGGTAATGCCTTTAGCCATGGTCCATAAGCAAGATCATTTTTGGGTTGCCCTTCATACTTTCCATATTCTTTATATAAATGTCCAATACACCCAGAGCAATAACAAAAATCTGGGAGTTTTTCATATTCCACTCCAAAAGGAACTTTTTTTCTATCTTTTGATTCAATGAACAATATTTTATTTAATGGTTGAGTAATATTTGTTGATATTCTCAATCTTATAACTTGTCCTTTGCAATCTCCTACTCTATCAATGTCCACCTCTTCCACTTTCCCCACAAGCCTCAAATTTTCTTGTAGATTTCCTCATCCATACACATAATAAGAATGTTCTTAATCTGTACATAGAACAACATGAGTGAAGAGTTGTGATGATATTTCTCTAATGCCCTCCAGGTTTTTTAAGCGTAGTCAATGATTGCTTAAAATGCCAAGGACCTCCTACAAAATTCTTTTTTTATCTGCTTCATTTGTAAACTTGAAAATAAAAATATTATTTGCAAGTTTTTCAAATTACACCTCTTGTTTTATTTGCCACACCCAGTTTGAGGCCAATCTTAGCCTCTCTATGTTAACTCCTTTTGTGTGCAAAACCTTGCCTATCAAACATCCCACAACTATTTATACCCCCTTTTCCTTTATCTTCCCCTTGAAGGAAAATGTGTTTCCTTATGCCTCTTCCAATGATATTGATCTACATCTCTGAATTAATTTCTTTGTCTCTATTATTGATTTTATTGCTCTACCCACCAAGGCTTATTGGATGTAGTTGCCTCACCTGAACTACATTCAAACAAAATAAAAATCATTTGACTACTCTTGAGAGAAACTTTAATAGCAAGTGAAGCCATTCTAGAATTAATGAGAAAAATTAAAAAAGGAACGCTAAGTGAGCAATATATTGAGCCATATAGGCAAAGTTGTAGGTTCTATTCTCTAAGTTTTTCCCGCGAGAGAGAGGGACAGCTCATGAAAGAGAAGAGGGGTTTTGTTTCGTTGTTGGTGGTCTAAAATTTTAAGAAGAAACAAGTTTCTCTTTTTTAAGGTGAACAATTCTCTCAAAGGCCAAAGATTCATTTTCTTATGAGCATGTTTCTAATTATATGAAATATTGATTCACACCAAAGTAGCACAAACATGCCTTGACTTAATTGACTATTTAATTTCACACACATATATCTAAAAATGCAAAATATATATATATATATATATATATATATATATATATATATATCCTTTAACCACATAAAATTAATTCACTTTGTTACTTGACTTCATACTCGACTTTCTCAACTTGGTACTTGACTTTCTCAACCTCATACTAGACTTACTCCTCGACCTCATACTTGACTTGCTTGAATTTGGATTCGACTTTCTCAACCTCATACTAGACTTACTCCTCGACCTCATACT
Organism: Atalantia buxifolia; assembly: GCA_030444775.1. Lineage (NCBI taxonomy): Eukaryota > Viridiplantae > Streptophyta > Magnoliopsida > Sapindales > Rutaceae > Atalantia > Atalantia buxifolia. The sequence continues at coordinate 14,863,700 of CM059839.1, forward strand.
TGACTTGCTTGAATTTGGATTCGACTTTCTCAACCTCATACTAGACTTACTCCTTGACCTCATACTTGACTTGCTTGAATTTGGATTCGACTTTCTCAACCTTGCACTAGCTTACTCAATCTTCTTGACCTTATGCTCAACTTACTTGATTTCCTACTTAATTCACTTAACCTCGTACTCGACTCACTTGACTTAATCAAATACTTAACTTCTTAGCGGACATTTTTCTAAATTCTTTTATGTCACTAAAAATAGGAAAACAAAGGGAAAAAAAACACAAAAATAAGTCTTAAATCACTATGTTTGAAGGAGTAGAGTGTGTTTGTTCTTTTATGAGTTATGTTTACAAGACATTGTCTTTAAGGTATGAATAAGATGGTGAGTGAGAATATATTTTGAAAATGATGGAAGAGATGATTTAGTAATAAATGGCTTTTTTGGATGGTTGACATTTCTCACAATTTTGAGGCATATACGTCTTGTGGAGTATAAATTAAAAATTTTGCACTAAATAGAATACATTTAAAGAGAAAATGCCCATTTCACCGCTCAAGTTTGATGCAATAGTCTATTTCATCCTTACTCTATAAATAGTAGTTCATTTGATCTCTACTTTTTAATAATAACCCAAAACATCATTTCGTTAATCTACTTTTATTATATTGTATAATTTATTGAGGGTACAATAGGATTTTCAAATAAGGATATACAAATTATTTTAAAATAAAACTCTCAAACGAAATAAAAAAAATCTATCTTTTTGTATAAATTTAAAATTTAAGGATAACTTAATGACTAAACAATAATAACACTAAATAATATGTAAAATATATATAGAAATAATACGTAAAGTATATATACTAAATAATATATAAAAAATATATTTTATATATTGTTTAATGTTGTTATTGTTTAGTCATTAAGTTATCCTTAAATTTTAAATTTATGTAGAAAATTAGATGTTATTTAATTATTTTTAAGATTTTTATTTTAGAATAATTTGCATTTATTTAACTGAAAATTCTATTTTGTCCTCAATGGACTATAGACTTAGATAACTGTAAATTCATGAAATGATATTTTGCGCTAATGTTTGAAAGATAAGGATAAAATGGGATATTGTATGAATCTCAAGGGTGAAAAGGACTTTTTTTATATTTAAACAAAAAATCCTAATTATAGATACTTTTATAATGAATTTTTCTTAATTAAAAATTTAGTAGAGAGTGTTACGGTGGCTTTAACCGTACCCTTTCTCTGATTCCCATAATCAACATGGCATAGTATTTTGAATTAATAAAACAATGCCGAGTCCCGGACAATTTACAAACCCTACCTTTTAGTTGTATATTGTTGTTACCTGACAGTAGAAGTTTCTCACTTCTCTATTTCTTCCCCAAACTCCCTTTCCACCCTTACAACCAACTAAAAATATGACTTTTACTACTTGGTTTCTCTTGGCCTCTAATTCTCACATTTTGGTTTTTCTCGATTGACTTTGCTCCAAATTGATAGACAAGGATGTAGTTTCCGATTAGGAAAGGTAATGTTTCCAAAAAAAAACCTAACTGTATTGCTTTCATTGATTGAATGTCTAAATCCTAATATATATTTTTTAAAATTTTCATAGATGAAGGTCTGCAAAAGTGAGGTCTACGAGAGTGAGGAAGAGTGTGGAGATGAGTTAAGAGACAAGATGATGAAGAGGGGGGTGAAAATGTCACTAAAAGCTTGGAATTAGTTTCAATTTTGAGAGATTGATTATTTTTTATGGGTTTTTGGTCCTTTCTTTTCATGGAGTAACACGACTCAAAAGTGTTGTTTACTCCCAAATATGAGAGTGTCTAATTATAATATAATCCATTGAGCTTGGGGTCGAACCATAAGAAATTTAAATTTAATAGTCAATTATTAAACTAAAAAAATTAAGAGCAAAAAAAGGAAACTAATGGTAACCAATCTAAAAAAAATTAAGATTATAGAATCCGCTCTCAGATTTCAAATTATGGTCATAATACTTTTTCATATTTGTATTTTGCACTTCTTTTGTCATTTAATTATTATGTTATTTAATTCTTAACAATTAGTGTGGATAAATATGAGACCAAGTACTTAATGTGCTATAACTATATTGGAGTGTTGATATTATGTCAACATTCCATATAAATCTAAAGAGATTTAGATCTATAAATTAACATGATATAAAATAAACCGGTGAGGAAGAAAAGTACAATAAAAATAGACTTTAAGACTCATTTGAGAGAGTAATTAATTCAATCATTTGAATCATTGAGCTTCATTTTTTGCCTCAGCTTAGAAAATTAGCCACTCATTTTAAAAAAAAAACACTCATTTTATTTAACAAGCTTATGAAATTATAAGAGAATGAACTACACAAAAGAAAAAAAATTTCTAAGCCTTAATCTTAGCTCCCTTCTCCTCTTCTCTGCACTCTTCTCCTTCTTTTCCGTCTTCATATTCTTTTTATAGGCAACTAATGCCTCCTCGTTCTTTTATTTTATTATTATTTTTTTATTACTTATCTTTTACATTAAGAAGTGTGATAGTCAAGTGGAAAAATAAAATAAAATAAAAAATAAAAAGAAATGAGCCATGTATCGTAATAGTCAAGTGGCCATTTGACTAATTACATCTCCTCAATAATACATTCCAAATAGCTCCAGCAATTCTTCTTTGTTTTCTACTTTCAGTTCCAGTTCTCTTTTATTCCTAAAATATTTACAATATAAAAATTAACATACTGCAAATTATATTTAACATAAAAATTTATTAGGAAAGTATTAAGATAATTTAGGAATAATGAGTGCATTAATCAACACTATAAGTGAAAAACTTATAATTTTATTATTAATAAATGTTCAATCTCAATCTTAACTAGTTTATTGCTAGGCCCTAGCAATTTAAGCGATAAAAATCCAGAAAAATTAAACCCAAATTGAAATCTCTTTTGTTAAAAAGAAAATTATTGTTTACTTCTTTAAGCGGATTAATGACAACAATCAAATAAAAGTATAAGCGTTATATTCAGCTTAAAGAAAATTACTCTTACATCAACCGTTCATACAAATCAGTCAAGTAAACTCATGCAAAAGGATCAATTGTCAAAGCTTCATCAATCAAGTTACTTTCAAAAATGATATGTCAAACTCCAAAATCTCATGGTTAAAAGTGACTCTCTCATAAAAAAAAAATGGTAGATTGAGAGAATAATAAAATAATATCATGCACTCTCACCAAAATTAAAGAATAATGCCCACAGTTTAAAAATAAAATGACCTTAAGTCAAAGGAATTATTAGCCAAATCAATTTTTTTTTCATTTTTATGCATCATCACATCTTTTAGTCCATATTACCTACTTCTATTTGACACTGTAGTTCTCTAAAATCCAAAAGGATGTTTACTAAGACGTAACCTAAACTAGGGATATGGCTAATAAAGAAAAGATAATAGGAAAAACAAAATGTATGTTTGAAAAATAGATAACTTTTGGAGATTGCAAGGTGCTTTTCACTTGGATTTTTTAATATTTTTTCTTTTTTTATTATTATTATTTATTCAATTATTTATTTCTTATTTAATTTTTTTCATAGCACCATTTTCATGAATGCATAATCATCCCTATTTTTCAAACATAATTATGTGGCAGAAAACATAAAATATAAGGTGATACTCTACATTGGAGTAGAATAAGAAAATAAGTTACCAAAGAATTTTTTTTTTTTAATATATAGGCTCAAAAGGGTTAACTATAGATACTTTATAATAGGAATGGCTAGAAAAGGCTCATATGGATCAAAGATGACCTTTCTGTCATCTTTTACGATTTTAAACAGTCTTTCATATCCACTAGTTCAATGGACTTTCAAATGCAGTTAGATAAACTTTTTTTCCTTTTTTTTCTTTTTTGGTTGACTTTAAAGAAAATATAGAGATCTTATATAATATAATAAATTACGAAACTGTTTAGGCAAACAATGTTACTCTTTAAGGATAATAGGCTTAAAAACTCACTTGGAATTTATTGTGACATGTATATTCCTTCAATTAGCTCAATCACTTTCACTTATCAAATCTTTCAATTCCCGCTTGTTACCAACATCAACATGCAAAGTGTCAAACATGGCAAACATAGTGTAATTCAAAGATAATATAAATATCAAAATTTGGGAGTGATCATTTCATCCAAAATTAAAAGATCACACAAAAAAAATGTTGCTTTTCACAAAAAAAAAATTAAAGAAAATATAATAAAAGAGAAGTTGGAGCAATCACACATGAACTAAGTGCAGAAACTTAAAGAAGATGAGTAACAAAAAAAAGTTAAAAAACAGATTCCTTTTTTCTATAAACACAACTCTAAGATTAAAAAGATATGCTCCTAGAGTTGCTACACTCCATGTTCAACCATCTTCAAGTCAAATTTATCTAAAGTTATTTTTTACAACAAAAATTAGTAAAAAAAAATATCAAGCCTGAGACATTCCACAACTATCAACTATTCCCTCCCTCCAACTTGAAGGAGACATTGTCCTTAATGTCTCAGAAGAAAGAAGTAGAGTTTAGAAGATATTACCTGATCACTCCTAGAAAATATTTACAAATGAAGAGTTAAATCTAATCTACACTTCTTACTAGGGTTACTGCCATCATCATTAGTCGACCAATCCAATGCCAAAGTCATGGGACCTGTCTCTGGTTTGTAAGCTTGTAAAACATCAAATAAGAGCACAAATAAAGAGGCTTTTCGTTGAGGATGGAATAAAATTATTCTTAATTGCATGGTTAAGAAATACTATTAAGTCATCATAAAAGTTATTAACATTTAAAAACCAATGAGTTTTTTATTGGATATTCAAATGGGCCTAGGAAACAAATGTAATTAGCGCCTCTAAAGTTACAAGATCTCATGGCAAGAAAAAAATTCAGCATGATTGAAAATTTCAATTATTTTTTATTGCATAGTTAAGACAACTAACTCTACTCCAGTTGGTGGGTCGGGCAGACATCACAAAGGTTTTAAGGCTTTTGGGATGCCTAGCACTTGGCTTTCTCTAATAAAAATAGCTTCTGAACAAGTTTTAATAACCTTCGGTCACCTCCAACATATACAAGATGTAGTTTTCTCTCTACTAGAACACGACCAAGATCTACAGTTGCCTAAATGAACTCCTTGTACTTTCCATAGTAACACCCAGAACGCACATAAATGTTGTCGAAATTGCTGCCATTAGAATAATCTTTAAAAAAAATGTGAGTGCTTGAAAGGAGCACATATTTAATTAGTGACAGACACAATAATACACAGCTGTAAATGGGGTGGTATGTTTGTCAAATGACGTGTAAAGTTTGTGGCTCAATAATTCAAAAGCAAATAGTAAAAGGAAAAAGCAAACAACGATTACATATAAAATCACAAAAAAAAAATAAATAATAATAATAATGAAAAAGATAAAAGAACAGTAAAATAAAAAGATATTTATTGGTAATTAACTCATGTCTTCCTCTGGTTTTACGTCTGGTAACAACTTGAACGTCCTCTATGGGTTGAGGACAAGTTTCCCATCCAGTTTTCTTATAAATTAGCAAACATGATCTTTTAGAGTTAGATTCCCAAGACTAGACTATGCACTTTCCTATTAGAACAACTTCTATAAATTATGAATCCACATTGCATATATCTGCTCAGATGTATCTCAAGAGATCATAAGATATTATCTAACGATTATTTACTCATGTCATCTTTAACAAATTTAATTTTATCTTCACAATTTACAAAATCCATTACTAAAGTTTTACAACATGGTCGATTGCATAAAAGTCTTACACAGTTAGGATATTTAGAATCAAGCCGCTTAGCTTTTTTTTTTTAGCAAATGTGTTTTTACCAAAACCGGGCATGTAAGAAATAAATAAATCAAAAAACTCACCAACTAATCAGACCTTTGCTTTAATTAACCAATGAATGTCAGCAGGAATCCTATTGATCATTAACAAACGCAATCGTTCACAATGATATTTGAAAATCTTCTTAAGAGCATTTTGAGGGAAAGAAGGAAAACGTTGATGTAATTTATGTTGTTTTTCTTCCATGCTTGGTTTTGAGTTTCAATTATTGTGGGAAACTGAAAAATACCGACTTAAGAATTCACAGAGTATTGTTATCTGCCATTTATACAGGAAAGTGAATCAAAACGTATCAAAGAAATAAATCAAGTCTGCAAAATAAAGTCAAAAGTGAAGGCAAACAAAACGACAAATTGAAAACACACAATGAACATGTAACTCACCTTCGTCCTTTTATTGAATTTACCTCAAGTTTCAACTGGAATTCATATATACCACCTTTTATTTCCTTGAGTTGTCTTTTTAGATCTTCAATGTGTGATTCTAATACTAGTGGTCATAGATCCTAAATAGGATATGACTTGCAAACTTGGAGCAAACTTTTTAGGTGAAATTTCACATGTGAATGTTATCCAAGATATTTGAAAGGATCCTTCTCCTGAAGGTACTCATGATATGTATAAAAGACAGTGAAATGGAACATAATTTTCAAACAACGCACGTAAACAAGAAACAACGTAATGTCTTTTATTCGAGACATTGAAAAATAAAAGGAAAGAAAAAAAATCAAACAATTCAAATGGTGAAGTAACATTAAAACAAAGTGATAAAAAGTTAAAACAAAAGATTAATAAAGATTTGGTGGGTCACTCAAATTGACTTTGGTGTTTGCTTCATGTGGTTACCATTCCAAATACGGTTTCAAGCTTTGATCATTAACTTTAAATGCGATACCGCTCTTTAGATTCTCAACTTCTATAGTCCCATATGGAAAAATATTATGAATAATAAATTGGCCAAACCATCGAAAACGTAACTTAGCTGGAAATAGATGTAGGCGAGAGTTGAATAAAAGCACTTTTTGTCCTGGTGTAAAAGATTTCCTCATGATATGCTTGTCATGAAAGATTTGCATCCGGGCCTTGTAATTCTTGGCATTTTCCTCTTCTTGGTAGCTTTTCAGTTGGGAAAAAATTAACACTAGATAAGTTTGTTGATCTCTAAGGTACACATACTTTAATTCTTCTAATAAGAGCTTTAATTCCTATTTTGGTGCTTCCTCTTCCTTTGTCTCTTCAAGGTGTATCATGTCTTCAGAGTTCAATTGACCTCTATCATCTTCAGGTACCTGCCTACAATCAAGTATTGAGCATATCTTAACAGTATTACATTCGAATTCCTTCCTCGATTAAAAAAAAATCAGCAAAATAAATTTCCATAGAGTTTTTAAATTTCTCATCTTGAATTTTTTCTTTAATGATTGGTTCAATGAGTTCAATATCTTCATTCTCGCTATCTTAATCTTCTGTGTCGCAATGTCGTTTACACATGTTGAACATATTGAGTTCCAACATCATGTTGCCGAAAGATAATTTCATTGCTCCATTCCTGTAACTAATCAAAGTATTAGTAGTAGCTAAAAATGGTCGACCTAATATGACAGGAATTTGCTTACATTCATCAATAATTGGTTCTATTTCCAAAATAATAAAATCCATAAGATATATGAATTTATCAACTTGGACCAATACATCTTCAATTATTCCTTTCGATATCTTAATCGACCTATCGGCAAGTAAAAGAGTGGTAAACGTTAGTTCTAATTCACCAATATTGAGTTGTTGGTACGTTGAATGTGGAAGTAAATTGACACTGGGACCAAGATTATGTAGAGCATGTCCAATTTTATAGTCGCCAATAATGTAAGAAATAGTTGGACAACCATGATCTTTGTATTTCAAAACATTATTAGTTGAGAGAAGAGAGCTTACTTATTCTGCTAGAAAAGCTTACTTTTGCACCTTATATTTCTTTTTTATAGTGCACAGATCTTTCAAAAATTTAGCATAAGAAGGTACGTGTTTAATGACGTCCAACAAAGGAATGTTGACCTTCACTTATTTAAAAACTTTATAAATATCTAGACTGTGGTTAGGTTTCTTTGGCTTGATCAATGCTTATGGAAAAGGTACAGCAGGAGTGTTGGTTATTTCTTTATAGGTTAAAGGTTCGACAAGCTCTTTCTTACTCTCTGAAATTGACCCCTTACTAATTTTACAAGGGTCCAGATGTGTTTTTCAACAACTTTATCATCACAAAGGATTAAAACCGATTTGAATTGATTCGTATTTTGGTTTCCTATATTACTTATTTGAGGATGTTGTTGACTCTTGGAATTTAGTTTAGGTTGAGTATGAAATTACCTTTTTCATGCATAGTGAAGGCTGATGTAAGTTTGGAGACAGTTTCTGTAAAATTGGTCAAGGTTTGCATGGTTCGATTATTGATTTTTTAAATATCAAGGTATTCTTTAATCTAATATTAAATTTCATTTAACGCTTTAACTTCTTTTGTCTTTTGTGGCTTAAATTTTTTTAGCCCCTTTATTTTATATTTGTAATGTATTTATAACTAGTAGGCCAATTTCTCCTTATATTCATTTTTTAATTTTATTTAACACCTTGTATTCTTTTTATTTACTATTCCTAATAAATTATTATACTACTAAATACTAAAATTTCTTTTATTAATAAATTTAAATAATATTAATAAATATAAATAATAATAATAATAAATTAAATCATAAAATGTCCAGTAGCCCATATTGATATGAAGTGGGGGATTGAGTAAATTTTGGTCTTCATGATTCATGAACATTACACGCTATGTATATGTGATAGATTATTAATTTAGCACCCATTTGGAAATGATAAATTATTATTTACAACAGCAAAAGAGAAAAGCAAGCGGACGTGGAACGTTGAAATTGATGGGAATCTCTTCCAATATATATATATAATCAATTAAAACAAAAACCCATTGGCCTATTAATTTTCACCCACTTGAATGATTGTGGAGATTTAGATCAAAAATTAAAATCTCTCACGAAACCCATCTTTCTTAGTTTATAAATACATATCAAAATATTTGAGAAAGGACTTTTTGCAATTCTCTCATTAGTTAGAGAAAATCAGAAGCTAGATTTACTAAACTAAAAGAACATAAATCTAACAAGAGTCGTAGTGCCTTCTCAAGTACATGCTGGAGCCAAATTTATGGAGAAATATTAAGAATTAGAAATGACTTCACATATAAAGAATGATCAGCTATAATTCGAGCTGCTATATTTAAATTATAAATTGGACTATTGAAGGATTTTTAATCCTTCACATATAATAAAAAAATTAATACATTAATATAAGTCTATACTACATAAAACATTTGACTAAATTATACTTGAATACAACCTAATATGACAAAGTCTATAATGACGAACCAAATGCACCGATAAAATAAGAATATTTCAACTAAATAACATGATAAAAATAAGAATGGTATAAATTTTAATACTTCATGTAATAGAGCTATTGGGGTTACGTAATTTGTTATGAATATAAGAAAAAATACCATAATTTCATAAAAATAAATTTATAAATGAAAAGAATGCAAAGTGTTAAATGAAATTTGATAGTGGATTGGAAAAAAAAACCCTAATATTTAAAAATAAATTGTAATTAAAAGGTGTTTAAGATCCTAAATTAAACATGTTAATAATTCACTCTCAATATAGTAAAGAGGGGTATTGTAATACAAGCACAATATCGAATAAAAAGTTATAAATATGAAAATAGTACAAGATGTTAACTAAAATGTGTCTATGGATGCATTTAGAAATTAATTGAGTACTAATGAAGTAACTTTTAAATAAAAATAAGTGGAAGGGGCCTAATGAAAATTTACAGTGACATCAATTGAGAAAATGAGTGAGGGTCTAGTCTTGCATTGGGCCAACGCTAAAATACCCGCATGTATGTGAATAAAAAAATTAAAAAAATATGACCATTGTTTGGCTGCCACTTGGCAGCCAAACATAAAAAAATCTTGGAGCAACCGGTAAAGAGCAACCGGTTGCTCCTTAAATTAATATAATAAATAAAAATAATAATAAAATAATAATTATTTCAATAATAAAGTCAACATAATAATAAAAATTAGTTTTATAATAATTAATAATTAGTTTCAAGTTTAATTGTAATTGTTTTATATTTATTAATCCATTAATTGCATAATTTTTAGGGTTGCAAGTTAATGATCCTAAGTTTTATGTTCATTGTCTTCAGTTTCAAGTTCATTGAGCTCAGTTTCAAGTTAATTTGGTTTTAAATTTAATGATCTCAGTTTCAAGTTAATGGTAGGTGTTTCATGTTTATTAGTCCATTAATTGCATGATTTTTAAAATTGTAAGTTAATGATCTTAAGTTCTATGTTCATTTCTCTAAATTTCAAGTTTCTTTGGTTTCAAGTTTAATGGTCTTAATTTCAAGTTAATGGTAGGTGTTTCATATTTATTGGTCCATTAATTACATGATTTTCGGGGTTACAAGTTAATTATCTCAAGTTTCATGTTCATTGCTCTAAGTTTCAAGTTCCTTTAGTTTTTAGTTTAATGGTTACAGTTTCAAGTTAATGGTAGGTATTTCATATTCATTGATCCATTAATCGGGGTTACAAGTTAATGATTTTAAGTTTTATATTCATTGCTCTTAGTTTCAAGTTCATTCGGTTTTTAGTTTACTGGTTCCAGTTTCAAGTTAATGGTATGTGTTTTATATTTATTGGTCCATTAATCGAGGTTACAAGTTAATGACCCTAAGTATGTTCATTGCCCTCAGTTTCAAGTTCATTTAGTTTCAAGTTTAATGGTTCCATTTTCAAATTAATGATAGGTGTTTTATGTTTATTGGTCCATTAATTGGGGTTGCAAGTTAATGATACTAAGTTTTATGTTCATTACCCTCAGTTTTAAGTTCATTGCCCTCAATTTCAAGTTAATTTGGTTTCAAATTTAATGGTCTCAGTTTCAAGTTAATGGTAGGTGTTTCATATTTATTAGTTCATTAATCGGGGTTGTAAGTCAATGATCATAAGTTTCATGTTCATCACCCTCAGTTTCATGTTCATTACCTTCAGTTTCATGTTTATTGCCCTCATTTCAAATATTTGGTTTCAAGTTTAATGGTCTCAGTTTCAAGTTAATGGTAAGTGTTTCATATTTATTGGTTCATTAATTGCATGATTTTCGAGGTTGTAAGTTAATCCCAAATTCTATATTCATTGCTCTAAGTTTCAAGTTCCTTTTGTTTCAAGTTTAATGATCTCAGTTTCAGATTAATGGTAGGTGTTTCATGTTTATTGGTTCATTAATTAGGGTTGCAAATTAATGATCCTCAATTTCAAGTAGTTTGCCCTCAGTTTCAAGTTCATTGCCGTCAATTTGAAGTTCATTTAATTTCAAGTTTAATAATTCAGTTTCAATTTAATGTTAAGTGTTTCATATTTATTGGTCTCATATTTTATGTAACCGATTTTTTAAGTTTCTATTTCTTTCATATTTAATAATAATAAAAAATCTCAACCATTCGATTTATTCCAATTTAATCCAATGCATATTTTTTATGCATGTACGAGATACGTGCATCTACTGTAGCCGCGCCCCTTGCATTGATTTTTCTCGGTGCAGAGATTACTCATGTTGAAGTCTGTCGCTCTCATATGTTTTGTTCGTGAGTTAAACTTCAAAACGAGCTTTGCTTCACAAGTCACGAAACCCGGTAATATCTTGCTACTGTACCGTCAAGAAAATAAAATCACAAATAAGATTATGGTTCTGCTAATTTAAATCTTAAATATTTATTTTTTTCTTTATATAATAAATAAAAAAAAAATAAAAAAATCATCGCCTAACAAAATTTTTAAATAATTATAACTTTACATTGTTTTAATTACATTTTTTATCTATTAAAATCATAAATAATAATTATTATAATTTTTTATTTTCAAAAAATAATAAACAAATATAATATAACATTAAAATAAAATATCTAAAATGTATTTTAAATACAAATTTTTAAATAGTATTTCTTTTTTTAGTATAAAAAGAGAAAAAATTTATTTCAAAAATCTTTTAAAACTCTTTGTTTATTACGCGGCAAACCTACCACCACCAAACTTTCTTTGCCTGGCTGCTAGATTATTTTTCTCAGTGCAGACAGTTATGCTTTTTCTTAATGGCCTGATTGGACTGTCAATTGCAATGATAAAATGATCGCCAAATATCCAAAGCAGAGAGCTCATAGCCTTATATGGTAAAATGATCATGATTGGTCAGATTGGCCTTAGTTCTCATATAATGATTTTTGAAATAGATAAGAAACTGGGAAAAAGTTTTTTTTTTTTTTAATCATTCATCAGTAAACAATAGGATAACAAGATGCAGCAAAGCAAGCAAAACTTAAAAGTGCATCAAATACAAGATAATCCAACACGGCCCCATCCAAAACCTTATTCAAATCCCAAATGGTCTTCAATCAACTGAAACAAATCCGTTTCTTTCCTCCAACTTTCCCACCACCCACCCACACACACTACTACGAAATTTAAACCTAACATCCTACCACAGATCATCATTGAAAACAATCAAGCCGGCCAAATATTTTGTCTTTCCCTCAAAACATTCACTCTTCTTCTTCTTCTTCTTCTTCCACTTAGTACCTGTAGTGAAGAGGCTTGTAAGGACCATCGACGGACACACTGATGTAGTCAGCCTGCTCCTTGGAGAGCCTGGTGAGCTTAGCTCCAAGTTTGCCAAGGTGAAGAGCAGCAACCTTCTCATCGAGGTGCTTGGGCAGAACGTACACCTTCTTCTCGTACTTTCCGGTGCTCTTCTCCTTCCAGAGCTCAAGTTGGGCAATCACCTGGTTGGTGAAGGAGCAGGACATCACAAAGCTGGGGTGTCCAGTGGCACATCCCAAGTTCATGAGACGTCCCTCAGCCAACACGATAATGCCTGAGTTGGTCTCGGGGAAGACCCACCTATCAGTTTGAGGCTTGATGGTAATGCGCTTAACACCTGGGTAGTTCTCAAGACCGAGAATATCAATTTCATTATCAAAGTGACCAATGTTGCAAACAATGGCATTGTTCTTCATCTTCTTCATGTGGTCAACCATGATGATGTCCTTGTTACCGGTGGTGGTAACAAAGATGTCAGCATTGGAGACGACATCCTCAAGGGTTAGGACTTGAAGACCCTCCATAAGAGCCTGGAGAGCGCAAATTGGATCAATCTCGGTAACAATTACACGAGCACCGGCTTGCTTCAAAGCAGCAGCACAACCCTTGCCAACATCACCATAACCGCAAACAACAGCAACCTTTCCGGCAATCATAACATCAGTAGCTCTCATCAAACCATCTGGGAGCGAGTGGCGGCATCCATACAAGTTATCAAACTGTTTCCCCCATTGCATCATCAAACATTAGTATTTAATTTCCTCCACTAATTCAAATCATTTAATGAATTGATGGCATAAAATAAAATAAAATAAACTTGAGATCTGAAGCAAATCAAAGTAAATTACCTTGCTCTTCGTGACAGAGTCATTGACATTGATGGCAGGGAACAAGAGGGTTCCATTTTCTTGCATCTGGTACAATCTCTTGACACCAGTCGTGGTTTCTTCGGAAACACCAACTAATCTATCCTTCATTTTGTGGTACTTCTTGGGATCGGCCTTCAACCCATCTCTAATGATAGTCAAAACAATCTGAAACTCAGCGTTGTCGGTGGAGGCCGGGTCGGGCAACTTCCCGGTCTTCTCGTAGATCTCCTCAGCTTTGACTCCCTCGTGGATCAACAACGTGGCGTCACCACCGTCATCGACGATGAGATCTGGGCCGCCGCCGGGACCCCAGTCCAGGGCTTTCTCCGTGCACCACCAGTACTCCTGTAGGGTCTCGCCCTTCCAGGCGAAGACGGAGGCGGAGTCACGTGCGATGGCGGCGGCCGCGTGGTCTTGGGTTGAGAAGATGTTGCAGGAGCACCAGCGGACTTCGGCGCCGAGAGCGGTGAGGGTCTCGATGAGGACGGCGGTCTGGATGGTCATGTGGAGTGAACCGGTGATCTTGGCTCCTCTGAAGGGCTGTGAAGGGCCGAACTCGGCGCGGCAAGCAATGAGCCCTGGCATTTCGACTTCTGCCAACTCGATTTCGAGGCGGCCGAAGTCAGCCTGAGACAGATCCTTCACCTTGAATTCACGACCGCTAGCGGATTTCTCGACGGACAAAGCCATGGCTGATTAATAGAATTGATAGATCTAAAAGAAAGAAGGAAGAGAGGGCACTCTACTCTCTCTTTGGAAACCAACCAAACAAAGTGAATGATTGTACAGGCGAGAGAGAGAGTGGGTGTGAGCGAGGGTTCAGGGGCAGAGTGAGGACGTATAAATAGGTTTGAAGGGTGAAATGGACGGTGGTGATTTCAGGTTTTATAAATAAAGGGTTGGTCAATATTGATCGGATATTGGCTGTTGGATTGGCTTTGGGGTTGGTAGATCTGGAGAAAACAATTTGAAAAATAAAAGATCACTTTGCGTTGGGCATGCTGTTGTGTCCTGTTATTTATGTGAGAGATTACTACCGATCACATAAGTTTTAACTAATACATGTTCCATGTAAAACTCTCGTTTCCAGCAATAATTCCAAACAGCATATTGAATTTATTACCGACTAAATTAACTAACATTCACTTGAAAAATATTTATATGTTAACATATAACATCCATAAATTTTAAAATTTATTTACATAACTGCCCAAAAAAAATTATTTACTTAAAAGTTCAAATTTATTACTCATGTATTTAGTATATCATGTAATAAAAACATTGAAGAAAATTATTATTGTTTTGGTCCGATTTTAGTTCAACCCAAATATATTATAAGAACTTTGCTTCAACAAACGTTTTTGGTGATGATGGAGACTAAAGTGTTTGGAAATAATTTTATGAGGATGGCCATGATTGGGACGAACACGAAAAGAGAGAAAACGCCCGTATAAGAGGTTATGTTAGCAATGGTGAACGACGGAACTCCAACGGTCAGGTCAGTTGGAGGATAAAAGAGATGCTACACCTGAAAAAATTGAGTCTGCAATATGTTAAATAGGTATTAAAGAGACCAAATATTTGGTTTTTGATTGTAAGATTTGATAGAATTTAACTTACTCAGTACTCACTACTACTTTGTTATATAAAGATATATTTATTCAGTTGAGTAAGTTTGATAAACAATATAAATATTTGCCTAATGAGTCAGAATGGGATTCGGTAAAGGTTTTGCGTGCCCATTCGTATTTGTTATGTATGTTGACATAAATTATTTTTGGATCTCAATATTTTACCTCTAACTATTTTTTCCTAAAATTTTGTGAGATTAAATTGTCAGTCGATTCATGCAAGAAGTCACCCAATGTGGGGATTAGGGGCAAATGGCTAAAAATATGATTCCCAAGTATGAGAAGTACTAGGATGTCATTCATGAAGTGTTGGCTACAGAGAATATCTTAGAACCTAGGTTTAACAAGATGATGGTTCATTTCATTTTTCCTAAGATTTATGGAGATCAATCTGCCCATCAAGGCAAAACTGAAAGGGTATTTAACCTTCTTAGTAAAGTGGTGAAAGAATATGAATCAAAGCATGCAACAAGTGAAGATGAATGAGATTTTGAGAAGAGCAGTTCTTCTCAAGCTAGTCATAAGCTTTTGTTTTTAAAGATTCAAGTATAGTTGGTAAATAGGACTCATTTATTTTTAAAGAAGTCATCTATAAGTAAGCTAAGTCTGAATTGGAGACTTACTTAAATGAGAGAGTTCTGTCTACTACTAGTAATTTTGATTTTTTGTCCTATTGGAAGAATAATAAAGGAAATTACTTGTTGAGATTGCTGGAGACTTTTTGGCATTCATATACCTACTGTTGCTTCTGAGTCCACTTTCAGCACCAGAGATAGGTATTTCAATATTCATCATAATAGATTTCATTAAAACACTTGAAGGCATGAATCTCTACTCAAAATTGGTATTGGACCGAATTAAAGGTAAAATTTATTTCATTTATTCATGCACTATAATACTATTACATTTTTCACTAACAAAGCACTTAATGATTATTTTTTATGTTTTCATTATAGTGAGCTGCTTAAATGGTTTATAAAACAAATTATAGATGCTGAAGGAATGGATGATTATGATTATTGACAATATAGTGGCATGACATGTTGTGTTAGACTAAATTTATTTTATTTTTATGTTTAATTTATGTTATGGTATTTTTATTAGTTGATTTATAGCATTATTGTATGTTATTTATATTGAATTGCAGATTGTTGAATTATAATAAGATTTTATTTGATATTATTAGATAAATTATTGAATTTAAAAATTATGTTTGAATTTATCATTATGCACATTTGGATATCCAAAAAACCGTCTCGCAATCCGTGCTTCGGATCCAAATATGAAAACTTCACTAAGGATCTAAATCCGAATCCAAATTTTTCCATCTATAGCCATAAGTTTAATGAAACTTTTTTTTTAAATAACAGTTTAATGAATTTGAAGAGATTACAATTAATAGATCGAAAAGCTATTTTTGTAAGTATTAGAGAAAGGATTAGTTTCAAATTAACCCCTTATAAAATGATAATCTTTAAAATACCCTCAAACTATTATAAACTTTAACTATCCTAGTTTTGTAAAAATAAGTAAATAAATAAATAAATCCACTCCAATTTTTCCTTATCTTTTGAATAAAAATAAGGGTAAATTGAAATTTATAATAGTTTATGAGTATTTTGAATATTGTCATTTTACAAGGGGGTAATCAAAAATTTGTCATAACAAAAAACTAATAAACTGACTTAGGAGTTGTTTGTTAAACATTGGCACAAGAAATATATTCTTTTGCAATCATACTTTTTTTGTGAAAACTTAATTTTGTAGTAGAATTTCACTTTCCAGGACCACAGAAGATATCGTCCCCATATTTTTTTGTGATTAAAATTAAATTTATCACAAAATCTCATTTTTTGCGACCAAACACAATATTTCTCACAAAAGCATTTGTCAACTATGTTTATTTTTAATTTATTTGTGACCAAACACAATTTCATTGCAAATTTTATACTTTCAGCATTCACTTAATGATTTCGCCGATAAGACAAGCCATAAAATTATATGTAACTTGTTTTTGGGATAAAACCCAAATTTTCGTCTGAAATATCTACATTTTGCAACATCTTTGATATTATCATAAAAAATCAAATATTTTGGCGAGAAACCAATGAAAAATGTAAAAGATATTTGCAATACTTTTTACAACAAATATTATTTAGTTGCCAAAGGTAGACATTCTGCGACAATTTTAAATTAGTCGTGAAAAAGAGGATATATAAAATCTTATAAAAAAAATTTTTTTGTGACTTTTAGATGACTTTAAAATACTGTAAAAAAAATGAAATATTTTGTCAGAAATTCAAGCGCCTTACATAATTAAACTCAATATGAACAACTTTTTACAATGAAATTTAACTACAATAGCAATAGACTTGTTACATGCACTTGTATTCTTCTCTCTTTCTTTTTATCTCTAAGTTCTCTCACTCTTATAATTCTCGTTTTCTGGTTCTCTCTCTATCTTCTTACCTTACTTCTCTTACCAATTTTTTTTTATTTTTCCATAATTTTATTTAGTTATCATGTTTAGAAGTTAACTAACCTTTGTGTTTCATAACTTTTTGTATACATAAATTAATTATTGAAGACCAAATACAAGAGGTGAAGAAAATCACGATACAAGGAGGTGAACAAAATCAAAGAAATTTACGAAGAAATTTACGAAGAAATGTAATTGTTTCAAATATTACAATGTTATTTGAAGATCATTATGTAATTGTTCAAGATGTTACAATTATGTAATTATTCTAAATAATATAATTTCATTCGCTAAAATTTTTGTGTATTTTTTATCAATAATAAATTTTTTAATTTAATTCTTCTACTTTCATGATTTTGGTTCTAATTGCTTTAATCATTAAAGAAAAAAATCAATTAAAAAATTAAACAAATAATAGTTTTATTAAATTATCATTAAAACATAATATTATATATAAAAATATACTTTTTGCGACTAATTTAAGTATTATCTCAAATATTTTAAGTCTAGTGATGAAATAATTGGTGGCAAAAAAGTAATTGAGACAAAGTAAAGTTATTTCTTTTACCCTTTTTTTGTTGCTAGAAGTTGTTTTTTGCAACCAACTTATAAAATGATTGCATATACTTTTCCTCGATAATCCTAATGTGAAAAACTTTCAAACATAATTTTTTTATCGCAAATTATTTTTAGTGACAAATTTGATATTTCCTGCAACGAATTTATTGGTCGCAAATGACCATAATTCTAATAGTATAATTTTTTTATCGCAAATTATTTTTAGTGACAAATTTGATATTTCCTGCAACGAATTTATTGATCGCAAATGGCCATAATTCTAATAGTGCATCTGAGGTCTGAAATCTTATTAATTTCAGACTTTTTCAAAATTTTCTTTTTTTTTATAACTTATGTCTGATTTTTATACATTTACATCTTAAGAAAAAGTAAACTTTTGTAACTTTTATCTAAATAGAAAAATGTCTAAATGAAAAGTAAACATACATTCTAAAAATACCTCCATCAAACATATGTACTTCCTAAACTATAAAATCTATTCCATTTTTTATTTTAATTAATGTCAAATAATAATATTTGGGATGTTTTTATTTATAAAAATAAAAGATACCACTTATATTTAGATATTAAAAAAGAAATATAAGCATTTCATTTAGATATCTGTACTCAGACCTAATCAGCCTTTCGAAAAATTTGAATTCATTTAGATTTCAAACAAAAAACAAATATTACCTTAGTTGAGGATTCTTTTGACCTTTAGACTGGTGTTTAAGAATTATAGTAAAAGGTAATTTAAAAAAAAAAATTGTGAGAGCAGCGGTTTGAATTCTCTTATAAAGAGTCAACAAAATCTCCTCTTGAATTCAAAAACAAATTCCTTTCCTAATTTAAAATTGGGTAAAAGTAAGCATCTTCCCACTGATTTATGAGTAGAGCAAATACGCCTCTAAGTTTTATAAAAATAAAAATATGAATTGTATCATAATAAACTTGATCTAGATGATGCAGTGGATGTCGAATATAAAAATCAATCGATTTATGATTGTAAAATACAAATCACTGGCTCGAAAAAAGATATGGTGTTCAGAGTATTATATGATATACAAATAGCCCTAGGAAAGCGCTATTTAGAACCACTAAACTATTTACCAAACCCAACTTTGAAAGTAATTTTAGTTATTAAAACTTTCCTAAGCAAATAACAATTTTTAGACACTAAAATACAACAAAAAACCATAATATTATTTAAATACACGCATAACTTTTTCAAACATACATGATACATTCAGTAATTTAATTTCACATTTTGAATTTTTGCTTCAAAATAAATAACCAAAAGTATTATTTATGCTTGGTGTGGTATAAAATATTTTAACATTATTTTAGTTTTGAGTTAAATAAATCTACACTTTTAGTAAGGCTATATTAGGTATTCAGGTTAGTTTGGTGAGTAAAGCTTAAGACTTTCAAAATTTAGGGGTAAGTTTATTAGTAAATGAGTTTAATGAGTAGTTTAGTGGGTTTAGATAGTTCACTCATATTATAAAAATTATAGAAATGATCCAAAAATTAGATCAATTTACAGACATAATGTATACTTACAAACAGTTCGTGGAGTGAGAATATTTACTGAAAAGGCGATTCCACCCATCTTTTATGTAACGCACACTTCACACCCCACTAATTGATTAATTTACAAAAAGATCTTTTTATACAATTAATCGATTAAAATCGTTTTAATAAATTATTTTAATTTTAAACAAACAATAAACACTTTACTATATCATAAGTATAAATTAGTTAACCATAAATGTACTTCACACCAAGGGTCACTTGAGTTCAAATAGAGACATTATTAGTACTGGGCCATAATTATGCCAAATTTATGTGGGATGACAATAATTAAAAAGAAAAAGATCACCCTAAATTTCACTGTGTTAGAGCCTGAGTGACAGGCTGATTGCAGACAAAAAATAAACACCTAATGCGAGGAAAGAAAGTTAAAGTTGTAAATAAATGTTAAAAAGCAAAAATGGTTAATCTTAATTTGATAGTTATCCTGAAGAAACCCCAAATATTGGGCCGTTCTTCAACTGAAAATTGAAAAGTTAGTATGTATTTATGCATAGGGTGTGATGGAAAGGTGTGTGAAATATAAAAAATAAAGGGAAAAGGATATCTACACCCCCAAGATTTGGAGAAATAGTCATCAACACCCCCAAGTTTTTAAAGAGGGACACCAAGACCCCTTTTTGACAATTATACCCTTTATCTCTATTATCCCAAAAGAATTAACTCTAATATTTTATAATAAATAAAAATATAATATTAAAATAAATGTAATAATATATACAGTTAAAAATAATTTCAATATTTAAAAAATATTTTAATATTTTATAATCTATTAGATATATTTTATTGTATTAAAGTAAATTTTATGATAAATAGAATCATAATATTAAAATAAATGTATTAAAATTTTAAATTATTTTTAATATTGTGTAAAATAATAATTTTAACAATATTTGTATGTGAGAATGTTTTTAATTATAGAACGTATTTAATGCAAACATTTATTTAAAATCTACAATGAATAAAAATATATTATTAAAATAAATATAATAATTTACATATTAAAATTTATTAAAATATTAAATATTTTAATATTATTAGTCTACTGCATAAATTACATTATTTATATGGTATTTGCATTTACTAAAAATTTTAAAGTGAATTTTTTAGAATAGTAGAGGTAAAGGGTATAATGGTCAAAAAGGGGTCTTGGTGTCTCTCTTTGAAAACTTGGGGATGTTAGTGACCATTTCCCCAAACCTTGGGGGTGTAGGTGTCCTTTTTCCAAAAATAAAAATAAAAATAAAAATTGTTATACTGCAATTGAGAATTTAAAACTCATAATAAGTCGAGCCTATTCCTAAATTTTAAATTTAAAGAAGAAAAATTATCAACATACCAAAGTTATGAAAATTGAAATTTAAAAATAACAGGAGTAGACGATTGTGTTTGTGACCACCACAACGACGACCCCCAGTTGACGAGTGATGACTGTGAGGATGCAAGACTGGCTGAAGTTGATGAGTGAGAACCGCCATGACACGACGAACACACAGTGAGGAAAGCACAAATCGACAATGACGGCACGCAGTGTGGATGCTTTGCGGAAGACTAGCTAAAGAGCGGCGACGTGCTGGCTGACTACACACAGGCTAACGGTCGCGACGCACTAGCTGACGACAAACTGGGTGAGTGACAACGCGCTCAAGAGAGAGACTGTGGCTATGTAATTGTTTCCGTGACCGTGACTACTGAGAGAGAGACCGTGTCTACTGAGACTCAGAGTGAACGAGAGTTTAGAAGATGAAGTTGACTTAGATTAGATTTAGGGCTTTTCGAAATTAGGGTTTTTTATTTTTTTATATATACATTTTTGTGTATTATATTATGGTTTTTTCTTTTCCTTTTAACTTAAAAAGCTTGACTTCTACAGGTCTTGGGTTCGAGTTCTATTTGGAACAAGATTAGAATTATTTTGATTTTTTTACTGATATCTTAGTGTCAGGGATCTCTGATGTCTGACTTACAAATACTATGATATCAGTAATTTGTGATACTTATACGTTATACACGAAAAATGATCCATATGTATGTAAATACTGATACTTTTTAATAAAGTGTTACCAGTTAAGTATCGGTAAAAACTATTTTTCTAGTAGTGTAAGGGTGGAGAGATGTATAAGTACTTGTAAGGGTCAGATTATGCCAACTGCGCCACCATTCCATGACCTATTAAAATATAAGAGACGGAGTCGTAACTGCCACTCATCATTCATTCCTACAAAGGAAGAAATCTATCACGAGTCAATAACTTCTCACATTCACCAAAATAAGGGGATCTACTCACCTTAAGATGCAGTATAGTATAAATACTTAATTACTCTCTCAAAGAGAGGAAAGTCTCCTAAAACTCTAATATTTTATAATTAAACTCAAATTCTTCCGTTATTAACTTAAGCATCGGAGTGGGATCGCCGGAAGCCCTTTTTTCGACTCCATTTCATCTTTTTTTTTTAATTTATTACTATGTACGTAGGTTTACCTCTCACAGTTGCACTTGGTTCGACCAAGGAAGAAAAAAAAAACTTGTAATTTTCTAAAACTTACAAATAATTGAATTTAAAAGAAATTTATAATAAAACTTGTACACAAATATAATAAAACAAAATAACATCGTCATAATGAAGAAGTTATGACCTTGGTCGAACAGGTGTGTAAACAAACGCAGACATTATCGCGTAGTGCATCATAGGAGAGAGCCGACCCCGCCCTTTTAAGCAGATATTACTCTGGAAACGTGATTAAAGATCTTCGACACTGGAAACAATCAGGTGGGGTACACAACTGTGGGCCAACCAACGGAGATATTCGTAGCAGCGTCGGTGATTTAAAAAATAAATATTAAAAAAACAGAAAATATCTTCACAAAATAAACAATTAATTAATTGTGGTCTAGCATCGCGTGCCGAGTGATGGGTCCCACGCGAGGCTGAGTGTGTTGACCACGTAATATTGGATCGGCGGATTTCTGGCTGCACAAGATCGGAGAGTGCGAGTTATTATTCAGTGCGGCAGCCCTATTTTAGAATCCGTGATCTTTAATTTTTGGGTTTTTGCCGCCGGCAATAAATACAGAAGGCACAATCGAAATCGTCAACGGAGACGCACATTGAGTGATTGGCTAGAGCTTGGATTATTTGCAGCATTTAGTCAGCAATTATTGCAGTAATTATACTTTTTGGATTGAATATAAATTAAAAAGGGAAAAAAATACAAAATGACTTGTTTGGAGTCGGAAAGCACGAACAGGCAACTACATTAGTTGCTTATATGAAAGTTCTATTTGCGAGTGAGATGGCATTCAAGTCAAACTTGAACAAATAAAAAATTATTAATAATTTATGGTGTGTTTATTTTATGGGAATGGGGAATGGGGAATGGGAATGAAGGAATGAGAATGAAACCCTTGTTTACTTGTAAAATATAATTTGGGAATGAGAATAAAATATGTGAGTCCCACACAATTTGGAAATAAGGAATGAGAATCTCATTCAGTGGGGAAGAAACAGGAATGAAAATGTGGGAATGGGAATGAAATATAAATTTACTTTTTTATCCTTCTATTTTTTTCATATTTCCTAAATTACCCTTGTTCAAATCACAAATAATTTTATTATTTTAAATGTTATTAATAATAATTATTATAATAATTATTATTAAATTTTATTATTTTAGTTATTATTAGTAATAATAATAATTATTATTAATATTATCATTATTAACAATAAAAATAATGATAAAAATAATAATTAATAAAATAATTAATTTATCATTATTAACAATATTATCCTTATTATTGTTGTTATTATTATTATTAATTTTATTATTATTAAATTTTAGTAAATTTATTATTTTAGTTATTATTAATTATTGTTATTATTTTTTTATTAATATTATCATTATTAACATTTATAATAATAATTATTATTAAAAATAATAATAACAATAATTAATAATAACTAAAATAATAAAGTTAATAAAATTTAATTATAATAATAATAATTAATAATAACTAAAATAATAAAGTTAATAAAATTTAATTATAATAATAATAATTAATAATAACTAAAATAATAAATTTTAATATTAATAACAATAATCAATAATAACTAAAATAATAAAGTTAATAAAATTTATTTTTAATAATAATAATAATAATAGTAACAATAATTAATAATAACTATAATAATAAAGCTAATAAAATTTAATTATAATAATAATTAATAATAACTAAAATAATAAATTTTAATATTAATAACAATAATTAATAATAACTAAAATAATAAAGTTAATAAAATTTAATTTTAATAATAATAATTATAAATGTTAATAATGATAATATTAATAAAAATAATAATAACAATAATTAATAATAACTAAAATAATAAAGTTAATAAAATTTAATAATAATAAATTAATAATAATAATAATAATAAGAAAAATAATAAGGATAATATTGTTAATAATGATAAATTAATTATTTTTATTAATATTATTTTTATCAATATTTTTATTATTAATAATGATAATATTAATAAAAATAATAATAACAATAATTAATAATAACTAAAATAATAAAGTTAATAAAATTTAATTTTAATAATAATAATAAATATTAATACTGATAATATTAATAAAAATAATAATAACAACAATTAATAATAACTAAAATAAAAAAGTTAATAAAATTTAATAATAATAATAATAACAACAACAACAATAAGGATAATATTATTAATAATGATAAATTAACTATTTTTATTAATTATTATTTTTATCATTATTTTTATTGTTAATAATGATAATATTAATAATAATAATAATAATAATAACTAAAATATTATTATTATTAATTTTATTTTTTAATTAATATCATTTTTATAATAATATTTATACATGTATCTAGTCAATGAAAATTACATTATTTAATATTATGGGTATTTTGGTAAATTGATTATCATTCTCATTCCTCATTCCCATTTATTTTGACAAATAAACACATCAATGGCATTCCAGTATATTCCCACTCCCATTTATTTTTGCCAAGTAAACATTGAAATCACATTCTCATTCCTCATTCCCATTTCAGCCCATTCCCATTCCTTAGAAGTAAACGCACCATTATTGGCGAGCAGAGGGAAAAATTATGCGCCTTCTCATCAATAAAATATAAAAATTATTCACCATAATAACTTCGAGAAATTGTGCATGTTGTAAACATATTTTACTCTTATCTTTTTGAAGGTAAATAAATTCTTTCTTGACTGATTACTTCTGCATTTAAATTATTCTTCAAGCATAACATCGTAATAAATCTCTTTCCACTTATGTGAGCGAGATTTCAACTTTAAACAAGTTATTTCAAATTAAAACATTTTATTAATTGAATTAGGTGTCAGTAATAATTTAAAATAGAGTAAGATTACTTGCACTCTAAAAAATAATCTAAACACTTTTTTTAACAAAAATATTCTTTTATGAAATCACTAATATGGGTATTATAACTTCAATTTAAAAAATAAAAATAATTTATACGCCCATTTATCACAAACCCCTAAATCTTTAGTCACAAATTCATCATTAAAATATTATGAAATCTCCAAAACAACATAGTATATCTCATCATTGGTGCACAGATGATCAACAATCCAGTTCTTCTAGCAAATAGGCTTAATTTAGACTTTTAGTCACAATATCTCACAAATTCTGTTAATAAAAAAAAAGATTAGACAAAATTAGAAAGAAAAATTATCCACTGTCCACCTATTTTTTTTAACTTTTTTTAAAATACACTATTCTTTTTTTTTTTTTTGCTGGAATTCACCTGAAGTTATATTTCTTTTCACTTTTCCACTTCTGTTTGGGTACCGTTAAGAAAACTAACTGAATATTGTTTAAATGACTTTTTTACCCTCAAATGTAAAAGATAATTTATTCACGGACCACTTATTTTTTCATATTTTTTCAGAAATACACAATTTTTAATTTTTTTGGGCTGAACTCCATTTGAAATTATATTATTTTGCACTTATCCACTACTATGTCGTTGTGAAATGATGATTTTACCCTTATGACGTTAGCAAAGTTATAACGGTCCCCAAATAGAAGTGAAAAAGTGAAAAGAAATGTAACTTCAAGTGGATTTCAGAAAAAAAAAAAAAAAGAATTGTGTATTTTTTAAAAACGGTGAAAAAATGGGTGGACAATGGATAATTTTCCAATTAAAAATTGATTGAAATGAAAAATGGATTCAACGAAAAAAAAAAAGAAGAAGCCAAACATAGATGAAATAACTAAATACTTGACATGTTAAACTTTTAAGCAAAACTAAAAAATATCAATTAGAACAATCATCCCTTGATGCACTTAAAAGTCGCAAATTAATTCTTGAAATTGTAAGAGATGCTCTTTCTTCAAATGTTATCTTCTAAGTTTGGTTTGAGAATACAACAGCAAGAGAAAGACAAAGGAAAGAGAAGTAAAAATGGGTGTTAAAAAAATCAAAAATTATTTTTTAGATTTAATATAGTGTACATAGTAAAAGTTTGATTTTTAAATTTTTAAATTTTACAAACGAAAATTCTAAGTAATCCATTGTTCTAAATAGGTTTCAGAGTGCAAATTTAATAACCCAACCTTTTAAAATACTTTAAAATTGTTTTTGATATGATAGGACATTCTCGAATGACTTTCTATAAACAAATTTCAAATTGACAACAATGATGTCAAATTGTAATTGATTGCATGAAATACATAAACTACTATATATTATTCATCAATAGTATAGTGAATTTTTAATCCGATATTATGATTAAATTCCACAATTAACTAGTTATGACTTGCGATTAATTTTAAAAAAATTAAATAAAAACTTCAATTCATATAATCAATCGGGATTCAATCGGCGGCTTAGCGTCAATTCAAGCATAAAGATTTCAAACCTGAACAATATAACGTCATGTTAGGTGATCACTAAACAACCAATGCCCCTTTTTGTTTACCTCAGCAGGCAATTGACATTAGCTTTGTCCAAGAAAAGTGCGGTCTATCTGAAATTTGTCTCATTGCTAAAGTCCGTAAACTTTTATGTTCTGTTTGATCACCTTAATTTTATATGCTCTTGTTGACTCAGTGACATCGTCCAAAAGAAAATAACCCTCTAATTGGTATGGTGAGAACTTTGTCAAGAATCTCAAGTCCACATTATAATTCTTTTTTCTAGGAATATAAACATATTTACATAAACAAAGATAGTCCATCAAGTAATAACCTCATCCACCATATGTTGAGCAATTGGATATGTGACGAAATTTTGTAATTTTTTCTAACTAGTAGTAGTATTGTTAATATGGATGTATCTCAAGCCTTCACGGATGGCAATTAAAAGGTATAAGAAAAAAACGACAGTGTGACTCTCATGATTCGGTGAAATGGTTATAAACATTTCTTTTTATTTTAAGAATGGTAATATGCACCTTTTTTTAGATAATTATGTCAGTATGAAATAAAATTAAGTCATTATAATTGAAGGGTATAATTATCCGAAAAGAAGTTTACATGATAATTTTAAATCACGGGTGTGATTTAGAAAGTCTCTATTAAAGGCTTAAAAATAGTTTTACAGTAAAAATATTTGGATTACAATTTTCATATAATATGTAAAATTACCATAATCTAGAAATCATATCTTTACTTTTTCGTACAAGTAACTTAAGCTTCCAAATTATAATATGTCACCGCCAATTAATCTTTTCAGATCACAATTTGTCATCAATGATCTTCTAGATTATGACTCAAGTTTGATCTGCACTTGACGTATGGACGCATTTATTATTGATGAAAGCAACGAGCAAGAGAAATTTTTTCCACTCAAAATTAGACTGAAAAACTCTTTTTTCTCTTATTTATTTATTGTGGCTCATGTGTCCCTTTTTGTAGAGAAACGGGCTTTTTTATATCCCTATTAGTGATAACCCTAGACTCGTTATTTATCTCATTTTTTTAAATTTTATTAAATCAAAATATTTGATTTAAATTAAAAATAAGATAAAGCCCAAAACTCGTGATATTTGTTCTTGTTATAGGGTCCATTTTGAAAGATAACACAAGACCCCTTACACACAAGCATATTAAATGAAAACTCCCACCAAATACTATATTTAAATTTTTAACCCAAAGAGTTAGTTATCTTACTTATCAATCTAATAGTGGTGCAATCAATTAAATGAGCTAATCCTGCAATCATATGGGTACATACAATAATAACTACAATAATTAGGTCTGTAATTAAACTAGCTTGATTATTTAATTTCAAATCTACTCCACTAAAAGATTGAAATTAACCTCCATAATTGTATGCTATCTAGGATAATATTATCGAATAATAATTCGACCGATGCCACATTGATTCTTTACTGAACAATCCTTTGTACCACATTGTTAATTAAATTAATATCTCAACTGTTCAATCAATTTAATTACATCTTGTTTTCTTGAAATTTACCGGTTTCCTCTAATGATAATTTTGAACATAGTAATTATGTTAACACATTTTGGCCAAAGAATTCTATGATCAAGTACCAAAAACCTGTCAAGAGATGTATTGTACAAATACTATACTGTTAATTTATAATCTCATTGCTCATAATTGCTTCCACCAAGATATTGGGTAATCTTAACTACAAATGTATGTTACGCCCATTGGTCACTCAAATGAAATGGCAATCACAAACATGAAACTAGAATTAACTCAAAATTGATATTACAATAAAATCAATACCTATGAGATTTAATAAGCCTTATAATCATTTCAAGATTAATTAAATTTCATATGTGATTTAGTTCAATGTAGTCAAACTATATCAGTAATTCATATATGATTAAGACAAATCATTTAATGAATTTACTAAAATTTAATATATATATATATATATATAGAGTGTCCAATTTTATTTATCAACTGCGACTTAATTTATTTAATTATAAGATAACTTGTATTTATTTCTTCTGTTAATTCATATGATAATCACATAAATACATATAATATGATTAAACGAACTTTATTTAAAATATTTATGCAGTTAAGATGTTTGAAAAATATCTCAAACATTTTATTAATTAAAAATTATATTTGTTACTAGTAAGTACATTACTATACTTTAAAAAGCAAAGGATCCGAACATCTATTTCGCTAGAATACGGGGATTGACATCCCTTTGCCCTTGATATAATCAACGGGATACATTTGATGGGTAGACGCGAATTCAAACTATAACATCATTTGGAGTGATCTCTAAGCAAATATTTACCTAATATTTAATTTAGCTATTGAGACACTTCTCTAGCTTTATAAACTAGCAACGAAATTGAAATTTGTGTCATCACAATGCCCATGTGAAGTTGATAAACTTGAGAGATACAGTATCCCCTTATTATTGTATGATATTCTATTGAGAAATTGACATCCTCGAAAAGGCCATAAGCCCGATGGCGTAAGTGACAGGTGTTTTGTTGAGGGCTATGATTTTTGTCATTTGAGGGGAAAGAAAAGATAAAATAAGAAAGAAAACATAAAAAATTAATCCATGTAGCATATGCTCATTCTGTCCTGCATGTTAAATATTTTAAGGCTAAATTAAAATTAAATTTTTTTAATTTTATTTATTTATTATTTATGACTTATATCTAATTTTTAGATATTTACATTTGAATATAAAAATTAAAATTTTTGTAATTTTTATTCGAATGAGAAGTGAATATTATGTCCTAAAAATATTTCTATTAAATATATTTATTTTCTAAACTATAAACCTAATCTTTTTTATTTATTTTTACTTATTATGATATAAATGTTAAATATATAAAATTAATATATTTTTATTTATAAATATATCAACTATATTCAAATATTTTTTAAAAAATAAATATGTCATTAAGAGATTTGTATTTAGATTCATTCAAATTTCAATGAAAAATCAAATTTATTCATGTTTCAAAAAAAATGCTAACTAAATTAATCAATTAAAAAATTTGTGCAAATGTTATTTTTCTTGGTTCAACAAAGCCGCCTCGTTGATGTAATTTTTTGAACCGAAAATGTTGAAAATTGGAATTGTCATTGAGACGGCTCATTATCAAGAGAAATTAGTAATTTTATTTTTCCCAGACAAGACGGTAGTGAAACTTATTTTGGAAACTAATGGTTTCATTGTTTGATTTAAGAAACTTGTCTCCCTCTCTTTTGAATACATTGAAAATTTTGTATTATTTAATCCATTACCTTTCTAATAGTAAAAAAGTAAAAATAAATTAAAAAAAGAGCGTAACGCAAGGATTTTCCAAAAAAAAAAATCTATGGTAATACCGTTCTCGTCCAAAGACGCTTATTAGTTACAAAATTCAAAAGCAATCCAGTGTATACGTGAGGCAGCATGATTGCACAATTTGCCCTCAAAGAGAGACGAGGGTTGGTATAAAACGTATTGCAATTTCTATAATTCTATAATTGCGTGGCGAAAGGTCAAAAAGGGTTGGTATGATTAAAATGGACCAAAATGCCACTCAACAACCCCACTCACCCACCAACTTCTGTTTATTCATTAATTTATTTCTTCGGAGCAGCACCAACTTTTTGGGATAAAATGAAAAGTAAAGCTTAATGTTCCACCAATATTTCCTAACACCACCAACTTCAACAAGATCGACACGGTGAATGGTGACCACATTATCCACTCATCTTAAGCCACGACAAGATTTCTCTCTCGAAGCAGCGAGAAGTTATTTGTCCCAATCATTTGGAGAAGTAGTTTCTAATGTTTTATTCAATTTTTGTAAGAGAAAAAAAAATTATATATAGATATGGATAAAATTATACCACAATTATACCCAGTTATTAGATCCAACTATAAGTGTCATTATCACTAAATTCAATGATTTCTAAGGTGTTAATCAACCTATACAACTAGAAGTTATCCCAAACCTCTTAATCCGAGTGTTTTCCACGCTCTCAAACACTCAACTTAATGTTAAAATGAAAATTACACAAATTTATCTTCATACAATGTATGTATTTACAAATGAAAGTCAAAGTGTGATTTAATGAAAAACTAACAAGTTTTAAGCACAAGAAGGGTTGAATACACAATGGCAATCTCAGTGATGATTGTAGAATCCGTTGTAATTTGAATTTAATTGAGCTTTTTTATAGTTGGAGATAAAAACTAGCTGTTGTTAACTTTTTGGGTATAATCGGATCACTGTTAACTATTGTCGCATTACTGTTTTGACTTTGTGCAAGCAACCGTTATGCTAAAATTTGAATAGTCAGTTTACCATTTTCTAGTAATCGGTTTGAAGATTAATTTCAGTAACTAATCTACTCGAAGTCAACTTCCCGTTTGGCGTTGTCAATTTGCCGTTTAATTTCAGAAACCTGGAAGAAATTATGGTTACTTGTTTGTGCTAAATGGTTCACTATTTTTCAGTTAAATTGCTCTCTGGAATTTGTCGATTAACCGTTCATCAATAAATGATTCACCATTATCTTCCAAAAAAAAAAAATCAAATGTTATCCGTATAAAATCAATTTGCAGTTTCAGGATTAACGATTATTCGTTTTTGTACAAATGCTTAAACTTGTTGAAAAACTTTATACGGCCTAAAAATTAAACAATTTTAAAGACTCCAACGTTCTTAATCTAATTTTTTATCATCAAAATTAATATTATGAAAATACGTATCTTAATAGTTATGTATTTTGTTCCATAATCACAACGATTTTTATATGATGATCTTTTAATAGTATGCTTTAACAGTATAATGCTAGGAAAACTATTAAACTATTAAACCATATGACTTCGTAATTTTCTCAAATTTTAATAAAGTCTTAGATCGTGGACAAGATCAGGGATGACTTTAGGTATAGGCGAACAAAACAGTTGCTTAAGACCCCATATTTTGGGAAAGTCTCATTATTTTGGGTGTTTCCTTAATAATTTTCTAATTGATAAAGATCATTTTTTTTCTTAAATACGTGTTTTAGAAAATCAGAAAGTCTATTGGACATCTCTTTAATTATTAGTTATCCTACAATTAAGAATTATTTTTTTATGAATAACCTATATTTGGTAACCTTAAATGTTGAAAAGATATAATTAATACTATTATTTAATCATTAGTTCATTGATTATTAGTATTTCCAAGAAAAAAAATTAAATTATATACATTTTCAATTTCCTAAAAAAATTTAATTAGTTAACATTAGAAATTTTGACTTCTATTATTTCTTTTAATAATTTCTATTAAAAATCTTGTAATCTCAAAAATCAGTAAATGAAAAAAATTTCTTTCTTCTCTTCTCTACAAAAAAAAAAAATTATATTCATTGGTTCATTTAAAAAAAATTAGTTATTAAAATATAAAGTTTATTTCTGTAACCTTATCATCAATTCATCATTTTAACTTTTTATGTTTTATCATTTTAAGTATCCTATTTGAAAACATTATTGTTCTTATTTATTTATTTGTTTATTTTGCAGTGTTTTTAATGGAATAAAAAAGTTATCTTCTTAATTTTTTTTAGTTTTTATTTTTGAATTTTTTTATCTTTTTAATTATTGTTGAAATTTAAGAATTCAAAGGGAATAAAGTATGCATGTATGTATGTTCGTACATATATGTATATATGCATGCATGTATGCATGTATGTATGTTCTAATCTAATATCTGAAATTTGTTAAATCCTAAGAAAATTATTAATTTATATAATTTTTATTACATTATTAACCGATATGACTTAATGACTTTTTTCAAATTTATTAAAGTCTCAGATTTTGGATCAGTACAATATATTATATATATACACACACATACTTACATACTTTTTCATAAGGAAAAGCTTCATTAATCACGTAACTAAAGTGTTTTACATTTATTGGAATTTCCTATAGCTAAACTACAAAGTTCGGATTGCTAAATGCAAGTTTAGCTAGTTACTACTTCTTAGTATATGATTAAGTTTAAATTTGATCTTTTAAAAGTTAAAATTCCTAAATCTCAGCAATTATACATGACATCTATTTCAGATTAATTTTGGACCTTATACCATATATATAGATAATGGAACCAAGTTATCAACATACCATGTATGGTAGCGTCACACTGACACATTTTTCAATTATTTGAGTTTGCATGCTCTATACCAAACAATTGCCTTTAAGGTTGGACCATATAAATTGACTAGTTAACCCATTTGGTGTCTTCGTATGATAAATAAAATAGAAAGTGAGAGAGAAAATTATTTGAATGACAAAAGAAAATGTATAAAATTTAAACATATTTATTTAATTATTTTGTTCTTTCTCAATTCGTATCGTTTGCATCCTTAATTACTTCAATTGATTTGCATTTTGTTATTAGTAACTTTTGAATAAAGTGATCTAAGCCTTGCTTGCCTCACAATCCTTGTCTGCATAAACCAGACGTGATGATAATATTAATTATAAACCATGTTCATAGAATTGAATAATCAATATATTGAGATTTTTTCCCCCTTCCTTTTGCGCTTTAGTAGGGAAAAAAAACACAAAGTGTTGATACCAAAAAAATTGGTTCTTTTGTGGCTTTGAGAGCCAGTTTAGTGTCCTCGAGGTTGAGTGAATCATCCGGGGTCGTTTTGACCTTTGGGGTATTATCAGAGGAATTTTTTTCCCCCTCCTTCATACATTTCATTGTGGTTTCTGTTGGAAAAATATGCTCTTTAAAGTATATTTATATATTTATTGTAATAAATAATTTTTCTGATTAATAAAATAAATGAGGTATTTTATTCAAGTATCTTAATTGCATTAATATTTTGAGTAAAGTCCATTTGATCATATTATATGTATTTATGTGATCACGATGTGGATTAGTACATATAAATACAAGTTATCTTATGATTAAATAAATTATGTTCATGATTGATAAATAAAGTTGGGCACTTTATTTAGGTATAGATCGTAATAAATTCATTGAATGGTTTGTCTTAATCATGTATGAATTTATTGACGAAGACACTACATTGAAACATGATCACATATGAGATTTAATTAACCTTAAAATGATCAGACTTATTAAATCTCATAGGCATTGATTTTCTTTGTAATCTTAATCTTGAGTTAGTTATGATTTCATGACTGTAATTGTTATTCCATTTGAGTTACCAATGGGCACGACACACACTTGTGATCAAGATTACCCGGTATCTTGGTGGAGGCAATTATGAGTATTGGAGTTATAGATTAACAATATAGAATTTGTACGACACATCTCTTGATGGGCCAAAGACTTGATCATAGAATTCTCGGCAGAGAGTGTGTCAACATATTTAATATGTTAAAAATGATCATTAGAGAAAACCAGTAAGTATCAAGGAACAAGATGTAATTAAATTGATTGGACAGTTGAGATATCGATTTAATTAATGATGTGGTATAAAAGATTGTGCGGTAAAGAAAGAAATCAATGTGGCAGGCGAATTATTATTCGAGCATACAATTATGGAGGTCAGTTCCAATCTTATAGTGGAGTAGAATTGGAATTAAATAATTATATTTGTTTAATTACAAATTTAATTATTGTAGCCACTATTGTATGTTCCCAAATGATCCCCGGGTTAGCTCATTTAATTGACAACACCATCATTGGACCCAAAAAAAGAAAAAACGGCGACAGGTGAAAATCATAATTATAATATTTGTTAAAGGCTAGTATGTTATATTCAAGTGTAAAAAGGGGCTTGTGATATTTTATAAGGTGGTCCCCTAGTTAGTTACACATTCTCTCTATTTTTACGTAAGTGGAGAGAAAGTATTTAATTTAAATATTTAAATATTTAAATTAAAAGAGGAATTCTATTTTAAAATAGGAATCCTAATCCTAACATACTAGGGTTTTTCATAAGATATTATAAAATGGGTTCTTTTCTCCTTTTCGCGGTGGGATGAGAATTCCAGGGTTTTCGAGAAAGATATAGAAGACATTTAAGAGACGCCAGTTGCAATTGGGAGTGGTGAAACAGACGCCCACACGTCCAGTGTTGATCGATCTTGAGTCATAGCCTGGAAGATCGTTTGGAGACGGATCTACAACTCTCAATCATTCGTCTTTTCAGATCATCAAAGGTACGAATTTCTAGATTACTTAATTCTTATATGTTGTATGAGATCGGTCCAAAAACGTTTTAATTGAAAAATTGAAAAACCTAAATTTTCTCCCATCAGTTTCGTCATAAAAGGGAAACAATTAGAAATATATTTAAGCTAAGAAAAATTAATCTTCTATCTTGAAAAGATTTGTGTTTATAAAGGATTAGAACTTGTTTTATGATTTTATCATTTTTAGATTATAACATATTATTGCATATAGATCCTCAGGCGCAAGGGTCCATCCAATTTTTCATTGGATTGGATTAAGGAAAAACTACGTACCACAACATGTTTTATAAGAGTATTTTTATAAACTATTTGGGGGGAGGGGGGGGGGGGGAGATTTGAATCAAACCATGCATTTCGAAATTGATTAATTGTACACATTCTTGATCTCTGGAATCTACAGCGCCAGATAAGAATGAGGTCTAGACTTACCGGTACTGTTGATGAATTGTGATATACAGTCCTATTAATTTGTCTCATCAGCTCCTTTTTTTTTTGATTAATTTTATTTATTTTCAGAAGTACTTTTATTTATATTTCTTTACCTGTGTGATTAAAAAATAAGTTTTATAATGCCATCCTCATCATCGGGTTTCATTTGAGGCCTCTGGCCTTCTCACGCTCTTACTTCTTCATCATCAAACAAGATCCTTGGTACCCATGTCGACCACATTGGAAACGAGAAATTAAAAGACTATCTTGAGAACCAACAAAATGTTGGCTTCACAGAAAGGCAAAATACCCTCAACTATCCTCCCATAGTTGGGGCCATACTCAAGATATCTCGTAGATAAAACTAAAAAAAAAAAAAAAAGACTATCTTGAGAGAAAAAATGATTGAAAAAAAAAAAAATATATTAATGGTGTGTTTACTTAAATGGGAATGGGAATGGGAATGAAGGAATGGGAATGAAACCTATGTTTACTTGGCAAAATGTAATTTGGAAATGGAAATAAAATGTGTGGGTCCTACACAATTTGGGAATAAGGAATTGGAATCCCATTCCCATGGGGTTTGGAATGAAAATGTGGGAATGAGAATGAAATATAAATTTACTTTTCTATCCTTCTAATTTTTTTATATTTCCTAAATTACCCTTATTCAAATCACAAATAATTTTATTATTTTAAATGTTAATAATAATAATAATAATTATTATTATTATTAAATTTTATTATTTAAGTTATTATTAGTAATTATTATTATTATTATTAATATTATCATTATTAACAATAAAAATAATGATAAAAATAATAATTAATAAAATAATTAATTTATCATTATTAACAATATTTTCCTTATTATTATTGTTGTTATTATTATTAATTGTATTATTATTATTAATTTTATTATTATTAAATTTTAGTAACTTTATTATTTTAGTTATTATTAATTATTGTTATTATTTTTTATTAATATTATCATTATTAACATTTATTATTATTATTATTAATAAAAATAATAATAACAATAATTAATAATAACTAAAATAATAAAATTAATAAAAATTAATTATAATAATAATTAATAATAATAACTAAAATAATAAATTTTAATATTAATAACAATAATCAATAATAACTAAAATAATAAAGTTAATAAAATTCATATAATTAATAATAACTAAAATAATAAATATTAATATTAATAACAATAATTAATAATAAATAAAATAATAAAGTTAATGAAATTTATTTTTAATAATAATAATAGTAACAATAATTAATAATAACTATAATAATAAAGCTAATAAAATTTAATTATAATAACAATAATTAATAATAACTAAAATAATAAATTTTAATATTAATAACAATAATTAATAATAACTATAATAATAAAGCTAATAAAATTTAATAATAATAATAATAATTAATAATAACTAAAATAATAAATTTTAATATTAATAACAATAATTAATAATAACTAAAATAATAAAGTTAATAGAATTTAATTTTAATAATAATTATTATAAATGTTAATAATGATAATATTAATAAAAATAATAATAACAATAATTAATAATAACTAAAATAATAAAGTTAATAAAATTTAATAATAATAATAATAAGAACAATAATAAGGATAATATTGTTAATAATGATAAATTAATTATTTTTATTAATATTATTTTTATCAATATTTTTATTATTAATAATGATAATATGAATAAAAATAATAATAAAAATAATTAATAATAACTAAAATAATAAATATTAATATTAATAACAATAATTAATAATAACTAAAATAATAAAGTTAATAAAATTTAATTTTAATAATAATAATAAATATTAATACTGATAATATTAATAAAAATAATAATAACAACAATTAATAATAACTAAAATAATAAAGTTAATAAAATTTAATAATAATAATAATAACAACAACAACAATAAGGATAATATTGTTAATAATGATAAATTGACTATTTTTATTAATTATTATTTTTATCATTATTTTTATTGTTAATAATGATAATAATAATAATAATAACTAAAATATTATTATTATTAATTTTATTTTTAATTAATATCATTTTTATAATAATATTTATACATGTATCTAGTCAATGAAAATTACATTATTTAATACTGTGGGTATTTTGGTAAATTGATTATCATTCCCATTCCTCATTCCCATTTACTTTGCCAAATAAATATTCGTTCAAAGATATTTCTATTCCCATTTATTTTTGGTAAGAAATTGAAATCAAATCAATTCCTCAAATTTTCTCTCCCATTCCCATTCCACCTCATTCCCATTCCTTGTAATTTAATAGGATTCTTTCTTTTGAGAATAGGCAAATAAGTTGCTGTGAATTTAATAGGTTCTACTTTTGAGAATGATAAAGAGAAACAAAATGTAAAAGAAAATAATAGATAGTCTTTGGATTAAAAAACCCGTTCACACTAAATGAAATGATGAACAAGACAACAACTGAGAGACTCTTTTCTTTGACAATCTTGAGTCAGAATTTAAATGTAGTGACGAACACTAAAATACGAATGGTACATCTTTGAAATCAATATTGAATTAGGAGGAAAAAAATAACAAAGTAGATGAATAAGGGTAATTTTGAAAATAATCAAGTTAATTTGTTAGTAGGGATTGACGAGATGTGTTCGGGAGTCAAGACCACAAGATTCTTCAACTCGTTAGTCTAACCCAAATGACTCTTGTTAAATGTCTTCTCAAATATAAGCACGAGAAGAAATTATTTAGATTTCTTATTAGACTAAAGTGTATTATAGTTATAGGATCTATGGTGCAAACTCTTAAAATTATTAAAATTATTTACTTTATTCCCTTAATTTTATGTTGTGGGTTAATTTTGAATTAGTCAAAAATATTTACAGTTGTTTTGTGGAACTACATATAAATACTGGAGCATTATGTAAAAATCTGTTTAGTGTTATTTATTTTTAGATTGTAATTTTAAATAAATTTTATTATATAAAGCCCTGATGTCATTCAATAAAAAATATCTTGATAATTATTATTTTTGCAACTTAAAAGTTATATTTAGGAGTTCATTAGTTTATCGAAAAACCAATATTTATTTGGAGGTTTTTTCTCGAATTAACCTCATTTGACATTTAATTTTTCTTTTTCATTTGATATCTCTTTATAATGTTTAGTGTTCATATTGATCTACCTACAACAAACTCAAATGTGGCTATCCATGACACCCACTTATTTTACATGCTACTATTCCTTTGAATTGGGTAACTACTTTTAGGTTGTTATAAGTAAGTTACATATAATGCAACTTAGTAGCTGCCCTAGATGTGTTGATCATATTGGTGGGCCATTTTTTGATTTAAAGAGATAAACTATGCCTTTAATTGAAATATTTAAAGAAATCAGGGATATCAAATGTTATTTTACTGCAAAAATGAACAAATAAGTCAGTAGAAGGAAAGGGCAGCGATCAGCCCATCGCCAGATTCGCCACCAAACACCAATTGAAAAGGGTAAAATAGTAATTTGGAAGGCAAATCGGACTCCTTTTAAACCCCCAAATTCTCAACATCAACTTGCCCCGCTGCCCACCACCTTTCTTCACTCATTTATTCTCTTTTTCTGTCTAAATCGATTTTCATTTTCCCTTTTTTTCGTTTTCAGTGAATCCAGAAAACGGAAAAAAAAAGAAAAAATGGATCCAGTGAACGAGTGGGGCAACTCATCTCTTGAAACCGTGGACGCAGAAATCCACGACCTGATCGAGAAAGAGAAGCGCCGACAATGCCGCGGCATCGAGCTCATCGCCTCCGAGAACTTCACCTCCTTCGCCGTCATCGAAGCCCTCGGCAGCGCCCTCACCAACAAATACTCAGAGGGAATGCCCGGCAACCGTTACTACGGAGGCAACGAATTCATCGACAAGATCGAGAATCTCTGCCGGTCGAGAGCTTTACAAACTTTCCATTTGGACCCCACCCTGTGGGGTGTCAACGTTCAGCCTTACTCCGGCTCGCCGGCCAACTTCGCCGCTTACACGGCGGTGCTCGAGCCTCATGACCGTATCATGGGGCTGGACTTGCCGTCCGGAGGGCATTTGACTCATGGGTATTACACTTCTGGCGGGAAAAAGATATCGGCGACTTCGATTTACTTCGAGAGCTTGCCGTACAAGGTGAATTCGAGTACTGGGTATATTGATTACGATAAGTTGGAGGAGAAGGCGTTGGATTTTAGGCCGAAGTTGATCATTTGCGGTGGGAGTGCGTATCCGAGGGACTGGGATTACGCTAGATTCAGAGCTGTTGCTGATAAGTGTGGTGCCCTTTTGCTCTGTGATATGGCTCATATCAGTGGCCTTGTTGCTGCTCAGGTATCTCATCTTCTCAGATATGCTATTTTAACTCACTGGCAAGTTGGATAATTATAAATTGGTTTTCTTTTTTCTGATTGTATTGACGTTTGGATCTTGCTTTTAACTTATGCTTTGATCTTGTAAACAGTATGCGGGCTAGCTTAGTTAGTAATATTTAAGTTGAATTAAGAGATCTGGGATCAAATCTCGAACATGGCACACGTGAGTTGAGAGTAGTTTTAATTTACTATACACGCTATAGTTAAATAATTTTTTTTAAAAGAAAGAAAATTCTATGCAGGTTTTGTAATGGATCTAGGAGATGTGAAATCTGGAATGTATTGGATGATTGAAACTCATTGGTTTTGGTGGGATCATGGGGTGGATTTTTTTTTTAATTAAATATGAATGAGATCTAATACTATTTTAAGTAGAGTTTGGTTGGATTTGGCTGTTGGTGAAATTTCAGATCTATTGATAGGATGGTATAAGAAATTATTTGTCCTCTGATATTGAGTAAGAACTATTATGCTGACACCAATCCCTGTAAGTTTGGCTTTGATTATAAAATATTTCCTACAATTTCAATCTTAGCTTGAAAGTTAGTTTATTGTCATGTGTGCAAGTCCAGCTACAATCCTGTGATAAGTTCAATGTTGAATTAAGTGGGTCTTTGGGTTCTTGCAGCTGGTGGTGTTGTAGTATTTTTCATATAATAAAATTTTCTTAGATTGTATTTTGTGTTTGGTGTAATGTATGTACTTTTTGCTGTAGGAAGCTGCAAACCCCTTTGAGTACTGTCACATAGTCACAACCACTACTCACAAGAGTTTGCGGGGTCCTAGGGCTGGTATGATCTTCTACCGGAAGGGTCCTAAACCACCCAAGAAGGGCCAGCCAGAGGGTGCGGTTTATGACTTTGAAGACAAGATCAACTTTGCTGTCTTCCCATCCCTTCAAGGTGGTCCTCACAACCACCAGATTGGTGCTCTAGCTGTTGCCCTGAAACAGGCCTCGACCCCTGCATTCAAGGCCTATGCTAAACAAGTCAAGGCCAATGCAGTTGCACTTGGGAACTACCTGACGGGCAAGGGATACAGCCTTGTCACTGGTGGAACTGAGAACCACCTTGTTCTCTGGGATCTACGCCCTCTTGGATTGACCGGTAAATGATTTGCATTTTACTTGTTTGAGGAAGTTAGTACTTTACATGTTTTGATAGATGCAGTTTTAACTCTGATGTAGTGAATGCTCTTCTACAGGCAATAAGGTTGAGAAGCTCTGTGACCTTTGCAACATTACTGTGAACAAGAATGCTGTGTTTGGAGACAGCAGTGCCTTGGCCCCTGGAGGTGTAAGAATCGGTCAGTATTACTCTCTGAATTGATGTCATTGTTATGGTTTTTCTTCATTGGTCAACTGTTGAGGTCTTTGTTTGCAAACACGAAGCTTCTAATTCTGACTGAATTAGACTCTACTTGCTTGTTACACATTGCCATGTTAGCGTAATATGATTCATGATGCTCAACAAAATCCTGGTTTATTTGGGACGATTCAATGATGGGAGTTTCTGTGAACAGGTACTCCTGCCATGACTTCCAGAGGTTTGTCGGAGAAGGACTTCGAGCAAATCGGAGAGTTTCTTCACCGCGCTGTGACCCTCACGTTGGAAATTCAAAAGGAGTATGGAAAGCTTTTGAAGGACTTCAACAAGGGTCTGGTGAACAACAAGGACATCGAGGCCCTCAAGGCTGATGTTGAGAAGTTCGCCGGCTCATTTGACATGCCCGGCTTCAAAATGTCCGAGATGAAGTACAAGGATTAGGTCTCAAAGTATCATCATTATTGTTACTGTGTTGTCAGCAACTCTTTGGTGTTGAAAAACAGAAAGAGAGAAGAAAAAAAATTGCATGCATCTTTGCGTTTTGTTGTCCTAGGTTTAAACGCTTTCGTTTTACTCTTTTTTTTTTTTTTTTTATTGGTACCCACCATATTGTGAAAGTGAGATCCGTTTTTCCTTGGTCAAATGATGATTGTTCATCTACAAATAAAACAACAAATTTATGTATTTTATTTCTTATAATGGGCAAAAGAAATCTACCAAAATTATCAAACATTTCCCCCTCTGTTGCAGTACTTTTGTGCAAGGGGTATGATCGCGGCAAATTTTTAGGACACCTGTTAATATTCTGTCAGTGATGATCCTGTGAATGCCGCGTATATATAAATACAAGGGTAAATTACCTCTATTTTTTGTTTTAAAGATGAGAGAAAAATAGAGGTAAGGTGATAAATTAATTCACGATGAGGTATTTCAGAATCTAACTCTAAATACAATGCCTGCGGAGGGGCCGTTTTCGGTTCAACTACATGTCTTTGTATTCGAAATCCACCGCAGGAGACATGTATCATAGACAAACACACACACACACACACATACCAGCAGCTTTGGGGAGGGATCTCCAACAGCCTTCGGCACGC
This sequence comes from Atalantia buxifolia, assembly GCA_030444775.1. NCBI lineage: Eukaryota > Viridiplantae > Streptophyta > Magnoliopsida > Sapindales > Rutaceae > Atalantia > Atalantia buxifolia. The sequence continues at coordinate 14,905,984 of CM059839.1, forward strand.
ACGTCGGCTGGGTCGGATTTAAAATTTTAGGTATGTGAGCCTTAAAAGTACGACATGATTAGAGATGGGCTAAGTATAGCACGATAAAAAAATCCGCAATAAGCACGTTTTATTTTTTAATGAAAGTAATTTTAAAATTTTATGATTTTATAAATAACTTAAAGTTGAATTTTTAAATTCATTTAATTCCTAATTTCAAAAAAATATTTATATTTATTAAATAAATAATTGATTTCATAATTTTAATGAATAAAATTATAAATATCATAATTTTATAAATATGCATTAATATTATTATGAATTATGATCTATAACTCTATGTAACTCTAAGTTAACAATTAAGTTAACCCTTAAGAAAGAATTATTATTATTATTGTTGTTGTTGTTGTTGTTATTGTTGTTATTGTTAAGTATTAGAAAAATTCTAATACTATAAAGTCAAACTTAGTAATTAATATTATATTTTTTTACTATTATTAGTTTATTATTATTGAACATGGACTTGAAATTTAAATTTTTGATTCTATTAAATTTGAATAAAGGCATAGACCTAAGAAAAATACATAGACTTGAAAAAAGTATGCACAACTTAGTATGTGTTCTTAAAATTTTTTTTAAAAAAATTTAGTGGGCTTTTTATCTTAGGCACGGCATGACACGGCTCACGGCATGACTCATGTGCTGGGCCGGGCCTAAGCAATAAAATTTAGGCACGGCACGACGCGAAACACATAGTGGACACGGCACAGACACACACACGGACACGAGCACGCATAGACCTTGCTTTGGTGCCGGCACGGCTCATTGGCCATCTCTAGTAGCTAGATGCAGAGACCCATAATAGATTAACACGTACATTATGAACTGTTTCGCAATAAAATTACTTGTTGCTGATGCTTTATTCTTGGTTCATTCTTCTCCTTCCATAACTCCTAACTGGGAGAAGGAAGAAATGAAAGAGCCCCGCGGCGAATGTGGTCATAAATCCATAATGAAGTCCAATCACAACGATTAAATTGCTCGCATTCATGCAAAAGGTTACACCCTTAATTGATTATTTCTTATTGTTATAAATCCATAACAAATTCTTCTATCACAATTTGGGGAATAATGATGTTTGTACTAAGATGAGTGCGGAATCAACTTTTTATTCTGTAATAACTTCTTTTTTTTATCTTTTAGCAATAGGACAAAACGAGGTTGCAGAAGCTGCAACTAACAGCCTCGCATTTTCACCTTGCAGGAACAGCTGTCTTGGCCTGGTTGCATCAGCACCAACACGCGTGGAGGTTTCCCATTGGTTATATTAGTTGCAGAAGCTTTAACATAGCAAGATGCTTAGTAATAATGTGCTAACTTTTTTATACTTATCACTACTGCAAGTTGGCTGAAAGGTTAGGAATTGGAGAAGTAAAACATTTAGGCTGCCTTCTGTCACGCAAAATTAAATTGGATTGAATTAATTTGGACTGAATTAGATTAGATTATACAATATTATATTATGTTTAGTACAATATTATATTATGTTTAGATACAAAAAAATATTTATGAATATTTAAGAATAATAATTAAAATTGATTTAAAATTAATAAGAACATTAAATGTATAATAAATTAATTATTAGATAGTCATAATTATAAAATCAAAATGTTAGCAAATAATATATATAAAGTCAATTAGTTACTTGTATTATTAATTGTATTATTAATTTTCATGATTATTTTTAATATTACATTACTGATTATTAATTTTAATACAATCAATTATTGTAATAAATTATTAAATAGTTAATTTTATTGAAGTAAAATTACCAATTCAATTAGACTATAAAAGCAAAATAAAAAATAAATTTCAGGAAAATCATGAATAAATCAATTAATTAATTAAATTTTAAATGATAAATAAAAAATAGTGTTATGTATGAAAGAAATATTACAAATGAATAAATTTTTTTCTCTTATTCTAATCCCATCTAAACCCACTTATAAATTGAGATTATTAATCCCATGATTTGAGGACTAAATTGCCAAACATAGAATAGAATACTTAAGCCCAAAACTAATGTAATCTCACACTTAATCCTCACTCTCAAACATAAACTTACACAACAAACGAATTTATTAAAAAACTAACGTAAATATCATCAGAAAACCACTATTATTTTTATAAATTAAAAAATAATCCAAGGTAAATAATTAAAAACTAACATAGCATAAACATTTTTTTAATTATAAACTAAGGACAACTCAATTTCTTCTTCATCCATGCTAGTAGAGTTCGAACCGGGAACCCTTATTTCTATTCAAGAAAACTTTTAAACTAGACTAACTCACACCCTCCACAGCCACGTCATAAATACTTTACACTATAAATAACCTATAATTGTTTCATGACAAACAAACTAATAATTGGCATACACTCGCACTTGAGAACTAAGGACAAAGTAAAACTTTTTATGGCTTTTACATTTGTCCTTATACCTTAGAATCAAATTTCAGAAAGCAACGGCTTGATCATTTAAAGGGCAACCTAAAGAAAGGAAAAGGAAAGAGGAAATTTAATCAATACAAATTTTTGTTATGAATTGATTTGTTATGAAAATCATCCTCAATTTCTGCAGCTATGGGTTAGCCGTTAGCAAGTTGCCGTTAGGAGAAGGCTGGGATAATAATCTCAGGATATAAGTTATTATTGGTAACAGACTGCATCTTGACAAATGACGCTATACACTAACCATACTTGCTAATCAAATATCTCCTGGGCTTCAATTATACTGTGCTGACTGAAAAAAAAAGAGAGAGAGAGCGAGAGAAGTTAGTCTATGAGATTAAATCATAAGATAATGTTCGAAGAGAGGTTGCAACAAGTATGATAAATTACCAAAACCAATGTATGATGACAAGCTAAAATGGAAACCTCAGAAAAAGATGGATAAAAATGAGCTTACTGATCATCTTTTGCAACCCGATAATATTTCTCTGCGTGTTGTCGTTGACCAATTAGTTGAGCGAAACGCTCATCGTGAGTAATCACTATTAGTTGAAAGTTCTCCTGGCCCTTTCTGTCCTCCATAATTCTGAAAGGAGGTAGACAACTAGACAGGTAAATGCAAAGCCTGATCCTGATAAATAAAGGTAAAAATTTAACTGTTTCATTCATACCTTTGGAGGGCTGCTGCAAGACTCTCAGCATTAGGACCATCCAAGTTTGTGGTTGGTTCATCTAATGCCAGTATTCCGCAGTTAAGGCAAAAAGTCTCAGCCAATGCCAACCGTATAATAAGCGAGGCAAGGACCTGAATGCAATCGATAAATTTTTTACTCTATAAACCGAAAATTTAAATAATTCTTAAAACCTGACATAAAAATCTCTCTGTTTCTTGTAGGATGCATTTGACGATTACTCACCTTTTGACCAGCACTACATCTTCCTCTCATTTCTAGCTCTGCATCTCCGGTCTGCATAAGAACCTGTAGAGAATACAATAGAATTGATAAAATACATTTGAAGTAATAGCAGCAATGAACAGCAGGAAGAAACAAATTGCTTCTATACCTTGTAACTATAAGAACGAGTCCCAGCACCTTCAGAGTCTGAGTGAATCCTAATGTAATCTATATCTTGCCCTCTGTATGTTTGCTGCCATAATTCTCTTATAATTTTATTTATTTCCTCCATTTTCATTGTGTGGAAGCGCATGAGTGCTCTAACGGAAATACCAAAATAGATCAAAAGAAGAAAAAGTTCAAAATAATGTCGGAAGGAATCTGTGACTGCTGTAATGAATACTTTAAACCCCTACTGATCAGAGGAAAAGATGGCAAGATGTAATAACCAGGACTTCCTACCGAGAACATCTTACTTCTCAACATTTATTGCATCACTTAAAAGGGTGAATAGAGGAAGTAAGACCCTATTAAGCTGGATGGTATCATGAATAAAGACGAACTTATTTAAATAGCTTACTTGTCAAGTGCATTGTAGTATCTGTCCAGGTCCTTGTTTGCCATATCGGTTGTCTGCCACAAAATTCTACAAGTTAAATAACACCATGGAGCTAGAGATGACGGTGACAATCACTCAAGCAATTGTAAATTCTCCCACCTTAAGCTGGATTAGCTGGTCAAAGTGTCGTTTATCAATGTCCTTGTATTGTGCCTGTTTAAGATCAATTTTATTCCTTGAAATATTGGTCTGATAAACGGACATTGTCCCTTGGCACCTGTTTACCTGTTGAGGAGAAGGAAAACCACAATTTAGTTTTCTTTAAACAAAAATATGACCTCAAAAGGAAGGTCGGACTTGAAATATTGCTACGATAAAAAGTACTAGTGCAATTTAGACATAGCACAGATACAGCTCATTTATAAAAGTGTCTCACCTCTAGCTGATCCATTTAAAATTAACCCTAGTACGCATGGATTATAATAAGCTCCTCCCTTTTTATTTGAACCGAAACGCACAATGTAATTGGTTGCAACAACCGACAGAAAAACCTTTACCAACATCACTTGGGATTTCAAGTGTATAATTAACCGTCTCCAATAACATGGAATGAATTGACTTGTTTAAGCATGCACTTCAAGACATACTCTTCCTATCTTCAAATCAAAAAACTCACCCAATTTTCTCCTTCCAGACGGTGAAATCAACTTGGACATATTTTATTTTGTACAGTTGACACAAGTCGGTCTCCAGTAGGAGAGGGGGGGGGGGGGACAACACAAAATACCAACATTAATTGCCAAAAGATGACAAAAAAGAACTATTATTAAATAGAAAAGCTAGAAAAGAGAAAACAAATTATGAACAAATTACAGTTTCTCAAAACAGTTCATAAAACACTTCAACCCTGCAGAAAGTAGCTAGCAATTATCCCGTCACTAATACGAAAAATATATATATATATAATGCATGTATGTATAACAATGGCAGTTGGACAAAAAGGGATAACATAGGAGATGTCTGACGGGGCCATATATACCTCGGAAAGAAGTCTCTCCCTTTCTTGCAAGTGCTTTCCCAATTCAGTTTCAAATGTGGAAACCCCTCCAATCTTCAATACTCTTTCTTCAAGAGACTCAATCTCAGAAGCAAATTTATCTACTTTAGCTTTTGTTTCCCTGTAATTCAAGTTGTCTTCAATATTCCGTCTTATTTGATCTTGATTCCGCACTATGTCTTTGAATCGGTCCAGCTCAACTAAAATCTCATCCGTCCTGATTTTACAACTTTTAACTTCAGATTCCGACTGAGATTTCTTCTCTTGCAGTTCTTTTAACCTCTCATCTTTCCTCAAATCATAATACCTGATAGAACAAAATTGATGATTACAATTCATGGAATTGGAAAACTTCAAATATCAACCTTAGGTTCAAAGCATACTCTTTAATCTTAGAAGCAATTTTAAGCAGCATCTCAATTTCCTGTTGAAAGTTTATTTTCTGTTCGGCCTGCTCCTCATATTCACGATTAAGTTTGACTTTCAAATCATTGTAGCCACTCAGTAACTTCTCTTTCTCCTTGGATAGAGGACCTGAAGCCTCTGCTAAGAGCTGAAAACCATTAGGAACATGCATTATTTACAAACATAACAACCAAAAGGATAAAAAAATTGTTATCAAGGAAACAGCTGAAAGTATAACTCAAAGTGCCAAAGTAAATAAATAAAGCATAAAACAGTTTTGCATTGGTTTTCTATTTTCCAAGCCACTTGATTTTTACTCGTATATAATCAAGTTCTATACTACAACTACCCACCAAATATCTGGACATAAGATTACAGGTTGAGAACTTCATAACGGCAGGGAAATATTTTCTCAGCCTATCTTTTGAAAATCCTAGTGTTTTATGAACAAGCATACAGCAAGTTATCCAGATACAATCATCAGGCCATTTACTGAATCTTAACAACCTGTGCACAGTGCAGAAAAGACAAGCACTGGAATAATTGTTTATTAAGTCTGCTTAATTACAATCCTATGCCAACAGTATTTCAAACTGCCTATATAACACTTGGCACAATACAACTTCAATGCATTGATGATGCTTTAACTTAATGCCAACACCATGTCACCAACTGCTACTCCTAGACAGGTTCTTAAAATGAACATTTAAAACTCCAGTGTGAACTCTTGATTCTGTTCATCAATATAAGATGGCATGTCCTAAACCTAGTGGTAAATTCCCCAAGTAGATTTTCATACCCATTTTTTAATTTAATGCATCAATAAGCTACCATGACCTTTTTATGGTTGACCACTTTCTACTTTTTGATTGTCATAACACCAATGGTTCAACGCACACCATGCAATCAAATAATATAAAACCACAAAAAGTAGTTCTTCGAAGAACAGACAACCTTCTCATCAAGATCAAGTTGACCTTTTTCTTCCATCAAATGCTCCAACTCTTCTTCAGCCTTCTTCACATCCCTCAATGTATTAGCCGCCTTAACTTTTTCCTCCCTTAGGGTGTGCCATCTTATCTGCATGTTTGACAAATCATTTTCCATGTACCTTTGCTCATCCCTTAACTTTTCTAGTTCATTCTGGAGATTATCCCTGCAGCCAGTGGAAAGAAAAATAGATCGAAAAAAAGAAAAAGAAGCAGCTAGATAAGATCTAAGAATTCAATGATAACGTGCAGGGTAATTAGCCTTCGAGATGATGGATACGCAGGACCACCAATGTAGTATGGAGAAGTAGCAAGAATTTAGAGCTTATGTGATTATATAATGTCGATTTCAGGAACATACTTTATTTGATTCAAGAAAAAATATGCCTTAATTTAGTTTCCTTTTGGCTTTGTTTGGATCCACAAAATAGGCCTCCATGAATTTCCTTTATGGTGACATTTGATCTGACTTGAGAATGTAAAACACTAGATCTTCCATTTCTCTTCCTTTTACTCTCTAATCCATACACAACAAACTTTGGTACTTTTTGAGAAGCCAATGGAGAAGTTTTATCAATCCAACACACCAAGAGTCGTGTTTTTCTAAGCTAGGGTGAACGATTCAGAATCCTTTAGGGTTTTGCAATTGTTAAAAAAATTTCACTTTCCTTAGTAGTTTTCGTATTTGGGTTTTATTTTTCATAGGAGGAAGTTGTTTTTCTAGGATTTTGAGTTCCCGTTTTGTCTAGGGTTTCGCAACTATTCTAGTTTTTTATATTCATGCAGACTTGAATGTTTATTTGAATGGAATAAGATTGTTCTCTCCTTAATTTCTTCTTTTGTTTCTCCCCTTTTCTGTTTGACTTCTCTCCCCATGCTTCTGGTTTCTTCAGTTATCTCCCCCCTTTCCTCTACATTCCCTTCCACACACAACCACACCCACCCACCACAACTTTCCCTTTTTCTATCTATAGTCATCTTGTGAGACACTGGACACGTCCAACTAATATCAAGAGATTAGCTTTTCTGGGTGGGCAGTAAACGAATGTACTCTATTTAAACAAAACCTATATCAAAGCTTTTTAAAGAAAGGGATATACATTAAAGAAACTAATAACCAAGATCATAAATCAATCAAGTTAAGCGCATACCATGAAGCAACTAAGTTAACTGCATACCAATCACTTCAAATTCCTACAGCCCTGAAAAAATCAAACAAACAATTGGTGTATAGTTTGAGTAACATACTTTGCGCTCAGAGAGCCACTCAGCTCTAGCTGGATTTCTTCCATAGTTCTAACACCTTGTCCTCGAGAGTCGAGCATATATTCCAAATCACCAACTTGCTTTTGCCACAATTGACTTTCTTGGAAGAGTCTGTCAGCTGTTTCAACAGGTTGTACCAAGGCTTCAACTGATTCCTTATCAGCCTTAATTTGAGCTAAAACACCTAACACCTATAGACAAAGCATTTAACACATTCTCAAAATCAGGTAATCCCATACACATTGTAAAGTCCAACAGTCATACAAGATAGCAGTAAACAATAATTGAATGCATAGTAACGATCTTTAAATTCATGGGGAACTTCTCATCTCCACTTGGTACAAAAATGATGCCAAGATTGTAGAACATCTGCAAGACATGAAACATAGAGAATGAAAGAGAATAAATAACGGAAGGGAAGAGCCATGTCATTCTTCTACGTATTTGTTGATCTTGAAGGTTTTTCCATTACATGCTCAACTGCTAAGAACATAATCCACCGGATAGAGTATAACATCAATCCCTTTTTGGTTGCGACACACATGTTCTTATCATTCTGTTAGCCAATAGACAGCAAATCATTTTCTATTCGCCGGAACTGTGCTACTGGAGTAGCAGTTACTCTTGTGCTTATCTAGCCTACACAGCCCTAGATCACAGTCAGCAATCTCCCTAAACATCTCTGAATTGTTGTAAACCAAGTCCAGATCTCTAGATACATGTCATGTTGATTATATTCCTCAAACTGGTTCCTCATTTGAATAGTTTTAAATGATAATTCCTCTAATATGATTCTACTCTCAGCTTTTCATCAACCGTATATCATTAAGAAATTATTAGAGCTTAAATACTATTAGATGTTTACCTAAGGGCTTAAACTTTTAGGTCAAACAGTAACTTAAAGTGGGGCCAGAGCTAGTTCGAACAAGTGGTCTAGTGTTTGAGACCCTTTATTGTTAATTAATTAGTTTGTGTTTGTGTTAGAAAGAGTCTTCATGAGGAACCCCTAAGTGCTGTTTTGTCTAAGCTTTAAGCTAGTAACTTTTTTTATTTTTATTAAAATTTGCATCATTCATATTATAAAAAAAAATGGATGTCGTTTTGTCTAAGCTTTAGGCTAGTGACTTTTTTCTCCCCTCTCTTTTCTTTATTAATAAAATTTACATCGTTGATATTATTTAGGGAAAAAGAAAAAAAGCTATGTGTCGCTTTGTCTAAGCTTTTTAAGCTAGAAACCCTTTTCTGCCCTCTCCTTTCTCTTAATAAAATTTAAATCATCCTATTGTCATAAAAAAAAAAAAGTTAGACGTGGTTGTGTTTAGTTCATGCGCAAGGACATGTGAGGGATGAAGTTTTGTGTCACATAGCAACTTAACACCCATAACATTGACTTTTAAGCCAATAGAATTTCTTAGTACACGCTGAAGATAAACCTTCGGACAATACATTTTTTTTTGTTTTGGGTTGGGGGCCTAAATTAGAACCTCGGGACAAGTTTTGAAACCAAAATTTCTAGCTTAATAGCCTCATATCTTGTTGAAGCCCATTTGAGCACTTAGGATTCTGTGATGATCTCAATTGCATCATGCCAGGATGAAAGGCGAACTTCCTTTCATGCTAAACAAAACCAGGTTTAAGCCAAGACCTCCTTGTACGTAGAGTGAATTTAGGTATCATAAACCCCAAACTTATTTATTTTGATTGGAATTCGGACTTTGAATACGTTTTAAAATCCTAACAACTTCAGCCCAAGAAAATCATTCCGAGAAAAAACTTTTAAAAATCCCTTGATTAACTAAGATCTGAAAACCAAAATAGGAACCCCAAAGAACTAGAGTCTCATATATAGAGCTGAAAAAAAAAAAAAAAGAGGAAGAAGTCAATGACAAACTTCTAAAGGAATCAAATCACAAACTGATGTAACTTTAAATTAATTCTTTTGATAGGAAACTAAGAAAGATAACATTATTTGAAGAAAAATAAGATATACAAAAATAAACAAAAAGATGAAAAGGGTGGGGAAGCAATCTATAGAATACCCATCCATGAACTCCAACAAGTATCCATCCCTCCCCTACCCAAAGATATTTTCTCCAATGGATGTTGCATGTGAATCCAACAAAATAAACAAGCGATATACAAAATTGATATGACAAACAGTCAAGTAGATATCTATTTTCAGTGCAGCAAACATCAATAGTTAGTTAATGAAAACCTATGCAGAAGGTTACTGGTAAACAAGATGGCCAAAGCAACTTTCTGAGGCCCATCACTGTTAGAAAGATGCTAACATTTATTTATCTAAATTCAGTTTGAGGAACACAAGTATACAATCAAGAAAAAACAATTATTTTATAAGAGTCAAAACGTAAATCATTATGTTCCCCACATTCTAATATGCAGTCTTCCTCATTATAGAATTTGGTACGTGTTACGACCTTTTTTCTTCTGTGTTTATAGGAAACAGTTTAAATGCTTTTCATCCAACATGTTGAACAATATAAAACTTCATACTAATACACAATGCAATCATCGCTCAGAGCAATGTATAAATTGAATTTTCGATACAATATTAGAGTAGAAAACTGGTGCCACGTAAGGATCCTCCCACAACCCTCAATTTGGTTTAATTACATGGGAAGATGTGCCATCGCTCATACTTTTCAAAAATCCAGTGTACAGTCAGCAGAAAAAATTATAAGAATCTTTGATTTATTTATTTATTTATTGGACAAGAATTCAAGAGACTGCAATTTTTTTTAATAAAGGGAAAAAGCAAGGAGATTATATATGGACTAGGTCCACAAAGAACAAAAAGTTGGTGAGGGAAACCAATCTGTATCCCAAAAAACTATACATGAACAAAAAGAACATCCATTCCTCCAATAATCCAAAAAGATATAATATATGTGAAAAATTAAAATACTTTCCAATTGTAGATGAAAACACTGAATTGGGTAAAAACTTGAGAATCACAAATCTAAAGCACTTGTAATAAGAAATGAGAAATATCTAAAAAGGAAATGTAAAGAACTCCCACTTACATCATCAAAAGCTTGAGACTTCTGATCCAGCTCTTCCGTAAGCTCATGCAAGTTTTTCTCAGAAACAGGGATTGTTTCCTTGCTAAGTTTAACATATTCTTCATAAACCATGCGGAGCTTGTCCAACTGCTGAAAGTAAGAATCAGCATTTGAGGACTCCAGAGCCAACACTTTCATGTGCTCAGCTGAACTTGATGCCTTTACTCTTTGCTGTAATTTTTGAGAAAATATCAGCAATCTTGGTGTACCTCTAAAAGATGCTCATATAATCTCTTCCAGCAGAGTTAATGGACATCCAATGAAAAACCAAATATCAAGAAGTAATAAAAGTATGTGCTATAAGTTGATGCATAACCTACTTTAAAGATTTAACCATGAATTATACCAACCTTCTTAACAAATTCATCTTCCTCCTCAGCAGAGAAAGGACGTTCACAGCAAGGGCAGAGATGATGAGCACGGGCAACTCTTTCAAAAGGATCAAACATTTGCCGCATACCATCTGCAATATTGTATTTACTGCATATAATGCACCAAGCATAGCATTAGCACCTTCATAACCACAAAATAGCATATTTCACCTTAGCCATTTATACCTTTTCTGAACATCTCTTTTCTCCTTAGCTGAGTCCAAGACTTTTTGATAAGTATCAATGCTGAAAATTTGCTGTTTCAAGGACTCAAGTTTGGATTCAATAAATCTCTTCTTAGCTGCATTAAATCAGAAGAAATAAAATTATTAAGTACTAAGGAGTAATTAAGCAAACAATTATATTCTTTACTTTGGGGAAAGTGGGGGAAAAGTGAAATCCATTGCTAATATAAATAAATTCAGAACAGTAATGGTTCTCAATATATACAAATTTGGTTCTTAAAAGCAAAAATAGTAACACATCAAATCCTTGTTAATCAAGTTGTGAATTTTATGTAAACAACCCTAGGGTTGTTCTGTTGCACCAAAGACCAAGCCATATGGCTGATGTGCATCAGTTTTGAAGCTCTCACAAACAAAGACTTGAAATGTAAGAAAGCTAGAATACTCAATTATAAATTTATTAAGCTCTGGGATGATACTTACAGTCCACATCCTTGCGATGTTTGGACAGGTTATCAGTCACTTCTTGTATTTTCATCTGCAACATATTTACCTCCTTATCAGCTTCACGAGATTTTGAGCTCAGGTCATCAAACTCCATCAGAAGAGCCCTGCACCAGCAAAAGTACCAATCCCAAAGACAGCTCATAAAGTGATTGAAAGAAGTAAGGATCAAACCAAGCTAAAAAGTGTAAAAAAACAAATAAATAAATAATTTTGTCGCCTCTAACTTATAAGCCAACAAAATCCCTAAAGAATGCTGATGTCAGATGAAAATTTGAAACAGGGAACATGTATCACTAATCCAAATTATGGCATAATGAATCCAGAAAAAAAAAAAAAGGGCAATGCTATGTTTCAACAGAGAGTTTCAAATTTCTTACCAAAGTTTAGGACTTGCCAACATTTAAGGCTCAAATAAGCAGAAACATTCTTACAGCTAACAATTCCTAGTATGTTTAGTTGGATTATGCTTGTGAAAGAGAAAAGAATGAATTTTCCAACTATATGCAGCAGATTTCCAATGACTACAAACTTTATTTGAAATAAGATGACTTAGTGCAAATCTCAGACTCACTTCATCCTGCACAGTTTTTCCCCTTATAAGAAGTGTAATGCTTTATTAATATCCTATGCATCTAAATTTTAGAAGCTACCGCTTGTAATTCTATCCTGCATTGTTCCTTCCAAGCACCTCTCCAAAGTGATTAAGTGCTTGTTTGGGATTGTGGTGGATTGCCAAATAGGTGAATTATTTGATAATCTAGTTCCATATTATGTTTGGGTCATCAAATTATTGCGTAGAACATAGTTTATTTGGATTGTTCTTTTTGACCCTAACACTAGCAATAATTGAATAAGTGATTATCCAACATAACTAATAGGTTCGAGTTAAAAAAAAAAAAAAAAAACCCTTAGACTGCGAGAGCAGTTTTCATTTGATTGATCACTCTTAATGTTTGGTGAATTGCCGACTCAAATGGATATAATGAAATGAAGAGAGCTCTTTTATGTGTGCATACATGCTTTAGTTTGGCAAAAGATAATTAAAATAGGAAAAAAAACATAACTTGAGCGAAATCAAATACGAAAATCTCCTTTTTTTTTTCGGGCGTGGGGGTGGGGGGGTGGGTGTGTGTGTGTGTGTGCGGTGGTGGTGTGTGTGTTGTAAAGGCAATAAACAACAACCTTAGGGCTTGAGTAATTTCCTTTTTCAAATCCCTGTCGGGAGGAAGCCTCCCTTTAAGCACACCTCTGATTTTATCCTTGTATTCATCAATTCTGGGTGCAATAAAAAAAGGAAAAAAAAAGCTTCAACAAACGAAAGAAGGACGAAATAAAAAAATAAAAATAAAGAGAAAAGATGAGCTAATGAAACAGAAAATATAGAGTTACATCTTTTTGTGTTTCTTCTTGTGATTCTCCAATTCCGCCTTCTTCAGAGCCAGTTTCACTCTGTCCTCAGAATCACCAGCCAGTACATCTTTCTCTCGATTAAGTGCTTTAATTTTTTGATCTATGGCAAACAGCTCACTCTGCTTTTGGCGTATGTTTATTTCAAACTCTCTTTCAGCAAGCTGATTAGTCTTTCGCTCAACCTCTATTCGCTGTCAAAATATACGAGCAAATAAAGAGAAGCATTACATGCCTGTAGCTTGGCGTTAGCCGCTAAAATAAAAGTTATCATTCGCAAGCAAGAAAAATAAGCATGCAAACTTACCATCTTATTCTCTCTTTCATCAATGTGAGAAAGATTGAGATTAGAGATTTGAAGTTCAAATGAGTCACGTTCATTTTCCTTCTCCTTGATGTGTTTCAAAATACCTGCCTGCAAGAACTCAAAATTTGAACCACACACCCCGAGCCTTGAGATTTTTATGTACCAAGTATTTTTAAAACGCCACCTTAATTTCCATTTTAGCTTGTTTTTGAGCCTCAATATTCTTCCAACGATCATTGGCATCCAAGTAGCTATCCCATGCCATTTTAAGCGCTAGTTCATCGGATTTCTGAAACAATCAATGCTCTTCATTATAGCTATAATCAAGCTAATATATGTCAAAGCTAGACAAGATTCCTGAGGTGAATTAATTTAAAAAGGTAAATATTTTAAACTCTAATAATTCATAATATATGTGCATATATTGTAAATGAGTGATGAAAAAATCTAGCTATAGAAATGACAAAAGCCACCTTTTTATCTTCCAAGTCCCTTTCAAGATCACTTAATCTTGATCTAATGCGATTTATGAAGTTCAAAGCACCTTCATTGCTGAAGGGGGCATTTGGAAGAGACCCTAAATTATGCCTTGCAAATAATTTTTGAATGGTGGAATCTCTTTCGTTCATTCGTGACATATGAGCCTACAGGCAAAGGAACAAAGCAGGCTGACGTCAGTCTAAATGAATTGGACAAGTTTTACAATATCATATATAATTAATTCTATTAATATTACTCCAGCTTCAGACAGAAGGTTGGTGATCTCGGCTGTGTAAGCGTCTATATTCTGCCCAAGAAATGTAATTTTTGTATCCATATCATTCTTTTCCCTCTCTAGCTTGCTAATGTCACTCTCACGTTTCGCAACTATCCCTTCAAAATTGTTTTTCCAATTCTTCAATTCTTCATCAGTATCTGACAAAAAGAAAACAGATATTACGTTGCTAACCATTAAACTTTATGATAGTAATTTTATACAAACAGCATGTAAATGGGTCCCTACAGAAATATCAGTAAAGACTTGGTAAAGAACACAAACACAAATAAAACATAAACAAAAATATGTGTATATGGGAAATATAGTGAAAGTTATATTATGATGTGCATTGATAAACCTTCAATTTCTTCCGCAAGGGCTGCATACTGTTTCTGTTGCTGCTCAAACAAAGTGCTTCTTCTAGCAGTCATGGTTGATATCTGGTCCTGCATTTTCCGCAAATCCTTTAGTGTAAGTTCAGTATGATGAATTTTAGCATCAATGTCTTGGATGCTTTTTTCCAACTCCTGCATTTGATTTTTTAAAGCTTCTGTCTTTTCTTGATCTTGAGAAATGCTTTCACGAAGCTGCATAAAAAATCAACATCACATCATAAAATGCTCAATTTAAGTTCATCAAAACAAAAAATAGACTAAAGGACAAACAAAGCAACCGGGCAGATACATAGATACATAGGCAGCAAGGAGAAAAGGAGAGAAAAATAGCAGGAAAATGCAACTGGAGAAGAAAAGAAACAAAAAGATTATCAGCAACACTGGAGCAAAATGAAAGCATATAAATCTTGAAGTAATAAAATAAAACATTATAAAGAACTATAAAGACCTATAATGTAAAAAGATGATATAAAGCATTCTAAAGAACTTTTGAGCTTTGTTATTGATACGGACTTGGAAAAAAAGAAAGATAATCTCCAGAGGAAGACGTGGATAAAGGCAGCTCAAGGATATCAGCAGTAATATTAGTTTAAGGAATATCATAATACGTTAATCATGCAGTAAATTTTTTAAAGGAACTCTGCTCAGTGAAATTATAACAATCCCAAGGGCTAAGAATTAAAAACTAGTAATAGCAAATACAGTCAAGCTTTAATGAACTTGAAGAGCAAAGTGCTAAATCTTTGACTTGGCATTAGCCAATAGTATGGCTGTGGCATAACTACAATTGAGAACAAAGACTACAGTACCCACAACTTACTGACACCAAGTACTAAGGATATCCAAACCTTCAACAATAGAAAGAGCAGAAAAATGTTTAAACAGAGTAATTTGCACTTAGGTCGTTGGTGCCTTTGTTCAAATTACACTAGAAACTTGTCGAAATAATCAATTAAGTCACTCACATCCACAAGGTTTACCAAACAAGACCTTAACCAATTTGACCATTAGTGTTGTGTTAAAGAAATTTGAAATGACTAGATTACCCTTTCATAAGTAAAAAGGCTGACCCCCCCCCCCCCCCGCGTCCCCCACCAAAAAAAAAAAAAGGAATCTTAGCAATGCAATCTTCATCCAAGGTTGCTGTAGAAGAATCTTGTCAATAGCCCATCCTCATGCGTTAGCATTTTCCAAAAATTTAATACAGCAATGCATGCTATATATAATACAAACTCGAAATTATTTGGCCAGTTTTAACTTCTGTGCAAACTATATAATAAAAGCCCCAATTAGCCACTGTTTTGCTTAATCTGCAATGCATGCCGCAAAAGTTTATGAAATAATGAGATAATACATTCCACCAGAAGCAATTCCCATCACATCAAACAAAGCCATAAAAAATTATTAATAAATCTACTTGTTTACTTTGGCTCACTGATTTCATTCAGTCTTGTACCAAAGTTGTGTCATCAGTATCAGCTTTACCCCTTAATTATCAAATCAGCACAAAAAGAATTAGGGGGAAAAAAACATTATGATCGTCAACAGTAATAGTAAACACAATTTTTATAATTTCACAATGATATTGGTGATTTCCATTATGTTACAGAAAGGACAATAAAAAACTTTTAAAACAAAAAGAAAAAATTCTTAAATTTATAGAAATTGTAAAGTGAGCACCTACTTTAATAGAAGAAGAGATAAGGAGACGAGTGATCACCGGACAAATATTTTTGACAGTGATCACGTTATTGTCATTGTGAGGCATTTGTGTGGTCTCCATAAAATCTCTCCCACAACATTTGATTCTACAAAAACTGTTCCTTTTTCAAGACAAAATAATGCCAACCAAGTCTTGTAAGTACTGGTTGGTTCAACAACTGAAACCTCATGGTGTACAAGAGGTCTGGGATTTGAATCCCTCTCAAAGGGTTTACATTTATGTAATACTGAAAAAAGGAATTCTTTTCAAAGGAAAAAAGAAAAAAGAAAAAAGAAAAGATCCTCCAAGTCTTTCTTCACAGAAAGAATATCATCTAATTCAAGTTCTTTATAACTGAAACAATAATGGTGAATAACTTATCGCAATGTCAACAGTGGATAAAAGCCAAGAGTTAAAAAAAAAGGTGAAAATAATACTGCTTGAGATAAACTTTACTCTTTCTTTTCTTTTCTTTTATTTATTTATTCTTTTTCAATTGAAAAGCCAAACTTCAAAAAAATAGTTACATTTAACAGCCTTGTACTGTCTATTACTTGTCTCAAGATGCAAACCAACCATCAAGAAACTCAATTATCATGTTAGATAGTATGATGAGCAAATAGAGGATCAACAAATTACAACACAATCAAAGAACGTGGGAAATGAATAGAAAAGGAATAAAAATAAAAGAAAACCTTATAAGCAGCATCTTTCAAAGTCTGAAGATTCTCCAATTTTAGCTTGTATGTCTTTATCTCTTGAGCTTGATCCTTATGAAGTTTCTTTATGACTTCCAAAGCCTTTGTGTATCTGTATTGCATATAGTCATGTATATATTGTCATCAGCAGTTTATTAGAAGAAAAATAATGGTAAGCTAATAACAAACAACTGCAGTGCAAAGAAAAACAATAAATGGCAGAGATGAATGGCGTGTCAGAGACCATTCATTACATGTACCATTTTATTCAAAACAGAAAAAAAGGCAAGATAACTGCAAGAGATTTAACTTTAGGATGGGTACTTTGTCGATATGTGTAAAAGCCCATATAAACCAAGACAATTTAACTGATTACTACACAAACAATACTCAGAACTACACAAATATCGTATTGCATGCATTCTATCTCCCGCAGACAGTCTTCTTGTTTCATATGATGCAAAGCATGTCAGTGAACAATTTTGTGGTTCTCTATTTACCAACCAAACACAGCATCTTTCCCGTAACATGCTGAACAATGAAGCCTGCCTTTATGTAATAGATGAAATTCCCTTGGGGTTTTTGTCTGAAGAAGCATTTCTCTTCCACAGAGATGATTCTTCCAAAGGTGATAATTTTTTTACATGTAGCACAACCAATGCATAATAGTGAATATCTATGATAATCACATGCACTCAGGCAGGGGTGACGGCAGAGAGAGCATCTCTGACTGTCTTATGTGAAAGTGTGAATGAAAAGATGGCGTAGATAACTTTTATATTTAGGATCAAGCATAGGCATGCCTAATATAACAATTTATGGATACCACATATTCTGCACCATGTAGTGGTTTGATTAAATATATCTTAATCTGTTTTAGTCTGCTCCAAATCTATAAGCAGAAACCAAAAATTGAACTGAAACCAGACCATATCAAACCTGCAGATTTGATGGTTTGTTCCAATTGGTTTCATGGCCATTTTGCCTGCACCTCTGTAATAGTGTGCCTTGCTAAATTTTATAGGTGTATTGGTTAATATACAAGATCCGTTTCCATGGTCAAGGGAGATAAGATCGTTCAGAAACTATTTTCGATTTATTCTCTTCCTAATTAGAACACAGTTGTAACAAATATAATTTGCAACTATCTTTTGGTGGATTTGACTGCCAACTCAACCATCTAATTGATCCTCTAACCACCCTAGATGTTCAAGTATAAGCAATTATGCAAACATGAATAAAAGTTCCACATAGATGTAAATTTATATCAAAATATATGCTTTTATCCTTTGAATAATATTTCACAGTTGGAGCATGAATAGATGTGCATACAAGACATGGAGAGATGAGGATACAACTCTGTCATGAAAAATATGGGGGAAGGGTTGGGGGTTGGGAAAAAAAAAAAAAAAAGAACTAGCAAATGAGATACCGGGTTGCAGAAAAGATATCATCGAATTTCTTCTTCAATGTCGAAGGATCTTGCAATGGCCAATTTGCTTCATCTTGGTGTACAAATATAACATTTTCTAGAACAGCTTTTGAGACCCCCATTAGAGCCGGTACTTCTCGGTCCATGTCTGCACATCTATAACTAAGACAAACTTTCTGCAGTTCAACAACCAAAAAGAATGAATGAAATTGGAATAAATATAGATTTATAAACTATACTTGCACCATATAAAGGTGAAATAATATAGCAGAAACAATAATTATTCATTCTTTCAAAAAAATTTCTAAAACAGAATCCTCAATTTAGAGAGAAGTGCATACCTCAGAACACACAAAAAGGAAAGAGAAATACATCTTGCTCATAATTTTCTTTTTCTTTTCAGAAAAATAATAATTACAGTCTAAGTTTCTTTTTCTCTGCTAAACAGTAAGAATTTGATAAGATTTAGCTCCAAATATGATAAAATCTCTACGGACACTTCTTCATTATGCATTTTCAGCTCTTTTGCCATCATTTCATCATCTTATATTGCACAATTAGACTCAATCTAGGCACTAGACGCTGAAGAAGATTGAATTGGACCATGATAAATCACCATGCAGTCTTGGACCCTACATCATATCTTCGGAAATAGACCACGATAAATAAATGAATAAATTCACACCATTTGAACCTGCAATGGTCTATTTGACTGACCCTTGACAAAATAAAATGTGAGGCCAACATCTGGTCCACAATATCTATTTTCCATACAAATATAACAAGTACAAATAAGGCAAATTTAATAACTGCATAATTTGATCGAAATATATCGTCTTTTTCCATTGACATTTGTTTCAAAGCTACAAGGAGTCACGTACAAATCTGCATCCCCCTGTACTTCTTCTAGTCAATAAAGCATTGATTCCTTAATAGAACCAAAATCCTGTAAAGTTCATTTGTCCCCCCCCCCCCAAAAAAAAAAAGCAAACTAAATTGAAGACATACATCTAAATTACAAGATCCTGTATCTCAATACATTTTTTGAAACTTCATAAGACACAACCATATATTTTCTAAAACGCATACATGTTAAAGAGTTTTTGTATTCTATACTTTTTTTTTCAAGCAATAAATTGTAAAAGAGATTTCTTTCTGAAATCTCTTCATTGAGCCACTTCTGAAAGACCAACCTGAATCACTAAATATCAACTTAGTAGTTTCCATCAACTGGAAGCTCAGAAATATATACAACATATAAGGCCTCCAGTGGCAAACATTCAAATTTTAATTAACATAACATGCAAGCATGATCTTACAGCGATAATAAAGCCAATAGGAACACCTGAATTTTCTGCCATGCAACAGATTGGTCATGCTTGGGTGAAAATCCAAAATTTTTAGCTATCAAATATGAAACCAGGGAGTAAGAACAATATAATGTTGAAATATTCACAAGTAATATATCAAAATCATCTATACCCTACCTCTCCAGTGTGAGGATTTATTGTTTGAAGCACGCTCTCAATTGCTTTGTACTCCATCTTAGATGCCTTTTGTGTCAGTTGGAAGGACCTTATGCACACCACATCTTTACCTGCTGCTGTCTTAAACCGCAGCTTTATTTGTCCTTTTGTCTCTGTTTCCCCTGCAACCTACAATTTGCAAGTAAAAACCCACTTAAAAGAAAATTTTCATCTACTTAATCATGAATACAAGTGTAAAGTAAGAAATTCTGGAAAAAAAAAATAAAAAAAATTGATCCACTACTAGGAATTCGCAAACAAGTCTCTAGTAATTTCACGGGGTTCAGATTTTGCACCTACCTGGAAGTGTACAGATTTGACAACAAATAGCACCAGCTATGGTTCCTTTGCTCTAATTTCCAACATGTCAAACTCCCAGCTAATACTATAACTCATGCTATCATTCTTTTACATACTCCCGCAGAGTTAACACTTTGATTGAAGAATTCTCAATTTTTATAGGAGAAATAAGATGGTAAATCCAAGGGTTATACCAATAACGGTCTGGAGACTAATTCAAAATACTACGAAAACAACTGTCTAAGGGTTCGTTTGGCTTAGCTGTTGGGCTACTATGGCTTTGAAGCCATGTTTGGTAAATACTTACAGTCATAGTTTTGAAGTTAAACCAATTTTAGCCTGCAAGTGTTTGATGTGAAACCTAAAATTATTTTCACTTTTTTTATCAAAATTATAATTCAAAAGCTATAGCCTTTAATATCACCACAACTGAGCCTTAAAAGCCATGAGACCAAACAACCATACGAAGCCTGCGCCTAATAAAACTGTTCAGTTTAGCTTTGCTTATTTCAATTTTTTCCTTAAGTATACTCATCAATTTTCGTCGAACAAAGGGTTATTCAAGAAAATGAAATTCATATATCGAAAGAGTGAATGAAAGAGACCTTGGGATCGTGAATGAAACTGTGGCCGGACCTCGCATTGGGCGGCAACTCTCCAGTGCAAGACAGCTTCAAGCACTCTATAATTGTCTGCAAAAAAAAATAAAAGCATTCAGCAGATTTCATTAACTAGATATACACAAAAATAACAAATGAACAAATAAAGTGAAGCGTCGAGATGGAGAAATTAATTAATCAATTACTTACGGTTTTGCCAGCGCCGTTGGGGCCGACGATTAGGGTTAAGGGTCTGAAGAAGGTGATAACGTTTTTGTTTTCAGGGTCGAAGCTCCGGATTCCTTTTATCAGCATTTTATCAACCGTGCTCATCTTTTCTTTTCTTTTCTTTTTTTAATTTTGCAGACGATGTTTGGTTGATTAAACCAATCCTTCGATGAGGAGATTCATGAAAAGTGTTTTCAGGAGTTAGAGAACAGAAAGAACATAAGAAGGAAGAAGAAGAGAGGGAAAGGAGTTTTTGACTAGGAGGAGGGACACTGGCAAGTGACGAGCACAAGGGTTTTTAAAATTGAAAATAAAAGAAAAAATGGAAAATGAAAAAGGCGGGTTCAGTTCAGTGCAGGCTGACCATGTAAATAAGAAAACAATCCAGCTTAAATTAAAAAAAAAAACGGAAAAATGAAAGTGCGGCAACGTTTTTATCTATGAGTAATGGCAATGATAAAGTTATGAATTTTTGTATAAATTTATTTTATATAAATAAATAATATATAATTAAATTAATTAAATTAAATATTTTTTAATTTATATAAATTATTTTTATTATTTTATATTTTTATTTAATAAATTAATTAATACTACATTATTTTGTATAAAAATTTGTACATATATCATTACTCTTTAATTATTATAAATTAGAGTTTTTTTCAATTAAAATTATAATTAATTTTGTTATTATTTATTATTTTAAATATATAATTGTAATTCATACTCTACTTTATAACAGTTTTAAAGTAGTCATAGCCAAAACCAAAAAGTATAAAACATGTATATAAATTACTCAAGAAAAATCTATAAAAGTGGCTCATATTTTGGACTAATTTTTTAAAATAGCCCAAATCCTCTTTCCCTCACATTTCTGGTCCAAAACCAATTATTTTACTATAATACCCCTGAATAGGTGTTAAATATCTCCAAGTATCATTTAAACAACTCTTTAATATAGATGGTAAAAAAATCTCCATAGGTTCAAAGGCCTATTATATTAAGATTAAGTATGGCCAATGGGCTGTGCCGGCATCAACATGCAGCCCACGTCGTGCTATGTCGTGCCCAATTTTTTTTTAGGTGGGCACGGCACGGCCCACGGCACGAGAGTGGGCCGTACCCAAAAAAAGTCCACCAATTTTTTTTCCCCTACATGCCTAGCGTGCTTTAAAAACCCTAGTGTTTGATGTACTTTTTTAAGCCTACCAGCCTACTAAAATAATAATAATAATAACAACAATAACAATAATAAATTCATAATCATATTAATATTAACATTTTATTATTAGTTTATCACAATTTCACAACTATATATTTAATTTCAAAATAACCAATAATTCATAAGACAACGATACATAAATTTAATTAAATTTAATTCCATAGTTCATAATAATGATTAATTAAAATTAAAAATACAATCCTCAAATAAATATGAAAAATATTTCATTTACAAATGAAACATGTCTCTAGTAAATATTAATATGAAATATATTTCATATGAATAATTTTTTATTATTAAAGTTGTAAAATTTTTTATTTATCACTTATAAATTTATGATGTTTATAATTTTATTTATTAAAATCATGATATTTACTTATTCATTTAATAAATTATAAATATAAAAAATTAATTAATTAAATAAATATCATAAATAAAATTAAATATCATAAATAAAATTATTCATATAATAATTATCATAAATAAAATTATTAAAATCATGATATTTACTTATTTATTTAATAAATTATAAACATAAAAAATTAGACTATTTATTTAAACAAAGATTTAAATTAATTTTTAAAAGTCTATGGTAAAAAATATATTAAAAAATTAATTTCAAGGTATTTTATTTTAATTTCATAACATTTTATATTTACTTTTTATTAAAAAAATTTACTTTGATATATTTTTGCCATGTGCTATTGATGGTCCACGTGCTAAACCACTAAAAAGGCGTGCTTATTACGTGCTTTTTCGTGTGTTGTACTTAAGCACATCTTTAATCGTGCCGTGTTTTGAAAACCTGCGCGCCTAAATTTTAAGTCCGGCACGGCCCACGTGCGTGCCATGCAGTGCCGCGCGCCCTACCGAAACGTGCTTGTGTCGTACCGTGCCGTATGGACGCGTGCCGTACCGATGCCCGTGCCCGTGCCGTACCGCGTGCCGCCCGGCCCATTGGCCATACTTAATTCAGATTAGATATTGAGTCTAATTTTATTTTTGTTTTAAGGAAAAAGGTATGGGTATAATTTTTTATACCATTTTGGAGGGTAGAGTAGAGAATAAAACACTATGAGTGCGTTTGACACATTATATTGTATTACGTTATATTGTATTATTTTAATACAGATTTATTGTATTATACTGTATTGCATTAGCACTATATTATAATAATATTGTACAATATTTAGTGCTATATTATACTAAATTAATTTTTAGTTATACTATATTTTATGTTGTATTGTAATATATTAATTTCTTTAGTGATTAATTTAAATAATATTTAGAAAATAATATTATTAATACTAAATATAGAAGTCTTAAATTTAAAAATTAATACAAATGTATTATGTAAACATTATGATATTTGTTGTCTTTCTCTAAAAGTGAAATATTACTTTATCAGTATATTTTCACAACCCACGAAATCGATATATTATTGCTTTAAAATATATAAAAAATTAAAGATTTTTTAACAAATAAAAAATAATATAAAAATTGGCAAAAATAAGTTTATCAAAAGTAAAACAACAAACTTTAACAATTAAAAGAGAAAAAGAAAAAGAAAGCAAAACTAATAGCAAATTATCTGTTGGAAAAATATGTTTTTTAAAAGCATATGTGTTTATTTAATTATACTAAATAATTTTTTTGATTAATAAAATAAATGAGGTATTTTATTTAAGTTTCTTAATTGCATTAATATTTTGAGTAAAGTCCATTTAATCATATTATATGTATTTATGTGACCATCATATGAATTCAGAGAAGATATAAATATAAGTTATCTTATGATTAAATAAATTAAGTTCACAGTTGATAAATAAAGTTAGGCACTTTATTTAGGTATAGACTGTAATAAATTCACTGAATGATTTGTCTTAATTATGTATAAATTTATTGATGTAGTACGACTACATGGAACAGAATCATATATGAGATTTAATTAACTTTGTAATAATTATTAGACTTATTGAATCTCATAGGCATTAATTTTGTTATAATCTTAATCTTGAGTTAGTTATGATTTCATGATTCTAATTATTATTCCATTTGAGTTACTAATGGGCACGATTTATACTTCTAATCAAGATTACCCGATATCTTAGTGGGAGCAATTATGAATATTGGAGTTATAAATTAACAATATAGAATTTGTACAACACATCTCTTGATGGGTTTTCGGTACTTGATCATAGAATTCTCTAGTTAGAGTGTGTCGACATATTTAGTATGTTCAAAATGATCATTAGAGAAAACTAATAAGTATTAAGGAAGAAGATGTAATTAAATTGATTGGATAGTTGAGATATCGATTTAATCAACGATGTGGTACAAAGAATTATGCAGTAAAGAAATCAGTATGGCATGGAGCGAATTATTATTCAAGAACACTATCCTGGATAGCATACAATTATGGAGGTCAGTTCCAATCTTTAGTGGAGTAGATTGAAAATTAAATAATTGGGCTAGTTTAATTACGGGTCTAATTATTGTAGCCACTATTATATGTACTTATATAATCCCCGGGTTAGTTTATTTAATTGACTACGCCGCTACTGGATTAATAAGTAAGATAACTAATTATTTGGGTTAAAAGCCTATATATTATTTAGTGAGAGGATCCATATAATGTGTTTGTGTCTAAGGGGTTTTATGTTATTTTACAAGGTGGGCCCTAAGAAGAAGTAACGTTTCTTTTGATTTTATTATTTTTTAATTTAAATCAAATTTGATTTAATAGAATTAAAAAATATAAAAATATGAAGCCTAGGGTTTCCGCTGGATAGATATATAAAATGGCTTATTTTCTCCCAAAAGAAAATAGAAACCACATTATACAGATCAAAGAAAAAGATTTTTTTCTCTAAATCTTGAGAAAAATATTTTTTCTTGCTAGTTGCTTTTAATAGTGATAAAGGTGCCCACACGTCAAGTGCAGATCAATCTTGAGTTATAACCTAGAAAATCATTGGTGACAGATCGTGATCTAACAAGATTGGTGGTGACAGATCGTGATCTAATAGGCGTGGTGGTGGCGGATCGTGATCTAATAGGCGTGGTGGTGACGGATCGTGATCTGGGAGCCTAAATTATTTTAACAAAAAAGTAAAGTCGGATTGTCAATGTATGATTTTCTAGATTACGAATTCCTATATATTATATGAGATCGGTTCTAAAAATTTTATTAAAAATTTAAAAAACTGATTTTTCTCCAACATTAGCATCGCTCAGTTTTATTAATGAAGAATATACTAATAATTTTGCTGAAATCAATTGCAAACCTTTGGACTTCCGAGGGATTAATAATTATGATAATAGCACATGTGCGTGTGTGTGTGTGTGTGTGACAGAAATTCAACTTAGAAGAAAAAGAAACATAATCTCTGATTTTGCAGATTTTGTTTGATGATTTAGGCAACGAAGATTCAACACAACGACAGTGGAGAAGCACGTGTAGCGCACGGCAAAGCAAACCTTGAATACATGCAGGGAAGGCGATGCAGATATGGATGCGCGCAGAGAAATCATCATGGGACAAAGCTCCGGTGACAGATTCGTCGTCGAAATCAAGAAGCAATGGCCTTCAAGGTAAGGTGCTGGAAAAAAAAAGCACTTTGTGCTTTTTAAATCAATTTTATATTTTGTTATATTTATGCATATCTGCTTAAACCTGACCCCCTCCCGAATTGGTCAATGCGGGTTTCACCGCATAAATCTTTTTGCGTTATGTGATGCAATGCGAGTGTGATTCACAACCAAACACACATACGCATGAGTTTAATGCTGAACAGTACTTTTATACCCTGCAATGCTTGACACCAAACGCGCCCTATAATCCATACCCATTTACTAAATCCGTTTGACAATTGATTTTTTTTTAAAAGTTTAAAATTAATAACTAAATCAAATAAATAATTTTTTAGGTTGATGAATAACTGCTATTAGGGCCACTCTGTGTTCCAAACTATTTAGCCAGCTCATCACATTATTATTCTAATTATTTGACAAGATTTATACTTTTCTCTTATTTAAATAGATTTAATATCTCCCTTTAATGATACATTGATTAAGATTGAGCTTGACAATTACCAAATTATAATTAGTATTTACCTAAAATTGAAAATGAAATATTTTAAAATATTGTGCTACATGTTCATCTAGACTTAAATAGTTAAAGTACCTTATTTTTTAAAACTCTATACAAGATGTTAAACAATAAAAAGGGATGTGAGGTATAGGGAAACGGACAAGTAACTATATTTTTTAATGGAAAATCTCTAATTCGTACTCCTTCAAGCTCACAATAGATAATGGTTGGTGAAAGATAAATGGGGATATCCTTCACCTAATGGGTACTTGATTCGTGGTATTTGATATGTTTTAATATTTAATCTCATATTTTTGGTAACCTATATTAGAAAACTCATCTTAAACATAAAACTGTCACTTTATTTTATTATTTTTCTTATGTCGAGGCGTAATAGGGTATTATAAAAAGTTTGGGAATGAAAGTTAAAACAACTATAGGGATAAATGTTAATCTACTTTAATTAATCTCACTAATTAAGAACTGACACATTTTAAACATATATTGTTTGAGTATATAAATTAAATACGTAATGACGTTAAGGTTTAGCTTCAGTAATAAATAGTGGCTTTTTTAGGTTCAAATCTTGGATTCGAGTTTCAGTGGTTGCATGAGTTAATAATAAATTAAAAATAATAGTAATAAAATTTTTAGTAACAAAAAATTTAGTTAATATGATATAATAAAGTTTAGTAAAAATCAATCTGACATTAAACTCAAGACTCACATGTATTGCCGAAACGACAAAAGTGATCGAGCATGCCATTAGATTTCTTTCTTTCTTTCTTTCTTTTTTTGGAAGGAGCATTCGATTTCAATTTTTGAGATATACTCCATGGAAAGTTACATTTAAGTGGAGAGCTGTTGTGTGTGCAATTTTTCCAAGTATTGATTTGCAAAACAAACCATTTTAATCACGTAGGTCTCAAAAATTAGAATATAGTGGTATGTTTGATGTCTTAAAAATTGACTGTTGCATTGTCAATTCATCACTAAAAAATAAGTCTGTAACGATACCAAAAAGTATAAAAAAGATATTGAAAGATGAAAAAATAAAGCCGATCAAGAGAATAGAATAATAAGATATTGAAAATGATTGTTATTTAATCTAACCTAAAGTTATTGGTAGTGTCGTTAAGGTGCACCAAATTTAAAACCTTACTACTAGTATAAATAATTAGTAAAGAGCGAGTAAGGATCGATCTCACAGAGACTATGCTAGTTATATTTATTATCAACTCTAAAGTAAGATTTAAAATAAAATAAGATAATAATAAGAATAACAATATAAATTAATCTAACTAAAGAAAATGCCAATTATAAATAAAAGGGGGGTTTTTTGAATTTTTAACTAGATTGCAAGAAATAAAGAAATTAAAACTATGAAAACAAAAATTTAATAAAAACTCTAATTAAAGGATAAAGAAATAACAATGAGAAAAACTTTAGTCAAAGAATCATTTGCCACCACCAAATATGCACATAATATATTAATTATATCATCAATTTATATTGAAACTATCAACCGTAGACAACAATAAGTTTTGTTAGTCTCAATCTTTCTTTAGTGTGTCGTTAGACAAAATAAGCTCTTCACCTAATCTCTAACCATTAAATAATTCAAAACAAGCTCTTTAAATTTAAGATAATGGAAGCATTAAATAGAGAAAGGTATTAGGTTGATCTAGGCAATAAATACACAAGCTCGGATTATTTAACCTAGGTTATATTCTCCAATTGAAATCACGGATTCTAACCTGCTACTAATAATTAAAATATCAAGATAATTACAGATCAAGAATTTTAATCTAGCAATAAAATTTATTCAAGTCCTATCTAATTGGTCACTCAAATAAAACAAGAATAAAATCATAAACATTAATTATAGAAGAACATAAATAATTTCAATTAAATAAATTGAATGATAAAAATTAAAAATTAATTATATGATATATTTGGGATTTTAAATTCACCCTCAATCAAATAGAAAATTTAGTTTAACATAATTAAATTAGAAATAAAAAAATTAATAAAACTAATCATAGAGATTAATTCAAACGGCTGCAATTTTTCTTCAATTCCGTTCGGCTGCTGACTTTGTCTCGCTCCTTCGCTGCTGCAAATTTTCAGCTTGCTTTGCTGCCGAAATCTTTTGTTGCTTCCGTTTTCTTTTCCCTGTCGGCCACACAACATTCTCCCTCGTCCAAAAGCCGAAAGTTTACTTATATAGTCTTCAAAATGGGTCGCATCTTTTCAATTCTAAAGCCGAAAGGCCAAGGCCTTTTAATTGGCTTTGGCTTCACTCACGTGCACTCCACTTTGTTTTCCATAATTCAATGCCATGCACGTGACTTGAAAGCAACAGGCCAATTAATAAATTCCTCTTTTAAGGCCCTATACATGCATTCTAAATTGCCAAATCTTTGTTTTCTTAAATGCATGCTCACCGTTCATTATTTAAAGAGATTGACTTCCAATTTTGATCCTCTTGACTTTCATTAATTCTTGACTGTAATTTTATCCTTCAACTTAATCTTTATTCCTTCTCAATTTGAACTTCCTCATGTCCTTTTTATCCATAATCTTCAATTAATTTTCTTTTTCCAATTTTGCTTTCATGTGATGGCTTGGCTTCCTTTTTTTACTTTCATTTTCCAATTTTAGCTCCATGAGATCTCATATGCTTTCAAATGTGTATCAATTAATTAATTGACTTCTAAAAATCTTCAGTTATTTCCTTTTCTAATCTCTTCAAGTAGATTTCTTCTTAAGTAGATTTAATTTTCTTTAAAATATACCTAAAATAACAAAATAAAATGAAATAAAATAAAATAAGATAAAAATTAACACAATAAAAATATAATTTACTAAATTAAAAATTAACTAAAATAACGAGAATATTTAAGAACAAAAATAAGAAAAAATAAAATTAAAAATAAAATAAAATAAGAGTTATAAAAATTAACACAATAAAAATATAATTTACTAAATTAAAAATTAACTAAAATAAGAATATTTAAAGAACAAAAATATCTTAAAAAGATGGAGTCCTTATAAATTAATATTAAAATATATAAAAAATATTTTTGAATATAATATTTAGTTATTTAGACCTTTTTTCATTCCTTAGATCATGGTAAATTGGCAATCCAAAAAACAAACCCATTTTGAAACATTGGCTTAGATAGGATTAACTTTTAAAAAGAAAAGTCTATTTAATGAATTGTTATTCAAATATCTAATGTAGTATTTAATTTAATAATCACAACATTAAAATTAATCATGAAAATTTAATAATGCCAAAAATTTGTTGCTTTTATTTATTTGCTAACTTTTTGATAAAATAAAAAATTTTGAGATATTTAATAAAATTTAAATTTAAATAATTTTTAATTTAATTTAATTCAACGAAATTTAATTTATATTTGTTTATTATAATTGTGATTACCTAATAACTAATTTTTTATATGTTTAATTTTAATTACTTATCTTTTAAATTAATATTAATAATTATTTTATTATTAAATATTCATAAATAGTTCATATTTATATTTCAATGTCAACTTAAATGCTATTTAATTTCATTCATATATAATTTAATATAGTCCAATCCAATACTGTACCAAGCATATAATAGCATTATGTTTTAGACACATTTTGAGTGCGAAAGAAAAGAGAAAAACCTATTTAGAACAATAGATTTATTTTTTTGGGTAATCAGGGTACCACAATTGGTCGTTGTGTGCGTATTTTTAGGATCCAAAGGAAGTAAGGAGAGTGAGAGGATGGTGATGACAGCAAGAGGTCAAAATCTGGGAAGGAAGTCTTTTGAGATTAAGCTTTAATTTGCAAAACAATGAAACAGAGGTTAGAGGTAGAGCTGGGGTGGGCCGGCGACCACACTCCCACACTCAAGTCAGCTACTCAAGTTTTTTTACGATGGCGAGAACTTGCAAGCCCTCTAAAATGGTGGTCTGAGGTTGAAGAAGACCTCAGCCTCTCTTTTTTTTTTTAGGGGTATATGTGTGTAGTGTTGAATGATGAAAATAAAACCTGAACGCCTTTATATATGGAGTACTCTGACTACCATGTGCCGCATTTCTAATGGTTATTGGTTGTTCGTTTTTAAGCTTTTAGGCCGTTAGGAGCATGCTTAGGGAGTAAGAAGGTGTTCATGGCGTAATTTATCCTGCCGATATCTACGAGTGTCCTTGCCACTTTTTCAATAGCAACCTTTAGTATGATAACTAAGGCATGATCATATGAGATACCTTTAGCATCTTTTTTAATAAAAAAGATTGGCAGGGGATGATAGGGTGCCTGATGTGCACCTTGGCCGGTGAAATCGACTTCCCCACTAATATTGGATGTTGACAGTATTGATCTACCATTACTTTTAATGGCCCTCCTGGACTGGCCAGCTAGAGTGGGACTGCCCGCGATCATCCGAACATATACACCTTTCTTAGGTCCCTGGGGTGCCTCATGTTCGATATCAACTACGTGCTTGCCTTTTTCTTGCTCCATGGACTTCCGAGCTTCCTTTATGCTAACAACAAACTCCTCGAGGTACCCACTAAAAATCAAAGATTCAATCTTCTCGCCCAAATTGAAACACTCAACTGTTTTGTGATTGAAATCCTCATGGAACTCACAATACTTTAGATTGCGCTTCATGTTGGGGTTGTTATTCATTGGCTTGGGTGGTCGAAATAGGCTATTATTTCAAATCTGGTAAAAGATCTACTTCGGGTAACGATTAAGCGGATGGTAAGATTCATACCGAGGTTTCGGTGGTGGCTCTTATTGTTTTGGCAGAGACGATCTATGAAGGTGGGATACCCTAGAAACACCTGGAGTGTTGTACCCTCTTCTCCACAAGGTAATGTATGGCGGGCTACGTACCCAAAGAAGCCTTGTTGTCGGGGCTTTCATTTTCTTGGGCTTCTCTTTGCTTTTCATGATTTCAACTTTATATTCTTACCACTTCATATGTCATTTCTCATCCATCTAAGTCTGCTGCAAGGCTCGAGAACGAGTTTTCCGATATAAAAGTGGGCATTTCTTTTGAAAAGAACGTCATAACTTGCCCAATCGCAAATTCTTCTTAAAGTGAGTCAACGTGTGTTGGTGTCTAAAAGCTCTGGTTTGCAACACCTCTTGGTGAAAATGGCTTATATACTCCACCAAAGATTCGAATTCCCCTTGCTTGATGAAAGCAAGTTTGGAGGCTGTCCTATTTTGAGTGGAAGTATAAGAAAACTTTCGAGTGAATTCAAATAACAGCTGGTGTAGAAAGGATATATTGTCTACCTTCAACGATTGAAACCATGATTTCGCGAGGCTCATGAGTGTGTACATAAACATCCTACATATGGCATCCTCATCAACACCCTTGATAAGCATTTGGTCACAATATAGCTCAGCATGCTTCAAAAATTTAGTGATACCCGAATACTAGGGTATTTAAGGCATGGTGAAAGCTTCCAAGAGAGACGTTGTCCGAATCTTCATGAAGAATGGCGAGTGATAGGCCATTGGTGTTGGAGCACTTGTAATGTTTTACTTTTCGAAAAGGAGCTTCACTTGGGTTTCTAGGTACTTTATATTTTCCATGAATTGTAAGTGTACCCCAGGAATACCTGATGATGATGTTGCCATTTGAGAAGCCTTTTTGTGTTTAACTTGTCACAGAGATTCTCATGGGCTCGTTTTGCTCGCTTGGTAACCTGGTTATTGTGGGAATTACAAGAAGCAGTGAAGCGTTCGTCTCGGGAGCCCACAGTTTAGTACTTAGAGCGGGTACCTAACGACCCATGTTTTGTCTCACTAGCCTTGGTAACCTCAGATCTTAGCATGATTTGTTGGTCTGTTTGCTGTGGTGGAGCAGCTGGGGTCATTGGTGAAGGTGACTTTTTGGGTACCGAGATCCCATTGCCCTGAGTTGTAAGAGCGAGATCTTCAA
This sequence comes from Atalantia buxifolia, assembly GCA_030444775.1. Classification (NCBI taxonomy): domain Eukaryota; kingdom Viridiplantae; phylum Streptophyta; class Magnoliopsida; order Sapindales; family Rutaceae; genus Atalantia; species Atalantia buxifolia. The sequence continues at coordinate 14,938,423 of CM059839.1, forward strand.
AATGCTTGTGGGAGATGGGTTATTCATCTTAGTGAATACCGGTCAATTTTTTAATGGACTTGCCTTTGCTGAGTCGGGTACCTTCATCACTTTTGTCATCTCCCATCCTTATAAGATTTCCTATTAGAGCATCAGAAGATATGTTAGGTGCCATGTTTTAGAGCACACACAACAACTAGTTTAATAATTGTTGTGGAGGCTTTTTGGGTGCTCTCCACCTCGACAATGCCAATTGTTTACAAATATTTTAAGTGCGAAAGAAAAGAGAAAAACATATCTAGAACAATAGATTTATTTTTTGGGTAATTAGGGTACCATATTTAGTCGTTGTATGCGATATTTTTAGGATCCAAATGAGGTAAGGAGAGTGAGAGGATAGTACTGACAGTGGGAGGTCAAAATCTAGAAAGGAGGTCTTGTAAGATGAGCTTTCAACCCGTAGAACAATGAAAAAGAGGATAGAGGTGGCGTTGGGGTGGGCCGACGACCACACTCTGATACTTAAGTTATCTACTTAAGCTTTTTTATGATGGCAAGAGCTTGCAAGTCCTCTAAAATAGTGGTCTGAGGTTGAAGACGACCTCAACCTTTTTTTTTTTTTTTATAGAAGTATGTGTATGGTGTTGAATGATGAAAATAGAACCTGGACGTCTTTATATATGGAGTATCCCAACTGCCACATGTCAAATTTTTAATGGTTATTGGTTGTACTTTTCCAAGCTTTTTTTGTCTTTTTACCTTTTTTTTATGATTTTTGGGCCATTAGGAGCATACTTGGGGAGCAAGAGGGCATTCATGGCGTAATTTATCATTTTGGACATGTGTTGTATGCTTTAGGGTAGTCCAGGATACCTCAGCAGAGGTTGTCTGGCGAGGCTGCTGCGGACCATTGTCCTTGGTACAACTGATAACTCTATGAAATGAAAGTTATCATGGCACTTTTAAACTTAAACAAATAATACTTAGAAAATAAATTATGTGTTTTCACTGCATTTTTGTTATATTTTGCATAAATATTCATCTTAGTTTATTCTTAATAAATTTTATTTGATTTAGAATAAATTTGTGTGCTTAGATTGTGTGCATAATTGCAGGTAATTGAAAGCTCAAATTTCAAGAAGAGAATGTTGCTGCAATAAACTTGCAAAAAAAAGAAAGAACATGGTTACAAAAGAATTGAAACAAATCTGGAATAGTGTAGATGTTGTAGCCGTTGTTGTAACAATTGTTACTGTAGCAACCATTGTTGTAGCAATCTTGGAACAACGACAGAGAAAATTCCGTGTGAGATACGCAGAATATTGTGATTTGCAGTTTTCTAATATGGAAGATACGTGATTTAAGCTTCTATTTACCCTAATTTTCAACTATAAAAGAGCACACATTATAAGGAAAATGGGTTGTCACCCAAGGAGAAAAACCACAAAGAAACAAAAGAAAAATAAGATTCAAGAGAGATTGAGGGCTGCACAAGAGGAGAATTTACAGAAATCAAGCGGAAACCCAGTCATTCTTATTCTTTTCTTGTTTTCTTGTTTACTTTTTATTCATGGGGATGTGTTTGATGGGTGAAACTTTGTTCTTTATTTTTCTTTTGCAAATCATGAACTAAATTTATTTGTAGTTGAGTGATAAACAATTTTAACGGTTTATTGATTGAAATATAAGTTGATGCATATTTGCTGTAGCATTTTGTTTTGATAGTATTTATTGCTATTCATTATTTTGGCTGATCACCCATTTAATGATACTAGCTAAGAAAAAGCCACAAAAGAGACTATCTTAGTAGAAAATATTAGAACAGTATTTGGTCTTAGATTGGATTTCCTAGATTGAGTTTTACTTGAGTCCAAAAGGATCATGCTTGATGTAAGATTAGTGATGAACTAGATATAAGGATTCATCTTGTAAGGTAATTAGAACCTAAGTGTGTAATGTTATATCTAATGTTAACATAACAACTGATCACTATTAGGTTGCATATAGATTTAAGATATTCAACAAGCGACAGTTGATGATACATAAAGATTCTGCCCAGTATTGTAGCGAATCTTTGCGGCAAAGATCCTAGTGTTGTGCAAATTTTGTTGAACTCGCAAGCGCACGAATCTATTGTAGAATAGATCAATGGTGTTGAGTGTCGATCCCACGAGGAGGTGGATTTTAATTAGGTGTAGAATTAATTTTGTAAGTGGGTGATTGGATTTGTGGGGAAATTGATTTAAAGGATGCTAGAATGGGGAAATTGATTAAAAGGATGCTAGAATTTAAATTGGAATAGCGGAATTAAATTGAATTGAGAACTATTGAAATAAAGCACTTGGGTATCTGGATCCATATCAACATGCATCATTGGCTAAATATTCCTCATTAATACCAATTAAATCATGTCGGGGGGAATGCACATCTCATGAACCACGCTCTAATCAATATGGTGTTAAGGGCTTATCGTGCCAAATAATAATAACCTTATACTAGGGTCTTAGAGTAAAACGGCGGTAACTAGACAAGATTATTATTATTTGTCGACTAAAAGTCAAAACCTCCCAGAAATTAGAGGGGAAGAGAAAATAAATTTACCAAATAAAGCCCATGACACATGTTGAGATTTCACCTTCAACCCAAGCTTAAAAGAAAATTAGCTACTCATTATTGAACTAGGGGTAAAATGGGAATTTTATTAAAATACGTAGAAAATACAAGATGGAGAAAGAATTACAGAAAACTAAGCTCAAAAATGAATTGGGGTATCAAATTAGGGGGAGACCCCTTTTTATAGATACATTGAGTGAATCATGACCATCGGATTAAAAATAGTTTGGATGCGGGATTGCGCCACGTCATGATGAATGCGAACACGGTTTGACTACGGGTTTGACCAGCGGTTTGAATAAAGTAACACGGTTTGCACACGGTTTGAACGAACGCGGTGATGCATGCGATGACCGATGAACAATGACGATGCATACATGTGAATAGTGCGTGCGTGTGAACAGTGCAATTTTTCTTTTTATACTCCTCTTAAGTTTTTTCTATCACGAGTTCAAAAGTGACGTCCGTTTTGCTATCCGAAATCTCGTTCATTGTGAAATGACCATGATACCCCTAAAATACACAAAATACTTAATTAAAACAAAACATATATAATTAAATAATAAGGGACTTAAATAAATAAAATTAGAGATGTTAGTGAGATTTGAAGTGTAAAATGATAAATTTCTCCTTTATAAATATACACTTTTAACACTCAACACACCCCCACAACTTATTGCTAGTCCCTAGCAAATAAAGCGAAAATAAAATTGTTTTTTTTTTTTTTTTTTAAACAAACTTGTTTATTCAATCAGACTAATGATAGCAATCAAATAAAAGTATAAGCATTATCTCCAGTCTAAAGAAACATCACACTCACATCAACCATTCACATGAATCAACCAAGTAAATACATCTACTTTCAAAATGACATGTCAAACCCCAAAATCTCACCGGTAATAGTGACACTCTTACAAGGAAATTAAACCCAATAAAAATTGTCACTTGATGAATGATAAATGGAGTGAAGATAGTAAAGAAATAATATCACACACTCTCACCAAGATGAAGGAAATATGCCCGTAACTTAGAAATAACACGATCTCAAGTCAAACAAAATATTAGTCAACCCAATGTATTTTTTTTTTTTTTTAATTTAATTTTTTTATTTTTACTACATCTTTATAGCCCGTATATAAAAACTACTTAGACTATAGTTCCTAAAATCAAGAAGAACTTTTATTAGGATATAACGTAGGCTAGGGACATGGCTAACAAAGAAAGGAAAATAGAGAAAACAAAATATATGTTTGAGAAAAATAATATCTTTTGGAAACTAAAAAAAATACATTTCACTTATTTATTATTGTATTATATCTCTCTCTCTCTCTTTTATTTTTTTTTTTTAGAGAATTTTTTTTCTTTTTTCTTTTTTCTTTGCTTTCTCTTTTTTTTTTTTCGGTATTGCACAACTTTACTAAACAAAACAATTATTTATATTTTTCTCAAACATGAATAGGTGATGGAACTTGTAAGATATCGGGTAATACTCCAAATTGGAGTGGGTGAAGACGATAAGTTGACAAAGAAAAGTTTTTTTTTTTTTTAATAAAAGGCTCAAAAGGGCTAACTATGGATATTTCACATAAGGGATGGCTAGAAAGGCTCAAACGGGTCAAAGACGGCCTTTCCATCATCTTTTAGGGCTCTAGATACTCCTCCATATCTACTAGTTAAATGGACCTTTAGATGTAGCAACGCATTTTTTTTTTTTTTTTTAAAGGGTTGACTCCAAGGAAATCTAAAGATCATGTATAAAATAATAATCTTTGCTAAGCTGTATGAAGAATGGGCAAAAAGGGTTACTCTCCAAGAAAAATAATAGGCTCAAAAGCTCACTTGGTATTCATTATGACATGTCAATTCTTTCAAGCAACTCATATTTATCTCCGACATCAACATGTAGAGTAGCAAACATAGTAACATCACTCAAGACCAAAGATAATACAAATACTAAAATTCGAAAATCATCATGTCATCCAAAAATAAAAACAAAATCACACTTTTTTTTTTTAAACAACATTCTACCCCCCAACCTATTCTAAACATGAAAGGAAAATATGCATGCAGAAATGTGAAAATGATGCAGAAAAACTAATTGAAAATGTTACACTTAAAATGATAGAAAAATGATTTTTTTTTTAACTAAGAAGATGCGTTTCTAGAGGCACTACACTCTATATTCAGCCATCTTCGACTCAAAATTTGAAAATGCATATTTATAAAGGAGAAGTCAAAAAGTTAGAAAGATCACACGAAAAATAAGAATTTTTTTTTCATTATTTTTTTCTTTTTTTTTTAACTAAGAAGATGCGTTTCTAGAGTAACTACACTCTATATTCACCATCTTCAACACAAAAAGTTGAGCAACAGTTAGTTTCTACAACAAAAATTAGTAAAAACTTAACCAACATTCCACAATTGTCAACTATCCGCTCCCCCAACCCGAACGAAACATTGTCTTCAATATTTTAAAGGAAAGAAGTAGAGTTTAGAAGACATCACGGGTGGTGTAATGAGAATAAAATATTTACGGAGATTTAAATCTAATTTGTACTTCTTACTGCTGCTATTGTTACCATCGTTATTGTACACTCCAACACCAAGGTCTTGGGATCGCTCTGGTTGATAAAATGTGAGATCAAGTAGCTCATTAGCGGTGTGAGCACAAATAAAAGCTTTTTCACCGTAGAGGAATGAAGTAGTTTTTATTGCATGGTTAAGAAATGCGATAAAGCCATCATAAAAATTATTGACATTTAACAAACGATGGGTTTTAATGAATGTGCGAGATGGGCCCAAGATGCTAAAGTGATAAGTGCTTCAGAGTTGCAAGATCTCTGGTAAGAAAATAAAAGCATCAGCATGATTAAGCATTTGGTTATTCTTTCTTGCATACGAGACAACTAACGCTTCTCCAGGTCGGTGAGTTAGACAAGCGACCTAAAGGTTTTAGGGTTTGTGGTATGATGCCTAACACTTGACTTCCTCTCGACAAAAGCGCACGAGACCAATTTTATAACCCTCGGTCACCTCCGCCGTACACCAAGTGTAATTTTCTCTCTGTATGTTTGACCAAGATCAATGGCTACCTCAAAGAACTCTTTATATTTGCCATAATTAAATCCAGAAAGCACACAAATGTTCTTGAATTGTTTATTGGAAGTAGCTGCCATTAGGATAATTCTCAAAAATAATTTGTGAGTGCAAATGAAAAGAATCATATTTAAGGATCTTGGCAAGAGTGGGTCTGTTGTGAATGAGGTGTCATGTCTATGTCAATTAATCGTGTAATGCACATGGCTTGAGAGTCAAAAAGGAAACAAGTAAAAAGGAAAAGCAAGGAATGAAAAATATAAAATTATTAAAGACAATAATGCAAATGGTAAAACAACAGTGAAATAAAACAACAGTAAAGAAAAAGGATATTTATAAGTAGTTGCGACTGTGGCTCACATCTTCCTCACGGTTTTACATCCGAAACGGCTTCAACGCCTCTATGGGTCGAGATAGGCTTCCCATCCGATTTTCTTATAAAGCGGCAAATGGTCGTTATAGTCGATTCCTTGTATCGTACATGCTCTTTCTGGAATGATGGCCATAAGCGGAGAATCGCTCCTTGCACATATCCACGGGATGCGTTTGAGAGACAAAAGGATATCATCCAATGACTCCTTATTCAAGCCATCCCTAATGAATTGAATCTTATCTTCTCTGTTATCAGACACCATTCCTAAAGAACATCGTTTTTTATTGCATATCATTCTGGCACACTTATGACAAGCAACCGAAATCTTTCGAGCTCTTCGCTTTCATGCATAATTTTCTTTACCACAACCAGGCATGTATGCAATAAATTTGGAGGCAATTTTTTGCCAAGTGTACTTTAGCCTCGATTAACCAGCGAATATCAGCAGGTATGTTATTCCTCGTGAGCAATCGCATGCGTTCGGATCGAGCTTTATAGATTATGAAGGGCATTCGAGGAAGTGAAGGAATCGACTATGAAGCTTTGCTAAGATTTTGTTTCTATCCATACTTTCGCCTCGGAAGATCGTAATAATGGGAAGCAAGTAACTGACTTGATTGTCACGGAGTACCGTTATCCGCTACTTAACCGGGGTGACAAACTAAAACACACAAACGGAATAACCAACAAATAAAAACACACAAGAAAATCACAATCGTCCTCTTATAGAATTTACCTCAAGCTCCAATTGGATGTTGTAGACACTTCTCTCAATGTCTCTGAGTTGGCTTTCTAAATCCTCAACGTGGGATATTAACTCATTGGTTGTAGCTTCCAAATACGATGTGTTTTACAAAATCTTATCGGCCTACGAGATGAGATTGGACATGTTGAAGTCGTCTAAGGATGTTCAAAGGCTGTCTCATGATTAAAAGTGATAAAAGAAAGCTCAATGGTTAACCAAACCCCCTTATGCACAAACAATTTCAATTAGCAAAAGAATAGTAAAAAGAAAGAGAAAATCAAATCACGAAAAAAAAACAGAAAAATCTTAATTCAAATGTGGTGGGTCACTCAAATTTATTTGGTGTCCTCTCCATGTGGTTGGTACTCTAGATATGGCTTTAATCTTTGACCATTAACTTTAAACGTGACACCGTTTTTGGGTCTTAATTTCAATTGCCCCGTGTGGAAAAAAAAGTATGAACAATGAAGGGCGGACCATCGAGGCGTAGCTTACACGGGAATAGGTGCAAACGAGAATTGAATAAAAGTACTTTCGACACTGGAGTGAAAGATTTTTCATAATCGCTTATCATGAAAGACTTTCATTCGTTGCTTGTAAATCTTGGCATTTTCGTATGCATCATTACAAATTTTTCAAGTTCGCCCATTTTATGTCGTCTTTCCGAGCGAACTTGCTGCATGTTAAAATTGAATTTCTTGATAGCCCAAGACGCACGATGCTCGAGTTCCGGGTAGGTGGCAAGCTTTTCCATACACTAGCCTATAGGGTGACATCCCAATTGGGATCTTGAAAGCTGTTCTATATGTCCATAATGCATCATCGGGTCTTAATGACCAATCTTTTGTCTTGCCTCACGGTCTTTTCTAAGATGTGCTTTATTTCTCGATTGGAGATCTCAACTTGGCCACTAGTTTGAGGATGATACGGGGTCGCCACTTTATGAGTGATAGAGTACTTTGTCAAAAGTGCTTTGAATGATTTGTTGCAAAAGTGGGTACCACCATCACTGCTTATTGCTCGAGGAAATCCAAAGCGTAAAACAATGTTGCTTTTCAAAACCCTATCACCACTTTATGATCATTAGTTACGCATGGAATTGCCTCTACCCATTTCGAGACATAGTCACATGCAACCAATATGTATTGATGGCCAAAAGATGGGGAAAGAGTCCCATGAAGTTGATACCCCATACATCAAAATCTCAACCACTAAAATTGGATTTAGTGGCATCATGTTCCTTCGTGTAATGCTCCATTCGTTGACACCTATCACATAAAGAACAAAAGGTGTAAGCATCTCGAAATATAGTTGGCCAATAGAAACCACATTGTAGAACTTTAGTCCCTGTTTTTAAGTGGCCTCCACAAGCTTGTTCATGGCAGAACGAAAGGATGTTATGAACTTTATTCTCTCGGGACACATCGTCGAATAATTTGATCGCACAATACTTAAATGCAGATAGGGTCATCAGAAAAAAATTCTTTATTTCGCAAAGAATTTGGCCTGTCTTCCTTAGTCCAATGCTCTGGAAGTTTACCGTAACAAGATAATTAACTATATCACCATACTAAGGTAATACTTCCACACTCATTAATTGTTCATCCGAAAATGACTCATTCAATGTTAAAGGGTTACGTGTTGATGTCGAAGTAGAGATGAGAGAAATGGTCACCACAACATTTTTCTGTCCCTTTCTTATCTTTGAATTCCAAGTCAAATTCTGCAAAAGCAACACCCAACGAATTAGTCTAGCTTTTGCATCTTTCTTTGTGAGAAGATATTTTGAGCGGTATGATCTGTGAACACAATAATTTTACAACCAATGAGATAAGATCGAAATTTTCTAATGCAAACACTACTACTAGCATTTCTTTTGTAGTTGAATAGTTCAATTGTGCATCGTTTAATGTTATACTAGCATAGTAAATAACATGAGGAATTCGATCTAATCTTTGTCCTTCGCTCTCTACCGCATAATCGGATGCATCACACATAAGCTCAAATGGTAAGCTCAGGTTTGGTGGTGAATGATGGGTGATGTTGTCAACAAATGCTTTAATTTTTAAACGCCACAAGACATGAATCATTAAAGACAAAAGGTACATCCTTAGCAAGTATAGTGCATAAGGGTCAGAAACTTTGCTAAAATCCTTAATGAAACGTCTATAAAAACCAGCATGCCCAAGGAAAGATCTTACTTCTCTGACTGTTTTAGGTGGAGGAAGATTGGAAATGAGATCCACCTTGGCTTTGTCAACCTCAATACCTTTGCATGAAATGATGTGACCGAGAACTATACCTTGTTTTACCATGAAATGGCATTTCTCCCAATTTAAGACCAAATTCTTCTCTATACATCTCTGCAAAACTTTTGTTAGATGATGTAAACATTGATCAAATGAGTCACCAAAGACAGAAAAATCATCCATAAAGACCTCAAGAAACCGTTCAACCATATCAGAAAAAATGCTTAACATACAACGTTGAAATGTAGCAGGTGCATTACATAATCCAAACGGCATTCTCCTATATGCGAAAGTGCCAAAAGGGCAAGTGAAAGTGGTTTTCTCTTGATCTTTTGGTGCTATTGGAATCTGATTGTACCCTGAGTAGCCATCTAGAAAGCAATAAAATTCCTGGCCTGCTAATCTATCAAGCATTTGATCAATAAATGGTAAAGGAAAATGGTCTTTACGTGTGACAGAATTTAATTTTCTATAATCAATGCATACGCGCCATCCTGTAGTCACTCTAGTGGGTATCAATTCATTATCAGCATTGGTAACTACTATGACTCCAGACTTTTTAGGGATAACTTGCACAGATCGACCCATGAACTATCGTGGGTAAATGATACTGCATCTAATAGCTTAAGGACTTCCGTTCTAACAACTTCTTTCATATTAGGATTTAACCGACGTTGCATTTCCTAGTAGATTTAGCATTTTCATCAAGGTGAATGTAATGCATGCGATCTCTTCGGGTTTATACCTTTATGTCTGCTATGGTCCATCCTAATGCTCCTTTGTGCTCTTTTAAAACATCCAACAACTTACCTTTTTGCTCGTCATTTAGGGATGATGAGATTATACCCGGTAGAGTGCTTTCTTTTCCCAAGAACGCATATTTCAAAGTGTTGGGTAATGGTTTGAGCTCGAGTTTCGGTGGTGACTCGATGATGGGATGATTTTCTTTTCTGATGGCGCTAGTTGTTCAACTCTTGACTTCCATTTATCAGTGTCCATGGATGGCGCTGAGTCAAGTAGGGCGTTGACCTCATCGATTGATCTGTCAATATCAAAATCCAAACCAAAGTGAGTTAAACATGTTTGTAAAAGGTTAAACATATTTGTAAAGGGTCATCACTAAGGTTTGAAAGAAAAGTATTATCAATTAATGCTTCAATTAAATCCACATCAACAATTCCATCATCTGCATTGTGAGGTTGTTTGGCAATGTTGAAGATTTTGAGCTCCATGGTCATGTTGTCAAAAGACAACTGCATATTTCCAGTTTTACATTGAATGTGAGCATCGGCAGTTGCCAAGAATGGTTAGCCTAGGATAATGGGGATGTGCTTCCTTGAATCTTGGATTGGTTGAGTGTCAATTATAATGAAATCAACAGGAAAACAAAACTTGTCTACCTGGATAAGCACGTTCTCCACAACACCACGAGGTATTTTCGTGGACCGATCTGCAAGCTGTAATACCACTGGAGTTGGGTGTAATTCTCCCAATCCAAGTTTCACAAATCTTGAGTAGGGCAAAAGATTAACACTAGCTCCTAAATCCAACAAAGCATTCTCAATTGTGTGGTTCCTATACTACATGAAATAGTGGAGGAGCACGGGTCTTTACATTTTAGAGGAATTTTGTGTTGGAGTATAGAACTAACGTTTTCTGTTAAAAATGCCTTTTTCTGAACATGAATGTTTCTCTTTTTAGTGCAAAGGTCTTTAAGAAACTTGGCATAAGATGGAACTTGTTTTATTGCATCAAGTAAAGGGATGTTAACACTTACCTGTTTGAAGACTTCAAGAATCTCACCTGTGGATTTTCCCTTCTTTCCTTTAGCTAACTTCAAGAAATGGAGCTTTAGGAACGTATTCCCGTGGGTTGGCTTCTTCTTTCTCCTCCGGTGGCGAGTCTTCAACATTTACAGGTACAATTTGATTTTCTTTGGTCGCTGGCATCTCCACTTTGTTGTCGACTTCTTTCCCTTTTCGCAAGGTCATGACGGCTTTGACCTCTCCATCTTTGTTGCGTGAACTGGTACTTGCTTCATGCACTCCTTTAGGATTAGGCACTAGTTGACTTGGAAACTTGCCTTTTTCAACAGTCATTGCCAAAGTTTGCACTGAAGAGGCAAGTTGTCTCACCATCTTCTTGAGGCTTGAAACTGATTGGGCTTGTGAGTTGAAGTCTGCTCTCATCTCATTCCGTAATCCATCAATGGTGCGGTTTTGTTGTTCGATCATGGAGTTAGTAACATTCTTGACATTCTTGAATGCATCCTCCCATTGTCTGGGTTGAGAGTAGTTTTGGTTCTGATTGTATGGTCTAAATGGTGGCTGAGAGGAGAGGCTTGAGGAATTGGTTGCATTGGTTGAAGCTGTTGGTCCATTCTGTTGGAATCCTTGAGACCATGAAAAATTGGGGTGATCTCTCCATCCAGGATTATATGTGTTGGAGTATGGGTTGTAATTTGATGGCTTTCTCATGACACCTATGGCATTGGCTTGATCTGAGTATGAGTCATGGTCTTGTTGCTCTGATGATTTAGCAGTCGTTAACGATGCTATTTGTCGAGAGAGCCCTTCAATTATCTCTTTAACTTCTTTAATTCCCGAACTTGACTCGCCAATGTGAACCTCATTCACTCCTTTAATTCTTCTAGTATTCCTGAGAGATCGACTCCGTTGTTGGGAATTATCTGCTTGTCATTTGGAAGAAATCCCAAATCTCTGTTGCACTTTTTGACATTAGCTCTCCTCCACTTGTCGCCATTAGCCATTCTTGCACATTTGGCAATAATCCTTCCAAAAAGTATTGGCATTGATGCCATTTCTCGTACCCATGATGTGGACACTTCAAAAGTAGTCCATTGAATCGCTCCCATGCTTCAAAAAATTGCTCGTCTTCTCTCTGGGTGAACTCTGAGATTTCCCTGCGAATAGCATTGGTTTTATGCCACGGGAAATATTTATTCAAAAATTTTGTTACCATTTGTTCCCATGTTGTAATGCTATTAGTGCAATGACCATGATACCCCTAAAATACACAAAATACTTAATTAAAACAAAACATATATAATTAAATAACAAGGACTTAAATAAATAAAATTAGAGATGTTAGTGAGATTTGAAGTGTAAAATGATGAATTTCTCCTTTATAAATATACACTTTCTAACACTCAACACGCGCCAAATATTAGAAAAATAGTCAAAATCATTAAGAGAGTTTATTCACTCAACTACCCTATATTCCCATTGGACTCTATATTCCCATTGGTTTTATCCTTGAGTTTGACGTGATAATTTACTTTATTGCATTTTACTGATTACGATTTTAGTTTAATTAGAATATTAGTTTCATTAATTGTTTTATTTTAATTTAGAACAAGATATGCACTATTAAGATTGCTGTAGCAAGTCTGATAACATCAGTACTTGTGGAGACAATCTTGAATACTTATCATTATATTACTTGTTGTATATACTTGCACATTGACACGAATAGCATTACAATTCATACCAACAACATTGTCCTGCACGTTTTAGCAGAGATGACAGTCGACTGTTGTCACTTTTTCAGCAATATATTTTAATATTTGATTTTATACTTTTAGGTAATGGAGATATCTCTCGTGACTGACTTTTTAAAGACTTTTCCTTGACCGTTCCACATCTGATCTGTGGTATCCCTCATACCTTCTTAATCTCTAAGTGTACTTGGTATATGTTTGGTACCTTAGGTACCAAATTTGTTGGTGTATGTCAGGTACCTCAGGTATCCGCACTTATGATATAGGTCAGGTACCTCGATTATCCGAATTTGTGGAGTAAGTCAGGTGTGTATAGTGATTACATAAAGCCAAGGCACCCCTCATCAACACGTGGCGTTTTATTATAATTTTTATATTTCTCCTCAAACACATTATATAATCCAATTAAATCTAATCCAGTCCAATCTTAATAATTACGCCAATCTAATATTACATGCCAATTGTGGCCTAAATCATAAGCATCATTGCCTTCTTGATAAAGTCGCAGGCTTCAACTTTGAATTCAAGGCAACAACAGAATAGATTATTAAGTAAGAGTGCATGTGCATGTATATAAACCAACATAATAACACAATGCATTAAAAAAATTAGACATAACTCTAGTACAGTAAATCAACCAGAAAGTTGGACGGCTTCATTTATATGATAGCAAGGATTTGTCTTTGCCTTTCACTACAGGTAAAATATACTAAAGGGATATTATCATTTTACTACTAAAGTTATTCTGACATATCATGTCAGTACAATGGTTTGTCGAAAAATGTATTTTATTACCAAACGTTTTTCACGGTTATCATTTCACTACTATTCCGTTAAGAACGGTAAAAATTTACTGATGTCTTACTGATATAATAAGGGCATAAGAGACATTTCCAGATACAAAGGCATTAAAGACATTTCGAGTTGAAGCAAAATGCTGCATTTTTACACAATATTTGAGAACAAAATCGATCGGCCCTTTCTCTCACTATGAAACCTCCGTCTCCGATCTCTCTCCCTCGTTGCTGAGTGACGGCCGACTCTACTACTGTTTGCGCTCTCCACTGTGAAACCTCCATCTTCGATCTCTCTCCCTCGCTGCTGAGTGACAGCCGACTCCACTGTGAGTTATTGACTCTGCCTTTTTATTTGCTTATTGTTCATTAATTTTTTCGTTAATTAAATTGTTATTGTTTTTTGTTTTGAATAATACTTGAATTTCATGGATTATAATATTTATTTTATAGCATAATTTTTTTGTTAATGTGATCTTTACCATTTTCTATGGTACTAACTTTAGAATTTTGTTAATTTTTTGTTAATTCTATTATTGTTGAAGATCTAGCTTTGAGAATTTTTCCTTATTTTTTGTAGATCTTATTACCAGTATAAGTAAGTAATTTATGATCATTGTTTGCTTTTTATAGCTAAGTTGTGAATTGTGTTATGTTCATATTACCAGAATTAACGTTACCAATTTTTGTTCATTGGTTGCTTTTTACAGATCATATTACCAATACAACTACATATAATCTACAAAGTCAAAAAACATGGTAAAGGGTTGATTGAACCAAATGATTACAATTTGCTAAAGAATGAGGTGGTGAAGATTACAAGCGAAGACGAGTTGACCACTCCTGAAAGTGTCTAATGTGGAAGTTATTGTAGATTCTGATGCAATGTTGCGAATTATATTCATGGCACATGACTCATTAGAAGTGACAGTGTTTGAAGTCACTGTGTTGCCAACCCTACATCTTGATTTACCACTTGGTGGGGCGCTACAATCCCTGCTACATGCCTTAAGAGTCACCTATCTGCAGAACAAGTTGTATGGGTAAATGAAAGTGGAAATGAACAACCATCTAGGGCTGGAGGCATACATAAGCCACAAACAAACCTTGTTGAGAATAATGTGTAAGATTGATGCTGATGAAGATGAATCACCTTCTAAGAGTGAAGGCAGAGATGAACCACAAATTATTAGGAATGAGAATGTTTGGCAGAATGTTGATGACGATGACAATGATGATTAGTTGTTAGATTTTGACAAGGAATTTACTGCTGATGGTAGTCGTATAAATCACCAAAACATAGCTGATGATGGAGAAGTTATAGATGATAGGAGATCTAGTTCTGACGATGAATCAATTGATGCAAATCCTCAATTATTGGCAAATACATCTTACTTATATTATGATTTAGACACTACTCAATTGAAAGATTATATTGAAGTGCATATGTATAAGCCAAGGCTTGATAGTATACATAAGTTGAGGTTAGGAGATGTGTTTGATGACGTTGACCACTTTAGGAAGGTGTTGGGTGAAGTGATGGTGGATAAAAGCTTTAAAATTACAAAGGTGTACAATGACCATAGGAGATTTCACGGTAAATGCAAGATTGATAGCTGTCCATGGTATGTGGTGGGAGGTAAAATCAGAAATAAGGGTGGATTTGTAATTAAAGATTTACAGAATAAGCATGATTGTAAACAGATCGAAAAGTCAATGAATGTGACCAGCAAATGGATAGCATAAAAAATAAAGAGTAAAGCCACTGTGGATCCTCATGTGAAGATTTTTATTCTTCACGAGTTTATGCAAGAGACGTTTGGTGTGAGGATAAGGAATCTAAAGCTGTATAAAGCCAGAGAAAGGGCAAGGACAGACATTCATGGAGACCATGCAAGGGGCTATAAGGATCTCTTTCAATATACTGCAGTGATTCTAAAGTATGATCCAGGAGAAATTTTCAAAATACTTTGCGATGCAGTAACTAGGCCTGAAAAAGTGTTATTTCAAAGATTTTTTATGGCATTTCCAGCCCAAAGAAAGGCGCTTCATAATGGTTGTATGCCATACATTGGGTTAGACAAATATTATTTAAAATCAAAGTAGGGCTGAGTTTTATTAGCTGTTGTGAGTATGGATTCTAATAATGGAATGGTTCCATTAGCAGTAGCAGTGTGTGAGATAGAGATCACTGAAACTTGAGCATGGTTTTTAGAAATTCTGTATTCATATTTCGATAATAGATCAGATCAGATCATCTTTTGCAGTGATAGGCAAAAGAGTTTGCTGGTCAAGACCATTTCATAGGCCATGTGCTAAACATATATATGCTAACTTCTCTAAAGATCATCCTAAAGTTACTTTAAGGAATCTATTTTGGAGAGTTGTCAATAGCACTAATAAGTATGACCATGCAGCTGCAACGGAAAAGTTGAAAAAAGAGAAGTTAGAGGCATGACATTGGTTGGAGAGAGAATTTGCTGGGTTTACTTGGTCAAAACATGAGTATGACAAGAATTGTAAAGTGGATTGCACAAGTAACAACACTTTGGAGTGCTTTAACAGTTGGATCTTACCTTATATAGAGAAGCCTTGGTGACTATGCTTGAAGACATCAGATGTATGTTTATGATATTATTCATAGAAATAAGAAAAGAAGCACAATCTTAGTCCAATATTCCACCTAGAGTCAAAAATGAATTAGATAATGCTTATGAAACCGGAAGCAAGATGATTGCAATGGCTTTTAGTGATCTTCACTTTTAGGCATAAATCTGAAATATTTTTGTTTTTCATTATAATTATTTTCCTATATGCTTTTAATTATTGTTCAATTACTTTCAGGTTAAAAACAAGAGTTATTATCCAGCGAGAAGGTTCATCGTTGACCTGGTGAGCAAGTCCTACGACTATGGTCATTGGGAACTATCCGGACCCCTTGTGGTCATGTTATGGCTGCAATCAGTCATGCAAGATACACGGCAGAAGAGTATCTACCAAAATACTTCACCAAACAAGCATTTTTAGTTTGTTGTAGTTTTTCATAATTTTTTATATTTATATATTTCAATTTAAATAGACTGTGAGTTGTCCAGAAGAGAGGTTTACTAATAATAGGGGAAGAGGAAGTAACAGAGGCCGAGGTAGCAGAGCAAGACGAGGTGCTAGATGAATGGCATCTAGAAGTAGAGATCGAGGTAGCAGAGCAAGAAGAGGTATTGTGGTGTTTTTTTAATGTTTTTTGGTGAAGAAATAGCTAATACTGGTCATAGATAATGAAGTTATAATTTTTTTTTTTTTTGCAAGCTGATATGAAGCTGACAATCTTTCTCCAAATCCAACTCAAGACTCATAAGCTTTACGGATCATAGATGGTTAGCAGAGTGTTATTGTTAGGATATTATGTATCTAAAATGCACAAACTATTATTAGTGCCTTAGGCTATTATATTTTTTATTGCACAAACTGTCACCAGTGCATTAGGCTGCTGTGGTGTTTTTTGAATGCAAAAACTATTATTAGTGCACTAGGCTGTTGTGGTGCTTTTTGAATGCATAAACTGACACAAGTGCATTAGGCTGTTGTGGTGTTTTTTGAATGCACAAACTGACACAAGTGCATTAGGCTGTTGTGGTGCTTTTTGAATGCACAAACTGTCACTAGTGCAATTAGGCTACTGTGGTATTTAGGGTAGCAGGTTAGTTCTGTAGGTTTCTTATCTCGACCCTCGAACTAATGCTTGTGTGGCTACTGGAGGCCATTATTCTGTTTGAATTTATATGTGTGAAGGGTGAAAAATTGTTTAGTTTTGACTGAAGAAATGAAAGAGGCGGCTATTTTTTGTTTTCAATGAATTCGAGTATTTGCTATGCTTTATTCTTATTATTTTTTAATGATAAAAGTGTTTAAATTTGAGTACTTTTGGTATGAGGTTGCTGGTGTTTATTCTAGGGTTACTGGTGTGTTTCAAATAGAGTTGCAGGTGTTTAGTATGAGGCTACTGTTAATATAGGGTTGTTATGGTTTAAATGAGGCCACTGGTGTGTTTGAAATAGAGTTGTTAGTGTTTAAGTGAGGCAAGTGGTGTGTTTGAAATAGAGTTGTTAGTGTTTAAGTGAGGCAAGTGGTGTGTTTGAAATAAGGTTGGTAGTGTTCATCGGGTTGCTGCTGTTGAGATCGAGTTGTTAGTATTCAAGCGAGGTTGTTGGGGTATTTCAAACAGGTTTGCTAGTATGTTTATAAGGCTGCTGTGTTGATTATGACCGTGAGGCTACTGGTGTCGATGAAATGGTTTGCTAATATGCTTGTAAGCCTGTAAATTATGGCTTTTATAAGCTAAAAAATAGCCTTTTTGGTTTTAACGGCTATTTTCTTTAGCATTTCTTGTAATTTTTGCTTTTGTTGTTTCTTTCTTTTCAAAGGGTAAAATTGTCTTTTATATTCCTGAGGTAGAATCGACTTTTAACATAATTTTTATTGAACATTAACATTTTCTTAACAGAATTGTGGTGAAATGATAATCTCGCAAACGTTTAGTAGTAAAATGCACGTTTTGACAAATTATGGTACTGACATGATATGTCAGAATAACTTTAGTAGTGAATGATATTATCCCTACACTAAAATATGTACAAGATTTCTCCATTGACAAACAACGTATGAGAAGACTTGAAAAGTAGCTGGTTGTGTCTCATTTTCTTTAATCTAGAGTTAATAAAAACCAATCCTCACAATCCTCAAGTCATTACGATGCCTATGAATAACTAGTCTAAAAGCGAAAAAATGATTTGTATTTGTAAATAGTATAAAGTTAGAATATGAGTTTTATCTTTCTAAAGAAACCAACAACAGAATAGAGGATTAAAACTGCATGTGTATGTATGGACCACTAGCATACAATAATAAATTATTAAAAATTAACACGGGATTTTCATAGTAATTGACTATAAAGTTTGATATTTCAAAAATAGACAATTTAGAGAGGATTATAAGGATTTTCATTCAAAATTAATTTATGTTCAAGAAATAATATAAAGTAGCATTCTTTGCAAGCAACACAACAATAAAAAATATATATCAATAGGGCCAATTTATTATACATGTTGTTACTAGATATGAGCATTACCTTGTGCTGCCCTTCTTCATATTTTAAACTATGTGTACACTCCCCTTAAAGTTATAAATGATATTAACTTGATATATCATTTTATTATTTTATCCCTAGATCTTGATGTCAATGATGAAACTTAAATATTTTGAGAATACAAATAAAGTAAAATGACTTATGTACCCTTAATTATCAATTTATTTTATAATGAACTGTAAATTATACGGAAAAATTATAAGTAGGAGAAATGGCATAAACATCCCTAATAGTTGTATAAGTTATTCATTTAAAGTAGAATAACATTTGGCCATCTATGACCACTGGAGTAATCACAGAAATTATATATATAATAGTAGTAGTAGTAATAATAGTAATAATAACATTTATTATTAATTTAATCATTGGGGTATTCAAGTCATTTCACTTTATTTATATTCTTAAAATACTTAAATTTCAGGGAAACCTCTTAGTATTTGAAAAAGTACATATAACTCCCTTTTTATTAATAATTTCTATTTGTTTTAATAGTAAAATTTATTTTTACTTTACAATTACTATTATGTCCCTATAATAAATAAATCAATATATTGACTCAACACATGTCATGTATATAATGAAATAATCAATTTTTTATTTAAAACTTAAACTTAAGATGTAATTACTTTTTGCCCAAATTATTTATCATTTTTTTAGTGTGAATTTTAATTTTATCTACTATTCATTATTTTTTATCATCCCATCATTGGGAAGTGTATATTCATGATTTATAGTGAATGATTTGGAATAAAAAATAATTAAGTTTAAATTTAAATTTTAAATAAAAAGTTATTGATTTGATTATACACATCATCTATGATATATCTTAGGTTAATATATTGATTTATATATTATAGGGACATAATAGTAATTATAAATTAAAAATAAATTTATTATTAAAACAAATTGAATTTACTAATAAAAATGAGGTTATATGTTTTTTTAAAACATTAAGGGGTTTTATGTCCATTTTCCCAAACGTTAGAGAGTTCACAGTCATTTTTTCCAAATTTTATATCTAACATTAAGACTAAGGATAAAATAGTATAATGATACATAAAGCTAATATCGTTATAACTGCAAAGGGTTTGGGCCTATTTAAAAACATGAGAGGGTTCTAATTTCTTTAAACAACAAGGGATAATCCTCATTTTTCCATATTGTTAATAACTATCATTATAATCATTATTATTATGATTAAACTAAGTTCAGCTTATGATACTTTTTATATTTTTATGTATGTATGTATCTATATATGTATATATATTTTATAGATTGTGGGTACCGTCTAGGGATGGCAATGGGGATTGCCCACTGCAGGTTTGCCATTACCAAACCGCAGCTAATTTTTTGCTGATTTTATCATTTAAAATCATAAATATTAAAAACAATACTCTTAATAATGCATAAAAAATTAAATTATATAATCTAAACTATGATTTTATGGCAATTGACTAAAAAATCCACATACAACAATTCTAGATTTTAACAATGTAAATAAGAAACTAAAATTTCAACATTAAAGCAAATAACATAATATATCAATCTAACACAAAATATTGTTGTTGCAGCCGAATCATCATCACTAATATCAATGTCTTTCTCCATTTTTAAATCAATATACAAGTATTATCAACAATATTAACAAGTAAATTTTGTACAGCTATTGTTAATGATTAATTAAACAAAAAAAAAACTCACTTTAGTAAGCAATCATTAGGTTTAAGTCATTAACGTACAACGAACAAAATCAATCAAATCAAAATAAAATATTAGTAACATTAAACTTGAAATTTATAAAATTTTTAGTTATTAAAAGCTTATTGTATCTATCTTAATATATATATGCTACAGTGAGATAGGTTAAATTTAGGAATTAAGATTCTTAATTTAAGAATATATATATATATATATATATATATATATATAATTTTTTATTGTAATTTTTATGATTAGAATTGAAAATATAGCCAATTAAAATAAAGAATGTGGCTTAGTAGATACCCACACATGTATCCAACATATATTTTCTCAATATCAAACCCACTCGCAACTCTCAGCAAATTTAAGATTGAAATACTAAAGCCGCCCGCAACCTGCAAAATTGCACGCAGCAAGTAAGTTTGTTCAGGTTAGTGGGTTGCCGGGTAATTTTACCATTCTTGGTATAGTCTATATGATATTATTTTTCATAATAATAAAACTTTTAATAATGCTTATATATAGTCTAATTGAATGCGTTTATCTAAAATGTGTATAATCTAATTTTATTTTTAGCCTCACTCGAAAACCACTCGGTCAAATTAATGAGCGACAATTTTTTTAAAATTAAAATTTTAATAACATAGAGTGTAATTTTGCTAAGTACTATTACATTAATTTTTGTTGACATTGCATTGTACTCTTGAACTAAATTTACGATGTAACTAGACAAATATAATTTTTGTGCAACACGTAGAATTAAATAATTTATACTTAATCGCATAGATGATTATATGACTTAAGCATGATTATTAAAAATTTAAAGTATACTATATTAATTTGAATAATACTCACTTATAAATAGATATTACATAATTCGTGTAGTAATTGATGTAAACTATGATTGTGCAATCAATTATTACAAATTTATTACACTATTAGTATGTTTGGCGTGTTGTATTACACGGTATTATTTTGTGGGCCCAGTATTAGTTAAAATATATCTATGTTTGGTGATCAAATGGATTGTATTGAGCAAAGATTAAAATGCAGCTTTTGCCGCATTATCAAAACCCGCGCCCCCCTTGTGATTAGGTCAGTAATCGACTTTTGAAACACAAAAAGTCGGTAGCTTGCCCTTTTTTTAACTTTATAATAATAGTAATAAATAAATAAAATTTTAATTTAATATAATATTGTACAATATTAATTTTTATTTTTTTTATTTTTATATTATAATTTATTAATATATTTATAATTGAATATAATTAATAATAAATACTTAAATAGTATATAAAAATATAATATAACATTACATGATTTAATTAAGTTACAATAATTAATATATATATAAATTAATTATTTTTAAATAATTTAATAAACTAATACTACATATTTAAATATGAATAAATTGAATAATATTAATTTAAAATTAATAATAATATAAATAGTATTATTAAATAAAATTAATTATTTTATTATTAAATACTAATATATGAATAAAATATAAAAATAAATTATATAATAATATTATTTTATTTAATAATACTATATTCTATTATAATATTGTATTTATATATTAATGATTCATATAAAAATAATATTATAATATTATTTATATTAATTTTAAATTAATATTATTTAAATTTATTCAAATTTAAATATTTATAATTATTTATATTAAATTATAAAAGTATTAATATATAAAAATGTAAAAATAACAATATATTATAAATTAAAATATAATTTAATATAATTTAATATAATTTATATTAATAATTATAATATAAATTTATTATTTACATATAATATTAAATTTTATTTTATTATAATTATAATACAAATTTTAGAAATTTAAACATTTATTTTAAACATTTACTAAAAAAATTGTTAAATTTCTAAAATTTAAGATTTTTATATTTATTATTTTTCTAAGTATTAATAAATATTATTTTCTAATTATTTAATTTAATTAATCACAAAAATAATACAATACAATACAACACCAAATATAATTTAATTACAAGTTAATACAAAGATAAACAGAAGACCAAACATCAGATAGTATTATTATAATACAATGCTAATACAATACAGCATAATACAATACACCAAGATAAAATAAAAACAAAGATAATACAATACATTAAAAAACGCACACTATTAGTATATAATAAAATAAACTATCATTAAAATATAACAATTATAAATAAGGGCAACATCAACTAAGCTACAAATTATGTATCCAACTATGTTAAGTATATTGTTAAATAAATTTAATTTTTATGACTTATAAAAAATGATTGCAATTCGGAACAACAAATAAGTAGTTTTAAAATAGCAGTCAATGTTATTGTTGAATTACAATGTTTCCCAATAAGATAAAAAATTCCTTTCAATATTTAATTTAGAACGCAAAATTAATGTTTTAATATATTTTCTTTTTTCGATTGCATTGATTTTCTAATGTGTTCTTTTACAAAATATTGTTCAATTTGAATTGTATTTATTGTGTTTAAAGCATTAATTAAAGATAAAATAAATGGTGACTCAATTGAATTGGATTCAAAGTAAATCCTAATTTGTAAATATTAAAATTTTTCAATAAAAAAATTATTTTTCACAGTTCATTGGATAATCATATAATAAATAAATTATTTGCTTTATCATAACCATTTGAAAAATGAAAATGCAGTACAAATTGCATGCACAGTTGATAAAAATAAAATTTTGGTTGAAATGATGAGAAACCAAAGAATTTATTTTGGAAAGAAAAGAGAATGGCACAATTTTTACGTGAATTAAGACACGAACATAATTCTAAAGATAATTTATTTTAAAAAGAAATAAGTACAATTAATTTGAGATGATGAAAAGCACAAGTATAAAATAAAGTTGAGTTCAAGAAAAAGTCATGAAAATACAAAATTTAAGAAAAAGAGATGTTTCAAGAAAATTAGATTAGGTAAGTTTCTGATTTTTGCAACTTACAATATTGATTGTAGATTATAGGAAAAATGAATAGGAGATACAATGATGAATTTTTAGTATATTGCAGTAAGTTTGATGTTGTAAGTTGCTAAATCTTGCCCCAAAATTGTAACAGTCAGCCACTGTTTTCTTCTCTCTTTCGTCTTTTCCGAAGACCAAGCCCGACACGATCAGAAAAAATTATAGCCCAATCCTAACATAAGCCTGACCCAATCCAATTCAGGTCAACGTCAGGTCGAGCCCAATCCAACCCGCCAAAAATTGTTTTCATAATTAAATAATTTGAGTAGCTCAAATTTGTCAATTTCTTATAATTTTACGACCACATCCCAATTTCCTTCATGTTACTTTTTAATTTTTATTCTATTTCTAGTTATAATACCATGAATATAAAACAAAATAAATGATTTTTCTAATTTAAAATAATTAAAAACACAAAGGCAAAATATACAATATAATTAATCACAGAATAATTCACAAAACAACCAATTAATAGGAATAATTTTTTACAAATCAATTCCACAATTCAACATTAAAAATGTACAATGCAATTAAATTAAAAACATGCAATTCAATTCCACAACCATTTCAACCCCATACATAATTCAATTCCAAAATTTAACATTAAAAACACACAATGCAATTAAATTAAAAACACACAATGTAATTTCACAACCATTTCAACCACACACAATTTAATTCCACAACCCAACATAAAAAAAAATCCATGTCTTATACAAATAAAAACATAGTAACTACATAATCATCATGAAAATATAAGCTTAAATAAAATAAATTAATTCATATTTATGAAATTATAAACTTAAAATATGATTAAACTTAATTTACAATGACAACATAATAATTAATGTTTATAACCTTATATATAGCCTTATATTTAGCTACAACATAATATTTACAGTAACTATCATGAATATATTTAGCTAAAATTATAAATTAAATTATAAGCTTAGATGAAAAAAATTAATTAATATTTATAAAATTACCAAAGCTAATGTTGGTGGCAGAACGTGTGCGTGGCTGACTAAGTAATGATGGTCGCTGGCTTAATCACGTTGTAGCATCGTGCCATGCTTACTGGAGTGGAGTAGGCAAGCAGTTAAAGTGGTACGACAAGCGCGCGGTGGATGGTGACGGTGCTCGTTGCAGCGGCTAAGTGCCTGACTTAGGATTTTCTAGATCGCGTCACGACTGAGGGCTAATTGCTTTTGTGAATTGTAATGTGATGTACTAATGTGTGCGTGTGTGATGCACTTATGCTATGATGTGTGCGTGTGTGATGTTGTGATGTGTGCGTGTGTAATTGTTTTTTTTTTTAATAGGGTTGGGTCCGGTCGAGTCGACTCAAGCCCAACCCTTACCCAAAATTTGATAAGGCCTAAAAATTTTAACCCGAGCTTGACCCGAACCCAAATATTTGGGTCAGTCAAGTCAAATTGTCAAGACTAGCCGTGTGCTTTTTAAAGCCAAATTTCATGGTAAATTTCATTGCCCCCTTTAAGTTTCCTTTAATTGCTTAAATACCAAAACTTATAAAACTTTGGGCTTGGGCCATCCAAATGAGATAGACCTAACACCTACAATTCGAATTAGCAAAAACGATGTCTCTCCTTATTTTTCATTTAGATTTCAGATTTCATATTTCAAACAAAAGTAGATTTTTTCTATTTTTTATTCAAATAAAATTGTCTGACAATAAGTAATAAATTAAAAAAACAAATAATGAAAAATAAGTAAATGTCTTAAAGAAGTTAAATTCAGACTTTAGACTGAAAAACAAATAGCACCTTAGTTATAAGAGAGCAACATACTAGGTAATCATAACAGCATACTTGGTAAGCATACTTGGTAATCATACCTAATGATAATTTGATATTAAATCTTGTAAATTAGAGAATAGAAATATAAAAAAGGAGAACAATTCATAAATAATTGATTCTATGTATTTTGTTTTGTGTTGCTTGTATAAATACATATTTATATTATATAACTAATCTTATAAAAGGAAGAATACATGACTTATGCCTCTAATATAATAATTTCATCAATCACGTAATATTGCAAATCTGTATGCACAAGTTATGCCTCTAAATTGGTACAAAACACAAGCCTATAATTAATATTAGAATTCTAGCTTGACAACCCAAGCGGAGGGAGGGTGGCGGTGGGAGGTTAATTAGGTTCTAAAAAATTCTTTAGTAGCAATATGACCATCCAACAAAAATAATACAACAACAAGAAGTAAATTAAAAGGGTAAGGATAGAGAAAACAAACACAATAATTTTTATATCTTTTGGCAAACCCTTTTACGTCCACACCCCCAAGCAAACTAAGCTCGAGAATTCTACTAACACAAAGACTTATATCTCAAGGCTCTGAAGATTATAATTGACTTTTTAATGTGTCAATATATCTTTACAAATCCAAGGTGTGCATCCCGCACCTCTTTCACTAAGTGTTTATACACTTACAATCAATTAATTTCATAGGTGATATGAAGCTTAGAAAGAACACACTCCTCACAAGAGTATACTAGTAAGTGATTGCTCAATAACGAATTAATGTATGCAAGGAAACAAATGAAAAGCCTAAGAATGCTTCGAATGATCAAGTTTTAGCTCAGCAAAAGGATATGAAAAAAAAAAAGTTAGAATTGACTTTATATAAATGGATCAAGAACCTAGCCATTACTCTCTTAAAACAAGACATTCTGTTTGATATCGAATCACTGGTAACTCTGAAACAAATACCTCTTCACTAACATGGCATGCTACTATTTGAAATAGATTTAAAAATTTAAGCCTAAAGAGATCATTGGGATAACCATTTCAAAGATAGAGTGTTTTAGAATATTAACGAATGACTACTAACTGGGAGGTAGATGACTGCTAACTCTGGTTTCTCAATTTTCTAAATTTTATAATTTAGCCTCCAAACTTTTTAAAATTACATATTATCTTAACATGTTATAAAATCTTTTAAATAAGTCCTTTTTCAGAATTTCAAACAACACTTGTATGTCTTTTTCAGAATTTCAAATAATACTTGTATGATTTCAACATTTCCAAAACTTTTCAATTAGTCCATATACTTGAAAAAAAACCATTTTGATAAAAACATTTTATTTTCATTTTTTTGGAGTATACGAGCTCTATAATATGAAAACAATAATGGATTTAAATGTCATGATTATGATAATGATTTGAGCTTTCAAATGTTTAATCACGAACACATTTAATCATACTAACCTTACGAGAAATGTGAAATAATAGATTACTTAAGTTAACATCCTTGATGTTTGTCCTTAACTTGATTAGCATTGCCAACTGAGTGCTTTAAAATTGATCTTACATGGATGATTTTTGTCCTTCAAGAGCTAATAAAACTGAAAGAATATACTTTCTATTTCATCCTTAACATATGCTTTGTTATCATCAAAGTCCAGGTTTTGATAACCTTTAGATCAATAATCTCTCTCTTTTTCATGATGATAAACACTCTATGTATTTTGACAATAATAAAAGGATTTTGACAACAAGATTTTCGAGAAATACAGAACTCCCCTGAGTATGAAATGGGTATATAAAATATCAAAACATAAAAAATACCGCACAAAGCTCAAGATTAGTCAATCAAGAAATAAACCATAATTAAAGCATTTCACTATAATGTCATCAAGCATGCAAGAATTTTTCAAAAAAGATATCATCTTATCAAACACATAAGCACTTTATCATATCAAAATACATTTTTTCTTTCCCCATTTGGACATCATTAAAAAGTATTTTCAGCACTAGTCGATAATCAATAATCACATTTTAGAAATCAAGATAATTAAGCTCATCAGAGATCTAATGTGACATTTTAATTCAACTTAAATAATCTCATACGCCTCAATATCTCAAAGTACACATGTTTCTCCCACTTTTGATATCATTCAAAGCAAGCAAATAATGCACATTCAACAATTTGTCAATAAAGTTTAAAAATAAAAAAAGCAGCATCAAATCATCAATCATAGATCTCATAAGAACTTCATCAAGTATAGTGCGAGGACATGTAATTTGAATTTGGGACCAAAATACAATTGAGGGAGAGTTGTTGGGCCATTTTACAGATCAAGTTCAGTTGAGGGGTTGTTTTTTGTAAAATGTTGCTGACGTGGCCAAAAGTTATTAAAGTTGTTAGGCTGTTTTTGGAAAATTTTCAAAATAAAAGGTTGATACACAACACTTGATGTGTGAGCTTTTTTCTTATTCGTTTCTTAACCAAAATAAGCAATTCTTGACTCATAGTGATCCTTGTAATGTCCTCTAAAAGCTTGATCTGCTTGTAAGTTGTTTAAGTAATAAAAGCTTGTTAATTTTTCCTTTAAATTAGAAGCTTGTACACGGTGTTGTTTCTTAAATTCTTTGTTCTTGTCGATTTCTTCTCTGTTTTTGGATCCATTTTGATCTTGACTAATTAAATCCTTATGTATTGATTAAGTTCTTTGAGAATTAGCCATTAAAATATAACATACAGTGTAATCATCAAAACATATTCTTTCTCCCCTTTTTAAAGTCCCGGGAAATTTTGCGCTAGACATTGCTCTACATGTTATTATCATGTGGTTGCACATTTCCCTTATGTACTTTATATGAGATCCCTTTTTGCTTTATCTGCAGGATTTTACTATTGTGTGGGAAAAATCTTTGGCAAGTTTAGGTTGAATTCGGTTTTGGATCTATATGATATATAGATCATCAAAATCAACATAACTATTACGATAAGCCACCATCACGAGTTAAAAGAACAAGTGACCTACTCTATAAGTACAAATAGTCATATATACCAATTTTATAAATTTAATACAATCACTGACATAAGAATTCACAGATACGTAAGTGAATAAATTTTATATTAACTTTTGCATTTGGAGTAATATAATCATATTTTTTTAAAGGAAATTATCTCTCAATCATCTTAAGAATATTGAAAGTGTAAGTAGCTATTATGAGATTCTAATAATATTAAGAAAGACCCCAAGTTTTGGTTTTATATCAACCAGCTACTTTTATGTTAACTCTATTAACCATTGTTAAAAAATCTAAAAGTCTATTTTGCCTTTAAATTCATTTAAGAAAGTAAAATGATGTTTTGGGAGACTTTAGGGTAGAATAGTATTTTCTTTAAGATTTTTTAAGTTAACAAAAAAGTCGATGGTCAATACAAAACTGAAACTTAAGGTGATAATGAGATATTATCAAAATTTTATAGTAGCTATTTGCAATTTTGATATTCTTGAAATGATTAGGAGATAATTTCCTTCTTTTTTTTTTCAATTTTCAATTACTACTTAGTTGTAATTTTAAGTGTAATGTCCATGTATTTAACTCTTACCTCATGTTTGGTTGAAAGGAATGAGAGGAGAGGAGAGAAATGGAAAGGAAAGAGAAGGAAAGAAAATGGGCAAAAAGGATGTCAATCTCAATTTTATTGTTTGGTTTAATATGAAATTAATATCTTCTCTACTTATTTCTTTTTTCTCTTCTCTCTTTTCCTTTCATTTCTTCAAATTAAACATATCATTAAATTTAGAACAAAAGTACTTAATACTTACAAGGACAAGCATGTCAAATAATCAAATTTCAAATGTGTGATTTATAAAAATAAGCAAGATGTCATTTACATTTAGTAATTGAAAAAAAATTTTATTTAAACATTTATATTCAAACCTCTTTAAACTCTGGCTAAATTCAATCATATTTAGATTTTAAACAAAGAAAAAATAAACGCTTCCATATAGTTTTATTATAACTAATAGTTCGGGCTTATAGTTTTACATTTATAATACAATATGTTTAATAAAAAAATTAATAATTTCAATAGGACACGTGTCATAATTACATTTTGTTAGTTTGGTTGAATATGAATAACCGTACTAATAAAGTAGTACTTATACATCATTTAGAAAAATTAAATTTAGTATAAAAAAATAAAGTTCAAGTAAATATTTGGGTATTTAGTACTTCTATCTTATGGTGATAAAATAGTTAATATTAAATTCATGGCAAAATAATATCAACGGTTAAATATAAGAGAAAATAGTACTTACAAGCACAAAGTTTAGGAAGATAGTCATGTAAAATCATCATATTTTTAATAAGGAATATCAAAATCCTCTTTTGAGTATAATACCGTTTATAGATAGTAACTAAAAAATTGACTTTAAAATTTTTTAATCAATAAAAATATAATTTAAATAATTTAATTTGTTTAGTGACAAATAATATTAGTATATTTTTTAATAATAAAATAACTTTTAAAATATAAATTATTATATTTATTTATTTTAATAATATATTTATATTTATTATAAAAATTTAAAATAAATATTTGCGTTAAATATAATTTACAATTAATAAAACATATCTCATGTATTAATCATATTAAAATTATTTTCTATGATATTAAAAATAATTTAAATTTCTATATATTTTTTTAATATTATATTTCCATATATTATAAAAAAATTTAATATAATATAAGATTGTAAAGTATTAAAATATTTTTATATTAAAATTATTTTAAAATATATATATTATTACATTTATTTTAACATTATATTTCTATTTATTATAAGACATTAAAGTCAATTTTTTAAGTTAATAGAGTAAAAGGGTATTGTAATAAAAAAGATGTCTTGGTATCTTTTATTTAAAATTTAAAGATTTACATAACTATTTCTCCAAATGTGTAGGTGTACTTTGTCCTAAATATGAAAAATATATATAGTTAAAAAAATAAATAGAGGTGGATTTAATTGACTAAATCTTTAAATTTTATGTTTATTTGAATTTTTCAAAATAATATGAACTTACGATAATAATTTTCGAAAATGGTTGGGGTTTAGATTTAGAAAACCCGAAAACAAAAGTCAGATAAAAATAAGCATCCAAAATTTGTCTTCGAAATTTGGCACTCCCTCCAATTTATACCCAAAATGGAAAAGAACTCGGTAGAAACGGAAGGGGACAACGATGAGCCCATCACGGAACAGGAACTCGAAATCGTTGAAGCAATAGAAGACGCATATGAATTGTCAATCACAAGGAAAAGACAATTAACTCCTCCTGTTCTTAAGAACCATGCCCATTTCCCCACGCCCATAACTTCCCGCCGGTTGCCCTCTTCACTTGTTGCTTCGCCTTCTTCACCTTCGTTTTCTCTATCACATTGCCAAGGTCCCGTCTATTTCCTCACTTTTGCTCACTCTGATTTTAGCTTTGCTTACTAATTAACTGAAAAAAATTATTATTTGTTGGTTTTTTGTTTCTTTATTTTGAATAATGTTAATGTAGGGTTAATTGACAGTAATTGTTACTGTGCATTTCTTTTATGGAATTAAGCTTTAAACAATCTGGCAATTGCATTTTTTTGTGGTCTATTATGATCACCATAATTGTTCTTTATATATATATATATATAATTTTTTTTCTGGTTTGTAGTTTGCATTATGGATTTGGTTTAACAATGTGGGATTGATCTAAATTTATCTAAGGCTCTGTTTGGTGTTGTGGCTTAGAAGTTACAGCTATAATAAAATGGAAGCATCTAAATAAAAGTTGATAATAATCGTAAATATGATTTTTAATGCTAATAATTTTGAAAAAAATGATAAGAATCATGTAGATTTTTCATCAAACAATTGTGTTGTAAAATCACCTTATCAAATTTACCCAACCATTTACAACTATGGTTTAAAAGTGATAGCTGCCGGAAAAGGTCCAAAATGTAGCCTAAATATATTGTTTTGCATTTTCTTACCAGAGTTTAAGTTGGAAAAGGGTACAGTGTTATAATGTTGTGATATTTATTTTATTCAATCTAGGAGCTAACATGAGGTTGAAATACCCTGCAATGAGGTTTGGAGGTCAAATTTTGTATAGCAGAACCTCAACAGAGGTAGAGAAGGCCGCAATAGAGCTTCGACAGATTCTTGAAGCTAATAAAAGTGAAGCAGGTCGGGTCGTTGTTGGATTTGACATTGAGTGGAAGCCCACTTTCAAAAAAGGTAATTCAGTTTTTAAATTCTGTAAGTTGATCTGCCCATGTTATTGAATTTTCACTTCTACAACTTGGAATGCTGACCTTTGAATGTTAATGTGTCTAGAGATTGAAGCATGTAGTGGGTTTTCTTTCTTGAGTGGTCTGTTGAGGCTGTATTGTTGGTTATGAATTAAAACAAATTCATAGGGTTGAATTTGCTTTTGAAGCAGAAGACGCGAATGTTTATCTAGCTCTTTGCGCTGGGTAGCTGTAATGCTAGCTAATCAACTACTAGTAACATAAGTTTTCTTTAATTAAGAATATTTTATTGTCACAATTTGCTAATTTTCTGTTATCTGCGTGGGAGAGCAAACAAGGAGTTTGATACTGCAGATATATTGAAGAAAGTAAAAACAACCATTGCTTAGTGTCGGTCCTACTTTATATTTTTCATTTAGTTTTACATTTGGGAATCCCCCCTAATTGTGTAACTGCAGAAAAAGAACTTGCTGAATTTGTGTTAACTTATATACTTCCTTGAAAGTTAGTCCATTGTAAAGCGGAATTGTGAACTCCCAACAGTTTCAATCAAAATAATTCTGAGACTTACAAAAACCAAACTATATGTTAGATCCACTTTAATTAGAGATGAGAGTTTCTTTTTTGTATTAGTTTATTTCTTTTGGATGTTTATAATCATGTTCAGAGAATCGATGCAGGTGTTTTACCAAGAAAAGCTGCAGTTATGCAGATATGCGGAGACAGCAACCATTGTTATGTCATGCAAATTATTCATTCAGGAATCCCTCCGAGCCTGCAACTGCTGCTTGAAGATTCTTCAATTTTAAAAGTTTGTAATATCTCATACAGAAAATTCAACCATTTAGTACAGAAATTCCTAGATTGTATATTAGTTGATCACAATGATTGATGCCTGTACAGGTTGGACTTGGGATTGGCAGTGATGCCAGTAAAGTTTACAGAGACTATAATGTATCTGTCAAAGCTTCTGAGGATCTTTCCTATCTAGCAAAACATAAGATTGGCGGAGATAGTCAAAAATGGAGTCTTGCATCACTGACCGAGATGCTTGTTTGCAAGGAGGTATCTATCCTAGTCTGCTGGATAAAACTTTATGGAAATTCCTAGAAGAGCAGTCCTGAATCTGTAAAATGATGCCTTTCTGCAACTGCATTATCTTGTGCATTTCTCTAAATATAGACAAATTGTTATTTTGCTATCTCATGGTCCTAACTCCTAACTGCGTATAGTTTCCTTTGTTTTGGCAATCTAGATCAGTTTTTGAACTCCTTTCAGACCCCAAAAAAAAAAAAAGATTAGTTATTGAACCAGGTCCATCTGGAGAGTTTCTGTTGCACAGCCATGTCTGCTTCAGTATTCTCTTCTCACCTACTTTAACCATTAGTATATTCAAGTCTTCGTACCTCATCAACCTAGATTTCATTGCGAGCGTCAACACCGAAACTTCGTTGTTTTTATGCCGAAGTTTTTAATAGTTCCAAATATAGGTCCTTGTACTAGAAGACATTTTTTTAGCTTGCCTCCTAGTGTTGGGTAAGTTATTCTTGCATTATCTGACTGTAATTTCCTCAAAAGGTTGGCCACTAGAGGGTTTTATGTGTATAGGAGCAAATTAATGTTCTGACATGGACATTTGAGAATTTATGTTTTTGCATTTAAGCTATTCAGAAGTTGATTACGCATACATCATCAGCCCTATGAATTTGATAGTCACTGTACAAGAAATTAAAGGAGTGGAAAAAGAAGCTCCTTCTTATAAGTTTTAGAGTGGTGTATCTAATCTAACTACAAGGTACTTAACTGTAATCAGTTGCTCATGATGTGTATGAAACTGGTGGAATGTGTCAAATACCATATTCACATCAGTAGGAGGATGATCAATATATAGGATCACATGGCCACTTGTTTAGCTGCGTATAATATGTATCATTCCATTTATTTGTTTTTTTCATCCCCTTTTCTTTCTTTGATCGTCGCTCATGATGCTAATAAGCAGTACTCAGTGGAGAAATGTTCTGGGGATTATAGGATTTTAAAATCTAACAGACATTAAGATTTCTGGCACTCAACTGAAAAGACAAATTACTAATTTTGTAGGTGTTTCGGGTACATTGTTTTGTTTATAGTATGCTCTGTGTTAGAGGTGAGCATATTAGATGGGGAATCTTAATTAAATTTGTCAAACTTTGAAGCTTAAGAAGCCCAATAGAATCAGACTGGGAAATTGGGAAGCAGATGTTTTATCAAAGGACCAGCTACTGTATGCCGCAACAGATGCTTTTGCTTCCTGGCATCTTTATCAGGTAATCAGTGTTTACTCTTATTGTCTTAAGCTCGGGAAGGCTTGTATATATAACTTAGCTAAGTATGTACTAAAATTACTTTGAACTGCTTATACAGGTGTTAAAGAGCCTACCAGAGCCAGTTAAAGATGCTACTGACCAGGGAAATCAAAGATGCTCCTGATTAGACTTGCACAATTGCTAAAACAGAAGTTTAATTCATACGGTCATAAAATTAAATTTTGGCGGTCTTCCCCCATTATTTGCCATAGCATTGAGCATGTTTAATGGAAGCCTTAGATGCAGGTAACTGTATGATGATTTATTTAGCGTGTGAGACGTAGATGTAATTTATACACTTTCTTTTTTCGATTCCAGGTTTTGCTCCATTTTAATATTGATTTGGTTCCAACATTTTTTACTCCTTAGTAATTTGTATGGTTCTCTAGTTACAACTCATAATCAAAATAGGACAAAGGGAAGATGAATAACCATCCTCCAAAATCAAAATGGTTCAATAATTTCTATGAATTTATTCATGAAAAATGTTATAATGGTTCTAGCTGATAGTGGACAAAAATATCAGGAGATTATGGATCTATTTAATAAACATGAAAAATTTACGATGGCATGAAGATTCAAAGACCTGGATAACAAAATCTCTATACAATATGCTTAAAGAATTCTTCTTCTTAGGCTTTTTTTGTATTGAGATGTTGTGAATATTAAAAAAAAAACTGTAAATATAAATTAAAAGTTAGTAGCATATAGTAATATGACTTTTAAATAATGATTTTGACCCAAAAAAAATAAAGATATTATAGATTTTTCATTATATTAGTGGTGGATTAAATTAACGTAATTTTATAAGCCACGGTAGTTAGTATCCTGTTTAGTATTAATGTGCTATAATTTAAAGCTATATCTGCTATGAGAAAAGTTGTAATTATAAAATAAAAGTTAATAATGTGTAGTAAATATAATTATAAATAATAATTTTGATAAAAATAATACAAAACATTATAAGTTTTTCATCATACAAAAGTTACAACAATTATTATTTAACAAACATTTTGTGATTAGGTATAGCAGCTCAATCTCAATTCCAAACATGATTTTAGTATTTACTAAATAATTTAGTACTATAATTTTGAATTCAAGTTGTTAAGTTTCAATACTAAATTGGGCCTTATCATCATCATCAGAACTAAGGGGCAAAAGGAGATTGGTGACCAAATAATATCATATAGGTTGTAAAGTGCTACAGTGGTATCATCAGATTGCAGTTAGATCCAACCATTAAATCCAGCTCTGGTGACAACTTTAGGCTGGATGCAATTGTTGGATCTACCTGTGATATGGTACCACTACTGTAGTACCATAATTTTGCCCTCATATCTGATAGCATTATAGTTCTAATTAATTTTCAAAAAAAAAATTCATTGATAGCAATTAGCAAGTGCAATGTCCTTATCATTCGCGGTCCATAAACCCAGAATTTGCCGGTTCTAGTTGACCGAAAATCCATCAAAAGCATGTGCCTTCACACATGTTATTAGACAATCACCAAATAGAAAATGATATATTTTGTTCGTTTACCATGCAAAAGAACAAATAATAATAATAATGATAATAAAACAATTAATTAATTAATAATCAATTGATCATGTGCTTTCATCATTCTATTGATTGATATAAGTTTTTAAGATATCAAGTAATCTCGATGGTCTTACCAAGATTAACAAGCTCAATTACCAAAAAAAAATCATATTTTTATTGTAAATATAGGTCCCATTTGGAATTAAGATTGAATAATTACATTTTAAAAGTTAAAATATTAAAGTATTTGGTAAACACTAATTGTTGAACTTAAAAACTAAAGTGATTTGATTTTATACTTGTATGATGAAAAATCTATTGTATTCATACTAATTTTGTCAAAATTATTATTTTAAAAATTATATTTACTACATATTATTAATTTTTATTTTATAGCTACAGTATTTTTTTCACATCAGTTATAACTTAACAGCACCTCAATACTAACAGGATCATAATTCACATTCACAATTTTCACTAACATCATATTAGTAATAGAAACATAAGAAAAGGGAAAAACGACACATACACTCTCAAGATTTGGGAAAAGAGTAACAAAGACTCCTAAATTTTCATAAAGAAATATGAAAATCTCCTTTTAACCAAAATATCATTTGAATATAGTATTTAAAAAATTAACTTTAAATTTTTTTAATTAATAAAAATTTAATATATACATATATATAATATAATCTATCTATTAGACTAATAATATTAAATTATTTTTACATTGTAAATAATATTAAAATTTTAAATTATTATATTTATTTTAACAATATATTTGCATTTATTATAAAAATTTTAAATAAATTTTTGGGTTAAATAAATTTTACAATTAACAAAATATCTTCCTATTAATAATATTAAAATTATTTTTTTATATAATATTCAAAATAATTTAAAATAACTTTGATTTTAATTTATTTATTTTAATATTATGTTTCTATTTATTTTTAAAAATTACTTTAATAAAATAAAATAGGTATAATAGATTGTAAAATATAAAAATATTTTTAAATATTAAATTTATTTTAAATTTTGAGGTCAATTTTTTGTTTAAGTTTATAGAATCAAAATGTATTATGGTTTAAAGGAAGTATTGGTGTTCGTAATCGAAAACTTGAGTTTTTTGTGATAATTTTTCTAAATCTTAGGGGTATAGATCTCTTTTTTCCTAAAATAAAATAACTAAATTATCATTTATAGTTAAGTTACTCTTACATTAGAACCTTTGAAAATTAATTTTTTTTAATTGGAGCTGGAGAATTATTTTATTAAATATATCCATTTTGTTTATAGCAAGAAATTTGATGTTGCATCATTTGATGCATGTATAGTTTTACTCCTTCATCTGCACCGACATTCCAGTCCCTTATTTTTAATTTATTAATTATAATTTATCTTAGTCTAATATAAAATCATAGTTAACCACTATGACTAATTTTTTGTTTTTTTTTTTTAATTAAACCACCATGCACATTCAAGTACACATATACGATAAATTTATGACTTGGTCCTACCTGACTAAAGATCCTGAGTCTGAGTTGCCCCAGAAAGTGCACAGATATATATTCGATATTCGACATTCTTCTAATCGTCACCATTTGAATGCGATGAAAAGAAGCATGTGATAAGCCCATACATGTGCGTGGGCCTCCCCTCACATGATTCAAAATATTCACGTCTCTTTCAATGTTGCTTTTGTCAAAAAAAAAAAAAAAAAAAAAAAAACTGAAAGCGAACTGGGAAACAATTATTATTGACTCATTTTGATATCTAAAAGAAATTAATAGATAAAAGAAAGTTACTCCATTGTCATAAACTATTTGGAGCTTTCCTTTTTATGTACTTATTACATTTAAAAACAATTGCTTTACTTTACGTGTGTCAATTCTCCTTCGCATGCTGAATTCATGCACGTTAGATATATAATAAGCTCTGGTCAGGTAGGTGAAACCAGATCTGCCGTACGATATCTATATCTATATCTATATATAACCTAAAATTTAAGTTTGTTAATGATGTCGCATTATTGCTAATCTATATTATTTAGGTTTGTTACGATTTATCTTTAATATTGTTAATTGCTTATTACTTCCCAGCTTAATATTTGAATCAAACAATTTTACTACCATGGTATTATAGTCACGGTCTGTAGATCGATAGATTCCCTTTATATATAAAATCTATTTTATTTTTTTTTCTTCAATTTTTGGCTCACATTTCTGTCTATTCCCTTTTTACCATATGTGAGTTTTTATCTTATGTATTAGTTCACATTTCACCGAGGTTAAATATAAAGACTTGTCTTTAACACTATTATTGTGTCATTATTTATAAACTTAAGCTTGAATTTAGCTCAAATAATAAATTAACTGTCACTTAGTTAAAATTAGCTTATCCGTATATTTTCTCATCAATTATAGTATTGCTCATTCGAGTCATTTTCTTTTTCCCCTTTATCTATAGTGGTTATATTACGAGGTCTTTAACACCAAGACTACAATAAAGCTAATTTTTTTAATATGATAAACAGCTTAAATTGTGTCGTTCAAAAAAAAAAAAAGAAAGATCTTAAGTTGTTTCAAGCAGTGTTTGCTTTTCTTATCACTTCACAGCCACATGACAATTCATAATTTGTACGAAAACCACTCGAATGCCATAATAACTTAGATATAAAGTTTGTATTCCAATTATATAAATGTTGTATTATTACTCGTAAAAATGTAAGCAAAAAATAGGTTGAAGAAACTATTAAAGAATTAAGCAAGACTTTCGCCTTTAAAGATTTGGGGAATTTGAACTTCCTTCTTAGGATATGAGTCATCAAAAATGAAGATAAACTAGTTCTCTCGCAATTCAAGCATTTCTAATATCTGCTCAACAATGCTGGATTTCTTGACAGCAAAAGTTCATGTATACCCTTAGAACCATGTGTGGATGACAAAATTCAGATCCAGATTTCATATGCTTCAATAATCATTCTTAGTGACGGCATAAGTGAAACAGTAACATTAGCAAATCTAGTGTATCATTTAAAGAAGATACATTGAGTTTGTCTTCATTTTCTTATAGAGAAAATGGGCAAATCAAAAAGTTGAGATTGCTATCAAATTGCTAGTGTTTTAACTAACCCTATCCTCTCAAAAGTAAAAAGTAAAAAAAAAAAAAAAAACTAAGCTGCTCTTAAAAATTCAGTTGCTTAAGAAACACACTAAAGTTTTAATTTAGAACCCAATATTCTAATGATACATTTACTAATTAGTAATCAGAATGTGATGGAATTAGAATGTGTTGGGATACGATGAGAAATGAGAATTAAAATAAGTTGTTTACTTAAATATAGGGATCGAAATCAAAATGAACATTATTCTTATTGATGCGTTTATTTTTTGTCTAAAAACGGAATTGATTGTTTTAAATTACTAAAATACCCTTAGTTAATTATTGTTATTTTTTATTTCTTATTATAATAATTATAATTATTATTGTTCACAACAACAACAACAACAACAACAACAATAATAATAATCACTATTATTATTATAATTATTTTAAAAGTAATAATAATGAATATTATTTTTGTTAATAATAATAATAATAATAATATAATATTATAATTGATTATTGAGGGCAAAAGTGAAATTACAAAATTCAGGTTAAGTGAATGGTAAGCTTAAGGAATAGAAACTTGATTCTCACAACCCGTAGGAGAATCAAGATCATAAGTTTGTTTAAATAGATCGAACCGCAAAGTAGTCTTCAGAGATATGAGAATTCAAAAAATCGCATTGTTATACATTCTAATTTCAATGATAATATTTTGACGTTACTAATAAATGCAAAGTGTAACTTGAATATCCATTAAAAATAAAAAATAAAACTTTATATTTCCTCCTCAAAAGAACACGTGGGTGATTATTCCAGAATTTTGAGAAAAGAGAAATGGAGTTATTACCCATTAACAGTACCCCAGTACTTGTTGTAGAAGTATCATGGCAAGTCCACTTCTTCGTCTTCTTCTTCCTTTCTTTTTTCTTTTTAATAATTAAAAGAAGAATTAGACTTGTACTCCCGCCCGTAATTTATATATCCTTACAATAAAATTGTTTTAAAAATATCAAACCAATTCTTTTTCTTTTTCTTTTTTTTAATTTCTGAGGATTTGAGGAATCCAAAAGAATATATTGTAACCAAGCAGACCTCGAAAGGGGCTTTAATATATTATTATTTCATGTACACATTTTAACATTAGAATATTTAGATTATTAACACACAAGAAAATTCAACTGAGAATTGCGCATTCACACCTAAAATAGTAAAATGGGATAATGATTCTGGCGATATGTTTGGCCTCAAATCACTCCATGTATGAAGTTTGAACAAATAACAAAACATTTATTTAAAAAAAAATGCCAATTCGCATGCCGAAATTGAACAAACACAGTGACTTGAAAATACGACACAACGTTATGTGGAAGCATCTGCTTCACAAAGGTGTTCTGCCGACATTATGGTGAGCGAGAAATAGAGATGTCGCCTTCTTATTGTTTAACAATGGAAAATAACTTTTGTCACCATTGCAAAATCATTACTCCCTTAGCAATAGCATTATTATCTAAGATCCCATATCAGCTCTCATTATTCATAGTGCAATTATCCTGATTTTTCAGATATTTGTAAAAATAATTTTATTTTTTTTGGCTGATAATCACCTTAATTAAAAAGTGTTAAGTTTACCTACTGTCGATTTAACTCTGTTAGAAAAATTAATAGAATATTGATCAAACAACAATTTTATCCCTGAACATGACAATAATTATTTTGTCCGAACTAAATGACAAAAGAAAAGATGAAAGCTTGCTAAACAAACTGAATTATTTTCATAAATAAAATATATACAACTTAAATTTTTAATTTTAATTTTAAAATATTATAACAATTTTTTGACCATTAAAATATTTTAAAAATTATAATATTTTATTTATAAAATAAAATATTATTTTCATTTGTATTTATATTTTAATTTTAACATTTATTTTTTTAATTGGGTAATTTAGGATTGGGTTCGAATCCGATCCAAAGCTAGGCCTTACACTACCTGTGCATAAACAATGTCGTTTTTGTATGTTTAAGTAAAATGACAATTTTACTTCTGTGATGTTAACAACGTTATAACAGCTTGCAGACAGTAGTGGATGGGTGTAAAAAAATATAATTTCAGGTGAATTTACTAAAAAAAAAAGTAGAATTGTATATTTTTGAAATAGCACAAAAAAAATGTAGTTGGTGGATAATTGTGGATAGAAATATTGAATAAACTTTATAATTTTTTTGGTAATGTGTGTGTGTGCATACATAATTCATAATTTACCCTGTTTTACAAATTTATAAATGCTCAAGCAGTAATAATAAATATTTAAAATTTAACAACTGCCTTCAGGGACTGATTGAGTAGCTTTCAAGTATTTTTTTTTTTAATTGATCAACTGAGTTCGAATAGAAATAAAAGTTAGAAACTAAATTTAAACTTTGTCTACCTCTTTTTTCTTAAAGATATTTATAATCTCATTATCTGTATGAGACTGGAATTTGAATATCGAAGAGATATGGGTTTCGAATCGCGTAGCTATTTTGGTATTTCTTGTAAATAAAGAGATAAAAGTACTTTGTAAAATGATAATGGGAACGACCAAAAAAAAAAAAATTTTTGCAATTGCGGCAGAGATGAGGAATAACTTTAAGGGAGTCCCCCCAATGAACATAATGCTTCAATTGATAAGGGAAACAAAGAAAAAGGTCAAAAAGTAAAAAATGACTCCACATGGCATCTCCTCTTTTCTTTTCTTTTTTTCAACTTTTGAAAAGCATAAACTAAATCATTGAGACTTAAATTTTATAATACCCTTGCATGTAATAAAAGCATTGACCTACAAAAATACTATCCAGTTTCTCATCACATCTATTACTGAATTTTAAAAATCATACTTTTCCTTTTAAGATTGATTGAATGTTAAAGGTAATTCCAATTTATCCCTTTATTCATATTTTTTCTTTCTTCTCAAAGAATCAAACCCATGAGTGACCTTTTTTTTTTTTGTGGTTTCCTTGCCATTTAAAACAAATTGCTGTTGGTGGAAAGTTGGAATTAAGAATGGTCATAAAAACTCTTTTATATCATCCGAAAATACATTAGAATTTTGAGTTGATCCCCATCATTTGATTGAAGAGAAAAAAAGAAAGGAAAAAAAAATTCTTGTCCAGGTGCACAATAATAGTAAGATAGAGTGATGATATAACTACAGAGGAAGAGAAAATTCATTATTTATCAAACCATGTTTAAATTTTGTAACTTTTAAAAGCATGAAAAGATCAAATGCCTTTATTTGCATACCCTTTCCTCTAGCATCTGTATCTTTACACCAAGTGCACGCATAGGGAGTAGGGACACTAACTATCAGTAACTAATTCCCAGAAACACAATGATTATATTTTTGAATACATGATTAATTAGCAAGTTTAATACCATTAAACTTTTTCTCTTTACTTTCGTCAAAAATTTATGAAAAGAAAATCGGTAGATTTATGAATTGTGATAGCCTGGATGTATATATTATTTTAATTTATTTTGTCCTTCTAACTTTTGAGTATTTTCACTTAAGGTTATTAAAGTAATAAAAAATTAGAGAAAATGAGTATCGAGAGAGTGGTATTGTGAGTTTTAGTAGTATTACCCTAAAAGCATAATTTTCTTGTCTAGTGGTGAAAATAACTAAAATTGCATGTCTTTTTTTATCACGATTATCAAAAATCTCCTTATCACCCTCATGATTGTGTCGCATTTCTTGCCTTTTTTAAGGCTCATCGAATTCCCTTACTTTCCCTTATTATAACTTTTTTATGCTATCTTTATTATACTTAATAGCACGTGTATATATATGCCAGTTTAAAATTTTAGATTTGTTGAAGTTCACAAAGGTTATTAAACCATAAAAATTAACCGTATA
Source organism: Atalantia buxifolia (assembly GCA_030444775.1). Classification (NCBI taxonomy): domain Eukaryota; kingdom Viridiplantae; phylum Streptophyta; class Magnoliopsida; order Sapindales; family Rutaceae; genus Atalantia; species Atalantia buxifolia. The sequence goes on from CM059839.1 coordinate 14,980,610, forward strand.
ATAATATTATATTATTAAACTATATAACTTAATAATTTTAATAAAATCTAAAATCTTAAGTCATTACTATATTTATACTACTATAAATTAAAGAAGATGTGAGGGGTCCATAAAACATTTTAGTTGAACACGGAAAAGGTTTAGCAAGTAACGGCCTATCAAACCATTGATTAGACAAATCTTAATAGGTAATTTGCAGACACCGGAGCCTTAATCGCAATTTTTTTATTTATAATTTTACTATATATCTATATATATTATTTATATTCATATTCATATTTTGGCCCCTTTATCTTTAATGATATTATACCATTCTCGCTCATCTTATATTAATTTATTACAGGCCTATTATCTTTTTGGCTTTGATATTTTGGTCCTCTCAATAAGTTGCTCTCTCTTAACTCTGCCTCTTTCTACAAGAGCTTAAACATAAGCCACAAAAAACTTTCCGCCTATAAATGAGCCATGAGAGAAAGTTCAGCCATGGATCTTACCTTAGCAACCATGTTAGTAGAATTGGTTGACCCACAAAATAAAACTATTAATTAAATAAGGGCTGAAAAACAAGCCTTAACAACTCAAATTTATAATTTTATCAAAGCGAATTAACATTGAAAATATTGAAGTGAACACTTATACATAGAAAATCAATCATATCCTTTAACAAAATTTTGAACTACTTAATTAGTTAATATTCTATTGGTGATGCTATACATTGTCAACCAACCTCTTCCCCAAACTCTCCCATGTCACTTAATTATTAAAAAAAAAAGAAGAACCAAATAACAATGAAATTTTAAAAAAAAAAAGAAGAAGAAAAAAAAACAAAGAAACAGAAGGCAATCTACACGATTTCAAATTAATTTTTAAACAACTAAAAATTCCATTGACTTTGAAAGGTTACGGTGTTGAACTAGTCCTCCAAACGCTCATACCAACTCAAAAATTTGGAATCTTAAACAAAATCTTAAAAAATAAAATAAAAATATTAGTAATTAGTCAAGAAAGTCTTCGCAAAGAATGTGAAACCCTAAATTAGAATGTAATATATATATATATATATATATATATATATATATATATATATATATATATATATGTAATTTGTGAAGGTGGGTGTGGATGAATGATGCCATTCCACTTTCGTTAGCAATGTGTGCATGGCAACTCTCCACATGTCTTTCCAAAGTAATGTAAATATATGATCATAAATAATTATCAAATAGAATATAATATATAGAATCATATGTGTGAGTTAAAATGTCAAAGCCTATGGCCCTCTGTCCCTCTTCCCATGTGATAAAGAGACCCAAGTCTCACGGAATGATATGGAAGGGAGTGTCACATTTTACATTCATTAGATTAATTATTAAGATATAGACTATATGTCCCACTAAGTGGTTCGCATTTTACACAACATCTACCACCCACGTCCACTTTATATTACCAAAATAAATATCATCCATTTGCACTATAGATATGTATTATAAATATTGAGTGTACACTATACATCTGTAATCTATTAATTATATATATGAAACATCATCTTAAGTCTATGCTTATCAATATTCTTTTTTTATCAATAATAAATGATTTCTTGTAATTTTCTTATAATTTTTATTTTTAATGGATTTTTTAAATGGTAATGTTAGAATTCTCAAGTAATAATCCATTAAGGGTGCGTTTGGAATTGATGTGGGATAACTGTAGTTTAAATTTATTATAATTTTAATAATTTTGTTAAAATTATTATTTAAAATTTATATTTACTACATATTACTAACTTTTGTTTTATAGTTACAGTTTTTTTTTCACAGCAACTATAGCTTAAAAATTACAGTACCTCAATCTCAAACGTACCTTAAGTAGTATGATTTTGAATTGTGATTATTACGTCCTTCAACTCAATACATTTTTACTAATTTTTAGTTATAAAATTAAATCATGTGACAATTAAAAACAAGTAACGGCACCACTTAGATTCCAAATGTTACTATTTCCAATAACAAACACCGAACCTTTTTATGTATGCTTTTTGGTTAATTTTTTACAGCTAAATAAATCTATATTTTTTTTATTTAGATTTAAGGGTATGAATTTAGTTTTTAAGTAAATAATAAAATTAAATCAGGTTTTATTTTCATCAGTTATATAATTAAGTGTGAGGTTGGGAAGTTTTGGACAGCAATTAAGATTTGAGCACAACGAATTTTCTTATTAAAGTAACCTTTAATTTAGTCGAAATTACGAATATATCCAATAACCGTTAAGGGGAATGGTCGGTGGCCAATTCAGAGGCACACGTACTGGCTACTGTTAAATAAAAGTGCTAGTGTTAGTAGACTTTGACGTGGTAATTAAGATTAAAGAAATAAGAAGTTCACAAAAAAAAAAAAAACTATAGAAAATGATATTTGGCCACAATAGAGTATCATCATAACAGATAGTACTGTTATTTTGTGCGCCCCAGTGGTATTGTAACATGATTACCATCTCATTTTATATTTTGTTGGTTTTCAAAAATCAATGCTCGAATCACATGCACTTCCACGATAAACTCCATCACAACTGCACCAAGAAAAATTTTTAGGTAAATTTCGTCAGTAGTTCAAAAATTGTGACAATTTTGCTAGTAGTTTAATTTTTATTTACTCTTCTTGTATAGATTGAGGCGAGACTGTGTATCATTTTTTTAAGAATTTTTATTTACTCTTCTTGAAATCAATTCATCTGACTTCTCAAAATGTAATTATTTATTCTCATTAGTTTTAACAAGTGTATTAACTCCAGAAAAAAAGTAAGATTATTAAATTGAAAACCTCTAATAAATTTGACCTTTAATTTTAACAAATGTATTAAATCTTAAAAAAAAAAACAAGAGTAAGATTATTAAACTAAAAACTTCTAATAATTTTGCCCTTTAAAGCAAATCACTTGAGTGGTGGACACCTTGCCTTATGTTTGAAGTTGAGGATTTAATTTGTTAAGGTCGATTTTTTTTTTTCAAATATTTAGAAGTAGATTCGACCTATTTTGAGTTTACGATAGAGCTGTCGCAAATTGAGACATTATAGAAATATTTTAAGAGATTTTTAAAAGTAGATTCAGTTCATGATTAGAATCTCTATTATCCGGACTGTAGCATCACATAACTAAATTAAGAAGTTCAAGAAGATGTCTAATTGCAATAATCAATTTTTAAAGTTGGAATAAAAAAATTATATCTCAATAAATATGATAGATGATGTGGTATTATCTCATAAAGTCTAATAATCAGGTTTTGGTCTAAATATCATAGAGCTAGTCCAAACAAAAACATTATAGAGCTAATTTAAGAGGTATATAGGAGTAGACTCAATTTATAAACGCTGTAACACTACATAAATAAATTAAGAGGTTTAGCAAGACTTCTGATTTGGTTTGTAAAGTTGGAATATAAAATTTATATGCCCACAAATGTGATAGCCGACATGAAATTATCACCTATGATCGCGATAATTAGTTATCAAGAGTTATAAGCGACGAATACCTTTATTTTATAATTCTATTACACTAAAAATCAAAAAAAAAAAAATGGTTTGTGTCTATCCATTGCCGAAGGAAGCTTTCAAAAATAGGGCCAACCAGTTCTGTAAACTGACAAAAATTGGACAAAGCTCCAAATCCAGCTCGCCGATTGCATTATAAAAGCTGATGATGAAAGGATTTAGACCACCGACGCGCAATGTCCCTATTCATTGCAGAAACTTTCCAGGAAATTGTAGGCATCTGGCAGCAGTTTCTGACTTTAAATCAATCTTGATTTATCAACCAACTCTTCGTTAACTAAATTAATTTAACCAAAAATCCTGCACATTAACTGCATAATCTGTCATTAATGAAGACAAGTCAACCCACCTGTGCAAAATTAAAACTTTTTTTTTTTCCCTCATAAGAACATATTATAGGGCAAACCCACGTTGCATTTTTTGTCGGTCGAAGGCACGAAAATGGAAAATTATAATTAAGTGAGCCAGAAGTTGATAGGAAGATTCTATGAAAATTTGGTCACATGATTGCATTAATTACTGTTCAAAATGGCGTCCCCGTATTGTGTGTGATGAAATGAGTGGGGGCAGTATAGTCTAGAAATTTAGCAAATATCAGAAATATTCAATTAATATTTTTACATCAGAGCACGTTTGTATCACATGGAAGCGAGTTTTTCCACTGACCAAGATAGCTGGCAACATTTTCACAATTCCGTTAAAATACGAACACGCATTGACATTTCTGTAATTATTCTCAAAAAAGAAAGGTTGTTATTACTCAAGGTGAGGTTATTAAGACTGGCGAAAATGACAGTGATAACCCTATAATTTAGCGAAATAGTCACAGATTTATTTACTCGTAAAAATAGTCAATCATGTCCTTCAAGACTGTAGTAATTCAACTATATTGCAGATAATTTTTCAAAACAAGGAAGTCTATGTAACTATTTTGCTAAACTACAAAGATGTGATTGTAATTTTCCCTTACAAATAACAAAGGAGAAAAGAAGAAAGGACTTGTTGTACTCTTATTATACACATATCATGTACATATTATTAATTAAAATAATTTATTATACATCATAACCGACATGTTATGTATATGTAATTTAGTAAATAAAATGACCATACATTTTTAAAAACTAAGATTTCGGAACATCCAAAATCCCAATCAAAACTTTTAAATATCACGAATCTTGACCAAATAGTACAATAAGATCAAATTTTATCTCGAATTCGTGATAATTTGGGAAATGTTATTAATCCTATTTGATATTATAGTGATTCAACTTTATTGCTCTAAAAGTAAGGAAGTCTCTGTAGCCATTTTGTTAAACTGCGAGGGGTGCAATTGTTATTTTCCCTTAAAAGTAAGAAAGAAAATGAGGAAAAAGAGAGTGGTCTCCAACCAATACCAACCCATTTTGGTCCACCACGGTCGTCGTCAATTTATAATATAATCTTGTTAGTGGAAAGGCTCTCACAAAGTTTAGAACAAAGCAATAAACCCAACAAAGAAAACCCCAATAATGGCTTCTCCGCCAGACACGAGCAAAACCATCAAGCTGGAGCGCTACAACAGTTACCTCCGGAGGCTACATGTCACGAAAATGTTACACTCTTCTTCAAAACTCTTTTTTCGAGCCACAATTCTGATTGCACTCGTTCTAGTTCTTTTCTTCACACTCAATCACCCTCCACTTTCTGACCATACTGGTGATGACAATAACAATGATAATAAAAATAACCCACATAATTTATTCGCTCATCACCGTAGTTTTCTCTCCTCTTCGTTCTTCTCCTCTTCTCTCTCCACTGGCGGCGCAGAGTGGGAGAAGCAGGTCCGCCACTCTGCCACCCCTCGCCGCCCCAACGGGATGACCGTTTTGGTCACCGGAGCTGCCGGTTTCGTCGGATCTCACTGCTCCCTCGCTCTCAAAAAGCGAGGCGACGGCGTTTTGGGGTTGGATAATTTCAACAGTTATTACGATCCGTCGCTTAAACGGGCGAGGCAAAAGCTGCTTCAAAAGCATCAAGTCTTCATCGTCGAAGGGGACCTGAATGACGCTCCCCTGTTGACAAAGCTTTTCGACGTTGTACCTTTCACCCACGTACTGCACTTAGCAGCGCAGGCCGGGGTTCGTTACGCCATGCAGAATCCGCAATCTTACGTGGCATCCAACATCGCTGGATTCGTCAACCTGCTCGAAGTTTGCAAATCGGTGAACCCTCAGCCGTCGATCGTGTGGGCCTCGTCGAGCTCGGTGTACGGCCTCAACACCCAGGTCCCCTTCTCCGAGTCGCACAGAACCGACCAGCCCGCGAGTTTGTACGCGGCGACTAAGAAAGCCGGGGAGGAAATCGCCCACACTTACAACCATATTTACGGTCTTGCCCTCACGGGCCTAAGGTTCTTCACCGTGTACGGCCCCTGGGGGAGGCCCGACATGGCTTACTTCTTCTTCACCAAGGATATCTTACAGGGCAAAACCATTGATGTGTACAAGACGCAAGATGACAGGGAGGTGGCGCGTGACTTCACGTACATAGACGACGTAGTGAAGGGTTGTGTCGGGGCGTTGGACACGGCGGGGAAGAGCACGGGGAGCGGGGGGAAGAAGCGGGCCCCCGCTCAGCTGAGGGTTTACAATCTCGGGAACACGTCGCCAGTGCCCGTGGGGAGATTGGTGTCGACATTGGAGAATCTGCTGAACACTAAGGCCAAAAAGCATGTGATTAGAATGCCGAGAAACGGGGACGTGCCGTATACGCATGCCAACGTGAGCTTGGCTTACAAAGATTTCGGGTACAAGCCCACCACTGATCTGGCCGCCGGCCTGAGGAAGTTCGTCAAGTGGTACGTTAGTTATTATGGGATTCAATCGAGGGTAAAAAAGGAAAGTGGTTTTCGTACTCTTACTGCTACTGCTACTACTATTCAGCATCCCGATGAGTCCGCATGATAATCGATCATATGGCTGTTACATTGTTTTTTTTTTTTTAATATAAATTTTTTGGGTGAATTAAATTATATTGTTGTGGTGGTGGTGGTTGTCCTGTGGATCGTATCAATCGCTGCAAGCTGTTTGATGGTGTGCAGCATAATAGATGTAGATTTGATGATGCTGATGGTATACATACAACAGATAACTGTGTATTAGATCTGTGAAATCAAGTGTAATAATGTGGTGTGGGGTCTGCTAGAATGGGTGCAGATCTTAGCCGTTGGATTTATATTTAGAAAAAATAATTTGTATGAACAACAGTCGTTAATTACATCAAGAATCAAGATTCTTCTCTGCCTTTATTATTTATTCAGCTGTGGTATTACAGTTACACGATACTACAGTTGAATTCAGTCGTGGAATTTAGTTGTTGAATTTAGTCAATAATTATTATTAAAATTAAATTTAATTGTAATATTATATAATTGTGGTTCTATAATTTTATCCTACTACTATATATATACACACACAGACACACACACACACACTACATATAATTTATTTTTGCATTTGCTTAGCTTGCTAGTTTGCTTACTGCCTTTTGGTTTGTTGGTTGTTAGTTCATAATTGATTGAGCTTTTTTTGGAGTACAAGTGGGTGAGATGTTGAATATATTTAGCTTTTGAAGATGCTGTTCTCATGAATGAAGAAGATTGAAGCAAGGATAAGGATAGGGACAGGGATATTTCGAAACAATTATTTGGGAACTTAACCCTCGTAGTCAAAGTGGGGTCACGATTAAAGACGACAAAAGAATTTCTCATAATTAATTATTATTAAGTTCAAAGTAATTTAGATGATAAAATCCAAATACTATACGTAAAAGAGAGACAAATCAGAATTTGGACAGATTGTGTTTTACGGCCTTCACTCCAAAGTTAAATTGCTCTCATGTCATGTCATGTAGATTTTAGCCGTAATTATATACTGCGTGGGCTACATGCTTGTTTTTATATACCTAGTTGTTTTTCTTTTCAACGAGACAAATTACTTTTAGGTTTTTAATTCTACATTTTTCAACCTACGTTAATCACAATTCGGGTGAAGAGACTCGTGAGTCGTGTTGATCTTTATATATTTCGTCGTGTTCGAGATCGAAAATTGAAGTGTTTGGATATATAGAGAGAACTATCGCGGAAAGAGAATGGAGAGAAAAAAAAAATTAATTGCAAATAAATAACAATAGTAAAGTTAATATAATAAAGGATAAATGTTAGTTTTGTTATCAAGTGATTATTTAATCTTTATATTTTAAAAAATATTTTAAAATATTACTACTGTTAAATATGTGATATTTTCAACCTTAATTTTTCTTTACTGACACTATAATAATACCCTTGCTACGAAGCATTAATTAATTTATTCATAAAAAAATTAATTAATAAATTGACTGATAATTACCAATCTAAAAGATACCCTTGTGAAAATCTTTTTAATAATTATTTATACATGAATTAATACGAATCAACTGAAAGTTATGTTTAATATCCTACTGTTTTGCTAATAATTTACAATTAAAAAAAATTTAAATTACTAAATTCACTCAGAAAGTAAAATAATAATAATTATTTACTTTAATATTTATTTTAATTTTAATTTTAGTGTTAGTTTGATAAATCAACTTTTTTTTTCTTCTCATTATTGTCTTTTAAAATATTCTTATAAGGATATTATTGTAAAAGTAAAGAAAAATGAGGGTAGAGATATCACATATTTAATATTAAGGATGTCTTGATGTATTTTTTAAAATATAAGGATCAAACAGATAGTTAACTCAAAAAAATATATAAACTAAGCTAACATTTATCCTACTAAATTGGGTGTTATGTTTATTATTAATCATCCTTTTCAAGTATATATTATTTTTTTTTACCTCCCTTAGAAATTTTGTTCACGTTCCAAAGTGAAGAAAAGCTAACATGATCTTCACTTATAATGTTACGGTTCCAAGAAAGGAGTAAAAGCCCCAAGGTTCACAAGAATAACATCAAATCTCCAATTCAATGCAAAATCCTGCAAGATTTAAAAGAATTCAAACACAAAATCATACAAATCCCTCTTACAAGTAACGATGACATTGTTGACGAGTAAACAAAAGAATAACATCAAACTGAAACAAATGTACAAACTCTTAATATGTACGAGAGCAACATCAAACCTAATTTCAATTGGGTATCTCATTTACAACAATATTGTAAAAGTGAACCCAAAATTTTACATCAGTAAAACTCAAATCCGATCCAATTTATAAATCCCAAAGTTTTCCAAACATGACATTGAATCTCATATTCAATGTACAGATCCCAAGTATTAAGAGAATAAATCAACCGCTGGTCGTAACTTATAAATCTCATTTACAACAATATACAAATTTCCAGATTTTACAAGGATAAACACATTCACTGCCACCTTATGAATTATGAGTCATCAGAATTATATTTATTACACAGGGATTTCTAATTTCGCTAGATCTTTCTCAAGCAAAGATTAAATACAATCGGAAGCCTGTAAGTTGAAAGATGTAAGGACATCATTAAAATTTTAAAATAACATTATAATAAGTGCATAATCGGCTTCCTATACCTCCATAACCCTTTAAACACAATCGGAAGTTTTCACTTTGAGCCGATAAAAATTCACAAATATTTTTTGAATTTAAAATATAAAATAATTAAACCTATAAACTCTTGTATAAATTATTTTTGTATAAACTAATGTGACATAACATGGTTGGTTGAATAAAAATACTACACAGCTCAAATGAATTACTCTTATTATTTTATATTTTCACTTAACCAATGATATAATGCCACATTAGTTTGTAAAAAAATAATTTGTACAAGAATTTACAGCTATCATATTACTCTTTTAAGTCTTAATTAATGATACTACTACAAACTTTCATACAAATTAATGTGACATGACGTGATTACTTGAATAAAAACACTACATAATTCACATGATTTACCTTTATTCTTTTTATATTTTCACTCAACCAATGATATTGTGCTACATCAATTTATATAAAAATTAATTTATAACTATAGTATTACCAAAAAACAATAAGCAATAAGTATGCAGTGTTCAAACAACAATTACTGAAAGACTAGAATCCTTCCCGTAACGGACAAGGAGAGAAGCGCTAACAACCCCAACTAGAGTTATCACAGATTCTTACATAGTTAATTATCAAAAAGATCATCGTTCTTCTGTAATTATGCCAGAATTTAGGGATGGTCAAGCAAATTCCCATCCATTCTTTTCCAGTCATCTTGCACACATTATCAATTGATAACGAGTATTAATGTAAGATTAAGGGTTCAAAATCTTGAACCAACGCAAGAACACTAGACATTGATTAATGAACAATCTTTAAATCAAACAACCAATATAATACTTTGGCAGAAGCAACCAATATAATACATTACTGGTTTGATGTTGGTTAGGTGATAGTTTGCTAACGAAATTACGACTGAAAATGATTAACGAGGATGAATTCTATAGGAACAATAAAAAGTTTTTCATCTAAATAGAAACTTGCAAATACATAATTAATGACCAGTTTTTTTACAAAAAGAAAAAAGAAAAAAGAAAACATGTACATCAATACCCCAAAAAACCCAGTGTACTTTGCAACAAAAGAAGCAAAGGGCGGCACAGAAACATGAATCGAATCAGTCACTACACAGTTAGCAAAATGTATATAATGTGTTAGATTTATACAATTTACGCACTGATGCTATGCTACATGACCATTGCAGTATTCAGAACTGAAAAACTTATGTAATGATGACCAATTTATTACTTGCAACCAGCTGGAACTAAGGGCATGAAACAAGTACTTAGTAACCATGAGAAGATTAGGTAGAAACTTCTATAAACCTTTGGCTGGGTTTTAGCACTATGATCATCAAAGTGTGAGTTGCTCCATATTCTTAGCATTTCTGGACATTCCAAGGCCCGACCTTTTATCTTCCTGCTCTTCATATGGGTTTGCCCTATAACTTGAACTTGCCTCTTCATTATCTGAAGAACCCGGTCTCTCCGTAAGGAATTGTTCCCAAAATACATCATTTACTCGAACTGGGGCAGCTGCAGGTGCTGGATTGTTGTTTGGGGCCTCCTGAGGAGAAACTATAGAGGCATCCTCATGACCCAGATTCCTGTTACTAGGAAATGGTCTAGTATCAGATTCCTCATCATTAGAATTGTACCTCAATTCTGTAGTCTTGGCAATATCCTTGTTTGGCTGGGGCATCCTAGATGAATGAAGCCCTTTGTTGATTTGCAGAGGAGAAGATGCCAGAGTTAAATTCAAGTGGCAAGAAACATGGCCATCAACCTCTTCATTAGAAGTTGATCTCCGCTGCAAGGAATAAACTCTTGAGCTATCATTCGCTGGCACTTTTCTTGAGAAAGTTGAGTCCATTTTAAATGTAAAAGATGTCCCAGTATCTGAAAGTTCAAATGTTTCGGGCACATATAAATTGCCTTCTGTTCTTGTGTGCGCAACTTTTGGTTCAACCTCAGAAATTTTCTTCTGCGGACTTCCCCTATCTTCAGTGGAACTCTGTGTGCTATGTGAAACCAAATTAATATCAGAAACAGCTGGTGATAATTCTAACCTGAGCTTATTTGAGAAATCTTGGTGGAAAATATTCCCAGACTCAGGTCTGGAAGTAGAACAGCTATTGTTGTCCAAAAGACTACTTTCCACGATTGGCTTTGATTGATCAACTTGTGGTTTTCGTCGTTTCTTATTGTATGCTGAGATATCCATCGACTCAATTTTTCGGGCAAGATGATCAACAAAAATAGGATTCTGAACAGCCTTGTGCAAGAAGGTCAACAAATTCTCCTGCCTCTGCTCCATACTATCAATCCGCTGTCCTAGGTCTTCCAACTGAAGCTTTGCAGTTGACCGCTGCTGTTTTAATCTTACAATATTTGCCTCCAGTGCAGATTTCTCATGTGAAAGCCTCTCCATTTGTTCCTCAAATGTCGCTCTCTCAGGATCCACTGATGAACCCTGAGTCTGAGGCTGACTGTGGCTGTGAATAGGTTTCCTGCGGTGGATATTCTTAAGAAGATGCCTTTTATCCTTGACAAAATCGTCATTTGAAAATTCCCACTTCTCAGGATCAATTTTTCGGAATCCCTGTCATTGAATAACATCCACATTGGCACAGTTAAATCATACTTATCCTAATTGAAAACTCAAACTACATAATTGGAACCAACCTAATTTATCCACATTTGCCAACCAAGAAAGCAAAATGGATCCAGAAAATTCCCAAAGTAGAAAACAAAAGGATGACCTAGATATCATTACTATCCATGATGAAGTATGAGGAATAAATTTCACTTCATTAAATGAGAGGCCAGAAAATCCAGAATATTGACTAACAATTTAATTTTAATATCAAGAGACATGCACACATTCAGAAAATGGATCAATCTGAGTAAATTTGCAAGGTAAACAACTATACAGTATTTAAGAGAACAAAAATGGAGCTCCACAGAAAATAAAACAACAAAGTTCTTATTTTTAAATTTCAGTTAAACATTTTTTTCCCAAGTTCATGCAAAGTTACTTCTGGTGTCATTTTCAATCAATTTCAGGATCAAAAAGGGAGGTGAAAAAGGGCTGCTGGTGGAGCCACATTGCCACAAAGACGTACGGCTTATTAAATTCGTTGTAATCTTATGAGAAACCGAAATTATCTTTACTGTCTTTAATTTGTTGATCCTGTAAGAAAATTATGCACATGACAAAGTAGCGACTACAACAATAGTATGATAAATCTGCCTCCTGATTGGACTAACATAAATTCATCCAAGTTTTATTAATATTTTACTAAAATATCAAAACTTACCATAGATGATCCTGGATTGCCCAAATGATCCACAATCAGCAAGTAAAGTTGAAGTAAACAATACAAATTTGTAATAGAACATAATAACGTAAAAGAAATCCAATAAACCAACCTACGGAGAAACCAAATAAAACCAACTGTTAAAAGTCAGAGATTGTAGCCTAATTTTGTGTACATATATTTATTCTTTCCTTGCATAGTTTATTTTTCTTAATTTCCTATAACTTCCTTATATAGCCTGGTGAGAAAAGATTGCAAGTTCTATGAATTAGAAATATTTTCTCAATATTTTTTCTCATGGTATCAGAGCCCACGTTGGGGTTCCTGGGCATCTTTTTTGTCAACAAATTTTTTAGCCACCAATACCTTTTAGGGTTTTATCTTGTTCTGTGACTTTAAAATTCTGATTTAAAATGTCAGATGTGGGTGAATCCAGCTCTGGTGTCAACGTTAAACATGTTCAGGCCAATAGTTCTGTTGACAATCTGTCATTGCAGATTAAAACTCACAAATTGAATGGCCAAAACTTTCTGCAGTGGTCACAGTCCATGAAGTCTCACAGTTGTATGTGAAGGAAAAAGGTAAAATGGGCTCTCTTGATTGGTCAATAGACATACCAAGGCTGACGACCCTTTGTATAAAATCTGGGATGAACAGAACTCTATGGTAATGTAGTGGCTTCTTAATTCAATGGACCCTCACAGTAGTCAGTGTTTCTTTTCTTACCATCAGCACAAGATTTATGGGATGCAGTCACAGAGACATATACTGATATTGGAAATACTACACAGTTGTATGAACTTAAGTGTCATATTCATGAAACCAAACAAGGAAGTGACACTGTAACAGTATATTACGATATCATGAATAGCTTATGGCAAGAAATGGAATTGTACTATGATGGAGAATGGAAGTGTGGAGATGACAGTAAAAGATTTAAGAGGTTACAAGAGAAGGAGAGGGTGTTTGAGTTTTTGGATGGATTGAATCCAGATTTGGATGAAGTTAGGGGACGAGTACTAAGCAAACAACCTCTTCCTGCAATTAGGGAAGTCTATGCATATGTAAGAAGGGAAGAAAGTAGATGAAAGGTAATGATGAGCAGCCCTAATCCTGATAATTCTGCCTTGATTAATGTGCTACTGATTCAGCATTGGTAGGTGAATAAAAGAATATGAGCAAGAAGAAAGATGGCAAGAATAAACTTTGGTGTGATATATTGCCATAAGCCAAGAAATACCAAAGAGTTTTGCTGGGAGCTCCATGGAAGGCCACAAAACTTCGGGAAGGATAACAAGTCTTCTGGACAAAATTCAAAGGGTTTTCAAGCTGCAACTAATAACGCCAATGCAAACTCATGGAATCAAGGATCAAATCTGTTCACTAAGGACCAACTTAAGCAACTTGTCAGGTTCATGAGTCAAAACCTCTTCTTCTGACCTAGCCCAATCAGATAATTTTTTAAATGCTTTCAGTATCTCTTCAACTACTACTTGCCTTGGATCATTGATTGAGAGGCAACTGATCATATGATTACTTTGTCCAACTTATTCTCTACTTACATGCCTCTTTCTAGTAAAGAAAAGGCAAAAATTGCTGATGGGTCTCTTTCTTCAGTTGCAGGAAAAGATTCATTTCAGCTTCTAAAACAATGATCTTAAAATCAGTGTTGCACGTCCCTAATTTGTCTTGTAATCTTTTGTCTGTCAGTATGCTTACAAAAGACTTTAACTGTATGGCTAAATTTTCTCCTTCCAATTGTGAATTTCAGGACCTATGTATGGGGAAGAAGATTGCAGTGCTAAGGAGGTGGATGGACTTTATTATTTGGAAGCGGAGCCTGAAGCTTTGAGTAATCTATCCTCAGTTGACAAAATTGTTTCTCAAGTGCCTAGTGAGCATGACACTAGTTTGTTGCAAATCAGATTAGGAAATCTAAATTTTTCATATTTAAAGTTGTTGTTCCCAACATTATTTAAATGTGAAGTGTGTGAATTGCCCAAGCATCATTGTACACATTTTCCTGCCCAAACTTATAAAGTTTCACAACCCCTCTCCTTATACATAGTGATGTATGGGGTCCTCTCTGTGCCAATAATTTTGTAGCTAAGTGGTTTGTTGCTTTTATTGATGATCATACTCGGGCTTTTTGGGTGTATTTATTAAAAGAAAAATCTGAAGTTCCTAAAACTATTCAAATCTTCCATAAAGTGGTTCAAACCCAATTTCAAGCGAAAAATATGAGTGTGTCAAACTAACAATGGCAAAGAATTTTTTTCTTCTATCTCGGGAAACTATTTGAATGAGAATGGAATTGTTCATCAATCCTCTTGTGTTGATACTCCCCAACAAAATGGAGTCGCACAAAGAAAAAATATACATTTACTTGAAGTTGCTTGATCTTTGATGTTTACTATAGGGGTACCAAATTATTTGAGGGGTGAAGCGGTTTTAACTGCCTGTTATCTCATAAATAGATTCCCTAATAGTACTTTGAAGTTTAAAACCCCAATCAAACTTCTTCAGCAACTTTATCCCATGTCTCGGTTCTTTAGTTCGTTCTCCTAAATTGTTTGGTGTGTTGCTTTTGTTCATGATAAGAATCATCACAAAAGTAAGCTTGATCCTAGGTCCCTCAAGTTGTGTGTTTTTAGGTTATTCTCCTACACATAAGGGTACAAATGTTTTCATTCTCCAACTAGGAAATATTTTGTAACCATGGATGTGACTTTTTTTTTTTTTTTTGAAACTAAGACTTATTTTCTCCAAAACCTATCTTCAGGGGGAGGAATATAATATGGAAGATCAGTTTTGCAAATCCACACACTCAGATGAGAAATCTTTTAGAGATAAAATCACAAATTCAACTTCTCCTTTTGACAGTTTGCTCTCCACAAAATCTGCCACCTTCCAATAACAATCAGCAAGAGGAACAAGATTGCTCTTCCCCACAGAAACAACCTAACCCAAGTGATGACCAGCAAGTGTCTTCACAAATTCAACCATCCACCACACAAAAACTAGAGGATGCTCAAAAGCCAAAGGTGTATTCTCGACGAAATAAAACAGTTTGTACATCTCCCGACTGCCAGAATTCTGAATCAAACATAGAGTTGTTGGAAGACACAGGTATTGTTCAATCTGAGTCTAAATTACATTTAAACTCTCTTCCATCATTTCATTTGGATTTAGATTTGCCTATTGCTCATATAAAAAGTGCTGGAACATGCACTAAACATCCTATTTCTAAGTTTGTCTCTTATCATAGATTGTCACCATCATTTAAAGCTTTTGCTACTAATCTGTCTTCTGTAACTACTCCTAGAACAGTACAGGATGCTCTTGCAAATCCAAAGTGGAGAGAAGTGATTTGTGAAGAACTGAGAGCATTGTATAAAAATATAACTTGTGCTCTTGCAGACTTGCCTTCTGGAAAGAAAACCGTGGATTGTAAATGGGTATTCATGGTTAAGCATAAGGCTGATGGATCAATTGAGAAATTCAAGGCTAGACTGGTGGCTAAGGAATATACTCAGACATATGAAATTGATTGCCGAAAGACATTCGCCCCCTGTTGCAAAAATGAACTCTTTTCGGGTCCTATTGTCACTTGCTGCAAATTTAAAATGGCCATTACAACAGCTAAATGTGAAGAATGCATTTTTCCATGGAGATTCAGAAGAGGAGGTGTATATGAATCCATCACCAGGGTTTGAGAATATTTTGAAAAAGGAAAAGTTTGCAAGCTGAAAAAGTCTTTATATGGCCTCAAGCAATCACCTAGAGCCTAGTTTGACAGATTTGTGAGATTTATTCTCAAATGTGGATATTTACAAAGCCATAGTGATCAATTTATTCTCAAATGTGGATATTTACAAAGCCATAGTGATCATACCATGCTTCCCAAGCATGGTAAAGAAGATAAGCTCGCTATCCTTATCGTGTATGTGGATGATATTATCTTGACTGGAAATGACAGAGATGAAATTGAAAGACTTAAGAGGTTGTTAACCAAAGAGTTTGAAACTAAAGACCTAGGTTCTCTGAAATGTTTCCTCAGAATTGAAGTGGCCATGTCTCGGAAAGGGATATTTTTGTCACAAAGGAAATATATTTTGGATCTCTTGAAAGAAACTGGGATGTTAGGATGCAAACCTAGTGATGTTCCTATAGAATCCAATCATAGACTTAGGGTAAGTACTAAAAGTAGTTTGGTTAATAAGGAACAGTACCAAAGCTTAGTTGGAAAGCTAATCTATTTGTGTCATACTCGTCCAGACATTACATTTGCAGTACACATTGTGAGTCAATTTATGCATTCCCCAAATGTAGAGCACATGGAAGCTGTATTTAGGATACTGAAATATTTGATGGCATCTCCAGGAAAAGGCATTTTATTCTCTGAGAATAATCACCTAAGGTTTGAGGCATATACAGATGCGGATTGGATTGGATCCTTTGTTGATAGAAAGTCACTATCAGGTTATTGTACATTTGTTGGGGAAAATCTAGTTACTTGGAAAAGCAAGGAACAATCAGTGGTTCTAAGATCAAGTGCTGAAGCTGAGTTTAGAGCAATGGCATTGGGGATTTGTGAGCTTATGCAGCTGACAATGTGTCTAATGAGTTGAAGATGTGGAAAGCTGGATCAATGACTGTACTGTGATCATAAAGTTGCCATTAGCATTGCTCATAATGCAGTCCAACATGATAGGACAAAACATATTGAGATTGCTAGGCACTTCTATCAAAGAGAAGCTGCAGAGAGGTCTGATATGCATTCCATATGTTACTACTCAAAAGCAAGTAGCTGATATTCTCACCAAGGGATTATCAAAACAAGTCTTTCAATCACTGAATTCCAAGCTGGGAACAATAGATATCTTCGAGCCAGCTTGAGGAGTGTTGAAAGTCAGAGATTGTAGCCTAATCTTGTGTACATATATTTATTCTTTCCTTGAATAGTTTATTTTTCTTAACTTCCTACAACTTCCTTATATAGCCTAGTTAGAGTAGTATATAATGTAAAGATTGCAACTTCTATGAATTCGAAACTTCTATGAATTAGAAATATTTTCCCAATATTTTTTCTCACCACCCTAAGGAGTCATGTTCTGGTGGAAACAAGGAGTCATAGAGGAGTTTCTGAAATCAAAATAAATGGATGGCCTGAAAGAACTGTTTTCAATATTATGTAGATCACAGACATCAATACATGTCTTGACTCTTGAGCATGAGTGTGGACTACACATGGATCCAGCTCCAGAGTCTGAAATAACTATACAGTGAACTACGGTTACTGGTGCAGAATACATACAGCGGGACACAACAGCAGGCAGAGCTAAATGTGATAAAAATGCCTCTCAAGAAAGGCTTTATTATGGTTTGATTAGGACTAATAGTTCCTAAGATGTGACTGAAACCACGTCCAAAAGTCCAATGTAAGAGTTACAATAATCTGTAAACTCAGGCTATAGTACATTGCTTCTACATAATGCAACATAGTGTTATTGTTATAAAAGTATTCTCTAAATATCATAACTAACTTTTAAAATGCAGCAACAGCTCACTACCAGCAGGTAAAGCCATAAAGGTGCATACAAATGCTTATGTTTAATAACTAAATGTGGAAAGTTTGGAGATAGGACCACAAACTTATATTGACAAACCAATGCTTCGTTATGTAAAGGAAATAAAGAAAGAAGCCATCACAAGCTTAGCGTTTGTCTTTCTAATAGGATCAGAAGCATTAGTTTAAGAAGTCATTCTTCAGCTCAAATGTTGTTGCCATATTTTGAAGAGGCAATGGTACCCTAGTAGAAACGTAACAAAACTTGGATTGGAAATAAATTGTTTGTATGTAGTGAATAATATACCATGGAAAATTCACATGCACCAGCTCATAGACGAACAAGAAGGATAATATATTTTATTTTGTCTAACTTTCAACAAGAGGGAAAAAAAAAATTAAAAGGTCTTACTTTTACATACCTTTTTCCAATCATAAATCCAGTGTAAGATTATTAAATTATATAAAAATGCTTCTATTGAATTTTGTGACACAAGAAAACAAGATTTTCCGGGATCACTTTAATGAAACAAACTTTCCGAGGCTTCTATTAAGCACAGAGTTGACCAAACAACATATGCAAACCATGTGGTAGATTATTAACATCTACAGCCACATGGATATATGTGGGATGCTGACCTCCAACATGCTTAAAGGAGGCCAAATGAGCTAGTCACCACTACTCATCAACCAAGTCATAAAATTAATTATTTGTAATTTTTATCCGACTTCAGCCACAGAAACCATAACTGATTGCCAGACTATGTAAGTTGCCTAAGATCTAAGGACTTAACTTCAAATTTTTGAAACTATCATCTAATTGAACCCCCAAAAAAAAAAAGAGAAAAGAGCCAGTTCAACGTTACAGCTGTCCATACAATGTACATTGCAATACAGTTATTTCCCAATTAAAGGAATCTACATGAAATTTAGGACCTGTTGCGTGGTGTGCATGCTTATGGGAATATACATATCTATCATCCAATGTAACTGAAACAAATTATCACATTTCATAGTACAAAACAAACTTATTGTAACTTTTTCATCAGCAAGGTCTTATAAGAAATGTTCCTCCTACACAAAGACTAAGGTGGAACCTAAAACACCCATCTTCATCATTGAAGATCTGAAAACTTACCACATAACCAAAAGGAATACAAATTCGAGAAAGGACACAAATACACCAAGTGAAATAAAGAGTATGAACGGACAAATTCTGTTAAAACTACATATGACACGATGTTTTAGCAGTCATCACCACACACCCCAACCTTAGCAGCTCCAAGCAAATTTTCACAAACTCATACTGCATTATCATGGTTCCATAGAAATGACTTGTTGATAATAATTTGCACCTATCAGATCATACATTTAGCTACTAAATAAACAATTATTTCTGATTGCAAATTATAATTTAAGAGCCTTTTAAAGCGTTGACCAACTTTTTTTTTTCCCCATGTAAATTCATAACAATTGCAGCAATTTATGCACAGAGTTATGAAATTATCAAATAGCTTGGTATAAGTAATATGATAGAATCATAACGAAACAAAAGAAAAAAAAACAAAATTAAATAAAAAAATTGAAACTGATATTGAAACTGAAACAAATAAATAAATTGAAATTGAACTCACATAGGTATTGAGCTGTCGAATGAAGCTAGAGAAATTGTTATGCTTGAAATAAGTTGGAAGCAGAAGACGAGCGAATTCAGGTGGGTTCCACACAACAAAACTGTTTTTGTTGTCGCTCCAAGATACGATCTCGTCCGTTGATGAATCGTCAACCATGTCGTAAGTCTTTATCAGAAACGGCGCCGGCCCTCCTCCTACTCCGCCGCCGCCACCTGACGCCGCCGATGTCTCCATTCTCGTTGATTTTTCGCGTCAATTGGCGTCCGAGAGACAAGAGAGAAGAAAATCTCTTCGGTTCGAGTTGAATTTTCAATCGCATAGTCGAGTAATTTCCATTGCCACGTCATCTTGAGGTTTTCGGAAGAAAAAATAAAATAAGTTGCCGTAAAATGTACAAACTGGTTGTTTGTTTAAAATTAAATACAGAATAATTTCACATACCTCCCCTCAGGTTTTGACAAACTCAACATAATTCAGAAGTTACATAAAATTTTGAAAACGCGTGATCATTATCTAACCTACCATTAGCAAACGAAGGGATCTATGGATTGAGATTTAGATCATATTCTGTTGTTGGTATAGGGGTATAAAATTAGGTTTGATGATGAACCTTAGCTTGGTGAAAATAGAGCCATGAACTTAGGGGTGGAATTAAGAAAATTGACTATAAGGGACAACGAGATAACTCATTTTTTGTAAGATTTATTATATATCATTCAAAGGAAAAAATAAAATTTTGAGCGGAAATTATATAACTCATTTTAATATTTATTATTTTATTTGTTGTATTTTAAAAAAATTAATCAAAAATAAATTTCTAAAAAAAAAAACAATAGGGTTAATTATCTATTTACCCATGCAAGTAGGTATGTCTTCAATAAATGAGAAAAAATTTATATAAGATAAGCCTACCACATGATTCACCATGCTAAGATCATCCAACCAATCTCTACCACATGAAAGGGAGAGATAATTTTTTTAATTTAAAGTGATAGGTTTATGCGTCAAAGGTTCGTTGGATGGTACTTATCATATCCATACGGTCATGTGATAAAACCGTCTTACATAAGTTTTTTTCTTCATAAAAATGTGAGTTGTATCTATTATACCACTTAGTCTATTAATAGAAATGCATCCCACTTAAAAGAATTAAATATAAAAATTGTATTATTTTAAAAAATTCACATTTAGAAGAAATTTACACAATCAATTAGCTACATTATAATTATCTAATTTATTTTTTTAATTTAAAACAACTTACGACATTTGATATTAAATTGCAAAACAGTAAGAAAAATTAACTATTTAAGGTAAAAGTATGAAAATACCCACAAAATTATTTAAAAATTAATAAAGTTTTTAACAAAATTTAAATATTTGTAAATGATTTATTACACTAATTATTAGTATAATTATAAAGTTTCAATTAAATTAAAGAAAATCTCCTTGAAATGTAATATCTTATGAAATATATCTGGATTCCAAATTTTTGACTGATGGAGATTTTAAAAATTATTAGGTTTCTTTTAAAAATATTAGATTATAAAGCCACGGATTAAGGATTTTAGTTTTATGGCGGTCAAAATGAAAAAATACGAACTTGACTAGGTTATAACACAAAATTTATAAAATTGAAGAGCCAACAAGACCAAGTGGCGTTATAATAGACAAATAGTAAATGTAGTAGCCTAAACAAAATTGTCTAAACAATGGGAGGCCAAATGTAAAATTTACACGAATGGGCAAATTTTTAATCCATCTTAATCATTCCCAGAACTTTTTTTTCTTTCTTGAGCTGGCGGTGTCTCGGGCCGCCTAGAGATACCAATAGCTTCGCCTCTGATTATTTAGGTAACATCTAAATTATTATGAAATAATAGCACATGTTCTTTTTGAGAAATTTAACCATTATATTTTATGAGGTAAAATAGTTAAATTAAACTTATATTATAGTAATTTTAAAGATAAAAGATAATCATGATTTAAAAGCAAAGAAATTAATGAAAATGTAATTGACTAATTGCTTAAACTTCTTCTTTATTTAAATTTGTTACAAATAATATGGATTCCTTGTAATCGTTTTTGCAAAGTAGGGTTTGATTGCATAAATTGTAATCAACTCGTAAAAATAATTTGCACATTGCTTGTATGTTTGAAAAGTCATCACAATAGTCAACAAGTCAATATTATAATTTTTTTAATATATAAGTATTTGCACTTGTTTTTTTAAATTACATGAGATCAATGTTCAGATTACAACTCATATTTAATAATATTAGTATATTGATATTTACAATCAGACAATTATGAGACTAATTTACAAATCTTATATAGTACAACCCAGATTTTAACCTTCTCTAATATTCGAGAGACGTCCACTACACTCACATTTTAAAAGGGAGATCTTTCATTTCAAATTAAAAAAATCAACCCCATCTTTCAAATTAAAAAATAAATTTTAATTAACTTTCACTCAAATTAATACATTGTGAGGACTCGAACCCAAGATCTCACAATTGTAAGGCTTGGGTTCTAACCACTAGGCTAAGGCCTAGTGGCTGTATTTGCACTTTTTTTAAGTATACTGCTCCCCACTCCACACCAAACGTATCCTTTTAAACCCATAGCATTTTGTTTCTTTATTCCAAAGAATGAGACCAACCCATTGAACTACATTGACAAGAAACCAACCATATTGAAATTGAAGTAAGATTGTTTTTGCTATAATTATGTTTTCATCTACTAGACTATAAGCTCAATAGCAATTATTTTTAACCACAACTCAGCTATAAAAGAAAATTTTATTCAAGACCATAGCAATGTATTTGCTAAGCGCCAGCATAAGCATACCTTAAAATTGTCAAGTATGGTAAAACTTTAAAAGCTAAAATGATAAATTTTGATAGTGTCGGAATGAAAATTATACGGTACTTTAGAATGTTTTCTGTGTGTGAAAAATCTTATTAACAACATTTTGAAAGGAGATTTCGAATTTTTTAGGATGCTGAACCTAAAACTTATTGACTTATCCACCAAAAAAAAAAAAATCCAAAAATGTTACTTTCTATCTATGTTGATCTTTTAAACACAAGATTTTCTTTCTTTCAAATGAAATATAAATAGAAGCAAATAAAAAAACAAAAACACAAGAATTTCTCTCTATATGTGTCTTTTATTAATGAAAAAAATATATGTAGATACACGACACAAAGTTTGTTTAACATACAAGAAACGTATTTGGAATTTAACTCAATATAATTTAAAATTTTCTTAAGGTAATGGCTCAGAGCACTGCTTCCCCACATCCACCCACCTCACCTCGTCCTTCCCCTTGCAAACAAATAAATCAAGAATATGTGCAAAAGAGCACCTTCCCAGTATGCTTGCAGTTGCGGGAGGGGAAAAAAAGGACAAAAATAAACGAATGTCATATATATATAGATATAGATATAGATATATGTAGTTATAAATATATAAGTTTGACAACAATAGTGCACAACAATTCAATGAATTAGGTTTCTTCTACATTTTCTTTTTGGTGTTCACGACAATTACTAAAATATATTCGTATCGCTAGAAAAGCCAAAGGGTCAACCGGTCTGATTTTACTACAATTACTTAAAATGCGTTTGGATAACATTAGGGACGACTCAACTAATTTTGGGGCCTTAGGTGAATTGTTTTAATTAGGTCTTTTAAAATTTGAGGCTAAATATATGTATTAGTTTTACTAAAAAGTTATTTATTTAAAATCAAATTTTCTACCTTTCTTAGGTGCACAATTATTGATCAATTTTTTATATTCTAATTTCGGTAATATATTTTTCTCAATATAGCTAAATCATTTAACTTTTCTTTCGACTTAGTTGATCTTAAATAAGTTTTATCAATTTTGATTTTAAAAAATTTCGTCAATTACTAATTCTTCAATTTAATTCACATCATTTTTACTACTTTTGCAAAATTTATCAAGAGCTCTTTTTTGAGATCGAACTAACTTTTTTATTCTTCTCTTTTTTTTCCCAAGATTTTTGTATCTTGATGCACATTTTCTATTAGACATTTTTTCTTTTCTAGTGAAAGAAGAGTAAACAAGCAAACAATTATGCTAGATAATTAAAAGAAACAACTATAATATTTAAAAAAGAAACAACGATAATTGAATAACACAACTAATTAAGAAGAAAATAGGAAGAAAAAACTTGGATATTTGAAATTTAACTTTGATGGATTGAAATTTTAAACAACAATGATCAATGTAAATAGCTGATTTTTTTTCTTGAGCAAAAATTAAAGAAAGTTTTTTTTCCCTTATGCATCAAAGCATTGAATGTGTCCTGCCTTTTTCTTTTAATTGATAAAAATAATCATAGATAACAAATTAACAAATATGTGACTTTTATAGAGCTTTAAATGAAAGAACATTAAATAGAAATTTTTTTCTTGGGGACGAACACCGAATACTTTGTATGATTCTTCGGTAAGTGCCATTTATATTGTGTATAAGCACTGCCCGGATGGAAAAAAACAGGAATGCAACCAGCCAAAATAGAATCAAATGTTGATCTTCGAGTGGGCACATCCCCTGGAGGCTGTAAAGTGTAAACAGAACACTGAGCTCTCAAAAGCCTTCATCACGGTAACAGGATTATAGCAATTGGTTGTTTTGTCACTACAATCTACCAATTGACATGAGCTTGAGTCTTTGCATTGGCCAATTATACTGCCCCCGCTTGAACCTCCATATCCATAATTTCTTGGAGCAACGACAAAGCAGAAGAGATATTCCCTCCTCTGTCTTCTCATCCTTCCTTGCCATTCTGAGACTTCGGTTTGTTCTGAAGGATGAAAGTACGTTGGATATGGTATTGCCACGTCATTGCTCCTGGAGCCTGAATCGACTGACAGCATCGTCATGTTCTGAGATTCAGGCAATAACCGGAACATGCTACCCCATTTACCGTTTGATTGCCTCCTGAAATCGAAAGAAGGTCTCCCAGAAACTAAGAAATGATCCAGACCCCGCATTTTTTCCCATTCAGGTTCTTGCGAAAGCCACTTGATCAAGTTTTTGCCTGACGAATCTCTCACTGATGGCTTAAAACCCCAGAGATGACGCCGGAGATGTAGACCAGCGTAGAATGGTACATATATTGCTGATGCAAGCGAGGAATCACTCGTTAATCACTCATAGTTTTTCATTCTGTTATGGAAAATGACTTCTAAAAAAAATTGCTTTGTGTTAAACCAACTTGTACTGTTTGATAAAACCCCATTGGAATTTTCAATTCGTGGACCAAAACCTCAGTTCAAAGTGCACATACACATATAAAACTTATCAGTCTTTCTGGTAATCAAATGACAATTCTCGAGCACGTCTTTATTGATTTGCTTGGGCAGATCATGAATGTAAATATATCGACCTAAGCACGTATTAACATGTTTGCTATTTACTTTAATGTCGTTAATCTTAGTGCTACCAATAATTGATGAATAACCAGTACGCAACAACAAGAGTCACATCATAGTATCGAAAAAAATAAAAGGGATATTATTATTTTCCCACCAAAGTAATTCTGACACATCATGTCATTACCACGATTTGGTAAAAATATCAATGTTTAAACTGTTAGTATTTTCCCACTATTCCGTTAAAACTCAGTTAATATTTAACGGAAAATGCATAAAAAGTCAATTTTATCCTCGGAGAATAAAAGACGATTTTACCCTTTAAAAAGAAAAAAAAAACAAAAGACGGTTTAATTACAAAATTACCCACACAAAGTAGCCGTTACATTCAAATAACGGCTACTTTTGTGCTTATAAAAGTTGGCAACCCAGCAATTTCAACACCACTACACCAGCAACCTCATTTGAGCACTAACAACCCCCTAGTTGAAAAAGAAAGAAAATGGCAACCTAGCAACTCAAATTTTAACGCACAACTGCAAGCCACTGTAAACAGTAAACATTTCAATACCACTACACCAGCAAGCCCAAGCCATTTTTAAACACTAGCAAGCTCATTTCAATACTAGCAATCAAGCTATTTCAACAGTGGCAACCACCCCATTTCAAAAAGTTAGAAAATGACATGCCCAGCTCAAAGATACCAAAACCAAACATACTTTATCATTTAAAGACAGCAACAATAAGACACTGTTGTTAAAATAAATATTTATTTAATATTGATTTTGATGATAACAAACTTGATTAAGATTGTTTTAAAGGCTCAAAATTATTTTTCATATATTTTCACAATATAAAAGCTTTATATTCAATGAAAAGTGATTTTATGATATTAGTTATTTTCATGGTAATGATTTAAATTGAAAAGTTTTTGAGAATTTTGAAATTGGCAAATATTGCTTAAAATTCTAGAAATGGACCTATTTGACAAGTTTTATAAAATTTTAGGTTACAGTATAATTTTATGAAGTTTTGGGGTCAAACTATAATTTTACAAAATAGTTCACTGTAGCAGTCGCTGTAGAAAACGGCCATCCGACATCTAGATATCAGTTATCCGACATTGAACAGAATTGAAAGATTAGCCTCTGGACACTAACGGCGATCCGACATTTGGATAACGGCGATCAGACAATTTGAAAATTTAGCCCAACGGTCATATTGACCAGTCAAATGACGATCTGACACTGAGTTAACAGCGATCTAACAGTGAGCAAAAAGTGAATAATGGCTAGTTTTCGGCTTCAATAATAAATAAACTCATTCAAATTCAAACAAGAGTTTATCACAACACTATCATTGAGCTTACAATCGAAAATACAACCTTCATAGAGCTTTAAACACATTCTTGTTTCATTTATTCACATATTGGGCATTGATTTGTAATCTTAAGTATTGCGTGAGTGAAGAACAAATTCATAATCTTTGTTTTGAGTGATAGTAAGTGTTGGGATACACTTGAATTAAGAGATTGGGGATAATCTCTTGTTGTAAGGGTTTATTGACACCTTGGAAGTCAAGTGTAAGCATTTGAAGCCTTAGAGGCTTGCTTAGTGAAATCCTCAAGCCCGAAAAGCTTGGAGGCGCGGGCATAGGTGAGGTTGGCCGGACCACGTAAAAATCCCTGTGTTTGAATCTCTCTTCCCTTATCTTTTTATATTGTGATTGATTTATTTGTTATTGCTTTAAATTTGTTTTAGATTTGCATTGAGTTTTGCTTTAGAATTGAATAATTTTTAGAATCCCAATTCACTCCCCCTCTTAGGTTGTGTTACAGAATATAATTTACAGAATATAATTAGTTGTATGTAGATGTCTTATTAGCTTAATTATAGGGATTCTAATTAGCATAGTTTCCTAAGATAGCTTCATAGTTTTTGTATATATATGCCTCAGTATTTCAATGAAAATGATGGAATATACTATTCTTTTCCATCTCAAATAACATGGTATCAGAGCATTAAGGTTGCAAAATTGAGGTTTTGTTTTGGGTCTCTTGCATAAACACAAATTAGGGTTTAGTGTCTTTTAGGGTTCCATTTTAGTAACCCTATTAGGAGTGGCCAATTGTTCTCACCACCTGGCCAGAAAGGAAGCCCAGTCACCGACCGGCTGTTTCCTGAATTTCGGTGCTCAGAAGCCCGCTCGTGAGCCCTACGCGCCACCACGTTTGTCTGCTGTTCTTCTCCAGTTGTTCCTGTCTACTTTTCTGATGGTTCTGTGTGTCGATTGTGTTAGTATGGCCTATGTGCTTCACTGATTTTTGTTCGTTAAGAAGTTATGGCTGAGAAGAAATCTATGGTTGTGTCGGATATGGTGCCTGTGATGTCTAAGATCATGGACCATAAGCTAAATAGCTTAAATTATTTGGATTGGAGCAAAATCGTTTGACTTTATCTTCGGAGTATTGACAAAGATACTCACTTGACTGACGATCCTCCTAAGGATGATTCAAGGAAGACGTGGCTTAGAGAGGATGCTCGCTTATTCCTGTAGATTCAGAATTCTATTGATAGCGAGGTTATTGGCTTGATCAATCACTGTGAATTTGTCAAAGAGTTGATGGATTATTTGGATTTTTTGTATTCTGGTAAAGGGAACCTTTCTCGCATGTATGAGGTGTGCAAAGCATTTTACCGTGGGAAAAACAAGATCAGTCCTTTACGAATTATTTTATGGCATTTAAGAAGACTTATGAGGAGCTTAATATGTTACTGCCTTTTAGCCTTGATGTGAAGATTTAGCAATGCCAACGAGAGCAAATGGTTATCATGAGTTTCCTTGCTGGCCTTTCCTCTGACTTTGAAGTGTATTTTCCTTAGTTATTCCCGTCTTCAGAAAGGTTGTAGATGTTATTGCCCTAGTCTTAACAAA
Source organism: Atalantia buxifolia (assembly GCA_030444775.1). NCBI lineage: Eukaryota > Viridiplantae > Streptophyta > Magnoliopsida > Sapindales > Rutaceae > Atalantia > Atalantia buxifolia. The sequence continues at coordinate 15,008,567 of CM059839.1, forward strand.
TATCTTGTTTCAATTGATGTTACTTTCATGGAAAACACATCTTATTTTTTGTCTTCTCCTCTTCCCGCTCGTTAGGGGGAGGATGATGATTTATTAATCTATTCCATCACATCATCCGAACCTGTATCGGCATCAACTCCTATTAAGCCTCCTATTAAGCCTCCTATTATTCAAGTCTACTCCAGGCGTAAACCTCCAGATTCATGTCCTGCATCTACTTCTTCGCCATCAGATCTAGTCCCGAGCGATGATCTTCCTATTGCGTTACGCAAAGGTAAATGCCAATGTACTTATCCTATTTCCTCTTTTGCTTCTTCTAACTACTTGTCATCTTCCTCTTGTTCTTTTATTGCATCCCTTGATTCTATCTCTATTCCTAAAACTGTTCATGAAGCCATATCTCATCATGGTTGGCATAATGCAATGATGGAGGAAATGAATGCTTTAGACAACAATGGTACTTGGAACTTGGTCGATTTGCTTTTAGGGAAACGGGCTATAGGATACAAGTGAATGTTCACAGTTAAGGTAAATCTGGATAGGTCAGTTGCTTGATTAAAGGCCCGTCTTGCTGCTAAGGGATATGCTCAAACCTATGGAGTGGACTCTTCTGACACATTTTCTCCTGTTGCTAAATTGACATCTGTTCGGTTGTTTATTTCTATGGCAGCTACTTATCATTGGCCTTTGCATCAACTAGATATCAAGAATGCTTTTTTTTCATGGTGATCTTCAGGAGGAGGTGTATATGGAGCAACCTCCTGGTTTTGTTGCTCAGGGGGAGTCTGGGCGAGTTTGTCATCTTCGAAAATCTCTATATGGTTTGAAACAGAGCCCTCGTGCTTGGTTCGGAAAATTTAGTCAGGCTGTTGAAAAGTTTGGTATGATAAAAAGCAAGTCTGACCATTCTGTATTCTACAAACAATCGGAAGCTGGTATCATTCTTTTAGTGGTGTACGTGGATGGCATTGTCATTACTGGAAGTGATACTACATGAATCTCATCTTTTAATTCTTTCTTACAAACTCATTTTCACACGAAGGACTTAGGGATGCTAAAATATTTCTTGGGTATTGAAGTTATGAGGAGTAAAAAGGTATCTTTTTATCTCAAAGAAAGTATGTCCTAGACTTATTAACTGAGGCAGGAAAATTGGGGGCAAAGCCTTGTAGTGCTCCAATGACTCCAAACATGCACCTTATAGGAGATTGAGAACTAATATAAGATCCTGAGAAATATAGAAGGTTGGTTGGAAAGCTGAATTATCTTATAGTAACTCGTCCAGATATTGTATATTCTGTCAGTGTTGTTAGTCAGTTTATGTCATCCCCAACAGTTCACTATTGGGCAGCATTAGAACAGATTTTGTGTTACTTGAAAGGAGCACCCGAATGTGGTATATTGTATGTAAATCATGGGCACACTCATATTGAATGTTTTTCAGATGCAGATTGGGCAGGTTCCAAAGTGGATAGAAGATCCACATCAGGTTATTGTGTTTTTGTTGGAGGAAATTTGGTTTCATGGAAGAGTAAGAAGTAGAACGTTGTGTCAAGATCGAGTGTAGAGTCAGAATATAGAGCTATGGCACAGTCTGTGTGTGAGATAATGTGGATATATAAGCTCTTAACTGAAATAGGTCTTAAAAAGTTAGTACCAGCAAAATTGTCGTGTGATAACCAAACTGCCATTCATATTGCATTTAATCCTGTATTCCATGAGCGAACTAAGCACTTTGAAATTGATTGTCATTTTGTTCGTGAGAAAATTCAGCAAGGTTTGATTTCTACTGGGTATGTGAAGACTGGAGATCAATTAGGGGATATCTTCACGAAAGCTCTAGATGGGGTTCGAGTTGATTATCTTTGTAACAAGTTGGGCATGATTAACATCAATGCTCCAACTTGAGGGGGAGTGTTACAGAATATAATTTACAGAATATAATTAGTTGTATATAGCTGTCTTATTAGCTTAATTATAGGGATTCTAATTAGTATAGTTTCCTAAGATAGCTTCCTAGTTTTTATATATATATGCCTCAGTATTTCAATGAAAATGATGGAATATACAATTCTTTTCCATCTCAAATAACAGGTTGCATAATTAGAATTTCAACCGTAAACACTACATTTCATCAAAGCTAAAAAAATCCAGCTCTTCTCAATCTTCATTCAAAACCAAACATATTTTCAACCTTCATACACATAAATTCAAACAAAACAATGGCCTCCAGTAGTAACTTAAGTGTTAATACCAGGGTTCAAGCTAAGAAACATGTTGAAGTTACTTGCTACCTTAAATACTACAATTGTGGAGTGCAGTCATGTGTGATGGTATCTACTACCTCAGAAAATCCTAATAAGTTGTTCTGGATATGAGTATTTAAAAAGTGTAATTTTTGGCAATGGGCAGCCAAAGAAGATATAGAAATGCGTAACACTACATCCGGTCACGGCATGAACCTAAATGAAGATGTGATGAAGATGAATGAATGGCTATAATGCATTGAAGCGAAGCTAAAATTGGTCATAGTTTTTATTTGTGGCCTTGTGATAGGCTTATTTATGAGGAAGTAATGTAACAAACATGAAAAAATATTGCAGCAATCAATCATTGTGGTTGAAGATGTAATGAAGCATTATAGTTTAAGATGTAATAAAAATCGAAAGTAATCAAAACAGTTTGTGCATTCAAAATACATAATATAACAGCAGTGAATACAGTAAAAAACAGTTTGTGGATTCCAAAAACATAATAGCAACTTAATGCATTACTATAAAGTTTGTGCATCAAAATACATAACAACACCCTAATGCTAATATTTCACAAAGTATCTAATATCTGTGAAGCTTGTGAGCCTTGGGTTGGATTCAAGGAAACATTATCAGCTTCATATTGGCCTGTACAAAATTTTTTTTACCTTATTATCTAAGACAACAATAGCTATTTGCAGACATCAAACATTAATTTGAAACAGTAACAATACCTCTTGTACCTCTACTTGTCATTCCTCTATTACCTCCTCTTACTCCATCACCTCTTGTACCTTTACTACCCCTTCGGTCTCTATTCCCTCCTATTCCTCTATTACCAGTACCTCATCTTCCTCTATGAGCAATAAAGCTCTCTTGTGAACTATCTACAGCCTATTTAAATTGAAATATATAAATAATCGAATCATCAATATTTACAACAAACTAAAAATTATTCAATGAATAACAATAAACGAATTACCATTTTCTTTGTCCTCTTCGAAGTACTTGCTGCATTAGAACTTTCTCCCGGCCCACTAACTCCCTATTTAAAATTACATAGATAACAATAAAAAATTAAGTTCAATACATGTAAAAGCAATTAAAGCAAACACTGTAAATATACTGTTACTTGATTCTGGGCTCTTAATTCTCTTGCTATCGATGGCCTTAATGCACATTTCCTGACATTGTGATTCATCCCACCACAAAAGGAACAACAGATATAAAATGATCTTTTTTTTCAATGGCTCAGTGGCTGCCCTTTTCCTTGACTTTTTTGGTCTTCCAATCTTCTTGGTAATCTCAGGTGGAGCGAGCTTGTGCCGATCACAAGGGTCCCATGTAACCTTGTCAGGAATTGGCTTGAACATCACTGCATATGTGTTTAAGTACGCCTCTTTGGTGAAGTATTTTGGTAGATATTCTTGCTGCCGTGTGTTTTGCATGACTAATTGTAGCCATGGCATGAGTACAGGGAATCCCAGCTAGGTCCCAATAACCACAATCATAGGACCTGCTCATGAGATTGACAATGAACCTCCTTGCTGGATAATAACCATTGTCTTTAACCTAAAAAAATTGGAATAATGATCAAAAGAAGCACATTCCGGTTCAGGAAAAAAATAATTATAAGGAAAATGAGTTAGAATTATACTTGAAAGTGAAGATCCCTAGAAGCCATTACATTCATCTTGCTTCCAACTTCATATGTAGCATCCTATTCTTTTTTCACTTTAGGTGGGATATTGGTCCAAGATTGTGCTTCTTTTTTTCCTTTCTGTGAAGAGTGTCATAAACATGCATCTAATTTCTTTAAGCATAGTCAAGCAAGTCTTCTCTCTGTGGGGTAATATCTAACTATTGAAACACTCTGAAGTGTTGTTAGTTGTATAGTCAACTTTGCAATTCTTGTCATACTCATGTCTTGACCAAGTAAACCCAGCAAGCTCAGTCTCCAGCCACTACCATGCCTCTAACTTCTCTTTTTTAAGCTTTTCCATTGCAATCGTGTAATCATACTTGTTAGTGCTGCTGACAGCTCTCTAAAACAGATTTCTCAAGCTAACACCAGGATGTTCTTTACAAAAGTTAGCATATACGTGTCTAGCACATGGTATGTGATATGCAAGAGGCCGTGTTACCTCAATGGCCCCCAACAAACCCTTTTGTCTATCTGTGTAAAATGTAATATGTTCTAATCCATTATCAAAATACAAATGCAGAATTTCTAAAAACCATGTCCAAGTTTCAGTATTTTCTATCTCACACACTGTTAATGCTAATGGGACCATTCCATTATTAGCATCCATACCTATAGCGGCTAATAGAACTCCACTATATTTTGATTTCAAGTGACACCTGTCCAACTTGATATATGGCTTACAGCCATTGCTAAGGGCATTTTTTTGAGCTGGAAATGCCATAAAGAATCTCTGAAAAAGCACTTTCTCAAGCCTAGTTACAACGTCACAAATCACTTTACAAATTGCACCAGGATCATACTTGTGAATTATTGCAGCATATTGAAACCAATCTTTGTATCCCCTCGCATGATCTCTATTAATGTCTCTTCTTGCCGTCTCTCTAGCCCTATATAGTTTTAAATTCCATATCCGCACACCATAAGTCTCCTGCATAAACTGGTGAAGAACATAAATCTTCACATGAGGATCTACAACAACTTTGCTCTTAATTTTCTCTACTATCCATTTTTAATTAATGCTGGTGAAAACCCAGTTTTGACCTTCCAGTGATAAAATGATATTTGTCTACATTCATGCTTCTTCTACAACTCTTTGATTGCAAATCCACCTTTACCCCTTATTTTACCTCTCATCACATACCATGGACAATCATCAATCTTGCATTTCCCGTAAAATCTCGCAGGCTCATTGTACACCTTTGTAATTTCAAAGCGTTTATCAACCATCACTTCACCTAACATATATCTAAAATGCTCAACATCATCAAATACATTTCCTAACCTCAGCCTATGCTTACCATTACGCCCTGGCTTATATGCATGCATTTCAATATAATCTTTTAGCTGAGTGGTACCCAAATCATAATCTGAATCTGATGTGTCTGCTAACAGTTCAGGATCTACTTTAGTTGTTTCATCATCAGAACTAGAACCCCTTGCATTGTCCATAATATATGCACCATTAGTTATATTTTGGTCATTGTTTATTTTCTATTATGTTTTCAAATTTATAATTTATAAAATTCTATTTTTGTTACTATTAATTGTATTTTTTCGTCGTCATCATCAGTCTCATCTATACAACTCCCATAAGTAGAATATACTACATCATCATCATCAATTTCATGCCCCTCACTCTCATTCAGCTCTGTTGATGGCCCCTGTATGCCTCCAGTCCTAGGTGGTGGTTCATTTCCACCGTCATTCACCCATGTAATTTGCTTTGCAGATAGTTGCACTCTAAAGTTATGTAGCATCACTTGTAACACCCCACCAAGTGGTAAATCAGGACGTAGGGTTGGCAAAACTGTGACTTCAAACACTGCCACTTCTATTGAATCATGTGCAGCAAACTGAACCCGCAAGGCTGCCTTAGAATCTATAATAACCAAAAGCTTGTTCCTTGGGTTGGTAACTGATAACTGCACACTTTCAAGAGTTGTCAACCCATGCTCACTGGTAATCTTCAATGCTTCATTCTTCAGCTGCTGTAGGGTATATTCATTAGGTTCAATCAACCCTATACGATGTCTTTCACCTTTGTATAGTAAATGTAGTTGTATTGGTAACATCATCTACAAGATTAAAAATGAGGAAAAATTATGACCAATAACCAAAATTATAGCACAACTCAAAGCAATTTAATTATGTTAACAGTAACGAACAATAACCAAAATTATTGCCAATAACCAAAATTACAGCACAAGTCAAAGCAATTTAATTAGGTAAACATTAACGAACAATAACCAAAATTATGGCCAATAACCAAAATTATAGCAAAACGGCAAATGCATGTAAGCTTAATGGTTACAAATAAAAAAATTAATTAACAGTAAGTAAAAATTAATTAACAGTATGCAACTAATAATCATAATCTATTAAATTCAAGTGCTAATCACAACTCAAAGCAATTTAATTAGGTTAAAAGTTACGAACGATAACCAAAATTATGCCGAACAACCAAAATTACAGCAAAACAGTAAATGCATGTAAGCTTGATGATTACAAATAAAATGGCAAAAATTAATTAACAATAAGCAAGTAGTAATCCTAATCTACTGAACAATAAGCAAAAAATAAAAAGAAAAAAAAAAGTCAACAACTTACAATGGACAGAGTAGAAGACAGTAGAGATGGCAACAACAGATTCAGGTAATTAAAAAAAAATCCTTAATCATTAAGTTTTTACTTTGACAATAATGCACCAAAATGTGGAAGTTTTATTGGTCAGGTCTGATTATAATAATAGTTTTTTTTTTTTGAGTCTTTCTTCAAGCTTTCTCCCACGAAAGCTGCCACGTACCAAGACTCTCCATGAATGTTTTCTTTCTGTAAAATTTCGCTTATATCCCTGATGTTTGATAAACTGTCAAAGTTATTGAACACGAAATTTTATTAAGCAAATTATCACTCAGCCATCCATTTTTTAGCAAAACTTCATGTATGCCGCAAAAGCTTGGTCTGTATTCCAAGGTGTAGACCAGCATTAAGGTTGTCAGTTGACTAATGCAATAAGCAAATTAAATCATGTCAGCATTAGTAATTTAATGAATTAAGCATTTTCGGTGTTACTAGCAAATTTAGTACAGGTTATGCATGTAACAACTGTCAAGGAGTGACATGTTGTGCGAGTAACATGCGAAGTATACATGATATAAAATTATTGAAGGATTTTAATTTCATCCCAACAAAGTATTCACTAAATCTATATTTTAGATTTTAATTTAAACACATCAAAGTAGATTCTTACTTTCTTCAAAGCATCCAGTTTGCATTCGACATATCCTAAGGGTTTGTAATTCAGTAGTGGATGCATTAGGAAAATATTTTGTCCGTTATAGGGTTCTTATGTTTGGTTGGAAGATTTTCCATCACACCTATATTGTTATCTTTGAAAATTGTAGTTCCTGATGATTACTGAAATTATTTCTTTCAAAAAATAAAACTACTACAACAATTTGAAAATGAAAATTTTACTCTATAAACCCATTAAACACCAAATATCTCACTTAATATTAAATTCTTATTTTTGACATTTTTTCACCAAAGAAACCCGCTAAAGTCTAAAACAATTTGCAGTCATACCGAGTTCAATTTACATATGTGATAATTGATACCAATCAACCAATCATTTGTTCAAATATAATTAACTACAGAATATCTTAGAACTTATTTTAATTAATATTATGTTTAACTTGTCAGTTATGTGAGTATTTATACAAATAATGGTGAAAGTACTTTTTTTCATTACAAGAAAAGTGGCCTTCAGGGACATAGAAATAGTGTTCTAGGTATATTTAGTTACATTTACTAATTATGTTATAGATCTGGGAATTAAAATCTATTGATACTAATTTGTGATGTCACGATTATGGTGTAATTAAGTGATTACTATTACTATAGTATCACCAAAATCGGGACACTTTAGTATCAGAATATTGCAATACTAAAAATAATATTATTTAAATTATTTAAATGTAATATATTATATTTCAAAAAATAACTTACACGTTAAAATTACTGAAAAATAATATTATTATATTAATAGAGAATTAATATTACTATATATCATCTTTATTTGCAAATATAATGTTATTATATTTATTTGATTTTAATAGTACTATATTTATTTAATATTAATAATAAATAATTTATTCTAAGAAAATATTAATTTTGCACTATATTATTAATAATGAGGTTTCATTTGTGTTGCTGTTATCAATAATTTTTAATTTACATAATTAAAATTAAAAGTAATGAAAAATTATGATTTACATAATTAAGAATAATAATAATAATAATTAATTTATATATTTAAAATTAATAATAAAATAAATAATTTATTTTACAAATGTATTTTTTATTCAATTTGTAATAAAAACTATAATTTTAAAAGAAGAGTAAAATTATAATTTAAGACAATTCGCTCACAATCTAAGAAAAAATGTACACATAAATGGAATTCTAATAGTGTAAATAAACGATAGACTATCACTTCTAATCCCATAATTTCCAATCCAATTCGAGAACTTAATGTGGTTGGCACTCAATCTCATTTTCTTTCCAACAATAATTGAGAACACTTAATTATACGATGCACGTTGACACCCCACACTGGTTTGTATATTTACATCGATGACAAAGTCGTTTGTCCCATGCCATGCCCGTCAAGGTAAATGCTAAGTTATAATTATTGTAACTTAGAGGCTCCCGCATGTCAATTACTCATAATTTGTGTGATTCACATTAAAGATGTAAGTTATAATAATTGTAATTTAGAGGCTCATTGGAGAAAAATGATTTACAAATTTAAGCCCTACAAAAAAAAAATTCACCAATATTATATTATTGGAATTTCTCAAGTCATATCTATTATAATTTACAATTAGATATTTTCAGTATAAAATAAACAACAGAGCAGTGAGAATGAATGTACTAATAAGTAAATTTTATTTAATTATAAATTTTATTAAATATAATTTTAAAAAATGCTATTATTTTAAATGTGTTTTTATCGTTCTTTAGTTTCAATAGTCCTCCCCATTTATTTAAAAATTAGGTGAATTTGAAAATATGAAAATGGAGTGCATTACTGGGCGTGGTCCACAAGCGACGTAGCGTTAAATTATTTTATGAATTTGGGACCAGCACAACCAAACTAGACGGAGACAGCCAGACACGTGCTCAAAAATCTAAAAAATGAAAAATGATGTAAATATTTAATTATTGAGCCCTGTTGCAATTGTTCTACGTTATTTTTTACTGTTAAATTCAGTTAGTGTAATTATTAAATTATAAATTTAATAATTAAAAATAATTATTAAATTATATAACAATTATAACATAATTTTATCATTAATTATTTAATGACTGAAAAAGATGATGATCAAAGCACATAAACATATTCGACTGCAGAGAAGACACAGTTACACAAGAAACGCTAAATCAAGAAGGCTGAATGTTATTTATTTTAGTTTAAATTAAACTAAGGCTTTGAGATCCTCGACGAAATCTGCAATAAACTCATCCTGAATCTGTCCGTTCAACAAAAACTCCCTCCACCATTTCTGATTAGCCCTGATTGAAGCTCCAGGCTCCTTGTTCACATCCACCATAACTGTTCTAATAGCCTTAAAAATATCCTCCTTCCCAAAATGCCCATCATGATCTCTCCTATTTACCTCCATTCCAGCTTTCAAGTCTCCAGCAACTAGCTTGGAGTTCAAGAATTGGTCACCTTTTAAAGGCAGAAGCACCAATTGAGAGTCACTAATCACAGCTTCAGTCACCGAACTAAATCCTGAGTGACACACGTAACATCCAACGCTCTCATGTCTTAAAATGAGCTGCTGTTGCAACCATCCTGTGTGCACCACTTCCCTGTCTTTCGCCCTGTCCATGAACCCTGGAGGCAGAGTCCGGACCAGCTCACTCTGACCATCGACGTTAGGCGGGAAATTTAAGACCAGGAAGAAGGGCAATCCCGTAATTTCCAACCCAATGGCTAACTCTTTGATCTGATCAACGGTGAGAAATGTTTCACTTCCGAAGGAGCAATAAATGACAGACTTGGGAGGAAACTTACCGAGCCAATTAGCCCATCTCTCTTCAAGCTCCCCGGATGGCGGCTCAGGATTAACAAGTGGACCGGTTAGAAGAGCCGGTTTCTTGAACTGGGTTCTCACGAAATCTTGTAAGGACCCTCCATTTCATTGCAGGTCTTGAAGGCAAGAACATCGCAGCCACCAATGGCCTGAAGGCCTCTCTCATAAACACTCGGGCCGCCGTTGAACTTCGTATAAACATACAAGTAATCTCGAGCCACAAATTCATCGAGCGAGGTAATGGAAGCCGCAGGGAACCCATCGGGAGATTTCATTAGATCTGCTAAACTGTTGTTGAGTTTCCTGGCGGGGACCAAGAGATAGGCTTGTGAAATGGCAGAGAAAACAGAGAAGTAAACTGTTTTGATGCCAAGTTGAGAACCAACAAGACCCGGCAACCAGTAATGGGTAAAATCAAAGAACACAAAATGGGGTTTGAGCTGCAACAACAAAGTTTTGATTTGTGGTTGCATGAGGTCTAAGGCTTGCTTGAGGAGCTCAGCCATGTGAGGTGTCATCTCTGAGGTGCTATCAAGACCAGGAGGCAGGCCATCGACGTGTGGGATTTGAAGAGGGATAATTTCGGCCATGGGAGTTAAATTGAGCGAGGATTTGATGCGGGGAATGTTACCAGGAGCCGAAAAGAAAGAGACCTTGACTCCATGAAATGAGAGCTTGTTGGAAAGTTGTACAAAGGGGCTTATGTGACCAAAAGCAAGCCATGGGAACATCACTACGTGAAGTTGATTATCCTCAGCTGATTCGTTCCCGTTTTGTGTTGTTGGTTTGAAGGGGCGTGCATGGTCTTTGTCTCTCTCTTGCCGTTCTCTTCGTTGATTAGTTTGTTTGTGGTTGGGGCCTTGAACCTTGAGGGGTTATTTTATAATATTCACAAAACGAGAGCGTATCTGGTAGAAGCAGTAGATTATTACTCCTTCCAACCAACCCCTGGGGAAGATATTATTCTGCATGTGTAATAATTAGAGATAAAATGAGAAAAAAGAAGATTATGGTTTTGACTTAGATGAACTATATTAAAAAGTGTTTTGATTAGGTTTGGTATGTATTATTCCAAACCAATTCAGACACCATTTGCATATTATTTTAAGATACCCCACAATGACCGAAAAAGAAACGGTGTGTTTTGTGCAAAATAAATTATTTTATGAGTATATTGATAAAAAAATATACTGATTTTTCCTACTTGGTTAGGTTAGGTTTTGTGTTAACTATAAAAAAAAAAATTATTTAGTCAAAGGTGCGTTTTGTGCGTTTTGTGCTAACTATCATGATCAGTAAAAAAAAATTTATTATAATGACTGATTAGGTTAGGTTTGGTATGTATTAAATTATTTTATGACAACGGCGCGTTTTGTGCTAACTATAAAAAGGCTTCATTCACACACACACACGATTAGAAGTACACACGCAAGACACAAGACTCACAAAGCAACTGCAAACGAGCAAAACACAACCGTTTCATTTTCCTCCTCCCTTGCTCTGTGCTCTCTCCGTTAACTTTCTCCTCTCTCTTGTTGGTGTGTGAATTAAGGGGCCGTTGGCTCTCTCTCTCTCTCTCGCACACACAGCTCCCACAACAAAAGAGCAAAACCTACACAACACTCACCAAAACGGCATCGTTTCTCATGCATCCTCACTCTGCTCTGGGATCTCGTTGTGGGTGTCTCTATATTTGGCCGTTGACTCTCTCTGTGTGTCTGTACCCCGTCGATTTCATCCATAACGGCCCCACAGTCTCTGGGTTTGTGATAGAAATTTCAATTGCATCTTCCCCTGCCCTCTCTTGGCTTCACTCCCGGTTGGTTGCCATTCGTGTTGTTCGATTTGCGAAGTTAATTAGCTTCATTAATGCCAAATTTTGATTGTGCCGATTACGAATTTGTGAAGATTCAATTGCCATTGTTAACAGTATCTGCTGGAAATTTTGTTTATGTACAAAATTTTGTTTGATTATCTCTTTGGAAATTTTGTTTAACATTTAATTTTGTTGTTGTGATGTCTCATTGGAAATTTTGTTGTAATATTTGTTGACAGTTTCCTGTAGCATTCTCATTTGTTCTATAATATTTGCTGGAAATTTTATTTATGTACACACGCACTACACGAATTGGTGATTTTGGGATGATTATGGAAGAAAATATCAGTTGCAATGGGCATATGAATTAGTTTATATTGATTTGTACTGGGCAAGTGGGTTAGATTAGATTGATTTGCACCAGGCAAATTAGTTCGGATAGATTGATTTGTAATTGTATTTTTGATAGTATTAGGAGTTGATTGAGATGGCTTCGTGCTCGAAACGGCACAAGAAAGTGTAGCTTAAAGTGAGCCATCGGCATTTTTTAGTTTTGCAGTTAGATTGGAACAGTGACATTTAATTTCTTTAAGTCTGTTATATGTGTATATATGAATTAGTCCACCTGTTTGATTGTTTCAGATATTAGGAATGCACCATTCTATTTGATTGACTATAAGTTGTATATCCAAGTTATTGATAAGCCTATTAAGCTGGTCATGTACAGAGAAAGCATTTGATTTGTATTGGAATTTGAGAATCATCATTTTGCACTGTAATGCCTTAGCTTGACCATCACAACAGTTCTTTTATTTATATTTGTACAGAATTTGTTCAATCGTTATGTCTTCTAGCACAAGTGATAATCGAACACAGCTGAAAGCTTGTGAAAAATGCTTCAACAGTAGTAAGGTCTTACGAACTTCACATACAAGAGAAAATCCAAATCGTATGTTTTGGAAGTGCAAAGGATGTGGGGCTTTTGAATGGGATGATGACCGGAAGAGTAGTGAATGTAATGATTTTTTAGGGATGGAAGATCGAAACATGAACGAGAATAAAATTGACATCTTATTAGGAGAAGTTCGCAAGTTGGGGCATCAGATGGAATGTTTGTCTCTTAAATTCCAATTAGACCTTCAACAAAGATGAGAACGTGAAGATCAAAGGCAATTGATGGAGGCCGAATGAAGTCTTATTGTAAAATATGTCCCACAAATAATTATAACTATTTTAATATGTATTATATTTAAGTTGTATACGTAACTAGTGTATCGTTATCCTTTTTTTTTGTGAAATGTATCATGACAACGATTCATCCTTCCCGAACGCAGATACAACTCTCCGTTGTCTTGCGCGCTCTAAATGTGCTTGATCATGGCGTAATGTAAATGTGACAGCTTTTATTAATATATTAGCTTCTCTTGTTTTGTTATCCGGCTTTATCTTCACTTACGCCTGAATGAGACAGGAAGAATTCCAGAAAGCATCATTTCTGTTATACATCCTTCTAATCTTACACTATAAATAATAGCAAGAAAACCTTGAAAATGAAATTTCATAAATAAATTTCTGAATGATACTCTTGTAACAGTAATCTTTATACACCAAAAATTTTCATAGTCCTCAAAATCTTAATGGCTCCTCTCAGACAAACACTGACATGTTTTCACTAGCTGCATCTGTAAACCAAGTTAAACTACCTCTACCAGACAAGAATCAATATCCACAAATAGCATCACCAGCCTCACAAAATCTAGTCCATTGATCGGCATGTATCATCAGTTCTAAGTTACTTAACTTTATTTGAAACAAACTTATCAGCAATACAACATCACTTGCTACCATGATCAACACATGTACCGACAAGCATTCATAAGACAATTAATTCATAAAACCAACATTAAAATTCAAGTATGATAGACTCAAATACATCTTTCACATACAATCCAAACGAAATAATAATACAAATACAATGCTACTCTATGAAATCACTTTGAAACTCCCTATTAACTCCATATTCATTATCGTGCTGAAAAAGTAGCTGCTGAAAATGTCCATGTGGCTGGAGTTGTGGCTGTTGAAAATGTCCATGCGGCTGCTGAAAATTTCCATGCGGCTGCTGAAAATTTCCATGCGGCATGGTTGTGTTCAAGATCTAAGCTTCGGATCCTCTACTTTCCATCTTCCCATAAACTAGCTCCCAATCTAGCGTTGCAGCCTATTTTTCCATTAGGTTCCGGCCTTAAAATATTAGTAGCTTTACTTCTTGTTTCACCGCTTCGCCACAAGCAAAAGTCACATTTCTGAGTATCCCATCACTGTCCTTTTTGCTACTTCTCCGCAAGACCGAAAACCTTTTTTTTTACCGTACTCTTTGTAGTAAATAAACATTTCAGTATCACTATCAAATGACATGCCAATCATTAGCTCATCATCCTCCTCAATTTCATCCAGTTCTTCAACTTCGGTGGCCTTTTCCATTTTCTTTATATCTACGAAATGAAAATAACTCGTATTAACAAAATGGAAAGAACAAAGTTAAAATAATTCATATTAAAAATTTAATTTAAAAAACAAAATAATTCATATTAACAAAATTACCAAAAACAGCACAACCTCATAAAATTAATTCATATCCTATACAAGGTTCCTTGTTTAACCTACCAAAAATGAAATTCGTGTAGTGTGTGTACATAAATAAGATGTCCAACAAATGTTATGCAACAAATTAGAATTCTACAATTTTCATAACAGATTCTGTCAACACATTTAACAAAGCCAGTTGCATCTTCACAAATTTGTTATCAGCACAATCAAAATTTGGCATTAACACTCACCATTTACCTCTGCGAATCGATTATGGCAGCCAACCACGAGTGAAGCCACGCAAGCGAAGCTGCAGCTGCAAGTTAAATTTGTGGCACAAACCGACAGAATGTGGCACTGTGATAGATGCAATCGATGGGTTAGAGATAGAGGAAGGGAGCCAACAGCCAAATGTGGAGACACCCACATCAATAGAGAGGGAGAAAGTTGATGGAGAGAGTACAGAACAGGGGAGAATGCGTGGAAACGGATGTGTTTTGGTGTGGGTTTCGCTTGCTCGTTTGTTGTTGCTCTTTGAGTCTTGTGTCTTGCGTGTGTGCTTCCAGTCGTGTGTGTGTGTGTGTGTGAATGAAGCCTTTTTATAGTTAGCACAAAACGGTGCGCTAACTTTTGTACTGAATGTTGTAAGAATATCGGTGCTTTTTTGCTATCTATCCCAACCGACACACCCCGGAGATCTACGGTGTGACCAGGAATGGTTTCTCTAGACTATAGGGTTAGTATGGCTTTATTTTTTTTGAATTAATGGCTTAATAATTTAATTTTAATTAATTAAATTATTAAATTTATTTTTTAATGTAATAAAAATTTTCAGTTATTAAGTTTTTTTTAGTCTAAAAAATCAAAATGATATCATCAAAAATATTCTCCAAAATATTCTTATTAATTAATTAATTTTCATCCTTACTCATTTTATAACAATTACTTAATTAATTTAATAATTATTATTCATCTATATAATAACTATTAATTTAATAATTAATAATTATTAAATTATTCTCTAATTATTAATTAGAGAATGTCATCCTTATAACTTGTGATAATATAATGATAAACTATTATTCTTATCTTTTTATTTTCTTTAAATTAGCATTATTAATCTTCATAAAAATAATTTTTATGAATATTTTTCAAACAAAAACATCATAAACTACAACAAAATTAATTCAAAATTAATTAACACATACTAATTTAGAATTTTAAAATTGGATTCAATTGAATATAATTTATGTTATGATAATATCTTATTTATGTTCTTTGAGATATTTATTATTTATTTCCCAATTATAATTTGGAAGGGTACAAATATAAAAGTATTAGTTTTTAAATCTTTTAAAATGAAAAAAATAACTTAATATTTATTTTTAGTGATTTAGACAAAAAAATAAACATTTAGTTCAGATTCAGACACCTAGCTCCATTCAAAATTCAAATATACTAAGATTTCAAAAAAAAAAAAAACGCCATCTAAGTCTCTTTGTCTCCTCAACTTAATGAAAATTTTCAATCATTAAATTATTAAACTAATTTTTTTTTGTCTTTTTGGTTAATCTAAAAGTGTAAATGACATTTTTTTAAAAAATATTTTCCAAAATAACATGTTCTAATTTAGAATATTAAAGTATTATATTCACTTGAAGATGATTTATGTTATGATAAAATCTGCCCCTTTAGATTTTTATTCTTTATTTTTACATTTAAAATTGTAAAGATACAAATGTAAAAGTAGTAGTTTTTAGATTTTTTAAGTTGAAAAAAACAAATAACTTAATATTTTTTTAACGAATTCAGGCAAAAAAATAAACTTGTCATTCAGAATCAACTATTCAACTTTATTCAGAATTCAATTTTGTTCAAGTTTATTCAAATTCCAAACAAAAAAATAAACCACACCTTAATTATTAATGTATGATAAACAAACTAATATTCCACTTTTTATATTTCGATACAAACAACCATAAGATTAACTAGGGGTGTGCAGAATCCAATCCGATCTGCTCAATCCGTCTGATCCGTGAAAATCTGATCTATATAAATCCGATCCGTGGATTGGTGGAATAGATATGGATTGAAAATTTAAAAATCCGCAGTCGATGGATTAGATATGGATTTACTTCTGTAAATCCGCAAAAATCCGTGAATCCGTTAAAAAATATTTATTTATTTATTTAGTAAAATTATTATAAATTTAACAAAAAAAATGATAAATGTGACATTACATAGTTACATTAGCATTATAACATATCTTAGCCATTATCCAATAATACCATAAAATAAAAAATAATTAAATAATCAAATATACAAATATAACTTGTAAACATTGTAAAACAAAATAAAAGCAAAGTCACACGTACTAGCAAAAGCAACCTAACATAACACCAAGTCACCAACAATTTACAAAGTCACCCAAAAGCAAAGTAACATAATGCAAGTCACCAACAATTTGCAAACAAAAAACACTAGGCTTCCCCACCATCACACGCACTAGCAACACCCAATACTGGTTCGATACACTCTCAACATCGATTTGAAGGACGTCGGTCGCGCTATTTTGGCTAGAGCAAGCCATCTTCTTCCTCGAGTCCATCGAGCCACTTCACAATCACTGGTTCCAGCCGAACAATTGCACTATCACAACCTTCAAGATCGCCACCCGTACGGCTTCTCCTTGTTCCCATTGTTGAGGGCTCTGTAATCACCACTTTTCAACAAGCGCAACAGCCCTGGTGAAGGATCAGACTGTGTTTAGTTTCAGAAACTTTTTCATTTCAATTAATTGTGGCTTTATTTGAACAATTAATTTCGGTATTATATTAATGTATTATTGTTACTTTATTCGAACAATTAATTTTAATGTGTTATATTTTGAAACTTTGAACGTATTATTGTAGTTTTATTTGAACAATTAATCTCAATGTGTTATATTTTAAAACTATGAATGTATTATTTTATCTTTATTTAAACAATTAATTCATTTAAATTTTATTCAATTTTAAATTTAATCTGTAGTAAAAGTATTTTTATATTAGGTTTTTTTATTTTATTAGTTCATCGTAGGGATGGCAATTTTTCCCAATGGGATGGGATCCTACAGGATCTCATCCCATTTGGAACGAGATTGAGACATATTTTTATCCTATAAAAAAATTTAGGAAGGGGAGTGAGACCTTTTTTTTATCCCACTTGCATACATGGGACGACATTCAGATTGGCAAATTCCGTCTCATTGTCGATTAAGAATGAGAATATTTTCAATTAGGAGGGGATCCCACAGGATCTCATCTCTTTTGGGACGGGATCGAAACATATTTTTGTCCCAAAAAAAATATAAGGACGTGAATAAGACATTTTTTCATCCCACTTGCATATACGGGACAGGACTGAAATTAGTAAATCTCATCCCATCTTATCCCATTGCCAACCCTAGTTCATGCATTGGAGAGAACTAAAAATTTTTAATTCGGAAACTAATGAGCAAAATGGTGGATTGGTTATGGATTAAGTTAAATCTGCATTCGATCCGCAGACGTATGGATTGGATATGGATTGAGTTAAATCCACATCCGATCCGCAGATTACTCAATCTGTGGATTAGATTGGATTGGATTGAAAAATTATAATCCGTAAAATCATGGATCGGATATGGATTGATGTCTAATCCGTAAAATCCGATCTGCGAACACCCCTAAGGTTAACATGGATTTTTTTGGACAATTTTCAATCAGATAGTGATGCAGCATGGTTCTACAAAAGTACGCTCTGCATTGAAACTAATGTAGCGAAAGGATAAACTGTTATAGGGTAATGGATAGATGGGGGATATTTTCAATACTCCGTTGATTCTTAAGAATATTAGAATAAAGAAATAATCTAAATTCACGTTGATTTTAAGAATACCTACAAATCTAAGTGTTAAAACTCATTGATTTCACAAAATGCTGAGAAATAACAAGAATAGAACTAAAAACAAGAGTTTATTCCAAGAAATAATCAATATCAAATAATCAAGGTCTGCTTGTAAAAGTTACAAAAGATATTTATTTATACTAACTATGGCTTATCATAATTTCACTAGAAAACTTATTTTAATAAGACTTATACTTAAATTAGGAATACAACTCAAATAAGCTATGCCTAAATAATAAAACTCAAAATAAGTAATCAAATTAAACTATAATAAAATTTAATTAAAATATTCCTAACTATTATAAATTTCAATCCAAGTAAGATTTCTTTAATTTCTTGCTATGCATCATTCCTGCCAGGTGGAGAAACTTGTCCTCGAATTTTGATTGTTGTAGTCTCCAAGAATATCTTCACATATATAAGGATTAATTTTCAAGATAGAGCTTCAATGTAGACAGTGAACTTAAAATTTACTAACTTTTGTAATAATGACCATCTATAGATTTAAAAGAGAACATACAAAACAAAGTCTTTGTTATTTTTATTCTCTCTTAATTGAATAACTTACACAACTTCCTACTTATAGAAGAATACACAGAATAAACATAGGAAATAATAATTACACGAACTAGCCTAACATCTTACTTTCCTGATTTATATTTACATACAAATGACCAACTAGCAAATCCTCAAAAATATCTCAGCCAAATCTCCTAAAATAAGGCAATATCTTAGCCAAATCTTCTATTTTCCAACACCATCCAATCACTCCAATAGCGTAAAATAAATCTTTCTATCAACAATTTCTCTAACATTAACTTCTCTTATTGTTTGCAGTGAATTTCAACATAGTTGACGAAAAATGATTTGTTCTCATAATCTACTAACCATTGAAAAATATCACAACCGTCTTTATCTTCTTTTGGCAAATCAAGAGAACAATAAGAGATTGTACAAATAACTACCTCTCTTTGCTCCACAAGATCGAAAGATGTATGAACAATTACCTCTTTTCATTCCATAATATCAATATAGTTATCAAATTTCGGCAGTTGATGTAAATCAATGTTTGTCTGTGGATAATTTATGGCAGACGTGAATGGCCAATTAATATTCTCCTCGGAAGGAATAATATTGTCAAGTGAAGTAAAGTCACTATTTTCCTCCTTATTCTCATAACATGTATCATCAAGAACCACTTTGTCAAATCCATTTCTCTGCTGTATATGTAAAGATTTTCTATAAGTTTCTCTAATTCTTGATCAATCAAATGCAAAATCCTCAACATTCTAACTCAAACATCTTTATATGAAATCTTTACGATGATGTTTTGGTTTCATGACTGATTTTTTTTCTCTTTTCTCTCTCCCCCTTTGTCTTTCTCTCTCTCTCTTTGTTGGTGTTTGTTGGGTTTTTTGATGAGATCAGGAAACTAAAGGGTAATATTGTAAATAATAAAAACTATAGGTCAAAACTATAAACAAATAAAAGACGGGGTTACAAATGATGGTGATCGGAAAATTAAAAAAGAGGATCAAGAACCTTTGAGGTCGGTGAGTGTTATAGTGGCAATAGTTTGACTTTGATTGTTGTGATTTGATCGAAAAATGGAATTGAAGTGGCAGTGAGAGTTTTAGTTTCGATTTTCGATAGACAGATCAACTGTTGGAGCAAGCGTAGACTAGAAAGAGAGAGTTGACAATAGGGGATAATTTGGTAGTGGCAAAGGTTGGTGAATCTCAACGGAGAACAAGGAATCGAGCGACGGCTGGCACACGGTTTGTGGCTTTTTGATGTGTTTGTGGTGGCTACTGTGGCGGATTGGTGGTGTTGATGGCTAGAGTATGATCGGCGGTGTGCTGGTGTTCGAATAGTAAAGAGGATTGATGGAAAAGGGTGGACCATGTCTGTGTACGGTCTATGTGTGTTTTTTTTAATATTTTTTTAAATAAACTAAAATGAAAAAATGATAAAAAAAGAGAAGGTTTGGTGATAGACAGGGGCAGATTTGTAATACTGAGGTTTTAGCTTTAATACCAAATTGATGTAGTAAGGTCTTACAAAAGAATGCTCTATAATGAAATTGATGGAACAGAAGGATAAAAGATATAAATATTATAGGATAGATAGAGATATTTTTAATACTTTGTTGATTCTTGAGGATACCAGCATAAGAAAACAAACTAAATCCACGATAATTCTAAGAATACTCGTGAATCTAGGAATTAAAACTCGTTGATTATGTAAAATGTCGAAAAATAACAAGAATATAACTCAAACCAAGAGTTGATTCCAAGAAATAATCAATAACAAATAATCAAGGCCTCCTTGTAAAAGCTATAAAAAAACATTTATTTATACTAACTATAACTTATCCTAATTTGATTAGAAAACCTATTTTGATAAGACTTATACCTAAATTAAGAATACAACTAAATTAAACTATACGTAAACAATAAAAATCTAAATAAGTAACTAAATTAAACTACAATACAAATTAATTAAAATATTTCTAAATATTATAAAATTTCTTCAAATTCTTGCTCTACATTAGGTAGAAACTAACTAAATTGTTGGCCTAAATTAGGACTTTTAATGAAAATTAATTCTTCATGAGATATTGCAAAATCTTCCATGGACTTTAGGGCTCTATAGGCTCCACCCAGGTGGGGTAAATTTTGGTGGAGTTTTTGGGATTATGGATAGAAATAGGAAATGTTAAGATACAGAGTCTTCTTTAAATTTAAATTGGCATCTTATCACAATTTAGAATTTGTTTCCTTACTAAATTTTAATTCCCATACTAAAGTTTCCATTAATTAGGGTACTTTTTGATTTAGTTATTTTCCTAAATTTAGAATTTAGGTAATTTATTTTAAAGAGATTACTTAGGACATAAGGAGTCTTATTTTGAAAGCAAGTCATTATTAAAAGAGAATATGTACTCTTCATAGGATTATGACACCTTATTATAAATAGGTATATATTCTACACATTGAAGACTCTTCAAACTTTTGAGACAAATTTTCTGAAGAAGGATAAGAAAGAGAGAAACATTGCTTTTCAAGATGAAGTACTTATCCAAGAGAGTGAACTCAGGAGAAAAGATTGATAACATGGATGATATTGACAAGTCTTTAGAATCACTAACAAATAAGTTTCACAAGATGTTGAAAAAAAAAAGGAGGCTGCAAATAGAAATCATTATTACATCAAAGCTTACATCTTGACAAAAGAGTAATTTTATATCTTCCTTTAAGTTGATTATAACAAAATTGAAGGTACTAAATGTAGAAAATATAAAGGATATGCTCATATTCAATCACAATTTGCTAACACCTTCATGAAAAAAAAGAAGAAGAAAGAGATGAAGTCAACATGGAGATAGTACTTTTGATGGAAGTATAGATGAGGATGATCATATTGGTGATCTTGTTGGTAATCTTGTTTCATTTAAGACTAAATCAAATTCGCTGGTTGTGATGTGTGGAAATCAAATGAAGATAGCACAACACCTCCCCAATAATATTCGCAATTCCAACAATGCTATAATAAAGCAACATGACTAGAAGAAATAAATTTTCGGTAATGATTGTATTGATGGTGAAGAACTAGACATGGAGATAATTGGAAACGCATACAAGATCTTGCATAGTAAGTGGGTAGAAGTTTGTGAGCTTAAAAAATATTTGGAATTTTAAATATTAAATCTTATAATAGACAAGGACATGTTTGACAAAGATGTGATGCCTCTTAAGTTTCCAGTTTGTAAGAAGAAGAATACGTTAGAAGAAATCACTACAGAATTAGAAAGAACTCAAAAGTCTATAAAGATTATGAACTTTGGCACAAAGCAGCTTAATCACATTCTAACATTAGGAAAGTCTAGTATAGATCATCATGGTCTTGGTTACAAAAAAAGATATACTTTAAGTGCAGACATAGTGCTTGTTAATGTTTCTCCGTTGGTAGTAAAATTTCTAGATGAGCTTAAAAGTAAAGATGTGGCACATTCTTCTCTAACTTGGGGTACATATAATAAGTTTGTTCCCATCTGTCATTGTTGTAATGTTAAAGGACATATTAGGTTCAATTTCTTTAAATTCATGAATTATATGAAGAAGGCCATATCTTTTAATTTTTCTACCTATTGGAAATCCCTTGATATGGATTTGATTTGAATGTTAACAAATCTAGACAAACTTGGGTTATGAAATTTGATTTGCAAGCCTTTGGCACTAATGTTGTATGAATGGTCATTCAGATAATTCTTGGCCATATTAATCATAATTGTTAGGAATTTCATTGTATAGATGTTAGCATTTCTATAACCACACCAATTTATATATATGTATAATGGCATCCTCATAGAACACATCATCAATTTTCATTAATATTGTAATAACCACGTAACTTAGATTATGTCAATTTGTACAACATTATCCTATAACGACAGCATATACAGATAAATTAGAGTTCTATATATTATGTATATGGAGTCCAGGTGAGTGTGTAGAGAGATAATTTAGCATGAAGGGAACACACATGAAAAGTTTATATGATAAAGTTGGCATGAATTATAGCAGAAATGGAAGACTTGTGCGTTAATCTTTCTAAGGACCACAAGGACAAGTAATTAAAGATAAATCAATATGTGCATGGAATTTATCATTCAAGATCAAGCAAACAATATCCTAGGAATATTATATTAACATTGGAATGACTCTTAAAGGTCGAGATGGAGTTAATTTGATTTGTCACGATTATAAAGAGTTATTGAAGAGATAATATTCCTACATATCATGAAGAGTTCTTTATATATTTTAAGGCTTCAAGTATAAAGATTTGAGAAGATGAGCTCTTTATTACATATGATTCACCTAGCACAATGTAAAAGAAAATCATTCACATATCTTGGCAGAAGCTAAATCGCAAAAAAAAAAGAGTATTTGAGAGCATCTTTGTTAACCCTTCTACAGGGATGTCATTGGCTTCTTGTTTACTCTTTATGAGTCTATCCATTAGAATTTTTGGTGAGAAGAGGCTATGTTCAGTTTCTTTGGTGGTTTTGATTATTTAGTGATTTGTTGACCTGGTCTTTGCAGGAGTAAAGGTCATTGGAGCAACAGAGGGATTCTACATTAGAGGCTACAACCTTGAGATCATTCTTTGATTTGGGAGACCCTACCAGGAGAAGGGATTAAGTGTTTATAATAAAGGGATTCTACAGAGAGGCAACATACCGTTGACTTAGAAGTCTTACTTGGAAGAGGAAGTAAAAAGCATGTGGTGCACACAAAGTGTTCACTTGATGAGGTTGTAATAAGTTGGCGGTAATCACTAAAAGGGCGTCTCATGTTATTTAAGGTTCTAATAGTTTCTAATCTCTTTAACCTGGTGAATTACTTGATGTTTGAGTGTAGCTCCATGGACAAAAGGATTTAGACCCCGAACCACATAAAAATACCCTTGTGCTCTTTACTTTTATACTTTATTTCTACGCGCACATTAATTTGTTTAGTTAAATTTTAATTAAACTTGGTAAACCTTCTAAAATTTAATCCAGCAATAATCATGGCAAAGTCTTTTTAAAAAGAGTTTTAAATGTTTTTGAACCTTATCCTGTTGCAACTAATGTTACTTATATTGCAAGAAATGGCCAAGGATAAACTTGGTTTATTATCTTCATCAAAGCTTTGAATTTTATTCTTATTATTCATGAATTGAGCTTTAGGCTTATGATTAATAAATTTGTTATTATGTCTTGCATTATGTTTTAATTACACTCTCATTATTTGCATCATGTATGTTTGTATTTTTTTTGCCTTTTTGGATATTATAGTTCTTTATGGTTGTGTTGCATCATGTATTTGTTGTTTGATCTTTAACTCGCAAACTTTCTTGATTAAAAAGGGCTATAAGTGAAGGGTAGAAAAGTTGTAGATGCACATTTCGATTTAGTTATTTAAGAAAAGCTTTTGTTATTTGTCCTATGTAGTTGTGTCACACTAGATTTTGAAAATTTCATGTTAGATTGCATCCTAGGGCATAGTTATTACATTATCTGCTTGTAATTGCATGACGTGTTCAAAATTCAAGTTACAATGTGCATATAATCTTGATTTGAGAACTTGAAAGCTTGACTTAATTCTTGATTATGATAGTTTAAACTTATTTTTATGCAAATATGTCTTTTGAGTTCTTGATGCTATCTTAAGTACTGATATTGATACTTTTGAAGTTGAGATTAATGGATTGCCCATTGATTGTTTACCTTTGATTGTTTCCCTTTGATTATTCTCTCAACTATAAGATATAAAGATGGTAGGCACTATAGTAAAAAATATTTGCCTATGACTCTTGAGAGTAAAACTATATTTGAGTAATCTAAGTCTGCACATCATAAATATGATAAAGGACGAATTACTATGAGAAGAAGGCTAACTTAAGAGGTAAAATGAAAGCTCCTGAATATGGCCGCAGAAAAAAAAAAGGTGCATGTTGATAACTCTATGAAGTGAGAGTTATCATAACATTTCTAGACTTAAACTAGTATTACTTAGAGAGTAAATGATGAATTTTTATCTTAATTTTTAGCTACCTTTTGCATAAGTATCCATTTAAGTTTAGTCATAACAATTTGATGTCTTTTAGACCATTTTGTGCTCTGATTAATTACACTATTGTAGGTGACTCAAAAGTCGTGCATATTGATAGATGCTATAGAAGAAGGACTGCATTGCTGCAGCAATAGGCTTGTAGATAACAACAGAAGACTTATCTGCATATGAACAAAAACAAGTCTAAACCAAAGAGAATGTTGTAGCAACTGCTGCAGCAATCCAGGATCAAATACAGACAAAAGTATCTAGACTGTCCACGTGCTAATTGATAAAGTCTGCTGCAGCCATTACTACACTGCTACTGTCATGTGTAAACAAAATAGTGGCAGGCAGCATAAAAAGGAATGTGATCTTAAGATGCCAAGAAAAGACAAGTGTCTTCATACTTTTTAGTTGCCCTAATCCCAAGATATAAAACAACTGATTTTAAGGAAATAAATCATCTATAGCTAACACATGCAAAAAGAGTAAAAAGAGAGATTTTGAGTTGTAATATAGGCATTTTTTGCAGAGCAGAAGGAGAGATAATTCAAGATTAAATTATGACATTTTGGGTCTTTTGTATTTCAATTTTTTTTCTTGTATTTTCTTGTTTTGTTCTCTCTTTGATAATGTATTTAATGGCAAACATTTGTGTTGTTATTGTTTCAAAACTCATCATGAGCTAAACCTTAATTTAGTTGAGTTTTGAATAAGGTTAATGGTTATTTGATTTACGTGTGTATGTTGCTCCAAACTTGTTGTAGCATTTTATTTTAATTTTAGTTATTACAATTTCTTATTTCGGTTGACTATCCATTTAAGATTAGTGAAGAACTAGACATAAGAATTCACCTTATAAAGCAAATAGAGTTTAAAATGTATAATTTTAATTTAACAATTAGTCACTGTTAGATTGCATATAGATATAAAATATCTAAAATGCGATAGCTGAGAATGCATCAGAAATTCTGTCCATTGCTGTAGTAGATGCTGTAGTAATTGTGCCTTAATTGAAAGATAGTCAATAACCAGTAAGTGAGTTTAGAACCGAACTATTCCCTAAAACTGAACTATCTCTTTGCTATTGAGTATACCTTTATGTTTGACTTTAGATTCTCTTTATTGCATTCTGTTATTGTATTGTTAATTTCATTAGATCATTAATCTCATTATTTATTTTGTTTTATTTAGTTTACTAAAATTACACTGTTAAGATTGTTGTAACAAGTCCTATAACATGAATTTCCGTGGAGACGATCTTGATACTCATTATTATGTTACTTGTTGTGTACACTTACACATTAACACTTCACTAAATTTATAATGCCATTGCCGAAGAGTGAGTGCATATTGTGAGTTGTTAAGTCAATTTTATTTGGTGCCAATTCTACTTTTCTTTTAATTTGTTTCTTGTGTTGACAAAATTGCAGTAGCAATTTGGTGCCAATTTTAATTTGTTTGCTGTGTTGACAAAATTTACAGGAAAAGGCATTTTATTCTCTAAGAATAATCACCTAAGGTTTGAGGCACATACAAATGCAGATTAGATTGGATCCTTTGTTGATAAAAAGTCAATATCATGTTATTGTACATTTGTTGGGGGAAATCTAGTTACTTGGAGAAGCAAGGAACAATCAGTGGTTGCAAGATCCAGTGGTTGAGTTTAGAACAATGGCATTGGGGATTTACGAGCTCATGTGTCTGATAATGTTTTTAATGAGTTGAAGGTGTGGAAAGCTGGATCAATGACTGTACTATGATCATAAAGTTACCATTAGCCTTGCTCATAATGCAGTCCAACATGATAGGACAAAACATATTGAGATTGATAGGCACTTTTATCAAAGAGAAGCTGCCGAGAGATCTGACATGCATTCCATATGTTACTACTCAAAAGCAAGTAGATGATATTCTCACCAAGGGATTATCAAAACAAGGCTTTCAATCACTGAATTCCAAGCTGGGAACAATAGATATCTTCGAGCTAGCTTGAGGAGCGTTGAAAGTAAGAGTTGTAGCCTAATTTTGTGCACATATATTTATTCTTTCCTTGTATAGTTCATTTTTCTTAATTTCCTATAACTTCCTTATATAGCCTAGTCAGAGTAGTATATAATGTAGAGATTGCAACTTCTATGAGTCAGAAATATTTCCCAATATTTTTCTCACCAACCTAAGGAGTCATGTTTCGGTTGAAAGAAGGAGTCATGAGGAGTTTTGGAAATCAAAATAAATGGATGGCCTGAAAGAACCGTTTTCAACATTATGTAGATCACAGACATCAATATATGTCTTGACTCTTGAGCTCTTGAGCATGAGTGTGGACTACACATGGATCCAGTTCGAGAGTCTGAAATAACTATACAGTGAACTACGGTTACTGGTGCAGAATACATACAGCGGGACACAACAGCAGGCAGAGCTAAATGTGATAAAAATGCCTCTCAAGAAAGGCTTTTTTATGGTTTGATTGGGACTAATAGTTCCTAAGATGTGACCGAAACCACGTCCAAAATTCCAATGCAAGAGTTACAATACTCTGTAAACTCAGGCTATAGTGCATTGCTTCTACAAAATGGCAACACAGTGTTACTGTTATAAAAGTATTCTCTAAATATCATAACTAACTTTTAAAATGCAGCAACAGCTCACTACCAGCAGGTAAAGCCATAAAGGTGCATACAAATGCTTATGTAAAATAACTAAATGTGGAAAGTTTGGAGATAGGACCACAAACTTGTATTGACAAACCAATGCTTCGTTATGTAAAGGAAATAAAGAAAGAAGCCATCACAAGCTCAGCGTTTGTCTTTCTAATGGATCAGAAGCATTAGTTTAAGAAGTCATTCTTCAGCTCAAATGTTGCCATATTTTAAAGAGGCAATGGTACCCTAGTAGTAACCTAACAAAACTTGGATTGGAAATAAATTGTTTGTATGTAGTGAATAATATACTATGGAAAATTCACATGCACCAGCTCATAGACAAACAAGAAGGATAATATATTTTATTTTGTCTAACTTTCAACAAGAGGAAAAAAAAAAAATTAAAAGGTCTTACTTTTACATACCTTTTTCCAATCATAAATCCAGTATAAGATTATTAAATTATATAAAAATGCTTCTATTGAATTTTGTGACACAAGAAAACAAGATTTTCCGAGATTGCTTTAATGAAACAAACTTTTCGAGAATTCCATTAAGCACAGATTTGATCAAACAACATATGCAAATCATGTGGTCGATTATTTACATCTACAGCCACATGGATATATGTGGGATGCTGACCTCCAACATGTTTATCGGGGGCCAAGTGAGCTAGTCACCACCACTCATCAACCAAGTCATAAAATTAATTATTTGTAATTTTTATCAGACTTCAGACACATAAACCATAACTGATTGCCAGACTATGTATGCTGCACTAAGATCTAAGGACTTAACTTCAAATTTTTGAAACTATCATCTAATTGAACCCCCAAAAAGATGAGAAAAGAGCCAGTTCAAAGTTACAGCTGTCCGTACAATGTACATTGCAATACAGTTATTTCCCAATTAAAGGAATCTACATTAAAGTTAGGACATGTTGCGTGGTGTGCATGCTTATGGGAATATACATATTTATCATCCAATGGAACTGAAACAAATTATCACATTTCATAGTACAAAACAAACTTATTTTAACTTTTTCATCAGCAAGGTCTTATAAGAAATGTTCCTCTTACACAAAAATTACGGTGGAACCTAAAACACCCCAACGTCATCATTGAAGATCTGGAAACTTACCACATAACCAAAAGGAATACAACTTCGACAAAGAACACAAATACACCAAGTGAAAATAAAGAAGAGTATGAACAGACAAATTCTGTTAGAATTACATATGACACAATGTCTTAGCAGTCACCACTGCACACCCCAACCTTAGCAACTCCAAGCAAATTTTCACAAACTCATACTGCATTATCATGGTTCCATAGAAATGACTTGTTGACAAACTAATTTGCACCTATCAGATCATACATTTAGCTACCAAATAAACAATTATTTCTGATTGCAAATTATAATTTAAGAGCCTTCTAAAGCGTTGACGAACGTTTTTTTTCCCCATGTAAATTCATAACAATTGCCGCAATTTATGCAGAGAGTTACTTGCAGCCAACACCTCATCTCTCTCAACTACTTTAGTTCTCAACTTCTCATCTCACTCTCGTCTCTCTCTCAAATCTTCTAGTCTCGTCTCTCTCTCAAGTCTCAACTCTCAAGATTCAAGAAGATAAGAAACAGAACAGTGACACGTGCACAGAAATTGGAGAAGAAACTCAGGAAAGCGGCTGTGATGCCACCAGACGCAGCAAACCCATTTTGCCCGCAGTCACCACCGCCGACGCCAACTGGATATGCTGCGACCACCTACAGATCTACTACTCCATGCCTTCATATCACCAAGTTCCTACAAGCTCCATCCGAACCCAGCAAGCAGCAACCCGAACCCGAATTTCCCTTTTGAAATTTGAAGCTTCCAATTCCAAGGTGTATGTATTTGATTAGTTGTAATGTGTTTCATTGGATGGGTTATATATTATATGTTGAATTGGTAATTAATTAATTAGTAATAACTTATGTATTGTTAAATTGGTAATTTCCCGATTCGAATCTTGTGTTATTCGAACCGGATCTGAACTGAACTCAACCCAAGATTTTGATCCGATTCGATCAGATCCGAATTAAGTTCGGATCGGATTGGATCGGGTTAATAGTTCAGGTTCAGTTCGGATGAAATTTTTAGCAACCCGATCAACTCGAAATTCGATCGGGTTGACCCGAACCCGATCCGAATTCGAAAATGCCCAGCCCTAGTACAAACTGATTGTTTGTTTAAAATTAAATACAAAATAATTTCACATACCTCCCCTCAGGTTTTGACAAACTCAACATAATTCAGAAGTTACATGAAATTTTGAAAACGCGTGATCATTATCTAACCTACCATTAGCAGACGAAGGGATCATTGGATCGAGATTTAAATCATATTCTGTTGTTGGTATAGGGGTATAAGTTAGGTTTAATGATGAACCTTAGCTCAGTGAAAACAGAGCCATGAATTTGAGGGTGGAGTTAAGAAAATTGACTATTAGGGATAACAAGATAACTCATGTTTTGTAAGATTTATTATATATCACTCAAAGGAAAAAATAAAATTTTGAGTAGAAATTATATAACTCAATTTAATATTTATTATATTTATTTGGTGTATTTTAAAAAAATTAATCAAAAATAAATTTCCAAAAAAAAAACTATAGGGTCAATTTTCTATTTACCCATTTAGGTAGATATGTCCTCGATAAATGAGAAAAATTTATATAGGATAAGCCTACCACATGATTCACCATGCTAAGATTATCCAACCAATCTTTACTACATGAAAGAGAGATAATTTTTTAATATAAAGTGATAGGTTTATGTGTTAAAGGTTCGTTGGATAGTACTTATCATACTTATACGGTCATGTGAAAAAGCCGTCTTACATAAGTTTTTTTCTTCATAAAAATGGTGGGTTGTATCTATTACACCACTTAGTCTATTAATAGAAATGCACCCCACTTTAAAAAATGAATTATATAAATTGTATTATTTTAAAAAATTCACATCTAGAAGAAATTTGCACAATCAATTGGCTACATCATGATCATCTAATTTTTTTTTTTAATTTAAGACTAGTTACGACATTTGATATTAAGATTGCAAGAACATTAAGAAAAATAACTATTTAGGGTAAAAGTATGAAAATACCCACAAAATTATTTTAAAATTAATAAAGTTTTCAACAAAATTTAAATATTTGTAAATGATTTATTAGCACTAATTATTAGAATAATTATAGATCTTCGATTAAAGTAAGAAAATCTCTTTGAAATGTCATATCTTATGAAATCTATCGGGATATCAAAATTTTGACAGATGGGGATATAAAAAACTATTAGGTTTCATTTAAAAACATTAAATTATATAGTGGCGGATTAGGATTTTAGTTTTATAAGGGTCAAAATGAAAAAATACAAACTTGACTAGGTTATAACACAAAATTTATAAAATTGAAGAGCCAACAATGGGGCTTATAATAGACAAATAGTAAATTTAATAGCTTAAACAAAATTGTCTAAACAACGGGAGGCCAATGTAAAATTTACACAAATGGGCAAATTTTTAATCCATCTTAATCATTCCTAGAATTTTTTTTTTGAGCTGGCAGTGTCTCGGGCGTAGGGATGGCAAATATTTAATTATGGATGAATAATATTCATCCAAATATAAATCTATAATTATTCATAATAGATATATCAATATCCATATCCAATATTTAATATTGGACATGGATATGGATTTTATCCATATAGATATGGAGATCCATGGATATTTTATTTTTATTATATAAAAATAATAATATAAAATAGTTGAAATTACAATATCAAATTTGGCTATTAAACTATTTATATTAGTAATAATATATATGTATATATAATAAAATGGTGGTCCGGTGACCGGTGGCGGAGGTTCGGCGAAGTTCGGTAGAGATCCGGCCACATTCCGGCGATGCCGACGGTGGTTCGATGACTTTTAGGGGAAGTTTGGCCAAGTCCGGCGAAGTTCGGCGGTGGTCCGGTGGCTTTCTGACGAAGCCCGGCGAGGTCCGGCGAAGTCTTGCGGTGGTCCGGTGATGAGCCGGCAACTTTTCGGCGAGGTTCGGCGGTGGTCCAGCAAGATCCGTACGGTGGTCCGACGACTTTCTGGTGGAGGTCCATTTATAATATTAAATCAATAAAATAAAATAATAATTATTAATAGCATGAAATAAGTTAAAAAATTAAAGGGTAATTTTAGAAACTTTATTTTTTAATATAAGAGAAATTTAAATTCTTCACTAGTTAATATAAGAGGAAATTAGATTTTGTTGTTTTTCTTAATTTAGTTTAACAATATAATTTTTTTAAACTTTAAATAGATAAATTAATTGGATTTTGGATATTTATTAAATATCCATATCCATCCAATATCTAATTGGATATTTTTAAAAATATTCATCTCCATATCTAAGAAGATTTTAGATGGATATTAGTCAATTGGATTGGATATATGGATATCCAATTTAGATAGACCAATTTGCCATCCCTAATCGGGCTGCCCACGAGATGCCAATAGGTTCGCCTATGATTATTTAGGCAACATCTAAATTATTATGAAATAATAGCACATGTTCTTTTTGGGAAATTTAATCATTATATTTTATCAGGTAAAATAGTTAAATTAAACTTATGTTATAATAATTTCAAAGGTAAAAGATAATTATAATTTAAAAGCTAAGAAATTAATGAGAATGTAATTGACTAATTGCTCAAACTTCTTCTTTATTTAATTTTCTTACAAATAATATGGATTCCTTGTAATCGTTTTTGCAAAGTAGGGTTTGATTGCATAAATTGTAATCAACACGTAAAAATAATTTTCACATTGCTTATACGTTTGAAAAGTCATAGCAATAGTCAACAAGTCAACATTATAATTTTTTTAGTACATAAGTATTTGCACTTTTTTTTAGGGTTATTATCATTTTACTACTTCAGGAATTGTCAAATATCAAATGACTACAGTAATTATTGTCTCTTATAATTTTACTGCTATATCTTTATAAAAATATCATTTTACTACTTTTCCATTACTATCACTAATTGACCGTTGGTTGACCAGTTAGTTGACTAACAAAATATCAATTTCACCCTTCATGATTAAAAAAATATATTTGAAGCATATTTACAAAATAAATTTGTAATATATTTATTAAAATGGATATAAAATACCAACATAATTTTTTTTACTAGAATTATAATATATGAATTACAAATTTATCTCTTTTTTTAATCATGAAGGGTAAAATTGGTATTGTGTTAGTCAACTAACGGTCAATTAACAGTTGTAACGGAAAAGTAGTAAAATGATATTTTTATAAAGACATAGTAGTAAAATGATAGGAGACAAAAATTGTTAAAGTCATTTGATATTTGACAATTCCGAAAGTAATAAAATGATAATAACCATTTTTTTTAAGCATACCGCACGCCGCTCCACACTAAACGTATCGTTTTTTTTTTTTTTTGGTTGATAATGGGCTCTAAAAGAGCTAAAGTACCACTAAGCGGGAGTGGGCAACCCCAGAAACATCATTAGTAAGAATGCTCTGTAAACTAGGAGGAGCATCAGTAAGTAATTGCAAGCCAACAGGAAAAGACAAACTAAATGAAGCCAGAAAATCTGCCGCTATGTTCGCTTCTCTATAGATGTGATGCACCCTCACAATCCAGTCCCTGCTAATCAGCTCCCGAATGGCAAGGATGAGAGAGCGATGCTCATTAATAGGAGGGGTCGGATTCGCCAAAATTTGAGTAACAGGTTTGCTATCCACTTCCACCTAAATCCGTCTAAACCCTCGTTGCCAAGCCATGCAAAGCCCGTGGTACAAACCCCACAGTTCCGCAGTAAGAACAGAACAAGCACCAAGGTTGACACAGAAACCAATCTGCCAAACTCCTCTGTAATCCCGAACAAGCCCTCCCGCTCCTGCAACACCAGATTCCTTCCTAGCGCCATCAGTATTCAACTTAACCCACGGCCAAGGTGGAGATCTCCAACGGATCCACTTCTCAACATGTCTCCTCCCAGCATTGAAAGAGCTGTTGAAGCATCTTTGAATTTCGGCAACCCGTGAGTATATATCCACCATGATACGATCACTGTCCCATCTATCATGATTAAACATGAACTTATTTCGCCAGAACCATAGCCGCCAAATTACTACCCCAAAAGTTAACGACCACACATGAGTACCACCATGAGAGCTAGTCGTATGCAGGTTAGAAACCAACCAATCTTTCAAGCCATCCAAAAAGAATCTTTGGTGAGTTGCATTAACTAGAAGACGTTTTCAAATTGCCATTGAATAGGGACAGTCACGCAGCACATGAAGCGTATCCTCCCTGACAAAGCCACAACGATCGCAAACTGCATCCATAGCTAATCCCCGAGAAGCAAGCTCCCAATTAGTCTTGAGTTTGGAATGAAGGGCTTGCCAAATAAAAACTCTAATCCTCTGCGGTCCTTTCCAAGACCACGCTAGCTTCCAAACTGAACTCTCCTCAAATAGCCACGGCTTAGCAAGGAGCATATAAGCTGAACGAACAGTGAAGTGACCCGAAGAGGATACAGCCCAATAAAAATTGTCAGTCCCATTGCTCGAAGCCGGCGGCATGATGGAAGCAATCCGTAACAAAATGTGATGGGGCAGGAGATGACTGAATTTATCCCAATTCCAGGAGCCATTCGAAAGTGTAAACTGAGCTACAGTTTGAACACTTATATCACTGGGAATGATAGAAAGAGCCAAGTTCGCCAAGGGTTAATCATCGATCACCCAACAGTCCCACCAAAATCTCACAGTCATTCCATCACCAATAGACCAGCAAAGACCACGTCTGGTAGGCTCCCAAGCTCTCCCCACAGGTTTCCAAAGGGGGGAACCTGCACTTGTAAGGAATTTATGGTGGGTATCAGTTAGGGACACACCATATTTAGTCAACAATACCCTAGCCACCAGCTTTTCAGGTTAGGTCATAATAAGCCAAGCAATTTTCATCATAAAAGCTTTATTCATTACAGCAAGCTTCTTGAAGCCAAGACCACCAGCAGCCTTCGGCTGACAAACTCTATCCCAACTAATAAAGCTCATTTTCCGATGCTCCTCTTTGCCACTCCAAAGAAATCTTCTACACACTTGTTCAAGCTTAGACGTAATACTTGCCGGCAAGTAAGTAGATTGCATTGCATAAATAGCAAACTGTCAAAAAGATCGAGATAGGGCAATCCTGCCTGCCAAAGATAAATGAGATGAATTCCAACCCGAAAGCCTCTTATCGACTTTATCCAAAATCTCCTGATAGGTGGATTTTGTGATACGCCCATGAAGAAGAGGCATTCCCAAGTATTTCCCCAAATCAGTGGTAACAGTAAAGCCAAGTTCATTACTAAGGGCATGAGCGGTAGGCCCTGGAACATTATGGGAGAAGAAAACTTGAGTTTTAGTTTTATTCACCTTAGCACCCGAGCTAAGACAAAAAGAATCTAACACTTCCGTGATAAATTGAGCTTGATCATTGGAAGCTTCAGCAAGAAGCAGCAAATCATCCGCAAAGAAAAAATGACTTAAAGGGGGTCCCGAACGTGATAACCGAATCGGCCTCCATCTTTTCTGATGTATTGACTCATAAATCCCATGACTAAGACGTTCTATGCAGAGGACAAAAATGTAGGGAGATAAGGGATCACCTTGACGAATACCCCGGCTAGGTGAAATGTCATCAGTAAGCTCCCCATCCCATAAAACGTTCATGCGAACACATGTGAGACAACTCATAATAAGATTAACTAACGATGTCGGCAGCCTCAACTCCAAAAGAGTATCCGAAATGAAGCTCCAGTTCAGCCTATCATAAGCTTTCTCCAAGTCAACCTTAATGGCCATCCAACCTTTCTTACCTTTTTTGCGTTTCATAGCATTTTGTTTCTTTATTCTAAAAGAGTGAGACCAACCCATTGAACTAGATTGACAAGAAACCAACCATATTGAAATTGAAGTAAGATTGATTTTGTTATTAATTATGTTTTCATCTACTAAACTATGAGCTCAATAGCAATTATTTTTAACCACAACTCAGCTATAAAAGAAAATTTTATTAAAGACTATAGCAATGTATTTACTAAGAGCCAGCATAAGCATACCTTAAAATTGTCAAGTACGGTAAAACTTTAAGAGCCAAAATGAGAAATTTTAATTGTATTAGAATGAAAATTATCTGGTACTTTAGAACATATTCTGTGTATGAAAAATCTTATTAACAACATTTTGAAAGGAGATTTCACATTTTTTAGGATGCCGGACCTAAAACTTATTGACTAATCCACCAAAAAGCCGAAAAATATTACTTTCTATTTATATTGACCTTTTAAACACAAGTTTTTCTTTCTTTCAAATGAAACATAAATAGAAGCAAACAAAAGAAAAACACAAGAATTTCTCTCCAAATGTATCTTTCATTAATGAAAAAAAATGTAGAAAGACAACACAAATTTTCTTTTACATACAAGAAACGTATTTGGAATTTAACTCGATATAATTTAAAATTTTCTTAAAGAAATGGCTCAGAGCACCGCTTCCCCACATCGACCCACCTCACCTCGTCATTCCCCTTGCAAACAAATAAATCAAGAATATGTGTAAAAGAGAAATTAATTAAATTTGATAAAGAGACATGATAGAGAAAAATTAATTAAATTTGATGAAAAGATATGTACTGTTATAATATTAATGCACGAAGTATTAGCTAAGATGTAGTTTTAATAAACTATAAACTAAAACGGAGCTTAATAATATTAACCAAAAACAAAGTGATGACTTAGCCATATCTATACAGTGATCAATAGCTAAAATTGAGAGTTTGAAATTTATGGTACAGGTGTCAAAAGCTTAATAACTAATACATTGATGAATAGATACACCGGTGGAAATGTACTTTACATCGCCGCTTCTATAACATTAACATATACTACGGCTCCGTTTGGAATTAAGTTTGAAACTCAATAAATTACTTATTTTATAATTTTGGATAAAAATAGTGTTTGATAAATTTTATAAAAGTAGCTTATTTTATAATTGTCTCCATTTCGTTAGCAGCTTTTAAAAGTAGATAAAGGGTTGCTTTTCATAAGCAGTTTATTCAATAAGTTATTATGCCTTTTTAAAATACATATTATAACTTTAGTATTTTTATAAAAAGACAATTATATTACTGCCATAGTTTTATTGTAAAAAATTTATTGTGAATGTAATACATATTATTTGATAAATTATTTAATTTAGATTATGTATAAGTATAAATTATTATTATATTTTATGTAATAGATTATGAAGTTCTTTAGATTTTTCTAAATTAAGTTTTTTAATTAATTTTACATATTTAAGAAAAAAATTAAATATGTCTAAATAATTTATTAAACATAAAATAAAAAACAATTAAAAGTATGTTCATTTTCGTCATTATATAATACAACAGCACTTTCGTAATAAGATTTAC
This sequence comes from Atalantia buxifolia, assembly GCA_030444775.1. NCBI lineage: Eukaryota > Viridiplantae > Streptophyta > Magnoliopsida > Sapindales > Rutaceae > Atalantia > Atalantia buxifolia. The sequence goes on from CM059839.1 coordinate 15,045,743, forward strand.
CAAACGCATGTACTCTACTTTTCAAACTCATAACAATCGTAACAGCACAGTTTACAAAAAATCAAGTTACTTTTTTAATCAGCAGCTTATTTTATCTACACAGCACAAGCAGCTTATTTCATTAACCTCCGCAATCTTAAACTAACCCTACAATAGAGGCATGGGGTATTCTAAAATATATATGGAGGATACCATCCAACAAATTAGACCAAACCTTAAAAACTAAATTAAAGGAGCACTTATAGTTATTATCATAGCTTCATCTTCGAGTCATTCTGCTCATCAAACCCAATAGTGGGATCTTTTCCCTCACAAATTAATTGGCTCACGAAGTTTTTCCACCCTCTCAAGAACACCCTTCACGGCCAAATCAAATGCATCTCCTAACTTAGATTTTTGATCTCCGTACATCGTCCTTGGAATCAGCCTTATCACTTCTTCCCTCATAGCTTCTTCTTCAACCTTGGAAACTCCAAGTAATGTCTCATTAATCCTGAATCTTCTATCCCTTAATTTCTTCTCGGGTATGAACACCGAATACTTTGTATGATTCTTCGGTAAGTGCCATTTATATTGTGTATAAGCACTGCCCGGATGGAAAAAAACAGGAATGCAACCAGCCAAAATAGAATCAAATGTTGATCTTCGAGTGGGCACATCCCCTGGAGGCTGTAAACAGAACACTGAGCTCTCAAAAGCCTTCATCACGGTAACAGGATTATAGCAATTGGTTGTTTTGTCACTACAATCTACCAATTGACATGAGCTTGAGTCTTTGCATTGGCCAATTATACTACCCCGGCTTGAACCTCCATATCCATAATTTCTTGGAGCACCGACAAAGCAGAAGAGATATTCCCTCTTCTGTCTTCTCATCCTTTCTTGCCATTCTGAGACTTCGGTTTGTTCTGAAGGATGAAAGTACGTTGGATATGGTATTGCCACGTCATTGCTCCAGGAGCCTGAATCGACTGACAGCATCGTCATGTTCTGAGATTCAGGCAAAAACCGGAACATGCTACCCCATTTACCGTTTGATTGCCTCCTGAAATCGAAAGAAGGTCTCCCAGAAACTAAGAAATGATCCAGACCCCGCATTTTTTCCCATTCAGGTTCTTGCGAAAGCCACTTGATCAAGTTTTTGCCTGACGAATCTCTCACTGATGGCTTAAAACCCCAGAGATGACGCCGGAGATCTAGACCAGCGTAGAATGGTACATATATTGCTGATGCAAGCGAGGAATCATTCGTCAAGCATTCATAGTTTTTCATTCTGTTATGGAAAATGACTTCTAAAAAAAAGAGGTTAGTGCTAAACCAACTTGTAGTGTTTGATAAAACCCCATTGGAATTTTTAATTCGCGGACCAAAACCTGAGTTCAAAGTGTACATGCACGTATCATACTTATCAGTCTTTCTGGTAATCAAATGACAATTTTCGAGCACGTCTTCATTGAATTGCTTGGGCAGATCATGAATGTAAATATATCGACCTAAGCACGTATTAACTTGTTTGCTATTTGCTTTAATGTCGTCAATCTTAGTGCTACCAATAATTGATTTAAAACCATTACGCAGCAACAAGAGACAAATCATAGTATTATAAAAAATAAAAACGAACCCGAGTATGGTACCGCGGCTGGGCTTCCCCATTTGAAATTTAGATTAAGTGCTGCGGTGATCTTCTTATCCGAGCTCTCGTTTCAGCATGGAATGAGAGGGAGACGAGCCGAAACCTGCTGTGTATTATAAGAAAAGAGAGGCTGCTGTTCTATTTTAGCGTACAACATACTCATGGCAGAGAAAATTTACTCCTGATTGGAGGCTCTCTCACCAAGTCTCTGCGCGTTAGGTGGCCGACAGATTTAGGTAATTAAGAAAAAAAATCGTTAATCATTAAGTTTTTACGTTGAAAATAATGCATGGGATCATTAAAATGTGAAAATGTTATTGGTCAGGTCTGATTATAATGATAGTTTTTTTTCTTTTTCTTTTTTGGTGTCTTTCTTCGAGCTTTCTCCCACAAAAGCCGCCAGGTACCCAGACTCTCCATAAATGTTTTCTTTCTGTACAATTTCACTTATATTCCTGATGTTTGATAAACTGTCAAAAATTGTCAAAGTTATTGAACACGAAATTTTATTAAGCAAATTATCATTCAACCATTCAATTTTTCGCAAACCTTCATGTATGCCGCAAACGCTTGGTATGTATTCCAAGGTGTAGGCCAGCATTAAGGTTGTCAGTTGACTAATGCAATAAGCAAATTAAATCATGTCAGCATTAGTAATTTAATGAATTAAGCATTTTCGGTGTTACTCGTAAATTTAGTACAGGTTATGTATGTAACAACTATCAACGAGTGACATGTTGTGCACATAAAATAAGGAGTAACATGCGATGTATACATGATATAAACTTTATTGAAGGATTTTAATTTCATCCCAACAAAAGTATTCACTAAATCTATTTTCTAAACATGGATTTTAATTTGAACCCATCAAAGTAGAGTCTTACTTTCTCCAAAGCATTCTGTTTGGGTTCGTCATATCTTACGGGTTTGTAATTCAGTAGTGGATGGCATGCAGTAACAAAATATTTTGTTCGTTATAGGGATTCTTACGTTTGGTTGGAAGATTTTCGATCGCAACTATGCTATTATCGTTAAAAATTGTAGTTCCTAATGATTAATGGAAATATTTCTTTTTAAAAAAAGAAAACTAGTACAAAATTTGAAAATTAAAATTTTACTCTATAAACCCATTAAACACCAAATATCTCATTTAACACTAAATTCTTATTTTTGACATTTCTTCGCCAAAGAAACCCGTTAAAGTCTAAAACAATTTGCAGCCATTGATTTACATACCGAGTTCAACTTACATATGTGATAATTAATATCAAGCGACCAATCATTTGTTCAAATAGAACTAACTGCAGAATACCTTAGAACTTATTTTAATTAATAATGTAATATTATTTTATACAAATAATGGTGAAAATACTTTTCTTCACTACAAGAAAAGTGGCCTTCAGTGACATAGAAATAGTGATCTAGGTACTTTCAATTAAATTTACTAATTATGTTATAGATCTGGGAGTTAGAATCTACTGATACTAATTTCTGATGTCACGATTATGATGTAATCAAGTGACTACTATTACTATAATATCACCAAAATTATGACACTGCAGTATCAAAATGTTACAATACTATGTTAATGTCTATTATTATTGTTACTATGTTATCAAATTAGATTTATTATTAAAAAATATAAATTTGAATATTATCTATTTGCAACTATGATTATAAGATACTATAAAATTATGATTATAAGATACTATAAAATTAATACCAAACATTAAAAAAAAAACCAAATGAACTTTTAACTACATAAAAAACGAGTGCGATATAAGAATGTGAGTATTGGTTACAAGGAATGAGAAAATAAGTTTTAAATACTTTTTATGTCAAATAAAAATAAATCAAATAAGTTTGAAGCTTCCAAAAGTTAAACCTTAAATATGATGTTTAAAGTTGAAAAGTTACGATCAACTTAGATTGCAAATGGTGTTTGCATAAAAAGGAAAAAAAAAAGATATTAGAAAATAATCATTATACAGTATACTAATTTCATTGAGATGCGTCACCAGTAGCGAAGCTAGTACTATTTTTTAGGGTGGGCTATTAGATTTATTTTTATTTTTTTAATTATTAATAAAGGTAAACTTATAAATTATATATATATTAATTTTTTTTTCAGTTGGCTTACCCGGGCTGCAGCCCGGGTTAGCCAACTCTTAGCTTCGCCTCTGTGCGTCACCACATTATTGTTGGCAAAAATTTGATATTATAATTCAACTCATGGTCAAAAATTGATATATTTCATAAGTGAATAAAATTTGAATTCCTAGCAACTATGTAGCCGACATCCAAATCAAAAATAAGATTTTTTAATAAAAATAAAATCCAAATTAATGCATATTTAAAGGAGAAAAATATATGATAATTAATGTGGCAACCAATTAACCTTAGCATTGATCAAATAGGGGACAAAAAAGTACTTTTAAGGCAATAACTCAAGAGAGATTCTTTAAGCAATCTCTTTTGCACGTTTCTTTATAAAATATTCATATTTGACATGAAAATGTTCTTAACTTTATTTGCTTTAGCATCCATGGTTCAATTGCAACGCACAGATCAAAGATAAGATGAGACTAGCTTTGCACAACAAAAGGCTCAGAATTTTAACATATTCAATCTAGCTATTTCTATCCAAATAAAAACATAAAATCTCAATGTATACATGAATTTAATAAACATAGATAAGGGTTCAACTATAATGCAACTATAATTTCATACACCATTTTTTATTTTTTTTTGTGATCCAATCATGGGATTCAACCCAAGAGTTGCAAAATCTACTCCAACGGCATGAATATAGTTACTTGATTATTAACGATGCAGTCCCTTCTGTTTACTAAAAAGATAATGAAAGATTAAGTTTCAAAATTTTGACATATTAGTCCATTAAACATTTTACTATGTGGGTCAAAGGTAATGTAGTAAATGAACATATTTATATATTAAAAATATGGATGGATTATTTTTAACTTACTAAAATACTCTTCACTCCCATTTACTTAAAATACCAATTGGATTATAGTAATATTATCTTGTATTTAGTGTAATACAAGATTGGATAAGGTTTTATATAAATTTTGACAATATTAAAATAAAAAACTAATAAATATTAAATAAATGATTGGATGGTCATTTAAATTTCATTATACGGTTTATAAATAATATTTTCAAAATAACAAAATTCTATATGTAAATTTAAAATTATGTAAAATTACTTATACCTTATCACGTGTATGAAGCTCATCAATTATTTATTTAATGTGAAAACAAATAAATTGTATAATATTTATTCTATTACTTAAATTTAAAATTATAAGGAATGAAACTTAAATTTAAAATTTTGAAGAATGAGCAATAACTTAAATCAATAGATTATGGGAGAATACCTTTAAAAAAAATTAAGATTAACTAACTTTTAAGGATTCTAACTGTTTTATTTTGTGTGGTTAACATAAGATAAAAATGTAGTCTAACAAACTTATTCTAGGGGTCTCGTAAGGTAAAAAAAAATCATTATCACATGATAATTTGGTAGCTCAAGCTTATAAGATTTGTAAAGATCACGTGTTTGTATTGCTATAGAACGTTATGTTATATACACGTTACAGCTAGCGTTGTACAAGAAAAGGATTAGCGTAAGTAACGAAAGAGATAACTATAGATAATTCTAAACATAGCACAATACTGCCAACTGTGAAGATCACGTTAGGCTATTATGCCCCCGCAAGAAAGGTGTACTGTCGAGAACACTGAGCTTGGACCATGCACGCTCAAAGGGGAGCCGGGGAAGCGGCTTGGTTAAGACATCAGCGAGCTGATGCTCAGAGGGAACATGAGCAACAGACAGCAAACCTTGAGCAATCTTATCACGAACAAAATAAAAGTCAATTTCCACATGCTTCATACGAGAGTGATACCTAGGATTTTTGCAAACATGAGTGGCACCAAGATTATCACAGAACAGCTTGGGCATAGGAATCCAAATACCAAGTACAGAAAACAAGTGTCGAAGCCAACAAAGCTCAGAAACAGTAGAAACAATAGCGCAAAACTCGACTTCAGTAGATGAACGTGCCACAGATTTTTGCTTCTTTGAAGACTAGGTAATGAGATTTCCGCCAAAGAAGATAGTGTAAGCACTCGTAGAGCTGCGATCATCAAGATTGCCCCCCCAGTCAGAATCACTGTAAGCAGTAAGTGTAGATGATGATGACTGACGAAGATAAAGACCATGAAAAATGGTAGCTTTCAAGTAGCGGAGAATCCGCTTGGCGGCCTGCCAGTGCAAATGAGAGGGACATTGCATGAACTGAGATAACTTGTTGACTGCAAAGCAGATGTCAGGACGAGTGAGAGTGAGATATTGCAAGGCACCAAGAAGTTGGCGATATGATGTGCCATCGGCAGGGATAGAACCATCGGTTTGTTGAAGACCAACGGTGGCAGACAGAGGAGTGGCAGTAGGTTTAGCATCAGTCATGCCAAACCGATCCAAGAGAGAACGAACATAGTGATGCTGAGAGAGAAACACGCCAGACGGAGTGCGAAGCAACTCAAGCCCGAGAAAATGATGCAGGGAGCCAAGGTCCTTGAGAGCGAAAGTAGAACCAAGACTATGAATGAAGTGCTGAATAACCCAGCCATGAGAGCCAGTAATAATTAAGTCATCCACATAGACAAGGAAATAAATGCGATGACCATCACGGTGATAGAGAAAAAGAGAAGCATCAGTCTTGCTTTGGCGGAAACCATAGGACAGCAAAAACTTGTACAGGGTAGTAAACCATGCACGAGGCGCTTGCTTAAGGCCATACAGAGATTTGCGTAACCTGCAGACATAAGAAGGCTGGTTAGAATCAATAAAACCAGGTGGTTGCGTCATGTAAACCTCCTCATCAAGAGAACCATTCAGGAAGGCGTTATTGATATCCAACTGACGAATCGGCCAGCCAAACTGCAAGGCTAAGCAGAGAATAACACGAACGGTAGAGGTCTTGACAACAGGGCTAAAGGTATCATGATAGTCGAGACCAGGACGCTGAGTAAAGCCTTTAGCAACCAGCCGCGCTTTATACCTGGCAATAGAACCATCAGGGTGGCGTTTGACACGAAACACCCACTTACAACCAACCAAATTTTGAGAAGGGACATGAGGGACAAGATCCCAAGTATGATTAGAAATAAGAGCATCATATTCAGTACGCATGGCCTGAAGCCATTGCGGGTCAGCAAAGGTAGCTTTGATACTAACCGGTTCAACAGTAGAAGGCAGCGGATACTTGGAAGTAAGAGGAGTGAGGGTCGTGTGGTCAAGCCGTTTTGGTTTATAAATGTTATTGCGGGACCGGGTTATCATTTGATGGGTTCGGGACGGCGGCAGAGGTGGTGGTGTTGGTGGCAACGGTGATGAGGGTGTTGGTGGCGACGGGGAAGGAGACGGGGTCGGTAATGAGGGATTAGAAATAAAAGAAGGGAGGGTTGGTATCGGTGCATGGGTATGGGAAGGTGAAGAGTCATAAGTATTAGGATTAGGAATAACACTTGAAGCAGAGGTGACTGGTGAAGAATCGGAGCTAGTAGGGAGCGAATCCGAAGCTGCAAGACAGGAACCACCAGAAGGAGAGGAGTTAGCCGACAGAACCGGGACTGAAAAAATAGATGGAAACCAAGATGTGAGCGAAGCAGAGGAGGGAGGGGCAGTGGACGTAAAAGACTGATAGGGAAAATGAGACTCAATAAATTGAACATCATGGGAAACTTAAACCTTACCAGGCTGAACGTCTAAACATTTGTATGCACTTTGTTGTAGGCAATAACCGAGAAACACATAGGGCTTGGACTTTAGCTCTAGTTTGTTGCGCGTGTATGGGCGTAACCACGGGAAACAGAGACACCTAAATACACGTAGCTTGGCATAATTAGGGTGGTCATCAAATAATAGCTGGAAGGGACAAGTCATTGATGTAATTTTAGATAGTAGATGATTAATTAAGTAGACAGCGGTTTGAAACACAAACGTCCAAAAGCTAGGAGGGAGCGAGGCTTGATGAAGTAACGCCAACCCCATCTCAACAATATGTCTATGACGACGTTCGACGACTCCATTGTGTTGTGGTGTGTAGGGTGGTGTAAGCAGGTGATTAATGCCAGTCTGTTGAAAAAATGAGGTGAGTTTGAGGAACTCACCACCGCCGTCGGTGTAAATAGTGCGAATAGTGGTACGAAAATAATTTTCAACAAGTGTTTTAAAACGAATAAATGTAGAGAAAACATCATATTTAAGTCTTAAAGGAAAAAACCATACATACTTAGTAAAATGGTCAACAAAAATCACATAATACTTATAATTATCGAAGGAAGTAATAGGGGCAGGACCCCAAACATCAGAATATATTAAATCCAAGGGACGAGTACTACATAAAGAAGATTGGCCAAAAGGGAACTGATGGCTCATGTTGCATAAACAAGACTTACAAGATTCAAAATTCAAGTGTGAAGACAAATTGAAGGTACGAAGAACAAATTTCAAAATATCCCTAGACGGATGACCTAGACGCCGATGCCAGTGAACGGCATCGGTTTTTATTGTAGCATTTGAAATCGGTAAGGCTGGTACGGGTAAAGAGGAAGTTGTCGGCCACTCGTAGACACCCTGATTATTCTGGCCTTGCAAGAGGATCGCCCCCGTGCTCAAATCCTTCACCTGAAAATGATCACAAAAAAATTCAATGGAGGCTTTATTAACATCACAAAATTGAGACATGGAGATTAAATTTCTTTGGATGGACGGAACATAAAGAATATTGTGTAGATAAAATTTTGAGTTAGAGGTACATAAGGAAGTTGAGCCATTGTGAGATATACCAAGACCTATGCCATTACCAACAATTACGGAATCAGAACCATGGTAAGGACTATGTGTGCTCAAATTTCGGAGATCTCATGTCACATGATGTGAGGTGGCACTGTCAACTAACCAATTGGGGCTAGATGTGCCTGTGGTTGCTGTGTGGTTCATAGTCGGACTGTTTTTATGGGAGGTGAAATCCGGACAATCCCGTGCTGTATGACCCTTGGTTCCGCAAAGTTGACAGTAGCCCTGGTACCCAGTGGGCTGCTTCTTTTGATATCCTCTACTGTTGTGATACTGGCCTTGTGGGTTGCGATTCTGAGGTTGATATTTTCTGTTGCCATTTTGATTCTGATACCCATGGGTAGGGCCATTATTAAATCCTAGATTCCCGTCTCTTCTCTGGTTCTAATAAGGGCCACGGTTTGTCTGCTGTTTGACTGTGGCATTGACAGTGATAGCCGTATCTGTGGATTTCTCATCTCGCTTCAACATATCTTCATAATCTACAAGCTTTTCATACAACTCGTTAAAAGAAAGTGGTGTCCCGCGGATTCGAACACCAGTAATGATTTCTTTGAAATCTTTTCCTACGCCATTAATAATTTGCACGACGAGATCGTCATCTGTAACAGGAACATCAATTAAAGTGATTTCATCAGAAATAGAGCGTAAGTTATTTAAATATTCGGAAACGGGTTGGCTATCACAACGAGGTCGGGCAAGTCGTTCTCTAAGAGAGATAACACGACTGCGGCTACGATTGGAGTATAGCCATGCAAGCTTATCCCACGCTTGCTTTGATGTTGTGGAACTGGCTATGAGTGGGGCAACTCTTTCGGTGCAAGAGGCAAGGATGGTGTGAAAGATCAACTGGTCTTGGCGTTTCCATAAGGTATAGGCTGTGTTGATAGTACGGGGACCATTACTACTGCCAGTTTGATACTGGGAAGGGCACTCGAACGTGCCATCAACGTAACCTGTCAGTTTGTAGCCAAAGGCTAGAGAGAGGAATTGTGCTCTCCATGTAAAATAATTTTCGGATGTAAGCCGTATAGGCATTTGGGCAGCGGCGTTGATTGAAACACAATCATTGGCTTGGTTGTTTGATGAGTGGAGTTGTTCGGCTGGTGAGGTAGAGGAGACGCCTGAGGGTTTGGTGGCCATGGTGAGGAGAGAAAAGGATCGACTTGCTCTTGTTAGAGAGAGTGCTTTGATACCATATAAGATTTGTAAAGATCACGTGTTTGTATTGCTATAGAACGTTATGTTATATACACGTTACAGCTAGCATTGTACAAGGAAAGGATTAGCGTAAGTAACGAAAGAGATAACTATAGATAATTCTAAGCATAGCACAATACTGCCAACTGTGAAGATCACGTTAGGCTATTAAAGCTACATTATTTTTAGTTTACTTATTCATATCAAATACTTTATTGAGATTAAATTTTAGTAAAGTAAACCCATCCCACCATGTTTAGCTACATCCAATAGGCCTTAATTCATTAGATATTATTATAGAAAGTCAGATATAACTCCTTTTTTATTGCAGGAGTAAAGAAGAAAATATAAACACAATATATTTCTTTTCAGAAAATGCATGGATTATTTTTCTGAGGTTTTGTGTTCAAGAAATTAATCTAATTTATTTAGTTAAAATACTCTATTTTTTATGTTTTAGAAGAATTATATTTTTGATAATGAATAAATTAAGATTTAAAGTAGAAAAGACTGATTGAGAAGGAGATAGAAAGAATAAATGTTTTAAAATTTGAAAATTATTATATTTTAATTGGGGCTTATTACATAAAATAATTAAAACTTATAGTTTTTATTATTTACAGAAAACAGTAAGGATTGCTAAAGAAAATATTAAAATTGGGTGTTTGGTACAACGGGTGTAAAGTAGTTTTGTCCATAACCAAAGACATTTACTTTTGAAATAAATATAGTGGTATATTTTTATCACAAAAAATCAACTCAACAATAAAATGAATTTGTCAATTAGTAGATTCCACAACTAAGAAACTTAATATTTAAGAATAAGAATGGTTGCTTGTCCTTAATTTCCATCTAGAGATATTGATCACCACTTCTGCACCTTTTTTGTGTTGTCGTCATAATTAAAAAAAAATCTTAAAAACTAATTTTACATTAACCAATAGAGCAAAGAAAGAAAAATACAAGAGTTATGATTAATAAAAATTAATTCAACTAAGCTAGGATAAATAAAACTACTTAAATGGAATTTGGACATAGCAAGCAACTAAATTAGAACATAGATCAATTAGAAGTAAATGCATAAAAAAGGTCAAATTCATATCAATGTCATGCAGGTATTTGAATTAAAAGTTATTAATAGTCACATTTATCTAAAAGTCAATGCAAAAAGAATTAGACCCATATCTATTTTTGTTAAAATACAGGAAGTGCTTGTTTTTCTAACTTATTGTCTTAATTTTAATCAGTTAAGTGATTAAAGGACTATTTATTTATTTTTTTTACTTAATAACTTAATTGACTTAATTTCAATCATTTTAGGAAAAAGATAATGAACACTTACGTTATCACACAATAGAGAGAGTCCTTATTTTATTAAATAAAATAGTCACATAGATTTTTTGTGGGATCCAAATATCTCCATATATATACTAAAATTAGGGGTGACAATCTAGGTCAGGATTCGTTTGGATGCAAATTAAATGGATTTGGGATTGAAAAAATTGATTGTTTTAATAAATGGGTCAATTTGATTCGATTCACTAATTAAACGAATCGAATATGGGTTTGAAGTTATTTATTCGTTTATTCGTTTAGGATTCATTTAATAAATGAGTCATAAATGAATCAAATGTGGCTCATTCATTTATTATTTATTTAATTAAATTACTTTTTTGTCCTTAAATTTATTTGATTTTTTTTTTAAATTTGAATGTTAATATTATAATTGAAGACGAATTGTAAACAAATCCAGATTCGATTCAATTCGTTATAAATTCATAAGGATAAACAAATAGTAAACAAATCTGGATTTGATTTGATTCATTTTAATTCTATTAAATGAATTGAATGAATCGAAACAAATATTTGTTTAATAAACAAATCAAATTCGAATTCTGAGACTTCAATCCACTTATTAAACGAATTGACTTTAAATTAATAGAATTTTAACCCAATTCGTTTACGATTCGATTTGAATTCGTTTTGTTTATTAATTTTGGCCTCCATCTAAAATAGATATAAACCCTTTCTTTATCTTTTTTTTAACCTAAAAGAAACGTGTATTTATAAAAACAAAGGCATTCACGTGACCATTTTGCTAATGAAGCTATTTTTTCTTGCTAAAGTGAAAATGAATAGTGTGAATTCATCATTCTCCATTGTTTACTTACTCATTTAAGGAGTAGAGTCACTTCATTTTAGAGTAAAGAGTGGTATTCCCACTCCCATGGAGGGAGATGAGACTCTCATCCCTTTCATTATTACCCTTCCCTTATTAAGTATAATATAATTATATTTATTACAGTAAAATAATGTTATATTTATTTAAAAATAAAAATATCATATTTGTTTAAATAATAGTATTATATTACTTAATAATATTACATTTATTTGAAAATAATATTATTAAATTTATTTAAATGCATATTATTATATTTAGATAAAAATAATAATTTACAAGTTAAAATTACTCAAAAATAATATTATTATGTTCATAGGAAATTAGTATTACTATATGCTATCTTTATTTGAAAATATAATTTTATTATATTTATTTGATTTTAATAGTACTATATTTATTTAATATTAATAATTAATAATAATAAATAGTTTATTCTAAGAAAATGTTAATTTTGTGTTATATCATTAATAATAAGGTTTCATTTGTGTTGCTGTTATCGATAATTTTTAATTTACATAATTAAAATTAATGAAAAATTATGATTTATATAATTAAGAATATTATTAATAATTATTAATTTGTATAATTATAATTAATAATAAAATAAATGGTTTATTTTACAAATATATTTTTTATTCACTTTGTAATAAAAAATTACAATTTTTAAATAAGTGTAAAACTATAATTTGAAACAATTTGTTCCCAATCTAAGAAAAAGTACATATATAAATGAGATTTTAATTTTATTCTATACTCTCATTTTAGTATAAGTAAACGACCTACTCGCACTTACATTTTATACTTCCAATCTTAAGATTTTCACTCCAATTCGAGAAGCTAACGTGGTGCACTCAATCTCCTTTTCTTTCCACCAATAATTTAGAACACTTAATTATGCGGTGCATGTTGACACACCACACCGGTCGGTATGATTACATTGATGACGAAGTCTTTTGTCCCATGCCATGCATGTTAATTATTTGAGAAAAATGACTGTCAAATTCAAGCCTGATGAAAAAAATAAAATCACCAAGATTATATTATTGGAATTTCTTATTTTCTATATTTTACCGAATTAATACGTGACTAATATCAAATATTATGGATTAATTTTAACAGACTAATTTATTAAGTGATCAAATATTGTGTTAATGAGTTTGATTTTGACATACTCTATACAGTAGTATATCATGGACAAGTATAATCCTTAATTGTATTATTTTAACTCATAATGGGATAAGCAATTTTGTACTAACACATGAGGGGTCCCTGTGCTCAACTACAATATTTAAGTAACTTCAGCCCATTGGAAGCTTACTGTACACGAATTTGTGGCATGAGTGCAATGCACCTCTCTCTCCCTCTTCTCTCTTGTGTGTGCACAGTAAATTGCTGAGAAAAGTCGAATCTTGAGCTGAAGTAAAGGAAGTGGGAATTCAGAAGCTAGATGAAAGCTGTAGCAACTCGGTTAAAGCTCCATAACAAGCTTCCAGGTTCGGATTCATAGGTGATTATGGTAAATTTTGAAATTTTACACAAAATATGTATTTATTTGGAAATATAAGATTAAGGGCATAAAACTCGTATTTATTTCAGCAGAAACTTGCCGAGCCAATTAGCCCATCTCTCTTCCAGCTCCCCGGATGGCGGTTCAGGATTAACAAGTGGACCGGTTAGAAGAACCGGTTTCTTGAGCTGGGTTCTCACGAAATTCACGTAAGGACCCTCCATTTGATTGCATGTCTTGATGGCAAGAACATCGCAGCCACCAATGCCCTGAAGGCCTCTCGCATAAACAGTCGGACCGCCATTGAACTTCGTATAAACATACAAGTAATCTCGACCCACAAATTCATCAAGCGAGGTAATGGAAGCCGCAGGGAACCCATTTGGAGATTTCATTAGATCTGCTAAACCGTTGTTGAGTTTCCTGGCGGTAGCCATGAGATAGGCTTGTGAAATGGTAGAGAAAACAGAGAAGCAAACTGTTTCGATGCCAAGTTGAGAACCAACAAGACCTGACAACCAGTAATGGGTAAAATCAAAGAACACAAGATGAGGTTTGAGTTGTGACAACAAAGTTTTGATTTGTGGTTGCCTGAGGTCTAAGGCTTGCTTGAGGCGCTCAGCCAAGTGAGGTGTCATATCTGAGGTGCTATCAAGACCAGGAGGGAGGCCATCGACGTGTAGGATTTGAAGAGGGATAATGTCGGCCATGGGAGTTACATTGAGCGATGATTTGATGTGGGAATGTTACCAGGAGCCAGAAAGAAAGAGACCTTGACTCCATGAAGTGAGAGCTAGTTGGAAAGTTGTACAAAGGGGCTTATGTGACCAAAAGCAAACCATGGGAACATCTCTGCGTTAAGTTGATCATCCTTAGGTGATTGAGTTCCCATTTTGTGTTGTTGGTTTGAAGGGGCGTGCATGGTCTTTGTCTCTTTCTTGCCGTTTTCTTCGTTGATTAGTTTGTTTGTGGTTGGGGCCTTGAACCTTGAGGGGTTATTTTATAATATTCACAAAACGAGAGCGCATCTGGTAGAAGCAGTAGATCATTACTCCTTCCAACCAACCCTCGGGAAAAAATTATTTCCCTACTTAAATATTTTTTTTGCTTGGAAATGGAAGGGACCGCCTCGTGTGCAGACCTTTATATGGCTTGCCCTACATGATCGCTTGAAGACAAAAGCTGAGATTGGACGAAGACACATCTATATTGACTGGACCTGTGACCAATGTAGGGTGGCGTCAGAGACCACGCTTCATGTACTTCGTGACTGTTTTATGGCAAAAAGGTTATGGAACCAACTTCTCCCAAGTGCGTGGCGGCAACCTTTTTTCTCTTCAAATCTTGTTGATTGGTTAACTCTTAATTTGAGTAGTAACCAGTGCTTGGGGAATGGTTTGGAGTGGTCTTGTGTGTTTGGAGTAGCGATATGGAGGCTATGGTTTTGGCGAAATCAGAACCAGTTTAATAAGATATCAACGGATTCAACCAGCATGGCTCGTGATGTTCTTATTCGGGCAGAGGAGATCATTAACTCGAACAAATATGGTCTAAATGCTTCAGCCAGAAAAGTGGAAAAATGGATTGGGTGGCAGCCCCCTGTTTGGCCTTGGTGCAAACTTAACTCTGATGGAGCATGTAAAAAAAATGGAGGCTCTTTTGCTGGAGGAGTTATCCGGGATTCCAACGGACATTGGGTTAGTGGATTTGCAATGAATCTTGGGTCTTGTTCGATCACAGTTGCCGAACTTTGGGGGGTTTATCAAGGTCTGGTTATGGCTTGGGACCACGGTGTTCGCTGGCTGCTTGTTGAAGTCGATAGTCTGTGCGTGGTTCAAATGCTGAATAATTTTGAAGAAACGACAAATGAATACTCTCCGTTGGTTTCGTCCATCAAAGAGCTTATACACAGGAATTGGAGCATTTCTGTGAACCATATTTACAGGGAGGCAAATTATGCTGCGGACTCGATTGCGAATTATGCTTCTAACCTTCCGATTGGCCTTTACAGATTGAGTAGCCCCCCGGCTTCTGTTACTCCTTTTCTTCTTCATGATATGTATGGGGTGGTTCATCCCCGCTTAGTGCCTTTGTAGCTCTTTTAACAGAGCCCCTGTTGAATAAAAAAAAATATTGTTTTTTTTGGTTTTTTTTTTTTTGTTATCCGTCGCAATCGACACACCCTGATGGTTTCTCTAGACTTTAGGTTAGGTATGGCTTTATTTTTTTTGAATTAATAATTTAATAATTTAATTTTAATTAATTAAATTATTAAATTTATTTTTTAATGTAATAATTTTTTTTAGTTATTAGGTTATTTTTTTTATTTTTTTAGTCTAAAAAATAAAATAATATCATTAAAAATATTCTCCAAAATATTCTTATTAATTAATTAATTTCATCCTTACTCATCTTTATAACTATTACTTACTTTATTTAATAATTACTACTTATCTTTATAATTATTATTAATTTAATAATTAGTAATTATTAAATTATTCTCTAATTATTAATTAGAGAATGTCATCTTTATAACTTGTATAATATAATGATAAACTATTATTATTTTCATCTTTTTATTTTCTTTAAATTAGCATTATTAATCTTATAATTTTTATGAATATTTTTCCAACAAAAAAATCATAAACTACAACAAAATTGATTAACATATACTAATTTAGAATTTTAAAATCGGATTCAATTGAATGTGGTTTATGTTATGATAATATGTTATCTTATTTATTTTCTTTGAGATATTTATTATTTATTTCACCTTTATAATTTGTAAGGGGACAAATATAAAAGTATTAGTTTTTAAATCTTTTAAAATAAAAAATAACTTAATATTTATTTTTAGTGATTCGACAAAAAAATAAACATATAGTTCAGATTCAAACATCTAGCTCCATTCAAAATTTAAGTTAATTCAAATATATTAAGATTTCAGAAAAAAATAATGCCATTTAAGTCTGTAAATCTTTTCAACTTAATGAAAAATTTCAATCATTAAATTATTAAACTATTTTTTTGGCTTTTTGCTTAATTTAAAAAGTCTGAATGACATTTTTTAAAAACATTCCCCAAAATAACATGTTCTAATTTTTTAAAGTATTAAATTATTATATTCACTTGAAGATGATTTACGTTATGATAAAATATGCCCGTTGAGATTTTAATTCTTTATTTTTAAATTTAAATTTGTAAGGATACAAATGAAAAAGTAGTAGTTTTTAGACTTTTTAAATTGAAAAAGAAAAAGATAACTTAATACTTATTTTTAATGAATTCAGGCAACAAAACAAACTCATCATTCCGAATCAACTATTCAACTTTATTCAGAATTCAGTTTAATTTAGGTTTATTCAAATTTCAAAAAAAAAAAAAACTCCTCCTTAATCATTAATGTAAACTAATATTCCACTTTTTATAGTTCGATCTAAACAACCATAAGGTTAACCTGGATTTTGCTTGGATAATTTTCAATTAGATAGTGATGTAGTATAGTTCTACAAAAGAATGCTCTGTAGTGAAATTGATGTAGTGGAAGGATAAGCTATTATACGATATTGGATAAACGGGGACATATTTTCAATATTCTGTTGATTCTTGTGAATATCAAAATAAGGAAATAATCTAAATCCACGTTGATTCTAAGAATACCTACAAATCTAAGTGTTAAAACTCATTGATCTTGGAGAATGCTAAGAAATAACAAGAATAGAACTCAAAACAAGAGTTTATTCCAAAAAATAATCAATAACAAATAATCAAGGCCTATTTGTAAAAGTTATAAAAGACACTTATTTATACTAACTATGACTTATCATAATTTGACTAGAAAACCTATTTTAATAAGACTTATACCTAAATTAGGAATACAACTCAAATAAGCTATGCCAAAACAATAAAACTCAAAATAGGTAATCAAATTAAACTATAATAAAATTTAATTAAAATATTCCTAAATATTATAAATTTCAATCAAAGTAGGATTTCTTTAATTTCTTACTCCGCATCATTCCCGCCAAGTGGAGAAAACTCGTCCTCAAATTTTAATTGTTGTAGTCTCCTAGAATATCTTCACATAAATAAGCATTAATTTTCAAAATAGAGCTTCGATGTACACAAAGAACTTTAAATTTTCTAACTTTTATAATAATGACCATCTATAGACATAGAAGAGAAGATACAAAACAAAGTCTTTGTTATTTTTATTCTCTCTTGATTGAATAACTTGCACAGCTTCCTACTTATAGAAGAATACATAGAATAAACATAGGAAGTATTAAGTACACCAGCTAGCCTAATATCTTACTTTCTTGATTTATATTTACATACAAATAATTAGCTAGCAAATCCTCAAAAATATCTCAACCAAATCTCCTAAAATAAGGCAATATCTCAACCAAATCTTCTATTTTCCAACACCATCCAATCACTCCAATAGCTTAAAATAAAATCTTCTATCAATAATTTCTCTAATATTAACTTCTCGTATTTGTTCATGGTGAATTTCAGCATAAGTGACGCAAAATGTTTTGTTATCATAATCTACATTGAAAAATATCACAACCTTCTTTACCTTCTTTTGGCAAATTAAGAGAACAATAAGAGATCGTACAAATAACTACCTCTCTTTGCTCCACAAGATCAAAAGATGTTTGAATAGTCACCTTTTTTCATTCTATAATATCAATATAGTCATAAAATTTCAGTAGTTGATCTAAATCAATGTTTGTGTGTGGAGAATTTATGGCAGACGTGAATGGCCAATTAATATTCTCCTCAGAAGGAATAATATTATCAAGTGAAGCAACGTCACTGTTTTCCTCATTATTCTCATAACATGTATCATCATGGACCACTTCGTCAAATCAATTTCTCTGCTGTATATGTAAAGATTTTCTATAAGTTTCTCTAACTCTTGATCAATCGAATGCAAAATCCTCAACATTCTAACTAAAACATCTTTATATGAAATCTTTACGGTGATGCTTTGGTTTCATGACTCAATTTTTTTCTCTTCTCTGTCTTTGTCTCTTTATTGTTGGTGTTTGTTTGGGTTTTTTGATGAGATCATAAATCTAAAGGGCAATATTGTAAATAATAGAAACTATAGGTCAAAACTATAAACAAATAAAAGATGGGGTTACAAATGATGGTGACCGAAAAATTAAAAAAGGGGATCAAGAACGTTTGAGGTCGGTGAGTGTTACAGTGGCAATAGTTTGACTTTGATTGTTGTGATTTGATCAAAAAATGGAATTGAAGTGGTGGTGAGAGTTTTGGTTTCAGTTTTGGTGAACAGAGCTGTTGTTGGAAGCAAGCGTAGACTAGAAAGAGAGAGTTGATGATGGAGAATAATTTGGTAGTGGCAAAGGTTGGTGAATCACAGCGGAGAACAATGAATCAAGCAGTGGTTGGCACACGACTTGTGGCTTTTTGATGTGTTTGTGGTGGCTACTGTGGCAAATTGGTGGTGTTGATGGCTAGAGTATGGTCGGCGGTGTGTGCGTGTTCGGATGGTAAAGAGAATCGATGGAAAGGTGTGGACCGTGGCTGTGTAGGGTCTATGTGGGTTTTTTTTCTTTTTTTTTAAATAAACTAAAATGGAAGACTTGCGCGTTACTCTTCCTAAGGACTACAAGGACAAGTAATTAAAGATAAATCAATATGTGTGACACGACTAAAAAATGTTATTATTATTACTCTCAAGTATAAGAGTGTCTAGTTATAATATAACCCGATGAGTCCGGGGTCGAACCAAAGGGAATTTAAAATCTATTAGTCAATTTCTTAAATAAAGAAAATTAATTGCGGAAAAAGAAAATACTAGGAATCAATTTAAAATTATGCTAAGGTTACGAGATCCACTCTTAGTATTCAAACTATAATTTTAATACTCTCTCATTTTTTATATTTTGTTTAACTTTTACTAGTTATTATTATATCATTTAATTTTTTACTAACTATATGTGTGGATAAATATGGAATTAAGTACCAAATGTGCCACAATTATATTAATGTGTCTATATTACGTCAAAATGCCATACAAATCTAAGAAAATCTATAACTTAACATGACATAAAAATAACTAGAAAAAAATAAAATAAAGTTAAAACTCACTTAAGAAAATAATAAATTTAATAATTTGAAACTTGAGCTTCACCCATTACCTCAGTTTAGTAAAATTAGCCACTTATATTGAAAGAAAATAAAAAATTCTTTTTATTTGAAAACTTTTGAAATATATTATAAGAAAATTGATTACACCAGAAAACAAGAAAAGAAAGAAATGAAGAAATTCCTTAGCTTCAGTCCCTCATCTCTCCTTAACCTCCTCTCCTTTCTCGCTTGCATCTCTTTACGTTTCATAGGCAAGGGAAGCATCCTGTCTTTTATTTTATTTTATTATTATTTTATATTAAATATATATATTCATTGAGAGGTGATGAGCATATAATACATACATATTTTACCCTTAATTATATAATTACTAGTTATTTTTAATTAATTGAATTGTTTTATTGAATAGGGAATTAATTAGAGATTAAGAATGAAAAGTGCATAAAGGATAACAAGTTTGGGAAAGCCTCAATCAAAGCCGTGACACAATTAAGAGTTTGTAGCATGTGAAGCCAAGAGTAATTTGCACTCAAAAAGAATTTCAATTTTTCAAGTGACCTGGATGTGCATGGCATTGTAATGCATGGAAAGCAACTTAAAGGACCCGCACTTGGCTTTCATAAGTTGAAAAGGAAATCCTAGTGCAAGCTTAATTGGTGAGCACGTGAGTGAGAGCAAAGAAAATTAAGAGGCCAAGCCTTTTTGCTTAAGAAATAACAAGGTTGGCGGCCCATTTTCGGAGAATATAAAAGCTGAATTTCGGCTTTAGAGGGGGCAGCCGCCAGAGGAGGGAGACGCGAGACAGAGACGAAAACCTGCAGTAGAGCTCCGGCTCCTATGGGTAATTTTATTTTTTTTTGTTGTTCTCAACTCAAGTATGTCTAGCTAATTTTCTCATATTGGGGTTAAGGATGAAACCCTATTCACTGAAATAATTATCTTTTTATTTAATTAATTCTCTACATGTGTGCTTTAATGATTATGGTTTTTATTTCACATGATTAGTTGGATGTTATTTAAATCTTTTCATCAATTCTGTCATGCATTATTGATTGTTAGGATTAATATTTGATTAAATCTATGTTTGGATCTATAAAGCTTATACATGATTATCTTTGATTTTATGTTTTTTATTAAATTGTTTACACAGAGTGCTTAGAAAGAATTTGACTATTTGTTATTCAATATGTTTACATGGAATTCTTAGATGTCATACTATTAAGCAGAAAAAGAACCTACATTAGATTAGTTTTAATTGGGTTTAATTGTTATATTCATGAGATGACATAGATTGATTTCGAGTTGTCACTCTAAAATTGATGATTAATTAATAATTAGATGATTACTAGTTGAATAATGGTAGATTCTGAAACCTTGGTAATTTTTTTCTTATTGAAATCTCATTTTCTTTAATTGTTTTCTTAGTTTAATTAGTTTAATTTCTCTTAAAGACTCAATTTGCTCAATTAGGTTAAGTTAATATTAATTTTAGATTTAAATTAGACTTTTCAATTTATAATAATCCCTGTGGGATTGACCTCGTTACCACTATTCTATTTCTAGATTCGTGCGCTTGCGAGTATATTAAAATTTTCACAACAAGTTTTTGGCGCCGTTGTCGGGGATTGTGTCAGAAAGTCAGTTTAATCTAGATTGATTTGATTCTTCCACTAGTTATAATTTAGATTGTCTTTTATTTAAAAAAACACAAAAAAAATTTTAATTATTTTTTTCTTTAAATTCATGGTTTGGTTATTTGATTTCTTTTCTTTAAATTTTGTTTATTTCTATTATTGTTGTTTTATTTTGCTTTATTTGTCTAGTTAGTTTATGAGTGTTTGGAAACACGATTCAACAAATCGTTTGGTCAAAAAAGAGTAAAAAATTGATAGTAGTCGAGCTATTTCTTCAAAAGTGATGGATGACTCAAATAGACTATTGCCAATACTTCCACCAGTGCAAGGAGAGAAAACCCTTAAAGAATATTTTTCACCACTTGCAGCCAACAAACTATCTTGTATTGTGTTGCCACAAACTATAGCAACACACTTTAAACTTAAGCCATCTGTCATTCAACTTTTGCATCTTTCCATAGGTTAGAGAGAAAGGACCCATATTTGCACATTAAGGAATTTCTTGACATATGCTTTACATTTCGTTTTCAAAATTTTAATTATGGGTCAATTAGGCTTCGTATGTTCCCTTTCTCATTAAAAGACAAAGCGAAAGCTTGGTTGAATTCACTTATTGCTGGGTCTATTACTACATGGGATGAATTGAGTAACAAGTTCCTCACTAAGTTTTTCCCTATGCCTAAAACAAATGCCCTTAGGAGAGAGATAAGTGATTTTTATCAAGGAGAGGGCGAGCAATTTTATGAGTGTTGGGAAAGATTCAATGATTTACTTCTTAAGTGTCCCTACCATGGTTTTGAGAAATGGAGACTTATACAATGCCTTTATAATGGTTTAACCATGTCAAATCATCATATGGTAGAATCTATGAACGTTGGGAGATTTTTGAATTTACATGAAGGTATAGCATGGGATTTCTTTAATTCACTTTCTGAAAATTCTCAACAGTGGGATTTTTTAAATCAAAGGGAAAAATCATCTCAAGTTTCTAGAAAGGTGTTATATGAAGTTAAGGATGATTTTGATGTGAAATCCACTATAGCTACACTTTCTAGGAAAGTAGATGTTTTAGCTCTGAACCAATCAATGAATCATCATCTTAGTGTAGCTAATAAGGTTTGTGCTTTTTGTTCTAACTTGTCTCATACAGCACATAATTGTCCATCATTACCAGCCTATCAAGGGGCTTATTCTGAGCAGGTACATACCTTACAATCATATAAGAAAACCTCCAATAATCCATATTCACCCACATATAATCCTAATTGTAGGAATCACCCTAATTTTTCTTGGAAACAAAATCAACCTTTGTTAAACCAAGGAGGACCACAATTTAGCTTGCCCAATCAACAATTTGTCCCTCCTAACTAAGTATATCCTTTTGCCCAACAGTGTATGTCTTAATTTGTTACACCCCAACAAAGAAAATCTTGTTTAGAGGATACACTTCAAAGTTTTATTTAGTCAACCCAACAAGCCTTTTAGTTAAACACTCAAGCTGTTCTAAAGCTTGAACATCAATTGGGTCAATTAGCAACTACTGTAGTTGAGAGAGAAAAAGGAAAATTCCCAAGTACCCCAATTCCTAATCCTAAAAGAGTGTATAAAGTTGGATCGAGTTCAAGCCACCAATATAAAGAAGCAAAATCAATTATGACCTTGAGAAGAGGAAAATTATTTGACAACAAGGTGGAGGTTCAAACAAGAAAGACATCTGAATCTACTTCTTCAGATTCAGTTCCATCACAAGATCCATCACCGAATTATTCAGAAGAAAGTGACCCACCAATTTATATTCCTGAAGCTCCTTTTCTTCAAAGGCTAGCAAAGGTGAAGAAAGAGCCTTCAACAGGTGAGATTATGGAAATCTTCAAGCAGGTAAGTATAAACATCACTTTACTCGATGCTATTAAGCAAGTCCCCTCTTATGCCAAGTTTTCAAAGGATTTATACACTAAAAAGAGAAACTTGCATGTCACAAAAAAAGCGTTTTGACTGAACAAACTAGTAATTTACTTCAGTGTGAAATGCCACCAAAATTTAAGGATCTTAGTTCTCCTACTAACTCATGTGTTATAGGGAGCCAAGTGTTTGATAAAGCATTATTGGATTTAGGAGCTAATGTTAATATCTTGCCTTATTCTGTTTACATACAGCTTGGACTAGGGAAATTAAAGCCAACTTCTATTATTTTGCAACTTGCTGATAGGTAAATGAAAATACCTCGTGGTGTTATAGAAGATGTGTTGATACAAATTGACAAATTTTATTATCCTGTTGATTTTATTGTTATTGATACTCAGCATGTACATGATCCTAAGAAACACACTCCAATTATTCTAGGTCGTCCTTTTTTAGTGATAGCTGATGCTCATATTAGTTGCAGGACTGGAAACATGCAGTTGTCTTTTGGTAACATGACCATGGAATTAAATATTTTTAATGTTCCCAAGCAAGCACAAGACGAGGATGAGTTGTTGAAGTAGATATGACAGATGCATCAATTGATGACTCATTTATTTCTAACCACTGTGACAATCCATTAACACCATGCACAACTGACTCTGATTTCTCTGTTGATGTTCACAGTGGTATTGAAGAAGTTAATGCTTTACTTGATTTGACTCTTAACATAGATCCGATTAAGTGGAAAGAAAAGATTGAGCCACTTCCTCCTGAAGAGAAAATTGAACCATTCAAGTTGGAGCTACTTCTTAAAGAAATGCAACATAGGTCACATTCTGACATGAAAAATGTGATAAGATCTAAAGTGCTTAAATTGTTAGATTTTTATACTACTACTTCAGATAACTCTCAAGTAAGCTCGGAACAGAAGAGATCAAAGTAATGCGATATTGAAGAGTTTCATTACCATCATCCTTTCATAGATAAAATACTTCAATGCTTAGTAAATTATGTTTTCTGGTATTTTCTATATAATTGCTTTGGTTTTTACCAAATTCTTATTGATCCTAGTTGATTTTTTGTTTGCATTAAGTAGTTAGTTTAGTAGGATTTTATTCATTTTGTTTTTTCTTATTATTTATCTTTCTTCTAACATTTTCTTTTTAGTTGTCATTTTTTAAGCTTTCCCAACCTATTCAGGTATGTTCTCTCCAACTTTTCTTTTATTTATGTTTTTATTTATTTATTTATTTTTTCATCATTTTGCATGTATATCTTTTATTTATGAAACATTGAGGACAATGTTCTAAATAAATTTGGGGGTAGGAGTAGTGTGTGCTTTGTTTGTTTTTTAAAATAACCAAAAAAGTTAAAAAATTTTCAAAATTCAAAAAAAAAATTATTTTTTTTCTTTTTGTTTTTATGTGAAAAGCCAATGATAAGAGCTTGATTGACAATGAATATAGTTCTTAGAAAGGGTTGAATATTGTCTTAATTTATACTTGATTCTTGTGTTAATTCCTCTTGATTGAGATTCTTTAAACACTACGAGTACTAATATCAGTTCTTTTATAATTTGGACTTGAAATTTGAGATTGATGTAGCCTGAGTTGAGAATTTTAGATAGAGTAAACGATTGTTTGTCTTGATTCTTATCTCCACAGTATAAAATAGTATACACAGGCACCAAAGTAAAAAATAGCTACCTATAACCCTTAAGAGTAAAGCTATCTTTGAGTAATTTGGGCCTATGTACCACCAGTATGTAGAGGATAATCTATCATGAAAAGAAGGCTACCTTAATGGATAGAGTGAAAGCTCCTGACTATGGTTAAAAAAAAAGAAAAAAATCAAGTGCATGTGCTAAAAAAAATAAAAGAAAATGCACATAAAAGCCTGTGAAAAAAAAAGAAAAAAATGGATATCAAGATGATAAGATTAGTTTGACCTACTCTTTTCTTTGTTTGAGGCGAAGGCTGTTGATGTTGAAGATTTTGGGAATTGATTTGATTGAATTGATTTCACACGCACACTACAAGAATCAAAAGAGAGATAAGATTGACTGTTGAATTAAAGTTAGAACTTTGCCAATATTTGAAATTTTCTCTGAGCTATACAATTTATGCAATCTTTGAGGCTATTTTCATGCTTTGTTTTAATTTTGTTGTTCTTTTCATTTTATTTTAATTTTTTAAAAAATGATGTTTGTGGGTATCATCATTAAAGCCCTCACGAGACTATAACTCATCCACTAAAGCCGCTTAGGGGTTTAAAGGTTGTTGCATACGCTAAATGCAATCGCGATTACCTACGAAAGTGGTTTAGTTAGGATTTACTTTTTTTTTGGTTATTTTTATTTTTTATTTTTTTGTTTTTAGTTTTAGTTTTGCTCGAGGACTAGCAAAATCTAAGTTTGAGGGTATTTGATGAGCATATAATACATACATATTTTACCCTTAATTATATAATTACTAGTTATTTTTTAATTAATTGAATTGTTTTATTGAATAGGGAATTAATTAGAGATTAAGAATGAAAAGTGCATAAAGAATAACAAGTTTGGGAAAGCCTCAATCAAATGAAAAGTGCATAAAGAATAACAAGTTTGGGAAAGCCTCAATCAAAGCCGTGACACAATTAAGAGTTTGTAGCATGTGAAGCCAAGAGTAATCTGCACTCAAAAAGAATTTCAATTTTTCAAGTGACCTGGATGTGCATGGCATTGTAATGCATGGAAAGCAACTTAAAGGGACCCGCACTTGGCTTTCATAAGTTGAAAAAGAAATCCTAGTGCAAGCTTAATTGGTGAGCACGTGAGTGAGAGCAAAGAAAATTAAGAGGCCAAGCCTTTTTGCTTAAGAAATAACAAGGTCGGTGGCCCATTTTTCGGAGAATATAAAAGCTGAATTTCGGCTTTAGAGGGGGCAGCCGCCAGAGGAGGGAGACGCGAGACAAAGATGAAAACCTGCAGCAGAGCTTCGGCTCCCATGGCTGATTTTATTTCTTTTGTTGTTCCCAACTCAAGTATGTCTAGCTAATTTTCTCATACTGGGGTTAAGGATGAAAACCTATTCAATGAAATAATTATCTTTTTATATAATTAATTCTCTACATGTGTGCTTTAATGATTATGGTTTTTATTTCTCAAGATTAGTTGGATGTTATTAAAATCTTTTCATCAATTCTGTCATGCATTATTGATTGTTAGGATTAATATTCAATTAAATCTATGCTTGGATCTATAAAACTTATACATGATTATCTTTGATTTTATGTTTTTTATTAAATTGTTTATATAGAGTGCTTGGAAAAACTTTGACTATTTGTTATTCAATATGTTTACATGAGATTCTTAGATGTCATACTATTATTGCCTTTATTCAATCATTAGTGATGAAGGCAGTTACTGTTGTTGAGGCACCAAATTTGAATTACTGTAGTAGTGAATCTGGGAAGTTGTTGTTGTTGCTCTTTATATAGATAGTAAATTAGTGTAAGTGGTCCTCCAAGTGCTGCAAATAAGTCTAAAACCAATTGTTCTCCCTCTGCTGTGCTTTAGCATACTGAGTGATATTATCACTTGGCTTTTTTATTCTGCTTTCCACTCCAATGACTCTTCTTGTCCCTACTACAGCAGCTGGTTGTGGCGATGCTGCAATAGATTCACGAGCAATTCTTTTGATGGTGAGTGCAGTGAGAGCACCTTTATTCTTGATGCGATCACCTGTGCAGTGATGCGAACTGCGGACACCACACATATACTGGTGATAAGGGAGGGAAACAATAAGGCCTTCTTGCTACAGCAGTGATAGCACGGGGTCTCTTGGCTGCTTGGAAAACTCTTGCCAACCCCTTCTTGCTACAGCAGCGTAAAGAGTTTGAGTAATTCTTGAAGGTGGTGGCGGGAACTGAAACCCCTTTTCTTGTAGAATTTTGCGTGGTTCTATAATTTTCTCATACTTCTCTTCTGTATGATAGCCTTGGAATCGAGAGGGATCCTTTAAGCGGCCTGCTAGCTTTTTATATCTTGGCATTACTGTAGCAATGAGAATGGACTCGTTGGTCATCAAAGAGTGAAATTGGAAGAACAGATCGGGAGTTTTTATGATTGTGGATGCGTGAGGTAAAGAAAGTAGAATTAGAAGATAAGTGAAACAGTGAAACCCTTATATAGGCGTCGGTAAAAGTAAAATTAAGAAAGAAAATTCAATTAAAGAGATAAAATTGGAAAGATAATTTTTGAATTTTTAAAACATTTCCCATTAAGATAGGAAAAAGATATTGGTTACGTAATTTAGGGATTAAGCAATCCCTTCCGATCTTTATTCTGATTTGCCCAACCAGCTGTCATAATTTATTCCCAACGGTAAAAGAGATATATCCATAATTAAGTCACTGTAACGGTAATATTGGTTGCTGCAATAACAAATCTTGTGCTATAGCAATCAACAATGAAGTCCCCTGGTGTGTTGGTATATAATTTATTAGCTCTGTGAATTAATGTTGCTGTAGTAACATTTGTCAATTTTTTGGCTCAATGCACAATTTTTTTTTAAAGAAAGAAAGAGAAATCAAATGCTCAATTCAAAATAACAAAAACTATAAATGACAAACATGCAAGATTGAACTTAAAGAAATCAAAATAACTCCTTCAACATTGGGTTGCCTTCCAAGTAGCGCTTGATTTTAGGACTTTTAACCTGACCTTCCTTGATTGCTCAAAATGTTGGATCCCTTAGGACTAAGTCCTCTTTTGAGGGTCCATATCAGAGTGCATGTAATGTTTTACTCTATGCCCATTGACTTTGAATTCCTAGCCTGTTTTTTCATCTAAGAGGTCCACAGCTCCATAAGGATAGATTCTGACTAGCTTGAAATGACCTGACCATCTAGATTTTAATTTCCCTGGAAAGAGCTTTAGTTTGAAGTTGTAAAGTAGAACTTGAATGCCTGGAACAAGTTTTCGTTGCTGGATTCTTTAGTCATGCCATTACTTTTTTTTATCCTTGTAAATCCATGTATTTTCATAGGAGAACAGTCTCAACTCTTCTGGCTCACAAAGCTAGAGTTTTCGATGTTCTGCTGCAGCATGCATGTCTATATTGTATTGTTTTAGTGCCTAATATGCTTTATGCTCTAGCTTTAAGGGCAAATAGCAAGCCTTTCTATAGACAATTCTATATGGAGACATGATAAATGGTGTCTTATAAGCAGTACGATAAGCCTATAAAGAATCATGCAAACGGGTAGACCAATCTTTTCTAGTACGGTTCACCATTTTCTCCAAAACCCTTTTTATCTCCCGGTTAGATACTTCTGCATGACCATTGGATTGTGGATGATAAGTTGCAGTAATTTTGTGTTTAATTCCATATTTAACCAATGCTGCAGCAAACATCCTATTGTAAAAGTGAGTGCCTTCATCACTAAAGATTGCCTTTGGAGTTTCGAACCTTGAGAATATATTTTGTGAAGGAATTTTACCACTGCTCTCGCATCATTTGTTGGTAATGCTATAGCTTCCACCCACTTGGACACATAATCCACCGCAACTAGAATATAAAAATTTCCAAAGGATGGTGGGAATGGGTCCATAAAGTTTATTCCCCATATATTAAAGAGCTCCACCTCCAACATATTTGTCAATGGCATTTTATACTTTTGAGATATGTTCCCTATTCTTTGACACCTACCACAACATTTAACAAATTCATAAGCATCTTTGAAAATGAAAGGCTAGAAATAACCTGATTGTAGGATTTTGACTGCTGTTCTGTGGCCTCCAAAATGTCCTCCATATGCTACAGCATGGCAAGAATATAGTATGTATGGAATTTCTTCATTGGGTACACACTTTCTGATGACTTGGTCTGCACACATCTTATAGAGATAGGGTTCATCCCACTGATAACTTTTAACATCATGGAAGAATCTCTTCTTTTGTTGGGAATTTAAGTTAGTTGATAACAGTTCATTTACCAAATAATTCACAAAATCTGTATACCAAGGGAGTCTAGAATGCTGCAGCATCTTTGTATGCTACACCATTAGCAGTTGCTCATTAAAAAATGTTTCTGTTATGTTTTGCTTAGTTAATGTGCTTGCATCTGCTTCTAACCTGGATAAATGGTTTGCTACCTGATTTTCAGTCCCTTTTCTATCCTTAATTTCTAAATCAAATTCTCGTAGTAAGAGGATCCACCTTATCAACCTTGGTTTGACATCTTTCTTTGCAATGAAATACTTTATTGATGCACGGTTTGTGTCGACTGTCAACTTTGTGCTGACCAAGTAAGCTGAATTTTTCAAATGCAAATACCACTGCTAACAATTCCTTCGCAGTGGTAGTATAATTAATCTAAGCATCCGCAAGGGTTTTGCTAGCATAGTAAATGGAGTGAAAAATCTTATTCTTCTTTTGTTTTAGCACTGCTCCAACTGAATGGTCATTGAAATCACACATCAGTTTGAAAGGTAAATTCTAATCTGGTGCTAGGGGTGTTTGCGGATCAGATTTTATGGATTAGACATCAATCCATATCTGATCTACGATTTTGTGAATTATAATTTTTCAATCCAATCTAATCCACAGATTGATTGAATTCAATCCAAATCCAAATCCAATCCATACATTTGTAGATCGGATGCAGATTTGACTCAATTCATATCCAATTCATTCGTCTGCAGATCGGATGCGAATTTAACTTAATCCATATCCAATCCATGATTTTGCGCATTAGTTTCTGAATTAAAAATTTTTAGTTCTCTCCAATCGATGAACTAGGGTTGGCAATGGGATGGGAGGGGATGAGATTTATCAATCCCAGTCCTGTCCTGTATATGCAAGTAGGATGAAAAAACGTCTCACTCCCGTCCCAATATTTTTTTGGGACAAAAATATGTACCGATCCCGTCCCAAAAGAGATGAGATCCCCCAATTGAAAAAATTCTCAGTCTTAGTCAGCAATGAGACGAATAGGACGGAATTTGCCAATCCCACTCTCGTCCCGTGTATGCAAGTGGGATAAAAAAATGTTCCACTTTTTTTATGGAACAAAAATATGTCTCAATCCCGTCCCAAATGGGATGGGATCCCGTACCATGGGAAAAAATTGTCATATCTACCATGAACTAATGAAATTTTAAAAAATCTAATATAAAATTTTTTTACTACTGATTAAATTTAAAATTGAATAAAATTTAAACAAATAAATTGTTTAAATAAAGATAAAATAATACATTCATAGTTTTACAATATAACAAATCGAGATTAATTGTTCAAACAAAACTACAATAATACGTTCAAAGTTTCAAAACATAACACACTAAGCTTAATTGTTCAAATAAAGTAACATTAATACATTAATATAACACCGAAATTAATTGTTCAAATAAAACCAAAATTAATTGAAATGGCAAAGTTTCTGAAACCAAACACAGTCTGATCCTTCACTAGGGCTGTTGTGCTTGTCGAAAAATAGTGATTACGGAGCCGTCAACTATGGGAACCAGGAGAAGCCGTACAGGTGGCGATCTTGAAGGTTATGATAGTACAATTGTTCGGCTGGAACCAGTGATTGTGAAGTGGCTCGATGGACTCGGTGAAGAGATGGCTTGCTTTGGCCGGAATCGTGCGGCAGAAGTCCTTCAAATTGGTGTTGAGAGTGTATTAAACCAGTATTGGTTGTTGCTAGTGTGTGTGATGGAGGGGAAGCTTAAGGTTATTTGTTTGCAAATTATTGATG
This sequence comes from Atalantia buxifolia, assembly GCA_030444775.1. Classification (NCBI taxonomy): domain Eukaryota; kingdom Viridiplantae; phylum Streptophyta; class Magnoliopsida; order Sapindales; family Rutaceae; genus Atalantia; species Atalantia buxifolia. The sequence continues at coordinate 15,076,561 of CM059839.1, forward strand.
ACATGACGTTATGTTTCTTTACTTTTGGGTGACTTTGCAAATTGTTAGTAACTTGGTGTTATGTTAGGTTGTTTTTGCTAGTGTGTGTGACTTTACTTTTATTTTTTTTACAATTTTTACAAGTTATATTTGTATATTTGTATATTTGATTATTTAATTATTTTTTATTTTATATTATTATTGGGTAATGGCTAAGATATGTTATAGTGCTTATATAACTATGTAATGTCACATTTAAATATTTTTTTAATTAAATTTATAATAATTTTTTAACTAAATAAATAAATAATTTTTTTTTGTGGATTCATGAATTTTTGTGGATTTATAGAAGTAAATCCATATCCAATCCATCGACTGCAGATTTTTAAATTTTCAATCCATATCCAATCCACCAATCCACGGATCGAATTTATATGGATCAGATTTTCACGGATCAAACGGATTGAGCAGATCGGATTGGATTCTGAACACCCCTATCTAGTGCTGTGACAACAGGTGCTGTAACAAGAGCTCTCTTTAATTCACAAAAAGCCTTCAAGCAGTCATCATTAAAGTTGAAGATCTGTCATGCTCTAGTAGTGTGCATAAATGTTTAGTTATTTTGGAAAAGTCTTTGATGAAGTTTCTGTAAAACCCAGCATGACCTAGAAAACTCATAATTCCCTTGACTGAAGTTGGGGGTGGGAGTTTATCTATCAACTTTATTTTTGCCTTGTCCACCTCTTTCCCATCTTAGAAACTCTATGTTCCAAGACTATACCTTCTTGTACCATAAAATGACACTTTTCCCAATTGAATACCAAATTGGTTTCCTCACATCTCTTAAGCACATTTTTTAAATTATGCAAGCAATCATTATATGTTTCCTCAACAACTGAAAAGTCATCCATAAACACTTCTAGTGTTTGCTCGACCATGCCTGAAAAAATTGACATCATACATCTCTGGAAAGTTGCGGAAGCATTGGACAAGCCAAATGGCATCTTTCTGAAAGCAAAGGTTGTATAAGGACAAGTGAATGTTGTCTTTTCTTGATCCTTTGGTGCCATAGCAATTTGGTTGTATCCTGAATAACCATCTAAGGAATAATAGTATTCTTTTCCAGCAAATTTGTCCAGCATTTGATCTATTAAGGGCAAAGGAAAATGGTCATTCCGTGTGGCTTTATTCAGCTTCCTATAATCCATACAAACTATCTATCCAGTTAATGTTTTTGTCGGGATAAGTTCATTCTTTTTATTTGCTACAATAGTCACATCTTTCTTCTTTGGAATACATTGCATTGTGACTCACCCATGAACTTTTAGATATTGGGTAGATGATACCAGCATCAAGTCATTTTATGATCTCCTTCTTCACAGTTTCCTTCACTTATTCAATCTATTTTATTGGGCCTATAGGTGATATAGACTCTTCTTAATCTTACCTCTAAGAAGATAAATTGTTCCACTGATCTTCGTGCTTACTTACTGCCTACCATACTTACCATGCCTACTATGCTTACTAATCATGATCCCAGCATCAAGCCATTTTATGATCTCTTTCTTCACAACTTCCTTCATGATAGGGTTTAAGCGCCTTTGTTATTTTGTTGAATGGCTGTAGCAATCCTCTAGCTGAATTTTATGCATGTAGATTGATGGTCTAATTCCCTTTATATCTGTCATTGTCCATCGAATAACGTTCTTGTATCTCTCCAACACTTCCACTGAGCTTTTCTTTTGGCTTGCATTTAAAGATGCGAAATGATTACGGGGAGCATATTGTTGTTACCAAGATAAACATATTTTAAATGTGAAGGTAACATTTTCAATTCTAAAATAAGAGGTGGTTCAATAGATGGTACAAATGGTTTTACTTCTCTTTTTGAGAGATCCAGAGGTTCAAAAGGTTTTTCATGCCTTATAGGTTGCTTTTCCCTAGCCAAGTTATGTGTGTTGTTGCAGTATCATTTTCGTTAAGCTCTTCAAAGTTAGCAGCTCTGATTTCCTCTTTGTTACAGCAACTACTTAACGTTTTTGTCACAACAATGTCCACAACACTGATAAAATTATAATCTTCAATCTCATCGGGATTCTTCATAGCATTTAGCACATTAAATATAACTTGCTGATCATTCACCCTCATGGTCAGTTCTTCTTTTTGCACATCAATGAGGGTATTTCCAATGGCTAAGAAAGGTCTACCAAGAATAATTGGCACTTTTTTGTCTGCTTGAAAGTCCAGCATAATGAAATCCACTGGAAAAATAAACTTATCCACCTTGACTAACACATCTTTAACTTTTCCTTCACGATATGCATGAGATTTGTCAGTTAGTGGTAGAGTCACTGTTGTTGCTCCCTATTCTCCTACTCCTAATTGCTTGAACATTAATAAAGGCATGGAATTGATGATTACCCCTAAATCACAAAGTGCTCTACCGTTATACCTGGTTCCAATAGGACATGGAATTGTAAGCTCCCTAGATCTTTCAATTTTTGGTGAATTTTATTTAAAGCATGTGGCTGCATTCTTGTGTTAGAGCAACAGTTTTAAACTCTCTAAGCCTTCTTTTCCTTGCTCGAATAACCTTAAAAAACTTCACATAATTTGGCATTTATTCTAAGGCTTCCACAAATATGTAATTGTTTTAGTACTTCTAGAAATTTGCTGAATTACTTGTCTTGTTTTTGTTTCTGAAATCTTTATGGGAAAGGTGGTGGGTATCGAAACTGTTGTGCTGCAGTAGATAGTGCAGGTTACTGTTTTTTTGATCTAGTTTGGTTTATTACTATTGGTGCTGCAACTTCCTCTTCAACAGTCTCTGAATTACTTCTTTATGCAGCTGCTGCAGCGTGACTACTCTCACTAGTATATCGAAAAATGAGTTGTTGTGGATCTCTTTCAACTTGAGTATCCTCTTAGGTTGAGTTGGGTTCCATCATTCTTCGTGGCATACCAACAAGAATATCAACATCTTTTCCCGAGTCAATTATCAAATAAATGCCCCTCTTCACAATAAACACAAGAAACCTCAGCAACTTGTTGGACAATTGCTGGAGTATTGGTAATGGCTTTTACCATGTTTGTTAATAAAGTTACTTGGGCTGATAATGGTCTAAATGCATCCACATTGTGAACTCCTGCTGCTCCCCTTATTACAACTTGTGTAGTTGATGCCCATTGATAATTGTTGTTAGCAATTCTTTTTAAAATTTCATAAGCTTCATTGTAGGATTTAGACAACAATGCTCCATTTTCTGAAGCATCTACTATCAATCTAGTGCTATGGTTCAGCCTATTATAGAAGGTTTCCATTTGTATTCAATGAGGAATACTATTATGAGGACATCTTCTAAGTAACTCTTTAAATCTTTCCCATGTATCATACAGGCTTTCATCTTCAAGTTAATGGAAGATGTTATTTCATTCCTCAATTTTTCATTCTTGGTTGGTGGAAAGTACTTCATCAAGAATTTTTCAGCCAAATCATTCCATATTGTAATGGAGTCTGGTGGCAAAGAGTTCAACCATGCTCGTGCTCGATCTCTCAATGAATATGGGAAAAGTCTGAGCCTTAATGCATCTTGTGATGCTCCAGCAATTTTAAAGGCATCACTTACCTCCAAGAACAATTTAAGGTGAAGATAAGGGTCTTCTGAAGACAACCCATTGAATTGGCCTACTATTTGCAACATCTGAAACATCGTTGGTTTGAGCTCAAAATTACCAGCTTGCATTTTAAGTCTGGCAATTCGAGGATGCATAACTTAAGGGGGTTAACACGACATTGTCTCTAATGACTCTATCTCTATCATCTGCCATGTATATGATGTTGTTTCATGGTTGTCCCTGATCATTTTGTCCATTATGACCTTCTCGATCATTAATTAGTTGTATCTCTCCAAGAGGGTTCAAGTTTTCTATATCTTCTAAGTCATCCATTGTTAAATCAACTTTTAAATTTTTGTGCTCTGTTCTTAATTTCCTTGCGGTTCTTTCAATCTTTGGATCAAATTGAAACTCAACAGGTTTGTATTTGCACATGCAAGAAGTTTCTGCCAACAAAGCAAACCAATTAAAATAAGATCAATGTTTAACATTGTTAAGATTAAATTCACAAATTTTAATATACAATCAATCCTCGTCAACGGCGCCAAAAATTTGTTGGTTATAAATTGAATTGCTACGGATGTCAATGTGCAAGTGTAAAAAACAAGTAATATAATGATAAGTATTCGAGATCGTCTCCACAAAGATTGATGTTATGGAAATTTCTATAGCAACCTTAATAGTTTTGCTTGAATGGAAAATAGATTAAACAATTAAACTAATAAACTGCCTAATAAAATGCAATAAGTAAATATGCAGAAAAGAAAACTTTCATGTCAAACTCAAGGTTAAAATCAATAGGAATGAAGTAGTTGAGTGAATAAACTCTCTTAATGGACTTGAATATTTCTTGCAAAATTTGGTTAAGTTTCTACAGCATCTACTACAGGATTGTGCATAATCCCCATGTATCCTCAGCTGTCGCATGTTGGATGCCTTATATCTATATGCAACTTAACAGTGACCAATTATTATTCCAACATAAGATATAACATTACAGGTTCAAGTTCTATTAATCCTACAAGGTGAATCCTTATGTTTAGTTCATCACTAATTTTAGACTAGGCATGACTCTTTTGCAATCAAGTTAAACTTAATCCAGGAAACCTAATCTAAAACCAAGTATTGCTTTGATATGTTCCACTAAGATAGGCCTTTTTGTGGTTCTTTCCTAATTTATATCATTGAATGGGTGGTCAGCCGAAATAATGAATGTAAATAAATGTTATCACAACAAAATGCTATCGCAAACACGCAGCAACATATAAATTCAATCAAGACTCCATTAAGATTGTTTATCACTCAACCACAAGTAAATCTAGTTCATAGTTTGTGAAAGAAAAAAATTAACAATGTTTCAGCCGACAAATGCATTCTCATGTTAAAGAATAAATAAGAAATCAATAGAAGAATAAGAAAGACTGAATTCCAATTGATTCCAGCAAACTTCTCCACTGGTTCAGCCTTGATTCTTGCTCTTGAATCTACTTTTACTTTGTTTCTTTTTGGGTTATGATCTTGGTTTACTACCTCTCCCTTTCTTTTGCATGTGTGCCTCTTTTATAGTCCAAAATTAGGGTAAACGGAAATCTAGGGCGCACATATTCCCGATTAGGAAATTACAGATCACAATCTGTTATGTATCTCACGCGAAATCTTCTCTTTTATTGTTCTAGGATTGCTACAGCACGGGTTGCTATAGCAATGGTTACAGCATCTGCATTGTTCCAGATTTGCTCAAATTCTTCTATAGCTATGTTCCTTTGTCCTTTTTGTAAACCCATTGCTACAACATCATTCCCATGAAAATTTAACTTCCGGTTACCTACAATTATGCATATGTTTTAAGCACACTATTATTCAAAATCAAGCAAACTTTAGTAAACTTGAACTAAAATGAATGCTAATGTAAGCTATTATTAAAATGCACTAAAACACATCAATTACTTTCTAAGTAATCTTGATTTAAGCCTAAAACTATCATGATAACTCTCATTTCATAGAGTTATCAGGACCATCCATATAATTTATAAGTTATGAGCGCATTAATTAACACTTTAAGTGAAAAACTAATAATTTTATCCTTATTACACATACACTTTTTAGTGTTAATCAATATGCATGGAATTTATCATTCAAGATGAAGCAAACAATATCCTAGGAATATCATATCAACATTGGCATGACTCTTAAAGGTCAAGATGGAGTTAATTTGACTTGTCAAGATTATAAAGAGATATTGAAGGGATAATCATGAAGAGTTCTTTATATATTTAAAGTCCTAAAGTATAAAGATTTGAAAAGATAAGCTCTTTATTACATGTGATTCTCCTAGCACTATGTAAAAGAAAATCATTCACATATCTTTCTAGATCGCAAAAAAAAGAGTATTTGAGAGCACAGTGATGTCATTGGCTTATTGTTTCCTCTTTATGAGTTTATCCATCAAAAGTTTTAGTGAGAAGAGGCTATGCTTAGTTTCTTTGGTGGTTTTGATTATTTAGTGATTTGTTGATCTGGTCTTTGCAGGAGTAAAGGTCGTTGGAGTAGCAAAGGGATTCTACATTAGAGGCTACAACCTTGAGATCATTCTTTAATTCAGGAGAACCTATCTTTGGTCTTTCAAGAGAAGGGATTATGTGTTTATAATAAAGGGATTCTACAGAAAGGCAACATACCATTGACTTAGAAGTCTTGCTTGGAAGAGGAAGTAAAAAGCATGTGGTGCACATAAAATGTTCACTTGGTGAGGTTATAATAAGTTGGCGGTAATCACTGTAAAGGCATCTCATATTGTTAAAGGTTTTAATAGTTTATAATCTCTTTAACCTGGTGAATTACCTGATGTTTGAGTGTAGCTCCATGGACACAAAGATTTGGACCCCGAACCACATAAAATACTCTTGTGCTCCTTACTTTTATACTTTATTTTTACGCCCACATCCATTTGTTTAGTTAAATTTTAATTAAGCTCGGTAAACCTTCTAAAATTTAATCCAGCAATAATAATGGCAAAGTCCTTATAAAAAGAATTTTAAATATTTTTGAACCTTATCATATTGCAACTAATGCTACTTATATTGCAAGAAATGGCCAAGGATAAACTTGGTTTATTATCTTCATCAAAGCTTTGAATTTTATCCTTATTATTTTTTAATTGAGTTTTAGGCTTATGATTAATAAATTTTTTATTATGCCTAATTACACTCTCATTATTTGCATCATGTATGTTAGTATTTTTTTGCCTTTTTGTATATTATAGTTCTTTATGGTTGTGTTGCATCATGTATTTGTTGTTTGATCTTTAACTCACAAACTTTCTTGTTTAAAAAGGGCTATAAGTGAAGGGTAGAAAAGTTGTAGATGTACATCTAAATTTAGTTTTCTAAGAAAAGCTTTAGTTATTTGTCCTATGTAGTTGTGTCATACTAGATTTTGCAAATTTCATGTTAGATTGCATTCTAGGGCATAGTTATTACATTATCTATATGTAATTGCATGTCCTGTTCAAAATTCAAGTTACAATGTGCATAAATCTTAACTTATCTTTTTGCAAATGTGTCTTCAAGTTCTTGATGTTATCTTAAGTACTGATATTGATACTTCTAAAGTTGAGATTAATGGATTGCACATTGGTTGTTTACTTTTGATTATTCTCTCAACCATAAGATATAAAGATGGTAGGCACTACAGTCAGAAATATTTACCTATGACTCTTGAGAGAAAAATTATCCTTGAGTAATCTAAGCCTATATATCATAAATATGACAAAGGACGAACTACTATAAGAAAAGAAGACTACCTTAAGAGGTAAAATGAAAGCTTCTGAATATGGTCACAAAAAAGGTGCATGTTGATAACTCTATAAAGTGAGAGTTATCATAGCATTTCTCTGCTTAACCTAGGTTATTTAGAGAGTAAATGATGAATTTCTATTCTATCTTTTAGCTACCTTTTGCATAAGTATCTATTTAAGTTTAGTTATAACAACTTGATGTGCTTTAGACCATTTTATGCTCTGATTAATTACACTATTGTAGGTGACTCAAAGGTCGTGCCTGTTGATGGATGTTGTAGAAGAAGGCAATAATAGGCTGCAGAAAACAATAGAAGACTTATTTGCATATGAACAACAACAAGTTTAAACCAGAGAGAATGTTGTAGCAACTATTGTAGTAATCAAGATCAAATAAAGAAAAAAGTATCTAAACTATTCACATGCTAACAGACAAAGTTTGCTGCGGCCATTACTACATTACCACTATCATGTGTAAACAAAACAGTGGCAGGTAGCACAAAAAGGAATATGGTCTTACGATGCCAAGAAAAGACAAGTGTCCTCATACGTTTTGGTTGCCCTAATCCCAAGATATAAAACAACTGATTTTAAGGAGATACATTATTTATGGCTAACACAAGAAAAAAGAGTAAAAAGAGAGATTTCAGAGTCATAATAGAGGCATTTTTCGTAGAGAAGAAGAAGAGATAATTGAAGATTAAATCGTGACATTTTGGGTCTTTTATATCTCAGCTTTTTTTTTCTTGAATTTGTTTGTTTTATTCTCTCTTTGATAATGTATTTAATGGCCAACATTTGTGTTGTTACTGGTTCAAAACTCATCATGAGCAAAACCTTAATTTACTTGGGTTCTGAATAAGCTTAATGATTATTTGATTTACGTGTGCATGTTGCTCAAAACTTGTTGTAGCATTTTGTTTTTGTTTTAGTTATTACAATTTCCTATTTTGGTTGACTACCCATTTAGTGGATATTAGTTAAGAAGGGACATAAAAAGGCTTTGATTTGGTGGAACAAATAAGACGATACATGATTTTAGATTTAGTTTCTTAAGTCGAGTTAATCTTGATTTGAATAGAGTCATGCGTAATTTAAGATTAGTGAATAACTAGACATAGGGATTCACCTTGAAAGATAAATAAAGTCTAAAACATATAATGTTATGTCTAATGTTAGTTTGAGTAGGAGAAAGTGTATATTTATAAAGAAGAAAATCATCATTTTACACTTCAAGTCTCACTAACATCCGTACTTTTATGTATTTAAGTCTCTTGTAATTTAATTATGTGTGTTGTATTATAATTAAGTATTTTATGTATTTTAGGGACATCATGGTCATTTCACAATGAACAATAGGTCAGACAGTAAAACAGACATTACTTTTGAACTCAGGACGGTCGAAAACCTTAGAAGGAGCATAAAAGGAAAAATGGCACTGCTCACATGTACGGTATTGTTCATGTTACTGTTCATGACACTGTTCACATATACGGAATGATGACGTGGCATTGACCGATGATGTGGCGTTGACCGATGATGTCACAATCCTATTAGACTAAAATTCTTATGTACTGTTGATCGGTGACGCGGCAACATGTTAGTGGACCAAAAATCGTGCTCACGGTACATGCATATATATGCAATTATTTTCAACCAAACCGCGTCACTATTCAAGCCGCCTCATTATGCAAACCGCGCGGTCAAACCATGTGGTCAAACCGCGTACTGTCGACCAATGACTTAGCGCAATCCTGAGCATCTAAATTGTTTTTAATCTGATGGCTACGATTTTCTTAGTATATCTATAAAAAGGGGGCTTCCCCCCTTAATTTGATACCCGTGAATTCATTTTTGAGCTTTTTTTTTCTGTAGTTCCTTCTCCATCTTGTATTTTCTATATATTTTAATAAATTCCTATTTTACGCTTAATTCAATTATAAGTAGCTAATTTTCTTTCAAGCTTGAGTTAAAGGTGAAGTCTCAACATGTTTCATAGGCTTAATTTGGTAAATTTACTTTCTCTTCCCCTCTAATATCTGTGGATGTTTTGACTTTTTGTCTATAGATATTAATAATCTTGTCTAGATACCGTACTAGTGTAATCGGCTCTCTAATACAAGGTTATTACTATTTAGCACGATAAGGCCTTAGCACCATTTTTATTTGTGTGGTTCATGAGGTGTGGAAATCCCGTTCATGATGTAATTGACATTAATATGGAATATCTAGCCCACAGAGCATGTTGATGCAGATCTAAATACCCAAGTGCTTTATTTTAATAGTTTCCAGTTTAATTTATTTCCGCCATTATAATTTAAATTTTAGAATAGTTCAAATCATTTTCACCACAAATCCAACCACCTATATATAAAATTAATTCTACACATAGTTGAAATCTACCTCCTCGTGGGATCGACAATCGTCACCCTTGATCTATTCTACAATAGATTTGTGCACTTACGAGTTCAATAAAATTTGCACAACAGTTAGTTTAATAATTAATCACTGTTAGATTACATATAGATATAAGAGATGTAAAATGCGTTAGCTGGGGATGCATTAGAGATTCTGTCCAGTGTTGCAGTAGATGTTGTAACAATTGTGCCTTAACTGAAAGATAGTCTATAACTAGTAAGTGAGTTTAGAATCGAACTATCCCTTTGCTATTGAGTATATCTTTGTGTTTGACTTTAGATTCTCTTTATTGAATTGTTAATTTCATTAGATCATTAATCTCATTATTTATTTTGTTTTATTTAGTTTACTAAAATTACACTGTTAAGATTGTTGTGACAAGTCCTATAACATGAATCTCCGTGGAAACGATCTTGATACTCATCATTATATTATTTGTTGTGTACACTTGCACATTGACACTTCACCAAACTTTTAACGCCGTGTAACACTCCACTTAAATATTTATTTTTAAAAAGGTTTAAAACACGGTTACTTTTAATATAAATACGAATTCTAAAAGTTTAACGCAACAAACAAAACTTTCTTACATAAAGTAAAAGTCATACAGAGATTCCATAGTTTATTTCAAAACTTGATTATTACATAAAGCTAAGATATTTATTTATTTATTTATTCAAACAAAGCTGAGCCTATCATAAAACCCAAGGTTTGTTATGCCCATATACAGTTCGTCTTGGTTAGGACTTGGTCCCAGCTTGCCCTACTCATCATTACCTACAATGTGAGGATTTTATAAGCTAATGCCCATTAAGATAACAGTTTGATGCATGTATAAATTATTAGGCATATGGATGACTATATTAAGCTTTCAAAAAGACTTTATTAGGGCCCTAGGTATGTTGCACTACAAGGATGTCACTTTTACTCTTTAAGCAATTTGCCTTTGGGCCTCATTAGTTGATCTTTTGGACATTATGTATCGTCGTCCCCAAAAGATTTCTTTTTACTTAGCTTTGATACCTTGCCCTCCTTAGAAACTTTGCTACCTAGTAGTACAACCATCTATTTTTCATATTCATTTTCTGAAATGTCTTCTTCATAATGTAATCCATGATATGCATGCATCCAATGTAACTTATGTCATAACATTTGAAGTTCTTAGATGCATCACTGAATCAACACAAAACACTATTTCAGGATAAAAATCTTTAATATAGCCATCCATACATAGATTAAACAAAATAGAATTATAGTATAGGCGGCAGAGCGAACTATAACATAACTAAGTACCATAGATTAGACTATAGAGTCGACCATAACATAACTAAGTATCATAGATTATGCGGTAGAGTTGACAATAACATAACTAAGTATCATAGATTAGGCGGCAAGGCCAACCATAATATAATTAATTATCATAGAGTAGGCGGCAGAGCCAACAATATAATAATTAAGTATCATAGATTAGGCGGCATAGCCGACCATATAAGAATTTAGATAATAACTAATCACATTATAATATCCATCGCAACATAAAGGAATAGTTAAAACTGAAGTTAAGTATGAAATAATTTTGTCCCTACATTGCAGTTCAAGTGTTACTGACCTCTTGAACATGACTTCTCTAGACTTTTTTAAATTGAGAGTTTCTCTAATCTTGATGTTATGACTTAGAATAGAAGAGAATGAAATTTCTAGGTTGCATTGAAAATGAAAGGAAATAGGCAGTATTTAAAGGATTTTTTAAGGCTAATGGATGCCTGGGATTTTGCCACCATAACTCTTGATCAATGATTCAAATTATCCTTCATAAATACCTTACTAAATTCTAGAATTCTTAATTCTCTCTATAAACATCTCTTACATTATCACTTATGTCATTGCTTAAATCATTATTTCTTATGTTATCGGTTATGTCATCATTACTTAGAATTAAATATTATTATTGTTATTATTATTATTATTATTATTATTATTATTATTATAGTACTTAAAGGGGCTTTTTTTTATTATATGTGACTATTACTCAAACTACAACTCATATTATATGAGACTATAACAGACATTTATAAATTAGACTATTACTGGGACCGACTTACATCAATGCTTATTGAGCTCTACCCAGATTTTAACCCTCACTAATATTCGAGGGATGTCTACTCCATTTACTCTTGGGTAAGGGAGAAGACTACCTTCACTCAATTATACAATATAATTAAGGAAGGAAATACCCCTACATTGTGCTTATGGGGGTTCGAACTGTTGCCCTCTAACTTGGAGGACAGCAGCCCTAACCACTCGGTCTAAGGCCGAATGGCTCTTAAAGGGGCTTGTTAGCTTAAAATAAATTCTACTATATTTAAGTAAGAAAATTATACCTCACAATTTCCTCTACCCTTTAAAAAAATTTCATCCTCGAAATTTACTTATTGAATAGCTCAGGATGCTTATTCTTTATCTCTTCCTCACATTCCCATGTTGCCTCTTCCACTGAGTTATTTCGCTATAGTACTTTAACTAAAATGATCTTCTTGTTTTTTAACTCTTTTATCTTTCTATCAAGAATTTGAATTTAACGTTCTTCATAGGCTAGGTCTTCTTCTAGCTGAAGATGCTTATAATCTAGCACATGAGAGAGTCTGAACATATTTCTTTAACATAGAGACATGAAAGACATTATGTATTCTTGATAACGATGGTGGAAGGTAAGTCGGTAGGAAACATTCCCGACACAATCGAGTATTTTAAATGGCCCAATAAACTTTGGACTTAATTTTCCCTTGTTCCCAAATCTCATCAATCGTTTTACTAGGGCAACTTTTAGAAATACTTTGTCACCAACTTGAAAATCTAAAGGTTTTTGCCTCTTGTTCGCATAACTTTTCTGTCGACTTTGAGTTGTCTGTACTCTTTGACGTATTTTCTCAACTTTTAGAAATACGTTGTCACCAACTTGAAAATCCAAAGGCTTTCGCCTCTTGTCTACATAACTTTTCTGTGAACTTTGAGCTGTTTGTATTCTTTGACGTATTTTCTCAATCGCTTCAGATGAGGCAGTAATTGAGTTGAGTCCAAGATGCCTTCACTCGCCCATCTCATCCTAATGAAGGCTATCTACATTTTCTACTGTATAGAGCTTCGTATAGTGCCATGCCAATTGTTGCTTGGTAACTATTGTTGTAGGAAAATTCAACCAATGTAAATTCTTGCTCTATGATCCTTGAAAGTATATAGCACATCCTCACAACATATCTTCGAGCCTCTGAATTATTCTTTCTGACTAGTCGTCTGTTTGAGGGTGAAATACTATACTAAATTTTAATTTTGTCCCCATAGCGCTATGTATCCATAATGTTAAAGTAAACCTTGCATCTTGATTAGAAATAATAAAAATGGGTACACCATGTAGTCTTACTATCTCATTTACATATATTTCTGCAAGCTGGTCCATGGTGTACGTCATTCGAATAAGCAAGAAGTGAGCAGATTTTATAAGTCGATCGACGATCACTCATATAGCCATTTTTACAGTCCTTAGAAGACCAATGACGAAGCCCATTGTGATTTCTTCCCACTTCCATTGAGGAACTTGATTGGATTCCAAAAGTCCTGCTGGTCTCTAGTGCTCCACTTTAATTTGTTGACAAGTGAGACATTGTGCCGCGAAGTCAACTACATCCTTCTTTATTCCAGGCCATCAATAATGCTTCTCTAAGTCTTTATACATCTTCGCTATGCCAGGATGAAGTGAATAAGAGGTTGTGCGAGCTTCAAATAGAATTTCTTTCTTTATATCTTCATTATCTAGTACACATATCATGTCCTTAAACAAGATGATTCCCCTCTCTAACTTCTTAAATGATGTCTCTTTTGAGGTGGCTTTTATCTTTAAGTTCTTGAAGTAGGAATCGTTTTCTTACCCCTCCTTAATCTTTTCTAATAAAGTTGAACGAAGCATCATGTTAGCTAATTTTCCTGCTACTAGCTCGAACTTTGCGTTACATATATCATCTTGTAATGGCTTAGGTAGAAACTTTAAACCTGACAGACTTGACTTTCTACTTAGTGCATCTGCTACCACATTTGCCTTTTTAAGATGATAGTTTATTTCGCAGTCGTAGTCTTTGATAAACTCTAGCCAACGTCGTTGTAGCATATTTAATTGCTTATGTGTAAAGAAGTATTTGAAGCTCTTGTGATCAGTGTAAATCTTATAATGCGCCCACATGAAATAGTTACGCCATATTTTTAATGCGTGCACCACCGCTGCCAACTCCAAATCATGCATTGGATAATTTTTCCATTTTGCATGATTTCTTTTTACTTAGCTTTGACGGCTTGCCCTCCTTAGAAACTTTGCCACCTAGTAGTACAACCATCTATTTTTCATAAATTCATTTTTTGAAATGTCTTCTTCATAATGTAATCCATGATATGCATGCATCTAATGCAATTTATGTCATAACATTTGAAGTTCTTAGATGCATAACTGAATCAACACACAACATTATTTAAGGATAAAAATCTTTAATATAGGCGGCAATTCCGTCCATACATAGATTAAACAAAATAGAATTATAGTATAGGCGGCAGAGCCGACCATAACATAACTAAGTATCATAGATTAGGCGGTAGAGTCGACCATAACATAATTAAGTATCATAAATTAGGCAACAGAGCCGGCCATATTATAATTAAGTATCATAGACTAGGCGGCATAGCCGACCATATAAGAATTTAGATTTAACTAATCACATTATAATAGACATCACAACATAAAGGAATGGTTAAAACTAAAGTAAGTATGAGAAGAATTTTTTCCCTACATTGCAGTTCAAGTATTACTTACCTTTTGACCTTGACTTCTCTAGGCTTTTCTAAATTGAGGGTTTCTCTACTCTTGATTTTATGACTTAGAATAGAAGAGAATGAAATTTCTAAATTGCATTGAAAATGAAAGGAAATTTGGAGCATTTATAGGATTTCTTAAGGCTAATAGATATCTAGGATTTTGCCACCATAACTCTTGATCAGTGGTTGGTATTATCCTTCATAAATATCTTACTAAATTCTAGAATTCTTAACTCTATCTACAAACTTCTCTTACATCATTACTTATGTCATTGCTTATCTCATCATTACTTAGAATTAAATATTTATTATTTATTTATTTATTTATTTATTTATTTATTATTATTATTATTATTATTATTATTATTATTATTATTATTATTATTATTATTATTATTATTATTACTACTACTACTACTACTACAATTACTATACCACTTAAGCGGCTTGTTAGTTTAAAATAAATTCTCTTATATTTAAGTGAGAAAATTGTACCTCACGTGCCGTTGCCGAGGATTGAGTGCATACTATGAGTTGTTAGGTCAATTTTATTTGGTACCAATTTTATTTTTCTTTTAATTTGTTTACTGTGTTGACAAAATTGCTCTATAAATTTGGTGCCGATTTTAATTTGTTTGCTGTCTTGACAAAATCTCTAGAAAAAGGCATTTTATTCTCGAAGAATAATCACCTAAGGTTTAAGGCATATATAGATGCATATTGGATTGGATCCTTTGTTGATAAAAATCAATATTCGGTTATTGTACATTTGTTGGGGAAATTTGAGTTTCTTGGAGAATCAAGGAACACTCAATGGTTGCAAGATCAAGTGTTGAAGTTGAGTTTAGAACAATGGCATTGGGGATTTGCAAGCTTATGTGGCTGACAATGTTTCCAATGAGTTGAAAGTGTGGAAAGCTGGATCAATGACTGTACTATGATCATAAAGTTGTCATTAGCATTGCTTATAATGTAGTCCAACATGATAGGACAAAACATATTGAGATTGATAGGCACTTTTATTAAAGAGAAGCTACAGAGAGGTCTGATATGCATTCCATATGTTACTACTCAAAAGCAAGTAGCTAATATTCTCACCAAGGAATTATCAAAACAAGCCTTTCAATCATTGAATTCCAAGCTAGGAACAATAGATATCTTCGAGCTAGCTTGAGGAGTGTTGAAAGTTAGAGATTGTAGCCTAATTTTGTGTACATATATTTATGCTTTCCTTACATAGTTTATTTTTCTTAATTTCCTATAACTTCCTTATAAAGCCTAGTCAGAGTAGTATATAATGTAAAGATTGCAACTTCTATGGATTATAAATATTTTCCCAATATTTTTTCTCACCAACCTATGAAGTCATGTTCCAGTTAAAACAAAGAGTAATAGAGGAGTTTCTGAAATCAAAATAAATGGATGACCTGCAAGAACTGTTTTCAATATTATGTAGATCACTGATATGTCTTGACTCTTGAGCACGAGTGTGGACTACAAATGGATCCAGTTCAAGAGTCTGAAATAACTATACAGTGAACTATGGTTACTGGTGCATAATACATACAGCGGGACACAACAGCAAGCATATCTAGATGCGATAAAAATGCCTCTCAAGAAAGGCTTTATTATGGTTTGATAGTTCCTAAGATGTGACCGATGAAATACAAGTTATGCAACCCAAGAGAGGGGGTGAATTGGGTTTTTAAAAATATGCAATACAATTCGCACAACAATTTAATCTATTGCCTTAATCAAATCAAAAACAATAAATTCAATCAAGCACAATATTAAAAGAGTAAGGGAAGAGAAAGCAAACACAAGAATTTTTACGTGGTTCGGCTATCCCCGCCTACGTCCACGCCTCCAAGCTCACCCGGCTTGAGGATTTCACTATCCAAGCCTCCCAAGGCTTCAAATGCTTACAATTGACTTCCAAGGTGTCAATGGACCTTTACAACAAGAGATTATCACCCTAATCTCTTCACCCCAAGTGTTTCCCACACCTGTACACTCACAATTTGATGAGTAATAAAAATCACAACAATGAAACTCTCTTTAAGAGTGGATAACAAATTATAGCTCAATAATGATTCAATAAATGATGATTTGCGAAATGGAAGCTCAATATATGTTGTATGATCTTATTTTTGCTTGGATTAGTCCTTAAAATGAAGTTGGGATTGAGTTTTTATAGTTAGACTCAAAAAACTAGCCGTTATAGACGAAATCCCGCGACCAAGCGGTTAGCCGCTTGATTTATCCGGCTAGCCGCTTGTAACAGTGATATTACCGTTAATTTTGAATTTTGCTACAGTACCACTGTTCAGAAAAATTACACTTTAGCCCAAAACTTTCTATAATTATACTATGGCCCAAAACGTCATAAAACTTTACAAATAGGTCCAATTCCAGAATTTCCAAATAGCAATTGTATTCTAAAACTTTCTGAAATTATGATATGGCCCCAAAAATATTATTATTACTCAAAGAGATCCTTTTTAACATAATACCCATATTTATCAAAGCTTTCAAAATCTTTCGCTTTAGTCCCAAATGTTCATAAAGTATAGTATGGCCCAAATCATTTAAAATGTTTTCAAAAAGGTCCGACTTCGAAATTCAAAATAATACTTATTGAAATCAAAGATTATAAAACTTTTTCTTTTAAGTCCAAATTAGTCAAATCCACAAGATATCTTATCTTATAAATATAAAATATTTTAGTTTATGAAAAGTAATTATTAAATTAATCTTTTGAGCTTCTCAAATGCTAAATCATGCATAAATTAAATCATACCGGTTTTACAAGAATTTATCGCAATAATTTTTCCTTTGAGCTCCAAACTTTATTCTTGATTCCGCCGTTGTCCATGGAGTGTCTTGAACTTGATTTCACTTGATTCACTTCCATAAATATTACCCTTCAAAAACTAGTGAACTTGTGAAAAATATTTAAGACACATGTTTGTTATCATCAAAATTACATTATGTGTAGCCCTTTAGGCTAACAACCGAAACCAAGTCCAAAATTCCAATGTAAGTGTTACAATAATCCGTAAACTCAGGCTATAGTACATTGCTTCTATATAATGGCAAAACTCTTTATAAGAAACGGTACTAGCCCTCCTCCTACTCCGCTTCCACCACCGATGTCTCCATTCTCGTTGATTTTTCAAGTCAATTGGCATCCGAGAGACAAGAGAGAAGAAAATCTCTTTGGTTTGAGTTGAATTTTCAATCGCATACTTGAGTAATTTCCATTGCCACGTCATCTTCAGGTTTCGGAAGAAAAAATAAAATATGCTACCAAAATGTCTAAACTGGTTGTTTGTTTATAATAACACGCAATAATTTCACATACCTCCCCTCAAGTTGACAAACTCAACATATTTCAGAAACTACATGAAAATTTAGATCATATTCTATTATTAGTATAGGGAGATAAAGTTAGATTTGATGATGAACCTTAGTTCAGTGAAAACAGAGCCATGAACTTTGGGTTGGAGTTAAGAAAATTGACTATAAGGGACAAATGATAACCCACTTTTTGTATGATTTAGTTTATATCACTCAAAGGAAAAATAAAATTTTGATGGGAAATTATTGTTAACATGTATATGTTCATTATGTTGATTTTGATAATAACAAACTTTAAATGTTTTTGATTAAAATGTTAGAGTTTTTGTTTAATAAATATTTCATTAAAAAGTTGTATAATATTTTCCTAACATACGAGTAATCATTAAAACTTTAAAATGGAAAAACATCTTTTGCAAAATGATGATTAAAACTGTGATTCTGAAAACAAACGGTGAACCGTTAACATTGAAATGGTTAACCGATAAATTCCAGAGATGAAGTATTTTCTTAAATTTGAATCGGTTGGTAAAAACGGACAACACAAGTTTGCAGGAAAGGCTACTGGAATTAAACGACTAACCATTTACATCAAACGGTGAACCAATAATTTCCAGAATGGAAATAAGTGCTAACCTTCAACTATTGAAGACAAATGGATAAGCCCATTCTATTTTGCATGCTACTAAAATAACCAGCGAACTATTAACTTCAAACTGCTAACAGACAATTTCTAGAATATCATTCTATGATAACCTCTAACCATTTAACAAGAACGGATAGCAGAAATCTATTTTGCAGGTCTCTGGATATTAACGACAAACCGATAGTGGCAAACGGTCAACCGTTTTTTTGAATGTCAGCTCAACGGTCACTTGGACCAGTCAAAACGGTTAATCAATAACAGTTAACGACGATTTGTTTTCAAGCAGAAAGTCAATAACCGATAGTTTTCAGCCCCAACTATAAATAGGCTCATTCAAATTCAAACAAAAATTTTGATCACAAAGTTATCGTAGAGCTTATAATCAAGAATACAATCTTTATTGAGTTTTAAATACATTCTTGTTTCATTTATTCTCACAAAATTGGGAATTGATTTGTAATCATACATTTTGAGTGAGAGAAAAATAAATTTGTAATCTTTGAGTGATTGTATGTGTTGGGATACACGTGGGTTAAGAGATTGGGGATAATCTCTTGGTTTAAAGGTTGATTGACACCTTAGAAGTCAATTGTATGAGTTCTTGAAGCCTTAAAGGCTTGACTAGTGGAATCCTCAAGCCCGGTGTGCTTAGAGGTGTGGATGTAGGCAAGGTTGGCCGAACCACGTAAAAATCTTGGTGTTTGAAAATCTCTTGCCTTATCTTTTTATATTTTGGTTGATTTATTTATTACTGTTTTAAATTCGTTTAAGATTTCCATCAAGATTTGTTTTTGTATTGCATAATTTTTAGAATCCCAATTTACCCCCCCCCCCTTGGATTGTTTAGATATTATTTCAATTATATGACTCTTAATAATTTAATTATTTTATTTGGTGTATTAAAAAATCAAAAATAATTTCTTGAAAAAAAATCTATGTGGTCATTTGTCTGTTTACCCATGTATGTAGATTTGTCCCTTATACATAAGAAAATTTTATATAGGATAAGTCTATCGTATGATTCATCATGCTGAAGATCATCCAACCAATCTTTAGTACGTGGAAGAGAGAGATAAATTTGTAATTTAAAGTGATAGCTTCATGTATCAAAGATTCGTTGGATGGTATTTATCATATCCATATGGTTATGTGATAAGATAGTCCTACATAAGTTTTTCTCTTCATAAAGATGATGAGTTGTATCTATCAAATCAATTAGTCTATTAATAAAGATGCACCCTACTTAAAAAATTAATTATATAAATTGTATTATTTTAAAATATTCACATTAAGAAGAAATTTGCACAAAATTAGTTACATCATGATTATCTGCTTTATTTGTTTATTTTTTTTAATTTAAGACCATTTACGATATTGATATTAAGGTTGCAAGAGCATTAAAAAAAATAACAATTTAAATTAAAAGTATCAAAATACCCACAAAATTATTTAAAAATTAATAATTTTTTTAACAGAATTTAAATATTTGCAAATGATTTATTAGCACTAATTATTAGCATAATTATAAATAAATTAAGAAAATCTCTTTGAAATGTCATATCTTCTGAAATATAGCCGGATTTCAAAATTTTGACACATCGGGATATTAAAAATTATTAGGTTTTATTTAAAAACATTAGAATATATAGCAGCGGATTAAGGATTTTAGTTTTACAGGGGGCCATAATGAAAATATTGCGAACTTCACTAGGGTCTAACATAAAATTTATAAAATTAAAGAGGCAACATTGGGGGTTATAATAGACAAATTGTAAATTTTATAGGCTAAAAAAATTATATTAAAATAATGGGAGGTCAAATGTAAAACTCACACAAAATGTGTAAATTTTTAATCCATTTAAATTATTCCCAGATTTTTTTTTGAGCTGGCAGTGTCTCGGCCGCCCTGTAGATACCAATATTTAGGTAACATCTAAATTATTATGAAATAATAGTACGTGTTTTTTTGGATAATTTAACCATTATATTTTATGAGGTAAAATAGTTAAATTAAACTTATGTCATAATAATTTGAACGGTAAAAGGTAATCATGATTTAAGAACAAAGAAATTAATGAGAACGTAATTGACTAATTGCTCAAGCTTCGTCTTTATTGAAATTTCTTACAAATAATACGGATTTCTTGTAATTATCTTTGCAATGCAGGGTTTGATTGCATAAATTGTAATCAACACCTAAAAATAATTATCAAATTGCTTGTATGTTTGAAAAAGTAATCGCAACATTCAACAAGTCAACATTATAATTTCTTTTTTAATGTAGGTATTTACACTTTTTTTTCTTTTAATATACCGCACGCCACTACATATTAAACGTATCCTTCTAAACACAGAACATTTTGTTTGTTTATACTAAAAGAATGAGACCAACCCATTGAACTACATTTACAAGAAACCAACCATATTGAAATTAATTTAACGTTGACTTTGTTATTAATTATGTTTTTATCTACTAAACTATGAGCTTAATAGTAATTATTTTGAATCACAACTCAGCTATAAAAGAAAATTTTATTAAAGAATATAGTAATGAATATGCTAAGAGCTAGCATATGAATACCTTAAAGTTGTCAAGTATGCTAAAACTTTATGAGCTAAAATGATAAATTTTGATTGTATTGGAATGGAAATTAGCTGGAATTTTAGAACATTTTTCTGTGCATGAAAAATTTTATTAACAACATTTTAAAGGAGATTTCGAATTTTTGAGGATGTACCTAAAACTTATTGGCTTGACCACCAAAATATCGAAAAATGTTACTTTCTATCTATGGTGACCTTTTAAACACAAGAATTTTTCTTTATATGTGAGTATCTTCCATTAATGAAAAAAACATATGTAGAAAGATAATACAATTTTTTTTTAATACAAGAAATGTATTTGGAATTTGACTTAATTTAATTTAAAATTTTCTTAAGGTAAGGGCTCAGAGCACCGCTTCCCCACATCCACCAACCTCCCCTCGTCTTTCCCCTAGCAAACAAATATATCAAGAATATGTGCAAAAGAGCACCTTCCCCAGTAAGCTTACAGGGGAAAAAAAAGGACAAAAATAAACGAATGAACTAAAATTTTTTTTTCTACATTTTCGTTTTCGTGTTCACTTCTTCTAGCCATATACTTCAATCATTATCGATCTAGCATATCTTGATAAAATTTCTTAAATTTTCATCCTTTGGGTCAATGAACCAATAAGTGTCGACATTTTTAAAAAAAATACTTCAATTGATACTGTTGTTATTCCTATAACTAATCTGAATTTTGAAGGATAAAATAACATTTTTATTTTATATGAGTTAAGTTGAAACAAATCTAGTCATAAGTAATAGAGAAATATTAATTAAATTTGATAAAAAGACATATTTTTTTTTAATATTAATGCACGAACTGTTAGCTAAGACATAGTTTTAATAAACTATAAACTGTAAAGAAGCTTAACAATATTAACCAAAAACAAAGCGATGACTTAGTCATATCTATACAGTGATCATAGCTAAAATTGAGAGTTTATATATATATAATACCCCATGCCTCTATTGTAGTATATGTTGATGTTATAGATGTTAGTAATATGCCCTAAAGGCCAATCAAATGATGTTTGCTTTTACGGAATTATTGTATTTGATTAGCATTTTGATATTTATAAAATGGCAAAGTGATTAACATTCATAAATTAATTTAATGAATATAGTCCAAGAAGTAAAATAGTTAAGGAACACATTCTCGAGTATGTCGAGAATATGAAACGTGTATCCTTTGTACTATACTTCTAAAATAGTTCCTAGTGGAGGATTTATGATTGGACATTATAAATTCCTATAAACACTAGTATGTGTTATGATTCCTTATGGTATGTGATACTAAAATGGATGGTGAGTTTCATATCATTGACATGAGATGTCAAGTCAAACACATAAGTACTTGTTGCAAGAACAAGTTTACTGAACTTGACCAAATATAATGAGCCGTATGGTTTTGAGTGTTAATGGCTTATTATACATTGTGATAGACACTATGTTTAGTAATGGTCTTTAGACCTGAGGCATCACAGATGTCTTGTACATAGACATCTCTGATATGTGAAAGCATAATGATTAATTCCTAATCAAGGAAGAGATCTAGCAATAGCTGTCACGGTTGGCTGTGTATGGAGACAAGTGTATGGCCAATATGGAATTCATCACTTTATAATATACAAAAAGGATGTCCCTGTGAGATAATATGAATTGGCATAAGAAATCCTTGGCCAAGGTGAAATATATTTGAAGGAGTTCAAATTATATTATCATGCCAAGTTCATTTAAATTTATTTTGAGATAAAGCATAAATGCTTAACATATTAAACCATAAGCCGTGCTTTTCTCTGGACATAGATGATGAAGAGACCAAGACATAGAGATACAATGGAATAGGTTCTATAGATCCAACAATTCTTGTTATTTGGGTGGTTGTGAAATCTTTTGCTAGGTGTCACTCATGACTTGTAGAAACCTTAAGATCATTATTGGTAAAGCGTATTACCAATGTATCTTAAGGTCATTAGAAAAGTTCTAATTGATGACTAAAGAGTTTAACATCATTTAATGAATAAAGAGTTATCATTAAAATAGTTCTACTACCTTATAACAAAGAACCTAAAAGGTCACACACCTAATAGAAATGAAAAAGGAGTTACTAGAAAATGAGAAGTTAAATTTCTTAATTTTAGGAAAATCGGTATTTATATAATATTTATATAATAATTCATTAGATAGAATATATATATATATATATATATATATATCTTAAATATGATTTAAGATAGAAATTTAGATGTTCCATAAATAGTTTAAGGAACAAAATAAATTTCATAAATCCTCAAACATTATGTATAATATCGAGCACGTTAAATGACCGTTTTGGACATGTTCCGGTTCATAAATGATTATGGACTTTTAGACCAATTTTGGGTTTAGAATTTTGGGCTTTTATTGGACCTAATATGGATTAGGAGAAGGCATAAGAACATGTCACAAAAGAAGCCCACATTTAACCATTTGATGTGATAAAATGGAATTAATTAATTAAAGATAAAATTAATTAATTTAGCTATTAATTTATTCATAATAATTTGATTGAATAAATTATTGAAATGATAAGATCACTTTCAATAAATAATGGCTTAGTGGGTTGGTGTATCACATGATAATGTTTGGTGCCATTATTGAAAAGATAATGGAAGCTTTATTTGGTGGAATGAGTCATCATGAACTAGCATTCATGTTTCTTCATTATCTCTCTCATTTCTTAACGAAAATTGGTGATTCCAAATCCTATGAACTCCTAGAACATTTCTAAGTGTGGACCGATTAGAGGCATCACAATTGGGGTGCTTTAAGGATCTCAAATCGTGGCAAAACAGAAGCTGTTCGTGCAGTGGTCTATTTCCTGGACAGTGTTCGTAGCTCGCTGTTTTCAGTCATTTTCTCCTACCTCACGAAGTCGTTTCTGAAACTACAAGTGAGGTAAACAAACTTCAATCTTTCCTCTTGATTTTCGTTTTTGAATGAAGCCGATCCGAGGTTTCTAGAGCTTCCGCCATCCATTTTAATTTTACTGCGCAAAAGTTGCGTTTTCAGGAACCTCATGGACAAATGTTGTCCTTCAAGTGGTATCAGAGCCATCTTCATTCAATTTTGAATTTTTGAAGCATGATTTATGTTATTTCCATTTATAATAGCATGAAGGATGATCATGGAAAGACCTAGATATTTTATGATATATTTATGTCATGTGATGATTGAATATATGTGTGATTGAATGAGCTATTGATTTATTTGTTGATTTGGCCGATTTGTAAAGGCTTAAATGGTTGTAATATTTTTAAATAGGGACTTGCATGTCCCTCCCTCTATTAAGATCTGATTGTATCCCCTTACCCCAAAATTTGTACCCCGATTCTTTAAAATATGTAATTTCTACAAGATGATTGTAAAAGGAGGGACGACGTATTTCCGATGCCTTGGAGAAAAAAAGACTTTATGGATCGTTGCAGCACTTCCAATAATGTTTTGGCCTCTCAAATAGAAATTAATAATTGTAATAATTTGAGGCATAAGATGTCTCATAATCATTATTGCTTGCTTGATACCTAGGTGGACCTTAAAACCAATTTTGGCTCAAATTGGTTTTATTAGAAAATTCCATGATCATCCTTGATTTGTTTGTCTATAATATGCATGAGATGTATATTAGGGTGCTTAGACATATTTTATTATTGAAAATGGAATAACATGCTAAAAAGTGAGACCATAATAATGACCAAATACTCCCTATTAAAATAAACATAATTATTGTTAAGTTGTAATGATGGATATTAAGAATATCTATCATGGCCTACTAATACCAATGGAATGTTTAAAATATTTTATGCTTGGGTTAGTTGTCATGGATACATGGGCTACACTTTCATTAAAATGTTGAAAACAAACTATATATCATATGATGATGCATAATTCATACATTAAGCTACCAAGAACTGTCAGGTAAGGTTAGTAAGATGTTTTTGAAATATGCAAGGGTATTAGGGTAAACTTAACTAAATCATTTTTACTAAGAACTGTTAGGTGAGGTATTAATGATTTAGAGGCCGAAAGATAATCGGTATATGCATGAGATGCATTTGGTAAGAGTTACCTACTCATTATAATAAGTAAGCCAAGAACTGTTAGGTGAGGTAAACTTAAGCTAATGGGAATCCGATTCCTACTAAAAACTTTTTCCAATGAGAGTTTCCGTTTCTTACATATGGGAGTGTAATGAAATGAAAAATAGTGGGAGATGCTATTTGGTTTAAAGGCCAAAATCAAATAGTTTATAATTAAATAAAATGCTAATAATTTAATTTATATTTTCTGCAGAAATATTTAACAATGAATAATCCGTTGGCACGAATTCTGGATAACAACCGTTTGACGGGACCCAATTACGTTGATTGGTTCAGAAATCTAAGAATTGTTCTTAATTATGAGAAAATTTGCTATGTTCTTGATACACCTAAGCCAAATATAATTCCTGAGGGAGCAAGTGAGGAAGAACGTGTCACTTATAAGAAGTGGCAAGATGATGACCTTACAGCTAAGAGCTATATATTGGCATCGATGTCCAATGACCTACAAAGGCAACATGAAAAGATGCCTGATGCAAGTACCATAATATTTCATCTACAAGAGTTGTATGGTGAACAAAGCAGGACAGTTAGATATGAGATATCTAAGAAACTGCTATTCGAGAATGAGAATGATTTGAAGGATCCGTCAATGAGCATGTACTCAAAATGATTGACTACATAGAGCAACTGGAAGCTCTTAATTTCTCAATGGATGGGGAATTAGCTATCGACCTTATCCTACTGTCCTTGCCAGACTCATTCTCTCAATTTATCATGAATTTTAATATGAATAAAATTGAGTGTAGTCTTACTGAACTGCTAAAGATGCTTAATCTCTTTGAAACTTGCATAAAGAAGCCAAAAGATGTTATGGCTATAGAAGGTCCCTCGATTAAAAAGGGTAAAAAGAAAAGTTTCAACCCAAGGCTAAAGGTGGGATTAAGAAGGGAAGGCTAATAAGCCCAATGACAAGGGAAAATGTTTCCATTGTGGTAAGGATGGGCATTGGAAGAGGAACGTAAAGCTTACCTCAACACTTGAAAGTCAAGCCTAAAGAGAATCCTTCAAGGTATGCTCATTATTGAAACTAATATTTCAATTATTCATTCTACTTCTTGGATTTTAGATTCTGCTGCAACCACACATATTTGTATGTCAATGCAGGATCTGAAAAGAAGTAGAAGACTTAAACAAGGAGAGGTGTCTCTTAGAGTGGGAAATGGAGCAATGGTTGCTGCCTCAGCTATAGGGACATTTTTCTTAAAAATGCCATCTGGGCATGTAATAAGTTTGAATGATTGTTTATTTGTTCCTTTCATTGTAAGGAACATAGTTTCAATTTCATGTTTATGCAAAGACAACTATGAATTTTATTTCAGAAATAAAATTTGTGAAATTTATCATAAGAATAAATATGTTGCACATGGTACTTTAGATAATGATCTTTATGTACTAAACATGAAAGAAAATAATGAGCATGTTGTGAATGTAAATACCATAACACATAAACGTGAAAGAGAAGAAATAAGCCCCAAATATAAGTGGCATTTAAGGCTAGGTCATATTGGAGAAGATAGAGTCACAAAATTGGCTAAAGATGGACTAATAGGTCCATTTGGTTTAGAACCTTATCCAACTTGTGAATCCTGTCTTCAAGGAAAAATGACTAGGGCACCCTTCGTTGGACGAAGTACAAGAGCCACTGATTTACTTGAACTCATACATAGTGATGTATGTGGGCCATTTAATGAAATGGCAAGGGGTGGATATTACTACTTCATAACTTTTATCGATGATCACTCAAGGTGACACAACTTAAAAGTAATTTTAAACTCCCAAGTATAGGAGTGCCTTGTTGTATTATAGCTCGGTGAGTCCGAGGTCGATCCACAGAGAAAAGATTTAATTTGTTTATTTTATTTTATCTAAAAATTGAAATTAAAACTTAAATATAAACAACTTAATTTAAATGAAACTATGAAGTTGAACTAGTTAGGGTTATGGATCCATTCTTAGAAATAAATAAGACTTAATAAATTCTTTTTGCCATTTTTTAAAGATTTATTACCCAAAAGATTAATTATATAAATTATTATTATTTTCCCTTTAATTTTATGATGGATTAAGTATTTATTGTGCCAAAATTTAATTTGTCTACAATAAGTCAAAAATACCATTTTACCATACCTTATATTAAGATCTTAAGAATTTATTGTGCCAAATTCATTTGTTTGTCTACAATAAATCAAAATTTCAAAATATAAAATATGTATAAGATTAAATAGAAAATAATTTAATTTATAAAATTAAAAATAGAATTTGATTAAATCATATTTATTTCCTAAGAGTTTCACCTTCCCTAACTAATATTATTTAGTTAAGCATAATTGAAATAAAAAGGAAATATTAAAATTAAATTACTTATAATTGAAAGTAATAAAAACAACTAAAATTGAAAATAAAACTAATTTTATTTATAAAAATAATTATACAAAATATTAAAAACACACCTTAGAATCAAGATTACAGGGAGATGGAGAGAATTTGAGAAGAAGAGAGTTGTAGAGAGCTCAAAAACATAAAAATGAGGCTCTATTTATAGAAAAATAAATTCATAATCCAGTGCTTTGCGGTCCATCATAAGCTTCATGCATGTGCTCCTCACATCCTTTAGATCAAGATCCAATGGCTGGTCAAACTTCAAAAGTCAACATCACACATGGCATCATTTGACTCGTCCGATTTGGCCAAAGAACGGTTGAGATTTGGCGGGTTAATGGGTGGATCGGGTCGACCCGAATACAAAGATTCGGATCCTGCAACTTGATTTACCAACTACTGCCACGTGGCACAATCATGGCCATTAAATCATGAACGGTTGAGATTCAGTCAAAATTGCCAGCTATCCCATGCACTCAAGTCTATTGTAAGCTCATTTCAGCATCCAATAAGAGCTCAGTCAACAGGAAAAGTCAACTCTTTTTACACAAGCCCGATTTTTAGCCGATCTTGGTGATCTTAAAGTTTTCGGACCTCCGGAATCCAAATTTCACCTCGGTTTAACTGTTTGGAGCCTCGATTTACGTGAAATTAATATTTTTCCTAATAAATACACAAAAATACACAAAATTAGATATATTTAAAACATAATTAATAATTTCTAATATATTACATAAACACAAATATAAATTATAAATTAAACACAAAATAACATTATTATCGCTTGATAATTATACAATTTTTAACACTAATCACACCCCCCAACCAGCTTATTGCTAGCCCCTAGCAATTAAAGCGTTATATTAAATTAAGATTTACAAAATTCACATGTAAATTAATAGTTGTTCATCTATCCTCTAAACTACCAAATAAATGAACTCTCCTAAATTTCTTTACCTCGTTGATGTTCACTCATTATCCAGAATATCATCAAACATTCTTTTGTGCTCAAGTAATTAACACAATACTTATGGGATTTCATTAAAAGAAAAACAACATTTTCATTCCAAAATTCATTAGAAATTCTATCTTTAGGCAGTAGATTATTCACACATATTTTCAAAATATTACATTTTTAACCCGTGTAGCGAGCTTTAGGTCAGTGACTCCCAGACCAGTTGGCCTTAGGGCACTAGGTGTTAAAGCACCCCAACGAACTTAATTACTCGGGTTTCTAATAAATAAGCAAACAATATATCTATAACCCATGTAGCGAGTTTTAGGTCAGTGACTCCCAGACCAGTTGGCCTTAGGGCACTAGGTGTTGAAGCACCCCTATGGACTTAATTACTCGGGTTCTAGATATAGCAAAATTAAAAATATTCATTTTTTTCATTTTTTCTTTTTCATTTTTTTTTTTTACAATATACACTTTCTACTACCTTAGATGTTATCCCCAATAAATCAAAAGAACTAAATGCTGCAAAAATTTTAACTTACAACCCACTAGTATGTGTTATAGTGTGTGTGTGAAGAATGATTCAATAATATCTGTTAAATGAGTAAACAATTAAATTTCTTAATAACCAAGTGGAGAGTTCACAAATTTGAGTAATTCAAAGAAAAGGGAACAAAAACAATTTACTATGAATTTCAAAATCAAAATATAATACAACAAGACTATTAGGATGCGTCTCAAAAGTCGTAACTCTTTACACAGCCATCCTCGACAAAAACAAAAACGTTTTTTTTTTTTTTTAAGGAAAAAAAAACAAACACACATATTTAAAAACATACGTCAATTATCCCCACCCTCCAACCTAATCTAAACATTATCTTAACATTTTTTATTTTACAGAAAAAAACTAATAATAAAAGAAGAAGAAGAGGAGATCTCACCTGAACTTGATGCAGAAGCTTAAAAGCAGATAACAAAGAACAAGAAAAAGTCAAGTTTTTTTTTTTTTTGAAAATAACACTCCTAAGATTAAGAAGATGCGTTTCTAGAGATACTACATTCTCCATATCCAGCCATCTTCGACTCAAATTTAGTCCTAAGTTAGTCAACCCTAAGTTAAGAAGATGCGTTTCTAGAGATACTACATTCTCCATATCCAGCCATCTTCGACTCAAATTTAGTCCAAAGTCAGTCTTTACAGAAAAAATTTTTGTAAAAACATCACCAGTACTAAAACATTCTACAAATATCAACTATTCCCTCCCCCCAACCTGAAAGAGACATTGTCCTCAATGTTTTAAAAGGAAAGAGAAAGAGTTTAGAAGATAACACATGACACTAATATTTACAGACAGAGAGTTAAATCTAATTTGCACTTCTTATTACTGCTACTGCTACCATCATCAGTCGACCAATTCAGCGCAAAAGTCTTTGGATCCGGCTCTGGTGTATAAGCTTGTAAAAGATCAAGTAGCTCATTAGCAGTAGAAGCAGAGATAAAGAGTTTTTTTACAGAATATGGAAGAAAATGATTCTTTATTGCATGGTTAATAAAAGTTAGCAAGCCATCATAAAAATTATTAACATTTAACAAACCGATGGGTTTTTGATGAATGTTCAAATGGGCCCAAGATGCAAATGTAATCAGTGCCTCAAAAGTTGCAAGATCTCCTGGCAAGAAAATGAAAGCATCAGCATGATTTAACATTTCGGATATTCTCTCTTGCATACTTGATACCACTAATTCTTCTCCAAATGGTGGGCCAGACATGCATACTAGCGGTTTCATGGCTTTTGGGATTATGCCTAGTACTTGGCTTCCGCTAGTAAAAGCAGCTTCTGAGACAAGCCTTGATAACCCTCGTTTACCTCCTCCATATACAAGATGCAGTTTCCTCTCTGCTATGACACGACCAAGATCTACAGCTGCCTGAACGAACTCTTTGTACTTTCCATAGTGAAACCTGAAAGCACACAAATGTTTTGAATTGTTTACTCGAAGATGCTGCCATTGGACTAATCTTTCAAAAACAAGTTGTGAGTGTTTGAAAAACAAGCTTATATTTAAAGATCTTGGTGACAGAAATAGTAAAGCATTTGTAAATGGGTTGGCATATTTGTCAAATCTTTGAGTAAAGCTCGTGGCTCAATAATTCAAAAGCAAACAAAGTGAAAAAGGAAAAAAATAGTGATTAAAAAGCAAACAAGTAATTAAAAACAACGGTAAAAGAAAACAAATATTATTAAATACAAAATCACACCACTAAATGCAATACGCAAATGCAAATGATAAAATAACAACAAAATAAAAGGATATTTCTTGGTAGTTGTGATTGTGGCTCACATCTTCCTCTCGGGTTTACGTCCGATGAACGGCTTGAACGCCCTCATGGGTCGAGGATAGGCTTCCCATCCAGTTTTCTTATAAAGCGGCAAACAGGTCTTTTTTTGTCAGATTCCCAAGAATAAACTGTGCACTTTTTGTTTGGAATAGTCTTATAACCTGTGTATCACATATTGCACATGTCCGCTTCGATGCGTCTCAAGAGATCGTAAGATATTATCCAACGATTCTTTACTCATGCCATCTTTAACGAATTTAATTTTATCTTCACGAGTATCAGACACTATTCCTAAAGATTTACAAACTTCTCGTTTGCAACTAAGTCGTACACAATTATGACATTCTGAGCCAAGTCTTTTAGCTCTCCTTTTTTTAGCAAATGTACTTTTACCAAAACCAGGCATGTAAGAAACAAATGGATCAGAAAACTCACCTGCTAATCGGACCTTTGCTTCAATTAAGCAACGAACGTCAGAAGGAATGCCATTGATCATTAACAAACGAAGTCGTTCACAACGAGCTTTGTAAATTTTCCTGAGGGCATTACGGGAGAGGGAAAACGCTTATGCAGTTTATGTTGTATTTCTTCCATGTTTGATTTTGGGGTTTCAGTTATTGTGGGAAACTGAAGATACCGACTTAAGAGTCACGGAGTACCGTTATCCGCCATTTATACGGGAAAATAAATCAAAACACACCAAAATTAAATCTGCAAAATCAAATCAAACGTGAAAGCGAACAAAAAGAAACTTACAATGTAAAAGGAAAATGAATTTACATGCGTCCTCTTATTGAGTTAACCTCAAGCTCCAATTGAATACTATATATACCACTCTCTCTTTGCTCGAGTTGGCTTTCTTGGTTTTCAACATAGGACACCAATTAGGTGGTTGCAGATCCCAAAGTGGATGTGATTTGACTTCAGTATCGGGCTTTTAAGTGAAATTTTATACGCAGAAATGTTCTCATTTGTTTGAACATGAAATCTCTTAGTGAAGTACTCATGATGTAAATGAAAGTTGATGAGAGAAAGTACAACTGTCAAACAATCACGCTTACACAAGAAAAAGTAATGCTAAGAAATATGTACAGGGCATCAATCAAAAGAGAAAGAAAAAAAAAATGAAACGGCAAAATAACAGTAAACAAAACAAAAGAAACAAAATTCAATCATTCATTAACGACTCAATCAAGAAGTGGTGGGTCACCCAAATTGATTTCGGTGTCTTCTTCACGTGGTTGGTATTCCAGATAGGGCTTTATTCTTTGTCCGTTAACTTTAAATGTGACATTATTTTTGGGATTCTCAATTTCTCTGAGCCCCATGTGGATATACATTTTTTACAATAAATGGGCCACTCCATTTTGACTTTAACTTCCCTGGAAATAAATGAAGACGAGAATTATAAAGCAACACTTTTTGACCAATCTCAAATGTTTTTGAAAAATTCTTTTATCATGAAATGCTTTTGTTCTTGCCTTAATAATTCTTGAATTTTCATATGCATCATTCCTTAATTCCTCAAGTTCATTCAATTGTAATTTTCGCACATTACCAAACATCATCCAAATTTGAATTAAAAACTTTAATAGCCCAAAATGATTTATGTTCAAGTTCAACAGGTAAATGACAAGGTTTACCATAAATTAACCGATAGGGTGACATTCCTAATGATGTTTTAAATGCAGTACGGTAGGCCCAAAGTGAATCATTAAGTCTAAGAGACCAATCTTTTCGGTTTGGGTTAACGTTTTTCTAAAATTTATTTTATCTCCCTATTTGCTAATTCAACTTGACCATTTGTTTGAGGATGATAAGGGGTAGCAATTTTATGTGTAATTCCATATTTCTTCATTAAAGACTCAAATGACTTATTACAAAAATGCTTACCTCCATCACTGATAATGGCTCGAGGGATTCCAAATCGACTTAAAATGTTTTCTCTTAAAAATTTAACCACAGTTTTACTATCATTATTTCGACAAGAAATTGCTTCAATCCATTTTGAGACATAATCAACTGCAACTAATATATACACAAATCCAAAAGATGATGGAAACGGACCCATGAAATCAATTCCCCAACAATCAAATACTTCAATTTCAAGTATGGGATTTAAGGGCATCATGTTTCTTTTAGTAATTGATCCCAATTTTTGACATTTTCACAAGTTTTGCAAAATTCATATGTGTCTTTGAATATGGTAGGCCAATAAAATCCCACCTTTGCAAAATTTTAGCGGTAGTTTTCTTGAAGAAAAGTGTCCACCACATGCTTCAGAATGACAAAAATTAATGACACTACTTACCTCATTATCAGGAATACATCGTCGAAAAATTTGATCTGGGCAATATTTGAACAAGTAAGGGTCATCCCAATAAAATTTCTTTACTTCAACAAAAAATTTCTTCTTCTCTTGAGCATTCCATTGCAAAGGAATTTTACCTGTAACAAGG
The DNA here is from genome assembly GCA_030444775.1 of Atalantia buxifolia. Taxonomy (NCBI): domain Eukaryota; kingdom Viridiplantae; phylum Streptophyta; class Magnoliopsida; order Sapindales; family Rutaceae; genus Atalantia; species Atalantia buxifolia. The sequence continues at coordinate 15,110,098 of CM059839.1, forward strand.
AAATTAACAATGTTAGCATACCATGGTATTGAAGTAATAGAAAATAAAAATTCATCAGGGAAAGAATCATTGATGGGTGTTATATCAGTGCAGAATTCGGATGTGAGTCTTGATAAATGATCAGCAACGACATTTTCAGCACCCTTTTTATCTTTGATGGTAAGGTCAAATTCTTGAAGTAACAAAATCCAACGAATTAATCTCGGTTTGGCATCTTGTTTACTCATCAAATATCTCACACGGCGTGGTCGATAAACACAACAATGATTTAGAGCCAAGTAAATATGAGCGGAATTTGTTTAATGCAAATATCACAGCAAGTAATTCCTTTTCAGTTGTAGAATAATTCATTTGAGCACTATCCAAAGTCTTACTCGCATAATAAATCACAAAAGGCTTACCATCCCTTCTTTGTCCTAAAACAGCACCAACAGCAAAATCACTTGCATCACATTAATTCAAAGGTAAAGACCAATCGGAGATTGCATAATAGGTGCGAGATGTTAAAAGACAAATTATTTTCTCAAAAGATTTTTGGCAATCATCATTCCATTCAAAAGGTGCATCCTTTAATAAGAGGTTACAAAGTGGTTTAGATATGGCACTAAAGTTTTTTATAAACCTCTATAAAATCTGCATGTCTAAAAAAAGATCGCACATCTCTAGCTTGTTTTTGGTTGTGGCAATTTAGATATGACTTCAATTTTTGCTTTATCAACTTCAATTCCTTTAACAGAAACAACATGACCCAAAACAATTCCAGAAGTAACCATGTAGTGACATTTTCCCAATTCAACACGAGTTCTTTTTCAACACATCTTTTCAAAACTTTTTCCAAATTATCAAGGCAATCATCAAAAGAATTCCCAAACACAGTCAAATCATCCATAAAGACCTCTAAACAATGTTCAACCATATCACAAAAAATGCTTAGCATACATCTTTGAAATGTTGCAGGGGCATTACAAAGCCCAAATGGCATTCTTTTAAATGCAAATGTTCCAAAAGGACATGTAAATGTGGTCTTTTCTTGGTCTTCAAGTGCTATAGGAATTTGATAATAACCTGAATATCCATCTAAAAAGCAGTAGTAAGGATGTCCAGCTACTCTTTCTAAGATTTGGTCAAGAAATGGTAATGGAAAATGATCTTTTCTAGTGGCTTCATTTAATTTTCTATAATCAATGCACATGCGCCAACTAGATGTAATTCGTGTTGGAATTAATTCACCTTTTTCATTTTTAACAACAGTGATTCCAGACTTTTTAGGCACTACTTGTGTAGGACTTACCCACTTACTATCAGAAATAGGGTAGATAATTCCCACATCAAGCAATTTAAGGACTTCTGTTTTGACTACCTCTTTCATGTGTGGGTTTAATCTTCTTTCAGGTTGTTGACATGTTTTAGCATTTTCTTCCAAATTAATTCTATGTGTGCAGATTAAGGGATTAATACCTTTAATATCATTTAAAGTCCATCCAATTGCATTTTTATGCTTTTAAGAACAGTTACTAACTTACCTTATTGGTCGCTTGTTAAAGTAGAGGAAATCACAACAGGATAAGTTTGTTCTTCTCCAAGAAAAGCATACTTTAATCCTTCAGGTAAAGGTTTTAATTCCAATTTAGGTGCTTGGTTGTTCTATTTTTCAATACTTCCAAGCTCTCAAATTTTGGCTCATCATCATAGTTTTGTGAAGTCTGCATAGAATCAAGCAACGAATTTATATTAGAAATATCAAGTTCAAGTTGCTTATTTGAATTAATTGAATTAACTAAACAAACATTAGAGAGTTCAGAAAAATCCCCTTTATGAATATTTTCCTCAATACAAGATTCAAGCAATTCTTTTTGTTCATCAGTATCATCTTCATTCTCATTTTCTTCATTAAGTTGCCTGCACATGTTGAAAACATTCAATTCCAAAGTCATATTTCCAAAGGATAAATTCATTAAACCATTCCTACAATTTATCAAAGCATTAGCAGTTGCTAAAAATGGTCGACCTAAAATTATAGGAATTGGTTTATAATTATTCACAACAGGTTCAGTTTCCAAGACAATAAAATCCACAAGATAGATGAATTTATCAACTTGTACTAAAACATCTTCCACTATTCCTTTTGGTACTTTAATTGATCTATCGGCAAGCAAAAGTGTAGTTGAATTTGATTTGATCTCACCAAGATTAAGTTGAAGATAAACTGAATATGGAAGTAAATTAACACTAGCACCAAGATCTAGTAAAGCATGCTCAATTCTGTGATCACCAATAATACAAGAAATGGTAGGACAACCAGGATCTTTATATTTCAACTTATTATTAGTAGACAGAATTGTACTTACCTGTTCGGCCATGAAAGCACTCTTTTTTACCTTCAGTTTCCTCTTAACAGTGCACAAGTCCTTTAAAAATTTGGCATATGAAGGTACTTGCTTGATTGCATCTAATAAAGGAATGTTAACTTTCACTTGCTTAAAGATTTCATAAATTTCAGAAGAATTGTTTGATTTCCTTGGTTTATTCAATGCATGCGGAAATGGTGGTTCAAGTGGAACACTAGTTATTTCTTCATTAGGTGTAAGTTCATTTAGTCCTTCCTTACCCTTTGAATTTTGATCATTTTCACAAGGTTCAGGCATAGGTCTATCAACAACCTTACCACTACGAAGAGTTATAACCGACTTGACTTGGTCTCTGTGGGTGGATTTTGTTGAATCTTAGGATTTGGTTGTGGTTGGGCTGGAAATTTTCCTTTTTCTTGAATGGTGAGTGCGAAGCAATTTTAGCAAGAGTATCTTTCAAATCAGAAAAAGTTTGTGCATTTTGATTGTTAATAACATCTTGCTTTTACGATGAATGAATGCATTGTGTCTTCCAAATTTTTCCATGGTGGTGGAACATATGGTGCATAAGGTGAGCATTTTGAAAATTTTGTGGAGGTGGCACTTGTGAAGGTTGTACATTATTGTTATTCCTCCAACTGAAATTTGGATGATTTCTCCAACCGGGATTATAAGTCTGTGAATATGGGTTTGGTTTATTGAAAGTGTTAATGGCATTAGCTTGATCATTTAGACATTCTTTAAGTGCAGGCAGAGTGGGACAATCTTGAGTGAAATGATCATTCAAACTACATATGTTACATGCAATTTCTTGAACAGATTTTACTTGATCACTCTTTTTATGTTCCAAAGCTTCAACTTTCCTAACTAGGGATGCAAATTTTGCTTGTAAATCATGATCTTCCCTAAGGTTATGGATTCCTCCACTAGATGGAGATGGTTGTTGTTTATTTGTCAATTCAAAAGTTCCAACAGTATCCCAATGTTGTGCATTTTCAGCTAATTGGTCAAGGTAATCTAGTGCATCCTCGGGATTTTTATCCCTAAATTCACCGTTACACATCATTTCAACAACCTTTGTCTACTTTGGGGTATTAAGCCCTCGTAGAAATAAGTGACCAATCGCCAAGTTTCAAAACCATGGTGTGGCATATGTTAAGCAATTCTTTAAACCTATCCCAACATTGGTATAATGTTTCTCCATTTTTTTGAGTGAAAGAAGTGATTTGCCTTTTAAAAGAATTGGTTCTATGAGGTGGAAAGAATTTTTTTCAAAACTGTTCTTGCATGTTATTCCAAGTTCTTATTGATCCAGATCTAAGGTTTTGTAGCCAAGTTTTAGCTTTATCTTTTAATGAAAAAGGAAAAAGCTTTAATCTAATTATGCTCATGCTACAATTTTGAGTGTGTATGTATTACAAACTTCCTCAAAATCTCTTAAATGCAAGTACGGATTTTGATTCTAAACCATGAAATGTTGGTAAAAGTTGGATAATACCTGGTTTGAAATTGAATCGAGATGCTTCTGGAGGAAATATTATACACGATGGTGCTCCGGTTCTGGTTGGATTCATGTAGTCTCTCAGAGTTATTGGTTGATTCTGATCATGTCCATGTTGAGAATGGTTGTCTCCTTGATCAATTTGCGGATTAGGTTCGCCCAAAAGGTTTTCGTCTTGGATCTCGTCCATGATTGGTGGTGGAGATTGAGATCTACGAATTAACCTGCCACTTGACGTTCGAGACCAATGTCTCATGCAATAGTTATATCACAAAAATAATATTCAAACAAATTAATAACAAAATAATAAAAAAAACTAAATAAAAATTACAAAAAAAAATTATATATGTAAATAATATAAATGTACAAAAGAAAATTAAAATTAAAATTAAACAACAATTTTGGCGGTTGAACCCACCAATTAAATTAACAAAATAAAATAAATGCGAAAAAAGAAAATAATATGGTGGTTGAACCCACCAATTAACAATAAAATAAAAAATAAAAATAAATGCAAAATAATAAAATAACTAAAAAAAATGGTGGTTAAACCCACCAATAAAAAAATAAAGCAAAAATAAATAAATACAAAATAAAATAAATAATTTGAAAATTAAATGACTGAAAATAAAAATTAAGAGTTAGTAGTTAGTAAGTTAAGAGTTAGTAGTTAGAGTTAGTTTGGTCCAAATTAAGTCCAAATATGTCCAAATATGTCCAAGATGTAAGTCCAAGTCTTGATTCTTGTGAGGAATTTCGTTCAGGATCTTATTGCAAATTATTTATAATTTTATGGCCAAACCGTAATTTTTAGAAGTTTAGAATTGAGCCATTTAGGGTGAAAGTGAAACTTCTGAAAGATGTTGGGGTCACAACATAATTATGAGAAGAATGAGCTAGAAACGAAAATTGTTGGGGTGAAACTAGAATTATGAAAGATGTGGGGATAAAAGAGAATTTAAGAAAGGAAAAGGGGGCAAACGAAAATTGACATATAAGAGAAAAATAAAAACGGAAAAACAAACCAAAATAAAAACTTTTCCCAAGACAGTTTAAACTCCCAAAAACTGACACAACTTAAAAGTAATTTTAAACTCCCAAGTATAGGAGTGCCTTGTTGTATTATAGCTCGGTGAGTCCGAGGTCGATCCACAGAGAAAAGATTTAATTTGTTTATTTTATTTTATCTAAAAATTGAAATTAAAACTTAAATATAAACAACTTAATTTAAATGAAACTATGAAGTTGAACTAGTTAGGGTTATGGATCCATTCTTAGAAATAAATAAGACTTAATAAATTCTTTTTGCTATTTTTTAAAGATTTATTACCCAAAAGATTAATTATATAAATTATTATTATTTTCCCTTTAATTTTATGATGGATTAAGTATTTATTGTGCCAAAATTTAATTTGTCTACAATAAGTCAAAATACCATTTTACCATTTCAAACTTCAAAAGTCAACATCACACATGGCATCATTTGACTCGTCCGATTTGTTAAGCATAATTGAAATAAAAAGAACGGTTGAGATTTGGCGGGTTAATGGGTGGATCGGGCCGCCCGAAATACAAAGATTCGGATCCTGCAACTTGATTTACCAACTACTGCCACGTGGCACAATCATGGCCATTAAATCATGAACGGTTGATTTACCAACTACTGCCACGCGGGCACAATCATGGCCATTAAATCATGAGCGATTTTTCAGTCAAAATTGCCAGCTATCCCATGCACTCAAGTCTATTGTAAGCTCATTTCAAAGATCCAATAAGAGCTCATCAACAGGAAAAGTCAACTCTTTTACACAAGCCTGATTTTTAGCCGATCTTGACTGATCTTAAAGTTTTCGGACCTTCGGAATCCAAATTTGACATCGGTTTAACTGTTTGGAGCCTCGATTTACGTGAAATTAATATTTTCCTAATAAATACACAAAAATACACAAAATTAGATATATTTAAAACATAATTAATAATTTCTAATATATTACATAAACACAAATATAAATTATAAATTAAACACAAAATAACATTATTATCGCTTGATAATTATACAATTTTAACACTAATCACACCCCAACCAGCTTATTGCTAGCCCCTAGCAATTAAAGCGTTATATTAAATTAAGATTTACAAAATTCACATGTAAATTAATAGTTGTTCATCTATCCTCTAAACTACCAAATAAATGAACTCTCCTAAATTTCTTTACCTCGTTGATGTTCACTCATTATCCAGAATATCATCAAACATTCTTTTGTGCTCAAGTAATTAACACAATACTTATGGGATTTCATTAAAAGAAAAACAACATTTTCATTCCAAAATTCATTAGAAATTCTATCTTTAGGCAGTAGATTATTCACACATATTTTCAAAATATTACATTTTTAACCCGTGTAGCGAGCTTTAGGTCAGTGACTCCCAGACCAGTTGGCCTTAGGGCACTAGGTGTTAAAGCACCCCAACGAACTTAATTACTCGGGTTTCTAATAAATAAGCAAACAATATATCTATAACCCATGTAGCGAGTTTTAGGTCAGTGACTCCCAGACCAGTTGGCCTTAGGGCACTAGGTGTTGAAGCACCCCTATGGACTTAATTACTCGGGTTCTAGATATAGCAAAATTAAAAATATTCATTTTTTTCATTTTTTCTTTTTCATTTTTTTTTTTTACAATATACACTTTCTACTACCTTAGATGTTATCCCCAATAAATCAAAAGAACTAAATGCTGCAAAAATTTTAACTTACAACCCACTAGTATGTGTTATAGTGTGTGTGTGAAGAATGATTCAATAATATCTGTTAAATGAGTAAACAATTAAATTTCTTAATAACCAAGTGGAGAGTTCACAAATTTGAGTAATTCAAAGAAAAGGGAACAAAACAATTTACTATGAATTTCAAAATCAAAATATAATACAACAAGATTATTAGGATGCGTCTCAAAAGTCGTAACTCTTTTGACCATCCCCGAAAAAAAAAAAAAAGTTTTTTTTTTTTTTTTTTTAAGGAAAAAAAAACAAACACACATATTTAAAAACATACGTCAATTATCCCCACCCTCCAACCTAATCTAAACATTATCTTAACATTTTTTATTTTACAGAAAAAAACTAATAATAAAAAAGAAGAAGAAGAGGAGATCTCACTGAACTTGATGCGAAGCTAAAAGCGAGATAACAAAGAACAAGAAAAAGTCAAGTTTTTTTTTTTTTTTTTTGAAAATAACACTCCGAGATTAAGAAGATGCGTTTCAGAGATACTACATTCTCCATATCCAGCCATCTTCGACTCAAATTTAGTCCTAAGTTAGTCAACCCTAAGTTAAGAAGATGCGTTTCTAGAGATACTACATTCTCCATATCCAGCCATCTTCGACTCAAATTTAGTCCAAAGTCGGTCTTTCTGAGAAAAAAATTTTTGTAAAAACATCACCAGTACTAAAACATTCTACAAATATCAACTATTCCCTCCCCCCAACCTGAAAGAGACATTGTCCTCAATGTTTTAAAAGGAAAGAGAAAGAGTTTAGAAGATAACACATGACACTAATATTTACAGACAGAGAGAGTTAAATCTAATTTGCACTTCTTATTATCTGCTCTTTCGCTACCATCATCAGTCAACCAATTCAGCGCAAAAGTCTTTGGATCCGGCTCTGGTGTATAAGCTTGTAAAAGATCAAGTAGCTCATTAGCAGTAGAAGCAGAGATAAAGAGTTTTTTTACAGAATATGGAAGAAAATGATTATTTATTGCATGGTTAATAAAAGTTAGCAAGCCATCATAAAAATTATTAACATTTAACAAACCGATGGGTTTTTGATGAATGTTCAAATGGGCCCAAGATGCAAATGTAATCGAGTGCCTCAAAAGTTGCAAGATCTCTGGCAAGAAAATGAAAGCATCAAGCATGATTTAACATTTGGATATTCTCTCTTGCATACTTGATACCACTAATTCTTCTCCAAATGGTGGGCCAGACATGCATACTAGCGGTTTCATGGCTTTTGGGATTATGCCTAGTACTTGGCTTCCGCTAGTAAAAGCGACGAGACAAGCCTTGATAACCCTCGTTTACCTCCTCCATATACAAGATGCGGTTTCCTCTCTGCTATGACACGACCAAGATCACAGTGCTTGAGCGAACTCTTTGTACTTTCCATAGTGAAACCCGGAAAAGCACACAAATGTTTTTGAATTCTTTACTCGAAGATGCTGCCATTGGACTAATCTTTCAAAAACAAGTTGTGAGTGTTTGAAAACGAGCTTATATTTAAAGATCTTGGTGTGAAATAGTAAGAAACATTTGTAAATGGGTTGGCATATTTGTCAAATCTTTGAGTAAAGCTCGTGGCTCAATAATTCAAAAGCAAACAGTGAAAAGGAAAAAAATAGTGATTAAAAAGCAAACAAGTAATTAAAAACAACAAGTAAAAGAAAACAAATATTATTAAATACAAAATCACACCACTAAATGCAATAACGCAAATGATAAAATAACAACAAAATAAAAGGATATTTGGTAGTTGTGATTGTGGCTCACATCTTCCTCTGGTTTACGTCCCGATGCGGCTTGAACGCCCTCATGGGTCGAGATAGGCTTCCCATCCAGTTTTCTTATAAAGCGGCAAACAGGGTCTTTTTGAGTCAGATTCCCAAGACTAAAATGTGCACTTTCAGTTTTGAATAGTCTCCATAACTTTTGTGTATCACATATTGCACATGTCCGCTTCGATCGTCTCAAGAGATCGTAAGATATTATCCAACGATTCTTTACTCATGCCATCTTTAACGAATTTAATTTTATCTTCACGAGTATCAGACACTATTCCTAAAGATTTACAAACTTCTCGTTTGCAACTAAGTCGTACACAATTATGACATTCTGAGCCAAGTCTTTTAGCTCTCCTTTTTTAGCAAATGTACTTTTACCAAAACCGGGCATGTAAGAAACAAATGGATCGAAAACTCACTGCTAATCGGACCTTTGCTTGATTAAGCAACGACGTCGAAGGAATGCCATTGATCATTAACAAACGAAGTCGTTCAACGAGCTTTGTAAATTTCCTGAGGGCATTCTGAGGGAGAGAGGGAAAACGCTTATGCAGTTTATGTTATATTTCTTCCATGTTTGATTTTGGGGTTTCAGTTATTGTGGGAAAGCAAGATACCGACTTAAGAGTCACGAAGTACCGTTATCCGCCATTTATACGGGAAAATAAATCAAAACACACCAAAATTAAATCTGCAAAATCAAATCAAACGTGAAAGCGAACAAAAGAAACTTACAATGTAAAAGGAAAATGAATTTACATCGTCCTCTTATTGAGTTAACCTCAAGCTCCAATTGAATACTATATATACCACTCTCTACTTGCTCCGAGTTGGCTTTCTTGGTTTTCAACATAGGACACCAATTAGGTGGTTGCAGATCCCAAAGTGGATGTGATTTTGACTTCAGTATCAGGCTTTTTAAGTGAGATTTTATACGCAGAAATGTTCTCATTTGTTTGAACATGAAATCTCTTAGTGAAGTACTCATGATGTAAATGAAAGTTGGTGAGAGAAAGTACAATGTCAAACAATCACGCTTACACAAGAAAAAGTAATGCTAAGAAATATGTACGGGGCATCAATCAAAAAAAGAAAAAAAAAATGAAACGGCAAAATAACAGTAAACAAAACAAAAGAAACAAAATTCAATCATTCATTAACGACTCAATCAAGAAGTGGTGGGTCACCCAAATTGATTTCGGTGTCTTCTTCACGTGGTTGGTATTCCAGATAGGGCTTTATTCTTTGTCCGTTAACTTTAAATGTGACATTATTTTTGGGATTCTCAATTTCTGACCCATGTGGATATACATTTTTACAATAAATGGGCCACTCCATTTTGACTTTAACTTCCCTGGAAATAAATGAAGACGAGAATTATAAAGCAACACTTTTTTACCAATCTCAAATGTTTTTCGAAAAATTCTTTTATCATGAAATGCTTTTGTTCTTGCCTTAATAATTCTTGAATTTTCATATGCATCATTCCTTAATTCCTCAAGTTCATTCAATTGTAATTTTCGCACATTACCAGCATCATCCAAATTTGAATTAAAAACTTTAATAGCCCAAAATGATTTATGTTCAAGTTCAACAGGTAAATGACAAGATTTACCATAAATTAACCGATAGGGTGACATTCCTAATGATGTTTTAAATGCAGTACGGTAGGCCCAAAGTGAATCATTAAGTCTAAGAGACCAATCTTTTCGGTTTGGGTTAACCGTTTTTTCTAAAATTTATTTTATCTCCCTATTTGCTAATTCAACTTGACCATTTGTTTGAGGATGATAAGGGGTAGCAATTTTATGTGTAATTCCATATTTCTTCATTAAAGACTCAAATGACTTATTACAAAAATGCTTACCTCCATCATCGATAATGGCTCGAGGGATTCCAAATCGACTTAAAATGTTTTCTCTTAAAAATTTAACCACAGTTTTACTATCATTATTTCGACAAGAAATTGCTTCAATCCATTTTGAGACATAATCAACTGCAACTAATATATACACAAATCCAAAAGATGATGGAAACGGACCCATGAAATCAATTCCCCAACAATCAAATACTTCAATTTCAAGTATGGGATTTAAGGGCATCATGTTTCTTTTAGTAATTGATCCCAATTTTTGACATTTTTCACAAGTTTTGCAAAATTCATATGTGTCTTTGAATATGGTAGGCCAATAAAATCCACTTTGCAAAATTTTAGCGGTAGTTTTCTTGAAGAAAAGTGTCCACCACATGCTTGAGAATGACAAAAATTAATGACACTACTTACCTCATTATCGGAATGCATCGCCGAAAAATTTGATCGGGCAATATTTAAACAAGTAAGGTCATCCCAATAAAATTTCTTTACTTCAACAAAAATTTCTTCTTCTCTTGAGCATTCCATTGCAAAGGAATTTTACTGTAACAAGGAAATTAACAATGTTAGCATACCATGGTATTGAAGTAATAGAAAATAAAAATTCATCGGGAAAGAATCATTAATGGGTGTTATATCGGTGTGCGAATTCGGATGTGAGTCTTGATAAATGATCAACGACATTTTCAGCACCCTTTTTATCTTTGATGGTAAGGTCAAATTCTTGAAGTAACAAAATCCAACGAATTAATCTCGGTTTGGCATCTGTTTACTCATCAAATATCTCACAAAGGCGTGGTCGAAGTAAACACAACAGATTTAGAGCCAAGTAAATATGAACGGAATTTGTTTAATGCAAATATCACAGCAAGTAATTCTTTTTCAGTTGTAGAATAATTCATTTGAGCACTATCCAAAGTCTTACTCGCATAATAAATCACAAAAGGCTTACCATCCCTTCTTTGTCCTAAAACAGCACCAACAGCAAAATCACTTGCATCACATTAATTCAAGGGTAAAGACCAATCAGGAGATTGCATAATAGGTGCAGATGTTAAAAGACAAATTATTTTCTCAAAAGATTTTTGGCAATCATCATTCCATTCAAAAGGTGCATCCTTTAATAAGAGGTTACAAAGTGGTTTAGATATGGCACTAAAGTTTTTATAAACCTCTATAAAATCTGCATGTCCAAAAAAGATCGCACATCTCTAACTGTTTTTGGTTGTGGCAATTTAGATATGACTTCAATTTTTGCTTTATCAACTTCAATTCCTTTAACAGAAACAACATGACCCAAAACAATTCCAGAAGTAACCATGTAGTGACATTTTTCCCAATTCAACACGAGTTCTTTTTCAACACATCTTTTCAAAACTTTTTCCAAATTATCAAGGCAATCATCAAAAGAATTCCCAAACACAGTCAAATCATCCATAAAGACCTCTAAACAATGTTCAACCATATCATAAAAAATGCTTAGCATACATCTTTGAAATGTTGCGGGGGGCATTACAAAGCCCAAATGGCATTCTTTTAAATGCAAATGTTCCAAAAGGACATGTAAATGTGGTCTTTTCTTGGTCTTCAAGTGCTATAGGAATTTGATAATAACCTGAATATCCATCTAAAAAAGCATTAGTAAGGATGTCCATTACTCTTTCTAAGATTTGGTCAAAAAATGGTAATGGAAAATGATCTTTTCTAGTGGCTTCATTTAATTTTCTATAATCAATGCACATGCGCCAACTAGATGTAATTCGTGTTGGAATTAATTCACCTTTTTCATTTTTAACAACAGTGATTCCAGACTTTTTAGGCACTACTTGTGTAGGACTTACCCACTTACTATCAGAAATAGGGTAGATAATTCCCACATCAAGCAATTTAAGGACTTCTGTTTTGACTACCTCTTTCATGTGTGGGTTTAATCTTCTTTGAGGTTGTTGACATGTTTTAGCATTTTCTTCCAAATTAATTCTATGTGTGCAGATTAAGGGATTAATACCTTTAATATCATTTAAAGTCCATCCAATTGCATTTTTATGCTTTTTAAGAACAGTTACTAACTTACCTTATTGGTCGCTTGTTAAAGTAGAGGAAATCACAACAGGATAAGTTTGTTCTTCTCCAAGAAAAGCATACTTTAATCCTTCAGGTAAAGGTTTTAATTCCAATTTAGGTGCTTCTGGTTGTTCTATTTTTTCAATACTTCCAAGCTCCTCAAATTTTGGCTCATCATCATAGTTTTGTGAAGTCTGCATAGAATCAAGCAACGAATTTATATTAGAAATATCAAGTTCAAGTTGCTTATTTGAATTAATTGAATTAACTAAACAAACATTAGAGAGTTCAGAAAAATCCCCTTTTTGAATATTTTCCTCAATACAAGATTCAAGCAATTCTTTTTGTTCATCAGTATCATCTTCATTCTCATTTTCTTCATTAAGTTACTGCACATGTTGAAAACATTCAATTCCAAAGTCATATTTCCAAAGGATAAATTCATTAAACCATTCCTACAATTTATCAAAGCATTAGCGATTCTAAAAAAATGGTCGACCTAAAATTATAGGAATTGGTTTATAATTATTCACTGAGTTCGAGTTTCCAAGACAATAAAATCCACAAGATAGATGAATTTATCAACTTGTACTAAAACATCTTCCACTATTCCTTTTGGTACTTTAATTGATCTATCGGCAAGCAAAAGTGTAGTTGAATTTGATTTGATCTCACCAAGATTAAGTTGAAGATAAACTGAATATGGAAGTAAATTAACACTAGCACCAAGATCTAGTAAAGCATGCTCAATTCTGTGATCACCAATAATACAAGAAATGGTAGGACAACCAGGATCTTTATATTTCAACTTATTATTAGTAGGCAATTGTACTTACTGTTCGGCCATGAAAGCACTCTTTTTACCTTGATTTCCTCTTATGATTGCACAAGTCCTTTAAAAATTTGGCATATGAAGGTACTTGCTTGATTGCATCTAATAAAGGAATGTTAACTTTCACTTGCTTAAAGATTTCATAAATTTCAGAAGAATTGTTTGATTTCCTTGGTTTATTCAATGCATGCGGAAATGGTGGTTCAAGTGGAACACTAGTTATTTCTTCATTAGGTGTAAGTTCATTTAGTCCTTCCTTACCCTTTGAATTTTGATCATTTTCACAAGGTTCAGGCATAGGTCTATCAACAACCTTACCACTACGAAGAGTTATAAGCCGACTTGACTTGGTGTGGGTGGATTTTGTTGAATCTTAGGATTTGGTTGTGGTTGGGCTGGAAATTTTCCTTTTTCTTGAATGGTGAGTGCAGAAGCAATTTTAGCAAGAGTATCTTTCAAATCAGAAAAAGTTTGTGCATTTTGATTGTTAATAACATCTTGCTTTACGATGAATGAATGCATTGTGTCTTCCAAATTTTTCCATGGTGGTGGAACATATGGTGCATAAGGCTGAGCATTTTGAAAATTTTGTGGAGGTGGCACTTGTGAAGGTTGTACATTATTGTTATTCCTCCAACTGAAATTTGGATGATTTCTCCAACCGGGATTATAAGTCTGTGAATATGGGTTTGGTTTATTGAAAGTGTTAATGGCATTAGCTTGATCATTTAGACATTCTTTAAGTGCAGGCAGAGTGGGACAATCTTGAGTGAAATGATCATTCAAACTACATATGTTACATGCAATTTCTTGAACAGATTTTACTTGATCACTCTTTTTATGTTCCAAAGCTTCAACTTTCCTAACTAGGGATGCAAATTTTGCTTGTAAATCATGATCTTCCCTAAGGTTATGGATTCCTCCACTAGATGGAGATGGTTGTTGTTTATTTGTCAATTCAAAAGTTCCAATAGTATCCCAATGTTGTGCATTTTCAGCTAATTGGTCAAGGTAATCTAGTGCATCCTCAGGATTTTTATCCCTAAATTCACCGTTACACATCATTTCAACAACCTGTCTACTTTGGGGTATTAAGCCCTCGTAGAAATAAGTGACCAATCGCCAAGTTTCAAAACCATGGTGTGGGCATATGTTAAGCAATTCTTTAAACCTATCCCAACATTGGTATAATGTTTCTCCATTTTTGAGTGAAAGAAGTGATTTGCCTTTTAAAAGAATTGGTTCTATGAGGTGGAAAGAATTTTTTCAAAAACTGTTCTTGCATGTTATTCCAAGTTCTTATTGATCCAGATCTAAGGTTTTGTAGCCAAGTTTTAGCTTTATCTTTTAATGAAAAAGGAAAAAGCTTTAATCTAATTATGCTCATGCTACAATTTTAGTCGTGTGTATGTATTACAAACTTCCTCAAAATCTCTTAAATGCAAGTACGGATTTTGATTCTAAACCATGAAATGTTGGTAAAAGTTGGATAATACCTGGTTTGAAATTGAATCGAGATGCTACGGAGGAAATATTATACGATGGTGCTCAGGTTGGTTGGATTCATGTAGTCTCTCGAGTTATTGGTTGATTCGATCATGTCCATGTTGAGAATGGTTGTCTCCTTGATCAATTTGCGGATTAGGTTCGCCAAAAGGTTTTCGTCTTGGATCTCGTCCATGATTGGTGGTGGAGATTGAGATCTCACGAATTAACACGCCACTTGGACGTTCGAGACCAATGTCTCATGCAATAGTTATATCACAAAAATAATATTCAAACAAATTAATAACAAAATAATAAAAAAAACTAAATAAAAATTACAAAAAAAAATTATATATGTAAATAATATAAATGTACAAAAGAAAATTAAAATTAAAATTAAACAACAATTTTGGCGGTTGAACCCACCAATTAAATTAACAAAATAAAATAAATGCGAAAAAAGAAAATAATATGGTGGTTGAACCCACCAATTAACAATAAAATAAAAAATAAAAATAAATGCAAAATAATAAAATAACTAAAAAAAATGGTGGTTAAACCCACCAATAAAAAAAATAAAGCAAAAATAAATAAATACAAAATAAAATAAATACTGAAAATTAAATGACTGAAAATAAAAATTAAGAGTTAGTAGTTAGTAAGTTAAGAGTTAGTAGTTAGAGTTAGTTTGGTCCAAATTAAGTCCAAATATGTCCAAATATGTCCAAGATGTAAGTCCAAGTCTTGATTCTTGTGAGGAATTTCGTTCAGGGATCTTATTGCAAATTATTTATAATTTTATGGCCAAACCGTAATTTTTAGAAGTTTAGAATTGAGCCATTTAGGGTGAAAGTGAAACTTCTGAAAGATGTTGGGGTCACAACATAATTATGAGAAGAATGAGCTAGAAACGAAAATTGTTGGGGTGAAACTAGAATTATGAAAGATGTGGGGATAAAAGAGAATTTAAGAAAGGAAAAGGGGGCAAACGAAAATTGACATATAAGAGAAAAATAAAAACGGAAAAACAAACCAAAATAAAAACTTTTTTTAAGAACGGCGTAAAAACTTGACACAACTTAAAAGTAATTTTAAACTCCCAAGTATAGGAGTGCCTTGTTGTATTATAGCTCGGTGAGTCCGAGGTCGATCCACAGAGAAAAGATTTAATTTGTTTATTTTATTTTATCTAAAAATTGAAATTAAAACTTAAATATAAACAACTTAATTTAAATGAAACTATGAAGTTGAACTAGTTAGGGTTATGGATCCATTCTTAGAAATAAATAAGACTTAATAAATTCTTTTTGCTATTTTTTAAAGATTTATTACCCAAAAGATTAATTATATAAATTATTATTATTTTCCCTTTAATTTTATGATGGATTAAGTATTTATTGTGCCAAAATTTAATTTGTCTACAATAAGTCAAAATACCATTTTACCATTTCAAACTTCAAAAGTCAACATCACACATGGCATCATTTGACTCGTCCGATTTGGCCAAAGAACGGTTGAGATTTGGCGGGTTAATGGGTGGATCGGGTCGACCCGAATACAAAGATTCGGATCCTGCAACTTGATTTACCAACTACTGCCACGTGGCACAATCATGGCCATTAAATCATGAACGGTTGAGATTCAGTCAAAATTGCCAGCTATCCCATGCACTCAAGTCTATTGTAAGCTCATTTCAGCATCCAATAAGAGCTCAGTCAACAGGAAAAGTCAACTCTTTTTACACAAGCCCGATTTTTAGACGATCTTGACTGATCTTAAAGTTTTCGGACCTCCGGAATCCAAATTTCACCTCGGTTTAACTGTTTGGAGCCTCGATTTACGTGAAATTAATATTTTTCCTAATAAATACACAAAAATACACAAAATTAGATATATTTAAAACATAATTAATAATTTCTAATATATTACATAAACACAAATATAAATTATAAATTAAACACAAAATAACATTATTATCGCTTGATAATTATACAATTTTTAACACTAATCACACCCCCCAACCAGCTTATTGCTAGCCCCTAGCAATTAAAGCGTTATATTAAATTAAGATTTACAAAATTCACATGTAAATTAATAGTTGTTCATCTATCCTCTAAACTACCAAATAAATGAACTCTCCTAAATTTCTTTACCTCGTTGATGTTCACTCATTATCCAGAATATCATCAAACATTCTTTTGTGCTCAAGTAATTAACACAATACTTATGGGATTTCATTAAAAGAAAAACAACATTTTCATTCCAAAATTCATTAGAAATTCTATCTTTAGGCAGTAGATTATTCACACATATTTTCAAAATATTACATTTTTAACCCGTGTGAGCTTTAGGTCAGTGACTCCCAGACCAGTTGGCCTTAGGGCACTAGGTGTTAAAGCACCCCAACGAACTTAATTACTCGGGTTTCTAATAAATAAGCAAACAATATATCTATAACCCATGTAGCGAGTTTTAGGTCAGTGACTCCCAGACCAGTTGGCCTTAGGGCACTAGGTGTTGAAGCACCCCTATGGACTTAATTACTCGGGTTCTAGATATAGCAAAATTAAAAATATTCATTTTTTTCATTTTTTCTTTTTCATTTTTTTTTTTACAATATACACTTTCTACTACCTTAGATGTTATCCCCAATAAATCAAAAGAACTAAATGCTGCAAAAATTTTAACTTACAACCCACTAGTATGTGTTATAGTGTGTGTGTGAAGAATGATTCAATAATATCTGTTAAATGAGTAAACAATTAAATTTCTTAATAACCAAGTGGAGAGTTCACAAATTTGAGTAATTCAAAGAAAAGGGAACAAAAACAATTTACTATGAATTTCAAAATCAAAATATAATACAACAAGACTATTAGGATGCGTCTCAAAAGTCGTAACTCTTTACACAGCCATCCTCGACAAAAACAAAAACGTTTTTTTTTTTTTAAGGAAAAAAAAACAAACACACATATTTAAAAACATACGTCAATTATCCCCACCCTCCAACCTAATCTAAACATTATCTTAACATTTTTTATTTTACAGAAAAAAAACTAATAATAAAAGAAGAAGAAGAGGAGATCTCACCTGAACTTGATGCAGAAGCTTAAAAGCAGATAACAAAGAACAAGAAAAAGTCAAGTTTTTTTTTTTTTTGAAAATAACACTCCTAAGATTAAGAAGATGCGTTTCTAGAGATACTACATTCTCCATATCCAGCCATCTTCGACTCAAATTTAGTCCTAAGTTAGTCAACCCTAAGTTAAGAAGATGCGTTTCTAGAGATACTACATTCTCCATATCCAGCCATCTTCGACTCAAATTTAGTCCAAAGTCAGTCTTTACAAAAAAATTTTTGTAAAAACATCACCAGGACTAAAACATTCTACAAATATCAACTATTCCCTCCCCCCAACCTGAAAGAGACATTGTCCTCAATGTTTTAAAAGGAAAGAGAAAGAGTTTAGAAGATAACACATGACACTAATATTTACAGACAGAGTTAAATCTAATTTGCACTTCTTATTACAAGCTATCGCTACCATCATCATCGACCAATTCAAAGCGTAAAAGTCTTTGGATCCGGCTCTGGTGTATAAGCTTGTAAAAGATCAAGTAGCTCATTAGCAGTAGAAGCAGAGATAAAGAGTTTTTTTACAGAATATGGAAGAAAATGATTATTTATTGCATGGTTAATAAAAGTTAGCAAGCCATCATAAAAATTATTAACATTTAACAAACCGATGGGTTTTGATGAATGTTCAAATGGGCCCAAGATGCAAATGTAATCGCCTCAAAAGTTGCAAGATCTCCGGCAAGAAAATGAAAGCATCAAAGATGATTTAACATTTCAGATATTCTCTCTGCATACTTGATACCACTAATTCTTCTCCAAATGGTGGGCCGACATGCATACTAAGCGGTTTCATGGCTTTTGGGATTATGCCTAGTACTTGGCTTCCGCTAGTAAAAGCAAGCTTCCGAGACAAGCCTTGATAACCCTCGTTTACCTCCTCCATATACAAGATGCGGTTTCTCTCGCTATGACACGACCAAGATCTACAAATGCTTGAACGAACTCTTTGTACTTTCCATAGTGAAACCAGAAAGCACACAAATGTTTTTGAATTCTTTACTCGAAGATGCTGCCATTGGACTAATCTTTCAAAAACAAGTTGTGAGTGTTTGAAAAACGAGCTTATATTTAAAGATCTTGGTGATGAAATAGTAAGAAACAGCTGTAAATGGGTTGGCATATTTGTCAAATGCTGAGTAAAGCTCGTGGCTCAATAATTCAAAAGCAAACAGTGAAAAAGGAAAAAAAAATAGTGATTAAAAAGCAAACAGTAATTAAAAAACAAAAGAAAAGAAAACAAATATTATTAAATACAAAATCACACCACTAAATGCAATAACGCAAATGATAAAATAACAACAAAATAAAAGGATATTTACTGGTAGTTGTGATTGTGGCTCACATCTTCCCTCCGGTTTTACGTCCAAGACGGCTTGAACGCCCTCTATGGGTCGAGGATAGGCTTCCCATCCAGCTTTTCTTATAAACCGGCAAAAGTGGTCTTTTTGAGTCGATTCCCAAGACTAAACTGCACTTTCAGTTTGGAATAGTCTCCATAACCTGTGTATCACATATTGCACATGTCCGCTTCGATGCGTCTCAAGAGATCGTAAGATATTATCCAACGATTCTTTACTCATGCCATCTTTAACGAATTTAATTTTATCTTCACGAGTATCAGACACTATTCCTAAAGATTTACAAACTTCTCGTTTGCAACTAAGTCGTACACAATTATGACATTCTGAGCCAAGTCTTTTAGCTCTCCTTTTTTTAGCAAATGTACTTTTACCAAAACCAGGCATGTAAGAAACAAATGGATCAGAAAAATAATAAAATAACTAAAAAAAATGGTGGTTAAACCCACCAATAAAAAAAATAAAGCAAAAATAAATAAATACAAAATAAAATAAATACTGAAAATTAAATGACTGAAAATAAAAATTAAGAGTTAGTAGTTAGTAAGTTAAGAGTTAGTAGTTAGAGTTAGTTTGGTCCAAATTAAGTCCAAATATGTCCAAATATGTCCAAGATGTAAGTCCAAGTCTTGATTCTTGTGAGGAATTTCGTTCAGGGATCTTATTGCAAATTATTTATAATTTTATGGCCAAACCGTAATTTTTAGAAGTTTAGAATTGAGCCATTTAGGGTGAAAGTGAAACTTCTGAAAGATGTTGGGGTCACAACATAATTATGAGAAGAATGAGCTAGAAACGAAAATTGTTGGGGTGAAACTAGAATTATGAAAGATGTGGGGATAAAAGAGAATTTAAGAAAGGAAAAGGGGGCAAACGAAAATTGACATATAAGAGAAAAATAAAAACGGAAAAACAAACCAAAATAAAAACTTTTCCCCGGCAACGGCGCCAAAAACTTGACACAACTTAAAAGTAATTTTAAACTCCCAAGTATAGGAGTGCCTTGTTGTATTATAGCTCGGTGAGTTCGAGGTCGATCCACAGAGAAAAGATTTAATTTGTTTATTTTATTTTATCTAAAAATTGAAATTAAAACTTAAATATAAACAACTTAATTTAAATGAAACTATGAAGTTGAACTAGTTAGGGTTATGGATCCATTCTTAGAAATAAATAAGACTTAATAAATTCTTTTTGCCATTTTTTAAAGATTTATTACCCAAAAGATTAATTATATAAATTATTATTATTTTCCCTTTAATTTTATGATGGATTAAGTATTTATTGTGCCAAAATTTAATTTGTCTACAATAAGTCAAAATACCATTTTACCATACCTTATATTAAGATCTTAAGAATTTATTGTGCCAAATTCATTTGTTTGTCTACAATAAATCAAAATTTCAAAATATAAAATATGTATAAGATTAAATAGAAAATAATTTAATTTATAAAATTAAAAATAGAATTTGATTAAATCATATTTATTTCCTAAGAGTTTCACCTTCCCCTAACTAATATTATTTAGTTAAGCATAATTGAAATAAAACGGAAATATTAAAATTAAATTACTTATAATTGAAAGTAATAAAAACAACTAAAATTGAAAATAAAACTAATTTTATTTATAAAAATAATTATACAAAATATTAAAAACACACCTTAGAATCAAGATTACAGGGAGATGGAGAGAATTTGAGAAGAAGAGAGTTGTAGAGAGCTCAAAAACATAAAAATGAGGCTCTATTTATAGAAAAATAAATTCATAATCCAGTGCTTTATGTCCATCATAAGCTTCATGCATGTGCTCCTCACATCCTTTAGATCAAGATCCAATGGCTGGTCAAACTTCAAAAGTCAACATCACACATGGCATCATTTGACTCGTCCGATTTGGCCAAAGAACGGTTGAGATTTGGCAGGTTAATGGGTGGATCGGGTCGACCCGAATACAAAGATTCGGATCCTGTAACTTGATTTACCAACTACTGCCACGTGGCACAATCATGACCATTAAATCATGAACGGTTGAGATTCAGTCAAAATTGCCAGCTATCCCATGCACTCAAGTCTATTGTAAGCTCATTTCAGCATCCAATAAGAGCTCAGTCAACAGGAAAAGTTAACTCTTTTTACACAAGCCCGATTTTTAACCGATCTTGACTGATCTTAAAGTTTTCGGACCTCCGGAATCCAAATTTCACCTCGGTTTAACTGTTTGGAGCCTCGATTTACGTGAAATTAATATTTTTCCTAATAAATACACAAAAATACACAAAATTAGATATATTTAAAACATAATTAATAATTTCTAATATATTACATAAACACAAATATAAATTATAAATTAAACACAAAATAACATTATTATCGCTTGGTAATTATACAATTTTTAACACTAATCACAAGGTATAGTTCAGTGTACTTAATGAAGTATAAATCTGAAGCTTTTGAAAAGTTCAAAGAATACCGAAATGAAGTAGAGAAACAGACTGGAAAAGTTATTAAAATCCTACGATCAGATCGAGGTGGTGAATATCTCAGTGGAGAATTCCAGTCTTACCTTAAAGAAAATGGTATTGTTTCACAATGGACACCTCCAGGTACACCAGAGCTTAACGGAGTATCTGAAAGGAGAAATCGCACACTGTTAGACATGGTGCGATCAATGGTGAGTTATACAGACTTACCAATTTCTCTTTGGGGATATGCTCTCCCATCGCAACATATGTACTAAACAGAGTACCTTCCAAGTCTGTACCTAAAATACCATATAAGATATGGCATGGTAAACAACCAAGCCTAAATCATCTTAGGATTTGGGGATGTCCTACTTTTATCAAGAGACTCAAGAGTGAGAAGCTTGAAGCTAAAGCAGATAGTGGGAGGTTCATTGGATACCCAAAGGAAACTTTGGGTTATTACTTCTACATCCAATCTGACCAAAGGGTATTGGTTAGTAGAAATGCCATATTTCTTGAAAAAGAGTTTATTCAAGAAGGTGGACAAGGAAGAAAATTAGAATTTATTGAGAATTCTAATGAGAAACAATCCAATGAAGAGCCTGTTCAAGTACAAACACAAGCAACACAAAAAGACTCAGTAGATCTAGTAGGGTAATTCACCCACCAAAAAGATATAGTTTAGTTCATGAGATTAACGATATATTTTTATTGGGTGATACAGATCATAGAGATGATCCTACTAGTTTCGAAGAGGCAATATCAGATATTGACTCTAAGAAATGGCTTGAAGCCATGGATTTAGAGATGGACTCTATGAGAACCAACCAAGTCTGGACTCTAGTCGATCCACCCGAAGGTATTATACCTATCGGATGCAAATGGATCTTCAAGAGGAAGATAGGCTTAGATGGAAAGGTAGAGACCTATAAAGCAAGGTTGGTAGCTAAAGGTTATCGTCAAATACAAGGTATAGACTATGAGGAAACCTTTTCACCAAAGAGCATCTTTGAAGTCCATCGAGAATCTTATTGGCTATAGCAAGCAGATATTATGACTATGAGATTTGGCAAATGGATGTCAAAACTGCATTTCTTAATGGGCGCATTGAAGAAGATATCTATATGATACAACCTCCTGGTTTTGAATCAAAGATAGGTCCTCATAAAGTATGCAAGCTAAAAAGGTCCATTTATGGGCTAAAACAAGCCTCAGAGTGGAACATCCGATTCGATGATGCAATCAAATCGTTTGGTTTCATCAAGAATGAGGATGAACCATGTGTTTATAAAAGGGTCAGTGGGAGTGCAATAACTTTCCTTGTGCTATATGTAGATGACATATTGCTGATAGGAAATGACATTGGACAAATGTCTTCTGTCAAAATTTGGCTTTCTCAAAACTTCTCCATGAAAGACCTAGGAGATGCAATGTATATCTTGAGAATCAGGATTTATAGAGATAGATCCAGAAGATTGATAGGTCTATGTCAAGATAAGTACATAGAAAAGATATTAAAGAGATTTAATAAGTGGGATTCCAAAAGGGGTTTTTTACCCTTCAGACATGGAATTCATCTCTCTAAGAGCATGAGTCCTAAAACTTATGATGAGAGAGAGCGAATGAATAAGATTCCATATGCTTCTGCAATAGGAAGTCTTATGTATGCTATGCTATGTACTAGACCGGATATAGCTCATGCAGTGAGTGTCACTAGCAGATACCAGAGTAATCCGGGTGAGGAACATTGGACCGCAGTTAAGAATATCTTTAAGTACTTAAGAAGGACTAAAGATTTATTCTTAACATATGGAGAGAGTGAGCTAAAAATAGAAGGCTTCACAGATTCAGATTTCCAGTCAGATGTAGATGACAGAAAATCTACATCAGGATTTTTATTCACTATCAATGGTGGAGCGATGAAGTGGAAAAGTTCTAAGCAAGCAGCTACTGCAGATTCCACCACTGAAGCGGAATATATAGCTACATCAGATGCAGCAAAAGAAGCTGTTTGGATAAGGAAGTTTATTCAACAACTTGAAGTGGTTCCAACCATTGCGTTGCCAATCTCATTATATTGTGACAACAATGGAGCTATAGCACAAGCTAAGGAACCAAGGTCTCACCAGAAGTCCAAACACATTGAAAGAAGATATCACATTATCAAAGAAATCATTGGAAAGGGTGATGTCACCATACAGAAAGTAGCCTCCGCCGATAACATTGCGGATCCTCTGACTAAAGCACTGACTCAACAACAGTTAGATCGTCATCTTGAGAAGATGGGTATGAGATACTATAGCGATTGGCTTTAGTGCAAGTGGGAGATTGTTAGTAATATGCCCTAAAGGCCAATCAAATGATGTTTGCTTTTACGGAATTATTGTATTTGATTAGCATTTTGATATTTATAAAATGACAAAGTGATTAACATTCATAAATTAATTTAATGAATATAGTCCAAGAAGTCAAATAGTTAAGGAACACATTCTCGAGTATGTCGAGATTATGAAACGTGTATCCTTTGTACTATACTTCTAAAATAGTTCCTAGTGGAGGATTTATGATTGGACATTATAAATTCCTATAAACACTAGTATGTGTTATGATTCCTTATGGTATGTGATACTAAAATGGATGGTGAGTTTCATATCATTGACATGAGATGTCAAGTCAAACACATAAGTACTTGTTGCAAGAACAAGTTTACTGAACTTGACCAAATATAATGAGCCGTATGGTTTTGAGTGTTAATGGCTTATTATACATTGTGATAGACACTATGTTCAGTAATGGTCTTTAGACCTGAGGCATCACAGATGTCTTGTACATAGACATCTCTGATATGTGAAAGCATAATGATTAATTCCTAATCAAGGAAGAGATCTAGTAATAGCTGTCACGGTTGGCTGTGTATGGAGACAAGTGTATGGAGACAAGTGTATGGCCAATATGGAATTCATCACTTTATAATATACAAAAAGGATGTCCCTGTGAGATAATATGCATTGGCATAAGAAATCCTTGGCCAAGGTGAAATATATTTGAAGGAGTTCAAATTATATTATCATGCCAAGTTCATTTAAATTTATTTTGAGATAAAGCATAAATGCTTAACATATTAAACCATAAGCCGTGCTTTTCTCTGGACATAGATGATGAAGAGACCAAGACATAGAGATACAATGGAATAGGTTCTATAGATCCAACAATTCTTGTTATTTGGGTGGTTGTGAAATACTGCTAGGTGTCATTCATGACTTGTAGAAACCTTAAGATCATTATTGGTAAAGCGTATTACCAATGTATCTTAAGGTCATTAGAAAAGTTCTAATTGATGACTAAAGAGTTTAACATCATTTAATGAATAAAGAGTTATCATTAAAATAGTTCTACTACCTTATAACAAAGAACCTAAAAGGTCACACACCTAATAGAAATGAAAAAGGAGTTACTTAGAAAATGAGAAGTTAAATTTCCTAATTTTAGGAAAATATTTATATTATTTATATAATAATTCATTGAGAATAAATATATATATATATATATATATATATATATATATATATATACAGAATGATTTATATATATATTTATATAATCTTTATCCGGATCACTTGGTAACCTAAGTCTTTCTTTTGTTTAAAATATTTCTCAATAAACAAATTTTATCCAACAGAGCCAAGGGAAATCATTCTGTATATATATACTGAGCCAACATGATGGTATATCTGTTGGATAATGCTATCTAAATCTTTATCCGGATCACTTGGTAACCTAAGTCTTTCTTTTGTTTAAAATATTTCTCAATAAACAAATTTTATCCAACAGAGCCAAGGGAAATCGCTTTCCACGATCCCGGTTTCCTATTGCAAATCATTCTGTCGGAAGAAAGAGATCTTTCAATAGGGGTGATAGTTCCTTTTGAAATATAATGGCCAAGAAATCGGATTTTATCAGGAAATTTATCAGTGAAAGAAAGAGATCTTTCAGGTATTTCTTCAGAAATAGAATTTTCTTCTTTAGGAGAAATTTTGCTTTGAGAAAAACTTTGTAGGGCGAGCATGAGCTCAGGGGATTTGGAAATGGATTTCATCCACTCATTTACCTGTTCCTGCGAGGCAATGGCTTTAGATTTTGCTTCTTCATCCTCGATCGTGTCAATCCAGGATTTGATGGGTATGGCTGATGAGAGTAATTTTTCTTTAGGAGGGGAAGAGGCTTTGGATGGTGTTTGGGATACAGGGTCTTTGAGAATCCCTTTCCCTTTGTCTTTGGTCTTTTTGGCGGCATTTATCTGTTTTGAAGAAACTCTCTGGTTAGAAAATCGGGGAGAGAATTTGTATCACCTTTAATAAACTCAATGTCAAAATCAAAAACACTTAAAATAGCTTGCCATCGTGCAAAAATCTGTTTTGATGCAATGTTTTGAACATCCTTTTCTAAAACATGTTTTGCACTTTGCAATCAATTCTAAGCAAAATTTTGATTTAACAAGTCACTTTGAAATTTAGATATGCATAAGACAATAGATAAAATTTCTTTTTTAATAGTAGAATAATTTTTCTGACATTCATTCCAATGTGCAGAAACATATTGTACTACTTGTTCTTTATTATTATCAATTTGCTTTAATATCCCACCGTAACCTAAATCAGACGCATCAGTTTCAACTATTTTAGGTAATGCAGGATTTGCAAGAAATAAACATGGAATTTCTTTAACAATATTTTTTATCTATTTAACAACTTCTTTATTATTATCAATTTGCTTTAATATCCCACCGTAACCTGGACCTTTAGAACAGGATACTATTCTAGCAAGATTGCAGTGCTGATTTAAATGGTGGTCAAAATAATAGACTTAGTTTAAAGAAGTAGAATAATAGATTTAACAAGTCACTGCAATCTTATGGTATGTCTCTGATACCATAAGGCGCTTACCATCACACCAAAAGCTTAAGCTGTTAGTGGAGGCGCTACTTTAATCTTATAAGCACCATCCCCAGACCACGTGTGCACGGTTTGAACCCTTAGCTCCCTTCCCCCCCCAAACCGGGTTAACGGGGGACCCTTAGCTGGTGGGACCCACGCACCTGAGCCCACAGTACCTGGCCAGTCTTTGCATGGAAATCTCGCAGGCGTCTGGACCTTACCAAGGACTCGAACCCGCGACCTGGCTCTGATACCATAAGGCGCTTACCATCACACCAAAAGCTTAAGCTGTTAGTGGAGGCGCTACTTTAATCTTATAAGCACCATCCCCAGACCACGTGTGCACGGTTTGAACCCTTAGCTCCCTTTTGGGCTTAGGACTTTGAGAATGGTTGCCGTTGAATAGGCGGGCTCTGATGGGAATCGAGGAAGAAGTGTTTGAATCTAACTGACTCAGTGGACTCTAAAATGCTTTGGTAATAGGTTTTATTAAACCAATCCAAGTTTTCTTTGAAAGCTTTGTTTGTGAAAGTACAACTGGGAAGATGAGCTTTCACCGTAAAACAATTATATTTTGAGAAGAAGGTTTTGTAATTTCTTGGCTCAAACTTTGAAAAGGGATTTCTTTAAGAGATCTTTTAGGTATTTCTTCAGAAATAGAATTTTCTTCTTTAGGAGAAATTTTGCTTTGAGAAAAACTTTGTAGGGCGAGCATGAGCTCAGGGGATTTGGAAATGGATTTCATCCACTCATTTACCTGTTCCTGCGAGGCAATGGCTTTAGATTTTGCTTCTTCATCCTCGATCGTGTCAATCCAGGATTTGATGGGTATGGCTGATGAGAGTAATTTTTCTTTAGGAGGGGAAGAGGCTTTGGATGGTGTTTGGGATACAGGGTCTTTGAGAATCCCTTTCCCTTTGTCTTTGGTCTTTTTTGGCGGCATTTATCTGTTTTGAAGAAACTCTCTGGTTAGAAAATCAGGGAGAGAATTTGTATCACCTTTAATAAACTCAATGTCAAAATCAAAAACACTTAAAATAGCTTGCCATCGTGCAAAAATCTGTTTTGATGCAATGTTTTGAACATCCTTTTCTAAAACATGTTTTTGCAGACTTTGCAATCAATTCTAAGCAAAAATTTTTGATTTAACAAGTCACTTTGAAATTTAGATATGCATAAGACAATAGATAAAATTTCTTTTTTAATAGTAGAATAATTTTTCTGACATTCATTCCAATGTGCAGAAACATATTGTACTACTTGTTCTTTATTATTATCAATTTGCTTTAATATCCCACCGTAACCTAAATCAGACGCATCAGTTTCAACTATTTTAGGTAATGCAGGATTTGCAAGAAATAAACATGGAATTTCTTTAACAATATTTTTTATCTGTTTAACAACTTCTTTATTATTATCAATTTGCTTTAATATCCCACCGTAACCTGGACCTTTAGAACAGGATACTATTCTAGCAAGATTGCAGTGCTGATTTAAATGGTGGTCAAAATAATAGACTTAGTTTAAAGAAGTACAATAATAGATTTAACAAGTCACTGCAATCTTATGGTATGTCTCTGATACCATAAGGCGCTTACCATCACACCAAAAGCTTAAGCTGTTAGTGGAGGCGCTACTTTAATCTTATAAGCACCATCCCCAGACCACGTGTGCACGGTTTGAACCCTTAGCTCCCTTCCCCCCCCCAAACCGGGTTAACGGGGGACCCTTAGCTGGTGGGACCCACGCACCTGAGCCCACAGTACCTGGCCAGTCTTTGCTGGAAATCTCGCAGGCGTCTGGACCTTACCAAGGACTCGAACCCGCGACCTGGCTCTGATACCATAAGGCGCTTACCATCACACCAAAAGCTTAAGCTGTTAGTGGAGGCGCTACTTTAATCTTATAAGCACCATCCCCAGACCACGTGTGCACGGTTTGAACCCTTAGCTCCCTTTTGGGCTTAGGACTTTGAGAATGGTTGCCGTTGAATAGGCGGGCTCTGTATGGGAATCACTGAGGAAGAAGTGTTTGAATCTAACTGACTCAGTGGACTCTAAAATGCTTTGGTAATGGGTTTTATTAAACCAATCCGAAGTTTTCTTTGAAAGCTTTGTTTGTGAAAGTACAACTGGGAAGATGAGCTTTCACGTAAAACAATTATATTTTGAGAAGAAGGTTTTGTAATTTCTTGGCTCAAACTTTGAAAAGGGATTTCTTTAAGAGATCTTTTAGGTATTTCTTCAGAAATAGAATTTTCTTCTTTAGGAGAAATTTTGCTTTGAGAAAAACTTTGTAGGGCGAGCATGAGCTCAGGGGATTTGGAAATGGATTTCATCCACTCATTTACCTTCCTGCGAGGCAATGGCTTTAGATTTTGCTTCTTCATCCTCGATCGTGTCAATCCAGGATTTGATGGGTATGGCTGATGAGAGTAATTTTTCTTTAGGATGGGAAGAGGCTTTGGATGGTGTTTGGGATACAGGGTCTTTGAGAATCCCTTTCCCTTTGTCTTTGGTCTTTTTTGGCGGCATTTATCTGTTTTGAAGAAACTCTCTGGTTAGAAAATCAGGGAGAGAATTTGTATCACCTTTAATAAACTCAATGTCAAAATCAAAAACACTTAAAATAGCTTGCCATCGTGCAAAAATCTATTTTGATGCAATGTTTTGAACATCCTTTTCTAAAACATGTTTTGCAGCTTTGCAATCAATTCTAAGCAAAAATTTTTGATTTAACAAGTCACTTTGAAATTTAGATATGCATAAGACAATAGATAAAATTTCTTTTTAATAGTAGAATAATTTTTCTGACATTCATTCCAATGTGCAGAAACATATTGTACTACTTGTTCTTTATTATTATCAATTTGCTTTAATATCCCACCGTAACCTAAATCAGACGCATCAGTTTCAACTATTTTAGGTAATGCAGGATTTGCAAGAAATAAACATGGAATTTCTTTAACAATATTTTTTATCTATTTAACAACTTCTTTATTATTATCAATTTGCTTTAATATCCCACCGTAACCTGGACCTTTAGAACAGGATACTATTCTAGCAAGATTGCAGTGCTGATTTAAATGGTGGTCAAAATAATAGACTTAGTTTAAAGAAGTACAATAATAGATTTAACAAGTCACTGCAATCTTATGGTATGTCTCTGATACCATAAGGCGCTTACCATCACACCAAAAGCTTAAGCTGTTAGTGGAGGCGCTACTTTAATCTTATAAGCACCATCCCCAGACCACGTGTGCACGGTTTGAACCCTTAGCTCCCTTCCCCCCCC
Source organism: Atalantia buxifolia (assembly GCA_030444775.1). Taxonomy (NCBI): domain Eukaryota; kingdom Viridiplantae; phylum Streptophyta; class Magnoliopsida; order Sapindales; family Rutaceae; genus Atalantia; species Atalantia buxifolia. The sequence continues at coordinate 15,139,954 of CM059839.1, forward strand.
AAACCGGGTTAACGGGGGACCCTTAGCTGGTGGGACCCACGCACCTGAGCCCACAGTACCTGGCCAGTCTTTGCTGGAAATCTCGCAGGCGTCTGGACCTTACCAAGGACTCGAACCCGCGACCTGGCTCTGATACCATAAGGCGCTTACCATCACACCAAAAGCTTAAGCTGTTAGTGGAGGCGCTACTTTAATCTTATAAGCACCATCCCCAGACCACGTGTGCACGGTTTGAACCCTTAGCTCCCTTTTGGGCTTAGGACTTTGAGAATGGTTGCCGTTGAATAGGCGGGCTCTGTATGGGAATCACTGAGGAAGAAGTGTTTGAATCTAACTGACTCAGTGGACTCTAAAATGCTTTGGTAATGGGTTTTATTAAACCAATCCGAAGTTTTCTTTGAAAGCTTTGTTTGTGAAAGTACAATCTGGGAAGATGAGCTTTCACCAGAAACAATTATATTTTGAGAAGAAGGTTTTGTAATTTCTTGGCTCAAACTTTGAAAAGGGATTTCTTTAAGAGATCTTTTAGGTATTTCTTCAGAAATAGAATTTTCTTCTTTAGGAGAAATTTTGCTTTGAGAAAAACTTTGTAGGGCGAGCATGAGCTCAGGGGATTTGGAAATGGATTTCATCCACTCATTTACCTGTTCCTGCGAGGCAATGGCTTTAGATTTTGCTTCTTCATCCTCGATCGTGTCAATCCAGGATTTGATGGGTATGGCTGATGAGAGTAATTTTTCTTTAGGATGGGAAGAGGCTTTGGATGGTGTTTGGGATACAGGGTCTTTGAGAATCCCTTTCCCTTTGTCTTTGGTCTTTTTGGCGGCATTATTATCTGTTTTTGAAGAAACTCTCTGGTTAGAAAATCAGGGAGAGAATTTGTATCACCTTTAATAAACTCAATGTCAAAATCAAAAACACTTAAAATAGCTTGCCATCGTGCAAAAATCTGTTTTGATGCAATGTTTTGAACATCCTTTTCTAAAACATGTTTTGCACTTTGCAATCAATTCTAAGCAAAAATTTTTGATTTAACAAGTCACTTTGAAATTTAGATATGCATAAGACAATAGATAAAATTTCTTTTTTAATAGTAGAATAATTTTTCTGACATTCATTCCAATGTGCAGAAACATATTGTACTACTTGTTCTTTATTATTATCAATTTGCTTTAATATCCCACCGTAACCTAAATCAGACGCATCAGTTTCAACTATTTTAGGTAATGCAGGATTTGCAAGAAATAAACATGGAATTTCTTTAACAATATTTTTTATCTGTTTAACAACTTCTTTATTATTATCAATTTGCTTTAATATCCCACCGTAACCTGGACCTTTAGAACAGGATACTATTCTAGCAAGATTGCAGTGCTGATTTAAATGGTGGTCAAAATAATAGACTTAGTTTAAAGAAGTACAATAATAGATTTAACAAGTCACTGCAATCTTATGGTATGTCTCTGATACCATAAGGCGCTTACCATCACACCAAAAGCTTAAACTGTTAGTGGAGGCGCTACTTTAATCTTATAAGCACCATCCCTGGACCACGTGTGTTTGAACCCTTAGCTCCCTTTTTAACGGGGACCCTTAGCTGGTGGGAACCTTAGCTCTTTGGAAATTTTTGGGGCTTAGGACATTTGAGAATGGTTGCCTTTGATCTTATAAGCACCATCCCAGGACCACGTGTGCACGGTTTGAACCCTTAGCTCTTTTGGGCTTAGGACTTTGAGAATTGAATAGGCGGGCTCGGCGGGAATCGAGGAAGAAGTGTTTGAATCTAATCGACTCGGTGGACTCTAAAATGCTTTGGTAATGGGTTTTATTAAACCAATCCAAGTTTTCTTTGAAAGCTTTGTTTGTGAAAGTACAATCTGGGAAGATGAGCTTTCACCAGAAACAATTATATTTTGAGAAGAAGGTTTTGTAATTTCTTGGCTCAAACTTTGAAAAGGGATTTCTTTAAGAGATCTTTTAGGTATTTCTTGTAAATAGAATTTTCTTCTTTAGGAGAAATTTTGCTTTGAGAAAAACTTTGTAGAGGCGAGCATGAGCTCGGGGATTTGGAAATGGATTTCATCCACTCATTTACTGTTCCTGCGAGGCAATGGCTTTAGATTTTGCTTCTTCATCCTCGATCGTGTCAATCCAGGATTTGATGGGTATGGCTGATGAGAGTAATTTTTCTTTAGGAGGGGAAGAGGCTTTGGATGGTGTTTGGGATGGGGTCTTTGAGAATCCCTTTCCCTTTGTCTTTGGTTTTTTTGGCGGCATTTATCTGTTTTGAAGAAACTCTCTGGTTAGAAAATCAGGGAGAGAATTTGTATCACCTTTAATAAACTCAATGTCAAAATCAAAAACACTTAAAATAGCTTGCCATCGTGCAAAAATCTGTTTTGATGCAATGTTTTGAACATCCTTTTCTAAAACATGTTTTGCGACTTTGCAATCAATTCTAAGCAAAAATTTTTGATTTAACAAGTCACTTTGAAATTTAGATATGCATAAGACAATAGATAAAATTTCTTTTTAATAGTAGAATAATTTTTCGACATTCATTCCAATGTGCGAAACATATTGTACTACTTGTTCTTTATTATTATCAATTTGCTTTAATATCCCACCGTAACCTAAATCGACGCATCAGTTTCAACTATTTTAGGTAATGCAGATTTGCAAGAAATAAACATGGAATTTCTTTAACAATATTTTTATCATTTAACAACTTCTTTATTATTATCAATTTGCTTTAATATCCCACCGTAACCTGGACCTTTAGAACAGGATACTATTCTAGCAAGATTGCAGTGCTGATTTAAATGGTGGTCAAAATAATAGACTTAGTTTAAAGAAGTACAATAATAGATTTAACAAGTCACTGCAATCTTATGGTATGTCTCTGATACCATAAAAGCGCTTTACCATCACACCAAAAGCTTAAGCTGTTAGTGGAGGCGCTACTTTAATCTTATAAGCACCATCCCCAGACCACGTGTGCACGGTTTGAACCCTTAGCTCCCTTCCCCCCCCAAACCGGGTTAACGGGAGACCCTTAGCGGTGGGACCCACGCACTGAGCCCACAGCACTCGGCCGTCTTTCTTTGGAAATCTCGCAGCGCCCTGGACCTTACCAAGGACTCGAACCCGCGACCTGGCTCTGATACCATAAGGCGCTTACCATCACACCAAAAGCTTAAGCTGTTAGTGGAGGCGCTACTTTAATCTTATAAGCACCATCCCCAGACCACGTGTGCACGGTTTGAACCCTTAGCTCCCTTTTGGGCTTAGGACTTTGAGAATGGTTGCCGTTGAATAGGCGGGCTCTGTATGGGAATCACTGAGGAAGAAGTGTTTGAATCTAACTGACTCAGTGGACTCTAAAATGCTTTGGTAATGGGTTTTATTAAACCAATCCGAAGTTTTTTTTGAAAGCTTTGTTTGTGAAAGTACAATCTGGGAAGATGAGCTTTCACCAGAAACAATTATATTTTGAGAAGAAGGTTTTGTAATTTCTTGGCTCAAACTTTGAAAAGGGATTTCTTTAAGAGATCTTTTAGGTATTTCTTGAAATAGAATTTTCTTCTTTAGGAGAAATTTTGCTTTGAGAAAAACTTTGTAGGGCGAGCATGAGCTCAGGGGATTTGGAAATGGATTTCATCCACTCATTTACCTGTTCCTGCGAGGCAATGGCTTTAGATTTTGCTTCTTCATCCTCGATCGTGTCAATCCAGGATTTGATGGGTATGGTGATGAGAGTAATTTTTCTTTAGGAGGAAGAGGCTTTGGATGGTGTTTGGGATAGGGTCTTTGAGAATCCCTTTCCCTTTATCTTTGGTCTTTTTTGGCGGCATTTATCTGTTTTGAAAAAACTCTCTGGTTAGAAAATCAGGGAGAGAATTTGTATCACCTTTAATAAACTCAATGTCAAAATCAAAAACACTTAAAATAGCTTGCCATCGTGCAAAAATCTGTTTTGATGCAATGTTTTGAACATCCTTTTCTAAAACATGTTTTGCAGCTTTGCAATCAATTCTAAGCAAAAATTTTTGATTTAACAAGTCACTTTGAAATTTAGATATGCATAAGACAATAGATAAAATTTCTTTTTTAATAGTAGAATAATTTTTCTGACATTCATTCCAATGTGCAGAAACATATTGTACTACTTGTTCTTTATTATTATCAATTTGCTTTAATATCCCACCGTAACCTAAATCAGACGCATCAGTTTCAACTATTTTAGGTAATGCAGGATTTGCAAGAAATAAACATGGAATTTCTTTAACAATATTTTTTATCTGTTTAACAACTTCTTTATTATTATCAATTTGCTTTAATATCCCACCGTAACCTGGACCTTTAGAACAGGATACTATTCTAGCAAGATTGCAGTGCTGATTTAAATGGTGGTCAAAAAATAATAGACTTAGTTTAAATAAGTACAATAATAGATTTAACAAGTCACCCTTAGCTCCCAATCTTATGGTATGTCTGGACCTTACCAAGGACTCGAACCCGCGACGATACCATAAGGCGCTTACCATCACACCAAAAGCTTAAGCTGTTAGTGGAGGCGCTACTTTAATCTTATAAGCACCATCCCCAGACCACGTGTGCACGGTTTGAACCCTTAGCTCCCTTTTGGGCTTAGGACTTTGAGAATGGTTGCCGTTGAATAGGCGGGCTCAGTATGGGAATATTTGAGGAAGAAGTGTTTGAATCTAACCGACTCGGTGGACTCTAAAATGCTTTGGTAATGGGTTTTATTAAACCAATCCAAGTTTTTGAAAGCTTTGTTTGTGAAAGTACAATGGGAAGATGAGCTTTCACCGTAAAACAATTATATTTTGAGAAGAAGGTTTTGTAATTTCTTGGCTCAAACTTTGAAAAGGGATTTCTTTAAGAGATCTTTTAGGTATTTCTTCATAAATAGAATTTTCTTCTTTAGGAGAAATTTTGCTTTGAGAAAAACTTTGTAGGGCGAGCATGAGCTCAGGGGATTTGGAAATGGATTTCATCCACTCATTTACCTGTTCCTGCGAGGCAATGGCTTTAGATTTTGCTTCTTCATCCTCGATCGTGTCAATCCAGGATTTGATGGGTATGGCTGATGAGAGTAATTTTTCTTTAGGAGGAAGAGGCTTTGGATGGTGTTTGGGATACGGGGTCTTTGAGAATCCCTTTCCCTTTGTCTTTGGTCTTTTTTGGCGGCATTTATCTGTTTTGAAGAAACTCTCTGGTTAGAAAATCAGGGAGAGAATTTGTATCACCTTTAATAAACTCAATGTCAAAATCAAAAACACTTAAAATAGCTTGCCATCGCAAAAATCTGTTTTGATGCAATGTTTTGAACATCCTTTTCTAAAACATGTTTTTGACTTTGCAATCAATTCTAAGCAAAAATTTTTGATTTAACAAGTCACTTTGAAATTTAGATATGCATAAGACAATAGATAAAATTTCTTTTTTAATAGTAGAATAATTTTTCGACATTCATTCCAATGTGCGTAAAACATATTGTACTACTTGTTCTTTATTATTATCAATTTGCTTTAATATCCCACCGTAACCTAAATCAGACGCATCAGTTTCAACTATTTTAGGTAATGCAGGATTTGCAAGAAATAAACATGGAATTTCTTTAACAATATTTTTTATCTGTTTAACAACTTTAGTATGTTCTTCTGACCATGCAACAGGATTCTTTTTTAACCTATCATGCAATGGTTTAGCAATCCTATTAATGTTAGGACAGAAATCAAGAACATAATTTAAACTTCCCAAAAATCTTTGCAATTGGGTTTTATCAAGGATTTTATCAGGAAATTTATCAGTGAAAGAAAGAGATCTTTCAATAGGGGTGATAGTTCCTTTTGAAATATAATGGCCAAGAAATCGGATTTTAGTTTGAAATAAGGAAATTTTGCTACTAGAAATAGCTAGTCCAGCTTTTCTAGTTGCGAAATAAAAAGTCTTTAAATGTTTAAAATGTTGATCTATTGATTGTGAAAAAATCAATACGTCATCAATATAAACAATACAAAAATCAGAAAAAGGATTATAAATGTCATTCATAATTCTTTGAAATTCGAAGGTGCATTCTTTAAACCAAAGGCATTCTTGTCCATTCGTATTGACCAAATGGAACAGTGAAGGCTGTTTTATAACGGTTTTTAGGGTGAATTTGAATTTGCCAAAAACCTGACTTCATGTCAAATTTTGAAAATATGAATGCAGAGTGAAGTTTTTGGAGTAAATCTTTTTTATTAGGTATAGGGTGCCTAATCCATTTTAAGGCTTTATTTAGGGGTTTATAATTTATTACCAATCTTGGTGTACCTCTTTCTATTTCCGAATTTTTATTGACATAAAAAGCGGCACAAGACCATGGGGATCTTGATTTGGTAATTAGACCTTTAGATTCTAATTCTTTGATTTCTTCTTTGCAATGTTTCTCTAATTCCATATTCATTTGAAACACTGGTTTTATCAGTAGAAGAACTGGAAAAAGAGGATGCTCTACAGAGTAGAGAATCCATGTTTGTTTTAAAACTTCAATTAAAATCTATATGAATGCCTACAGGTATGGTTTTACAGCCCTATGCGGAAATCCTATCCTGAAACGGGTCTTACTACCAGTAAAAATTCAGCACACACACAGAAAACAATTTTGGAATTAAAACGACACAGATTCTTTTACAACTATATTACACCTACTTTCCCTTGGCTCTGATACCAATAGGAAACCGGGATCGTGGAAAGCGAGTGAGTTCAAAGGTATCCAATTATTAAGGATCTCAATAAACCAATTTTTAAATCAAGTTTTAACCTAAGTCTATCTCAGTCTTTAAACTAAGTCTATTAAATTTTAAAGTCGTTTAATGGTACGTGGCTTGTTTACCCCCAGTGCGGACCAGACTAATGCCCATTCGGGATCATCTCTGGAACTTACGTCGAGGGATTCCCGCCTATATACCTTTAAACAAAATTTTAGTTTTTCAATCTTCTTTACAACAAAGGCTCAAAGATAATACTAGATCTGGATCCCAGAAATAGTATTCTGATTGGAGGGGAAGAAGAGAAGTACAACAGAAGACAGAGATCGGGTCTCTTTGCTTCTGAGGAATGTAGAATTTTTATGGCAGATCTGATAAGAACCAGTCTGCAGAATGCTTTAAATTAAAATGCGGAAAAGTAAAGTGCAGAAAATTTAAATAAATTGCGGAAAATTAAATTGCTTTAAAAATAAATTGCGGAAAATTAAATTGCTTTAAAAATAAATTGCGGAAAATTAAATTGCAGAAATTAAAGTACTGGAAATAAAATTTATTACAGGCTTTGAATAAATTACAAATCTTTAAAAGATCAGTTTTAGAGCTCTCTCTCTCTCTCTCTCTCTTCTTCTTCTTCTCTCCCTTCTCTCTACACTCCCCCCTCTCTCTGGGAATCTGGAATCACAAAAACATTAACAGAATACTATCCCAAGATCTTAGATCAAGGAAGTATCTCGTTAAGAGTTTTAAGATTAATTTCCCATTTCTTCTTTTAAATCTCAAGATCTAAAGCAAATAAATGTAAGCAAATTGATAATAATAAAGAACAAGTAGTACAATATGTTTCTGCACATTGGAATGAATGTCAGAAAAATTATTCTACTATTAAAAAAGAAATTTTATCTATTGTCTTATGCATATCTAAATTTCAAAGTGACTTGTTAAATCAAAAATTTTTCTTAGAATTGATTGCAAAGCTGCAAAACATGATTTTATTACAAAAACATGATTTTGTAATAGAAATCGTTGTCTTATGCATATCTAACATCTTTTTTAATGATAAAGATGGTGGGATCATCTTAGCTTTCACCAGAAACAATTCTTTAAACTAACCTTTCCTCATCTGTTTGGATAGAATTTAAAATATCTAATTGTTGCTGATTAGTGAGAAGATGATCCCACCATCCTTTTAGTTGACCTGTAAAACCAGCAATGAGGATTTCTGCAATAGCTTATATATATATATATCTTAAATATGATTTAAGATAGAAATTTAGATGTTCCATAAATAGTTTAAAGAACAAAATAAATTTCATAAATCCTCAAACATTATGTATAATATCGAGCACGTTAAATGACCGTTTTGGACATGTTCCGGTTCATAAATGATTATGGACTTCTAGACTAATTTTGGGTTTAGAATTTTGGGCTTTTATTGGACCTAATATGGATTAGGAGAAGGCATAAGAACATGTCACAAAAGAAGCCCACATTTAACCATTTGATGTGATCAAATGGAATTAATTAATTAAAGATAAAATTAATTAATTTAGCTATTAATTTATTCATAATAATTTGATTGAATAAATTATTGAAATGATAAGATCACTTTCAATAAATAATGGCTTAGTGGGTTGGTGTATCACATGATAATGTTTGGTGCCATTATTGAAAAGATAATGGAAGCTTTATTTGGTGGAATGAGTCATCATGAACTAGCATTCATGTTTCTTCATTATCTCTCTCATTTCTCAACGAAAATTGGTGATTCCAAATCCTATGAACTCCTAGAACATTTCTAAGTGTGGACTGATTAGAGGCATCACAATTGGGGTGCTTTAAGGATCTCAAATCGTGGCAAAACAGAAGCTGTTCGTGCAGTGGTCTATTTCCTGGACAGTGTTCGTAGCTTGCTGTTTTCAGTCATTTTCTCCTACCTCACGAAGTCGTTTCTGAAACTACAAGTGAGGTAAACAAACTTCAATCTTTCCTCTTGATTTTCGTTTTTGAATGAAGCCGATCCGAGGTTTCTAGAGCTTCCGCCATCCATTTTAATTTTACTGCGCAAAAGTTGCGTTTTCAGGAACCTCATGGACAAATGTTGTCCTTCAATAGAAGCGGCGATGTATATCTATTCATCAACCTTGTAGAATAAGCTTTTGAAACTTGTAGTATATGTATATGGACAATACCAACCAACAAATTAGCCCAAATCTTAACATCTAAGTTCTGGCTAATCGGCTGAAGGGACTGTTAGATAATGTTATCTCTAGCAATCAAAGTGCTTTCTTCCTCAACCGTCTTATTACTGATAATGTCATAGTGGGTTATGAGTGTTTGCATAAATCACGATCATGTAAAAAGGGGAAGAATGGTTTGGTGGCATTGAAGCTTGATGTCCAAGGCATATGATCTGGAACAAGTAATGGTGCGGCTGGGTTTTTCTTCAAAATGGATTCGACTTATTATAAGTTGTGTGACAACCTCGAAGTTATCTTTCCTGATTAATGGTGAAGTTCGGGGTTGGGTTTCTCCACGTCGAGGAATTAGGCAGGGCTGTCCGCTCCCTCCCTATTCATTTATCCTTTGCGTTGAGGCTTTCTCTGTTATGCTGACTGCTGCTGAAAAATATAATCTAATTCATGGGGTCAAATTTGCATCCGATTTATTTGTGTCTCATTTGCAATTTTCGTATGGTAGCTTAATTTTTTGTAGGGCTATTTTGGCGGATTGTCATTACTTGAAGAATATATTTGATTTATATACTAAGGCCTCAGGACAGATTTTTAATTTTGAAAAATCAAATGTTTTGGCCTCAGGACAAATTTTGAATTTTGAAAAATCAAATGTTTTGTTTAGTCCAAATGTGAAGCCTGATACACGCAAGAGTATTACAGAGGCCTTTGGCTTTTCTGAAGTCTCCGCATATGAGAAATACTTAGGCTTGCCAGTGATGATTGAGAGGAAGAAGAGAGAGTTTCTCCACGAACTGAAATTTAAGGTGCTGAGAAAATTGAGTAAGTGGCGAGAAAAAAGTTTTCTATCGTGGAGGAAAAGAGCTTCTTATCAAAGCTGTAGCACAAGCAGTCCCTTCATATGCTGTGAGTGTGTTTCGCTTACCGGCGACTATGTGTGAAGATATTTAGCGGAGGTTTACAGCTTTCTGGTGGATGTCTTGGGAAAATAATCGGAGAATACACTGGATGGGATGGACTAGTATGAGCCGTGCTAGGAAGGAGGGTGGTTTGGGTTTTTGGGACTTAGGGTGCTTTAATCAGGCTGTGTTGGCAAAACAAGGATGGCTTTTGCTCATTTATGGGGAGACACTTGCTTCATGGGTATTAAAGGCAAGATATTTCTGACAATGTTCGTTTCTTAATGCAACTATTGGTAATAATCCTTCATTTATTGGCGAAGTATTCTTTGGAGGCGTGAGCTGTTACAGCGGAGAATTCGATGGTGTGTGGGGTTAGGGCAACATATTCGTATTTATGGTGATAATTGGGTGCTTAGGCCGTTGTTGTTTCGACCTATTTTGCCAAAAAAATTTGGCAAACAAGCAAGGGTTGCTGACTTGATAGAGAATGGGAATTCATGGAACACGACTTTGCTACGGAAATATTTCTTGCCGCCGGATATCCATTCTATTATGAAGATTAAGCTCCCTTCACTGAGTTGTCATGACAGCTTAATATGGCACTATGATCGTTGTGGCGAGTACACAGTGAGGTCTGGGTATCATATTGCGAGAACATGGAAGAACCTTGATAGTTTTGCATCTTCTAGTGTTTCTCATGGCAGTGGGTAACCATTTGGAAGTTAATTGTTCCTTCGAAGGTTAAGATATTTTTGTGGTGTGCACTTTCAGGATTGCTTCCATCTACGAAAAATTTGGAACTGAAAAGGGTGGTGGCTGATTCGCGGTGTAGGTTTTGTGGTAAGGCTGGTGAGTCTATTTTGCATGCTCATGATGTGTGGGAGCTTACTTCATTTCTTAATACGGAATTTTTTGACCGAGTGGCATGTTTGTGGGTTGTGTGGGATATTGTTTATTCTAAAGTTGCTTTTAATGAAATTCAACTCTGTCTTAATTATGCGGGGGATATGGAGGACGAGAAATAGGATTTTATATAATGGGAACAAGCCATCTCCTAACTGTGTGGTGGCTTCCGCCCAAGGAATTTAGGATAGTTGCGTAAGAAGAAATTGTAAGGATATCAATACCGATGTGGTAGTGGATGTTCAAAATAGTAAGGTCAGTTATGAAGCTGTTATATGTTGACTGGAATTGATTTTGGGAATTATTGTGAGGATGTTGCTATTGCTGAGGCAGAGGCTATTCGCTTTGGCATTCGACTTGCTAAGGAGACTGGTTCGTCTCCGCTAATGATTGAGTCGAACTTGTTGTTTGTTATTCAATTTATCCAAGGAAAGCAACATACTCGTACAGAGCTTTTGTGGATAATTTCTGATGTGCAGCAACTTATGCAACCAAAGCAGAACTTAAGGATTTGGCATATTTCAAGGAGTGGAAACCAAGTTGTGGATGCTCTAGCTAATTATGCTCTTCTAACATGTTCATCATTTGTACTGCTAGAAGACTTTCCACAGTCTATAGGTTGTTATCTTTGAATTTTTTCCTGATTTAATGAGAATTACTTTGTTTCAAAAAAAAAATTGAAGGAGAAAGGCTGAAGGGCTGTTGGAGGGCAGCAGTTCGAACGCCCACAAATGTAATGTGAGAGTATTTTCTTCCTTAATTATAATGTATAATTGAGTAAATGTAGTCTTCTCCCTTACTCAAGTGTGAGTGGAGTACACATATCTCAACTATTAGTGATGGTTAAAATCTAGACAGAGCTCTATAAACATTGATATAAGTTGATTATAGTAATAGTCTAATTTATAAATATTAGTTATAATCTCATATAATATGAGTTGTAATTCGAACACTAGTTTCATATAATAAAAAAAAAAAATTAAAGGAGCATTTATAGTTATTATCATAGGTTAATATTCAAGACATTTCGCTCATCAAACCCAGTAGTGGGATCTTTTCCCTTACTAATTAATTGGCTGGCCTATGAAGTTTTTCCACTCTCTCAAGAACACCCTTCACGGCCAAATCAAATGCATCTTCTAACTTAGATTTATGATCTGCGTATATCGTCCTTGGAATCAGCTTTATCACTTCTTCCCTCATAGCTTCTTCTTCAACCTTGGATACTCCACGTATTGTCTCATTAATCCTGAATCTTCTATGCCTTAATTTTTTTTGGGGTATGAACACCGAATACTTTGAATGATTCTTCGGTAAGTGCCACTTATATTGTGTATAAGCACTACCTGGATGGAAAAAAACAGGAATGCAACCAGCCAAAATAGAATCAAATATTGATCTTCGAGTGAGCGAATCCCCTGGAGGCTGTAAACAGAACACTGAGCTCTCAAAAACTTTGATCACGTTAACAGGATTGTCGCAATTGGTTTTTTTGTCACTACAGTCTAGCAATTTACACGAGCTTGAATCTTTGCATTGGCCAATGATACTGCCCCGGATTGAGCCTCCTTTATTTCTTGGAGCACCGACAAAGCAGAAGAGATATTTCCTCTTTTGTCTCCTCATCCTGTCTTGCCATTCTGTGACCTCGGTTTGTTTTGAAGGATGAAAGTATGTTGGATATGGTATTGCCAAGTCATTGCTCCAGGAGCCTGATTCGATTGACAGCATCGTCATGTTCTGAGATTCAGGCAAGAACCTGAACATGCTACCCCAATTATTGTTTGATTGCCTCCTGAAATCGCGAGCAATTCTCCCGGAAACTAAGAAATGATCCAGACCCCGCATTTTTTCCCATTCAGGTTTTCCCGAAAGCCACTTGATCAAGTTTTTGCCTGACAAATCTCTCACTGATGGCTTAAAACCCCAGAGATGATGCCGGAGATCTAGACCAGCGTAGAATGGTACGTATATTGCTGATGCAAGTGAGGAATTATTCGTTAAGCATTCATAGTTTTTCATTCTGTTATGGAAAATAACTTCTAAAAAAAATTGGTTAGTGTTAAACCAACTTGTACTATTTGATAAAACCCCATTGGAATTTTCAATTCGTGGACCAAAACCTGAGTTCAAAGTGTACATACACATACCAAACTTATCAGTCTTTCTGGTAACCAAATGACAATTCTTGAGCACGTCGTCATTGAATTGCTTGGGGAGATCCTGAATGTAAATATATCGACCTAAGCACGCATTAACTTGTTTACTATTTACTTTAATATCATTAATCTTAGTGCTACCCCTAATTGATGAATAACCAGTACGAAGCAAAAAGAGACACATCATAATATAAAAAAAAATAAAAACGAACCGGAGTATAGTACTGCGGCTGGGCTTCTCCATTTGAAATTTAGAGAGCACTGTTGATCTTTTTACATGAACTCTCGTTTCAGCATGGCACACGAGGGGAGCAGGAACCTGTTGTGTATCACAAGAAAAGAGAAGCTGCTGTTATATGTTAGCTTATAACATATTCATGATAAAGAAAATTAAGTCGTGATTGGAGGCTCTCTCACCAAGTATCCGCACGCTGGGTGGCCAACAGATTTAGGTTGGAAAAAACAAAAAAGAGAAAAGAGAAGCCTTAATCATTAAGTTTTCACGTTGAAAATATGCATGGGATCATTAAAATGTGAAAAAGTATTTATTGGTCAAATCAGAATTTTATATATATATATTTTTGAGTCATTCTTCGAGCTTTCTCCCACAAAAGCCGCCGGGTACAAAATTCTGTCAATGTTTTCTTTCTGTAAAATTTCACTTATATCCCTGATGTTTGATAAACTGTCGAAAATGATCAAAGCTATTGAGCACGAAATTTTATTAAGCAAATTATCACACAGCCATCCAATTTTTACCAAAACTTCAGGTAGTAGGTACTCGGGGCATATTAGGCATGCCGCACGAGCTTGGTCTGTATTTCAAAGTTTAGACCAACATTAAGGTTGTCCGTTGAATAATGCAATAAGCAAAACAAATCATGTTTGCATATATAATTTATTGAAGGATTTAATTTAATTACTCAAAAAAACTTGAATGTCCTTGTCAAAACCTTGTAGTCAGTTTGGGATATCTGAATCTACCCAAGTACACACTAAATCCATTTTCTAAACAAATCTGCTGCCGCAATTTGAAAATAATGAAAATTTTATTCTATGAATCAATTAAATATCAAATATATCATTTAATACTAAATTCTTATTTTTGACTTTTTTTTAGAGAAAAGAAACCTGCCAAAGTCTAAGAAAATTTACAGTCATTGATTTACATACCGAGTTCAATTTACATATTTGATAATTGATATCAAGCAACCAAACATTTGTTCAAATAGAATTAACTGTAGAATATTGTAGAACTCATTTTAATTAATATTAATTGAAAAGAATTTAGATCTATTACAAATAGATGAAAACATTGTTAAAACCCTTAAACTAATTAATTAATCAACCTAATTAAGTAAAATCCTTAACAGAGAGAACTCTGAGAAAATCTCATATATAATTATCCAAATTAAATTAAGAATAAATTAATAAAAAAATTAATTTTATGAAAATACTATTTACAATCACTATTTATGACGTACTGTACACAATTACTGTTCATCGACATAAAAAATATTAATTTTTCAAAACACAATAAAATTACAAAAATTAAATGATAGGAGATTTTTACATAGTTCGGACTAATCAAACCTACATCAACGAGGTCACGCTCAGATAAAAAGTAATTTACTAAGTTGATATGTTACAATATATGAATTTACCAAACTTAAGACTTTCACTTACAATTTATCACCATATACCTTACTCAATCTTAGACTAAATCTGCTTCTCGTGAATAATTGCTACCTCTCTTGATCTAGGATCCTTAAGGCACTTCGCAAAGTGATCAATAGTAATTTTTCAATTTTTTAATATATAGTGATCCAAAATCCATATAGATTCTCCATAGAGATGAAAAGCAATAGTCTTATTGCAAGACTTTGAATGAAAAGTATAAGAAAACAAATCAGCATAGTATTATGCACGAAATCTGAATTCTTTAGGTAGGAGACCGAATTTTGCTTCCCTTCTTTATACTCTGTGTTGTGCTTCTTCAATTGCGAAATACTTCTCTTTATATCGGCACCAGAGTTTCACAAAAATCATAAGTTTAAAAAACTTGGATTCTTTTGAAATAAGAGTTTCTTTCCACTTATAATTTCTATGAATCTGAATAGAAATAAATCTCATATTCTTGCCTTACTAGGCTCCTAAGAAATATCCAGAGCATTTAATAAATTTCTTATTTGAACCAACTTTTTGCTCTAAATAAAACCCTACGGCTAATTTTAGAATCTTGTTATTAATTGTCTTGCTAATTTAGACATCTAATAAAACTAGGAAACAAATATTCCTAATAAATTTGAATATCACTAGCAGGGGCAGATCCAGGATTTGAAAGTACCTAGAGCTAAATTTAAAAAGAATGTTATATTGTAAAGTGAACATAAAATTTTATTAAAAAAATAAAATACATATATTAAGATGAGGGCATTAGAAATCTTACACTAAATAATAATTACTTTAAAGAAAATAATTATATAAAAATAAAAAATAAAAATGTAATTCAAAACAAAAATATAACTAAAATTGTACTTTTCATGGCTTCAAACAATAAAATTCATCAATTATGGATTCTGCAATAATAATATCTGCAATTTCTCTTTCCGCATAGACAACCATATAATTTGAAAGAAACTCATTTTCCATTTTATTGTGAAGTGATGTCTTGATAAGGCTCATGGCTGAAAATACACGCTCTGTTGTGGCTGTAGACACTAAAAGAATCAATACTAAACGAATTAATCTATCAATCAAGAAATAATATTGTGACTTGTTTGTTTCAATTAATTGTCGACATAACTACTAAACCAAAAACTAATTAAAAAAAGCCAATCAAACATTCAAAATAATAAATTAAAATAATATGTAAAATAAATCAATTAGTTTGAAACTATAACATGAAACTACATAAGAATCAATAAATAAATTAATAATTACAAGCTTAATTAGAATGCTTAAATAAATTAAACAATTTAATTTTGTTCATATTTTCCATTATAAAAAAAATTATTAGTGAAAAAATAACAATAATAAATCAACTCAAACTAATAAATCACAAAACTAATTAAAAAAACCCAATCAAACATTCAAAATAATAAATTAAAATAATACATCAAATAAATCAATTAGTTTGAAACTATAACATGAAACTACATAAGAATTAATAAATTAATTAATAATTACAAGCTTAAGTAGCATGCTTAAATAAATTAAACAATTCAATTTTGTTCATCTTTTCCATTTTAAAAAAATATTATTAGTGAAAAAATGACAATAATAAATCAACTCAAACTAATAAATCACAAAACTAATTAAAAAAAACCCAATCAATCATTCAAAATAATAAATTAAAATAATACGTCAAATAAATCAATTACTTTGAAACTATAACATGAAACTACATAAGAATTAATAAATTAATTAATAATTACAAGCTCAATTAGCATGCTTAAATAAATTAAACAATTCAATTTTGTTCAACTTTTCCATTTTAAAAAAATATTATTAGTGAAAAAGTGACAATAATAAATAAACTCAAACTAATAAATCACAAAACTAATTAAAAAAAGCCCAATCAAACATTCAAAATAATAAATTAAAATAATATGTAAAATAAATCAATAAAATCTATCTAAAAAAATAAATAATTTATGTAAGTTCTAAAAGTATAGTAACATACCAGTAGAAAAATGTATAGATTGCAGCAAAATTTGAAGCACGGGTTGATGAAGAATGAATAATGGAGCTGAACGGAAGGTGAATTGATGAAGAATGAAGAAAAGCAAAAATGATGATGGTGAATTGATGAAGGTGAACGAAATTGGGTGGATGATGAATGATGAAAGTTCTTTTGTTTTTTCTAAAGGTGTCGGTCAAAGGAAAAACAATAATGATGATGGCATTTTCGAAATTTAAACGAATAGCATTTTTGTAATTGTAAGCAAATTAATTAATTTTTTCTCTCTTTCTATACGGGCTATAGCCAAGTATAACCCACTAATAGATCTGCCCCTGATCACTAGATCACAGAATTAATACATTAATCCTTATTATAAGATATATAATAAATAAAATTCGAATTTAATTAGATTTTGTTGGAAATTTTTTTAAAATAAATGGTGTCTTATTGTAAAAACATATCTAAATAAATGACGTCTTATTGTGAAAGATACGTCCAATTATTTGTGCTTTAAGGATATAACTTTTCACGGTGACATTTCACTTGGAGATACATCATTTCATGATGACATTTCATTTCAAATGGTGATGGTTCGATTTGGACCATTGATTAAAATTATATATTAATCCAATAGCCATGAATGAAGGGGTGTCATGAAAGATGACAATCCAAATAAAGGGGCACAAGTAAGTCTATAAATAAAGGCCATGTTTAAGTCATTTAGAGATAAAAACAATGATCCCACACCATTCTTTCTCAACCCTCTTTTCTAAAACGAATTTTAACATATAACCCTTATTCTTGTGCATTAAATATCCAATATATTGTGTTTTGTAGGAACAATATATTGTTTCTTGGCAGGCTTTCAACATTCAAGAGTACTCTGGTTTGCTTTTGTCGATGCACAACGCAAGTAAACAAATAAGTACTTCATCGTATCCTAGAGGTGTATTTACTTAACCCATGTGCATCACTCAATTGGTGGGTAAAAATAATGTATTAAGGAAAGTGACATTTGTAACGTGCCTTGAAGTATACATTTTTTTTTCTGCAGTTTACCTATTACTATTATTTTCTTCCTAAATACAAATTTATAAACATATTACTTTACACAAAAAAGTTCCACCATTATTATTGTAATTCTCTACATTTACCCTTGCCCACAAGTACATACCACCAACAACCTTAAGACGTTATTTCTGCAATAATGGCACCAAGTTCATCTCTTCATAATTCGCAGTAGATTTTGTTAAATTGGAGTAGTTCGATGGTGGTAACTTGATTTGTTAATAGAAAAAGTTGCATTTCTTGTTGAAAGCCTCAATGTGGTCTATGTTCTCACAACATCAAAGCCTCAAGAATGTGAGCATGAGAAATTAGCAGAAACCATAGTGCAGCAGAAGTAGGAGCAAGATAGCAAGATGACTACGTGTGCATGGGACACATTTGCAATGCCATGTCTGATACTTTGTTTGATCAATTTCACAACAAATATACAGTAAGAAATATAGAACTCATTAGAAGCTAAGTAAGAAATTCTTGGCTTCTAAATTTTTTAATTATAAAATGGCTGATAATAGACTTGTGGTTGAACAATATAATGAGATTTTTCATATTCTTGATCAATTCAACCAACACAGCATGAAAATGGATGAGTCTATTATTGTCTCTTCAATTATTGATAAACTTCCTCCCTCTTGGAAAGACTATAAGAAAAGTTTTAAACATAACAAAGAGGAAATTATTCTGGAAGGCTTAGGCCAAAGTCTTTGCATTTAAGAGGAATTCAAGCTTAATAGTCTTAAGGACCAGACTGCTATGTCCTCTAAAATAACCAAAAGAGAAACTTTGATTCCGAAGAGAATCAAAACAACAAGAAGGAAAAAAAGGGTATATGCCACCACTGCAGAAAACTTGACCACTTTAAAAAAGATTGTTGACTTCTTAAAAAGCAAGGGGAAGTTTCGAATGCAAATTTTATGGCCATGATATCTAAGATTAATGTTCTTGAAGATGATAATGCATGGTGGATAGATTCTAGTGCAATCAAGTATGTCTGCGAGGATCGTCGCCTTTGCAAATCTTATGAAGCAATGGATGATAGAAGTGTTCTTTACATGAGAAATTCCTCTACTACAATAATTAAAGGAAAAGGCAATGCGCAAATAGAGTTAATATCTAGAAAAACTTTAACTCTTATTGATGTTTATCATGTACCTAAAGTTAGGAAAAATCTTATATCTGGTAGCCTTCTTAATAAGTTGGGCTTCAAACTTGTTTTTGAGTCAAGCAAATTTATATTATCTAAGGGTAGTACCTTTGTCGGGAAAGGATACGTATAGGAGGGAATGTGTAAACTCAATATCAATAATATGAATGTTTTTTTTTTTTTGCTTATATGGTTAACTAATTATCTTTGTGGCATAATCGTTTAGAACATGTGAATATTAGAAGATTGAATGATATGGCTAATTTAGAATTAATTCCTAAGCATGAAAATTATATGCATGAAAAAAATAAAGTATATGCACAGACTAAAATCATAAGAACTCCTTTTCTAAAAGTTGAAAAACATTTTCTTTATTGCATTTAATTCATAGTGATGTATGTGATATGCATAGTAATCCTACTAAAGGTGGTAAAAAATAATTTGTAACATTTATTGATGCTTTTTCAAAATATTTCTATGTGTATTTATTATATTCTAAAGATCAAGTGTTAAATAAATTTAAAATTTATAAAAATGAAATTGAGAATTTTTGTGACACTAAAATAAAATGCCTTAGAAGTGATAAAGAAGGTGAATATGCTTTTTCTGAATTTTTTGAATCTGTTGGCATTGCACATGAATCTAACACTGCATATACACTATAACAAAATGGCTTAGCTGAAGGAAAAATTGGACATTAATAGAAATGGTTAATACTATGCTTTTTAATGCTGGGCTTGGTAAAAGTTTTTTAGGTAAAGCTATTTTAACTACATGTAATATCTTAAATAGAGTGCCTAATAAGAAAACAAAAGTGACCCTTTATGAATTATGAAAAAAGAGAAAGCCTAATCTTTCTTATCTAAGAGTTTGGGACTGTCAAGCCATTGTAAGACTACCTAAACCTAAGATAAAGAAATTAGGAGAAAAGGACATTGAATGCATATTCTTGGGATATGCTGAGCATATTTAGCTTATGAGTTTCTTGTAATAGAACCTAGTAGCTTTGTTGAGATCAATATTATAGTAGAATCTAGAGATGCAATATTCTATGAAAATAAATTTTTCAGTATACCAAAAAGTATTGATTCTCAAAAGAATGATAAACAAATAGAAATTGGTCAAAAGTGTAATGCTAATAATAAGCAAAATCAATTGAGAAGAAGTAAAAGAATAAAAAATAAAAAACTTTTGGACCAGATTTTATAGTCTATTTAGTTGAAGGGAGAAGAGGCTCACAATCTAAATAGACTATGATCACACCTACTATGGAGTCTGATCCCATCAGTTATAAAGACGCAATGAAGTCTTAAGATGCTGCCTTCTGGAAAGAGACCGTTAATGACGAAATGAACTCTATTATGGGTAACAAGACTTGAAAATTAGTTGATTTACCACTTGGCTCTAATCCTATAGGTTGTAAATGGATTTTCAAAAAGAAGAAAAAAGTTGATGGAACAATTGAAAGATTTAAAACAAGACTGGTAGCGAAAGGTCTTACACAAAAGAAGGCCTTGATTATTTCGATACTTATGCATCTGTTGCAAGAATTTCTATTATTAGAGTTTTGATTGCTTTGGCTTCAATTAATCATTTTTCATCCATCAAATGGATGAAAAAAATAGCTTTCTTAAATAGAGAACTAGATGAGGAAATTTACATGAAACAACCAGAAGGGTTTGCTGTGCCAAGACAAGAACATAAAGTTTGTAATTTATATGGTCATGTTTAAGCCATTTAGAGATGAAAACAATGATCCCGCACTACTCTTTTCTCAACCCTCTTTTCTAAAACAAATTTCAACATAAACTCTTATTCTTATCCATTAAATATCCAATATATTATTTTTTGCAGGAACAATATATTGTTTCTTGGCAAGCTTGCAACATTCAAGAGTATTCTAGTTTGCTTTCGTCGATGCATAATGCAAGCAAGTAAGGGTGGGCAAAAAAAACTGATTAATTAAAAACCGAACCGAACCGATCGGTTCGGTTCGGTTTTTATGCGGTTTTTTTATTTGCAAAAAACCGAAATAGTAATAGTAAAAAAATAGTAATATTAATCGGTTCGGTTTCGGTTTTAAAAAAAAAACCGAAAAATCGAACCGAAATAAACCGATTATTTTGACCTAAACTGCTAAAACTAAAATCTAAACCTAAACACACGCTTGTCTTCTTTTGCTTTGCCGGCCGCTACTCATCGACTCATCGTCACTTCTTCTGTTCCCTCTGGCCGCTGCTCAGGGGAAGAAAAGCTGGCAAGCATAAACATATCTACAACTTTCCCACCAAATCAATTTATAAACCACTCGAAAAACTGATACATATTCTTAACGCTCATGGTTCACCATATTTCATATAGCTTATGAATACCCATATCCTGGATCCTTAAGAGCTTTAGAAACCAGAAGACCACATAAAATATCCACCCACTTGAAGGCTGTGGTAAGCTATTTCCAGTTTGTCTGCAAAGCTTAATGAAAGCCGCCGCCGCCGCAAGTCGCATTCTTTGCAAGCTATTAAAAGCAAGCTCAATGCTTTATGCCGCAAATCATTTTTCAAGCTCGCCGCCTATGCCATAGTTAAAGCTCGCCATTGTAGCGGCCGCAAGCTCGCCGCCGCAAGCTCGCCTCGTCCCGCCTGCAAATGCAAGCTCGCCCCCGCCCAAGCTCGTCACCGCCGCAAGCTCAAAGCCAAATTTCATTCCGCTGCCGCAAGCTAAAGCCGCCAATAAATTTGCAAGCTCGCCGCCGCAAGCTCGCCCCCGCCAGCAAGCTCGTCCCCGCCGCAAGCTTTTCTTTGCAAGCTCGCCGCCGCAAGCTCGCCGCCGCGCAAGCTAAAGATTATCCCGCCGCCGCAATGCTCGCCGCCATTGCAAGCTCTCACAAATTTACATTTCGACTTGGGTAAAATTTTAATTGACAAAATCGATAGTTATTGTGAAATTAAATTAATTATGCATTTAATCTGGAAAATTAGTAATTGCTAGTTTGGTTTAACTTTATTTATGCAGTTAAATCGAGATGAAATGTTAATTAAGCAATTATCTTCCCAAATATTTTAGATTTCCTTAATTAAGGAAATCTGTAATAATTAAAAAATCTTGGTACAATTAATCGTAATTGATTAACGAGCAATTCTAATTCCCAAATATGACTTAGTACTACAAAACACAAATCCAAATTCTAATTGCTCTGTTAATCGGCTTTGTATATGCTAATTTGGCTACTAATTATTTTATCCTCTTAGAAATTAAGATTGTAGCAAACATGCCACTGCACAAATATTTTATTTTATTTTACAATTTTTGACGGATGACAATTTTCTTTCCATTAAATAACAACTAGATTTTTCATTCACGGTTGTCATTTGGCTGCTTAGATATTTATGTTTATGTTATTACATGTGTTTGTGTAGAATGGAAAATTATGATGAGGAGGAAGTGCAAGAGGTGGAGGTTGATAATGGAAAAAAAAGAAAAATACCTTTGAGATCAAATGTTTGGGCTCATTTTGCAAACTACCGTGTGGAAACAAAGGAAAATGTCATCATTGTCGTAAAACCTTTGCAGCTAATAGAGGAAATACCACTAATTTGAAAAATCATTTGGATAGATGTAGGTCATATGAATGTGTGAAGGTTGAAGGGGATCCGAAGCAACAAGTACTTTTCCATCAAAAGGAAAATATAAAGATGATGGAGTTGTTAAAGTTAGTGGCGGGTTTAGTCAAGCGGCTTGTAGAATGGCACTTGTGAAGATGATTGTCAAGGATGAATTACCTTTTAACTTTGTAGAGGCTGAAGGGTTTTTAGAGTTTATACAAACTTGTTGCCCAAGATTTGATGTGCCATCGCGAAGAACAATTACAAGGGATATTCTTGAATTGTATCAGCGTGAAAAAGGGTTGTTAAAAAGTATTTTGAGTGCAAGCAAGCAGAGAGTGTGTATTACCACAGATACGTGGACATCAATTCAAATGTCTAACTACATGGTCATTACTGCTCATTTTATTGATGCGGAGTGGGTGTTGCACAAAAGAATTCTTAGTTTCACACCTATAGCTAATCATAAAGGAGATGGTATTGGGAAGCTAATTGAGGCATGTTTGATTGATTGGGGGATTGAAAGGTTGTTCACAATTACAGTGGATAACGCAAGTGCTAATAAAGTTGCAATAACTTATGTGAAGAAGAAGTTAGCAAATTGGAGTGTGAATTCAATGGTTTTGAATGGTTTATATATGCATGTGAGATGTTCGGCACACATAATAAATTTGATTGTGCAAGATGGGTTGGCGGAAGTGAATCATTCAATAGCTAGTGTTCGCAATGCAATAAAGTATGTTAGATCCTCTCGGCAAGATTGCAAAAGTTTAAAACATGTGTTGATAGGGAGAAAATCTCTTATGGAGGGCTTATGGTGTTGGATGTGCCTACTAGATGGAATTCAACATATTTGATGTTGCACAAAGCGGTTGTGTTTGAAAAAGCATTTGATAGGATGAATGAAGATGATGGACATTATGTTAATTGGTTTGTTGAGGATGATGGTGAAAAAAGAAGAAGGAGGGGCCACCGAGTGATGATGATTGGGCAAATGCAAGGAGGTTAGTTAACTTTTTATCGGTTTTTATTATGTGACCTTGAAATTTAGTAGCTCTCGTAATGTCACTTCCAATGATTACTTAAATGAAATGGCAAAAGTTTTAATTCATTTGAAGTCACTTGGTACTTCTAGTGATGATTTGTTGAGGAAAATGGCCGAAAAAATAGAGCAAAAGTTTGCTAAATATTGGGGTGATTTTTTTGATCAGGTTAACATGTTATTATTTGTAGCAAATGTGCTTGATCCTAGATGTAAATTGGAGTTTGTTACATTTTGTTTTAGTAGCATATATGAATCTAGGAAGGTTGAAGAATTGAAATCCAACATTAAGGAGTTGTTGATGAAGCTATATAATAGCTATATTGGTGGGAGTGATGTGAGGAATAGTGGTGGTGTTTGTTTTGGTAATATCCATGATGGAAGTGGTGGTGGTGGTGGTGGTGCTAGTAGTAGTATAATGTCAATTGATCTTTTTTCATCTTTCAAAATGATGAAGCAAAGTTCAAATGATGACATTAGTTTAAAAAATGATGTTGAAAAGTACTTGACGGATGCTAATGAGAGTACTAGTAATGCCCATTTTGATATTTTGACTTGGTGGAAGTTGAATGGGCATAGGTATCCGATTTTGTCTCAGATTGCCAAGGATGTTTTGGCAATTCCAGTAATCTCTTGTAGCTTCGAATCGGCATTTATTACGGGAGGACGTGTTCTTGATCCTTTTAGAAGTTCTTTAACTCATAAAACTGTTGAGTCATTGATTTGCACTCAAAATTGGCTTCGCTCAACTCTATTAGGAGAACGGATAATACAACCTACTCAGGAGGAAACTGAATTTTATGAGGTTATTGAAGCAAAGATAATATATTACTACTATATTTTGATATTTTTTTTAGTTATTTCATTCTTAATTAATCATTCTAATATTTTTTTTTAATTTGTTAATGTAGAATTTGGTAGGCTAATAGTAGCTCAACAAGAACAAGCAGCTGAGGAGTAATTGAGATTTGAGAGTTGGTTGCTGTTTATTGTTTTTGTAGTTTTATTAAAGTTTAAAAGACTTTTTACTTATTTATTTTGATTTGAACTTGTTATTGAACATTTTATGTGTTCTTAAACTTACTTTGAGACATATTTTGATTTTTTATTTGTTAACTTTTTATGTTTGTGGTAGATTTATTAATTTAGGGTTCTAAGTTTAAAAAAGCCCAAAATAGGCCCAATAGGCCCATAATCGAAATAATCGAACCGAATCGAATCGAATTATTTCAATTAATCGAGTATTTGATTATTTCGGTAATTTGATTAATCGCGATTATGATTTTAAAATAATCGTAATCGAACAATTATGAAAAAATTAGTAAAAAACCGAACCGAACCGAACCGCGCCCACCCTACAAGCAAGCAAACAAGTTCTTTATTGTATCATGGAGGCGTATTTGCTTAACCCATGTGCATCACTCAATTGGTGGGGGTAAATAACGTTTTAAGGAAAACGACATTTGTAAAGTGTCTTGAAGTATACATAATTTTCTACAGCTTACCTATTACTATTATTTTCTTCTTACATATAGATTCGTAAACACATTACTTTACACAATAATGTTCTACTATTATTATTGTAATTCTCTATATTTGCCATTCCCCACAGGTATATACCACGAACAGCCTTACCATAAGATGTCAACTATATAAATAATGGACTTAACATTAATTATGTTTAACTTGTTAGTTGTCCAACGTTTATACAAATATTATATATAACTTCTTTCTCTAATTTTTCATTCTTTAATTTGCAAATACTATCAAAATCCAAGTTGAAATACCGACCAAAGAAAATTGGCGGAAGGCTTAGTTTGTGGACAATTAATCTAATTGGAGCTTCTAATTAGAATTGAAGCTTGTCTTGAGCACAACTTGATTCCAGGTTAGCCACCTTTTTGTTTCATTTTCTGTACGCTGTCAGACAGGGTTTGATTGGAAGTGAATTTTTGGAATCATTTCTGTAATATTGTGGAGACACAGCTTCAGATGAATGTAAATATGTTTCATTATGAACAGATTTACAAATGGGTTCAGCGATGAAGAGAGAGCAAAATTTTAGCTTTAATAAATTATTTTGCCCAATAGTAATTTATAGTATGGGTCTTTTAGTAGTATTAAATTTTTGTAAAATGTGGGTCTAGCAAACTTAAATAGCCCTACCCCTCTTTTAGTTCATAGGATTCAATTCAATTAGTACATATATTTTTAAAAATGCCATTATTATATATAATCTATTTCTAACTTAATGATTTAATTGACTTTAACTTCAATTAGTTAAGTTATTAAGCCTGTTTGTTTTTGCAGTTTAATGAAATTTTTCAGTCATTAAATTATAAACCCTATTTTTTGACTTCTCGCTTAATCTAAAATTTTTGAATAACATCATAATAAAAAATATTTTCTTAAATAACAAGTTTTAATTTAGAATATTAAGGATTTGTATTCACTTGAACTTGACTTATGTTATGATAAAATACTCTCTTTGAGATATTTATTGTTTATTTTATAGTTAAATTTTGTATTGTACAAGTACCAGTTTTCATAATTTCAATTGGCCCAACTTAGGACTTATTAATGAAAATTTATTCTTCATGAGAGATAGCAAAATCTTCCACGGGTTTGAGGCTCGACAAGCTACACCTAAAATAGGATAAATTTTGATGGATTTTTTTGAAATACTAGTCATGCAACCCAAGAGGGTTGAATTGAATTTTTAAAACTTAAGTTAAGAAAGCCATACAATAATTTATTCTACTGTCTCAATAAAATTAAAAACAATAAATTTAATAATGCTAAAAAATAAAAAAGTAAGGGAAGAGAGAGCAAACACAAAGATTTTTACGTGGTTCGGCAATCCTCACCTACATCCACGCCTCCAAGAAAACTAAACTTGAGGATTTTACTATCCAAGTCTCCTAAGGCTTTAAGTTCTTACAATTCACTTCTAAGGTATCAATAAATTTTTACAACAAGAGATTATCCCCGATTTCTTAACCTAAATGTTTCTCACACTCAAGCTCTCACAAATTTAATAAAGAAATGAAAACTAAAACAAATAACTAGCTGTTATAAACAAAATCAACAAATAGCCGGCTAACCTCTTAATTAGTCGGATCACCCCTTGGTATAATGTAAGTTATCGTTGCAAATTTTGGCTTTGAAAATTTATCTCAAGCGGTTAGCTGCTCATCATTGGTGGTTGGCCTTTAAAACTATGTCTTCCCACTATATTTTTTATATTTACTTTTTGGCCATAATACTTTTAAAAATTAAAATATGGTCTAAAATTTTTTAAAATGACACTATTGTCCAAAATATTTTATCTTTGTGCAAATAGGTCCAAATTCAAAATTTCTAAATAATACTCAAATTCTCAAAACTTTTTGAAAGTATGATATGCCCTAAAACTTTATAATACTTTTCAAAAAGGTTTTTCATAATGGTTATTCATTTTAAAACCTTTTCAATTTAATCCAAAATTTGCAAAACACTCAAATTCACAAAATACTTATCTTATATATATATATATATATATATATATATAATCTTTTAGTTTATGAAAAGTAATGATTTATGAAATAAAATCTTGAGCTTTTCAAATACTAAACCATGCATATAATAAATCATACCGACTTTATAACAATTTGTCACAATAATGACTTTGTTGAGCTAAATTTTATTATTGATCAAGCTGTTGTCTATTGAGTGTCTTGAACTTGATTTCACGTGATTCACTTACATAAATATTATCCTTCAAGAACTAATGAAAATGTGAAATGCAATATTTATCATATTACTTAAGATACATGCTTGTTATCATCAAAATTACATAGCTAACATGTTTGAGATTAAGATAAGAAAGAGGAAATGTGATGTTGCTTAAAAATGTATCACTTAAAACCTTGTCTTAAAAATTATCATTATTGAGTATAGAAGCAATGGTCATTCCCCATGGAACATTCTTCGAATTAACTAATTAACATACAAACACATGAAACATAAAAACTGACTTGAAACATTAACTAAATTAAAAAAAATCATATCTAAACATACCAAATCAACCAGAAAAAAATGGAAACTTGACCAAACTTAAGGAGTTATATCTTGACCAAAACAGACTTCAGGGCTTGGTTACGCTTCCACCGGCTGTCCATGGTCAATTCGACCATCAATGATGGCAGCTCCCCACCATCAGAGCCTGCAGAGCCACCTCATGCCACCAATCCACCGTCCTGCACCAGCCAGCCAACATAAAACTGACAATCACATTCAAACTGAAAATTACAAAAGGATTATTTCCGCTACCTTTTGGCCAGTAGCTATAACCCTGGTTGTGCACCACCCCCTCTATTGGTCATTAAAGCATCCAATCATTCTCGACGAAGAAGAAGAAACAAGAATAGGCCAAATCAGACACCCAACACTAATTTAGCCGACCATGATGAATGCCCACCATTGCCGAGACCATCATCTTTAAACAAATCACCAAATCGTATTTCTCAGCCATCAAATGAATCTAATCATCAACAACAACCATTGCCAACCACAAACAGCCAATCACCGCCGCTACATAAGCCACCAAATGCAATTACCGCCACAATCCAGCAACTCAGCCACTGTCATTATTCCCAACCATCAAAGCTCACCTTGCTTGACACAACTCGATAGCGTAGCCCAGGCAGCAACCCAAAGCAGCCACTGTCAACCGCAAACTACTGCCAACCAGTCCGTCATCACTGACCAGCCCGCCATTTCTGACCATGCAAAGTCATTCCAAGCTGTCACTAATCATGCAACACATGATGAAAGGCAACCAAGTCCAACTGAGTGTGCTCCCCACGCATGCTGCAGCCAACAAAAAAGTTTGGCAACAAATGAGCCACTTTCGGCATCCCGTGATGGGCTGCCCTTCATTTCTCTTTTTCCCACACATACATCCAACTTTCTAACACATGTTATGCACTCACAACAGTAACACATTAAACACTTTCTCAGATCCCAAGTCACACCATAAATCCATGTGACTATAGCACACACATTACACCCTCACCTCAAGCCCATTTGGCTTCCACCGCCCATGCACAAATGCCCCCTACACAAGTTCTGAATACTCCCCATAATGACCAAACAGCCCAAACGGCTCTCAACCTCTTTCGAAGCCATCATATGCAAATATCACAAAATCGACAACAGTTCGGAATAACAACGCTTCAACACAATATTCAAAATCCTTTCTGGATTTTTTGCCATGATTACTGTTGTTAATTTTAACTCAATTACTATTAGTTTTAATGTGCAAGTGCACACAACAAGTAATATAAGGATGAATATCCAAAATTGTCCCTATAGGGATTAATACTATCAGACTTGCTACAACAATTTCACAGTGCAATTTATGTTCTCAATTAAATCAATGTAACTAATACAACTAATTGACGAGGTAAAATAAAATCCCAAAATTATAAATGCAATGAATAAAATTTGCACATTAAACACAAGAGTAAATTCAATTGGAATGGAGTAGTTGAGTGATTAAACTTTCTTAATGGTATTGACTGTTTTATTCATGTTAAGTTCGATTCTTTGCAAAGATTGCTACAAGATGGGTGGCGATTATTTTTATCCTCAGCAATAGCATTTTGAATGTCTTATATCTTTATGCAACCTAACAGTGACCAATTACTATGTTAACATAAGATATAGCATTACACGTTTATGTTTACTTTACCTTACCTTACAAGGCGAATCCCCATATCTAGTTCATCACTTATCTTAGATTAAGCACGGTCCTTTTTGGACTCAAGTTAAACTCAATCTAAAAGCAAGTATTGGTTTAATATGTTTTACTAAGATAGGTCATTTTGCGGCTCTGTCTTAACTTGTATCATTTAATGGGTGGTTAACCAAAATAATGAATGTAAATGTTATTAAAGTAAAATGCTATAGCAAACATGCAGTAACACCTATATTCAGTCAATTAACTATTAAGATAGTTTATCACTCAACCACAAATAAATTTAGTTGATAATTTGTGAAAGGAAATTAAAAAACCAAGTTCTAGCCATCGAATACATCTTCATGATAAATGAATAACAAGTAAACAAGAAAAGAATGAGAAAGAGTGAATTCCAATTGCTTTTGTAAATTTCTTCTACTGGTGCAGCCTTGAAATCGCTTGGGAATTCTGTTTCTTCTTTGTTTCTTTTCTGTTTTGATCTTAATTGACGGCCTCCTCTCCTTTCTTTTCATGTATGCCTTCCTTTTATAATCACAAATTATGGTAACTAGAAATTTTAGGGCGGGCATCTTCAGATTAGGAATTGCTTATTGTAATATTTTGAGTATCTTGCCCAGATTTTCTCCGTTAATGCTTAAGGATTGTTATAACAATGGTTGCTACAGCAATGGCTACAACATCTTCACTGTTCCAGACTTGCTCCATTTCTTTTATAGCCATGCGCATTTGTCCTCTTTAATTGCAACATTACATTTTCCATAAAATTCAAGTTTTCATTGACTTATAGTTAAACATATATTTTAGGCATAAATTTATTCAAAAATCACACAAACTTTATTAATTTAAACTGAAATGAATGTAATGCAAACTAACATTAAAATGCATTAAAACACATCAATTACTCTCTAAGCAGTCTTGATTTAAGCCTAAAAACGCATGATAACTCTCATTTCATAGAGTTATATTTCATAGAGTTATCACAACCCCTAAACTTAAATCATTACTTGTCCTCAAGTAATAACAACACACTAACACTATAATCACACAATCATGTAACAAGTAACTTAGCTCGGTCATCAAATTTGTAAGGATTCTTCAACCTTCAGATTACACTCTTAATCATGCAAAATTTTCCATAGCAATTCAAGTTCTAGACTTAGACCTCATTCTGTCTAGAGTGTGTATGCCACTTTGATCAAATTCTAGAAGTGCTATGGCATTACACAGACATTGCATAAAATTCAGAGGTAAAACATAAATATATTTACATCTAGGGACAAAAGTTATAATTCAACTCAAACTGTGCTATATAGCAAACATGTCAATCTGTCAAGAAACTCTCTTCAATGTATCATTGATTTGACATGTAAATGTCAATCACTTATGATGATGACACCCAATTAATTTACCAATGCACAAATCTAAGTTGCTGCAATAATGTTTACAACATAGTCATATCTATAGACATCTTTTAGCTCAAGACTAAACATGGGGCTCATGAATAGACCTGACTATTTCAATACCCTAGAGAGAGGATTTTCTCTAGAGGGAATTTTTTTTTATAGTGCTACACAATGCTCATAGCTCTTGTTGCTTTTGGACTCAAGTTTGTATATGGAGTACATACTTAGCCCTAATTACTCAACAATTTTAAGCCATAGGAGCAACAATTATTTAACAACAAGCACAGATTAAAAATAGGGAAAAGGACAAACACACCCCCAATGTTTAGGCAAAGGGACAAAAATCCCCCTAACATTTCAAAAAAAATATTTACACCCCAATTTATTATAATTTTACCATTATACCCTTCTAGCATATAAAAAAATATTAGATTATCCAATTTGTCTATATATTATTAATAAAATTATAAATATACCCTCATTGCCTCATTCCTCTATTTAAATTTTTATCAATAAGTAATTTTCAAAAAAGACATCTACACACTCAAAAAAATTGTAAATAAATTTTAATTTTAAAAATAAAATTTATTATTAATACCATAATAAATAACATAGAAAATTGGTTATAAATGTACAAGTTTAAATGATTGACATGTGGAGAATTGTTAAATATACAAGTTTAAAGTTTAAATAAAATTGGTTATTAATAACCAATTTTATTTTTAACATTATAATTTATTTAAAATTTTTTTAGGTGTATAGATGTCTTTTTTGAAAATTAGTTATTGATAAAAATTTAAATAGAGAAATTGGGCAATAAGGGTATATTTATAATTTTTTTATAATATCCAATTTGTCTATTTATAATTTTATTAAAAATATACAGACAAATTAGATAATCTAATAATTTTTTTTATATGCTAGAAAAGTGTAATAGTAAAATTATAATATATTGGGGTGTAAATGTCTTTTTTAAAACGTTAAGTGGTTTTTTGTCCCTTTGCCTAAACATTAGGGGTGTATTTGTCCTTTTCCCTTAAAAATATTTTCTCCCCCAAACTTGAGATTTTTCTGCCCTTTTTTGTGTTCTCTAGTTTTGCTATAACATTCTCATAGGACTTACTTAAAGCTTATGCGTAATGACAAAATTCAGCTTTTGTCCAAGAACTGGTCTACTTGGTACTTTAAAATTAATACTCAACTTATTCTCATTGCATTTTTATTAGATCCTCTTACAATTAGATAACAGAGCTACATACAATGCAAACATACACTCTAAACAAACAACCCAAAATGGCTCTCAACCCCTTCCGAAGCCATCATATGCCAATATCAAATTTGACAACAATTCAGAAAACAATGCTTCAACACAATATTCAAAATCCTTTTTGGATTCTTTGCCATGATTACCCACCTCGGACATCCATAGCAAGCTAACTACTATTCACCACGGAGAGCCAACAATGTTTTTTTTCTAAATTAGAAGAGCAGTCCATGTTGACACCCTACAAACTGTCACTTGTAGGTGAGTTTTCTTTTGACTAACCTAAAATGCTCAGGTCCTCTTACTTGATCTAAGACATATCTTGATTAATCTCAAGCTTGAGGAAGATTATTCCAGCAATTGGATAAGACAGTCCTGGTACATTAGTGGTTGTGCAATGTGCATATTTTAATGGACCATTAATTTCTAGTATTTTGAGGAGTCTCCGATTGTTCCAGTTTGGGTATCCCTCCCATTTTTACTGATACACCATATTCAGTGCAAATCGGTTTGAATCTCTATTGCCGGTGCTGTAAACCTTTAAAGGTAGATCACGCTACCGCTATTGTTACCGTTATCAGGCCATCGGTGGTACGGGTCCTAATTGAGTACGACGTCTCCCAACCTCTAGTTCCTCGGATCTGGATTAGAGCGGGTGATTCTGGTTTCTGAAAGCAAGTCATTTTCGGGGAGATCCCTGCCTATTGTGCCCCATGCAAGCACCTTGGGCATTCCACTGAATAGTGCTTCCATGCTAACCCTGAGCTTCAGAAGCCCCAACGACCCAGTAGAGAAACTTAGTGTTATCATAAATATTTCTTTATTATTAATTTTGATGATAACAAACCTAATTAAGATTGTATTAAAGACTCAAAACTATTTTTCATATATTTTCATATTATAAAGGTTCTATATTCAATGAAAAGTGATTTTATGATATTAGTTGTTTTCATGTTAATGTTTTAAATTGAAAAGTTTTGGAGAATTTTCAAATTGGCAAATATTGCTTAAAATTATTAAAATGGACTTATTTGACGAGTTTTATAAAGTTTTAGGGTCGAACTATAATTTTGTAAAAATAGTTCACTTAGCAGTCACTGCAGATAACGGCGATCCGACATCTTGATAACGGCTCGCCGACATCCAACAAAATTAAAAATTAGTCTCTGGACAATAACGTCTCACTGACATCAAACAGAACTGGAGACAGTCTCTGGACACTAACGGCGATCCGACAACCATGATAACGGCTCATCGACATTACCTAGAATTGAATATTATCCTCTGGACACTAACGGCGATCCGACATCTAGATAACGGTGATTCGAAAATTTAAAAATTCACCCTAACAGTCATATTGACCAGTCAAACGGCGATCCGACATTGAGTTAACGATAATCTGACAGTGAGCAAAAAGTGAATAACTGCTAGTTTTCAGCTCCAACTATAAATAAGCTCATTTAAACTCAAACAAAGATTTATCACAACACTATCATTAAGCATGTACTGGAGAATATAATCTTCAAAGAGCTTGAAACACTTTTATTCTTCATCTATTCATACATTAGGCATTGATTTGTAATCTTAAATATTGTGTGAGAGAAAAACAATTTGTAATCTTTTGTTTTAAGTGATTGTAAGTGTTGGGATATACTTGGGTTAAGAGATTGGGGATAATCTCTTATTGTAGGGTTCATTGACATCTTGAAAGTTAAGTATAAGTATTTGAAGCCTTGGAGACCTGCTTAGTGAAATCCTTAAGCCCGGAAAGCTTAGAGGTATGGACGTAGGTGAGGTTGGCCGAACCACGTAAAAATCCCCATATTTGGATCTCTCTTCCTTTATCCTTTTATATTGTAATTGATTTATTTGTTATTGCTTTAAATTTATTTTAGATTTGCATTGAGTTTTTGTTTTAGAATTGAATAATTTTTAGAAACTCAATTCACCCCCCTCTTGGGTTGCATAATTAGAATTTTATTTGGTATCAGAGCTTGGTTCTCTTGTTAGAACTTAACCATCTAGAGTAAAAGATCCATAACAACCCAAAATGATTCAACCTTTACGGAAGGAAAATCCACAGCTAGACCACCGTTCTTTGACATAAATGATTAACTGTATTGGAAAACTAGGATGAGAATTTATTTACAAGCACTAAATTATGAAATTTGGGATGTTGTATGTGATGGTCCGTTTATGCCCTTGACTGAAAATGAAGTCAGGGAAGATATTCCAAAACCTTCATGGGAATGGAATGAATTGGAATAGAGAAAAGCTTCTTTAAATTCCAAAGTTATGAATGCCTTGTTTTGTGCACCAGATAAGAAAGAATTTCATAGAGTGTCTAGTTGTGAAAGTGCTGATGAAATTTGGCACAAACTTGAAGTTGTTTATGAAGGGACTAATCAAGTGAAAGAGTCTAAAATTAGTAGGTACACTAGACAATATGAACTGTTCCAAATGGAACAAAATGAGAGCGTGTACTCCATGTATACTAGATTTACGGACATAGTTAACACTCTAGGAGCCCTAAGAAAAATTTTCTCAAATTGTGAGAAAGCAAAGAAAATCATTAGGTCACTTCCAAAAGAATGGAGACCTAAAAGAACTGCTATTGAAGAGCCCAAAAATTTAAATACTTTACCTCTTGATGATTTAATTAGCTTTCTCATTTCATATGAAGAAGATTTGACAGTAGAGAAAGGGCATGAGGAGAAGAAGAAAAATGTTGCTCTCAAAGCTTCAAAATATGAGAATGATGGGGAGAGTGAACCGGATGAGGAGTTGGCCATGCTAGCGAAGAGGTTCAGAAATATTTTCAAGAAAACCGGTGAGCGAAGAAAATTCAGAAATCTCAAGAACCAAAAGGAGAATAAAGAGGTAATCACATGCTATGAATGCAAGAAGCCTAGCCATATAAGATCGGAGTGCCCACTTATCAACAAACTCAAGAAGAAAGCCATGGTTGCAACTTGGGATGATAGCGATGAAGACTCAAGTGATGAAGAAGAGTCGTAAGAAGTATCAAATCTAGCGTTTATAACAATAGGAGATAATGATGATATCAATGAGGTAAGTGATCCTTCATATGATGAATTGTATGAGGCTTTTAAAGAATTGCATGATGGGTTGATGAAAATTAGTAAAAAGAATGCATGCCTTAGAAAGAAAATGTTAAAACTTACAAATGAAAAAGATGCCCTGAAAAAATGCAATAATGAGAAGATAAAAGAATTAGAATTAGAGATTAAAATGTTGCATGATAAGATTGCATGTTTTAAAGGTAAACAAAGCACTTATGAGCATAAGAAATCACATGTAGATAAGATGGATGAATCCGGTGTGGTTGTAAGGAATAAAACTAGATTAGTGGCTCAAGGATACAACCAAGAAGAGGGAATTGATTTTGATGAAACATTTGCACCCGTAGCTAGACTAAAATCAATTAGGATGTTGTTGGCATTTGCATGTCATAAAGATTTTATTTTGTTTTAAATGGATGTGAAGAGTGCCTTCTTAAATGGTTATATTATGAAAGAAGTAAATGTGAAACAACTCCCTGGTTTTGAAAATGAAAAATATCTAAATCATATCTATAAGTTGTTTAAAGCTTTGTATGGATTAAAACAAGCACCTAGAGTATGATATGATAGGCTTAAGAATTTCTTGTTAGATAATGATTTTTCAATGGGTAAAACAGATACTACTCTCTTTGTTAAGAATAAGAACAAAGATATACTTGTTGTTCAAATTTATGTTGATAATATTATCTTTGGTTCTACTAATGAATTGTTGTGTAAAGAATTTTCATCTTGTATGAGTAAAGAATTTGAGATGAGTATGATGGGAGTGTTGAAGTATTTATTTGGCTTACAAATAAAACAAAATGAGGAAGGAATTTTCATAAATCAAGCCAAGTATGTGAAAGATCTACTTAAGCGATTTAGCATTGATGACTCAAAGACCAAAAGCACTCCAATGAGCATAACAACTAAGCTTGACAAAAATGAAAAAGGTAAAGAAATGGATATCAAATCGTATCGAGGTATGATCAGATCTTTACTTTATTTAACTGTAAGTAGACCTAATATCATGTTTGTGTGTAAGATTTCAATCATGTCCCAAGGAATCCCATTTACTTGTTGTAAAATGAGTTTTTCATTATTTATGTGGAACCATAGATCTGGGCCTTTGGTATCCTAAAGGAACTCATATAGATTTAACATGTTATTCGGATACGGATTTTGCCGGTTATAAAGTTGATAGATTTAACTAGTGAAACTTGCCATATTCTAGGTCACTCACTTGTTTCATGGTTTAGCCAGAAACAAAATTCTGTTGCACTTTCAACTACCGAGGTTTAATATATAGTTGTAGAAAATTGTTGTGCACAAGCTCTTTGGATGAAACAAACACTTAGAGACTATGACATTAACCTTGAATAAATTCCTATTAAGTGTAATAATACTAGCGCTATAAATCTTTCAAAGAATCCCATTCAACACTCTAGAACCAAGAATATAGAAATTCGACATCATTTCTTAAGAAATCATGTTCAAAAAGGAGATATTGCATTATAATTTATTTCTACGGAAAAACAACTTGCCGATATTATTACGAAACCTCTTTGCGAAGATCAATTTTTGAAAATTCGGCATGAACTTGGGATGATGAAATTTTCGCATTAACATCTCTATTTATGTTATTAAGTCTATTAAAATTGATTGATTGATGATTGTTGATGTCTACGAAGTTTTTGAGCATGATGTGTTTAAGTTGTCACTTCTTGAATACTTATAAGAATTGATTGTTTAAATACTTGTAGTTTCATGAAACATGCATTAAAATGGCTCTTAAAACGTTTTGGATCAATGAAATGATCTTGGAATATGTTATTTGTTAGTCGAATACTAAAATAACTGTGCGAAATCATAAGTAGTAGAAAACGAATTACTGTTATCTTAATAAACGACTAACCGTTTTTGGGCAGAAACCTTGGCAAGCATTCCAGACGCTGTCGGATCACCGACATAACAATAACGGCTCACCGATTGAAAGGAAATTTTTGATGATGCTCTCTGGACGCTGTCGGTTCGCCGATAGTACAATAACAGCTCACCGTTTTCATAATAAAAAAATTTGGGATGCTCTCTGGACACTGTCGGTTCGCCAATATTTCTATAACGGCTCGCCCTTATCACTTGATAAGTGCACAGTAATCAGTTTTCTTTTTCATTTTGTTTTTGCACTATTCTTCTTTCTCTCTCAACCTGCGACTGTAACTTTCTTTCTCTCTAAAATTCATCATTTTTCTTGTCATTTTTCATCAAATTGAAGCATTAGAAACCATTCTCATCCTTTTTAAAACCCTCTTAACTGATCAAAACTCATTTTTACTTTAAAACCCTAGAACTGACTGCACTATTCTTGCCATTTTCAACCAAATTTTCCTTCATTTTCGACCAAATTTCATCTTCCAATCACTCTCTAGACTTTTCAATCTCTTTTCTTTCCATCTCTTTCTCTCAAAACCATCAATGGCCGCAAGACCACCATCACAGAGGCGTGCCCGTACGAAAAACGTTGCTCTGTGTGATTCCAGTCCTCCCAGGCCTCCATCAAGGGACTTCAAGAGTCTTCATTTTCCCAATGTTAACTCTGCTCAGCAATTTCGCGATAAATTCATGGGAAAATCGGTAACTTCTTCCTTTTATCTTGACATTGCAAAGTTTTCGGATATTAAAATTTGTGGTAGTGATATTTCTCACGTGATTAGTCATTGGAATGAGGCTTTAAGTATAGAAAAGCATGTTTATGAAAACCTTGTGCCAGTCTTTTACTTTAATATGGAACTCTCCTCTTCCCGGCAAGTTCACATTATTACGTTCGTATGAGGAGTTCATATTGAGTTAGATGAGGAAGACTTATGTAGTATTCTTGGAATTCATTATGGAGGTTCAGACATTTACACAACTAGGAAAGAGCTTGAATTTAGTAATTTCTGTCATGTGGATGGCGTATGGAACATTTATAGGCGTCGGGATCTTTCCGATGACATCTGCTCTTTGCCCTTCAGGCCTCAACTTCTCCCATTCCAGATTCACATACTTCATATTATACTCCAACACATGGTCATCCCTAGATAGGGCCATACTGATGACGTAACTAAGCTTGATGTCGGTTTATTAGATTCCCTTATCCGTAGACGGCATGTAAGCTTATCTTACACTATTCTTCGTCATATGTTGTCCACACCTAAAGTGACCAACCGGTCCCTTCCATATGGCAGCATCATTACTAGGATTTTGAGACGCTTTAGTGTTCTCATTACTAAGCCTGTTTATGTGGAGACCTAAAAGCTAGGTCAAAAGATTATGCCTGCGATCGGTTTCTTTAAGAAACATGGGAAGTGGGTAAAGACAACATCCTCTGAGAATGAAGACACTTTGATTGCCCCAGAGGATGATCGAATGTTAAATGACATCTATTCCGAGGATGAGTTACCCAATTTTCTCTTTGAAGCTAGACCACGTGCCCCTCGCCAAGCAGCATCAGCAGCAGCAGCAGTAATCTCTCAGGATAACGAGCCAGCCGAGCCAACTACGCCTCCTGCAACATCGACTGTTCCCGAGGATCGCATTTAGAAGCTCTTTGACAAAGTGGATGTACTATTCCAGCAGCAGCAACAGCTTCAATATGACTTTGTGACTTTTCGACAGCAGATGTTAGATCAGCAGATGGAGTTACTTGCTGGTTAGCGCCGTATCCTTGGTCCCCTTCGTTATGATCCCATCAGTTCTTCATCAGCACCCCCATCACAGTTTTCTGCACCTATGTTTTTCGCACATACATTACTCATTTCATGTAGTCGTTATGATACTATTTATCTTTTGATTATGCTTGTGATGCTTTTATGATGAGTTTGTTGGATATGTGAACTTATATGATATTTTTGTTGGGTATGTGAACTTTCTTTATGATTGGGTTGATTTTGATGATATGCTTGGTGTTTGCTTATGATATTTCTGAATTTGCTGAATTTGTTGATATCCCATGGAGTTTATATGGGAGTGTTTTAACTACTTTTTTTTTTTAGGATATATTCAGTTTTTAAGGGAGATTCTGCCCAAATTTTTGCACGCCATGGGTGATCTCTGAACTTCTATTTTTAATCTCTTCGAACTCATTTCTTTTTTATGATGAAAGGGGAGAATAATTTATATATGCTCTGTTAATTAAAATATTTAAGTGTGGTAATCTGTTGATTAAAATATTTGAGTGTGGATAAAAATTGAAGGGCACATATTTAGGGGGAGCTAAATTCTACAAATATTTTATAAAGGGGGAGCACATATTTAGGGGGAGCAAAATTACATAAATGTTTTTTAAAAAAGTTTGTCATCATAAAAAAAGGAGAGATTGTTAACGTATATATTTATTTAATATTGATTTTGATGATAACAAACTTGATTAAGGTTGTTTTAAAGACTTAAAACTATTTTTCATATATTTTCATGTTATAAAGGTTTTATAGTCAATGAAAAGTGATTTTATGATATTAGTTGTTTTTATGTTAATGTTTTAAATTTATAAGTTTTTGAGAATTTTGAAATTGGCAAATATTGCTTAAAATTCTGAAAACGGACTTATTTGATGAGTTTTATAAAATTTTGGGTCATAGTATAGTTTTATGAAGTTTTGGGGTCGTACTGTAATTTTGTAAAATTAGTTCATTGTAGCAGTCATTGTAGATAACGGCGATTCAACATCTTGATAACGGCTCGCGGACATCGAACAGAATTGAAGATTAGTCTCGGGACAATAACGGCTCGCTGACATCAAACAGAACTAGAGACAATCTCTGGACACTAACGGCAATCTGACAACCATGATAACGGCTCGCCGACATTACCTAGAATTGAATATTAGCCTCTGGACACTA
Organism: Atalantia buxifolia; assembly: GCA_030444775.1. Classification (NCBI taxonomy): domain Eukaryota; kingdom Viridiplantae; phylum Streptophyta; class Magnoliopsida; order Sapindales; family Rutaceae; genus Atalantia; species Atalantia buxifolia. The sequence goes on from CM059839.1 coordinate 15,179,779, forward strand.
ACGGCGATCCGACATCAAGATAACGGCGATCCTACAATTTTAAAATTCAGTCCAACGTAGGGTTGGCAAAATGTCGGGTCGGGCTCGGGCTTGGCCAAGCCCTACCCGACTCGATCAAAAAAATTTTAGGCCCGACCCTAAAAAAAGCCCGAGTACTATTCAGTTCAGGCCCGACCCTAATTGCCAGCATCATTGCAATTTATTTTATTTTATTTGGTGTTTTACCAAGTAATTCCTGCAGTCAGTTTCAAAAGCTACTTGTTTCAAAACTAGTCAATCTCCGTTTCCTTATCCTGAGAGATTGTTCTTCCTTGCAGAAACTACCTAGAATAACTGAATAAATGATCTTGTGCGCCTTGAGATAATTGATCTTTATGGGACAACTTCTTTGACTGTTTTCCGAGAGCAAGATTTATCCAAGCATCAGCATCTTCAAATGATTGACATTTCCCGTACCCAAATTTGGCTATCTTAAAAAGCTATCACGGATCTCAATAGAAGGCTGCAAAAAGGTACACATATGTCCTAGTTTGCAGAACTTAGATGGCCTCAAAATTCTTTATCTCTCCGAAATTGAGTTCCATAACTCTCATGAAATAAAACCAAGAAATTCAAACACCAAATCAAAGCCTCTTTCAACCATTTCAAACACAATTCAATTCCAATTTCCACAACCATTTCAACCAATTCCACAACAATTTCAAACACAATTCAATTCCAATTTCCACAACCATTTCAACCAATTCCACAACAATTTCAAACACAATTCAATTCCAATTTCCACAACCATTTCATCCAGTTCCACAACCATTTCAAACACAATCCAATTCTACAACCATTTCAAACCCACACACACAAATCAATTCCAAAATTCAACATGAAAAACACATAATGCAATTAAATTAAAAACACACAATATAATTCCACAACCATTTTAGCCATACCCAACATAAAAACACACAATATAAAAAATAAAAAATAAAAAACTCATGTCTTATACAAATAAAAACACACAATTTAGTTCCATAACCCAACATAAAAAAAAAAAGTCTTATACAAATAAAAACTCATAATTCAATTCCACAACCAATCATTTTTTTTAAAAAAAAGAACTACTCCAACACTTGCGGGCCACTTTCATCTTCATCCGCAAATTCTTCTCCACTAAAAATTTCACTTTCGAGAATTTTACCTATGAAAAAAGAAAAACTCATAATTTAAGTTTATAAAATTATTACTAAACCAATTATTTAAATATTTTGTAAATTATTTGTATTCATACCTTTGGAGTTTGCCCATAGCCAATGTTGAGTACACATAAGCGCTTCCAATGTCGTAGGATGAAGTCTGCTCCGATATGGAGTCAAGACTCTACCTCCAGTGCTAAACGCGGATTCAGAGGCAACAGTTGTCACGGGAACGGCTAAGATATCCTTGGCCATTTGAGCCAAAATAGGGTATTTGCCTTGGTTCACCTTCCACCAATTCAAAATATCAAAGTCCGGAGTGGATTTGATTAAAGGCTCTTCTAAATACCTCTCAAGGTCAGACTTCGATACTATGATCTCACTATTTTGGCTTGCAAATGCCTCAAACTTACTTATATCAAAAAATTTACGGTCAGTTCCTGCATTAAAATTAAAACGAACATCGCTCGAAGATTATTCACCAACAACCGCATCACTCACATTCCCATTCTTACCTTCATAAAACTTAACCAAATCATTACTTAAATTACGTATCCTTTGAATCTCATTTGCAGCACCCTCACCATAAAGTTGTGGAAAATAATAATTAACCAATTGCATCTTAAACCTCGGATCAAGAATAACCGCCATCACCAAAATCCCATGAATTTGTGCCCAATATTTATCAAATTTCATAATCATTTGACCAGCCATTTCTCTAACCACAGGCACATCAGAAAGTTCCCATTGATCCAAATTAATCCTCATTTCACATATCATTGGAAAAAAAAGATTAGATGTGGGATATTGTGTACCTGAAAATAACTCCGTCATCGAGTAAAATGGCAGCAAATATTCCAACATTTTTTCAGCCATCTCTCATTCCTCATTTGTTGGCAAAGAGGTGTAGTGTTTGTCGCGCTGCTGCAGTCTAGAAAAAACTATTTTATATTTTACGGCAACATCAAGCATAACATATGTAGAATTCCATCTAGTTACACAACCAAGTGCCAACTTTTTCTCACACTTAACTTGTAATTGCCGCGCAGCCATCTCAAAAGTTTCTACCCTCTTTGGTGTGCCTGTCCAATAAGCCACACTATCCCTAATCTTTTTAATCCACTCCTCAATCACTTTCATCCCGTCCTTCACAATTAGGTTTAAAATATGAGCCACACACCTCATATGAAAAAAATCCCCACCCATTAACATAGAATCAATTGGAATCAATCCCATCAACCTATCAACCATAGCATCATTGGTGGAACAATTATCTAAAGTTACAACCGATATCCTTCTATCCATATTCCAATCCAACATACATTTAAAAAATGCTTTAGAAAGAAATTCAGCGGTATGTGGAGCCGGCAAATCTATGAACCTATTCATTACCAAAAAACTAAATTTTAGAATTAATTAAATTGAATTAGAAATAAGTAAACATAATATCAACTTTGTAAAAATATAAACTTATTCATCACCAAAAATCTAAATTTTAGAATTAATTAAATTGAATTAGAAATAAGTAAACATAATATCAACTTTGCAAATATATAAACTTATTCATCACCAAAATCTAAATTTTAGAATTAATTAAATTGATTTAAAATAAATATCAATTAATAAGAAAAGTACCTTAAAATTCGACTTTGTAACCGCCAAGACTTGTCCACAAAATGTCTTGTAACAACCATGTACCCTTTCTTTTGATTACTCGCAGTCCACATGTCTGTAGTAATTGCCACTCTACTATCATTATTCTCCAACAAAGCCATTGCTTTTGCCTTTTCAGCTTGATACAATTTAAGAATCTCACTCTTTAAAGTGTTTTTACTCAAATTCTTCACCAAAGGGTTGGTATAAGACATCAAATCTCTAAATGTCTCATATTCCACAAAATTAAGTGGTAGCTCATGCTTTACAACCAAGGTTGCTATCTTTTGCCGAGCAACAATTGGGTCGAATTCTCTCGTCTCAATACAACTTGATCCATCATCTTTCCTTGTCACACTAAGAGTTTTTTGTAAGCTATCACGAACTGAGGGAACACCCTTTGCCTTACATGATCTTTTCAAATGTCTATCCAAATGTGAGGTTCCATTATTACCAGATGCTACCAATTTAGCTTGACAATGATTACATTTCGCTTTCAATTCACCATTAATGGTTACCTTGGTGAAGTGTCCCCAAACATAAGAAGGTTCTCGCACAGCATGCTTTTTTTTATTACTACTTTGTTGTACCCCATCATCACCATGGGATGCCTCTTCAACTTCTTGGACCCCTTCAAGAGGAATATCATCATTTCTATTCTCTTCGCCAACATGAGAATCCTCACGTGAATTTGACATAATGACCTAAATTAAATGTGTAACAAGTTGCAATTAATTTATAGACTTAAAAGATGATTGAACTTATAAATTTTAAGTTAATTTATAAACTCAAAATATGATTAAACTTAATTTACAGTTACAACATAATAATTAATATTTACAATCTTATATAAGGCTATATTTAGCTAAAATATAATATTTATAGTAACTACATAATCATCATGAATATAATTAGCTAAAATTATAAATTAATTTATAAGCTTAAATGAAAAAAATTTATAAGCTTTGAATTTTTGAGCATGCGTTGGTTCAACTAATAACTAATACCTCAATGTGACAAATACCAGCTCTCAAGATGCTTCTTCCTAACTTTCAATTCAACCCAAGATTCCAATGTTACATCTTAAAATCAGAGGCTATATTATATTCATTGCCCAAACAATCAACAATCAATAGAGTGAGGTTTGAATTTCCTCATTAAAGGAAAAACATATAAGAAGCAAAGCATGGGCAAAAAAGGAAAAGCAGCGCAAGACATTGAAAATTACAAGCAGCTTCACAAGAGGTAACCGGCCAGAAGGAAATCAAATAAAAAATAAAAATAAAAACAAGCAGCTTGCAGCAAGAGGATTTGTGGATGCTCAAGGAAATAAGAGACTGAAGAAGTTGATATCAAATAATCAATTAGAAAACTTATGTTGTTCTACACATAGTGTATTTGAAAAACATTAATTAAATATTTATGAAATTAAAATTACCAAAGCTAAATAGCTAATGCCAGCTGCAGTTAAACCGTGTGCGTTCGGCGTTGGCTGGGAGGCGGACACAGCAGGACAGCAACAAAGGGCGGCTGGTTTGCGTCGGGGCGTCTCGCAGCTGATTTCGATTGGAGTTGGGGCAAACTGCAAGCAGCATGCGACGGCGAGACAAATGTGATTGGCTGGCGTGCGGCGGAGCGTCACGATGCTGGCTGATAGGATGGCGGTCGACGACTGAGTGGCTGACTTAGGGTTTTTGTTGTGGTGTGTGAAACTATGATTTAGGCGTGTGGAAACTAGAATGTGGATCTGTATTCTATCATATGTGTTGTGTGCGTGTGTGAAAGTGAAAGTGTGAAACTGTGAATACTGAATTGTGATGCGTGCGTGTGACCGTGTGTAGTCTGTAGTGTCAAGTGTGCGTGTGTTAATGTGTTTTTTTTTAATTATAGGGTTGGGTCGGGTCGTGTCGCCGTTAAGCCCAACCCTGACCCGAAATTCATTCGGGCCTTAAAAAATCAGCCCTAACCCGACCCGAAACCCGAAAATTCAGGCCAAAACCCTAAAAATTAAGGTCGGGCCAATCGGGCTAAAAATCGAGCCCGGCTAAATTGCCAAGCCTAATCTAACGGTCATATTGACCAGTCAAACGGCGATCCGACATTGAGTTAACGACATTCCGACAGTGACCAAAAAGTGAATAACGGCTAGTTTTCGGCTCCAACTATAAATAAGCTCATTTAAATTCAAATAAAGATTGATCACAACATTATCATTGAGCATATACTCGAGAATACAATCTTCAAAGAACTTGAAACACTTTTATTCTTTATCTATTCATACATTGGGCATTGATTTGTAATCTTAAATATTGTGTGATAGAAAAACAATTTGTAATCTTTTGTTTTGAATGATTGCAACTGTTGGGATACACTTGGGTTAAGAGATTGGGGATAATCTCTTGTTGTAGGGGTTCATTGGTACCTTGAAAGTCAAGTGTAAGAATTTGAAGCCTTGGAGGCTTGCTTAGTGAAATCCTCAAGCCCAAAAAGCTTGGAGGCGTAGGCGTGGACGTAGGCGAGGTTGGCCGAACCATGTAAAAATCCCCGTGTTTGAATCTCTCTTCCTTTATCCTTTTATATTATAATTGATTTATTTGTTATTGCTTTAAATTTGTTTTAGATTTTCATTGCGTTTTTATTTTAGAATTAAATAATTTTTAGAAACCCAATTCACCCCCCCTCTTGGGTTGCATAACTAGAATTTCACTCAGGCCACAAAAGGTTACAAATAGGCTCTTGTTGATCATGATTAGATTTCTGGATTGACTTCCCCAACTGTTATTGGTATTGCCCTTCTTGCTCAGGCGTTAGGGGTTTAGAATTCTGTTTCTGAGCCTCGAGTTCAAGACGATTGTGGCTTAAGGGATTATGCCGCTCTAAGTGGTACAAAGGAGTGCGCTAAGGACGCTATCCCTCCTCCTTCTGTCTTAGATGTTTCGATATAGAAGGCATCTGCAGGCACTGCATTCTTTTGAAATGTGATGGATAATATTCACATTGGGTTTATGGGTTTTAATTCCAACTCTATGGAGATACTTATTCAGCCTAGCGAGGAGATTAATGATGATCCCTACACAGATTTAAGTCATATTGTGAATTGTATTCTCATAATGATGAGGATTTTAGCTCTGATGATCCAGTGGATGATAGATATTTGTTATCGGCTCTGGAGGATATTGGATGGCCCGATCCCAGTCGTGATTTTAGTGTTGATTGCTAACAATCAAGGAAGGGCATCAACTAATCACTGGCCGTAAGTATCGTAAGAAATACTATGGCCTAATGCATTAGTCATTTATTATGCTTCAATTTGTTAGGCTTTGCCTTAAATTATTTTTTATATCGTTCTGTAGTTTGAAGGTTTTGGTCTATGTCCCCTCTATATATATTTTATCTTTATCGAATTAATATGACAGGTAGGGGTCCAACCTAACCCCTACCTTTTTGGTGGTTTCAAATAAAAAAAATTAACTAAAAAAAAATCCTATCTAAACTTAAGTGGCGTTTATTTTTCTGTTTGAAATCTTAATAAATCTGAATTATTCTGAATTTTGAATAGAACTGAATATCTAAATTTGAATGATATGCTTTCTTTTTTATTGCTAGAAACAAATATTAAGTTGTTTGAGTTTTTAATATAAAAAATCTGAAAACTAATATTTTTATATTTGTACCCTTACAAATTATAAAAATCAAACAAAAAATAACCATCTCAAAGAACTTAACTAAGATAATATATTATGATAATATAAATCATCTTCATTTTCATTCAATCCTTTATATTCTAAGTTAGTATATGTTAATCAATTTTATTTTAGTTCATGATGTTTTTAACTTAAAATTACTTATAAAAAATTATGGAGATAAATATTGCTAATTGGAAGAAAATAAAAGAATAAAAAAATAATAGTCTACCACTATATTATTACAAGTATAAGGGTGGGTAATGATGCTAATTATTAAATTTTATTTAGGTAACAATGAAAATTAATTAACTAGAAAAGGATATTTTGGAAAATATTTTTTAATGATATCATTCAGACTTTATAGATTAAGCAAAAAGCTAAAACCAAAAATTGGCCTTATAACTTAATGACAAATGATTGCAATTTTTTATTAAGTCGAAGAACAAATGGACTTAATGACTTAACTGATTGAAATTAAGTTAATCAAGTCATTAAGTCTAAAAAAAAATGTCCCTTTAATGAAATGACTCAAATTTTTTAAATCTACTAAAAACACACTAACAAACATATACGCAAAACATATAACAAACATATACACACTCCAAATCCCCCAAATTGGCCTTATAACTTATTGACAAATGATTGCAATTTTTTATTAAGTCGAAGAACAAATGGACTTAATGACTTAACTGATTGAAATTAAGTTAATCAAGTCATTAAGTCTAAAAAACAAATGTCCCTTTAATGAAATGACTCAAATTTTTTAGATCTACTAAAAACACACTAACAAACATATACACAAAATTTGGGGGATTTGGAGTTAATTTGTTATGTAAACTAAACAAAAGAATTTAAAGTAGAAAATCTAAAATTGCAGAAAACAACTTTAAAAAGGTTGAAATATGGTGGCAAATATGGTTAAGGAATCATTCTTCACGAATAAACATTGAAGTTTAGGTCAATTATATGAATCATCATTAACTTTCTTTTGGAAATAACAACCCTAAGATTATTACAAGCTCAATTATCTTGATATTTTCTTACTTAGTTGTCGAGTAAAACAATCTCTTTGCTTATTCTTTTTTTTGAGAAACAATTCAGAACAAGCTTTTTAAATTTAATTTAATGAAAGCATTAGAATCAAGAAAGATATATGTACGTGGAATCAAGAAACAAACATATAAGCTTAGTTTATTTATCTTAAAATTATATTCCACATGTAATCAAATGAAAAAAATCCCATAGTTTGATAACAATCTAGCACTTATATTTAGTTCTTTAACATTTACAAATAAACAACCTTGGACTATCAATCAAATTACTATCAAATTAATCTCGACAAGCACCTAAACAAACAAGATAGTAATTCTTGAACTTTCGAATTAATGAAACATAAATTTTTCTAAAGAAAGATTAACAAAATTCTGATTATAAAAATTTATCTGTAAAAATCTATGTCTTAGGTTTTGAAATTAACCCTAACATAAAAAGATTATTCACACGTGTATGAATTATTCAATATCAGAGCCATTAAAGAAAACTAATAAAGGACAAGAGAAAGAAAGGCTTAATGATTGAATTATAGATATGATAGGCAAGTCTTCTATTCAATTAGCCTACTACTCTCTTCCTTGTGATCTTTTCTTTTGGAACTGATTCTTCACATTTTTTTTCTCTCTTTGGGGCATGCACTTGCTGCCATTATATAAAATTGTTTTCTTAACCCTTATAAGACTAGTGAAACTTGTTGTTGATCTCTTTTTCTTTTTTTATAAGAATAGGATTTTGACCCAAGAAAATAGGCACATGTGTCAAAATAGCTCTAAACTCTATTTTTGTTATAGGCCTAGTTTGGATATCCTACCAACTCTTCAAGAATCAATCTTTATGGTCCAAATCTGCTTTCAACTATAGTATATGTCTAATATAGCCCAATAAAGTAAATAGAGTCCAAAGATACATCCAAAAAGGAATCAAAATATTTGAAGTCACAATTTCGTTGTTCTTCACGTTGATTTTTAGTTTTTTCTACTCCTTTTTGTTTCTCTGGAAAAAAAATTCTTACGAAACATAAAAGACAAAATAAAGATATACGAAGTTTATAAAAAAATTAACAAACACAAAGAAAATTGTAACACGCCAATTCTAACACATACGGAGTACGTGAAGAAGGAGGTTACCATAAATGTAATCCTTACTCATAAATTTCAAACTAAAATACCTTAAATTCTTATTCAATTAAATCTACAAATTCATACGTCTAACACTTAATAGTCTCTCCCAAAACATAAAAATAATAACAAAAGTCTCAAACTCCGAATTGTAAGTTCATAACAGAAATAAACTAAATAGAAACATGAGTCTATTCCTCTTCTTATTCAAATAGCAAATGGAAACAAAATCTCTAACTCCAAAGCTACGCATACCTCTCAAAAGGAATTTAATCTGCAAAAAGTAATGACGAGGGGTGACCCGTCAATTCGGTAAGTGAAACCATTCCTAACACACTAGACCTATTGATACCAAAAATATTACAAGCCTTCTTTTATTTAAAAACACATATCATAATTCAAAATTTTCATAAAACGATATATCACGATACAATAACATAAATTCATAATAATTCAAAATATCAAAAGCATATTTACTTACGAAAGGAAAATCATATATCATGTACATAGAAAACAAAAGGTTAGCTGATGTCACATAGTATGACCTATAGTCCCGGTGACCTGGCCAGAAATAGAATCAAAATCAGAATATCGTGCGTACACTCAAATAAGAAACTCAATACTGGTCCAGAACATATATGTCATATAATACAAACAGAATCAGAATCAGAATAACTACGGACAATGAGATAAAACATAATAACTTATACGTGGCACTTTGCACTATATGTGGCACTTTGAGACGCTTTGGCCGTCAAGAGGTGGCCCCCGTACAATCATAAATAATTAAAATCATACATAGGCACAAAACATTCATATAAGTTTCTTAAATGGCCATTACAAAAATTTAGGCATGCAAAATATTTTATAGATAAAATCATAAAAGATAGTCATGTCATAAAATAATTTACATATTAAAAAACTTTTATAAAATATTTTGTTAAAAGAATTTAGATTTGAAAACATTTTCATAAACTGATTTTGTTATGAAAATCATTTAATCTTCTAAATAATATAAAAATACTTATACTTATAATAATATCAAAATATTCATACGTATCCAGTACATTAGGAATGAAGTTACATACCTCTATAAAAGAATTTAAATTAACAAACCTCTAAGCCTCTACGAGACTCAAACACCTCCAACACCTTAAACAAATACAAAATATGACTATTAATAACTTATTCTAAGAATCTGATTTTCTATTTCATACCCGTACAGGTCTAATTCTCAGAATTTTAAATCTTCATCTAAAACTCAGAATGACATAATATTCTACAAGGCTATTCTGGACATCCATGGGTACCTCATGTGAAGGTTTCAAGAGGATCCGATACCAAAACGATTTTCAAAACTATTTATTTCTTGAAAAAGTCGAAACTGTTTTCACAGTACCTTAACCGAACAAAATGGGTTCTGAGATTTTTATAAAATAAATTACTAAACATAAAATTATGAAATTAAAACGACGAATACTAGACACATATATAAAATTCCATATAAAATTTCATAATTTTTAGAGTTCATTTGGTGGTACAAATAAATTTTTGAATCTGATCACATTGCTGGAATCGCAGTTTTCCAGTGCAATGGTGTCTATTTCGAAAATAGATATAAAATTGACAACGAAGTCGAATTTAATGAAAAAAAATTTATTCAAGATTCCCTACATGTCTAGGTTCCAGAAATATAAATTTCTTGAGAAAAATCGTTCAGAAAATACAGGTTTAAATTCAAGGTACTCATGCTGTCCAGAATTATCCTGTGCGCTTAATGTGTCAAGGATTGATTAACTAGACTCATAATAAATCAAAGCCCTAAACAAAGCCAAAACACATCCTGAATCATGCATTATGATCTATAAAAATAAAAAATCATGCCAATATAAACCCTAGATAGAGTGATTAGAAATCTTGTGGAGAATAAGAAGAGTAAACTTACCAATCGCTTTGATTCTCTCCCAAACAAGGGTTTGAATCCTAGAGTTTGGGTAAGAGTGTAATGAGCAGCAGAGAAGAAGAAGAAATATCGTGGATTTAGGGTTATAGAAGGGAGAAAATTATGAATTTATAGAGAATCCTAAGAAACCCTATTGAGTTTGGAAAAATAACATTTTTCTCACAATTACCCCATAAATAACCCCTATTTATAAGGGCAATAATGCCATTTAAAAATTCCGTTAAAATAAAATAAAATAATGAAATTCGGGTGTTACAAAAATAATAAAAGTTGATGTGAAATTAAGCATTTATCAAAATGTTAAGATGTAGCCTTATTTGAATCGGCATTTTATGACTATTTAGAATATGTATCCTTACTGAATTCTAATTCCCAAATTAAAGTCTACATTAATTAGGGGACTTCTTAATTTGTTATTTTCAAAAAATAAGAATTAAGGTCTTCTATTTTAAGGACATTACTTAGGACACATGGAGTATTATTTTGAACCAAATCATAATTACAAAGAATAGGTATTACACATATTGAAGACTCTTCAAAATTTTTAGATAAATTTTCTAAAGAATGATAAGAACAGAAAAACATTGCTTTTCAAACTAAAGTACCTATCCAAGAAAGTGATTCACAAGAGGCAATCGATGACATGGATGATATTGACAAGTCTTTAAAATTGCCAAAGGAGTTTCACAAGATGGTGAAAATGAAGGAAGGATGCAAATAGAAATCATAATCTTCATCAAAGCTTACTTATTCTACCAAAATAGTAATTCTCACTCTTTTATTAAGTTGTTTAATTCTAACAAAAATGAAGGTATTTAATGTAGGGGAAGTGAAGGGTATGGTCAACATGTAGTGATGATAGTACTTCTAATGAAAGTATAAACAAGGATAATCTTGTTGGTAATCTTGTTTTACTTAACATTGAATCAAATTGTGCTAGATGGGATGTACAAGAATCAAATGAAGATAGAACAACAACCTCCAGTAATGACCTTATGGACCTCAATAATGATGTAAAGATTCTAATACTACAACTCATTCTAATCCTATGATTGCTTAGATTATGTTGATGATATTATTTCTTGTTCTACTTCTCAAACTCAAGGGTAAGAATTTGTTGAGCGAATGAAAAAGAAATGAACATGGTAGAAGAATTGACATATTTTTTTTGTTTACAAGTACAACAGTATGAAGATGGTATTTTCATCGCCCAAAGTAAGTACTCCAAGAATTTGGTCAAAATATTTGGTTTGGACTCTTCTAAACATTTTAAAACACCAATGGGTACTAATATTAAATTGATAAAAGATAATGGTGATATCAATACTGATCCAAGTTTCTATAGATCCATGACTGATAGCTTATTCTATTTAACAAGTAGATCTGACATTTATTTCAATGTTGATGTGTTTGTAAATATGAAGCACATCCAAAAAATCCCATTTGGCAGCAGTAAAATGAATCATTATATTGTGAATGGCGTTGCTAATTATAGATTATGACCTGAGGATACAAATTCTTGTCTTGCAAGGTATAGTGATGCTGGCTGCAGAAGAAATATAGATGATAAGAAAAGCACAACTGGTGGTTGTATTTATCAAGGAAATAACCTAGTGTCTTGGCGCAAAAAGAAAAAAACTCAATTCTTTATCTACTATTGAAGTTGAATATATTACTAATAGAAGTTGTTGCTCTTAATTGGTTTGGATGAAGCAAAATAGCAAATGATTGAAGATTTCATCAAAGTATAGGAAATAGTAACTATATTTTGTTATAACACTAATGCTATTAAGATTTTTATGAATCATGTACAACACTCTAGAACAAAGCTTATAGATATCAGATATCACTTTATAAGAGAAATTGTTAAATATAAGATCATTACTTTAGTGTTTGTTGAGGCCAAAAAGCAACTTGTAGACATATTTACCAAAGCTCTTGAATTAAGAAATTTGTTTCACTAAGACAAGCCTTGGATATCTAGGCATGTAAGAAGTTGTGTGATTTTTCATGCACATCTTTGGACTTATGTTTAGATCGCATCTATATTTATATTGCCTTATATGTCTCAACATAGTGTGGCATGTTTGATGTTTTATCTTCAATTGCAAATTTAATAACCTTTAAACTTGAAAACTTGAAGAAGTTTTTTATTAATATGACTTAAAAGCTTTATGTTGAGCACGAATATCAATGAGTTCTTGATATTTTTTTGAAATTTAATATTGATGCACTCAATGTTGAGATTTACAGGTTAATAAATGACTATTTGCCTTTGATTCTTATCTCTTGTGTCATAAGTATGTGCAGGAGCCATTGTTAGAAACAACTACCTATAATACCAATATACCGAGGACAAACTATTATGAGTAGGAGGTTACCCTTAAATTGAAATTCACTATAAGAAAAATGTTCTTCAGTGACTTAGAAATAGTGTCACTGAGTACTTTCAATGACGCCTACTAATTGTGTCACTAATCTGGCCATCGGAATCTACTAACTCTAGTTTGTAGTATGACGATTATAGTGTTAGTGGTTACTATCATTGTAGTATCACAAAAATTACGATATCATAGCGTTAGTAATTGTTGATACGTTTTTTTGTCAATCATTATTCTCATTATTTATCTATTTTGGTTAAATTTTTTTTTTAGATTGCTATTATATTATTTCCATCAAATGCGTCATATGAAGACAAAACTAAACCATAACCAATTATAAAATTAAACTAAATGTTGATTTTATATCTCAAATCTAACATCCTAAATACAATTATCTTCATTTAAACAAGTGTTAAAAGAATCACAAGTTCAATATATCTTGAAGTAGTTTGAAAAAACACTCAAGTATCTCAAAGACTTAAACAAAAGAAACTCAAACAGAACTATTCTGTTTCCAATATAATTATCCTCAGTGCCTCTACACCTTGAGCTTCATTATTCCCATCTACAAGTTCAGCATATAGAATAAATTACTATGCTACACATACTAAGTCTTGGATATTTAGAACCAAACATGCATACATACATTAATTAGGTTATTGTATGCTACAATTGACTTGAAAATAAATATGGCCCAATCATCATGAAGCCACGAAAGTCCATCCATAATTAATGTATTCATCGTATCCCTTGAACTTTAAATCCAAATACTAACAAATCAATAAATATTATAAACTTTAAACAAAAATAGTAATCTTAGCTGATCATTCAAACATTCTTCAGAAATTACAAATGGCAAGAACAAAGTAAAGATTACTTCAGAAGCATAATAGAGTGCACTAAAAATTAGCCAACTTCTCCAAATTCACAATGACTAGAATAAAAGAAAATAACCAATTAAACATACCATTAAAATTCTCAGAGTCTTACTATGGTGCGCAACATGTCACCATGACCTTATAACCTAATCATGTAGGCATTAGTTTTAGATAGTTTTGACTACTAAATTTTTAAAGAATTCTAATTTGGTCATGATAGAGCTAAGATGACAAACAAACACAAAGATCCCCACTACTAGAAAAATGAGAAACATTGATACTAAGTTTCTGATACTAAATAAAAAAGTATCAGCATTTGGTTACCTAAGAGGATTTTAGCACCTTTTACGTATAAGTGTCAGTGATCATTGTAATTATAGTATCATAACTAAGCATTGATGCTAATTGGAGAAGTAATTTTAATTTAATTTTCATTTTTTCAATTTTCCTAAATCTAAACAGCATTGTTCTAATTGCTAAAAAGTTATCAATATCAATTGAACAGTTGGAATTTTTTGGCTCCTCATTTCCCTCTCACTCTAAAAAAGATTTCCCTCCTCGCTTTCTATAGGAACCCTAAAATAAAATCGATAAAAGTTGTGACCCTGAAATCTTTATTCTTTTAACTCAAATTTGAGGCCCCTTGTTTGTTCTACTCAAATCGAAATCCCCTTCAATTTCTTTAAACTCCTCTCGCTAGCTTTTTCATTTCAATCACTCTTCGGCCATATACATACTAATTGACAAGCATGCCTTTCTTTGAACATGCAAGTATAAATTGATAAGCACCTAACGATTCTGAAGAAGAAGATTTAAAAAAGGATTCAAACAACACGCCCGTCGAACTTATAAAAGAAGTAAGCCATTATAGTTTCTTCAATTTTAACTATAATAAGAGCAATAGTAGAAATCCTTGTTTTTAGAAACAATTAGGGGCTAATTTCATTGAATTTCTGAAATTTCATATTATCTGCTACTTTATTCATCAATCTCTCACCAAAATAACAATGCCAGTAATGGAAAACATCAATTTGAAACACTTGGAGCTAGTTCTATTTTTTATTTTATCTAATTTAGGTTAGATATTGTTTTTTTACATTTGCATGTTTTTCTGTTGTTGGTTATTGTATTTGTGCAGGTAGAATTTAAAACAAGTTTTGTCAAAAGAAGATGATACAAAATTGTGCTTATAATGTATTTGACAAAATGTATGAGTTATTAATTATTGTACTAAGGATAAGCTATTTGCTTATTTTCTTTTTATTTTAAATTATACATTAATTAAGCTTTCTTTTGCAACTGGTATCATATTTATAGCATTTTGAATTCATAATGATTTTTTGAAATTACTTATAAGAGGTAGAAATTTAACCTACCTTTCTCACCATGTTGGATAAGCTTCTAAAACGGTATCTATTGACTGTGATTTTTTCATCCCTTTTTTCCAAATCACATTATATACTTATTAGTCTTTCATTTACAATTGGAATCATATGAATAGCCTTGGTATTGAATTTTTAAAGATTTTGTGAATTTGACTGTAGTATGCAGAAATTTAGTTCATCTTCCTGGTCATCCTGGATATACTATTAAAACTATATCTATTGGTTGAGGTGTTTTCATTGTTTCTTTCCAATTTATGTTATATACTTACCAATCTTCCATTTGAAATTGGTATTATATGAATACAATCTACATTGATTTTTTAAAGATGTTTTCAATATTGGTTCTAAGATACAGGAGTTCAATTTTCCTTTTCTAACTATGGTCAATATATTTACTAATAAAAGCACTGATATTGTTATAGTTTGCATGTGGTTGATAGATTGTTTCTTCGACTAATTCAATTTTACAAATTGTTGTTCTACTGCTATGCTAAAATCTTCTATAAAATTATGAGAATATGTTTGACTATTAAAGGTATGAATACATGTTTAACAAAAATACATTTTCACTTTACCTATACATTGGTGACTTGTGATAATGGGTTCCTTGACATCAAATATCTTGTTTTGTCCTCTGTTGCTTTACTTGTGAGAAAGGCATGCATGGCTGCTTAATTTAACAATTTGGTATATATTGGGAATGATGTGTGGTTGCTTAATTTAATAATTTAGTGTATGTTGGGAATGATGCATGGCAACATAATTTCACTATTTATTTCATTTAAATAAAATTTTACATTAACAGGCATCATTGTTGAAATGGATAAATCTTGGATATGGTCAACAAGAATGTCCAAAGAATATAAAGACGGAGTGGACGGTTTGTGAATTTTGCTACGCTTAATTCTAAAAATCGTAGATCAGTTAGATGTCCTTGTACTGAGTGTTGCAACCTAGAGTTCCATACTTCTGAACGAATAAAAGGTCATTTATTTCAAAATGGTTTTTTTCCAACATACATAGTTGGGATATACATAGAGAGGTTGATTCAAATGCAGCCTCTACAAGTTGCCCAAAGATTCTGAAAATCACGAATTTAGGTTCCAAGATCACAGCAATGTCGAGGACATAATCCATGATGCATATGAACAATGTGATCAAAATCCTTAAGTGTTTTAGGGATATACTTGAGGATATTGAGAAGCCTTGGTATTTAGATTCAAAGTATTCTAAGTTGTCAGGGTTAATGAAATTGTATAATGTGAAAGCGAAGTATGGGTGGTCTGACTAAGGGTTTAATCCTTTGTTATAAGTTCTTTCTGACATGTTTCTAGAAAACAATAATGTTTCGAAGTCAATGTATAAGGCCAAAAAAATATGAGAGTGATAGGATTAGATTATGAGAAAATACATGCATGCAAGAATGATTGCATTTTGTTCTGTAAAGAGTATACAGATTTAAATAAGTGTTCTTCTTGTGGAGAGTCTAGGTGAAAAAACAAAAAAAAAAGTTAAAACAAGTAGTAACAAGGTGCCTGCAAAGGTATTGTGGTATTTTCTTTCTATTCTTAGGTTCAAACGTATGTTTGAATCGCCCAAACTACCGAGAACTTGACTTGGGCATGTTATTCACCGAACTAGAGATGGCAAACTTCGCCATCTAGTAGATTCACCAGCATGGCATATAGTTGACTTTAAGTGGCCTGATTCACAGTTTAAGTCGCCATCTAGTAGATTCACAGTGGCTTACACATGGTAAAAAGTGTGTATTTTTAGGGCACCGTCGATTTTTGCCACATGACCACTCATTTAGATCACTGAAGAAGGTTTTCAATAATAAGGCAGAATGGGATGAATCTCCAAAAACTTTGTCTGATCAATAAATTTTGAAACGGGTAGATGGTATTAATTATAAAAGTGGTAAGCATAGAGGCAGTAAGTGAAAGCGTGACCTAGACAAAAAGTCACAGTGGCTTACACATGGTAAAAAATGTGTATTTTTAGGGCACCGTCGATTTTTGCCACATAACCACTCATTTAGATCACTGAAGAAGGTTTTTAATTATAAGGCAGAATGGGATGAATCTCCAAAAACTTTGTCTGGTCAATAAATTTTGAAACTGGTAGATCGTATTAATTATAAGAGTGGTAAGCATAGAGGCAGTAAGTGAAAGCGTGATCATTGTGATGATGATATTGACAAATTATTCAAAAGAAAATCAATTATTTTTTTATTTAGAGTATTGGTAACATTTATTAGTTCGCCATATGTTAAATGTGATGCACATTGAGAAAAATGTTTGTGAGAGCATCTATAGCTCATTACTTCATCAACCTGGAAAGATGAAAGATGGAGTCAAGGCTAGAAGTGATCTAATTAAATTACAGATTTAGGGCAAATTAATTCCTAGTGAAAATGATAAAAATTCCATACTTGCAGCACCTTACACCTTAAGTTAAAAAAGAAAAAAATGTTTTGTCAAACTTTGTTTGAAACTAAAGTTTCAAAAGGTTATTCTTCCAACTTTAGTAGTCTTGAACACTTGGATGATTGTCGGCTTCAATATTTTAAATCTCATGATTGCCACACTTTGATGCAACAATTGCTGCCCTTAGCCATTCGTTTAAGAGAAACATAAAATTACTAAAGGGTTATGTTCGTAACCATTGTTACCCTGATTAATGCATTGTCGAATGTTATGTGGCAAATGAAGCACTTGAATTTTGTGCTGAATATTTTTCAAATCATGATTTCATTGGACTGCCACCTAGTTGCATGGTAGATTATACAATTGAAAAGCCCTTAGGAGGCGAAGAGGCTATGGTGGTTGATGCTTCATTGTTGCAACAACCACATCTTTGTGTTTTGGAAAACACCATTGAGTGTGAAACTTATATCAAGTAAGTTTATTATAATCGGTGATTGTTCTTGTTGAAAACTAATTTAACTTATTGAAAATTTAAAACAATTGACATTTTCACAATGATTGTAGGGAGTATAAATTGTACTTACAAATACAATACCCAAAGCAATCAATACTTGGGCATTGAATTTATTAAACCAAAAAAGGATCACCGTAATAAGTTAAAGTTGCCACCTAGAGAGTATCCTAGAATTATAAAGTCAGAGTGGAAGAGTTTGTTGATAGGAAGCTTGGTATTGAATTTCAATTAAGTTATATTATAATAGCGATTAATTATTTTATTGCTCTTACTTTGTGAATGGAAATGATTAACGAATTTTAAATGTTTCTCTTAGGAAAAAAGTCAAAAAGGGAAGCGGTTACATGGAAAGATTAAATACAACCATCGCTTAGGTAGTTCAGGATATGGTGGCCTACTATATCAAAAGGTATCTTATCGGAACCTCTTCTGCTTTGAATATATATGCTTCAGATGTGTAAAAACTTCCTATTGGCTTTGTATATTAAGAAAATTTTAGTTATATTTTTTTATTGTTAACATAAAATAAAAGGCCGAGCTCGAAGTGTCTACTAAAGAGATCGACCGTATTCAATTGTGGTTAATGACTCGAAAGAACAGCAGTTGTGGTTATGAAGATGATGTACAACAAGTGGCAGAGAAGATTGTAGATGTTACTTTTTTGTTACTTAGTTTGCAATGATTTTGTTTAATTTTTTTAATTCAATGCTTTGTAAGTTATTGAGGTTATATTTTATACCAATGTTATTGTAGGAGGATTTAAAGAGTCAGGTAGAGCAAGACTCTTTCACTATCATGGAGTCAATGCCATTCTAACTACAGCTCTTGAAAAGCATCCAAATATTAGTAGAGTCCAAGGTCTAGGGCAATCAATGACCCCAACTATATATTTCCATGTGCCAACTGCATCAAATTAAGATATGGAAAGAATGTTCATAGACAAAAAGGTGTTTGAGGAAATGTATCAAATGATGATGATGGTTAGATATGATGGATGCAAAACTAAATGCTTATAGTTAAACAGAGGTTGGTAGTTGCAGTGCAATCAATACCAAATCGCCCATTAATTGCGATGCTGACTTGAAAGCTCAATCAAAGCTAAAGACAAAGGTTATTATCTTTGTAAATTTTTTCATTTGATATTTAATTTATTTAACTAATTGATATTTAATGTTTACTTATTGAATAGGTTACAGATTTTATGAATGAACCATCTTAAAAATTGACATCATTGAGCAAGGTGAACATGGAGATGATGGTGCCAGCACACGAACTCCTCAAATTCCAATTGAAACTGAGGTAGAACAAGTCAAAAAGACTCTAAAAAGGACTCCAAAGAAGGCTTCAATAAAGACCCTAAGAAAGTCTCCTAGATTGAAAGAGACTATAGCTCGACAAAGCAAAGCAGCAGACCCTTGTGTTATCCAAGTTATAGTTAAGCCTCCTCCTCTAATGAAGGCAAAGGTGATGAAACCAAATGCCAATAGAAAGCTAGTTTTGAGGAAGAACAGTAGATCAGCTACACAGTAGAAGAACACTAGTCAAAGCATTAATATGTTTTCCTTAATAGTTGAAAGTTTTCTTGATGAAGAGTTATTGATCGAAAATGATGAGTCAGTTTTTGGTTATGCATCGAAAACATTGTTGAACAAGGTTGTCTGTGAAGTGATCATTGATTTTAGTTTTCTAAGAAATGAGGTGATTGAGCTATGGGCAAAGTAAGTCATTATTTTTAAATTATTAATGTTTTATTTAATTTTTTTAAGTAAGCCATTATACTAAGAACACTAATAATAATTTTATTGATCTTGAATGTGTTGTCACATAGGCATTTACATGAGAGCGTGGAAAATGATGGAGAATCATTTCTAGTGGGATTTAGCCAAGTTGTGATCAATTCACTCAATCCAATAGAGGAGGCTATAACAACAAAGTCTGGCTATATATTTAAACTGTTGAAAGCATCTCTAATTGGACAGTTGATATTAATCCCATACAACCAGGGTAAAGATTTCTATCTTCATATGTTCAATATATTAACATCCAAAATTCAAAAATTATAGAATATATAGTTATTTCATATATCGATATCACTATTTAATGGTTTTAATCTTGCTATTGTAGCAATCATTGGGTTTTGGTTACAATCGATATGCCGGCCTCCACTGTGTATTATTTGGATTCATTATTTACCCATAAAGTGAACAATTATTTGGAGCGAATAATAGAGCAGTTAAGTTCTCCATACTTAGATTTTAATGTTTTATATGGTTAAATTTTAGTATATTGAGTTTTATATTCACTGTATGCTTTCATATTCAAAGGAGTTAGAATGCATCATGCAACAAAGCAAAAAACAAAGCTGAATTTGAAATGGATGTTAGTCCAAGTAACGATATAAGTGATATGTTCATTTTGACTAAGTTTATAGCTTTTGGTATAATATAATTGTTATTAAAACTAATTTCATAAATTTATAGTTTCCTTAGCAATTGAACGATTTTGAATGTGGGTATTTTCTTATGAAGTACATGAAAGACATTGTGCAAAATTCGAAAATATTGAAGCAAAATGTAAGTTTCTAACCTCTGCTTTGTTAGTTATTTTAATTATGAACAGTTTGTTTATATCATAATTTTCTCTCATTTTTCTATAATTGAAGTTCAAGGGGATAACAGAGTACTTAGATGAGGATATTTTAAAGGTTCGTGATGAATGAGCTGCATATGTGGCTAACTTAATCACTAGTTTAAGAAAATAGGTAAATATCACTTGTTTGTTTGTGTTTTATAATTAAAGATTCATGATTAGTGTGCTGCATATGATGTGCGATGCGCTTGTTCCTTTATTACTTTCAGGAATGTGCCTATGTTGGTTTAATTTTGTTGGAATTAATCATAAGTCTGATTGCCTTTTATTGCTACTGCTACTCAGGCAATTGAAAATAGCAATGCTGCTGCTGCCTTTTCTTTTGTTGCATTTGCCTTCAATGTTTTGCTGCTACTCAGGTTGAGGGATAGAGCAATGTTACTGCTACTACTTCTTATTCTAGTCTATTTGCCTTATTAACTGCTACTAAAGTTGTTGCCAAAACAAGTTGTTGTTTTCTTTGTTTGGAAATTAACAGTGGTTTTTGCTAATATTATGCTATTCAAACTATATTTCATAAATTCGGTTTTTGAACCAATTTGGTGAATTGTATGTTGATTGTTAAATGTAGAATGGAGCTTGATGGCATTTGTTAAGTGAAGATTATTGGGTTTTGAATCCAACATTTCTTCCATAACTATTATTGAAAATTGTTGTTTAATGGCTTTAATTTTAGGCTATTGGTAATTTTAATAATGAAAATTTTATTTTTTAAAAATTTTCAAAAATCTATTGACACCAATTTAGCATCTACAAATATTAATATTTTTTAATCACAACATAAATGATACTAGCGCATCAAAATATGCTTCATACCATAGAATCATTATCTGCGTGACTGTATAGAATCACAATTATTTTAATATTATCGAATCACAAATTGTTTGACACTGTAACATTAAAGCGTAGGTGATGTTTTAACTATAAGCATTTCTTTGACACTAACAGCATCTCCAAAGAACACTTCAAATAAAATTTTATTAATTATTTGAAGAGCCACATCAATATTTAAGACTTTAAAAGACACTTCAATTAAGATTCTTCAAATAAGAAATAATTCTCTCTCTTTAATTTTGTAGAGTTACTTTCTCCGTCTTCAATTTATATTTTATTACTTTTTTATTGAAGAGAGAGGGAGAAGTGCTTTAATTACAATTTATTTTTTCTTTGAAAAAATATTATTTGATTAAAATAACATTAACTTATTTCTATTTGAAGAGTCTTTTAGAGAATAATATATTTTTTCACCCTCCTTTTTGCCACATAGGGAAGCAAATATATATTTGAAAAGTAAAATTAATAGAGTCTTTTGGAAATACTCTAAGGTGTCATGGAATCATTGATACAAAAAATATGTATCAGAAAATTTCTTGCATCGTGATTAGTGATATTAAACTTGGTGTCAGTAAAAACCGTTACTGATAGCGAAATAGTATTAGAGAAGGTCATTTTTCTACTAGTGCCCATATGTAAGTAGGTACTTTATTTTAATAAATATGGAGAAAAAAAGAAAAAATACTAACCTCAAAGAACAATCCAAAAAATAGCAATAAAAAAAAAATCTGCCTTTGCTACTTGATTCTGCTACTGCACAACGTGGACAAAGTATTTCCCCTTGAAAATTTTTAAGTTAATAGATTTATTTTATCTACAAGTAATTTGTTCATTATATATATAGTAACAGAAAAAAAAAAAAAAAAGAATGCAACAAGAACATACACTTATTCATAAGAACTTGCATCAAAATGCTTTAATTAATTAGAGTTATTCTGTTCTCATCTTTGCTGACCATGTCTATTCATTGAAGAATTTATTAACTTATCCTAGAAACACTACTAAAAAACGGCTAAACAAAGACAGAATTTTTATGATAATTATCATTGTGTCATAAAAATATGATGAAAGCACAATTGTTTCATGACCATATTACACTTACTGTCAAATTTTTATGACTTATTCGTGATTTATACATTTATGACATTAATTGATGATAGATATATGTCATTTTTCATTTTTCATTTTTTTAATCATTTATAAGGCATGACAATCACTGGCCATGGGTTTACAGTGTCATTTTGAAATTGTTTCATTTATTTTTTTAATTTTATTGAAATAATGTAATTACAAAAATGCCACTAACAAATTTTATATTATTTTATTGAAAGTTTTATTATTTACAGATTATAAGAGACGGTGCTGTTGGAATGGTTTTGGGTGGATTTTAAGTATAAAAAACTACATATCTTTTGTTACATTTGCGGTCTCCTTGGGCACACCGAGAGGATTTGCCTAACGCTCTATAAAAGTGCAAAACCTGTGGCTAAACCATATGGTCAGTGGATGAAGGCTCCAAATCGGAAAAGCTCTATGAATTCAGGTGATCGGTGGCTGAGATCAACACCGCCAGGGAAAAAAGACCAGAGTTTTGGAAACTACACCAAATCTGTCGAAGCTATGGCAGTTGACTTAGAAGGTGCCGAAAAATCCGGGATTGATGGAAGCAATAATCATGGAATGGCAACTAATGGTGGGATTGTGTTCCATAAGGAAATGCAAATCACTTTGACACCCTGTACTTAATCGTGCAATGTCGGGAAAGATATGGAGGAAGGTGTTATGGTCACGGTAATTGCAAAGGAAACTGAATCTAATTTTGACTTAGGCTTAATAGTAACGAATGCTAAAAGGAGAAGACTAGCATTTGGGCCACATGATCAGTCAAGCCTTGATATTCCAAACATTTCAAATTTGGTGGAAGTGATAGAGGATCCAAAAAACGGATTAGCGGTTGGACCTGTACACTAGGCCACTGACAGCAATGAGTTGTCTAACTTGGAACTGTCGTGGGCTGGGCCACCCACGGACAGTTCAAGTTCTGATGGATTTGGTCAAGAGCAAAAATCCTAGTTTTATTTTCTTAATGGAAACATTGTGTTGTAGAGACAAGCTAGAAGCCATTAAGATTAAAATAGGCTATGAGGGATTATTTATGGTAGATAAAGTGGGCCAAAGTGGTAGGATTGCATTATTTTGGAAGTCTAAATACAAAGTCAATTTACTGAAATATGGGAGAAATTTCATTGATGTTGCAGTTGAGGAACCGAATTTGGGGAAATGGCATGCTACTGGTTTTTATGGCTTCCCTGAATCATGCCGACGTCGAGATTCGTGGAACTTACTTGGATCACTTGCTTCCTTCTCAAAGTTGCTGTAGGTTTGTCTAGGGGATTTTAATGACCTCTTAGAATCGAGTGAGAAAAGAGGAAATTGAGCGCACCAAACCTGAAAGCTTCGTGGTTTCTAAGATGCTGTAGTTGATTTGGAGTTAGTGGATTTGCGCATGGAAGGGTACCAATTCACGTGGGAAAGGTTTCGGCTTTTCCCCAAAGGTAAAGTTGCTTGCCTTGAAGCATACTGTTCCGATCACCTTCCGATTCTTTTAGAGCTAGTTCCTTTGGCTCCTCCTTCCAGATTCAAACAATTTCATTTTGAAAATATGTGGCTTCGTGAACCTGATTGTAAGGAAATTGTTAAGGCTAGCTAGAACGATATAGAGGGCTGTTCAATTCAAGATAAAATCTCTGCTTGTGGTAATGAATTGAGGCGTTGGGGAGACCATCTCACTCATGACTTCAAAGGTCACATTTCTAAGTGCAAGAAGAGAATGAGCTTGTTATGAGGACGACGTGACCAAGCCAGTTTCGAAGAGTTTACAGAGGTTCGGAACCAATATAATGAGTTGCTATATAGCCACGAGGTATTCTGGAAACAAAGGTCCAAGTCACTTTGGTTGAAAGAGGGTGACTTGAACTCTCGATATTTTCATGCTCTGGCCTCGATGAGGAAGCAATAGAACAAAATAAGCAAGCTTCAAGATGACCAGGGGCAGTGGTGTACTCATCCGGACAAAGTTAATGATTTAATTATGGAGTACTTCACACAATTATTTTCTTATGGTAGTAGTGTGTGTGATGAAGTTCTAGATTGTATCAAGATTCGAATTAATGCTGAAAAGAACCATACCCTCCTGAAGCCTTTCACAACTGTAGATGTTTGTGACGCCATCTTTAATATGCATCCTGATAAATCACCAGGTTCCGATGGTATGAATCCCACATTTTATCAAAAATTTTGGCATATTATTGGTAATGATATATCTATAGCTAGCTTGGACTGTATCCTAATTGTGCATTCCCTGCTGCTTTAAATAATACATCCATTGTGTTGATACCTAAAATGGCACAGCCTGAATGGTTGGCCGATGTGAGACCAGTACCATTGTGCAATGTCTTGTACAAAATTATTGCAAAGATGTTGGCTAATCGTATGAAGGTAGTTCTGGGCTCTGTTGTTTCTTAAGCTTAAAGTAGCTTCGTACCTAGTCGAGCAATCACGGATAATATCCTAATTTCGACAGAACTTGTACATTATCTAAAACAGAAGAGACAAGGCAAGGAGGGGGTAGCAGCTCTCAAGATTGATATGTCTAAAGCCTATGATCGGATTAAATGGGGATTTCTTAAAGCAATTATGCTGAGAATGGGTCTTGCCACTGATTGGGTGGACTTAATAATGTTGTTTATTACTACTGTTAATTATAAGGTCATCCGTGAAGGTATAGAAGTGGGACCTATTGTGTCTGGCCGTGGACTTTGACAAAGCGACCCTTTATCATCGTACCTTTTCATCCTTTACGCAGAATGGCTAAGCTCGCTGATCCATCATCATGAATAGGCGGGATTATTACATAGTGCTACAGTGGCTAGGGGAGTACCTTTGATTGCACACCTTTTTTTCATTGATGATTGCTTCCTATTCTTCAAAGCTACTGACAAGGAGGCTTGCTTAGTGAAGAATATTTTGGCTATATATGGGTCTGCTTCGAGCCAGATAGTTAATTACAACAAATACTTAATATCTTTCAGTGCTAATGCCAAGGAAGAAGCTGTCAGACAGGTGTGCGTAATTCTTGGAGTTAAAGCTACAGCGACCATGGTTTCTATCTTAGTTTACCATCTTGTATTGGCAGGTGCAAAGTTGAGATTTTCAGATATATCTGAGACAAGGTATGGAATCGTCTTTAGGGGTAGAACCAAAAGTTACTTTCTAGAGCCGGAAAGGAGATTCTACTAAAGACAGTAGCACAAGCAATGCCTAATTTTTCCATGAATGTTTATCTCTTGCCCCTTGAGTTGTGTAGAGACCTTGAAAAAATGATGAACTCGTTTTGGTGGAGTACTCGAGGTAATGGCAGTGGAGGCATCAACTGGATGAGATGGGATAGATTGTGTAGGCTAAAAGCATATGGGGGAGTTGGCTTCAAACACCTCCACAATTTTAATATAGCAATGCTAGGCAAACTAGGGTGGTGGTTATTATCTAATCCCTAGACTCTTGTAAGTAAACTTTTCAAAGCTCGATAGTTTCTTAAATCTTCCTTTGTTGAGGCTTCATTGGGAAGCAACCTGAGCTACGCTTGGAGATCGCTCATGGCTACTTAAAAAATTATTATCCAGGGCAGCTGGATCCGAGTCGGGGGGGACAGCACACCACTATTGGCAATGCTCCTTGGCTCCCTGGTAAAGAGAATGGACTTGTTATGACAGAATTGACTGAAGACATTGTTGCAAGCCCTATAAGTAGCCTTATGATATTGAACCAACAGCTCTAGGATTATAATGTGATAAGGGACCTTTTAAACAAAAGGGACTCTGAGCTAATCCTTCAGATTCCTTTTAGCTCATAATGTGCAAGTGATGAGTGGTATTGACTTGCTGATCCGAAGGGGATATACTTAATTCGCAGCTGTTAAAAGCTGCTAGACTCTCTCAATGAGCTTCCTGACAGCTGTATTTGGCGCAAAATCTAGAAACTGGCAGTTCCTACAAAGGTCAAGAATTTCATTTGGTGTGCTGCAGTGACTATTGTTCCCACTGCTGATAATCTCATTCAATGACGTGTAAAGATAAAATCCATATGTCCCACATGCAATGCACCAAACGAATCACTTTTGCATATTTTAGTAGAATACCCTTTTGCTAAAACATGTTGGCTGTTATCGCTGGTTGGTTTTATGGGTGGCTACTTGAATTTTGGTGCTTGGTTGGAGAACTTATTTATTCATTGTAGAAGTGCTGACTGTAACCTTGCAGCCATGATCTGTTAGAGTTTATGGATTAGTTGAAATGGCAAGGTTTGGAGGAATAAATACAGTAGGGTATCAACCATCCTTAATATGCCAGGCCAGCAACTATTCCAGTGGCAGCAAGCTGAGAAGAACACATTCATTATTTATGATCCTGCTGCTTTAAATCATGGGTCAATGTACTGGTGAGACCTCGGGAGGGTTGGTTTAAATGTAATGTTGATGCTGCGACTTTTCACTCGAGGGGAAAGGTTAGTTTTGGGGCTGTCATTAGGTGTTTAGAGGGCAGGTTTTTGTAGCAAAATGTGCTCCCTTGCTGGGATGTTTTGAGGCTCGTGAGGCAGAAGCACTGGGTATTAAAGAAGTTCTCAGTTGGATCAAGTGTATTCATGCTCTTTCAATTATTATTGAAATAGATTGTTTGGAGGTATTCAATACTATAAGTGACAATACTGTCTATCCTAATGGTTTTAGTCCTGTAATAGATGATTGTAGAGCATTAGCTCGCTCCCTAGGAGAAGTTACTTTCTCTTTTGTTCGGCGATCTGCGAACACAGCCACCCATACAGTTGTAAGGTGGGGAGTTCTATGACAGGTCCGGTGTGTGGATATATTTCAATTCTCGCAAAAAAAATATAACATCTCAATTCACTAAGTTGAGATGTTAGAACCTATAGATTTACCAAACTTAAGACTCTCACTTACATTTTATCACCATACAGTTTACTCAACCTTAGACTGAATCTACTTCTCTTGAATAATCGCTACCCCTCTTGATCCACGATCCTCTAGGTACTTCGCAAAGTGATCAATAGCAATTCTTCAACGTCTAGTGATCCAAGATCCACATAGACTCTCCACAGAGATAAAAAAAAAAAGATAAGAAAACAAATCAACACAACATTATGTGCCAAATCCGGATTCTCTAGGGAGGAGGCCGAATTTTGCTTCTCTGCTTTATGCTCTGTGTTATGCGTGCCTTCAATTGTGAAATACCTCTCTTTATATAGGCACTAGGGTTTCACCAAAATAACAAGCCTTAAAAAACTTTGATTCTTTCCAAATAAGAGTTTCTTTTCTCTTATAATTCCCATGAATATGAATATGAATAAATCTGATCTTCTTGCCTTACTTGTCTCCTAAGAAATATCTAGAGCATTTAATGACTTCCTGTTTAAACCAACTTCTTACTCTAAATAGATCTCATGCGCCAATTATAGAATCTCATCATTAATTGACCTTCTAAATTAGACATCTACTTAAATTAGGAAACAAATATCACTAATAAATTGAAATCTTACTAAATTAAGAATTAATAAATTAATCCCTATTATAAGATATGCAATAAATAAACTTCCAATTTAACTAGACTTGCCATAAAATGCCAACTCTGAATAATGACCTTAACAATCTCCCCCTTTGGCATTCTTGTGGCAAAAGCAATCCAACACAAGTCTTCCATGAACTTTGCCGCTAAGATATGAACTTGAACAAGCATAAACAACAAGAAGGAACTAACCAAAATAATTGGCAATTAGCATGTTAGTTCATGTAAATAAACCAAGGCAAGAATTAAAATAAAATGCTAATTTTATTGATCAATAAATGGATAGACAACATTAAGTAGAAAATTACGAGCGATAAAAAGATAAACTCCCCTAAGAACTCAAATCCAAAAATTAAAAATTCTTGAACAAAAATAAAATCTCTCTTTAGAATGGAAAATACTACTCCCCCTAACTCATTGCATTGAGCAATTGAAGACTTGAAACAAATTACTCCCCCTCTTTTGCCAAAAGATTGCAAAAGGGAAGAAGTTTGTCATGTAATTTCGTTCAAGATCAACAAAATAATATAAACCAACTCAAACAAGTCAGAAACAAAAAGGAAAATACCAAAAACGAAATCCCATGCCGGATACTTTACGAAACAGACACATAATGCAGTGTAGAGAACTTCAAAATTAAACTGGGAATGAATGAGATAGAATCAGAATGCAATCTATATAGCGTTGGAAATCTTATTGAATCAACGTTTCACAGGATTTTACAAAACTGAATTTGGAGTTATGTAGACAAAGTTATGACCAAAAGATCACAACATGCACAGTTGTGACGGAAAAAGCTTGTCAATGCACTTTAAACAAAATTTTGAGTTTTGCTTAAAAAAATGTGACTCTTAAGACCTAAAAACATATCATCATGTAAGAACATGAGAATGCACATGCATCATGAATTTTTTTTTTTGTTTTAAATGCATTAATAATGAAATTGAACAAAAAAAGTCTGAGAATTTTTCACAACAAACATTAATTCATGTAATCAAGATCCTAATTTCCTCAATTAAGTAAAGATTAGAGAAATTTAAGATTGTGTCTGTGTGTGTGCAAACAACTCAATCTAAATCTTTTTCCAAAAAATTCATCAATTTTCACAGTCAAGGTCTTAAATATAAAATATAGAGTTGGTCAAATTAACCTTATTATCTTGATCACCAATTTTTGACCATTTCAATTGACAAACTTTTTTTTTTTTTATAGCAAAGGCCTTTCTTTAAAACAATCTATGGTCAGGTAGTTCATCCTCTGTCATATTTGTGATACGTAGACTCAGATTACTCAAGGATAGCTTCACTCTTAAGAGTTATAAGTAGCTATTTCTGACCACAATGTCTGCATATATTTGAGGTCTTATGACAAGATAAGAATCAAGGCAAACAATTATAAGTCAAGTTAAATATTCTCAACAAAGATCATGTCAATATCAAAACCTTGAGTCAAAGTAGAGACTGAATTGTCATTCATGTGCTTTTAATGAAAGGGTAAATAACTCTAATCAAAACTTATTTAAGGCTTTCAAATCTTCAAAAACATGAAAAATTGCTTGTCCTCTAAAAGACAGAACACAAAAACAATGATTTAAAACACGGTGTTGCTCTCAACTAAATCTTTAATAAAGTGATGATGAATGTCAATATGCTTAGTCCTAGAGTGTTAAACAGGATTTTTAGAAATATTGATAGCACTCGTGTTGTCACAAAACACACTCAAAGTATCATGAACCATACCATAATCTGTAAACATTTGTTTCATCTACAACCCAAAAAGTAAGTCAATTCTCCCACCATGCTTATCTCAAATTCTCTTTTCATTTGACTCACGAATTCATGCACATGATCAAAAGAAGTAGAACCAAACACTATATCGTCAACATAGATTTGAACAACTCAAATCCCTAGATAAAGTTGCTTAATTAATAATGTTCTATCTACTCCCCCTCGCTTATAGCTATTTTCAAGCAAAATTTTAGTCAACCTTTCATACCATGCTCGAGGAGCCTGCTTTAAACCATATAAAGCCTTTTTCAATTTAAAAATATGGTTTGGGAAATGGGGGTTTTCAAAACCTTTTGGTTGTTCAACATATGCTTCTTCATTTAAGATGCCATTAAAAAAGGCACTCTTAATATTCATTTGAAATAATTTAAAGCCTATTAAACAAGCAACCGCAAAAAGAAAGCAAATAGATTCAAGTCTAGCAACAAGTGCAAAGGTTTCATCAAAGTCAACACCTTCAATTTGCGTGCAGCCTTGTGCAACCAACCTAGAGAAATCATCTACACACACAAATGCATACCTTTTTCCAGCCAAACATTCAACCTGCATTGGTCCCATAAGGTCCATATGAAGTAGTTGTAGCATCTTTGATGTTGCTCTATCTTGAATGGCTTTATGCGACGCCCTTTGTTGTTTGCCAGATTGATCTGAACCACATATCCCTGGTTGTTTCTTCTTGAGCATTGGAACTTCTTTTACAGCATCTATTTTCACAATTCTAGTCAGTAATATGAAGTTCAAGTGACCCAACTTTTGATGCCATAATTATGTGTAGCAAGAGTGGTCTTATGACAAATAATTGA
Organism: Atalantia buxifolia; assembly: GCA_030444775.1. Lineage (NCBI taxonomy): Eukaryota > Viridiplantae > Streptophyta > Magnoliopsida > Sapindales > Rutaceae > Atalantia > Atalantia buxifolia. The sequence goes on from CM059839.1 coordinate 15,210,737, forward strand.
AATGCAAGTTATGCAACCCAAGAGGGGGGTGAATTGAGATTTTAAATTTATACAATACAATTTGCACAACAATTTAATCTATTACCTTAATCAAATTAAAAATAATAAATTCAATCAAGCATAATATTAAAAGAGTAAGTGAAGAGAAAACAAACATAAGGATTTTTACGTGGTTTGGCTATCCTCGCTTACGTCCATGCCTCCAAGCTCACGCGGCTTGAGGATTTCACTATCCAAGCCTCCCAAGGCTTCAAATGTTTACAATTGACTTGCAAGGTGTCAATGGACCTTTACAATCAATAGATTATCTCCCCAATCTCTTCACCCCAAATGTATTTCACACTTGTGCACTCACAATTTGATGAGAAATGAAAGTTACAACAATGAAACGCTTTTTAAGAGTAGATAAACAAATTGTAGCTCAATGATGATTCAATAAATGATGATTTTGTGAAATGGAAGCTCAATATATGTTACATGATCTTATTTATGCTTGCATTAATCTCTAAAGCCCGAAACTAGCCGTTATGGATAAATTCCCGCAACCAAGCGGTTAGCCGCTTGATTTATCCGGCTAGCCGCTTGTAACAGTGATATTAAAGTTAAATTCGAATTTTGCTACAGTAATAGTGTTCACCAAAATTACACTTAGCCCAAAACTTTTTATAATTATACTATAGCCTAAAATACCATAAAACTTTACAAACAGGTCCAATTTTAGAACTTCTAAATAATACTTATCATCCCAAAACTTTTTAAAATTATGATATCACCCCAAATATAATAGTATTTTTCAAAGACGTCCTTTTCAAATTTAGTATAACACCCATATTTTTCAAAGTTCTCAAAACCTTTCACTTTAGTCCAAAATTTGAAAATATGAGATTTTCCTCTGGCGGCTAGCCGCTAGCCTCAGGCAGTCAGCCGCATACTCGGTCCAATTTTGGATTTCAAATGTTTGAATTTCATTTGGGTCCTCAAAGTTCTATAAATTATAATATAGCCCAAAAGATTTCAAATGTTTGCAAAAGGGTCCAACTCTGAAATTCAAAAAAATACTTACTAAATTCAAAGATTGCAAAACTTTTTATTTAAGTCCAAACTACTAAAATCTACAAAATACTCTTATCTTATAAATATAAAACCTTTTAGTTTATGAAAAGTAATTATTGAATTAATCTCTTAAGCTTCTCAAATGCTAAATCATTGTAACACCCCGCACCTATTTTTTTTAGACTTTTCCCAACCCTTTATAAAGAGAAAGGAGAAAGAGTTGGCGCGCGCGAGAGAGAGAGAGAGAAATTGTTGACCCGATTTTTGACCCGGATCCGAACCCGACCCGCGACCATGACCCGGCCATATCTTCCGTTTCCGGCCACCGTTCCGGCCGAGCAAGGTACCGATATGAAGCTTGGAAGCCGGCCATCATTTCCCTGCCGTCCTTGTTGTCGGAAACCGACTGGAACGCCGCCGGTTGAAGCCCGAAAGGCCGCGGCTCCACCCATCATCGTCGCCGACGATCTAGCCGGATTTAGGCTGCGCCACCGCTTGAATCTTGTTCCTCACGTCACCAGCATCATTTTCCGACCAACCTCGCCACCTGAAAGCAGTAGGATTGCCGAGCCGAACGATCACGGAAAGCTCACGGCTTTGGAGCTCGATCCGCCGCGTCGCCGCGCGTTGGAGGTCCGCCGGCACCAGTGGACTCGGCGTGGTCCGAACTACCAGTCTTGAGCTTCCCGTCGCTGCTTAGGTTGAATTCGGTCACCGTTGGACCGTGCGAGGGGCATTTCGGTAATTTCACATTTTGGGGCAATTCAGTAATTTTAGAATTTTATGGGTATTTTTGGTAATTGCTGAAATTGAGGATAAGTTGGTATTTTAAATTGTTGAGGTTAAGTTGGTAGATTATGATTTTATGGGTATTTGGTAATATTAAATTCAAGGGCATTTTGGTAATTTTATACTCGAGGGTAATTTCGTAATTTCGGATATTGTGGTTATTTTTGTGATATGAATTGAGGTAATTTGATAATTGAAGATTTTGAGGATAATTTGGTAAATATTGGTGTTGTATTTTGGTAATTTTGGCATGTAGGGGTATTTTGGTAATTTGAGGCACACGAGAATAGTTGATTACGAATGAATACTTGTTTCGAGCTCTAATGCGTAAAATTAGTTGTATTTATATTTATGGGAAAAATGATTATGTCGTTTACTTTATTAGGAGGACTTGTGAACGAGGATCAAAACGCGGACGTTGTTGATACCGAGTCTGGGCGTTGTCACTGTGAGTGGAATATACAAAACCTATTTTCATAGTGGTTATGATAGTAAAGCATGTTTGCAAAAATGAGAATTTTGAATGTTTGGATTTAGTAATGATTTTACGATACAGTACAACATGTTTTGATAAATGAATAGTTGATGTTTCGATTTAATAATTTTCTAGAAAATGGATTTTGTCTACTTGATGATATTTCTTATTTTTAATGATGAGTTTGATTGATGATTTGGAGATTGATTTTATATATGCATTGATATTATATTAAAATGTTTGGTCAATGATTTTCCGTATCGATTTTAAATGGAATATGATAGTATTTTAAAGATGAGGAAAAGTGGATTTCAATGCGATGTGACTTTATTGTTATTTTAGAATAAATGCATGATATGAGAATTGAGTGAATTTGAGATATGTGGAATAAAAAGGAAATGAGATTTCAGATATGATTATATGTTTATGTACATGAGTATAAGATATTGTTTTTAAAGGCATTGGACAGTACCCATTCCCTCCAGATACAGTAATGTTGAGATATGAACAGTTATGGAAATAAAGGGGGGAAATAAGGGAGGAAATAAAGGGGGGAAATAAGGGAGGAAATATGTAGATACAGATGATATGAGATGAGAGGCCTTTGGGGCCCGTCTGAACACACATAGAGGCTTTGGGCCGTGTGTTTGGGCGCTTTTGCCTTTTGGGGGCTTATGCATGCAATGTGATGATTACAGTGATACAGATATTGAGATACAGATGATGAGATATGAGATGGTACGTCCCGGTCTATCCGTTGTAGCTCCGGGGCATGATGGTTCCCTGATTGCCTGTCCGTTGAGGTCCGGATATGAGATTATTCCCCTGGGTACTTGTTTAGTGATGATTTTCAAATTTGCATATTCCATTTGATATTGTATTATGATTTCCATGATTATTTGGTACGATATTATATATATGCTTTTCATGGCTAGAAATATGATTTAAATGTTAAATGAGTTATTACTGTTTTCGGTATTCAGTTTTGATATTATAAGTGGTATGATTTCATTGATTTTATACGGATTTATGTGATATTGATATTCTCCGTTTGATATTATATGTGGTATGATTTCGTTGATTTTATACGGATTTATGTGATATTGATATTCGAGTATATGGTTTGAATTAAATGAGTTTTATTTAAGTTCTTGAGATATTTTGATCAGATATGATTTCCATGATTATTTGATACGGCATTATATATGTTTTTCATGATAAGCGATCTGATTTAAATGTTAAACGATTTATTATGAGTTTCTCGTACAAGATTTGATGAAATCCTGTCTGGAAACGATATGATTATTTATGTTTAAATAAGAATTATTTCTAAAAACTACTATCCACTCACTGACCTTCACTGAGTTTTATACTCACCCCTGTTCGTTTTTATTATATTTTTTTCCCCCCTCACCAGGAGGTTGCAGGTACATCAGACTGACCCAGCGATTGTAGATATATTTCGAGTCTTGGCCACATGATGGTGTTAGAGATATAGATGATTCTTGTTATGATATTTTGGTTATCTTGTTCTTTTGGGATTGTATAATTTTGTTATATTATCCTTTTGGGATTAAGAATTTGTTGAGGATGTTGATTTCTGGAGTTGTGGGATATTGAATTATTTTGGGAGTGTACTTTACATGTTTGTAGATTGAGATTGTTATGTTTATAAAGGGGACTCTGCCGAATTTTCGGCAGAATCTTTAATATTTAGTTTATTATCGATTTCGTTTAGCCGAGGTTAGGTAGACTCGTCCTGGGGGTGCGGGACGGGTCGCTTCAGTTGGTATCAGAGCATGGTTTTAGATTCTGTAGACTTTATTGTGGTAATTAGCAGGAGATATATCTACAGGGAGTAGTTGAGTGTTCAACGCGTAATGTTGCATAATGGGCACCTGGAAATTCTTTGAACTTTTAGCAGTTAATTGATAGACAAGTTTGGATTATGACTACAGTGTTTCATAATCAGACTCGTGTATATGTTGGTTATGCGAATACTATTGAGCATGTGAGAAGTTTAAGAGCAAGTGGTTTTATTAGTTTTGGAGAGCTCACTAGAGGCTAAGTCGCAATTTGTTAAAATCGAGTGTATTTCTGATGTGATGAAATGTTCAGAGGGAAAAATTGACTTTCCATTGCTACTTTTCTACTCAAGGATAAAAGTTTATCATTGGTGGCAGACAGTAGAACATCAATATCATAGACATGCTGCGATTACTTAGGCCTTATATTCTTATTGATCTTGGATCCACGCATTGTTTTGTTTTCGGTATTTTTGCCATGCATATGGAATGAGAACCTGAACCGCTGGATAATTGTTTAGCTGTTAGTACACCTCTTTGGAGGGTCAATCTTGTCGAGAGTGTGTATCGAGATTGTATGATTTGATAGTGTGAACATGGATTTGGGATGAATTTGATTATCTTAGACATTCGAGAATTCAATATCATTTTGAATATGGACTTTCAGAAAGGAAGTTGCGTTCAATAAGTCAGGAAAAGCTTGAGATGAAATTTTGTGGTGAGCGTATAGTTTTACCCTCATGTGTCATGTCGATTATTGGCATTAGACGGTTACTAAGAAAAGGTTGCTCAAACTTATCTCGCATATATGATAGACACTGAAGTTTGGAAATCATGAATATTTTGGTGATTTATGATTTAAATTCAGATTATTTGAGGTTAAATATGGTATGTGATTATATTGAGGAATTTGAGAATATTGGAGTTGATGATTATAGTTTAATTTTATTTTTATGAGAGTATTTTTATTGATTTTAGGCTGATGATATCGATTTGCGTATGGTACTCGAGGATGTTCTGAGGTTAGTAAACTAGAATTCCAAACGAATTACAATAAGCAATATATATGTTTGATATGCTTGGAAAGTCTATTTTGATATATATACGGATATGGATTTATATGTTCTACCCATGTATTTATGTGATGTGTTGATATGAGGTGTTATGTGATATATGTATTTATGAACATGGACATTCGTAGGTGGGAATATTTCATTGGCATGAGCACGAAAATACATTATGTTTTCTGTAAAACGAGAAAGTGATTTTAGACAAATGGAAATTGAAGAAAGAAATATGGTTTTACAGTTTTGGCTTGAATGCTTGAATTCGTTAATCGCTTAGGGAGAAATCTCGGATGTTATATTATGGTTTATGAGATAAGTGGGCGAGGGAGGTGTTTGCGAGAAGCCCAAAGTTTATGGAAGTGTATGAAAGCCATGAAAGTTAAGTGAGTGTCTTATTAAGCGGTAATTAAATAAAGGTAGCTCAAGCAAGTGATTTGAAAGAAAATACAAAAGTTTGAAAATGTCATGATGAGATTTTGATAATTTATTTTACGATATTTTGGAATACCGTGGCATGCCAAATTATTAGGACTTTTGATTCTATTAATAGGAACGGATTATAATTGAGGTATCGAGTAGCAAATGAAAGTGTGTTATGTTTGGTTTTGATCTTTATAAGGATTTTGCAGATCATAAGTATATCTTGAGGTTTAGATTCTTTCGGGCATGACTAGAAGTGAATTTCGAGAACGAAATTCTTTTTAGGGGAGTTTGTAACACCCCGCACCTATTTTTTTTAGACTTTTCCCAACCCTTTATAAAGAGAAAGGAGAAAGAGTTGGCGCGCGCGAGAGAGAGAGAGAAATTGTTGACCCGATTTTTGACCCGGATCCGAACCCGACCCGCGACCATGACCCGGCCATATCTTCCGTTTCCGGCCACCGTTCCGACCGAGCAAGGTACTGATATGAAGCTTGGAAGCCGGCCATCATTTCCCTGCCGTCCTTGTTGTCGGAAACCGACTGGAACGCCGCCGGTTGAAGCCCGAAAGGCCGCGCTCCACCATCATCATCGTCGCCGACGATCTAGCCGGATTTAGGCGCGCCACCGCTTGAATCTTGTTCCTCACGTCACCAAAGCATCATTTTCCGACCAACCTCGCCACGAAACAGGCCGGATTGCCGTCGAACGAGCCGCCGGAAAGCTCACGGCTTTGGAGCTTCGATCCGCCGCCGTCGCGTAGCGTTGAGGTCACCGCCGGCACCAGTGGACTCGGCGTGGTCCGAACTACCAGTCTTGAGCTTCCGTCATTGCCGGTTGAATTCGGTCACCGTTGGCCGTGAGGGCATTTCGGTAATTTCACATTTTGGGGCAATTCTGTAATTTTAGAATTTTGTGGGTATTTTTGGTAATTGCTGAAATTGAGGATAAGTTGGTATTTTAAATTGTTGAGGTTAAGTTGGTAGATTATGATTTTATGGGTATTTGGTAATATTAAATTCAAGGGCATTTTGGTAATTTTATACTCGAGGGTAATTTCGTAATTTCGGATATTGTGGTTATTTTTGTGATATGAATTGAGGTAATTTGATAATTGAAGATTTTGAGGATAATTTGGTAAATATTGGTGTTGGGGGTATTTTGGTAATTTTGGCATGTAGGGGTATTTTGGTAATTTGAGGCACACGAGAATAGTTGATTACGAATGAATACTTGTTTCGAGCTCTAATGCGTAAAATTAGTTGTATTTATATTTATGGGAAAAATGATTATGTCGTTTACTTTATTAGGAGGACTTGTGAACGAGGATCAAAACGCGGACGTTGTTGATACCGAGTCTGGGCGTTGTCACTGTGAGTGGAATATACAAAACCTATTTTCATAGTGGTTATGATAGTAAAGCATGTTTGCAAAAATGAGAATTTTGAATGTTTGGATTTAGTAATGATTTTACGATACAGTACAACATGTTTTGATAAATGAATAGTTGATGTTTCGATTTAATAATTTTCTAGAAAATGGATTTTGTCTACTTGATGATATTTCTTATTTTTAATGATGAGTTTGATTGATGATTTGGAGATTGATTTTATATATGCATTGATATTATATTAAAATGTTTGGTCAATGATTTTCCGTATCGATTTTAAATGGAATATGATAGTATTTTAAAGATGAGGAAAAGTGGATTTCAATGCGATGTGACTTTATTGTTATTTTAGAATAAATGCATGATATGAGAATTGAGTGAATTTGAGATATGTGGAATAAAAAGGAAATGAGATTTCAGATATGATTATATGTTTATGTACATGAGTATAAGATATTGTTTTTAAAGGCATTGGACAGTACCCATTCCCTCCAGATCTGATAATGTTGAGATATGACGATTATGGAAATAAAGGGGAAATAAGGGAAGGAAATAAAGGGGGGAAATAAGGGAGGAAATATGTTGATACTGATGATATGAGATGAGAGGCCTTTGGGGCCCGTCTGAACACACATAGAGGCTTTGGGCCGTGTGTTTGGCGCTTTTGCCTTTGGGGGCTTATGCATGCAATGTGATGATTACGGTGATCTGAGATATTGAGATACGAGATGATGAGATATGAGATGGTACGTCCGGTCTATCCGTTGTAGCTCAGGGCATGATGGTTCCCGATTGCACTGTCCGTTGAGGTCCGGATATGAGATTATTCCCCTGGGTACTTGTTTAGTGATGATTTTCAAATTTGCATATTCCATTTGATATTGTATTATGATTTCCATGATTATTTGGTACGATATTATATATATGCTTTTCATGGCTAGAAATATGATTTAAATGTTAAATGAGTTATTACTGTTTTCGGTATTCAGTTTTGATATTATAAGTGGTATGATTTCATTGATTTTATACGGATTTATGTGATATTGATATTCTCCGTTTGATATTATATGTGGTATGATTTCGTTGATTTTATACGGATTTATGTGATATTGATATTCGAGTATATGGTTTGAATTAAATGAGTTTTATTTAAGTTCTTGAGATATTTTGATCAGATATGATTTCCATGATTATTTGATACGGCATTATATATGTTTTTCATGATAAGCGATCTGATTTAAATGTTAAACGATTTATTATGAGTTTCTCGTACAAGATTTGATGAAATCCTGTCTGGAAACGATATGATTATTTATGTTTAAATAAGAATTATTTCTAAAAACTACTATCCACTCACTGACCTTCACTGAGTTTTATACTCACCCCTGTTCGTTTTTATTATATTTTTTCCCCCCTCACCAGGAGGTTGCAGGTACATCAGACTGACCCAAATGATTGTAGATATATTTCGAGTCTTGGCCACATGATGGTGTTAGAGATATAGATGATTCTTGTTATGATATTTTGGTTATCTTGTTCTTTTGGGATTGTATAATTTTGTTATATTATCCTTTTGGGATTAAGAATTTGTTGAGGATGTTGATTTCTGGAGTTGTGGGATATTGAATTATTTTGGGAGTGTACTTTACATGTTTGTAGATTGAGATTGTTATGTTTATAAAGGGGACTGCGAATTTTGGCGAGAATCTTTAATATTTAGTTTATTATCGATTTCGTTTAGCCGAGGTTAGGTAGACTCGTCCGGGGGGGTGCGGGGACGGTCGCTTCGATTGGTATCGAGCATGGTTTTAGATTCTCAGTAGACTTTATTGTGGTAATTAGCAGGAGATATATCTACAGGGAGTAGTTGAGTGTTCAACGCGTAATGTTGCATAATGGGCACCTGGAAATTCTTTGAACTTTTAGCAGTTAATTGATAGACAAGTTTGGATTATGACTACAGTGTTTCATAATCAGACTCGTGTATATGTTGGTTATGCGAATACTATTGAGCATGTGAGAAGTTTAAGAGCAAGTGGTTTTATTAGTTTTGGAGAGCTCACTAGAGGCTAAGTCGCAATTTGTTAAAATCGAGTGTATTTCTGATGTGATGAAATGTTCAGAGGGAAAAATTGACTTTCCATTGCTACTTTTCTACTCAAGGATAAAAGTTTATCATTGGTGGCAGACAGTAGAACATCAACATCATAGACATCTTTGCGATTACTTAGGCCTTATATTCTTATTGATCTTGGATCCACGCATTGTTTTGTTTTCGGTATTTTTGCCATGCATATGGAATGAGAACCTGAACCGCTGGATAATTGTTTAGCTGTTAGTACACCTACTGGAGGGTCAATCTTGTCGAGAGTGTGTATCGAGATTGTATGATTTGATAGTGTGAACATGGATTTGGGATGAATTTGATTATCTTAGACATTCGAGAATTCAATATCATTTTGAATATGGACTTTCAGAAAGGAAGTTGCGTTCAATAAGTCAGGAAAAGCTTGAGATGAAATTTTGTGGTGAGCGTATAGTTTTACCCTCATGTGTCATGTCAGTTATTGGCATTAGACGGTTACTAAGAAAAGGTTGCTCAGCTTATCTCGCATATATGATAGACACTGAAGTTTGGAAATCATGAATATTTTGGTGATTTATGATTTAAATTCAGATTATTTGAGGTTAAATATGGTATGTGATTATATTGAGGAATTTGAGAATATTGGAGTTGATGATTATAGTTTAATTTTATTTTTATGAGAGTATTTTTATTGATTTTAGGCTGATGATATCGATTTGCGTATGGTACTCGAGGATGTTCTGAGGTTAGTAAACTAGAATTCCAAACGAATTACAATAAGCAATATATATGTTTGATATGCTTGGAAAGTCTATTTTGATATATATACGGATATGGATTTATATGTTCTACCCATGTATTTATGTGATGTGTTGATATGAGGTGTTATGTGATATGTGTATTTATGAACATGGACATTCGTAGGTGGGAATATTTCATTGGCATGAGCACGAAAATACATTATGTTTTCTGTAAAACGAGAAAGTGATTTTAGACAAATGGAAATTGAAGAAAGAAATATGGTTTTACAGTTTTGGCTTGGATGTTTGAATTCGTTACTGGCTTAGGGGAGAAATCTCCGGATGTTATATTATGGTTTATGAGATAAGTGGGCGAGGGAGGTGTTTGCGAGAAGCCCAAAGTTTATGAAAGTGTATGAAAGTTTTGGAAGTTAAGGGAGTGTCCTACTAAGCGGTAATTGAATGAAGGTAGCTCAAGTAAGTGATTTGGAAGAGAATGAGAAAGTTTGAGAATGTCATGATGAGATTTTGATAATTTATTTTACGATATTTTGGAATACCGTGGCATGCCAAATTATTAGGACTTTTGATTCTATTAATAGGAACGGATTATAATTGAGGTATCAGAGTAGCGCAGCGAAAGTGTGTTATGTTTGGTTTTGATCTTTATAAGGATTTTGCAGATCATAAGTATATCTTGAGGTTTAGATTCTTTCGGGCATGACTAGAAGTGAATTTCGAGGACGAAATTCTTTTTAGGGGGGGAGTTTGTAACACCCCGCACCTATTTTTTTTAGACTTTTCCCAACCCTTTATAAAGAGAAAGGAGAAAGAGTTGGCGCGCGCGAGAGAGAGAGAGAGAGAGAAATTGTTGACCCGATTTTTGACCCGGATCCGAACCCGACCCGCGACCATGACCCGGCCATATCTTCCGTTTCCGGCCACCGTTCCGGCCGAGCAAGGTACCGATATGAAGCTTGGAAGCCGGCCATCATTTCCCTGCCGTCCTTGTTGTCGGAAACCGACTGGAACGCCGCCGGTTGAAGCCCGAAAGGCCGCGGCTCCACCCATCATCGTCGCCGACGATCTAGCCGGATTTAGGCTGCGCCACCGCTTGAATCTTGTTCCTCACGTCACCAGCATCATTTTCCGACCAACCTCGCCACCTGAAACGGCCGGATTGCCGTCGAACGACCGCCGGAAAGCTCACGGCTTTGGAGCTTCGATCCGCCGTCGCCGCGTAGCGTTGGAGGTCACCGCCGGCACCAGTGGACTCAGCGTGGTCCGAACTACCGATCTTGAGCTTCCGTCGCTGCGGTTGAATTCGGTCACCGTTGATTGGCCGAGGGCATTTCGGTAATTTCACATTTTTGGGGCAATTCTGTAATTTTAGAATTTTGTGGGTATTTTTGGTAATTGCTGAAATTGAGGATAAGTTGGTATTTTAAATTGTTGAGGTTAAGTTGGTAGATTATGATTTTATGGGTATTTCGGTAATATTAAATTCAAGGGCATTTTGGTAATTTTATACTCCGAGGGTAATTTCGTAATTTCGGATATTGTGGTTATTTTTGTGATATGAATTGAGGTAATTTGATAATTGAAGATTTTGAGGATAATTTGGTAAATATTGGTGTTGGGGGTATTTTGGTAATTTTGGCATGTAGGGGTATTTTGGTAATTTGAGGCACACGAGAATAGTTGATTACGAATGAATACTTGTTTCGAGCTCTAATGCGTAAAATTAGTTGTATTTATATTTATGGGAAAAATGATTATGTCGTTTACTTTATTAGGAGGACTTGTGAACGAGGATCAAAACGCGGACGTTGTTGATACCGAGTCTGGGCGTTGTCACTGTGAGTGGAATATACAAAACCTATTTTCATAGTGGTTATGATAGTAAAGCATGTTTGCAAAAATGAGAATTTTGAATGTTTGGATTTAGTAATGATTTTACGATACGGTACAACATGTTTTGATAAATGAATAGTTGATGTTTCGATTTAATAATTTTCTAGAAAATGGATTTTGTCTACTTGATGATATTTCTTATTTTTAATGATGAGTTTGATTGATGATTTGGAGATTGATTTTATATATGCATTGATATTATATTAAAATGTTTGGTCAATGATTTTCCGTATCGATTTTAAATGGAATATGATAGTATTTTAAAGATGAGGAAAAGTGGATTTCAATGCGATGTGACTTTATTGTTATTTTAGAATAAATGCATGATATGAGAATTGAGTGAATTTGAGATATGTGGAATAAAAAGGAAATGAGATTTCAGATATGATTATATGTTTATGTACATGAGTATAAGATATTGTTTTTAAAGGCATTGGACAGTACCCATTCCCTCCAGATACTGATAATGTTGAGATATGAACAGTTATGGAAATAAAGGGGGGAAATAAGGGAGGAAATAAAGGGGGGAAATAAGGGAGGAAATATGTAGATACAGATGATATGAGATGAGAGGCCTTTGGGGCCCGTCTGAACACACATAGAGGCTTTGGGCCGTGTGTTTGGGCGCTTTTGCCTTTTGGGGGCTTATGCATGCAATGTGATGATTACAGTGATACAGATATTGAGATACAGATGATGAGATATGAGATGGTACGTCCCGGTCTATCCGTTGTAGCTCCGGGGCATGATGGTTCCCTGATTGCCTGTCCGTTGAGGTCCGGATATGAGATTATTCCCCTGGGTACTTGTTTAGTGATGATTTTCAAATTTGCATATTCCATTTGATATTGTATTATGATTTCCATGATTATTTGGTACGATATTATATATATGCTTTTCATGGCTAGAAATATGATTTAAATGTTAAATGAGTTATTCTTGTTTTTCGGTATTCGGATTTTGATATTATAAGTGGTATGATTTCATTGATTTTATACGGATTTATGTGATATTGATATTCTCCGTTTGATATTATATGTGGTATGATTTCGTTGATTTTATACGGATTTATGTGATATTGATATTCGAGTATATGGTTTGAATTAAATGAGTTTTATTTAAGTTCTTGAGATATTTTGATCAGATATGATTTCCATGATTATTTGATACGGCATTATATATGTTTTTCATGATAAGCGGTCTGATTTAAATGTTAAACGATTTATTATGAGTTTCTCGTACAAGATTTGATGAAATCATGCGGAAACGATATGATTATTTATGTTTAAATAAGAATTATTTCTAAAAACTACTATCCACTCACTGACCTTCACTGAGTTTTATACTCACCCCTGTTCGTTTTTATTATATTTTTCCCCCCTCACCAGGAGGTTGCAGGTACATCAGACTGACCCAGCGATTGTAGATATATTTCGAGTCTTGGCCACATGATGGTGTTAGAGATATAGATGATTCTTGTTATGATATTTTGGTTATCTTGTTCTTTTGGGATTGTATAATTTTGTTATATTATCCTTTTGGGATTAAGAATTTGTTGAGGATGTTGATTTCTGGAGTTGTGGGATATTGAATTATTTTGGGAGTGTACTTTACATGTTTGTAGATTGAGATTGTTATGTTTATAAAGGGGACTCTGCCGAATTTTCGGCAGAATCTTTAATATTTAGTTTATTATCGATTTCGTTTAGCCGAGGTTAGGTAGACTCGTCCTGGGAAAGTGCGGGACGGGTCGCTTCAGTTGGTATCAGAGCATGGTTTTAGATTCTGTAGACTTTATTGTGGTAATTAGCAGGAGATATATCTACAGGGAGTAGTTGAGTGTTCAACGCGTAATGTTGCATAATGGGCACCTGGAAATTCTTTGAACTTTTAGCAGTTAATTGATAGACAAGTTTGGATTATGACTACAGTGTTTCATAATCAGACTCGTGTATATGTTGGTTATGCGAATACTATTGAGCATGTGAGAAGTTTAAGAGCAAGTGGTTTTATTAGTTTTGGAGAGCTCACTAGAGGCTAAGTCGCAATTTGTTAAAATCGAGTGTATTTCTGATGTGATGAAATGTTCAGAGGGAAAAATTGACTTTCCATTGCTACTTTTCTACTCAAGGATAAAAGTTTATCATTGGTGGCAGACAGTAGAACATCAATATCATAGACATGCTGCGATTACTTAGGCCTTATATTCTTATTGATCTTGGATCCACGCATTGTTTTGTTTTCGGTATTTTTGCCATGCATATGGAATGAGAACTGAACATTTGGATAATTGTTTATTTGTTAGTACACCTCTTTGGAGGGTCAATCTTGTCGAGAGTGTGTATCGAGATTGTATGATTTGATAGTGTGAACATGGATTTGGGATGAATTTGATTATCTTAGACATTCGAGAATTCAATATCATTTTGAATATGGACTTTCAGAAAGGAAGTTGCGTTCAATAATAAGGGAAAAGCTTGAGATGAAATTTTGTGGTGAGCGTATAGTTTTACCCTCATGTGTCATGTCGGTTATTGGCATTAGACGGTTACTAAGAAAAGGTTGCTCAAAGCTTATCTCGCATATATGATAGACACTTTGAAGTTTGGAAATCATGAATATTTTGGTGATTTATGATTTAAATTGATTATTTGAGGTTAAATATGGTATGTGATTATATTGAGGAATTTGAGAATATTGGAGTTGATGATTATAGTTTAATTTTATTTTTATGAGAGTATTTTTATTGATTTTAGGCTGATGATATCGATTTGCGTATGGTACTCGAGGATGTTCGAGGTTAGTAAACTAGAATTCCAAACGAATTACAATAAGCAATATATATGTTTGATATGCTTGGAAAGTCTATTTTGATATATATACGGATATGGATTTATATGTTCTACCCATGTATTTATGTGATGTGTTGATATGAGGTGTTATGTGATATATGTATTTATGAACATGGACATTCGTAGGTGGGAATATTTCATTGGCATGAGCACGAAAATACATTATGTTTTTACGTAGAAACGAGAAAGTGATTTTAGACAAATGGAAATTGAAGAAAGAAATATGGTTTTACAGTTTTGGCTTGGATGTTTGAATTAATTCTTGGCTTAGGGAGAAATCTCCGGATGTTATATTATGGTTTATGAGATAAGTGGGCGAGGAGGTGTTTGCGAGAAGCCCAAAGTTTATGAAAGTGTATGAAAGTTTTGGAAGTTAAGGGAGTGTCCTACTAGCGGTAATTGAATGAAGGTAGCTCAAGTAAGTGATTTGGAAGAGAATGAGAAAGTTTGAGAATGTCATGATGAGATTTTGATAATTTATTTTACGATATTTTGGAATACCGTGGCATGCCAAATTATTAGGACTTTTGATTCTATTAATAGGAACGGATTATAATTGAGGTATCAGAGTAGCGCAGCGAAAGTGTGTTATGTTTGGTTTTGATCTTTATAAGGATTTTTCGAGATCATAAGTATATCTTGAGGTTTAGATTCTTTCGGGCATGACTAGAAGTGAATTTCGAGGACGAAATTCTTTTTAGGGGGGGAGTTTGTAACACCCCGCACCTATTTTTTTTAGACTTTTCCCAACCCTTTATAAAGAGAAAGGAGAAAGAGTTGGCGCGCGCGAGAGAGAGAGAAATTGTTGACCCGATTTTTGACCCGGATCCGAACCCGGCCGCGACCATGCCCCGGCCATATCTTCCGTTTCCGGCCACCGTTCCGGCCGAGCAAGGTACCGATATGAAGCTTGGAAGCCGGCCATCATTTCCCTGCCGTCCTTGTTGCGGAAACCGATCGAACGCCGGCCGGGTTGAAGCCCGAAAGGCGCGGCTCCACCCATCATCGCCGCCGACGATCTAGCCGGATTTAGGCTGCGCCACCGCTTGAATCTTGTTCCTCACGTCACCAGCATCATTTTCCGACCAACCTCGCCACCGAAACGCGGTAGGATTTGCCGCTTAACGTCGAGCGACCGCCGGAAAGCTCACGGCTTTGGAGCTTCGATCCGCCGCCGTCGCCGCAGCGTTGGAGGTCACCGCCGGCACCAGTGGACTCGGCGTGGTCCGAACTACCGATCTTGAGCTTCCGTCGCTGCCGGTTGAATTCGGTCACCGTTGACCCGAGGGCATTTCGGTAATTTCACATTTTTGGGGCAATTCTCAGTAATTTTAGAATTTTGTGGGTATTTTTGGTAATTGCTGAAATTGAGGATAAGTTGGTATTTTAAATTGTTGAGGTTAAGTTGGTAGATTATGATTTTATGGGTATTTCGGTAATATTAAATTCAAGGGCATTTTGGTAATTTTATACTCGAGGGTAATTTCGTAATTTCGGATATTGTGGTTATTTTTGTGATATGAATTGAGGTAATTTGATAATTGAAGATTTTGAGGATAATTTGGTAAATATTGGTGTTGGGGTATTTTGGTAATTTTGGCATGTAGGGGTATTTTGGTAATTTGAGGCACACGAGAATAGTTGATTACGAATGAATACTTGTTTCGAGCTCTAATGCGTAAAATTAGTTGTATTTATATTTATGGGAAAAATGATTATGTCGTTTACTTTATTAGGAGGACTTGTGAACGAGGATCAAAACGCGGACGTTGTTGATCGAAGTCCAGGCGTTGTCCTTTGTGAGTGGAATATACAAAACCTATTTTCATAGTGGTTATGATAGTAAAGCATGTTTGCAAAAATGAGAATTTTGAATGTTTGGATTTAGTAATGATTTTACGATACAGTACAACATGTTTTGATAAATGAATAGTTGATGTTTCGATTTAATAATTTTCTAGAAAATGGATTTTGTCTACTTGATGATATTTCTTATTTTTAATGATGAGTTTGATTGATGATTTGGAGATTGATTTTATATATGCATTGATATTATATTAAAATGTTTGGTCAATGATTTTCCGTATCGATTTTAAATGGAATATGATAGTATTTTAAAGATGAGGAAAAGTGGATTTCAATGCGATGTGACTTTATTGTTATTTTAGAATAAATGCATGATATGAGAATTGAGTGAATTTGAGATATGTGGAATAAAAAGGAAATGAGATTTCAGATATGATTATATGTTTATGTACATGAGTATAAGATATTGTTTTTAAAGGCATTGGGACAAGACCCATTCCTCCAGATACAGTAATGTTGAGATATGAAGATTATGGAAATAAAGGGGAAATAAGGGAGGAAATAAAGGGGAAATAAGGAGGAAATATGTAGATACAGATGATATGAGATGAGAGGCCTTTGGGGCCCGTCTGAACACACATAGAGGCTTTGGGCCGTGTGTTTGGGCGCTTTTGCCTTTTGGGGGCTTATGCATGCAATGTGATGATTACGGTGATACTGAGATATTGAGATACGAGATGATGAGATATGAGATGGTACGTCCGGTCTATCCGTTGTAGCTCCGGGCATGATGGTTCCCTGATTGCCTGTCCGTTGAGGTCCGGATATGAGATTATTCCCCTGGGTACTTGTTTAGTGATGATTTTCAAATTTGCATATTCCATTTGATATTGTATTATGATTTCCATGATTATTTGGTACGATATTATATATATGCTTTTCATGGCTAGAAATATGATTTAAATGTTAAATGAGTTATTACTGTTTTCGGTATTCAGTTTTGATATTATAAGTGGTATGATTTCATTGATTTTATACGGATTTATGTGATATTGATATTCTCCGTTTGATATTATATGTGGTATGATTTCGTTGATTTTATACGGATTTATGTGATATTGATATTCGAGTATATGGTTTGAATTAAATGAGTTTTATTTAAGTTCTTGAGATATTTTGATCAGATATGATTTCCATGATTATTTGATACGGCATTATATATGTTTTTCATGATAAGTTTATCTGATTTAAATGTTAAACGATTTATTATGAGTTTCTCGTACAAGATTTGATGAAATCCTGTCTGGAAACGATATGATTATTTATGTTTAAATAAGAATTATTTCTAAAAACTACTATCCACTCACTGACCTTCACTGAGTTTTATACTCACCCCTGTTCGTTTTTATTATATTTTTCCCCCCTCACTTTGGGAGGTTGCAGGTACATCAGACTGACCCAGCGATTGTAGATATATTTCGAGTCTTGGCCACATGATGGTGTTAGAGATATAGATGATTCTTGTTATGATATTTTGGTTATCTTGTTCTTTTGGGATTGTATAATTTTGTTATATTATCCTTTTGGGATTAAGAATTTGTTGAGGATGTTGATTTCTGGAGTTGTGGGATATTGAATTATTTTGGGAGTGTACTTTACATGTTTGTAGATTGAGATTGTTATGTTTATAAAGGGGACTCTGCCGAATTTTCGGCAGAATCTTTAATATTTAGTTTATTATCGATTTCGTTTAGCCGAGGTTAGGTAGACTCGTCCTGGGGGTGCGGGACGGGTCGCTTCAGTTGGTATCAGAGCATGGTTTTAGATTCTGTAGACTTTATTGTGGTAATTAGCAGGAGATATATCTACAGGGAGTAGTTGAGTGTTCAACGCGTAATGTTGCATAATGGGCACCTGGAAATTCTTTGAACTTTTAGCAGTTAATTGATAGACAAGTTTGGATTATGACTACAGTGTTTCATAATCAGACTCGTGTATATGTTGGTTATGCGAATACTATTGAGCATGTGAGAAGTTTAAGAGCAAGTGGTTTTATTAGTTTTGGAGAGCTCACTAGAGGCTAAGTCGCAATTTGTTAAAATCGAGTGTATTTCTGATGTGATGAAATGTTCAGAGGGAAAAATTGACTTTCCATTGCTACTTTTCTACTCAAGGATAAAAGTTTATCATTGGTATGCATAAAGTAGAACATCAATATCATAGACATGCTGCGATTACTTAGGCCTTATATTCTTATTGATCTTGGATCCACGCATTGTTTTGTTTTCGGTATTTTTGCCATGCATATGGAATGAGAACCGAACATTTGGATAATTGTTTATTGTTAGTACACCTACTGGAGGGTCAATCTTGTCGAGAGTGTGTATCGAGATTGTATGATTTGATAGTGTGAACATGGATTTGGGATGAATTTGATTATCTTAGACATTCGAGAATTCAATATCATTTTGAATATGGACTTTGTAAAGGAAGTTGCGTTCAATAAGTCAGGAAAAGCTTGAGATGAAATTTTGTGGTGAGCGTATAGTTTTACCCTCATGTGTCATGTCAGTTATTGGCATTAGACGGTTATTAAGAAAAGGTTGCTCAGCTTATCTCGCATATATATGATAGACACTGAAGTTTGGAAATCATGAATATTTTGGTGATTTATGATTTAAATTCAGATTATTTGAGGTTAAATATGGTATGTGATTATATTGAGGAATTTGAGAATATTGGAGTTGATGATTATAGTTTAATTTTATTTTTATGAGAGTATTTTTATTGATTTTAGGCTGATGATATCGATTTGCGTATGGTACTCGAGGATGTTCTGAGGTTAGTAAACTAGAATTCCAAACGAATTACAATAAGCAATATATATGTTTGATATGCTTGGAAAGTCTATTTTGATATATATACGGATATGGATTTATATGTTCTACCCATGTATTTATGTGATGTGTTGATATGAGGTGTTATGTGATATGTGTATTTATGAACATGGACATTCGTAGGTGGGAATATTTCATTGGCATGAGCACGAAAATACATTATGTTTTTCAGAAACGAGAAAGTGATTTTAGACAAATGGAAATTGAAGAAAGAAATATGGTTTTACAGTTTTGGCTTGGATGTTTGAATTCGTTACTGGCTTAGGGGAGAAATCTCCGGATGTTATATTATGGTTTATGAGATAAGTGGGCGAGGGAGGTGTTTGCGAGAAGCCCAAAGTTTATGAAAGTGTATGAAAGTTTTGGAAGTTAAGGGAGTGTCCTACTAAGCGGTAATTGAATGAAGGTAGCTCAAGTAAGTGATTTGGAAGAGAATGAGAAAGTTTGAGAATGTCATGATGAGATTTTGATAATTTATTTTACGATATTTTGGAATACCGTGGCATGCCAAATTATTAGGACTTTTGATTCTATTAATAGGAACGGATTATAATTGAGGTATCAGAGTAGCGCAGCGAAAGTGTGTTATGTTTGGTTTTGATCTTTATAAGGATTTTGCAGATCATAAGTATATCTTGAGGTTTAGATTCTTTCGGGCATGACTAGAAGTGAATTTCGAGGACGAAATTCTTTTTAGGGGGGGAGTTTGTAACACCCCGCACCTATTTTTTTTAGACTTTTCCCAACCCTTTATAAAGAGAAAGGAGAAAGAGTTGCATGGAGAGAGAGAGAGAGAAATTGTTGACCCGATTTTTGACCCGGATCCGACCCCGACCCGCGACCATGACCCGGCCATATCTTCCGTTTCCGGCCACCGTTCCGCCGAGCAAGGTACCGATATGAAGCTTGGAAGAAGCCATCATTTCCTCGCCGTCCTTGTTGTCGAAACCGATCGAACGCCGCCGGTTGAAGCCCAAGGCCGCGGCTCCACCCATCATCGTCGCCGACGATCTAGCCGGATTTAGGCTGCGCCACCGCTTGAATCTTGTTCCTCACGTCACCAGCATCATTTTCCGACCAACCTCGCCACCTGAAACGGCCGGATTGCCGTCGAACGACCGCCGGAAAGCTCACGGCTTTGGAGCTTCGATCCGCCGCCGTCGCCGCGCGTTGGAGGTCACCGCCGGCACCAGTGGACTCAGCGTGGTCCGAACTACCAGTCTTGAGCTTCCCGTCGCTGCCGGTTGAATTCCGGTCACCGTTGACCGGCGAGGGGCATTTCGGTAATTTCACATTTTTGGGGCAATTCTGTAATTTTAGAATTTTGTGGGTATTTTTGGTAATTGCTGAAATTGAGGATAAGTTGGTATTTTAAATTGTTGAGGTTAAGTTGGTAGATTATGATTTTATGGGTATTTCGGTAATATTAAATTCAAGGGCATTTTGGTAATTTTATACTCGAGGGTAATTTCGTAATTTCGGATATTGTGGTTATTTTTGTGATATGAATTGAGGTAATTTGATAATTGAAGATTTTGAGGATAATTTGGTAAATATTGGTGTTGGGGGTATTTTGGTAATTTTGGCATGTAGGGGTATTTTGGTAATTTGAGGCACACGAGAATAGTTGATTACGAATGAATACTTGTTTCGAGCTCTAATGCGTAAAATTAGTTGTATTTATATTTATGGGAAAAATGATTATGTCGTTTACTTTATTAGGAGGACTTGTGAACGAGGATCAAAACGCGGACGTTGTTGATCGAAGTCCAGGCGTTGTCACTGTGAGTGGAATATACAAAACCTATTTTCATAGTGGTTATGATAGTAAAGCATGTTTGCAAAAATGAGAATTTTGAATGTTTGGATTTAGTAATGATTTTACGATACAGTACAACATGTTTTGATAAATGAATAGTTGATGTTTCGATTTAATAATTTTCTAGAAAATGGATTTTGTCTACTTGATGATATTTCTTATTTTTAATGATGAGTTTGATTGATGATTTGGAGATTGATTTTATATATGCATTGATATTATATTAAAATGTTTGGTCAATGATTTTCCGTATCGATTTTAAATGGAATATGATAGTATTTTAAAGATGAGGAAAAGTGGATTTCAATGCGATGTGACTTTATTGTTATTTTAGAATAAATGCATGATATGAGAATTGAGTGAATTTGAGATATGTGGAATAAAAAGGAAATGAGATTTTAGATATGATTATATGTTTATGTACATGAGTATAAGATATTGTTTTTAAAGGCATTGGGACAAGTACCCATTCCCTCAGGATACTGAGTAATGTTGAGATATGAACTTGATTATGGAAATAAAGGGGGGAAATAAGGGAGGAAATAAAGGGGGGAAATAAGGGAGGAAATATGTAGATACAGATGATATGAGATGAGAGGCCTTTGGGGTCGTCTCGAACACACATAGAGGCTTTGGGCCGTGTGTTTGGGCGCTTTTGCCTTGGGGCTTATGCATGCAATGTGATGATTACAGTGATACAGATATTGAGATACAGATGATGAGATATGAGATGGTACGTCCCGGTCTATCCGTTGTAGCTCCGGGGCATGATGGTTCCCTGATTGCCTGTCCGTTGAGGTCCGGATATGAGATTATTCCCCTGGGTACTTGTTTAGTGATGATTTTCAAATTTGCATATTCCATTTGATATTGTATTATGATTTCCATGATTATTTGGTACGATATTATATATATGCTTTTCATGGCTAGAAATATGATTTAAATGTTAAATGAGTTATTACTGTTTTCGGTATTCAGTTTTGATATTATAAGTGGTATGATTTCATTGATTTTATACGGATTTATGTGATATTGATATTCTCCGTTTGATATTATATGTGGTATGATTTCGTTGATTTTATACGGATTTATGTGATATTGATATTCGAGTATATGGTTTGAATTAAATGAGTTTTATTTAAGTTCTTGAGATATTTTGATCAGATATGATTTCCATGATTATTTGATACGGCATTATATATGTTTTTCATGATAAGCGATCTGATTTAAATGTTAAACGATTTATTATGAGTTTCTCGTACAAGATTTGATGAAATCCTGTCTGGAAACGATATGATTATTTATGTTTAAATAAGAATTATTTCTAAAAACTACTATCCACATTTGACCTTTTGAGTTTTATACTCACCCCTGTTCGTTTTTATTATATTTTTTCCCCCCTCACCAGGAGGTTGCAGGTACATCAGACTGACCCAGCGATTGTAGATATATTTCGAGTCTTGGCCACATGATGGTGTTAGAGATATAGATGATTCTTGTTATGATATTTTGGTTATCTTGTTCTTTTGGGATTGTATAATTTTGTTATATTATCCTTTTGGGATTAAGAATTTGTTGAGGATGTTGATTTCTGGAGTTGTGGGATATTGAATTATTTTGGGAGTGTACTTTACATGTTTGTAGATTGAGATTGTTATGTTTATAAAGGGGACTCTGCCGAATTTTCGGCAGAATCTTTAATATTTAGTTTATTATCGATTTCGTTTAGCCGAGGTTAGGTAGGTTAGGCGGGTGGAATGTATCAATTAAATCATGGCTTTACAAGAATTTGTCGCAATAATTTTTCCGTTGAGCTCTAAACTTTATTCTTGATTTTCGTTGTCGTTGAGTGTCTTGAGCTTATTTCACTTGATTCACTTGCGTAAATATTATCTTTAAAAACTAGTGAAAATGTGAAATACAATATTTATTAAATCACTTAAGACCATGTTTATTATCATCAAAATTACATTATATGTAGCCCCCCCATCATTTTATAACAATGATCAGATGATCAATGTCCCTCCAAAATTCAATTTCCATCAACGTCAAGAATGTGACATTTGTTCTGTCAAAGTTGACAAAACAAGTTTTGATCACAAATTTGACTAATGCTGAGTATATTTGCTTTAAGATCATCTACATGCAAAACATTGTCAAGTTTTGGGAATCCTTCCACATTCAAAGTTCCTTTTCTAAGCACTTGACTTTTCAAACCATCATAAAAGTTACATTTTCTCGATCAAGTTTTTGATAATTGATGAAGGCAATTTTATCCTGTTTTTTAGAACAACCATTATCAAAGTACTAAAAATCAGTAGAGCAAGTTCTCAAGGAAATAAAGGAAACATAAGCTTTATAATCAGACTTCATTATCCAAATAGTTTTAGGTTTATTTTACTTGTCTCAACCTTAGGTTTAGGTGTCATCCTAGGTTTTCTATAATAATAATTAAAGAACATAGCCTTTTTCATACATTTAATGAGTTTGAAGTAATTAAGTCTTATATGTCCTTTCACATGACAAAAATGACAAGTGGGAATAAACATGTTGTTCTTACTTTGACGAACTGGTGAAAAATGTGCAACAGCTTTACCTTTTTGAAGATATGGAAGTTTAACTATAGGTGGAGAAGCTGTTTGTGGAGAAGCTTTCACAAACACACCTTGAGAATTTGAGTCTTTACCATGTTGATATCAAAGACCATGATGATCTGAGCTAGATTTGTCAAGTGACAAGATATGGTCTAACTTATGAGTTCCAGAATTCATCATCTTAAGTGACATTTTGGTATTCTCTAATTCTGTCGTCACTACAAGCAATTGGTTATCTTTGTCAGTAAGTAAAGACTTGTAATGAATTATCTCTCTATCAAGTTTCTCCTTATCATCTAAAAGATTGGATACTTGAGTCATCAAGGTTACATTCTCATTGTAGACTTTTTTACATTTAGCGAATATCATCTTGTAACTTTCATGAAAAGCTTTCTTATCATTTATATCAATGTCACTGACGTCGCTATCTGAATTATTATTATGGTTAATATGTTGCACAGTTGTGTCAAGACAAGAATCAATGTCTTCCTTACAATGAGCTAAGTACGAGGCTTTAGATGTGGATGCACCTCGGATGTTTGATTCCTGTTCATTGCTATTAGTATTTTTTGACACATCATTATGAACAACAAGTCCTCCAACAAGGTCTTCTTAATCAATGCTGTCATTAGAATGATCATCACTCCAGGTGGATTGCTTTGCTTTCTTTTTCATGAGAGTGTTAACACATTGTGCTTGTACGTGCCCTATGCCTCCACATTCTCTGCACTGAATACCCTCAAGTTTGTTAAGATCAAACAAATTAGAATTAGGGTAAGAAGAACCTTTTTGAGTCGCTGGAGCCACTGATGTAGAAGTCTTCCTCGGTTTGTTGAAGTTCTTCTTCTTTAACATCTTCTTAAAATTCTTGCAATGAGTGCAAGAGAATTATCAATGTACACATAAGGATCATTATTCTCACTTGGTTTAGCGACGTGAACCTGTGTTTTAGCCTGCAAAACAATACATTTTTCTTCCTTGAAATTTAAATTCAAGTAGTTAGTCTCATAAACCATCAATTTTCCTAAAAGTGAACCTCTAGTCATGGTAGACATATCAGCATATTCTTCAATGGCTAAAATTTTAGAATGATATTTAGGATGGGTAGATCTTAAGATTTTTCTACAAATTTCTTCTTCAGAAATAGGTTTTCCAAGAGCAAAAAATCATTAACCAAAGCAAGGATTCTAGAATTAAAATCAGATATAGTTTCTTGTTCATGCATTTTTAGGTTTTCAAAATCAGATGTAAGTTTTTGAAGTTTAAAACTTTTTACTGTATTGTCGCCTTCAAAAGTACTCTAGAGTATATCCCAAGCAGCTTTGGATGTCTTGCATGTAAAAATTAGTTGGTGCTAAAACACATCAACTTCATTCACAATGGCATTAAGTCCTTTTGCATTATATCCAGATGCATCAAATTCATCATTAGTCCATTCTCTAACTGGGTTGGGAGATTCTACACCATCTTCATCAATTTTGATAGGTGGAGTATATCATGTGAGTACGCATTACCAAACTCTTTCATCAATAGCTGTCAGATAAATTTCCATCCTTTGCTTCCAATAAGTATAATTCATCCTATCTAATACAGGTGGATGAGCCAAAGAGCCTCCCTCTCTTTGCAAACTCATACCTACAAAATAGATCTAGGTTCTAAGAATCTCACCAAATAATTAGTGTCCCGCTCTGATACAATTGAAAGGAATTTAGATCTATCAAAAATAGATGTAGGCAATTAAAAATAAAAAATTAATTACTTAATTAATTTTTTGGAAAGTTCACTTGTTTCATTCTTATTCTTATTCATTCTTATCGTTTCTTGTTATTGTTTACAGTTACTATTTATGGTTACTGCTCATCCGCATTAAAAATATTAATTTTCCAAAAACACAATAAAATGTAGAAAATAAATGACACGAAGATTTTTACGTGGCTCGGATTAATTAATCCTACATCTACGAGGCCACGCCCATATGAAAAGTAATTCACTAAGTTGAGATGTTACAAACTATGGATTTACCAAACTTAAGACTTTCACTTACAGTTTATCACCATACAGTTTACTTAACCTTAGACTGAATCTGCTTCTCTTGAATAATCGCTACCCCTCTTGATCCATGATCCTCAAGGCACTTCGCAAAGTGATCAATAGCAATTCTTCAATTCTTCAACATCTAGTGATTCAAGATCCACATAAACTCTCCACAGAGATAAAAAGAAGATAAGAAAATAAATCAACATAATATTATGCGCCAAATCTGGATCCTCTAGGGAGGAGGCTAAATTTTGTTTCTCTGCTTTATGCTTTGTGTTATGCGTGCCTTCAATTGTGAAATACTTTTCTTTATATAGGCACTAGGGTTTTACCAAAATAACAAGTCTTAAAAGACTTGAATTCTTTCCAAATAAGAGTTTCTTTCCTCTTATAATTCCCATGATTCTGAATAGGAATAAATCTGATCTTCTTGCCTTACTTGTCTCCTAAGAAATATCTAGAGCATTTAATGACTTCCTGTTTAAACCAACTTTTTGCTCTAAATAGATCTCATACGCCAATTATAGAATTCCATCATTAACTGTCCTTCTAAATTAGACATCTAATTAAATTAGGAAACAAATATTCCTAATAAATTGGAATCTTACTAAATTAGGGAATTAATAAATTAATCCCTATTACAAGATATACAATAAATAAACTTCCAATTTAACTAGACTTGCCATAAAATGCCAACTCTATAAATAATGACCTTAACATATAAGAAATTAATATCAATATAAGAATATCTGTAGAAGAAGGATGATAAAATTAGCATTTTGTTGCATCTACTTATAGTAGGATTAGAGAGCTAGCTAGCGGCCCGTGTACGGTAAGCGTGTAACCGTGTAAGACTCTGTCTAAGAATTTTCTTTGATCGCTGAGATCACGTGTTTTTTTTTAATGTTATTTTATTTTTTCAAAAGATAAAAAGATGGGTAAAATTTAAATTAATTTTTAATTTCAAATATTTTGAGATTTCAAATCTGGGTAGTCAACTAAATAATTAAATATTTGAAAATCACTAAGTCATGCCCCTCGAAGCACCAAGTGGAAAAATTGCTGAGATCAAGTTTATTTTAAAGTAAATTAAATTTTAAAGGAGGGGCAATTTGAACCTGAAATAAAAACTCTCAACACTGAATTATCGAAAGAACCGGTTACCTAAATCTAAAAATTAAAAATTCACTTTTTGAATCTTTTAGTAATATATAACCTTTATCCAACTCGTATTTTTTAATAATTTTGATTTGGGAAAAAGACAATTATACTTTGAAGGTTTGTACATTGACCCTAAAATTTTCAATAAGGGACACCAAACCTCCTTTTGACTCTAATATCCCTTGGATGTATAATACAAAAAAAAATGACTCTAACATCTTACAAAAAATATAAATATAGTATTAAGATAAATGTAATAATATTTGCATTTAAAATATTTTAATATGTTACAATCTATTTGACATATTTTATTATATTAAATAAAATTATAATAATTAGGAGAATAATATTAAAATAAATATATAAAAATTCAAATTTATTTTGAATATTGTATAAAATAATTTTCATGTTATTAATATGTGAGATATTCTCTCAATTGTAAAATCTATTTATTTAAAATTTTATAATAAGTAAAATACATTAGTAAAATAAAAATTCAATAATCTACATTCTTAAGTTATTTAAATATTAACAATATCTTAATATTATATGTCTAAAATTATTTATATTATGTTGAATTTATTAAAAAAATTTAAACTTTAATTTTTTTCAACTAATATATTCAATAGGTATTATGATCAACAAGGTGTCTTATACTTCCTTATTAAAAACTTGAGGGTCTATATAACTATGCATCTTATAAACAGGATAATAGTATTTTTTTTAAGACAGAAAAAGATAATAGTTAATAACTTATTTTATTGATTATTTTTATGGTAATGTGTCTATTGTTCAACTTTTCATAGTGTTAAAATTCAAAATAAAAAAAAAATAAAACTTGAATCAAGTGAGTACTTCTTAAGGCTTAAAAGGCATAAGGTGTTTTCATCATTATCATTATTTCTATTCGAGAAAACCATTTTTATGGACTCCTTTATGCATCAAAATAAGTCATGAATACCCCAACTTATTACTCTTGATTCTTTTTCTTATTTGGTTTTACTCATTATTTTTTTTTAGGCCCAATTTAACAAAGTTAGACTAAAGCTCAAAGACCCTTAATAAAATGGTTAAGAAACACGAGAATTAAGATTTTATGTCAGTTACTGATACAAATTTTTACCATTAAAAGGATTACAAACTTGACAAGAGTTGAAAGATTATTTCAATAAAGTGACTTACATACGTAAGGCATTATTTTTGAACATGCGTTAAGGGAGCCGATCATTTTAGAAATTTCGAAGGTGAAAATATATGGTTGCAAGAAATATTAGGAGAGGAGAGAAATGAAAAGGAAAGAGGGGGAGAGAAAATGAGCAAATGAAAAGGGTGGTCAACTTTATTTCTATTGTTTTGGTTGGACATAGAATTCACCTTTCTCTACTTAATTTTTCCCCCTCTCCTTCTTTCCTCTCCTCTCCCCCCTTTTTTTCCTTCAAACCAAACAAGTAAAAATAAGGGTTGAAATATCCAACTTATTCTCCTCGGTTCTTTTCTTATTTAGGCTCCATTCGGTACACCTTTTTAAATATAACTTATTTAAATAGATTTTTTTTAGTAGAGATTTTACAAATAGAGCTTTTTAATAAAAAAAAATTAGTTGTTTGATTGTTAATGAGAGCTTTTGTTAAAAATTTATAAAATTACTTTAATAAAATTTTTTCTAAAATTATGTTATGAAAAAATAAAATAAGATTATCAAATAAGTAGAGGACATTTTAGACATTTTAGGATTTAAAAAAAGTTTTTCAATCTTTACTCCCAAAAGCCCAAAATTTGAGTTTTTACTAATAGAGGAGAAATAACTTATTTAAACTTCAAAAAGCTCTACTAAATAAACAAATAAACAACAACAAAAATTATGATAAAAATTTATAGAATTAAATAAACACTTATAACTATTAATTAAGTCATACCAAACAGACACTTAGTTTTAATTATTATTTTTTTAGGCTCAATTTAGCGCAATTAGACAAAAGAGAAAGACTTTTAATATATTTTTGGCCCAACAAAACAAGAATCGTAGAACATTTATGTTTTGGTTTAAAAAATAATAATAATAGTAAAGCTGATCTTTTTAGCTTGAAGAAACGAGAACAAGGAAAGAGGAAAAAAAGAGGAAAAAAAAAAACAAGGAACAATCTCCCGAATTTTTGGTTAAATTCATATTCATGATTTTCTCTAGTCATATTAGATAAAACTAGTCAGACTCGCCCTTAGAGTTCGAGACAGGTCGTTTCAAGACACTATTAACATTTTTTTAGACAATCAAGAATAATAACATATAAATGAATGGATTTATTTTAATCAGTGTAAACTAATTTTGTCACTGGTAAAGTGACAACATTTTATTATTCATCAAAATCTTAAGAAGATATGCGTTTGTGTGCGCACAGGGTGTTTTAAGTTAGGGGTAAATTTGTAAAACAAAGTAAGAGGCATTTTAAGAGGATATTGGAGGTATAGCACTGCCCAAGATTTTTTTTTTTTTTTTAATTGAGTAATAATATTTGACCCCTACGATTTATCTCATCAATCCATACTTTTCATTTTACTCAATTAATTTCTAAAATTGTTCTCATTAAAAAATAAAAATAAAAATAAAAATTATTTTATTTTTATTTTATTTTCTCTCTCTCTCATATCCTCTCTCTCTCTTAAGCATCACCAATAGTACTACTACTTATAATCACCACCATCAAGGCAATTATCATCCTCACCATCCCTGCCATCCCCTATCTTTATTACCACACTAATCTATCACCACATGCAACACGATGGTTTCTATTAAAATTTGAGAATAAGTAGTGGGTTTTGTTGTTATTGATGGTACTCTTTTTTTTTTTAACATTTATGTAATAATCTTAGATTTTGATAATTTTAATTTGGGATTTATTTTAAGAGATCATATTTGTTTTAAATTGTTAAAATCGATTCAAGAAGTAAAAGAGATGCGAGAGACGGAGAAGTTAAATCTACTAAGAGCTTGAGAGAGAGAAAAAAGAATACTAATTTTTAATTATTTATGATTTTTTTAAAAAAGGATAATTGTGGAAACTAAAAGTGCTAATTGAAAAGTCGAGTGATAAAATAAATTGTGCCTTATACATATTTGCCACCAGTTCACCTTGGTGTTAATTTGATAAAATTGGGAATTTCTTTTTTCCATACACTTTGAATGATATTCTATACTTTTTTTAATTTAAAAACAATAGAATCAATTTCGTTTACCTCTATATAAATTTACATACTTCAATTTACTCTCAAACTATTAAATGTCTAGGTGACACTATTTATCGTTCAAGAAATTAAGTTAAATAAAAGTCAAATTAATGGAATTCTTTGCCAAATATTTTATCTTCTTAATTTAGGGAAAAAAACCACTCACACTTCTAAGATTTACTTAAGTGGTCATATAAATCCTCTTATTTCACAAATAGTTACACATACCTCTTTTTTTTTTTTGGGGTCCTATTATACCCTTTGATTATAATCAAGATTAATGCAAATATATATAGTAATAAGATAAAAATAATATAAAATCATATAATACAAGTAACATATAACAACAAGTATAATTAATAAATTAGTGTATATATATATATATATAATGAAAATTATTATTAATATTAAGCTATTATCAGTCTATCTTGATTGATTTTATCAATACTAAAATCTATTGCTAATACATACATAATTGAAAAAATATTATAAACAAAATAATATAAATTTTGTAAATTATTTTGATTGTTAAAAATAACTAATTTAAAGTTATTAATCTATCAAAGAGATTTATATTATTAAAAAATATATGACACTTTAATAGTATGAAAAATTAATTTAATATTGAAAATAATTTAAAGTTTTTTATTATATGTATTGATTATAGAAGTTTATTGAAAGTCAATTTTTGATTGTTATAATCAATGAGCATAATAGTAAAAAAAAAATCGCCCGTATGACTATTTATGATGTTAAAAGGAACTATATGACTATTTAAACAAATTTTGGAGTGTGGATGGTATTTTTCCTTAATTTATTAAGAGGTTAGCTGAAATTCATCTTTAAAAATAAAATAAAGTAATTGTAGGTTTTTAGTTCACTGTCCAGATTCCTGATATCTAAAGATACATATACATATACATGTACATATACATGTATATATACATACACACACATACATATACATATATAGGGTGTTCTAGCACGTTATCTTTTTGGTTTTTTTTTTTTTTTTTGGCCTGCTTCAGTTATTTTGAAATAACAAATAGCTGTAGCAAATTTTGTAACCTAACATTCTATTAATTTTTGCTTAGTATATAAAGTACCAATTTTGCCCTTACTTTAAGGAAAAATTATTAATTATCAATAAAAATTAATTATTAATTGAATACTAATCATTGTAATAAATAATTTTCTTTAAATTAAATTTTAATTTAATTTCAATGATTAATTATCATAAAAATTAAAAAAGTTAAAGTCATCAATATAATATAAGTATTTAATATTTGAAATATCTGTGTATGTATGCATGTGTTTGCATATATGTTTGTTAATTAATTTTTATCACTAATTAAAAATTAAAATTAAATTGATATTTAATTAAATGAAAAATTATTGTAATTAATGCATTACAGAAACGTTTGGTCACAGTTTTTTTGGGTGTACATGCAAAGTTTTATTTAATTTTTTGGATACAATAATGGAAATTATTTGGTTTACTTAGAATTTATATATTTTTTTCCTTTTGCAGTAAGGGTAGAATTGATATTTACAGGTCAATTAACTGAAAAATAGTAAAAAAATATTTTATAATTTATTAATAATAAAATATTATAGTGCAATCAATACTTATTACACTTAATTATTGTTATTATTGTTTCATAATAACTTTATAGTAAAATGAAAATAAACCAACTTTTTCTTTTCATTTTTCTATTTTATGGCTTTAACTTTTCCAAGAAAGTAACGGACGTTTGCTTCCTCAAGTTACGTCTTCTTGTCTATTCATACTCTCTGTCTATGCCATTTGTTGGGCCCATCAAATCATACCATTCTACAAGCACTAATTTGCGGGACTCAACATAAGAAAACAAGCTCGTCAATCACTTTTCACATGGTTCCAAATCTCAATCTCACTCTCTTTTACTCTTTTGACGACTGAACAAGCATAAGCTTATGGAGAAACCAAAACCAAAAGCAATGGCCGGAATTAATTGCTGGAGTCAACAACTTGGGTTTGCAATTCTCATCTCCTTTGTTTTATGCTTTGTGCTGCTTTGCTTTGATTATTCAGCTTTAACCAGTACCACCACCACTACTGGTCATAGCGGACACAGCACTCTGTTGGTCAACAACTTTGCTAATGCTAATGCTCATGCCATCATCACAAATTCAAGTGATGATTCAATTTCCCCTTTGCCCCACAACCCACTTGTTATTGTCTTGAATCAAACTGAAATAGATTCTTGTTTGGGTCGCTATATTTATATTCATCAACTTCCAGGGCGGTTCAATCAAGATTTGCTCAAAAATTGCCATTTGCTCACCCCAGGTACTGACAAAAATATGTGCCCTTACTTGGGTAACTTTGGTTTTGGTCCTGGAATAAATGAAGAAAATCATGAAATGGTTTTGTTAAATGAAAGTTGGTTCTTGACCAATCAGTTCTTGTTAGAGGTAATTTTTCATAACAAGATGAAGAATTACAGATGCTTAACAAATGATTCCTCAATTGCTTCAGCCATTTATGTGCCGTTTTACGCTGGTCTTGATATTGGTCGCTATCTTTTTGGTGGAGTTAGCGCATTAGTGAGAGATTCGTCTGGTCTTGATCTTGTGAAGTGGTTATCTGAAAAACCAGAGTGGAAAAAATTGTGGGGTAGAGATCATTTCTTGGTTGCTGGTAGAATTGCTTGGGATTTTAGGAGACAAACAGATAATGAATCTGATTGGGGTAGCAAGTTTAGATTCTTGCCGGAGTCGAAAAACATGTCAATGTTGTCTATAGAGTCAAGTTCTTGGAACAATGACTTTGCAATACCGTATCCAACATGCTTCCATCCTTCAAAAGAGAGTGAAATAATTGGATGGCAGGACAGGATTAGGAAGCGAAAACGGCAGTACTTGTTCTCTTTTGCTGGAGCTCCAAGGCCTGATCTTAAAGGGTCTATTCGCGGCAAGATTATAGACCAATGTCTAGCTTCAGGGAGTTTGTGCAGATTGATAGATTGTAATTATGGTGCTACTAATTGCGATAACCCGGTTAACGTGATGAAGGTTTTTCAAAACTCTGTGTTTTGTTTGCAGCCTCCAGGGGATTCATACACTAGAAAATCAGTTTTTGACACCATTTTGGCTGGCTGCATTCCGGTTTTTTTCCATCCAGGTACTGCTTATGCACAATATTTGTGGCATTTACCCAAGAATTATAGTTCATATTCTTTGTATATACCAGTGAGAGATGTTAAAGATTGGAGAGTTAATGTCAATGAGACATTAGTTGGAATTTCAGAAGATAGGATATTGGCTTTGAGAGAACAAGTTGTAAGGCTGATTCCGAGTGTAATTTATGCTGATCCAACGTCTAAATTGGAGACCTTGGAAGATGCATTTGATTTAGCTGTTAAAGGAATTCTTGAGAGAATTGAACAAGTTAGGAGTTCGATCAGACAGGGAAGGGATCCTGGTGTTGGCTTTGCAGATGGAGATGATTACAAATACACATTTGCTCCATATGGTAAAGAAAGTTGATATTAGAATTTTTGATTCATTACTATTTAATTTAGAATTTAAATTTGTCAATGGATGTTGTTCTCTGGCTCTAGCTCAAGAGAACATAAGGGCATATATTGAATAGGAATTGAGGATATGAATTTCTGAGCTACTTAATTTTTTGAATAGGGGCTTAGTTCTGCTCTTCAGCTCTGTTTTCCAATGACTATTTACATTTCTGTATACAGCAAAAATGTTACACACGCACCCACTCGTGATATTGAACTTCAAGTCGCTTCACATTACTCCGACAACAACTGCATCAATGCCATGTACCTGGGGCGGGCAGTGATTAAATTATTAGCCTAATGAACTCTCTATCCAATAGTAATCTACTTTTTGTCATTATTATATACATATTTCATATTTCCCCTTTTTTTGACCAAAAGGAAAAAGGAAGCCATATGCTGTCATGCGCTATTGACCATCAGCTTTTAATTGGTTATTTTGATTAATAGTGATTTACATTTCTGTGTGAGAGTTTAAATAATGCAATTATAGCAGCTTTGAAAATTTTAGGGAAAAGTGTCTCTAATATTAAGTGCAACAATTTAAAATTTGGTATCAAATTCAAAAGCCACAGGGAAAAAGTTTTTAGAGGCCAAAGTGTAAGAAAAATTAAGTAAACTTGAGGTAAAATTATTTAATAATAATGAGCGAAGGTATTTTAATATATAAGTTCTAATTAATTTGAGTCTTAATTTTATAAGATATGAAATCTATCATCTCTAATAAATGAGTATCACACGTTGAGACTTAAGTGAAAAAATTGGGATTCCGAATATTAGTGTATTATAATTTTATGACAGTAGATAGAGTTTGCCGACACTTGATGGGGGGTATCCACTGTCCATAAATGTTTGGGTCTTGCACGTGATATAACCAGCAACAATGGCATGTGATATCCCATGAATAATAAATGAGCATGATCTTATTACTATGAGAGGCCCACTTGCCAACATAAGTCACCCTTGGTGCCTTGATTGAATGAATGTATCGTCCAATCAACAGATATTGCTGTATTTGGATTCTTTCTTTTTTATCTTTACACATGTTTGTGTTATTATAATTACTATTTAAAAAAAATAATATTTTGATATCAGCTTTGTGAATAAAAAATTTTCAAAAAAGAAAAGAAAAAGAAAGTTTATTGAAATCTACAATCAATATATGATTCTAACGCCATTAGGTCTTTGGTCGAAGTGGTTGGACTGCTTCCCTTCATTCTGAGAGCAGCTGTTTAAATCTCTATAAAAGTATTATGGGGATTAAATATTTATGAATTTTTTTTCTTGTGAAATATAAGTGGAGCAAGGACATTCATCTTTTGGGAGGACTATTTATCTGTGTATATATTTCATAAAATTTAATATAATAATATAAGTCTCAATTATATATATCTAATTGTAAATATTAATGTAATGTCTGCTATAATAGCAGTTGTAAATATTTGTATAATGCAGTAATCTGATGCATAACTAATATTAAAAAAAAAAAAATTTTGATTCTGACACACACAACCCATTACTGTGAGAGCAATAATAATCCGTGCAGCTGCATAGACCCGAACTTGAACCCACTCCCTCTACATTAATCGAATGAGCCATTTATTTTTAATTTTTTTTGTAATTTAACATATCACAAAATCAAATTTGGGAATTTTGGAAATTTACATCGGAATAACGAAAAAGCCGTGCTAGGTCGGAATTGAGCAGTAATGGGAGAATCGGGCCTGGGCTTCAGCAAAAAGAAGATTGGGCTCGACCCGTTAAAATAAAAATACTTTGTTTTTCTTTAACAATAGTCCGACTTAATTATATATTTATAGACCCTTTTTCAGTTAGTTATATTAAATTAATGTACTCTTACAACAATTAATGCAGTTTATAAGAATTAGTGGTATGTTAGCTGGAAATTTCATATGTTTTCATTATTTGTGTGGGTATTTACAAATACATACACACCGTACACACACATATTACATATATATGGTATCACACAAATTTATTTCAGAATAATATTAATATTAATATTTCTTCCATATATATATGTATATAGTTCCCATCAATTGTTAATGTTGTTTCCTTATAAAAATGCTTCTTAAACTTAACTATAATTTTTTCAGTTAATAATTTATATTAATCCACATGCAAACTGTTTAATGCATTTTAAATATTGCTATCTTTACTCCTTTTCTTTTAAACTTTTAAAGAAATAAAAGTCATTTTTGAAAAAAAAGGAAATACTTGTCCATTCCATATCAACAAAAGTAAAAGTACAATAAGTATTCATAATAGACTTAAAATTTCAACCTACAAATAATCAGTTATAATGATAGTCGAGCAAACCAATTAGTGTCACACAAATAAATAGGAAGTGTGCAATACACAAGAGATACCATCAGAGAGCATCTTCACCAGTCATGAACAAATTTTGAATCTTTAATACATCGCGGTTACGGTTGTGGGCTTGTGGCTAGGGGTGGGCGCGGTTCGGTTCGGTTCGGTTTTTTACTAATTTTTTCATAATCGTTCGATTACGATTATTTTAAAATCATAATCGCGATTAATCAAATTACCGAAATAATCAAATACTCGATTAATTAAAATAATTCGATTCGATTCGGTTCGATTATTTCGATTATGGACCTATTGGACCTATTTTGGACTTTTTTTAAAATTAGAAACCTAATTAATAAATCTACCACAAACATAAAAAGTTAAAAAATAAAAAATCAAAATATGTCTCAAAGTAAGTTCAAGAACACATAAAATGTTCAATAACAAAGTGGAGGAAATTCTTTCTAGTTGCATAAACGCCAAGAAATGAAAAAAAGAAAAAAAAGAAAAGAAGAATGGATCCACTAGTACCCAAAATGGAAGGCAAAAAAAAAAAAAAAAGTAAATAATTTCTTCATGGCCGGCTGTGAAATTTATTAGCATGTAATCGGTAAATGTTGCCATCTGTTAAAGAGAAATGCATAAATCTCAATATCTCATTAGCTGTCGAGGAAACAAAACCTTGATGATGCAACTTTCATGGAGGGGACACGGAAACGACACAATAATTTTCTTGACTTGCCGTAAAATTTTGCGACGAGTGGGATCAGCAGCAGCAGCGGAATTAGCGAGCGAAACAAAGCGCAGCATGCGGCCAGTGAGGGCGGAAAAAGCGGCAGAATAATCTTGACTTGCGGTAAAGCGGCGGCAGCGGTTAAAGCAGAAGAAGCGAGCGGCCAGAAGCAGAAAGCGAACGTGGAGAAGGAAGGGAGCTTCTGGCGGGAAGCGGCGGCGGGAAGCGGAGCGGGAGCAAACAGCGAGGCGGCCAATGGAGCAGCGGCAGCCGAGAACGACGAGCGGCACTGAGCGACGGCGGAGCGGAGCTGAGCAGCAGGCGAGCGGGAAGCGGCGGGAGCGGGGCGGCGGCGATTTAGCGGGGCAGCGAAGCAGCAAAGAAGAAATGAGCGGCGGAAAGCGGAAGAAGAAGGCGACAGCGCAAAGAATAAAGAAGCGGCGGCAGCAGCTTGTATAGAATTATGGATTGTTAGCCTTTAGGGATTGCACAGAATTATGGATTGTTATTCGGTGTTTTTTATATCCGGTTCGATTTTTCGGTTTTTTTTTTTAAAAACCGAAAACCGAACCGATTTATTCAATTATTTTTTAACTTTATTTATTCGGTTTTTTTATGTAAAAAAACCACAAAAAAATCGAACCGAACCGTTCGGTTCGGTTCGGTTTTTGATTAATCAACTCTTTTTGCCCACCCCTACTTGTGGCTGCATGTAGGGGTGGACATTTATTTCGGTTTTTAGTGAACCAAACCAAAATGAAGTTATTGAATTCGGTTAAGTTTGGTTCATTAGCTAGAAACTGAATGGTTCAAAAATATAAGAACCAATTGATTTGTATTTGGTTTGGCTCAAAATTAATTTAATTTATGATGATACATGTGGATAAGTTTGATGTCAATAATGCCAAGTCCATAATGACACATTTTCGAGGCCTATGTTTTCCAGAATCACGTAAATAACATATTCGAGCAATGAGAGATTTAAATGAGGAGAATGTCCATTAGGTAATTCCGTTCAAACTCATTCAAATCATTAAAAGATGATGAAGTTAAGTCGCTTAGAGTTTAGATTCATTTGGATATGTTAGATTCATTTTGGAATTGGGTGGATTAAGTGGATTTAGGTGTGCCGTTACCTTTGCGGTCACCCTTATTACCATCAATGTTACATTCGTCATCTTTTGTCACCATCACTATTACCGTTGATGATGAGAGAAAGAAAATCGGTTTGGTTTGGCTTGGTAAGGGAGAGTTCCAATGTGCAAATAAGGGGGTAATTTAGACCAAAAAAATCCATTTTTGGCTAATTATGGGAATAATTTTGTAGTCTCAAATTTGCAAAATCGTAAAATTTTGGAGCTATCTTTACAAATTTTCCAGGAATATCTCTAGTCTCTTTCAATCTATCTTTTATATTTAATTTGGCTCTTTCAACCAATATTGTGATAGATCTTTTGCATAAAATGATTCAATTAGTTATTTGCTAGATTTTAACTTGTAGGTACTAGATCCAGAAAATAAGTACTACATAAAAAAAAATATGATAAAAAACTATGGTCATTATAAATTTAAATCTGGATAGAGTAAACAATCCATAAATATTGAGGAGCACAGGTCAGTTTGAATAGAATTGGCACTCAACCAATCCAACCTGCAAATGGTGTAGGTTGGAGAAAACATAACCCAACCTAACTTATTTAAAACCTGAATTCTCGGTTGGGTTAAGTTGTGTTGGTTGGGCTAGTCCCAAAGGCCCATTTTTAATATTCTCAAAATTAAGGTAGTTAATAAATAAATTAATAGATTAGAACACATAACATAAATAAATTAAGGCAGCTAATATATAAGTTAGGTTTTGCTGGTTGGGTTATTCTTAGAGGCCCATTTTTAATATTCTCAAAATTAAGGCAGTTAATAAATAAATTAATAGATTAGAATAAATAACATAAAATACTAATAAGAAGGTCCTGTTAATTTTATAGTTCAAGTCCAAACATTGTTACATAAAATTCTTAAATAAATCTTAAAATTAAAAGTCTCAAAAATCGAATTAAACATTAATAATTCCTAGCAAAAAAAAGTAGTAGAATAACAAGAAAAACTGCAGTAACAACAGCAAAAATAGCGAAAGCAACGAAAGTAAACATAACAACAAAAACAGAAACAACAATAAGATCAATAGAATACTATGTGTTTGTAGGTTGTTATTTTGACATCCTAACCCAATCTACAAAAAATATAATGGGTTGCATGAGTTGGTGCCCACCTTTAATAAATATATTACAAATGAAGTACTTAAAACCCTTCATCTTGACCGGTCTCCATGGCCATACTGTTCGTTGGTCGTGGTGGTTTACCATCACTAAAACCTCTCTTGAATTCCAGAGACCTTTCTTCTGATTGGCAACCCTTGCACTAGTCAAGAAACAATCTAAAACCTGACACACACCTAACACTTGTCTCATTTATACAACCGCACCAATCTCTATAAATTCGCACTCTTTAATCCTTAACCACCACCTTTTGCCGACCTTTAATTATTCCCTTACGCCACCGACCAACCCCCCGACCACCACTTCTATATTGTTGGTTAGCCATCATATTGATTGCAGGACTGTCGAAAATTCATCCCTAGTTCTCAAAATTGTAATTTGCTAAATCCACTATCATGGACCATGCATGTCACTAAAGTTCTTCCATCGTTTGGCTGCAACCAAACATACTTAGACAAGCTTGCTAATCCAATCAATTCCCATCACCTATGAAATTGATAAATAGCAACCATCACTCAAAATTGATCAATAGCCATCAATCCTTAAAACCGCACCTTTCCAAACCTTCATATGCCTCTGTGTGCTTAATCCTACATCATCTATGATCTCAATTCCTTCAAAATCTTTTTTAGATGTTGTTGCTTGCTTTTCAGCTTCTCAGATCCCTGTTGTGCCAGTTCTACTTTATAGAGGAGGAGGTGTTATTCACTTTTCAATTGAGAAAATTCAGTCCATGGCCAAACATCATAAATTATCACTTGTTGATAAATTCTCATTTAGCCACCTATCTACGAATGTCATTTATAATTTTTGGTGTCTTTTTGGTAAAAGGGAATTCTCAGGTTTCCTTATTAGATAATAGACGTATTATTATTTAGCTTAAAATGCAAGAAGATTATTCAAGAACTTAGATTCAGCAGTCCTGGTATGCAATAGTAAAGCATGCGTTTTTTTTTTTTGGAACATAAGGATCCTTCAGAGAGGGCTAAGACAAAACTAGCAAGGGATAAGCAACCCTATACATACATGCAAGACAATAGGATTAATCAAAGCCGATGGGAAGCTAAAAATATGGAGACCCAAGGGTAGAGAATGAGCATAATTAGCAAGAGCGTCGGCAGCAAAATTAGCCTCACGATAAATATGCTTGATGTCAACATTCCATTCCCGTTTCAACAGCTCCTGGATAGACAAGATAAGCTGATAATAATCATTAGAGGCAGTAGTACTGTTAACAACCACATCAGATACACATAAACTATCCATTTCTACCAAAAGCCACCGAATACCAATCTCCCAGGCCAGTAATAAGTCTTGATAAAGACCCCAAAGCTCAGCAACCGTAATCGAGCAGCAACCTATATTGAGACCAAAGCCTCTAAGCCATTGACCTTATGATCTCTAATAATACCTCCTGCACTAGATAAACCAGATTTTTTGCAAGAGCCATCCGAATTTAATTTGTACCAGGGACACACTGGAGGTGAACAATATATCCATAATTCCTTCTTAATGGCTGTCATGACTACCAGGGATTCATTAGTGCGTTGAATCTCATTAGCCCGCATATTAATGTCATGAATCATGCAATTGCTATCAACATTAACATTATTAAATTAAAATTTATTCCTTCAATACCATAACCTCCAAATAGTGATACCAAAAAATCAGCTCCAATCTACGTTCTTTCTCGTCTGCTCTTTGCTTCGAATCTTAAGAATTAACCAATCCTTAAGTGACATAGAATAAAATTCTGCTTGGGAGCTCTTTGGGATGAAATAATTCCAGATTCTTTTAGCCACGGGGCAGTCTTTAAGCACATGAAAAGTGATTTCCAAGTCCAAGCCACACCGATCACAAATGCCATCAGAATCAAGCACATAAACAGCCGGTCATGCATCATTGTCCAGATAAAAATACAAATAGCATGAGGACCTTTCCATCGCCAAGCTAGAAGCCATCTCGAATCCTTATCCTCATGCTTTGAGCCCGCAAGATTGTGGTAAGCAAACTTAACAGTGGATATATGTTGTGCAAATTTTATTGAACTTGCAAGTGCACGAATCTATTGTAGAATATATTAATGGTGACGAATGTCGATCCCACCAGAAGGTGGATTTTAATTATGTGTAGAGTTAATTTTTTGAAGTGGGTGATTGGATTTGTGGTGAAAATGATTTGGAATATCCTAAAATTTAAATTGGAATGACGGAATTAAATTAAAGTGAAAACTATTATAATTGAAGCATTTGGGTATCTCGATCTGTATCAAAATGCTCCATAGGCTAAATATTCCATATTAATGCCAATTAAATCATGAGGGGGGTTTCTACACCTCATGAACCACACTCTAATCAGTATGGTGCTAAGGACTTATCGTGCCAACTAGTAATAACCTTGTACTAGGGAGTTAGTTAAATCAGAGCGGTATCTAGACAAGAATATTACTATCTGTCGATGAAAGTCAAAACATCCACAAAAATTAGAGGGGAAGAGAAAATAAATTTACCAAATAAAGCCCATGTAATATGTTGAGACTTCACCTTCAATCCAAGCTTGGAAGAAAATTAGCTATTCATAATTGAACTAGGGGTAAAATGAGAATTTATTAAAATATATAGAAAATACAAGATTGATAATGAATTACAGAAAATTGAGCTAAAAAATGAATTCAGGGATATCAAATTAAGGGGGAGGGGGAGCCCCCCTTTTTATAGATACACTGAGTAAATCATGGCCATCGAATTAAAAATAATTTGGACGCTCAGGATTGCACCACGTCATCAGTCAACAGTACGCGGTTTGACCACGCAGTTTGAATAGTGACACGGTTTGAATAGAGACGTGGTTTGGTTGAAAATAATTCCGTGTATATGCATATACCGTACACATGATTTTTGGTCCATTAACTTGCTGTCACGTCACCGATAAACAGTACATAAGAATTTTAGTCCAATAGAATCGTGACAGCTCATCGGTCAATGCCACATCATCGGTCCGTATATGTAAACAGTGTCGTGAACAGTAACATGGACAGTATTGTACATGTGAATAATACCGTATATGTGGACAATGCTATTTTTCCTTTTATGCTCCTCCTAAGGTTTTCGACCATTCTGAGTTCAAAAGTGATGTCTGTTTTGCTGTCTGATCTCTCGTTCATTGTGAAATAATCATGATGCCCCTAAAATACATAAAATACTTAATTAAAACAAAACACACATAATTAAATAACAAGGGACTTAAATATATAAAAGTAGGAATGTTAGTGAGACTTGAAGTGTAA
Organism: Atalantia buxifolia; assembly: GCA_030444775.1. NCBI lineage: Eukaryota > Viridiplantae > Streptophyta > Magnoliopsida > Sapindales > Rutaceae > Atalantia > Atalantia buxifolia. The sequence goes on from CM059839.1 coordinate 15,253,047, forward strand.
AATGACGATTTTCTCCTTTATAAATATACACTTTCTAACACTCAACAATATACTTTTACTGGAAGCCAACCAATAAATCAGATCTTGTCCTCTATCAGGACTTGGCAGTTGAATGGACGCAATTTTGAGAATAATATTATTCGGTAACAAATGACTGAAAATTTCTCACTTCTGTTGATTGTCTAACGATACAAAGTCAGCCACCTTTTTATAAAGAATGTCTTTACCAATCGGGGCAATGGCATAATCAATGAGAGGTCGAGTTTTAACAGCCCAACAGTCCCACCAAAACCTTTCTTTCTCACCATTTCCAATGGACCAACCAGTGCCCATAAGCATTTTGCTCCAAAGTTTGTTGATCAAGCGCCAAAGGTAAGAATAATTTTTGTCAGATAATTCTAGTGGAGTATTCATAAGGTCAAACCCATACTTCGTGCTCGAATACTTTAGCCTAAAGGCTCTCTGTCGAGGAAATAAGACCCCAATATATATTCATAAACATAGCTTGATTCATAAAATCTAGATTTTTAAATCCCAGGCCCCTACTTATTTTAGGCTTACAAACTGTGCTCCAGTTGATTTGACTCAATTTCCTATCTTTAGTAATGCCACTCTATAAAAAACATCGGCAAGCTTAGTCGATTTTGTTCTTGACACTAGATGGAAGGTTTATCGTCTGCATGGCATAAATAGGAGTGCTTGTAGCACTAATTGTGTGAGAGTTATATTACTAGCTAAAAACAGGTGGAAAACATTCCAAGTTGACAGCCTCTTTTCCGCCTTATCCTCAATTTCTTAGTATGTATTCTTGGTTACCAGTGAATGTAGAAAGGGCATACCAAGATATCTACTAAGATTTTTAGTAATGGTAAAACCAAAAGTCTCACTAATACTTCTAGATACACCCGCCGAGACATTAGAAGAGAAATAAAGGGAAGTTTTTGTTTTATTCGCCTTTTCCCCATAGCTACAACAGAATTCATCGAGGACAACATTGATGATTTGAGCTTAATCATATAAAGCTTAAGCAAATAACAATAAGTCTTCAGCAAATAATAATAAGTCATCAGCAAAAAAAAAGGTGGGTGAGAGGAGTCTCCTAGCGTGACAACCGGATTGTCTTCCACTCCTCAGCATTAACAGCACTACAAATACCATGGCTAAAGCGCTTAATACAAAGCATGAAAATGTAAGGAGATATAGGATCACCCTGTCAAATACCTTTTGAAGGTTTAAAGTCATCCATAAGTTCACCATTCCACAAAACATTCATCCGAATAGTGGTAATACATTCCATATAATTCGGGTCAGATTCATCGATATTCCGGTATCAACTAAAGTCTAAAAAATGAAACTCCAGCTTAGCCTATCATAAGCCTTTTCAAGATCAATTTTGATTACCATTTGCCCCACTCTTCCAGTCTTGTTTATTATAGTATAAACAACCTCTTGCGCCACCACAATGTTTTCAATAATGTATCATCTCGGTACAAAGTTAGTTTGGTGCGGGCCGTTAAGATCAAGAAAGATGGCCTTTATGTGGTCACTAATTAGTTTGGTGATAGCTTTATAAGCAACTGTACATACACTGATGGGTCGATGCATCTTCAAGCTTGTGGGGTTTTCAACTTTTGGGACAAGTGCAAGTAAGGTACGATTGATATCATCTGGTAAACAGTTGCTATTGAAAACTTCCTTTACCAATCGGCAAATAGAATCACCAACAATATGCCACTGGCTTTGATAGAAAATAGCTGGATATCCATCAACACCTGGAACTTTAAGAGGCTTCATACTAAAGTTGGTTTGCCTGATTTATCATCATTGACTAGTGACATTAAAAGCTGCGTAATGGATTCATCAATACTTCAAAAATAGCGCCTGTGGGGATAAGAAATGAAACAAGAGTCATTATTAGTGTAAAGTGAAGAAAAAAAATAAATAGCATGCTACTTAATCGTTGCGGACTCATAAAGCCAAGAACCCTCTTCATCTATGATAGTTGTGATGCAACTTCTTCATCTCCTCGATAGGGTTTTCTGGTGAAAATTTTTTGTATTTCGGTCCCCAACAGAGCCCAATCTTTTCAAGATTTTTGATGTCAAAACCACTCCTCCTGAGCAAGAACTTCCTCCAGCTCTTTTTTCAATTTCTTTTCTAATTGAACAAGACTTTAAGTATGGTTGACCTCAAGGGTTCGTTGAATTCCTCCAAGCCTGGCTAACAACCTCCTTTTCCATTGAAAAAAATCTCTAAAAGTTACCTTATTGTAATATTTTGGGAGTCAAATCACGAATCATGTCAACAAAGGCACTATTAGACTTCCAATTTAAGGCAGCAAAATCCCCAAACTTTTCATTTGTGAGCCAAGCTGATAAAAAACAAAATGGCTTGTTAGCTTTTGAAGAAAAATCAATTTCCCCAAATTTAACAAGTACAGGCCAATGATCTGAATCCACTTTCGATAAATGCAGCATCATATTTTCAGGGTACTCAGTTAACCATTCACCATTACACACAACTCGATCCAGCCTTTTGTAGAGGCTACCAAATGACGAGGTGAACCGAGGACCTTGGAATTCTGGATCACAAAGATTATAAGAGTGAAACCAATTTCTGAATAGAGGGTAAACTCCACGTTTACTGTTAACACCATCCTTCTTTTTAGAAGCATAAAGGACTGTGTTAAAATCACCCCCACCAGCTAAGGTCCCTAAATCTTATTAGCTATTCCTCCCAAATGGTGCCAGAGTTGTTTACAGATAACAGGAATAGGGATTGCGTAAACAGCTATGATCCAAGAAATTAAAGAGCTATTTTCGGACACTTGAAAGTGTATATATTGCTTATGATTACATACTATATTCAAAAATACATTATTCCAAAATATCCAAATCCCACCAGAAAATCCTTCTGCTTCCACCCTATGGGAATGTTCAAAACCACTATTCTTAATGAATGCATCAGCCTTAGCTCCACTAATTCGGGGTTCCAACAAAACAACCATTTTAGGATTGAAGGCCTTGACTAAGGTTCCGAAAGATCGATGGAACCCTTTCGAAGCCGCTCCTTGGACATTCCAAAACATAATGGAGAAAGTTATAAAGGTAATGAAAGGCAATGTTTTAAATTTAGACAGGGATAATAGCCTTACACAAGTGGCCTTAAAGCATCTATCGCCACTCTCATGTCTTGCTCACTTACTAAAGAGGTGTCATCTGTAGAAGTTTCTGACCCCTCCTCATCATTGATGCCCCGGTAATCACTATCATCATTATCTTCATCTATATCCTCATTCATTGCCACCATACCGGTGTCAGGAGGCTCTCCTAAAGGATCATATGGTTGGTTATGATAGTTAGAAACCGAACTGCCATGTTTAATATTTGTGAACATGGTGTGGTTTGGATCACGGGGAGAAGCTTTGTTGGTATTGAACGAGATTGCATAGTGTTATTGTGGGTCTAAGCTTATGGGAACACTGTATGGAATCAAAGAGGCTGCAGTTCATGGTTGTTAGGTTTGTTACGTAAAATGTGTAGGGTTTACATGGGAATGGTCTATGTCGTTTCGGTAAGAATATTTATGTTATGGGCTTTCATGGGATCTTGGCTTTTTTTTTTCTTTAGGCTCGTGATGTTTGTTTAACAGCTGGTTTAGAGGCACGAGTGTTTTTCCTTCTAGTTAAATTCTTGCTACCATTTAAATAATGAGAATCTGTAGTTGCTGGCATTCGACTACTCAACATGGTCATTGAGGATTCATTTGCCTCAACTTGGTTTTCCTTTCTTTCATCATCATTTAAAAGAACCCCGAATCGAGATCCTTTATTCAAATTGCCATTTTGATTATTAACATAATCTTGAAGTTTCTCCTTTCATTTCGTATACTGATTCATTCCTTTTCGGGCAACCACTATCCATGGGCCATAGCGAGGGTTACCTGGGGCAGCTTCCTTTGCAGATGAAGCTGATGGTATCTTGCTGCTTGAGATTTCACTTGAGTTCTGTAGATCAACATTAGCCTTTGGGATTCCCAATATTTGACTTTTTTGGGTAGGACGAAGTCATGTGACCATACCTTCCACAACCAAAACAAATAGACAGGAGGGATTTATATTCTACTTTCTGAATCTTTCCATGCAGCAGAAACTATGAAATTAAGGGTCTGTCAAGATTAACCTCAACAGTAATCCGAGCAAATTTTCCCCGAGTGGCTAGTTCCGTATTATAATCAATTTTGAGAACTTTTCCTACTACATTTCCGAACAAACGAATAATTTTCTTATGATAGTAATGTAATGGCATGCTGGGGAGACAGATGCAAGCCTTGATCCTGTCAATTTCTCCTTAAAGCAATCAAACTATGGGGTTCATTACTGGATAGTCAAATAGTGACCCAAGATAACCTATGGCCCTTGAGTAAGAACAAACTCAGCAGCATTTCCCGATCAAAACTGAACAAGGTAGTATCCGTTATCTAAATCAATTACTGAGAAGCCTCTTATATTTGGCCACACAGCCTCTAACCTTGATACAAGTGTTTTACAACATATCATACGACCAATTAGTTTCACTACCACTATCTCCTGCCACGGCTTGATCAGTTGTTCATGCCTTTTTTGAGAGAAAGATATCGAGAGGATTATGTTGTCTCTCTCAATGACTACATTATCATTCTCAATTTTAATATAATCATCCCTACCCACGAACTCATCTCTTCTAGCAACGTCATCCCCTACTCCATATTGCGTTTCCAAAAGTTTATAACAAAATGTAAAAGCAGACTAATTATCTCCATCCTCTCCTTGCTGTCGAAACTTTGTTTTCTTTGTGGAACGATCATCCTCCAATAAAGGGGGGCTGGACTTGTTGAGAGAGTTTTTGAAAGACATTCTTTTAACTATCTTTTTTTTTAACCTAAGCAACATTATGCTTATTTAGGCATGCGTATTTTTAAATGCACAACTAATTTTTAATATTATAAAGAATCCCCAATTGTGCCGGTTTTGATATCTTTTTCATATCTAACTAGTAGTTTTATTAATTTAAAAATGACTCTCTTCTTAATTGCTTCAGCTGTTAGTTAGTTATGGCTTGTACATCATGTTATGGCCTCTATTAATAGGCCATCTGTTGCTAGGATTTTGGTTGAATATGATGTTTCAGGTCCTTTATTATCGCATCTTTAGGAAGGAAAAGATGATTCTGACTTTTAACAAGATGTTATTTTAAGTGGGCATCCTCTTATTATACTTTTTGCAAACGCCTTGGCCACTCTTCTAATGCTTGTTATGTGAGCAATCTTGGGTCGCATATGGCCAAAAGCCTATCAGTGAACCTTTAGTAGAGTGCTTAAGGATAATTATAAAAGCCTGCGTCTGATGGTGCTATTCAGCATAAGGTGACTCTCATTCCTTACTATATTTTTATTGCAGACAATTGACCTTAAGAGACCTAAAGTGCGAGCCCTTTAGTTTAGAGACAATATTTTTTATCTGCTTTACAACCTAAACCTATAGAAGAGATTCGACCATTGGGGCTTATGTTTATTGCTGAGGTTTCTCTATATATTAGTGCTTTTATTTATGTCGCTTAGGATATAAGAACTGACTTGATTGCCCAAACTAGAGTTACTGTTACTGTTAATAGTTATTTTGTTTTAGTTGACTTGGATGCCTGTACAGTGCTAATAAAGGATATTGCCTATTTATAGCTAGTACATAATTCGCATTGTATTGATATTTATGATTTAGATTTTAAGGGATTTGACTGCTAGTTGGGTTTACATAAATTAATACATATGAAGCTTCTAGGGATGAGTTTAGAGAGGATGCATAGTTTTTATCTGATTCTGAGATGATTTGAACCCCTAGCCCTTTTAATGTAGTGATTGATTTTATGGATGTCTAAAAGGTTGCTAGTTCATCTTAGGATTTTGCTTTGGGTACAAGCCGAAATTACTATCCAACTTGTCAGTGGATTGTGACCTATTGTTCCATTGCCAATGATTAATATGATTATATGGAATATTAGGGGCATAAGTAAGGCCATTACTATTAATAGATTATGAAAATTAATTCATATGCATATCTCATCCTTGATTTGTATTTCAAAGCTTTGTCTTGAGGTTGATAGGCATCACTAGAGATGTTCAATGCATCATCTAGAGAACTAACTGAAGCGAGGGCGAATCTATCTAATCTCGACCACTCGAATCGATACTAAACTAATTATTAAATAGAAAATTGGCAGAATTTCCTTTGTAAACATAACAATCCCCAATCTACAAATATATGTATACACTCCCAAAATAATTCAATATCCAACAAACTGAAATCAACATCCTCAATTTATTCTTAATCCCAAAAGAATAATATAACAATAATTATATAATCCCAATTGAACAAGATAACCAAAATATCATAACAAAATTCATCTATATCTCTAGCACCATCGTGTGGCCAAACTCAACATATATCTACAATCATTTGGATCGGTCGATGTACTGCAACCTCCGGTGAGGGGAAAAATATAATAAAAACGAAGCGGGGGTGAGTTTAAAACTCGATGAAGGTCAGTGAGTGGATAGTAGTTTTTAGAAATAATTCTTATTTAAACATAAATAATCATATCGTTTCCAAACAGGATTTCATCAAACCATGTACGAGAAACCCGTAATAAATCATTAAACATTTAAATCAAATCACTTATCATGAAAAGCATATATAATACCGTATCATGTAATCATCGGAATCATATCATCAAAATATCATAAAAACTTAAATAAAACTCATTTAATTCAAACCATATACTCGAATATCAATATCACATAAATCTGTATAAAATCAATGAAATCATACCACTTATAATATCAAAACGGAGAATATCAATATCACATAAATCCGTATAAAATCAATGAAATCATACCACTTATAATAAATGCCATGAAAAGCATATATATACTATCGTACCAAATAATCATGGAAATCATATCACAATATCGTATGGAATATACAAATCTGAACATCATCACTAAACAAGTACCCAGGGGAATAATCTCATATCCGGACCTCAACGGACGGGCAATCAGGGAACCATCATGCCCCGGAGCTACAACGGATAGAACGGGACGTACCATCTCATATCTCATCATCTGTATCTCAATATCTGTATCACTGTAATCATCACATTGCATGCATAAGCCCCCAAAAGGCAAAAGCGCCCAAACACACGGCCCAAAGCCTCTATGTGTGTTCAGACGGGCCCCAAAGGCCTCTCATCTCATATCATCAGTATCAACATATTTCCTCCCTTATTTCCCCCTTTATTTCCCCCTTTATTTCCATAACTATTCATATCTCAACATTTGTATCTGGAGGGATGGGGTCTGTCCAATGTCTTTAAAAATAATTTCTTTACTCATGTACATAAACATATAAGCATATTCGAAATCTCATTTTCGATTATTCAATATATCTCAAATCCGCTTATTCAACATATCTCAAATCCGCTCAATTCTAATATCAAGCATTTATTCAAAAATAATAATAAAATCACATCACATCGAAATCCACTTTTCTCGTCTTTAAAATACTATCATATTTCATTCAAAATCGATACAGAAAACCATTGACCAAAGATTTTAATATAACATCAATGCGTGTATAAAATCCATTTCAAGGAAATCATTAAATAAAAGTATCAAATACTTATATAAAATCTATTTCCAAATCATTAATCAAACTCATCCTTAAAAATAAGAAATATCATCCAGTAGACACAATCCATTTTCTAGAAAATTATTAAATCGAAACATCAACTTTTCATTTATCAAAACATGTTGCATCTTGATCGTAAAATCATTACTAAATCCGAACATTCAAAATTCTCATTTCGAGAAAATCATGAAATCCGAATATTCAAAATACTTATTTCACAAACATGCTTTACTATCATAACCACTATGAAAATAGGTTTTGTATATTCCACTCACAGTGACAACGCCCAGACTCGGTATCAACAACGTCTGCGGTTTGATCTCGCTCATGATCCTCCTAATAAAGTAAACGACATAATCATTTCCCCGTAAATATAAATACGACTAATTCTACGCATTAGAGCTCGAAACAAATATTCATTCATAATCAACTATTCTCGTGTGCCTCAAATTACCAAAATACCCCTACATGCCAAAATTGCCAAAATGCCCCCCACACCAATATTTACCAAATTATCCTCAACATCTTCAATTATCAAATGCTCAATTCATATCACAAAAATAACCACAATATCAGAAATTACGAAATTACCCTCGGAGTGTAAAATTACCAAATTACCCTTGGATTCAATATTACCGGAATACCCATAAAATCATAATCTACCAACTTAACCTCAACAATTTACATTACCAACTTATCCTCAATTTCAGCAATTACCAAAAATACCCACATAATCTGAAATTACAAAATTGCCCCAAAAATGTGAAATTACCGAAATGCCCCTCGCCGGTCAACGGTCACCGGAATTCAACCGGCAGCGACGGGAAGCTCAAGACTGGTAGTTCGGACCACGCTGAGTCCACTGGTGCCGGCGGTGACCTCCAACGCGCGGCGACGGCGGCGGATCGAAGCTCCAAAGGCCGTGAGCTTCCGGTGGTCGTTCGACGGCAATCCGGCCGTTTCAGGTGGCGAGGTTGGTCGAAAAATGATGCTGGTGACATGAGGAACAAGATCCAAGCGGTGGCGCAGCTGAAATCCAGCGAGATTGACGGCGACAAAAACGGGTGGAGCCGCGGTCTTTCGAGCTTCAACCGGCGGCGTTCCAGTCGGTTTCCGGCAACAAGGATGGCAGGGATATGATGGCTGGCTTCCAAGCTTCATTTCGGTACCTTGCTCGGCCGGAACGGTGGCCGGAAACGGAAGATATGGCCGGGTCATGGTCGCGGGTCGGGTTCGGATCCGGGTCAAAACCGGGTCAACAATTCTCTCCCTCCCTCTCCCGCGCGCTAACTCTCTCTCCTTTCTCTTTATAAAGGGTTGGGAAAAAGTCCAAGAAAAAAATAGGTCCGGGGTGTTACACTAACATCAAGAAATTGGCAGAAGTATTGAGTAGTTCAATGGCAGCTGATGATAGTTTCAAAGTCACTTTTATGTTGTTTACTCTATGTACTGTTCTATGTCCCCCAGCTGGAGTACACAGAAGTTTTGGTTTCTTGTTTTCTCTAAAAGATGTGAACTGCATGCAGAAGAGGAATTGGGCTACATTTTGTTTTCATAGATTTATTCAAGGCATTACTAGGTACGAGGAAGAGAATTTGGCATACATAAGAGGATGTCTTCTGTATTTGGAGGTAATATTGCATCTATGAATGACGTAGTGTCAATACTTTTAGTCACTAAAACTAAAGTTTATTCAGTTAATAAAATGTCTATCACAGCATAAATAACCTGTAAGTTTAAGACACTGTATTTAGTATAATATTCTCACTGTCATTCGTAAGATAAGAATCAATTATATTCATGTATAAGTGCTTGAATATGTGGTTAAATGAAAGTTTTTGTTTGGTACATACCTCGATATATGGATTGGAGAAAAGATAAACGGAGATCTTTATTTTCCAGTTAACTTGTTTTATTAAGTATGCAACATTATCAGTTGTGACAGTATGACAAATAAGTGATTGATTGGAACGAATGCCTTGAGTAATAATGTGTTTTTCTTTGTTTCAAATGCTTGACTTTAATTCTATATTGTATGGAAAAGTACAAAAAGACAGGTCGATGTGTCCTCTGGCCCTGTGGAACATTGATGAGATAAAGCGGTTGATGAAATGGATAGAGTACAAAGGTGCTTACGGTAACGACGAGGTAATTTTATAAAAGTCTGAGAAAGTGAACTTTAAATTTAGGATGCTCCACTATGAAAGCAAATCATACTGACATGACGAAAATACATGTGTAGTGAATACCACTGGTCATATTGTAATATGGTGCAAGTTATTACATGTAACTGCTAGATAGATGTAAGTTTGGTTGTGGACGTTGCTTTTAACTTTGTACTTACAATACTTTTTTTTTTGGCAGATACGGGTTTGTGCTGCACACAAATAGGGGCCAACTTAAGATAGGATAGATGCAGTAGGCATGCGAAAGATGATATCAGTGATGTAGAAAGTGGAGATATGGCAATAGTCCCGGGAATGATGAAGGTGAAGTGGGTTAGTAAATTAGAAAAGCCAATATCGATATCAAGTGGGGCATCAGGATCTGTTAAGAAACTAAAGACTTGGAGTTCATTCAGCAGTGTCCCTAGCAATAACACCTTCGGGAAGGGCTGGAGTGAAGTTTGTCGAAGGAGAGGGAGGATGCAATGATTGTCAGAGCAAGGAATTGTACGACAGTGCATTATGTGGCTGTCTGTTCATCAATAATAAAGCTGGCGAAAAAGAAGTTTGCGGTGATTTGCAGGAAATAGAATCAGTTAATTCTCCAGATTGTGACATTAACACCCGGGCATCCCCACCATGTGCTGACAACTTGCATACTAATATACAGATTGAGGTTGTCATTAGTAATAAAAGTAAATTTAAATTTTGATTGCTTGTTTTAGTAGTTGTATGTTGCCTAGATGGAATATTTGTTTGATCATTTTTGCAATTATTTTGAGGCACAATTACTAATCTTTGTCGTTGTTATGCAAAAGTCTTCTGAACCAACTAAAAGCTTCGCAGCTGTAGTCCATCGAAAGTCACCAGATATTCCGATACGCGCAGACAAAACGCGTTATCGGGTTGGACCGTATCTTATGCGAATACCTTTTAGTTCCGATGAGGAGAAGTTAATTAACTTCTTCATGGATGAAAATCTAAATAAAGGGTAACATATTTGTTATGTTGTTGAACTAATATTGTCATGCATATGAAAAGTTATTTGCTCGTATTCGAGGTTCGAATACGAGCAACTTTTATGTAGCTTGATCAGTTGAGGTAGATAATTAAACTTTCTGTTGTTAGGGTGTCTGTATGCCAGAGATATGGTTTTTAAAACAAACTTCAATTGCATTAGCAGAAATGATATTATGTCTCTGTCTCCTAGAACTACAATCAATGTGAAGGTACAATTATTACTTCTGTTAATATTATACAACTGTCGAGAACACTAGATTTATATTGATTCTTCTAGCAATTTAATTAGTGTTAAATTATATCGTTTAATTATTCTATGTTCAATTTGTCTTGGTATGTGGTCTCCGATAGGACCTAAACGTTTTATTTTCAGATTGTTTCTATCGTTTCGAAATTACTGTCCGCACAAGCATCTGTACGTCTTGGACACAATAATTTTAACCTTTTTCTGCCTTCGTATAATGCTGTAAGGAGTTTCTGTTGTACGACGGTCTTATTAATTATTGTAACAATAACTTAACACATTATATCGTGCATTCACGTTCATCGATATGTATTAGTTTGTGTTTGTACGTTAGTTCAATAGTTAAAAAATTGTGTTTTAGCTTACATATTCAAGTTACTGTGGATATTTTGTTCTCAACATCTACATTTTACTATTATGTGCTTTGCTACGATAATTTTTACGTGCCTTGTGATAAGCTCACACGTGCCATCTAAAATTTTATAGTTGTAGGATAATGTCGGTGGGGACTCCATAGACTTGACTTTCACCTTTAAATACTTTATTGGTGGTGATTTATACTTGAAGAATATTGGTTCCTGTAAGAAAGTAAGCATAACATATAATCTATTTTGGCTTTTATAATATGGTTATGCAATTGTTTGACATCACGTGTTAATTTAATTCACCCTCATTGTCCAATCATTTCAAGATTTTTGTCCCGGTGAATCATGGTTTTGCATGCTGGTACCTGTTGGTTGTATTAATTTCTGATAAATTGCGGGTTGAGATATGAGATCTGCTCCCCAGTGCAATGCAGTAAAAAATGTTTTGTTGTCGAATGTAAACGTGTGGCGAGTTAAATGTATTGCATTCTTAACTGTGGGATAATCATGCTTTTTGCCCAAAAAAATAAATCAATGGCTTAGTAAGTGTACTGGTGGTTTTAATTTGAAATGTCGGGTAATATGCCTATTAATTATTGTATTGTAGCTAAGATCCATTGAGACGGCGTTGCAGCATTGTGGTCTAAATACTGTATCCGGAAGGTTAAACTTGAGGGATTCACCGATTGAGTTTTGTACCAGACAGCCGAGTATACAGAATGAATATAATTGTGCACTATACGTTACTTGATCTTTTAACTGTGCTAAAAGATTACTTTAGCCCTCTAACTATTATTATTGCAAATTATTATTTAGATAAAGTTTGATTCTGATAGTGAGCGCGCACGTATCGTCATAGAGCTTATCATGTTCAGTTTCAACTCTTTGAAAGATAATGTTCAATTATTCCAGTCTGTGATTACTACCGCTGCCTATTACTTAATTTTCATTATTCCTGTCTTGTTTTCATGGCAGGCCCAAAGACAAAATGTTCCCTCTTTTTTTGGTCCTTCCTTGCACTTTCCACATTTCCTTAAATATTTGTCAGTTTTCTCTACATGTAATTCCTTTGTTTTAACGTAATACTGACTAATTGTTGTTATGCAGGCCTCTGATAATATCATTAGTCGAATGAAGGACTTCCACATCAATATTTTTCCCACAACCCATCTTTGTTTTAGTATAATGATGTATTATATATGTATTGCCTTCTATTGGGATGGTGATATTGTACTTTTTTGCTTTGGGAAGATTGTGACTGCTAGATTACGAACTGTGACCCTTATATAACCAACATTTCATATCCACCACAACAATAGAAGTCTCTTTTCTCAGTGGTGTTAAATTACCTACGTGCAATTTAGAATGAGTAGATTGCATGCGTTCATTGATATTTTACATTTGTATGTTTGTTTGCTTGCCTCGGGTAATCATTATGAATGTACTTTTGGCCTCTGGCCTGTTGAGAAGTTAGAAACATCTAAAGTGAAGATTTACAATCCCGATTCTCTTATTACTACCACGGCTTATTAGATTGTTCCTAATTACGCATTGTCTATTTCCCTATATTAGAATTCTTACAATGGTCGTTATGTTTTCAGCGTTGATTTCCATATTCCTTCTCTGAAAAAATTTGTCTTCTTTTCTTTAATGACGACCACGCTTTAGTCTGGAGATTATCATTTGCAATCGGATGTACATCGTCTCACCTATCTATTTCTATAGTTGGAACTCAACAGGGTCCCATTGATTCAGATAAGTTTTTTTTCCATTTCTATTTCTATCTAAGTAATCATTCACGCTCATCAGGAACACTTGAGCCATCACTTCGTGCATTCTTGCTGTGCAACAGTGTGTCAAATGTCCAAGCAGAAGAATAGAGAGATATCCAAGAATACATGCAAATTATGCTCCCATGACAATGACACAGCGTATCACAAGGAACGTGATGAAAATCTTAACATAGCCCTAACTGAATTTTGGGAGAAAATCATAATCGTCCCACAACCGGAGCTGATATTCTAATTTTACATAATCAGGTCTCTAACCAATTCTCCATTTTTTGAATATACATGTTTGAGATTTAAAAATATATATATATACATTTATAAAGACAGAGCCAGGGAATTTTAACATTCACCATTGTTTCTATCCAAATTTCACCATCCTCCAAAATCACAAAATAAACACCAAATACATCAAACATGCTTATTCCACTTTTACATCACAAATCACAATAACTTTGGGCTTTCAATGCCCATTTACAGTAGATTCTCAATAACCACTACCAAACTTGCAATACACTATCAGGAACCAGTAGTCTATCAGGAATCGTCACTACTGATTCACATTCTACCTTTCTTCTTAATCTTACCTTAACATTACAAAACGAAATGCAAACAAGTTTTACCAATCCCAACTTAATAAATACTTCATACAATAATAAGAATTTAGACTACATAGCTGTACAACCTCCATATTTGTTTCGATCTATGCTTCCTCATCAATAATCTTGGCTTGCGATGTACAAGAAAGTGGCACAGGTAATAAATAAACACAAATGAAAATCACGGACAAGTAGTTACAACTAATGTTGAATAAATGAAAACATTTAAATTTCAATAACCACACCCTAATGGCATGTCCATAAGGAGCACATATGCATTATTCGACTTTCACTACACACCAGCGCCTCTAACCTGCGTTAATGAAGCTCGATATCTTTGTTGCAGAACTTATTGGACTTAATGAATTAAATTTGACAAATAGTATTTCAAAAGCACAACCACTAATCAGTATATAATTCATTAACTACTTTACAGCAATTGACCGATGTTCTGAACCACCATCATCCACATGTATAAAACTTTAAACAAATGAATGCTCTCTTTTTACAAACTTTAAACAATTGAATACCCTATTTCTTCTGTTTCTTTCCCAATTATACAGGCATAATATAGACAATTCCAACATTTGAGTTTTCTAACTTTTCCATATAAAAACTTCCAAACCAATCCTCTAACCAGCCCAGCATACAAATTTATGCAACTTTTTTCAACAACAATATTTTACATATGTATTATGCATGCAAGACAATCCATGAAAACACAAACTACCCAAAAAAGGGAATGCCTCACTCAAAAAGTTGTTACAATTCCAAACATCAATATTGTGCCTTTTTTTCCATTTGCACTTCAGTGATTCTGAATCCAAATCACTCCTGTCTTGGTGGTTTTGATAAATGTCCATTGCATGCCAAATAGAAGAAAAATACACAATCAGCAACTCCTAATGAACGAGCAAGTAAAGCAAATAATAAACTCAAGAGTGGGCAGATTACTCACAAAAATATTATACCATCTTTTAGATATATGCTTCAATAATCAAACTAACAACTTGTGTATAGCTAATTCCACATGTGTAATTGAAACGACCCGTCCCGCACCCCCAGGACGAGTCTATCTAACCTCGGCTATACGAAAACGATAATAAGCTAATTATTATAGATTCTGCCGAAAATTCGGCAAAGTCTCCTTTATAAAAGTAACAATCCCCAATCTACAAATATGTAAAGTATACACTCCCAAAAATAATTCAATATACAACAAACTCCAGTAATCAACATCCTCAATAAATTCTTAATCCCAAAAGGATAATATAACAAAATTATACAATCTAAAAAGAACAAGATAACCAAAATATCATAACAAGAATCATCTATATCTCTAACACCATCATGTGGCCAAGACTCGAAATATATCTACAATCGCTGGGTCGGTCTAATGTACCTGCAACCTCCTGGTGAAGGGGAAAAATATAATAAAAACGGGGGTGAGTATAAAACTCAGTGAAGGTCAGTGAGTGGATAGTAGTTTTTATAAAAATTAAATTCTTACTTAAACATAAATAATCATATTATTTCCAAACACGATTTCATCAAGCCATAAGCGAGAAAACAGAAATAAATCATTTAACATTTAAATCATACTTCTAACCATGAAAAGCATATATATATACTATCGTATCAAATAATCATGGAAATCATATCACAATATCGTATAGAATATACAAATCTGAAAATCATCACTAAACAAGTACCCAGGGGAATAATCTCATATCCGGACCTCAACGGACGGGCAATCAGGGAACCATCATGCCCCGGAGCTACAACGGATAGACAGGGAAATATCATCTCATATCTCATCATATCTGTGCATGCATAACTGGTCCCCAAAGGACAAAGCGCCCAAGTACACGGCCCAAACCCTCTGTGTGTACTCAGACGGGCCCCAAAGGCCTATATCACATCTGTATCATTATATCTCATCTGTATTACCATATCTGATCTGTATCATCATATTTCAATATCTGTATCAATGTATCTCATATCTGTATTTCTGTAATCATCGGTATCTCAATGTCTCAGTATCACTTGTAATCATATCTATATTTCGTAATCATCGGTATCTCAATATCTATATCACCGTAATCATATCGTATTTCGTAATCATCACACTGCATGCATAAAAAAGGCAAAAGCGCCCAAACACACGGCCCAAAGCCTCTATGTGTGTTCAGACGGGCCCCAAAGGCCTCTCATCTCATATCATAACTCATATCTCATCTCGTAACATCAGATCTGGAGGGATGAGTACTGTCTAATGCTTTTAAAACAATATCTTATACTCATGTACATAAACATATAATCATACTGAAATCTCATTTCCTTTGTATTCAACATATCTCAAATCCGCTCAATTCTAATATCAAGCATTTATTCAAAAATAATAATAAAATCACATCACATCGAAATCCACTTTTCACGTCTTTAAAATATTATCATAATCCATTTAAAATCGATACAGAAAATCATTGACCAAACATTTAAATATAACATCAATGCATATATAAAATTCATTTCAAGAAAATCATTAAATCCGAATATTCAAAATACTTATTTCGCAAACATGCTTTACTATCATAACCACTATGAAAATAGGTTTTGTATATTCCACTCACAAGATAACGATGCCCAGGACTCGGTATCAACAACGTTCATTTGGTTGATTCTCGTTCGCAGTCCTCCTAATCAAATAAACGACATAATCATTTATCCGCCGTAAATATAAATACGACAAATTTACTCAATAAATCTAGAAACAATTTCTATCCGCATAAACTATTTCGGAATGTGTAAAATTACTAAAATACCCTTACAAGCCAAAATTACCAAAATACCCCCAATGTCGACTCTCACTAAATTATCCACAATATCCTAAATTACCAAGCTGCCCTCAATTCGGATTACAAAAATAACCATAATATCAGAAATTATGAATTTACCCGGGAGGGTAAAATTACCAAAATGCCCTTGGATTCCATATTACCGAAATACCCATAAAATCATAATCTACCAACTTAACCTCAACAATTTACATTACCAACTTATCCTCAATTCCATCAATTACCAAAAATACCCACATAATCCCGAAATCAAATTGCCCCAAAAATGTGTGAAATTACCGAAATGCCCTCGCCGGCCAACGGTGACCGAATTCAACCGCGAATGACGGGAAGCTCAAGACTGGTAGTTCGGACCACGCTGAGTCCACTGGGTGCCGGCGGTCATCTCCCAGCGCGCGCGCGCGGTGGCGGATCGAAGCTCCAAAGGCCGTGAGCTTAGGTGGTTGTTCGACGGCAATCCGGCCGTTTCGTGTGGCGAGGTTAGTCGGAAAAGGTTGTTGGAGACGTGAGAAACAAGAACCAGCGGTGGCTCGGCTCAAATCCGGCGATATCGGCGGCGATGATAGGTGGAGCCGCGGTCTTTTCATGCTTGGCCGTGGCGTTCGTCGGTTTAAAACAAGCTGGGCGGTAGGGAAATGATGGTCGGGTCTTCAAGCTTTAAAACGGTACCAAGCTTGGCGGTGAGGTGACCGGAATCGGGAGTTACGGTCGGGTCGTGCTTGCGGGTCGGGTCGGTTTTCGGGTCGGGTTTCCTGTGCTTTTGGACAGTTTTCACGCGTGTGTGAGTTTTGTTTCCAGGTTTTCATCAACTTCCCTTTTATACTTTCCCCTTTACTAGCTTAAAACACCCCCACTCACAGGTGTTACAATCCTCCCCACTTATAAAAATTTCGTCCTCGAAATTTACGCATCTGATGAAAACAGGTAGGGGTATTGAGCTCGCATTACATCCTCGTGTTCCCAAGTTGCCTCTTCTCTGGTGTGATTCCTCCATAACACTTTCACTAATGGAATGGTTTTAGAACGCAAAACCTGGTGCTTCTTTTTTTCCAAGATTCCACCGCTCCTCTTCATTAGTCAAATCTTCCTTCACTGAATTGGTTTCTTCGATAATACATGACCTGGGTCGCATCGCATGTACTTAGAAGCATTGAGACATGAAACACATCGTGGATTCTAGATAACTCAGGTGGTAGAGCCAATCGATAAGCTAACGGACCTATGCGCTCGATGATCTCATATGGCCCAATGTAACGTGGGCTTAGCTTCCCACGTTTCCCAAATCAAAGCACCCTTTCGGGAGATATCCGTATTTAAAACTCTATCTCCCACTTCGAATTCAAGTTCCCGCCTACGCTTGTCTGCATAACTCTTCTGTCTATCTTGGGCCACCTTTAATCTATCCCGGATCAATTGTATCTTCTCATTAGTATCCTGAACTAGTTCTGGGCCGATTAGCCTCTGCTCACCAACCTCATCCCAACATACTGGAGTCCTGCATTTTCTACCATACAAAGCCTCACATGGAGCCATCTCGATACTAGCTTGATAACTGTTGTTGTAAGCAAACTCCATCAAAGGCAAATGATTATCCCAATTACCTTTAAACTCCATAACACAAGCTCGCAACATATCCTCTAGGGTTTGAATAGTACGCTCTGACTGTCCATCAGTTTGTGGATGAAAAGTCAGATCAAGTTCAACTTAGTGCCTAAAGCATTTGCAAGTCAGTCCAAAACTTAAGTAAAATGTGGGAATCTCTGTCGGAGACTATGGACACGGGTACTCCATGAAGTCAAACTATCTCAGCCACATAAATACTCCCTAACTTATCCATCGAATAGGTGGTTTTGAACGGTAAGAAGTGAGCAGATTTTGTAAGTCGATCAACAACCACCCAAACGCTATCATGGCCTTTCTGAGTACGTGGAAGTCCCGCTACAAAATCCATGGTGATGTCCTCACATTTCCACTCAGGAATGGGAAGCGGCTGAGAACACCCTGCAGGCCTCTGGTGTTCAGCCTTAATCTGCTGACAGACTAAACATCGTGAAACAAATTCTGCAATCTCTCTCTTCATGCCTTGCCACCAGTAATGATCCCTCAGGGTACGATACATCTTTGTACTACCCGGGTGCATCGCATATGCTGAACAGTGAGCTTCCTCCATAATCTCTTCTTTCAGATCTTTAATATCAAGTACACAAAGTCTATTACCCATGACTAAGACTCCGTCATCTCTCACCGTAAAATCGGTTCGTAAATCTTTTTGCACATCCTCTTTCAATTTCATTAACTGTGGGTCATGAGCTTGCATTTGATGAACTTTGCCAATCAAAGTCGGTCTCACTCGAAAGTTAGCTATTAAAGCTCCACAATTGTCAGAGTTCAACTCGATGCCCAAAGATCTCAACTCGGTCAACAGAGGCATGTACGTCACTCGCAAGTGAGCTATAGAGCTGGAAGACTTTCTACTTAGCGCATCAGCTACCACATTCGCTTTGCCCGGATGATAATCAATAGTACAATCGTAGTCCTTAATCAGCTCGATCCATCTCCTCTGTCTCAAATTTAACTCTTTCTGAGTAAACAAATACTTCAGGCTCTTATGATCAGTGAAAATCTGGCACGTTGCCCCATATAAGTAATGCCTCCACGTCTTGAGTGCAAACACTACTGCTGCTAGCTCTAAGTCATGTGTTGGATAATTTTGTTCATGCTTCTTAAGTTGTCTAGAAGCATACGCCACCACTTTCCCATGCTGCATTAGCACACAACCCAATCCTTGCCTAGAGGCATCGCTATATACCATAAATTCTTCATTACCAAACGGAAGTGTAAGAACTGGCGCTGAAGTCAAATTTGTCTTAAGTTCTTGAAAACTCTTTTCACAATCATCATCCCACTGGAACTTGGTATTCTTTCTGGTTAACCGTGTCGAGAGTAGCAATCTTGGAGAATCCTCCACAAATCTACGATAAGAACTACCAATCCAAGGAAACTCCGAACTTCTGTGACATTTGTAGGCTTTTCCCATTTCACAACAGCTTCAATCTTTTGTGGATCAACATAAATGCCTTCAGCTGATATCACATGGCCTAAAAATACTACTTTATCCAAACGTAACTCGCACTTGCTGAATTTGGCATACAATCGCTTCGTCTCAAAGTCTCGCAAAAAACAGTCCACAAATGCTCGGCATGCGTTCTCGCCGGGAATACACCAAGATATCATCAATGAATACAATCACAAACCGATCCAGATACGGACGAAACACCCTATTCATGAGGTCCATAAAAGTCTTTGAGCATTTGTCAACCCGAATGGCATCACTAAGAATTCATAATGTCTATAACGGGTTCTAAATGCCGTTTTGAGAACATCGGCCCTTTAATTCTAAGTCGATGGTACCCGAGCGCAAATCGATCTTAGAAAATACCTTTGCCCCTTGGAGTTGATCAAACAAGTCATCAATACGCGGAAGTGGATACTTATTGTGTACCATAACTTTGTTCAATTGTCTATAATCAATGCAGAGTCTGAAGGTACCGTCCTTCTTCTTAACAAACAAAACCGGAGCTCCCCAAGGAGAAACACTAGGTCTAATAAACCCTTTATCCACCAGCTCTTGCAATTGAACTTTCAGTTCCCTCAATTCTGCTGGAGCCATTCTATATGGTGCCATAGATATAGGAGTCGTCCCAGGGACTAAATCAATAGAAAATTCAATCTCTCTACTAGGTGGCATCCCTGGAAGTTCATCTGGAAATACATCTGGAAATTCTTTAACTACTGCAATATCCTCCAATCTTAATTTTCGAGCTTCTGTATCTATCACATGAGCTAAATAGGCTGAACATCCTTTTCTTAACAACCGCCTTGCACTAAGGGCAGATATAACACATGAGGGTAGAACTTTGCGCTCACCTGAAATTTCACCTCAGCTTTTCCTGGGTTTTTAAACACAACTTCCTTTTTGAAACAGTCCACTGTAGCATAATGAGATTCAAGCCAATCCATGCCCAGAATAACATCGAAGTCATGGATATCTAAGGTAATCAAATTCGCCTCAAATTCATGTTCACCCATTCCAATCAAACAATCCTGATACACACTCTCAGCAAGTAATGACTCTCCGGTAGGTGTACGAACAACTAAACCACAATCTAGCATTTCGGGCTCTCGCCCCATGTGCATAGCAAAAGTACGGGAAACAAAAGAGTGTGTGGATCCAGGATCAATAAGAATGTGAGCCTTGCGGCCAAGGATAGATAATATACCCATAATAACTTCTGGTGTAGCACGTGCCTCCTGCTGCGTCAAAGCAAAAACTCGAGCCTGAGTATGGGGTCGACCAGGCTGACCTCTCTGACCTGAAGCAGTCGTCTGACCCCTAAAGGTAGATGTAGAACCTCCTGTCTGCACTCCTCTCTGACCCGAGTCCGGCTGAATAAGGTCGATACCGCGAGGTGTCCCCTCCCGCAGCTATTACCCTGAGATAAAGTAGGGCAAAATTTCCTGATATGTCCAGGCTGACCACATAAATAGCAAACTTTGTCTCTATCACGACATCGGCCTCGATGATTCTCGCCACGTAAAGGGCAAGAAGTCTGCATTGGACACTCTAGAATGATCATCACGATATCCCCCACCACCGCGGTCAGACGCTTCGATTCCTGGTAATACTCCCCACTGATGGCTGTACCGAACTGTGACTGACAGCCTGTCTCGAGTCTCCCGAAACCTATACCCGACTCCTCTCGCGTAGTATCAGAATAACTTGTAGGGATACCCCCTCTCTTCGGCGGCCTACTACTCGAGCCACCCTCTGCCCAACTCTGGCTACGCTTCTGCTTCAGTGCTTGAACTCTGCGTCCTTCTTCAAAATGCTCTACTCTCTACTCTTCTAGCTGCCTCAACTACTTCTCCAAACTCGGTGTATCGTGATGCAGTCACGGTGGTGCGAATCTCAAATCTGAGGCCCTCCTCGAACCGTCTACATCTCTCTCTCTCATCACCGACTATAGATGTAGCAAATCTAGGGAGGTCTAAAAATTTCTTCTCATACTCCTCAACTGTGAAAGACCCCTGAACCAACCGAAGGAATTCACTCCGTTTAATATCTTGATACACAGCAGGAAAATAATGATCGTAAAATTCCTTACGAAAAATAGCCCAAGTAATCGCAGCTTGTCCCTGATATCGTCTCTCCACTGTCTGCCACCAATGGTAAGCTCTATCCTCGAGCAGAAAAGTGGCGAAGGATAGTCTGTCATCCTCCGGACACTTCATCACGTCAAAAATTCGCTCTAACTTAACCAACCATGACTCAGCCTCAGGTGGTTCTCCGGAGCCATTAAAGCTCCTAGCCCCTAAACTCCTCACTCGTTCAATAGTGTTTGTGTTACCGACATGCGCTTGAGTCTGATTCTGCACAACTGTAGTCATAATCTGAGCCAGCCTATCAAATGACTGCTCAATATTCGGCACATTCCCTGGTGCCTGTTGTGCAATTTCATGCGTAGAGGATTCAACTACCCCCTCATGTACGGGATTATTTTCCCCCGCAGGTACATCTCCTGAATTCAACCCAGCTACTAGTCTAGTACGGCCACGGCCACGGCCACGTCTACTGCTACGACGAAGCATGATGGTGCCTACAAGATATAAATTCTAACTTTAATAAACATAACTTATTCTTATAAAGACAGTAAAGTCTACAGAATCTAAAACTATGCTCTGATACCAACTGGAACGACCCGTCCCACACCCCCAGGACGAGTCTATCTAACCTCGGCTAATCGAAATCAATAATTAGATTATTATAGATTCTGCCGAAAATTCGGCAAAGTCTCCTTTATAAAAGTAACAATCCCCAATCTACAAATATGTAAAGTATACACTCCCAAAAATAATTCAATATACAACAAACTCCAGTAATCAACATCCTCAATAAATTCTTAATCCCAAAAGGATAATATAACAAAATTATACAATCTAAAAAGAACAAGATAACCAAAATATCATAACAAAATTTATCTATATCTCTAACACCATCATGTGGCCAAGACTCAAATATATCTACAATCACCGGGCCTGGCCTGATGTACCGCAACCTCCCGGTGAGGGAAAAATATAATAACAAACGGGGGTGAGTTTAAAACTCGGTGAAGGTCGATGAGTGGATAGTAGTTTTTATAAAATTAAATTCTTACTTAAACATAATTAATCATATTATTTTCAAACACGATTTTCATCAAACCATAAGCGAGAAAAAGAAATAAATCATTTAACATTTAAATCATATTTCTAACCATGAAAAGCATATATATACTAACGTATCAAATATTCATGGAAATCATATCACAATATCGTATAGAATGTACAAATCAAAATCATCACCAAACAAGTACCCAGGGAATAATCTCATATCCAGGACCTCAACGGACGGGCAATCGTGGAACCATCATGCCCGGAGCTACAACGGATAGACCGGGAAATATCATTTCATATCTCATCATATCGTGCATGCATAATCGGGTCCCCAAAGGACAAAGCGCCCAAGTACACGGCCCAAAGCCTCTGTGTGTACTGGACAGGCCCCAAAGGCCTATATCACATCTCAGTATCATTATATCTCATATGTATTACCATATCTCGATCGTATCATCATATTTCAATATCTCGTCTCGTATCTCGTATCGTATTTTGCCGTAATCATCGGTATCTCAATGTCGCATCACCGTAATCATATCTCGTATTTCGTAATCATCGGTATCTCAATATCGTATCACCTTTGTAATCATATATGTATTTCGTAATCATCACACTGCATACATATGCCCCCAAAAGGCAAAAGCGCCCAAACACACGGCCCAAAGCCTCTATGTGTGTTCAGACGGGCCCCAAAGGCCTCTCATCTCATATCATAACTCATATATCTCATCTGTAACACTTTGTATTCGAAGGGGATGGAGTCTGTCTAATGCTTTCAAAACAATATCTTATACTCATGTACATAAACATATAATCATACTGAAATCTCATTTCCTTTGTATTCAACATATCTCAAATCCGCTCAATTCTAATATCAAGCATTTATTCAAAAATAATAATAAAATCACATCACATCGAAATCCACTTTTCACGTCTTTAAAATATTATCATAATCCATTTAAAATCGATACAGAAAATCATTGACCAAACATTTAAATATAACATCAATGCATATATAAAATTCATTTCAAGAAAATCATTAAATCCGAATATTCAAAATACTCATTTCGCAAAACATGCTTTACTATCATAACCACTATGGAAATAGGTTTTGTATATTCCACTCACAAGAACGATGCCCTAGGACTCGATATCAACAACGTCCCATTGGTTGATTCTCGTTTCGCAGTCCTCCTAATCAAATAAACGACATAATCATTTATCCGTCAGAAATATAAATACGACAAATTTACTCAATAAATCTAGAAACGAATTTCTATCCGCATAAACTATTCTTGAATGTGTAAAATTACTAAAATACCCTTACAAGCCAAAATTACCAAAATACCCCAATGTCGATTCTCACTAAATTATCCATAATATCCTAAATTACCAAGCTGCCCTCAATTCGGATTACAAAAATAACTATAATATCAGAAATTATGAATTTACCCTCGGGAGGGTAAAATTACCAAAATGCCCTTGGATTCAATATTACCGAAATACCCATAAAATCATAATCTACCAACTTAACCTCAATAATTTACATTACCAACTTATCCTCAATTCCATCAATTACCAAAAATACCCACATAATCCCGAAATCACGTAATTGCCCCAAAAATGTGTGAAATTACCGAAATGTCCTCGCCAGGCCAACGGTGACCGGAATTCAACCCTAAAATGACAGAAGCTCAAGACTGGTAGTTCGACCACGGTGAGTCCGGTGCGGCGGTCACCTCCCACGCGCGGCGACGGCGGCGGATCAAAGCTCCAAAGGCCGTGAGCTTAGGTGGTCGTTCGACGGCAATCCGGCCGTTTCAGGTGGCGAGGTTGGTCGGAAAAGGTTGCTGGAGACGTGAGGAACAAGAACCAAGCGGTGGCTCGGGTCAAATCCGGTGATATCGACGGCGACGATGATGGGTGGAGCCGCGGTCTTTCGAGCTTCAACCGTGGCGTTGCTCCCGCTTCGGTTCCAGCAACAAGGACGATGTGGAAATGATGGCCGGTCTTCAAGCTTCAGAACGGTACCAAGCTCGGTCGATGAGGTGACCAGAATCGGGAGTTACTGTCGGGTCGGGTCGGTTTTCGGGTCGGGTTTCCGGGTCTGTTTTGGACAGCTTCTCCTTCACGCGTGCGTGAGTTTTGTTTCCCCAATTTTTCATCAACTTCCGCTTTTATACCTCCCCCCTTTAACTAGCTTAAAACACCCCCCACTCACAGGTGTTACAAAGAATATGCAGCCATTGTTGATATTTACTAGTTGAAAGGAATAAAATGGAATCTAACCAAAGGATACACCACCAAAAACAAGTAAACCTATTTATAAAACTTTAAATTTCTTTCTTCTTTATACATACAAAAAATTGTTTTCTAGTGTGAACAATTACCCAGTGCTCAAACCGCTTTAATGATTTCAATTCCAATTTATCTCTAGCTTTCACCCTTCAAAACCAAAGCTTTTTCAAAGACAAACCGTGTTGCAAATCCTCTAAAAAATGACTTACAAATCTCAAAGCTAACGATAATAAGCAAATGGGTTTTCTCAATTTTCATTCAAATTTACAAACATGTCATGGCATTCACGTGAGGGCGGTGCCACTTTCACAATCTAGTTTCATAATACCCAGCACAACAACTCCAATGATCCACAAAAAAGAAAAAAAACTAAAATAAATCCCTCACTCAGACAAATCCTAAGTAAAAATATGCATAAATTCATCGCACTAAAATTTACTTCATAAACATCCAGATATCCACAATAATTTAAGATTTAAGAAATGAATATTAAACCTTCCATGGCCGACCACCTTCTGAGAATTCTGCTCTCCCTTTCTTTCATAAAAATTTCTTCGATTCATTCAAATATTCAAACCCATTAAACCCAAATGCAAAAGTGACAAATGAGAGCTCTGAAGGAGCTTCGTCTTTTCCTATTTGACACGACAGCCAAGAATGGGAATCTTCGTTGTCGACTTACAAGTGGCGATGAGTAAAGTCATAGTCACCGTCCATTCACATCTATACATTCCTTTTGCAGCAGCCGACCATGCGTTTTCATAGAGCTAAACTAACTAACCCACCATGAGTGTTTTGACAAGTAATTTTACCTTTTGTTAACCGACTTCTCTGGTTTGCTTTAACAAATACGTGGCGATTTGTTGCGCGTCGGATCAGTTGCTTTTATATCCAATGGCCTCAGTGAATAACGACAAAAACTATGGTTTGGCACAATAGTTGCAACATAGCCAAGTCCATTTATTTATGTTATCTGAAGAAATTCAAGCTTTGTTTACTGAAGAACGTTTAAAAAGGGGGAAAAAAGAAAAAAAGCTAACGAATTTGGGAATTTCGAAATTGTTGCATCTTTTAAGTTGTAATTTTAGAAATGTCTCAACTTTGACTCCATAACAAGAAAAAACTTTTATGCTTTTTCTTTGACCAATTTTTACTGTTGTCAAAATTACACTCTTTTGAAACAAAAAACTGTGAATAGTATTTCATTTAGGAAGATTGATAATTTCTCCCTTCCTAAAATTAATGTACATTGCATTTCCTTTTATTGTTTTCATAATAAATATAAGCAGTTATTTCTTTTTGTATTTGTCCTTAAATATAATTACAACATAATAGGGTTTTATAAGATCAATTAAGGGGTGTCAATAGTCGAACTCTAACTAATAATTTCCCTAGTAATATAATTTTATAGTATTATTATCCTTATTTTCAAATATACTTTTGTTTGTATTTATTATAAATTAAATAAATCATATAAAGAAAAATTAAAATAAAAAATTAAGCGCTAAAAATAGATATATATTTCGGTGTGAATAAAAAATTAATAATAAGATACTTTTTTGTACTTTTTATTTTTTAAAATATTTTTCTCATGATAAATATTATTTTATATTTTCAAGCTAAATTATTATAAAAATGACTCATTTACCCCTCTTTTTATTTAAATTTTTTGTGCCAGAAGGATTTTCAAATATTATGAAAATAATAAGGAATAACTGGTATATATTAGTTTTAATAGAGAGAAAATTGACATTCTCTCTTTCATTTATTTATTTATCCTAAAAAAACTAATATGGACTCTTAATCTTACATCTACAAAAGAAAATACTTGATGAGATATTGGAAGAAACCAATTTCACATTGAAGACTTCCAAAAATTTCAAGCCACAAGCAAGACCACAAGAAACAACACACGGTCAAAATTCAAAATTATCACATAACACTTCTCTCTTTCCTTGCCATATCTTCATTTCAACTCTCATTACCAAATCTTTTGTTCTTCACAAAACCACAAATTATACTATTAAAGTTCTCAACTTCTTCTCCATCTCCTTCTTATTCTCTTATCAAATTATCCGAATCAAAGTTGCCCATTTCAGAATTTCCTCTTAAACCTAAAGCCCATCTCTCAAAATTTTCATTTTACTTTGTGCATAAAAGGGTGGATTTGTTTTGTGTTCATTGATTTTGAATGGTTATTTGTTTGTTAACGCATAAATTTATTTTTCAAATGAATTTAGTATATAGGAAAGGTATGCATAGATATAGGGACGGCCATAGCACGGCCCATCAAAGGAAGGCTCATTAGGACTAGTGGGCCCGCATGGCACGACCCACTATGTGAATGGTCCTTGCCATACCATGCCTTTTGTTTTCTTTGGGCCAATACGGCCACCCCACAAGCCCACATGTGCCATGACCGAGAAAAAGAACGGCAAGTTTTTTAATTATTTTTTCATTCTTTTAAGAAAGTGTGCTAAGCTATTATCAAACTCATGTACTTTTCTTAGGCTCACATGCCTTTAGTCTAATTTAATAGAGTCAAAAGTTTAAAACTCAAGTCAATGCTTAATAATAATAAACTAAAAATAGTACGAGAATGCAATACTAATTACTAAGTTAGAGCCTGTGGTATTAGATTTCTTTCTTAATACTTAATAATAATAATGAATTTTTTTAAGGGTCAACATTTAGTTGTTAACTTGGACTTATATAAATTCATATATCATAGTCGATAAAAACATTAATGCTTACAAGTTTCAAATTAAAATAAAAAAAGTAATATCAGATTAAGACAACTAATTTATCTAATTTTGCAATAACCAATTATAATTTATTGATACATAAATCTAATTCCACAGACTATGGTAATGATTAATGAATATTTAAAATTACAACCTCCAAAAACCGATTACAACAAGTCACAATTCACAACTACAAAATATTGATTAATCACAGCTACGATAAATGAATAAGGTTAATTCTATCTTGGTGGTGAATCAAACAAGCTGACAATTGTTGATAAAAACCCATTATGCCATGGATAACTGTTGAGTGTCAGAAAGTGTATATTTATAAAGGAGAAAATCGTTATTTTACACTTCAAGTCTTACTAACATCTCTAATTTTATTTATTTAAGTCCCTTGTTATTTAATTATGAGTTTTTGTTTTAATTAAGTATTTATGTATTTTAGGGGCATCATGGTCATTTCACAATGAACGAGATATCGGATAGCAAAACGGACGTCACTTTTGAACTCAGGACAGTCGAAAACCTTAAGATGAGTATAAAAGGAAAAATGCCACTGTTCATACGTACGGCACTATTCACATGTATAGTACTGTTCATGGGTACTGTTCACGACACTATTCATACCGCGTCACTCTTCAAACCGTGTGCAAACCGTGTTACTGTTCAAACCACGTGGTCAAACCCGTGGTCAAACCGCGTACTGTTGACTGATGACGTGGCGCAATCTTGTGCGTCCAAACTGTTTTTAATCCGATGGCCATGATTTACTCAATGTATCTATAAAAATGGGGCCTCTCCCCCCTAATTTGAGACCCTGAATCCATTTTTGAGCTTAGTTTTCTGTAATTCTTTCTCTATCTTGTATTTTCTACATATTTTAATAAATTTTCATTTTACCCTTAGTTCAATTATGAGTAGCTAATTTTCTTTCAAGCTTGGGTTGAAGGTGAAGTCTCAACATGTGTCATGGGCTTTATTTGGTAAATTTATTTTCTCTTCCCCTCTAATTTCTGTGGAGGTTTTGACTTTTCGTCGACAAATAATAATAATCTTGTCTAGTTACCGCCCTAGTTTTACCTGTACCCTAGTATAAGGTTATTATTATTTGGCACGATAAGCCCTTAGCACCATATTGATTAGAGCATGGTTCATGAGGTGTGGATTCCCCCCTCATGATTTAATTGGTATTAATAAGGATTATTTAGCCCATGGTGCATGTTGATATGGATCCAGATACCCAAGTGATTTATCTCAATAGTTTCCAGTTTAATTATTTCTGCCAATCCAATATAAATTCTAGCAACCTTTAAATCAATTTCCCCACAAATCCAACCACCCACTTACAAAATTAATTCTACACACAATTAAAATCTACCTACTCGTGGGATCGACACTCGACACCATTGATCTATTATACAATAGATTCGTGCGCTTGCGAGTTCAACAAAATTTGCACAACAATAACTGAATACATTTAGCCTTGCATTGTTGTTGTTTTATTGAGGTTCTACTGCATCGACACCGTGCTCTTGAGGGTGTTGAGGTTCTTCTACATCCCCATTGTATTCTTGAGGATCAATGGTGATTTTGGAATACAAGAAAAGTTAAAAAAAGAAAGGTAATTCTAGTTTCTACTGATATTCACAAGTCATAACTTACACATTGTGATATTCACAAGTCAAAACTTACAATTGTGAAGTGTCATAGTATATTGGTGTGTATATATAATTAGTAGTAAAAGCACAGAAGGTGGTTAGATAGGTGGGACTCAGAGGTAGGTAGAAATATTTAGTGAAATTTTAAACTTGTGGAGGTGGAGAGTTTGGCAAGGAAAAAAAAGTACTAAATTATTAGAAAAATAAATGAAAAATTCAAAGAAATGAACATTATAAAATAGTATAGAATTTTACAACAAAATTGATTAATTTGACTACATAAGTGCTCACAATTTTCAATTGCAAATTGCAAATTGCACACAATTTTCAATTTTCACAAACTAAAAAAGTGAAGTTGATTTAACTACACAATTTACAAGTGCATCATTCACTGCTCGCAATCAAGCATCGACCAAAAAATAAATTTCTTTGATTATTTAATAGTAAAGAAATTCTGAATTGATTTAACTATTCATTCAATGGTTAGAAAAAATAATAAAAAGATTATTAATTGATTTGACTACTCATCTAATAGATAAAACAACTTAAAAAAAAGTAAAAAGTAAATAAAAACAATAACTAGATTTACAATCTTGTAGGAAGCTCTGCCAAATTGTGTATGTTAAAAATTTTTAACTGTTATTTATTTTTTCTGTTTTTACTCTATTTAAATAGTTTAATCATTTTCAATTTTCATCTCATTTTCAACTCATACTCTCTCAGTGGACCCAACGTCCTCTAAATTCTCCTATAATCCCAAGCAACTTCTTCTTTTTACTTAAATCTCAAACAAAAGTAAAACACCATTCAATTGGTTTCTCTGTCACTTCTCTCTTGCTTCCTTATTTTTTCTTTTTTTTTCACCCACACAATTACACCACAGTCCACAAGTTTTATACTTTTATTTAAAAAAATAATTATATAATGTCTTACTCTCACGATAATTATATAAGAAGACATTTTGAGTTGGATGAGAGTTTTAATTTTATTGAAGAGGGAAATAAAGTTGTGGATGAAGAAATTGCTGCATCAGAACTTGATAAAGATAATATATTTATTGTCCCACCTGAGCGATCTCCTCCCACTTCTCAAGCAAGTCATAGTGGTTCTATTTCTACCACTACTGGTTCTAATTCTGTCATCGGTACCAAACGACCAAGAATATCAATTGTTTGATCATGTTTTAGTTTGGAGAAAGTTCTAAACAAAAAGTGTGAAACTGTGAATGTGGCGGTGGGCAAATTTTGTCAAGCCATTTTAAGTGCCAAAAGTAAAAGCGGAACATGGCATCTCAAACGACGTATGAATACTTGTTAGGCAAAACACTATCCACATGACCCAAAATAAACCTAAATTTCAAAATATGGTTTTGGATCTTTCAGTGCTATAACATCATCATATATATTCATCATATATATTCACAGCAGAACATGTGCAAAGCATTGGCTATGTATCTTGCTATAGCAAAGCAACCTTTAAGATTTGCAAAAGATAAACAACTGATGAATTTTTTGGAAAGGTATGTTTAGCTTCAACTTAAGAAAGTGCCTAGAAATGCACTAATATATGATTAAACCAAAATTTTTAATGAGATGAAAAAATTCTTGACTAATATTGTTGATTTTTAGATTGGTATTAATATGGCTGGTTATTTTCTATGACTTCATAGTCTATTCCTACGATTAATGGTGATTGGAGGTTGGAAAAAAATTATTTGCATTTTTTGATTTGGACTATCATCAAACTGGTTTAGTAATTTACTCAGCCATAATTTTCGTTTTAAGAGAATATGAAATTACTAATAAACATTTTAGCATATCATTTGATAATGCATCAGCCAATGCTGCTAGTATTGATATGTTTTTGTGGAAAATTTCTATTCTCTCACCTACAAATGGCTCAAATTTTTTTCATGTTAGATGTATATGTTATAATTATTATTTTAATTGTTCAAGTTGGTATGCTCCATATAAATCCTTATTTAGAAAGAAATTAAAACAACCATTTTATATATTAGAGAACCTTCGAGACATCAACAATATTTGTCTACATTATAAACTTTTGGATTAAAAAAGAGAAGATTCACCTTGAAATAGAAGTTCGTTGAAATTCTATATCTTTGATGTTGCGTTCTTGCTAAAATTTTTCTGAAGCAATTTTTAGTTTTTATAATGAGAGAACGAATGATGAAGATTGTCATATTAATGATTATGATTAGAATGTTGTATTTAAATTTCTAGATTTTTTGAAGGTATTTTATGATACTTCTCTTACATGTTCTACTTTTTATAAGCCGACTTCATGTAAAGTGTTAAGGCAGGTGTATAATATGAGTGATGCTCTTAAGACTTAAAGAGAGAATACTATGTTTAGAATTTTTTTTTATGCTAAGGAGGAAAAATTCCAAAAACATTGCAAAGATATTCCCCACCTATTTATGTTTGCAGTAGTGTTTGATCCTACAATCAAGACAGTTAGTTCAAAACTTTTAGCTGATGGTATTACAGAAAATTCGCTCACAGGACTAGATATAAATTTTGATACAATTATGTTTTTTATGAATGAACTTTTTAATTTTTATCTAAACAAATTCAGATCAAGCATTACATATTTTGATGTTCAACAAGCAATGACTTTTCATAGAAATCCAGCTCACCTTCTATTGCTCAAAAGTAGGGTATTGCTTCTAATATTGATACAAATCGTAATGAAATGCAAAGGTATTTTGCGTCCAATCTTGAAGATTTAGTAACTACTTCACAATTGAAAAGATATTTTAGAATTTTGGAATGGTAAGACATCTTTTTTCCCTATACTATCCATTATGGCCCATGATCTACTAACCCCTCCAATTTTAATTGTAGCACCAAAGTTAGCTTTTACTGAAAGTGGCAGAATTCTAGATGAACATAGGTCAAATTTGTCATCAGAAACATAAGACTTTTTGATGTGTTTGAAAGATTGAGAAGATTGTTGAGAAAAATTTAATATACTCGCAAGTGCACAAATCTAGAAATGGAATAATGGTAACAAGGTCGAACCCACATGAATTGCTATAAATTGAAAAGTCTAATTTAATTCTAAAATTAATATTAATCCTAACCTAGTTAAGCAAATTGAGTTTTTAAGAGAAATAAAACTAATTAAATTAAGAAAGCAATTAAAGTACAAGAAAATTCAATAAGACAAAAATTACCAAGGTTTGAAAATCCACCACTATTCAACTAGTAAGTATCTAATTGTTAATTAATCCCCAATTTTAGAGTGACAACTCGAAATCAATCTATGTCATCTCATGGATCTAACAATTGAGCACAACTAAAATTAATCTTGTATAGGTTCTTTTTCTGCTTAATAGTATAATATCTAAGCATCCCATGTAAACATATTGAATAACAAAGAGTCAAAGTTTTTCATAAGCATTCTGTAAACAATTTAATGAAAGACACAAAATCAAAGATAATCATTTATAGACTTTATAGATCCAAGTATAGATTTAGTCAAATAATAACATCCAACTAATCGTGTGAAACAAGAATCATAAACATCAAAGAACATATTTAGGGAATTAATTAATGAAAAAATAATTATTTCATTGAATAAGTTTTCATTCTTAGCCTCAGTATAAGAACATTAGCTACACATACTTGAATTGGGAGCAACAAAAGAAATAAAATCAGCTATGGAGAATTAAAGTGCTGTCTTTTCTTCTATGCCGAATACTTTCCTTTTTCGTCTCCTTAATTCAAAAGCCAAAACTCGCTTTTATAATGCTTGGCCACCGAATCCTTCAGCAATTCAAAAGGAATCCTTTTTGAATTCTTATTGAAATCCTTTTCCAATTATAAAATAAATCCTCCAATTAATGCCACCATAAGCCATAAATTTGTTTCCACTTTTGAAGTTGAAAGCTTTTGCACGTGCACCCCAATTGGCAGTTGGCAAAATTAAATCTTTTATATATTCCATATTCCTAAATTGGATTAACTAATTGCTTTGATTTCTTCCACTCGGATTCCATCAATTCTTAGCTGTATTTTTGTCTTCCAATTTAATCCTTATTGCTTTCCAAATTAAACTTCTTCATGCCCTTTTTATCCATAATCTCCAATTAATTCCCTATTTAATAAAATAATTCAATTAATTAAAAATAAAAAATAAAAACAATTAGAAATTATATAATTAAGGGTAAAATATGTATATATTATATGCTCATTAAAGATGTTGAAAGCCAAGTGCAACAGGACTGGCAACATGCTTTAATGAAATATATTGAGTATTTGGATTTTGATCAAGAAGAAGTGAATCAAGATTATGTACACTAGTGAACACCGAACTTACCTCTAGAGACAAGAGACTTTCTTTCCTTGTAACTTTTTTGAATAAATTTTACTTGTGGAAAAGTTGTGAATTTGTAAATAATAGATGGTTTAGTGGGTACCAACCTAGTTAGGATATACTATCAACTGTAATAATGCAAATTCCATCTAATTTTATTTGAATTACTAATATTGTACTTCCACTTAAACTCCATTGAATGAAAATGCAGCTTTTGGTTTATAGTAAAATACATTTCATTCACAATTTTATCTTTTGCGCGTAAATAATGAAAAATATTTCCTTCATAAATGAAATGTATTTCATTTGATTGATTGATGATTTCATAAATGAAATATTAAAGTCATAAAATTTTAGATTTATCCTTTATAAAATCATGATATTATTAACATGTATGTGTCTATAATGATGATTTTGATGACAACAAACAAGATTAAGAATAATTAAGTTTTTAAAAGCTCAAATTATTCTTTATACATTTTAAATAAATTATTATTTTGATAAAATAAAGATTTTATACTTAAAGGAAAAGTGATTTCATGAAATTGGTTGTTTTTCAAGTTCATGGTCTAATTGAAAAAGTTTTGAAAACTTTGAAATCAACTAGTGGTTTCTTGAAACTCTGGAAATGAACTTATTTGTAAAGTTTTACGAAGATATGGGCCATATTATAAATATAAAAAGTTTTAGGGTAAAACTAAATTTTTAAAAATTATTTCACTGTAGTAATCACTGTATCAAACGGCTAACCATTTATGAGATAATGG
Organism: Atalantia buxifolia; assembly: GCA_030444775.1. Classification (NCBI taxonomy): domain Eukaryota; kingdom Viridiplantae; phylum Streptophyta; class Magnoliopsida; order Sapindales; family Rutaceae; genus Atalantia; species Atalantia buxifolia. The sequence continues at coordinate 15,287,832 of CM059839.1, forward strand.
CTAGCCGACATAGAACAGAATTGAAAATTAGCTTCTGGATGCTGACGCCCGACCGACATTTGGAAAACAGTGATCCGACAATTTGAAATTATAGCACAACGGTCACTTGCTCAAGTCAAAACGGCAATCCAATAAAGGCTAAACGGTGATTCGATTGCGTGCAGAAAGTCAACAACGACTAGTTTTCAACTCCGACTATAAAATGACTAAATCAAATTCAAATCAAATGAGATCTAAGAGCTATCATTGAGCTTACTACTGAGCATACAACCATTATTAAGCCTTAAACTTGTTTTTGTTTCATTGATTCACACTTTGAGCTTTCATTTGTAACCATATACATTGTGTGTGAGAAAATTCATTTGTAATCTTTATTTTTGAGTGATTGTAAGTGTTGGGATACACTTGAGCTAAGAGATTGGGGATAATCTCTTATTGTAAAGGTCTATTGATACCTTGGAAGTCAATTGTAAGAGTTGTTAAAGCCTTGGAGTCTCGCTTAGTGAAATCCTCAAACCCGGTGAGTTTAGAGGTGTGCATGTAGGCACGGTTCGCCGAACCACATAAAAATTAGGTGTTTGCTTTCTCTTACCCTATCTCTTTATTTTTCGTTGCACGTTAATTTTTTTATTTCTAATTTGGTTGCTTTGTTTAAATTGCATTAAGTTTTAGTTGTTTAAATTTTTAGAATCCCAATTCACCCCGCTCTTGGGTTGCCTAGTTAGTATTCAGATATTTATAATTTTATTTATTAAAATCATGATATCATTTATTCATTTAATAAATTATAAGTGTAAAATAATTAGATTATTTTTTAAAAAATAAGATTTAAATGAATTTAGAAAACCTATGCTAATAAAAAGCATTAAAAGATTCTATTCAAGCTATCTATAAAATCATAAATTTTAAATTTTACTTTGATATACTTTGTCTTATATGCTATTCATGGCTCATGGGCTTTTTATTGCATGCAGGCTACATGCTAGCCCACAAATGAAGTATGCCTATGGTGAGCTTTTTCAAGTGTCGTGTTTTAGCTCATATCTAATCGTGCTATATTTTTAAGGCTCACGTCCTAAAAATTTTCATTCCAGCCCAGTCCACGTGCGTGCCATATTGTGTTGCATACTTATTAAAATGTGATTGTCTAGTACCGTGTCGTATGGACACGTGCCATGCATGTGCCATTCTATGTGCTGCCCGGTTCATTCGCCATGTCTACATAGATAGATATGTACGGAAGGAAAGAGCAAAAGAGAAATGATTTTGTGCATAAAAAATTCATTGCGTTGTTATTAACATTAACATTACTCAATAAACTGTTAATTGAAGTATTATTCTCTTAGACATTATCAAAATCTCAAATTGTCATGCCTAAGAATTTGATAATAAAGTGATAATCTTCTTATTGGCTTTTATAAATTTTGTTATTGCTACCACAATGTTTAGAAAATTTTACTTATCTTTTTCTCCATAAAAAACTCACCTTTTTTTTCTAAAATTTATTATGGAACCACATCTTTTTCTACGGTTTTGCTACCCTAAAAAAAATCTCTTTTTATAAGGTTGAAAATTATTCTAAAATAAAGTCGATGACAAAAAACGCTGATTGAAATTTCTATTTTTCATATCTTTTAGTTTGATACTTATTTTAATAAATTGGGTGTTTTACTCATTGGGATGCACATATAATAATTTTCAAATTACGAATACGTCACTTTAATATGGTCAAGATCAATTCTAAAAGATTAAAAACAATACACTATAATGTAGTGTATTTTATCTTATTATGTATAAAAGTTTGTGCTTTTATCTTTTAACTTTGTTCAAACTATATTAAAGTCAAAGATCCCTAATTGAAAAATTTAGTGTCTATTTTAGTCATATGAATTGTCACAATTGTTGGACAAAAAACTTTATGAAACCCATAATATTGTTTTTAAACTAATATCTACTTTTTAAAATAATATCTACCAAATGCTAACTACTCTTCTTCATAGTTAATTATTTTTATCAACACAACAAATAATGATTATATAAGAAAGTACAACACTATGAAACTGACTCTAAAGATAACAACATATGCTTGAATGATGTATCATCTATTATTTCTTAAGAAATATTTGTATTTGATTGCCTACTGTTGGCATAAATTCAAATACTATTGTTGTCAATGTGCAAGTGTACACAACAAGTAATATAATGATGAGCATTCAAGATCGTCTCCATAGGGATTGATGTTATTAGATTTGCTACAGCAATCTCAACAGTGCAGATTTTGTTTTAAATTAAACTAAACAATTAATGAAACTAATATACTAATTAAAATAAAAATGCAATAAACAAAATGCAACACTATAAATTATCACGTCTAACTCAAGGATAAAACCAATGGGAATATAGAGTAGTTGAGTGAATAAACTCTCTTAATGTTTTAACTATTTTTCTAATGTTTGGCTCGGTTGCTACAACATTTGCTACAGCACTGGGCAGAATACTTATGTATCCTCAGCTGTCGCTTATTGGATATCTTATATCTATATGCAACCTAACAATGATCAGTTGTTATGCTAACATTAGATATAACATTACACTCTTAGGTTCTAATTACCCTACAAGGTGAATCCCTTTATCTAGTTTATCGTTAATCTTAGATCAAGTATGACCCTTTTGGACTCAAGTCAAACTAAATCCAAGAAACCCAATCTAAGACCAAGTATTGCTCTAATATGTTTTACTAAGATAGGCCCTTTTGTGGCTCTTCTTTAGCTAGTACATTAAATGGGTGATCAGCCAAAATAATGAATAAAAATAAATACTATCGAAACAAAATGCTACAGCAAACATGTAGCAACACATATTTTCAGTCAATATACCACAAGATTGTTTATCACTCAACCACAAATAAATTTAGTTCATGGTTTGCAAAAGAAAAATAAAGAACAAGTTTCAGTCATCAAACACATCCTCAAAACTAAAAAGTAAACAAGAAAAAAAGAGAAGAATAAGAAGGACTAAGTTCTCGATTGATTTATGCAAAATCTCCTCTTGTGCAGCCCCCAATCTCTCTCTTAAATCCTGTTTTTCTTTTGTTTCTTTGTGGTTTTTTTTCCTTGTGTGACGACTCTCTCTTTTCCTTATAATGTGTGCTCATTTTATAGTTGAAAATTAGGGTAAACGGAAGTCTAGGTCTTGTATCTTCCAGATTAGGAAACTGTAGATCGTAATATTCTGTAAAATTTTCTCTATCGTTGTTCTAGGATTGCTATAGCAACGGATGTTGCAGCAACGATGCTATAGCAACTGCACTGTTTCAGATTTGTTTCAATTCTTTTGTAGCCATGTTTTTTTCCTGACTTTTACAAGCCTACTGCATCAGCATTCCTTCCTCAAAATTTGAGCTTCCCGTCACCTATAATTATGCATACGATTTAAGCAAAAAAATTATTCTAAATTAAACAAAATTTATTAAGAATAAACTAAGATGAATGTTTAAGCAAAATATAATTAAAATGCAATGAAAACACATCATTTACTCTGTAAGTATTGTTGATTTAAGTCTAAAAGTGCCATGATAACTCTCATTTCATAGAGTTATCACTTACCATCTCAACTTGACACTAATTTCTTCCAAATAAAGAGTATTGGGTCTTATTTTAGAATACACTATTTGTTGAATGTTAAATTTAATAAGTCTAAAAGCAAGACTCACTTGTGGCCGCACAATGAACCTACCATCTCAGCAAGCTAGTCCTATAGAAGTATTTCTTCTCTATCTTTAAAGTAGTCTGGTCCTACCATCTCACAAGTTGGGTGGTAGGACTAGCCAACAATACTTTGCCACATAGCCAAGCAATGAGTCTCATTATGAGACCTATGTTTTAATATTAAATTTTCATGGGTCTCACCTTGAAACCCACTTATGGTCTTACTGAAAGTGTTTCAAGAACTCAACCAAGATTGTTTCACACAACATGAGATTGAGCAATAACAATAAATTGACCTCACTCTGCAATCTAAATGTCTTGCCTCCAAAGTGATTCACATTATTCACTCTATATTTTAAAGGTTTTTCCTCTGGCCAATCACTTGTAGAGAATAGTCTTATCTTTATAGAAGACTTAAAAAAAAAAAAACCAAGAGCGAAAATTAAGTGGGAGCCTTAGTGTTCTCTATCTTCACTAGTGGGATTCAAATAAAACTCTTTTATTTGAAAGTAGGATATTACTTCTTATCCTTGAACTTAATATTTCAAAATTTGAATTCAAAATATTCTTTTCTTATTTATCTTATTTAAAAAGATAATAGACTTCCACTTAACAGTAATTATGTCTGTCAACATATTGCAATTTACTCCTAAAGCATAGAGAATTTCAAGTGAGACCCTTTATCAATACAATTATTTTAATCATTCCTTCCATTATAATATATTCCACATGAACTTCAAAGATTGAATTTAAAGCCCACTACAAATTGTTCATGTAATCTTTCATTCTTAATTTTTATTTATTAATTGGACTCATTTAAAATTTTCAAATATTAAATAAATACTTTTATATGAAAAAAATAATTTTACAAACATTACTGGCCGGCCTTTTAAATTCAATTCATTTATAAAAATTTCTTGGATATACTTTCTCATAATTGAGAATAGTGGATCCCTTGTTGAGCATTTATATACTTTGAATATGATAAGTGCATATTTTTCATATATTTTACTACTAATTTCTCCATCTTTTTCTTGTTTTGGTCTTAAATATTCGAGTTATTTTAGTTAATTTTTAATTTAGTAAGTTTATTTTTATTGTGTTAATTTTTATCTTATTTTTTTATTTTGTTATTTTAGGTATATTCTGAGATTAAAGAGGAATTAAATCGGAGCATTTAAGAAGAAATCTGCTTAACGGAATTAGGAAAGAAAATAATTGAAGATTTTTTGGAAACCAATTAATTAATTGATGCACATTTGGAAAATTTTTTAATGTGCATGGATTTACTTGACCAATTTAAAAAGATTGTGTTCATTGGATTAAATTGAAGAAAAAGAAAATTCCCAAAGTGGGCGGCATGTGCATGGAAAAAGGAAGCCAAGCCAGTTAACAAGCTAAGCCATCACATGAAAGCAAAATTGGAAGAAAGAGATTGCCATCTTAATCAAGCCAGCACATGAGAGGAAGAGAAATAAAGCCTTTTGGCTTTAAGGAATCATGGCCAATCAAAAGAGCTTGCGCATGAGGACGAAAAAGGAAGCAAATATTTTGCATGACAATTTAAACGGCAAGCACGTTATGGCATGGGCGGTTTAGCTTTGGATTTAATTCTTCCCATAAAAGCCACAATTGAAGCATTATATAAAGGCCAAGCGGAAGCAACACAAGGGGGGATTTTTATTCGGCAGCCACACATATAAAGAAAAAAATTTGCAGTCGCAAAGGAAAAGAAAAAAATAGAGGAGGCAACCGTTTGAATTAATCTCTATGTCTGGTTTTATTAACTCTTTTATTCCCAATTTAATTATGTTAGGCTAGATTTTATATTTGGTTGAGGGTGAATTCAAAACCCTAAACATGCTATACAATTAAATTTAAACTCTATCATTCAATTTATTTAATTGAGATTATTTATGTTCTTCTATAATTAATGTTTATGATTTTATTCTTGTTTTATTTAAGTGGCCAATTAGATATGACTTGAATAAATTCTATTGCTCGATTAAAATTTTTGATCTGTAATTGTCTTGATATTTTAATTATTAGTAGCAGGTTGGAATAAGTGATTTCAATTGGAGAACATAACTTAGGTTAAATAATCCGAGCTTGTGTGTTTATTGCCTAGATCAACCTAATATCCTTCTCTGCTTAATACTTCCATTATCTTAAATTTAAAGAGCTTGTTTTAAATTATTTAATGGTTAGAGATTAGGTGAAGAGCTTGTTTTGCCTAACGACACACTAAGGAAAGATTGAGATTAATAGAGCTTATTGTTGTCTATGGTTGATAGTTTTAATATAAGTTGATGATAGAATTGATATATTGTGTGCATGTTTGGTGGTTGTTGAGTGTTGGAAAGTGTATATTTATAAAGGAGAAAATCGTCATTTTGTACTTCAAGTTTTACTAACATCTCTAATTTTATTTATTTAAATCCCTTGTTATTTAATTATGAGTGTTTTGTTTTAATTAAGTATTTTATGTATTTTAGGGACATCATGGTCATTTCACAGTGAACGAGATATCGGATAGCAAAACGGACGTCACTTTTGAACTCAGGATAGTCGAAAACCTTAAGAGGAGTATAAAAGAAAAATTAAGACTTTGCCACACGCGACACTATTCATTATTCATATGTACGGTACTATTTATGGGTACTGTTCACGACACGGTTCATACCGCGTCACTGTTCAAACCGTGTGCAAACCGTGTTACTGTTCAAACCGCGTGGTCAAACCCGTGGTCAAACCGCGTACTGTTGACTGATGATGTGGCGCAATCCTGTGCGTCCAAACTATTTTTAATCCGATGGCCATGATTTACTCAATATATCTATAAAAAGGGGGCCTCTCCCCCCTAAATTGGGACCCCTGAATCCATTTTTGAGCTTAGTTTTCTGTAATTCCTTCTCTATCTTGCATTTTCTACGTATTTTAATAAATTTCCATTTTACCCTTAGTTCAATTATGAGTAGCTAATTTTCTTTCAAGCTTTGGTTGAAGGTGAAATCTCAACATGTGTCATGGGCTTTATTTGGTAAATTTATTTTCTCTTCCCCTCTAATTTCTGTGGAGGTTTTGACTTTTCGTCGACAAATAATAATAATCTTTTCTAGTTACCACCTTGGTTTTACCGGCACCCTAGTATAAGTTTATTATTATTTGGCACGATAAGTCCTTAGCACCATATTGATTAGAGCGTGGTTCGTGAGATATGGATTCCCCCCTCATGATTTAATTGATATTAATAAGGATTATTTAGCCCATGGTACAAGTTAATACGGATCCAGATACCCAAGTGATTTATCTCAATAGTTTCCAGTTTAATTATTTCTGTCAATCCAATTTAAATTCCAGCACAATCTAAATCACTTCCATACAAATCCAATCACCCACTTACAAAATTAATTCTACACCTAATTAAAATTCACCTTCTCGTGGGATCGACACTCGACACCATTGATCTATTCTACAATAGATTTGTGCGCTTGCGAGTTCAACAAAATTTGCACAATAAGTTTTTGGCGCCGTTGCCGGGAAGGTAAGTATTTTAATTTGTAGAATTAATTTTTTTTTGTAAATAATTTATCATTATTATTATTTTAGTTGTTTCTTTGTAATTTTTTTCTATTAAAAAAAGAAGAAGTGAATTTACATTTTTAGGTAAGAATTTCTTTTTCTCTTCTTTAAATTTCTGTAATTTAATTTTCAAGTTATTTTTCTTTATAATTTTTCATTTATCTTGTTAATTTATTTTTATTTTATTTATTTTATTTCACGTATTTTTTTGTGTATTTTTATAGAAAGGTTGTAACAGCGCAATAAGGTTAGTATTGTAATTTCTTCTTCTTCTTTATTTTTATTTATTTTGTTCTCATTTTTATTTTCTTTGCATGCATGGTCGTAGGTCATTATTACCTAATCTTGAACCTATAGACCTTGAATTAGAAAGAACACTTCGCACACACAAACACACACGTAAAAAAAAAAAACACATTGCACTTAAAGAAAAAATTGAAATGGAAATTCATCATTTTACACTTTAAACTAACATCTCTAATTTTATTTATTTAAGTCCTTTGTTATTTAATTATATATGTTTTGTTTTTATTAAGTATTTTGGAGGGCCATTTAAGGATTTTGATCCCCTTTTGAACTCGGATAAATAAAACCTAATTTGAGTACATCATGCATAAGATACCCAAATGTAGCTGCTAGGAATTTTGAGTTAAAATCTAATGTGCTAAATTGTCTCCCAACATTCTATGGCCTAGAAAATGAGGATCCATATAATCATCTAAATGATTTTCATACTATTTGTCAAACTTTTAAATATGAGAATTTTTCAAGCTTGGGTTGAAGGTGAAGTCTCAACATGTGATGATGTTAAACTTAGACTAGTCCTATTTTCTTTAAAGGATAGAGCTCGTTCATGGTTCAATACATTACCTGCTAATAGCATTACATCATGGGAATAAATAGTAACAAAATTTTTGAAAAAATATTTCCCTGTGCATAAAACCAATGCGTTTCATGGTTCAATAATCACATTACATCATGGGAATAAATAGTAACAAAATTTTTGAATTACTCAGGATCTCAAAGTTCACCTAGAGAGAGATGAGCAGTTTTTCAAAGCATAAGAGCGATTCAATGGGCTACTTTTGAAGTGTCCACATCATGGGTATGAGAAATGGCACCAATGCCAATAGGTTTTGGAGGGATTATTGTCACAAGAGCAAGAATGGCTAATGGCAACAAGTGAAGGAGAGCTAATGTCAAAAAGTACATCAGAGATTTGGGATTTCTTCCAGCGACAAGTGGATAATTTCCAACAACAGAGTCGATCACTCACGAATACTAAAAGAATTAAGGGAGTGAATGAGGTTCACATTGGCGAGTTAAGTTCAAAAATTAAAGAAGTCAAAATGATAATTGAAGTACTTTCCCGACAAATAGCATCGTTAATGACTGTTAAATCTCATAACCACATGACCATGACTCATACTCAGATCAAGCCAATGCCATAGGTGTAGTGAGAAAGCCATCAAACTACAACCTATACTCCAACATATATAATCCTGGATGGAGAGACCACCTCAATTTTTCATGGTCTCAAGGATTCCAACAGAATAATCCAGCAGCTCCAGCTCCACCAATGCAACCAATTCCTCAAGTTCCTCAAGTCTCTCAGCCACCATTTAGATCATACAATCAGAACCAGAACTACTCTCAACCCAGACCATGGGAGGATGCTTTTCAGAATATCAAGAATCTTACTCATTCGACGATCGAGCAACAAAACCGCACCATTGATGAACTACAAAATGAGTTGAGATCACGTTTCAACTCAGAAGCTTAATCAGTTTCAAACCTCGAGAAAATGGTGGGATAGCTTGCTTCTTCAGTTCAAACTTTGGCAATGACTGTTGAGAAGGATAAATTCCCAAGTCAACTAGTGCATAATCTTAAAGGAGTGCATGAAACAAGTACCAGTTCACCACAACAGCATGGAGAGGTCAAAGCCGTCATGACCTTGCGAAAAGGAAAAAAAGTCGACAATAAGGTGGAGATGCCAGTGACAAAATCAACTCAGATTGTACCTGTAAAAGCTGAGGACTCATCACCAGAGGAGCAAGAAGAAACCAACACACGAGAATACGTTCATAAAGTTCTATTTCCTCAGAGGTTTGCTAAACAAAAGAAAGGAAAATCTACAGGTGAGATTTTTGAAATCTTTAAACAGGTATGTGTTAACATCCCTTTACTTGATACCATAAAACAAGTTCCATCTTATGCCAAGTTTCTTAAAGACCTTTGTACTAAAAAGAGAAACATTCACGTTCAAAAGAAGGTCTTTTTAACAGAAAACGTTAGTTTTATACTCCAACACAAAATTCTTCTAAAATGTAAAGACCCAAGACCCCCCCACTATCTCATGTAATATAGAGAATCACACAATTGAGAATGTTTTGTTGGACTTAGGAGTTAGTGTAAATCTATTGCCTCACTCAGTATTCATGAAACTTGGACTGGACGAATTACACCCAACTTCAGTGGTGTTACAGCTTGCAGATCGGTCTATAAAAATACCTCGTGGTATTGTGGAGGACGTGTTTATCGAGGTAGACAAGTTTGATTTTCCTGTTGATTTCATTGTAATTGACACTCAACCAATTCAGGATTCAAGGAAGCACATCCCTATTATCCTAGGCCGACCTTTCTTGGCAATTGCCGATGCTCACATTCAATGCAGGACTGGAAATATGCAGTTGTCCTTTGGCAACATGACTATAAAGCTCACTATCTTTAACATTGCCAACCAACCTCACAATGTAGATGATGGAATTGTTGATGTGGATTTAATAAAAGAATTAGTTAATGATACTTTTCTTTCAAACCTTAGTGATGACCCTTTACAAACATGGTTAACTCACTTTGGTTTGGATTTTGATATTGACAGATCAGTCGATAAGGTCAATGCCATACTTGACTCAGCACCATCCATGGACACTAATAAATGGAAGTCAAGAGTTGAACAACTAGCACTATCAGAGAAGAAACTCAGCCCATCATCAGAATCACCACCAAAACTTGAGCTCAAACTATTACCTAACACTTTGGAATATGTATTTTTAGGAGAAGAAAGTACTCTGCCAGTAATAATCTCATCATCCTTAAATGACGAACAAAAAGGTAAGTTGTTGGAAGTTTTAAAGGAGCACAAATGAGCATTAGGATGGACTATAGTCGACATAAAAGGTATAAACCCATTAAACTGCATGCATTACATTCACCTCGATGAAAATGCTAAACTTACAGGGAAATGCAACGTCGGTTAAATCTTAACATGAAAGAAGTTGATAGAATTGAAGTTCTTAAGCTATTAGATGCAGATATCATGTACCCTATTTTTAATAGTTCATGGGTCAGTCCTGTGCAAGTTGTCTCCAAAAAATCATGAGTTACAGTAGTTACCAATGCTAATAATGAATTGATACCCACTAGAGTGACTACAAGATGACGTGTATACATTGATTATAAAAAGTTGAATTCTGTCGCACGTAAAGATTATTTTCCTTTACCATTTATCTATCAAATGCTTGATAGATTAACAGGCCATAAATTTTATTACTTTCTAGATGGCTACTCAGGATATAATCAAATTCCCATAGCACCAAAAGATCAAGAGAAAACCACTTTCACTTGCCCTTTTGGCACTTTTGCATATAGAAGGATGCCACTTGGATTATGTAATGCACCTGCTATATTTCAAATATGCATGTTGAGCATTTTTTTTGATATGGCTGAACGATTCCTTAAGTTTTTATGGATGACTTTTCTGTCTTTGGTGACTCAGTTGATCAATGTTTACATCATCTAACACAAGTTTTACAGAGATGTATAGAGAAAAACTTGGTTTTAAATTGGGAGAAGTGTCATTTTATGATAAAACAAGTATTGTTCTCGGTCACATCATTTCGAGCAAAAGTATTGAGGTTGATAAAACCAAGGTGGATCTCATTTCCAATCTTCCTCCACCTAAAACAGTCAGAGAACTAAGATCTTTCCTTGGGCATGCTGGTTTTTATAGACGTTTCATTAAAGATTTTAGCAAAGTTTCTATACCCTTATGCAATCTACTCGCTAAGGATGTACTTTTTGTCTTTGATGATTCATGTCTTGTGGCATTTGAAAAACTAAAACAGTTGTTGACAACATCACCCATCATTCAGGCCTCAAACTGGAGCTTACCATTCGAGCTCATGTGTGATGCATCTGATTATGCAATAGGAGCAGTATTAGGACAAAGAGTTTATCGAATTCCCCATGTTATTTACTATGCTAGTATGACATTGAATGATGCACAGTTGAATTATTCAACCACTGAAAAAGAAATGCTAGCAGTAATGTTTACATTAGAGAAATTTCGATCTTATCTCATTGGTTGTAAAATAATTGTATTCACAGATCATGCTGCTCTTAAATATCTTCTCACAAAGAAAGATGCAAAAGTTAGGCTAATTCGTTGGGTGTTGCTTTTGCAGGAATTTGATTCATAATTCAAAGATAAGAAAGACACAGAAAATGTTATGGCTGACTATCTCTCTCGTCTCTATTTTGACATAATTATGGAACCGTTATTATTAAATGAGTCATTTCCAGATGAACAATTGATAAGTGTGAAAGTATTATCATGACATGCTGATATCGTTAATTATCTTGTTACAAGTCAACTTCCAGAGCATTGGACCAAGCAAGACAAGGCCAAATTTTTTGCGAAAATAAAGAATTTCTTTTGGGATGATACTTATCTGTTCAAGTATTGTGCAGATCAAATTATTAGAAGATGTATCCCAGAAAATGAATTTCAGAACATCCTTTCGTTCTGCCACGAACAAGTTTGTGGAGGCCATTTCAATGCTAAGAAAACAACGACTAAAATTTTACAATGTGGTTTTTATTGGCCAACTATATTTTGAGATGCTTACACCTTTTGCTCTTCATGTGATAGGTGTCAACGAATAGGGAGTATTACACGAAGGAGCATGATGCCACCAAATCCAATTTTAGTGGTTGAGATTTTTGATGTGTGGGGTATTTACTTTATGGGACCATTTCCCCCTTCTTTTGGCCATCAATACATATTGGTTGTTGTTGATTATGTATCGAAATGGGTAGAAGTGATTCCATGTAGAACTAATGATCACAAGGTGGTGATAGGATTTTTAAAAACCAACATTGTTTCACGCTTTGGATTCCCTCGAGTAATAATCAATGACAAAACCCACTTTTGCAACAAATCATTCAAAACACTTTTGCCAAAGTACTCCATCACTCATAAAGTGGTGACCCCATATCATCCGCAAACCAGTGGCCAAGTTGAGATTTCCAATCGAGAAATAAAGCACATATTAGAAAAAACCGTGAGGCCGGATAGAAAAGATTGGTCATTAAGACTCTATGATGCATTATGGGCATATAGAACAGCTTTCAAGACCCCGATTGGGATGACACCCTACAAGTTAGTGATGAAAAAACTTGCCACCTACCTGTGGAACTTGAGCATCGTGCGTACTGGGCCACCAAGAAATTCAATTTTAACATGAAGTAAGCTGGATCAGAAAGAAGATTACAGCTGGAAGAACTTGAACAAATTCACAATGATGCATACGAAAATGCCAAGGTTTACAAGCAGTGAATGAAAGTCTTTTATGACAAGCAAATTTTGAGAAAATCTTTCGCTCCAGGTCAGAAAGTGTTTTTATTCAATTCTTGGTTGCACCTATTCCCAGGTAAGTTACACTCTCGATGGTCTGGTTCATTTATTGGTCATACTGTTTTTCCACATAAGGCAATTGGAATTAAGGACCCAAAAGATGGTGTCACTTTTAAAGTTAATGGTCAAACATTAAAGTCATATCTAGATTACCAACCACATGGAGAAGGCATCGAAATAAATTTGAGTGACCCACTAGATTTTACACGTTGAAATCGAATATCGCTTATAAGTACCTTAGCTAAAAAGATCCTCCTGGACCTTTTTAGACGACTTCAACATGTACAATATCATCTTAAAAGCCAGATTCGATTTTGTAAAACACATCATATTTGGAAGTTACAACCACTAGAGTTAGTATCTCATGTTAAGGATTTAGAAAGATAACTTAGAGACGTTGAGAGAGGTATTTTTGACATCCAATTAGAGCTTGAGGTAAACTCCATAAGAGGACGATTGTAATTTTTTTTGTGTGTTTTAGTTTGTTATTTTGTTTGTGTGTTTTAGTTTGTTACCCTAGTTAAGTGGCGGATAACGGTACTCCGTGACAATCAAGTCGATTACTTCAGTTTCCTATAATAACTGATATTCTGAGACGAAAAAATGGACAACAACGAGATTTTAGCAAAGCTTCACAATCGATTCCCTTCACTTCCTCAGAATGTCCTCCTTACAATCTGTAAAGCTCGGTCCAAACACATGCAATTGCTCATAAGGAATAATATATCTGCTGACATCTGTTGGTTAATCAAGGACAAAATACGAATGGCAGGTGAGTTGCCTCCCAAATTTATTGCATACATGCCTGGTTGTGGTAAAGGAAATTATGCAAGAAAATGAAAAGCTCGAAGAATTTCTGTTGCTTGTCATAAGTGTGCCAGAATGAGATGCGATAAAAAACCATGTTCTTTAGGAATGGTGTCTAATAACAGGGAAGATAAGATTTAATTCATTATGGATGGCTTGAATAAGGAGTCATTGGATCATATCCTTCTGTCTCTTGAAACGCATCCCAGTGGATATGTATAAGGAGCAATTCTCTAGTTATGACCATTATTCTAAAAAGAGCATGCGCGATACAGTCTCGAGAATCTGACTATAAGTGACCCTATTTGCCAGTTTATAAGAAAACTGGATGAGAAGCCTATCCTCGACCCATAGAGGGCGTTCAAGCCTTTTCTGGATGTAAAACCAAAGGAAAATGTGAGACACAGTCGCAACTACCTGTAAATATCCTTTTACTTCACTGTTATTTTATTTCACTGTTGTTTTACCATTTGCATTATTGTCTTTAATAATTTTATTTTATCATTGTTTTCTTTGTTTTTTTTTATATTGTTTCCTTTCTGACTCTCGAGCCTGTGCTTTACACATTAATTAACACTGATATGCTACCTTCATACACAGCTGTGAACCATTGTCGCCAAGATCCTTAAATATGATTCTTTTTGTTAGTACTCACAAATTATTTTTGAAAAGTATCCCAATGGTAGCTACTCCCAATAAACAATTCAAGAATTTTTTATTTACTTAAAACATATGTTTGTTATCATTAAAATTATATTATGTGTAACTCTTTAGGCTAACAAAAATGTATAAAATAAAAAGCCTAGGGTTGCCATAAAAAAAAGGCATAATTTTTTTTTTTTCACAAAAGAATAGAAAAGTCACAATATATAGAACAAAAAAAAGTTCCTCTCTAACTTTTAGAGAAAAAATTTTCTGTTGCTGATTGCTTTTAGTAATAATGACGATGCCCATATATTAAGTATAGATCAAACTTAATTTATAATTTAAAAAATTCTTAGTAATAAATCGTGACTTAGGTACCTAAACTATTATTACGAAAAACTAAAGGCCGGATTTTTAGATTATAATAATATTATATAATAAATGAGAGTTGCGATTAATAATTTCCGCTGCAAAATAACTTTCAACAAACAATAACGCTATTGGTCAGTCTTCCTTTAATTTCATTAAATAAGAGTCGTCCGCCATATGGCAAGTGGACTTGGAGCAATTAATTAAATTAAATAACACGCTTGACAATTATTAAAGTTCAAAATATTAAAATACCAAATTGTTTACCAAATACACTTGCATATATTATAGCACATGCAAAAGTCTCACTGGCTAACATAAATAATTGCCGAAACAATGATTTAAGACCAAAACCTTTACCGCAAGTGGATGAAGGATTTGGTCAAAATGTATGTTTATTCGGGAAATTCTAAAAATTTAAAGAAAGAAGACAAGGAAGAAAGTGAGACGTTTTATATTTTATTTTGAGATAAAGAAGTTGAGTTTCCTGGTTTTGATATTTTTGTTACTCTAATTTATTGTATTAATTTATGATGGTGCGCACAAAGGCGTATAATAATAATTTTACTTAATTTTTATCAAATATTCTAATAGACTTAATAGGAAAATAAAAGAGGTGATACAAATTATAAACAATGAATGAGAAATTATGCAAATTAAAATTATTTGTATATCTTTACTAATGAGTAAATCTTTGAGTGAATCATTGATAATAGGGCTGCTGGCTTTATGGTATGTGGAATTGGATTATTAGATCAGTTAAATAAATTAATGACACATCTAAACAGGACAAATTATTAAAACTTAAAAAGAATAAAAATACTATTATAATTGCTGAGAATATGAAAAGAAGTATATATAAATTAATTATATAAGAAGAAAGAAAAGATAGATTTTATAAGAGATCGAAATCAAAGAACGTGAAACTTAGGGTAATAAACATGAAACATGTTATTATTAACTTGTAACTGTGAAAATTATTTAATTAATAGACCAACAAATATGAAATCATGATCATTACTTTGATATATGAACCATTAAACTGGAAACTAAAGAAACATGAAACTTAAAACAATAAACATGAAACATATTATCATTAACTTACAACCATAAAAATTATTTAATTATTAAACCAATAAACATAAAACTACTATCATTATCTAGATACATGTACCATTAAACTTGAAATTTATTTTTTATTATTATAAAAATAATTTTTTATTATATGTGTCCTTTAATATTAAAATAATAATTAACTAATAATTATTTTATTTATTATATTTTAATATTATTACATTTATTATTATTTTATTCATTAAAGGGCCAACCGGTTGCAAAAACCTGTTGCACCCTTTTTTTTTTTTTTTTACTTTTTGGCTGCCACTTGGCAGTCCACAATTGCTATGTTGTTGTTATTTTTTTTTATTACTTACATGTATCACGTACATGCGTGTATTGTAGCTGTGCCCGTGCTTTGCACCACAATAGGTTGGGAGTTGGAACCGACACTGCAAAAGTAATTGAATCACTCATTTTACCCAACTAATCTCTACCACAAGATTTCAACTCTCATTTTTTAAACGTGTTTGCAACTAGCGAGGATAACCACATGTTACAACTACCTTGTAATATTTTTCCTTTTCTTTAATGAAAAGCATCATTGTCATTAATTCAACTTTATGAATATTAAAATATGGAGCAGGCTAAGTTACAGACTCTGTAACTCACAGATTGTGCTTAACCAGCTACCAGACAAAAGCATTTACTGCCCTTTTTCTCCATAATTAAGACGCCTGTGGTGCATGCATTTGTTCTGTATGTTACAGAATCCTATTAATATAATCTCATCTCAAAATAAGATCAGCTGCCCTAATAAATATATGTTTGTCGTTTATTTCAACACGGAAAATTGCTCCACCTTTAGTCAATGATGAACAACCGCAATTGGAGTCCTTCATTTTCTCACTCAATATATATATATATATATATATATATATATATATATATATATATATATATATATATATATATATATTTAATATTAAAAAATTATTAATTACATACTCTTAAATGATACCCGTATTAAATATATGTGAATACTTTTTAAGTATATTACTCGTATATTTTAAGTTAACAAAACACTTCTGTCGTCTACCAATTCGTTAACTTCCGTTAAAAAGTTAACAGAATTATGACAAATTGACTATTTCACCCTTGAAACTCAAAATGAGATAAAAAGATAAATTTATCCGTAAATTTTCAATACAATTTTTTTTTATTTTGTTATTAACAATACATTTTTTATTAAAATAATATAGATTATTAATGATACATATTATTAACAATTATCCGTAAAAAAATTCATATTATATCATAAAAAATTATTAACAATATATTATTTACAATTATACATATTATACTATAAAAAATTACAGTTGGAGTTTGGAGGAGTAGATCTTAAAAAATTTAGGTTAAATTTTGGAGGAGTAGATTCGTTGTAAAGTAGCTTTTTTTAGCAATTATTAATAATTATCCAATAAAGTGGATGACATATCATTTTTATCAATTTATATCATATGACATGTCATTATTTACTAGGTAAATGGGATGACATATTATTTTTTAAAAAAGAGTAGATTACCCTTATGATGTTAGCACTTGCAAACGGAAGTTAACGGATTGGTGGACGGCGGAAGTGTTTGTCAACTTAAGTTATACGAGTGATACACTTGAAAAGTATTCACACACATTTAATACGGGTGTAATTTAAGGGTATATGACTGATAATTTTCTTTTAATATTTAATAACTTTTCAATCTGTATCTAATCATATTAAAATTTAAAGATAAATTAAAAAATATAAATATAAATTTCAATATATTATAAAATAAAATATATTATATTAAAATTTTATGTTTTAATTTTTTTTTAATTTTATTATAGTTAAAAATTCTTAATTGAAATATTTTTAATACCACACCTGGAAAAAAAAAATTAAACGTGCAAATGGGTTTATTAATAAAAAAAAAAAAGAAAACTAAGGTGCTGAGCTTTTAAATGATACCTAAAATTAGAGCATTAGAACTTAAGCACGGATGATTCGTTGTATATAGTAGCAGAGGCGAAGCTAAGAGGTTCTAACCCGGACTGCACTTTTTGAAAAAAAAAAATAAATAAATAAAAATTTACTTTTACTAATACTAGATATAAAAAAAATAAAAAAAAAATCTAATAGCCCACCGCAAATAATTATGCTAGCTTCGCCACTGTATAGTACTAGTATAAAAGATTCAATAACACTAAGCTAAGAGCAGAGCAAAGCAGGAGCAAGAAATTAAACGTGCAAATGGGTTCTTCCGCTGAGAGCAAACCAAAAGTGACCAATGAAGAGGAAGAGGTATATTCATATGCCATGGTACTGGGAAGCGCAATAGTGCTACCCGCGGTTTTTCAAGCAGTAGTAAATCTTGATGTTCTTGATATCATAAACAAAGCTGGTCCTGGTGCTGAGCTTTCTGCTTCAGAGATTGCTTTTCAAATTCCCACCAAAAATCCTCAGGGTGCTGCCAAGATGTTGGATCGGGTTCTCGGGCTTCTGGTGAGCTTCAATATCCTTCGTTGCTCTTTCAGTACTTATGGAGTAAGGCTCTACAGTCTCGCTCCTGTCGCTAAATACTATGTGAGTGATCAAAACGGCGTCTCAATGCGTCCCTATATGAACTTGTCTCTTGACAAAGCAATGATGCCTGGCTGGTATGTTCGCTCTTCTTTTACTTTTCTATTTTGTTTTTTTAGTTTTGTCATATAATACTTTAAAACTCCCGCTTAGAATTTAATTTTATCATTTTAATTCTCCTTTATCTTAAATTTTTGTAATAGCTCATTTTATTTTTTATGTTAGAATATGAGACAGTAAAAGAAAGAAAAACACACACGGTTAAAGAATAAATATGACTTTTATGTATACAAATCTACTATTTGAGTCCTCTACATAAATTAAAATTGGTTAATTTATTTATTGATTAAAATATTACATGCTAATAGCATACCTTTTCTTTCACAATTGGAATATCATGGATGAAATGGGGTATTAAAAATCTATCAAAAATTTAAGTGATAGAAATAAATTACAAGAGGAATTAAGTACGGTCACTCTCCCTTCTAGTTTGACCCGTTTTCATTCCATCAAGCTTCTAAGTGATAGAAATAAATTACAAGAGGGGATTAAGTACGGTCACTCTCCCTTCTAGTTTGACCCGTTTTCATTACATCAAGCTTCTAAGTGTCTGTTCTTATTTGGAAATTTTAGGTTCCAATTGAAAGACCAAATTCTGGAAGGAGAACTTTCGTATAATAAAGCCCTCGGAATGGATTTCTACGATTATCTGGGCACTGACTCCAGGTTCAATGAAGTTTTCAACAATGGAATGATCGGCCAGACTTCATTTGTAATCAATAAGATTGTAGAATCCTACAAAGGCTTTCAGAATATCACGCGCCTTGTTGACGTTGGCGGTGGTTTGGGAATCACCCTTAGCACCATAATTTCCAAATATCCTCATATTAAGGGTATTAATTTTGACGTACCTCATGTTATAAAAGATGCCCCGTCTTATCCCGGTATGTTTTAATTTATTGTCTACTACCATGATGTTAATATTTCTATTTTTGTCAAAAACTTATCTAATCCTGTATTTTTGTTGATTAGTTGATACTACACTAACAAAATGGGTCTATTAATTTATATTTCAGGCGTGGAACATGTTGGTGGAGATATGTACCAAAAAATTCCCGAGGGGGATGCCATTTTAATGAAGGTTAATTATATTTTTATTTATCAATCGCATGCATGCATAATTACTTGAAATATATCATTAATTAGTACTCAGCATGAGGCTAAGCAAGTAACATGCAAGTTTATCTTTCAATTTTGCAGTGGATGCTTCATAATTTTGATGATGAGAATTGCATAAAGATACTGAGGAATTGTTACAAAGCTCTTCCAAATGATGGAAAGGTACTTGTTATTAACTCAACTTTGCCAGAAGTGCCTGATAATACCGAGGCTTCAAGGGATTCCTTCATTTTAGATGCAATTTTTTTAATCCAAATTCCTCATGGAAGGGAGCGGACCAAAAAGGAGTACACTGCATTGGCAATCGAAGCTGGATTTAAGGGTATCAACTTTGAATGTAACGTTTGCAATTCCTATGTCATGGAATTCTACAAGTAACTTTGAAGCTAGATTGCTTCATTCTTTCTTTATCAGAAAGATGCATCTTCTCAATTTCAATTTGGAGTGTCAATACTCCATTTTCTTTTTCTGTAACTTTCTGTTTTGTTTGGCCTTTAGGGCTCGCGGCAACTCCTTATGTAATGCTTTTGTGTTTTCAATAATATAATAATCTCCTTGAGCTTCTCTTGGAGATAGATGTTAAAAATAAATGATTTGATTCTACATCACAAAACCAAAAACAAAGAGATACATTTTAAACTGAGATACATTTTGTACGCTGGGCAGAATAACCGATCCGACCCGAAAAAATTGGGTTTGGATCGGATCGGTTTGACCATAATATCCGATCGGATCAAATGTTGCCAACCCGATCAGATCGTAATCGGATCGGGTGATCCGACAGCCCGAACAGGTTGGCTTTAAAATGAAAGTGAAAAAACACATATTGACACATGTATACAGCACACACGCATCCAGCGCATGACAGTGACGACACCACAGACCACACACGACACAGCCTCACCCACCACACACTCGACGCACCCAGCCGTACACAGCAGCCTTACCCCCCTCCCTCACACCTCAACCGCAGACCACATAGCACACATACCAGCCTCTCCTCATCTCCCTCATGCCTCACGGGTCACTGCCTCACTCTCAAGTCAACACTCAACACAAAGTTAAACAAGTAGAAACACACACACACACACAACCGACAGCCAACACACACTCGCCACAGTCACAACTGACGCCAACCGCTAGCCTATCTGCTTCTCCGTAAAGACCGTGACCAAATCTGCTGCTACCGCCTACCGATCTGCTGTCTCCACACACGGCATCACCAATCTACTATCTCCACGCCTCTACACATGGCATCACCAAGTTCCTCCTCCAAGTTCCATCCAAATCTAGCAAACGACAACCCAAATTTTTGTTTTGAGTTTAGGTTTTTGAGTTTAGTTCAAATACAAATAGTTGTAATGCGTAATAAATTATATGTTAAATTATCGATTAGCAATTGATAACCGAACCCGATCCAAAACGAATTAAATCTGATTTTTTAACCCGATCCGAATTATAAATTCGGGTTTAATTTAGATGAGTTTTTGTTCAATCCGACCAACCCGAACCCCGATCGGGTTGATCCGAACTCGATCCGAACCTGCTTTTGCCCAGCCCTATTTTGAACTGAGTATAACATAAATTTTGTTAAAAAGAGAGTATTTGCTCTTACTGGTTTTCTTTTCTCTTTGTATTTTACGATCTAGCTATTTTGCCATGGGGTAAATAACCTCGTGATTCTATCTTTGTTCTAATCTTGTCATTAGATTTTAAGGGCGATTTTATCTTGTTCTAATCATGTCCTTAGATTGTAGGGCAATCCAACAGCTACAAACACAAAGGGCAGTGCATCTGGCTTCAGAGACTTAGGTCTTGTTTGAAATTGAGGTATTTTAACTTTTAAGCTGAGGTGTTTTAACTTTTAAGTTGTTGCTACTGTGGGAAAAAAACTATAACTATGAAACAAAAATTAATAATATGTAGTGACTATAAATTTTAAATAATAATTTCGAGAAAACTATTAAAGATATAATATATTTTCTATCATACAAGTGAAAAATTATATCAACATATCTTTTAAGGCACAGCAGTTAGTGTTTACCATACACTTTAGTACTGTAGCTTTTAAACTATAGTTGCCCAACCTCAATTCCAAACGCATCCTTAGATTTTGTCTGAATCTAAAGTAACTCTAAAAATTAGGAGGGTTTTTGCAGTGTCGTGTGGTATACCAACGATGTTCGGGAATTAAAAAATAGATGTAAGGAAATCATTCGCCAGTGAAACCACTGCTCAAGTCTGTAAATAGCCAAACCAATCTTCCCGTACCTATCATGAGCATCTCCTAAATTTTTCCACATCTTTTAATTTTCTTTTGCTTTTCTTTTCTCCAGTTGTGTAGTTGTCGATGGAAAAACCTTTATAAAGATTGAATTTTTCAAAAAAAAAATGTTGAAGATAATCACACAAACTAAGGAAGTAAATATTGTACAGTTACTTAGTTTCTATTTTTATTTAAGTTGTTATAAATAAAATAAATAAAGAAAAATTTTAGACTAAAACAAAGGACTTTAACTACGTTGTTAATAGTTTATAATTGATGAGTTTTTGTGAATTGATTACCTTATTAAAAGGGCATATATATAAACTTTATTAAAGTTTGGGAAAGTTATAAACCCATACAATTTAATAGTTTTATGGTCATTATACTATTAAATCGCACGGTTTGGGATTTAATGTCTATATGCTTAAAACTTTAAGTTACTACATTAATGAGGATTTGATGTGGGACTTTACAAAAGCAAAGTGATGAAGTCACTACATTTTATGACACGCCTCTTGAATTCATCACTTTAATTACATAAAATTTTCATGATATCAAGTGGGACTACGTGAGCTTCAATATTGTCTCGTTAAAACCTTATTAGTAAAACCTAATTTTATATCAATCTAACGATTTATTGAGATGACGCATGTCAATACTATGGACTAATTTATCAAATGTTAATGTAGGTAAAACTTTAATAAAAAGATTAGAAAAATTATTTGTGGAGCGTATCTGTTTTGACATCAATTTTTTTTGTCTTACTAGAGCCTATGAGTGTAGAAAAACTTTGATAAGATATGCTTAGTTCTATCTCCCTTGATGTATCCTCCTCTAATTTGAGCAATACAAGCATAATTGTTTATATATATAATTGTTGGAATATCTATTACATAAGTCAAATTGCATGTGCTCTGGATATGATGGATAATAGACTGCAACCAAATACAGTCTCTGCTTGTTTCATATAATGCAACGATCTTTGAGTGATTAGAAGAGGTGACAATGAAAGTCTACTCAGTAAATCACCATGAAATTGTCGTGCCATTATAAGTGAGGACATATCTTGTTTGTGACTGGCTTTGAGAGGATCAAGGAGGTAGCTTGTGTCTGCATAACCAATAAGATCAGGATTCTCTGTTGGCTCACTTGAAAAGATAACCTGAAGTCTGTTGTCCACGAAGATATCAGAAGATGTGTTTGATGACATTCCAATGTCGTCATGTTGGTGTTGAGCTACATCTTGCCAACAAGTTCACAGAGAATGCAATGTTTTGTTTGGTGCATTAAGTTAGATAAAATAAAGCACCAATTGCAATTAGATATTGTACTTATAGATCAAGTATTTACTCATCATTCTCTTTAGGACGAAATGAATTTTTTTAGGATTGAGAGACTGAACAACCATAAGAGTGCTTAATGCATGAGCATTATCCATATTGGAAAGCTTTAAGATTTTTTCAACATAAGTAGATTGATGGATATGCATTCTGTTTGTTTTACACTCGATCTGCAGGGCGAAATGAATTTTTTTTCCAAAAACTTTCATTTCAAATTTTCTCTTTAAATATTCAGCGATTTTTAAAAGCTCTTTGGGAGTTGTAATTACGTTCATGTCATAAAAATAAACTGCTACATTTACAAATCCATATTAGAATTTTCTCGCATAGGCAAATAAGATCATTTTTATATCATTCTTTAATCAAATATTCACTTAGACAATTATATCACATGCGACCAGATTGTTTCAATCCGTATAAGGACTGTTGAAACTTGATTGAATACATATTACAATCCTTTGATTTATATGATTCAAGCATTTTGAATCCTTCAAGGATTTTCATGTAAATATTAATGTCAAGTGACCTATATAGATATTTAGTCACTACATCTATGAGATGCATGTCAAGTCTTTCTAGGACTGTTAAACTAATTAAAAATTGAAATGTAAGAATATCCATCACTGAAGAATACATATCCTCATAATCAATACCAGGTATCTATGAGAAATCTCGTGCAACTAGATGCGCTTTATATTTGTGATTTCATTATGTTCATTATGTTTCCTTACAGATGCCCATTTGTATCCAATAGGTTTGACATCTTCAGGTGTCTGAACTACAGCTCTAAAAAATTTATTTTTAGCTAGAGAAGTCAATTATGGTTGGATTTCTTATTTCCATTGGGGCCAATCATGCCCTTGTTTAATTCATCGACAGTTTAAGGCTCAAAATCATTTTTAATTTTAGTAAATATTGTGAACGAAAATACATTGTCGATATATATTTCATTATGATCACACATTTCCCTCGTATAAGAATAATTTATAAACTTTTTCCCTTTTTTGTGTTTCATACCCCTTTATGGGTTACCGTCTCTTTGAGAACTTGTGTTTCTTCAGGGACCATCGGTTCATCTACAACTGATGATTCAAATAATATGGGTACATTTATATCTTGAACATTATTTTCAACATGATCTTAATCTTTCATTCTCCTCTTCCTAGGAACATTGTCTTTGGAACTAAATGGTCTACCACATTTTTTACATGTAACATAGAACTTATTAGCTGCTTGTACGCTTGATTGTTCAATAGGAACAATCACCCAAGTTGGTGTATTAGCAGTTGGAATATTGGAATATGTGACTTGTTTACTTTTACTAAATTGATTTGCAATTTGCTGCAAAAGTACTATCCTTCTTACTTCATTTTCAGATTGACTGATATGAGGATCTACATGAGATAAAGTGAGAACTTTTCAAGAAAGTTCATAACTTACTTTAGGAGGTTTTCCATCTATTAATGATGAAAAACTGTCTTATTAAAATGACAACCTACAAAATGTATGGTAAAAAGATAACTTGTTAGGGGTTCAAGATATCTAATAATTAAAAGTAAGTTAAACCCGACATAAATCCTTAAACGACATTGAGTTCCCATATTTGTTTACTGAGGGTGTGATATAAGAACATGAATATCATAAGCAAAAGTTCGTAAATGGTGAATGTCAAGTTGTTGACCAAGTACAGGTTGTCATGGAGAATATCAATAATAAACTATGGGTGTAAGATGAACTAATTTCGTAACATTTAAAATAATATGAACCTATACAAATATTGATAATTTTGCACGTATAAGTAAAATTTTTACAATTATCTATAATCACTTAATCAATGACTCTACCAATCTATTTTATGGATGCACACATAGAATAGAATGTTCAACATTGATCCCAATTGATGTACAGTAGTTATAAAATGTTTTAGATGTAAACTTACTAGCATTATCTAGACATATGGTGTTGATTCGATGATCTGGAAATTGTGCCCTTAATCTTATAATTTGGGCAAGCATTCTTGTAAATGTAACGTTGCGTGTGGACAATAAATAAACATGTGATCACTGTGCAGATGTATCAATCAAAACTATAAAGTAACGAAATGGTCTACTAGGTGGATGAATCGATCCACGTATATCTCCTTGAACACTTTGTAAAAGCGATAGAGATTCATGATTAACCTTACAAGGGGATGGTCTAATCATAAATTTTCCTTGTAAGTAAAAGCGATACTAACATTCTCATTGGACAATAGAATCTTCTAGTTCTTTAATGGATATCTTTAAGAATTTTCAATAATTCTATGCATCATTGTAGATCCTTGGAGTGCAAGGCGATCACGCCACAACATAAGTATTTTTGGATTTGTGAAGTTCTGGTTCATTATTAAGTAGCTCTCTATTGTGTTTATAATTTTGTAATACAATCCTAATGAGAATGCTAAAAGCTTTTCTAATATGCATTTCTTCCCTCAGATATTTTTAATACTGTAGAGATATTCCATATTATTTTCATTTAAAATCTCAATATGATATCTAATTTGGTGGATATATTTAAAGCTCAGCAGATTTCTTTTGGATCTTGTTGAATATTGAGCATTTTGGATTGTTATTTTTGTTCCCCTTGCTAAAAAGATTTTAGCTCTACCAAAGCCTTTAATTAGGTCTGCAGGACCAGATATAGTGTGTATGGTTGCACTGTCAACCAAGCATACATCTCTAGCTTTCATTTCCAAAATAGAAAATTAATTTCCAAAATCCATAACCTTACATTAAACAAAAGTTCATTCACTCATTAGACATCAGGGTTAGATATGAACATTAAGTAAATTGATGAAACTATAAAAAGTACAAATGTTAACATATTAGAAACTTAATGATTGTAGCATAATAATGAGAGGTTAATTAGTGTAGACATTTCCATCAGCAATCAAGTGATCGATTTTTCCTCTTGTGCCCTTGGAGAAATAGGAGACATCAAGACAAGTCAAATCATTTTGATCTGAGTCATCGAATAAATTAGTCTTAATCTTTCTTTTGCCTTTCTTGTATGCTTGGTAGAGGTCTATGAAATGTTCATCTATACTGCAGTATGTGACTAATGTCCTTTTCCTCCACATCGATAACAAATTTCTTCATTATCATTTCTAGCATTTTCCTTTTCTACACCATTGTCCTTAGTATGTGTTGCATAGATGTTCTACTTCTAGTGGCGTCTATTTCTATTGTTCCACTACCCTAAGTACCTTTGACTACTATAGGGGTAATAACCACGCCCTCTTTTGCCTCCTTGATTATGTCTATTAATGGTACGTGTATTTGCATTCACTTTTGGGAATGGTTAAGAACTAGTTGGATGTAATGCATGATTATGAATTAGGGGCTTATTGTTTTGTTCAGCAATCAAAAGAGATGTTATCGGCTCAAAGCATCTAATGTATCTACATTCTCGATATTGTTGTTGCAGGACTACATTTGATGCATGAAATGTAAAGAGTGTCTTTTTAAGCATATCATTTTCAATGATTTTTTCACCACAAAATATTAGTTCTAAAGTGATATGGAAAAGAACAAAGTTATATTAAGAGACTCTAGTGTTGTAACCTTAAGTTCAACCACTCATGTTTTGCTTTTGAGAGGACATTATCCCTCTAGTGGTCAAATTTGTCCTTGAGATTATTACTTTAAATTAACGGATCCTCCACCATTAGATATTTAACTTTTAGGCTCTCATATAAATGATGGCGAAGGAAAATCATAGTTTTTTTTTTCCTACAAGGATGCTTTGTTTCCTTTTGCTTTAGTGCTTTAGGCCCATAGCTTACAGCTGAATTTTAGCATCCAACATCCAAGAAAGATAGTATTTTTTAGAAACTTCAAGAGCCAAACTTTGCAAGTTGATGAGATTCGCCATTTTTCAAGACCTTGTTAATAATCAAAGAGAAATAAGTATCGCAATATAATTATGAATATGTAATTATAAACAAAATTAAAAAAATATTAAATATGTAGAAACCTTATGCATGTATTTAGAATTTTAGGTTATAACTTTTAAAATCATAACTCAAAACTTGAGGTTTTGATTTTTAATGAGATTAGAACTTAAGGTTCTCACTACCTCATTCGTGTTGTAAACTTCAGGCTATTAACATTTATGTAAACATAATGTTGATTTTGATGATAACAAACAAAATTAAGAATGATTAAGTTTTTGAAAGCTTAAATTATTTTTCACACATTTTAAATAAATCATTATTTTTACATTATAAAGTTTTATATCTAATGGAAAAATGATTTTATGGTTTCAAGTTTATGGTTTCATTGAAAGAATTTTGAAAACTTTGAAATCAACAAGTATTGCTTGAAATTTTGGGCAATGACTTATTTGAAAATTTTCATAGTATTTTGGGCCATATCATAATTTCAGAAAGTTTTGGCATTCACAAAGTATTATTTAGAAATTCTAAGATTGGACTTATTTGCAAAGTTTATAACATCTTGGGCCATAGTACAGTTTTATAAAGTTTTAGGGTCAAACTATAATTTTGGCCAACAATGCACTGTACCGGTTACTGTAGCAAGCGGCTAACCGGATGTGAGAAACAGCTAGTTGAATATTGGGTAGAAACTCTCCGGATGAAAAGCAGCTATCCGGATTTCGTAAGCGGTAATCCGATTGTTGGACAATAAGTTTCTGGAGCATAAACGGTTATCCGGTTATCGTAAGCGGCATGCTAGATATTCTAAAATTCAAATTTTTGCTGTAACGGTAACATACAAGCGGCTAACCGGATACCATAAACGGTAAGCCGGTTATGAGTAAAAAGTAAATAACGGCTAGTTTTTTAGCTCTAACTATATAAACTCAAAACCAATTCATTTTTGGTAATTTTTGCAGGTATAAACAAGTGCACACAACATATATTGAGCTTAAAATTCAAAAATCATCATAGATTAAATCTTCATTAAGCTATCATTTATATATCCACTCTAAAATAGAGTTGTTTGTTGTATTTTTCATTTCACATCAAATTATGAGTGTACAAGTGTGAGAAACACTTAGGGTGAGGAAAATGGGGAGATAATCTCTTGATTGTAAAAGTCCATTGACACCTTAGAAGTTAATTGTAAACATTTGAAGCCTTGGGAGGCTTGGATAGTGAAACCCTCAAGCCGGGTGAGCTTGGAGGCGTGGACGTAGGCGGGGATAGCCGAACCACGTAAAAATCCTTGTGTTTATTTTCTCTTCCTTTACTCTTTTAATATTGTGCTTGATTGAATTTATTGTTTTTGATTCCATTAAGCCATTAGATTAAATTGTTGTGTGATTTGCTTAGATTAAATTTTAAAACCCCAATTCACTCCCCCTCTTGGGTTGTATAACTTGCATTTCACAGGCTACTACAATAGTATTCAAAGACAAATATATGCAAGAACAAATCTTAATTTATTGAAATTAAAATAACTTGATAGGTTGTTAAACTAGCCATATAAGCAAAAAAATTAAAATAAACAGACTAACAAAATAGTAACACAATAATAATATAAGTAGTATTATAGAACCAACCATATAAATTATAATTGTTATAAACAATTAAATTAATAACATAATAAACTAACAATATAAAAGTATAATAATAAAACATAAAAGAAATAAGCAATAAATGGCACAAGTAGTAAAAATAAAACTGCACACGTGAATCAATTATTATGCTAATAATGTGTTATAAATAAAATATATAAAGAAAAATTTCAGACTAAAACAAAGCACTTCAAGTACCTTGCTAATAGCCTATTATTAATAAGTTTTTTTTTATTGATTACCTTATTACAAGGACCCACATAAATATAGAGTAGTTAATGGGTGGGGGGGTTATCCTTAATTTCCAATGTGGGATTTAATGTCTATATGCCTAAGTCATTAAGTTGCTAAATTAATGAGGATTTGACATGGGACTTTACAAAAGCAAAGTGGTGAAGTCACCATAGTTTATGACCCAAGTTAATTTGTAGGCTTTAATATAGTATCCATATTCGTTATTCATATTGTGTAAAGCTATAGCTTTTGCTGCCCAATGATATAGAGATATTTATTCTTTACAAACACATTTCTTGGTATCAGAGCATTGGTTCTTGAGAACCTAGTTGTGTATATAGAGACAAGGACAAGTCAAATACAGCAGCAGCTTGACCTTTAGGTAACTTAGGCAATTGCTTAGGGCTGAGTTATATATGAAGGCCCTACATTCATATGGGACGATTATTTTGTATATAAAGGGAAAGTGAATTCTGAAGCCATTTTATTCATTATTATTTTATAATTCTCTTTTCCTAAATAAACTATCAAATTCCTATGAAGTCTATTTAATGTAATACTTAATAGTTTTAATCCCTACAAAACCTATAAATTAATAGTTTCAATCCTACAATTCTCTATTTTATTGTTAGAATTAATATGTTATAATTAAAAAGTTTATATTCATTTTAAACCTCTACAAAAGCCTCACATTTTATTACTTATCCATTAAATTTTTCGCCTGAAAACTAAGACACTATATGTTCTTGAAGCTTTAGAGAGAGACAGAGAGAGATAAATCTAACAGTTTTCTCTATTCTCCATGGTTATTGGTCATTTATCAAATCCTCAAACAATTAATATAAAGATAAAATTAATTTATGATTTCATCTCAAATTCTAGATTTTATCTTTTTATTATTCTCTTAATTAGTTTTGTTATTTATTTGTTCTTATTTCTTTTTAATATATTCTTTTGTTCATCTACTATTTTTTTTTTCTACGTGCTTGTTTTATCTATTTCCAAATAAAAATGTATCGGAAAACATTAAAAAATAGAAGAATAGAAAAATTAGTTTAATCTAAGAAATGATTAGTAAAAAAGATGTAATTTGAGTGAAGAAATAATATGTGAAAATGCTATAATTGAATTAAAAATTAATGGATTAGCAATAGTGGAATAGAATTTTATTTAATAATGTACATGTTAGAACGTTAGAAGAATTGATTTTAAATAAATAAATTTTATAATATATCTAATATATATTTTTTACCTCATATTTTAAGAAAAACTAATTAAAACCATTTGTCTAAGACCCAAAATATGGTTGAGCCGGGCCTGGTCAAATTAGTCAATTTAATCAAGCATAGCATCCAAACTTGATAATCCCAAACTTGAAAATCCTATATTTAATAATCCTAATCACCCACTGTATTTTCATCATTCCAATCAAGCTATATTGGTCATTGTATCACAACTACTCATTGAGGACTATGGCCCTAATAGTTAAAAACAAAAAAATCTTTATTGATGGATCATTGTAATAAAAAAGTGATGATGCCAGTGATGAATTGCAGCAATGGATTCGTCGCAGCAACTTGATTAAGACTTGATTATTGAGTTCGATTGCTAAAGAAATTGTAGCCAGGAATGGAGTACAAACAATTTAGAGTGAATGACGAGAAGGATTTTCTTAGGCAAATCGTGCCCAATTCTTTCATATTGGAAATGAAATTCATGATTGTGTTCAAAAGGCCATGTCTATTAGCTCCTATTTCACCAAAGTCAAAGGACTTTGGGATGAGAGGGGTGTTATTTATCTTATCTCAAC
This sequence comes from Atalantia buxifolia, assembly GCA_030444775.1. Lineage (NCBI taxonomy): Eukaryota > Viridiplantae > Streptophyta > Magnoliopsida > Sapindales > Rutaceae > Atalantia > Atalantia buxifolia. The sequence continues at coordinate 15,318,728 of CM059839.1, forward strand.
CTATAATTGCAGAGCTAAAAGGGAAGAGTTAGCCCATCGAGAAACAAAGAAAACCACCAAGTTTCTCATGGAATTAACTAAAACTTTTTCTGGGGTGCATGGACAAATATTAACAATTGATCCTTTACCTAAGGTCAACACGACTTATTCTCTCGCGCTTAGACATGAATGCCAACAAGGAATATTTACTAGGAAAGGGAATCTTCAGCTTGAGGAACAGCCTTTGCTATCAAGGATTAGTGAAAAAAATAGTAACTACAAGTGTGGAAAACGTGACAAGATGACCACAAAACTGAAAATTTTCGAGCACATTTAAAACATGCTTACTGTGGATAGAAAGGTCATATAGGTGATTTTTGCCAAAAGCTCAAGAGAGTAGAGTTAAATCAATGATCTTGACCACCCACTGCTCAACGACAAACTGAGAACAAAGATGTCTTTAATTCTTCTCTTTCATTCAAGAATAATATTAGCAAATCTTACAAATTCTCAGTAGTAATATGTTCTCCATGGTAAAATCATATTGTTTGTAATACTGAATTGCCTACAATTTGCAAAGTTGTTAAAAATAAGATCGTAGAGTTACCGAGTGGGTCTCTTGCAACATTACACATGTTGGTCAAGACGTATTCTCTTCTAGTTTGGTTTTTTATGATGTTTTATGTGTCCTTATTTTTTAACTAAATCTCATTTCTATAAGCAAACTTACCTGCCATTCTTCTTTTGTCACTGTGTTTCTTACTCATTTTTGCATGGTATAAGACCTGTGCTCGACGAAGATAAATAGGATGGGAACTGAACGGGAGGGGAGGGCTTCTACTACCTTGATGAACAACACAAAGTGACATGCAATTTAGTTCAACCACCATTTTCTGCCCCTTGGGATCAACATCTAGGTCATTCTTTCTATTGGAATTTTAATAGTATTTCAAAATAAGATTGGATGAACAGTACTAATAAATAGTGCCATAAACAGTACCAACAATTACTATTCTTATTTTGGACTTTCAAAAAGCAATATTGGTTCATATTTCCAAGATTCTTAAGACCAATTTTATGAGCTTTGATTATTGCTTCAATTAAGGTACACAAACTTATTGCTTATGATCTTTTATTACTGAATATCTTGCATAAATTTATACTGACACAGGGTTATTACGAAATTCGTAATAATTAATACAAATTGTATTTGAATTTAAAATTTTTATATATTATACTAGATATCCAAAGGAATCATTTGAAACTTATTTCAACAAAATCGAGAAAGAAATCAATTTATAATTATTTTTAAACTCAAGTCTGTTACGCTGAAAAGTTTTTGATTTCATCACAATGCATGAGTTACAAAACTATTTGACCATATGTCCGTACCTACTTCAAAATTATGAAATTTAGAGAATATTTTCATATATATGTCTAGTATATTTTTGGAAATTTTCATGATTTTACGATTAAAGGATAAATTTTTTTGAATTTTTGAATTCAATGCGGACATAGCAAAAAATTGTTTGACAAGTTTCTTGAGGTCTAAAATGAAAATTGTTTTCAATTGTTTTAAATGAAATCAAGCTATGAAAATTTTATTGCTGAGAACCCTATATGTCAGAATACTCTATGTAAAATTTGAGATTTTTTCGGTGAAGGAATAATTCAATAAAATTCAAAGACTAAAGATTGTTCTATTGAGGAACTGATAGTGATATTATTTCAGTATTGAAGATATAATTTGACTAATAAAATTGAGGTGGAAAATATCAATATTGAGAATAGAAGAACTAAAGAATTAAATTCCAAGGCAAATTTATTTGAGAATTATGCTCCTTGTAACAAGAAGCAGAACAAAAGTCCTAATAATTATTTTAATCTCATTATTTAATGAAAGGAAATTTTATTGTATTTAGAAAACTTGGGAACTATGTTAGCCAATGTAGCAATTAAGCTCAAAAGAATGAAGACAACAAATCCTCCATAAGTCTGTTTGACTAAAGGAGATGACTTTATTATTGTGGTCGTCTTCGAAGTAAACACAATTCGGTCCTCCGGAATCCAAATTTCACACCCATTTATTTGTTTGGAGCCTCGAATTACGTGAATTTAATAGTTTATCTAATAAATACACAAAAATACATAAATTAAATATAGTTAAGACATAATTAATAATTTCTATTATATTGCATAAACACAAATATAAATTATGATATAATCAAAAAAATAACATTTTTATCACTTGATAATCAAATAATTTTAATACTAATCACCCCCCAACCAACTTATTACTAGTACTTAGCAATTAAAGCGTTATATTAAATTAAGATTTACAAAATTCACATGCAAGTTAATAGTTGTGCATCTATCCTCTAAACTACCAAATAAATAAACTCTCCCAAATTTCTTTACATCTTTGTCTTTTATTCATTATCCAGAATATCATCAAACCTTCTTTTGTGCTCAAGTAATTAACACAATACTTATGAGCTTCATTGAAAGAAAAACAACATTTTCATTCTAAAATTCATTAGAAATTTTATCTTTAGGCAGCAGATTATTCACATAGTTTTTAAAATATTACATTTTTAACCCATATAGCGAGCTTTAAGCCAGTGACTCCAAGATCAGTTGGCCTTAGGGCACTAGATGTTCAAACACTCCTACAAATTTAATTGCTCGGTTTTTTAATAAATAAGCAAACAATATATCTATAATCCATGTAGAGAGTTTTAGGCTAGTGACTCCCAGGCTAGTTGGCCTTAGGGCACTAGGTATTGAAACACCCCTACGGACTTAATTACTCGAGTTTGAGATATAGTAAAATTAAACACATTCAAATATATTTTTTTCTTTTTTTCCTTTTTTTTTTTTTGCAATATACTTTTCTACTACCTTAGATATTATCCCTAATAAATCAAAAGAACTAAACGCTCCAAAAAATTTAACTTACAACCCACTAATATTTGTCATAGTGTGTGTGTGAAGAATGATTCAATAATACTTGTTAAATGAGTAAACAATTAAATGACTTAATAACCAATTGGAGAGTTAACAAATTTGAGTAATTCAAAAAAAAAAGGGAATAAAAATAACTTACTATGAATTTCAAAATTAAAATATAATACAACAGGACTATTAGGATGCGTCTTAAAAGTCGTGACTTTTTACACAACCATCCTCGACAAAAGACAAACTTTTTTGTGTTTTTTTGAAAAAGAAAAAGAGAAAAAAAACACACATATTTAAAAACACACATCAACTATTCCCACCCCCCAACCTAATGTAAATATTATCTCAATGTTTTATAATTTTACAGATATGCATACAAAAAACAAAAGAAAGACAGAAATAATAAAAGAAAAAAATAATAATAAAAGAAAAAAATAATAATAAAAGAAGAAGAAGGGGATATCTCACCTAAATTTAATGCAAAAGCTTAAAAGAAGATGATGACAAAGAATGAGAAAATGTTACATTTTTTTAATAAAACTCTAAGATTAAAAAGATACGTTTCTAGAAGTACTGCACTCTCCATATCCAGCCATTTTCGACTCAAATTTAGTTCAAAGTTAGTCTTTACAACAAAACTTTGTAAAAACATCACCAGGACTAAGACATTCCACAATTATCAATTATTCCCTCCCCTAACCTGAACGAAACATTGTCCTCAATATTTTAACAGGAAATGGAAAGAGTTTAGAAGACATCACATGAACACTGCAATAGAAAATATTTACTAACAGAGAGTTAAATCTAATTTGCACTTCTTACTACTGCTACTGCTACCATCATCAGTCGACCAATCCAGTGCATAAGTTTGGAGTCTGGTTCTGGTATATAAGCTTGTTAAAGATCAAGTAACTCATTAGCAGTAGAAGCACAAATAAAGAGCTTTTTTTACAAAGTGTGAAACAAAATGATTCTTAATTGCATAGTTAATAAAAATTAGGAAGTCATCTTAAAAATTATTAACATTTAACAAACCGATAGGTTTTTTATGAATGTTCAAATGGGCCCAAGATGCAAATGTAAGCAGTGCCTCAAGAGTTGCAAAATCACTTATCAAGAAAATAAAACCATCAGCATGATTTAGCATTTCAAATATTCTTTCTTTCATACTTGATACCACTAATTCTTCTCAAATTGGTGGGCCAAACAAGCATCCTAGAGGTTTAATGGCTTTTAGGATAATGCCTAGTACTTGGCTTTCTCTAGTAAAAATAGCTTATGAGACAAGCCTTGATAACTCTCATTCACCTCCTCCATATACAAGGTGTAGTTTCTTCTCTGCTATGGCACAACAAAGATCTACAGCTACATGAAGGAACTCCTTGTACTTTCCATAGTGAAGTCCAGAAAGCACACAAATGTTTTTGAATAGTTTACTCGAAGATGTTGTCATTAGAATAATCTTTAAAAACAAGTTATGAGTGTTTGAAAAAGAAGCTCAAATTTAAAGATCTTGGTGCCATAAATAATGAAAAACAGCTGTAAATTAGTTGGCATATTTTTTAAATGATGCGTAAAGCTCGTGGCCTAATAATTCGAAAGCCAACAGTGAAAAAAAAGTAAATAGTAAAAGAAAACAAATAATTATTAAATAAAAAAAATCACACCACTAAATATAATAATGCAAATGATAAAAGAACAACAAAATAAAAGGATATTTACTAGTAGTTGTGATTGTGGCTCACATCTTCTTCTGGTTTTATGTCCAGCAATGGCTTGAATGCCCTCTATGGGTCGAGAATAGGCTTCTCATCTAGTTTTCTTATAAACTGGCAAACATGGTCTTATTGAATCAGATTTCCAAGGCTAAACTATGCTCTTTCTTTTTGGAATAGTATCCACAAATTATGAATCTCACGTTGCACATTTCTGCTTCGATGCATCTCAAGAGATCGTAACATATCATCTAACAATTTTTTACTGAGGTCATCTTTAGCTAATTTAATTTTATCTTCACGATTATTAGAAACCATTTCTAAAGATTTAAATTTCTCCTATTTGCAACCAAGTCTTACAAAGTTATGACATTTTGAGCGAAGTCGTTTAATTCTTTTTTTTTTTTGGCAAATGTACTTTTACCAAAGCTAGGAATGAAAGAAACTAATGGATCAAAAAACTCACCTGCTAATTGGACATTTGCTTCAATTAACCAACGAATGTCAGAAGGAATGCCATTGATCATTAACAAACGCAGTCGTTCACAACCAGTTTTATAAATTTTCCTGAGGACATTCTGAGGGAGAGAAGGAAAATGCTTATGTAATTTATGTTTTATTTCTTCCATGTTTGATTTTGGGGTTTCAGTTATTGTGGGAAACTGAAAATACCGACTTAAGAAGTCACGGAGTACCGTTATCCACCATTTATATGAGAAAATAAATCAAAATACCAAAATAAAGGAATCAAACCTGCAAAATCAAATCAAATCAAACATGAAAGTGAACAAAACAATAAAAAGAAACCACACAAAGGAAAAAGAAAAATGGACTTACATTTGTCCTTTTATTGAGTTAACCTCAAGCTTCAATTGAAATTGATATATACCACCCTCTATTTCTCTGAGTTGTCTTTCTAGATCCTCAACGTAGGACACTAATGTTGATGGTTGCAGATCTCAAATTGGATGTGATTTATAGCTTTGTATTAGGCCTCTCATTATTAGGAATACATCGCCGAATAATTTGATATGGCAATATTTGAACAAATAAGGATCATCCTAATAAAATTTCTTTACTTAAACCAAAAATTTCTTCTTCTTTTGAGCATTCCATTGCAAAGGCATTTTACCTATGGCAAGGAAATTAACAATGTTAGCATACCATGGCATTGAAGTAACAGAAAATAAAAATTCATCAGAGAAAGAATCATTTATGGGTTTTATGTCAGTTAGAATTCAGATGTGAGTCTTGATAAAATGATCAATAACGACATTTTCGGCACCTTTTTTATCTTTGATGGTATGGTCAAATTCTTAAAGTAAAAAAATCCAACGAATTAATTCAGTTTGGCATCTTGTTTACTTATCAAATATCTTAAAGCAGTGTGGTTAGTAAAAACAACAGATTTAGAGGCAAGCAAATATAAAAAAAAAAATTTTAATACAAATACCACAACAAGTAATTCTTTTTCAGTTGTAGAATAATTCATTTGAGCACTATCCAAAGTCTTACTCATTGAGCACTATCCAAAGTCTTACTCATTTGAGCACTATCCAAAGTCTTACTCATGTAATAAATCACAAATGGCTTACCATCCTTTCTTTGTCCTAAAACAGCACCAACAACAAAATCACTTGCATCACACATTAATTCAAAAGGCAAAAACCAATTAAGAGATCGCATAATAGGTGCAGACGTTAAAAAACAAATTATTTTCTCAAAAGATTTTTGGCAATCATCAGTCCATTCAAACGATGCCTCTTTTAATAAGAGGTTACAAAATAGTTTAGATATGGCACTAAAGTTTTTTATAAACCTCTTATAAAATCCTACATGTCCTAAAAAGGATCGCACATCTCTAACTGTTTTTGGTTGTGGCAATTTAGATATGACTTCTATTTTTGCTTTGTCAACTTCAATCCCTTTAACAGATACAACATGACCCAAAAAAATTCCGGAAGTAACCATGTAGTGACATTTTTGCTAATTCAATGTAACTTCTTTCTCAACACATCTTTTTAAAGCTTTCTCCAAATTATCAAGGCAATCATCAAAAGAATTCTCAAACACAATCAAATCATCCATAAGACCTCTAAACAATGTTCAAATATATCACAAAAATGCTTAGCATACATATTTGAAATGTTATATGCGCATTATAAAGCCCAAATGGCATTCTTTTAAATGCAAATGTTCCAAAGGGACATATAAATGTGGTCTTTTATTGGTCTTCAAATGCTATAGGAATTTGATAATAACCTGAATATCCATCTAAAAAGTAGTAGTAGAGATGTCTAGCTACTCTTTCTAAGATTTAGTTAAGAAATGGTAATGGAAAATTATCTTTTCTAGTGGCTTCATTTAACTTTCTATAATCGATGCACATGCTCCAAATAGATGTAATTTGTGTTGGAATTAATTCACCTTTTTCATTTTTAACAATAGTGATTCCAAAGTTTTTAGGTACTACTTGTGTAGGACTTACCCACTTACAATCGAAATATGGTAGATAATTCCCACATCAAGCAATTTAAGGACTTGTTTTGACTAACTCTTTCATGTGTGGGTTTAATCTTCTTTGAGGTAGTTGACATGTTTTAGCATTTTTTTCCAAATTAATTCTGTGTATGCAAATTAAAGGATTAATGCCTTTAATATCATTTGAAGTTTATCCAATTGCATTTTTATGCTTTTTAAGAACAATTAGTAACTTACCTTCTTGGTCGCTTGTTAGAGTAGAAGAAATCACAATAGTATAAGTTTGTTCTTCTCTAAGAAAAGCATACTTCAATCCTTCAGCAGAGGTTTTAATTCCAATTTGGGTGCTTCTTGCGGTTCTATCTTTTCAATAATTCCAAGCTCCTCAAATTTTGGCTCTTCATCATAATTTTGTAAACTCAATATAAAATCAAGCAACGAAATTATATTAGAAATATCAAGTTCAAGTTGCTTATTTGACTTAATTGAATTAACTAAACAAACATCGAAAGTTCAAAAAAATTCTCTTTTGAATATTTTCCTCTATACAAGATTCAACCAATTCCTTTTGTTCATCAAGTATCATCTTCATTCTTGTTTTCTTCTTAGGTTGCCTGCACATGTTGAAAACATTCAATTTGAAGTCATATTTCGAAAGGATAAATTCATTAAACCATTCCTACAATTAATCAAAGTATTAGCAATTCCTAAAAATGGTCGTCCTAAAATTACAGGAATTGGTTTATGATGATTTACAACAGTTCAGTTTTTAAGATAATAAAATCCACAAGATATATGAATTTATCAACTTGTACTAAAACTTCTTCCAGTATTCCTTTTGGTACTTTAGCTGATCAATTGGCAAGCAAAAAGTGTAGTTGAAGTTGATTTTAACTCATCAAGATTAAGTTGAAGATAAACTGAATATGGAAGCAAATTAACACTAGCACCAAGATCTAGTAAAGCATGCTCAATTATGTGATCACCAATAATATAAGAAATAGTAGGACAACCAAGATCTTTATATTTTAATTATTATTAGTAGACAAAATTGTGCTTACCTGTTCGGCCATGAAAGCACTCTCTCACCTTTAATTTTCTCTTAACAGTGCACAAGTCCTTTAAAACTTTAGCATATGAAGGTACCTGCTTGATTGTATTTAATAGAGGAATGTTAACTTTCACTTGCTTAAAGATTTCATAAATTTAAGAAAAGTAGTTTGACTTATTTGGTTTATTTAATGCATGCGGAAATGGTGGTTCGGGTGAAACATCTGGTTATTTCTACACTAAGTGTACGTTCTTTTAATCAAACAATTTTTAATATTAGTCAGAGGGTTTCTCTATATAAAAGACACATACAAAGTCTTTAAGGTACAACCACAATTACATATCCTTCTATCTTATATTTTCTCCATCAATTTCTCTTTTGATGTACAAAACTATTGTGCTTGGAGTGTAATCTCACAACAATGTCGCTATTGAATCCTCGAGACCAAGCTGTATTATTTCTATCCTTTTTACATCGAAAAATTTTTCTAGAGGAGTGGAAATTGATCTTAAGGACGATTGCTTCACGCACATCTTGACAAAATTGTAGTTCTTCTTTGGATGAACAATGTCATAAATAGTATCAAATGAACAGTGATCGGTGAAAAAGGTGACATGAATAGTACCAACAATTGTTTAATTTTCCCTTTGGCTAAGCAAACTAGATTACCATTTTCTTGGAGTAAAATATCTAGCTCATCATCTTTTGAAATGTCGCATGTTGATATTTGGGTTGATTATCACATTGATTCTTTTATTGAGGCTACTTTTTCTCACCATACTTGAAAAATGAACAATAATCTATATGTCTACACATATGAAGCTAAACTAGTAGTAGTAAATAGATGAGAAGGATCAACATTAATTAGTCCAATAGGAAAAGATTACCTTAGAAAGGAAAATTACACAAATATACACACGGGTGTAATAGTAATAAGAATTCTTAGCCAAGCAAGAGAAGGTTTAGATTCAAAAGAACATTTGTACTTATATGATAGTAGATTTTATGACCATGAACAAGCACAAATAGCTAGTACAGAAATATATTTAAAAATAATGTATTAGCAATAAGTCTGTATACCTAATATAGACATAGATATTAATGAATTTTGTAAATACATTAAGTTAAGTGTACAAACCATATGATATAAAATGAATGCTAAATATAAGAACCTTAGGATTAAAACATTTTTTTCTAGGAAAATTATACAATAAATATCATAAAAAGCTTAGACTTGAAAGTAAAATATAATAGATTGTTTTAAAAGCCAATATGTAGAAATGATAGTACTCAAGAAATTAAACACAAGAAAATTAAATGGATTATAATGGATTAAAAGAAGATAATATGTTAGAAGTAACAGAAACTAGTTACATATAAGTAAATATACATAATCAAGTTACATAGAGATTTAGTAATTATAGAATAAGAAACAATCCGAGTTAGAGAAAAATGAGGAAATAGAGATACATATGGCAATTGTAGAAAATTTAGATATAGGCAAATATAAAACATTAATTAATAATAGAGATAAAATAATAGAGTTAATATTCAATAATCCTAAAAATATTTGAAAGAAGAAATATTTGAAGAATTATGTAATAATAATAAATTAACAGATCACGTGTAGATATAGAACTTATAAAGAATTTAGACTTTGCAAATTTAGGAGTTGACGAAATTTATTAGTTGGGACAAGAACATGAAATATTGATAAGAGAAGAAGATATGAAACCTAAGATAAGAGAAACTAGCAATCTTAGACCTATATTAGAACCAATAGTTGAACCATCTAATGTAGAAAAATATTTAGAAAACGAGGAGTTCTAGAAAGTAATGAAAAATACACAAAAGTTGAAAGAGTCTTTAAAGCTAAAACAAAATCAAAAAAATTAGAAAGCACTACCATAAGATATAGACATATTAATATTAGAATTAGAAGGACATGCACCAGAAGAATAGAAATAAAAATTTAAATCAATGGCAAAGAAATTTACTTAGAAATTTAATGGAAGCTTTAATACTAATAGTTCATCCAAATTATAAATTAATATACTTAGAAAGTACTTTAGAAGTAAGAGAAAACAAATATACTTAGGATGGCAAGATTGGATGAAGATGAATAAAAAAGAAGAAATTAGATAACTTCGGCACAAACATTACAATAATTAGTATTATAGACTTAATGAGCAAGCTAATATTAGGAGTAGATGACAAGGATGATGTAACTCAGTGACGATGCAGAAACATAAAAAGAATGAAAATTAAGAGAAATTAAGTTTTTGAATAATAAAGATATTAAAGAAAAGTTCGAATGAATAGAATTAGGGTTTTAGGGCCCTTTTATACTAACCCTAAATATCGTCAATTTAGCAAAATAGAATTTTATTTTGTAATACAATTCTCCTAATTTAAATAAGGAATACAAAACAAATGGCACCCAAATCCAATATCTTAAAAAAAAAAAAAGATAAAGATCTTTGAAAGCTATAGGAAAAATAGGAAACAAGCGGAATTTTCAGATTTGGTTCGTCTTATCGAAAGTTTTAAAGTGGTATATTATATGTACAAAACAGACGACCATCTTACATCATTAAGCAAATTAAAGCAATTAGAAATTTGAAACAATTAAAAATTTGTGACTTAAGTTTTTTTATGAATACGCTAATTATTTTTACAAATATTGGAATGAAATAGAATTCTTTTTATTAAGATTTGTTATTAAAATTTGTAGATAAATTACCTAAAAAAAAAAAAAAATAGGAGAAGGATTACATCGCGAGTTAATAAATTGGTTTAAAGCAAAAAGAACAGGAGTTAATTATTATGCTACATTACTACTAGTAATAGAATATGTTAGAGGAAGAATTAGAGAATATTGTGAAGAAGAAAAATATAGAAATCAAATAAAACAATAGTTTAGAAAAATGTGTATACACATGTATGAAGTACCTACTTTATGATGCAATTATCCTAATTATCTTAGCTATAAAAACATAAAATATATAAGAAACATTATAAACAATATAAGAAACCATATAGGAAAAACTATAGAAAGTTCTATAAGAAAATATTTTGAAATTACAAAAATAATAAGCTAAAATTAAGAAAGCGTTTGAAAAAGGGAAGAAAGTATACAAACGTAATAAAACTTGTAAATATTTTTATGTGGAAAAGAAGGACATATTAATCCATGTTGTCCAAAAAATAAAAGAGTTAATCAATTAGAAATAAATAGTTACAATATAGAAGAACAAGCATCAGGCATAGAAGAAATATTTAATATAGACAAAATATCAAATAACGCTAGCATATGTATTCTTAGCAAATATAGTAGTGAATAAAAAAACAAGTGATAGCTCAAAGTTAGGAATAGAAATAAATAGTTTAGAAACTTATACGTCAATTTTTGGTAAAAATTGTATTATTTGTAATAAAAAATTTTGAATTAGGATATAGAGAATAAACATTGAAAAATTCCTTTGTAATAAGTGTAAAGATTACAGTAAACAAGAAGATGATAAAATAGTATAAACAAATAGAGTCAGTAGTGGATTAATAAATATAGATGTTGAGTTATTATTAAAAAAATAGATCACACTAAAGCGATGATAGATACAAGAGCTAATAAGTGTATCATACATGATAGTTTAATTTTGAAAAATAGAAATAATTTGAGAAGTTCAGTAAATATTATACACTCTAATGGTGAACTAAAAGCTGACACGATTACCTTTATATTCATAAAAGAAAAAAAGAGCAATAAAATTTCTCTTTCATACATAAAAAACTTGGTAAATTTTAGTTATCAACCGAAAAGCAATTAAAATAAGTCATTTTTTCTTCTTTTTATTTTATTTATTTATCTTTTGAGTTAAGAAATTTCGCCTAGTTAACAAAAGTATAATTTATATTTAAAGCATCAACAAAAGACCAATTTTTGTTATTGTTCAAGGGAAAATAATTTTTGAAAATGGGTTTTGTTTTGAAAAAACTCGATAAAAGTTTCTGCTCAATTCTTAAAAGCTTCTTCTAAACATGGTCTCCACCAGCCATGTTTTACCAATAATATGTTGTTAAAAAGGCGTTTTGGACATGGGTCAAAAGTTTTAAAAATATTTTTATTAGCATATTTTCAAATTTAATTTTAATAAATTTTGAAAGTCAATTTTGCTGAGACAACATCCCTTTCACTTCTTGCATTCACTTCTTGCATATTCACCCTTTTCTCTTCTTTGGAGCTAGAGCAAGAAAGAATAAATCATAATCCTTTAAGTGATAGCTATAAAATACTTAATAAAGATGAATTAATAATACCAAAAAACTAGTAAATTTTGAGAGTCAATTCCACGAACAATTTCAAATTGTTCGGAAAGACACTTTGAATGGTTAAGTAATGGTTAAGTCATACCAATTGATTTTAAAAACACACCACAAGTTTTCAAACTAGAAAGGATAAAATCTTAAAACTTTATTCAAAATATATGATATTTTTACTTTTAGTCAAAATAGATTCATGCATATAACTCATTTACATAAAATTTTAGATTGTCTTTAGTAAGATTTTTTTCCCTTATCTTAACCCTATAAACTTTAATCCAATTAAGATTTCTTCCAGTTTCTTGCTCTTCATCAAAAAGCCTCATCAAAGTGAATAATACATAAATTGCATGCCGTACTTTCTGCAACAGCAAAAAGTGTGCATAAACCAGGATGTCTTTTACTAATTAATATCTGACAATCAAACAACTACCAAGATCACTGACTCTTGGTTTGAGCGAAGCTGCTGCCCCTAGTAAAAAAAAGGAACAGAACAGTCTCGGAAGCGTGAATATTTTAGTGCGGTTGCGGACGCGTTTGGACTACATAGATATCCTTGCCAACCAGGCATCCTTCTACGCGCTGTGGGCAGCCAAACTTCCTCTCAAGAAAGAAACCAACTGAACAGAGGCGCTGGCCGAGCTGGCGACAGAAAATTGGATAAACTGTTAAGGGTTTCTTGCTATAATCTACGGTCAAGCGAATCACTACCCCATCAGCAGGACCTGCACCAAATACGAGCTTCTCTTCGCTGAAATTGGCAAACGCCTGTGTCCTCACCAGCCCATCAAACTTCCCAGAAGACAGACGCACGGTGTGCCTCTAGTACCAGAAGCTAGAGTTTCACCAAGTCCAGGGGCAATTTCAGCCTTTACAGAGTTATGGTCACGATCTGTTGGGCTGAGGGTATGAAGCACAAATGAGAGAACTGGGGAAAGCATTTCTTGCACAAGAACTGCCATTGTAGCATCTTTCTGAGACACACCAGCAGCTCGACGGGTTAAAACTGCTCTGCGAGTATAAAGCGAAGCCCACACTCGAGCAACAGCATTTTCAAAAACTCTTAGATTCGAAGGGCTAACATTAGGGATTGATTCATAAAGTCCCGCAGCTGACATTCCAGCCAAGTCCTCAACATTGGCACTTGAACGGACAATCAAATGCGTATTGGCTGGAAATATTCTTTCTATGCTTTCAATAATGTCTTCGGAAGGCTGAAGAGTAGATATCAGCTCCTGAAGTTGACAGCAAAGATAATCAAGCTCACCACCCTCCGGTCCAGCTGTTTCTACTTGTTCTAGAAAAGAAACAAAAGTATCCATGCATTTGCTTTGTTCCAGAGCCAACCGCATGGAACCAAAAGGTATAACAACTCCTGCAGGTACAAGAAAAGAAGCCGGCACCCTTGGTCGCTGTACACTGCCATGAAATAAAACAAAATTCAGAAGAAATCAAGTACAAAAAACAACATTAAGGCAATTCAACAGAATTTGCTATTCACCAGCTTATTTCCAAATAAGTCTCCCAGTGTTACAAATATCTATGCTATTTCCTCAGTTATACTCTAATGTACAACTTGGTGTTAGTCACGTCATATTTCAGATATGTGACCCTCCGCAAACATTAAGTCAAAGCCATCTCCATACATTATATAGGATTAATTTCAGGTTATTTCCATATGAGACTTCCAATTTTCCACATTTTTACAGGGCTGCTATTTTATTTGAATAGTTCAGATTATGGGCACAAACTTTCTGTGCAATGGCATGTAATCATTAATCATAACTCGGTCACTCAAATTGAAAGAGAAACACACCATCCTATAAAAGGAAAAATAACAAGCTAAAAGAGAAGAAAATAAATTAATGGCCCAGCTGCGCCATCAGTTAAGGGGAAATATCATTGCAGAATTATAGTAGTATATGTGTTATGTAACAATATGTTCATATATATGTATAATAATAATATTAATAATAAAGGGGTAGAAACAAATCTGGCTCTAGCTCAATCAGTTTCCCAACCAACTTAATAAATGAAGAGCAGAAACCTAAGTAAGCACATCTAATCCTACACCGTATTCCACTGGCACATATCAAGTGTGATCTTAAGAAAAACTGGGTGGAGCTAAACTGAAAATTCAAAGAAATGAAAATTTAAAAGACAGGGTTGACTTAACACTGTGGATGACATGAAAACTCTTTACTCATGGAACAGACAAGGAAGATAAGATGCCAAATCATTTTAATGAATATGAATATTCTGAAAACACTATTGGTATAAAAATATGGATGGTGTCAGTTTGACACAACATGAAGTATCAACAGCAACTCACAATACTTGAGACAAGAGGAGTATGCTCTATGTTTGTGCGTATACGATATAATAATCAGAAACATTAATAAAATATGACTCAGTTTCTGTTGAATGGCTGAAGAATCAAATCAGTGTAACAGCTAAAATCTTGCAACCTTCTGAAAGAGATACCAATAATGTGCTTAGCATCTTTAAATTTTACACATCAAGTATATCTATATACACTAATACATGTCTTTATGAGTGCGAACACTGGTGCAAATAATTGTCATTGTTCAAATGTTCAAGTTGATGAATGTGATGATCTGGCACTCCAAATAAAGATCTTATCAAAATATAACATTTTCATATAGGAAAGAAAAGATAATAATGATTTACCCTTTTCAGAAACTGCTGATAAAGAAGCTAAACGACCACAAGCATCAGCCTTTGCACCTGAAGTCATTGCCTCTGCATCTGCAAGCAGTATAACTCCAGTGGAAACACCCTGGATGCAACTAACATCATTTATCACTTAGATATTCAGTGTTGAGCATAACAAGAAGTGGGAGGAAAATTGGAATTGTAGAAAGCTAAAGAGATTGTTTGGGGGAATCGTGCCTGACTCGACATAGGGGCTTTTGAAGCAGATAAGGATGAGACATGAACTTCATGATCTAGAACAGTTGATGAACAGCTACCAGAAAGAGTTTTCAAACCCAAATTGCTATCATTTCCATTTGTAATAAATGGATTTAGGTTCACACATGTTGAGGAGGCTTCCAATCTGCAAAGTTTTACAAAAGCATTAACTATCAAAACATCAGATCAAATGATACACAATCTGTTAGCCAAAAGAAAGAGAGGAGGGGGAAAAAGGAGAGATGAAAACCCAAAAGAAAAAAAGGAGAGAGACAAACACACATTTAACAGTGGCAAAGAACGGCCGATTGGAATAAAAGTGAAGCTAAATCTCCCACAATATCATGAAAATAACAGACATCATAACCTCACATATGTTCCAGCAAGTCTTTCTATATCAGACAGTTTTTCATCGTCTTCACATGTCACAAAGACAACCTTCTCCTGCAAAGAAATCATTCAAAAAACAGTATTTACAGAATTTTCTACTGCAACATTAAATTCTTATTCGATATGTCACAGAACGAACATTCTTACCTGCCGGGCCCTAACACCAAGGTGAGATAAGTGAGAGGGCAGCTCTTGCAGAAGTATAACTCATTAACTCCCAATATGTTACTCCCAGCAGCTGTGACCTGCCAATCATTAGTTGTTAAAATTCACATGTACTTTCCTTTCATATTTACGATCTTATGGTATACTATTGGTAGATGTTCAGAACCTCTTCATCTCCATCTGCCTTGCTAACAGCAAGAAGAACGGATTCATCTCCAGACGACGACAATGATCCAGGACTAATTCTGTCAACCTGAAGTCAGAGTACAAAACAGAGTGGGGGATAAAAACAGACAAAATGAAGTCAAAATAATGTAGTAAATGAAGATTCTCATAAAGGGTCTATAATGTCAAACAATTTATATGTTTCAAGAAATATATAATTAATACTTTCACCATTTGGGTATAAAGCATCCACAATCGAAATGGCCTCAGTTACTCAAAATTCATTACAAAAACTGTTTCATTTTCAGCCACTGGGAAAATTCAGCAATCAAAAACGGAAAGCAGTTCCAAACAGAAAAGAAGCTAGAAACATCAGAACACAATATCCTAACAGAAGGATGCCACCCCATCCTCATTCTTTATTTTAAGAGGAGGGGGAGAGGGGGCAGAATCTCATCCTACTGCGCCAGCATGAAGAAATTGCTGATTAGATATCAGGAGAAAGAGAAGGACACAAATCATCAATTTATTTGATTAATCAAGTACTTTCTGAATTCAACTCATATAATTGTATTTCAAAAATTTCCAATCAAACCTTTACACCCACGGATGAAACTAATAAAACCAGAAAAAAAAAAAAAAAAAGATCCAATAGATATAAAATTTTAAGAATTACAAAAAAACACACACACACACGTACATGATTATTTTGAAGAAGCTAGTGTCACAACATGAAAAAACTCAGTAAAGAGCTACTCTGAAATTACATTTAAACTCACCATAAAACCCCAAAATGAACTCCGAAATTTAGAGAAGAGATAAAGCTACATGTTTAGGTTGGATGTGTAAGGCTGGTTGTGTGGGTTTGGAGGTTTTTAAAAAAGATAAAAATGGATGAAACAGTATTAAATTAACATAGTTATATCAAATCAGGGCAGGTTCAAGGCACAAAGTAGGGTCCCCATCCCAGCTTTTTTTCTGGGATAGGGACATGAATATAAACCTGATCCGGAATCCATTCCTAAAAATCAATTAGAATAACTGTCCCGTCAGAGGCAGGTCTCAGGATAACTTCCAACCCCAGAAGAGCTGCTTAGTTACCACGAATCCAGGTTCATCTATTGGCAATTTGAACAAAGATCTATTTCTCAAACAGTTATCCATTTTTCTCCAACAAAACCGATGTAAGATGAGTTAGGATTAATTAGGAGTTACTTTTATTTTCCTTTATTCTAGTTCTATTTGTTTCCTTGCTTGAGTTGGAACAAAATTTCTAATTCGTTATTCCTCTTTTCTCGGGTTCATGGCCATCAAACCTTGAATCATTTGATGATTACTAAATAAAGATAATGATTTCTGCCCCCAGTTCCTCTGAGTTTTCCCCTACTTTTAGTGGTTCTACACCAACAAAAGTGATACTTACATAAATTCTCACCCAAGATTGTCAATTAGCTTAACTAAAAAGACCATCAACAGAAGTCCGTGAATAAATCATTATTCATATATGACAGCTAATATCAATTCCTCGATATAACTCTGGGTTGGATCCAATACATTTCTCTTGAATCATTTGTAACCTCTAATGTGACAAAAATTAAATTAACCATACTACAGTATTTAAGGTACCTGAACCAAGTTTCCAACAGCAGCTCCTGGAACAAGAACATCCCAACCCTGAGAGCCAAGTGTGCTTCTAACAGCTTTCAGAAGAAGGGTACAAAGCTTTGAAACCTGAAAAATTATCCTACAGACGAAATTCGCCATTCAAAAGTTAGACACGAACTTTTTAGTTTTATATTTCATTTAAGAAACAAGATATTTTATTGATATAAAAGAAATATAAGTCTATAACATCAGAAAGTTCTAATGTTATTTCTATTAGCCTCAGCAATTTAAAAATAAAAATAAAAAGAAACTTCTAAGATATAGATGACGTTAAAAAAAGAAAAGAAAATAGGCCTCGTCAGAATTTAACATTTCCAAAACTTTTAAAAAAGAGCAACATACCCAGCATGAATCTCAGCTTCAGCATACGTCCTTACACTGTTCTAAGGAATTCCAAGAGCTTTACCAAGCAGCTGGAGAAGCCAGAAAATCATTTTGTCAGAATTCCAGTTAATTTGTGTCAATTTGGATTCCAGCATTTCACCAGAGAGTAATTTTGTCAACATCCTTACCGTCCAGTACCCTGTACACCTCTTATATGCAATTTTATTACACAGCACATTGAACCATGGCCTTCACTAGAAAAAGAAAAAGAATTAATTTTACCTGTACCTTTTGGGGAAATATTTGTAGAAGTGCTTCAGAGTATTCCTCCATTAGGCTTCTTGCTCTGTCTAGAGTAGCTTTAAGCCTTAATGCCCAAATTATCTTGCCATCTTCACTCCCTTTATAAAAAACAGGAAATCATGAATACAGACAGCCATGCATGCAATGATATTCCTTTAAATCTGTGAAAGTTAGGACAACTATTGCAGTAAAAGTTATGACAAAGATACCTTCTTTTTCAGAGAGACCTTTCTCTTGCCAGGCAAAGAGTTCATTTCCAATGGCAGCACATTCTTCTGGTTTCCACGCAGAAAAACCTAAATGATCGAATGCCCACAACTAACATACCAAGAGGGTCATTCCAAGAACTTATGCTTTTCAATTCCACATTCTCAGCAAGCCAATGTGCCCCTCCCTTAGTTTCAAGTGCATTTAGGAATCTAACAATAAATGACACCAATGAATTAATTCCAAAAATAAAATTCTAAAATAGGAGGAAAAGAAGTCTGGCTATCAGTGACAGCCTAAAATACAGAAATAACTAAATAAGGTTATGCATACAAGAGAACCATTGTATAAGTTACTACGTACGCGTGAAGCACAAAACAAATTGATTAAAAGAACAATTATAAAAATCATTAGGAGATAGAGAATCACAAAATAAGTTGATGAAAAATAATAATAGTAATTTTTTTGGAAATTCAAAAACTTTCTACAATTTTGCAAGCAAATTGTAAGTGTTTTTTTTATTGCGATGGTAGAAAATATAAATTAAGAACTCCTTCACCAGTATCCATATGATTGCACATAATAAGACTGTTGTATCTCAAGCATATGACACAATCTTCTGCGAAGCTTCCAAGGAATGAAGTAAACCTAAAAGTTTCTGAGATATACATTTAAAAAATCACCAAAAAATTAAAGATAATTTTATCAGATGTACAACAATTCAGGCCCAAGAGCAAATAGTCTCAAAGATATGCAAGGAATTACAGATACCTGCTTAGAAGCACAAACAAATAGTCCTCAAGGCCAATCTCACAAAGACGCCACTGGAAGAACAATCCACCCATAAAAATGTTTTAAAAAATAGAAAATAAAAGAAACAAAACCATAATTGCCAACAGCAGAATAGGACTTTGTGCAATGTGAAGCTCTGATGTGAAAAGTGGGAAAAAACACAAAGAAAATATAAAATATAAAACACACTCACATACACGCACACATATATATTTGTACAAAATAACCTCACCTTTTGAGGCCTGGCTATTGCAGCATCAGAACTCAGAAGCGTCATTCCTAAGGCCACTTTCAAGACCCTTAACGATTACTTCCCTCAGAGCATCCAAAGATTGCACAGTTTTAGTTAACTCCAAGATATTGCTTGAGTCTTCTAAATTGTCCAAACGCTTGGAATAAATATACATGATCATTATCATTTAATGCAGATTTTTGAGAACAAAAATAAAATGAAAAAGAATATAATATTCTAGGGCATAACATTATACCATGTTACTGCCATTTTTCTCTTTGAACAGTAAAAGGCCAAGAAAAAAATAAAAAAGAAAGAGCGATAGAATCTATATTTCTTTTTTTATATGTATGCCCCTAGAGAGGGGTAGTGCTAGACAGAACGAAAACGGTTTTCCATGAGATGGGAAATGAAAACACCCTGTTCCATACCCATACAATGTAAAATTCAATGGCAATAACATCATCCCATGTACTGTGTTGCATGTTCCATAAGAAAACTGATTGTAAATATAACTGTCAGCATATACATGAGCTACTACATATAATCTTTACACAAAAATTGCGCATAAAAGGGGACTATTCTCTTATTAATCAATGGTCTGCACTTGGTTTCTCTGTTATTGAGGGTGAGCACTCCATTTTTGTCAGTTTTGGAATAATATTGAAATTATAAAATAAAAAGAAACAATCATAGCTTCCAAAAGAATAGTTACATGTCCCCTAAGTATCAATGATTCCTATACATCCTAGTACACCATTAAAAGAACTAGATCAGTCTACGGAATGCCTTACAAGTCATACAATAACAGAGTGCCAACTTGCACTACTGAGAAAATGGCTAACCGAGTAGCAGATTCTGCAGTTGGCACTGTTAGAACCAATGAAGCAAATAATTGAACCATATATCTGTTAGAGAAAAATTAGTTTTTTAAATTTTATAAAATTTTTTAGGATCGATCTCATATAATATATAAGAATTTGTAATATAGAAATCGTACCTTAAAAATATGAGAAGATGAACAATCTTTACTTTTTCCGCTAAAGTGATTTAGGCTCCCAAATCAACATCCGTCACCACCACTCCTGTTAGATCATGATCCGTCACCACCATTCCTGTTAGCTCACGATCTGCCACCAAATAATCTTTTAGATTATGACTCAAGTTTGATCTGCACTTAACGTGTGAGCGCCTTTATCACCACTAAAGCAACTAGCAGGAGAAAATTTTTCTCTCAAAATTAAAAAGAAAAATTCTTTTTTTCTTAACTATATAATGCGGCTCTATCTTTTTTCTTTAGAGAAAATAAGCCCTTTTATATCTCCCTTTAGTGAAAACCCTATGCTCTAAATAATAAAAATTAAAAGTCATGTTACTTGCTTTTTCTATAGGGGGTCCACCTTGTAAAATAACATAAGTCCCCTTACACATAAACATATTAAATGGAGCCTCCCACTAAATGATATATTTAGGCTTTTGACCTAAATAGCTAGTTATCTTACTTATTAATCCAATAGTAGTGCAGTCAATTAAATGAGCTAACCCCGGAATCATATGGGTACATACAATAGTGGCCACAATAATTAGGCTTGTAATTAAACTAGCCCAATTTTTTTATTCCAAATCTACTCCATTAAAAGATTGGAATTGACCTCCAAAATTGTATCATATATAAGATAGTGTTCTTCAATAATAATTCGACCCATGCCACATTAATTTCTTTACTGCACAATCTTTTGTACCACATCGTTAATTAAATTGATATCCACATCGTTAATTAAATTGATATCTCAACTGTCCAATCAATTTAATTACATCTTGTGCCTTGATACTTACTGGTTTTCTCTAATAATTATTTTCAATATACTAAATAAGTTGGCACACTCTGGCCAGGGAATTATATGATCAAGTGTCGAAAACCCATCAAAAGATGTGTTGTACAAATTCTATATTGTTAATCTATAATTTCAATACTCATAATTGCTCTCACTAAGATACCGGGTAATCTTGACACAAGTGTGTGTTGTGCCCATTAGTAACTCAAATGGAATAACAATTACAATCATGAAATCATAACCAACTCAAGATTAAGATTACAGTAAAATCAATGCCTATGAGATTTAATAAGTCTAATAGTCATTTCAAGGTTAATTAAATCTCGAAAATGATGTGGCGCAATCCTAAATGTTCAAACTATTTTTAATCCGATGGCCATGATTTACTCGGTGTATCTATAAAAAAAAGGGCTCCCCCCTAATTTTAGGGCCTTGAATTCATTTTTTAGCTCAATTTTCTGTAATTCCTCCTCCATCTTGTATTTCCTATGTATTTTAATAAATTCTAATTTTACCCTCAGTTCAATTATGAGTAGCTAATTTTCTTTCAAACTTGGGTTGAAATTAAAGTCTCAACATGTTCCATGGGCTTTATTTGGTAAATTTATTTTCTCTTCCCCTCTAATTTTTGTGGATGTTTTGACTTTTCGTGGACAGATAGTAATAATCTTGTCTAGATACCGCACTGGTTTAACTGGCTCTCTAGTACAAGGTTGTTACTATTTGACACGATAAGCCCTTAGCACCATATTGATTAGAGTGTGATTCATGAGGAGTGAAAATCTCCCTCATGATTTTATTGGCACTAATAAGAAATATTTAGCCCATGGTGTATGTTGATACGGATCCAGATACCCAAGCGCTTCAATTATAATAGTTGTTTCTTTAATTTATTCCCGCATTTTAATTTAAATTTTAGGATAATCTAAGTCACTTTCACCACAAATCTAACTATCCATTTAGAAAATTAATTCTACACATAATTAAAATCCACCTACTCGTGGGATCGACACTCCTCACCATTAATCTCTTCTACAATAGATTCGCGCACTTACGAGTTTAATAAAATTTGCACAACAAGTTTTTGGCGCCGTTGCCAGGGAGATAAGTTATTTTAATTTGTAGAATTAATTTTTGTAAATAATTTCTTTTAGTTATTTTCTTGTAATTTTTTTTCTTATTAAAAAACATGAATCTGCATTTAGAGGTAAGAATTTCTTTTATTTTTCTCTTCTTTAAAATTTTGTAATTTAATTTTCAAGTTATTTTTCTATGTAATTTTCATTTATCTTATTAATTTATTTTAATTTTAGTTAATTTATTTCACGTAGTTTTTTAGTGTGTTTTTATAGTAAGGTTGTAACAGCGTGATAAGGTTAGTATAGTAATTTATCCTTTTTCTTTATATTTATTTGTTTTGTTCTCATTTTTGTTCTTTGCATGCATGGTTGAAGGTCATTATTACTCAATCTTGAGCCTATAGATCTTGAGCTAGAAAAAACATTTCGCACACACAAACACGTTGCATTTAAAAATAAAATTGAAATGGATTTGCCACAACCAGAACCACAAGAGAGGCCATTTAAGGACTACTTCAGTCCCTCAGCTAATTTGAGTACATCATGCATAAGATACCCAAATGTAGCTGCTAGGAGTTTTGAGCTAAAACCTAGTGTGCTAAATTGTCTCCCAACATTCTATAGCCTAGAAAATGAGAACCCATATAATCATCTGAATGATTTTCATACTATTTGTCAAACTTTTAATTACGAGAATTTTTCGGACGATGATGTTAAACTCAGATTATTCTCATTTTCTTTAAAGGATAGAGCTCGTTCATGGTTTAATACATTGCCTCCTAATAGCATTACAACATGGGAACAAATGGTAACAAAATTTTTAAATAAATATTTCCCAGTGCATAAAACCAATATTATTCGCAGGGAAATTTTAGAGTTTACTCAGAGAGAAGACGAGTAGCTTTTGAAGCATGGGAGTGATTCAATGGGCTACTTTTGAAGTGTTCACATCATGGGTACGAGAAATGACATCGATGCCAATACGTTTTGGAGGGATTATTGCCGCATGTGCAAGAATGGCTAATGGCAACAAGTGGAGGAGTGCTAATGTCAAAAAGTGCATCAGAGATTTGGGATTTCTTCTAGCAACAAGCAGATAATTCCCAACAAAGGAGTCGATCGCTCAGGAATACTAAAAGAATTAAAGGAGTGAATGAGTTTCACATTGGCGAGTCAAGTTCGGGAATTAAAGAAGTCAAAGAGATGGTTGAAGGTCTTTCCCGACAAATAGCATCGTTAACGACTGCTAAATCAACAGAACCACATGACCATGACTCATACTCATATCAAGCCAATGCCATAGGTGTAATGAGAAAGCCATCAAATTACAACCCTTATTCTAACACATATAACCCTGGATGGAGAGACCACCCCAATTTTTCATGGTCTCAAGGATTTCAACAGAATAGCTCCACCAATGCAACCAATTCCTCAAGTTCCTCAAGTCTCTCAGCCACCTTTTAGACCATACAATCAAAACCAGAACTACTCTTAACCCAAACCATGGGAGAATGCATTCCAGAATTTCAAGAATCTTACTCATTCCACAATCGAGCAACAAAACCGCGCCATTGATGAAATACGAAATGAGATAAGAGCAGGCTTCAACTCACAATCCCAATCAGTTTCAAACCTCGAGAAGATGGTAGGACAACTTAATTCTTCAATTCAAACTTTGGCAATAACTGTTGAAAAAGGTAAATTCCCAAGTCAACCAATGCCTAATCCTAAAGGAGTGCATGAAGTAAGTATCAGTTCACCACAGTAGCATGGAAAGATCAAAGCTGTCATGACTTTGCAAAAAGGAAAAGAAGTCGACAACAAAGTGGAGATGCCAGTGACAAAAACAACTCAAATTGTACCTGTAAATGCTGAGGACTCATCACCAGAGGAGAAAGAAGAAATTAACCCACGAGAATACATTCCTAAAGCTCCATTTCTTCAGAGGTTAGCTAAATGAAAGAAACGAATATCCACAGGTGAGATTTTTGAAATCTTCAAACAAGTAAGTGTTAACATCCCTTTACTTGATGCTATAAAACAAGTGTCATCTTATGCCAAGTTTCTTAAAGACCTTGTACTAAAAAAAGAAACATTCACGTTCAAAAGAAGACCTTTTTAACAGAAAATGTCAGTTCTATACTCCAACATAAAATTTCTCTAAAATGCAAAGACCCAGGCTTCCCCACTATCTCATGTAGTATACGGAACCACACAATTGAGAATGCTTTGTTGGACTTCGGAGCTAGTGTAAATTTGTTGCCTTACTCAGTATTCGTAAAACTTGGACTGGACGAATTACACCCAACTTCAGTAGTGTTACAGCTTATAAATTGGTCCACGAAGATACCTCATGGTATTGTGTAGGACGTGCTTACCCAGGTAGACAAGTTTTATTTTCCTATTGATTTTATTGTAATTGACACTCAACCAATCCAGGATTCAAGGAAGTACATCCTCATTATCCTAGGCCGACCTTTATTGGCAACTACCGATGCTCACATTTAATGCAGGACTGGAAATATGCAGTTGTCCTTTGGCAATATGACTATGGAGCTAAACATCTTCAACATTGCCAAGCAACCTCACAATGTAAATGATGAAATTGTTGATGTGGATTTAATAGAAGCATTAGTTGATGATACTTTTCCTTCAAACCTTAGTAATGACCCTTTACAAATATGTTTAACTGACTTTGGCTTGGATTTTGATATTGAAGACCATCCATGGACCATGGACACTAATAAATGGAAGTCAAGAGTTGAACAACCAGCACCATCAGAGAAGAAACTCAGCCCAACATCAAAATTACCACCAAAACATGAGCTCAAACCATTACCCAACACTTTGGAATATGCATTTTTAAGAGAAGAAAACACTCTGTCAGTAATCATCTCATCATCCTTAAATGATGAAGAAAAAGGTAACTTGTTGGAAATTTTAAAAGAGCACAAAGGAGCATTAGGATGGACTATAACCGACATAAAATGTATAAACCCAGTAGACTGCATGCATTACATTCACCTCGATGAAAATGCTAAACCTACTAGGGAAATGCAACGTCGGTTAAATCCTAACATGAAAGAAGTTGTTAGAACTGAATTCCTTAAGCTATTATATGCAAATATCATTTACCTCATTTCTGATAGTTCATGGATCAGTCTTGTGCAAGTTGTCCCCAAAAAGTCAGGAGTCACAGTAGTTACCAATGCTAATAATGAATTGATACCCACTAGAGTGACTACAGGATGGTGTGTATGCATTGATTATAGAAAGTTAAATTCTGTCACATGTAAAGATCATTTTCCTTTACCATTTATCAATCAAATGCTTGATAGATTAGCAAGCCATGAATTTTATTGCTTTTTAGATGACTACTCAGGATATAATCAAATTCTCATAGCACCAAAAGATCAAGAGAAAACCACTTTCACTTGCCTTTTTGGCACTTTTGCATATAGAAGGATGCCACTTTTGCATGTTGAGCATTTTTTCTGATATGGTTGAACGATTCCTTGAAGTCTTTATGGATGACTTTTCTGTCTTTGGTGACTCATTTGATCAATGTTTACATCATCTAATACAAATTTTACAGAGATGTATAGAGAAAAACTTAGTCTTAAATTGGGAGAAGCGTCATTTTATGGTAAACCAAGGTATCGTTCTCGGTCACATCATTTCGAGCAAAGGTATTGAGGTTAATAAAGGTAAGGTGGATCTCATTTCATATCTTTCTTCACCTAAAACAGTCAGAGAAGTAAGATCTTTCCTTGGGCATGTTAGTTTTTATAGACATTTCATTAAAGATTTTATCAAAGTTTCTAAACCCTTATACAATCTACTTGCTAAGGATGTACCTTTTGTCTTTGATGATTCATGTCTTATGGCATTTGAAAAATTAAAGCAGTTGTTGACATCATCACCCATCATTCAGCCCCCAAACTGGAGCTTACCATTCGAACTCATGTGTGATGCATCTGATTTTGCAGTAGGAGCAGTATTAGGACAAAGAGTAGATCGAATTCCTCATGTTATTTACTATGCTAGTATGACATTGAATGAAGCACAATTGAACTATTCAACCACTGAAAAAGAAATGCTAGCAGTAGTGTTTGCATTAGAGAAATTTCGATCTTATCTCATTGGTTGTAAAATAATTGTATTCACAGATCATGCTGCTATTAAATATCTTCTCACAAAGAAAGATGGAAAAGCTAAACTAATTCGTTGGGTGTTACTTTTACAAGAATTTGACTTAGAGTTCAAAGATAAGAAAGGGGTAGAAAATGTCGTGGCTGACCATCTCTCTCGTCTTCATTTTGACACAATTACAAAATCTTTAACATTGAATGAGTCATTTCCAGATGAACACTTGATGAGTATGGAAGTATTACCTTTGTATACTGATACCGTTAATTGTCTTGTTACAAGTCAACTTCTAGAGCACTGGACCAAGCAAGACAAGGCCAAATTTTTTACGGAAATAAAGAATTTCTTTTGGGATGACCCTTATCTGTTTAAGTATTGCACGGATCAAATTGTTAGACGATGTGTCCCAGAAAATGAATTTCAGAACATCCTTTCGTTCTGCCATGAACAAGCTTGTGGAGGTTATTTCAGCGCTAAGAAAACAGCGAATAAAGTTTTACAATGTGGTTTCTATTGGCCAACTATATTTCGAGATGCTTACACCTTTTACTCTTCATGTGATAGGTGTCAACGAATGGGGAGCATTACACGAAGGAACATGATGCCACTAAATTTAATTTTAGTGGTTGAGATTTTTTATGTGTGGGGTATCGACTTCATGGGACCCTTTCCTCCTTCTTTTGGCCATCAATACATATTAGTTGCTGTTGACTATTTATCGAAATAGGTAGAAGCAATTCCCTGTAGAAACAATGATCACAAGGCGGTGATAGGATTTTTAAAAAGCAACATGATGCATTATGGGATGATGCATTATGGGCACTACGGAGAATTGCGAGACAGAAAAAATTGGTCATTAAGGCTCGATGATGCATTATGGGCATATAAAACGGCTTTTAAGACCCCGATTGGGATGTCACCCTACAGGCCAGTGTATGGAAAAGCTTGCCACCTACCTGTGGAACTCGAGCATCGTGCGTACTGAGCCATCAAGAAATTCAATTTTGACATGCAGTAAGCTAGATCAGAAATAAGATTACAACTGACAGAACTTGAAGAAATTCGCAACGATGCGTACGAAAATAATAAGGTTTACAAGCAGCGAATGAAAGTCTTTCATGATAAGCAAATTTTGAGAAAATCTTTCACTCCAGGTCAGAAAGTGTTTTTATTCAATTCTCGCATGCACCTATTCCCAGGTAAGTTACGCTCTCGATGGTCTGGCCCATTTATTGTTCACACTGTTTTTCCACATAGAGCAATTGAAATTAAGGACCCAAAGAACGGTATTACTTTTAAAGTTAATGGTTAGAGACTAAAGCCATATCTAGAGTACCAACCACATGGAGAGGACACCGAAATAAATTTGAGTGACCCACCAAGTTTAAATTAAAAATTTTCTTTCTTTTCTGTGATTTGATTGGATTTTTTTTCTTTTCTTTATTTTTACTATTCTTTTGTTAATTGAAATTAATTGTTGTATAAGTGTGTTTAACCATTAAGTTGTCTCTTATCATTTTTAATCACGAGTACCTCAGCTAAACAGATCTTTTTGGACCTTCTTAGACGACTAAAAAAGTGTAAAATCTCATCTCAGAAGTCAGATACAATTTTGTAAAACATATCGTATTTGGGATCTACAACCACCAGAGTTAGTATCCCATATTGAGGTTTTAGAAAGACAACTCAGAGATATTGAGGGAGGTATCTTCGACATCTAGTTGGAGCTTGAGGTAAATTCAATAAGAAGATGACTGTAATTTTCTTTGTGTGTTTTACTTTGTGATCCCAGTTAAGTGGCTGATAACGGTACTCCGTGAAAATCAAGTCGGTTACTTCAGTTTCTTATAATAACTGATATTATAAGATGAAGGAATGGACAACAACGAGGTTTTAGCAAAGCTTTGCAATTGATTCCCTTCACTTTCTCAAAATACTCTCCTTAAAATCTATAAAGCTCGATCCGAACACATGCGATTGCTCAAGAAAAATAACATACCTGCTGACATCCGTTGGTTAATCGAATCCAAAGTACGCTTGGCAGGTGAGTTACCTCCCAAATTTATTGCATACATGCCTGGTTGTGGTAAAGGAAATTATGCAAGAAAACAAAGAGCTCGAAGAATTTCTATTGCTTGTCATAAGTGTGCCAGAATGAGATGCGATAAAAAACCATATTCTTTAGGAATGGTGTCTGATAACAGGGAAGCTAAGATTCAATTCATTAGGTATGGCTTGAATAAAGAGTTATTGGATGATATCCTTTTGTCTTTTAAAGCGCATCACATTGGATATGTACAAGGAGCGATTCTCTAGTTATGGCTATTATTCCAGAAAGAGCATGCGCAATACAGTCTCGGGAATCTGACTATAAACGACCCTGTTTGCCAGTTTATAAGAAAACTAGATGGGAAGCCTATCCTTGACCCATAGAGGGCGTTCAAGTCGTTTCTAGATGTAAAACCAGAGAAAGATATGAGTCACAGTCTTAACTACTTGTAAATATCATTTTACTCCACTGTTATTTTATTTTACTGTTGTTTAACCATTTGTATTATTGTTTTTAATAATTTTATTTTATCATTGTTTGCTTTTTCCTTTTTACTGCTTCCTTTTTTACTCTCGACTCTTGAGCCATGTGCTTTACACGTTAATTGATACTGACATGTTACCTCATACACAGTTGTGAACCATTGCCACCAAGATCCTTAAATATGATTCTTTTTGTTAGTACTCACAAATTATTTTTGAGAAGTATCCCAATGGCAACTACTCCCAATAAACAATTCAAGAACATTTGTGTGCTTTCTAGATTTAACTATGGCAAATATAAAGAGTTCGTTGAGGCAGCCATTGATCTTGTTCAAAGCATAGCAGTAAGGAAATTACATTTGGTATATGGAGGAGGTGATCGAGGGTTATCAATTCTTGTCTCAAAAGTTGCTTTTGTCAGAGGAAGCCAAGTGTTAGGCATCATCCCAAGAACCCTAAAACCTTTGGGCTGTTTGTCTGATTCACCAACTAGAGAAGAGTTAGTCGTCTCAGGTATGCAAGAGAGAATAACTGAAATGTTAAATCATGCTGATGCTTTTGTTTTCATACCAGGAGATCTTGCAACTCTAGAGGCACTAATCACATTAGCATCTTGGACCCATCTAAACATTTACAAGAAACCCATCGGTTTGTTAAATGTCAATAACTTTTATAATGGCTTCATCTCATTTCTTAACCATGTAATAAAAAATTATTTCATTCCTTCCTTAGCGAAAAAAGTTTTTGTTTGTGCTCACACTGCTAATGAGCTACTTGATTTGTTACAAGCTTATAGACCAGAACTAGATCCCAAGACCTTGGTGTTGGAGTGTATAAATAATGATGGTAACAGTAGCCGCAGTAAGAAGTGCAAGTTAAATTTAACTTTCCACTTGTAAATATTTTCTTCTGAGTTGTACCACTCAGGTGATGTCTTCTAAACTCTACTTCTTTCCTTTAAAACATTGAGGACAATATTTCGTTCTAGTTGGGGAGAGGGAATAGTTGACAATTGTGGAATGTTTCAATCTTGGTTAAGTTTTTATTGATTTTTTGTTGTAGAGACTAACCGTAGCTAACTTTTTATGTTGAAGATTGCTGAATATGGAGTGTAGTGACTCTATAAACGCATCTTCTTAGTTAAAAAAAACTAAAAAAAACTTTTCTTTTTAATTTTTCATTTATAAATATACATTTTCAAATTTTTGAGTCGAAGATGGCTGAATATGGAGTGTAGTGACCCTAGAAATGCATCTTCTTAGTAAAAAAAAATTCCAGACATTTTCTCTTTCTATCATTTTAAGTGAACTTTTCTAACTAAGTTTTCTGCATCATTTTCACCTTTTTACATGCATATTTTCTTTTTATGTTTAGAATAGGTTGGGGGGTAGAATGTCGTAAAAAAAAAACTTTTAACATTGGATGACATGATGACTTTTGAATTTTAGTATTAGTATTATCTTTGGTCTTAAATGATGTTATACCATATTTGCTACTTTACATGTTGATGTCGGAGACAAATATGAGTTGCTTGAAGGAATGCACATGTCATAATGAATAATAAGTGAGTTTTTGAGCTTGTCATTTTTCTTGAAAAGTAACCATTTTTGCTCATTCTTCATACAGCTTAGCAGTTTATTATTTTACACATGATCTCTAGATTTCCTTTGAGTCAATCCTCTAAAAAAAAGAGTTAAATAAAAAAAATGTGTCGCTACATCTGAAGGTCCACCTAACTAGTAGATATGGAAGATTATTTAGAGCACTAAAAGACGATGGAAAGGCCATCTTTAACTCGTTTGAGCCTTTCTAGCCATCGCTTTTATGAAATATCCATAGTTAGCTCTTTTGAGCCTTTTATTTAAAAAAAAAATTTCTTTGTCAACTTATTATCTTAACCCACTCCGATTTGGAGTATTCCTCAATGTCTTACAAATTCCATCACATATTCATGTTTGAAAAAAAAGATGTAAATAATCATTTTGTGTAGTAAAGTTGTGCCAAACAAAAAAAAACACAAAAAACATAAAAGAAAAGAAGAAAAAAATTATTATTATTATAAATAAGCGAAATGCACTTTGTAATTTATAAAAGATCTCTACTTTTTCTCAAACATATACTTTGTTTTCCTTATTTTTCCTCCTTTGTTAACCATATCCGTAACCTACGTTATGTCCTAATAAAAGTCCTTCTTGATTTTAGGAAACTATAGTCTGAAGTAGAAGCTAGTTATATTGGCTAAAAAGATATAGTGATGCATAAAAATAAATAAATAAATACATTGGGTTGACTAGTATTTGGTTTGAGAACCTACTATTTCTAAGCTGTGGACATATTTCTTTTATCTTGGTGAGAGTGTGTGATATTACTTCTTTATTATCTTCACTCAATTTATCATTCATTGAAGTGACAATTTTTATTGGGTTTAATTTTCTTATGAGAGTGTCACTATTACCGGTGAGATTTTGGGGTTTGGCATGTCATTCTTGAAAGTGGCTTGATTACTATAGCTGTGACAAAGTCTGCTGTACTGATGCGTGTGGATGGTTAATGTGAGTGTGATGTTTCTTTAGACTAGAGATAATGCTTATACTTTTATTTGATTGCTATCATTAGTCTGATTGAATAAACACAATTGTTTTTTTAAAAAAATCATTTTGGATTTGAATTTTGTCTTTGCTTTATTTGCTAGGGACTAGTAATAAGCTAGTTAGGGGGTGTGTTAAGTGTTAGAAAGTGTATATTTATAAAGAAAAAAATCTTCATTTTACACTTCAAGTCTGACTAACATCCCTACTTTTATATATTCAAGTCCCTTATGATTTACTTATGTGTATTTTGTTTTAATTAAGTATTTTATGTATTTTAGAGGCATTATGGTCATTTCACAATGAACGAGAGATCAGATAGCAAAACAGACATCACTTTTAAACTTAGGACAGTCGAAAACCTTAGGATGAGCATAAAAGGAAAAATGGTATTGTTCATATATACGGTACTATTCACATGTACGGTACTGTCCATGTTACTGTGCACGACACTGTTCACATATACGAAACGATGACATGGCATTGACTGATGATGTGACATTGACCGATGAGCTGTCACGATTCTATTGGACTAAAATTCTTATGTACTGTTGATCGGTGACGGGGCAGTATGTTAGTGGATCAAAAATCGTGTATACGATACATGCGTATACACGGAATTATTTTCAACCAAACCGCCTCACTATTCAAACCGCGTGGTTAAACTGCTTACTTTTGACTGATGATGTGGCGCAATCTTAAGCATCTAAACTATTTTTAATCCGATGACCATGATTTACTTAGTGTATCTATAAAAAGGGGGGCTCCTCCCCTAATTTGAGGGCCCTGAATTCATTTTTTAGCTCAATTTTCTGTAATTCCTTCTCCATTTTGTATTTCCTATGTATTTTAATAAATTTCAATTTTACCCTTAGTTCAATTATGAGTAACTAATTTTCTTTCAAGCTTGGTTGAAGGTGAAGTCTCAACATGTTCCATGGACTTTATCTGGTAAATTTATTCTCGTCCCCTTTAATTTTTGTAGATATTTTGACTTTTCGTGGACAGATAGTAATAATCTTGTCTAGATACCGCACTGGTTTAACTGTGTCCTAGTACAAGGTTGTTACTATTTGGCACGATAAGCCCTTAGTACCATATTGATTAGGGTGTGATTTATGAGGAGTAGAAATCCCCCTCATGATTTAATTGGCACTAATAAGAAATATTTAGCCCATGGTGCATGTTGATACGGATCCAGATACCCAAGCACTTCAATTATAATAGTTTTCTCTTCAATTTATTCCCGCTATTTTAATTTAAATTTTAGGATAATCTAAGTCACTTTCACCATAAATCCAACCACCCATTTAGAAAATTAATTCTACACATAATTAAAATCCACCTTCTCGTGGGATGGACACTCATCACCATTAATCTATTCTACAATCGATTCATGCACTTGCAAGTTCAATAAAATTTACACAACAAGCGCCCAACTCTATTTATCAACTGCAAACTTAATTTATTTAATTATAAGATAATTTGTATTTTTGTCTTCTGTGAATCCATATGATGATCACATAAATATATATAATATGATTAAACGAACCTTATTCAAAATATTTATGCAATTGAAAATATCTCAAACATTTTATTAATCAAAAAATTAATATACTTTAAAGAGCACATAATCCCAATAATATCATCCAAAGAAATTGAAAATACGGACAAAAAAGTTCAAATTTACGGCTAATAACATTGATTCAATTGACATTATTCTGCTTTCTCAATGGATAGCTAGTCTATTCCTTGTAACAATTTTTCATCATTAATACAATTTATAATTTCTTATCCCAAAAAAAAAATTAATTCAATAGACATTGACATAATAGAAGTATTCCACCAAATACTGGAAGTTTGATGAACATTCAATGGTCATGTAAGAGATAATAAGGAATATTGTAGGTTAAATAATCACTTATCCATAGAAGCAATCACTATCAAATAAATCAAAAGGATCTTTGCTTAACTTTGCTTCAAAAGTGGATAAGTGATTATTTAACCTACAATATTCCCTATTATCTCTTACATGACCATTGAATGTTCATCAAACTTAAGCTGGGCTTTCTAAAAACAGCAAATATGCATTTGGTTTTGTAATGATCAAAATATAAAAGTAATTTTATAATTATAAAATATCATATTTATCATAAGGTTTCATAATGTATGACCATTAAATTTATTTAATATTGTATTCAACGGTTATTTAACATTATATATTATGAATACAAATATTAATGAAGTTATACATTGAATTATTATTATACGTTAATTCATCTAATATATGCATATTTTATAATTTTATACATTTTTATTTTTTATTTTGAAGAGGTCTCATTCACCATCAGACCATTCCAGTAGATCTTATATAAAGTCTACTCGTATTCATCTTGCGATAGTTCATGTTATTTCTTCTCAGTCTAGAAAGATTTGGGTGTTTTAGTCTTCTTTATTCTCTATGGAGATATTAAGATATGGATCAAGTATTATATTGTTGGGTTATCCATTCTTTTTTTCCTAAACCTATTTTTATATCTTATGTTTATAAAAGTTTCCCTATTCTTATATGGAAAGATTTGTGAGATGTCTTATGGCTTTTGTTAAAATTCATGAGTCTTTGGATTGTGCGAGGACATTTTAATGTTGGTAATCTCTCTCTGAGATTTCTGGTGGGCATGCTCGTCTCAGGGAGCTATTGATGCTTTTAATTTAACTTTGTTAGAATGTGGATTGGAGGATATTGGTTTTGTTCGTAGCCCTTCCACCTAGTCTAATGGCAATACTTGGAGGTGCCTTAGAAGGGTGGTGCATAATTTGCAGTGGTCTAATCTTTTTTCTATTTTTTGAGTTACCTACCTAAACCCCACCACTTCAAATTATTCTTCTATACTTCACTTTTAAACGTTATAAGTAGCTTTTCTTTACTATGGTGACTAAGTAACTCAAGTAATGTATAGCAAGGTAAATATTCATTTACTTAATCTAAAATTAAGCTATATCAATCCTAAATCTCAAGTTAAAAATTCTGAAAGAATCAATATACATACTCAAATATGTAACAATTCATAATCAAGATGAAACTAACATGAGAATTAAGTATAATTTCTAAGAATCATATTTATTTTCAACCATATTCGCATCACCGGCTTTTAATCACCAAGACGAAAGCACATAAAATGAAACAAAACAACTTTCTCTAATTTTTTTTAATGAATAAACATTGAATGAAGGCAAATACCTCTACCCTTAAATTTGAAATAAACATTATCTGCAATGTAAATAAAAAAAAAAAGAAAGAGAAACTCCGCAGGTTTTGTACACGAAGATATTGACTAATAATATAGTTGTTAAAAGACGTGAAAATTTAGAGTGACAACTCCTAAACTTACGCAAAAACCTAGAACAAACAAACAAAAGACAAGAGTGAGAAAATATAAGACAAGCAAAATGAAAAAGATGAAATGAATTAAAAATAAAGTTTAGAAAGCTTAAGTTGCCTACTAAGAAGCGCTTAGTTTCTAGTCATTGTCTTGACTGTCTCTTATGATCATTCATAATTGAGCAATTCAATGGTTGTCTTGTGCTTGTCAATTGTACCTTCTAAATAGGGCTTCAATCATTGACCAATCATCTTAAATGTTTTTATTGTGATATGAGAAACTTCTATCATAACATGAAAGAAGCTGACCAACGGAATCCAAACTTGCTACCAAAAAAGTGTAATTTGAGAATTACAAAGTAAAACTTTCTAACCAACCTCAAATTCATGTCTCAATATACGCTTTTCAAACTAATTCTTGGAATGCTCTTTATAAATTCAGGGATGCTCATAAGTGTCATTGTAGAATTCATCCATCTCATTCAATTGCAGCAACCTCTTTTTTCTTACTGCTTGGATGCCAGGGTTGAAAATCGTTATAACCTAAATGCCTTATGCTCAAGTTCAACAAGTAGGTGACATGCCTTTCCAAAAACTAGACAATAAGAAGATGTAAAAATAGGTGTTTTGAAGACATTTCAGTGTACTTAAAGCTCACAATCTAACAACCTTTTGGCCCAATCCTTTCGTGATGCATTTACTATTTGCTCCAAAATTCTCTTCAATTCTCAATTACAAACCTTAACTTGGTCACTAGTTTGAGATGGTAAGGAGTGACAACTACATGTGACTTCATATTTGCTCAAAAGTGCTTTACATTGCTGATTGTAAAAGTGCTTCCCACCATTACTGGTAATTGATCACAAAGTGCCAAATCAGTTAACAATATTTTTTCTCAGAGAATTAACAACAACCTTAGCATCATTGGATGGCAAAGCAAAAGCCTCTACCAAGCTGGAAACATAATCAACAACCATTAAAATATATTTATTCTAGGAGGAAGATGGAAACAGACTTAAATCAATTCCTTAAACATCAAACAATTCTACTTCAGGAATATTATTTAATAACATTGATTCTTTCATGAAATATTACTAGTCTTCTACTCAGATCACAAGTAGCAATAGAAGTGTGGACATTTTTAAATAATGTGGACAATTAAAAATAGTATTAAAGTACCTATGTCATAGTTTTGGTTGCACCAAAGTGCCTACCATATTCTGATGAATAACAAAGTTGTAAAATGATTGCCATCTCCACTTCTAGCAAAAATGCCAAATAATCTAGTTTGAGCAATGCTTATATAAAAGTGGATCCTCCAAAAAATAATACTTGGCATCGAAAAAGAATTTCTTCTTATTACCACCCCTTGATTGAGTGGATTTAAAATCATATATATTATTATGTACCATAGAACAAATGGTTCAATATTCTTTTTAATTATTTGAAATGATGACTTTATTTGTTTTGTCTCAACATAAGATTCACACTTATGTTTTATATTAATTTGGAAAGAGGGTTTATGATTTATATTAATTAATTTATGCATGAAATTATAATTAACATATCTTAATCTACCATGCCAAGATTAGAAGACTCAAGAAAATAAGTAAAAGAAATCGATTTACTACTACTTTGTTTCACAATCATTATAATAAGCTTAAATAGCCCATTACAAATATATCACTGTCCCACATACATTTCATTCTTAGACAAAACTATTTTATTGGACTTAAAAACCATCTAGAAAAAATTATTGTTCAAATGTGATCCAAACACAAGATTATTGCAAATTTCTAACATGTATAGAACATTATTTAGAGTTAGCTTTTTCTCAAAGGTCATCTTTAAAGTTATCTTTCCTTAACCTTCCATCTCAGACATTACTAAATTCCTCATATATAGCTTTTTCCTTTTCTAGTTAGTTCAAAAGAAATAAACTTTTTTTAAAAATTTACTTAGCACATATATCGAGTAGTACATATATCAATCCATCATTCTCTTAGATTTAAGCTCAATAGGTTCACTTTATAAACCGCTATAAAAATATTAATGTCATAAACATCTTAACTCTTGAGTGATATTCTCTACCACATTAGCTTCTTGGTTTCATTTCTTCTTCAGCAATTTGCATTCTAAAGCTTTGTGGCCCCTTTATCACAATTGAAGCATTTCCTTTAAAACTTCGTTTGCTTTTTGGAGACAGCTCCTTTTAGACCTAAGTTATTCTTGTTACTCTACCGTGTTGCATAATATTAGCCTTAGCTACAACAATGACACCTTTCTTATGATTATTTTTGTTGCCTTTTTAAATTCAAAGTTTTAGAATCTAGGTCCTTAAGATTCATTTCCTTTCTCTTGTGCTTAAGATAAATCTTGAAATTTTTCCACACATGAGGAAACTTTTCAATTATAGCAGCTACTTGAAAATTTTCACTTGAATCCATGCTCCAAGCATGAATTTCTAACAGAATTATCTGCAATTCTTGAATTTGACTCAAGACAAGTATAGGGTCCACCATCTTATAATATAAAAAGTGGCCTATGACAAATTTCTTAGTGGCATCATCCTTAGTTTTATATTTTTGGTCTAATTACTTCCATAACTCCTTAGCCTTTCTCTTTTTAGCATATATATTGTACAAAGAATCATTCAAACCATTTAATGCATAATTCCTACAAAGGAAATCAGAATGATTCCATGCATCACTTCCATTGATCACTTGAACATCAGTTTCACTAATCATTTTGAATCTTGATCAAGTAAAAGAACATTTTCTATTGCCACATTTTGAAATTTTGCCTAATGAATTTCTCCCATTTTTTTGTGTGATTGATTGGAAAAACTAGAGGCAATAGCAGCATTAAGACAATAAGAGTCATCTTAGAACTTCTAGCTTGTTGGCTCTTATCAATCACCATTTCAATAGTTCAAAAGTCTGTATTAAAATTGTTACAAATTCTACTATTAGCAAGTGATATAAGATAGCCCATCTTATATTCAAAAATACGCTAATTAAGTTCCTAGGAAAGATCGCAAAGGTCATAAATGATCATTCTTAAAAATCTAAACTCAGGTAATATATGGCCTTTATGACAAAACATTCCTAAGGTACTGAAACTTACCAATAACCCATTTACACCATTGTCACAAGTTTATAATAACACAATTGAAATAGTGTTAGTATATTATAAATCACAATAATATGTAATAAGCCAAAAAAAAATTGTATAAGCCTTAGGCTTGTAAAGTTATAGTGTCCTTAAAACAAATTATCTACCTTATCAATGATGCTTAGGTTACATAAGCATCTATTTTTTAGGATACAATGGATTCGAATACTCTTGGTAGCAAAATTTACAATTCCATCGAACTTCAAACTAGTGTTTGAACTTTATAACATTAAAGCTAAAGCTAGAGGAAGAGTAAGAATCACTTGGATTTTAGTGTGTTTTGTAAATAAAATTGGAAGACAATTTATAAAACTCATGGAGGTCATATTTCGTGTAGAAAATTAAACACTAACTCTATAATTAGTTATAGCAAACATTTAAGTTATATTTTCCTTACAGAACAACTATATTCATCTTTAACAGCCTTCTATCTCTCACTGCTAAAGTCCATTTTCTATAACAATAATTATTACAATATATTATTGATATTGTTGTTACTCATTTCATATTTAATTTCATTTCAGTTAAATTCTAGAGCTATATAAATTTAAATGGAATTTTTCCTTCATTTTCTTAAACCAGTGGGTGCTCTTTAAGATCCAATTTTTCATACGTACAAGCAGCAATTTGAGTTTTTATGATTCGTTAAGAAGAACTTGCAGAGGAGATTATGACCACCCATATAAATATATTTCCTCAATATCAAAACTGGCTTTAAATTAGTCATTTTATGTTATTTTTCTAATATTGGCACCAATGATTGTTTGCCCCTTAGGATATGCGACAAATCTCATGTGTTATTTTTCTTTATTGATCCAATTTGTTCATTTATGGATTTCGCCGCTTTTCATCTTTGACACCTTTTCTAAATGTAATGGAATCATAATCAATATTAGAAAATGGTTTTATGGGTTAGCAAATGTCAAAATGAACTAACTCTAACACCTTCTTTACTTTGTATTATTCTTTAGGCAATAAAATGTGCTAGGCCATTACACCTTCAACTAAAGTCTCCTCTAGATTAGGTAAAATTAGCTCTGCAAAATTATTGAGACAAGCACAAATAAAAACAATATGTCTTAACAAGATGTAGATTTATGGATAAAATTACCTTTACTAAAAAGGAAAGGAGAAAAACCAAAATGTTGTTTTTTTAATCTGAAATAATAGATCTAAATTAATTAATATGAATTCTGAATAGTGCTGAATGTCTGAATCTGAATGATATTGTTGTTTTTATTTGTGTAAATCGCTAAAAATAAGTATTAAATTTTTTTTAACTTAAAAAATTTGAAAACTAATATTTTTCTATTTCTACCTTACAAATTATACGTGAAACAAATAATAAACATATCAAAGAAAATAAATGAAACAATATATTATCATAGTGTAAATCATGCTCAATTGAATACAATCCTTTAATATTCTTAATTAGCGTATGTTAATTAATTTTATTATAGTTTATGACGTTTTTATATTAAAAATATTCATAAAAAATTATTAAGATAAATAGTGCTAATTTGAAGAAAATGGAAAAGTAAAAATAATAATAGTCTACTACTATATTATCATAAGTTATAGAGATGGGTAATAATGCTAATTATTAAATTTTATTTAGGTAAGGATGAAAATTAATTAATTAGATAAGGATATTTTCAAGGACATTTTTTCATGATATCATTTAGACTTTTTTATATTAAATAAAAAGATTAAAAAAATTAGCTTAATAATTTAATGACTTAATAACTCAAAATTTTCATTAAGTTGAAAAAACAAACAAGTGAATGACTTAAGTGATTAAAATTAAGTCAACTAAGTTATTAAGTCAAAAAAAACAAACAGCCTCTAAGTCAACAAAAGAAGGTGGATGACCATTGGAGAGAGACCGAAAGATCTCTGTCTCCTCTGATTTGGTCTGAATTTGTTTTATTAACTTGTAAAGAAAGATGTGTGACACCATGAATGAGGAGGGAGAAATAGAAAATTAATCTAGATTGTTACCTAAAAAATAAAAAATAAAAAATCGTATTCGAGCCCATTATGACATTTGATGAAGTATTTAAGTACGTTTTCTTGAATAGCTAAATTTAATAGTAATATTTTTCTTTAAATTTTGATTTTAGAAGAACCTAGCCTAAAAAAGCATGATTAGGCCAATAACGGTCCATTTGCTATCCCGACATATAAATAGTGGTGATATTTGGCTTCTTCAATTTATCTCATCAATTTTCATTTTTCAATTAATATTATTTATTCCATTATTAACTTATTGAAAAATTAAAAAGAATTAAAAAATAAATTTTTTTCCTTCTCTCTCAAGTTCTTTATAGATTAATTACTCAACTCTCAAATCTCTCTCTCTTTTTTTTATTCATGATTTGAACCAAATATTAACACCTAATCAAATCCCAAATTGAAATTAAACAAAATCTTACGGCATGTTCGATATAATTTTAGGCAGTTGTTTTCCTTTTTGCTTCTAAAGTACAAGTACAATAACCATTATGTAGTATGTGTCATGAAAACAAATTATAAAACATAGAATACAAACTTAACCTCACCGTTATAAATTATAAAACAAGTTAGATATATTTTCAATATTTTATAAAACTAATTGTAAAATGAATTGTAAAATACTCATTTCATATTTTCCAACCCTAACTTTTCTCTGCTTTTACTTATTTGAACGTAATTTCCCTTTATCCCAAACAATTTACAGGGATCATCTCTCCCAATTTCTTCCTCTCTCAATTTCATCCTATGATATTTTCTTTGTCTTCCAAGTTTCTTCATCCAATCGATTTCTTTATCTTTCCACTCCTGACAGAATTTGGTTAATTTTTCATTTTTTTGGCTTAGCGTAACATTTTCTCTGACCTCATTTTGTATTTTTTCCTTTTAATCTTGTTTTGTTTTTCATACAAATTTTTTCTCATATTTATATTGTTGAGCCACTGTTACTTAATGATCTGCATAGCTGTTATTCATGGCCAAATGCTTGTTTGTTGTGTTGTTTGGTAGGCCATGTACTGTAATGGTTTTATTCTTTTTATTCCGAATTATTTAGAAGTAAAAAATTTAAGCATATATATGTTTGGTATGTCTTTATATTATAAAGTAACAGTTTCTTAATTTGATTAATTCTATATCTTCATTGTTTGGCTTGCTATACTGATCTTGCATTTTATGTCTACTAATAACATTGCAATATAAGTGTAGAAAGTGTTCAGTTTGGATTATCACTTAAATGATATTGAGCATATTATGATCGTGAGGCTTGGTGTTGTTGCAATCTATACAACATATAATAGTATTTCATATATGTTATTTCTTAATACTTATTAAAT
This sequence comes from Atalantia buxifolia, assembly GCA_030444775.1. NCBI lineage: Eukaryota > Viridiplantae > Streptophyta > Magnoliopsida > Sapindales > Rutaceae > Atalantia > Atalantia buxifolia. The sequence goes on from CM059839.1 coordinate 15,360,495, forward strand.
ATTTCATATATATTATTTCTTTTCAATTTTTTTAATAGCAAGATATGAATCCACTAGATGTTGATTGTAGGGATAAAGTTGATTATAAAATTGATTGGTCTACAAGGACTGAAACCACCTTTTTTCGTACAGTGCATGACCATGGTAAAAAAGGTGATTAGCAAATATTAACTTTCATTATGAGAATTTGGACAACTAAAAGTGATGAGATTCAATGTATAGAAATTTACTCAATGTAGAGAAATTTAAGTCCAAGTTTAATGGATTACACTTAAAAAAAAAATCAAAATTTTTCTGGCTTAATAGCTCATACTGGGTTTGGTTGGGATTTTAGTACAAATATGATCACAACATAGAAAGCTATTTGGACTAAATGTATTAATGTAAAATCTTTTCTCGAGTATATTATATAGTTCATGTGAAAATTGAATTTTTTTGTTGGTTTTACATACTTCTTTTTTCCCCCACAAGGAGTTCCTCTAGTGAAGCCATATTGTAAAAAATAGTTAGAGAACTATCAAATCCTAGGGAAGATATTCAACACCACAATAGTTTTGGTTACATGTTGCCATATTCAACACATGTGTTTTACATAATTTTATTTTTTAAGAAGCTGTAAGTGATATGATGCTTGATAAACTTGATGTGCAAGATATGGTTGCTAATAAAGAAGAAGATATTAGTAGGCCATTTACTAATATTGATTTATCTCCAGCAAGTGTTGCAGAATTTGAATGCTACAAGAGACAGAGTTGCAACTTCTATGTTGCATAATTACACACATAATTCATGATATCTATTATGCAATTTAATAATTATTTTGATTAAATCATATGTGCTGTAATATTTTTGTTAATTATAGTGTAACACAATTATAAACTTTTTCGTACTAACGCTAGTACTAATTTATGGTATGTTTGTTTATGTATTTATATAATTTAATACTTAGTTTAAATTTTTTTTGATGAATTATTAGTCTATTCAAGGGAGATTTGATAAGTAAAATTTATGGTATTTTTCTAAATATTACTTTTAACTATATTATGACTTAAATGTTTAGTAAAAATTATTTCTGAAAATAGTACCATCGCACACAAACTTACTATTTTTATCATTTTTAATTATGTCTACTGTTAACATAAATATTTTCATTACATTGATTTTGATGATAACAAACTGGATTAACAAAGTTGAAGTCTTTAAATGATCAAATTCTTAGCCCATATGAAGTTTCTTAGACATAAATAAGATTCTGAAGATAAATGGATAACCATTAATTTTAAATCGGCTAACTGTTTTCTAAAAGAAGTTTTATAATTTTGATTTTGGAAGATAACGGTGAACCTCGTTTATTTGAAAATGATTAACCAACAAATTATAGAGAAAAAATTCTTTGGAATCGGTAAACTGTTTTTTTTTTATTACATGAGACTATTGTTCAAGAGTGCAACTCATATTATATGAGATTACAACTGATATTTACAAATGAGACTATTACTGGGACTAATTTACATCGATTCTTATGAAGCACGTCCAGATTTTTATCCTCTCAAATTTCGAAAAACGTCTACTCCACTCAATTTCGAAAGGGAGAAGACTGTCTTTACTCAAATTGAGAAAGGAAATTAAACTCCTATAATGCATTGTGGGGGTTCGAACTCATGACTTCACGATTGTGAAGTCATGAGTTCTCACCACTAGGCTAAAGCCTAGTGGCTGAATCGGTAAACTGTTTACTAATAATGACTAACCAAAAAATTCTAGAGGGGAATTACTTTGCAATTGGTGAATCATTTAGCATAAACGGCTAGCCAATAATGTCTTGCAGATCTTTGGAATTAAATGGCAATTCGACAACTCTAAATAGTGAACCGATTATTCAAAATTCAATATAATAGTAACTTGCACAAAGTCAAAATGGTGATCCGGCAGCTGTAGACAGTGATTCGATTATTCCTAGAAAATCAACAACGGCTAGTTTTCATCTCCGACTATAAAACAACTCAATCAAATTTAAATAATGTTGGATTCTACGATCATTATTGAGCTTGTCATTGTGTATTCAATCTTGCTTGGCTTAAAACTTGATTAGTCTTTCATCAAATCACACTTTGCACTTTCATACTTTGGACTTTCATTTGCAAACGTATACATTGTGTGAAGAAAATTTATGTAATTTTCATTTTAACGTCATATTGAGTGTTTGAAAGTGTGGGAAACATTTGGGTTAAGAGTTTTAGGATAACCTCATATCGTAATGGTTGATTGACACCTTGAAAGTCAGTTGTAAAGATTTTGGAAGCTTTAGGGTGTAAGGCTTGGATAATGGAATCCTCAAGCCCAGTAAGCTTAGAGGCGTGGGTGTGGGCGTAGGCAGAATTTGCTGAACCACGTAAAATCTCGTGGTTGATTCCCTTACCTCTTTACATTTTGATTGTTGAGATCTATTTGTTATTTGCATAATTTTATTTGATATTTGAATTGTGTTTTGATTTGAATTGTGTTTTGATTTGAATTGTGTTTTGATTTACCATGACTTTTACAAACCCAATTCACCCCCCTCTGGGGTTGCTTAACTAGTATTTCATCTATCGAACACATATTATAATTTTTATTTTCTCATACAAAATACATAAAATGATACTAGACATGTACCTAAAACCAAAATACAATAATTGCAAAGCACCATTTTTATTCTTATTTTTAATTTAAGAAAACATGTTTTTAGAAACAATATTGAACGTGCCCTTAGATTCTCACACAAATCAAAATCAATTTCATTAAAAACAATGAAACTCATCACTTGTTCATAAAATTTAACAAAATCCAATATTAAAACTTATCAGATGTTGGTAGAGGTGAAAGACTGATGGTGAAGAAGATAGGTGGTGATGTTGAGAAAAATCAAAGTAATATGTGTTAGCCTATATAACTATATAGCATTTTGAATTTGATGATAACAAACCACGGTCTAATGGATAATATTGAATTTATATATTATATTTTTAACACAAAAAAAGGAATGATGTTTTTTCTCAAAGTTCTTAAAACATTTTCTTTATATTTTCACAAGAAAATTCTAACATGAGGATACGATTTCATATTCTAAGTAAAAGCGAGTTGTTGTAAGAAGTTTTTCTAGACAAAATTATATTTTGTTGATAAACGGCTTCCTGCTTAAGATAACCGGCAAATCATATTCATAAAATGTGCTTACTAGAGACAACCAACAAACCAGATGTGCTAAACAACAAATTGGATCCACAAACATAGCTCTCTGAAATCAAACGACATATCGATTACCAATAAATGGCAAACTGCATCCACAAACATAGCTCTCTGGAACCACATGGCATACCAACTACCAATAAACGGCAAACTGGTTATTCAAAAATTTAAATTTTGGCTACAACGGTCAACTTAAGCGGCAATTCGGTTAGGATAAACGACAAACATGTTATGACTAAAAAGATAATAACAATTAGTTTTATAACTCTATCTATAAATAGCCGAAGAGGATACCATTGCAAAGGATGTTGAACTCTCTTGTCAATATTTATCTGTATTCAAAAGTGCTCTAAGCTTACATCTTATACACCTATACATATTTGAGCTATCATTTGATTATATTTAGTTGAGAGTGTATATATTCTTCATTTCAATATAAAAAATTGAGAGATTGTAAGTGTGGGAAACACTTGGGTATAAGGTGAGAGATTTATCTTAAGATTTCAAAGGTTGATTGACACCTTGGAAGTCAATTGTAAATCTTGAAGCCTTGGGTTGTAAAGGCTTGAATAGTAGAATCTTCAATCTTAGTGAGCTTCGAGGTGTGGACATCGGCGGAGTTTGCCGAACCACGTAAAAAATATCATGTTTGCTCTCTCTTTCTTTATCTCTTTAATTTTGTTTATTGTTAAAATTGTTGTTATTAATTTTATTAAGACATTGTTTTGAATTGTTGTGTGATTTTATTTGCTTAAGATTTTAAACTCAATTCACTCCCCTCTTGGGTTGCATAGCTAATATTTCAATACGAGGAAAGTTTTTTAAATATAAATCACAAATCAAGCAACTACAAATACACATTACCACAAGTTAAGCATATAGCTGATATAAAATATAAAATTATTACAAAATAGTAATAAAATCAAGGAGAAAGGTAAGGAGAAGACGTTGAGGCGTAGGTATATCTCGATCTCCTTAAAACAATTATGCCTCGTACCATGGATATTTAGGATTTTTATGGGTCTGTCTACCAAGATACAACGGATTAAATAGTTATAGCACACAATCATTCTATTTATGGCGAATTTCCATTGTGTTCAAACACTATCAAAATTCAAATATGACAATAGAGGAACTGAAGATTATCTACCCTTATTTTTGTATCTATATTCCCTTCTATTCTCATCATTTTCCACACATTTGTATTCTCTATAAGTGAAGAAGACAATGTGCCAATTTATAGGATTTTATGAGGGGCACTTTTGTCCTCAACTTTGACAAAAAAATTCTTTAACTGCTGCATTTAATTTCTCATGAAGCACTTTCAGTATTTAATTGAAAGCATACCACTGCTCATTAATTCTTTAAATTGATTTTTTAATTAAAATTAAAAAGTTTAATTACAGTCTCATTAATCATGTATTATTCTGATTTTAATTTCTTATTATAATCTAAACTTAATTGACAATTACAAACTTAAGATATATTTTTAATTTAATTGTAAATTACAAAAAACTAAATCTTGGAATTGATTAGGTAATTAAATCTGAATTCAACAAATTATTACATTGTAACTCTACTATTATATAATGTAGTTAATGGGTGTATTAATAATATGTTTGATTTGAAGAAATGAAAGAAAGTGAGATGAGAGAAAAAGAGGGAAGGAAAAGAAATAGAAGAAGAATAGACGATTCTATATCAAATCAAATAATAAAATCCATATTAATCACTTTTTTCTCTCTTTTTGTCTCCATCTCTCTCCTTTCTATTCCTCTTCTCTCCTCCTATTTCTTTCAACCAAACTTACACTAAGCGTCAATTTCTTATTCAACTAAGTATCATTTGGAGTATAAAATACATCAATATACTTTTAAAAGAGAATCTAAATCACTTATAATCTTTCACTTATACAAAGTAGGTTCATTGAAAATTATATTTTAAAATAAGAACTCAATATGCCATTTTTCCAACAGGTCGTGCTAGTGGTGGTGTTGATGATGAACTTCTTGTTGGCGAAGGAGAGAGGTGACAGTTATAAAGTTTTGGTAGAGAGAGGGAGGGTGATAGAAAGATAATAAAATAAAATAATAATTTTTTGTTTCAATACAGATAATTGTGGTGAGTAATAAAATAAATTAAAAAATAAAAGATACCTTGAACGATCGAATATCATTTCTCACGTATAAAATCCATTGAAGCCCAAAGCCCAGACCTTGATTTCCTTGTCCCGTGAACAAAACCAGAACAACAAATAACTCGCAGTTACGTTTGGTTCTGCACCTACTACCAGCAAAAGGCGCCTAAAGAAGACAATGTTTGGTTTATCGTTTCTTGATTCTAAAGAGGATGAAACTCCTCTCCCTCCTCCTCCTCCTCCATGCCTTGAAGTGCTTCCTTCTGAGGTTTTAATTACTACACTGCCACTCTCTCTCCGTTTTATTTATCTTGGCTAGCTACTTCATATTTCATTATTATTATTGTTATTATTGATTGGTTTTGATGCGAAGCAGGTTTCATCGTCTCTCAACTTCACTCTGGAGCCAGTCAATTTAGGTGAACTCACTTTGCTCAAGGTCTGTGTCACCCTTTTCAATAATTGTTATACGCTTCCCTTTTTAGAATTCATATGGGGTTTTCTTGTAATGCCCCATAAAATGTTAAGCTTACACAAGTGAAACTTCATAATGTTTTCTTGTAAGGAAAATGGCCAAGTTCAGTTTTACTTTTTTCTTTTAGGGTCGGGTGAGTACTAAGGAAGTTTTAGGGTTGCCTAACTCCGACTTAGTTCCTGGAGTATATGAAGGTGCACATACTACAGCTTTAATTGTTTTTGCACAATTTTTTATTTTGTTTTATTTTTTTAATTTTTCTACTTTTGTTGTTTGCATGATTGTGCACATTTGTGTATGTATGTGATTTTGGGGATAGGGGGACTGAAGTTGTGGGAAGGTTCGATCGATCTTGTTAAGGCTCTGCGCTTGGATGTTCAGAATGGTAATATATCATTTTCAGGAAAGCGTGTTTTAGAGGTGGGCTCCTAGTTTCGGGTGATTTTTGTACTGTTTACTTCATCTTTTTTTTTTTTATGTTTGGGCATGTTGATCGTGACAGTTAGTTTACATACACTAGGACTTGAGACTCATAGTTTTTTTTCAATATCAAATGCAGAGTTAGGCAAAACTGAAACTCTTTATGATAACAACACATTGAAGAATGGGCATATTAATTATTCTAATTTTACACATGTTTGAGATATTGACTTGGATTTTATTATTTTAGTGACGGTTTCCAGCAAAAGTTAGAATAAAATTCATTAGTTTTCTTGAAATAAGCACAAATTTTTTTTTTTGGGGGGATGTTGCGGCAATCATTGGTAAGGGGTGATTCTGCAGTCTGTTTTGCCTAGTAAATTCATGGAGATGTAGGGTAGTATGTTTTGCCTACTAAATTCATAAAGATGTAAGGTCTTCTGTTTGAGGATTTTGAGTTTTATGCTTCATCATTTTATTGAACCCTCCATTTTATTGAACCCTCTTGAGTTTTATGCTTCATCATTTTATTGAACCCTCGTCCCCTCTTTCATACCCCTCTTGAGTTTCTGCATTTTTTGAACCCTAAAGATAAAGAGAAAGAGAGAGAAAATGGTGAAGAAGACAAAGGGACAAAAGGAGGAGGTGGTGACCAGAGAGTTCACCATCAACCTTCACAAGCATCTACATGACTGTACATTCAAGAAGAAAGCTCCAAAAGCCATAAAGGGGATCAAGAAATTTGCAGAGAAATCTATGGGGATTAAGGATGCTAGGCTTGATGTGAAATTGAACAAGCAACTCTGGAGGAGGAGCATCTGAAGTGTTCCAAGGAGGGTTAGGTTTCACATTGTTCATGCTTCGCTGGAGGAACAATGATGAAGATGCTAAGGAAGGAAGAGCTGTGCTCCCTTGTAACTGTTGCAGAAATCCCAGCGGAAGGACTGAGGCGGCTCGGCACCAAGGTCATTGAAGAGGAGGATTAAAATTTAACATTGTTCAAAGAAAATCCTTGGTTGAGCAGGATAGGTTGACATGATAGTTTTGGCATGCTATTAAGTGTTTTGAGAAAGACCAGTGTTTTTTTTCATCTGTTTAAATTTTCTGTGTTGTTTTGAATGGAGTTGCTTTTTAGAGTGTTATCGTGGCTTCAAAAAAAATTAGAATGTAAGGTCATCTATTTCTGTCCATGGATTTATTACCTGGTTCAATTGGAATCTACATATTAAACATTGATTATAATTTGGTCATTAAATAGCCAGTACAATGAGTTTAAGGTACCAATTTAAGGCTAATGTTATTGTTGACTTCAATTTGTGCCAGATTATGTTCACGTCATAGGTGGGAAAAATAAAAAAAATCTTGGAACTTAAATCATCATCATGAGTTCATGACTAGGTCTATTCTATGTTAACCATTGAGTTACAAAGAAGTTTCGATGTTTATTTGAGGCAATTATGACTAATTTCTGAATTTCTCCTTGTTTAATGCATCCGACAACAAAATATTTGTTTCTGTTAATTCCATGCAGAAGGCTTTCAATGTATACTGATACGTATGTCTTTTATTTGATAATTTGTCTGGGTTCTATGTAATTGTTTCCAGTTGGGATGTGGTCATGGTCTTCCTGGGATCTTTACTTGCCTTGAGGTTAGTTTGTATTGTATTGTTGACAATTAGATGCTTTAAAATCTACGGTTTGTTAAGCTTTTTTTTCCCTCCCTCTTGCATTAGGGTGCTGCTGTCATCCATTTCCAGGATTTTAATGCTGAAGTCTTAAGATATCTGACAATCCCCAATGTAATTGCTAATATGCCCAAAAAGCTTCAACCTGCAGCAACAATTGAAACAAATTGTCAGACTGGGGCAGAAGTGCGTTTTTTCGCTGGTGACTGGAGTCAGATCCATCAACTCCTTCCCTGTGTAAAGTATGATGAAAAGGATCTAAACTGTCACCCAGGGGACAGTCCAACTTCTGGTTATGATATCATTTTGATGGCAGAGACAATTTACTCAGTTTCTGCTCACCAAAGTCTTTATGGACTTATAAAGAAGGTATTGCATCATAAAATATCAGTTTCTTATTGTTTCCTCTCTCTGTTCTTTGCAAATATCAATTATTGACTTCTAAAAGTGTTTAATTTGTAGAGCATCAGCCATCCACATGGAGTTGTGTACTTGGCAGCAAAGAAGCATTATTTTGGTGTAGGTGGTGGAACAAGACGATTCCTGTCTATGGTGGAGAACGATAGTGAGATAATTCTTCTAATTTGTGGTTGTAAATTCTAGAATGAACCACATTTTAATGATAATTGGTGTTTTATTTCCTCCCTTGGGTTGAAATGGCTTAGGACTATAAAAGTTTACAGTAACAACACATACATGCGTCTTCTAGAACTTTCTTTGCTCTTGAATCTGGTTAAATTTTCCATTTTCCTCCACGAACAAAGTGTGCATGCATGTCTGGACATACATTAAGTGTAAAGACCCGTTGAAATTCCTGGAAATATACAGAGTATTCTGCACTTTTTATCTGATCTGTATGGTCTCAAATGGCATAATTAGATCCAGTGATACACACAAGGGTTGTGAAATCCTGTTAATTGGCCTTCTTTTTCCTGTCTCTTGCAGGTACTATGGATGCGTGCCTGGTTGCTGAAGTGGCGGATGGTTCTTCTAATGTCAGAGAGGTATGGAAGCTTTCAGTTAAGTAGAGCTGTAATTTTTAGGTTTTGGATTGTGACCTGGAATGGTGTTGAGTTGTAGCCACTTAGCCTCATGCTCAAGGGGTTAAAAACTACAGATGTTACTCTATATGGAACAAATGAACAAGAAAATTCCATGTTTGATAAAAGTGTGCATCTTCCTTTTTTGTTTGTCACTTTTTCTTTTTCTTTTTTTTTAAATTGTACTTGATGCTTAAATTAGCGATGATATTTTTTACATATTCCGTTGTGAACTGCAGTTTTCATTTTTTTTATGATGGTGAACTGGACTTCAGCCGAATGCACAAGCATTATGGTTGTAAATATTGGTCTTGCTTTAAACAATGGGACCTATTATGATTTATTTTGCACTATATGATTTGGTTATTTGTATTTAACTTGTTTATGATATATCACAATATCTGAAATTGCTGAATGTGTTTGCTTCGACGAAATAGGTATATTTTCCATTGCATCGTTACTTATCTATTAGTATTTATGCCCAAGCTTTCTTCAGAATGAGTAATTATATCACTAGCTTTCTCGTCGTCTTGGTACTTGTAGCTCTGGTATAAATCTGGTATATATTACTAGCATTTGGATTTTATGTTGTAAACCCCTTGCTTATCATACATGTTTTTGTCTGCAAGGATGTATAACAATGTTTATCATTCTTCATTTAATTTAATTTACATATTATTTCATCTAAAATTACTGTTGTAATAGCCACACTCTCAATCTTTTGTTTGTTCTTCAAATTTTAAAAATTGAGGTCAATGATTACAAGGTAACATGGTATTCCTTTATTTGTTGGCGTTGGGACTTTGGACTTCCCTCCTTGAAAGAATAAGAAATCTCTGAGAACCAATTGAGGGTCCTGATGGATAGATACACTGGTCAAATGTGTCAGAAGATTCACTTTTCTACATGAAGTTTTGGAAGGACCTCTGTTGCTAGATGGTTGTGTGCATGCACATTTGACATTTCTGAAATATACACTATTTGGGTTGAGACAATCTAAAGATTGTCAAAGTTCTCAAAACTGAGCTATTTAAGTGTTGCTCTAAGGTATTTAGTGAGTGGTCTTGGATCAAGCGAAAAAGTAGAGTAATTTAAGTTTTCTCATTGTTTATTTAAGAAAAAACGAGAAACAAAGAATTCTAGTTATGGCTTCATGTACAAGAATTTGTCTTTGAATAGAGCCCGGGAAGAAAGCCTCAACTCAGCATGGATATATATTTTATTTGATTTCTTGAGCAAAAAATGATATGGCCGCAGAAGCTGGTTTGACCGAAAACATCCAGATGTGATGAGAGCAAGAACATTTAGATCATATCTTAAAAGTAGAAAGTTTCGATCTTTCAATCATATCTGATCAAAGATATATCATGTAATTGCATCCTTTCACAGCCCAAAGATTTAAAGAAAAACATAGAACGAGCCAACGGCTATAGTTTTCAAGAGCTAGACCTACAACGATAATATGCAGGGCAGCCTCGGGTCGGTCTGTTAGATTGTGGAGGAAGACAGCCTCCACTTTTACTATAAGCATCACCTCTGCCGCCGCCGCCGCAAACTGGTTGGTCCGGTTTTAGAGCCCCTGGTGTTATATATTTCTTCCTTTCTTCAAGAAACCTTCTGCTGATATCAGACTCCATAAACAGCTCAATCTCTTCACCGCACTCTGCTATTGAACCATTGCACAGCTTGCTGCCTCTTGCTGTTGCAGCTTTGTTGAAAAGCAGCAGGACAAGGATCAGACAGGAGCTGAAATGAATAGAGAGATTGGTAAGCTTTGATTCCATTAGTTTTGTAGCTTCCGTACTTGTAACTTGAATGTAAAAAGCATTTAATTTATAGAGTGTGTTGGGAATTTTTTTTTTAATTTAATTTAATAAAGTGATAGTGGAAGTCCCATTCTGAAAACATGGACCACACTTTACCTAAACAATTTGTTCGGGTTTTAGGCTCTTATTTTTCCCACTCTATAAAGTCATTATTAAATGCATCTTAGTGTTGGGTTGGTTTCATAATTCCAATGTGGACGCTAATAGTTATGTTAATATGATTGATGATTGCATTATCAACTTTTGCTACATGAGAAGTAGCAGTAAGACAGTAAGTAACCTTTTAATATTATATAATATTTGGAACACAGGCGGCGCCACGTTGGAACTTGAGCCCCTAATTTTTTAAAATTTAATATTTATCTTATTTATCGTAAAAGTCTCTATTAAAATTTAAAAATAACCAAAATATTAAGTGTTAATTTTTAACTTCTAACCCATAAAGAAATTGTTATTTTGATATTCGTTGCACGCTAACTCTCCTTATACAAAAAAATAGAAATTATTTAATCTTATTGAGTTTATCAAAATGATTTTTCTTCAATGAATCTTACGACACTTACAATTCAATTTGATGTTTACATTATATAGGTGGGTTCTAATAACAAAATTTTAAAATTGAAACAGATTGATAGGCTAACAAGAAAATTAGTTGATACTAAAAAAGATAAATTGTATTCATTAATATATTTATTAATAACATTAGCATTGAATTTACTAACTATCATAACTACAGTAGTAAAAGTCATTTTTGACTATGAATTTCGTGAAAAATTGTTTGTGAAATCAAATTAGAGATTAATAATTGAGTAATATTATTGTTGCACGTATAGAAAAAAATTTATTTTATATTCTTGATGATAAATTTATTTTTTAATATTTTTAGTATATGAAAATATATCGAAATCAATTATAAATGTATTGAATATATTAATAAATTTTTATTTTAATATTTATTACTTGTTAATTATTTTTAAATTATATTATTATTTAAATTTAACCCACTAGATTAACTTTCTAAGGATTTGGAATTGGACAGAATTTGAGGACACAGAGATTGAGTGTTGTTCAGGTATACGATTGAGCGCAGGTCAAATTTTAATGGGGAATTGTGGGCCTCGTGGCACAGTTCTCCCCATGGGAGCTTGTCACGAGCGTGCTGCGCGCGCTTGAAAATAATCATGCAATGACTCATGTTTCTTAGTGGAGTGGTAGGTGACAAGTAATAGAAAATTGATCGAACAAATATTTAATTATCACGTTTAAGTGTTTGATTCGACAAAACAGTTTAGCTTTTTCAGAATATGACAACTTTTTAACTCTTACTAAACTTTTAAAACGAATTTTCTTTAATTTGTATAGCATACATAATTATTATGAAGAAATTTGCCGACATTCCAATTGGGTGAATTAAACTTCCCCACCCCTATTCAGGCAGAAGGGGGAGACCACCCAAAATTTGAAATCACCTCTCAGTATACTTGAACAATTTTTATTAGTCTCCTAATTCAATTCTTAACACTAATTAAACGACATATAATGAAGTGATTGCAAATGGCTTCGACCACCCTTTTTCAATCTTTTAATTTACCTTTTTTGCCACTTTGCTAAATTAACATCAAGAAATGAAGGATTTGATTTACAGAAGTGCATGAGAAATTTCTTTGATATTTCTCACTCTCTAAAATTGTTAGAACGGAGGGGATTGAGAGAAAAAGGAAATAAGAATTGAAATGACTACTCTCCCATTCTTTAACCTCAATCTCTTCAATTCATACACACACCAAATCCAATTGAAAGTATACTTTTAAAGGCTTTTGTAATTAAAAAGTCCTTATATTACATGCCCTAAAAAATTTCAACAAATCATAGAATATCATGTTCTCAATGCCATGGCCGGACAAGGATGTTTCGATAAATTGCAGTTTTAAAATCATAGCTTTATATAATCCCTCCCTCCCCCCTCCCCCAAAAAAAAATCATAGTTTTATGGTAGAACAAGTGGATACCAAACATCTCAAATAAACAACCACGCATGGACTTTGAACAATTTTATTTTCTCATTATAGCAAATATTTATTACTAACCAAAGAAGAATGACAAAAAAGAAACCCATAAAACAGCTCCTCACATTCTGCACATTTTGTACGCGGGGCAGCCTCTTTGATAACGATTTGATTGGGGAGGCAAGCAACTTTTACTGTACGGTGCTCCCCTTCCTCCTTTACATACCGGCGTATCCCGCCGCAGAGCCCCGGGAGAAATGAACTTTTGTGCCGTTGCAAGAACTCTTTTACTTGTTTCTGACTCCATTGAGAATTCTTCAGCTGCTAATTCACCACATTCTGCAATGGAACCACCACATTCTCCATGTTTATAACTTTCCTTTGCAGCGGCTGTAACACTGGACACCGCTAAAAGCAGAAGACACAGAGAACAAAGTTTCTTCACGTTGATTTCCATTTCAGCAGAATAATAAGCTCCTTTTTCCTTTTTTCCGCTGGCTGTGGTTCTCACTTCCTGTGCACAACTTGATCTTTGTCCTGCCACTTCAGTGATACTTGTGGTCATTAATTCAGCTCCCCTGGCATGGCTATCTCTTTGGTTCCTTTGTTAACTATTTTTTATTCTTTTGCATCACTTTCACTGTTTTTGATGATGACAAAATGGTACTGCAGATTTCCGTGGCTTCCAGGTTAGGCTGTGGCCTGTGGGGTCAAACTTTGGTGCCAACCATGTAATGCTTACAAGGCTTTCCGAATTTTCTTCTGTTTAAAAGTCGATTACTGTCTAAGATCAATCATTCATTTTTGAGTGAAAGTCCCGGCCCAACAGGAAGTTTGGGCTATTGCCACCCCTTCCTAATCCTCGTCAAAAATAGCTATTTAAATATTCACAGCTTTAATTTTTATTGAAAGAGTGGGGCTGGCACCCGTTTATAACTCGTATTAAACTCCTTCTTTATCACAATCATATTAAATAATAAAATAAATTATTTCTCTGTTTCTATAAGCTTCTCTCTCTAATTCTTTACACTCATATAATCACGTGAACAACAGTTGTCACTTTTCTCTTTTTTTGGTTCCCTAACAAATACCTTGCATTCTAATCAATGTGAATTTAATAATATAATCATACTCTCGTCAAACTCCTCATCCATTATCGATTTCTTGAATAAACTCAAAAGAATAATTTTTTTCCCATTTTCTTGCATATCCTTTTTAAAAAAAAGTTACAGATTAGTTATTTTGAGTTCACTTTTAACTCTAATTAATTCAAATGTATATTTTAAATTCGATACATATAATATAATCATTCAAAAATTTTTACGTAGAGATCATATTTTAAGATTTAGAGGCGTCTGGAAGAGGTTGAAAAATTAAGAAAAGAAAGGATATGTTTGGAACTAAAGTAGTTTAGAATAATTAAAAATATAAAATTTTAATTCTCTGATCAATTTTTTTTGTCAAATAATTAAAATATAAATTTTCAATTCTCTGATCTATGATAATTCTTGGAATCATTATGGTATAAATTGTCTTCGCTGGCGGTGCCATTGGCATCTCTGTTGTCGTCACTTAGCGCAGGGCTATTTTTTTTTTTTTTCATTTTTTAATAAGAGATCATGGGGTTGGTTGGCTGTTAGTTGTAAAGGGGGATAAAATTAGACTTTTACTAAATTTTTATTATTTTGTATGCTTTAATGAAAAAATATAAAGAAAATAAAGATAAAAGCGCAGCATCTACTGTTGTTTCTGTCTTCGCTCTCTTTTTCTTTTGGCTGTTTAGCATTTCTCCTAAGCGCAAAAAAAAAAAAAAAAAAAAAAACCTATGTTTGCCCATATTTAAATTTTAAATAAAAAATAATTTTTGTTATAAATATCATACATAATTACTTGATACATTTTAATTTTTATGTTTATTTATATCAAATCCAAGTAATTTTACATAACTAATGCAATTTGATGGTAGACTACTTAGAAAATCTTAAATGTTTATGAAAATGAAATAACAAAATTATTTACATGATTGTAATAATTTTAAAAATTTTGTTGCACTTACACTAAGGTTCGTGCTTCAGTGAATACACACTACCGTAGCGAAAATAAATCTGAAACACATGATTGTAGGCATGAATTTGACGTTTTAAGGTTAAAAATACTTATAAATTAAGGGAACCTAAACTGTGGGATTAGACACAGCAAATAGAAGGCCAAGAATATGTAGAAGAAAGGAAGAAATTATTTGAAATTTGGCACATGATTGTATAACTACCGGATCTAAATGTTCTGTATATGGTTAAAAGATATTCGATACAATGCTATACGATTTTTGTAGGGCAAAGCTTATGTTACATGAGCTGTACGTTACGGTTATAAATTTTTAGATCCTCAAAAAAGTTTATAATTATAAAAAAGTCAATAAGTTTTAAAATTTTATTTTAAACCCCAAGTTACAACTAGGCTACACTGCAAGTACTTCAATTTTTTTTTTTAAAGTTTTCCATTTATATTTATAACAAATTTAGTACCAAGTTTGTATTTTATCTAATTGAATTTCTAACTTGTTTAATATTATATTTATTGAGTTTTTATTCATTATATTAATGATTTTTTACTTTAATATATCATGAATTTTAATCTTTAAGTCTTTTATTAATTGTTTAACTTTGTTAAATTTTTTACTCTTTTGATCTCCTAATTTTTTAATTTGTTGTATGTTTTCTTCATTAAAATTATTAATTTCTAATATTTCATTTGTTTTTTCTATATCATTATAGATAAATTTGGGCTCCATAATTTATTTGACAAATATGGTGAAATTCAATTTCATTGATTATTTCCCCTCATGTCTAGGGTTGGCAATAAACTCCGGATCCGACCCGGATCCACAAAGATCCGGATCCAAAAAAATCTGAATCCGCCTGTTAAAAAATGTGGATCCGGATCTGGATCCATATGCACTTTGTCGAAAAATCGAATATCCGAATCAATATTATTTTATAATTAAATTTTATTTAATTAAATTTTAATTAAAAATATAAAAATTAAATTATTTATTTAAATGTATAAGCATAATTAACTCTATAATCTTCATTAACTATGAAAAATATATTAAATAATAATAATAATAATAATAGTAGTAGTAATAATAATTAGAGAATATTTTAATAAATCGATTTACCTTTTATTTTTATGCTTGATTTATATTGTGAAATTATTGTTTGTGAATTTATGATGTTTTTGTATGTTATTTATGTTGAATTGATGTTAAATTTTTATTGTTAAATTACAATTAAATTTTATTTAATATTATTATGTAAATTATTAAAATTAAAATTAAAATTATTATTATGCGGATCCGGATATCCAGAATATCCCCCTACAATCCGTGCGGATATTACCCACATCCGGATCCGCATATTTGAATCCGGATGCACCTACATCCGAATCCAATTTTTCCATCTTTTAGCATGTCTGAATCCTTGATCAAATCAAAGGATTGAAATCTTTCATATGAAAATTCTCTTTGTGTATAGTTAAAATGTGATAATTTATTAGATTCTATATTTTGTGAAATTATTAGAGGTTCTAATAATTTATTCATTATACCATGTTTCCAATAATTTATTAGAGTCATAATATATTTATGACATATAATATCTCTTATCTAAATTTAACATCTTGAATTATATAAAAAAAAAATTAGTTTTTATCTTAAGAAAGACAAGAAATTATAAATGCAGATGTAAATATATATTTAAATCTTTATAAAAATATAGTAAAAACTTTAAAAAATTTTAAAAATAGATAAAAAAGAGGCGGACGATAAAATTATTTAATTATAAAAATTAATGAAGACTTATTTGAAAAAATGAGCAAATATATGACTCAAAATAAAATTTTTTGTAAATAGTCATTACACCCGTACCGTGTTTTTCGTTAAAATTATTTTCAGCCATTAGATTAAGAAATATCAAAATCTAACCGCCCATGGTATTGGATGTTTGTTACAGCTGATGTAACATAAGCCTTGCCTTTTTGTAGTTATGTGTAACAATGTTACAGGGAACTTATTTCAAAGTAATAAAACATTCTTAACGAGAGAACAACAATATAATTAACAAATTCACATCCACATAACATTTTTTTTTTTTTTAAATCCTTCGTCATCAAGCAGATGATGAGCTCCGATAGCAGCACCAGTGCATGCCCGTAAACTATATAACCAAATGGCATGTCGAAGGAATTTGAGAATTAACCAAACAATTCCATTTATCAAGACAGGTTAATAGAGTGATAACCAGAGCTGAAGTGAATTCTGCCAATGGAACGAAGAGTCTGGACGAAACGATATGCAAGCTGGGAATAAACATTCGTTTTACAAAAGAGGTAGAACGCCTTGTACCCATAATTAAGTGGTTAAGGTGGTGGGTAAACAAGACCATGGCAAGCGCTACCTGTTATTTGAACTGGAATTTGCTGAAGTGTTCTATCAATTATCAATAAATATGTTAAGAAAGAAATATGTACAATGGTAAAAGATATAACTTGCCCGTAAGATTTTAGTGTGTTTTAGTATATTTGATGGTTTTTTTTTTATAAACCAATTTGCCCATTAATGATGTTGATGGTGTGGGTTGCATTGCAATAAGTGTTTACGGTTGGAAAATCATAAACTTGATATCATGATCTAATCTAATAAGTGAGTACAAGTGCTTACAATATTGAGTCCAAATTCAAGTCTTAAAAAAAAAAATAAATAAATAATAGCTAAATATTTTATTTCAACATTTTGCGCCTCGCCTTTTATTTGAACTTTACCCAACCCTATTTGACTAAGAAATAGCAAAAAGCCAAAAAAAAAAAAAAAGAAGAAGCTAGGACTGATCCTCAGAAAATTAAAATAACGGCCACTTCCACGTGGCCTCTCATGTAAAGTGGCATTTCTTTAGTATTATAACAATTCAGTTAGCCACCAACTTGCGTTTATTTTTATCCTGCAGTTGACTTGCAAATTTTGCGTACAAATTAATGCATTCCAGTGCTCTCTCTGATTGCATTCATCATCTTTTTTTGCCCCATCACATCCACATTCCAAATTTCAGCCATGCAAAAGCCATGGGCAACAGAACTAGCTTTGCTTCTAGCCATTGTTTTCTATGGAAACTCATTGATCTTGATCTGTGACCACTTCCTGATCTCACACACATTAACAATGCTAGTAACACTAGTGTCCTTAACTTGCTGCTTTCTTATAATCGTTCACACCCTGAAAATGAATGAATCATTCCAGGCTCAATACTGGAACTTTTTCAACCTCATGACAGCTTATTTAGCAACAAATGGAGATGGAGGAGACGGCATGAATCCGAACTTTTTCTACAGAGGATGGATTACATTCTTACTTGGATTCACAATCCTCATTTTCTACACTTTATACACTTGGGTTCGTTTTCTGAGGCAATGGCAAGAGCCGAGGCCTCCCAATCCAAAGTATGTCGTCTCTCTTTCAGTCAGCATTTCATGTTTGTTTATGGGAAATGGAGTTGCCATAATGGGAAGATGGTTTATTCCTAGTGAGAGTTTTGAAGGGATGATTGCAAGGGCAGGTATCATGTTTTTAATTGGCATGATTTTCTTCTGTAATTACTATTTCCATTCTTCTGTCAGACCAGAATCGCTCTTAAGGTCGACGGTTTGACTCTCATGTAGATATAAATTTTAACCAAAAAAAAAAAACAAAACTTGAAAGTGGATCTGATTCTTTTTTTTGAAAAAAAGAAAGAAAGATATTTAGATTAAACTGTTACAAAGTTAATTTGTGATTTTTCATGTTAGTTATGCTGGCTACTTTATTTATGTTTATATTGTAGTAAATTTATTGAATGATTTATTTTAATCATATATGAATTTGTTAAGGTAGTTTGACTACATCAAATAGGATTATATATGAGATTTAATTAATCTGCAGATGAGTGTCAGATTTGTTAAATCTCAAGGTACTAATTTTTACTTCAATCTAAATATTGAATTAATTACAATTTCATAGTTTCAATTATCATTCCATTTGAGTTAACAATACGTGTTACATATATTTATAGTCAGGATTATTCGATATCTTAGTGAGAGCAATTATGAGTAGTAAAATTATAGATTAGTAATATAGAATTTGTACAATACATATCTTGATGAGTTTTTAGTATTTGATCATAAATTTCACTAGTTAAAGTGAGTCAACAAAATTAATATGTTGAAAATAGATATTGGAGAAAAACTATTAAGTGTCCAGGATTAATATGTAATGAAATTGATTAGACAATTGAAATATCAATTTAAATAATGATGCGTACAAATGATTGTTTAGTAAATAAATAATATGGCATATTTTGAATTATTATTCAAAAAAAATCTAACGCTATTATTGGGTGTTCAATAAATCACTAGGAAGTAAAAATAGATAAATTTTGTCAACACAACTATTAAAAATTAATAAATTTGTATTAAAATTATATTAGTGGGTGCGTATATGATGCTATAATTGTTTTATGGCATCAATAGTGTAAGAAATACTATCCTTAGATCTAATGAGAGTAGGATATTTGGTATCTTGTTTATTGAACTATTTGGAATTTGTAATATATATTAATAATATTTAAATATGAAATGAAAGATTTTGTAATATAAATTAATTTTTTGGTTATTTTGTGGCGCCTTTTAATTTTGCCAATAAATCAATATGCAATGATCCAATTCAATTTTTTATTTTTTTAAAACAAATTAAACAATGATACTATAGTAATAGTAATCATAGACACTAATAAAATATCAACAACTACTAACACTATAGTATCATAATATTGGTGATATTGTAGTAATAATAATCACTGACATCGTATTTGTTACACCACAAACAAGTATCACTATTTTTCTAACTGCTAGATTACTGACACAATTAACAAATATTATTGAAAGTAATTACTAACACTATTCTAATGTCAATAAAAATCATTTGTCTAGTAATAGGCACATATAATTTCTATTAGTAAAAAATTTTAATTAGTTTTAATAAATTAAATCTATCGATAAACTGATTAAAAGGATTATTTAAATTAAAAAAGTAAATATAGATATAATAAAATAAAATATTTTAAATTTTTTTATTTGAAATTAACTTCTGAACAAGTATTGCTTACTGACAAATTTTTTTTCCCCCCTTCCAATATGTACTCTTATTCACGGTTGCAATACTTAGTTAAAGAATTCAATTTGCAATATTTAGTTCCACGGTTGGTGGCTTCTATAATTACTATTTGCATTCTTCTGTCAGACCAGACTAGATTCGATCTGTTTTTGTTTTTGTTTTTGTTTTTTTTTCCTTTTCTTTTCTTTTTCTTTTAGATATTCAGATTGCACGTGTCCTAAATCTCATTTATGATTCTTCATATTAATTTTATTTGTAATGTTATTAATCAAAAAAAAAAAAAAAAAGAGAGAGGGCAATATATCCTTTTTGGCCTTGTCCATACTAAGCATGCATGCCCGCTCTAATATCTGACAAAGGGCATAAAGATTTAGCAGCTTTACTTTTTCTGTTTTATTCGTTATTCATCATATTAGCATGGAATGCCTTAAAAAATTATTACTGTCATGCTGTGCAATTAGTCATATTGCTTGTAGGTAATTCATTTCTGAAGCAAGTGTTATACATTTGAAAATCAACAATACTAACAGAAAAACATTCATCAGGAGCGGTTATACAAAGTTTATTTGCTGCATAAATCAAACCATTATTTAGCTGAAACGATCTTAAACTGGCTATCGGAGAACCAGAACAGAGACCGACTTCCATATACACACGTAATCACCCCATCCATCAAAGCGGTACACTATCTCGACATGATGGACACCGTCCATTGCCAGAATAGATTAAGATGGTTAAATCCATATATCTGAAGTGCAGTCACCACCGGGATACCTCATCTCATGAGCTAGGGCAGGACCATCAGGTTCACCTTCGAAGTCCACGAAAAAGTTTGGATTGATAGCCATACCACCCTTCTCGGTGTTGACATCAATCTGTAACATGTGGGATCCTTTCTCCATGAGTTCAGGATAGAATTGACGATCCCATGCACTAAAGAGTGAGTTGGTAACATAGAGCCGCTTCCCATCTAAGCTTAACTGAATCATCTGAGGCCCCCCTCTCAAACGATGCCCCTATACAAAATGAATAGAATTTATAAACATTGTACAAATGGAGAAAAATTTTCACAAGTAAATAAGACAATTGACAAAGTTATCATCACACACTGAATTTTCAGATTTCCCATTGGCTGATAAGAGGCCGACACCGTAACATTACAGTTTTAAATAGAAAAATGAATATCATACAGACCTGGACCTCTGAAACATCAGACTGATATGTCTGACCATCATCTGTTACAGCCACTACAGGGCTTCCTTTCTGAAACAGCCCCCCGACCCAGACTTGGCCTGTCAATACAGGATTTTTGGGATCCTCAATGTTATACTGTCGAATATCTCCATGAAGCCAGTTGGAGAAGTAAAGAAACCGATCATCAAGAGAAATCAGAAAGTCAGTAATAAGCCCTGGCATCTCAGGAAGTATCCAATTTTGCATCTTCAGAGATTTCACTGATATTGCAACCTGAAATGTTATAGCTAATTACCATATGCTGCAGATCATAGTGCAAGACAACAGAACAAAATTTAAGGCCAACCATTCACTCACACTGGCATAAACAGAGATTTACATACCTCATGACTCCATGATCCATCTTGGGTTTTGGAAAACCGAACCATGGTACTTGCTAAGGCACAACCTACAAACCCTATATCTTTAGAGGGATCATGCAAGAACCTTATCTGCATACAAGTGTGACCAAGAAAGCTTGTTCATCCATAGGCACATGTTAATTGTGAAAAATTGACTGTATATCCTGTTTACGAGAATTACCTCCAGTGGTATGAGGCCTGTATTACCAAGATCTAATGTCTGTTTCAATTCACCATCCGGCCAGCTGTACACAAACAGATGCCTCCCATAAAGACCATCAGAGACATGCTGAAGGTTGAAGCCTTTGGTGAAAGCCAGGGGTGCTCCCCATGATGAGCTGATCATTGTTTTGTGTTGAGGTTGGTACCAGAAATCATAACCGAAAGCAGGACTATGGCCTGGTTTTTCCCATCTGAAAACACGTGCATCCAAAAGGGTTATACACCGTCACTTGATTAATGTGCGCTTGCTCAAAATTCAATCATATCTGAATATTTTTTATTTGCTGAACTAATGACAAAGAATATCACCGCCTCACATTGTTCAAATAGATTTGCAACATCACTTGCATGAATCTGTTGTTTAAGCTCAAGTCTACATTATTTAGAATAGTGAATAGCATGAGAAAAGCAAGATAGTAGCTCGAGTTTACACAAATCCATTCTTTTACCTTCCTTTCACATTGAATTCGGAGTCAAGGAGAAGAAATCCATTTCCCTCCGCATTTCCATTCTTATCTCCAAGGCATGACACCAGGATATCACCAGAAGCAAGGCAATGAGCCGTGTGAGGATAAGATAATCCTGTCTTCTGTACAATATCTGCAGGCTCAACAACTTTATGCAAAGAGGGAGCCCTTGGATTGTTTAGAGTGTCAACTATGTAAATACGACCAGATCTGAAAGAAACAACGATAATTTATTTAAATTCTTTTTCTTTACAAATCTTGATGCGTTTATATAATACGTGCAATGCATTTTGATTTTCCTAGATGATGCCCTCACTTACCCCAAAGGAATACAATTCATATAGGCTACGAATATTGTGCATTGTTATATCTGGTTAATGACAAACAATAATATTGATAACTACGTTAAGGAAGATAAGAAGAGAAAAAAATAGTTATATATAACAGATGGATCCTCAAATGTAGAGCAAACTAAGTTATTAGAAGAAAAAAAGGATCCTCAAATGTAGAGCAAACTAAGTTATTAGAAGAAAAAAAGAACAAAACTTGTCAAATTACATTTGACCTGTCAAAATCAATCACTGTGCTTAGAGCCAAATAAGTTTTGTCTGTCAGGTGAATCTATCAAAACATTATCCTCAGTCGAAGTGATATTCAGTGACTAAAATGAATTATCAAGCAGCTGAAATGATATTCAGATTTTGATATGACAAAAATAGAAGCCAAATTCTAAGTTTATTACTCATCTGGTATTCCTTACACTGAGAATTAGATGCAAGCCTGTAACATAAAGTAGATGTTGATTTCTTACACCAAAGAAGGCAAGACAAGAAAACGCCGTTGAGCAGATGAATCTCCATAGCATGAGCTACATGAATTCCATCCCGAATGATGTAGTTCATCGCCAATGTATGGCACAGGGAGCCGATGAATAACTTTTGAATAAGAAGAAGAGCTAGGATCCACATCCACTGTCGCTAGGTAATCAGGCTTCTCTCTTCCAGTACCTACATAGAAAAATAGTAGAATCAACAGGGGAAGAAGTAACCTGGTCAGCAAGTCTGTTAATGAGCCAAATAAGTTTATATAAAGCCGGTACAAAATTGAATTACAGGATCGAAACAAATAAACCAAACTTGGAGTCTACATCATATGTCATCAAGAAGCATGATTTATAACTCTAATCTAGCTTCGAAATCCAAACACATTGTTTTCACCTAACCATCAATCTCACTGTCATAACTGGAAAAATATAGAAACAGCTTTTTCTTTCATCCAGATAAATCTGAATAAAAATAATTTACAATTTTCAGTTAAAATTTTAGCTTTATACGGCTCTAATCTCTTGTAACCCTTTTCCACAAGATTTCTTTATGGTACTATAACTTTTCAAATACTTTCATTTTGTTTTTTCATACAAACGGTAAGTCAGATTTAACGCGTTGTCTCTAAAATTAATAAATAAAAAAAAGTAAGTGAATATCCAAAAAATTGTTTATGGGCGTCTAGCAAAATCTCGGCATCTGGGTCTCGCGAATTGAATGGCATAGCTAAGTTTTAAAGTATTGCTTCACTGAACACGTGCAAAATAATATTAATATTAATTCTCAAATTATAAATAAGAAGAAGTACCAGTGTAAAGACAAGTGACATAGAGAAGTTTCTCTCTAGGACCAGACATGGCATCGAGTGGAGTTGCATATCCAGGCCCTTTCGGGCAGCAGCCATGGCCATTATTGCTCGACCCGTGTTCAGCCACCACAGTATCAGTTGCCATTTCTTACAAGAAAAAACACAGACAGAACAATACAAAGACTTTGAAGAAAGATCGAGATAGGAAGCGAATGGATGATAAGAACGCAATCACATGCTGATGCAAGAACTGACACACGGGATTTTTTGTTTTTTTGTTTTTTTTAAACGGAGGTTGAAGAAGTTATGTCCTGAGTTGGCATTTCCATTGTTAACGTCGTTTGCACTTTGCATGTGGTCAGCTTCCTTGGCTTTATCCTGATGTCTAGATGGGATGAATACCGATTTCTGCGCTATGCCCTTGGGGGAAAAAACGACATCGTCGTCCTCTTTCTCTTTCTTATTTGCTAATCAAGGACTGATTATTTAACACGTGTCAAATATATGGGCGTTGGCCGATCTGATGGGATCTTGTCTCTAGCGTGTCTGAGTAAATGGGACCTACTCTCAACGTGGCAGTCGATGTGTCATAGTGTTTTGATCGTATAATGAAATTTCGCGGGAGTCTAGGTCAATGGCGCTGCGCTGTGAGATAAGAGATAAGAGATGTTGAAATTTGGTCCATTGTCATTGTTTGACGATTCTAGCTGACGGTGATTGCTAATTGGTGACTGAGATTCCGGAGAAAAATTGAGGATAGACGCGCCAGCCACATCATCGGCAGTGGGTCTTATCAGTGGTGTTTTATTATACGACGATGGGATTCACTAATTTTTTTAATTAGATTTAGTAGGTTTTAAAGTAAAATAATACCAGATCTATTATTCTAACAAAGCGTCATGGGATTAATCTTGTTGAAACGGTAGACGGATCTCACGCTGAGTTTTTCTGTTTTTTTAATCAAATTTAGATGTTCACCCAAAAACTTAATGAACTGCAATTACTAGGTTGGTGCCATGAACATGCTAGCTTTTTATGACCGCTTTTTGTTCCCTTTCATAAAAAAAAAATATGAAACAAGGGTAAATATCTTTTCAAGGGGGTAAATTTCTAAGCTGCACTTATTAGAGGTCTAATATATATATATATATAAAAGCAGCTAGATTCTCATTGCATTCTAAACTGTATTTTGTTTATAGATTGTAACAAAAATCAACATCACCATAAACAAGCAGAATTAGTAATGACAAAATCTTCTATGAATTTGAGGCCCATCCTAAATGAGCAAAATTTTGAATAATTTTTAAAAAATGAGATGGGGAATATAGGAAAAATAATTTTTAAATTCTTAATAGGATGTTGTTTGATTTTGTACTCCTACTCCAATTCTCATTATATATAAATATTTTTTAATTCTTACTTAATAATTTTTGTTTCATCAATTTATAATGTTGGTTAATAAATATTTTGTTTAATTTTACCTAATATAAATAGGCTATAACTAAAAAAAATCCTACAATATAATTCTTATTATTTAACCTTAAAATATTTTTATATTTCCTTTTCTCTCTTTTAAGATATTGCTCTTTTCAAATATATTATTTAAAACATTTTTATATTATTTTAAGTTCTTTCTTTTCAAATATTTTTCAATTTTGATATTATTTTAAGATATTGTTTCAAACTTTTAGAGTTTTTTTTAAATAAATAATTTAGATACTTTATAATATGGTAATAATTTTATTTAAGTCTCTAAATTTTAATTTATGAAAATCATATATCTATACTTATTATAAAATAAGTAAATGAGGAATGAAGTGAAGAGGGAGAAATCATTCTCCACATAAAAACTTTTTATCCTCACCTCACTAAATTTATTAGAGAATGAAATAGGAAATAAAGATGAAATTTTTAATTTGGTAAGATAGACCTGCCCACCCCCACCCTACCCCATCGCCATCTCTAAATAGAACAATTTCCGGCAGCAACCAGCACTTCGCCCTTCCAATTTCGAACAAAAGCTCCCAAGTCTGTTCAATTCTCGTTGAGTTTATAGCTTAAAACAGCCTTCTGTAGGCGGGTCCCCAACGAGAAAAAAATCCTAAAAAGTATTCAACTCGTGTCTCCCCTGCACCTACAACATCACTTGTATAACAACCCTAAATGTCTCTGAAAAATTTCAGCCCTGCATAAAATACTTTTTGAGGATCTTACATTAACTTTTCCGAAAGAGCATAATCTCTACTGGTCCAAAGTGACCATAACACTGTGAGGCCATGACAAGAAGCTCCAGCTAAAATTTTGACAAAATTGAAATCACATACATTATTATTAAACTCCACAAATAGAAATTCTCAACCTTTCTCAACAATGCAGCAGAAAGAGACAAACACCATATCTAAAAGAATTCAATACTGATTTATTTTTCCTGCAGAGCAAAAAGTTCTAAAAAAACCTATTATACTAAAAAGTTTTAGAAAACAGTTTCTTGAGTACAATTCTAAAATCTAGTTAATGTTACATAACAAAGACAAATAAGAGAAACTATACCGGCACAATAATACAATATAATCTATCTTAATCTTTGTCATATTGTCAAGTGTACAATGAACAAGTTCAAGCCTTTTATTATAGAGGTACAACCATAATGAGGTAAGTAGTGGATCATATGGTAAAAGGGATTATAAGTTTAATTTATCCCAGGAATTTAAAAGGGAGTGCAGTCAAAATGTGTAAGAATGGTTGGATAGAAGCATCAAATATGGATTTAGAAATTTAATCTTTGGGAATGCCATAATCCAACAGATATGAGCAGGAAGTTCAGATCCTAAATGAACCATGAGGGACACTAGACAACCCCCAAGTCTGCCACGCTAAATAATCCATTACATCGAACTAGGATAATGAATATCCTGGCAATGTAAGACAAAATTATATAATTACCAAAACTCATTGCATGAACATTTCCCATCCTTGAAATGATGATATCTGGTGGCATCCCGGACAACAATTTCCCTCTTTGTGATACCGCTAATCATTTTCATAACGATATGACAATCTCCACAAACACGAAGGTTTTTCACTACTCTTAAGACTGTCCCTGGAACAGACTTCAGCAGCCCATATGCCACAGCCAACCGCTCACTATGCCAAAACAGCTGCCTTTCCTTCTCTTTCTGTTCCATATCGTGCAATACAGAGCTTGTATCAGGAACATAACCCCTTCTTTTCATTTCGGCATCTAACTCTGTTAACAGTTCGAATATCTCATCCTTCAAAGGATGAGATGTCTCTCCTGCATAAAAAATATGGCTTTCTTTTCCAAATTCAATGTAACTATATCCAGGCTCCTTTTTAACTTCCCTTACTGACATTAATTTTCTCACTTTGGATACATACTGCCACATAGCAGCACTGGCATAAACATTTGATAACAGTATGTAGCTTGAAGGATCTTCAGGTTTTAAACTCAGCAGATGATTAGCAACTCTTATTCCCATTTCAGTGTTTCGATGGTGCTTGCAAGCACTTAATAATGCCGCCCAAGTTGGTTCATCAGGCTCAAATGGCATTGCTTTTATGAGATTCTCAGCTTCATCAAGATGCCCAGATCGACTAAGAAGATCCAATAAGCATGTATAATGCTGCAAGGAGGGTGTAATCCCATAATCCTCAATCATAGATTTAAAAAGTTTACGGCCTTTGCCAACCAACCCTACATGACTACAAGCATAAATCAGTCCAACAAAGGTTACTTCGTTTGGCTTAACTCCAGCTGAAACCATCTCATCATATAAGGCCAGAGTTTCTTCAGCTTTCCCGTGCTGAGCTGTCCCAACTATAATTGACGTCCATGAAACCACATCTTTTCTTCTCATTCTTCCAAAAATGTCTTTTGCTGCAATTATATCACTACATTTTGCATACATATCCACAATTGCATTGCTTATAAACAAGCAAGATTCATAGCCAAGGGCTATAACAAGGCCATGAATCTGCTTTCCAAGCTCTAATACTGCAAAATTAGCACAAGCACCAACAATGCTTGAAAGAACTAAAGGGTCTACTATATCCACACCTTCTCTTCTCATTTCAATAAATGAATAAAACGCATCAATCTCATTCCTACTTTGCACTAGTCCAGATACCAAAGCAGTCCAAAGAAACAGGTTTCTTACTGGAGCTTGCTCAAAAGTCTCCATAGCATCCTTTTTCCTTCCACTTCTAGCATACGCAGAAAGCATGGCAGTCCAGGAAACCGAGTTTTTCAACTTGATTGAATCAAAAACAGCACGAGCATTATTGGGTAATCCACATTTCGCATACATGTCAACCAAAGATGATTTAACAACATCGTCATCACAAAACGGAGATAGCACGAAACAGGCATGCACTTGCTTGCCTAGCCTAGTAGCACCTAGGCTACCGCATGCCTTGACGAGGCTAGCAAACACGAAATGGTCAGGCTGCAACTTATCGAGGGCAAGCATGGTGGGGAAGATGGAGATAGTTTTCTGAGGGAGGTTTGCTTGGTTGTATGCTGTAAGAATCGATGCCCATGAGACGTGGTCTCTTTCTGGCATTTCCTCCAACAGGTGATGTGCATATTGAACAAGACCGCATTTGCCGTAAGCATCGATCAATGTGTTGGGTAGAGGGCCGTATTGATGAAGACCAAGTTTGATGATTTGGGCATGCAATGTTTTGACTGTTAGTGCAATTTGGTGTCTGGCACAGACTCTCAGTCGGCGAAGATAGTGAGAAATTTGCATTCATCAGCTTGCGTTTTTGTACCAAATTTTAATGGGAAATGACCTCACCACAGACCAAGGATTTTTTTTTTCTGTTTGTCATAACAATTATGGAATAATAATGCCGGTATTGGAACCCATTAAAATATTCAGTCGATCTATGTATTTAATAAATTTATTAATAAAATTTAAAATTTTTTCTTTTGTTTTATGAAGTCATTGTATATCTAATATACTCTTATTAAAATATAATTTTTTTATATATTATTAATTCTTAATAGTTCATAACATAAAAAAAGACTGAAGAAAATTCTTTTACCACGAATTCGTGGCGTGAACTTACTTTCATTTTCATCAGCTTAGATACCCTACACAGCTGCCTACGAGAAAGATTTGATGACTTGGCTTACTATCTATTACTGGCGAAGCACGGGGAATGTAAGCAATTAAATTTTGACATATGATTAGCGTACAAAACAAAAATATAACTGCTCATGAATTGGAGTTATTTTCTTTTGGAGAAGATGATTTGGTTTTGAAAGATAGTTGTAAAGAGTACTCTAATTAAAATTAAAAAAAAATCTTATCCTTTAAGTATTTTATTTTACGGTATTTGAGTAATAATTTTTTAAATTAAACAATAGGTTTAGAGTGTATTTTTGTGGACTAAAATAACTTCACCCTAATAATACTAATCAACTATCAGAATAACAATAATACCCATCAATTTACTAAATTAACCCTGAAAGAAAATAAAAATTAACGTATTAGGGTTAATTTAGTAAATTAATATCTTTTAAAATTAACAACATAATATCTTACGATATTTTTCAAAATATGGGACTACACGAACAGTTAACTGAAAATATTAGAACTAAACAATCATTTCATTTACCAAAAAGCAAAATAAAAAACCTCACCCTTCAAATAATAGTTATAAAATAAATGAAACAAGAAAAAATAATAAGTGTGTAACAAATAACCAAGACTGTGCTAAATTTAGAAATTAAATAACTGTCATTGCTATAGCTATATATTGCTATCTAATTTTTTTTTAATTTTTAATTTTCTATTTTAATTAATTAAATATATTAAATACTCGATATATTAATAGGCTTGAGATTAATTAAAAAAAATTAAATTTAATTAATATTAATATATCAATAATTTATTAATTCATAAGATAATATCACACTCATAATAGAAATTTTTACAAAATATAAAGGTAGTATAATTAAAGAAAGTAGTATGTTAAACTGTATGATACAATTTTGATTTGATCTTAACTAAGTGATTCAATTACTTAATAATCCTTTCATTAGATTGCATAGCTAAATTAATCACAATTACTTAGTAAGTAGTAACCCATCAGAGAAGATTTTTTTGGAAGCAATATATTAACCTAATCTTTCTCTTATTTTTCTTAACATAACACATAAAATACAACAATAACTTCTCATTTAAGCAATAATAACCAATAAAATGTGTAAAACATTATATATATTTTATAATAAAACACATCATATATTTTATTTTCAAATTAGTTTTTTATTAATTTTTATATTAATTGGGTCTTATGAAAAAATAATTTTTTTAAAAAAACTTATTATGTAACAAATTAAGAGAACTATTAATTTATCACGTTACCCCAAGTCGGGACCAATAAAAACTATTATTTAATCAAGGTTGTCGCATTTATCAACATTTTACTGTAACACGATTAATGTAATAGATGTGGAGAAAAAATGAGATCCTCAATACGGAAAGATAAAATATCATTGTCCCAATCTTAGGAATAGTTTATTTTGATACAAGTTTGTCAAAACCTTGTGCCTGCAAAAGCTAAATCCACCAGTTTTGGCTGCCAAATTAAGTTTCCTTACATAACAATCATCACGTAAGCACTAGCAGAACCATTGCAACTAGCGTGTACGTCATTATTATAAAAGATCTTCTACTGGAACTAATCTAGGGCTATGTGTATTGACCTTAAATCGATACATGATTGGATTTAAAGCAAATACAAATGCAATTGTGGTCAGAAATTTACTTGTAGAGATCTTCTATTTCCTTCTCGAACTGAGCAGCAACTCTGTCCCTCCTAATTTTCATGGTCGGAGTCATAAGACCACTATCAATCTGCAATCAAAGGGGGATTTAAGCTTAATGATGGAACAGCTTCAAACGGAAGTCATGGTGACACTGCTAAAGTGCTAAGCATAGAAAGTTTACCGTAAAAGGTTCATCTACAACAAGAATCGGTCCGATCTGAAAAGAACACTTGGAAGTCCTGCATGAAAGACGATCACAGTGATTATACTGCACAAGGCTCATTGAATTTCTTGTTAAATGGACTCAAGTCAATCATCTGCTTTTCCTGATTACAAAACATCTTTAAAGAATTTCTGTCATTAGTTTTGTATCCAGAAAGCATGTTGCATCAAATTTACAGCAAAAGAACAACGAAACATCAAATAAATAACCACAAGAATACCAGATAAAGAGCTTTAACAAAGATACTTACACAAAGAAAACATATCTACACGCACCTAAAATTCTTATCAAAATTAGCAAGTAATAATTCAGGCTGAGTGTTACCACTTCCGCAGTTCTCCATATAACACGCTAATTGTCTTTTCTTTGCTGAGTTCGGAGGCATCAGCATGTACAATGGACAGCCTTTTTGCTGCCATTAGCACCTCTTCTTTATCTGGAACAATGATAGCTCCAGGGCGGCGTTGATCCTGCATTGCACAGATGCCAACCAACTAAACAAAACTATTATGGATGATATGAATACGAAAGGAGTGTATAAATAAATATATACCTGCCCTATAACAACAATCTGCCGAATAAGACTGCTCCTCAAGGCAGCTTCTTCAAGTTCCAACGGTTCGACATTTTCACCTAATGTCTCAAACATATTTTTCATGAATCAAAGTAATTATATACAAGCAGAACGCCCGAAAATTTTGAGAAAATTAACTGTTCTACCAGAAAAAGAACAGGATTGGGTTGGGTGGGGGGGTGAGCTAGAAACTGCAAGCAAGCTTGTAACAACTTTATAATGAACAAGCAACATGGGATATAAAGTGTGAATCAATCTGATTAAAGGGCAACGAGAGAAGTGAAAATTTATTTCCAGCTTAAGACAAACTGTTCACGTAACAACTTTTCCACTAAAAAGGAAATTTCACTAGTAGAACCTAAGTATAATAAATTCCTTAATCACCGGGAAAATATAAAAGAAGAAACAAAAAGAATGTAGCAGTAATTACGGCACTAGCTATCTCTGGAGATGGAAAATGCGTATTGACTTCTCGACCAAAGTTTGATCACGGAGATTAAATTAAACAGCATTTAATGTTAAAAAAATTTACTTCAAAGTTACGCGTAAAGAAAATTTGAAGTGATAAAATTCAAGCCAGGATAAAATTCAATTGAGATCCATATGTGGGAGTATATGTTTTAACCCTATTAATTGGTATTCTTTGATCTCAGTGATTTATTTGGCCAACAAGATGGATTATATAAAGATAGATGGTTGTTGATCTATACAAACCCAGAATAGACTTCTTAGTTAGGTACCCCTCCAAAAGAAATACATATACATCATACACACAAAAGATCTATGCATTTTCATGTTTTATCATCTAAGGAAACATGAAGACCTCAGTATACCTGTCGAAAGAACTATAGTGTCCTTTGCACGTCCTTCGAGAACCAGTACACCCCCACAACGACGACTTCGCCCTCTTGAGTGGTGAGGAGCAATCCAGCCTATGTCACCAGTATTTAGCCAGCCGTCCTCATCTAAGGCTTGCTTTGTAGCAGACGGATTCTAATCCAACAATAACATAAAATCATCAAATTAGACATGATGATCAATGTAAGATAAACATTAGATGCTACACTAGTTTGTATTAGTGGTAAAACTGTGATAATATTTGAGTATCTTTTTACTCAAACTTATGGTCACGGATGAGTATTTTGTGCAGTCACCGATAGGGCAGTTAGACAACTCTCGCTCAAAATTGCTCAGTAAGCCTTGAGCTTCTTTGCTTGTGGGAAGAGAAAGAGAGGAAAAATGACTAGAGTGCAATTAAGCCAAAGATAAGGGAGTATATTGTTCACAAGAGTGCGTGCATACAAGTGAGTTGCCATACAATGCTTGAGTGTCTAGAGAATGCTGGGAATTGCTTGAATGAAATCCTAAGGGCCAAGGGCCAAGCCTTGGAACATTCTAGAACCTTCTATTCCAGAGAATTCCCATGACCTAGAGAACCCTTATTTCTACTAAGCTGTAGAGATTTCTAGCTATCTACAAAATGCTAGAGAGCTCTCATTGTACCACTCTCTGGAGAGTTCCTAGATATTTACAAGTTAAAGAGAGTTCTAGATTAAAACCTCCTAGAATCAAGACTTGCATGCTTGTCTAGTTAACCTCTTGGCTCAAAATTGGGTGGTCCATAACATTATGCTTTCTTATCTACCCAAATCAGTGCCACTATGATAATCTAAACATTGTGGAAATGGTAAAATACAAATAATAAGGAATGCACACACAGAGTGAACACCACATTCACTAATGCATACAAGACAAATGCATTAGACCAATGCAGAGAAATAGTCAGTTTCGAGGGAAGGGGAAATGGTTTTCATATCGATAATAGTAATGTAACAACCATGGGCCAATTTACATATCTACTTCAAATGTATATTTCCAAAACGTTTAAATGACTTGATAAAGGAAAAAAAAAATTATGCAAGTTTTGTACTCAAAAAAGGTGCAAAAGTACACTTTTTCTATGACAAATTGATAATGCACCAGTTGTGAACTAAAAAGCTGTCAGTTTTATGAGAGACAGAAATACCTTGTAGTAACCTTTCATCACTTGTGACCCCGTAACTTTCACAATGCCTTTGGAGCCAGCTGGTAGCACTTCATTGGTTTCAGCATCAACAATTTTGATTTCAGTGTGTTTAATTGGATGGCCAACTGATCCAAGAACCTTCAATGGTTAAATCTGTGAAATTGTCATATGATGTACCCTCTATCCAGGACAGATAATTAAAGCCAGAATAATAGTAGATAATGAAAACTGGATTTATCAAAAGCAGAAGAAATGCAAAGCGAAAAGGGCTCATCTCAAAAATGGTAGGCACTAGAGAAATAATTCATAATTAAAATATAAATTTTCTTAATTGAATGAACTAAAACACATTTAGAGATGTGCAAATATTCAAGCTAAATATGTATAGTACACATTAGATAAAAGGAAGTTAGTTCTAGTTTTAGCAAACTCAGTGTCTTTTCCCATTTGGGAGGATCTTCACAGGACTTAGTTGATCTTTGCAAGCAGAAAAGCTTCTAAGGAAGCTGATGAATAATAATGTCCATGGTAGCTTCAGAATCTACTTTCAATTAATATCTTGTTGCAAAAGTTCCGATAACTGAATTATGAGAAATGTTTTATATTGCTGAAATGCAATCACATGCACCGATTGTATGTAAGAAATTGGTTGAAACCTAAATACAAAGTAGACATGTCTTACATTACAGGCAGGGCGGCGAGCAGCAATAACAGGAGATGACTCTGTTAAACCATACCCAACCTGCACTTTCACACCAATTGCCTGCATTTCCAGAAGAACACTATAAGAGTTCATTGAGTAGAAGTCTCTTCTTCAGTTAGCTAAGAATGAGAGTGTCTAACCTCATAAAACAGGTCAATATGCATAGGCAAACTACCTCCCCCACTGACACCAGCCTGCACCATGTCAGAGTCAATTGGAAACATCAACATCTACCTATTTTCGTAGAAAAGAAAATAAAAACAAATTAAGCTTCACCAGTTTAACAAAAAAAAGTGAGAGAATAATCACAAAAACATAGGTAATGAATCAAATGCACTGTCAGTTGACAGCAGCTATGAAAAATTCCCCAGATTTCTGCCAACAATCCAGTTTGTTTGAAGCAAAGAAGTGTATTGGGATAAGTCGATCATTATGCAACTCCAAGAAAAGAGCATAGTGTAAAACACTTTCTGTAATATTACGTGCCAGCAACAAACACATCATCAAATATTAGGAGAAATAGAACTGATAACTTCATCAATGAAAGATATTACCTTTGAAATTCCGATAGCAGATTGAATTTTTTTGTACACAAGCTTCTCAGCCAAAAGATGCAATGGCCACAAGATTGCACAAATGATTCTTGCCCACAACCAGTCAATCAGTGCAACAAGATATGAAGGCTGTTTCTGATTTCTGGTCAAGCAAAACCCCTGGAAACAGAACCAACATGAATTAAGGCAACAAATTGAAAATGTAAACCCCATGTTAGTTACAGATATTTTTATGAGTAATGCTGGGGAATCCCAACAAATGAGTCCGAACTTGAATCCCAACTAATGTCGCATTCAGTTAGTGAATGGTCGAATTTTAATAGGTGTGTACTATAGAAATAGCGTTCTTAAGCATTCACAATATTAAAAATAAATTAAGCAGGAAGTGCAATGTCAGCACAAAGTTTGGGAGAAGTTGTGAACCATGGGTAAATTCAGTTTGGTGAAGCTATTTGATCTTCTTGATTATTGGATATAAAATAAGCATCTTTTGTGCACTTATCCTTCCAGAGAGGTTTGCACGAACTGAAATGAAAATGGTAATAATTGCATGATATTCAGAGATATTAGTTGGAAGGATTAAGCCAGAAACAATGCCTAGCGTCAAACCTCATAGATTCTCTTGAATGCCGTATATGCAAAACTGATCCTTATAAGTGCACATGCAACAACTCTACGAGCAGCGGAGCTCGTGGAAATCTGTTTCTGAATCCCACTACAAAAGAAATAGAAAAGTTTTTAAGGAATGCCCAAAAGGCAAATAGAATAACCAATCTAAATTACGCCTGGTAGTAAAGTAACAAGCCAAGCAGGAAATCCAAATTTTGCGAAACATGTTTATCATTTTAAGTAACGGATTCAGAATTGCAACTTAAAATATCAGAAGAAAGGTGCATCACTAGGAAATCTGCCAACGTTTACCGGGACAGCAAAACCTAATAATTTGATGCACATTTTCTCACATACTGAGTTTCAAATTCGAAATTTGCCCAGATGCATGACCTTTTACTGGATTTAAAATCTTGAAAAACCCCCTCATCAACCATTTATTTCCTACGCATTGACGTAGATTTGAGTCCACGTGAGAAGTCCAATAAAACTTAACCATGCATGTAAGAAGATTTAGTTGGGCTCTTCTAAGCATAAAGCTCAATGGTTTCTAAGCATTATGGACAAGTAAGATCCCAATGGCTCCCAGAGATTAGTACATAAGCTTTTTGGAATATGAATAAATTGATAGCAATTTCAGAAGTCTTTTGGTTAGCGAGACGCTGACTTCACTTAGGTACAATGCTTTAGATATCTAGGCGAGATTCCTAGGAACTTTTCAAGTGCTTTCATAATGCAAAAAACCCAAGGTGTATATAATTAAAGTGTGATAATTATATCTATTGACAAAGTAAAGTAGAGAAGAAGCTGGAAAGACAGAGGTCTGATTATGAAATGGAAGATACAGAATATATAGGCTAGAAACTAAGTGAGAAAAAGAAAGAAGAAGTCATAGTAAAATCAAACCTACTACACCTAATCAAATGACATCTCAACTTTCATATCATAGTTTCCAACAGTCCCCCTCAAACTGAAGCAGATAATCTCAATTCCCAGCTCAGGACAAAGATGAAGAAATATCCCTTTGTTCACAGCTATGTAAAAATATCTCCAACTTGATCCTTAGAACTGATATATGGCGTAATGACTTCATCCACCATGAAAATCTCTCAAATCAAATGGCAGTCATGAAATATTGGATTAATGGCAGAAAAGTTCTCTACTTGGTTATCCCAAAACATTCCAAATTTCTCATAATCCAAGAAGAAAAATGAAGTGTCATTGACAATGCCCACATACATCTATATTTCACACCAAGTCCTTGTTTATATGTCCACACAAGCTCAACCCTCAGATCAAGTAAGAGAGAACTTCCTAATTTCCTTGATTGAAGTTGATGTACACAGTGGAACATTGTTTAAATATCAATATCTCACAATAAATAATAAGCAGATGCTTCTTGATGCAGAATCAAGATGAAGATTTTTATTGATTATTGGGGTGTTGCAAATATTAACTAATTCACTTTCCTTCAGTAGTCTCTTAGTTGGATAGGTTTTATAATTCACAATACAAAGTTTACTTTCTAGAATTTTGAGTTGCTATCTTGTTTAGGGCCTGGCCACCATAGATAGGGCCTTCTTTCTTATTTTCAATCAGATTTGAATATTATTTGGAATGAGATAAGATGTTCTCCCCTTAAATTCCTCCGTTGCAACACTCCACTGCCCCCCCCCCTCTTTTTTCTTTTCTATCAGATTTTTATCCCCTTTCTTCTGGTCTGTCACCGGGTTCCTCTATTATCTCTCCCCTTTCTACCTGTGTTATCTTGTGGGACAAACGTCATACATCATTTCTTCTTCAAATGCTGATGGATAAACATACATGATACTTGTAAAAGAGGACATACCTGTACAGTGTCTCATATACTAAAGGAACAGAAATCATGTAATGTGGTTGGTACCGTTGCAAATCATCCTATCAATGAATTAAAAAAACAACAAAAAAAAGTCAATTAAGGCATATTGACATGGACAGGAGATAGCGTGAAATGACAAATGCAATAATATGCAAGCATATCCAGTTAAATAATCCTGTATAAAATGGTCTTTTTCATTCTTTCATTATTCAAGATCACTGAAACAACTTCGAGTATAACATGAATGGTCAAAAAACCACAAAGTAAAGAAAAATACCTTCAAGTTCCTCACAGCTGTGTACATTAGCTCAATTCCACGAGAAAATATGAAATACCCACAAGCTCGCTCATATACATGCCAAGGTGGAAGCATGCTCAGAAATTTATCACCATTCTCAGCAGGTACGATATCATATAGGCTTCTTATCTGAAAGGTAGTCATCTTAGGAATTGGCATCCAAGTATTTAAATCAATTAAAACAAAACTAAATAGGGGAAGGTCCCTTCTAGAAAAGAATAAAGTTATAAAGATGTCTTCGAACATTGAAAAGAAGTTTGACATGTAAGCATATCCATGAAATAATCTTGTAATCTTGTTTAACATCTCCTTCAGATGCAAACACTACCAAATCACTAAAATGAAGGAGCAAATATTAAAAATCTACCACTAATTTCCAGCTATCATTCACTGATAAAACATTTAGCAAGTTTGATAAAGAAGCCCCAATAGAAGGGAGATGGTGATGGTTAGCCTATGTTAAGGCAGGTATCCAGTTGGTTCCTACTCTGAAATAAGCAAAAGAAAGATCTAGCCCTATAGAATCATCAAGGAAATAGGGAAGCATGTGCATAAAGTTTGAAATGCCAAAAGAATTGCCAATGATTTGATATTCAGTATATCATATTTGTATTCATACAATTGTTAAAAAGTTAAAGAAGTTCCCAAAAGCACAGGACTATAGACTGATGCTTCCAAGGAGGAAGGAATGATGCAGGCATTAAGGGAACCTTTGGTTGTTGGACGAAATTGGATTGGATCGTGTATGATTGATTATGATAGGATTGGATTGGACTGAATTAGATAATATTTAGTTTTATCCCATGTTTGATGTAATTTATGATTGACTATATTGTATATATAATCATAGAATTAAAATTTTTAATTTAAAAAATTAGTTGGATATTTGAATATTAATTGAATAACAAATTTAAATATGAATATTTGAAATTATATTATAATTTGATGTGCAAAATAAATAAATTATAATATTCGTAATATAACTTAAATTAATAGTGTTATTAGTTTAATATTTTCTATTTATTATGATAAATGTTAATTATATCTTTCGTAATATTTCTTGTTTATTTTATTAATTAAAAATATCTTTTAATAAATTTATTGCACATGGATATGATATCAAAATTGATGAAGTACAATTGAGTTATAAAATCAATCCTAACTAAATCCAACGCCCCTCATGGGATAAATTTTCTTATTTTATGAGATTATCATGTTGGCCAAGGATAAGCAATCTCAATAGTCTTGAATGCACCAAACATGGGATAGGATTGAATTTGTTTAAATAGTCCAATCCCAAGCGTTTATCTTGAAACCAAATGCACCTTAAAAGAAAATAAGACCAAACTTTTATTACTAAATGAAGAATATTACGAATCAAGCTGGGCAGGATGGGGTTATCAAACAAAGAGTTAGCAAGTCAAGACTCTACATGCAAGTACTATTGCAAGAATAACGAAATGTTCCATTTCCATCACTCTTGGACTACTCTCTGCTTAGAGAAGGCAAAGTGCAGGAATACAACAGCTTGCAAATGGCTTCCTTCCCAAAGTCAGTATGTGCCTAACCAACGAAGGATTTTTCATGATGGTTATTTACAGTTATTCAGATGGTACAAGAGGAGATCAGACTCCATTGAGCACCAGCACCAATTAAAGTTCGGAAAGAAACTTCCACTGACCCTAAAAAGCCAACCCCATCATGCTGTGATCCATAAAATATTAGGACTTAAGAGTGAGAGGAAATTGATCCGAGTCATTTAATCACCTGGCAGATACCTTTGGAAAATAATGGTGCGTTTACTTCCCGGAAATCAAAATGGACAAAAATCAAAATAAGTTGGAATAAAAATAGGATGGAATTGGAATAAGAAATGAGAATCAGAAGTTTACTTGATTTGTAGGAATTGGAATTAGAATGAAAAGTATTCTCATTGATGTATTTACTTTTATCTTATAATTAGAATAAATTGTTACAAGTAACAACAATACCCTTATTTAAGATTATGTATTTTTCACCTACAGAATAAATAACTAAACATTTTTAAAGAAAATATATGCAAGTTTATTATAACATTGAGTGTAATACAATGATTTTCGAGTAAGCTACTTATTATTATTATTATTACTACTACTCCTCCTCCTACTACTACTACTACTACTATAGTAGTATTATTATTACCATAATAATGATTATTATTATTAGTAGTAGTGTTGGTGGTGGTGTTGTGATTAATAATAATTATTATTATTGCCATTATAAATATAATAATAGTAATTATTATTATTATTATTTAATTTTGTTATTTATTATTATAATCCTCATTATTCTTTACTACTACTACTAATAGTATTACGATTATTATTACTATTTTAATGATGATGACGATGACGACAACGATGATTATTATTATTATTATTAATGGTAGTGGTGGTGGTGTAATTAATAATAATTATTATTGCCATTAAAAATATTGTAATAGTAATTGCAAATATTATTTAATTTTGTTATAGGGACAAGATCGGAATTTTAGAAATTAGGGGAGGGCAAAATGGTTAGTTCAAGGAATGGGAATCCCATTCCCGCTCCCAAATGCAAAATAAACAAGTAAACAATATAATCATTTTCAGTCCTCCATTCTGAATCCAAGAAGTAATCATTTTCAGTCCTCAATCCGAGAAGTAAATGCACAATAAATATACAGAGGCTAGCATAGCTTTTAGTTGTTTAATTAGCTGAATTATTGAAGTTATCAATAAAATATAAACCAGATCCTAGAAGGTAGTAATCATAACTTAATAACTATGGCATAAGAGAAACTATAAATAACCAACACACACACACCCCACCGGGGGGAGCCAATTTCTCTCTTACACTTCTCTCCCTATAAATTAACACTATGCTTTCTTTTTGCTAGAAAAAGTGAAGGAAATAATATATGCAGCTATTTAGAAATTAATACTACTAGAAACACAAAGAGAGAAACAAAACATTTGAACCTGGTGTAACAGATTCTGATGCGTAAGCATAACGCCTTTTGGATTGCCAGTGGTTCCACTTGTATATACATACGTAGCAATATCATCAGAGCCGATGGTTTCATATTTGTAGTGTTTCCCTGCAATCACACTAGTTAAAATAGGCAAAGAGAAAAGCATAGAAGACCACTGCAACTGAATTGCATTACCATTGAATTAGTACTTGACTTCTATAGTGCTAAATTTAAAACATGTAAGGAAGGCCAACTCAATGACAGTAAGACCCTAATAACCACCAGCAAATGACACACTACACACCTTCAACACTCGACCACAAGTTGAAGCATACGTGTTTATAATACCCAACATAAACAAGGATACAAGCATATTCTTCTATTTTGCACAACTATATGCTTCAACTTCTTCATTAGTCAACCATTTTTCTTGCTCATGTTCTACTCACTTGCAATAGAGAAAAATAATATCCTAACATGCATTAGAGACAATTAATTTTTTCACAAAGTAGAGATGAGCCAAGAGACGAAGAGAGCAATCTGAATGCGAGAATTAAAAAAAGACAGACGTCACAAATGGGTTTTTACACTTGACAGACATACCCAGATGAGAGACAGCAATGAGGAA
This sequence comes from Atalantia buxifolia, assembly GCA_030444775.1. NCBI lineage: Eukaryota > Viridiplantae > Streptophyta > Magnoliopsida > Sapindales > Rutaceae > Atalantia > Atalantia buxifolia. Next base: position 15,401,694 of record CM059839.1, read on the forward strand.
AACCATATTCACAGCAATTTCAGATTTGATATAGGGGCTTGAAGCAGTGAGAAACAGTTATGAGATGAGTAAACTAGATTAAGAAAAAACGAGAGAAAAGATAGCCTTTTTGAGAATTACAGCAAGATCTTAAGACTCGGCTAAGGAGATATTGTGCAGCATCAACTACATATGAACAAGTCCCTGGGTCTTTAGGGTGTAACAGTATCACCCTAGATTGTAGGATGGTTGCCGGAGCAAAAAGTGTTTGACAATTAGGTTATTTTTATCTTTGATACACACATAAAAACACAAAACACATATATGTACAGTTAGTCTCTGACGCGGATGTCCTCATTTTAACAAAATACGGAGCCATAAAACACCAAAAAAAAAAAAAATCAATGCATTGTAGTTCCTTTTTTTTTCTTTTTTTTCAAGGGACATCCTCATCCGAGGATTATTCTATCTATATAAATATAGCTTCAGGAGTTGTGGACGTATGTTCAGATCTGTTACTTCTAATCATCTTTTTCTTCATTGTTTTGTGGCCTCAAAGTTGTGGAACATGTCGTGCAAAGAGGCTAACATTTTGTAGGTCATACCAGGTTCTTGTAACTCTATTTTTATGAAGAATTCCTTTGCTTTTGGTAAAGGAAAAAAGGCCAAAACTTTTTGGAACTGTGCTGTGGCAACTCTGTTTTAAGTAATATGGCAAGAAAGAAATCTTTGTATGTTTGAAAGGAAAAATGCAGATGACATTGAAGAATGGCGAGATAGAGTCCGTCTTCTAGCTTCATTGTGGGCTTCAGTTTCTAAGGAGTTATATGATTCATCTTGTTCTTCATTCATTTAAGCTGGAAGAGTGCTTTGAGATAGGTGTCTATGCTGATCTAGTATTGCAGAGGGGTGATTGGTAGTAGTTCTCTTTTTATTGAATTAATTCCTTCTCTTCTTATTGAATTACTTCCTTTTCCGCTATTATTAATATTTTATTGATCTTTTTTTCCATGTTTAGTTAAATAGTAATCTTTTTACCAATAATATCATGTACTAATAAACGAAACTTTATTTGACTAATCTAAAGTTTGTTGTGTGATGTTTAATGAGATGCTCTTTTGTTAGACCAATGAAAACTTATGTTAGGTGCAAATATAAAGGGGCAGGAGTAGTTTAGTAATTTTGCTTATTCACTAATTAGGGCTCAGGTATAAATAAAAGATTAAGGAGTCATTTAGGGTTTATGCTCAGTTTTGTCTAGTGTTAGGAGTACTTAGGAATTTTGGGAGAGATTGACCTACCTCTCGAATTATAGATCAGAATTGTTCTTTCTTTAAATTCAATCAATAAAAATTAGCCCTAATTTAGACCTAAGTCCTATCATCTTTCATTTTATGTTTTTAATTGATTGGATACCTAGAATGCTTAGAAATTACACTATAAAGCAAAAAAGAATCAACCTATCTAAGATTTGTTAAACTTGATCTAAATTATTATATCCATGAAATGATATAGATTGATTTCAAGTTATCGCTCTAATTTTGGAATTCATAAGTACCGAATTGCCACGTTAGACACTAATGGATTCTAAAACCCAGTAACTTCAACTACGGTTAAATTGTATGCTTAATTTTGTTTTGCGCCTTTACTTTTAGTTATTCCAAAAAAAATACAATTCTATGTTGAACTAGGTTACAATTATAATTTACTTAAATTAAGATTTGGATCAATTCTATCAATCTTTGTGTGTTCAATTTCATAGCTCTCTTTTTTATATCCTAGTAAACTTGTGTACTTACGAGTACAATTAAAATTTGTACAACAAGAGCTTAGAGCTTAACAACCTGCAATACTTCAAAAAAATAAAATTTAGAAGCTGTCTATAAAGCTCTACAGGCTAGCTTTAGTTCCAAAAGGTTAAGGCTCAAAAGCACTAAAACTTTAGATAAAATCTGATTGCAGCAATCTAACATATATGAAGAAACTTGAAAGATTAAAAATCAAATCAAAATAATTCTGATGGGTAACAAACAGACAATAGAACAGAAAAACCAAGGCACCTACCAGAGAGAAAGCCAAGTCGCCAGATCTTCCAGAGTTTATCCATTAACCCACTAGTAATAAGGTCCACTTTTAACAATTTCAACTACATACTAAAGTATAGGTTGCTATTTACGTAGTTATTCCATCTCCATAGCAAGTTAAGATGTAGAATCCTGCCAAATGACTACCCTAGCTTTTGCAAAGTCATTCATCTTTTCCTAGAAGACTTAGCAACAGCAATATTTTTGAGTTAATCTAAATGGGCAAACATAAGCTCAAGAAATGCTACTAAAAATTTCTTATGCTTAAGTTAAATATTCTAAAATAACTTATATTAAACAAAATCAACTCACTAGCATCGTTAGAATCAGAAAAAGCTTTACGGCTCTCCCGACCCAAATCTATTATCTCATCATAACTGAAAACAGGTATCTCCTCAGTAATATCAGGAGCAACAGATGATTTCTTCCCCCAAAGTAGAATGACGAATCTCATAGCCGCCTTCGAACAGAATGTTTCTGCAATCCGATTGAAAAATTCAGGATTTTCCACAGCAAGTGCAACGCTGTCATCACGACAACATATAATTAGTACCTTCAGTAATTCAATGAAGAATGAATCTGCAGGAGTAGTCTTCAGGTACCAACTGTAATACCACCATGATACTCGAAAATGGTTGATCAAAACCAACAAAATCATTTTGTGCATCATGCATGTACATATATATAGGCCCTTAGAAACCTCTGAATTCAATTCCCTATAGGAATCAGCTCCCTTTTAGATGTTGAGAGTATTATTACTTCAAAACACTGGCTTTGCAATGCTATTACATAAACAAAATGACACACCTGTAATGTTACAACTGTCAACACAAAATCTGAAACCTCTTATAAAAACTCAAACTTTTAACACAAAAGATTAAAACCCAACTTAAAGCCCAATACAAAACTTGAAATCTCAATTGTGTAGTACTGGATGCCCATTTTCATAAATGTAGTGATACTCTAAATGAATCAGTAATAACTAGAAAGTTCAGACTAGTGAAGTTATTCATAGAGAATTTCTAGTTTTTCTCGTGAACATGATCATAACATAGGAGTTCCTGCCACAATATATATATATTTTTTTGGGGTAGGGGGAATTGAGATTTTTTTTACAAACAATTAAAATCCATCAATGCAATAAATTCTGATATTAAAAAAAAAATGATATAGCTCTAAGCAGCTGTATCCTCTGTACTATGTAGGAATAGAATGGAAAGTAATGTTTTCCTAAACCTTTCAGAGTGATTGTATATGTGTAATAGTTCTTCATCAGAGGACCTCGAGCCCCTCACCACATTGATTGCGCCAATTGCCAACATTCCTAGGCAAAAATAAAAGATAAATGAGTTCAAATTACTGAAATTGAACTACAAATAAGGCCATGGTGGCCAAATATGAATAATTTTATATGGTCACTTATTAATTATCAATGCAAAACTAATAAATGTTTTTTAAAGGTTATTGGATCTACTCTTCTTTCGTTGACCAGTCACTAGAGGTGTTAAGACGCAACAGTTTCAGACCAGTCCCTCTAAATTCATATCCTTAGCCTAGCACATCCAAACATGATAAATAAGTTCTAAGAAGTATAAAAGATTAGAATGATATTTGAGCTTGAATATGCATAACTATTGGACCAAAAGTTTTAGTACTTTATTGCCAATTTAAGCATATGTGCTGGGCCATTTGTGGTTGATTTTTGTATTTGAAAGCATTTACCATGCCATAAAACAGCCATAAAAGCATAAATAAAAAATAAAAAGAAGAAACAGAAAAGAAGCAAAAGAGAGTGACAGAAATTAAAAATAGAAAAAATAATGGGCACATTTGGGTCTCTCTTTGCAAAATAGTTTAATGTCCTCCAAACTTTGCTTTCTGGACTTGAAAATTTGAAAATTATTTCCAAAGTTATAATCAGAATTTTACTGTTTAAATTTCAGCAACTACTCACTTTGAAACAAGCCTTAGAAATGCATATGGAACATAGGATCACTCATTTATCTGTAAGAAGCATTAAACTAGAAATACCATCATACTGATGTGGTTAACTAGCCTAAAAAAAAATTGTCAATACTCTCAATAATATCATCCTCACAACTTCAGTTTGAGAACAAATGATAAATGAAAACCCTGGGAGTTTTTGCAATACTAGGTGGTTTTAGTTCTCTTTACTTATGCCGGATGATAAATAAGGGAGGAAAACTCAGACAAGGATAACTTGACAGAAATAAGTATTATCCCTGAAATTTAGTTCTTGGATTCCAGAATCTTGATTCTGCATGAAGAACATTATGGAAGATGAAACATACCTTACAATTGCAATGAAAAATAACTAAAGACTTCAATCAAATTTCATTAATGTGTGGAAACAGAAATAAAATAAAAGAAAGGAAAATGAGATGCAAAGAAATTTGAAGCCTACCAACATGGATCATATGTTTAGCTCATTAAAATCTCAGTTAATAAATAAAGGTTAGAAGATTTAAGAGATTATATCATCACAATTATCGAGAAGGTCCAGAATTAAAAAATAAAATATAAAAAAGAAGAAAAAAGAGAACTGGGGGGCATTTCATCTTTAAACTCATAAGCAAGGTAGCATCTTGAAATAACACAGATTCTTGAAAAAAAAATTAAATAAACTTTATTGCTGGAATGGGAAATCCACAGCTTGAGGGTGTGCAGTCATTTCAAAGAGTGCAAGAGTTCCAAGACTAGCTGAGCTTCAGCATTCTAAACATACAAAGCAATAGGAATGTTGTACTCTCACAAAAGGCGTAAAAAGGAATTTGGAGAAATAAATATTTCGTAAAAAACTATAAGCACCGGCTTGATAAAATGAGACAGCATGGTGTAATGACAAGCTTGATATGCAAGCACACTGGAATAGAAAAATTGGGGACATAATCTCATTTTAGTCACCCCAACTAGTGGCAAGAAAAAAGGAAGAACTGAAAAGCCAGACAGACTAAATACATGTCATCAAAAAGGAGGTTCTTTGCTCATTAAAAGGACAAGAATTTAAGCCTTTTCACTCAATTACATGAAGCATTCCGCAGAGATTTGAGAGAGACAGAGAGAGTTACAACCATTAGCAGGTTGGGACAGCAGAAATGGGTTTCTGTTTCCGAATATCCATCACTCCAGCACAACAATAGCAGTACTTCACTTGTTTAACTTTAAAACATTATTACCTTTGGTTTCAACTAGCTATTAAGGAAGATCTGCTGCATTTAGACAAGCAAAAAATACTAGCGGAAAACCATGATCTATTATCACAACAAAAGAAAAAAGAATATTGTATAATAATGCAGGCAACTGTGCCATTCTAGACATTTGCTGCTCATGATTTCAAATTTCTAAAATACACAACCAGAATTGCCATGGAGGATATAAGGGATCTACTTCACCAATATGTATTAACAATTTTAAATTAATATGTCCCAAATCCCTAAGAGAAAAAAAAGGAAAAAAAATAGCTATGCAAGGATACTAAATTGTTGCCTACCTTGATCTGCAACAAGCCATCGACACGAGTTATCAGAAAAGAGTGAAAGCTTCTCCTCTGGCTTTACCCCAATAACTCTTAGACCTTCAGCAAAGTCCAAAATTTCTTGCTCCAACTGCATTACAGAGAGGCATGTAGTTGAACAGAAAGCTAAAAGAAAGAATTTTCTCACAAAAATTGCACAAATTCCGAATCTAAATAATCCAATCCAACATACAAATTTAATACTTAATCCCTCATAACTTAAAGAAGATTTCACAGCGAAAGATATAAAATTTTTCTCCTATCCAGATCACAAATGTATCACGTCTTTGTAGGACCATTAACTTGCAATTCATGTAAGAGTCCATTAAATAGTTCACTTATTCCACAACCAAGCTTGAAAAGTCATCCTAAGTTCCAGCAGTGCCACCTACTAAACTAAAGTTTCACCTGACTTCCTCAACAACAGTAATAGAATGCTAGTATAAGAGCAAATATAAATTCTTTACACCATGAATCATGCTAAAGTAGATAGACTTTCCTCCTATCTTCAGAGAAAAGTAGAGGCCTTCCTCCCATGTACTCTTCAATAAAATTAACATCATATAAATTCTATATGTTGCTGTAATCCATTTTGCCACCTCATTGAAAACGATACTGCTTGACAGTATTCCTAAGCCACACTGCTTGACTAGCAAAACCTTGTTAAACTCCATCAACTTCCTCAATCATCATCCCCCAGTATGGGCAAAAGAGAAACAGCCCTGCCAGCTAAGAAGCAGACACCTAAACACAGTTTCTTTCCCCTTATACAAAAGATCCCATCTAATCTTCTCTCACCTTTCAGAAACTTAAAAATGAAGATTCTCAAGTCTCACAGTAAGTCAAAAAAAGACAACCCACAGACAGATTTTTACCCAAGTCAATGATAAAGGAAAACAATGTGGCAAAAAGCAATTAATTTTACATAAAAGACTCACATGATAGCCAAACTAACCTGTTTATAAGTGAATTTCGAAGGCGGGTCATGGTATGGATCAATAACAGCGATACTATCACCATATTTATCGGCAGTAGACCTCCAAATGTCAGGAACTGCTTTCCATTCATCAGAGTCCAAGCTACCATTACTTGACAATAATGACCTTTCTAGAAAAGGTGAGCACCTTCTAATCTGCTTTTCCCCTGCAGTCTGTAAAATAAATAAATAAATAAATAAAATAAAATTCAAGTAAAGAGTTTTTTTCCTTTTTAAGTTATAGCCTAATGGCAGCTCAATTCCCTTCTAGCCTATGTGAACGTGCTCGGACCCTAGACTTATTATTTCCTTAATCAACTGAACTAACTGGCACCACATTCAAGCAAGAATGCCTTAATTGTTAATAGTCTGAATATTACTTGGCTATCAAGTCGGTAATATGCAAAAAGATACAAGAGAATCACTAGAAAGAGTCTCAAAATCTTACATAAACATGAAAGTTCGAAAATTGAGGAAAAAAAATCATATACATCAAACAGTATTTGTTAGAATTAGTTATAACTTAACGAAATCCCACAGCATCAACATCAGCTAACACATACACAGTAACTTGCCAATACAATAAGTATTTAGAATTACCTTGGATTCACAGAAAACACGGAACCAGTGATTCCGACGAGAAATTCGAATTCTGGTGGCCACAGTATCAACACAATTTCTAGTGAACACTCTGAAGCCATGACGATGATAATCCAAAGAACTCGAGATCAGACTTGATGAAGAAGCTAACGAAACACTAGCCATTTAATTTTCACAGAGGCTATGCCCGTGTCTGTTATGAATGACTACGAAGAAACCAAGTCTCAAAATACAGAGACGACATGACAAAAATGATTTTAATTTTAGGAAGTGGAAATCAAAAACCGACAAAGCGCTGACGATGCTCCCGAGATACTGTTTACCTACCAGCAGTGATGATGAGAATTTTAGAATGGAGCTTGCTATGTTACAGTTCATGTAACATAAACACTCAATAGTTGACAGCCATGTGTCCCGAGGAGAGATAAAAAGTATTGAAAAGCAGGTAATGAGAGTTGACAGTAAGTTACATGAATTGTAACATAGGCAAGTCGAATTGTAACTTAGGCAAGTCCTTTTAGAATCGGAAAGAATGAAGGGAAATTTACAAAAATAACCATAAAACTTTGTAATATTTTTATTTTAACCACAACAAAAAAATTCTATCAACATTAGCCAAACACACGCCGTTCATCCCAAATTACCCTTATTTACGAATAAAAAAAACTTTTCTTCCTTCTCCGTTCTCAAACCAAAAGCAGCTTTACAAATTATCAGCGTGGACGACGTTTAAAAACGGCAAACGCCAAGCAGAATCCAATTATAATTCATCCAGATTCAACATTAATCGACGTCGGTGAGTAATATGAGTTATTTTTTAATATTTAAATATAATTTCAGTCGAGCAATTTACCCTCTACCATAACAAGTGGGCGTCTGTCGACGAAGGTTGGTGCGACAGCTTGCTGTCCTGACGAACCCAAGTGCGACAGGCTGCCTGTCGCACTTGGCCTGTCGCAAGCTTGGTGCGGCAGCCTGTCGCACTTACAAATGTGAGACGCACGAAAAAATAGATTGATTGTATTTTTTATTAATTTTGACAGTGGATAAATATTTATTTTTTTTTTCAGACCTAATGGATTCAGTTGTGCTAGAATTGTGTTATAATGGTTGGTGGGAGACGGTGGAAAATGGCAGTATGGAGTATGTGAATGGTCAAAACAGAGCTTTTTTAGTGGGGAAAAATTGTTTGTTTGATCAGTTTTTATCGAGAGTTTATGAGGTGTTACAATTAAATCCTAATGAATATAGTATTACAATGAAGACAACTTTAAAGTCTAGTAATACATCATATCGTATATGTGCAATGCCTATGGATATATGTGATGATGAAATGGTGAGAGTTGTGTTATATATGGCATCTAATGTGGCCAATTATGGATGCATACCTATATTTGTTACTACGTCACCTCGAGTACCGAGTGAAAATATTGAGCCACATGTTGAAACAAACTTCTTTTGGAGCAAATATGCCGGCCCCGATAATGAAGAAGAGGTGTTGCCAAGGACAATGTCATTTGCAAAGAATATTACTCTCCAATCAACGATAATTATGATAATATTAATAACGACGGTATTACATTAGAAGATGTTGGAGAATGTATATTACCACTAGGGACGTCGTTAGAGCAACGGCATTCTCCGTATCACAACAACGACTTTCGGGACACTGATGATTTTTATGCTGAGACAGAGGTGAATAATGATTGTGCAGAGCCTGGTAATAGTATGAGAGGCAGTCATTTCAATAATACAGGTGATGATGGAGAAGCCGGTCCTTCTAATATTCCGTCATTTGATAATGAGGATGAGTGTAATGATGATATTCCTGTGAATAACAGAGGTAATAGATCTATTCCTCCAATGGTTCGATCGAGAAGGAGAATTGATCCCTCACAAGTCTTGCTCCAATTTTACCTTCGAACACGGTTGGTCCAAGCTTTATTAGCAGTTGTGACTCAGATGATATCAGTGTGGGTAAACTATTTACTGAGAAGAATGAGTTGATATTACAACTGCGTAAGGTTGGCTTTAGGGATAAGTTTGATTTCAAGATTGCACGGTCTACAACGACACGTTTCGAGGCTCACTGTTGTTCGGAATCATGTGGATGGCGTATTCGAGCAACTAGAAGTTCGAATGAGCAGAATGTTCCTTGGGTGGTGCGGAGAATTGACAAGATACACACTTGTCATAACGAGGTATTGGTTGTGGCCGTCATCAAGTAAGGAGCCGGGTTGTCGGTCATATTATTGCAGATAAATATGTTCAAGACAAGAGAATTTATACTCGAATGACATAAGAGCAGATATGCAACAACAATATGGTATTCAGTTAACATACCAACAAGCATATCGGGCCAGAGAAGTTGGTCTTGAAATTGTTCGAGGCAACCCTGCAGAGTCATACAACTTGCTCCCGAAATACTCTCACGTATTGAGTAAAGCGAATGAGGGTTCAGTCACTCACCTCGAGCAGGATGGAGATGGTAATTTTTTGTACTACTTTGTAGCACTTGGATCTTCCATCAAGGGTTTTATGCAGTACATTCGGCCTGTCATTGTTGTTGATGGTACTCATCTAAAAGGGTTATATCGTGGAAGTATGTTTGTAGCAACATGTCTGGATGGTAACAATCAATTATACCCGTTAGCTATTGGGATCATGGATTCAGAAAATAATGATGCTTGGGAATGGTTTATGATGAAGTTACACGGAGTGATTGGTGATAGACCTGAGTTGGTAATTATCTCTGATCGATGCACTGCCATAAGGAGAGCCTTTCGAAAATTTTTCACAATGCAAGTCATGGTATTTGCTTTTACCATGTCAAAGGTAATATTAAAGCAAGGTTTAGGATGTCAAAAGCTCTTTGGGATGAATTTGAGCCTGCTTTTATTAATGCAGCAAAAGCATATGGACATGAAGATTTCAAAAGACAACTTGAAGGATTGTGGATGATCCACTAAAAGGTGCGGTGATTACTTAGAAAATAATGTCGGTACATGTAATTGGGCAAGGTCTCAGTTTGAAGGGAGGAGGTATAGCATACTTACCACCAACATCGCAGAGAGTGTGAATTCTTTAATGAGAGAACCGCGAAAATTTCCTGTTACTCATCTTGTTGGTTACTTTAGGAAAACGCGTTAAAGCAATGGTTTTATGATAGGAAAATTGTAGCTGAATCAATGAGTACGCGACTAACAACATGGGCGGATGAAATAGTCACTGAAAGAAGAATTATAGCTGAAAGAATGATCGTTCGGCCGGTGTCTCCGCATCGATTTCAAGTTGTTGGTGGTGGCATTAAGGAAGGTTTAGTTGACCTGCAAAAGAGAACTTGCTCCTGCAGAGTATTTCAGCTTGATCAGCTTGTATGTGCTCATGCAATTGCGGCGTGTCTAACTCCGAGTGGATTTCATAAATCTTTGTTCAGACTTTTACACTACAGAATCATTGGTGATGGCTTACGCACAACCAGTGGAGCCGGTTGGTGATGTGGCTGATTGGGAAGTTCCAGATGAAATTCAACAAATGCAAGTAAATCCACCAGTTGAGGCACCACAACCTGGTCGTCGTAAAGAGCTCAGAATACCCTCTGCTGGTGAGGACGTTATCCGACGGACTGTTAGATGCGGACGGTGTAATGAACTAGGACATAATCGTAAGCGATGTAAGAATCCCATTGCATCGAGTCAACATTAATTGTATTCCTTACTTATAACTATTATTAATTTTTATGTATTCAACACTTATGTGTCATGAATTTTTTATGTTATTATTTTTAATTTAAACAAATTAAATATATCAACTGCAATCTTGTTGAAAAAAATTTAATTGAATTTTAAACTTACAAAATAAATTAAATAAATTTAATCAATACGTGGAAAAAAAAAACCCGGAAAGGTTGGGTGGCGGTTGTCGCACAACTGATTCGCACCAATTTTGGTGCGACACGCGGCCTTTGGTGCGACACGCCCGAGTGTCGCACCAAAGTGTCGCACCAAATTGTTAACTTGTATATGTTCATAATATTGATTTTGATGATAACAAACTTTAAATGCTTTATAATTAAATTGTTGGAGTCTTTCTTTAGTAAAAGAAAGTCTTAAAATGTCTCCTTAACATGTTCATGAAAGATGGTTTTCTGTTAAAATTCAATTGAAAAATTTTTTTCCTGCAATTTCTGGCTATAGTGGTTGGTTCTGGAAATAAACGGTTTACCGTTTATGTTGAAAACGGCAAACCGATTAAATCCAGAGAGTAAACAACTCTTAACGGCGAACCGTTTATATAAAACGGCTAACCGATAATTTCCAGAAGTTCAATTCCTTGCTAATCTTTAACAGTTAGCGGAAACGGATAAGGCTAACACGTTTTGAAGCTTATCGAATTAAACGGCGAACCGTTTATATAAAACGGCTAACCGATAATTTCGTAAGTTCATTTCTTGCTAATCTTCAACCGTTAGTAGAAACGGATAAGGCTAACGTGTTTTGCAGAGTTATCGGAATTAAACGGTGAACCGTTTATATAAAACGGTTAATCGATAATTTCCAGAATGTTATTCCATGATACGCTTTAACCGTTTAATGAAACCGGATAACCGAAATCTGTCTTGCAGGTCTCTGGAAATTAACGGTTAAGGGGTAAGCCTTAACAGGAAACCGTTTATTTGAAAAACTAGCTCTAACGGTAACTTTTGATATTGTGCTTGATTGAATTTATTGTTTTTGGTTTGATTAAGGCAATAGATTAAATTGTTGTGCTAATTGTGTTGTTTGCCTAGCTTAATTTTTTTTTTAAAAAAAAAAACCCAATTCACCCCCCTCTTGGTTTGCCTAGTTAGTATTTCACAAATTTGGTGCGACACGCCGCGCATGTCGCACCAACTTGAGTGCGACATGCCGCGCCTCTCGCACCAAACCCCGCCTTCCGCATCCTCCTAAATACCGACCTGATTGGCGGCGCGCTAATTTTGACATAAACCAAACATTATTTTAAGCAACACCACCATTACACCATCATTTTCAAACAAAATAAATAAATTGTAACATGAATTTGAATATTAAACTTAAGTTTATAAATAAAAAAAGTACAACATATTCCAACCTTCAATTCAACGACTTACAATATAATATCATCACTAAATATGTCAACTGCAATTTTCTTTCTAAAAAACTGCACATGACTACTGTTAAATTCTAATTTAAGCCCAAACATTAAATACATCGTAAACAATAATAAAAAAACACCGCAATCTCGTTCGGGCTGTTGTTGTGGGACGCTCTTAATTGCAACAACTTTCCAAGGGTCGCCACTCCGTAACTCCGGCCGAATATTGTAAAAGCCAACATATTCCAACCACCGGGGAAAAATAACTTCAAGTGGCTTGAATTTAAGCTTGTATCTTTTGTCACCTTGAAATGTGAGCAATGAGTCATAAATCCAAATTTTATTTTTACGAAAATCAACCCGGGCTAATACCCAATGCGCGCCATCCAAGTTAACAGGAATGAGCAACTGCAAATTAAAACTTACGTTAATTAATTATGTTCAAACCAATAAAATTACCAAATAACCAATAAAAAATGAGAACTTATATATTTTAATTACGACAGTGAAATATAATAAAATACATACCATATCCACATCCGTCATTGGTTTGGACATAGTGTGTTGTCGCCCACCAAGATAGCTATTCAAGCGGTCATCGAAGACTAATGAATCATCCGAACAATCTCCGTTGTTCCATAACTGATTCAAGAATACCTAGTACATGGATAACCAAGAAAGTGCCATAAATTAACAAATCTTAAAGGTCACAATGAACAAATAGAAATGATAAAATTAAAATTATCTCAGTACGTTACCCAAAAAAATGTGTCAGTATGTGTGACACGTTGAACTAGGGCGTTCGGATACTGCCGTTGTTTCTCGCTAAGCAAGCGAAAATACTCGTGAATATGCTGCCGAGGAACAGAAATATTTCGATTTAAAAAAAGTATTCACAAATCCACAACACTCAAACAACTTAAAAAATATAATTACCTCATCGCCTAGCCATCCCATCGATGCTAAACACAAAATTACTTCAAGAACGACGCGGGTGTTGAACTATCCGATCTACGGTCATATGACCAGCGAACCATCGATCGAACTCAGCATACAGACTAGAATCCTCCAATCCTCGAAATAGATTAATATCCACACTCGTACTCAACTCAATCGCATGGTCCATGATTTGCGGTGGAGGTAAACGCCGGACAGTCTTTCCTCGCCTGAATGGAGGCATCATGTAAGGACTATCAAAAACATACGACGGTCTGTACGCTCGGCCGAACCTACTAATACCCGGAGGTGCCTCAGTAAAGATCTGCACGCTCTCCCCACTAACATCCCCGTAGAAACTATATAATGATGTGGGAGTAGAAAAATTTGGATTGCCCACATCAGTATACACTCCTACGTCATCTGGGGCCTGTCCATTCGGTAAGATACACATATTAACAATAACCAAATTAAAAGACAAATGAATAGAATTGTCAAAAGCATATGTACTCACAGTGAACGAGCGTCCAGTAGGAGAATCCTTGTTGGGACGTTTAGAAAATGAATCGATAAATCCCACAACGGTATCTTTAAAGTCTTTAAATTCTGACTTAAGTTCGTGGATGTTGCGATCAATCTTGTCCATTCGTCGTCGCATGTAATCATTAAACTGCTTTGTCCTCGACTAAAAAAAAAATAAAGGAAATTTTATAATAACAGTAAATAACAAAAAATTATGTATGCAAAAAAAAATTATTTTTAACCTCATAATCACATGCATCATCAGAGTGGCCTGTCTGCTCCTGGTGGTCATCTACAGGCACCTCGTCTGCAGAAGTCTCATGATGCTGCTCGGGTGTTGGACTTGGTACGTCGGTATGCTCGTCTGATTGCTTTGTAATAGATGGCGGCGTGTTGATTGAGGGTTGGTGCTGTATAAAGTAGCATGTAAAATAAATAAAAATCAAATTACGATTAAATAAACAATAGTACTATAGAATACGGACCTGATGAACCCAGTCTGGAATACGTGGCATGTAATCCTTTACAGTCAGCCAATATTTTTTACTCTTCTCCTTTCCATTCGGCTCAAGAGTTTGTAAAACATCCCCCTACCATGAATTTAACCCAAATTCATAACTAAGTATATATAGAATTTAAATTTAATAATGTTTAAAAAAATCATAACTTATTACTTACAAGACGAGATTCGTCATTTAAGAATGAATAAACTCCAGCAAAGTTGATTTTTGAAGAAGTCATGGGCTTCCATTGCAGAATGCGGGGAATTTTTTTCTTCGTTTTTACAGCCCATTCTGACGGTAAACCTCCGATCATTTCGTAAATCCAAACCTACACCAACCAAAAGTGAAAAAATAATTAATACAACTATAAAATATTTAATATTATAAAACTTATAAATTAAAAAAAACAACGCACCTGAACTCCGGGTGTAAACCCATAAACATTGTATTTTTCAATTTTATGATTAGGATTTTCCAACCGCATTCTCCTAAATTTCTCGTCTTTCTCGTACAATGCACAGTCAAGACTTTCGTATATAATTTCCCAAGACAAAAAACCCCATGGACGATTGCGGAAATACTCTATATCATCGACTTCATCAAGCCATGTGAAATTGATTTGACAATGACCCTTTCTTGCACTTAAAATCTTGTCCGCAAAATAAAACAGTGCAATCTTTAATGCATCAATATCATCCATTGCCTCAAAATTTAACTGCTCAAATAATGCATCAAATTGCTTAACAGTGATGTTGCGATACAAACCATTAAAATACTTTTTCACTAATCTATGGTTTGAGCTATTGGTTGCTGGCTTATCTACACCATAAGAAAGTCCAGTAATCAGACACCATTCAACAATTGACAACCGAATCAAATGTCCACCAATCTGAAACCATAACTGATTCGCCCTCTTTATGCCTCGCTTCATCAATCAATTGCCTAAGCAAAATATTGTGTAAAATTACACCACTAAATGGAAAGCTTCGACATTCCAAAAAATGTCCAAATATATCTTTCTTGAACAGATTCAACTGTCGGTTTGTCAATTTTCGCTCAATGGCTTTTACTACTGAAGATAAATTACACATGCTCGAAATTCGGCCCGGAAAATGATCAGTATAAGGAAAATACATCCTGCCTAATTGGAATTCTTTATTCGCCATATATCTGTAATATTTATAACATAACATTTAATACAGGTAAAAAAATATTGTTCAATAAAAAACGAGAAGGCCAAATTTTGGTGCGACGGGCGACCTGTCGCACCAATTTTGGTGCGACGGGCGACCTGTCGCACCAATTTTGGTGCGACGGGCGACCTGTCGCACCAAATTGGTGCGACAGGCAGCTCGCGCTCTCGCGCGCTCCGAGCTCTCCGAGCGCGAGCTCCTGCCCAGCGATGAGCGCAAGCTCGCGCGCGCTGGGCAGCGACAAGCGCGAGCTCGGGCCCGTCGCTTGCCTGCGCGAGCGCGCGCAAGGCTCCAAATAAGACACCCATTCGCTCCATTCAAAACAACCCAAAAGAATTCACTCCCAAAATAACAAACACCACCACAAACAACACCAATACCAACATTCTCAACATTCTCAATATTCAATTTGTTAACCTAAACCCTAAAATTTCATTTTAAATGAAGAAAATTTAAATAAAATCACTAACCTAAGTTTTGAAGAGTGTAGATGCTAGATCGGGTGCCGTTAATGGATGAAACCGCCGCCGATGAGCGCTAGTTGCCGCCGGTGATGAGTTTTGCTTCGGTTTGGGAGAGATGAGGCGAAACGAAGAAGATGGGGAGAGGGATACTTTGGTCTCAAACTTTTTCTTTTGGCTAATGTTGATAGAATTTTTTTGTTGTGGTTAAAATGAAAATATTGTAAAGTTTTGTGGTTATTTTTGTAAATTTCCCGAAAGAATGAAACTTTTACTTACAAAATTATCCGAATCAAAACAGTATTGGACCACAAATTTAAGAATCATCACCAGGGTTCTGATTCCCACTTGAGCATTAGAACTTCATTTCCGAAAATAATTTTTTTATTGCGTTTAAATTTCTTAATATTTATTTTATTATTGATTTAAATAATAATTAAAAATAATGAAATTAATGATAATAATAATTATTATTATAAATCTTAATTACAATACTATTTTTATAAATAATAATAATATAATAAAATAACGAAATTAATAAATTATAATATAAAAATAAATAAATAAATTGAAAAAATAAAATAAAAAATATTTAAAAAATTATAATAATAACAAAAAAAGAAAAGTAAAGTAAAAATAGAAAAAAATTAATTATAAATATTTTAAAAAATAAAATAAAATGAATGTTAACAAAAAGACACAAGTTTAATTTATTTCTTATAAAATTTGATTTGCCCCATATTTAACATTTGAAGTTTCATGTTTAATCTTGAACGTTTCATGTAATAATTTTTTAAATACCTTAAAATTTTTCTTTTTTGCTCATGTTTCATGTTTTCTGTTCAATGTTTCACGTTTGATGATTCATGTTCACGGTTACAGAGATACTCATATTTTATATTGATTGTTGCATGTTTTAAGTAATTTATTTCATCTTTCTTATTTAATGCTTCATGTACTGATTTTTCAAAAACCTCAAAATTTTTCTTTTTTGCCCCTATTTCACATGTTTTCTGTTCAATGTTTCGTGTTTGATATTGCATATTTACTGTTACTGAGGTACTAGTATTTTATGTTTAGTGTTGCATGTTTTAAGTAATTTGTTTCATTTATTTTGTTTAATGTTTCATGTGCGTATTTTCAAAATCGACTCATATTTTTTCACCAACTCTAGCAGTATATTTATTGTTGCATTTATAACTCACTTACTGTTGAACCAATTAATGTCATTATCTCTTCATAAATATACATGTGTATATATAATTTTTTTTAATTTTAAATGCCACCTTCCCACCATAACTCACTCACCTTGGACCAAGATTTTGTTTCACCTCCATAGCTACTGCAAGTGCAAATGTCAGCCGTTGAAAAAAATTTATGTGGTTCCTCAAGTAAGCGTTTATGACTTAAATACTTTTTTTTATCTCCACACTTCATTTTGTTTTTATCTCCACACTTCATAATTATACAAAATATTAAAAACACACCTGAGAATCAAAATTACATGGAGATGGAGAGAATTTGAGAAGAAGAGAGTTGTAGAGAGATGCTTAAAAACATAAAAATGAGGCTCTATTTATAAAAAAATAAATTCATAATCCAGTGCTTTGCAGTCCATCATAAGCTTCATGCATGTGCTCCTCACAACCTTTAAATTAAGATCCAATGGCTGGTCAAACTTCAAAAGTCAACATCACACGTGACATCATTTGACTTGTCTGATTTGGACAAAGAACGGTTGAGATTTGGCGAGTTAATGGGTGGATCGGGTTGACTCGAATACAAAGATTTGGATCTTACAACTTACTTCACCAACCACTGCCACGTGGCACAATCATGGCCATTGAATCATGAACGGTTGAGATTCAGTCAAAATTGCTAGCTATCCCATGCACTCATGTCTATTGTAAGCTCATTTTATCATCCAATTAGTGCTCGGTCAACAGGAAAAATCAACTCTTTTTGCACAAGCTCAATTTTAAGCCGATCTTGACTGATCTTAAGGTTTTCGGATCTCCAGAATCCAAATTTGACCTCGGTTTAACTGTTTTGAGCCTCGATTTACGTGAAATTAATATTTTTCCTAATAGACACATAAAAATACACAAAATTAAAATATTTAAAACATAATTAATAATTTCTAATATATTATATAAACACAAATATAAATTATAAATTAAACACAAAATAACATTATTATCGCTTGATAATTAAACAATTTTTAACATTAATCAGAAAGAATAGGGGTTTAGCTATGTTATGCAATTTTGAAATAAGAGTGAACATCATCTCATTCAGCAACCACCACATTGATGCTGAAATAGAAGCTAAAAATGGAAATTAGATGAGATGCATTGGGATTTACGGCCATACAGAGATGATTCAGAAAAACACATATGGACTCTCTTAAGAAGATTAGTAGGTTTGTCTTCATCACATGGCTATGCTTTAGTGATTTTAATGAAATTCTGTATTTGGATGAGAAAAATGGAGGAAATGACAGGGAGGCTAGTATGATTAGGGAATTAGAGATGCTGTCCAGGATTGTAACTTGAGGAATTTTGGCTGTAAGGGTTACCCTTTCACATGGTCTAATAGGAGGTTTGGTAGCCACCTTATTGAAAAACGATTGAATAGATTTTTGTGCAGCAAAGACTGGACCAATTTCTTCCACGACCAAGTTACAACCAACTTGGTCACATGGTGTTTATATCATAACCTAGTCTTGATGGATGTAATGGGTAGAGGGGAAGAAAGACATTATAATAGGGGAACTTTCTCAAGAACTCATTAAGAAAGATATGTGGAGCTCTTACAACGAGTGTCAAGATATTGTTAAGAAAAAATGGTCCAAACACGGAGATTAGGTGGGGAATGATATAGTCCAGCTTTTTAAGCAAGTCAGCAAAACCTGGCTAGTCGAACTAATACAATAAAGTAATAAGAGTTTTGAGGGCAATAAGAAGAAGCTCGAAAAATTGATGCATAGAATTAAGGAGCTCCAGCAGCATAAATGGAAGTATGAAAGTAATGAAGAGTTAAAGAAGATTGAAAAACAGATCCATCTTCTCTTGGTAAATGAGAAGATTTATTGGAAGCTCAGGTCTAGGGCAGATTGGCTTAGAGGGGAGATAAAAACACAAAGTTTTTCCATTTAAAAGCCTCATCTAGAAAGAGCAAAAAAAATATGGTGCATAAAAGATGCACGTGAAAAATGGATTGAAGAAAGTGAAGAAATTGAAAAACAATTCTATGAGTACTTTGCAGATTTATTCTCAATCTCCTGCCCCACTCATGACTAGATGAAAGATGTACTGAGAGGAATAATCACTAGAAATGAATGCATACATGAGTCAACTTTATGCAGAAGAGGAGATTATAGAAGCTTTGGCACAAATACGTCTAACTAAGACTCCCAAGCCTAACGGTTTACCTGCTGCCTTCTATCAAAAGCATTGGAAATCTATCAAAGAATGAGTCATCCTATATGCCTTCACATCCTCAATGAAACAGGTACCATTGCCCCTTTAAACCACATTTATATTACCATAATTCTAAATAATGCAAAGCGTAGGAAAGTGACTGAATTTAGACCAATAAGTTTTTGTGATGTCATATACAGAATTGTTGCAAAAACAATTGCGAATAAATTGAAAACTATTTTACATGATGTCATTGATTCATCTTAAAGTACATTTATCCCCAACAGATTGATAACCGACAATATCATTACTGAGTATGAATGCCTCCATAAGATTAGATATAGCAAAAGGAAAAAAATGGGTTGGTGGCTTTGAAGCTAGACATAAGTAGAGCTTATGATAGAGTGGAGTGGGAGTTTTTAAGGCTGACAATGAGCAGACTAGGCTTTGAGGAAAAGGTAGTGAATTTAATAATGAGTTGTATTGCTACTTCAACATTCTCTGTAATCATCAATAGAGTTCATAAGGGTATGATCACCATTCAAAAGGGTTTAAAGCAAGGATGTCGATTATCTTCATATTTGTTTATAATATGTGCAGAAGCTTTTTCAAATTGTTGATACAGGCTGAGAGACAAAAACAAATTCAAAGGCTGAGATTTGGACAACAAATATCTATCTCTCATCTTTTATTTGCAGATGACAATTTGATCTTCTCTCGAGCCTCTTCTAAAGACTACCAACACTTGACGGATATTTTTTATCGCTATGCTACAGCTTCTGGTCAAATCTTCAATTTTGACAAGTCATGCATGTTCTTCAATGGCAATGTTCAAGCAAATCAAATTTCAGACATTAAAAGAAATTTCCAGCTCAATGTAATGTCAAAGCACGAGAAACATTTAGGGTTGCCATCTATGATTGGAAGAAAGAAGAAGATCTTTTTCAATGAGATCAAGCAAAAAATTCAGAGCAAGATATCTAGTTGGCAGCAAAAACTTATCTCAAGTAGAGGGAAAGAAGTTTTAATCAAAGTAGTGGCACAAGTCGTTCTAGCATATGCTATGAGTGTATTTAAGATACCCATGGGACTATGTGATGACATTCAACAAACTATTGCCGGATTTTGGTGGAGCAAAAAGAAAGAAAAGAGAGGCATCTCCTGGGCAAGATGGAAGAAGATGAGTCAAGCCAAGATTCAAGGAAGGAAGGGGTTTAGAAATATATCAAGCTTCAACCAAGCTTTAGTTACGAAACAAGGATAGAGATTGATTCAAAATCCAGATTCTTTGGCAACTAGATCCTGAAGGCAAGGTACTGTCAAAGGATTGACTTCTTTAGTGCTTCAATAGGCTCAAATTCATCTTTTATTTGGAGGAGCATTCTGCAAGGACGACAAGTGATTCTAAATGGCTACAGATGGAGAATTGGTAATGGGGAGAATATTTCAGTGCACGGAGGCAATTAGATCCCAAGACCATCCAATTTTAAGCCTCTTTCCAGACCAAAAATGCCTTTTGATGCCACTGTATCAGTGCTGTTAGACAATGACAATAAGTGGAAGGTGGATTTAATGCAGCAAAATTTTTTGAAGGAAGATGCAGATGCTATTCTAAGCATTCCCCTTCCAAGGAGACGAAGTGAGGATCAAGTAATCTGGCAGTATGACAAAAAAAAAGAAGATATTCAGTTAAAAGTGGATACCAAGTTGCTTTAAATATTAAATTTGCAAATTCAACTAAATGCTCTAACAGTAGGAGTAGCAACTGGAACATCATTTGGAAGCTTACCCTCCTTGCAAAAATCAAAATCTTCATTTGGAAGATAGTAAAAAATTTGCTGCCGACAGCTGAAAATTTGTGGAAGTGTAGAATTGTCTAGGAAGCTTACTGCAAGCATTGTGGAAATAGAGTGGAAAATACCATGCATGCTCTGGTTACTTGCAAAGAAGCAAAGAAAGTCTGGCAACTCTCAACTTTGGCAAGTGCAATTCAAGAAATGGGCAATCTAGATATTCTAGGAGACTTAATGATGCTGCAGAAGAAACAAAGTAAAGCTAATATCGAGCTCCTGGTGACTATCTTTTGGGTGATCTGGCATGCTAGAAACAAATTTATTTTTGAACGACTAAAGTTAGATCTAAGTTTATCAATGGCCAAAGCTAAAGCAATTATTGAGGCTTTCGGAGAACTCAGTTTCCAGAGGTTCTGAACAAGAAAAAAGTGTGGAAGACGAAACAAACAGCATGGACTCCTCCACCCCAAGGATGGCTAAAGATCAGTGTTGATGCAGCTACTGATATAAAAAGGTAATGCTCTGGATTAGGAGCAATAATTAGAGATTCCATGAGAAAATGCATAGCTGCATGCATTAAATCTGTAAAGTTCAGGGGAGATGTATCTCTCATGGAAGCAAAAGCAGTTGAATGGAGAATTCAAATTGCACAACAGGCAGGCCTGCAATTAATAATCTTGGAAACATACTCAAAAGAGGTAGCAGATTTGATAAATAACATAGGAAAGAGCTTAACAGAGATATGCTGGATTATTTCAAAAATTCAAGACTTAAAGACAAACTTTAGAATTTTCGAAGCAAAGTATGTTTTTAGAGTCTGTAATGTTTGTGTCCATTCTTTAGCTAAGATAGCATTGGAGAAGACTGAATCTTTTGTTTGGTTAGAAAATTTTCCACCTGAGATCATACATGTATTCACCTTGTTGAATTAATGAAAGTTTTACTTTGCCATAAAAAAAAACTATTAAATATTGTTTGTCAATTCAGGATCCCCATTCAATTAGTCAGCAGGAGCCGAGTTGGTGAAATGGACGTACAATGTGGTAGAGAAAAATCAGTTTTTTAAATTTTTATAAAACTTTTTAGGACTGCTCTCATACAATATATAAGAATTTGTAATCTAGAAATCGTACCTTGAAAATCTGATTTGGCTTTTTCAGTTGAAGTGATTTAGGCTCCTAGATCACGATCCGTCACCACCACTCCTGTTAGATCATGATTTGCCATCAAATAATCTTTCAGGTTATGACTCAAGTTTGATCTACACTTGACATGTGGGCGCCTTTATCACCACTAAAACAACTAGCACGATAAAATTTTTCTCTCAAAATTAGAGAGAAAAATATTTTTTTCTGATCTGTATAATGTGGCCTCTCTCTCTTTTTTGAAGAAAATAAGCCTTTTATATTCCTTTTTAGTGAAAACCCAGGCTCTATATTTATTTATTTATTTTAATTCTACTAAATCATATTTGATTTAAATTAAAAACAATAAAACAAAAGTTACGTTACTCGTTCTTGTGTTATAGGAGCCCACCTTATAAAATAACACAAGGCCCCTTACACTCAAGTATATTAATGGAGCCTCCCACTAAATAATATATTCAGGCTTTTAATCAAAATAGCTAGTTATCTTGCTTATTAACCTAGTAGCGACGCAGTCAATTAAATGAGCTAACCCGGGGATCATTTGGGAACATACAATAGTGGCTACAACAATTAAGCCTGTAATTAAACAAGCCTAATCTTTTAATTTCAACTCTACTCCACTATAAGATTAGAACTTACCTCCATAATTGTATGCTTGAATAATAATTCGTCCCAAGCCACATTGATTTCTTTACTATACAATCATTTGTACCACATCGTTAATTAAATTGATATCTCAACTGTCCAATCAATTTAATAACTTCTTGTTCCTTGATACTTACTGATTTTCTCTAATGATTATTTTCAACATACTAAATATGTTGACACACTCTGGCCAGAGAATTCTATGATCAAGTACCGAAAACCCATCAAGAGATGTGTTGTACAAATTCTATATTATTAATCTATAACTTCAATACTCATAATTGCTTCCACCAAGATACCGGGTAATCTTGACCACAAGTGTGTGTTGTGCCCATTGGTAATTCAAATGGAATAACAATTACAATCATGAAATCATAATTAACTCAAGATTAAGATTACAGTAAAATCAATACCTATGAGATTTAATAAGTTTGATAGTTATTTCAAGGTAAATTAAATTTCATATATGATCCAGCTCAATGTAGTCAAACTACATTAGTAAATTCATACATGATTAAGACAAATTATTCAATAAATTTACTACATTCTAAAAATAAATAGAGCGCCCAACTCTATTTATCAACTGCGAACTTAATTTATTTAATAATAAGATAACTTGTATTTATATCTTATGTGAATTCATATGATGATCACATAAATACATATAATATGATTAAACAGACATTTTTTCAATATATTTATGCAATTAAAAATATCTAAAATATTTTATTAATCAGAAAATAAATTAATATGCTTTAAAAGAGCACATAATGCTAACAATTGTTGGCCAATTGGTTACTCATCGCTGACAAGTGACAACGTAGTTTGTATGTACACATTCGTAATTGTAAAAAATATTTAGAAATTATTTATAACTACAAAAAAAAATTATTTTTTTACAATTTCAAATAAAGATGAATTCTGAAAATTTAACTAATTAAATCTTTTTTCATTTTTTTTTACTTAGGCCTCTTGACTATCTTTGACTACTAAAGTATTTTTAACATACGATTAATTTCAATATTTTAATTTTATAAGGTAAAATACCCACGATTTTTTTTAATTTATTCCAAATTCTATTTTCAAATGATCTTATCCGTCTTTTTGTTATGGGACGTTAATGTGGGACCAAATGGGATATGTATTTATTTTTACTTGTAATTTCTTTTTGAATGGGTGTTTAAACGCATTAAATTCATTGTTTTTTTTTTGTTTAAACGCATTAAATTCATTTTTTACACTCATCTTTTAGTTAAAACCTTTATTGTGAAATATAATTCGCTCGCGTGTTTGACTTTATTTTCTCCCTCTGTGCATCTCTTTTTCTTAATAAAATTTATTTTGATAGATGAAATAATATTCCATTTAACACACAAAATTGTTGCAGATCTTAACAAATCCAGCCCTATATCTAATACAAGATAAATTTATTTTGAGAGGTGAAATAATATTGCATTTACAGCACGAAGTTGTTATAGATCTTAACAAATCCAGCCCTATATGTTATATCAAAACACAAAATGAAAGGAAAAATACTCATCATGAAGTGAAACATAAAAATCTTTGTATCACTTTGAATTTATTGGAAATTTTCTAGTCAAATCTCATAAACACAAATACTAAATAATAAGAAGAGGTAAGAGCTGGATAATATAGGTGATAAACAGAAAATGAAAGTGAAACTGTCTATATGTGTTCTTTCAAAGATGAAGGGTAAAGATTGCTATTTTTAGGTTGTAACGTACTCAAGTTTTTGGCCCTCCTAATTTTACCGATTTTATGTTATAAATTATCTATTTTATAATTTTATGATTTTATAGTTTCTGCTATTATTTAAAGTGTAATAATGTTCAAATGATTGAACAATTAACAAGTCTTTAGTCATTCAAAATTTTCAAGAATGACAATTTTTTTTATGGACAAGTTATGATCTCGTCGGTGAAGTCTTGGAGAAAGGTTGTTCATCAACGTAAGAATCCTTTAGTGATGAGATTCAACAATAGGATCTTGCTTTTGATGTAGAACTCTCAAGTTGTAGTTTTCAGTAACAAACCCTTCCTATTTTTGACCTCTAATTTATATCTATCTTCCGCACAGCTCGCTCAATATTTACCCAGGTCTCTCCAATGCTTCCTCCTCTCTTGAGTGCATTTCAATGTGTAAAATACAATAATTACAATAAACTAAAACTTTATTGCACAGCTGTATATTACAAAGAATGACTCAAGAGTAGTCGGATCATGGTTACACTATTACAATAACAATCCATATCATGCACGGTAGGTGTCCCTATTCAAATTAGTCTACAATATTATACTATCCTTATCTTTAATAATACATACACGGACTTACTAAAATTGTCTCAAGCGAATAAAAAATAGTATACAAATATATTTACAATAATGTACCATTGCTGACTAGAGTAGAACATCATCGTTGACCAGAGGAATATATCTACTTTATTCTTGCTTATTCACAACATCAAGAAATAAATTTCCACTAAAATTAGGATTTCGGTTCACTTTACACAACAAAAGGGGAGTAGAAATCTAAATTCCTCTCTCCAATCTAATGGCGTTTTTACTAATGAATGTTTGACTAGAGTACTACATCATCTTGGACCAGAGTAATGAATGTTTTACTAATCTACAATGCCAAGGAAAAGACGTCCAATAAAATTAAGATTCAGTTTCATTTTACACAATCAAAAGGGAAGTGGGAACCCGCATTCCTCTTCACTCTAATTCTCTCCTTTGATCCCATCAACCAAAAACCTCCTTCTGGTTGTAGATAAACTAAAACTTTTTGTAGTAGCTACGTTAGTGTACACTTAATTGTTAAACTATGTACAGGAAAAATAAAGAGTATTCCATTTTATGAGAGGCTCGAAGAGTTGGCAATATTATTTTTGGAAAAAATAATAATATTTCAACTTTTCGATTTTACAAAGTTGAAACATGTATTGAAGAGGTTCAATGATCCCAAATTCATATGTCGTTTATTCCAACTCAATCACATGTTGAAGCCTTAATTTTCATGACAAGAAGGAAAATGATAAGAGAAGCATAGATACGATAGAAGGATAACATAACAGAAATAAATACAGGCCCTTAAAAAAAATACTAATTTAGAAAATAAATACATTTTTGGGTAATTGATCAGATATATATTGATGCAAGACAAAATGGTATCAAAGTCTGAAAATCAATATAATTAAGCTTATGTAGTATTATTTAGGGTTATTATCATTTTACTACTTCGGAAATTGTCAAATATCAAATGACTACAAGAAGTATTGTTTCCTATCATTTTACTACTATATCTTTATAAAAATATCATTTTACTACTTTTCCGTTACAACTGTTAGTTGACCGTTAGTTGACTGTTAGTTTACTAGTTAGTTGACTAATAAAATACCAATTTCACCCTTCATGATTAAAAAAAAATATTTGAAGGTTATTTATAAAATAAATTTGTAATATATTTATTAAAATGGATATAAAATACCGACATAATTTTTTTTTGCTAGAATTATGATATATGAATTACAAATTTATCTTATTATTTTTTTAATCATGAAGGGTAAAATTGGTATTGTGTTAGTCAACTAACGATCAACTAATGGTCAACTAACAATTGTAACAGAAAAGTAGTAAAATGATATTTTTATAAAGATATAGTAGTAAAATGATAGGAGACAATAATTCTTGTAGTCATTTGATATTTGATAATTTCTGAAGTAGTAAAATGATAATAACCCTATTATTTATTAGAACCACTTGATCTAAATATTAAACAATTAGTGCAACTATACCTCCAATATGCATATGAATATAGAGCAGGAGAACTCATAATAATAAGAAATACATATTTAAATATAGATCCTATATTATTAAACAGGACTCCAGGAGAAGTTTTTAGAAATAATTTTTCATGGAAACAATGGTCTATCAATTCTATTGATAAATATATTGATGAACTTGTAATCGACTATAATAATTTTTTTCTAGTGAGGCAGTGAGATGAATATAATTGGAATAATAACAGAATTAGATGCAAATACAAACCTCCTAGTGATAGACTAATACGATATATGGATCAATTTATACATAAATTCTACCTTATAAATAAATTTTTAGAAAAGAATAACATTCCCAATGATAAAAAAAGTATTATAGTCATAAATATCTTATTAAATCTAATGAAATATTAGAAAGATATTATAATGAATAAATTGCTAGAACTTCTAATAATTTCACAAAACACAAAAACCAATGGATAGTACCTTCTAGCTACAGGTAAAGAGAATTTACTTATAGAAGATTTCAACCTTTCGATCTAATAAATGATTCAAAACATGTGGGGAAATAATCAGTTAAACTAGATTTCTCTAAACTTATTAAATAAGTTAGGTAACTCAAGTTTATTGGTAAATGATATAGAAAGTGTAAATGAAATATTAGAAATTAATAATTTCAATGATGAATATATAAAACAAGTTAAAATATTAAGAGATCAAATAAGTAAAGAAATTTGATCAAGTTAAAAAACTAATAAACGAGTTTAATTAAATAAGACTGAAAATATTGTTGAGCAACTTAGTAAAAAATTTGCTATAAATATATATGAAAAACTTTAAGAAAAATTGAAGTACACAAAATAAATAATATTTTACAAGATACTATAATTTATTTCCATGGAAAGAAAAATATTAATGAAATTCAGCCCATTGGATGTCCAAAAAAATTCTATAAACAAAAAAGGAAATTTAAAAGGAAGAAATTCTTTAAGACTAATAAAGAATTTTGTAAGAGAAACAAATATAAGAGAGAGTTTCTCAAGAAAAATAAATCTAAAGCTAATACCAAAAAGTGTAAATGCTGGCTTTGTAACGAAGAAGGGCAATATGTAAATGAATATTCTAAGAAAAAGGAAGCAATTATTAAGATGTTTGAAGACTTCAATGAGCTAGAATTAGTCATTGATAGTGAAGATATTAGTGAAAGTGATAACATATATTAACTTCCTAATGAAACACTAAGTAGTTCAAAGTCAAAATGTGTGTAGAAAAAATTGATAATGGAGATTGTTATCAAGATGAAGAATTAGAAGAACAAATTTCTTTTAATAAATATTTGATTTTTGATTAAAGAAAATACCTTTAAGATTATTAAAAAGGGATTAGAAACGTCAACAATATCGGTTAATAAGTTAGCACAAGAAATTGCTAACATTATTAAAAAAAGAATATAATGTATTTCAATTCTACTGTAGTAGAAGGCCTATTGAAATTAAGCATGCCAGATGAAATACAAATATACCTTTATTATTAAAATCAGACATAGAAGATAAAATTAATAAAATAAAATCTAGTGATAGATCTAAGACTAGATATAGGAACAGACAGTCCATTAAATATAATTGAATTAGATAATGGGAAAGTGACAGTTACACTCTCAAGGTTGGAAAAATAGTCACAAAGACCCCAAGTTTTAAAAAATAAGCACTAAGACCTCATTTTGATCATAATACACTTCGAACATAGTACTTAGAAAATTAATTTTAAAGGTTTTTAATTAATACAAATTTAATATAAATAATATATTCTATCTAGTACACTATAATATTAGATTATTTTTAACATTTACAATAATATTAAAATTTTAAATTATAATATTTATTTTAATAATATATTTTTATTTATTATAAATATTTTAAATAAATTTTTGGGTCATATAGAATTTAAAATAAAAAATATCTCATTTTTAATAATATTAAAATTAACTTTTACCTAATATTCAAAATAAATTTAATTTAATTTATTTACTTTAATATTATGTTTTTATTTATTCTTAAAAAATACTTTAATATAATAAATAGGTCTAACAAATTGTAAAATATTAAAATATTTTTAAATATTAAAATTATTTTAAAATGCATATATTATTATATTTATTTTAAATCTATATTTCTATTTTATAAAATTATGGGGTCAAAGTTTTTGGATTTATAGAGGCAAAATGTGTTATAGTTCAAAAGGGGTTTTGATGTCCCTTACTAAAAGGTTAGAGGTCTTTGTAACCATTTTCCTAAACTTTGGGGATGCAGATACTTTTTTTCCTTAGATAATAGAATAAAAGGTAGAAAACATTCCTTGAAATGATACAAGAGAATCTTAGTTATAAAATAATTGATATTTAAAATATATCCTAAATATTCAATAAGTTTGAGAGACAGAAATATGAACAGAACTTTAATCTTAAGTCATGCTTTTAAATATTTTGATATAATGCACGATGGATCCTACCATATAACGTTACATATGCTATAGAATATGCATTGACAAATTCAATTAATAGTGAAATATTTGTTGATAAAGAATTTATTGAAATTGATAAACCATTTAATAAAGTTAGAAAAATATAATCCCCTGATATTTTAAGAGAAATAGCTTTACCATAATAATAGGAAATGGATTTGAGTAATCAATCTACTTTAACTAGCGGAAACACTACTAGAACCATAGAATATACAACAAAAGGAGAAATAATTTTAAGAAGTAGAGGATCATTGTCTATACCTTAAAAAAAACTAGAAGTAAGTAGAATTCAAAGTTTTACCAGATACAACCAACTTGCAGTACCATCATCACATGAAATATTGGTAATGGTTAGAAGGAATTTCCGAAATTTGAAAATCAAGACTATTTATAATAATGGAAAGTCATGGCATGAGACTTTATTATCCTAGATATAGGAGTTGCAAAATCATTTTGAATGCGTAGATATCAAAATGATTGAATACGTAGAAAGAAGAATTGTAGTAGAACCTTATACATATGTAGGTTATAATGGAGAAAGACACTTTGTCAATATTGAGAAATATCTTTGAGGATTAAAGGGATAGAATTTGTGTTTCCTCTCTTCATTGAAATGGAGTACAAAACAAAAATAAGTTCTTTGTTATTAGAAATGAACTTTCTTGAGAATTTCTTTCTCTACAGTATAGCAGACAGAGAAATAACAATAACAATTGATAGGATAAAACAAACTATATCAAGATATGTCTAATCTTTTTATAGTATATAAAAGTGATTATACCATATTATAGTCATACCAAGAATGGTTACATGCACTAATTAATATTGGTTCAGGAGTTAGTTTAACTAACTAAAAATTTATTCAAAATCTTAAAGATTATAAGCCCCTAAATAGGACCAAGAATTAATAACTCTAGGAACTTGTAGAATTACAGCCTTTATACAAGTACATAATTATGTTTTAAACATACTAATATTATGGTCTTACGATAATATGGGAGAAGATTTACCTTTCGGAGTTAATTTTCTTCATCACTTCATTTATATAATGACTAAGGTAACAATTACTTTTAAAACACTATGTAACCACTCAGATATAGTACCAAGGATTTACAACCCTATTAGGTGAATAATTCGAAAATTTAATTTTCAAAGTAGCCAACGTAGTGATTTTAATATGAAAATAATCAAATCATATTTGATTATGAGAAAACCTTAGAAAAAAATTGATAAAAATTTTGGTGAAAACCAAATTCAATTATAGGAAGTCAATCAAACTTATGCCAAAATTGAAATAAAAGATCCAAATGTTATCATAAGAGTCAAGCCCATGGGATGGGCTAGAAAATAGAAAAAAGAACTTGGTAAACAAATTAAAGAACTATTTGAAGTCAAAATTATTCAAGAGTCTAAGAGTCCATATGGTAGCCGAGCCTTTATGGTTAGGAATCATGTAAAAATTAAATTAGGAAAAGCTCGTATGGTTATTAATTATACAGAATTAAATAAGTATACCAAATTTTATGGATATTTTTTAACTCATGAAGATACATTAATTACCTCTGTAACTAATAAAAAGATATATAGTAAGTTTAATTGTGATTTGGAGAATGATGACTTAGTCTAATAAATAAAAGTTTGATTGTGATTCTTGGTTTTGGCAAATCAAACTTGAAGAAAAAGGTATGCCACTTACTATCTTTAGTAAACCTCAAAGATAATATGAACGGATTGTGGAGCCTTTTGGATTGAAAAATCCACCATAAAATTTTTCAAAGAAGAATGGATAAAATCTTTAGAGAATTTTATGGATTCTGCATTATTTACATAGATGATATATTAATATTTTCAAATAATGAAGATCATATTAATCATTTTATTTCTTTTGTACACAAGTGCCAGAAACATGGAATATTACTTCTAAAAAGATAGCTAAGATTATGAAACTTAGAATAAAATTTCTACGATTGATAATATATGAAACAGGAATTGAGATACAACCTTATATTTCTGAAAAAAAAAACATATTTATTTCTCAAAAAATTAGAATCAAAAAAGCAAATTTAGAGGTTTATAGGATGTCTTAATTATGCTGAAGGTTTTTTAGAAAACTTAGCAAAAAGAAAGACAACCTTTATGAGGATTATTAAATAAAAAAAATAAAGAGTTTTGGGAAGATCTTCATACAAATGTTGTAAAAGGATTTAAAAAATATAAAAATCTACCAAGATTAGGATTTTCAACAACCAGTGATACTTTAATCCTTGAAACACGTGCTTAGACAATCACTAGGGAGTAGTATTAAAAGTAGATCAAGAAAAGATGTAGATATACAAGTGGAACATTTGAACCCGCTGAAAAGAATCATCATAGTAATGAAAAGGAACTCCTAGCTATTGAAAATGGGATGGCTAATTTTACTATTCTTTTTATAACCTACGAAATTTAAAGTAAGATATGATAACACTTAGGTCAAAGGATTTATATTTAACAAATTACCTAATTTACTCAATATACGAGATTTATTAGATGGTAGCAATTTTTTGCAGAATATAATTTCAAAATCGTATATATTAAAAGATCTAACAATTGTATTACAGATCTCTTTAGCAAAGAACACAATGGAGAAGAAACTTTCCAAAATATTGGAGGGCATGATTAATTACTCTAAAGGTCAAAATTACTCCACAAAGGGAATGTGATGATTTATGATGATATTGCCATGATTGATGATGCCCAAGAAAAATTAAGTAAGCTATGTCCAGACAAAAGTCTAGAAAATCATCCAGAAGTTCAAACTTAATAACAATGCATTAACAATATGCTCAAAAATGTCCATTTCAATGATTAAAATGATGCGCATGTTACCCAGAATTCGTCACAGAATTCAAAGACTAAAAATCCAGAGCATTTGCTCACAATTCATGCTCTCAAAGATTAGTATATAAAGG
Organism: Atalantia buxifolia; assembly: GCA_030444775.1. Lineage (NCBI taxonomy): Eukaryota > Viridiplantae > Streptophyta > Magnoliopsida > Sapindales > Rutaceae > Atalantia > Atalantia buxifolia. The sequence continues at coordinate 15,433,876 of CM059839.1, forward strand.
GAGAAGGTTCCCAAAACTCTTCACAGATCTTAAAGCCTCAATATAACAAAAACGAACAATCTAGTTCAATGGCTAAACCCCCATTAGAATGTTATTGTAGTTATGAATACAAAAAAATTGGCAAATTGAGCTATGGGATTCATCTTAGTGAGGTTATTATACCAAACCATTCAGGGTTATACCAAATAATTAACTTTATTTAAGGAGCTGATCCAAAAATAATAAAAGATATGTTTGAATATGATTTTATTAACTTGATTTATGTTAGTGACAATTGTAAGGAATTAAAGATGCTCCCAGAGAAAGTCAAAGAAGTTGACATCAACCTCCGAAAAGTAACTAAGACACATCAAATTTCTTATTGCTTGTCTAGAATACCAACATAATAAATGGTATCCAGCAAAACTGAAAAAATTTGACACGACCTGATTACTCCACACAAACACGACATGAATAAATAAGTATCAGTCATCAAATTCAACACAATTATTAAATGGGCCAGGCTCGGTTCGACAATATTTTTTCATGTTGGGTTAGGGTTAAAATTTTTTGACCCATTTACTTAACTAATAATACGATTATATTTTTTATTCTAAATTAATTTGTAGGTTCTTATCATCAATACTCAAATATTGAACATGATTCTCTCTTTTTTTTTTTAAAGGATGAACATATACATAATATCTATTTATAAAATTTTATATAAATTTAGAATTTTAATTGTGTAATTTGTATAATATTAGTAGACATGTATATTTTATTTTATATATAATCTATTAAATATATAGATATTACGTAAGTTCTTGGGTAAGCCATTTGTTTTTCATATCGAGTTAGGGTCTTAATATTTTGACATGATTATTAAATAAGTTGTATTTGAGTCAACCTAAATTTGACACGACACGAAGCTGACACAACACAAACACAATCCAATGACTCATTTTGATAGGTGTAGTTTCCAACACAACATATGATTGAAGTTGGAATTAGCAGCAAAAAACTTAATCCAACCATTGATTTAAATCAAGTCTATAATAATTATGACCTTAAATTGTTTGAACCAGAAGCTCTCTCTAGCAAAAAAACAGTTGGTATGAAAGTCTTCTGTGAATGACTTGAGAGGATAAGCAAATAAAAAATGTGGCTCTATCAAGTCACACAAGAGCATATAATCTTTTTTCTTCCAAGTAGAGAAGAAAGCATTTTATCCAAACAAGCAATTAGCAATTTAGCTAAACAAGCAATCTTGCAAAAGAAAAATGTAATTAATATACAAAAATCTTCCAGAATCTAGCCATGCAATGCACCATGAGATATGTAATGTGCTCAAGCATCAATTAGATTGTGGCTTTTGCTATAAAAACATAAAAGTGAGATTCAACGATAAAGATATGTTGCCAGATAAAGACCTCATGATAGGCATGTGACAGAGGACCGCTAAAAAAATAAAATATGCCAGCTAAAAGAATCAATAATTGAAAAGGAAAGAATCCAAGAGAAAGAATAACCTAGCCAAAATCCTTATCTCTAAAAGCAATATATGTCGTGTAAGAAGGGAGAAGTCTTATCTCTTCAAGTCTATATATAAAGTCATTTAAGGGAAGATCAGTAGCTTGATCCCTCAATGCTCACTTTTAGTTTCATCTTCAAAATTTCCAGAAATAAATAAAACTCTTTTTTAGTGAAATTATTATCTTTATATAACTTATATTGATTTTAAAAATATATCAAGAATCTTACATACCTACCTTTGTGTTAAAGGAAGAAGATTTCATTTTGCTACGTATTTTCCCTGAGATGATTGCAAGAAAGTCACTTAGACAAATCCTATTAGGCTATTTTACAATATATTGCTTTGGGCCATATGAAATAGTTCTTGAGATGATTCAACAAGACATATAGAGAGCTATCCAGTGCTAATCATAGACCTATCTATGGCTAGAGAGAACTAGCAAACCTATTCTAGAATTTCTAGGAACAATACATTGGTTATTATTTTGAATTATCTTTTTTTTTTCCGCACAAACGAAAGCATTTTGAGCCTTAATTGTTTTCTAGAATTTATAAGATATGAAATTATAATAGTAACTCAATATTATAATAATAGAAAGGCTAGTCAATAGATTTTTAGATACAATTAATAATCCAGACTTTAGTGAAGAACATCGAATCACTGATAATACCACTCTTGAAATAATTCAAGATAGATATAAAATAAATAGAAAGATTCAAGATAAGTTGAATAATGGACAATAATCATAATAAGCATACTTTTAGATTCAGAATGTTGAATTTACATTGTAAAATCTATGTGAAAGCATTGATGACATGTACCTTAGATGGACAAATAGATTGGAAATATATACAAATGCATTAGAAGAAAAATTTTAGTCAATGACTCAAGAAATATAAGGAGTTGTAAATGCCGGTGCTAGTGTATATTTAGAATTCATAAAACTTTATCAACATGATAATCATTTAGATCTTTACTAAAGTATGGTAAAAATGTCAAAAAAAATTAACAATAGATGTAGAAGAGAAAGAAGAAGAAATTATCTAGCTACTCAAAATCATTGAACTTAGAAATCAATCAGGTTTATAAGAACCATTAAGATAAATATAAAAAATTTTGGTAACTAAAAGAATTAAGGAAACATGAATTCTATCACCATTCCTTCATGATTCGGTTTCCCCACCAGTACTCATTGACTAAACACTCATGGTTTAATATGACTCATCTCATGGTTATAAGTGCTTATTTAATCCCATAAGTTTTTATCAAAATTCTTGTTTGTTGTTTAGTTTTTTTTTTTTTAGTAGAGCTTTTGAAAATTAAATAAATAAGTTATTTTACCTTGACTAGCAAAAGTTCAAATTTTAAGCTTTTAGAAGTAGCGGTTAAAATGGTTTTTTTTAAATATTAAAATGTTTAGATTATCTTTTACTTATTTGACAATCTCATTTTATGGTTTTCATGACATACCTTTAAAAATTTGTCATTACAAATTTGTCTATTAAAGTAATTTTATAATTTTTAATAAAAACTCTCTTTGACAACCAAACAAATAAAATTTTTTGGGTATAAGCTCTACTTACAAAATCTTTACTAAAAAATCTCTACTAAATAAGTTCTATTTGAAAAACTATATCAAATGGAGCCTAATACTAAAATAACGTGCGTGTGAATTGCGCTATTTTGGAAAGAAAAGATAATTTGCATAATTTTGCGATCTCTCTAATTTTTTTCCCTTAAATTTAAGCTACGATTTGTCTGCGTAACGGATCATGAGATAATTAATTAGTTGCGTAAAATTATCTCCCTCAGCAGTTGATGGTTGATGATTGATGATGACCATAACAATAATAATAATAAAAGAAAAAACACTCTTTGATCGACTTATAAAAATATTATTGGAATTAGAAAAATACAAATTATTATAATATAATTTACTACATTAATTATCTCTATGTTTCTTGACAGCACGCCTGTAGCTACTTCATGATCTTCAAAGTGTCACACTTGGGAACCTGCAATTTCCCCTACCTAAAGAAGAATCAAACAATTCTAGTTAGAAGATATTTAAAAGTGAATGAATACGTAAAAATTATTTGTAGGTCAAGTATTCCAACTCAATACGTTAAGTGGGGTACTCGATTAATAAAAAATTATCATTTTAACTAGGGGTGGGCATTCAATTTAGTTTGACCCTAAAAACCAATCATATTGAAAATTAGAAATCGAACGGGTTTAGATTTGATTAAGGTTAAAATCAAACCGAACATCAAATCCGATTAGGTTACATTTATATATATATATATATATGTATGTATGTATGTAAGAAAAAACTTATATCTAATAAAAAAACTCAATTTCTCTTAAACTTTAACTCAGATCGAATTTTAACCTGAAATTATAACACGACCGAATTTAACTAATTTTTAAACCGATTTGAGTTGAATTCTCAAAACCAACCAAGTTGGAACTTGTAAAAATAGGACCAAAACCTGAAACGCCGACCACTAATTTTGATGCAGCTAATTGATCTTAGAGTGGGAGTTATTGCGGCAACACCCACTTTATATTGTGGGACCTGTAAACAGGTCCACCGCCATTGGGCCCACCAAAATGGCGATTTTTGCCGGTTAACAAACGCGGGGTTGGATATTAAAACTCACTTGGGTTTATGATAGTTTGTTGAGCCAGTCCATTAAAGTAACAAGTAGCGCCCGTGCCCCTAAACTTAGCCCAGTACGAGCTGAAAGCATAACTGGCGTGCCAAGACAATGATAAAGGCTGATAGCACCGTTGCCCTGGCACCAAAGCATCGCAAGTTCCATTACCCTGACCGCAGGCATAACCCAAAGCACTGGTCAGTGCCAACAAATCTACACCTCTTGCCACCACGCACCAAACCTTGCCTTTATACGGCGCATTATTATGTGCCAAAGGCAATGGCCTGTACTGAGACAATGAACGGTTTCCACTCAAATCAATTTCATAAATCGGCACTCCATTTCCATGTAACATGCCCCAATGCCTCTCTGTTCCTGGACCTATCTTCTGATTCTCATCATACAATGAAAATATGAATGTGGGTATGATTGAACCAGGCCTAGCCGGCGTGCCTAAAGCTGGCTTGCTAGTCATTTTCTTGATGAGGTTTCGGTTATAAGTAGCTGCATTGTAAATGTTAGCTCCAATTTGATCAAAATCACCTGCATTAGGCCACCCTGTTTCTGATATTGCTAATCGGATATCGGAGTAGCCTAGTTTGGCCATGGCGAAAATAACAGAGTCAAGCATTTGATCTAGAAGATTGGTGTAAACCAAACCAGAATTGGGGTCAGTATAGCTTGTATTAGTTTCTCTAAGAAGTGCAAAATCCAAGCTAACAGTTTCCGGATTAGTAGACCACGCAAAATATGGATAAACATCGAGGAAGAAGAATGATTTTGTGCGGTTCAGGAATTGCAGCAATGGCTCCATCACTGAAGCTGAAATATCTGACCTGAATGTTCCATTTGATGGAGGAAAAGTCGTCTGAAAAATGTCCATGGCTAGTGGGGTACCAACTTTTATGTTGTGAATGTTGTGAGCATTAAGACATTTCTTGATCCTGAGCATTGCAGGCACAAGGTTTTTCCAAATTTCTTTGTATTCTTCAGACGATTGGCTCAGGATTTCGTTGCCAACGAGAATGAATCTGATCTTGGTTTCAGGATAGAATGAGAGGACATTATCGTGGACCCACTGGTCAGCTACCTTTTGCTTTGAAGCAATGTCGATAATTTCATGGTTCTGAACCATAATGGACACTTTGAGATCGGTTCCTGAAAGCAGTTTCAGTATTTCAGGATTGGCATCGTAGATTTTCACGCTCCCGGCTTTCAGGAATTTGATGGACTCGATCGATTGATATGATGATGGCAGATTGCTCCCAAGCTTACCATAATTGATGCCAATCTTGTCTGAAGTTTCCGCACTTGCCAAGTAAAATTTACTTGAAAGTACGAGGACCCAAGTAATGTAGAAAAATAGACTCATTTTAGCGGTGATAATGGAATGAGAGACAAGTTCTGATGAGAACGAATTGAAGGGCGTGGCTTGTGCTTTTAAAAGTGAGAGTTGTGCAGAATCAAGAATGTGTTTTGGTTGAGTGTTAGATGAATGAGCACATTCAAAGAATGAATAATATTCTTGAGAGTCTGAAAACAATAAAGAAAAAAAATGCTGATGTGAATGATAAATTGATGACGATTTGTAAAGGATAAAGGCAAAGCTTATGAAGCAAAGAGCACCCTGTGTGTTGTGCTTTTTTCTTTTCGCTTTTGTGTTTTATATGTTTGCTTTGTTAGGGCGTTTCAAGCAAGGTGGTTGCAATTGTGCGAGAGAATAAAATAAAATAAAATAAAATAAAAAGAGAGACGTTTGGCCCATCCGAAGCTATGAATTGCAAGAGAGGAATTTCACTACTATATTTTAAATAAATTTTAGCATTCTGGTCCTTGAACTATAACCGGATCTCATGAAAATGCAGCAAATCCAAACTCTATGATTTGAGATCGTCATATAAATCAATATTTTAGGCTGAGTTGAACCAGTTTTGCCATTTACAACGTTTTGATTTTCGGGTATTTTCAAGGGCAGTTTGCCAATGCTAGCATTTGAAATAATTATTATTAGGTGTGCTATAAAAGTAATTATTTATGAAAAAAATGAATAAAACGTTTCGTAAAATTTATTTTTAAAAGTGTTTTAAGTTTTTAAAGATAGTAGTATATCTTTGATAATTCGTATTATTAAACTAGTATAAGAATGTAAATAATTAAAATAGATATAATATTAAATAAAATTTATTTTCACATTTATAAATATATATGTAATAATGCTTATCATATATATAAAATAATTGATAACTAAAATAAATTTTTATTTTATTATCTCAATATGATTAGTATTGGTAATAATAATAATCTTTTTAATTATATTTAATAATTTCATGTCCTAAATGAATAAGTTATAGGTATATATGTATGTATGTATATATATGTGTGTGTGTGTGTGTATTTATATTTATATTTATATTTATATCCTCACATATATTATAAAAATCTAAAATTATTCTTATATATATATAACATAAAATTGATTCTCAAAATCTAATTTTGAAAAGTTACTCCTTCCTTTTCTTTTTTAAATTAGCCATAGGAAGCAGTGATTTTGTCAAAAATAATTTTAAAAATTTAACAAACATTAAATTAACTTTAAACTTTGCAAAATAATTTTTTAGTGTCTCAAAAGCATTTCCAAACACACTTAGTTATAGGCCATGATCCAAGTGATTTGCCATTCAAAATACGTAAACTTTGTATATATGCATTCAACTTTTTAAAAACTAATTATCACTTAAAATTGCTATATCATTTCATTTTGAGTCATTTTTAAATACCTCGCTTGAGATTTGATATAATTATAGCTAAATGGTGAGATTGAATATATTCTTACTTACATCCCCTACCGTTAGTATGCATATGCATATAACGTTAGTATTTGAGGGAAAAAATTTTAAAAACATGTTGAAAATCTAAAAAATTTAGGTAACAATAAAAAATGCTTTGAAATCCACTGAATAATTGTATTACCCAATTGCACTTAATATCCATTATGTAAAAGGCTCAATTTTCTCTTTCACCAGCACAAATAGGCAATTGAGATGCCCTACTCTCACATCAACAAATCAAAGCATTTTCACTCCACTTTCTTACTCTTAGTTGCTGGAACAAAAGCAAATAAACACAAAGAGCATATATAACTCATGAACAAGACAAGCATAGGTGGTCTAAGAAGGCCATCGACCAGTGACGATCAACAATGTTCAGGATCTGCCACTGATATTAGAATTTGTAAGAGATTAGTTACTTTATCAAAGTCTAAAATTTATTGTTTAGCTTCGATTTTCTTGTTTTTGGAGATTAAAATTTCATAAGTGATTGTTGGTTGTGTTTGATCTGTCTTGTTCATAGGTTGGTGGTGGAAAAATTGATTAAAAGGGGAATGGGTTCAGCAATATGTGGGCATGAGTTGAGAAAAATTGTTATTGGTTGTTTTTTATTTATGATTTATATCACATAGTGTAATAAGGCGTATAAAGCCAACAATTTGTGATTTTTATGCAAATACATACGTAAACTAAAAGTAGTCTTAGCTGTAATTTTTATTTTTTCGACCAAATTTTGCTAAACTTGATCTGTTAAAGAATTTACAATGTTTTTGTGTGCCTGTCGCACAAACACAGTTTCTGTGTTTTTAGCGACAAAAGTTGTCTCCCGTGTGATAGGCTAATGTCGCACGAATATAGTTTCTGTGTTTTTGGGTAATAGAAGCTTGCCGCACAGGTAATAACTGCGTGTCGCCCAAAAACACTTTTTCTATGTTTTGGGAGACAAGAGCGTGTCGCCGTGTGACAGGTCTTGCCGTACGAACAAAATTTATGTGTTTTTTAGCAACAAAAAGTTGCCACATGGGCGATAGCGCTTGTCACCCAAAAAAATTGTTTCTATATTTTAGGCGACATAAGTCTGTCGCCCGTGCGACAAGTTGCTATCTTACGTACACACTTACTGTGCTTTTGGCTAACCGAGTCTGTCTCCCATGCAACATGTTCTTATCTCACGAACGCAGTTTTTGTTTTTTTAGGCGATTGAGCCTGTCACTTGTGTGACATCCCCCTGTCGCCCAAAAACACAGTATGTGCTTAATAATAATTCAAAATAAAAATAATAAACACATATATACATTATTGATATCATAATTATTATCTAATATCATTATTACAATGTATTACTATTATCATTATTTTTCTTTATTATTGTTACTATTGTTGTTGTTGTTGTTGTTTATTAATGTCATTATTGTTATTAATTATTACTTTGCTTTCACTTATTAAGATCTACATGTTCTTATGCTACGCTTTTCACTTATAATGTCTGCAGATGGCATTTTTTTTTTCTAAGCATTTAGTTCTAATGAGATGCCTTTTGGAATTGCAGCTAGCATTACATGGATATGCAGGCTGTTATTGCTGGCAACATACTTTCTGTTGCATCAGTGATACTGAAGCAATATAGCTTGAAGAAATTATGGGGGGATATCAAATATTTGTGCCTTGATCAGGCAATTAGGCATGCTGTTGAAGTTTCATATTACCTTGAGAGACATCTACTACTAATGTAAAGAGAGACTATGACTTGCAAGTTGCATTTAACAAGTTACGGGAAAAGAAGTATACTTGGGCCATGTTCATCATCAAAACTGAGCTAGATGACTTGTCTAGAGACATAAACAACTTAACTTTTGCCTGAAGACACATATGATATAGACAAAAGTCCAGTTAAACCGTTTATTATTCTACTAGAACCTGCATCAGAAATGGACTGGTTTGACTTAACAAACGACAATAAATTTGCTCTCTCTGATTTAAATGATGAGGTTCATATTGAGCAGATGACAGCAATAGAAGATTCTCTTGAGAGGATGCTAGCAAATGACGATGGAGATTTCTATGCAGATACACTAACAGAAAATGAAATTAAAAATTGTTTGCCTCATGCTGATAGCGAATGAGAGTTTAATGAAATTGTTAGTGTTGCGCTTGATGATAGGTTGGATGACTACTAACCTAGTGATGATAGTGATTCTGATTTAGATAAGGCCAATGATAAGGCTGTGCAAGAAGCTTGTTGTCAATATGAGACAAACTCAGGTGGTTTTCCATTTGCAGCCAATGGTGAAAATATTGTACTTAAACTGGGTCAGTTGTTCAAGGATGTAGATGAATTCAAGAAGGTAGTGAAGGTGTATGCAATAAATAATGCATTCAGATTGGAAAAAGTAAAGAATGAAAAGTCCAAAGTTACACTTAAGTGTGCCACTACAAGATATACTTAGAGGCTACATACTAGTCCAAATTGGAATAAAAGGGCATTTTCAGATCAAGACATATTGTTCAGAGCATACTTGTGTAAGAAACAATAAGAACTACGAAGCAACATCAACATGGATAGTTTTTTTTTCTTCATCTGTTCAAGCCTAATACTCAACTGCCAATTGATGTCATTGTATCAGAACTATTTAGAAGATATGGGATAACTTGTTGCAACCAAAGCTATTTCGGACAAGAAATAAGGCCTTAAAACTGTTGGGACAAGACCATAAAGCAAGCTACAACAAACTATTCAGGTATGTGCATGCCATACTTGCTTAGAATCCTAGTTCCACTATATCATTAAATAGAGATTGGTTAGGGGGTGGCATGGATCCTCATTTCAAAAGATTCTTTGTGTTCTTTGATGAAAGTAGAAGGGGATTCTTTTGGGATTATAGGCAATTCATAAGCATTTATGGTTGTTTTCTAAAACATCCTTATGAGGGAGTGTTATTGTCTATAATTAACATAAATGTCAATTATGGCATTTATCCATTGGCCATATGTGTCGTAGAAAATTAAAACATAGAGTCTTAGGTGTATTTTATAGAGAACCTATATCAACAAATAGGTTGTAATGATGATAAGGGTTTGTGTTTTCTGAGTGACAAACAAAAGGGGATATTGAATGCATTAAAAAAGGTTTTTTCTCAAGCTTTGAAGAGATACTGTTGCATACATAATTATGCTCACTTCAAGCAAAAATTTCGTGGTGTTTTGCTTAGGAAACCATTCTGGCAAGCTTGTAGGAGTGTAAATGTTTCTGATTTTAAGAGATACATGGCTGAACTGAATGAAATTAGCCTTGCTGGACATGATTGGTTGATGCAAATATTAATAATCTGTTGGGCGAAGCATTGTTTCCCTACTCGCACTAAAAGTAACCATGTCACCAATAACATGATCGAGTCTTTCAACAACTGAATAAAAAATTTTAGACCCATGCCAATCGTCCGAATGCTTGAAGAAATTAGGACGAAAATGATGACACTCATTCACATGAGACAATAATAAGTTCTTACTTGGCAGCATGAGTTGCCTCCAGTTGTGAAGAGGAGGGTTATGAAAGAAAGTAAGGCATTTAGATTGTTGATTGTGATATTTGGTCACAACAAAACATTTAAGGTCATAGAAGATGTGTCTAAGCGGACTATTGTAGATTTGTTAGCAAAACATATTTATTACAATGAGTGGGATTGAGTTCTTACTTAGTCATAGGCTAGGATTGAATTTTTGTATATTTTGTATAAATGTGATACTAACAAACTCACATTATGGTGACAATACCTTGTATAAACCACTGACTCAGCTATCATAACACACTATTAGTACAGTTGTTCTTTTTGTCTATATCAACGACTGCTGGATGTATAGGCTGATGAAATTCAGTCAATTGTGACTATTGCCAACTGCAAGTGTAGAAATGCATGTAATAAATCATTGCATTTTAAATCATGGTGCCATTCTACTTAGTGTTATTTTCCTTTGGGTATAAATTTCAATTTAGTTATTTATGTTGCTGATTTGGTGATATACAACTTGAACTACTGTCATTTGGTGTGCAATTTCAAGGACTAATTCTACACCTTTGCTTAATGGTTTGGTATTTACTTGTTTTTTAAACAAGTAAATATTGCTGGTTTGGTGGTGATGGAAGCTCTGCTAAAATTGATTAAATATGGTATAGTTTGTTGCTAGCTAGGTAGAGTCGATTTCAACTGCATAAATCAAATTATGTTTTAGTGGTGTTTTTTTTTAATTTCATGCAACAAGGACCTGTCTCTTGGGAGACAAACTTTCTGTAATTTAGGGCGACAAGTATGAGAGACGGATGCACGGCGCACAAAATTACAAATATAAAGTACTTGTTGTGATTTTGAACAATGGGCACCCGTCTCCCAGGCGACAGGTGCCCGTCGCCCTAAATTACAACAAGCATGTTTTTGAAATTTTGAGCACAGCAACTCCTGTCGCAGTACAGGGATTCTCACTAAGCCACAATCAACCCATAACACAAGTTATCAAAAAGGATATAATGACATCTAAGATGCACTCTTAATATTTTGAATTATTATAAGACAACCATAATAAGTGTTTGAGAAGTCTGAAACTCGACACAAGAATCGTGTAGTAATACACACCTCATCAACGTGACCATCAATGTGGCTATGAAGCCTGGTATAGTCTAATGAATTCATATCACTATCACCGTTATTCAATGGAGCCTTAAAAAAATCTAGTCAATTCATTAAAGGCAAATAAATAAATGTTATATTTTAGTATAGGATAGTAAATCAACGATTATAACTTCAAATCTCATACCCAAAAAAAGACATATGTATGCGTGCAACGTTGATAAGAGGCATTCAGATATTGCTTCTGCTTATCACTTATTAAGCGGTAGTATTCATGGATATGCTATACATGGAAAATAAACGAGATGGATAATAGAAAAATTAATCAGAAGTAAATTAAATAAAGATTAACAACAATTACCTCGTCCCCTAGCCACCTCATTAACTCTCTCCCCAATAATATTTTATAAAATTTCATCGATTGATAATGTCACGATCAATTGTGATGTCACCAGTAAGCCATTGGTCGAACTCATAGTGTCGAATCGTCCATTCCTCTAAGTGGATCATAGTGTCGAATCGTCCATTCCTCTAAGTGGATCATAGTGTCGAATCGTCCATTCCTCTAAGTGGATTTATATCCACAGTCGTCCTTTCATTGATCTCGCCGTACGTCGGCTCTATGGGGGGGAGACTCTTAATGCTCCTTACTCACTTGTAAGTGTGTAAATATGGACTTCTAAAGATATATGACGTCTCATATAGACGGCTAAATTTGCTAATGCTGGGATGTGCTTCCTTAAGGATTTACACGTTGTCATCGTTTGCATCCCCATTTAAACTATAAAATGATAGCAGGGTGTGATCATGATGACCTCGAGCATTGTTAGGGGTCTGTCAACAATGATAATTGTTATTGTTAAGCACCATAGTTACAATGTAGTCAACAAAAAGGAAGAACTATTTAAATAGCTTACCATGTAAGAGCTTCTCATTGGGGTATCACTGTAGGATCGGTTGACTAAATTGTCGGTATATGAATTAATAAACCTTATTATAGATTTTGCAAACTCTCTCTGCTCTTTTCACTCAGCCTCAGCATCCAACAAAATCTTATTCATCATTTCTTTCATGTCAGTACTCGAACGATCAACCCTCTCTATTCGACGAATAACATAATCATAGGAAAAACGATCAACCCTCTCTATTTGATGAATAACATAATTATAGGAAAGCTTTGCTTTTTTCTGTGACCAGAAACCAAAAAAAAAATGTATAATTTATTAAATCCTACATCATTGTTTTTAAAATAGTTAAAATGCTGAAAATAACATATAACCTCTACATCATGCGAGTCGTCGACGTTATATTCATTGTGAATAGGTGGTTGATCGTATACTTCATATTCATCACCAAACGGTGCCTTATTTTTATCCTCTTCGATGGGTGGCACGTACATGTTAGAGTGATGCTTTAATGGAAATAACAGTAACAAATTATACAACTTGCAACTGTTCGAGATTGAATGATAACATTATAACTGAGTTCAATAATTTAGTTATAATACAGACCCAATGTAGGACTGGTTCCGTGTAATCCTTCACGCTTTTCCAAAATAGGGTGTCCTTTTCATGCATGGTTGGATGGAGAGTTTGTTAACAATCCCCTACCCATAAAGTAACTGAAATTTTTTGTTCGGCAAATTATCTATTATTTAATAAATCTTTACAGCCAATGTAAAAATATATTTAATACTTATAAAACGAGTCTTGTCGTTGAAAAACTTATATACCTCAATAAAACATATTCTGGAGGACAAAACGCCTTCCCACTTCAATATACGTACGTGGACTCTTTTTTTTGTTTTGGTTTTGATGGCCACTTTTCTTTTAAAAAACTTTCACTTACTTCGAACTGCCAAGCCTATAGCAAGCGAAAATATAAATTAGAAACCAAAAAAATGCTAATGATTATTAAGTACATAACAAAATAGGCATTATCTTTTATCTTTTCAACACACTTGCACTCCAGGACAAAAGCTATAAATGTTGTATTTCACCTCTTTAAGAGTATTATCTTGGAAAAACTCTGATTTTTGGTTCAGTGATGTCATATACAGTTTCCTAAGATGAACGACCCCATGGAAGACTTCTAAAGTACTTAAAATTGTCAACATCTTTTAGCAATGATGAATTTGGTTTACGTTAATCTTTTTTTCCTTTGAGCACTCCATCTGCAAAATAATATAGCCCGATCTTTAGTGCATCAACATCATCCATGTCATCAAAGTTCAAATCCTCAAATCTTGCATCAAATTGTTTAAGATTTGCTCTTAGATTACCATCAAAGTACAAATCATGTAACCTATGACTCACCGCAACGTCTGTTTTTCTGTGCATGTTGTATACATCATAGCAAAGTTCAGTAATTAAGCACCACTCAATGATCAATAACCGTGCTAATTGGCCACTAAATTCAAACCACAACTGATTTTCATCACACTAATCATGTGCTATTTGCCTTAGTAATGAGTTGTGCATGATTGCGCCACTAAAAACGTAGGCATCCATTTTTGTGAAATGGCCAAATTCGTCTTTCTTGAATAATCTTAATTGTTGTTTGGTTAACTTCCTCTTGATAGCTTCCATCATATTTCCAAATTTGCAGGCATTTGTAATACGCTCGGAAAAATGTTCGGATGCTGGAATCTTCATCCCTCTTGGTTCCTTATATGGACCGCATGGATTACACTTAGACCGTGGCTTCTTAGCCATTGTATTTGTAGGAAAATCTAAATTTTTTTATTCATTAATCATAGTCATAGTTCAAAATATAACTAATAAACACATGCACGTCTTTCTGTAATTTCGTACGATAAGCCTATCGTACAAAATTGCAAAAACCAATTTCATGCGACAAATAAGATGTTGTCTGCACAACAGGCACAGAATTGCGAGCGCGATAAGACCAAGATGCATGGCCATCACGCGCACAATTGTGCAAAAATGCAAAATGGCCTCTAAAGCTCGTTGTCGAAAAATTATCCTGCAAGATGATGAGCTTATAAAATAAGATTTCGCATAAATGCACTATCAACTCCTTCATCTACCTAAAACGAGACAAACAAATCCTAACAGGCATTTTGTCGGGCACCTCACATGCATTTATTAACTCCCAATTTCATTAAATCAGTTTTAGTATTGAGTGACAATCAATCCTGGTGATTATTTATAATTATCTATATACCCATATATCACCAATCAATCTGAGACAAACAAACAAAAAGAATTTATAATGGCACAATTACCAAAATTGCCCAAAATGCTAAAAGTAGAGCCATGTGCTGGCGAAAATGAATTTGCTATCAAACGCCCATCCAATCGTCGTCGCCTGTTGCCAGAAAACTCAAGACTTATAATGGTACAATCACTAAAATTGACCAAAATGCTGAAAGTAGAGCCATGTGCTGGCAAAGATGAATTTGCTATCAAATGCCCATCCAACCGCCGTCGCCTGTCGCCAAAAAACTCAAGACTTAAGCTGAATTTGGAGAGAAGAAAAGATTCAGTTTTGGCAGGCTATTTTGGTCCACAAAATTTTATAAGATGATCATTTTTGTAAAAGTACCCTTACTTTGTTGCCGCCAAAAATTTAGATTGAACAATTGGTTTGGGTATTTTAGTCATTTCCCAGGTCAACTAACAGTCAACTCTTATATTTACTAACGGCAGGGGAGATAAGTGAGAATTCATTCAATCTCGCCATTTAACTGTAATTATATCAAACCTCAAGGGAGGTATTTAAAAATAACTCTTTCATTTGTACTTAGTAATTTATACAAGGATAATAAATTGACCTCTTTAATGTTGAACAAATACTTTCATTCTAAACTTTTATCATTAATTTTTCATCTTTAAGGGATATGGCACTTGTGTAGTATTATCTTGCAAATGAAAAAAAGTCATGCAACAAAGGATGTATAATTTTAAGTGTTGTATGCATAGCTAACAAATCAAGGTAGTAATTTGTGACACCACTCATCAATTAGACACAAATCAACAAGTTTAATTGATCTAAAATGACTACGATTATTAATTAGGTCAAATTGGTTTAGATTTATCTAAAGTGATCAGGATTGTTAATCGGGTCATATTGGAGTCACATTGTTGATTAATTATGAGGATTTTAAGTCCAGAGATTTCAACGACGAACTTATGACATAATTAACTATTAATTAATTATATATGTCATACTAGACTTATCTTTCATGCAATATGTATATATTGTGTATTTCATATTTTAAAAGTTGCTTAGTTATATGTAGACTGAAACTGCTAAGAGTTTGTTGAATGAATACTTTTTTTTTAAACCACCAAGATGGCAGGGGTTTAGGCCAGACACTTACGTATAATATATATTAGAGAATAGGTAAAAAGAAAGAAAAACATAAGGGAGGGCATGAACCAACACCTCCAATCATAAAAAAAATAAAAAATACAGGCATGTAAGGGCAATAATAAGATAAAAAAAGATATACAACACTATCACTTAATTACATGAGGGGCTTCATGTGCATCCAAAAGAATAATGCCAGATAAACTAGGTGGAATACCAAAAAACACTAATGACCCTGGTGAGTGCAAGCCTAGTTAGCCAAAAAATTCAGTGGCAAAAGTCTGCTCTCGAAGAACATGCCTGACCAAGACAAAGAAAGTGGAAGATAGAACGCAGACTCGATGCAAAATATAAGTATAATCCCAATGCACACAGCCTAGATATTGAATCTAACAGATCATGATGTTCGAGTTAGACTCTACCTCAAGCACAGAGTAACCACACTGAACAAAAAGTTCTAAACTTGTAGAAATTGCCATCTTTTAGTACAAAGTTTCAATTGATGGCTCAAAAAGGAACCAAAAGCAATTAAGACTATACCTTAGTGATCATGGAGAATATAAACCCCAGAAGACAACCCGAGATTGGCCTTAGAGCAACATCCACAGTCAAATTCACCACCCCAGGCGTTGGTCGCAACCAAGAAAATAATTTAATTGGCCTCCTTGACAGAATTATAACTACCAACCCCTCCCCAATTCGAAAACCCAAAACTCCCTATAGTTGGGAAGGTTTAAAGTCAATGGTAGAGCTATCAAACCTAAGGTCAAACATCACTCGATAAACAATAACACCTAAGGAAAAGGCCACCAAGTCAAACCTGAAAGCATTACGAGCCTTCTAGATGTGCCACAAAATGAAGTAAAGAGAAGAACTAAAAAATGACTACGATAAGGAGCATAGTGTTGCCAATGAGTAAGTAATTCACGAGGGGACAAAAAGAGAAGATGTCGCAAACCAAGAGTATGGAACAAATTATGCCAAACCTGTCTACTCCATTGGCAATAAAGAAAAAGATGCTGACAAGTCTTAGTAGCCTAACTGCAGAGATAACCAAAAATCATATAAAATCCCCGAACACAAAGCATCATCAATAACCAAGAAGCCATGAAACAATCGCCAGAGAAAAAAAAATATTAATTACTAAGTTTGACCTTATAGTATTGGAATTTTTTTAATACTTCAACAACAACAACAACAATAATAATAAATTTAATGGTTAATTTAATTGTTAACTTAGAGTTACATAGAATCATAAATCATAGTTCACAATAATATCAATGCACATTTATAAAATCATGATATCAATTATTTATTTAATTAATTATAAATATAAATCAATTATAGTATTTTTTTGAAACTAAGAATTAAATGAATTTTAAAAATTCAACTTCAAGTTATTTGTAAAATCATAAAATTTTAAGTTTATTTTCATCAAAAATTAAAATGTGCTTTTTTGCGGGCTTTTTCATCGTGCTGTGCTTAGCCCATCTCTAATCGTGTCGTACTTTTAAGGCACGCGTACCTAAAATTCTAAGCCCAACCTGGCCCACGTGCGTGTCATGCGGTGCCGTGTGCCCCACCGAAATGTGCTTGTGTCGTGCCATGCTGTACGGACACGTGCTGTGCCATGTGTCGTCCGACCCATTGGCCATCTCTATAATAAACAGTTCGGAATGATTCAAATTTAACTTGACACCCCACACCAAACTGTAAATATAAATGAATTAACAAAAACAAAATGATTGTTCTCACAATAACGAGCACAATACTGAGCATAGAACATTGCATTTTAGACACATTATAAAAACTAAAATTATAACGCTTAAAATACTTTCAAGTAATTAATATTGGCTCTCACTACCGTCACGCCCCCTCACTCTCTCTTCTCCCAAATCCAATCATCCTTGTCTCTCTCATCCCATCTTCGACATGTGGGTATGAGATAGACAATGATGATTGATTTGGAAGAAGAAAGAGTGAGGGAGCAAGACGAAAGATAGAGAGAGCCCAATTGATTGCTTAAGGGCATTGATTTGGGAGTTATAATTTCAGTTTTCAAACTGAGTCTAAAACGCAGAGTTCAATAATGTCCCACTTGTTTCGGGAAAGTCAATATAAGCGAATTTGAAAAAATGCAAATAAAAGCTAAATACAAAACTAAAAGTAATATAGGTAGATAAAAGAGCTTATTTGGAATTGAGATTGGGCAGCTGCAGTTTAAAAACTACAGTACTAAAGTGTTTACCAGTCTGTTTGGGTTAGGGTTGGGCAGCTGCAGTTTAAAAGTTACAGTACTATAGTGTTTGTTAAACATTAACTGTTGTAGTTTCGAAGTTAAGTTGATTTAATTTTATACTTGAATGATGAAAAATATATTATATCTTTATTAATTTCATCTAAATTATTATTTAAAAATTATATTTACTACATAACATTGGTATTTATTTCATAATTATAACTCTTTTTTCATAAAAATTATAATTTTTAAGTTACAGAACCTTAATTTTAAATAAGATTAAAAACTTAATATGTTCTGCCATATAATGTGTTATCCCAACTGTGACATCTCATTTCAACTGAAAATTATTTCAAATGACCAAATCTTACAACAAAGACATGTATTAATTGTATATCATGACGCAAGGTATTGACACATCATATATTAAAGAAATTGTTAAATACGCAACAAAACATATATAGTTTTTATTTTATTTGATATATATAACATAGCAGAAAAATCGTAGTGTCCTTTCTATTGCATTAATTTCCACTTGCTAGTGGCTGCTATTCCTTGTGCGTCTGCCTTTATTTCTTGAAATTGTATGTACACCAAGCAGGGTATAGAGCATTCTATGTCAATAACGTAGAGTTTGGCTTTACACTGAAATCTTTGTCAGTGAAAAGGTAGAAAATTAAAGAAGAAATATAATATAATCTCTATAAATTATTAATTTATAAATTAATTATCTCTATTTTGTAATAATTTTTTACCGTCCCGACTTAGGCTAAAAAGTTAAATTAATAATTTTTATAAACTAATAAAATATTACTTTTTAAAAAAAGTACTTATATCTCTATGGTACCATTCATATTATAAACTCATAATTTACTAAAATTATAAATATAATTGTTATGATAATTTATATCACTACTTGTTTTTCTTGAAATATAAATAAAGTTGGATCTTATCTGTAATTTTACTTAGTACTTCTAGAAGTTTTGTGGTTGAATTATCAAATTGTAGGAATTTTAAGTTTTTTGTTAGTTTATTCTTTATTTAATGGATTAATTCGTTTTTTTATTGACTAGATTGGTAAAATACAGTGAGCTTTTAATTGATCAAATGTATTGTATTTACACTCTATAAAATAATCTGTAAATTAATAAATATTAATTAATTAATATATCTATAAATTAATAAATTTTATATGGCCCATACATTAGTAATTTGTAGAAGTTATATAATAGGATATGAAGGGGGAGAGTACAAGTTCTATTTTCATTGCCATAAGAGCGTGTATATATATATATATATACAGTCATTCTCTAGTGAGGATGTCACTAAAATATAAAAAAACACAAATTTTAATTACATTGAAAACAATATTTTTTTTAATTTGTTAATGACATTCTAATTTAAACAAAATAAAGATGTCCTCACTAGAGAATGATAGTGTGTGTGTATCATACGACTAGTGGAAAAAATAATAAGTTAGATCTTCATGTAAAGAATAAAAAAAAGTTCCTTAATCTTGTACCATTTGCAAAAACAAAAACAAAAACAAAGCTAATTTATTTTTTATTATTATTGGTATTACCATCTTAAAACACAGCAAAATTTACATTAAAATAAATTACAACACAATATATTGAATACATTTATATATCTTGCCTAAAATCTGTTTACCAGAGCAATTTTATCATAAGGAAATTTTTTATTTTAATAAGGTAATTGATGAATTAAAAAAAAAAAACTCTTTTGGATGTAATACATTTTATTTTGTACCATATTGAAGTATGGAGAGAAACAATCCTTCGAATCATTATAATTTTTTTGAAGTATAGAAAGAAAAATATGCGCTAGTGATACTTAAGCATACCTCCATCAAATGATAATGTGTACATAACATGCTTAAACTATAATATAAATTAGCTCTTCTTAACAGTGCTTCATCATTAGATTTGGCACATCCAACTGATTTAATAAACGAAATTATTTTTATTTATTTTAATATAGAGCAAACCCTTATAATTCCTTAAAAAATCAAGAAAAAGCCCCAAAACCACCTTTAATCAATGCTTGGGGTAGAAAAAGAAAAATTAACATTAACATAATTCAGTTAAGACCTATAATTAAATAATGGTTAGTTGTGGTGGGTAAGGTTGTCCAAAATTATTGGATTGTGTTTATACCAAACTTACATAATTTATCCACATATATATCCAAAATGTCTACATCAAAACTCGTTCTAGTTCCCAAAAATTGAATCAAGATGACATCCTCCACATTCCTTTCATTTGTTGGCTGAAAAGAATTAAAGAAATGGTTTGAACTTCAACTAAACGAAAATATGAGCTTTCAGTTTAGCTTCAGCACATGGGATGGCCTAGCTTCCTTGTAGTAGTTGAGATTTGAAAGAAAAGGCAGGTCGTTTAAATGATTCGATATTATTTCAGCTATTTCTCATTATGATTACCTGCTAGCTATTTTAGTTTTTGAGTGGTTAACATCAATTAACATAATTATTAGCAATTATTAACCCCTTAATTATTATTTTAAAAAATGTTTGGCACGATCAATTATTGGAAATAAAACACTCTTTGATGTACTAAATCTTTTTTTTTTTAAGGTTCAAATTCACTTGTAAATTTTTGGATGAATAATCAATTCATACTTGTCACATACGATACTTAGAATTATTGGATTTATTGTTAAAATATTGGTGTTGTGAAACTCCCAGCAAATGGCCAATTAATCGAAGAAAAAAATTAATTCCATTTTTCATCTGATCTCTTCTTTTATATACACTAGAAAACGCCTTTTTTATTTTTTTCTGCATAAAATATATATATATATGATTTTTTAGTAATTATTGCAAATCTGATTCACAAAATTTCTATCTATTTTTATTATAAATATTAATAGATGGATATGTGATTAAATTTAAATTACAATTATGGGCCAAAATGATCGATTATATTGCAATTTTGCACCGCCGAATAGCGCGTAAAAAAATGGCCCTACAGCTGTGATTGATGCTTTGCTCTACGTTTTCTGCCGTCTCAATCTAAATTTTCCTTGATTAAAATTTTAAGTCCAGTCAATTGATGAACGACTTCACACGATACTTGCCAGCAACATAGCCGCTGAAGCCATTGTCGTTATCATCCATCCTAAACAAATTAGATTTGGTCCTTTGATTTTGGTGTCGAATCTAAACTATCATTTCAGTTTGATATTTTAATTAATTTAGTGAATAAACAAAGAAAGTTAGAGATTTCTAAAGGGTCCCACAACGTGAGAAGCATTAAAGAATCTTCTCTTTCAATAAGAAAAAGTCTAACTTGTACAATCAACCAAACATGCCCTTGGGTTTTCAATCTCACCTATTCTACCCCTGTTTCTTTCTCAATTCCTCAAAACAACTTTCTTCATTTTTCCTTTTTTTTTTTCCCCTTTAATTTGAAAGCAAGTAAAACATCTTAGCTGGCAAGGATAGCATCCTAAGCTGTATTTGTTTTGCACAGCCTGGAAAAGATCAAATCACTAAAAATTTTCCTGGAATGAAAACCAATAATTACACATTTCTAACAAGAGTCAAAGAATATATATAATACAGAATAGGGGGATTCAACTGTTTCCACCTTTTTGATTGAACTGCTCACAATCAGACCAAACCAACCTGTTAGCCTTAAAGAATATAACAAAAACAACAGCTCTACTAGTTCAGGTTTAGCACAATCCAAGATAAAGCAAGAAATACAATAAAAAGGACCATTAAATATATAATCATAATTTTTTGATTTTCTTTTGATCACCCATTTGATTCGAATGATTCAGCCTCCTATTGTTTCTTCAAAATCATTTCAACTTTACCATGTCATCATCTGCAATCTGCTGAATTGAATGTGTCTGCAAATCCGGAGGGTTTTGAAGGTATACTTGAATGGGATTGGGAGTACGGTGAAGACGTGTCACCAAACATTGTTGAAGTACCTTCATTAGCTTGCCATCTTTGTAGAGCTTGAGGTAGACTCATGTGGAGGTCAATACCATAACCATCTTCATCTTCACGGGTGGCAGGTTTCCATTGCTCTACGAGAGGACCCAAAACATTGACTGCATGGCCCATATCTGGTCTTTGTTGTGGTTCGCGTGCAGTGCAATGTCCTGCCAGCTCGGCCACTCTATAAATGCTCTCAATTGTCTCTTCATCAAGGTTGAGGTTTGGATCAATAGCCTTTGGGATATTTTCTTTGCTTATTAAGACCCGACGGAACCATGTAACCAAATGAGCCCTGTCATCTGGCATAGTATCATCTAATGCTTTCCTACCGGTGATGGTTTCCATCAAAACCACTCCAAATGCATAAACATCAATTTTCGTTGTCACTCTTCCAGTAGCTGTCATATGACAACAAATAAAGTAGACACAATCAATATTTAAACTTGAACAACTTATTCAGGGTAACATTCAAAGTTATCTAAGAACAAAATGATAATTTTAAAGAGGATAAAGGACAAACGAGTCTGCGACAAAACAACAAGTTTCATACAAGTGATTGAAAGAGGATCCTACCTACTATAGATGCATAACATCCAACTTGAAGAATGAACTAGTCATTTATCAATTAACAACGTACAAAGTAAGTTCTGTAATTAGAATTTAATAAATTCGAATGAAGATTCATGATTAAGCTAAGATAGTTTAACAAGAGGTACTACCACATAATTGCCAAAGTAATTAACACGAAATGATATTAACACGAAATGATATCCTGATAGTTCAAACCATCTTCGTGCTAATGCCTACTATTGCATCCTCTATCATTCCTCAACATTGAAGTACTAAGATGTCACAGACCAAAAAGCATGTTGAGGAAGTTTTGCATTAGAACAAGCTAGGGAAAACATGACTAAAGTCTAAAGATGATATGTTCCAAACCTTCAAGGTACCACGTAGGCAAAAATTTGAATACTTGCATACAAACCACAGATCACTCCTACTTTCATTGAATAGAGAGGTAACAAAGGTTAAAGAATTAAAGTACTATTTATGATAATCAAGGCAGTATTATTGCAAAATTTTAATAGTTCTAAAGCATATGCAGTATTACTTCAAAAAAATGATTTAAGCAACCTAGCATTATGCAAATGAAAAATCTACTCAGAGGACTTTCAAATCCAAATCAAAGGCTAAACATACCAGCATACTCAGGGGCAAGATACCCAAATGTTCCAGCCAATCGCGTCTCCACGGAGTACTTCCCATCAGGTGCATTTTTAACCAAACCAAAATCTGCAACCTTAGCCCTCATGTCATCCCCAATGAGAATGTTGGAAGGCTTCAGATCTCTATGGATGAAGCTCTGTTGTGCCAAGCTGTGTAAATACTCCACTCCTCGAGCAACATCTAGTGCAATCGTAACCCGCTGCTTCCATGTAAGCGGAGTGTATCCATGATCATGCCACTCAAATAAATGTTGTGCCAAAGTTCCCCGAGGCATATACTCATACACCAATAGCCTCTCACTGCCATTTATACAATAACCTAAGAGAGCAACCAAATGCCTATGCCTGACCTTGGTAAGCACTGCAATTTCAGCCTGAAACTCACTCAATCCTTTTTTGCCCATTGAATTAGACTCCATCCTCTTCACGGCAATTTTAGTCCCATCAGGCAATTCCCCTTTGTATACAACACCAAATCCACCCCTACCCAAAATGTTAGCTTCACTAAAATTTTCTGTCACTTGACGAAGTACCTCTATCGAAATCGCCACGTTTCCACCCTCGAAAAGACGACGATCACTAACATCTCCACTGCTCTGACTATGCAACTCACTAGGAACCCCATTATACCCATTCATACCATTACCACCAGTTACTCCATTTTTATTCATTTCATTCCCAGCTTCTGGATTCTTTACCCTACCAAACTTCCTATGCTTTCTCCTAGCAATAAACTTATACACAACGAAGAACACAACCGCAATGAAAATCACAACAACAACAACTATAGCAACAATTGTACCTACAGACAGCTTACTCTTGCTTGATGCAGCAGGACTCCCACTGGGACCACTAGGTTTGGATCCTGGAGACCCCGTTCCCCCAGGAGTTGTATCCACATTAGTGCCAATGAAAGGGTTTCCAGGTGACACGGTAAACTTCACATTACTCCCAAAATCAGGGACCTTCCCAGAAAGATTATTATTCGATACATCAAGATTCTGCAGGGAAGCTAGTTTGGTCAAGCCATCAGGAATAGGACCGGTCAAGTTGTTCTGCTGCAAATACAAATTCTTCAATGACGTCAGATTGGGATATGCTGGCGAAATCTTCCCTGCCAAATGCTTATTCGCGAGATTAATGGTTATGATCCTTCCCTGTGAACATGTGACAAATGGCCAACCATCACAAGCATTGTTTCCTTCCCAAGAGTCAGACAAAATCTCCGGATATCCCATATCTCCGGCAATCTGAAGCAACGTCGTCACCTGCTGATCACACGGGGTACCCGCATCTGAACTGTTCTTACAAAAATTATTATGATCAAGGCTAACCTTTTGAACCTTACTAGGAAACATAGGATAAGGACCTTGTAACTTATTGTTTTGCAAAGAAATGTTCAACAAAGCGGGAAGCGAAATAACAGAGGCAGGAACCACACCGGTCAATTGGTTGTCACGCAAAGACAAATCAAACAAGCTCTCACATTTAGACAAATCGGGAATGGGACCTGTGAACTGATTCTTATGAAGCCAAACTTGCCTCAACTGAGTCATCCCAGATAACACATCGAGAGTACCCGATAAACCCAGTTGCTGATCATTCATCCAAAGGTTTTTTATATCAGATTTTGCAAAAGAAGCAGGCAGAGACCCAGTAAAATTGTTGTAAGAAAGCCTCAGATTCTGCAGATTTGAAAAGGAATCAAAAACGTCAGGGATTAAACCAAAGATGTCGGCATTATCCATATACAAAGTTGTGAGACTTGTAGATTTGGTCAGTTCATTAGGAAAAGGCCAAGGGGCAAGATTTGGGTTGTCGCTGAGACTCAACACTTGCAAGTTCGTTAAGCCATCGAAGCAGCCAGTGGTTACGCTGGTGAAGCTGTTGTTGTCCAAATAAATTTCTTGCAACGACGTCGCGTTGGCAAGGGAGGGAATGGCGCCGGCGATGTTGTTCATTTGGAAAGAAAGGGTTTTCAGCTGCGTGAGGGATGAGATTTCCGGCGAAAGAGTGCCACTGAGTCCGCTTTTTGCGAGGCTTATGCTTGTCACGCGGTTTGAGTTGTCGCAATTGATGCCGGTCCACGTGCAGTACCCGGTTGAGGATGTGCTGGACCAGTCAGAGGGTAGGTTCTGCAGAGACTGAGCTAGCTTCAGCATCACCGGCCCGTCGTCGCCCAACGACGTCGTCGTCAGCTGTAGCAAGAGAAGGACGACGGCGCAGATGGAAACCTGGGGTTTTTTGCGCATCATGCGTCTGTTTGTTTTGTTTCTTTCTTTCTTTCTTTCTTTTGGAGTTGGTTGGATTTTCTTCTTTTTGAATGAAGGGGTTGCTGTTGCTTTCTTTTAGTTCAGCAGCCAAACCAACTGTCTGCCTCCCAATGAAAGTCTCTCAAAGCATGTGCTTGGTGCTTACACTTCATTCTTTTGGTTTTGGAAAAGAACTCCTAAACCCGAAAAGGAAATTAAAGGATTTTAAATTTTAAATTTTATTTTATTTTTCTAGAAAATCAAAATAGAATAAGATTCATATTTTTTTTCCTAATATAATCGGATTTCAAACTTCGTATAAAAGATACTTCTTTTTACATTACAATCTTATATTTATAATTAGAAGCTTACCGAAAAATTTTTTGGTAGTAAACCTTCTAGATTAGGTCATGCTTGGTATTTGGTAATGGTATTGAGAAAAAAATTATAACTATAAAATAAAAATTGATAATACATAGTTAATCTAATTTTTAAAAATAATTTTAATAAAAATAGTAAAGATATTGTAGGTCTTTTATTATTAAATATAAGATTAATTCAACTTAACTTATAAATACAACAACCAATGGTTACTAAATATTTCAATACTGTCGCATAAAACTATAGTTGTTTAATTAAAATATTAAATAAGATAGTAATTTGTAATAACAAATCAAGATAATTGAAATTAAATGGAGTGGATCTACTTATACCCAAAAGAGAATCAATCTCATATTTTGTATGGAACAACGATCACTACTACTTTTGCATATAGTAAGTGATGCAATTTGAAATTTTATCTAAGAGGGACGAATTCAAAAGAGAAATTTCAATAAAAAAAATAACTAAGTTTAATGAAATAAAAGAGAATAAATTGGAAAGAAATCATGATTTAGGTATAAAAGGAAAGGAATAAAAATTAAGAAAAGCATAAGCATAAGAAATTTGGACAAAATGGATAAATAAAAATTGCAAGGGAAGTTTTGCTTTACGTAATCGAAATTTTGAAAAATTAGAAGGGACTATTAAAATAAAACAACTTCAAAATTTATCCTTTTAAAAAAGAATAAAAACTTTGGCAGAGCCCATCCTAGCCCTTAATTGGCCCTGCTCATATTCTTCTTGCATGATAAAACGCATAATTTACGATTAAATCGCTGTGGCTCTTAATTAACAATTGTAGTTTAACGATAAATTTTGGATCACAACTCTTGCGAAATAACTTTTTTTCTTTTATAAGAATAAAGTAGGGTGGGTAAGTAAATGAAACTTTTTATGCTTTATACGTATAATTGTCTTTATGGTTTCATAAAGAGGAACCCACAAATGCCAAGAATTGCTGCGTGTGGTTAATGGTGTTGATTGGGTAGAATCGGCGGTTGGGGGACGCAGTATGACAGCTGGTGCCTATCTGAAACCGCGTCCATGTGATGTGACTCAACTTCAACTCTCACTCGCCGCTTCTTTTTATTTTAATATTCTCTTCATGATATTATTCTCTTTGGAAATTTCTTTTTTCTTTTTCTATTTTGTATGTTTGTTTGGGTTGTTTCCACTTTAGTATTTTACAGGAGTTGATGAAAGCCCGACCCAATTCAAAAAATTTAGGTTCAGAAAAGATGTGGATGTAGGGTTTAATTTGATTGGATCATGATCAGATTATAAGTAAAAAAATTTTAATTGAATCAATTTGAAATTCAATTAGGTCGATGTAAATTTGATTAAAAGTCAAATTTGTCCACTCTTATTTTTTATTATCTTAATAAATTAAAGAGTTATTATTTGATAAAAAAAAATTTTATTTTATTAAAGTGAGGAATAAACCAGACGATAAAAAAATATATATTTTAATACAATATATTTTGTTTTATAACGTATTAGAGTATGTATGTTTATTATTTTTTAAGAATCTTTTAGTTTAAAAAATATGAGATCTCTCGTTAAAATATTACTATGAATTAAAAGATCACACTTAGTGTTAGTTTTTGTTTTGACTGGATATTTTTCTATTAATTCTTTCTAGGGAGAAAATTTATTGAGACAATTAGACTTATAAAGTTTTATAAATCAATTCAATATTAATTCAAGGAGGACCCAACTTATGCAACTAGTTAGTAATATATATTTATTTTATTTTTTAATATTAACAACTTTTTATTTATATTACTAGTCAGTTTGTGTTCAATCTTGTTTTCTTAAAATTATTATCACCATCTTTACGAATTTTTTTAATTTAGTTAACACTTCATTTTGAGGTTTGATTCTCTTTATAATTGTGGGAGTAATATTAAAACAAAAAACTATATTATCACTATCAAGTTTATTATCGAAACAGTTTAACCCTTACTTTTTGTCAAAAGAAAAAGGAAAAATGGTTGTCCAAAAAGGAATTGTTGTTAAAATGGTTTTCTTTATAGAAGTACAAAAGTAACCTTTATTTTTATTTTTATTGACAAAAGAAAAAGGAAGAACGGCTCCAGTGCTTCAATTGATAGCTCTCAATATAAAGTCCAGACTGAACTGTTTATGTACGTGGGCTTAAATGGGCCTATATGCAAGGCCGAAAAGCCTGACAGTCCATTAGGTCTGTCGAGTAACAGATTTCTTGATCTGTTCATACAAATCAGACCCGAACCGATGCCACACCGCTTGATTTTGTAGAGGAAATGGCTAGTGGAGCTTTACCATAAATGGGCCACCATCCATTTTAAACTATATACTTGCGCACATTTTGAAAGGAATGGAAATCTATTGCTTGTTCGTTTTCTCAAAAATATTTATATAGTAATATTTCGTTCCAATCTTCACACTCTTCTTGTACAAAATTACTCCATAAACTTAGAATACTTCCACATAGATCCACAACATAATATCAGCACGAGTTTGCTCGGGATATGAATTTTTTAAAGGGGATTGCATGATGAAGAGATATGTTTAGCTAAAAGTGCAACTACGTGCACTATTCTTTGTAATAAAAAAAATTCTTCATGAATTTAACATTAATTGAAACTAAAGTTAATGCTATTCTCAGGTCCTATAGATCTGATTGAGGGATTTGGAAGAGCCATGCTCATATTAACGAATCAAATAATACTATAAGATATACATTTAATAAAAGTTAAAATTATTATTTTTCACTAACAGTGTTGATAATACTAACAATTTAATCAAATTCTGAATCTGTAACCCATTTTATGAATTGTCTATTTTTATTTGTTGTTAAATATAATTTTTGTGTACTATAGGTAAATCCCTAAAGTCCTGATGCTTGGATCAGAGAAACAGATGTTTTAAATTCTAAAGACTCATAAGCTTTTAGAAGAATCACTAGCCCTTCAATCCAACATTAATTCTGAAAGATGAGATTGTTATTGTGTCTGAACTCGCATGCGCTTCGTTGCACTAAATTTAACACTTATCAATTTAGTAGTTCAACCAACTTGACAAAAGATGCAATGAAGGGTCTTGATTTGACTTCATTTATAGTCATTGATTATGTTAAATATAACGTTCCATAATGGTTACAATTTTAGACTCTTGGATTACATTAGTAAAACTCATCTAAAGGTTGTAGTTGCAATCTCACAAAAAATATCATGTAGATGTCCACATTTGATCAACTCAAAGTTTGCCTAGAGATCTCACAAATGAGTGGTGGATTTTAGAGGTTTGTGGAGAAAATTGGTGTAAATCTATAGTGAATTTTAGGGAAAAGTGTAATTAATAATAAGAGATTTGTTTCTTTCTTCTCTTTTCTTTTCAATTTTCTTATATTATACTTTTACAAATTCATTAAATGAAATGAGTGTTTTGCTTGCCAATACAAGTGATTGATTTTCTAAGTTAAAATGAAAGGTGAAGCTCAATAAATCAAATTATGGAATTAATTACTCTCTCAAGTGAGTTTTAAATTTACTATTTTTAATTACATGTTTATAAGTTATATTTTCTACTAGTTATTTTCATTCTATAGTTGTTTGTAAATCTAAATCTCCTTAGATCTACATAGGTGTCTAGACATAATGTCGACACACCAATACCATGTGGGAATACTCCAATATGCTTGTAGCACATTATATACTTAACCACTATATTTATTTATAAAGTGATTAATTAAAAACTAAGTCACATAATTTTCAAACAACTAAATAAGTGTGAAATATAAGTATGAGAGAGTATTATAACCATGATTTGAATACTAAGAGTGGATCATGTAACTTCAACTTTTTTTAAAAAAATTTAAACTATTCATTCTTTGCTTTTTTTTTTACAATTAATTTCATTTAATAATTAATAATCAGATTTTTAAATTCTCTGTTAATTCGGCCCCAGACCCATCAAGTTACATTATAACTGAGAACTCTTATATTTAGAGGTAATCAACCATTTTTGAGTCGTACCAAGATTTTGTTACCGTTGTCGTAAAGTTTTCCAAATTTGATGTCAATTTCATTTTATTTTTTCCTCATTTGTTTTTTTATTTTTAGTTTGCTTTGGAGTTTTCCCCTTGTCATTTCTTTGTTTAGTTGTCACAATTTTCATAAAATTTCAATTAATACCCCTCATTTTCCTAAAATTCATGTACTACTATAAAACTTGCCAAGAACTTCATTTTGACCCAAAAATCCTTGCGCAAATCAGTCGTAGATCAAAATTTCACATAAAATTGGAAACTTGAACATATGAATTGTGATTTATCCTTGAACTTCCTCGAAATTTTTGACTATGTGGGCTAAATAAACATAGATAATGACGTAGGAAGTTATTTTAGGTATTTTAAGACACTAGAATTTTATTATTGAAGACTTTTTATTTTAATTAGAGTCAATTATGGTATTTTATTATTTTAGGACTTTCTATTTTTATTAGGATCAATTAAGGTATGAGATGTAATTAAGGTAAGAAAGTATCTTTTGTTTCTATTATAATTGTGATTTAGTTTTCTCTTTTTAAGTTAACTTAGGGAAGTGTGTCTGCTCTATTATAACTAGAGAGGTCTTATTATTGTTTTGATAGCTCAGATTCAATTATTCAATAAAATTCTCCTTTTTGTAACTACCCCAGAGATTATTTATCAAAATCTCTTTTGTAGAGTCGTTTGGATTGGAGCGTCATCTAATCTCGCTTAAATGCGTTATTAAAAATCTCATTGAGTCGTTTGAGTAAAAACGAGATCTAAGCACGCTTCGATTAGAGTGTAACCTAATCACGTTAACTTGGTCCAATACTATAATGATATCTAGTGTTTCTTACCCTATCAATTCCGCTTCCCCTATGCCTCACTCCATCAAATTGTATCAAAGTGGTTCTATAATCCTGAATACCAAATCCACCACAAAAAAAAAACAAAAAAAATCAAAATTTTCCAAATTGACAAACCCTAGCCGCCACCACACTTTACCCACTGCCGCCACCATCTCCGGCCACCATAGCCGCTGTTCAACCCACCACCAGACTCACCATCATTCAGCAAC
The DNA here is from genome assembly GCA_030444775.1 of Atalantia buxifolia. Classification (NCBI taxonomy): domain Eukaryota; kingdom Viridiplantae; phylum Streptophyta; class Magnoliopsida; order Sapindales; family Rutaceae; genus Atalantia; species Atalantia buxifolia. Next base: position 15,465,013 of record CM059839.1, read on the forward strand.
CAAACCTCAGCCATTGCCACCTCAACCGCCGACTGAACCACAGTAAATCACTAACCCAAACCTGCGGCTCCACTAAGCAATCCACCATCGTTCAGCCATTTTCACCACCAACCAACATTATCATCAAATTCATCAGCCACCGCCAGCCAAATCCCAGCCAACTTTACTTTCAACCATTGCCATTCAGCCACCGTGCGAAAGCAACCAAATTCCCCAAGCCACCACCCTAAAACCCACAGCCTACAGGCTTCATCACTGTCGACCAGCACCCCTGCCACACTCCCCGCGAGCCACACATACAAAATCAATCAACAATTGCCACCAAACACAGTCAAAAACCACCACGAATCACCATAAGCCATCGTACTTTAATTTAGTTTTTCGGCCAAACCACCGCGAATCCAGCTAATCCACTACCACCAACGAGTTCCTCATCACCAAATCTACCATATTTGACCTTTATTACGCCAAATCACCAGCCACCGACCACACTAAACTTGAGAGTTGAGCATTATTTATAGTTTTGCCATTATGTGGAAACTTAAATGGTAAACCACTATCCTCTCTCACCTATTTATCATGTGCCGATATTATATGCATACACTCGTCCAAATAAATTTCTTGATTGGTTAGACAAGGTTGAGTATTGGTTTTTATTTTGTCGCACTCTTAAAGAAGAGCAAGTATCGTTTGTTGCTAATAGATTAAGCATAAGTGTTTTAGAATGGTCGGATGAGTTACAAATTTCTTGACTTGATCAAGGCAAATGCAAAGTTCCATCATGGAACCATATGAATCATATTTTGCATTCTGAGTTTATCCCTCTTTATTATTGTTTGGTAGAAAAAGGTAAGATATCTCTATTTCTGCTTATGCTTATGAGTTTGAACAACTTTATAGATGCAATTACTATTATGAGCCTGAAGAGAATATAATTATAAGATTTATGAAAGAGCTCGATTTACATGTTCAAAAAAGGATGCCTACATACATTATCGACAATTTACAGCATGCAATTAATTTAGCCAAGCACATCAAATCACAAATTAAGTCACAACAACTAAGAAACTTTGATAATGTGATTAAAAAACTTGACGAAGTTCAGCATTTAAACAAGGAATGGCGTGTCTCTAAAACAGTGCCAAGAAATATACCAATGAGTTCTCTTATCGTTGAGGAAGAAGACTCATTTGAGATACTAGAAGAAAAGATACAATTTATTATTAATTTAAAGTTTCAATTTGAGAAGTTGTCCAAGAATGGGCAAGATGTTTCATTGCAAACAAGACAAGCGTTGAAGATGATGAGGTTATTGACCTATCTGATATTTTTAAAGAAGACATACAACTTGCTCTTAATTTAAGTAGTGAGCCTAACAGTACAATCAATGTTGTGCCATAAAATCAAGTTCAAGAAGCTAAAATGATTGAAATGGTTCTACCTATTCAGATTAAAGAAAAGAAGATTGTGCTTGACGAAGATTCGATTGAAAATGTGAAATTTATTGCAGAGTGCATTGCGCGAGAATTGGGGAAGGTCAAGAGTTATTTGATCGTTGTTCATTTTTTAAAGTCTTCATCTCCTCAAAGAATGTACTTGCAAAGGAAGTTGATGAAGTATGGATTTTTCAACGATTGATGAACAGGATAATAAGTTCGAATTACAAGATAATTTGCTCCTATACTATAAGTGTCATCCTCTAGATTGTATTCAAACTCGAGAACGAGTTTCTTTTAAGAGGGAGAGAATGATGTAGGAAATTATTTTAAGTATTTTAAGACTCTAGATTTTATTATTTTAAGACTTTCTATTTTAATTAGAGTCAATTATGGTATTTTATTATTTTAGGACTTTCTATTTTTATTAAGGTCAATTAAGGTATGAGATTTAATTGACTTAGGGAAGTATCTTTTGTTTCAATTATAATTGTGATTTACTTTCCCTTTTTAAGTTAACTTAGGGAAGTGGGTTTACTCTATTATAAATAGAGAGGTCTTGTTATTGTTTTGATAGCTCAAATTCAATTATTCAATAAAATTCTCCCATTTATAATTTCCCTTAGGATTATCTATCAAAATCTCTCTTTTACAGTTGTTTGGATTAAAGCATCAACTAATCTCACTTAAATGCATTATTAAAAAAGGAAATTATGATGATGTCTTTGACTCATGTCTATTATTAGATATCTTGAGAGCTCATTACTAGTGATTTGTTTACCGTACATTTTACGGATTTTTATTTTGATGATATAAAATTTCCTCTGTTTGGAGACAAAAAGCCACCACATGATGATTGGCCTGAGCTTTCATGGTAAGTAATCAAATTGTCTTATATAGATTCTTACATCACCGAGAGTGTAAATAAAGTGCAAAGGATAATTTACTTACAGTAAATTTCAAATCCCTTGTCAGATGCCTTTACAGATGCATCTAAAGTAATCAAATCATATATATCAGCTCCAAGTATTCCTATTCTGATAGTCATGCCTATTGAACATTTTGATAAAAAGGTCGCTGATGAGTTATCTACAACACGCCTGAAGCGTGGAAGACCACAGGAATCAAAAGATAGTATTCGACATAAAAGAAAAATAACAAGTCATGATCCTATTATTGTGAATTATCAAGCTGTAAGTGAATGTACTCCTGTAGAACAAAAAGACCTTCATAAGACTTATGTCCTTATAATGACACTGCCACTTGAAGAGGTAAATACTCCAGATATGTGCCAAGCCCTTAACATGGTTTAGAATAAAGAAAAAGTATACAAGTTTTACTCATATATAGAATGTGTTAAATCATAAAGAAATGGTTATTTACTATATTTTAGCATTCACAGTGGTCATTGACTTATTAAATGATGATATCAAACCGTAATCAATTGATGAACATGGTTGCCCTAAATGGGAAAAAATAGTTCATGTGGAATTAACTTCTTTAGCCAAGCAGGATGATTATGGACCTGTACTCTAAAAACCTGCCAGTGTAAACCGTTGAACATAAATAGGTTTTTGTTTAAAAATGTAACAAAAAGAACAAGTCGATATATGTAAAGACAACTCGTTGCACAAGTTTTCTTACAAAGACTAGTATTGATTATGGGGAGACGTATTTGTTGGTATTATGTGGAATTACATTTAGATTCTTGATTAATTTTGTTGTGTCTGAGAGGCTTGATGTGCATCTTATGGATGTAGTGACAACTTATTTCTATGGATAATTGGATGTGATATATTTATGAAAATCACTTAATGATTCAAAATACATGAAGCATCTTTGTCACCATATCGTAAATTATATTTTATAAAGCTACATAAATCTTTGTATGGATTGAAACAATATGGAAACATGTGATATAATCATATTGATGATATAGATTTAATTGTAACTTTTGAAAATATCCAAAAGATTGTTGATTATTTGAAAAGGGATTTTTAAATGAAAGATTTGTGGAAAATATATACTGTCTTGGGCTGTAGATTGAGCATAAATCTAATAATATCTTATTATATCAGTCAAATTATACTATAAAGATATTGAAATGTTTCAATATGGATAAAGCTTACCTATTGAATTCCCCAATGGCAGTCTAGTCTCTTTATCCTAAAAATGATCATTTTCATGTAAAATGAATAATAAAAAGGTGCTTAGTTCTAAAGTATCATATTTGAATGTCATTGGTGTTTTAATGTACTTAGCCCAATACACTAAACTAGTCATAACTTTTTTTAGTAAACCTATTAGCAAGGTTTAAGATACCTAATCACTGCATAAAAGTAATGATTTTCTTTTTAACTGAAACTTTTCTATTTTATGTAGGCAATCACTGCTGATTAGCCAAGACGCTCAGTTATTAGGCAAAAGTCTGAGTTCCTTTTAAATAAAATAAACATTTTCCACTATCGTAGGTGTTACTTCCAACAAACTAAGATAATTAAATATTAGAGATTCATTGCCTGTGCAAAAGGGTAAAATTCTATTAAAAAAATGAAATGTGTTCAATTTCCCCAAATCAAAAGTTTGAGTAACTAAGCTTGTGGGGGGGGGGGGGGTTTCAACAATTAGTGCCCTTTGTTTATTATTTTTTTATTTATTTGAAGATATATTATTTGTTTATTTATTTGTAAACAATCCTTTGTGTAATGATAGAACCCTAAAGAACTTTTATAACAAAATATATTATGCTCTTTCGATAAACTCCATATATATTGTTTTCATTTATATTTGAGCACAAATTGATATCCACTCTATGAGTTATATCTTTTTCTTTTTTCTTTTTTCAAAAGAGAGTTCACTTGTTTAATTTGAGGAGAAGTAGAACAATTACCAACTTATACATTAATTTTACCTATTATAATTAGTGCTTTAATTACTAGGGACTAATAATAAGCTGGTTAGAGGATATGATTAACATTAGATCATTTAATAAAAGTTAAAATTAACATTTTTATGTATAGTGTTGATAACACTAGGAATTTCATTATATTTACAAATCTGTAACCCATTTTATAAATTGTCTATTTTTATTTACTTTTAAGTATGATTTTTTTTTGGTGTTTTGTAGGTAAATTCTTAGATTCATGGTGCTTGCATAAGAAAAATAAATGTAAAATTTGGATTCTAGAGACTCAGAAACCTTTGAAAAATTGCTAGCCCTTCGATCCAACGTTTAATTCTGAACGACTAATATTATGCCACGTGTTTGAGCTCGAATGCACTAGGTTACACTAGATTTAACACTCATTATTCTAGTTGTTCATTTACTTTAACAAATAAGCCAATGGAGGGTCCCATTTTGACTTTATTTATAGCCATTAAATTTGTTGAATCCAACGATAATGGTTGCAATTTTAGGCACTTGTACTGTATCACTAAAATTAATCTAAAGCTTGTAGTTGCAAGCTCACAAAAAAAAAATACTAATGTAAATACCTGCACTTGATTAACTCAGAATTTACCTATATAAAGGCAAGATCTCTCACAAATTTGGGTAAAGAAGAAAATTTGCAGAGAGAAATTAATAGAGAATTTATCGTGGATTTGCAAGGTGAGTTCTGTAGAGAAATTAGCTATAAATTTACAATGAACTCTAGAGAAAAATCTCTTCTTCTCTTCTTTGTTTTCAATTTTCTTGTATTATGTTTCATATATTTGTTAAGTAAAATGAGTATTTTACTTGTCAATATCAGAGAATAATGTTTTAAGCTAAGGTGAACGGTGAAACTCAAAGATTTAAATTGTGAAATTAATTACTCTCTCAAGTAAGTTTTAAGTTTATTGTTTTGAATTACATGTTTATTAGTTATATTTTCTAACAGTTATTTTTATTCCATTTTAATCTATAGGTCTAGATCCCATTTAGATTTATATGAGTATTTAGACATAATTCAGTACACTAATACGGTAGTGATATCACTCTAATATATCTATGACACATTAAGTATTTAATCCCCATAATTATTTGCATAGTGGTTAGTTAAGAACTAAGTCACATAATATTTAAACTAGTAAAAAGAAATAAAATATTTTTAAATTCCCTATAATTCGACCCTAGACTCACTAAGTTATATTATAACTAAACATTCTTATACTTGGGAATAGTCAATCACCTTTGAGTCATGTCAGTGATCATGGAAAAGAACTTGAAAATGCTAAGTTTGTGAATTTTGTGATAATCATGAGTAAGCCTTCACAACAACTACCACTACACTCTTACCACCATATTTATCTGATCCGACCATCACCACCCCAAAACTGGGCCACTAGCCACCGTCCACACAAAACCCAAGAGTTTACCCTTATTTACAGTTTTGCCATTGTGTGAAAATTTGACAATAAATGGCAAACTACTTGAGAAATTTCTTGATTAGTTAGACATTGTAGCCTTCATGACATGATCTCAGTCTTTCAGAATTAATGTTGGATTGAAGGGCTAGTGACTCTTCTAAAGACTTATGAGTCTCTAGAATCCAAATCTTATGTCCTTTTTCCAATTTAAGTATCAAGAATTTAGGGATTTACTAAGAAAACATAAAAACCACACTTGAAGACAAATAAAAATTGACAATTCATAAAATCGGTTAAGTATTTGTAAATATGATGAAAATTTAATGTTTTCAATACTATAAGTGAAAAATGACAAATTTAACTATGCCCACTTTCTAGCGTTAATCAGGTAATACCTGCACTAGAGAGCTAAAGATATTTATAGTTTTTTCATTGTTTGTAGATAAAATGTCAAGGGTCATCTTATCTCCTTATGTTAGAAGATATCCCTAGTTTTGATGGTAATCATAATAGTACTTTTTACTGGATTTGCGTGGTGGAAGATTTTCTTCAAACTATACCTTCAAATGTCGTTGTCTCTCATGCATCATTTAAGTTGATGGGTGATGCTTTAGATTTGTGTGAGCAACTTCAAGAATCAAAGATTCAACTAGGGCAAGATGAAATTCAAGAATGGTTTGATACGAGGTAATTGGTGAAAGATCATTTTGTTCATTGTGATGATGATGAACAATCTCTTTTTACACTAATAACAATAGAAGATGATGATCATATTGAGATTGTTGTTTTGCGTGAGTTTTTTAGAGAAGAGCTAGGTACAATCTATTCTTAATTTGCACTTTGAGCCTAACAGTATCATCAAGTTTGTGCATAAAATCAAGTTAAAGAGAGGCGAGCAATGATTGACATGATTATAACTGTCCACGTTGAAGACAACAAGGTTATTCGTAAAGAAGATTTGGCTGCAAAGATAAAGTTAATTGGTCAGAACATTGAGTGAGGTTTGACAAAAGCCTTCAGAGGTTTGGAAGTAATTCATTCGTAAAGAGTTTACCTTTTCACAAAGTGACTAGCAAGATTAAGATGAAGATGAAGCATAAAGCATTCTTGGTTTAGAGAAAGATTAATGACAAAGGCTACACATTCAAACTCCAATATGCATTATTGCTTCACTTGAAGTTTCATCCTCTAGATAAACTTGAGGATAAGTTTCTTTTAAGAGGGGAGAATGATGTAGGACATTTTAGAAAATTTCTAAACATTTATTATTTAGTTTTTTTTGTTATTTTTTATTTTGATTAGGCTCTATTTGGTATAATTTTTTAAGTAGAGTTTATTCAAGTAGAGCTTTTGTTAGTAAAGTTTTTATTAAAAAAAACTTTAGTTGTTTGGTCATCAATAAGAGTTTTTATTAAAAATTTATAAAATTAATTTAATAGACAAACTTTTTAAATTTATGTTATGAAAAAATAAGTAAAGGATCTTTTAGATATTTTAACATTAAAAAAAAAAAGCTTTTCAACCTCTATTTCTAAAAGTCCAAAATTTGAGCTTTTGCTAGTAGAGGTAAAATAACTTATTTAAATTTCAAAAGCTCTACTAGAAAAATAATCAAATAATAACAAAAATTATGATAAAAGCATATGGAATTAAATAAGTACTTATGACCATTAAATAAATCATACCAAATAGTGTCTAATTAGGTATGGGATTAAGTTTTCTATTTTTAGTTTAATTTAATTTCTCTATTTGAATTAACTTGAGGAAGTAGATTTAGCCTACAATAAATAGAGAGATCTTGTCATTGTCTTAATAGAATTAATTAATAAAAAGCCCCTTTTTATAATTTCCTTTCAGATTATTTTATCAAAATCTCTTTCGTTAAGTCGTTTGATTACAACATCATCTAATCTCGTTGTAAAGCATTATCAAAATATCATTAAGTCTTTTGAATTGAAACAAGACCTTATAATTATAATTTGATTTGAGCGTATCCTAGTGGCATTGGCTTGGGTCGTTCTTAGAATGATAAATGTATTTATCTACCCTATTAATCTACTTTCACTGCCCCGTTGTGTCATTAATTTAAGCTTTAAGGGATTAGATGATACAAGACGAAATCGGAAAGAAAAATATATAACACATGAAATCTCAAAGAGAAAAGTTTTATAATAATAATCAACTGTCTTATTACTAAAATTCTTAAAGAACCTTGAAATTCACTGTCTAGGAAAACGATACACATCCGGAAAGAAATCCTAAGAATAATGAAAAAGTCTTCAAACTGCAATTCAGGACCCTAAAACACAAAATTTCGGGTGATCTACTAGCTCTTTACAACATAGTACAGTGATCTGCATTAGTCTTTCCGTAAACTTCGAAACAATATATGTATAGGACCTAAATAGATATATGTAGCTCAAGCTATAAACCCAAAAAGGTACAAAGATCATGTCTTACATCATTAGATATCTTAGGAACTAAGTCAGTATTACTTAATTTAGGTTCAATCTTTGGGATATAGGTCAGCCAAGTTAGCCTGCATTTTCGCTTTCTTGACTATTTGTTGTTTTTCTTGGAGATTTGCATTATAAGGTTTTTTTCTTGTTGAATTTGGGAACCCGTTTACAACTCTCATAAAACCCCTCCTGAAATTTACAAATTTAACCCTAGTTAAATAAATCTAATAGAACTCATGAATTATCATCGCTGGTGACCACTGCCCAGAACTTGCAAAACTACAGAAAGATAATAGCCTAGAGCATTTCTTATCTAGTTTTAACTTGCTTTATGTCTTCTCCCTCGGAATGATAAAATAAAGTAATAATATATATTCTGTGATATAAGTTTATATGCTTAAAAGAAAGTGATAATATATATATTCTGTGGTATATGTATAGAAGAATGTAAAAGCAAGTGTTAACTTAAAAGATAAAAAGAAGTCGAAGGAATTCTGTATTGAAAATTTATTCACATAGACCAAACAAGAGCTCCAGATTAAATTGGTGATTAAAATTTTGTAATATAAGAATTTTGTTTTTATATGGTTTCTTGAGGAAAAAAATTGTATATAGGTTTATTTGTGGAATAAACATAGGTGCTGTAATGTATATATAATGGGATATTTTTAGAAGGGGGTTTTATGAGGAGTTTAAAGGGATCCTAATAATTTCACTTTTAGACATTCCCTAACTTAATTACAGTCGCCGACCGTAGCTTATAGCCCAACAAAAGTATCCAAAAATAAGTAACACAATAAATGAACCAGGCGAATCATTAGCATATTTTTGTTAAACTGTGAGCAAGTTATAGTCACTGTAGCTTAACGCGACCCTTGAATTAACTACTTTAAAAGATAAAATAAATTATCTCCATTAACTCAGGATATCTCGTTCTTGGTACTTGAACTACCAGGCGAGTGTTCGAACTCCCAGACGAGTGTTCATATTTTTTCATACACTGTTTTCAATTATATGTGTAATACTTATGTTGTAGCTTAAAAGTTAATCTTTGATTGACGAATACAACAAATTATGATCATGGAAGCATCACGACAAGTCGACAAGTCTTTTTCACGAAGTCGAAACCACACTATCAAATTAAATCCACCGTTATCATGTTCCCCTTTGGGACCGCTAAGACTTGAGACTTCTCTTAGCAATTTGGCGTAAGAGGCTAAAGGAAGAAAAGTTCAAATGCAAAAATACAGAAACAAAAATGATAAAAAACTAAACGCTGATAAAAAGCTGATAACACTCACACACACACACACAATATATATATATACACATACTCATGAACGATTGGAAATTAAATGCTTAAACTCGTTTAGGGTTTTATATTGTTTTTGTCAATATTTTATCCAATTTTTTTTATCTGAATTTCAGTACATTCATATTTGGTAGAGAGACATATTTTTGACCCTTAATTATTTTTTGCTTCTGATATGATTTTCACATTTATTTATAATGTTTATAAGCAATCTCTCACTCAATGTTAGTAATCATATTCACATTCTTTGGTTGTCTTAATATCTATATATTCGATGTGTATTTTTCAATTAATCGTGACGATGTTTATACATATACATGTAAATAGTTAACCATTATAAGACACTAGTCACATCTAAGGTTTCAATTAAACAAGTCTTAGAGAACATAATCAATATAAACATATAATAAGAACAATTAATGCATCTAGCTGCCAAATTAAGGAAAGTGTGTACGTAATTGCTATATCCCTTAGTATCTTTTTAGAACTTTCCAAAGTGTAGAGACTCGGCGTGAAAAGAGGTTTATATAAAGAGGACTATCGTTCATTTCTTTTTTAAAAAAAATTATTACAATCCAAAAATCTGTTATAGTCTGAAAGTTTTTGAACTATTTATAGATATTCTTTGTAGTATCAACCAAAAATTTGTGGAGCATTAGCTCATAATTCTATTTCTACTAATGGGGAGAAATCGACCCTTATTTAAAGAGAATAATGTCACGGGATGAGTGTTTTGCGCAACGAACCCGTGCGGCACTTAGACAACTTTTGCCGAATGTTGCTAAGTAAGCCTTTGAGCTTCTCGCCTAGCTAAGCCTTGGAGGTTTTCGAAGAGCTAAAGAGAAGAGAGCAATGGAGCCGAATAAAAGAAATTGTATTACTCGAAAGAAGAATACAAGAGAGAGTTTACAATGCTTGAGTTGCTTGCTCTAAGCTTGTTGCTCAAATGCTAAATGCCATGCCCTTTTTATAGGGGAGGCTTACAAGTTCTAGAGATTCTAGAGAATTCTATACAAGTGCTTGCCAACTATACATGTGCTGGAAAGCTATAGAGTATTCTAGATTATTTACAAGCTCACATGTGCTAGAGTCACCTAGAAGCTTCCGGAATTGGGCCAAGCTAGCACTCTTGGCCTTATCTTGGCTCTCTAGCCCGAAATGGTGGGCAATTGGGCTAGTAACTTGGGCGGTCCGCAACATCCTCCCCCACTTAAGCTCGCGGCGTCCTCGTCGCGCTTTCGTGCTTGAAATTCTGGATGTGCTCAGCGAATTGCCACAAATCGTCTTCACGTTCCCAAGTGGCTTCGCTCTCGGGGAGGTTTTTCCACTTCACCAAGTACTCGTTGTATGGTGGCACGCCTCTCCTCCGAATCACGCGATCCGCAATGATGTAGTCCACATCTTTGTCAAACGCGGTGACAACGGCGGTTGGTGCACGCCTTGATTCTCCGCGATTTGGGTCTCCCACGTCTCCGTGATAGGGCTTGAGGAGGCTCACATGGAAGACCGGATGGATCTTGAGTCTTGGTGGAAGTTGGAGGTGATACGAGACGTTGCCCACACGTCGTACAACTCGGAAGGGTCCCTCGTAGCGCCTCACTAACCCCTTATGCACTTTTCGCAAAGTCTTGAATTGTTGGGGTAAGAGCTTGATCATGACTTGATCGCCTTCCTTGTATTCAACGTGCCGTCTCCTTGTATCCGCCCACTTCTTCATCTTCCTCGCGGCTTTGTCGAGGTAGGCTCGCGTGATGTCCGCTTCTTCGTGCCATTCACGGGCGAGCTTGTGTGCCGCGGGGCTTTTCCCTCCGTAAGTTGAGGCTATGGCGTTGGGGGTCATAGGCTGAAACCCCATGATGATTTCAAATGGACTCTTGCCCGTAGCCTCACTTCGCTGCAAGTTATAAGAAAATTGGGCGATGTCGAGTAGCTTCGCCCAATCCCGCTGATGAGCGCTCACATAATGCCTCAAGTACATCTCGAGGAGGCCATTGATGCGCTCGGTCTGCCCATCCGTTTGTGGGTGGAAGCTTGTCGAGAACTTGAGATCAGTCCCCAACATCTTGAAGAGCTCCGTCCAAAAACGCCCAGTGAACCGAGGGTCTCGGTCGCTCACAATGCTCTTCGGGACTCCCCAAAGCTTCACAATGTGCTTGACGAAGAGTCGGGCTGCCTCGTCAACCTTGCAATCAGCTGGTGCGGCAATGAAGGTCGCATACTTGCTGTAACGGTCGACAATGACCATGATGCTGCCGCACCCTTCGGACTTAGGCAGAGACGTGATGAAGTCCATGGAGACACTTTCCCATGGCCTTGTTGCGAGTGGTAGCGGCTCCAATAATCCCGCTGGGAGTTGATGATCCACCTTGTCTTGTTGGCACACAAGACAAGTTCGCACATATGCCTCGATGTCGTCCCTCATGTGCGGCCAAAAATACGAGGCTTGGACTAGTGCGGTGGTGCGCTCAATTCCGGGGTGACCAGCCCACTTGGAGTCGTGGCACTCCTTGATGACTTCCTTCCGCAAATTTCCCCACCTTGGCACGAACAGCCGATCTCCCTTGGTGAGGAGGATGCCTTCTTCTTGCCAAAATCGCCTTGTCTTTCCCTCGAGCACCTTCTCCAGCAAGTCCTTTGCTAGCGGATCTTGTTGGAGGCCTTCCTTGATGCGTGAGACAAGGTCGGACTTCGGTTGGCTCATGCTAAGTGTTGCCAATTCGGCCTTGCGGCTTAGAGCATCCGCAACGACATTGGCTTTGCCCGGTTTATACTCGAGCCGATAGTCAAATTCCGCTAGGAAATCTTGCCACCTTGCTTGCTTCGGACTCAACTTCTTTTGCGTTTGAAAGTAGCTTGTCGCTACGTTGTCCGTCATGATTGTGAAGTGTGAGCCAAGCAAGTAATGTCGCCACACTCTTAAGCAATGGATGATGGCTGTCATCTCCTTTTCTTGCACCGTGTAGCGGCGTTCCGTATCGTTTAGCTTTCGGCTCTCGAACGCTATGGGGTGGCCTTCTTGCATAAGGACTCCACCAATGGCGAAGTCGGAGGCATCCGTTTGGACTTCGAAGGGCTTGTTGTGGTCCGGAAGAGCAAGGACGGGTTCCTCCGAAATTGCCTTCTTCAACTCCTCGAATGCGCGTTGGCATTCCTCGGACCAATGCCACGTTCTGTTTTTCTTGAGCAAATCGGTCAAGGGTGCCGCCTTGGCTGAGTAGCCCTTGATGAAGCGGCGGTAGTAGTTCACCAACCCAAGGAATGAGCGAAGCTCGGGCACTTTTGTGGGAGGTTTCCACTCGAGGATGGCCTTCACCTTGGCATTCTCCATCATTAGCTTCCCGCTCGCAATCTTGTGGCCAAGGAACTCCACCTCTTGTTGGGCAAATGAGCACTTCTCCATTTTGAGGAAGAGCTCGTTGTCTCGGAGTACTTGGAGGACTTGTTGCAAATGTTGGGCATGTTCCTCGAGCGTGGTGCTATACACCACGATGTCGTCCAAGTACACGACCACAAAGCGGTCGAGGAATGGTTGGAGCACCTTGTTCATGAGCGTGCAAAATGTGGCGGGTGCATTGGTGAGACCAAAAGGCATAACAAGGAATTCGAAAGACCCGTACCTTGTTGTGCACGCTGTCTTTGGTTCATCTCCTTTGGCTATGCGCACTTGGTAGTACCCGGAGCGCAAGTCGAGTTTGGTGAAGTACCGCGCTTTGCCAAGCTGGTCGAACAAGTCCGCAATCAATGGAATCGGATACTTGTTCTTAATGGTGATCTTGTTCAGCGCTCTATAGTCGATGCACATCCGCAGCGATCCATCCTTTTTCTTTTGGAAGAGGACCGGTGCACCGAATGGGGCCTTAGAGGGGCGAACATATCCTGCGTCCAGCAAGTCTTTGAGTTGTCTCCGCAACTCCTCAAGTTCGGGCGGCGCCATGCGGTAGGGTGCCAAGGCTGGTGGCTTCGCGCCTTGTTCCAGCTCGATTGCATGATCTATCTCTCGTCGCGGTGGGAGCTTCTTCGGAAGTTCCGAAGGCATCGCGTCCTTGAACTCATTGAGGACGGCTTGTATGCGTGGAGGGACTTGGCTTGGCTTGTTTCCGCAATCTCCTTGCTCATTTAGTTCCCGGATGGAGACCAAGAAGCTTGGGTCCTTCTTGAAAGCCCGTTTGAATTGCATGGCCGAGAGTGTCTTTTCTTCGGACTTGCCTCTCTCCGTGGGCACCATGCATGCCTTGCTTCCGCCGAGGATGCTTAGGGAGTTCGTAGCGGGCAGCGGGAAGGCATGGACTTGGTCGAAGAATTCCATGCCGAGGACCATCTTGAAGTCGTCCATAGGCACGATGGAGAAATCAAGCTTTCCGCTCCATGTTCCGAGGGTCATGTGCACACCTTGTGCAATTCCCGCAATTGGCTTGGCGGGTGAGTTCACTGCCTTCATTGCGCCTCCTTCCTTGGTGGCCTTGAGGCCTAGGCGATTGGCCTCATCTACGGACACGAAGTTGTGTGTTGCTCCCGTGTCCAGCAGCGCGCGCACGGACTGGCCGTTGATGGTCGCGCTCACATACATAAGCCCTTTCTTCATGAGTGCGGGCTGTTGGCGGTTGAGTGCGCCAAGACGTTGGAGGGAACCCATGCTGAGTTGGGGTTCTTCCGTGGACATAGTGGGGTTGCTCTTGAGTTGGGCTGCAAGAGCATTGAGCGACTTCTTCTCCGGACAGTCGCGTACCCAATGGGGACCGTTGCATATGAAGCATGGGCTTCGCGGCTTCGGTGCCTCCTTCTTACCCTTCAATTTACCTTGCCCGCCTTTGTTGCTAGGAGGCTTTTTCTGCCCCTCAATCCTTGCGGTTGTTGCCCTTGTCCTTGCGACTCTCTCCCCCACATTTGCCTTAGCTAGACTTCTTGTCTTTGGATTGGGTGGAGTATTCCGTGAGCGACTCCGCAACAGGGATGGCATCGTCAAGTGTTTGAACGCCATGCCTATCAAGCTCGGTCTTGGCCCAATCCTTGAGACCATCTTGGAAGTAGAAGAGGGAATCCTTGTCGCTTATCTCGAGCATGAGGATAGTGAACTCGTTGATGTAGTCACGAATGCTACCCGATTGCTTGAGGCGACGTAGGCGCGCTCACGCTTCCTTTTCCGCATTGCTTGGGGCAAATTGCTTTCGGAGTTCTTACTTGAAGTCGGCCCAAATGTTAATGGTGCAAATGCCCTTGCCCATCTCGCCATGCTTCCGACGCCACCATAGTTGTACAGCGCCTCTAAGATAGGTGGGTGCGGTGCCCACCTTCGAAACCTCATCTTGCACATCCATGACATCGAAGTATTGGTCTAGCCCGAAGAGGAAGTTGTCCACGACAGTGGCATTGCGTGTGCCATCATAAGTGTCGGGCTTTGGCACATCAATGCGTCGCGCATCACTCGTACATGCGGAAGCTGGACTAGCGGTGAGTGTGCGCTTGTGCCATGCCCAGTCCGAGCGGACTTCCTCCACTTCCGAGCGGACAGCGCGTAGCTCATCTTGAACAAAGCTACGAAGTTTAAGCAACTCATCATGAAAAGATCGAAACTCACCTCGAAGAGTGTTCGCTTGATCTTGGATGAGGGCCTTTGTTGCCACCGTGAACTCGGCGTACTCTCCCTCGAGACCGTCCACTCTTTCCTCTAATCCCTCGAGGCTGTCTTGAGCGGCGGACAATGCAATTTCGAGAGTGGCTACACGAGGCTCCAACGCATCAACGGATGGGGCCTTGGACTTGCCACAAGTTTTGCCTTGGGCGCGATCTCCCTCACGACCGCGGCTTGGTTCCGGTGGAACATCTACACCAACAACACCCTCTTGAGCTGAAGGATTGGCCATTGCTCGTGAGCTAAGTTGCGTGGTTGCAAACCTTTGCTCTGATACCACTTGTCACGGGATGAGTGTTTTGCGCAACGAACCCGTGCGGCACTTAGACAACTTTTGCCGAATGTTGCTAAGTAAGCCTTTGAGCTTCTCGCCTAGCTAAGCCTTGGAGGTTTTCGAAGAGCTAGAGAGAAGAGAGCAATGGAGCCGAATAAGAGAAATTGTATTGCTTGCAAGAAAGATTACAAGAGAGAGTTTACAATGCTTGAGTTGCTTGCTCTAAGCTTGTTGTTCAAATGCTAAGTGCCATGCCCTTTTTATAGGGGAGGCTTACAAGTTCTAGAGATTCTAGAGAATTCTATACAAGTGCTTGCCAACTATACATGTGCTGGAAAGCTATAGAGTATTCTAGATTATTTACAAGCTCACATGTGCTAGAGTCACCTAGAAGCTTCCGGAATTGGGCCAAGCTAGCACTCTTGGCCTTATCTTGGCTCTCTAGCCCGAAATGGTGGGCAATTGGGCTAGTAACTTGGGCGGTCCGCAACAATAAGCCCGCATAACGTTCGAACTGTCATCACTGGGTTTTGCAGCTAAGTCCAATCAAAATCAAAGGAAAAAAATATATATATCTATGTGTGCGTGTGTGTTGGCATGCCTTTAGATTTATGCGCGTCTAGCTGCAAAAATATCACCCAAAAACATTGCTTAAACTTGTTCGTGGTTGTCATTGTTGAGAGAAACGTATATCATTGACACATTTATGTATTTTGATACCACAATTACCACTAGAGATCAATTCAGCAGACTGAGCTTCCTCTCGAAAATCAAACAAAAATACTAATATTGAGTAAATAGGGAATAAATAATATCTTTTTTTTCAAAATAATATTGGTGGGCGGAAGAGAAGACAACTTTTGATAAATGATTGAATATGGGTTTACTGATGGGAGTTGTCAGTTGAAACCAAATACATTATTTTTTGAAAATAATGTGTGATTGATTTTTTTTTTCAGGCGAAGAGGTAAAAAGCAAAATTTGGCCGAAAATAGAAAACTAATTTAGATAAACGAATGTCAATTAAATTAGATTTTGTTTGTGTTTAAAATTATTTATTTTATTTTTCATTTTTGAAGAATCATTGACAAACAAAAGAAAAAAAATTAGGTACGAGTATTAGAATTTGTTGTACAAAGAAATGGGAAAAGTCAAATAATAAGAGTATGAGAGCATGAGAGCTCAGTAGGAAGCTTAATAAAACAATCAAGCATCGCTATATGAGAGTATGAAAACATGAGAGTATGATAGTATGGGAGCATGATAGAAAGTTTAGTAAGTTAAATAACCATAGCTACATGAGAGTATGAAAACATGAGAGCATGATAACATGAGAGCTCAATAGGAAGCCTAATAAATTAAATAACTATAACTACATGAGAGCATAAGAGGTCAAAGCTCAATGAGCCAATTAAACACATCTTCATAAGAGCATGAGAGCTCAGTAGGAAGTTTAATAGCTCAAGTAAATATAGCTACGTCAAAACATGATAGCATGATAGCATGATGTCAAATAAGCATGACTTTTGGAGAGCATGATTGCAAGAAAGTATAGCTAAAACATGCTAGCATGAGATTGAGAGCTTTGAAGCTTAATAAGTCAAATGAGCATGACTGTAAGAGAGTGCAGGTGCAGTAGATCATGATAACACAAGAGCATAACCATGGAAAGTAAGTTTAAACAAATAAGCCGAGCTGCTGAGTCCAACAGCTAGTGCTTGAAAGTTGGAGGCGTAATCTAAGCCTAGTAGAAGAATCTATAAGCTCCCAAAGTGAATTTTGAGAAAGAGATAAATGCTAGAGTTAAAGATTAACATCAGATAAAGCTCTATTTAAGGGAGAGATAAATATTGGTATGATATAAAAAAAACTCCAAATAAAGTGATAAAGTGATTAGAATAAGGATTTATCGAGAACTCAAGGTACCAAAACTGTATTATAAATACAGAACTCTTGATGTACAGAGGACACGAGCAAATAGTTAGACAAAAAAAAATTCTTAATTCTTATTCGATAGTGAAAATTACTCTTTCTATATTCGTGGAGGCAAGCTAAGCATTGAATTACGTAAATTTCTTATATCTCATTTATTATATCTTTCTTATTTATTTCTTTAGTTGTCTAGAAATTAGCATCAATAAATTGGCACTGTTTGTAGGGACGATATAATTGGCCACTATTAAAATCAAGTACTACCAAATCATGAGTCAACACAGCCAACATAGTCATCACAGCCATGGGTTACCATGAGTATCAAGCCCTCAAGGAGGCAGCGTAGCGAGATTGGCCCACAGCTGCCGCTTGCTCAACAACTTGCTAACTTAGTGTAAGACATGAATTTGGTACTCCAATACATAAAGAACCAAAGAAATCATGGGCTGCCCAACTTGTTGAAGAGCAACAAAAATAGCATCATGATCAATCGCATGACCATAAAGGAGAAAGATCTTAAGCTAGCTCGAAAGTTAGAAGCCATACCAGTCATGGAGTGGCAATCTTTGACAAGTAATGAACTCCAAAGGCCTATAGGAAAGGTTAAAAAAAAGAAAAAAGCCAATCTGCAAGACTAGTCTAATTTTGACTCAATAGGCCTTGAAGCAAAGTTGAAGAAACTCAAGAAGAGGATAAATCGCATAGAAAAAGAATCCAGTTGGACCATTTTTGAAGTATTGAAACCTCTCTTCACTAGGAACATGTTGGATGCACCATTTCGTCCAAAGTTCAAAACAACCTAAATACATTTATATGGAAAGGAATGGGATTCGACTAAATACCTATAGACTTAAACTCTTGGATAAAGTTGTAAGGAGAAATAGGGGAAGCCATGTGTAGGGCTTTCTTTTTGACACTTATAAAAGCAACATGTAAATGATACAAAATTTGAAGTGATGTTGATATCTTCATTTGCTCAGTTAAGTCAAACATTTATCAACTACTTTATTGGGTCCAAAGACCATCAACTTCCCTCGACTCATCTTTTGTAGATCAAAGGATGGAAGAATGAATCATTAAATGATTATATTATTCTCTTAAACAAAGAAGTGGCAAGGGTGGAAAACTACAGTAATATAGTGGCTTTAACTGCCATTATGGTCGGCTTATAATAAAGGATGTTCCATTCAGGGGCGGAGCTACTATAGGGCGAAAGGAAGCCATAGCCCCTGTAAGATTTTGAAAAATTTTAGGGTTTTTATAGAAAATGTGAAAAATTAGTGTAAAATATCTATAATGGCCCCTATAGAATTAGAATTTTATATATATGATATCATAAAAATTAAAATTTTAAATTTTGGCCCCTGTAGAATTTTTTCCCTAGCTCCGCCCCTGGTTCCATTGCTTGCTCACAAAAAGTATGCCAAGAACCTTCATAGAGTTATTATTAAGGGCATAAAAGTACTCTAATATAGATTAGCTAACTAATGCAAAATAAACATTGACTTAAAACCCAAAAAGGTCAGGAGAAAAAAAAAGAGGAACCTGTTGAAAACAGAGAGAAAATAGTAGAATAGAAGATAATAAGGCACTAGAGATTCTACAAACCGGCACCCTAGATGCACACCACTTAATATGCTAAGAGAGTAGCTGTTGATGCGAGTAAGAAATCTTAGTTTACTGTAAAAACCCAAAGAGATCAGGACAACACCAAATCGAAAAGAAAGAAGCAAATATTATAGATACTATAGAGATCACAGTCATAACACTAAAGACTGCTTTGATCTTAAGGAATGTATAGAATCTTTAATCTAAAGAGGATATCTTAAAAAATTTGTAAAAGGAAAAGAATATAGAGGAATGTGATAAAGTCTCACCTAACGCTATAAAAAAAATAACTGCATCTATAGCCATGTAAATTGAAGACCAAGAGATGGCAGGAGGAACACCTATAATAAAAAACTATATTTAGTGGGCCCATAAGTGGAGAAGATTCTAATAGAGCTTGAAAAATTCATGCCAGGGATGCTAGAAGCACACATGGGACTTTTCTTGTGGGTTTGGTAAGTAGGCCTAAAAACAAAGTTAAGATAAAGTACAATACCATCATATCTACAAACGAAGAAGTGAGAGAAATACATTAGCCACAAGATGATGCTCTAGTCATTTGAACGATCTTAGCAAACACAAAGATCTATAGAGTCTTAGTAGACAATAGAAGTTCAGCAGACATTCTGAATGCAGCAATATTTAATAAAATAGAGATCGAAAGGAAGAAATTAAAGCTAGTGCACATGCCCTTAATCAATTTTAGGGGAGAATGTCTAGTTACTTTAGGCAATATAGATTTATCACTAATAAATAAGGAATCTCCTTATCAGGTCACTAAGATGGTGAGTTTTTTAATGGTGGAAACCGTTAGTATATGATGTCATTTTTGGCAGAGCAACTTAAACATATTTTAAGTAGCAACCTCAACTTACCATCTAATAATAAGGTTTCTTACTAAAGCAGAAGTTGGAATCTTAACAGCAAATCAAAAAGTGTCTAGAAAGTGTTATGCCATAGCCTTGAAAGATAGGATGGACAAGTATGAAAGCTCATTGACTATGCTCCACCCAAGAGAGAATGTTGGGGTGTTGGGCCCAAATTAGGCAAGATTTTACAAAATAGTATATGTTATCCGCCTTAGAACTTATTCTGTCAAAGACATGAATGGAGTCATACTTCTGCACCCCTGGAATATAGAGCATTTAAAGAAGTAAGCAAGCTGTCATTTCTTTTCAACAAATTGAAAATTAGACATATGATAAGGCTTTGTTTAAGCCAATTGAGATTTTATTATTAATAAAGAATTGTTACTAGTTAAATTTTGTAACAATATATTGATTAATAAAATTATATTCTCAAGTTGTTTCGACATACTGTTTTTTAGCAGGAAAAATTAAAGGTAAAATCTTATTCTCATAAAAACAAGAGCAAGAAAGAAAAATTGAAGATAAATTCCCGATCTCATAAAAAGAAAGGCATGGAAAGTCAAATCAAAATTCTAGAGAGTAGGAAAAGTTGAAATTAAATTCCTGGTCTCATTTATAGTAGAGTAGGAAAAGTTAAAGATAAGTTCTTAAGAGTAAGAAACGTTTAAGATAAATTCCTAGTCTCATTAAAAGAAGAGCAAAAAAGTTAAAGATGCTAATCCATTAGTCCATTATTCTTTCTTTCTTTAAATCACATAAAGTAATTTTTACAAAAAAATCTCTCCTCTAAAACTGGCATTAACTTCTAGCCCTCATTTTCTTCAACCTCTTTCTTCTCTAGCCTTTATCTGCTTCAACCTCTATCTTCTCCATGTCCATACCATGTTACCACTCTAAGCTTTAAAATCTAAATGAAGCTTGCTGATTTTACAAATGTACTGCTTTGAACCAGTAGCCTCACTACTATTACCACTACTAGCCTCATCACCGCATGTAAGACTCATCGTTAACACCACCACTCTCACTAAACCCAATGTCTATAGATCTGGTCATCTGATTGACTTTTTTCGATCCCCATTGTTACAATACAATTTCAAGTCTTCTTTGGTAGGGATCAGTAGACACTACCCTCAAGCAACCGTCCCAAAAGTCAAACAAAAATTTTTTGATTGGGGAGGGAGCTTTCCTTTCCGGCCAGTGTTTTTTGTTCTCTATCTTTTTCATTTTGTTTCTATTTTATGTAATTTTCTTGATTTTTTTCTCTTTAGTCATTTTTATTTCATTTTTTATTTGTTTGTATTTTTTGTGGTTGGATGTTGTATGTCTGCCGATCTTAAGGTTCTTTTAGTGCCAAAGATAGTGTGGTTTCATTGGGATGATATGCTTGTATTGCAGTCGTTAAAGGGCTCTAGTAATTGGTGCATTGAGATTTTAATAGCCTAGGATAAGAGTTCATTAAGAGGCCTTGAGGATTACTCTAAGGGAAGACGTTTTATAGGTTGTTTGTGTTTTGTTTTAATATTATGTTATATTATTTTATTTTATCATGTTGAAAGAGCTTTCACCTACATTAGCTGAGGTAGGCTAGGTCAGTCTTGAAAAATTCCTACAGTACTTAAGTAGTTCTAATAAGTGAAACTTTTTTCTCTTTTCAATCTTTTGTGATGGTTGATATAGGCCGCACTTATTTTAAGCTTAAGTCTTAGGTTTTATCCTATATATTGTACTTAAGTTGGAAGCGGTTGTGTATTTACGCATTTATGGCATTGTATCATTGACCATTATTGGTCTTTGAATGACATTAATTCCTTTTGAAAAAAGAAAAGAAAAGAAAAGAAAAAGTTAATGATATTAAACAATGTTAGCTCTTTCAAACTTTTGAAAATCAGCATTAATGAGTTGGGGTAGCTGTTGTAAAGAAAAAGGTGAAAAGTCAAATAATGAATGTATGAGAGAATGAAAACATGAGAGTATGAGAGCTCATACAAAGTTTAATAAGTCAATTGAGCATAGTTACCTCAGAGTATGAGAGCATGCAAGCATGAGAGTATGAGATCTTGATAGCACGAGAGCTGAGTAGGAAGCTTAATAAGCCAAATAAGTATAGTTACATGAGAGCATGAGAGTTGAAAGCTTAGCAAGTTAATTAAGTGATAGGAATTTAGATATATTGTAAATAGATGTAGGCAATTAAAAACCTAAAATTAACAACTTAATTAATTTTCAAAAATATTGTTCACCGTTATTGTTCATAGTTATTGTTCACGATTACTGTTCGTCCGCATAAAAAATATTAATTTTCCAAAAACATAATATATTATAGAAAATAAATCACACGAAGATTTTTACGTGGTTTGGATTAATCAATCCTACATCTACGAGGTCAAGCCCAGATGAAAAACAATTCACTAAGTTGAAATGTTATAACCTATGGATTTACCAAACTTAAGATTCTTACTTACAGTTTATCACCATACAGTTTACTCAACCTTAGACTGAATCTGCTTCTCTTGAATAATTGCTACCCCTCTTGATCCACGATCATCAAGGCACTTCGCAAAGTGAACAATAACAATTCTTTAATTCTTCAATGTCTAGTGATCCAAGATCCACATAAACTCTCCACAAAGATGAAAAGAAGATGAGAAAATAAATCAACACAACATCGCGTGTCAAATCCGGATTCTCTGTGTTGTGCATCTTCAATTATGAAATACCTCTCTTTATATATAGGCATTAAGGTTTCATAAAAATAGCAAGTCTTAAAAGACTTGGATTCTTTCTAAATGAGAATTTCTTTCCTCTTATAATTCCTATGAATTTGAATATGAATAAATCTGATCTTCTTGTTTTCCTTGTCTCCCAAGAAATATCTAGAGCATTTAATGAACTTTCTGTTTGAACCAACTTCTTGTTTTAAATAGATCTTATGCATCAATTATAGAACTCTATCATTAATTGACTTGTTAAATTAGACATCTAATTAAATTAGGGAACAAATATTCCTAATAAATTGGAATCTCACTAAATTAGGAAATTAATAAATTAATCTTTGTTACAAGATATGCAATAAATAAAATTCTAATTTAACTAGACTTGCCATAAGATGCCAACTCTGTAAATAATAGACTTAACAATAAGCATAGATACATGAGAGCATGGGAGCACGAGAGCTCAATAGGAAGCTTATTAAGTCAAATAAGCACAATGACATAAGAACATGAGAGCATAACAGTATAAATTTAGATAAGCATTACTACTAGAGAGCATAATTGCATCAGAGTATAGCTACAGCATGATGGCATGAGAGCACAATAGGGAGTTTAGTAAGTCAAATAAGAATAGTTACAATAGCACATAAGAGAATGAGAGCATGAATTCAAATGAACATAACTGCTGGAGAGCATGATTTAGGAGAGTGTAGCTGTAGCATGATAGCGTGAGAGTTTAGAAGCTTAATAAATTAAATAAGCATGACTGTGTGAACGAAAGAATGATAGCACAAGAGTAGTTTTTAGGAGATAAGTTTAATTAAATAAGTTGAGCTACTAAATCCAATAGCTAGCGCCTGATAGTTGGAAGCATAATCTAAGCCTAGTAGAAGAATCCAGCAGCTTCCAAAGCCCAAAGCGAATTTAAGACGGAGATAAATGCTGGAGAAAAATATTGATATCAGATAAAGCTCAATTTAACAAGGAGATTAATATTGAAATTAGATAAAAGTCTAAATTAAGTGATAAAAATGATCAGAATATGGAGTTATTAAGGACTCAGAATACCTAAACTATATTATAAATAGAGAATTCTTGATGCACAGAAAATATAAGCAAATAGTCTAACAAAAAAATCATTGTAATTCTTATTTAATAATGAAAATTGCTCTTTCTATACCTATGAACGTAGACCAAGAGTTGAATTATGTAAATTCCCTATATCTCATTTATTATACCGTCCTATTATTTATTTTTCTAGTTGATTAGAAACTACCATAAACAAGAGTTATTTGAAGAAAATAAATATTTTAAATTATATTTCAGAATTTTATTTTAAATTATATGATTTTTATTTTAAAAAATTATGCAGTATTTAGTGATGTATCACTCATTGAGAGAATGATAAATTTTAAAAATTTCAAGTGATTTTATTACATTATTCTAGTACAATATTCACTCAAAAAATAAATAAATGACATAACGACACACTAAATTTTAGAACATAATTTATAATGTTTAACATTACTTGTCTATTTACTTGTTTAATTGGGTTTGGCCTACAAATTTTCAGTAACCTAAAACCAAATAGATTGATAACGAAACATATACAGCAGATGATTATCAGTAAGATTGCTCCATACAAAGGCCTTGCTTCTAATTTATTAAAGATAATGTATATAATAAGGTTTAGGATGGAAAAAATTATTAAACCATAGTATACTAATATTTGCTGTTAAATCATATTATTATACTATTAAATTATGTGATTTAATAATAAATTTAGGATCCTGGATACATACATACATGTGTGCATATTTGTATAGCTTGTACAGATTACTCAAAGAAATGGTGGGTGCCACCTAATTCAGTTGAGGTGATAAACTTTGTGTTGAAATCAAAAGGTTTAAAGTTTGAATTTCATTTATATAAGTGAGAAATGAACTGGATTATCTTTAAATTTTTCAAACTAAATAATATTTAAAAAAAAAGATAGCTAAATGGGGTAGGTAGGGACGCAATATTTTTTGTCTTGTTTGATGGTAAGATGTTGCAATTAATTTTTGTCATTATATATCTCGTTGTCCTTTTTTTTTTTACCTTTTCATTTAAGTATATTTGAGGGGAAGGCCTAAGTTATGTTTATTTAAAGTAATTTATGCCTACATACAGCAACATACTAAGTCCTATCAACGGTATTGTTACTGTATGTGAGTACAAGTTATGTTAAACGTAATTTAGTACCTGTCATATTTGAAGGATGGCATAGCATTTGCTTTTTTTTTTAGAGAAGAAAGTGAAACTTTAATTTTTTTTCTCTTTCTCTTTTTATTTTTATTTATTTATTATTTTTTAAGATGAAGTTACTTCATAAAAAAAAATTCACACTGGCTAGTCAAATAACATTGGACAAAAAATACAACTAAAAAGCTCCAAATCGCCTGTCTTTTCTTTTATTTAATTCTTTCGTAAATCATAATCAATTTAATTGATCTTAATCAAATTCGGCTTAATTGATATAAGGGATCTTACATAAATGAAAAGGCCTTTCCACACTAATCATGAGTACTTAAAGGCAGCTTTGTATTATAACTTTAGTTTTTTTTTTTTTTTTTGGTGTATTGAACCATTTGGTATGCGAATACCACATTTGGTCCTGATTAATCGAAATTTGAGCCGAGTAGGACCATTAAAGCAGCAAAGCTCTCCCAACAAGTATTTAACGCAGCTACATTCCCAAGTCTCGAACCGAGAACCTTGATTAAATTAGAATAGCTCCATGCCAGCTGATCTACGCGCTTGTTGGTAACTTTAGTTTTGTTACCGTGAAAGATGTGATCCAATGCTAGATGATTTTCATACTAGCCACTTCCATAATACATTTGAATTCATATTTTTATTCAACTAATACGGTATTTGCAACTATTTAGATTAAAAGGTTGAAAATTACATTTTCAATAAAAAAAATTATTTTTATTATTTTTGATGACTTGATTGTAATGGCTGGAAAAATCACTTTTCCCCAATCGTATTTGATTCTTATAAGAAAAATATAAAAAAATTGACTACATTTCTTGTAGTTTGTACACGACTATACATACAAGAGTGTGTGCTTATATATATATATATATATATATATATATATATATATATATATATATATATATATATATATATATATATATATATATATATATATATATAGCATCACTTTCTATTTCAATTTATTATTCAGGCTAGGATTTAGGGCATTTGAAAATCTAAAAAAAGATTGCAAATGTTCTAAAAATTAAGTTTTTAAAAATATATGATAAGTCAGTTTAAAGAATCACATATATCTAACATGTCAGTCATATATATATAAAAAAATCATTTAATAAATAATATATACATAATATGCTGGTTATAAGTATATGACATAATATTTGTGATAGAATTTTCAACGTATAATAAAAAACCCTTGTCATCGAGGATAATTCAAGATTTAATTAGGATTCGAGATCCCAATTGGGATGGAATCGAATATAATTTTGTCCAAATTTACTGTTTAGGACAGGATCAAGATCCACAAAGGCCGGCCGCACAGTCCCGTTACCAACCTAGACTAGAGTACTGATCTCCCCGATTTCATGTACTTGCCGACTGAAATTGTAGAGCTATCTCACTTTCATTTTTCCATATGTATAATGGTCTGTCCATAACGAAAATGATAACAACAATAATAAAAAGGTCGGTACATGTTTGAAGTAATCATGTCATAGTCCTAGTCTCCTAGACAACCGAAAGAAACAAAAAATAAAAATTAAAGAAGATGATAAATCTACTTGCTGGTGCTAAAGTCATCAACAAAAGCCTTGAGATTCTTATGTGAAGACCCACCTTGTTTGGCAGCTTCTCTGGCCAGATCCTTCCATTTCAAAGAATTTCCTCTAAATTCATCTCCTTCTCCCATCACCAACTCCAAACACCTCTTAATCTCATCACTTTCTACAATCCCTTCTTCATTAGCCTTCACTCTCACTCCAGTTTTGCAGAAGTCCACAATAATTTTAGCGTTTGTCCCTTGGTCTGTCCATTGAGGAAATGCCACCACAGGCACGCCACATACCAGGCTTTCTAAGCTCGAATTCCACCCACAGTGCGTTACAAAACACCCCACCGCTTCATGTGACAGAACCTCCACTTGTGAACACCACGGCACTATCATTCCCTTCTCATTCAGCTCTTCTTTGTACTTCATCATCACCTCATCTTCACCTTTATCTTTATCTTTATCTTTATTTTCGTGTTCTCTAATGACCCACAAGAATGGATGACCACTATCTAACAACCCGCGTGCAATTTCCTCCACTTGACGGTTCTCCAGAACGCATATGGTTCCGAACGCCACGTAGATAACAGATGATCTGTGCTTCGAGCTTAGCCATTCCATATAATACTCTTTCGAACTATTCTTGCAAAGATCGCCTCCGTACAGCTCTTTTCCGTCCAACAACGCTGATGCAACTAACGGTCCGATTGCGATCATATTGAATTTATCGATGGCTCTTAATATCTCAGCCTCTAATGCATCGAACGTGTTGACAAGAATTCTTGGATCGGTTTCTTCGACAATTGCCTCCATTTGTTCTTTAAAAAAAGGTAATATGAAAGAGTAAGCATCATTTGACTTTCTGGGATCCATGAAAGAAGGAAGATCACAGCCGGTGAGTGGCGGCAGTCCCGGTAACTCTATCAAATCATTAACCTTCCCTTCAATTAGATCGCCATATCCATAGAAATAATAGTAATAAACGTCGAAAACGAGGGCTGGCTGAACCCAAAGGAGCGCCGAAGGGAGATGATATGCACGCGCCACCTCAGCAGTCCATGGGAGGAGTAGACTGTAAACCAAGCAAGTAAACGGTTGAGCACCCTGGTTTTGACTGCCCGTGATGAGCTCAGTTAGGGCTTGGGAGCTACGACGCTTGAACTCCGAGACGTAGCGCCTCGGATCATTTTGTTTGGAATTGAAACCGTCGTCGTATCCATCGGAGAAGCTGGCAAACGACAAGCCGTCTTCGGGTGTGGGACTATTGGCCATGCGGCGGTGGGCGGAGATGGTGGTGGCGAAGGTGACACGTGTGCCAATGCGTACAAGACGCCTGGCGAATTGGAGGGCTGGGTTTATGTGGCCTTGTGCTGGAAATATTGCTAGTAAAAAGTGGGGTTGGTGTTGCTGTTGCTGCTCCTGCTCCTGCTCCATATCCCTGTTTTTTTTTTTTTTCAGATGTACACTTAGGAGTACACAAGGAGCCGAAGGTTTAAATAGGGATTTCACCTCGATAAAATGACGTTTGAGATGACGATTAGACAATGATACTTACAGTGAATTTCTCTTAGCCACATACAGTTTTGAGTGGACCAAACAACCTTTTTGTGGTATAATTACAAATTTTGTCGGACTATAAACTGATGACGCAATACGTGGAAGGCAGCTGGTCTGGACTGTATGATTATGGGGCTGCAGTTTACTGGCTTTTTGTGGCCGAATTTGTCTAGTTAACGTCCGGTATTTTCTGAAAACCGATTCGCAATCGTCTGGATGCCGATATTCATTCATCGATGCTTGTGTGGGGCTCGATTTTTCAAATGTCACCGAAGAGAATAATCAACATAAGCTGGCCTAGAATTTACAGTGTTATTAAGATAAATTAGCTTAACAAGTCTGACCTAGAAGTCTATTAATCCGACCAAAACGAGGTATACCAAAACAATCTGATTGCATGAGAATTTAGGTCAACCAACAGAAATTATTGAGGTTAAAAAGGACGTGTCCTATCTTTAATAGATCCATTCAACAATCCGTAATTGCGGAAACCCCTATTACTAAAGGATGGTGTGGCCTAAAATCAAGGAAACAATTGCTCTCTAAAAATTGGAGAAATTGGCACATATGGAGATTTTGGTTCTGGTTAAATATTGCCAATACTCCTCTATAGACTATAGGGTAGCCGCATACGTATAATTATTGAAAGAAAAAAAGTATTTGCTTATGAAATTTTTAAAGATGAAACTACATATAGTGAATTAACATTCTAATAAAAAAAAAAATTATCCACCGTCCACCTATTTTTTCACCGTTTTTCAAAAATACACAATTTTTTTCTAAAATCCATCTGAAATTACATTTTTTTTCACTTTTCTACTTCTATTTGGAGACTGTTATAACTTTGCTGACATCATAAGGGTAAATTTACTATTTTACAATGACACATGGGTGGATAGGTGCAAAACAATATAACTTCAAGTGGAGTTCAGGAAAAAAAATTAAGAATTGTGTATTTCTGAAAAAATATGAAAAAACAGGTGGTTGGTGGATAATTTATCTTTTACACTTGAGGGTAAAAAAATCATTTAATCAATATTCCGTTATTTTTCTTAACGGTCCCCAAACAGAAGTGGAAAAGTGAAAAGAAACGTAACTTCAGGTGGATTCTAGCAAAAACAAAAAAAAAGAATTGTGTATTTTTGATAAAGTTGGAAAAAACGACAAAACGGTGGATAATTTCCCAAAAAAAATGTAAATTTCTAATATAAGAAAATCAATAACAATTAAATAACAATAATAAAATTTAAAGAGAAAAAGGAAGAGAATTGAGCACGAGATCTTTACGTAGCTTGGCAAAACCCGACTATATCCACACCTCCAACCTCACTGAGCTTGAGGATTCTACTATCCAAGCCTTACAACCCCAAGGCTTCAATAAGAATACAATTAATTTCTAAAGTGTCAATAAACTTTACAATTTAACATGATTCCACACATCTTTTCCCAAGTGATTCCCACATTCTCAATCACTCCATTTTGATGTAAAAATGAATATTACACAAATTTTCACTCTCACAATGTATGTGTTTAAAAATGAAAGCCCAAAATGTGATTTGATGAAAGAGTAAATAAATTTATACTCATGACAGTTTGATATGCAAAAACAAATTTAATGACAATTATAGAATCACTCCAAATTGAATTTGATAGAGCTTTTTTATAGTTAGAGAAGAAAACTAGTTGTTTTAGACTTTGTGGAGGTTATTGGATTGTTGTTCTGATCCTGTGGAAGTTACAGTTATGCAACAATTTGATTAATCGGATAACCGTTTAAGAATCTGTACAGAAATGGATAATTGTTAATCTTGAAATGGCAAACCAATTTTATAAACATAACACTTAGTTTGGATTCTAGAAGATAATGGTGAATTGTTTATTAGAAGATGGTTAACTGATAAATTTCACAGAGCAATTTAGCTAAAAACAGTGAACCATTTAACACAAACAGGTAGCCAATTATTTCTTATAGATTTCTGGAATTAAACGCAAATCGACAACTTCAAACAGTAAGCCAACTCTAAGCAGATTAGTTACTAGAATTTAACGGTAAACCAACAACTTTAAACTGTAAACCAACAACTTCATACGGTAAACCGACTATTCAAATTTTAGCATAACGATAACTTGCATAAAGTCAAAACGACAATTCGACAGAGATTAACAGTGATCTAATTGTGCTTAGAAAGTCAACAACGACTAGTTTTCTTCTCCAACTACAAAAGTGCTCAATCGAATTCAAATTAGTGCTAATTCTACAATCATCATTGAGCTTGTTATTGTGTATTAAACATCTCTTGTGCTTAAAACTTTGTAGATCATAATTTGGGCTTGCATTTGTAAACACCTACAATGTATGAAGAAAAATTTTGTGCTATTTTCATTTCAATATCAAATTGAGTGTTTGAAAGTGATGGAAACATTTGAGTTAAGAGGTTTGGGATAATATCTTGTTGTAAAGGTTGATTAACACATTGGAAGTTAATTGTAAAAAAAATTGAAGCCTTAAGATGTAAGGCTTGATTAGTGGAATCCGTGATGAGTTTGGAGGCGTGGATGTAGGCGAAGGTTGTCGAACAACGTAAAAATCTTGTGTTTGATTCTCTTTCTCTCTCTTCTCTTTACATTTTTATTGTTGTTCTTTAGTTGTTATTTGTTTTATATTTGTATTAAATTTTTTATTTAAAATACTTTATAATTTTTAAAAACTCAATTCACCTCCCTCTTGGGTTGCTTAGCTGGCATTTCAGGAATGTAAAGTATTGACTCTTTTATAGATAAAATCTTAAAGGAGCTTATTAATTAATAAGTTATGAAATTGTGTTTGTTTACTTGCATTTTCTTATATTAGTTACTAATATGTGGTTTTCAATTTTGAAATTAAGTTCATTGAGAATGTTTAGCACAGCACATGAAAAAATTAATCATAACAAGGAACATGAGTCTTAAATTGAAATTCATAATAGATTTATATAAGATTTTTAATTCATTGTTACATGAATTTGCTCATTGTATAACTTAAATCTTTTACTTTCTCTTTTGTGGTGTGCTCATCAACCTAAAAATGTTAAGCATTGCAGATATTCTATGGGACATTAAGGCTAATATTATGTCTTTATTCTAGAAAAAATATTGGCGATTTGTTATTAAATATTCATTTATGTTTTTACAACTAGGTAATTTATATATTTTTCACTTCATAGTTTTCAAAGATGTAAAGCTATGCTCAAGGAGAGATTGATGAGGTTAGATGGGAGTGGGCTAGATATATACATGGCAACTTGCTACTACGTATGAAAATTAATTGATTGATAATTTAATGCTAGTCTATAAATATATAATCGCATTTTGCTCTCTAACTTATCATGATTTAATATGACTTGTAACAAATGAGTTTGATATACTTATTTTTTTGTTTCTTGGAAAAAAAAATGTTGTAGGTTCCTAGTGACAGTATGATTTGCTTGAAAATATTGCATGAAGACTTGATGAGAATTTAAATGTGGTACCTAGAGTACTTGTGGGAGAGCTAATATTTTACTAAAGATGAAGGATTGTGAAAGCTCTTTATATTAGAGTATGACAACTTTGTTAGTTAGTAGTGGATTTTGTTAGATACTGAAGAGTAATTATGAGAATTTTACATAATAGCTAATAGTTTGTTGAAGATGAAGGATTATCTAAGGCTCTTACAAAGAAATATCTTGTATATGATATGGTTTGTACAAAAGTAATTATAAATGTATATTCGATCCAAAATGACAATTAAATAGGCGTTTGAATTAGTTTTAAATTTTTAATTTTTTTAATAACATCAAAGATGACATTTACATAAAAAAACAACATTATACTGTAATGACAAAGATGACCTTTATTATTTATAAACCATCATTATAAACATCTATAGTCTAAAGGTGAGCAAATAACCCTATTAGATTCCAATATTTCAGGTTTAGATCAAATGTGGATTGAAAGACAAGTTAGATCAGATGATCTTTTGTTAATCTAATCGGATTGTATATGGATCAGCTCAAACTCGATCTGATCCGACAATCCAATTAGATTAAGGAAAAAAATCAGAAAACAAACCCACAACTACATACACTCACATACACATATACACAAAGCCCCACATGGCCACACCTGCCACTGTGGACATAAATATTCTTATAACATTGATTTTGATGATAATAAATAGGATTAAAAATGATGGAGACATTAAATTGATCAAATTTCTTAGGCTGCATAATATTCTGGACAAGATTATGGTTCTGGAAACTAACAAATAACCATTAAGTTTAAAACAAAACAACTGATAACATATAGTTGAGTTATTAATAGCTTCTAGAAATTAACAGTTGATTGTTTATGAGAAGACGACTAACAGCTAAATTCTAAAAATGAATTTATCTAAAAATGACAAACTGTTACTCGCAGAAGGTAAACTAACGTCAAACAAGTGAGCTTCTAGAATTAAATAGCAACCATTGCGTGAAAACAGGATGCCACTTTGATTAGTGACTCTCTGGAATTAAATGGTATATCGATAATTTCAAACAGTGATTCGATATTTCTATTTCAGCATAATAGTTACTTACCACAAGTCAGAATGATAAATCTACTAAGGTTAACGACGATTCGATAATTTTTAGAAAATCAACGACAGCTAGTTTTCTTCTTTATATACAACAACTCCATCAAATACAATTTATAAATGTGTTTAATGATTATCAAGTTTAACATTGCTCATTCAATCTGTTCTGAGCTAAAATTTGTTTATTCCTTTATCAAATCAACACTTTGAACTTTCATTTGTAAACACATACACTGCGTAAGGGAAAATCTATGTAATCTTCAAATTTATTTAAGTGATGTAATGTAGGAAAACCTTGGGAAATGGGCGAGAAATTACATCAGATTGTAAAGGTTTTATTGACATCTTGGAAGCAATTGTAAACATCTTAAAGCCTTGGGTTATAAAAGTTTGGATAGTGGAATCGTCAAGCTTAGTTAGCTTGGAGGCACAGATGTAGGCAAAGTTTGCCGATCCCCATAAAAATATTGTGTTTGCTCTCCCCTCCCTTATTTCTTTGAATTTATTTATTGTTTTATACTTGTATTTTCTTAATTAAAAAAAACAATTTACCCCCTCTTGGGTTACTGAGCTAGAATTTCATTTAATCAAAGTAAGGTTCTCTTGTTAGGATAGTTTACCCCTATACCGTTATTTTTTTTTATAGAAATGAGTACCTATATTGGAAAACTTGAATGAAAGTTTGCTTATAGGCTTTAGATTATGAAATATGGGAAATCGTTAGTGATGGTCAACTCATGCTAACTACTAAAACTAAAGAAGGGGAAGAAATTTCAAAACCTTCACGTGAATGAAGTGAAGCAGAAAAGAAGAAGACATTTTTTAAACTTCAAAGCAATGAATGTCTTATTTTATACATTAGATAAGGAAGAGTTTCATAGAGTTTCAGTTTGTTCCAATGCATATGAAATTTGGAGAAAGTTAAAAGTTGTTTATGAAGGAAGAAACCAAGTTAAAAAGTCTAAAATTAGTAAATACACTAGGCAATATGAATTGTTCGAAATGGAACAAGATGAAATTATACATTCGATGTATAATAGGTTTACAGATATAGTAAATATTTTAAAAGCCCTAGGGAAAACTTTTTCAAATGGCGATAAGGTATAGAAAATCATTAGGCCTTTATCGAAAGAATAGAGATCTAAGAGAACCACCATTGAGGAAGCCAATGATTTAAATACTTTATCTATTTATGATTTAATCGGCTCACTTATTTCTTATGAAAAGGATTTGGCAACTAAAAGAGATGATGAAGATAAAAAGAAGAAGAGCATTACCTTGAAAGCTTTAAGATCGGAAAGTGACGAAGAAAGAAACTTCAAACATGAAGATATGGCTATGATAGCTAGAAAATTAAGGAAGTTTTTAAAGTAATCTAATGAGTGGAGGAGGTTAAGGAAGAAGAAAGAGATGATTATTTGCTTTGAATGCAAAAAGACTAGACACATAAAATGAAAACGTCCTCTTCTCAACAAGGCGGAAAAGAAAGTTATTGTGGCAACGTGGGATGACAGTGATAAGGAGACCTCAGATGAGGAAGAATCATATGAAGTGCCAAACTTGGCATTTATGGCAATAGAGAATAACTTAATGAGGTAAATGATCTTCCTTCTTGTAACACCCCAATTCCACTAACAAGGCACTACAGTAAAATTTAAGTGAAACTGCATTTCATCATTCTCACATCTAAAACCTTCAAAGTAATAACCAACAATAAATATTCTAAACCTCCAAAAGAATATAAATAAATTTTGAAATAACATATCCTCAATAAATATCATCTCAAAAGAAGCTAAATTGTTCTTAAATTATCAACGTAACATTAATTCTTAAAAGAAACATAGCTCTTATTCTCCCTCCTAAGACTATAAGCTCACATCATCTAAGTCTATCTGCAAAAATGTGATAACGAGGGGTAAATCGTCAACTCGATAAGTAAATTCATGCACAATACTAAAAGCCATTAAAAATAACTTAATTAAAATTATTAGATATACATAATAATAAGAAAAATTACCTTTGTAAATCATCATTTAGTAACAATAAATCACATCATCATAAAGTTTTTTAAATCTTTTAAACATAAAAAAAATATTTTAAACACATAAAACGTAATTAGTTCATGTTATATAGGATCACCTGTAGATCCGGTGACCCAGCCATATAACATCACTTAGGGTATTGTACCCCGTAGGAATTATTAACATTAACATCACATGTGCACAAAATCTGGTTAGCCTTCCATAACATAACATAACACCACTGCGGACAATGAGCCAAAATATATAAAATCATCCTTGAACTTTTAATCATTTGTAAACTTCCATAAATTACATTTAAATAATTCATAATTATTTCAAAGTATTTGACTTAAAACAATTTAATAAAAACTTTCATTTTTAAGACAAATTTATAAAACAAGTTTTTCATAAATAAAGTTTTATTATAAATAATTTTTAAAAATGATTTTACTTAACAAAATATTATAATAGACTAAAACAAATCATTTTCATATACTTTCATTCAACATAATACATAACTCAGATTAAAAGTAAGTTAATAGTGAAATACATGTGTCATACATGAATCTACTTACCTCGATCCTCAACAATAAAAAGAACGGTAACCTCAACCATGAGCTCACTCTTATCCAAAAACATCAAGAAACATTCTTATCAATATTATTGCTTATTCTGACCTTGATATAAATCCAATATAATCAAGCCTAGTCATAAGTACTAAACTATCAAAGCTAATCTAAACCTGACCATCCTATACAATCTGATTTTTACCAAGCTAATCATATGTCGGAAAATTGTAAAAATTACAAAAGGAAACCATAAACATGTGTAGCATTTCATATAAAAATTCAAAAAAAATGAATGAAGGTCGGAAACATATTGCAAAAAGAATTTTACATGTAAATGTCTACATTGTCCAGCAGTGATAAAAACTATGATAGCTGAATTAGAAAATTCGTAAAATATTTACTAAAACTCATAAAAATTAGACCACTTAATTTTACAACAGTATAAAATCAAGAAACAATATATCAAATTTCTATAATTTTTGAAGATGTAAAACTATTTTAAACGAATTTATATTAAGAGACCAACAAACCTGTCCAAGTACTTTTAGGTTCATGTTTCGCACTTCAAAAATTCATAACTTAATGTAAACTCAATGAATTTGTCAAATAAACATTAAATCATATAGGATTCATAAGTTTATATGGATATAAATTTTATATGTCATTCTAAAGCCTTTTAGTAGCCTAAACTAATTTCACCATCAGCAACCACAATTATAGAAAGTAGTTTCTAGAACTGCAGCAGCCTAACATAATGATTTTTTCTAATTTTTATAAACAACCAAAAATTATGAAATTAACACATGAAGTAATTAGACATAATTAAGATTAAAGAAAAAAATCAACATAATTTTCAGAGATCATTTGGATAGACAGAAAAATCGTGAAATCAGACATGCTGCTGAAAATCATAATTTTCTAGCATCACAGTTCCAACTTCAAAAATTCATAACAAATTGATTAATTGGAATCTCTTTGCACAAAATATATCATTGAAAACCTTAGAATGTCTAGTTTAATTTTTTGAAAATTTGGTTTAGAAATTGAACAAAAAATAAACAGTAATCAAATCACAGCACTCATGCCTTATAATGCCTAGCTAGTCATTCATGATAAAGAGAACAATGTATGCATTCATTATCAAACACATAAGATTAGAGAACATGTATTAGAGAAAGATAATTACCTCAAAACTTGTTTCAAAGGTGCATAAAAGAAAACACTATAATTCTTTACTTTTGTACAGTTATTAGGTTAAAGAATTCTAATCGTAAGGAAAAAAGGAAGAGTTTAATTTTATTAAAATACTTGATTTAAAAAAAATACATTATACGATAAAGATGGTAATCCTTTATATTTTATTTTAGAAAAATAAATTAATAAAAAAATTTATGACTTTTCTCAAATAATGTTAATTAAAATAAAATCACTCAAACGAAAGATAAATAGTTGAATGGATAAGCATAATGAAATTCAAACATACAAGGAATGGATGTTACACTTCTTATGATGAGTTGTTTGAAGCATTTACTAAATTACATAATGACTTAAAGCAGATAGGACTGAAAAATGCTTCTTTTAAAAAGAAAAATATAGAAATTTCAAATGAGAATGTACTTTAAAAGAAAGATTAAGTGTCTAGAAGTAGAAAACAAAAGTTTGCATGAAGAAATTGAATTCTTTAAAGAAAAATAAGATGTTTCATCTAGGAATGAAGGTTTATTGTAAATAATTTGAAAAAAAAAATGAAACACGTAGGAAAAAGAGTGATAAGCTTAATGATATTGTATTAAAGTTTACAAATGGGAAAAAGATTTTAGATAATGTCCTTAGCTCTCAAAAATGTGATTTTCATAATGGAGGTATTGGCTATAAGTCAAATTTGAGACAAATGTATTGCAAGAATTACTTTGTTAAGGCTACCTCCATTAATGATCAAATTGTAGGCCATTATTGCAATAGAAAGGTCATATGAGTTATAAATTTCCAGTTAAGAGAAATGCATATTATGGAATCAAATATACTCTGGTTCCAAAAATAACTATTGCTAACACTCAAGAACCCAAAAAGCTTTGGTTACCTAAAACTTGAGATTTCTTTTGCAGGGATTAAAGAAGAGGAAGAAAAAATGGTACTTAGACAGCTAATGCTTGAGACATATTACAGGCAATTGCTCTTAGTTTTCAAGCTTTGCTAAGACTAAAATTGGTGAAAAAGTATCTTTTGGAGATAAATCAAAAGGAAAGATTATCGGTATTGGTAATGTCGATAAAGATTCCCCTACCTTGATTGAAAATATGTGTTTAGTTCAAATTTTAAAACACAACTTGCTTAGTATTAGTCAGTTGTGTAATAGAGGCTATAGAGTTGCTTTCAATAAAATAAAATGTGTCATCGAGAAAGCATGTGATGACAAAGTTTTGTTTGTTAGAGAAAGATGTGTTAATGTATATACTATTGATATAAAATGTGCATCATCTCATAATAAATGTCTTTCAGCATTACAGGATGATAGTTGGTTATGGCATAAAAGATTAGGTCATGTAAATATGGATTTGATTTCAAAAATTTCTAAAAATGATTTGGTTAAAGTATGTCCAAAGATTGGTTTTTAAAATGATAGGGTTTGTGAAGCTCGTCAATTTGGAAAGCAAATCAAAACTTATTTTAAAAATAAAAATCATGTCTCTACTTTAAAACCGTTTCAACTTCTTTACATAGATTTATTTTGAACTTCTAGGTATGCAAGTCTAAGTATTAAGTATTCTACATTTGTGATTGATGATGATTTTTCTATATACACTTGGGTATTGTTCTTAACTAGTAAGGATGATGCCTTTGATACTTTAAAAATTGGGAAATTATCCACCGTCCATCCGTTTTTTCTAACTTTTTCAAAAATACACAATTCTTTTCTTTTTGTTGGAATTCACCTGAAATTACATTTCTTCTCACTTTTCCACTTCTGTTTGGGTACTATTAAGAAAACTAACGGAATATTATTTAAATGACTTTTTTACCCTCAAATGTAAAAGATAATTTTTCCACGAACCACCTATTTTTTTGTATTTTTTCAGAAATACACAATTCTTAATTTTTTTTTGCTGAACTCCACTTGAAGTTATATTGTTTTACACCTATCCACCACTGTGTTGTTGTGAAATTATGATTTTACCTTTATGATGTTAGCAAAGTTATAACGGTCCCCAAATTAAAGTGGAAAAGTGAAAAGAAATATAACTTCAAAATTTTAAAAAAAAAACGGGTGGATAGTGGATAATTTCCCTTG
Source organism: Atalantia buxifolia (assembly GCA_030444775.1). Taxonomy (NCBI): domain Eukaryota; kingdom Viridiplantae; phylum Streptophyta; class Magnoliopsida; order Sapindales; family Rutaceae; genus Atalantia; species Atalantia buxifolia. Next base: position 15,503,434 of record CM059839.1, read on the forward strand.
AAATTTTTCTATAAAAAAGTTCAAAATGAAAACGAGTATGCCATTTCTTACATTAGAAGTGATCATAGTAGAGAATATGAAAATCATGATTTTGAAAATTTTTGCAATAACTTTGGCATTGAACAACAATTTTTATCACTAAGTACTCTATAACAAAATGGAGCAGTTGAGAGAAAGAACAGGTCTATTCAAGAAATGGCTAGAACCATGTGGAATGAAAATATTTTACCAAAATATTTTTGGGGCGAAACCGTCAACACCGTTTGTTTTGTTTTAAATCATATGTTGATTAGACCTTATCTTAACAAAACTCCTTATGAGCTTTAGCAAGATAGAAAGTCCAACATTGGCTATTTCAAAATATTTTATGCAAATGTTTTATATTGAATGCAAAAGACAACCTTGGTAAATTTGATCCAAAATATAATCTTGGTATCTTTCTTGGGTATTTAGATACAAGCAAAGCTTATAGAGCGTATAATAAAATAACCTTGGTTGTAGAGGAGTCTATGCATATTACAACTGATGAATATAACTATTTTCTACAAAGAAAGTTATTGTTGATGATGATACAAGAGAAGAATTACAAAAAGATGATTCTTTAAAAGACAAGCAAGATAAAAAACAAGGAGAAAATTTAGAGGAGCAACAAGAAGAACATGCTAAATAAGATAAGAATAAAGGTAATTCTCAAACACTCCTCAAGAAGTGGAGGTATGTTTCTTCTCACTTTAAAGACTTAATCTTGGGTGATCCTTCATGAGGTGTAACTAATAGGTCATCACTTAGAAATACTTGTGAACATACTGTATTCATCTGAAATTAAACCAAAATCATTTTTCGATACGGAGAATGATGAATCCAAAATTATGGCCACGCTAGAATAGCTAAATCATTTTAAAAGAAATAATGTGTGGAAATTGTTTTCTAAACCAGAACATTAATCTGTAATAGGCACCAAATGGAAATTTAGAACTAAAATAGATGAATCTGGTGTAGTTGTAAGAAATGAAGATGGAATGGTGGCAAAAGTATACAACCAGGAAAAAAGAATTGATTTTAAAAAAACATTCACTCTTATACCCATATTAGAATCACTTAGGATGCTCTTGGCATTTTCATATTGTAAAGATTGTATTTTATATCAAATGTATGTTAAAAGTGTTTTCTTAAATGGTTATATTACGGAGCAAGTTTATATAAAACAATCCCCTCGTTTTGAAAATTAAAAATATCCAAAACACATTTATAAGTTGTCTAAAGCTTTATAAAGTTTAAAGCAAACCTCTAAAGTGTGGTATAAAAGGCTTAGTAGATTTCTTTTGGATCATGGTTTTTCAATAGAAAAAGTTGGTACTAAACTTTTTATTAAATATAAAAATGAAGATATACTTATTGTTTAAGTTTATTGATGATATTGTCTTTGGTTCTACTAATGAGTTTTTGTATAAGGAATTTTCATCGTATATAAACAAAAAATTTGAGATGAGCATGATAGGAGAATTGAAGTATTTTTATAAATAAAACAAAACGAAGAAGGAATCTTAATTAATCAAGCCAAATATTTGCAAATTTTACTCAAAAGATTTGGATTTGAAAACGAAAAGGCTAAAAGCACTCCAATGAGCTCAACAATCAAACTTGACAAGGTTGAAAAAAGGTAAAAAAGTTGATGTCAAAACTTATCGAGGTATGATTAGATCTTTACTTTACCTGACTACTATTAGGCCTAACATCATGTTTAGTGTATGTTTAAATGCAAGATTTTAAACATGTCCTAAGGAATCTCATTTCCTTGCTGTTACAAGAATTTTTCATTATTTAAGTGGGACAATTGATCTAGGTCTTTTGTATCTTAGAGGGACTCACATAGATTTAACATGTTATTCGAATAACGACTTTGCTGGATATAAAGTTGATAGGAAGAGTATTTGTGGAATATGTCACTTTCTAAGTCATTTACTTGTCTCTTGGTTCAGTAAGAAACAAAATTTGGTTGCTCTTTCAACCATCGAAGCCGAATATATTGTTGTTGATAGTTGTTGTGCACAAGCTATATGAATGAAACAAACCCTTAGAGAATATGGGATTAAAGTTAATCATATACCTATCATGTGTGATAATATTAATGCTATAAATTTGTCAAAGAATCTCATTCAACATTCTAGGAACAAGCATATAAAGATTAGACATCATTTCTTGAGAGGTCATGCTCAAAAAAGGGGACTTAGTATTAGAATTCGTTTTAACTAAAAAAAAAACCTGCAGATATCTTTACAAAACCCCTTAATGAGGATCAATTTATCAGAATTAGACATGAACTTAGGATGATGAAATTTTCACATTAGCATATCTTTGTATGATATCAAGTATGTTATGTTTTCTATTATGTGACTATTGGCTTTAGTATGTGTTATTGTTGATTGGTTTTAAAATTTGTATGCTCATACATACAATGATGAATCATGCATTAAAAATGGTCTTTAAGATGTTTCGAGTTTATTAAATAACCTTATAACAGAATAACTATTGCCAAAGATCAAAATAGATGTTCGAAATTATAGTTAAAATAAATGGATAGCTCTTTGAAAATAAATGGACAACTGTTTAAAAACAAAGACTTAGAAAATTAAATTTGTTAATAAATGGTTAATCGATTAATGATAATGGCTTACAATTTAAAACTAGAAAGGATACAAGTGTTAGCGGTTAACTGATTTGCCTTAACGGATAACCGTTTTCGATATGAAATCTTTCTGGTCGATAACAGTTAACTGATACACATAAGTAGTGAACCGATCGTGTGTTACAAGGTCTCTGACTTTTAACAATTAGTTGATTTTAGAAAACGGCTCACTATTTTTTTCAATTAAAGAACTATTCCTAGGTTTTCTCCTTATTTGCATTAACCCTTCACCGTTTTCTCTTTAGATCCGCGGCGTTTGAGCTTTTTTTCTCTAAAATACTTTATTTTCTTCAGTGTTTCTTACAAAATTGAACCTTCACAATCATCATAAACCTCTTAAACCTCATTTCTTCATCATCAAAATAAGATTTAACAGCCAAAATAAAAAAGCCAAAATAAAAAAATTCTCATAATTGTGAACTGATTGGTCATCTTCAGAATTGGCTGGATTTTCACCAATTTTGGCCAAATTGAGCATTTACATTACTTTATATATCTTCCATCTTCACTTTAATTGGTTTAATTTCTCTCAAAACATCAAATTTCCTAAAACTCCCAAATTTAGAATAAATGGTTGGTGTTGAGTCATCAAGAATGGGAAAGAGGAAAAAACAAATGGCAAGGAGAAGTCCAGTACGTTATAGAACTTTTCCTAAGATTAATAGAACGTCATTTTCTAACCCTTCCTTTGGCTAGACGATTCTATTGTAGGTTTATGCCACGACCAATAATTTTCTCCTATTATGTTGATAAGGATAGTTTTAATAAATTTTCTACATGTGGTAAAAGTGTTAAAAGATTCTTAGAAATAGTTGGTTGGAAGAATGTTTTGAGCATTAAGGATAATGTATGTCCTAATCTTGTCAGAGCATTTTATTCGAACACGAAGAGCTCTCCCTTTAGACAAGATAGGATTCTTAATAATGTAGGTGGTGTTCCTATAGAGTTTGATATAAAGGATCTTAACATGATTCTAAGAATTGAGGACGAGGGATTAGAGGTGCATACTTTTTGAGGAAGGAACTTATGTTCAACCATTTTCTTCTTGGTAATGTAGTTAGGAATATTTGTAGGTATAATGACCTTTTCGATTATATTTGCCACTTTCCCTCCCATTCCTAACTCTTACCCCTACAGGTTCGAGTACTTCACAGCATCCTTCACCATGTAGTTACTCTTAAGAAAGGACATGCTGATGAGGTTATTGGTCTAGATGTTGGGTCATTATATGCTGATGAGGTTATTGGTCTAGATGTTGGGTCATTAGATTGTATCTTTTGTCATCGATCGGTTAACCTTTAGTATGTAATTATAAGACATGTTGCGTACTCTTAGGGTCAATAGCAGGCTGCTTCCTTATGGTAGTATTATTATTACGATACTACAGCATTTTAAAGTACCCCTTTGTGAGCTGGTTTATAAGAAGTCCAAGAAGTTAGAGGAAAAGGCCATTACTGCATTAAGATTTCATAGGACAAATGGGAATAAGTTAAGACCACCTCTATTAAGAACTAGGATACCTTAGTAACCCCTGAGGATGATAGAGTCCACAATAAAGTCCACACAGCTGATCAGTTAACAGATTTTAGACTAGAAGCTAGACCTCAAGTACCTCATTGAACGTCAATAGCATAGGCTGAAGAGGCAGAGGAACTAAAAGGACATGACATGGACATACATAATCATCTAGTTCCTAAAGAGCCTCCATTTTCCAAGGGAGTTTTATAGCAACTGATTGGTGAGGTTTGATAACTTTTCGAGCAATAGTAGCTTCGATCTCAGTTTTAGGGATGGTAAAAAGCGGGCTTGGGCCTGAGATTGAACTTTAAGTTAAGCATAAGGGCTTGACCTGGGCCAGGTTTGGGCTTTATTTATTTTTAAAAAATTTTTTAAATTATTGTAAATTTGAAATAAATTAATGATCAACAAGTTATTATAATCATAAATAAATTAAAGAAAATGAACATTTCAAAGTAAAATAATAAAGGAAAAATTTCAACCTACCCCTTGTGAAGTGACAATCTTCAAATCGCCCCCTTACTATTGAAAACATCAAGTCACCCCCTAAAAGTCGTTATATCTCCATTAATTTAAATGCCAACATGGGTAAAGTGGTACTTGTACAAATTTGTAATGATTGTTAACGAAAAAGTGACGTGGATGATGACAACATGTGCTAGGACTGTCAAATCAGTCAGCTTTTAACCTAACCTAAGTCAACTTGTTGTGTAAAACTGTAAATGTAAAAAAAAAATGTGATATAAAAAACGAAAGCTTTGCTTTGGCACCAAAGTAAAGCCAAGCGTTTCTCAATTACAGACTTATTGAGACAGGAAAACAGAGCACCACTGAAGACCTTATAGTGAGGATGAAATTGGAAGGAGCAAGATGAACTCAAACACCAAGGGCATGGAGAATTTGAGTCTGAGCAGCCTCTTTAAACCGCTAAGGTAAGGAAAAAAAGTAACATTTTAGTTCTACAGCTTATTTTTAATTACTTTTCAATTTTGATTATATTATTCTAGTTTATAAATTTATTTTAAAAAAATAGTGGGTTTTTCTTAAGCTCTTGTCCAAGCCATCATGTGTGAGGGTTGGGTCGAAACCCGTGGGCCTGGGCCGAGCCTAGGCATTTTTGCCTACCTTACTCAGTTTGCTGCTTTCTAACTTCAGCAGCACCACATTCTTGATTAGCAACAGCAGCTTTTGGATGGACAGTAGCGAATTCTTTCTGCTCTCTGTGTTCCACATCCTAGCTCTCCATCAAACCCATCGCAATAGTTTTCTTTACTTTCTGTTGCTTTACTTTTCGCACACACATTTATCATTTCATGTTCTGTTAACTTTATGTTACATCTTTTTTATGAGATTTGATGTTGGTTTTTTTTATGATGATTTGATATTTAGATACATGATTGTTATGTGTGATGATTTGCTATTTGATAAATCTATGATGATTTTGATGATTAGATCCTGAAATGTTGGTTTCTGTACTTTGATGATTTGGGCACATTGTTGCCAAAAGTTTTTTTTTTTTTTGGGTGACGCTTGTTAATAAGGGAGGTTTTGCCACAATTTCAACTTGGACAACATGGGTAGAAATGTGGCTTTTCATTGCATTTCTTTCCATTTAACACTGAATTTTATTTTTGATGATGAAGAAGGAGAAGAATATATATGAACTTGTTATATTAGCACCTTTTAAAAATTTTAGAATACTTAGGGGGAGCTTATATTGAGAGGGAGCTAATATATTTTTTTAATTATTCATACTATAAATACATGTAAGGTTTGTCATCATCAAAAAGAGGAAAATTGTTGACATAAATATTTTTATGACATTAATTTTAATTATAACAAACAAGATTGAAAGTGATAGAGTCTTTAAATTGATTAGATTTCTTAGGCCGCCTAATGTTCTAGACAAGATTAAAGTTCTAAAAACAAACAGAAAACTGTTAACTTTAAAACTGCAACCCAATAACATATGGTTGAGTTAATGGTAGCTTTTAAAAATTAACAGTTAACCAGTTATGACAAGATGGTTGACCAATAAATTCCAAAAATTAATTTATCTGAAAATGATAGATCATTATTCACAAATGGTAAGCTAACTTCAAACAAATGAGCTTCTGGAATTAAATGGCAAACCGTTACATAAAAAAAGCAAGCCGACTTCAATCAGTGAACTCTTTTGAATTAAACGGTAAACAGACGATTTCAAACAGTGATCCAACAATTCAAATTTCAACACAACAATTACTTGGCACGAGTCAGAATGACAAATCTTCTTGGGTTAACGACAATTCGATAATTTTTAGAAAATCAACAATGAATAGTTTTCTTCTCTATTTATAAAAGGCTCTATCAAGTACAATTTATAAGTGTGTTCAACAATTATCATCAAGCTTATCATTGCTTATTCAATTTGTTCTGGACTAAAATTTGTTTATTCCTTTATCAAATCATACTTTGGCCTTTCATTTGTAAACGCGTGCATTGTGTGAGGCATAATCTATGTACTCTTCAAAATTGAGTGATTGTAAGTGTGGGAAACACTTTAGGAAAGGGGTGAGAGATCATCTCAAATTTTAAAAGTTTTTATTGACATCGTGGAAGTCAATTGTAAGCATCTTGAAGCCTTGGGTTGTAAAGGCCTGGATACTAGAATCTTCAAACTCAGTTAGCTTGGAGGCATGGACATAGGTAGAGTTTGCTGAATTACGTAAAAATATCGTGTTTGTTCTTTTATTCCTTATTTCTTTAAATTTATTTGTTGTTGAATATTTTATTTGCTTAATTTTAGAAAAAAAACTCAATTCACCCCATCTTGGGTTGCTTAGCTAGAATTTCACATCAAATCATATAACCTAGTTTCTCTACACCCATAAGCACAACCTAAAGTTGTCGTCACTACCAAACTTCAAAAAAAAAACTCAAAATGTGCAATTCACCAATCACGCCATTATATATTGCAAAACCAAACTGACAAGTTCCACCATCATTGTTCACTGTACCAAGCTGCCAACCTCTACCTTGATCACGCCAGTCGCCACCATGCGCAGCAGATCTATGGTCTTGCCAAGCTATTAAGTCAACACTACTTTGATCAAGTTGTTAACTTAGTCTTGAACACCAAGTTTTTTTGTTTTTTTGTGGAGTTGTTGGTTTGTCGAGTTCGGAATGTTTTTGGTGTACTAGTTTTGGATGTTGTTGATTTGCTTTGGTTAGAATTTGCTTACTGGTTGCTTATTTCTTTTGGTTAAAATTACTTGTTGGGTTGTTAATTAATTTTGGTTCAAAGCTTTAAACAGTTTATTGACAATTTGTAAAGAGTTTGCTGGTGCATTGTAATAGAACTCATTCAATTTTTCTAACAAAAAAACTATAAGAGCACCCAAATTAGATCCAATCCGCATTCAACCTAAGTTTTTTATCTACTTCGATTTGATTTGAATGAATAAGATTGAATTGTAAATCTGGATCGTATTCGGATGATTTTTTTAATCAACTTGATTAACCAAAATTCGATTTGATTAATCCGAACCACTTGTCTGCCCTTAATCTATACCATGATTATTTATTTAACCAACCATAATAACAAGTAGTAAAAATATCATGTACGATGAATGTTTTATTACAAAACCATCACTAAAAATATACATTTAATGACAGGTATTAACAAAAGTCGTCATAAAAAGTAATAAAAATATTACATAAGATGACTATTTTATTAAATAGCTACCGTTAAAAATAAATATTTGACGACAATTATTAACAAAAGCCGTCATAAAAAATCAATGAAAAAGAGTAACAAATGACTATTATTTAACTAACTGATATTAAATATATATCTTTTTAATGACGGTTTTATGACATTCTCATTATTAAGAACATAGATGACTACTACAAATTATTAAGGTTTAGTAAGCTAACCTTCATTAAAAATGAACGTCCAATGATGGTTAATGAACAGTCATTAAGTCCGTACCCCTTTTAATGACATTGACTAAGATGACAGTTTTAAAACTGTCATCTTATGTCATTTAAAATTGTTATTGTTGACCGATTATGTAGTAGTGAGATTGGGGTTCTTGACTTTCAATTATTAAAAGCCCCTAAGTTAAAGTGTGATTGGGTTCAAAATAGTTGTGGCAAGAAGGTTGAACTTAGTTTCATCTTAGTAGACCTAGACCAATTAGGATACAAATCTAATCTATTTTTATTAGCTTCTCAAGCCAAACAATTATTTTGTATAAATGATTAGATTATAAAATTTAAAAAAATAGTTTATTGAATGTTATATGCCTACTAGAGGCAACCCCAACCAAATAAATGAAGTTGAGGTCAATAATACAATAAAATATCCTCCATTCACTAGAAAACTACCAACTAATGATATATTATATTCTGCTAATGGCAACCTAGTGATCTATACATGCAATAGCAGAGAGGAAATTTGGCTTGCAAATTGATCTATTTGTTGCAGTTTATTGTATTTGTTTGGTTATAAATTGATATGAAATTAAATTAAATATTAACTTTTATTCTTGCAAGAGATTGATTATTATAAAAGTAGAAATGTTAGTGAGGCTTAGAGTGCAAATGATGATTTCTCCTTTGTAAACATGCCTTCTCCATTACACAGCAGTGGTATCTATGAGCTTGTAGGCAATGAAACCTCCAACCACTTTTTTGCCTCCACAGTTGGAAACTAGTAGCCTTCTGGTCTCGTGGTCCTATTATTTTTTTAGTGGTATCAAAAGGATAACTAACATGGCCTTTTCTCATTGCTTCATTAAAGAATCTTCATTCTTATTATGTCCTAGTCCTTAACCAAAAGAATATATTTTTGTTTTCTTTCATGATGACATGCATTGTCCACATGTTAGCCCTAACCATTAAAATCAAACTTTTGATCATACCTTTAATATTGTATATTTTACTGAAACTGTTCTTTTTTCAAGGATACTCCAATCTCTCTTTGAACTATCTTGATGCCGAGTAAAACAAAATGACTTCCCTTTGTTGACTTTTTAAGCCACATTTTACAAAGTTATTGACCTACGTTAGCATCCAGATTTCTCCCAAACAAATAATAATAATAATTGCTATACATATTATTGTTATTGTTATTATTATTATTATTATTATCCTAATAATAAAATGATAATAATAGTGGTAACAATAATAATAACAATTAATAATAATGGTAATAATAACAATTAAAAGTGCAGCACTATAGGAATATACGCTAGATATAAACTTTTTTCCCCTAAAAAAGTTATTTATTTTTTGAATATTTTATTTATATAATTGTATTATTCAGGTGAAAATCGAAGTGACGGATGAGTGATTGTACCCAGCGGGATAGCATTTTAAAATATGTCCTAATCATCATAAAATAGTCGATCTTTTCCGCTCCGTATGTCACCTCCAGCTACCCGCGAAAACAAAGCCCCTGCCCCGCTCACTTCTCCCGCCAAAAATGAAACAGAGCCACGTTCTTTCCCGTATTCTTTCCCGCCAGGTGAAATCTTTCTGACTGTGTGTATCTCTCTGTGTGGTACTGAACCCAGCCATCACTGGCCGAAACAAAAGCTGAGCTCCAAGAAACGTACAGCAACGGCCAATGATCTTCATCCAACAGTGAGGATGTTCACTCGCAGCAAATCCCCAAATGAACCTTCACGGCAACCGCTACTGCCGAGTCCGCTTCGATTCTTTTCCTCTACCGCTTTCCGAGAAACGCAGAAGAACAGTTCTGAATCAAGATTCCTCCAATAATGTCGACGGTGGTGATGACTTGTCTTGCTTTTTAATCAAAGATCTACGCACAAAACGTGTTTTCCCAAGTGGGCTCTCATACAATTCTTGTTTTGAGCCTAAACAGTTTGAAGAGGGTTCGGTTGAAGAATCTGCTTAACCGACACCGCCGGATATTGACCTTTTCGTTGACACCAAAGAGGCGGAGGAAAATGGAAACCCTAATGTGGGATTTGTTCCAGAGAAGCAATCAAATAAAATAGATCAGAAGAACTCTAGGATCAAATCAGTAAGACCCTGACATTTTATAGTATTTTTTTTCATAATGATTATTATTCATTTGGCATAGAATGATATTATTCTTAGGCCATGCTTTCGAGTTAAGCTTTCTAAAGCACCAGGTTCGTTCAGTTATAGAAGATTGCTTCCCTATCTGATGGATATCTCCGAAGAAAATTCTTGTAATTTCTATGCTTCTCTACATTTTATATTTTTAAATTTTTGTAACTATTTGTTTGCACATATTATATTTGACTGAAAGATTCATAAACTTTCTTTTAGATAGTGTTTGTAGGTGGTCAAAAAATGGTTCTAGAAGAAAATGCACTTTTAACTTCTCATAGTCATGGACATATGATAAATAAATCAACGACAGAAATTTGTCCCGCCAAAAGTAATAATCTCGATTTTGGTAATCAATCGAATTCAACTCCTGTTGAGTGCGTTAAGGAATCTTGCAAGGTTCAGCAATTTTCTCATGCCTTGATTTCAATGGTTGATGAGTGGTCAAAGCCCATTCTGAAAGGAGGAATTCAGAAATTCAACTTCAAGTATAACTCGGTCTTAGTTCTTGTGACACAAAGTTAATGGATACTGGCAAAACGGAAAATATTGGTGTTGGTAATCCTGAAAATATGAACAATTTGATTTGCAGCAAGTCCTTGGTCCTGGAGGAGAAGTGCAATTCTGGTAAAGATAATAAGGATGGAAAATGTTTTGATGACACACGCAGTCTGAAATTGAAGATGTTTATAAATTTGATGTAGCGGGTTCTTCTGGAGTTAGCATTGTAAATGGTGCAAAATCAAACTTGTCTGATGGAGAGCTGAATGAAACCTTAAGCAATGCCAATCAAAAAGATGATCAGAATGATTAGGTTCTGGACCAGATTGATGACTCAAATAAAGACTATGCCCTAAGGACACCATCGGATGATGACATGATTAGCAACCCTGAAGTGGCTGAAAATGGCGGTAATAAAAAAATGAATGCATAATGGGGAAGATATTCCTGGGAAGACTTTGATTGGAAGTAGCCATAGAAGCAATATCTCTGCTAATAACAAAGAAACTGGCTCCAGACCAAGGAGCAAACTGGAAAGATACTTTTATCCTCTTAAATTTTAAGATCTTATAGCTTATTTGAAGAAAGCAGTATTATTTCAGCTCGCTATTTTCATGCAGGTTATATCAATTAGGCAATATTCTTTTGCTTTCATTATAGGCTGAGAATTTGTAATTGTCAGTGCTATTATACCATCATATATGCTAAATTGTTCTTGTTATGTTGATAGGTTATCAATTGACTCTCACGGTTGAAATTATTCAGAATTCAGTGAGTTCTAGAAGGATGCTTCCATTTTTGAAAGATGTTGCAGAAGCTAGTTTCCGTAAGTCCTGTTTTATTTCTTATGATTGGGGCTGTATGCTAGGAAGCTAATGTTTTCAAGTAATTATATTTTAGGCGCTTCTAGAAAGGACCTTGTTCTAAAACATGAGAAAAAATTAGAAGCGAACCCTCCTTCACTGCCTCTTGTTTCTGATTATCAAGAAAGACCACTTGGAAATCCTAAAGGGAACGATTGCCGTGCTGAGCGTCGCACTGGTCGGTAAATGCTTTGCCAATCTCAGCAGCAGATGCTTCTTCAAATGATCAAGAAACAAATTCAAAACAATTAAAAGATTTTAATGAATCTCCTGATCCACTTATAAGCAGCAGGAGCAGGATGTTCATTTTGAACAGGATATATCAGATACAGCTAGGAAGTTGGAGAGTGGCCCCGAAATTATGGATATAAATCATGAAATTATTCTGTTGGGCACACAATTATGTCCTCATTCTACTTCTGGATCTTTTTTGAGAAAAGATGATAAACAGGCATTGTCACCTCCATCATCTTCGAGTATCGAAGAGGATTGCAGTAATCTAGCAATAGAAGTTAGCGACGATGCAAAGCCAATTGAAGCAGATAGCTTGCATCAGAAATTATCCCTCCATGCAACTTCTTTTTGTATGAATATTTCTGCTCCTGTTTTCAAGAAAGGGATTCTTAAAAGAAATACTCGAGGATGCAGAGGGCTCTGCACTTGCTTGAACTGTTTCTTCCTTTTGTCTGCATGCAGAAAAGGCATTTGAGTTCTCAAGAAATCAGATGCAAGATGGTGGACATGTCTTCAGATTTGATTAAGGAACTATCATGCATACGGAATATGTTGGAGAAATCTCCTTTCAGTGCCGATGGTCGTGCTCTTATCAGTGCCAGTCAGGTTAGTACCCCGTAAACACCGGATGCAATTTTCTTTTGTAACTTTTCTGTCTATGATAGCAGGCTACTTTCAATTGTTTGCAGTTATTGCTTTCTGGTTGGTACTCTAGCAATTGAATCAATCTTGTAATGCTTATAAGTAATTTAGCTGTTTTTAAGAAATTTCACCATATTTAGTACAAACTTATCAAAATTCTGCTGTTTACAACACATCGTATTAGAATGGCATGCTCTGGATTCTTTGATGCTGGTGGACACAAAACATAGGTAGACTTAGGTTTCTCCACTAATCTTTCCTAAAAACTGGCCTACATTTGAGGTAGCTTAGTTAGATAACTCGTTCATATCCAGGAGTACTTAATACCATAAACATCATAAGTCAGAAAAATAAAATGGTCATCATAAATTCTGTTTTATAATATTTAGATACTATATTGATAATTCATATATTCACACTTGCATTTACTACAGAATCTTCAGCTTTAGTCCATGAAAACATGCAATTGAATATCAAAAGAGCTCTACCTTATGAAATTCAGACTAAGTCTGTGATCATTCACTTAATGAGAGTTTATTAATTATGATTTGATCATTCACTTGATGTCTAATATGATTATACAGTACTCTTGTTCCAAGCTCTTGAATCTTGCTTTGGATGCCGAATGTAGCATTTTAATCTGCATTTGCTGAAAATTATCATTGTTTAATTTGGACCTAGATCTGTTGAAAATTTTTCTGATTGGAAAATTTGGCATGATGGGTTCTTGAAATTTCTTCTTTGAAGTTCATATGTTTTCGAATCAGGTAAAAGAAGTTTGTAAAAGAGCATCTGAAGCAGAGGCACTGGCACGAATCCACCTCTAGTGAAATGAATTTTAATCTCAGCATTCATTGCAGGGTCACTGTAAGTTAGCTTTAATTTTCTTTTAGCATTAATCTGTTCATTTTCAATATTCACTCTCTCGTTAGGCTTAAACAATGTGGTACTTCTGAAAACATGTAACAACAGCATTCTTCTTGTTTTTCTTTTAGTGCATTCAGGGACCAAGGGTGAGATTTGCCAATGACATTGAACAAAAAGTGATTACAAAGTCAGACTTGCCAAGATAATATTCTTGATTAGGGGAGACAGAGAAAAGTGTATGTTATGAAAACAGAGCTATGATGGAAACATGGTGAAAATTCAATATTTTGAAGCCGTGTTCTATGCACACTCGATGAGTTTGGCTTCAAACACAGATCTTTATTTCACAGTCAACTTGTGGGAACATGCAGATAAGGAATTTGCTCATAGCTTCGCTCGTTCTTGCATATATGCATACCCGGTTCCAATGTCATTGGAATGGTTGGACACTTAAAAGTATGAGATCTTGTTTGAGTTATGCAAACCACTGACAGAGGAAAACATGTACTGAAATTTCTAGAGAAAAATTCTTGACATTCATATGAACCAAATATTATCAATTGTTAGCTATTGTTTTTAGTTGATGTTTGAAAAATATAAAAGACAATTAAAAATTTTACTTCTATTTTAATTTTTTAGATCAGAAATTTTGTTCATGAAATGGAATAGTAATACAATACACAAAACGACGAGGAAAAAATGACTATGTTTTTGCATCATTTCTCTTTGTAATATCATAATGCTGCCTCAGGTCAGATTTTGAATACTGGAAGGGGAAAGTCATTTGCTGAATTAGTGAGAATGGTATGTTCTGTTCTGTCCATTCAGAGGAGGATGTTATGCTCCTGGTCAACAATGGAGGACAAATAAGTACTTTCATTCGGTCTTTTTAATCATTAATCAGTCAAACTTATGGAAGTTTTGACCACTTAATTCTATTATTTCTTCAATATTGTATTAGTAAAGAGCTGGCATAAAATATCAGCTTTGATTCAAATTGCTGCATAGCTTTGCTTTTAAACTGAAAGAAAACTTTTATTATATGCAATGAAATATACAAACACACAAAACCTCAAGTGATCAAACAAAGAAGGTAACAAGAAAGAAAGAAACAAAGAATGAGATTTATTACAAAACAAAGAATATTGCTCAAAGCCAACCACAGAGTCCCAGTCATCAACTTCAGCTAGTGTTGTCTGCACTCAGAAGGAAAGCCTTGTGGGAATCGTTTTAAATCAGTGCAATAGTTATAAATCATGAAATATTTCTGAACCCATCTGAGTCTTCTTCTGCTTGTGGCATCAAGCTCGTCTCTGGCCGGCCATTGACTCCGAGCATCCGAAACTGAGGAGCTTGATGACCATTTAGAGCCACAATTGTTACAGGGAATGGCTCTGAAGTTGCGGTAATATGCTGTGAAAGGAGCCTTAGTCCAGTCGGTTTTCACCAACCCTCCTCTTGTAGCCCAGTCATCAGCATTCCAAAGACTTGAGTAAATCTTCATTGGTTGGCTTTTAGGGAAGGGAACTCCAAGAGATTCAGCATTTTTGAACACTCTAATGGGAGTGTTATCTACCAAGAAGCTGAAACACAACACGAGCAAATTAGACTGGATCATGTGTACCACGTGTTAAAATTAGTAGCAAACGAGCTAGTGTAAGAGATACTTTTTAACCGAAAAGCTTAAGTTGATAAATAAAAATTAGGACTTAAATAAGCCGAAGGACAGGAACCTAAAAGTAGCGAACCAACAATAGTATTAAAAGACAATTCTTAACAGGAAGAAGAAAACGAACTTACATTATGTGCTGGGGCTTCCAGATGACGGAGTAAGTGTGGAAGTTTCTTGTGGGATCAAACCAGAGATAGAATTGTTGCTCCCGGTTGCCTTTACCCTGAGCGAATATATTTGTGTGAAGAATGTAAGGCTGACCGCTCACATTTCCCAAGAACTCAAAATCAATCTCATCATGAGTCGGCCCTTGCGAAGACAGCTGCAGCATCATCAACGAAAAGAATATGAATGATCAATATCAAGCAAATTAAATTTAGAGAGTTAAAGAGGTGATAATGTGTGAAAGCATACATAGTAGGCAGTGACGGTGCCAGCAGAGTCACCAGCAACAAGCTTGAGCTGCATATCAATTCTGCCAAATAAGTAGTCTCTCTTGGACTGAAAACCAGAGCCAGAAACTCTGTCCAGAGACAGAGAAAGAAGTTGGCCGCCGTTGAAAATCTTAGCTCTCTTATCACCCCATGTTAAATCAAAGTCTTGATAGAAGCTACCCACAGCTGACGAGGCAACAACCATCAAAACACTCACCAAGAACAACAACCCATTACAAGAATATTGATAACCCATAGTTCTTTATCTGCTGTATTACACAACAAGAGAGAGAAGTTGTTTGTTTGAAAATATTGTGACTAAGGGGTTTTGAAGAGAGGCTATATATATACACTGGCATATGATGATACGAGTATGGAGCTAGGTTAAGAGGGTGGGTAACGCGTGAGCAATAACTGGAGGAGCCAAACCCAAAGCTGTTGCCAGCTTAGCACACCATCAAAGCTGGAACCTTTTGTTTGTTTTTGGGCATGCAGTGCGCTGCTAATACCATGGATCTTTCGTTCTTATCTCTCTTTTTCTGTGCTTTTTTTTTTAACTGTGTAAGATTTTGTATAAAATTTTATTTTTTCAAAATTATTTATTGCATTATTGGTTGCGGAGAAAGACCCATACTTTATTATCTATATAATAAATAGAAAATTGAAAAAAATAAATTATCTCTTAAAAGATTTTTTAAATAAAAATAAGTCTATATTATTTTAATCAAATTTTTTTCTTTACCAAAATAATAGTAATTATAGCACTTTTTTCTCTTCAAATAATGATAAGATAAAAAATAATATAATACTAAATTAAAGGCTCTAAATAATTTTCTAAATAAGATTTTTCAAATGAGATAATGCGCGTCACTCTTCCATATTAAAGATAAAATGACAATCTCATTTAAAAAATTACATTCGAATGATTTTTTTAGACCTTTATTATTGATATAACTCTGCAAATGAGTAGTAAAATCTCATTTGAAAAATTTTTAGCGATGCTCATTTATTTCTATGTTACAACAAAAAAAACAATATTTTTAAATTTTTTTACTATTGAGATTATACATGTATTTGTCAAAATATAAAATTAATTCTACAAATTAAAATGTTACATTTTCTTTCAACAGGAAGATTTCAATATTCAATTAATAACTAAGTGATGTATTATATCTAATAGACATTCTTCCCAATTGATTTGAAAGATAAAAATATACAAGTTATTCATAAATAATATACTTGATAATGATGTATCTTTAAGAATTAGACTGAATAAATTTTAAACAAATTTATTTTATTCGCTGTCCAAATTCGAATTCCTAACATTAGAATTAAAACATTGATTTTGAGATTTATGTATCCCTTTTGAAAATATTTCTACATATTAAAAAAAGGAAAAAATTAAAAAGACTTTGACAATGATATTGATGGCCATGCATTCCAAGAATGAATTTAAAGGTAGGGTCCAATTGCCGTGATTGCAAAGAAAGGAGAGGTGGTGGATGCCAACTGGGAGCGGTACGGGAGAATAAAGGGGCCTTAAGTGTTTTTTGAGAATAAGGACCACCAATTATGTTCCATCTATCCATCGATAATTCTATATATACAAACTTTTTTTTATTGAAGATATTTTTTTATTTTATTAAAGTTAGAATCTTAGTAAAATATAAAAAATAAAATTTTTAGGATTTAGGCGTTCGGCCATGTTGCCATGATAATATGGTGCCATGTTTTTTTGTCTTTTTGTGATCCAACCAATTCATCACAAGAATCGTAAAAGTACATGCAACGGCACCATGTGTTTACTTAGGTTATTAACATTAGAATCCCTCTAAGTTTCTAAAATATTATAAAAAACATAATTATTATTATTTTACTTTCTCACCCCCCGTAATAAGCATCCTTCTCTCTCCTTGTCACACAACCCATAAGTGATCTTTATATTTTCATTTTTTTTTTAACTTCTTTCTTAGTTGTTTATCTTATTTCTTTTAGTAAATATTCTTATTTATTAGCTAAGTTATTAAATAATATGAATAACGAAGAAGTATAAAATTTTCAAAGGATTTGAATTATTGATATTGGGTAATTATAATGCATGATTCAGTACACATGCATGAGAGCCACAACTTCTTAAATATAAAATAAAGCCTACTATTATTTTCTAACTTCAGTAAGACAAATCCTTTGATCTATTCCACTAATACAATAATAATTCATAATTCTCCAATTATTACTATCACTCCGGTATTTACTTTTATAATTAATTATCCATAATATTGAGAAAGTACATAATGTTAAAACTAAATAGAGAAATGAATAGGAGTTATTGTTTCCTCTATTTTTATTTCTCTGGTTTTATTATGGGATTATAATGGAGTTAAGTATTAGTAGAATTATTTTTCTTATCGTTTTATGTATATATTGGTAAAACCTGTAAAGACTTATAATGAGTTTAACAGTGATATAATTCATATAAAGATATCTAATAACTTTGTTGATTTGATTTTTATTAACCAAAATGAAAACTAAAAAAGAGTTCTTTTTTTTTTAAGAAGAGATAGAAATAAATAAAGTAAAGTTCTTCTAATAGGTAAAAATCTAAAAGAGTTACTCAGTGTTTAGTTAAACTTATTTTATATTAGACCAAAAATTTTATGGTTAAGCTTCCAATAATAATAATACAATTTGAGATGGGCTAATTTGTGTTAGTGTTTGCATGCATTCAATCAAATTCAAATGAAGGTAGTCAAATCCTAATGAATTTTTAACATGATTTTCTTTCTAACATTAGTGATTAAAACTTTGTGATTTAAGGTAGTTGGATTAGGATTTTTCATGGTCTAATCTTCTCCCAAAAAAACTCATTAAGCAATTGGTAATTAACAAATTAAAATATAAAGGTAGCTAAAATCCTGATTATATACTAATATTAAAGGACAAGTGGAGCAAGATCTTTAAAACTATAGGATAACTAAGATTCAGTTAGGATATGGAAGGGATTAAAAAGTATGAAGAGAGAGATATAAGTTGAATCTTCATTCTCTATATTCAATAAAAATAAAAAATGTTTTTGATCATTAAACTAATTGATTGTGTCAAAAATTAACTAAATAAGCTTATTATGTTGGCATTTTTTACAACTCCCATAAAGCAAATAAACCCTAATTTGCATACATTTCAATCCCTAAGATCATAAAATATCATGATTTTCACATCATCATAATTGAGATAAGACATACCTTGATCTATAACAATTTTTTTTTTCTTGATCAAATGTCACTGTAAATAATTAAAGATTAGCAAAATTGAATTTTCTCTCTTAATCCCTTTAGAGTGACTCACTTTCTTAATGGATAGAAAATTAACGTGATATCCCTTTTTATATTAGGTGGAGAGAGGGCCAATTTTAATAAAATCCTAATTTCCACTTTCCATCAAAGTGGGTAGTTAGTTTTTTTAATTCACTAATAAGATTTCAGCCCGTAACTTATTTTAGTATGAATTGATTATAATATTTTGTATGAGTTAATATCAACCCATAACTTATTTTGTAATATATATATATATATAATATTTTTATATAAAATTTGAATATTATTTGAGGTATATTAGTATAAATTGATTTTGAACCGTCACTTTTTTGCTTTAAATTTTAAGTGACAATGCATTTGCATAATTGCATTGGAGTAAAAGTAATCACGAGACCAGCACAGTATGTTGTCATTGACCGTTGTGGCATAGGGTTCTTTTCCTTTTGGAAGAATTCACAAGTCTCTGTCTTCGGTTTATTCTTTTCCTTTTCGAAGAATTCACAAGTCTCTGTCTTCGGTTTAATCTTTTCCTTTTCGAAGAATTCACAGGTCCCTTCATGCTGAACTTAAAACAAATGTCCTCTTTTATAAATGTGAGAAAAGTAAATACATATTTTTGAATTTAATGTTCTTTAAGTTACGATATGATATAACTTACATCAATTATCAAATTGTAATTATTGATTTAAACGTAAAATTAATTAAATTATTTTTAAATTTCTAATATTAATTTCAAGGTTAATAAAAAATTATATCGTAACGTAAATTAACATGATCCTTTCAGATATTAGTAAAATGATTATACATACATAGTATAAATATATATATTTTCAATCTCTCAATACTCGCAAAGCGTAACATATGAAAATTGTGAGAAATTTAAAACAAAATAATTAAATTGCTATTAGGGTAAATTCTTCTTTAACCCCTTCATTTTTTTTTTTTCTTGAGAAGCATTAACCCCGAGAATTTGAGTACAGTACCTCCTTATATGTAAACTGTGGTTGGCTTTCTTTAGATAAAATACTCCCTCTACTAAAAGAAGAAGTAATATTTTCACAATTTTAAATAGACTTGCATTTAAATTTTTAATTTGCGCGAAATTCATCTGCATAGCTTTCTCTTTAGTCAGAATGATTGAAATATTCCAATATACAAGATGATGATATAGCATTGTACATTAAAGCTAGCATGGTTTTAAGTTATTTTATTTGCTCACTTATAGTTTAATGAAATATTATTTTAGTGAAGGTATTAATGATGTTGAGATTAAATAAACTTCATTTTGACTTCTAATCGTTTTTCTAAGTTAGATTTAGTCATGCATAATCATTTTTGGGCTAAAATTTATATATATAATTAATGAAACAAATGCGTTACTGCTGGATCCAACATGTAAAGTGATGCATAATGACAACGATTAGCTAATTCTTGGATCATATATACTTATTCACTTTATGCTACTAATTATTCTCCACTAATCATTATCACTCAGCATTATCATAAGTAAATGTGACGATGTTAAACGACAAGGCCATATAAATATGAATTGGCCGGTTGTGTTAGGATTAATCTATTATTGATTTGAAATGTGATACTCGCAAGATGCTATTTGTCTATTGTTGGCTTAACTTGTGGGGTTGTGTTTGTGAAATTAATAACCGAATTAAGTATCATACCATTTGAGAATGATTTTTCACAGGTAGGAAATAATACTAGGCCTTGTTTAATTTGCAAGATTGTGATGTTTTAGATTTTAGTGCAACAACTTTGAACTGGAATTACTAACAAATACGATGAACTAATCAAGTTTCTGTGAGTTTTCTTATATAGTAATAATTCTTAAAGGGAGAGTGACATATTCTTTTTACTGTTTTCTAATTTTACCACCTGCCTCCTTAAAATTTTAAATTATCCTATTACTTTCTTGAAAACAAAATTTTAACCAAAAGAAATTATTGTTTTTATAGTTGGGATGAATTTTTTGTTAAAAAATTTAAATTTACGAAAGTAATATGAGATTATAAAAATTGTAAAGGGATAAGTGGTATAACTCAAAAACTATAGAAGGAAATAAAATGTGCTCAGAAATTAGTTTTAAAAAATTAACAATTACAAAAGGCCCTTAAATGATGTGGCATATATAGATAGCCTCGGTGTAGCTAGCTTAATGTTCATTAATTAGAATAGTAGAAGCAGATAATCATGAAATGCAAGCTGGCTAGGTTCATGCATGAATGGCATTAATTGAGTGGTTTGATAAGCTTCTAGTCACCATCCTAGATTTTAGTTAAATAAAGCCAAGCATGAACAATTCCAAATTCCGGTTCCTGTTTGGCTTTGGTCAACCTAAGCTGGTAGCAATAGCAAATAGTGATCGTTTTCAACAAGCGAAAGCTCCAATATTGGTGAATAATTTGGTATTAGCTGCTCATATGTAAACTGTGGCTGGATTTTGTTAATTTTAATCCACCAGCAGAAGGTATCTGCTATAGGAGAGGGGGTGAAGAGATAGAATCATATGATTATTTTAATGCAATTTAAACTGTGCTTGTTGGTGTGTGATAACAATATAAACCATGAAGGAAATTACTCTAATGTGTCCAATAGATTTTGCTTTGAGGAGAAAGATCAAATTTCCATGTTGTATTAGTAAATAAACCATTTCTCATATCATGTTTCAAAACCCTCGGTTGTCAAAAAGAAGCTAATTCATTTTTTAAAAATTTTTTTTCTATATGATTGGCATAGGAAAAATCCACCATCATTTAATAAAATTTCTATATTTTAAAAATACCTCAAGACGCACATACTATTAAATATATTATACTTTTATTTTTCTTTAGTTTTACAATAATATCCTTACAACAATTCTTTTCACTTTAATTTTTTAATCCATAAAAAAATTAACTAGAAAATTAACAAATAATTACTTATTGTCAAATTAAGAAATAAAAATCAATATGAATCAATTGATATTTTTCATATGCTCGCAACAATCTTACTAATTATTATTTATAAATAAATTAATACCAACCACGTTAAAATAATGATTAATATTCTTGCAACAATCTTACTAATAATTTTCTTTAAAAAAATAATTTACCAAATTAATCCTAAAAGTAAAATAATGCAACTAATTTTTTATTTATTTTTAAGCCTAATTTGATAAATTTATATTTTTTTATTAATATATCTAAAAATATTGTTGCAAGAGTATTATTGTAAAAGTAAAGAAAAAGTAAAGATAGAATTGTAATATAATTACTAATAAGAGTGTCTAGAAGTACTTTTTAAAATAAAGAGACTAAACGGATACGTAATTCAAAATAAAGAGATTAAACAAATATTTTTTCCTAAATATTTTTAGGGTAAAACAATAAAAGACAAAATTCGAGAGTTATTATTATTTTTTTAAACAATACAAGAGTTTTGTGAGTGTGGAAGAAATTGATTAATTTCGACAAACATCAGGATGTTTTTTTCAATCATTTTTTTCTTCTTTACTTAATGTGGCGTGAGACTATTAATATTAATCTCCGAAATCAGTCTTGATCAGCAAACCAAAATCTTTGAACCTCACAATCACGATTCACGGGCTCACCAACCGAGCAAGCAAAGCGCGGATTGCTTACTTTGAAAATGTGATTGTGTGTGAGAATGAAACTACATTATTCTTCGTGGGGTCATAAATTGCAATTACATTATTGAATTGAATAATCAAAATTGTAGGCTTTCTTAATTAAAGATTATATTTTAATTGGACGCGTGATTACGATGATTAGTTCACAATTAAAGAGCAAAGGAAACATCTTGGTACTGGAGCCCTTTCACTACCAAACTGTCTGGCTGCAATTGCATGCCAAATTCCACTCCAATAATTCAGCATGGGCAATGCCACGCAATAAAAATACAATTATTTATAATAATATTAGGATTCCAACATTTGAGTTTGATTTTTATAACTTATAAAATTACTTAATCATCATCAACTATGTCACATTAGTTGAAAATTAAATTAAGATTTAGATGTTGGAATGCTTAGCGTTGCTCATTATTTTATTTGTGGTCTTACATATTAGGATAAATGCTCTTTTAATCCTAGGGTTTAAAATAACCACTTAGGCAATTTATATATATATTTGTTAAAAAATACAACTAATTTTTCCGTTTTAAAAAAAAAGGTTGGATGAGTTTATATAATTAGTAATGTCATAAGTGTGAATGATTAAGCCAACGATTGCATTATTAATATTGAATAAACACCGACATGAACTTATGATTAGCAATTATTTCTAAGCACAATACAGACTAATAAAAAAACAAATACAAAACTGTGGTTACGTATATTGCGGTTGAACTACAGTGTTTAAGTATGTTGCTGTAATTTAAAAGTTGAGTTAATTTTATTTATATTTGTGTGATAAAAAATCAATAATATATTTATTCTTTTTATCAAAATTATAATTTAAAAATAATATTACATTATCAACTTTTTTAATAGTTATAATTTTTTTTCACAATAATTATAATTTTAATTAACCACACCTCAGTATGAGGCAGTCCTTAACTCATGCATAACAAAAAAAATTCTTATCATAATATATAATAACGATACACATCAATCTAATCATAGCATAAGTATGTTAAAACTAGAATGGGTCTCCCTAAGTTGCATTTAATGTAACTTACAATTATAAAAAAATTATTTCCTAGTTCACCTGAGTTCGTTATTCTATTACTTATTTTTACTGAAAAAATCTAAATATAAGTTATGATAAATATAATTTAGTAAAATGCAGCTAAAAATGATCTCTGAAAGAATTAAAAGAAAAAAAAACTTGACATAAAGCGGCCTAACAAAGTGACAGCATCCTCCCTCGGAATATTTGTAGCGGCATAAAGTAAGAGAGGACTGCAGCGTCTTTCTCTGCAATACAGCGAGTACCAAACTACGAATAATGCTTTGTTTCTAAAGCCGGTCCCGTCAACACCGATTCAAAAGTTTGATGAATTTTAGGTTCGTCTTAATGTGTACGGCCGTTTTTAATTATTATTTTTAAATGGAGTATCAGTACATAGCCGGCCACGGGCCACCGAATCAACGGTTTTAAAACAGGCAAATGTTATATTTTAGGAAAAATAGCAAACAAAACAATTTAAACTATAAATCTACGAAAAACCCCTCAAGTTACATGAAAAAGTGTTTTCTTCTTTTTATTGAACAACATGAAAATATACTTAAACTATTTATTTTAGATTAATTTAATTTTCAATCAATCTTTATGGCTTTAGATATCTATTATAGTATAAAAGAAGATGCAAAGTATAGGGGTTCATAATAATATGTTTTCATTATTTTGTAGAAATTTGATATTTCATAAAATTTAAGAACATGATAATTGGAACATTATAACCAAAAATAAGTTTAACTAAAATTAAATATTTATCCATAATTTTGGAATTTAACCCCAAAAAAAGGAAAAATAAAAACCAAAATTGGTGGTTAATTAGTTGAAAATTTATAACCAGAAAATGAGAAAGTTTAATAACAAACTTATTTATAATGTTGGTATCTAATTGAAAAAGGGTAAATTTCAGCCTACTCCCCTCGCGAAGTGATAATCTTCAAATTGTCTCCATTACTAATGAAAACATCAAATTAACCCTCAAAAATCGTTATCTGTCTGTTACTTTTAACGAATAAAAGGGTAAAACAATATTTGTGCATTCCTCTAATAGTCAAAAAACAAAGAAAAAAAGTCAAATCTTTATATGGGTTAATTTTTATGGGTCAAAATCTTTCTAAGTTTTTCAAAACACACATAAATATTTTAAATATTTATGATATGCATCCTAATATTTTAAAATATTTTCATTTTGCATCTATATGTCTAATTTTGTTTGAACTAATATTAAATTTTAATTTTTTGTATTTAAAAAATTTATTTTAAAAATAAATAAAGAAATTAACTAAAGTTATAAATGGAAAAAGAATAATATTTTACATTTTTATATTTATTATTATAATCATTATTATTCTTTTTCCTTTTGCAAAGGTATTTAAAAAAATATATGGACAAAAGAAATCAAAGAACAAAAGAAAAATGCACCACAAACTTAATCCAAATCTTCAAAACCATTATGACCAAAATCATTGTCATTGCACACAACCTAAAACTCTTCAAATCCTTTACTTATTCATCAAACTGAAAATAATAAACAATAATAAAATAAATTCATTCTATTATTAATAATATGGTTAGTTCAAGATTAAAGAATATTTATAATCTAAAAT
This sequence comes from Atalantia buxifolia, assembly GCA_030444775.1. Lineage (NCBI taxonomy): Eukaryota > Viridiplantae > Streptophyta > Magnoliopsida > Sapindales > Rutaceae > Atalantia > Atalantia buxifolia. Next base: position 15,528,553 of record CM059839.1, read on the forward strand.
TAAGTAATCCTAAATATCGTTATTATTGTAAAATTCGTGGAGTTTAGAAGTCTGCCTCTTTATTATTATCATTATTATTAGATATAAAAAAAAAGGACAATCAAAGAACAAAAGAAAAATGCTACTGAAGTTCCACCAAACAAATGAAAGGAGTAAGGATGAAAAAAATGAAAAAAAAAGGAAAAAAAATGCTACCAGAGTCATGTACATGAAAGAAAAAAAATGAAGAAAAAGACGAAGAAGAAGTAAGCATGAGAAAAAAAAAAGAAACAAAAAGATGAAGAGTAAGGATGAGAAAAATAAAAGGAAAGAAAAAAGTTACTGGAGTTATATATGTGAAAGAAAAGAAAAAAATGAAGAAGGAATAAGGATGAGGAAAAAAACAAATGAAAGGAAAAAATAAAGAATGAGTAAGGATGAGGAAAAAACAAATAAAAGGAAAAGACAAAGGAATAAAGATGAGAAAAAAAATGAAAGAAAAGATGAAGAGAAATGAAAGAAAAAGAAGAAGATGGCATTATCATAATTTATATATGATAGCATGTCTTGTAATTTAATTAACTAACATATCTAATTAAGGAAAACTATCAATTTATTTAGACCCATTAAGTCATTTTAACACTTTATTTTTCAATGGCTAGTCATACATCAACTACTTTTTTTATTTTCCAGTGACTAGTCACACATCAACTTTTTTTTTTATCCTCACAATGCAATATTCTCTTAAGGTAGGGGTGTTTTCGTACTTTTATGAGTTAACGACGGTCAATAGTTAAAGATAACGAGTTTTAGGAGATAATTTGATGTTTTCAATAGTAAAATAGACAATTTGAAGATTGTCACTTCACGAAGGAGGTAGGCTGAAATTAACCCATTGAAAAAATAGGAGCATCAAACCCAAAATTGTTGGTTAATTAGTTAGAACTTTAAAACCAAAGAAATTTAAAAAAATAGGTTGTTTGTTAAATGTGAAGTCTCGAAATTTTATTAAACCCAAAATTGTTTGTTTGTTAATTAGTTAGAACTTTCTGAAAAACCTTTTATCCGAATGAAAAAAAAGAAATTTAAATATTATATTCCAAAAATAGAAAATAATTTATTTCTAAACTATAAAATCTAATCTTCCTTTTTGTTTCAATTTTAGACATAAATCAAATAACCAAATTTAAAAAAAAAAAAAGGATAAATGTTAAAAAAAAAACAAAACGTATTTAGATTTTCGTATTGAGATCTCCATTCAGACTTTTTAAAAATCAGCACCCATTTAGATTTGAAGACAAAAAAAAATTCTAACCTTAAAAAAAAAAAAAGGATTGTAAACCCAAAATTTCTGGTTAAATTAATTGGAACTTTAGAACAAAATATGAAAAAATTTAACCAAAACCAGAAACCATTTATATAATGTTCGAATCTGATGAAAAATTAGGAACATCAAACACAATTAAATTAGTTGGAGTTTTAAAATCCAATATCAGAAAGCTTAACCAAGACTTAAGACTTATTTATAATATTGAAATTTTATTTAAAAAAAAAAGAACATGAAATCCAAAATCGGTGGTCAATTAGTTGGAATTTTGAAAGTTATACAAGAAAGTTTAACCAAAACCATATACCTATTTATATTATTGGAATTTGATGAAAAAAATGGAAACATAAAAGTTGGAACTTTAAAATCTGAAAATGAGAATATTTAATCCAAAGTAGAGACTGATAAATCAATTTTCATCAAACACCCAACATGTTAGTATCTAACCAAAAGTGTAAGAAGCTAATTATTTTATACTTTTTTCACAGTTTATTTTGCCATATCTAAAATAAAATTTATTAAAATATTTTGTATCGTTCAATATCAGTTTCAGTTAATTATTTATATTTTTCTTTATTTTAATCTTCTTCTTTTTTTCAGCAAAAACAAAGTAATTTAATGAACAGCCGGTAAAAGGCAGGCTGTTCCTCATACAGCGCTGCAAAATAGGAATAAACATAAACATTACTGCACATTTGCAAGCAAAACTGTTCTTCCAGTTACAATATCCGGGCATGCACCGACGACCGACTCAATATCCCAATTGCCACACTACAGAATGAAGTTGATAATAATTCGGTTATCATCTCTAGAAACTTGTTTGAAACATGCATCCCACAAATTTTCAGTTGTAAGCTTGTAAACTGGATGTGAAAAAGTGATTTGTTAAAATATCCAAAAAATAATAATAATAAAGATTAAAATATTGTTGTCAAACAAAATGGATTTCCAAGACTTTACTTCATTGTCAAAGAAAATATCATATTTTACAATTGCATGGCAGAAGTGCTGCACTCAACTGCAAATGCGCAAGAAAATTCCATAACCAACATTGGTACAAGGCCAGAAGCATATTAGAAATTGACAATCTAGTCTAAAATATCATCGCCAGCACCTTTCCAGTTGCCTATTGTTGAGCTTGATTTGGATTTGTTGAAACATCAAAACCAGGAGGGATGAAAACAACATCATTCCATGCTGAATTAGTACTCTCCTGCAAATACAATTAGTTTGTTGGCACTTTAGCTCTAAATTTTGAAAATATTGACACAATTCTTGCCCAAAAGGACTGGGAAAAGAACTGCGTATTTTTTTTTTCTTATCCTGCACCTCATCTTCGCAACTGAACACACAAGAATATAAAATGGATAAAGTGGGTTCTTACCTTCATACCCTTAATTATTTCCTCAAAAACAGCAACCTACAAAACGAAATAAAAATAAAATTAAGAGATTGAAGCTTCTTCATCAACATAAAAGCAACCGAAACCATACCTGAATATCCCCCTTTCTGAATGCAGGATTTAACTTATTCTGGTCACTGGATGCTCTTTGTAGTGATTTTTCTAAATCCTCCTGAAAAAAACCCCAACGAACAGAAGAAATTCAATGTAATGCCTGGACTAATATAAACAATACTTCACATCAAGCCAACAATCTTCTTAACAGACCTTTCTAAAGAAAACTGGGCGATAGCTTTTGTTTTGGCTTCTTAGTACCAAACTCCTTGACTGCAATTCAACACAGTTGAGATGCTTGCGTTAAATCTCATGCAAGAAATTCCAAAGAAATATACATGCACAAAAATTTCTGACATTAAATATGCATTACCAACACTGCTCAAATGGAATAACGCCTTCTCTTATTTTCCTGTTTTCAGTTTAGCAGATGGCCCACTAAATTCCACTTCTTCCCAATAATCTATGGCAATTTCCCACAATCTAATTGTTCAGGAATAATCCTTCTGTCATAAGAACATCTATTTATCTTTTTACAGTTTTCCAATATGTCTTGCAAGTTCCTTACTGAGTGAATCAATAAATATGTACATGATGAAAGTACAGTGCAAATGAACCATTTAAAGTCAGCAGTGCGTAAGCACAGAACCTGAAAAACTGGAACACCAGCAAAGGCATCATCAGAAAAACCAGCTCTTTCCATCTCCTGCACAAGAAGGATAAATCTTAGAATAAATATACTTCATCAAACGCAGATACTGAGATTATTAGGTAATTTTAGATCTTTAGGATTAATGAAGAAGAAAACTTTTCTGACCTACGCATAGCATATAACATAAAAGTAAAAAAAACCTTTCCACAATACAAAAATCCTGACAACAGTATGATGGCAACAACATGAGATAATCAAATTAGCTTGATATTATTTTTTTTGGGGGTTATTTGCAGGTTTCTTTGTAATACTTATTATTTTTCAGGATCTTTATACGATCAACATTTCACACACACAAAAATAGATTACATAAAATGAATCCATCCTAAACTGAACATTTACCTGTCAGCGGAGAAGATGGTTTTACTTTGTTGCTATGAAACCACAACCTAATGCCACATAAAGTAAAAGCAATGACTTCATTTCATTCACTTGATCCCCTCCTGATTACGGCAATCCTATCTAGAAGATATAAGCGCAATTTATTTATTTTTATAATCTCAAAAGTTTAAGAGACTGGACCCATGCTCAGACATCACTTCATGAGGAATTATAATATTTGCCCCTTTTGCTGAGAGTAATCTTAACATCAACCATGGAGGCAACACTTAACACCAATTGAAGCCGAAAGATTTGTTCAACTTAAATTTTATGCACCCAAAAAAAAAAAAAAATTCAACTGAGATGGTTTCGCCTCTGATTAGAGGCTGATTCACTTTGCAACCCAAAAGACAAGTAGAATTCATAACCAGTCTTCTTTAACAAGTTTTGGGGGGGTGGGGGGACTCTTGCAATTAAGTTTCGTTTATTTCGTTCACATGAAACATTCACAAGTTGAATAAATGCTGAGACAGAGACCAATGGACAATGAAAGAAATTCTTTAGGAATCTACAAAATAGTGAGGGTGAAAGAAGCGTGCATGAAGCCCAAATCAGACAATACCTTGCCACTGGGTTGTTACACTACAAAATATCCAGTGTTCTCAAACAACTAAAAGGAGAGAGAGAGAGAGAGAGAGAAGAAGAAGAAGAAGAAAACCAGAAATCCATGAAATAGGGTTTTTCGAAATTCTTATCAGACAATATCTTGCCACTGGGTTGTTACACTACAAAATATCCAGTGTTCTCAAACAACTAAAAGGAGAAAGAGAGAGAGAGAGAAGAAGAAGAAGAAGAAAACCAGAAATCCATGTAATAGGGTTTTTCAAAATTCTTATTATGCGATGAATCAAAATATGCGAGAGACAAAAGAAAAACGAAAAATATGCAGCTGTAGGTAAGAAATCAACAACATTACAGCAACGACCATTGATAACCAACAAATAATGGAATGCAATGTCAGCAAGTAGTATAAACTACTATATGGTATCCTTTACCACCATCATAAATGTTGTTATCTAAAAGACCAGAGTATTTGGATAATTGAATGTTGAGCATTGCAAACCATCAAACATATTGTCTTCCAGCTTTTACACACAGCTAAGATAATGAATTTAAAGTATCCTTGGTCAAATAATTAACATAGCAAGTTTTAAACCATTTGGAGTACATGGAACTTTGAAATGCTCATAGGAAGATCATCCGAATGTTCTACGATCCAATTGGAGAAGTGGCGAGTTGCATAAGGATTCAATGTTCCATGGTGGAGCAAAGTTTTCATACATTCCTAAACAAGCAAGTATAGATCTACACATCTTTTTAAAAAAATAAATAAAAACCTCGATTAAAATATGGAAACAGCCCTCATCTCAAGCCAACAATAACCATAGACCACCAAATGCAAAATTCATTCTTCCATGCTAGAAATTTAATGTAAACACACAGCCTTCAAGAAGGTGATAGTCGTCCAGAGGTTACACCATCAAATTTCATCGTAATGTTGAAACATAGGAACTGAAATTATTAAAGATTTTACTTTCTTACCCAATGCAGCCAAAGACAGAGAAATGTCACAAGGATCAGTTTCTCTGACATCTCCTCTTACTTAAATGCACATGTAAGTACTCTCAAATAATGATGTTTGTACCAAAATGGCACAAAAATTAGAAGAGAAAAAAAAAACCCTTGTAGTAAAAAAAAAAAAAATTCTTTTCTTGTGCTGGAATTTTTTTTTTTTTTTGTTTTCTAGTGATGGTGTGCTATTCTTTGTACTAATTTTTGTACCCTTATCACTACTGAAGTACTCTCTCCAGTATAAAAAAGTGAAATCCAGTCATAGCAATAGAATTTTTCGGTCTCATATTTTCTCCCTTCTAATTTGATCCCCAACCCCAACATATAACTACATTTTGTTACCTCTAGATGCAATTACAATACTCATTGTCACTAATACAACACAGAAATCTGAAGACCAAATATATAAATGAAAACTCACCCTAAGGGCATTCTTGACTTGTGTAGATTCTGGTATCAACCTAAACGCCACGCCATTTACCTTGAGTTGAAAAACCTGGACAATCCAACATACAAAACAGTCAATAATTAAACCAAGGAAATAAAATCATCAATTCACATGAATATGCTGTGAGCAACTTCGCCCGCCAAACGGAGAGCACCTAGAGACAGCAAAATTATATTCATATGTTGTATCAACATAAGTGTTGGTCGCCATAATGTGAGCAGAGGTCATCATTATGTATACCTTGTTCAAAGGAACAGGAACAACTCTAGAGCTTTCTTTTCTCATGGCAGGGTCCATAGACTTCATCTGATGAAGAAGCGCCTCGGCGTCCTCTTTCTTGAAACACATGAGCCCAAGAGACTTTCCTGTTTTAGCCCCCGAAACCAGCACGAATTCCTCATTACAATTGCTCAGTGCATAGACGGGAACCCCAGCCAGTCTCTCTTCAATTGCCTCCGCCGACATGGCATTACCTAATTGGCTGATTAAATTGGTCTGGGTGGTCGGGCTGTTGCTGCTGCTGTTGTTATCACTGATTCGTGCCCAAGTTGGGTTCTTGTTAGAGGGAAAAGAGCACGAAATGGAGCGCGAAAATCCGGCTTCAAGCGCGTGTTTTCCACGATCGTGAAGGGAAAAGAGACAGTATTGGAGGTGAGAGAGATGGTTGAGGAAGCCAGAGCACTGGGCTTGGAAGGTGCTCAAGGATTGATTCAGGTTCAGCTCTAGGGATTGTTTGGTTGGTGGCAAAATCTTTTGAGAGTTGGAGGAGGAGGAGGAGGAGGAGGACTTCATTTTTCCGGGAATTAAAACAAGAATCCCAGAGAAGAAAAGAAGAGCGACGGTTAACGCAGGGAGGGTTTTAGGTTGAAATACGATTATGATGAAAGTTTAAAACCTCGTGGCTTTTGTATTTTAACACGATTATGTTGAAATTTTGTCCAATTGCCTTACTGAAAAAATAAAAATTAACATGAGATTACAATAGCATCTTTAAAAAAAATTTTAAATAAAATTTTATTATTTATTTAAAAAATTTAAATATTAATACTTAAATTTTTTATAAATATTTTAATTAAAATTTTTTAAATAAAAAATAATTCTTTCTCTTTAATTTTATAAAATTACTTTCTTTTTATTCAATTTACATTTTATTAATTTTTGTTAGAGTGAAAATGAGTAATATTTTAATTACCATTTATTTTTTAAAAAAATATTTATTTAATTAAAATAATATTAATTTTTTAAAAATTTTTTAGAGAATAATATATTTTTTCACTCTCTTTTTTACCATATAGGTAAATAAATAAATATTTAAAAATTAAAATTAATAGAATTTTTTAGACATACTCTAACAAAATTTTTTTTTCTTATGACAATAAAATTTGTATTTTATATTTGGGAAAAAAATCACCCATTTCAAAAAATGAAAGAAAAGAATAAGAGGAAACAAGAGGAAAAGAAAGAGGAAAGAGGAAAAAAAAGAGAGAAATGGAGATGATTGTATGTTAAATCAAAAAAATGAAATTAGATTGATACTTTTTTTTCTTTCATTTTCTCTCTCTTTTTTCCATTCTTCTCTTCTTCTCCCATTCCAACCAAACATACACTAAAAATAAACTTAAATAGTGACAAAAAATTTCTTGATTTTATAAATAGTTACACAAACTCTTTTTTAATGATTATATTTATACCCTTGGATTATAGTCAAAACCTTTACGATAACTACAAATACAATACTAAGATAAAATTAGCAAAAAGAGTCCTTATTCATAATTATTAACAAGATATAAAAAAGTCTTTATGTAAAATTATGTATTTTATTAATAAAATAAACAAGTAAACATATTTAATGAAAATATGCGGTTGTTATGGTATTGTGCATTTGGACTATGATTCTTAAACTGCTTTATTAAAGTAAGCAGTTTTCTATTAATGCTTTATTATTTAGATGAGATTTGAGCAAAATGAGGGATTTTTATAGAGTTGGTAAATTGAGGACTTGGACCGAGCTTGATCTTGTTCATAATTTTTTAATAAAGTAAAAAAATATTTAAATAAAAAATAATAATCCAAAATATAATAGAATAATAATCCAATGCCTAAAATATTAGTAACATAACATAATAAATCAAAAATACTAATATAAAAATTATATTAATTTAATATTTTAAGTTTTTTCTTATTTATTTAAATTTAATTTATTTTTATTTATAAATTAAAGATTCCTTCTTAAGACTTCATCTAACCCCAATCTACGTGAACTTTATATTTTTCGGCACATATTCAGGCTCAACCCATGTGAGCCAGCTTGGCCCAGGCTTGAATCAACCCTAAATTTTTAGTTTCCAAAAAGTCTATCAGTAATCGGACCCATTATGAGGGAAAGGTTGGACTCAAAACCACATTTCACAGTCCCATTTTAACGGTAGCATTCACTTCCATTTTCATTTTAATTTCAGGATGCTTTTAAGCAAGTGAACACTATCATTAAATATCATTTACTACGTCGATTGTCTAAAATACATAATAAAAATAATTATATAGACCTTGTGATATTTTTTATCCAATCAATTCTTTTACGCCGTGCAAGCTGCCAACTTGATTTGGGACAAAAGTGTTTGTAACCCATTATGCCGATATCGGAGCCGCATACCGAGGGTCCGTCGCTTACCTGTCTGGAGTCAACAACGCAGGTTTCTCTTTAAGGTTAATTTTATTCTTAAGTGTACCACCGAACCTTAGTTATCTTGATCGGTTGGTACTTAAAGTAACGCAGCCAAGTTCTAAGGTTCAAGGTCTGGTGATGCATGTATGATGATCATGTAATTAATTCTTCTTGAATTAGAGGTATTCTAAAATACCTTCTTTTTGAGTTAATATAATGTTTTTATGTACAACGGTTCTCTTTCAGTGTTATTATTTTTTTAAATTTGAAGATATTTTATAAATAATTGCTCTTATTTAAAATCATATTTTTAGAGAGGATAAAATTATTTATACTTTAAAAATTATTTTAAACATTTTATTATTATGTACACTCGTCTGTTAATTTATAAAAATAAGTTTCACTTCGTAAGCACTTCTTAAAGTATGATTTTCTGTTTCTTATAGTCATTTAGATTGCAGGCATTTTAGAAATAAAAATTATAATAAAAAATAGACTTAATTGAGTAATTATTTGGGTTCAAATTATAATAAAAAAAAGTGGTCATCCCGCTTTAAGATAGCTATGCAGCAATGGCCACCACAACGTGGTTTGGTGCTGCAGCAACAGGTGCACATGTGGCTCGGTTTTGCAATCTAAGCCGCAACCGCCCATCGAAATGGTTGGCAATAATGTCTTTCCGATGGCGCTAAGCGTGGTTGGCAAAGATGAATTCATTTGATTATCGCTAATTGAATAATATATTAAAAAACCTTTAAAAAAAAAAAGATAATATATTTTAAAAAGTTAATAATTTTTAATTGTCTAATTATTTATAATTTTAAATAATCCGAATTTATGTTTTAGAAATTTTTTCTCTTTGACTTTTAATAATTTTTCATAAACAAAAGAGAGTATAATGTTAATATTTAAATTAACACATATCAATGGTTGCAAGATAGCTGTACCCCACAAATATATCAAACAGCCCACCCTATAAATTCAAAGTTAGAAAAATGCTAGTCTTCTTTAAACCACAAACACGGGAGATCCCTTAACATGTATTATTCTTTTTTCGGCTAAATAAAAATGCTGGTGGTATCCTTACTTTAATATCAATAAAAATTAAAAAATCACATATTTTAATACATTATATAGATGCACACATAGATCTTAGTACTTTTATTCTTTTAATGAAATTAATAATTGTTTGCTTCACCTAAAACTATGGTATAAGAAGACATTTTTTTTTTCAATAGTATATTAGAGATTACATCACACCTAGTGACAAATACAATTCTATATATTTGTTGGGACTTAGAGCTAGTCCAATACTCATATTAAAGTTGAAGTCCAAATTTAAAATTTAAAATTTGAAAACAAAGAAATAAAGAAATAAATAAACGTTACACAGTCACTCAGGGATACTAGCACCGTCAACTCCAAAAATGATGTTAGGAAGTGTCACAATCAACTCAATTATAAGTTATTAACTTACTGGCATGTTATAATTCTTTGGCTGGTCATTTATTTTGAAATTTAATTTAATTTTTAAAGGATATTACCCATAGATTTTGCTCATTGATTTTCTTTTGTTTTTAATACATATAAGGGTGAGGTTTTTTGAATCCTTAAAACTATTTTGTAAACCCATATTTTAAGTAAAAATTTTTGATATGCTTATCATTTATATGTTATTTTAATACTTTTCTAACTTAATTTTATGTTAAATTATATTTTATTATATTAATTTTTATCTTAATTTTTTACATTTTATAATTGTAGGCTTATTTGGGAAATATTTATATTGATAGAGCTAAAATAGAAAATCAATTGGAGCTTAAGAAAAATATTGGAAGATTTTTCGAAGTCGAAAGGAAGCCAAGCCATCACGTGAGAGCAAATTAGAAAAAGAAATTGCGAAATTTAATTAAGCATGCATGTGAATTGCCTATGCCAAAATCCGTGGCCAAATCCTCGTATATTTAGGAATTTGACTTATGCATATGGACCGTTTTTTATCAATATAAAAGCATAGATTTGTTGCGGTAAAAAGGAGAGGGAGAATTTAAGAGATAATTAAGAAAAGCCGAGAGCAGCAGGAGCAATTTGGCGGAAGAAGACGCTGATATTGAGTTTTTCTTTCCCCTTTTCAATTGTTTGTTTGGATGTTCCTAACTTCCTACAATCTTTATAGATTCTTTTTATATTTCATAAAAGTTAATTTATTTTGCTAGGGTGAGGATGTAGCTTGATTATGAAGATTTAATTCTGTAAATATGTGCTATTTTTAGTTTATTATTCTATGATTCCGTATTAATTATTATGCTTAATATTTTTAAATATCTAGCTAATATTTGAATGATTTAAATATACCTATTGAGATTAAAAGAAGATATATGTGTTTTTACTTTGTGTAATGTATGTCATGAATTGAACAAAAGACATAGATGTGTCAATGTGACTGGTGCAATTTTATCTTTGAATTTCTATAGAACTTAATGAATCTTTACATATCTAAATTCACATAGAGATATAAGTGGGTTAATATGTGAAATTATTTTTGATATTAGTCAAGAGAGCATATTGAATAGATTAGGAAAATTCATTGCCAACATGGGTAATAAACTTTAATAGCATAAATGGAGGACTACATTGGGTTGGTTATGGTTGAATGTCCTAAAGTCTAAATCTCTTGGTAATTTCTTTTACTGCTTGCATCTTTATTTAATTTTTGGTTGCTTTATTTTGTTTTAGTCTTTAATATAACTTCACTTATTCAACTGTTCGAATAAATTTGGGCTACAATAGCAGCAGTACCTAATAGGATATATAATTTTTATACATTGATACTATATTCTACATTATATTACTTGTGCTGACTAGGACACTTGTTAATTTACGCAACACATTTTTTCTTAAATACCATAATGTAGAATTACCTAAAAGGACAAGACAACATAAAAAAAAATTAAAATAAAGATTATATTTACACCCATCTTTTTAGTTTTTACAAATCCACAAAATTATCTTGTCGCTAAAAATTTCATGAATAATTAAGAATTTTCATTCATTGTAAACTTAATCTTGTTTTGTTGTTGAAAATTAGTGGCCCAAATCGTCAATTATTTCAAATTGTTTTAGGATCCGTTTGTGATTTCTTTTGTGAGGCTTAAAAGTAATTTTGAAAATATAAAAGCTAATTTTAGTCTTTAGTAAAAAAAATCAAAATTATTTTTGTTAAAATCAGCCACTCATACAGTTGATTTTGAAAAGTAAGGAAGGAGTAACTCTTAGATTTTGATTTTGAAAATCAATTTTATCCTTTAAGACAATTCCATAAATATCCTTAAAATTATTACCTAAATCCAAAATTATCTTTATTCAAATTAGAAATAAAATAAACATTTTAATAAATTTTTATTATAATTCATCAATTTAAATTTATTAATATCAATTTGTTGGTCAAATCATTTAATTTTTTTTACTATATATAAATATAATTATCAATTATTTTAAAATAAAAAATAAAATCAATATATTATAAATTTTATTTTTAGTAAAAATTATTATAATACACAATTAAAAGTATTATATGTATATGTTTCCATAAGTAAATTTTGTCCTACATTATGTATATTTTAATCATTTTTTTTTCAGTAGTTTAATAGTAAAATTTACCTAACGTCGATAACTGTTTTTAAAACTCACAGTATTTTGGGAAAAAAAAATTATCAAACACTTAACTGATTTTCTTCACAGCTGATTATTTCTACAGAACAACTAGTAATAATTATTTTAAAAGTTATAACATTGCCAAACTGGTCCTTATTTGCTCTTTGTTGCAAGTATGGAAATTGATGAAAAAATCTTTTCATATAATGAATTTGTAGTAAAAGAAATTTATGTGTTTATTTATTTTTTATAAAAAATTACGGTCACTTAACCAATGCTTTGTTTTCAATTTTTAAGTGTATATAAAAGGTATATTTGGTATATATGTGGGTTTATTAAGTAAAAGATAAATTTTTAAATTTTCTTGATGGGTTTATTGAGTAAAAAGATTTATTAAGTATAACGGTGGGTTTATATTTGGTGGGTTTATATAGTCTTACCCTACCTATAAATGAATTGGTTATCCCATTAACACTCAGGGGTATTCCATCTTTTTTGTTACATAGAGGAACGTTCCCTCGAGATAAACATTTTTCTTTTTCCTGAAATCCAAGATAAACATTTTAGTTTTTTTATTGTGGGAACATAGGATAAAATCTATGTCGCATTGGCTAGGGTAGTTTAGGAGTAGGGGAAGTAAAATGAATAAACGAATCGAATTATAAACGAATGTGGTCAAAACCCTACTATTTTAGGTTTAAGTCGTTTATTCATTTTACTAATTCAGTTCGTTTAATAATAAATCAAATCAAATTTGGATTCGTTTATTGTTCGTTTATCCTATAACGAATTCATTATGAATCGAATTGAATATAAATTCATTTACAAAAATATAATTAATAAAAAAAGAAAAATAAATTATAAAACGACCACAAATTTAACATCGTACAAAGTACAAACTTATTATTATTCATAGTTATCATATAGCCTTCACTCTTTAAAATATTTTTCATACATATAAATAAGTAATTTAATTAAACAAATAATAAATAAATTTTAAATAAATGGATCGTATGCGATTTGTTTTTAAGTCATTTATTGAATGAATCCTAAATAAGTAAATGAACAAACATCCTCAAACCCATATTCGATTCATTTATTAGCGAATCGAATCGAATCGAATTCAATCATTTATTAAATGAATCAAAATTTTCAAACTTATTTAATTCGCATCAAATTGAATTGAATAAACGAATCATGACCTAAATTGCCACCTCTAATTAAGAGTTAGGACTGCATCTCTATCAAATTGGAAAGGATCATATTAGTTAATATTATGGCCTTTCAAGTGAAAATGAAAAGGAGGAATTGACATTGCAATCCTTATGGCCTTTAAAGAAAAACGTTAAAGAAATTATCGAACCACTTGTGGGGAATGTATCTCAATCACTAGAGATGGTTAAAAATTCTAGGTTTGGTCTAGATCCAAAAAATCAGGATCCATACGTTGAAAAATATAGATCCGAATACTAAAATTAAAGATTCGCACAGATTTAAATCTAGATCTAGATGTAAGTGCATCTAAAAAGTTAGATATCTAAATTCGTATTATCTTTAATTAAATTATTTATTAAATTAAAATTAAATTAAAAAAATATAAGTTAAATGAAAAAAATCAAACCTCTCTAGATTTATGGTGATGTCTTTATTAGTGATGGTTTATAATGGAATTTGTGTGGATTTATAGTGTTTTTATTTGTGAAATTGTGGTGGTATTAGGCTTGAATTTATTTATTTTCTAGATAAATTTATTTATTTTCTAGATAAATTTATTAATTTTTAAATTATATTTAAATTTATTATGTGGATCTAAATATTTAAAATATCCGTCTGTAATTGATATGTAATTCGTATGGGTATTATCCACGTCTGGATATTGGAATCTTGACTTTACCATGCCTTGTTTGTGATTGGAACACGTATCTCTCTATCCAGCAGTGACTTTTGAGCGGCCCTGCCATATTTTTGGAAAACCGAGATAAACGTTTTAGCTTTTATATTGTGGGAAGTGGGAACATAGAATGAAGTCTCTATCGCATTTGGTAGGGTAGGTTAGGGTTTAGGACCACATATCTCTGTCGAATTGGAAAGAATCAGACTCGTTGATAACTTAATATTATGGCCTTTAAAGTGAAAATGACAAGGAGCAATTGACACTGCGATCCCGATAGCCCTTTAAAGGAATTATTGAACCACTTGTTGGAATGGAACGTATCTCAGTTACAATGGGCTGTGACTTTTGAGCTACTTTGCTGTGGCTGTGAGTACGGTTACATCGCAGACATGTAACCAAACGATTGCCTCATGATCATTTACCGTTAAAAACACACACACAAAAACTCTAGCCCTACGATTATAATTTCGATAATAAATTTGAGATCACTTTAATTTGGTCTTTATTATCATTGCTGTTTAATATTCTAAGTAATCACAAAGTTATAGTCATTTAGTTCAGTTTACTTGCACCCATTTACTTCTGCAAATAATTGAATGTAGTGCCCCTAGCCCCTAGGTGTAGATCGGGTCCAGCTATGGTGCCCCCGAGCACCATTGCCCCCTTTCTTGTCTTTGTTATACCCAGCCGTTAGATTTTAATGTCTTTAATCCAACGTTTGGGATTTGTAAATAAATAGTGAAGCGGTTTTTGTGCGTCATTTGAACCCGTTACATCCCATTGGTTTGCTTTCTTCAACGCTTGACTAGTTCTAGAAATATCGACCGCCATGAGTCATCGACAAAAAATTTGAAGCAGGTGTCATTTTTCAGTTGTGGGCAAACTTAACAGGAGCAGGGACCACTTGTGACTTCGGATTGGAGGTGATCGCGGTGAAATTGCTTTCAGGCGTGCTAATCTATTGGCTTTCGAATACATTCATTGAAATAATAAAAAACTGCATCTTTTTTTTTTTGTTTTTTTCTGGATGGTCATTCCCAAGACAGCAACACTTACGACTTATGGCTCTTTTCCTTTAATTTTCTTCTTTGAATTTTCATTTGATTAATCATTAAAAAACTGCTTTTTTTTAAAAAAATCATGTGTTGTTAACGTTTGCATAGTTAACGTCGTTGAAATCTAATGGCTGTTATTTATGGAAAGAGAATATATAGCCAGAACTTTTGTTAATCCCATTGCAATAAGATATTGTTATAAACTGTTTTTGTCTCCGGTAACAAATGCAATAAAATCTCAATAAATTAATAACTTTGAAACCGTGAATTTTTTTTTAATTTAGCAAATATCAATTAATGACAAATTAATAAATTATTGATTTATAAAAATTTTGTTATTTTGAAAAAATATGATCGTGTTTATAGTATTGATTTACTTTGACTTAGTATCTATTATGCTTTATTTGAATGATAGTTTTCTTTTACGAGGATTTTTTTTTTAATAATAAGCTGCTTTATATTAATACTAATATGATTATTGTACGGTTTTTATTGTTCTATGCTAAAGTTGATAGTTCTACTACACAAACCATTTCAAACCAAGAAGTAGACGGTATTGATATTGAATAATTTCTTATCGCAGAATGACAATACCAACTATAATTTTTTTTCACATTACAAAAACTTAAAGATGAGATCCAAGTGGAAATTAATTCAAAAAAGAATAAAGTATTACTAAGAAAATATTTTACACAAGCCATATAGGTATATCATATGGATTTTGTTTTATACGAGGTAATAACGATCTATATAGTAAATGGGTACTACAAATAAAAGATTTTTTTTAAAAAAACTATTATCTTATAAATTTATGGAAATATTAATTGACCACATTAGCTCAAGTTAGAACCACAAAAACTATTATTTAATCCAACTTATTAATTTGTTGAGATTTTATGTTTGTCATGTTTACATTTCTCAACCATAATTGCTTCAACTTATTTTTGTTTCCACATGCAAATTTATGTTAAGATAACTCAACATGTGTCTTATTTCTAGTCACATTTTTCTTGCTACAAAAAGAGTTCCCTTCTCATAATTGAGTTTCCTGGTATTCTATAAATGCCATGTGACATTTTTCACCGCATAATGCGACTGCCTTTTTAGCGTATTGGACTGCATTCTGAACACTAATAAATTCCTACACCTACTCCTTATCCTTTCATTCATAGTTCATTTTTTATTTCATTAACGTTACAGTTTTTGTAATTTGATTGCCTCTCATATACTGCTACAATCACCTTCATTTTATGCCAACAGCAACAACAAAATTATAAATAACCTATATTTTATTGTTCCTCGCTAGCTATTTGTTTCTACAAATACTTGGTTCAACTAATTAATTTATTATTATATCCTGCAACATTTTCTTGTTATTATATCCTGCAACATTTTCTTGTTCCCTGAAACAAAATAAGGAAAATGCTTAGTGGCTAGAATCGCGAGAGAAGGCAAGAGAAACGGCAGCTTGTGCTGCCGTTGCTCCCCCCACCATCACACGCATTTCTTGATAAAAAAAAATTAATAAAAAATTTCTGCACTAAGAAAACATAAATGAAGTAAAAAGCTATGGCAACGTGTGGGAATAATAATATCTGTGGCGCCATTATACTTTGAAACGAAAAGCTTCCCTTTTCTTCTAAGCTTTTTAACTCGTTTTGGTTACCGAAATCTCTCCCTTCTCTTATGGGTAATTCCCTGCATTTCTTCTTCCTCTGTTTACACTCTCCTCATTATTTTTGGTAGATTTGTCATTGTTCTATATTAATGCGTGCAAAATTTCTTTTTTAGTGGGTTTTGTGTTTCTTTTACAATCTTGCTTATTTGCTCTTCCGAATGGATGGACAAAATGTTATTCGAGGACATAAGCAACTGGTTCGCTTGGGGGGAGGGGGGGGGGGGGGGGGGGTTTTTAGCTTTTGATTGACTCGATGTTTTGAGAATAAAGAACCTCTGTTTCTATTATATACATTAAACGGAAAAAGGCTTAAGCTTTTATGGATAAAAATTCTTACTTTTACAGTGTACTTCCTCTTTGTGACGACATTCTTCTGCTTTGATTTTGTTTTGGAAGAAAGCCTGAGATCAGTGATGTCAATTAGTACAAGTAGAAAATGATAATCTAACGTTTTATGTGTCTTTCTTTCATAACACATGGACACTATGTATGAGTGCATGAGTGTGAGAGAAATCATGAAATAATAACTTGGGCGATCACCGTGTTGTCGTCAGCGGTCGTGTCGTCGTCGGCCGTGGTACTGTTGAGAAAAGGAAGCAAATGGCGAGGACGGAGGGGAGTGGGGTGAGAGTGGATAAGCTGATATAGTTTTCAATTTCTCGGCATTTTTGTATTATCTTTTATTAATTTTTAATTTATTATTGTTTTTTTTTTTTTTTGGTCTAGAAGGGCGCATGATAGTGGCGAAAGAAACGGCAGCGCATCTCGCACTTCTCTCACCTTTCTGGATGCCTAGCACAACTCACAAAATAATTGCAACATTGACCGTCCCAATCTAATAACATGCATTCCCAGTCTGCTTCAGGTGCCACGCGGCCACTTCACACTAGCTGACTAGCCCAGTATTTCTCTTTCTCATCCAATGACGACTTCACTACAAGATGAATAATACGAGCACAGTGCCCAATAGCCATGGTAGATGGTGGAGCCATGTAGTTCAGCTATATTCTAAGCCCATAATTACCTATGTTCAAGTAATAATAGAAGGTAAGAACTGGCGTTTGGTTGGTGAGATTTCTCATCTTCTTCCCAATTTGACATAAAATGTAAGTGACAAGAAAGATAAATCCTTTTTTAAGTGAAAGTTTTATAAATAATATTCAAAAATTGTCTCAATTAAGATTTTAACTCCTTTTTATATGTAAACCTTAAATAACATGAATGTACAAGATTAGGCAGGCCTAAGTTTTTTATAATAAAATTTTACTTTTCAAAATAAAAATAAAAAAAATAATTTTTTTTAAAAAATATGGAATCTTTAGTTGCCAATTATGAAATAAATGATTTATAAATATTACTTATTCAACAAAGTTGATTGATTGATACAAATTTATTTTCTATTAAGATAAATTGACGAGACAATAGCTGATCTAAGAGCTATTTTAATGACTGTAATAGATATAAGAAAAATTGAAAAAATATTTCATTTGAATAGAGGCTATAGTAACATTGTTAGGAATTATTAGTCGAACTAGGTGACAATATATTTTCATATCATTGAGTATTTTTTCTCTGAAAGAAACTATACCCTTTCTTAATATAAAATTGATTCTTATTTACCAATAACACATTGTCTAAGCAAATCTAATTCTCTCTTACTGCAAATCATTTTTCTCCAATATTTAGTCTTTAGGTTAATAAATTTTTTTATAATCAACATAGGATTCAGCATGTGATGAGTAGGGAATTGAGTCCGCATTGGCTAAAAAAATCTAAAAATAAAAGAGAAAATTAGTTTAGGTTTCTGATTAGTCCCATTAATTCTATTAATATTATCTGTTAAATTTATAAACACATAAAATTTAAACTCCATAAAATTTTGACTTTAACTTTGGAGAATTATAGAAGCCTATACTGTAATTAAAAATAATAATAGTCCACCATCCAAAATATTTTCATATTCCTAAAAATAGGATTAATTCTTCTAACTTTCATAGCAACAATAGAGAGAATGTTTTCAATAACGAAATTCGTGAAGAATTATTTTAGAATCAGATGAGATGAATGATAGTTTAGTTATTTATGACGGAAATGGTACATTTTCAAAATATAATAATGTGTGGAGAACAATTATAAATGTATTAAGAAACATTTTATATATTTAAAATTTTAATTTTTATGTTTTACTATTATCTAATTGAGCTTCCGATAAATTATTTTTTCTCATTTCACCATTGCATATAATTATATATGAGTGAAAGGAAACACCTTCACTTTAAACTGAGATCAGCCTTATATGAGCACTAAATGATGGAATTTGTCCAAAAAATGACATGAATGCATCAATTGAGTTCTCTCTCTCTCTCTCTATATATATATATATATATATATTATAATAAGAATTTTACTGATATTTACAATTAAAAATCAATTGAAACTTTCCTTAATAATTTTATTATAATACAGTCCAAAGGGCGACCTCCTTAAAAATTATATTATGACACAATTCAAAAGTCGACACTCATTTAATATTAAAAAGAGATCTATTTAATCTAAAATGTAAAGAAATATATAAATTTATTTTATTTAAAATGTAAAAAAACATGTAAACTCTTATTTAGAGGGGAGTTGAGTCCCAGCAATGATTGGGATTCGAACCCATGTGCCGAAGGTTCTTGAGCGTATGGGTGGCTAACAGCAGTGTCTTCTTATCCTTAGCATTGAAAACTTATACATGCCTAAATCTCATCCCATTTGTCCAATCAAGTCTGCTGGGAATCTCCTCCGTCAAAACTTATTTAAAAAATAATATATACACTGGATTAGTTTGACCACATATAGTGAAAATATCATGAATATTGTTTAAGCGAAAAGGAAATAAATTTAAGTTGAAATAGAATTGGAGCAGGGTTGACTTGCAACAATTTTATAATGTTGCATTGAATGAAATGCTCGACCATGGTTAGATAACATGGAGCTGCGGGCGGAGGATAATAGCCAAAGACGCAGTTTTAATGTAAAGACGGAGTATATAACATGCGCACATGGAGTAATGGATAAGCTTTATGAATCATCCCCATTCGCATAAACAAAGTTCCCGTTCCGTACATCACTTTCAACTTTAGAACCCCACGTTGAAAATAAAAGTCGTGGCAGTGAGAGTCTCTTTCTAAATAAGCCACTTGACTTAAACCCTAAGTCTTATTCTTCTCTCATTCTATCTTCTTGTGCTTCGTCTTGCTTGAGAGATGGATAATCAGCAACAAGATCACAATAATACGGCATCAGGTTTTGATTTTTTGTTTGTCTTCTTCTCTTAGTATTTTATGTGTTGCGACGAATTGAATGGTGGTGGGATGAGTTTTTTCATTTTGCAGGGGTGGCCCACGAGAGTCATGGTCACTTGTGTCACAAATGTGGATGGCCATTTCCAAACCCACATCCCAGTGCAAAGCAGAGGCGTGCTCACAAGAGACACTGTGGAACCATCGAAGGTTACAAACTTTACGTGGACGTGGACGTGGACCCCACTCTTTCCGACGATGATGTTCCCAAAACCCCCAGTCAGTACTTAACTCTCTTTGCTTGTTTGATTTTATCTTACTCCCTTTAAATTTCTTGACTCAGTACAATAAACATGTGTCTATTTTTGGTGAATTTGCCTTTGTAAGGTCCTAAACTTGTGGGGACAAGTGATTGTGAGAAACCAAGCGATGGAATTGGTGAAAAATCGAATAGATCTGAGGATGAATTGTTTTCTGATGCTGTGACGGAATTTTCTGACAGTGGTTTTAGTCCTGGGATTGAAGAACGTCCAAAAGATGCTACAGTGGCAGCAACTGATGTTCGAAAGAGCAGGGAGAAGGATCTTACGGTATTCTACCCTTTTAAGGATAATGCAATTACGGGTACGTTTTCATTGAAAATATGCAATTTCTTCATGTCTGCTGTACTTATTTAAATTATCATTTTGTCATGCATTGTCTGCCAAAGTTCCGTATTGTATCGGATATCACAGTCTTTCCAGTGTTAACTTATTGCAATTCAAGGAGTGCATAACTTCAGTTTACTACCAATTGTGGACATAAAAGCTTAAAAGTTTGGAGGTGCATATTTGCATTATGATTTACTTTCTTGTGTGTAATTGGTAAGATTTAGAAGGAGATGAAAGGCTGATTTTTTTTACTCTAAAATTGCAATTCCATTTGTGGATGTAGTAGTAAAACCCTTTTTTAAGTCATTGCCTTATACTTTTCTTTTATAGAATTATAGTCTCTCACTAAAATCTTATTTCACTAATTTTCAGTGCATTTTTTGCAGTTAATTTTCTTATAATTCCCTAGTTTTTGCTTAAAAGTTAACGAGTTTGAAAGAAATGAGATACTGGATGATAGATATAGAAAAATCTATTCCTGATTTTAAATGTATTCAAATATATTTAATCTTGGATTTAGTCTTGACCAGGGCAGAAATTAGGAGGGAGAGGGGGCGGCCCAGCAAACGTTTGTTTCTTTTTTTCAATGCGCATATATTTTGTGTAAAATTTAAATATATGTTGAAAAATATTCCTGCATTTTCCAATTACTTTGCCAAAATTTTAGTTTCTTGAGTTCTTATCCTGGTTTTGCTCCTGCTTGAGGATGATTTTGCGTGTGGGATGAGAAATGTTTTAATCAAAGACTGGTCAGGAATTTTAGCTGCAAGTCTTGATTTGAGTTCCATACCATGAAGTCTTTATTTGAGTTCCATACTATGTATGTATGTATGCTGTATGTGTTAAAAAGTAAGCGTGCATGAGCTCGTCATCTCTGACTGAACAACTAGTGTATGCATCCATTTGACCAAAGAAATATTAATTTGCAGCACAGGGGAATTAAAAAAGTCCGTAAATTTTATACTTATTGTTTATGAAGTTCAAACCAGCCTAAATTTGCCTTGAAGTCTAGTATGGATAATTTGTGGAACTGGCTAAATTGTTGAGGCAAGTTAGGCTGCTGAATTTTGAGCTGGTCTCTTTATGGGCTAAACATTTTGTAATAAGTGGTAGTCCACAAAAGGTGATATTCAGGTCTGAAATTTTTGAAGTCCTTGAACATGTCAGAATTATTATTTTTTCTGTTTTCTTATACTTTATTTATCTTTTTTTTTTTTTTCATATTTAGAATTTTAGGCTTGTCCAGTTCCATTATGATGCTAAATGATATCAAGCAGGTTTAATACCTGGTTGAGAGAGAGAGAGAGAGAGAAGCTGGAAATATAGTTTAATTGCAAGCACAAGTGATTTTCTAATGACCATGTGAAATGAAATCTGGTGGCCACAATAAGATATGATTTTTAGCTTTTTGTAATTTTTGAATGGCCTCCCACTCTTTGCTCAGTGCATATTTTGTCTTATGCAATCCTATATGATACAAACATCACTTGCAGTTGGGGGAAGAGTGAGTTTTGATCATCTGGTTTTGTAATACTATATCATCCTGTTGATTGAGAAAATCTAAAAACTTAAAGCTAATCTTGATTAACTGCTTCAATCATTGAGTGTAAAGAACCCTAATCAGAAAGAAATCGTAATCCCAAATGAAATATGAATTCAATTCTAAATGCAAATGAAAACATCTTATGAAAGTTAAAAAAAAAAAAATTTAGTTGGCTTGCTAGTAGTTTTGTTATTTTCTTTGTTGCATGAGAAAATGCCTTACTAGTTATGATAGTTTTGTAGCACTGAATTTTTTTTATGACATTTGAGGAATTTAATTGGATAAGCATCTGAATGATAAAATTGAAGGAAACTCGGAGCACTGCCTTTAGTTGAGATACTTATAAAATGTTAGAAAACAACTTATGTGTCAAACGTACCTCTTGTCAACTTCATCATGAAAGGTGTATGCCTTCCATTAGTCAATTCTTTTAACTTTTGAAAGGTATTTCACCAAAATCTTGCATGCCATTTCATCTATAGACAGCAAATATTTTTTCTAATCCTAGCAACTATCTCCCATGTGAAGTTTTCATCTTTTGACAGATACTTCCATATGCACTAACAGATACTATTTTTTCTATTAAATTTTATTGAAGCCATCTTGAATTTGTTTTTATTTGATTGGTACATCCAAAACTTGCATTGCTTAACCTTTAACTTTTGGCAAGATTTATTGAACGTCCTGAACAATTCCCCCACCCCTAGCTGTAAGTATACGCTCTGTGATACCAACTTTATGTTGCTACTGAACTGATAACATAAAATAGTTGAGTCTATCTGTTTTGATTTTACATGTTAAGAGTTTTTGGGGGTCAATTAACATTGTTGTTTTGTGGTCGGGTAGGGGGATGGGGAGTGCTCCTGTCAATGGTTTTAAGAGCTGTTTGAACCTAAACCTAGGAGCCTATTTTGTAGTCTTGTTTTCCTATGGTAAGATATTTGATATCTTCTTTAAAATGTGGAGTTTTAAAAGTGACAAAACAGAAATCCTGGCCCAAAACCAAATTGGATTTTGAACTAATAGAAGGAAAGGGATGAAAACACTAAAAAATACAGAAAGATTAAGCAAGGAAAGTGGTTAGCACTATTACTTCTTACAGTACAGTTATTCAAGAGTATCTTACAAAGTGCTTCACTTGTTGGATAACATATGGTGTTTTTCCAATCAGACAAGCGATATTATTTGCTGATGTTATTTTCATAATTTTATTTCTAATTTTGCTCGTTAATGTGTGTGTATTTATTTCATATTACTGTGCAGATGTTATTGAACCATCAAGTAATTCAACTTTCAGTGGTCAAAAGCAAAATTCTGAGGTTCCTGAAACTGCAACTGTTTTGCCAGGGAGTAATCTGGTGTCCCAAGTTAATGTCTCAAGCACTACAGAAGAATCTGCTGGTGAGGTTATGAGAGAAGGATTGATGAAAGATGTTGGGCAAGAGACTGATGCTAATGGAAGTGGCAAAATTGATTCAGATGAGAATGTAGTTCCTTTCTTAGACAGTGAATATCCAGACCAAACATCCAAGGCAGAATCCAAATGTCAAGAGATGGAGAAGAAGAGTACAGATCCTATGCCTCCTGCTGAAGTTGTTCTGTCAAAGGAAGAGCATGGTGTTGAGACAACTTCTAAGATCTGCCTGGGTGATCCAGTGCCTGGAAATGGATCTGTAAAACTTTCAGACGCTGCTGATACTACTCAAAAGAAGTTGGGTGCTGAGCAAGGTCTAGACTTCACTAGTTCTGTTGATTCAAATGAGGATTTTAGTGGAAAGGAAAGAGGGAATGAAAATGTCTACGAGCTTTCTGTGCCAGCTGATATTCCCGTGGTAGACCATGCAGAGATGATGCTTGAAGGTTTTAAAGATCACAAGGGATTAAAATTACGTCAGCACGTGACCTTAGATAATGAACGTGTCTATGAGCCTTCTGTGCCAGCCGATATTACTGTTGTAGACCATGCTGAGCCGATGCTTGAAGATTTTAAAGATCACAAGGATGTTAAATTACACCAGCCTGTGACCTTAGATTCTTGTGAAATTGTCACAGAGAAGAAGGATGATGCTGAAGATTGCCTGAGTGCAGTCAGTAAGGGGTCTGCTTCAGATGTGCATGCTGTGGAAGATATCCATTTTCTTAAAGGTAGACTGCCTGTAGCCGAAAAAACTTCCACCAAAGAGGAAAACGATGAGCCTCAGATCAAACTCACTTGCAAAGAAGGATCAGATGAATTAGGAGTTTCTGCAGCGGCAGCACCAATTGGGATGGAGAAAAGCAATACAGTTAGCTCTACGGAAAAACCTTCTGATGTCTCTGATGATTCATTACAAATATCCGTTCAGGAAACTGCTGTGAAGGTCTTGTCTGAGGTGAATCCTATAGTTGCCCGGTCGGAGGCAGATGTTGTGAGCTCACATGATACTGACAGCCATGTGAATTCAGCAAGTGAAACGTGTGAAGTGGTTGAAAAGAACGAGAGAGAGAGAGTTAAAGAGGATTATTTTGCCAGAAACATAATACCTACTGACTTAGCTTCTGATCTCCCTGACTTCCAAGCCAATCTAACAACCAATATACACGAAAATAATGATGCAGATGGTCATGAAAAAGGTGAAATAAAAAAATGTGATGGAATAGCTGTTGAAAGTAAGGAGGAACCTTTGGAGGGAAAGCTTTTATTGGAGTCCAAAACAGTTTCTGAGACTGACGACAACCTTCATGAAGCCCCACTTGTTGCCAAGGATGTAAGGGATGTATCCCTGATGAAATTATCAGAAACTAAGCTGACTGACATCATTGGAGTTTCAGATACTGAGGATGTTCCAAAGCAACTTGAAGTCAGTGATAGTGACAAAGCACAGGGAGGGTATGATGCCAATCGCAGCAGAAACATCGACTCAGAAGAGAGAACATCAGTAGACCATGCAACCAAAGCTTCTCTACTTTCCCCTTCAGGTACTGAATCTTCCGTGCAAGGTTCTGTTGCTGTTGATGATAACCATGCTGTGGAGCAGGGTATTGGACATTCTGGCATTAATCAGTCTTTACAAGGGGAAAATAATGATAATAATTTTGTTAAACATCAGTTTGATGCATCTGCGGTTGATGTTTCAGTTGACTCATTGAGCCAAACTGATAGTTTGGAAGGCAACTGGGGTTCCATATCAGGTACACTTGGATCTATCTCAATAAATAATCTGGCCCTTGTGAAACTTTTGTTATCACTACTAGTTGACCTGACATGATTTTTCTAGCTCATCTGATTTCAATAGGTCAATGTATTAAACATTCTGAAATACAAAGACCTGTATATGTACATTTTTTCTTGTCTAATGATTTGAAGGATCTATCGATAAGATGGCACATACTCTTACTAATTATTTTGTTGTCTGCTTTGATTTTAATTACTCAATTTGTTTTTGACTGATGAGTTCCATAAGGAGTTATAACTGATTCTAGCCTTATATAGGGATGATTCCATATACTTTAGTATTGCACATATAGTGCTAGTCTTTGTTTTCTGAGTGGACAATTGGTCGACTATCTGTTTTTACATCTTCCTCATTAATACCTTTTTTCTTTTATAAAAAAAAAAAAAATTCCCTAAGGTATTATGCGATGGATAACTAAACATTTGCAAATAACTAGTAGTCTTTCAAGAAACCAGCTCCTCTTTTTGAAGGAGCTAACTATGCTATATGAGAAAAGCATTTAATGTGAACTGCAGTTCTTTATGAAATTCAGGCTGATTGCTTATTTTGATGGAACAGTGCTTTCAACCCAGTCAGACATACCGTCTGTTGTGGATGCTGAAAATTTGTCATCAACTGACAACCTAGCATCAGCAGAAGCAAAGAAATTGAACTCGAAGAAACTAGAAACTGCAACTGAGAGACAGCATTCTGAAAAATCTGATGTATTTGAGGCGCCTTCTTTCATGACATTGGTCGAGCCTGGAAGTGGGAGTGACGAGAAAGCTGCCGTTTCTGACATTGAGACAGTCCAGAACCTAGAGCAACAAAAGGCTACTTCACAAGCTGGTTGGTTTCCTACTCTTACTCATGTCGTGAATGATTCCCAAGGGAGAAAGAAGAATGAAGAGAGAATTGCCAAGGTAACAAATTGGAGTACTGTAAAGCAACATACTCCTTTGAAGAGTCTTTTGGGTGAGGCCAATCTTGAAACCAAGCCAAAATCATCAAAACCAAAGGAAAACAAAGCTCCTGTAATTAAAAAAGGTGAGACAGCAGCAAAAGACAATGGTGCTGTGCCCATGACAGTGAGTGCAATACTCGGCCCAGAAGTGCCGCCAACTGAACCTGCCAAGAGAGAGACAGGGAAAGACGCGAATTCTCCAGCAAGGTATCCTGCAGATATCAAGAGAGAGAAGAGGAAGGTCAAGGGGAGGCCTTATTGGGTACAATTTGTGTGCTGCTCTTCTGTAAATTAGGATGCGATTACTATATGCCTCGGTCATATTAGGTTAGATTAGAGACAACGAATAGTTTGGTAGCACGTTGCGCTGACTCTCATATGTTGAACTAGCTGTAATTTGCTACTTTGTTAGACCTGTATATACATAATACTGGTCCATATTGTAGTTTTATTATCAGGTCTTGTGGCCTTTGTTATTAGATTTCTATTTTCTATTTGCTGCAGTTAAAAAAAAATTACGAAATGGTTCGGGATAGTGAGTTAAGTTTTGTTTGACGAGGAGGAAATAGATTTACGAAATCTTTGGTGGGTAATTTTTACTCCGCCCCCAAATGTTTTGACATACAGCACAGCGCCCCGATTCTTTTGCCTTTGAGCACCGCGCACCTAATTTTATTTATTTTTCACTTAATTGTAACGGATCAGTCTAAATTTTGATTAAATGACAAATATGCTCTTGTGTTGAATTCAAATGCATCCAGGTGAGTCATTGAACTAAGAAATTTACCATACTGGCCATGATTTAAAGATGTTTTTACACACGAAGACAAACTATAACTGTTAAATTATATTGACTATACTGCCCTTGGCATATTGGTTTATTACCATGCGCATCAAAAATCCAACGGCTATAGAATTTGAGCAACAGTAAAATAACGGCTATATGGTTACAAGAGCAGTAAAAAAAATTGATAAATTTGAGCTGATGCATCACCACAAGCTGTGATCTTCAATGACTCACCTGGAAACTCCATCATTTTTTTTACTCAGCAACAACTTACAGTAGCACAACATCTGGTTTTACCCACTGAAACAATACAACTTCAACAGCAACTTCATTCACTCACAAAACAAACACAACAACTTGAAGTTCAGATATGTTGTGCTGTATTTCAAAAAGAATATAACAGACACGACATTTGAAATTTGAAGAAAATGTCCACTTCAAGGAATGCATCAAGTTCATCAGCCTATAACAGAAGAAGAGATTTACCTAGAATCAATGGGGGCATCATCAAGTTCTATAACACAGTATGCTACTGTCGAACCAGGGCAGAAATCAAAGTGTCAGAATCTAAAACAAACCCCAACAAACTATATTACACCTGCCCTAATGACCCATCTTGTGGTTTCTTTAGATGGTGGAAACCATCTACAGATGAGGCTATAGAAATTCAAGCAGCATTACAAAGGTTTGAAGAAGAAGCTGTAAATTACAGTGCATGTGAGATTCAACAATTTAACATTGAGGACTTCCACAACAGGTTCATCAACATTGAAGGTTTACTTCATAAAAATAGGAAGTATCAAATCACCATTATAGTGATAACTATACTTGTATTGCTTGTATTGTACTGTAAGGAATGCTAGAACAATGTGTAAAATGAAATCTTATGATCAACAAAATGCATTCGTTTCTTGACATATACCATCTAATCAAATATGATATCAATAATAGCAATAAGTTCTTTTATCTATAAATGCATATTGGCAGCAACTTACAATGTTAGTAACATCCAGTCTGATGTTTACATACATGTGACAAAAAAACAAAAAACAAAAAACAACAAACAAAAAACAAAAAACAAAAAACAAAAAACAAAAAAAAAATGTTGTTTTGGTTGATATCAGTCCTATATGTATCTTAATCCCAACAACTTTCAAAATTACACAAACCCTTCCAATCATAGTTATATTAGGTCATCACAGAAGCCAGCTCTATAATGCTCAAGCTTAATGTCCAACAACTTCCACCAATTTCAGCTCCAAAATAATACAAAAAGAAAACAACGACATGCCTGGTCATTACTTGGCCACTTCATCCTGATGAAACCATCATCCAGATAACCTTAACCTTGTGCTTGTGGTTTGATGTGGCATTGTGGATGGTGTCAAAAAATGATAATGTTGCCTCTACTATTTGTTAATAAGTTTGCTGCCAATGTCTCCATTATAGTCAAAGAATCACTACAAAACAAGTTACAAATTATAAATATCATTTCTAAAACCAATATTAATTTATATCAATAGAAAACTATGATTTTACCCTTGACGAAGGGAAGACTAGTGCCTTCCCTTTGTCCAAATGCTTCCTTCCAGTATAGTTGCCAACTTCATCCTCTCTGCTGAAGGTTAATCCAGCAGCTGACATTACTTTTCTTTCATGTTCACCTACCCATGGAGCTATAGATATTACCCCATTCATGCTCTTGCCAATGACTTCCTTTGCTCCTGATGACCCTACTTGATTGCCAATATTGCGTTTGTTAGAAGCAGTTTGCTGGTTCTTTGTTATGTTTTGGCCTTCTACAGCTACTTGGACCATGTCATTGTCTTGGCTTTCCTAAATAGTTGAGGTAATTCCGTGAACTTGGCCTTATAAATTACCAATAAAGCAACGTGAAATAAATAAGTGAATTTAATATAGTTTGGTGATACACAACTCTATAATTATGTAATACAGCTGTAAAATAGTTTAGTAATATAACTTAGTAAATTAGTCTCCTACCTTCACTTTGCTCCCCATATGTCCTTGTCACATGCTTCTTCAGGTTATTCTATAAAAAAGCACAAACAAACAAGGCACATTAGTTGTCATCACATGGGAGGAACATGGTTTAAAAAATAATTGAATCTTATCTTACAAGCATACACACTCACTTTATATTGTCTTGTTGTCTTGTGAGCATTTTGAGGGTTAACAGGACAACCCCTTCTGTTGTGTCCAAATCCCTTGCAAACAGTGCATTGCATCGCATCTTGTATCGTTTATTATGTGCTGGTACCTCATCAGATTCTCTTCTTCTTGTCATCTTAGGTCGTCCAGGTGGTCTTCTCACTAAAGGAGGCAATATTTCATCACCACCAGCATCTAGCCATGAGGTTCTATCTGGAATTGGATGAATCATTCCAGAATATCACCTTAGGTAAGTATCTTTCTTCAACCATTGAATAATGAACTGAGCTTGATCTTTTTGACTATTCACAATACAAGGCATTATATGTACACATGGAATCCCACTAACTTGCCACTGTCCGCAGTCGCACATATGGTGTTCAAGATCAACGATATAAGTCTTGCTATTTTCATCCACTTCATAAATCCACTCACTAGCTCTACAGATAGGGTTTACACTTCCAATCTGTAAATGCTTCATCATTTGTGCATAAATTCTTCTTGGTATATCACTGTCCCAAGACTCTGCCTTATTTCTTCTTCCAATCATTCTCTTCATCAGCTTCTTCCTAATCCACTCCAGCATTGAGATTATTAGCAACTTTCTTTGAATCCCAATCCATGCATTAAATGATTCAGTCACGTTGTTAGTGCAATGATCAGACTTGCAATTATTGTCAAAGGCATGCCTTGACCAGAACTTTGGTGGTATCCTCCTAAGAGTCTCGTATACACCCTCATTTGCTGCTCTTATGTTTTGCATAGCATCATCAAATGCCCTTCTATTTGATGCTCTTGCTGCTGCCTAGAAATATGCTTTAAAGTCAGATTGAGGATGTTTTGACTTAAGATTTGCTAAGATGTGTCTAGCACAGAATCTAACATGTGCATTAAGAAACTCTAAGGCAAGAGCATTCTGAATTCCTTTTTGTCTATCACACATAAAGGTCAGCTGTCTTATATCTTGTAAAAATTCCTTAAAGTGTCTTAGAAACCATGTCTAGCTGGTTGTACTCTCGACATTACAAACACAAAATGCAAGGGGGAAGATTCCATTGTTGGCATCAATAGCAACTGCTGATAAAAGAACACCCTTATATGAACCCTTCAAATGGCAGCCGTCAATACTAATGAAGGGTCTACAACCTTGGTTGAAGCCATTTCTGAGGGCAGGGAAAGATATAACAGTGCTGTCAAAGTGAGTCTGAGGTTGTTGACCATGCATCTTGAAAACCTTAACCAATGCCAAGGCCTGTGGCATCTTCGTAAGTATAGCCTGAATATAATTTCTGATCAACTTGTAACTAGACTCATAATCAGCTCCTTGTCTCTGTAAAACCTTCTTCTTTGCTCTATAAATTTTATACTTGTGTATCTTAGCTCTATACATCCTTCTAAGTTCACTTTGAATCCACCCAACCTTTGTATCTAGATGCTCAATTATAGTTGCAGCAAACTTGGCAGTAATGAACGCTGCAGTGCATTTAGGATTCTTTAAGTCTCTCTGACATGTATGCACATTGTGAAGCCTTTTAACAATAAAGGTTTGTCCAAATCTAGTTTTTGCAACATGTAAGAACCATGGGCACCTGAAATAATTACATCCAACAGTAACTCTAGATTTCTCAAACTTGTGCTTATAAACCTTGAACTTGTTTTCCACAGCATGAGTCCTTATTGCCCATGCTAGCTGCCTGAAGTTTCTAAAACACTGCCTAATAAAGAGTTGAACATGTGTATCACTAGGAATGTACATGTTCTCTCTCATAACAGAATCCATTCTGACCAGCACTTGATCAATCTCTTCATCAGATTCTTCCCTAAACTCATTGTCATCACTCTCACAATCAGACAACATACAATCTCCAGCACTATCATCAGAAGGCATAGAGCCTAAGTCAACATTCACATAAGGTTTCCCAAGAGTATTATTAATGTTTGGAGCACCTAATGGATGATCTGGATCTTCATCACTATCAGTTACACTATAATGACTATCATCTGACTTATAATCTACTAGTGCTGGTGTAGTGGCTTCTGGTTGTTGGAAGTTTTCTGCTTGTACAACTTGTGATTGAGGGTTTTGAGTTATTGGTTGAGATGGGAACTCAGGTGGGTGAAAAGGTATAGATTTATTTTGGGATGCATGTTGTCCATGCTGCTGGATTGAACCATGTTGGTGCAATAAAGGGGACAACTCAGAAGAAATGAAAAAGTTTGTTGAAGCTGATTAGTAGGAGTCTTATGTGTACTAAATGAAGATGTGTTATCATTATCACTATTTTCGGCATTGGTTTAGGCAGCTGATGGTGTTTTCTGTTGTGGTGATGATCTGAAATAGGTATCCAAAAAGTCTTGATATAGGTCAGGGTTGGTATCTGGTTTGGTAACAAATTTTGGTGTGGACTGATATGATGGTACATGTGGTTTAGTCTGTGATTGGATGCCATCAGGTGCAACGATATGCATCATTATGCTGCTGGTGTTCTTCACAAGGGTTTCATGGTTCGAATGGTCATTAATGTCATTTTCATAAGGATTTATGTTGGTGGATGTTGCATGTGTATAAGGTTTGTTTAGGTCAGTAGTGGCTGGAAAGTTAGTTGCAGCATACCCTTGTAAGCTTCCTTCTGAGTGCTGAAACAAAGCCCTTCTAGGTACAAACTCATGAGGTACATGGATTTCTTCAATATACAATTGCATACAGTAGAACAACATCTTATTATGCTCTCTCAGCTGAAGTATTAAGTCATGATCAGACATAATCTCTACTTCCTTATAGACCTATGGTACCCAAACACTTAGCGTAAACTTCTCATCAGGTCTCATATTTCTTCCATAGACTCTAACCGAAACCTTGTTAATTATAGAAACTTTACTAAACTTATCTGGATCAATTACACCAACATTATGTGTCTTGCCTTTGAACGTACAAAGAACAGTTGTAATATCATTATCATCCATTCTCACCTGGAATAGTCGTTTATTTTTTAATTACTTATCATAAACATAGTGTAAGTTGCATAAGCATTGGATTTGATTGCATAAGCATCGTATTTATCCAAGATATTTGGCCAAAAACCACAAACTTTTACATCTAATTCAGTAACACTGGATCTTCATCAAAACCATTTACAACAAAAGCACTAGCGTTTATATCCAAATAACTAATATATATCTAAAAATCACTAATACTACTGATATACAATACAACCATAACCCAAAAAAACACAGTTGCTATGACATATATGCGTGACCAATCATCCTAAATAATAAGATTTGGGCAAAATATATACTCAAAATCATCAATAGAAATTGAAATCAAGAATTCAAACACCACATTATTCAGGTATAAGCCAACATAACTTAAACTTACAAACCACATTAAGGCATAAATTACAGCTAATTTGATCAGCAATGATTCAAGTTTTGTAGATAAGCAAAATCCAGCTAAATATGTCAAAATAATTGATATGCAAACAAAATGGAATAAATTAAAACAATTGAGCAAGAAATGAAACTGACCTCCACTTCTTCAATAGCACGCTCAGTAGATTCACTTCCCTTAAACTCTCAAACCAGCTATTGTCTTAGAAATTGAGCAGAGTCTTCGAAACAGAGCAATAGCTGATGCTGCTGTAATAAAAAAGTATTTAAAGGCTGAAATAATTTTCTTGTACATCATATGTGAATGATTTTCGCACCAATCCTTCTTCACCCACCTCGGTTTTGGCATCAATGGAGGTGTGGCCATGCTTCTTGGTCTCACACGCAAACGCAGTGAACATAAGCATAGTAATGTGAAATTATTTTGGCGCAAACATCGAGTTTACCTATTTTTAATTTTAAAATTTTGATGCGTTATTCCAATTTTACCCTAATCCGTTACAATTAACTAAAAATAAACGGAAATGGGTGCGCGGTGCTCATAGGCAAAAGAATTGGGTGCGCTGTGCTGTATGTCAAAACATTTGGGTGTGGAGTAAAAATTACCCATCTTTGGTAAATGTAGTACTTGAGGGGCGTGGATACTGTGCCGAATGTCAAGCAGCTGTTTGCTCAATTTATTTTATTAAATAAAATAGATTAATTGAAGTAAATTAATTTATTAATCTTGTAATTTTTTTAAAAAATAACATGAATAATATGGAAGGGAAAAAAGAAACAATTAAGGGAAACATGAAAAAGACAAAAATTTGTTTCGTGTTTGACTTCTAAATTTTTCATGTATTTTGTTCTTTGTCGTATTCTAAAAACTCTAAAATTTATATTTGACCATGTTTCATATTTGGGGTTCGTGTTTTATATATAACAATCCAAGACATGATTAGTGTTATGTATTTCATGTTTACTAGTATTTATATTTGATGAATGTAGTTGAATAGTTTACATTGACAATCACATATCTTATGTTCTCTGTTTCATGCGTATACTTTTATTTCACATTTACCTATTTATATTTCACATTTACCTAACACGTTACATTTTTTGAGTTTGGTGTTTCATGCCTAAAATGACATTTAAATATTACTTTTTCTCACCGTTTCAGGTTTGACATTAATGTTTCACGTACAAAATTCAATGTCTCATGTGATAGATGTTCAATGTCATGTTAGATTTCAAATGTTTCATATTTAAAAATTTTCGTGATCTATAGACACAATGTGTGTTCGGAGTTTCAAGTTTTGTGTTCTAAATACCCGCAAAAATTATTATTTGCCCCAATTTCATGTTCGACCATTGTTTTGCATACATGACATCGCATGATTCACGTTTTGAGTAAAATGCTACATGTTATGTCATTTTATGTTAGATGTTTGTTGTTGCATATTGCACATTATATTGCTCATTTTTTTCATTCTTTCTTTCATGTATAAATGTCAAATTACCCTTAAAAATTCCATTTTTCCTCCACTTTCATGTTTCATTTTGACGCTTCATACAAAGTGTTAGTTATTTCAGATTAAATGTCAATTTTCATGATCTAAATGCCCCAATTTTTTTTAAAATTTTTCTTGTTTACAATAAAACCTCGAAACTTAATAGCACATTCTCACCAAGTCGGGATTGACAAAATCTTTTATTTATTCGAGATTATCAATTTATCAAGAATTAATTTATTGAGATTAAACTTTTCAAGTTTCATGTTTGATGTTTAAATTTTAATATTACATTAATACTGTATGTATAGAATCAACGTAATATTATCTATAAAAGGAAACAAAATAAAGGAAAAGAAACCTTGGATGAGAGTGAGTTTTGAAAAAAAAAACGATTGTAGCAATAGAAAGGATGAAAAATCAAGGGAGAAAAAAAAACGAAAGTAGCGTGATTCAATCCAAAGACAAAAATGCAAGGATATAATCATCTAAACTTATTCTATTTCTTAAGTCTATCATAATGTTTAAGATAGTTGTTAAGGATTTTCATTCTAGAGCTGTAGCTGAATTATGGACATGTGAATTTATTTCAATCATATGGAGGTTTATTCATGCATGTTGTGTTGAGTATTGCAGTATATATTTAATACTTGTATTTGTTTGATCAACAATTACATGATTAGGTATTTGATTTGAGACTAAGAAGTGAGAATTGAATAAACCATTGTATTGCTATGCTATGAGATTATCATAGAATAGAGATCTATGAAACTTGTATAGTTGTGATGGCATTCTTGAACATGAGTAATTTCAATAGGTTAAAATTTTCATAGAGACATAGAAAGTTTGCTTATTGGAATAAATTGTTAACGCTCAAGAGGGGTTACAATTACTTTAGAGAACTCTATTATCTATACGGGAATGAATAAAAATTGATTGAACTTGAAAATTTGCATGGGATAAATTGTAGGATTGGTATAGCTAGTCTTTGGGAATCAATCGGTGTAGTGTATTGCCTGGATATTAGGCATACCTTATTTGAATAGAAGTGTGTAGAGGACTCGAAGAGTAGAGGATTCAGATTTCTTCAATTTATTTCTAATTTTGCTCTTTACGTTGTCAAGCCTCAATATAGTAATAGTGGTATCAAAGCCACATAAAAGAGAGAGAGAGAGAGAGGGAGAGCGAGAGAGAGAGAGAGAGAGGGAGAGCGAGAGAGAGAGAGAGAGATTAAAAAAGGAATTTAAAAAGTAAGACAAAAAGTTTGTAACGAGATATAGGAAGGAAACAGTAAACACTGCACTTTCTTATTCTGTATTTATTCAAATTACAAGATTATATATAGGCTTGAAGCTAACATAGACTAGGAATCTTATCTTAGCAAAGCCCTTTATTCTAGGGATAGATTTGAAAATAAAAAAATAAATAGATAGAAACATATCATATAAAACAACCACCAGATAAGGATAACTCTATTTTTTTCAAATTTTGCCACACTCCCCTTTAAGTTGGACAAAAAACATTGAACATTCCCAGCTTGTCTACCAACTTTTCAAACACCAATTTGACTAATCCTTTAGTAAGAAGATCTGCAGTTTGTTGAAATGTAGGCACATATGTCATAAAAATTACTCATTATTCTATCTTTTCCTTGATGAAATGCTGGTCAACCTCAACATGCTTAGTTCTATCGTGATGCACTGGATTACGAGAAATATCTATGGATGCCTTATTGTCACAATAGAGTTTCATAGGTTGAATATCTGCGATTTTTAGCTCCCTTAATAATAGTTTCAGCCATAACAACTCACAGATACCTTGAGCTACTGCTCTGAACTCTGCTTCAGCACTACTTCTTACCACAACTGACTTTTTTTACTTCTCCAAGTTACTGAATTCCCCCATTACAAATGTGCAATAGCCTGACGTAGATCTTCTATCCTTAATTAAACCAGTCCAATCAGCATCTGTGAAGGCTTTAACACTTCTTGCCTTATTCTTCTTAAAGAGAAGACCTTTTCCTGGAGTTCCTATCTCAGGATACAATAAACAGCTTCCATATGTTCCTCACATGGAGCGTGCATGAATTGACTTACAACACTAACTGCAAAAGCAATATCAGGTCTAATGTGGGAAAGATAAATGAGTTTTCCAACAAGTCGCTGATATCTCCTTCTCTCAATAGGAATATTGTCCTTCAAGTCTCTTAATTTAAAATTTGTATCCATTGGTGTGTCTACAGGCTTACAACCTATCATTCATGTTTCTTTCAAAAAGTCTATAACATATTTCTTTTGAGAAATAGATATGCCTGTGTTATTTCTTGCCACTTCTATGCCTAGAAAGTATCTTAGGGATCCAAAGTCCTTTATGTCAAATTCTATTGCAAGAATTTTCCCAGTTAATATTATATCATCAACATGAACAATGAGAAAAGTAATCTTACCATCCTTATGTCTATAAAATAACCTGTGGTCTGTCTGAGCTTGTTTGTATCCTTGCTGTCGTATAGCCTTAGAGAATCTGTCAAACCAAGCTCTAAGTGACTGTTTCAGTCCATAAAGTGATTTTTTCAATTTACACACTAGTCCTCTTCCTTCCTTATCAAATCCAGGTGGCAACTCTATGTAAACTTCTTTTGCTAAGTCTCCGTTAAGAAAAGCATTCTTAACATCTAATTGTTGAAGTGGCCAATCTAAATTTGCAGCCAAGGATAATAGAACTCGAATTGTATTTAACTTAGCAACTGGAGCAAATGTTTCCTGGTAATCAATCCCGTATGTTTGACTGAACCCCTTTGCTGCAAGTCGTGCCTTATACCTCTCTGTTGATCCATCAGACCTATACTTGACAGTAAAAACCCATTTACAACCCATCGGAACCTTTCCTTTTGGTTTTTGTACCAGCTCCTATGTTCCCATCTATTCTAGACCACTCATCTCCTCCATAACAGCCTGTCTCCACTTCGAGTCTTCTAATGCTTCTTGAATATTCTTTGAATTTTATACACCTGAAAGATTAGTAACAAATACTTGAAGAGAAGGTGACAGTCGGTCATAGGTCACATAATTAGAAATAGGATATTGAATACAAGATTTAATCCCCTTTCTTAAGGCTATAGGAACATCAAGATCATCAATTTCAGGTTTAAAAATAGTATTTTGAGGCTGTATACCTTCATTCAGTTCAGTCTCTTGACAGTGCTGTTAATGAACAAGTTCCTCAACTCTTTACGGATTATTCCGTCGTGAATAAACACGCAGCTTTTTTTGTTGTTGTGTTTCTCCCCGTGACTTGAAATTTTCATCATCAGTAGACTTCATTGGCTGAGATGAATTTTGAGTTGTTTCTGATGAAGACAGATCTAATTGAGACTGATGCGGCTGAACAGTAGTGAGTTTAGGAGATAACAATTCTGAAGATTGGGGAAAAATTGGAGATAGCAAGGACGCTTCCCAAAAATTCCCTCCATTTGAACTCTCCCCCTGAAGGGAATTCTAGGCATAGAAAGGGTGAGTTTCAAAAAAGGTAACACCCATAGAAATGAAATATTTTTGCTGTTTATGAGAATAACACTGATAACATTTTTGGGTGGCTAAGTAACCTAAAAAATACACTTATGAGCTCTAGGATCTAGCTTTGTTTGAGCCAAACTGTGGACATGGAAAAATAAAGTACAACCAAAGACTTTAAGTGGCAGATCCGTATATACTCGAGTGTGTGGATAATATTAGAGAAACATGTTAAGTGGAGTTTGGTAATTAAGAACCTTAGAAGGCATGCGATTAATTAAGTATGATGCCATAAGAATAGCATCTCCCTACAATTATTTAGGTACATTGGTAGTGAACATAAGAGACTGTGCTACTTCAAGTAGATGACGATTTTTTTCGTTCAAAGACACCGTTTTGTTGTGGAGTATAAACACAAGAACTTTGATGTATAATCCCATGGTGTGAAAGAAATTGACTAAGAGAAGTGTTAAAAAATTCTCTACCATTATCAGTACGTAAAATCTGTATTTTAGCTTGGAATTGTGTTTGGATCATGGAGTGAAAAGTTTTAAAGGTTTGTGCTACGTCAAATTTATCCTTTAATAGATACACCAAAAAAATTCGTGTGTGACTATCAATAAAAGTAAGAAACCATTTTCTGCCCGCAAGGTTTGAGACACGAGAAGGTCCCCATAAGTCACTATGAATCATTGCAAACTGTTCGGAAGGTTTGTATGATTGAGAAGAAAAATAAGAACGTTGATGTTTAGCCAATTGACATACTTCACAATGAAACATAACAGAATTTTTATTACGAAATAATTTAGGAAACAAATTTCTTAAATATGGAAAACTAAGATGACCTAACCTTCAATGCCACAACATTATTTTTTGTTCCCTAGACATAGAAAGAGGTCCGCAGTCAGCAGTATGAGCTTGTTCATTCATGCTGAGATCCTCAAAATAGTAAAGTTCCCCATGTTTCCTTACACTGCCAATCTTCTTCCCCAAAATTAGGTCTTGAAATTCACAAGAGGAATGCGAAAAATTAACAACACAATTAAGATCTTAAGTGATTTTGCTAACAGAAAGTAGATTGTACATGGAGAACTGATTTGAGAATTATTCTAGGAGTAATATTAATAGTGCCCATCCCTGCAACAATTGAAAGTGAACCATCAGCTATCTTTACTTTAAAATGATCTGGACTAGGAGTATAAGAAGAGAAAAAATGAATGTAGCCTGTCATATGATCTGTGGCACCAGAATCAATGATCCAGGGATCTGGACCCTTGGCGGAAGCATGAAAAACTGTTGTGAAAATACCTTTTTAGGCCAGTAAAGAGGACGAAGAAATAAGAGTTAAAAGTTTTTGAAGTTGCTCAAGTTGTTCTTTGGTAAATGATGGAATCACATTGCTTACACCTTCCTTTGGAACACTTTGATTAGTGTCAGTTGCAAATTGAAATCCTTTTGGACTTCGTTTATTGCTTTATTGTCTTTCTAATTTGTTGGTTTTCCATGTAGCTTCCAACAACGCTCTCTGGTGTGATTCAGTTTGTGGTAATGATCATACTACAGCTGGCCACCTTTGTTGGAATTATTAGATCTCTGAACAGCCAAAGCAGACATTTCAAGTGCTGTAAGTGATTTTGGCTCCCCAAGCATTACCCGTTTACGACTCTCTTATCGTCTAACTTCAACAAAGATTTCTCGGATGGAAGGTAATGGTTTAATGCCAAGCATACGACCATGAACATCATCAAGCTCCTTATTGAGACCAACCAAAAAATCATAAATTCGATCTTTATCCACCGGTTTTTTGTATCGAACACCATCATCAATGTAACTCCATTCACACTCATTGAATAGATCCAATTCCTGCCAAAGATTTGTTAGAGAATTAAAATAATGGGTTACATCCATATCACCTTATTTCAAGTTACGAGCCATATTTCCTCAATTCAAACATCTGTGATGAATTTTCCAAATCCTAGAAAGTTTATTTGATAGCTTCCCACAGTTCAGCAGCTGTTTGGTAAAGTAAATATGTTTGCCCGATGTTTGGTTCCATTGAGTTAACCAGCCATGCCATAACGATAGAATTTTCAGCATCCCATGTTTGAAATGCAATTTTTATCTGGCTTTTGTTTTTGGCCAAGAAGATAGCCAAATTTTCCACGCCCTCGAATTACCATTTGAACAGAACGAGACCATTGAAGAAAGTTTTTTCCGTTGAGTTTGTGAGATGTAATTTGAAGTGATGTATTTTCAATAATTGCAGTGGGAACAATTGTAGGAGTTGACTGAGAAGGAATCTGAGATGTTTCAGTAGATTCGGAAGAGTCAATACTCTTACATGTGCCAGTCATGGCTGTTTTTACCATGGTTTCCTTCAACTAATACTTTGCTCTGATACTATGTAACAAGATATAAGAAGGAAATAATAAACACTGCACTTTCTTATTCTGCATTTAATCAAATTACAAGATTATATAGGCTTGAAGCTAACATAGACTAGGAATCTTATCTTAGCAAAGCCCTTTATTTTAGGAATAGATTTGAAAATAAAAAAATAAGTAGATAGAAGCATATCATATAAAACAACCACCAGATAAGGATAACTCTATTTTTTTCAAATTCTGCCACAAAGTCTACTAGCAGTAGTGTTCGTTTTCATTTTCCAATTGGTTATTTCGCTGTTTTGTGCACCTAGCATAGTTTTGTGCATCCGAAAATTCTTTGCTTTGATGGTCATTATAACCATTGGAGCATGGCAATGTAGAATTACTTAAGGTCTAAGGATTAATGGTTGGTGACTGAAACTGGACAGATGGAAATAGACGGATTAAATTTTATAAGGATTTGAAGATTTCTTGTTTCAAGCAATCGTCTTCTCAATTATGGAGACAATTCTTTGCAAAGAAACCTCCAAACAAGTCTGGGATGCAATGAAGAAGAAATATAAAGGTTCATCGAAAGTGTACAGCTTCAAGCCCTAAGAGGGCACTTTGAGACTCTACAGATGAAAAATAGTGAGACGGTCATTAATTATTGTAGAAGGGCCATGGGATTAGCTAATAAAGTACCATGCCATGGTGAAGTGGTGGAAGATAATACTATTGTTAAAGATTTTGAGCTCTATGGTCCTAAAATTTTAATTTTGCTTTCTATGCAGTTGCTAACAATTACTGCTTAGACCTTAAGTAATTCTACATTGCCATGCTCCAATGGTTATAATGACCATCAAAGCAAAGAATTGTTGGATGTACAAAACTATGCTGGGTACACAAAACTATCAGAGGCCAACATTGATGAGAATTAGCATTAATCTCTGGTAACAAAAGTATTTCTTATAAGAAACCCTCCAGCAGCTGTATCGACCAAAATTTTAGTTGGATTGGTCATCCTATTATAGAAATGTTAATGTTGAAACCAATTAGGTAGTTCATGGTCGGGTATTTTCTCTATAAATCCGTAAATCATTCACATGATTTATACAAAGACTCCATGTTATGCTGAGTGAAAGTAGTGATTTCATTCCTCATTCTAGATGTTTTTGAAGGAGGAAAGTATTTTGACAAGAACTTCTGCACCAACATGTCTCAAGTAGTGATAAATCCAACTAGTAATGAATTAAGCCAACTTTTAGCATTATCCTTTAAAGAAAATGGGAACAATCTTAGCGGAACTGCATCATCAGGAATATGGTTATACTTGAACATGTCACATATTTTGAGGAAATTAGCTATGTGTAGATTTAGATCATCATAAACCAAGCTAGCAAATTGCGACTGCTGCACCATTTGAATAGTAGCTGGCTTAATCTCCAAATTTTCAGCTTTAATAGCCAGGCATCGAATTCTAAAAATAATTTGATTGGCAACATATAGAGCAAAATTGTGTAGTACTTTATAGTTCTCAACAACTTCTTTTTTAGGGTCAGCCATAGTGTCGTGAAGATGTTTGGCAGCTTCTCTTCTCTCTTTTCGATTTCTCCTACAAGTTCTCTTGATTTCAAAATAAAAGGAATCAAAATATCGACTCCAATTTGTCTCATACAAATAACACCTGAGAGATAAGAAATGAGAGCACTAATAAGCAATTAGAATTCAAATTAAGACTAAATTTATTTGGTATCAATATTAATAAACAAGGAAAATTACTGACAACGGTACCAAAAACTTGTTATATGAATAGTACAATTTATATGAATAATATCATATATATGAACAGTACCGTATACCCCTTTATATTCCTCCTAAGGTTTTCAACTGTTCTAAACTCAAAAATGTCATCCACTTTTGCTGTTCCACTTCTTATTAATCATAAGATAACCAAAATGCCCCTGAACTACATAAATTATAATAAAACATACACAGTTAAAGTACAAAAGACTTAAATACATAAAAATAAAGATGTTAGTGAGAGTTGAAATATAAAATGATGATCTTACCCTTTATAAATACACATTCTCTTACACACAATAACTACTCAATAGTAGCTTAATTACGTGGCAAAATATCAATATGGCGTCATGGGGCCAAGTTTCTGCCAAAATTTTGAGACCAAGGCCGTGGCACTATGCCACGGTGCTGGAAGTATCTCTTGCATGAATTTTTATCTTTTTTTATACCCAATTACACAATCTTACCATCATATGTCCTTAATATATCTACATCAGCAATAGCACACAAAACACATCAAAAGCAATAAACTTACTCTTAGACTACCAAATTATCAAGTCTTAAGCATTTAATAAGTTGGTATAAAACTAACTTATTAGTGGCAAGGGCTATAATAAAAAATACCACAGTAAATAAAACACTACCGATGAAGGTTACAACAACAAGCAACATTCTAATAACAACAAAAATAATTCAAATCTTAAACCATACAACCAATTATACGATCGACATGGTCATGTTGCCAAAATGTTTCCTTGTTTCTGCTTTGCTCCTACTTCTCTAGCTTGGATGTGTA
This sequence comes from Atalantia buxifolia, assembly GCA_030444775.1. NCBI lineage: Eukaryota > Viridiplantae > Streptophyta > Magnoliopsida > Sapindales > Rutaceae > Atalantia > Atalantia buxifolia. Next base: position 15,571,322 of record CM059839.1, read on the forward strand.
GACCACTACCCCGACCTTATTATCCCATATTTGGCCCTCCTCCTTAACGTGCTCATTTCACAGTCCAGCCAATTCGCTTTACAAATTAGCTTATGGATTCTCAAGCCTCTCATGGTGTTACTGTAGATTTTAACAACCTGTCTTTACACCGTGACTATGATGGTCTAGATGATATAATGATTGATGATGGTACTGAGCTTCCAATCACTTATATAGGTTATACTACTTTTTCTTCTTCTTTCAAATCTTCTGTTCTTGATAATGTTCTATGTGCTTCGAGCATGAAAAATAATCTTTTATCAGCTTCTAAACTTTTTCATTCCAATAATGTTTATATTAAATTCTTAACTTTTTCACTTGTTGTGAAGGATCTTCACACAGAGGCACCACTTCTCGAAAGGCCCAATGAAGATGAATGGCCAACTCATGCGTCATCCACTCCAAAATCCATTATTGCCTTTGCTAGTGTCTAAGTCCGATTACAAGAATGGCGTAACTGACTTGGCCATCCTTCCAGCAAAATCTTTAAGCATATTATTTCTTTTTATAGTTTACCGTTGTCATTTTCTTTAAGCTGTGACCTTCATTGTAACTCTTGTTAATGCAATAAATCTCATAAAATTTTGACTTAAACTTGATTATTTATATGTTATTTTTATTGATTATTTCAACAAATATATATGGTTAATTTCGATCAAATGAAAATCTAATGTCAAATTTGTTTTACTCACTTCAAATTAATAGTTAAAAAGTTTTTCCCTATCATCTCCATTTACACAGATGGTGGTGGTGAACTTCAAGCCCTCAAATGTTTTCTTAAATTCCATGGAGTCTCTCATTTTCTCCACCGTACAAATCTAAACACAATGGTTTTGCTAAGCACTGTCATTGATATATAGTTAAAACCAGCCTTAGCCTTCTAAGTCAAGCTTATTTACCCCTTTATTTTCTTCACATATTTTTTTGATGGTTGTCTTTCTCATTAATCGCCTACCGACACCCCTACTCGTATTTACCTCTCTTGAAAAACTATTTGGTTATTCTCCTAATTACACTAAATTACGTGTTTTTGGATGTTTCTATTATCCATGGCTTAAACCTTACACACACAATATACTAAAACCAAAGTCAAAGCCCTGTGTTTTCTTAGGTTATTCATCGACATAAAGTGCATTTAAATGTTTTGACCCAGTTACTAAAATGAATTTCTATTTCTAAACACCTCGAGTTTGTTGCAAATACATTTCTTTATTCTTCAGTTGACCATACATTACCTAGGATATGTTGAGAAAATGATTCAAAGTTGGACTTTGCACTTAATTCTCTAAATCACTTTGCCATTCCTATTTTACATAATGATCAGCCATTGATATCTAAAAATAATTCCTATTCCAATCAGGATACTAATTCCTTGTTATTTTAGCCATATTCATTGCCTTCTATCTAAATTAATTTGAATCCTTGGATCACCACACTAAATATATATCCACCAAATCCTTTAGAAAATCATAACTCTCTTAATCCATCACTTCCTGAAGGAATTCCCAAAGAAGCCTTACCTACACCTATACTGCATGAGCAGGCTAACTCCACTCCATCTTCTTTGAGCTCATATGGTGATTTTGATAGTGAGACTTCTCCATCCTACTAGTCCTTTGATACCATCATAGCACCTAATTGCATAATCACACATGCTCAGAACAAAATCTTTAAGCCAAATCCTAGATTCTTTTATCTCTACCTCACATGCACCATCAATATCTTTTAACCCACCTTTATATCCCAACCTATAAACAACCACAGTGAAGATTTGCCATGTCTACAGAATTTGATGCCGTAATTCGAAATGCGACATGGGAACTTGATCCATCTAACCCTTCCTAGAATATTATAGGTTCTAATTTAAACGCAATGCTGATGGCTCTATTGACCATTACAAAACTTAACTTATTGTTTAGGGCGTTCATCAATGGCCAGGAATTGATCACAATGAAAGTTTTAGACTTACGGTCAAGCCTACTGTCATTCGAATTATCCTTTGTATAGCTTATCTTGTGGTTGGTTTTTAATGCAGCATCATGTAAACAATGCATTTTTACATGGACATTAATCAGAGAAAATCTTTTTAAGCCAACCATCTGGCTTTCTTGATCACATGTATCCTATTCATGTCTGCAAGCTTAAAAAGGCACTTTATAGGCTTAAACAAGGCTCACATGCTCAAGCATAATTAGCTCAGAAATTTTTTTCATTCTATTGGTTTTTTTAATTCACAATCTGACACTCATTTTTCATTTACTTATATGGCTATGTCATTATTTATTTATTAGTCTATATTGATGATTTAATCCTAACTTAGAATAATTTTATTATTAGATAAGTTTGTGAGTCAACTTGTAGAAAGGTTTTCCATCAAGGAACTTAGAGCACTTAGTTACTTTGTTGGTGTGCAAGTCATTTCAACTCAAACGAGACTATTTCTATCCCAACATAAGTTTATTCATGATCTGCTTCAGCGATTCAATATGCTTTCTACAAAGGATTTGCAGAATCTTCTATCCACAAGTTTCTTTCTCTCTTTGGATGATGGCACAAATCTATCTAATCCGACAGAATAATGGTAACTTGTTAGCAGCGTTCAATATCTTTCTCTCACTGACCCTAATATTGCATCTTCCATTAACAAGCAATCTTAATTTATACACAAGCCAACCACAGCTCGTTAGATTATCGCAAAGTGCATTCTACGACATCTTAAAGGTACTATGGATTATGGTATTTTTTTGTTTGTCGACATTCACCACTCAAACCACATGCCTTTTCTGATGGTAATTGGGTAGGGAACAAAAATGATTACACCTCTAATAGCACATACATAGTATTCCATCGTTGCAACCCCATTTCTTGGAGTTCCAGAAAGCAAAATTATGTTAATTACTCGACAACTGAGTTAGTACTGTGCAGCTGTCTCAACCACTATCGAGCTCTCATGGATTCAATCATTACTATGGGAAATGAGTATTTCCACTCTACAATCTATCATTTTTTATGACAACATGAGTATAACATACTTATGCTCAAACCCTATATTTCATTCTCGAATGAAACATATAGCCTTAGATTTCCATTTTTTTTGTATCTCTTATGTCTCATCTCAAGATCAATCAGTTGATACACTTACAAAGCCTTTTTCTCGTCAATAGCTCATTCTTCTTCGTTCAAAGATTTGTGTCTTAGCTTTATCTTCTTCGTTCCAAGATTGGTGTCCCAGATGGAAGCACTATCTTGCCAGGGCATATCAGCGATACTCACTAGAGATATACTTTTAATCACAGTGTAATATTCTTATTATTATACAACTATCCTTACACGGTCATAGGCTATAATCATGCACTTGTTGTAATTAATAATCACTATAATTTTGCATATATTGGAAAGAACTCTAACGAAAATACTGTGTTATTTTACCACTACCTTCTCAATTGTCTACTCTCTTTTACTACTCATATTGATAATTTAATTTATTTCTTCAAGGACAAGTTTAATTGCTTAGATAGGTGTCTCAAAAAATCGAAGAAAAGGTGTTGAAAGTTGACACATTAGAGGAGAATACTAATGATGTGAGAGAGACAAAGAGACATATTAATAAAATTATAGGCTTGGTGGAGTTCCTAAATTTAGCGGACTAAAATTTCAAGGTTCATTTCATTATTGTCACTTACAAAGTATAAATTTATTCATAAAAAATTATCTTATTAATAATATTTTCTTTTTCGTGATTCATACAACATTTGATAAAAACTCAGGTATCGTCACGCTGACAACTGTTGAACCAAAATTTACCATAAATCTCAATATAGTGAAAAAGGATCCTATAATTATTTCGTTTATATAGTAGAAAAAGGTGAAGAAATCAAAAAAAGAAAAAGCAATGTCAAAAGGATGTTGCTGTTATGCATACCGTACACTAGCTCATTTAGCAGACTGCGACATGTCAATGTTGATGAAGCAAAATAGAACTTCAGTTCGAGCACGGGCTCAACGAGGATGACATGGAATTGTAAGTCTTCATTTTTCTTTACATTAATCTTTTTTCAAATAAATTCCTCATATTTTCCTTTTCCTTTCCTTTTCCTATTTGTATAGCAAAATATATCGTGGCCCATGCACAAAGCAAGCAAGAACTTCTCTTGCGGGTTATATTAGGTAGACACGTGGTTGAATGGCAGGGTATTGTTTAATTTTTTATTAGCATTTAAAATAGTGTAGTAATGTGTGTTGTAAATATTAATGAACATATGTTTAATACAAACAACATATAGACATTGGTTGTTATGTTGTACGACATGATTTAGCCAAGCCTATTGCTTCATACCTGCAATGATGTGCAATTATATAGTGTATTTTAAGTATATAGTATTCTTTTTAACAAACAAATAAGATAGTGAAATGCAAGTTGTGCACCGAAAACTAGCAAAATTCATTTTTAGCAAAAGCTTCTATTGAAGTATGAGCTATTTAAGAAGGACCCCACTATAATACGAGAGGAAGATGAAAAACATAATTTGACAATCAAACAAGCAAATGGCAAAGATCTTTCATATGTTATTCCATAAAAAGTTGTTTACAAGGTTAGCAATTAGAGTTATAATGATTTCTTAATGTTTCTCTTTAGTTTAAATTTTTTATTTAAATTTTCTCAAATTATTGTAGGTTTATATCCCAATTAATGTCCTTGAATGTCATTGGATTCTTGCCATCCCAATTAATGTCCTTGAATGTCATTGGATTCTTGCCAAGGTTGACATTGTAAGCAAGACAATTTACATATATGACTCGACAGTTTCATTAATGAACGAATCTATCTTTTTGAATTATTGCCATATGTCATCATAATGCCTTATATACTGGAGAAGATTTTATGGTATAATTTGCACCTTGAAACTATATAAAGTTCTAATGAGCAAAACCAAAAGTACAAATTATATATTATATTATTATAGTTATTTATTTAGTATGTAATTGAATATTTTATAAAATTCTCAACAAAGATTGCAATGTGTTTGTTTTGCATTAGTTAGAGACACATGCTCGTGGTGAAGATATTCAAACTTATTGCATTCATATACGTCTCTTGCTATCAAAAGATTTAGACAATTTTGCGGGCATAAAATACCCACAACAAAGTTCTGATGAGCAAAACCAAAAGTACAAATTATATATAATATTATCATAGTTATTTATTCAGTATGTAATTGAATATTTTATAAAATTCTCAACAAAGATTACAGTGTGTTTGTTTTGCATTACTTAGAGACACATGCACGTGGTGAAGATATTCGAACTTATTGCACTCATATACGTCTCTTGCTATCAAAAACAACTAGCTTGGGGTGTTCAAAACCCAATCCGATCCGCTCAATCCATCTAATTCGTAGAAATTCGATCCGTGGATTGGTGGATTGGATTGGATTGAAAATTTAAAAATTTATAGTCGGTGGATTGGATATGGATTTTTTTCTATAAATTTGTAAAAATTCGAGAATCCGTAAAAAAATAAAAATATTTATTTAATAAAAAGTTAAACTTGTAAATATGGCATTATACTTACTAATAAATAAATAAGATAAAATATAGTTACATTAACACCATATTATATCTTATCAGATAATAATATAAAATAAAAAATATAGCTTCCTAAGTAGTTAATTTTTATGTACTGATATAAACAAATGAGATTTTTTCTTTTTGGTTTATTATATTTTGAAACTTTGAATGTATTTTCTAACTTTATTTAAACAATTAATTTATTTAAATCTTATTTAATTTTGAATTTGATCTGTAGTAAACTTATTTTTATATTAACTTTCTTATTTAGTTAGTTCGTAGATAGGACATAATTAAAAATTTTTAGTCTGCAAACCAATCCGTAAAATGGTGGATTGTATATAGATTGAGTCAAATCCACATTCGATCCGCGGACGTATGGATTGGATTGGATTAAAAATTTATAATTCACAAAATCATGGCGCGGATATGGATTGATGTCCAATCTGCAAAATCAGATCCGCGAACGCCCCTACAACTCACTGAATGAGTTTTTCATGACAAATCATTGCTTTGGAGAAGAACTAACTTGCTATTTATTTAAATGAATTGTACTTGTGATACTAAACTTTTGTAAGCCTACTTCAAATCTAGAAAACTTTATGTTAATTGGAATAGTATTTTAATTTTAGTAACTATTTCAAATCAACTCTAGCAAACATTGACTCAAGATAGAAAAACTAGCTTCAGGGAGTAAAAGCACTCAGGTTAAAATCAATGACACAATAATATCAACATCCGGAGTTAAAAGGGTGTCATATTTCAACTTTAATTTACAGCTGACAAGACTCAATTCAATCTACAATACATATTAACTTAATACAGATAACTAAATTAGCAGTAGATGTATATGGCCAAATCTCGTTCTCATAGAAATTTTTTATCATAGAAATTGTTTTTATATGTTAAACTTTCTTATCAAATTAACTTTTTTCATACTACCAGTGAGCTAGAAATAATTGATAAAGTATATGAGCAAATCTTGCAACAAATTACATTTTCCATGCACAATATGTCTCAGTGTCTCAAGTTATATATACCAATTTTAAAATGAAAAACAATAATCTAAGAATAAAATTGTGCAAATGCAATTATTTAATATTACATATATTACAATTATTTATTTCAAGGTTGGTTGGCTCTAGTGGCATGCTAGTTTGAAAGTGCAATTACTGCAGTGTGCATTAGTCGATTATGGCCCACAATCCCTACTTACCACATTTACGATGCACAGTGTCTTCCCCTCGAGAAGGTACTCTATTAGTTTGCAGCCTTACTACCTCACTTTTTCGTAGGTGATGATAAAATATAAGCATGCACCTCTTATAAAACATTTCATTCCTCTTGTGAACCCACATGATAAATGCTTTCTACATATGTTGTAACCCATGAATTGACAGAATAATAGTGGGAACATAAATCATATATAGAATAGTTACGCATATGCTTACGCTCAACTACCACTTGTTCACAAGAAAGTTGGTCAATTTAGAATTCATAGCATCTACAAGTCTTTTGTAGCACGTCAACATGGCCATCAAGGTCGTCATCTTTAGCTATAAACTCATGGAAATTAATATGTATTACTGGATATATTTGAAATTCTTCCAGTTTCCCTTTTAACTGTTTTTCAGCCTAAGTAGTCATTGGAGTACATGCATTCATCACTGTTTCTCGCCTTCTTGCAAACCATTGTTGCAATTTATTGATTAGTGTTAAAACTTATATGTTTATTAAGGGATAAAAATGTTATTTTTTGCTATTAATGTAATTTATATTTGTAATTGTGTAACATATTGTGAATTTCAAATTATTTTTCTAAATATTTGATTTTGTGTGTTTATTAGGTAAAAATAATAATTTCATGCAATTTGAGGTTCTAAACAAATGTACGGATGTCAAATTTGGATTCCAAAAGTTCGAGAAATTATGTCATTGTCGAGGAGGATCCGAGACTTTTGTTGTAAATTTTTATGTTTTTACCACTGTAAATGTGGTAATTGTATAATTATAAGTTTTTATCATATTAGGTATGGTAATTTTTAGCAAAATGTGTTGGATATGCTTGTGTAGATAAGTTAGGTTTATGTTTTATTAGTGGGATTATTAATGGGACAAATATAAGGTTAAGATGTAATTAGATTTTTTATTTGTGTGGTGTGGATTTACCATGTACTAGTATAAATAGAGAGGGGGTGAACACACGTCTTCATACATTCTCTTCTCTTTTTTCCCCCCAAATTCTTCTTCTCATCTCTCTTTGTAATATATTTTCGATAAATAAAATTAGTTTTATTTTCAAATTTCAAGCATTTTTTAATTATGTCTTTTTTTCTTTTTTTAAAAAACTCCTTTTATTTTAAATATGTTTAGCTAAATATTAGTAGTTAGGGGAAGGTGAAACTCTTAGTAAAAATATGATGTAATCAAATTCTATTTTTAATATTATAAATTAAATTATTTTCTATTAAATTTTATCTATATTTTATATTTTGAAATTTTGATTTATTGCAGACAAACATGAAATTTTGGCACAATGAATTCTTAATATCTTAGTATAAAGTATGGAAAAATGGTATTTTCACTTATTGTAAACAAGTTGAGTTTTGGCACATTAAGTTCTTAATCCATAATAAAATTAATGGGAAAATAATTATAATTTATACAATTAATCTTTTGGAATAATAAAAAGAATTTTTTTAACTATATTTATTACTAGGAGTGGATCCATAATCCTAACTAATTCAATTTTATAATTTTTCTTAAATTAAATTGCATATTTTTAATTTTAATTTTTAATTTTTTGATAAATTTAAATAAACAAATTAAATCTTTTCTCTGTGTCTCGATCTTGAACGCACCGATATATATTATAACTAGACACTCTTATACTTGGGAGTAAATCAAATATTTTTAAGTTGTGTCAAGTTTTTGACGCCGTTGCCGGGAGAGATATTTATTTTGTTTTATTTTTCCTTATTTTTTTACTTCTTGTGTAAATTTATTTTTACCCTTTTTTCTTTTCTTAAATTGTGTTCTATCCCCAAATCTTTCATAATTCCAGTTTCACCTAAAAATTCTCATTTCCAGCTCATTCTTCTCCTAATTACAGTTTTACCACAAAATCATAGAAAACTTTCAAATAGGTCCCTAGCCAATATTTCCTATAAATCTCAAATTCAGACCTACAACTTAAACTTTTTCGGACATAATTGAATTTCTTTGGACCTAATTTAGACTTAATAAAAAGAATATTGACTTTAAAAATTATAAGGCCCATTAATTTGAATTAATCACTTAATTGGTTGGTAATTTTTAAAATTCGAAAAAAAATAAAACGAGTCTACACTTTAATTATTTCTTTTCTTTCTTTCTTTTATTTATTTATGTAATTTAATTTTTGCATTTATTTAATTTTTTTTATTTACTTTGTTTATATACTTTGTTTATTGTTATTTTAATTTTAGTTAATTAATTTTCATTTTATTATTTATCTTGTACTTTTTTACATTTATCTTGTTTATTTAATTTTCATTTTGTTTTTTATTTATGTAATTTTTAGTCTTTTTTTTGTTTGTATATTATCTTTACAACATAATTTTGTACTCACACATCATCATTGCATGAGACGTTGGTCTTAAACTTCAAGTGGCAGGTTAATTCATATATCTATATCTCAATTACCACCACCAATCATGGACAAAATTCAAGACGAAAACATTTTAGGCCAACTTAATCCTCCAGCTGATCAAGGAGACAACCAATCTCAACATGATTAGAATCAATCAAGAACTTTGAGTTACATGAATCCAACAAACTGAAGCATCGTCGTGTATAGTATTTCCTCTAGAAGCATCTCGATTCAACTTCAAACCAGGTATTATTTAACTTTTATCAACATTTCATGGTTTAGAATTTGAGAATCCATACTTGCATCTAAGAGATCCTGAGGAAGTTTGTAATACATATACAGACCAAAATTGTAGCATGAACATAATTAGATTAAAGATTTTTCCTTTTTCATTAAAAGATAAAGCTAAAACTTGGTTATAAAACCTTAGATCTGGATCAATAAGAACTTGGAATAATATGCAAGAACAGTTTTTGAAAAAATTCTTTCCACCTAATAGAACCAATTCTTTTAAAAGACAAATTACTTCTTTCACTAAAAAAAAAAGGGATAGATTTAAAGAATTGCTTAACATATGTCCACACCATGGTTTTGAAAATTGACAATTGGTCACTTATTTCTACGAGGGCTTAACACCACAAAGTAGACAAGTTGTAGAAATGATGTGTCATGGTAAATTTAGAGATAAAAATCCTGAAGATGCACTAGATTACCTTGACCAATTAGCCGAAAATGCACAACATTGGGATACTGTTGGGACTTTTGAATTAACTGATAAACCACAATCATCTCCATCTAATGGAGGAATCTACAACCTTAGGGAAGATAATGATTTACAAGCAAAATTTGCATTCCTAGTTAGGAAGGTTGAAGCTTTGGAAGATAAAAAAAGTGATAAAGTAAAATCTATTTAAGAAATAGCATGTGATGTTTGCAGTTCTAATGATCATTTCACTCAAGATTGTCCCACTTGCCTGTACTTAAAGAATGTTTGCATGATCAAGCTAATGCCATCAACACTTTTAACAAGCCAAACCCATATTCACAGACTTATAATCCTGATTGGAAAAATCATCCAAATTTTAGTTGGAGGAATAATAATAATGCACAATCTTCACAAGCACTACCTCCACAAAATTTTCAAAATACTCAGCCTTATGCACCATATATTCCACCAGCATGGAAAAATTTGGAAGATATAATGCATTCATTCATTAGGAAGCAAGATGTTATTAACAATCAAAATGCACGAACCTTTTTTGATTTGAAAGATACTCTTACTAAAATTGCTTATGCACTCACAATTCAAGAAAAAGGAAAATTTTCAGCTCAACCACAACCAAATCCTAAGATTCAAAATGCACCCATGGACCAAGTCAAGTCAGTTATAACTCTTCGTAGTGGTAAGGTTATTGATCAACCTATTCTTGAACCTTGTGAAGATAACAAAAATCAAATTTCAAAGGGTAAGGAAGAACTAAATAAACTTACACCTAGTGAAGAAATAACTACTGTTCCGTCTGAACACCATTTCCGCATGCATTGAATACACCAAGGAAATCAAATCACTTTTCTGAAATTTATAAAATCTTTAAGCAAGTGGAAGTTAACATTCCTCTATTAGATACAATCAAGCAGGTACCTTTATATGCCAAATTTTTAAAGGACTTTTGCACTGTTAAGAGGAAATTGAAGGTAAAAAAGAGCGCTTTCATGGATGAGCAGGTAAGTACCATTCTGTCTACCAATAATAAGTTCAAATATAAAAATACTGATTGTCCTACTATTTCTTGTATTATTGGAGATCAAAAAATTGAGCATGCTTTTTTAGACCTTGGTGTTAGTGTTAATTTTCTTCCGTATTCAGTTTATCTTCAACTTAATCGTAGCGAGTTAAAATCAACTTCAACTACACTTTTGCTTGCCGATAGATCAGTTAAAGTACCAAAAGGAATAGTGGAAGATATTTTAGTACAAGTTAATAAATTCATATATCCTGTGGATTTTATTGTCTTAGAAATTGAACCTGTTGTGAATAATTATAAACCAATTCCTGTAATTTTGGGTCAACCATTTTTAGCTACTGCTAATGCTTTTATTAATTGTAGGAATGGTTTAATGAATTTGTCATTTGGAAATATGACTTTGGAATTAAATGTTTTCAACATGTGTAGGCAACTTAATGAGGAAAATGAAAATGAAGATGAAATTGATGAGCAAAAGAAATTGCTTGAATATTGTATAACGGAGAATATTCAAAAAGGGAATTTTTTTGAACTTAGTGATATTTGTTTGGTTAATTCGATTGAATCAAATAAACAACTTGAAAATGATACTTCTAATATAAATTTGTTGTTTGATTCTTGTCAAACTTTGCAAATTGATGATGAGAAACCAAAATTTGACGAGCTTGGAATCATTGAAAAGAATGAACAACAAGAAGCACCTAAATTGGAATTGAAACCTTTGCCACAGGAATTGAAGCATGCTTATCTTGGAGAAAACAAACTTATCATGTTGCAATTTCTTCAACCTTATCAATTGGATGGACTTTAAATGACATTAAAGGTATTAATCCTTTAATTTACACACATAGAATCAATTTGGAAGAAAATGCTAAAACTTGTCAACAACCTCGAAGAAGATTAAACCCACACATGAAAGAAGTAGTAAAAACAGAAGTTCTTAAATTACTTGATGGGGGAATTATCTATTCTATCTCTGATAGTAAGTGGGTAAGTCTTACACAAGTAGTGCCTAAAAAATCTGGAATCACTGTTGTTAGAATTGAAAAAGGTGAATTAATTCCAACATGAATTACATCTAATTGGTGCATGTGCATTGATTATAGGAAATTAAATGAAACCACTAGAAAAGATCATTTTCCATTACCATTTCTTGACCAAATCTTACAAAGAGTAGCTAGACATCCCTACTACTGCTTTTTAGATGGATGTTTAGGTTATTATCAAATTCCTATAGCACTTGAAGAGCAAGAAAAAACCACATTTACTTGTCCCTTTGGAACATTTGCATTTAAAAAATACCATTTGGACTTTGTAATGTTCCTGCAACATTTTAAAGATGCATGCTAAATATTTTAACTGATATGATTGAACATTGTTTAGAGGTCTTTATAGATGATTTGACTATGTTTGGGAATTCTGTTGATGATTGCCTTGATAATTTGGAAAAATTTTTAAAAAGATGTGTTGAAAAAGAACTTGTTTTAAATTGGAAAAAATACCATTACATGGTTACTTTTTAAATTATTTTGGGTCATGTTGTATCTGTTAAAGGAATTGAAGTTGACAAAGTAAAAATTAAAGTCATATCTAAATTGTCACAACAAAAAATAATTAGACATGTGCGATCTTTTTTAAGACATGCAGGATTTTATAGGACGTTTATAAAAAATTTTAGTGTCATATCTAAACTACTTTGTAACCTCTTATTAAAAGATGCACCATTTGAATGGACTGATCATTATCAAAAATTTTTTGAGAAAATAATTTGTCTTTTGCAATCTACACCTATTATGCAATCTTCTAATTGGTCTTTACTTTTTAAATTAATGTGTGATGTAAGTGACTTTGCTGTTGGTGCTGTTTTAGGACAAAGAAATGATGGTAAGTTGTTTGTGATTTATTATGCGAGTAAGACTTTGGATAGTACTCAAATGAATTATTCGACAACTGAAAAAGAATTACTTGTTGTGGTATTTGCATTAAACAAATTTCGCTCATATTTGCTTGGTTTTAAAACAGTTGTTTTTACTGATCACGCTGCTATGAGATATTTGATGACTAAACAGGATGCCAAACCGAGACTAATTCGTTAGATTTTGTTACTTCAAGAATTTGACCTCACCATCAAAGATAAAAAGGGTTCCGAAAATGTCGTTGTTGATCATTTATCAAAACTCACATTTAAAATCTGCACTGATATAACATCCATCAATGATTCCTTTCCTGATGAATTTTTATTATCTGTTACTTCAATACCATGGTATGCTAACATTGTTAATTTCCTTACTACAGGTAAAATGCCTTCGCAATGAAATACTCGGGAGAAGAAGAAATTTTTGGTTGAAGTAAAGAAATTTTATTGGGATGATCCTTACTTGTTCAAATATTAGCCTGATCATATTTTTTGACGATGCATTCCTGATAATGAGGCAAGTAGTATCATTAATTTTTGTCAATCTGAAGCATGTGGACACTTTTCTTTAAGAAAAACTACGGTTAAAATTTTATAATGTGGATTTTATTGGCCTACCATATTCAAAGACACATATGAATTTTGCAAAACTTGTGAAAACTGTCAAAAATTAGGATCAATTAATAAAAGAAACATGATGCCCTTAAATCTCATACTTGAGATTGAAATATTTGACTGTTAGAGAATTGATTTCATGGGTCCATTTCCACCATCTTTTGGATTTGTGTAAATATTAGTTGCAGTTGATTATGTCTCAAAATGGATTGAAATAATGTCTTATCAAAATAATGATAGTAAAACTGTCGTTAAATTTTTAAGAGAAAATATTCTAAGTCGATTTGGAATCCCTCGAGCCATTATTAGTGATGGAGGTAAGCATTTTTGTAATAAGTCATTTGAGTATTTAATGAAAAAATATGGAATTATACATAAAATATCTACCCCTTATCATCTTTAAATACATGGTCAAGTTGAATTAGCAAATAGGGAGATAAAACAAATTTTAGAAAAAATAGCTAACCCAAACAGAAAAAATTGGTCTCTTCGACTCACTATGCACTTTGAGCCTACCGTACTGCATTTAAAAAGTCTTTAGGAATGTCACCTTATCAGTTAGTTTATGGTAAACTTTGTCACTTACCTGTTGAACTTGAGCATAAATCATTTTGGGCTATTAAAGCTTTTAATTCAAATTTGAATGATGCTGGTAATGTGCGAAAATTGCAATTGAATGAACTTAAGGAATTAAGAAATGATGCATATGAAAATTCAAGAATTATTAAGGCAAAAACAAAAAATTTTCATGATTAAAAATTTTTTTGAAAAACATTTGAAATTGGTCAAAAAGTGTTGCTTTATAATTAAAGTCAAAGTGGAGTGGCCTCTTTATTGTAAAAAAAGTACATCTGCATGGGGTTGTAGAAATTGAGAATCTAAAAAACAGTGTCACGTTTAAAGTAAATGGACAAAGAATAAAGCTCTATCTGGAATACCAACCACGTGAAGCAAGCACCGAAATAAATTTGAGTGACCCACCAAATCTTGATTAAGTTTTTAATGAGTGTTTTAACTTTTCACTGTTACTTTACCTTTTGAATTGTTTGACTGTCTTGAATGATACACATTGCGACATTTCTTGATTAAGTGTGTTTAATAATTGTGTTTTCTTCATCATTATACATCATGAGCACCTCCATAAGGAAGATTCTATTCAGACATCTTAAGAACCTTTTGCGAATAAAATTTCACTTGCAAAACCAAATACAAAACTGTAAATCTCATCTAATTTGGGAACGACAACTACTAACATTAGTGGCCTATGTTAAAGATCAAGGAAGACAACTCTGAGAAATAGAGCGTGGTATATATCAATTTCAATTGGAGCTTAAGGTTAAATCAATGAGAGGATGAATGTAAGTTCATTTTCTTTTTTACACTGTGTGTTTCATTTTGTTCGCTTTCACATTTGATTTGATTTTGCAGATTTGATATTGGTGTGTTTTAATTTATTTTCTTATATAAATGGCAGATAACAGTACTCCGTGATTTCTTAAGTCGGTATCCTCAGTTTCCCACAATAACTGAGATCTCAAAATCAAGCATGAAAGAAATACAACATAAATTGCATAAGCGTTTTCCTTCTCTCCCTCAAAATGCACTCCAAAAAATTTACAAAGCTCGTTGTGAAAGATTGCGTTTATTAGCGATCAACAGAATTCCATCTGATATTCGTTGGTTAATTGAAGCAAAGGTCTGATTAGCTGGTGAGTTTTCTAATCCATTTGTTTCTTACATGCCTGGTTTTGGTAAAAGCACGTTTGCTAAAAAAATGAGAGCTAAAAGACTTAACTCAGGATGTCATAATTGTATACAACCTAGTTGTAAATGAAAAGTTTGTAAATCTTTAGGAATGGTTTTTGATAGTCGAAAAGATAAAATTAAATTCGTTAAAGATGGCATGAGTAAAGAATTGTTAGATGATATCTTACGATCTCTTGAGATGCATCGAAGCGGACAGGTGCAATATGAGATACAGGTTACAGAGACTATGCCAAAAAGAAAGTGCACAATTTAGTCTTAGGAATCTAGCTCAAAAAGACCTTGTTTGCTAGTTTATAAGAAAATTAGATGGGAAGCCTATTCTCGACCCATGGAGGGCATTCAAGCCATTACTGGACGTAAAACCAGAGGAAGATGTGAGCTACAATCACAACTACCAGTAAATATCATTTCACTTTATTGTTCTTTTGCATTATTGCATTTAATGATGTGATTTTGTATTTAATCATTATTTTTTTCTTTTACTTTTTTTTTCTCTTTCACTGTTTGCGTTTCTTTTTACTGTTTGCTTTTGAATTATTGAGACATTAGCTTTACGCATTATTTGACAAATACACCAACCTATTTACAACTGTTTCTCATTTTGTCTGTCACTAAGATCTTTAAATATGAGCTTTTTTTCCAACCACTCATAACTTTTTTTTTAAGATTATTCTAATGGCAGCATCTTCGAGTTGACAATTTAAAAATATTTGTTTGCTCTCTGGATTTCATTATGGAAAATACAAAGAGTTCGTTCAGGCAGTTGTAGATCTTGGTCGTGCCATAACTGAAAGGAAATTACATCTTATATATGGAGAAGGTGACCGCAGATTATCAAAACTTGTCTTAGAAGCTATTTTTATTAGAGGAAATCATGTGCTAGGTATCATTCCACAAGCTTTAAAACCTCTAAGATGCATGTCTGACGTACCAATTAGAGAAGAGTTAGTTGTTTTAAGTATGTAAGAGCGAATATATGAGATGTTAAATCATGCTGATGCTAAATCATGCTGATGCTTTCATTTTCTTGCCAGGAGATCTTGCAACTTTAGAGGCATTAATTACATTTGCATCTCTGGCCCCTTTAAACATCCATCGGAAACCCATCGGTTTACTAAATGTTAATAATTTTTTTGATGGGTTGACTCTTCGATTGTAACTATCTTATTGGAGCTATGAGACTATGTCTTCTAAACTTTACTTATTTCCTTTAAGCCATTGAGGACAATGTCTTGTTCAGGTTGGGGGGAGGGAATAGTTGAAGGCTGTGGAATATAGCAAATCCTAGTAATGTTTATGTCAAAGATGGCTGAATATAGAGTGCAACGACTGTAGAAACACATCTTCAGCGGCTTGTTCAGGTGTGATATTTCCTATTTCTTCTTTTATTATTTATGTTTTCTTTATCTTTTTCGCCTTTTTGCATGTATATTTTTAAATTATGAATAATGTTTAGATTAGGTTGGGGGAAAAAAATAGTTGACGTAAATTGTAAATAAGTGTGTTTATTTATTTAAAAAAAGCCCAAAAAAATCAAAAACAACAATTTTTTTTTTCAATCTAAGATGGCTGTGTAAAGAGTCACAACTTTTAAGACGCATCCTAATAGTCCTGTTGTATTATATTTTGATTTTAAAATTCATAGTAAGTTGTTTTTGTTCCCTTTTCTTTGAATTACTCAAATTTGTGAACTCTCCATTCGGTAATTAAGTTATTTTTTTGTTTACTTATTTAATATCTATTATTAAATCATTCTTCGCACACACTATGACACATACTAGTGGGTTGTAAGTTAAAATTTTTACAGCATTTAGTTCTTTTGATGTATTAAGGATACTATTTAAGGTAGTAGAAAGTGTATATTACAAAAAAAAAAGAACAAAAAAAGAAGAAAAAATAAAAAAAAGAAAAAAATTGAATGTGATTAATTTTGTTATATCTAGAACTCGAGTAATTAAGTCCGTAGGGGCATTTCAAGACCTAGTGCCCTAAAGTTAACTGGTTTGGGAGTCACTGGCCTAAAGCTCGCTACATGAGTTATAGAGATATTGTTTGCTTATTTATTAAAAACCTGAGTAATTAAGTCCGTAGGGGTGTTTTAACACCTAGTGCCCCAAGGTCAACTGGTCTGCGAGTCACTGGCCTAAAGCTCGCTACATGGGTTAAAAATGTAATACATTTAAAAAAATGTTTGAATAATCTACTGCCTGAAGATAGAATTTCTAATGAGTTTTAGAACGAAAATATTGTTTTCTTTTAATGAAGCCCCATAAGTATTATGTTAATTACTTGAGCACAAAAGAAAGTTTTTGATATTTTGGAAAATGAGTGAACGACAAGAGCTAAAGAAATATTGGGAGAGTTTATTTATTTGGTAGTTTAGACGATAGATGAACAACTATTAACTTGCATGTGAATTTTGTAAATCTTAATTTAATATAACGCTTTAATTGCTAGGGGCTAGTAATAAGCTAGTTGGAGGGTGTAATTAGTGTTAAAAATTATATGTTTATTAAGGGATAAAAATGTTATTTTGTGCTATTAATGTAATTTATATTTGTAATTGTGTAGCATATTGTGAATTTCTAATTATTTTTCTAAATATTTGATTTTATGTATTTTTGTGTGTTTATTAGGTAAAAATAATAATTTCATGCAATTTGAGGCTCCAAACAAATGTACGGGTGTTAAATTTGGATTCCGAAAGTCCGAGAAATTATGTCATTGTCGAGGAGGATCTGAGACTTTTGTTGTAATTTTTTACGTTTTTACCACAGTAAATGTTGTAAAATTATAAGTTTTTATCATGTTAGGTATAATAATTTTTAGTTGAATGTATTGGATATGCTTGAGTAGATAAGTTAGGTTTATGTTTTATTAGTGGGATTATTAGTAGGACAAATGTAAGGTTAAGATGTAATTAGATTTTTTTTTATTTGTGTGGTGTGGATTTAACATGTATTAATATAAATAAAGAAGTGGGTGAACACACCTCTTCACGCCTTCTCTTCTCTTCTTTCTCCCCAAATTCTTATTCTCATCTCTCTTTGTAATATATTTTCAATAAATAAAATTAGTTTTATTTTCAATTTTCAAGCATTTTTTAATTATGTCTTTTTTTGTTTTTAAAGAAAAATCCTTTTATTTTAAATATGTTTAGCTAAATATTAGTAGTTAGGACAAGGTGAAACTCTTAGTAAAAATATGGTTTAATCAAATTCTATTTTTAATTTTATAAATTAAATTATTTTCTATTTAATTTTATCCATATTTTATATTTTGAAATTTTAATTTATTGTAGACAAACATGGAAGTTTGGCACAATGAAATATTAATATCTTAGTATAAAGTATGGAAAAATGCTATTCTGACTTATTGTAAACAAGTTAAGTTTTTGCACATTAAGTTTTTAATCCATAATAAAATTAATGGGAAAATAATTATAATTTATGCAATTAATCTTTTGGGATAATAAAAAGAATTTTTTAAATTATATTTATTACTAGGAGTGGATCCATAACCCTAACTTATTCAATTTCATAATTTTTCTTAAATTAAATTGCATATTTTTAATTTTAATTTTAATTTTTTTGATAAACTTAAGTAAACAAATTAAATTCTTTCTCTGTGGATCGACCTTGGACTCATCGAGATATATTATAACTAGGCACTCTTATACTTGGGAGTAAATCAAATATTTTTAATGATCAGCCATCACCATCCGAGTTAGAACAAGCCGGCCATCGAGACCCAGCCTTGATCGTTGTCGTTCCACCGCTGAGATTGCCGAAAAATCATCATAACAAGCGCAGTTCTGCTGTCGTCATTCATCGGTTTCCACTGTGTTTTGGCCAGCATAACCACCACCAATAAACTCCTCTCCACGAGCTCAACCTTCCTAGCCAGGTACCATTGTCGATCGAAGCACCAATCGCCGAAAATCAAGACAACTACAATCCCTCCCCCCCCAGCCTTTAATTTTCAGTTTAGCCTCATCACTTTTTTAAACCCGAATTTGGAAAATGCCTCCAAGAAAAGCTCGTGATGCTCATGCTGCAACTTACAATCAAGATGATATTTCTATAGATGAAACCCTGGCTAGCATGGCAGCTAGAATTAATATGTTAGCTACACAAATGGCATAAATGGCACAAATGGAAGAGTTAGTCGCTGAATGTCATCGCACTCTGGAACGTGAAGATAAGTCAACTGAAAGCTCTGCTAACCCATTCTCTGGGTGTCGGCCTAGAACTGAGTCTACTGATGACAGAAGATGAGAATCTTGGTTGAGAATTTACACTCCTGAATTCCAAGAAAGATGGTGACCTTGTTTCACTTGACAATATTCTTTCATTAATATTATTCATTCGATTCAAATGGGGAGAGATATCATAAGATTTTTCAACAAGTGGAAGATTTTAAGAAGCACTCTTTTGTTATTGGTTTTTCTGAGAGCTTGGAAGGATGTTACAACAAGCTATTCTTAGAAAAGTTGTTGATTGAAGATTTTATCTTTCATTGTTGGAAAGATTGGACGGATATAGTCACCACGGTTGGAAAGTTTAGGGTTATTCATCAGCATCAACGTTGTAATTTAAAGATTAATCTTTAGGCAAATAAAGATTATCTTAGAGACTACAATGAGCAAAATTCGAGGACAAATTTGCTCCACCCTGGCAGGAATGATGTAGAGTAGGAAATTGAAGAAATCCTAATTAAATTGAAATTTATAATATTTAGGAATATTTTAATTAATTTATATTATAGTTTAATTTGGTTTCCTATTTAAAGTCTTATTGTTTAGTTATTGCTTATTTGAGTAATATTTCTAATCTAGGTATAAGTCTTATTAAATAGGTTTCTAATCAAATTAGGATAAGTCTTAGTTGGTATAAATAAGTGTCTTTTGTAGCTTTTACAAGCAGAAATTCGATTACAATAATATTTTTAATTTTCAAATCTCTTTGTAAGTATTTGAACAGTTGATTCTCGGTATTCTACAGAATCAACGAGTCTTAACCCTTAAATTTGCAACATTCTTTTGAATCAATGTTAATTTAGTTGTTCTTTTATTCCAGTTCTCTAGAACCAACGGAATATTTTGAGCTTTAAACTTCTGCTGCATCAGTCCTAATGCAGGATCAGTAACTAATGGTGGCTCATCCAAACAATTAACAATAGTCATAAATTCATTAATTGCTTCATGTTCATTACTAGGCCACATTCTAGACAAACGCTCAATTATTGATACCAATAGTAAAATTGTTTGAGTTGAGAATAGGAAATGATAGAGGCACTTGGCTCAACTAAGCATGACTCTGTTCCCTTGAAGGACGAGGTGAAAGTTGTCTATTCATGAGAATTGCCGAACTTAATTTGTGTGTAAAAGTAAGGAAAAGAATGTTTCTAAATTCCATTCCACTGGCTATTTCTCTAAGAAAAACTCCACATCATCTTTGGTTTTAATTGTAATTGGCAGCATAAGATCAAACGTTTTAAGCTTAAACTTTATTGTGATTTCAAATTCGAAAGTATCTATGTCAATAATTTGATATATGTTCTCCACTAATTCTGCATGTTTTATCAATTGCGGTATCATTATCCTTTAGCCTCAAAATCTTT
The DNA here is from genome assembly GCA_030444775.1 of Atalantia buxifolia. Classification (NCBI taxonomy): domain Eukaryota; kingdom Viridiplantae; phylum Streptophyta; class Magnoliopsida; order Sapindales; family Rutaceae; genus Atalantia; species Atalantia buxifolia. The sequence goes on from CM059839.1 coordinate 15,592,224, forward strand.
AAACTTGTACTTGTCATTTTGTTTATCCATACATTATTAAATAGAATAGGCATACTTACCAAGACTATATATGTTCATACAATAAAAACAATCATATCAAATTTCATATATAAATAACTACAAAACCTACATGACTAAAATTACCAACATGATTGCATGACTTACACGACCAACACGACTACATTACTTACATGACTTATATGACTAAATCCCTTACACAACCTACACGACCTACACAATTACATTATTGACACGACCTACATGACTACATAATCTACACGACCGACTACATGACTTAATCGATTTACAAGACTACATGACGTACATGACATCGAAAAGAATACACAACCCGAAATATTTTAAGCATAAACACATGTTCAACAAGATATCTTACAGAGAAAAATAATAAAGCAACCTACATTGCTTACATTTTAACACATTTGGAAAGATAGTGAAAAAAAATTGGAAATAAAACATTATAATATGAGGAAAATATCTAAATTTTTCTAGAAAATATAAAACTTAAGATCCAACAATATTAATATATCTTATTGGGTTATTTAATGAGTAACGCACCTCCTTCCAATTGAAAAATACATAAAAGTTGAAGATGTGAGTAAATAGTTGTATTTATGTAAGAGGTTATGAGAAATTTTAAGGTATTTTGAGAGATTTTCAAGTTGTTCTCGGTAGGAATAGACTTTGAGTATAAGAAGAGAGTGAGAAGAAGTGGTTTTGATGCATCCATTAAGGGTATTTTAGACTTTACATATATTTTTAAAGCTATCTATGAAAATGAAAAAGAGGAGGGGTGTTTAAATAATTTTTGAGCTGTTAAAGGGTATTTGATTGAAACCGTCCTACAGCCACCCCAGCAGGAGAATACAAGGAGAAGAACATAACACGGGTTGGTAAATGGAGAGTGTTTTATCCCTGCATCTGCATAATAATAATACCCGTTGCAAAGCCAGACTCAACAAAAATAAGAAGAATAAGCTGACACATAACCGCGTCTTCTTCGCCAAAACCCTAATCAGAAAACCCATCAGCTGTTGTTGTTTGTCATCGGCTTCCTCACTTGAAGTTGATTATCATTCGACAAAACACAAGACCCTTCTTGTTGAGAGCTACCATGAGCACCAAGCACTCAACGCATTAATTCAGAGGCTCAACAAGAAAGTTTCATGCCCCCTTCAAATTCTTCAACACGATGGAGATTGGACCAAAGATCACTTTTGGGCTGTCATCAGATTTCTCAAGAATTCCTCGAGGTCCAGGCAAATTCCCCAGGTACTCTGCCTCTCTGTATTTAATTAAATAAGGGGAAAAAATATGTGAGTCTTTCGTGTTGAGCCGTAAAAAAGAAAAAAGGCATTGGGTGTCTGGGATCTTCCAATACTGAAACTTGGGATACTTGAACAGGTGTTTGATATGTGGAAGAACATTGAAAAATCAAGAATTAATGAATTCAACTATCAAAAGATTATTGGGATGTTATGTGAAGAGGGTTTGATGGAAGAAGCTGTGCGTGCCTTTCGAGAAATGGAGGGATTTGCTCTTAGATCTTCATTGGAGATTTACAATTCGATAATACACGGTTATTCAAGAATTGGGAAGTTCAATGAAGCTTTGTTATTCCTTAATGAGATGAAGGAAATGAATTTGTCTCCCCAATCAGATACTTATGACGGTCTAATTCAAGCTTATGGTAAGTATAAAATGTATGATGAGATTGATATGTGTTTGAAGATGATGAAACTAGATGGGTGTTCTCCTGATCACATTACTTATAATTTGCTTATTCAAGAGTTTGCATGTGCTGGCTTGCTCAAAAGAATGGAAGGAACATATAAAAGCATGCTTACAAAACGAATGCATTTGCGGTCATCTACTATGGTTGCAATGCTTGATGCTTACATGAATTTTGGGATGTTAGACAAGATGGAGAAGTTTTACAAGAGGTTACTGAACTCAAGAACTCCTTTAAAGGAGGACCTTGTTAGGAAATTGGCTGAGGTTTATATTAAGAACTACATGTTTTCAAGACTAGATGACTTGGGTAATGATCTTGCTTCAAGAATTGGTAGGACGGAGCTTGTTTGGTGTTTACGCCTCCTTTCTCATGCATGTCTTTTGAGTCACAGAGGCATTGATTCTGTTGTTAGGGAGATGGAAAGCTCAAAGATTCGATGGAATGTAACGACTGCAAACATTATTTTGCTAGCTTATTTGAAAATGAAAGATTTCAAGCACTTGAGAGTTTTACTCTCTGAACTGCCTACTCAACGTGTGAAACCAGATATAGTCACCATTGGAATCCTATATGATGCAAGAAGAATTGGCTTTGATGGAACTGGGGCTCTAGAAATGTGGAGAAGGATAGGCTTCCTATCCGAGACTGTAGAGATAAACACTGATCCTTTAGTTCTTACAGTATATGGCAAGGGGCACTTCCTTCGATATTGTGAAGAGGTGTATTCCTCCCTTGAGCCGTATTCTAGAGAAAAGAAGAGGTGGACATATCAGAACCTCATTGATTTAGTGATAAAGCACAATGGAAAGAATCTAGATGGTATGTTTTAGATTACAAGGACTGTACAGAATCTAGATGGTACGTTTTAGATAGAATGCTTGACAGGACCTCTCATGATTCAGCCAATCTGTGTTATTTGCAACTGTACCAAGATGGCCATATTAATTTCTTGATGGAATTTGAGTGGTTTCGTGCTACTGATGTTGCTCGCTTTGATGCAAAGTGTGGAAGGAAAGCTGCTGGCATGTCCTTTAACATATTGGATTTGTTTTCAAGAGCAGACGCTTTGATGTTTATGAAAATTCAAAAGTCAGTAGGGTGCGTTTTTGTGCTTGTTGGATGAAGTGAGAGAAGTGAGAGGAGCTGCTGATGGAAAATTTCAAATCAGTACTTGACAAATCCTGATTTTGTACTTCATTGTTCTTGCTAATGAGTTATCTACATTTCAGTTTTCTCTTGCACCCGCTTTTGCTCCCCTGACTTTGGTGTTTTTATTGGTGAAGTTATAGGCTTTCGAAGTTTGTTGCATTTGAATTCTCTTTTTTTTTTTTTTTTTGGTTCTTTTTGAAAGGCTGTTTTAAATTGCTAATTTTATATATCAATATCGATCAATGGCGAGCTAGACTCGGGGTAAAATTTTCACTCGAAAATTTCCAGATGCCATTTAGAGCTAATGCCTGCGAGTAAAATTTTACACTCCTAATTGAGCTGATACCAGGGGGTATTCTATTCGTAGACTTGGCAAGCAAATTTACGATTAACACCAGTCAAAACTTTCATTCTGGGATTTTATTGATAGATGATTAATGAACTAATAATTAGTTAATAACTAGCTAACCAATTCTTAAAAAATACTTCACTTGGTAGGAGCATTTGTGAAATGGTCTCATTGTTTACCCTTATGGCTTAACTAAACAAACACATACAGCTAGTTTAACGCACGTCACCTCTCTCCAGTCACCAACTGAAAAGATATTCGCCCCCAAGAAGCCAGCAATCAAAGAGAGTTTAACATGCCAAGTGCCAGAATTTGTTTGTAACTCCACGAAATAACTCGACTTATAATTTGTGAATTTAAAATTCAATTTATAAACACTGTGGTAAACCAAATTAACAAGCCATTTCACTTGTTGAAGCACAAATGATGATATATGTGCCCATCTTATACGTCTATTAAGCTCCGTAAACAAACGCAAGTACAAATGGACATATCAATCCATTTAAGTATGTTTTTATCAGATACACATACACATACGTTCATGTTTATCGTTGGAAACTGCATGTACACGTTGAGAGTTTTGATTGTAGGGGTTCAGATTAGAGTTCCTCGAATAATCAAACAAGGACTCCTAATTCTTAGCTATGCTCCTTCACTGTTAAAGATCTAAAGAACATTTCTATTTCTTCTAACAATTCTTTGTCTCCATTTTGTAATCCCCTACAATTCTTTTCCATGGACGACTGAGATGACATTAAGTGAATGAGATATTCACGTACTTCGCCCAGATCATCCAATTTGGTAAACGTCTTGTACAGATGCTTGTCTGTGTGTTCATCCTGAGTACAGTTGGTATACACGTATTTTCTGCATGCCTGCAAAAGCAAAGGGAAGATAAAAGAGATGTCTGACAGCTACTATTGTTGCTCATATATCAAGGAAAATGAAACCATCTAACTTATTGAGTCTTAAAATTAAGACAGAATGGCAGGCACTAGAAAGGCTTTTATGTAAAACCCGAGAGAAGAACATGACAAGGATATTATAGCTGTTCTGATGACATATGAAACTCCTCCAATTCTTTTGGATAGCTTAAGAACAATACAGAAGTGCAAAGTGGAGAAGCAAAAACTTAGGTTACCTGGAGAACATGGTTGAGACTAGAAATTTGCTCAGCCTTCAAGAACTCAGAATCTAGTAACTCTCGAAATAGAAGTACCATTTCAGCTCCCATGTTGCTGGCCCCAAGGTTTCCAATTATACCAGATATGCAGGGACTATCAAACACAGTTCTCATCCACCCAGGAATTTTTTCATGTTTTAACAGTGCAACAGCTATGTGTACAGCTGGCTTGTGATGATTAAAGAAGGATTTTGATGCTAAATGTGGAACTGCCAAAGACATTGCCATCTCTTCTACAATCAATCTACACCAATAATTCTTTGCAATGATTGTCCTTTCATGCAAATCCAACTTTTCCCACCCCAACATCATAGACAAGCAGAATCCACAGTTCATAGCCACTCTGATGTCACTATAAAAAACAAGGCCTTCTAGTACAGCCATTACAGATGATAGGAAACCCATGGAGCATTCCAGCTCGTCATGATCTCCATCTTCATGGTCTGATAATCTGGTAAACAACTCCAACATACAATATGAAGAGACAAGCTTGACAAGCGGAGACCCAAAATGCATCAGCCTGCACAAGTCGTGGCAGCAGATGTTGATTGTAGAAAGAGATTGCTTTTTACTAAATGGATCAAGAAAATTCTGCCAGTCCAAAGCCCCCGGTAAACTAGCTTGCAAACTAAGGCAACAAAGAAGTTAGATTTCAGAAATTGGAATTATACAGGTGCACTCAACCAAGCCACTCACCTTCTTATGGAGAAGTAGTACAGTAAAAGTACAAATATTAGATATTCATATTCATCTTCTCCTGTGCTCGCTTCCTCATCATAACCAGTCATAGCTGGTCCCTTCAAGCAAGCAGCATCAATGGTACTATTAACAGTAGACACCAATGAATTATTTAGAACTATATACTTTGATGCTTCTATGAGTGCTTTGTTAGTGGAATGGTGCAAGATTAAGGATAAAATGCTGATTATTAGTAGACTTTCATGAGTCCAGCTACACACAGCTACTGTAGAGATCAAGCACTCGATCAACTACAAAATAAGTGATAAAGCTTCAATTAGTTCTCTGGATTTATGATGAGCATGGTCACATGAGACAGAGCTAGAATAATTACCTTCATAGCTACCGTGAGCCAGGCTGCCTCATCAGAAAGAGAAAGAACTTCAGGGTGCACTGACCGTAAAATGTTAAAAATTAAAAGTGAGATGGCCGTTAATATTTGGGGTACAGAAGAATAGCTGGAATTGTTATAAAGAGCACAGATTGCATTTATTATGCCATGCAAACAAAATTGATCTGAAGCACGAGGCAAGATGTTAACGGCTGTTGCCACAAGATTCAGTACTGATACAATGTCGAGTACTTGGCCTTCTTGCTCTATGAGCTGCATCAATAAGCATACCACAACTGAAGCTCCATAGTTGTCTCCAGTTGCTACCAACTCAGCAATCACTTCTTCATTCATGGAATTGTTACTTTTCCAATGGACAACGACATTGCTCACATTTGAGCTGTAGCTTCTGCAGAATTTTAGGATTTGGAAAGACAGCGGCTTGCTGAGTTTCTCCTGTTGGAACAACCATTTAAGAGACAATGGGTGAATCTTTGCAGATGGTAAATCCCATTCCTTTTCAGTCAATAGATGGAATAGCATCCTCTCGGCTTCTAGACTGTAGGGGATTTGGTAGCTCATTTTGGTAAGACTCCTATACAATCCATAAAGATTCACCAGCCACATCATAGTCGATGAATCTGCTGCACCAAATTGGAAATTGCTGCTATTGACAAGAATATACTGTTCCAATGAAGCAAAAACCAACTTCTCATCTGCAAGCCTGAAGAAAGTCTCAAAAATTAGGGTTCAGTAGATAATCTAAACCTATAACAGAAATACAACTAAGATTACAGGTGAAGCACAAGTACCTGTCATCATGTATAGCAGCAGTATGTAAAATCAGTAAAATTGCAGATTGACAACAAGACAATTCGAAGTTATGGGAGCTCTTCTGGCCAAGTAAAAACAGCCACTCAGCAGGATCAGTTGGAATGTGTACTGCAGCATCTCTAATGGGTTGCCCAGTATCATTACCCAAAAGAACATCCACAAGTGAACTAAGCATCAGATATACTCTCCATTTTATTTTTTCTGTGGGAAATAATCCCAGGCATCCAGATGACAAACTGATCCAAGAAGATGCAACCAAAATCTGGGCAAATTCTGTGGCTGGAATATCAGAATCCTGAAGCAGTATGGAATGAAAAGTCTCCAGGACCCCTAGTACAATTTCCTCGTTTATGTCATTAATCACCATTACAAACCAAGGCAACAAATGTGATTCACATACATCAACAATTGAATTCCGTAGTTCCATGATGATGGTTTTGTTGGTGGAAAACTCCTCATAACTGTATGCATATGCCTCTTTAAGGAGGTACAAGGAATGCAAAAGTTGACTGGGATCTTCATCAGAGATACTCAAACAAGCTAAAACAGCATGTTTTGATGCTTCTTGAACTGCAATTACTAGATTTTCAGTTCTCTTAAAGGATGGTGACTTCAAAAGAGCTACAAAGATTGAGCAGACCATTGTGAAAGTCTCTGGAAGCATGCCCATCTCTCCATCAGTATGCCTTCTGAGCATCCTTGTCAAGCAAAGGATTAACTCCTTGACATGAGAAGCTGATACCATTCCCGGAAAATCAGAAATGCAGTTCCATATGAGCTTCAGTGTCTGACTTTGGACAGGGTGAAAAGGAACTTCAGCTACATGGTTCAGCACTGGAATCAGAGTTGTGAATCCAACAACTAGCCTTTGTCCAAAGGCTGGCTCGGTGGTCAAAAGAAGATTAAGCACCTGAACGCAAGAGTTGACCATTGGATCCTTGCGTTCTGTTTGCAGTATTACAAGCTGATCAGCCCTAAATTACACTTAGCTGCAGAAAATATTTCAAAGTAGGCTTACCTGACAATCTTAGTGCCTCAAATACATAATCTGCAATGTTTTCTTCCATCAAAATTTGGATATGTTTTCCAGGAGCAGCTTCCCATGACAAATATTGTAATATCAAATCAAGTGTGCTGGTTTGGACTTGGCTGTCTGATGAAAGCAGTGGGCCTTTTATGGCCTCAGCAAACAAGAAAGGCAGAGATGATTGATTTGTTCCATAGTCTGTTGTTAGCAGCGAGTTTTCTGCCTCATCAAAATTCATACGGCTAATGTTATTTGTGTATGCATTCACAAGAAACCCCTTCTGAGCCAGGATCGTCAAAAGTGCTGGCAAATAAGACTTAAAACTGTTTACTCAGAAGACGGCAGTAATAATATAAGAAAATGATGACTGCATCTAGATGGGTGAATGCACGCAGGCTACGTCACAATGACTGATGTATGTCCCTTATGGTTTGAATCAGAATAAAAGTAGGAACTCTCTCATTCAGCATAACAGTTATGATAATTTTAGTTTCTTGGGTGATTAAAATTGATCAATACTTAAACATCACATGGTATCCCTTTCGGGCAATCCCTTTAGAGCTTATTGAATGGTTATCCTAAATGACTTTTCATGGAACAACACATCTCTGTATTTAGCATTTGGAAATTTAGACTTATTCTTAGTTATTGACCGGAGAGGTTAAATGAAGCTTTATCTTCTCACTGAAGTCAGTACATGCATACCACAAAAATGTGTGAATGATCACAAATAGAGTTGCTGTCTGAGTGTTGTCATTTGACGAACAGATATTTGATATAAATTTAAAAGGACAATCCCACTCAGAAATTTCTCTTGGCATCTAACTAAAAGATGGTTCATTCTCACTTCCCTACTATGAGATTTCAGAAAAGGATAACGGATGATGCATTTAAAATTGCAACAAAAAAGAAAGGTATGTCTGAGAGAATGTGACATACCTACACAATTCAAGCGCACGTCATCCCTTTGGGTCTTCATCAAGGACTCCAAAGAAAGATGCAAGAGCTTGGGACAGAAAGCAAAAAGAATATCAGCTCCATCAATGTCCATAGACTGGCACTGGAAGGAGGATACTTTATACAGAACAAAAAGAATCTCCCCCCGGATTTCTTCACTGCAATCAAAAGTGCACACTCAACAGTGTTATAAAAATACAGCTGAGGCATGGTAATGGAAGACTTCCTCTTTCTAGGTTGCTATGTTCTGCCTCTTACCTTGGTAATCCAAGACCTGTAACAAGATTGGATATGAGGGCATCTTTGTTTTTAATGAAGATAAAGGGATTATTTGTTCGGCAATTAAAGAGAACCCCAAGGCAGTGAATCTGCGCAGAAAAGGACCAACACATCAAATAGTAAAAATAAAACTTGCAGAGTTTTGTACGATAAAAAGAATTTTTATACTCACACAGGGACACTGAATGTGGAGTTCACTTTGGAACTTGCAAGAAGCAGGTGTACATAGTGATCGAATTTAAAAAATAAATAAATAAATAAACTACTGGCACAATGATTTTCCGTAAAAGGCTAAAACAGTAAATTCACATTTGCGGATTATCCTGATGAAGATCGGTGCCAATTCCGCAATTGAATTTACAAAACTTCATCCATCTCACTGATACTCCACTCTCACAATTAAATAAAAAATTAAAATATATATATATATATATCTACACTAAACAATCAATTATGTTATGCCATGCGTAAATTCAAAATTTCTCAAACTAATTGGCTGACAGAGATGGAGATACCATATGCAGCTGCCTGGAGCTCCAGGAGAAAGCGCCGGAGGAGAGGCGTTCGGCGACGAGCGAGACAAATTCAGCAAAAACATCTTCGTCGCCGGAGTCGGAGAGAATGGTGATTAAATCGATGAGTTGACAGGCAATAGGCTGGTCGTCAAAGGAGGAGAGAGCGTGGAGTAGAGGAGAGACAAGGAAGTGCGCATGGGACTGGGAGAGGTGGAGGGGGCGGTGGGAGAGGGCGAGGGAGAGCTGAGAAAGCGCGTAGGAGACATGGATGGTTAGAACGTGTGGAGTGGTGATGAGATTCGAGAGGCAGAGAAGGCAAATAGAGCCGCCTTGTTGAGTTTGGAGAGAGAGAGTTGATCTGTGGCCTTGTGAACATGAACCCAACGATTGCGCCTCCACCTCCACCTCCACCTCGAGGTCTTCTGCTTCTTGCGAATCCGTCTGAGACATTTGTTGATCTTTGAGAGAAAGAAAGAAAGTTGCGCTGTCTGTTTTCAATTTGAATTTTAGCGGGAGGGGATTTTTTTTTTTTTTATATAAGCAAGCAAATAGCAATATGTTAAAAGAAATTATTTTTGGAAAAGGCTCGGGAGAAACTCTCACTGAGAGTCTGTTTGGCACGTAGCATTACATAGCATTACATTGCGGGTTCAGAATTAGTCGAAATAAACTCATGTTTGGCAATTGAAATGGATTGCACTGAATAGTATTAACAAGAACCCTTAGGTGCGTTTGTAAACTACATTGTATTATAATGTATTATATTAATTAATGCAGAGTGTATTACAGTAAGTTATGTTGCATTACATTATATTATACTAATATTATAAAATATTTGAAGTTATATTGTATAGTATTATATATAATAATTTTTTATATTAAATTATTTTTTATAATTATAAATATCTTAAAAGTTTTGTAATTTATATTTATTAAATTTTTATTTTTACCTACTATAGATAGGTTATAACTAAAAGAAAACCTTACAATATAATTCGTATTGCACCCTAAAATATTGTTATATTTTCTTTTCTCTCTTAAGATATTTCTCTCTTAAGATGTTACTTTCTTCAAATATTTTTCAATTTTGATAACATTTCAAGATATTATTTCAAACTTTTGGAGATTTTTTAAAATAATTTAGATGCTTTATAATATGGTGATAATTTTATTTAAATCTCTAATTTTTAATTTACTAAAATCATGTATCCATACTCACGATAAAATAAGTAAATAGGGAATGAGGTGGGGATAGGAAAATTACTCTCCACATGTGGATTCCCCATCCCCACCCCCACTAAATTTATTAGGGAATGGGGCGGGGAATAGATGCAAAATTTTTAATGGGGTGGAGAATGGGGTAAGCCTCTCCACCCCCACCCCACCCATTACCATCCCTAAGCTTGGCTTGATTTGCTAATATTTTGCAAACATTTGGACTGGAAAGCCTGAGCCCAGCCTAAAAGTTAATAAATGCCTAAAAAATAAAAAAATATATTTTATTTTAATTAAAATAAACCTTTCAATATCTATTTGACCCACCTATAACATAAATTTTAAATTTTAAATCCTTTTAACCTAATTTTTAATGCCAAATATAATAAAAACAAAATTTTAAATTACAAAAATTTCTAAAAATAACCAAAAAAAATTCTAAAAAATGTAACACATAAATTTTGACTTTTAGGCCTAATTCAAACTGGATGGAGACATGCTCAGGTAAGCTCAGCTTGAGATTTTGCCAACGCTACTTTCCATTCCTTAAGAAACAAGAAGATTAATTAAGAAACTAGTCCATTTTATTTTCAATGAATTAGATTAATAAGAAATGTTTAGGGGGACTTTTGGAAGTAAATGTGAACCAATGACCAATGGCATGACAACACATGGCAAAAGGGAGTTAAACAACTAAAATCACGATAGTCAGAACAGAGTAATAAGACAGCTAGAGGAGAGCTGGGAGGTAAGCTCCCCCTAGAGAGTGGCAATTCCAAAAGAACATATGATTTCAAAGGGCATAATCGAAACTCAGAATTTCGATTGTTGAGAGCACATGTGAACAATGAATGCCATCATTTGGAAATCAACATATCACTGTTGGCTAAATACAAGGAACCAATAGAAAAGAGAGATTCCTTAGTTAAGCCAATGAACAAGCACCATGTCAGTTATCCTCTAAAGTGATTTAAAAAACAATAGGACCACAAGTTGAAGGGAATGCCACATGAATAATACAAAGGGACAAAAGGGTGGCTGATGGTTTCCTTGTCCTCCAAGCCTAAGAATATCACCCTCTCAGGACCACTAATCTAGTTATGTAAATGCCCTCACCTACTGGAGGGCAACAATTAATAAAGAGCCACGTGTACAAAATTACTAAATGTCCCTTAGGCACACTGCACAAAAGCTCGAGGTTCACTCTAACGGTAACAACAATTCATTATCTCATCCATCACTCATCTTCTTCCTTCTCTCAATTTATCCTCCATTGCCTACAACTTTGAGGTTCTTTTTTGAGCTTAAGTGTCTTTCATGATCTTACTTGAGTGTCGAAGTATGGTTGCCGGCCACCCGTAGCTCCACCCCTAACGCTAACTTCTAGCTCTATTTTGCAAGAGTTGTCTGACCAAAACTTGGTGGCATTCAACCTCCATTTCTCTTCAACTTACTCCCTTCTTCATCTATACTCGCCCTTCACAGTTAACCTCTTCCATATCTGTGAGGACAACTCAAAAATAGCTCAGCAAACTCCAACACCCATTCTCATTTCCTTCAAGCTAAAAACTAGCACAAACAATTAGAGCCGTCTTGGTAGGGAGGGCGACAAAATGCTCCACAATGGTTGCCAAGTTATTTTGTTTTGTGTTTGAAGCAACATGGATGATGATCATTCTTCCAATTACAATATTGCCATCATTGAGCAAAGTAAGGAATATGAAAATCAGCCAATGTTGAGTATTGGAGAATATATATTTATAAAGGATAAAATCACCATTATGTACTTTAAGTCTTGTTAACATTTCTCCTTTTATGTATTTAAGTTCTTTAACCTTTGATTGTGTGTGTTTTGTTATAATTTCAGTATTTTATGTGTTCCAGGGGTATTTTGGTCATTTTATGATTAACAAAAAATCAAATAGCAAAACATATAGCATTTTTGTTTTAGGATTTTGGTAGGGCTTAGCTGACGTAACATTGACCAATGATGTGGCAGCATCCTATTGGATTGAAAAATGAGCTTACGATACGTGCAATACACTAAATCAATGCTAGTTGACTTTTTCATTTGTTAACATGAATATATCTATAATAATGATTTTGATGATAACAAACTTGATTAAAATTGATTAAGTTTTTAAAAGTTCAAATGATTTTCATACATTTTTAAATAAATCATTAGTTTGGTATAAAAATGGATTTTATTTTTAAATGAAAATGATTTCATAAAATTAGTTGTTTTTCAAAGACCATGTTCTAAATAAAAAGTAGCTTTTGGACACTGTCAGCGATCCGACTTCATGATAACGGCTAACTGACATTTGAACAAAATTAATAATTAGTTTATGGACACTGTCGGTGATTCGACATCTTGATAATGGCTAACTGACATCGAACATAATTGAAAATTAGCCTCTCGACACTAAAGGCAAACCGACTTCCTGAACCGACATTTTCTTTGCAAGTCACTGGACGATAACAGCGATCCAAAATTTCCATAACGGTGATCCGATAATTTGAAAATCTATCCAATAGTAACTTGCTCAAGTCAAAACGGCAATTTGACTTCTAGTTAATGGCGATCTGACTTTGAGCAAATTGTCTGTAACAACTAATTTTTAGCTCAAACTATAAAATGACTCATTTAAACTCAAACAATAACGATTCCAATTATTTGAAATACTAACTAAGCAACCCAAGAGGGGCGTGAATTGAGTTTTTAAAAAATTTAAGCAACTAAAACTTAATGCAATATAAACTAAGCAACCAAATTCGAAATAAATAAATTAATGTGCAATGAAATGTAAAGAGATATGGTAAGAGAGAATAAACACAAAGATTTTTACGTGGTTCGGCAATCCCCGCCTACGTTCACGCCTCTAAGCTCACCAGGCTTTAGGATTTCGCTAAGCAAGCCTCCAAGGTTTCAAATGCTTACAATTGACTTCCAATGTGTCAATGGACCTTCACAACAAGAGATTATCCACAATCTCTTAATCCAAGTGTATCCCAACACTTACAATCTCTCAAGGATAAAGATTACAAATGATTTTTCTCTCACACAATGTGTTTGATTAAAAATGAATGCTCAATATGTGAATCAAAGAAATAAAAACAAGTTTGAAGCTCAATAATAGATGTATGCTCAGTAGCAAGCTCAATAATAACTCTTGGATCTATCTTTGTTTGAGTTTGATTAAGCTTATTTATAGTTTGAGCTGAAAACTAGCCGTTATTGACTTTCTGCTCACTGTAGGATCGCCGTTAATTAAATATCGGATCGCCGTTTGACTGGTCAATATGACCGTTGGGCTGAATTTTTCAAATGTCGGATCGCCGTTATCCAAAATATCGAATCGCCGTTAGTGTCCAAAGGCTAATCTTTCAATTCTGTTCAATGTTAGATCGTCGTTAGCGTCCAGAGGCTAATCTTCAATTCTGCTCACTGTCGGATCGCTGTTATCTAGATGTCGGATCACCGTTTGCTACAGTAACTGCTACAGTGAATTATTTTATAAATTATAGATTGGCCTCAAACTTTATAAAATGATATTATGACTCAAAACGTTATGAAACTTTGCAAAGAGATCCACTTTCAGAATTTTTAAGTAATACTTTGTTAATCCCAAAACTTTCTGAAATTATGATATGACCCAAAATATTTGAAATTATATTATGGCCAAAATATTTAAATATTGTCAAATATGTCCAAATTCGAAATTCAAAACAATATTCAGTAAAATCAGATATGGCAAAACTCTTTCATTTTAGTCCACATCAATCTAATTTCATAAAATCATTTTTCCATTAAATATAAAACCTTTATAATGTGAAAATAATGATTTATTTAAAATGTATGAAAAATAATTTAAGCTTTCAAAAACTTAATCATTCTTAATTTTTTTTGTTATCATCAAAATCAATATTATAGAAACACATATGCTAACATTATTATCATTAAGCAAATTGTTGAGCATACAACTTCCATTGAGCTTTAAATTCTTGTATCCATCTCATTTACTCACACTTTAGAATTTCATTTGTAATCAAACATATTATGTGAGAGAGATTTACTTGTAACTCTTTTAAAAAATAAAATTGAGAGGTTGTAAGTGTTAGGATACACTTGGGTTAAGAGATTGGGGATAATCTCTTATTGTAAAGGTTTATTGACACCTTGAAAGTCAATTGTAAGAGTGGTTGAAACCTTAGAGGCTTGCTTAGTAGAATCCTTAAACTCGATGATTTTAAAGGCGTGGACGTAGGCACGGTTAGCTAAACCACATAAAAATCATTTGTTTGATCTCTCTTCCCTTACTCTATTATTATTGTGTTTTATTAAATTTATTATTTTAATTTTATTAAGGCATTAGATTGAATTGTTGTGTAGTGTGTTTTGCTTATTTTTAAAAATCTCAATTCTCCCCCCTCTTGGGTTGCCTAGCTATTATTTCATTTGGTATCAGAGCAAAGTGCTCTTATTTAAATTTAACCGTTTAGAGTTAAAGATCAATGGCAAGTCAAAATGACTACCTTTGGAGAAGAACAATTCACAACTAGACCACCATTCTTTGATGGTAATGACTACCCATATTAAAAAATTAGGAAGAGAATTTATTTGCAAGCTTTAGATTATAAAACTTGAGAAGTTGTTTGTGATGGTCCATTCATACTTATGACTAAAAATGAAGTATGAGATAATATTCCAAAACCTTCAAGTCAATGGAGTAAGTTAGAAAAGAAAAAGATATCTTTAAACTCCAAGGCAATGAATGCTTTGTTTTATCCTCTTGATAAGAAAGAGTTTCATAGAGTGTTTAGTTGTGAGAGTGCTCAAGAAGTATGAAAAAAACTTGAGGTTGTCTATGAAGGGACAAATCAAGTTAAAGAGTTTAAAATTACTAGATACACTCATTAATATGAATTGTTCTAAATTGAACAAAATGAAAGTGTATATTCTATGTATACAAGATTTACGGACATAGTGAACACTCTAAGAACCCTAGGAAAGACTTTTTCGAATAGCGATAAAGTCAAGAAAATTATTAGGTCACTTCCAAAAGAGTGGAGACCTGAGAGGACTGCCAGGAAGCCAAAAATTTAAATATCTTACCTATTGATGATTTAATTAGCTATCTTATTTCATAAGAGGAAGACTTGGCAACAGAAAAAGGCAACGAGGAGAAGAAGAAAAGTATTGCTCTCAAAGCCTCAAACTATGAGAGTGATGGGGAAAACGAGCTAGATGATGAGGAGATTGCTATGCTGACTAGGAGATTCAGAAAATTCTACAAGAAAACTAGTGAGCGAAAAAAGTTTAAAAACTTCAAAAATCAAAAGGAGAAGAAGTCAATTACTTGCTATAAATACAAAAAGTCTGGGCACGTATAATCAGAATGTCCTCTTTTTAACAAGCACAAGAAGAAAGTAATGGTAGCCACATGGGATGACAACGATGAGGAAACGAGTGATGATAAAGAGCATCAAGAGATGACAAATCTAGCTCTCATGGCAATATGAGAAGAATCATTTGATAAACTTGATGAGGTAAGTGATCTTCCAACATATGATGAGTTACATAACGCCTTTAAAGAACTGCATGATGAGTGGATAAAAATTGGTAAAAAGAATGCATGCCTTAAAAAGAAAATGCTAGAACTTACAAATAAAAGGGATGCCATACAAAAATTCAATGATTCATTGAATGAAAAGATAAAGGAATTAGAATTAAACAATCAAATGTTACATGATAGGATTGCATCTTCATGAAAAATCACATGTTGATGAATTGATAAAAGAAAATGAAATGCTTAAGAAGAAAAGTAATGAGCTAAATGAAATTGTATTAAAATTCACAAGTGGTCAAAAGAACTTGAAAAAATTACTGAACTCTAAAAAATATGTGTTTGATAAATGAGGACTTGGATATAAGCCTAACTTGAAACAAAAATATTAGAAGAATTATTTTGTTAAACCCACCTCCACAAGTGATCATAAGATTTTTTGTCCTTATTGCAATCAAAATGATCATATGAAATATAGATGTTCAGTAAAAAGAAATGCATGTTATGGTGTGAAGTGTGTTTGGGTTCCAAAAGCAACCATTGTTAACACTCAAGGACCTAATGAGTTTTGAGTACCTAAAGCTTATAAACTTTTTCTGCAGGGATCAAAGAAAAGGAAAAATAAGTGGTACTTGTACAGTGGATATTCAAGACACATGATAAGGAATTACTTTTGGTTTTCAAGTTTTACCAAGATCGAGAATGGTGGAAACACTTCCTTTGGAGATAAGGAAAAATGATTGGTATTGGCAATTTCGGTAATGTATCCTTTACTCTTATTGAAAATGTGTGTTTGGTTGAAAACTTGAAACACAATTTGCTTAGCATTAGTCAATTGTGTGATAAGGGTTATAAAGTTGTTTTTGATAAGACTAGATATGTTATTGAGAATGCATGTAATGACAAGATTTTATTTGGAGAAAATAGATGCATTAATGTTTATACCATTGATATAGATTGTGCACCTAGCCATGATAAATGTTTTTCCGCATTGCATGATGATGGTTGGTTATGGCATAGAATATTAGGACATGCAAGCATGGATTTAATTTCAAAGATTTTTAAAAATGATTTACTTAAAGGTCTTTCAAAAATTGGTTTTCAAAAAGACAGAATTCGTGAAGCATGCCAATTTGGTAAACAAATCAAAACCTCTTTTAAAGCAAAACTCATCATTCTACTTCAAAACCTCTTCAACTATTTCACATAGACTTATTTGTTCAAGGTATGCTAGCTTGAGTGGGAAGTATTGTGCTTTCGTAATTGTTGATGATTTTTCAAGATATACATGGGTATTATTCTTAGGTAATAAGGATGATGCTCTTGATGCTTTTAAAGTGTTTTGTAAGAAAATTCAAAATGGTATGGTATTACATGCATTAAAAGTGATCGTTAAGGAAAGTTTGAAAATCATGCATTTGAAACATTTTACAATAATTTAGGCATTGTGCATTAATTTTCATCACTTAGAACTCCACAACAAAATGGAGTTGTTGAGAAAAGGAATAGATTGATTCAAGAAATGGCTAAGACCATGTTGAATGAAAATTCTTTGCCTAAGTATTTTTGAGCCGAGGCCGTCAACACCGCTTGTTATGTTTTAAATGGTGTATTGGTTAGACCTCATCTCAATAAAACTCCATATGAGTTTTCGAAAGATAGAAAACCGAACATTGGTTATTTCAATTTTTTTGGATATAAATATTTTATTTTGAATACAAAAGATAATCTTGACAAATTTGATCCAAAATTTGATGTTCGCATCTTTCTTGGGTATTCAAACTCAAGCAAACCTTATAGAGTTTATAACAAAAGAACTCTCATTGGGGAAGAATCTATACATGTTACGTTTGATAAATCTAACTCCTCCTATGCGGAGAAAGTTGTTGTTGATAATGGTGCTGATGAAGGACTATAAGAAGATCATTAAAGGATAACCAAAATGATGCACCACATGGAAATCAAGAGGAGCAACATGAAGAAACAAATGCAAAGCAAAATGAAGGTATTTCTCAATCACTCCCCAAGGAGTAGAGGTATGTTTCTTCTCATCCTAAAGACTTAATTTTAGGAGATCTCTCACGAGGCATAACAACTAGATCATCATTTAGAGATACTTGTGAGCATGCTGCATTCATATCTTAAATTGAACCAAAATCTTTTGTGGATGCGGAAAATGATGAATCTTGGATTATGGCACTGCAAGAGGAGTTAAAATCAATTTGAGAAAAACAATGTATGGAAATTATTTCCTAACCTAGAACATCAATCCATTATAGGCCCTAAATGGGTATTTAGAAATAAAATAGATTAATTTGGTGTGGTTGTAAGAAATAAAGCTAGATTAGTGACTCAAGATTACAACCAAGAAAAAGGAATTGATTTTGATGAAACATTTACACCCGTAGCTAGATTAGAATCCATTAGGATGTTGTTAACATTTGCATGTCATAAAGATTTTATTTTATTCTAAATGGATGTCAAAAGTGCTTTCTCAAATAGTTATATTATGGAAGAAGTGTATGTGAAATAAACATATATTAATAAAATACCTATTTTCTAGGCTTGTATGGTGTCGTTTATTTACAAAATTAAAAAAGAAGAAACTTGTAGAAGAAGAAGAGCCGAAGTCTCGAAGAAGAAGAATAAGATACAAATACAAATTTATCGTTAATAAGAAAGTTGAAATAGTGAATTGGAATTTTCTATTCAAAACCGAATCAAAGAAAATCAATTTTTTTTATCTATGGGTAATGCTTGATTGGCTGACGAATCACCAGACAACTTTCAATTCAAGGTAAATCTTGATCTTGAACAATGATTTTATTAATATTAGTTTGTGTTTATCTTGATTCTTGAACTTGAATAATGAACATTGTTTCCAATTTTCTATCCTTATTTGTTAGAAAATAATTAATAGCAGCTTACTGATTTTTCAATCCCAATGTCCCATCGCAGAATGCTGGAATGCTTTTGGTTATTATCCTTCATTCTTGCTTCTTCAAGAAATGATTTTTTGGCTTTATTTTTTTTATAATGTTTTGTTTTTGTACTTTTACTTCTTTAATTATATTCATATTATGTATATATATATATTTTAGGATAAGTACAATTTTATTAAAATGATCAAATTGACCAATGATACACTATAAGCCGAATGGAATTCAAAGCCAAATTAGAAATTTAAAAACGTCCACTTAAGTTTTTAAATAATAATTCTTGGCTATTGCATTGTAACTAGTCCTATAACCTTTGTTTATAAAAATATTTTTTTTTCATTAGGTTATAGCTAAGCCACAAAAGACTCTAGATGCATTTTTTATGAGAAAAGATGCACTCTTTAAGAGAAAAGATGCACTAGAAAGCCTAACTTCTTTGACTCCAAGTCAAATTAATGTTGAACGTTCAACCTTTGACCAAGAGCAGCATCCTTCTAAATCTCCAAGAATTGAATCAAGAAAAGATGATAAGTTAAACTCTTTACAACGTGGTCCTGGATTGCGTCAACAAATATGGGATTATCCTGTGAATGAGCGAGACGAAATACGTCGAGCTTATATTAAAGCGGGACCATATCAAATTGTTCTTTCAAAATATCCAGCAACCGGGCCAGAAGATCATCCTCGGAGATTTCAGTCTTCTGGGTATGTAAAATTTTCATCATGGTTAGAGTATTCTCCTTCGAAGGATGCTGCATTTTGTTTACCATGTTTTTTTAAAAAATTTTACATTAGTTGATGCAGGAAGTCCCTTTGGCATTACAAAAAGAAAACATGGTAAACAAAATGCAGCATCTTTAGAAGGAGAATACTTTAACCATGATGAAAATTTTACATGCCAAGAAGACTAAAATCTCCGAGGATGATCTTCTGGCCCGAATGCTGGATATTTTGAAAGAACAATTTGATATGGTCCCGCTTTAATATAAGCTCGACGTATTTCGTCCCGCTCCTTCACAGGATAATTCCATATTTGTTGCCGCAATCCAGGATCACGTTGTAAAGAGTTTAACTTATTATCTTTTCTTGATTCAATTCTTGGAGATTTAGGAGGACACTACTCTTGGTCAAGGGTTGAACGTTGAACATTAATTTGACTTGGAGGCTTTCTGAGGCATCTTTTCTCTTAAACAATGCATCTAGAGTCTTTTGTGGCTTAGCCAAAACCTAAAGAAAAAAAAATTATTTTATAAATAAAGGTTACATGACTATTTACAATGCAATGGCCAATAATTATTATTTAAAAAATTAAGTGGACATTTTTTAATTTCTAATTTGGCTTTGAATTCCATTCAGCTTATAGTGTATCATTGGTAAATTTGATCATTTTAATAAATTTTACTTATCCTAAAAAATATATATACATAATATGAATATAGTTAAAGATGCAAAAGTACAAATATAGAACATTATTAAAAAAATAAAGCCAAAAAATCTTTTCCTGAAGAAGCAAGAATGAAGGATAATAACTAAAAGCATTCCAATATTCCGCGATGGGACATTGGGACTGAAAAATCAGTTGGCTACTATTAATAATTCGCTAACAAATAACGATAGAAAATTGGAAACAATGTTCATTATTCAAGTTCAAGAATCGAGACAAATACAAACTGATATTAACAAAATCATTGCTCAAGATCAAGATTTACCTTGAATTGATAAGTTGTCTAGTGATTCGTCAGCCAATCAAGCATTACCCATAGATAAAAAAAATGATTTTCTTTGATTCAATTTTGAATAGAAAAATCCAATTCAATATTTCAACTTCCTTATTAATGATAAATTTGTATTTGTATCTTATTCTTCTTCTTCAAGACTTCGGCTCTTCTTCTTCTACAAGTTTCTTCTTTTTTAATTTTGTAAATAAACAGCACCGTACAAGCCTATAAAATAGGTATTTTATTAATATATGTTTATTTTAATATAAAATATTAAGTATTAAACTATTAATTTTTTTTTCTTTACAGGGGCCATGGCACATACTTGTCCTTTTAATAGATCGGCCCTAGGCAAAACCATGCATTCCCAGCAATAATTTCATCACCATCAACAGGGCTAGATTTAATTTCACAGAAGTCAACAATATAATTGAGAATACACAAACCATCCAATGTGTAAAAGAGAAAGTGAGAATGATAAGGGCATTATGGGAATCATATGAATTATATTGAGAGAATGAGATTATTCTAAATTTTTTATAGGGTTAATTAAGAAATGAAAGTTAATGATATAATTTAAGGGATCAAATATGGTATATTTACTCGCATTAAGAGTTGAGCGCTGACATTTGCCCTTCAGCTCTTGGCTGCCACTTTTGCTGCGCACCATTATTTTTTTCTTTTTTTGGCAATAAAGCATGGCCAAAAACAGCAGCAGGGGACTGCCGTTTCTGTGCTGTGCCCATGCTGAGCCCTTTCTGGGCAATTATCATTTTTCAAAAGAGATTGAAACATCACAAAATTTAACATGACAAAATTAAGCACCACAGTAAAGAATGATAAAATCCTCTCCTTATAGGTCATGTTTGGTTTAAAGAAAAGGGAGGATAGAAAAATAGTGGTATGGAGGGGAAATGAAAAGAAATAAGTGGAGAAAAATAGTAAAATAAAATTTTATTGTTTGATTTAATATAAAATTTGAAAGGCATAGCAAAGAAATTACAATTTTTTTCTTTAAATAAATTTATCATTTATCTTAAATACTAAACTATCTACATTAGTAATGAAATATAATTTAACATCAATACCAACTTTTTTAATGTCAAAAAATCCTAAAACATTATATATATGTTGATAGCGGCCCGGCAATAATGAACGGTGGTTGACGGCCTTTCAAAGGCAGTCCAACGACTTCGGTAACAATTAATTCATATTTTTATATTGTCATATGAAATAAATAAATTTATTTATTTTATTAAGTTTCTTAAATCATTCATTAAATTTAATAAATATAAAATTATTTATAATATTAAATTGATAAAATAAAATTAGTAATAATTATTATTAATGATATCCATCAAGATAAAAAGTTAAAGGATCTTTAATTTTTAACAGAAGAAGAATTTAAATTCTTCACTCCTTGGTGTGGAATTCAAATTCTATATTATGATAGATATTAAATTCTAATTCTTATATATTTTATCCAACCAAACAATGAAAATTACTTTTCCTTCTTATGTTTTCCTTCATACTTTTCCCCTTCCATTCTCTCCTCCCAACCACACACCACAAATACCAAAATTAAGTTTTGTATCTAATATAAACAATCTAGCTAGGTATTTTCACTTAATTTACGATTAAATTAACATTTTTCACTAGATTATGGAAAAATGAAAGGCAAGGAAAGAAAAAAATAAGAAGAGGATCCTATACCCATAAAGAAATTGATCAGAATTGCATCATTACGAAGAATTTTGATGTTATTTTACTTACAATAAACCTTTTTAAGATAATGATAAGACTTACAAATTCCATATACAAAAATATTTATGTTATAGGTGCCACATCAATTAGAATACTGCCATAACTTCTCAAGCGTATCATTTGCGAGATATAACAAATATTTTGCGAGATATAACAAATATTTTGATAGAACTTATGAGATACACTCCGTGACAAAATGGAAGGAGTCTCTTATACCAGCTAATAAGATCACTGACATCCACCCAAGACAATTAACAAAGTACTTACCTTTTAAGTGACATGCTTTATACCATAAACGACCTTATTAATGGGAGACGAATGCCATCATAATATAAGCCACATATAGTCAATTAATATATTCACTTTCTGATTTCTTTCCAAACAAAATACATTCAAAATGGTTTTGAACCTCATATAATTTGGTATAAAATATAAGCGCAACAAATTTATAAAGCTATGAGAGAGTCTGAAACAAAAGAACTTACCTCACTGAACTTTTTAACCTAAGAGGAATCAAACCTTGTTGAGGTATCTAACTTGAAATTTCAAAATACACGAAACACATTCTGACCTGGCTGGATACAAGAAAAGACAAGTTGGTCAAGATATCTTCCTGATGGCCCTCTAATGAAAGCATGCATGTGTGTACATCGCATTCCCTTCCTTTCCATATCACTCTTCCACCTGAACTAACCTTTTCTGACTCTCATCTCCAGAAGCGCAAAAACCTCCCGCCACCCAAAAGAATAATATGTGCTATCCTTATTTTTCAAATTATGTGGGGTCTGACCTTTTCTGAAAAATTAATGGAAAGAAAGGAAAAGAACTGTATGTAGCATCGGATTAAAAGGGGATACAGAACTCACATTAGGGGAATTTCCCTAATCAAAAAGAACTGATAACTATTTTCTGCTATCAAGATTGCACAGCCAGCCTCTGAAGATGCTCAATGAAGACTTGAAGGCTCACGTCATCTGTGAAGATTATATCCGACCCAGCAGCAATCTCATTGGCATTGTTATATGTAGCTGATGGGTTCAACTTCGCCAATAAGAACCTTGCCTGCTCAACATGCCATTAAACAATCAAATCACAATAAGTTTTATTGGACAATAGTTAATAAAACATTTCCAGAATATCAGTTCAACCACCAGGTCCACAATATCAAACGAATAATCGAATGTTTAGACATTAGAAGTTAGCCACACAAATAGAGCAACAGAAAAAGGTTTGATCAAATCTTAAAATTCTTCAACCCGAAGGAACTAAAACTCATGGTGTCAACAGGCGGTTTGAAGAGATAATAGTCCAAACAATTGCATAATCGACAGAGGAGAGCTATTATCTAGCCATTTTTGCCTTATTTTAGAAAGCAGGAGGAACTGTTCTACACCAGCCGAATATATTATAATTATGGTAAGCAAAAGCCTTTATCCTTTATTTGCTTTTAATTTTTAATTTTATTTTTCTAGGCAGGTTCTTCATTTTTTTCCGCATTTTTTCTTTTTTGGTATTTTCACTTCCTTCAACCCATCAACCCATCCACTATGATGCACCCTTATGTGAGTGATAGAGAATTACAAAAGACCATAAAATTTCTGCTCTATGCCAATAAAAGATAAGAGCTTTTGCCTAACTACCAAGACAGAGTAAATCACTCACCAGGTCAATAGAGGTAAAATATCAGAAAAGAGGACAGATCAGCATACATTATATAGAAGCATTTTTCTTTTTCTTTCCTTTTCTTTTCTTTATTATTGAATGTAATTTCTAGAATGCTAGATTAGAATACTTGCAAAAAATTTTGAGAGTTAACAGTAGGGGAAGGCTTCTGTCTTATTGGGTTGCGCAGCTATGGCTATATTTTGGGTCCTATGGATTGAAAGAAACTTAAGAACTTTTGAGAACAAAGTGATGGAAGATTACATGTTTATTTGGGACAGAGTTAAATTCTGGGCTTTCTATGGGCTTCTATCTCTCTGGAGTTTAAAGATTTATCATTCTTTTTTATTTTGATTAGCTGCAAAGCAGCTATGGCGTAATATCATTAGTTAGAATTTCTGATCTTACAGGATTTGTAGTTCTTGGGCTTGGGGATTTTTGTCTTTTGTCTTTGTGGATTTCTTGTCCCTCCACTATGTACATTTACCATATCTAATATACTTATTTTGTTTCTGAGTGAAGAAAAAAATAATAATAAAATAAAAAAATAAAAAAATAGAATATATTACTTGGTTGGTTTATCCTATATGTATAGCTACTAGTTAGACCATTCCATAGCTGCACACTACTATATCTTAAATTCTGAACCATATTCAGAAGGCATACATGTTCTTAAAGAAAAATTCACTTTTGCTGTAAAGCATCAGAAACTAAAATCTGAAAAAGTATATACAGACCTGGGATCCATGCTGATCGCATACCACCAATCTAGGAACAGGAAAACGATCTCGAATGATCAGTTCGGCATCATCGTGAGGAGCTCGCAAAAGCTGCGCAAATGCCTGTAAAATAACGTAACAAGAATAAAATAATTGAAACCAACGTGGTCATACTCAGGCCCACTAATGATTATTTGAAATTTTGACCAAATTCCTATCAAAGTCTCCAAATAATCAGTGGATTTATAAGAAACTCTAACTAAAATGTATATAAAAATTTCAACTATATCCAAGTCAAAATTTCTATTGCAACACAACTGGCCATAGTAATCTTAGACTTCAATGACAACCACAAATGATATTGTGGATGAACTCCAACATGTGATTCACAGCATAAAATATGAAATGTCGTGAATAGACCTTAATTAATGCATGGTTGAAACTCCCATTCAATATCCTACACTTAAGAAGACTCCAATCAAAGTGTTCATTTGAAGAACATTATTTCAAAGTTGTCGCTCTTGACAATTTGATTCCAATACAAAGTTTTTAAGTCAATAAGATCAGTATAGCATCTAAATGCTCCCTCATCTTGCTACCAGGCAAAAGCCCTGCTGTTCCGTTAGCAATTCAGATGACTATGCTCATGGAGATGGCTCAGTGAAAACAATAATCAAAAGGAATACTTCGTTCGGGTTATGGTTATAGCTCAAGAACAGCTAGCAATTCATATACCATAGCAAGACAACGAGGGGGAATCAGTGGAACGTGTGATTTACAGGAAATTCTGAAAACAGATATCAAGCCAATATTGCTTCAGAATATATTCCTCAACCTCTTAAAAGCTCACAGGATATTGTGAAATACCAAAAGAGGAAAAAAGTAGTCTACAGAAATAACAGAGCCTTAGAGGCATCCATCCAATATTACATTAAAAGAAAGAATGCATTAATCTAAATCATTTCCATTCTAGATTTGCAAGCAGGAGGTACTCAGTCTACACTTTCCTGAAGAGGGTATTATGATAGATTGTGTCAAATGAGAGAGCTTATAAATTTCAATAGTCTATTATAAGAAATACAAACACTGAACTGAAAGGAAAAGCGTAGTGGAGAATGTTATGCTTCGAGATCTTCAATGTGAAACTGAAGAAAATATTTATCTAGTCAAGTAGTTTTTCATGTGTTCTCAATGCTGCCTCTAGGACTTAGTGGCACCGAGGCAAGAGCAAAACTATATGATTTGTAGTAACATGAGGTACAAGTGTCCTGCAGCTGCTTTAGGGAATATGCAGCCAATGCTTTTAAATGCATCACATCTTAAACTCAGACCAGTCAAGTAGTATGCAGATGAGTATATACCTGATGTTCTGGTTGATTTTGGTAACCCATGTTACGCCATTGTGCTATTGTCATTCCATGAAAAATGACAACACTGAAATATGTATCCAACAAGAGGATGCGATCAGCTGCAATGGAAGCCACATCTAACAATGCTGGTTGGGGTAGAGAATTGAACGAATATGATATTAGAGATGGTTGAATCATGACAGCAGCATTGGTAATATTTTCCCGGTTTAACAACATTCGAAAATAGGCAGTCTCATCTGGACTGTTATTAAAGACCTATCCCACGAGAGCGAGGAGCAGATTAGGCATGCATGTTTACATAAGGTCAAATAACTATAAAAACATAAATAGTACAGGAAAATAGTTACAAGTCAAATTACCTGTACAAATTGTGACCGTCGGAGATTGAACATAAATTGAGGGAACAAAGAAAAACTTGGGTTTAATGTGAAGGATGCTGGATCATCCTTACGATAGTCACCAAATTTGGAACAGAGACGAATGAGTGACCTGTCCAACCACCGAGTGGCATCAAACCCCTCCTGTTTAAAGCAAAGTCCATGATTAGGTAGGAAACACAGCTATAAAGGGTAATGGGCATGTTATGATAACAAATGAAACTGTATAACAGGGGAAACAGGTTTTGTTTTTAATTTATTTTTAGAAGGCAATTAATATGTTATGGTAAGAACTTGTGCCGTTATAGATAAAATATTAATCCCAATAATCTGACAAAAAAATTGGTGGAGGCTCAACGATGTTTAATTTCACATGAAATAAAACTATTTGAACCAAACTTGATACATAAACAACAACAATGCATTATAGATGGGAGTTCAATCCGAAAATTGACCATTAATGTTATTTACAGATGCATCAAAACTAGATAAAGGGCAAGGCGAGGTTAAAACACAAATAAATATAATTAAATGAATAGCAAAATAAATAAATAAATACCTCCATTTCCATTTTCAAAGAAGTTAACCTTGCCATTACCACAGCAGCGGTCTCTTGATCAAAACCTTGTACCAGTTCCTGCAAAAATAAGTTATCCTCATCAGCATTAACACTTGGTTTGGAGTTTCTAAGGAAACCCTGATCATTAAGTAAGGAGAACCAAATAAGTAGACAATTAAGCTTCCATGACTCTCATGCATATATATCTTTACATCATATCAATGGGACACCAGAACCAAACAGACAAAACAGCATTAATGAATCTAAAGCTTCAAAAAATCTTGAATATGGGGAAGAAGCCAAGGTGTGGTTGGTAATAGATAATTAAAAACTATCCAAATCATGTAAGAGTAAGATTGAGAAATTAAACTAACCTCCGAGCTAACCGCACTATCCACCCATTGTCTAGTTACGGTCGTAACCCTCAGCATTGACCTACCCTCAGGGCTTTGGAAACTGCAAAATGATATCGAAATACGTAAGATCACAAGAAAATTCCACAAAAGATGTGTTAAAATAGAGATAAAAGAAAATAACACCATCATACCTTGTCAGAAACTGTAAATACAACTGTGGATTTATGGTTCCTGGGGTATTTGACCTCTCACTTGATGAAAGATCAAAAAATACTGTCAAGCAAGTACTCTTGTCAAGGCCACACATTTTCCAAGCAGTAGTATTCCCCTCTCCTACAACAGTGTCAGAAACACTAGGTCCTTTCTGCAAGAATTGCAATAAGCAACATAGAACATCATTTACAGAAGTTCAATCCCGCCTTTAGTTGTGGACAGGAAAAATAAGAATTAAAATACGTAAATTATCATATCAAAGAAAATAATGATCGAATACAGCCTAACCTTTTCCAAGGATGTGCAAGGTCCAATAATCCCTTGAATTTTGATGTCCTTTGAACAAATAATTTCAAGTGCACCACTGGAAGGGGAACAAACAATAAGTTTAAAAGAATAGAGAATACTGAATAAATGTATAAAGCCAAATGAAATAGAAAAACAATTTTGGTTGTTGTTAGGCTGAGCAAGTATATGGTAAGAACAGCAAAGACAACTTCATGAGTAAAATCGAGAGAAAAACTAAAATGAATGGCAACTTCATGCAAAGTACATAAATAATTGAAGGAAGGTTAAAGTAGTTTCTGAGCAATTAAATTTAATCAAACAGCAATCAAACAGAATTAAGTTATGTGGCTACCACTATTTCATATTTGCTAGACTTTCCAAGCTCAAAACTGCTTAGAGAGAAATGATAAGATTCTTGATGATTTCTGCAAGAACTGCAGAGCCTATGGGATTCAATAGAATGTCCCTCCTCTGTTTATACGGTGCCAGGGTAATTTCAAATGATTAATCAAAGAGTTATTCAGGATGCTTTCTCTGGGAATCATCCCCTTTGCTGATCAAAGCTCCAAAACTATTTTTTAACTATACAGCTATGACAAGTTCCACTTTCCTTCTTTACTCATTGAAAAGCCTTAAACTTATGATCTAGTCATTATTTCTGTTTCCAGCTTAATCATATTTACATTTCTTTTCGAGAAACATTAATATTATCAATCAAGAATGCCTCAGGAGCTTCCTCCCAGTGTTCACTTTTTTGGAATACTAAGCCAGCAGCTACAGTGTCAAGAGATTTATTTCAGAATTTTCTCCTTTTTTCTTTCTTTGCTCATTAAAGACCTTATCACTCTACTCTACCTCCTTTTCTCAACATTCTTCTTATTCATATTGCAAGAAACCACAGTCGCAAATTGATTCCTCACAAGCGAACAGCTAAATCTGCAAGCTTTAGAGTCAAAACAAAAAGATCGGAGCTCTGAAGCGGCTGCTCGCCTAGTAAAAGAATTTCTCAACTAATTACAGTATAGCAAGCAAAACTTCACAAACTACATAGGTGTTGTTGAAACTATAGGTATTATTGAACAGGTAAAATATGACTCAGCCTGATTTTTTTTTGACTAAATACTTGCTGTTAATGAGGCTGAACGTAATTCATTTAGGTAATTAAGTCTGTTCACATTTCAAACTTAATGGGGATTTTCAAACATTTTTAGCAGAACACAAAAAGTAATCATGATAACTTTCAAAAGTTAAAAACTTCATTAAATTCTCTTCAGAAAATGATCCCTAACTAATCTATGTAAAACATATCACTTTCCCTTCTTTTAAAAGTAGTAGACATCTATAAAGTGCAGTCTTTCTAAGGAGGCCCTCTTTTATCAAGGTCTAGTCTTTGTAAGAGGGGGTTGGGGTCTGTTCCCGGTTCTCCTATAGTTCGTGTGTAGATATCCATTATCAGGTTTTTCTGTAGACTTATGGTCCATTTTGAAATTCATACTATTACCCCATTAATACACTTGATTTTGTGTTTCATATCAAAAGAACAAAAAGATAATAATAAAAAACTGGAGTTCTGCAACATCAAAACTTAAGAATTTTCGGCATGCAGTATTCAATAAGTTTTGCTCTTTTAAAAATTGTCTTTTAAATATACACACACATTTCATATAACATCATAAACTCCAGAAAAACTTATATTAAAACGGTTTCCATTAATACGTATGAGTAAAATAATATTTTATTTATGTTTTTCCCAAGATGGTTTATTTATTATTTAAAACTTTTAAGGCCACAATGATTTTGAGATTTTTTTTTATTTAAAAAAAAAATTATCTCTGCACCACCTTTCTTTTGTCATATGTACATCTAACCAACACAAAATTTTAACATGTACTTTGCACCATCTTTGTTTTTAAGCTTGTATCAATCAACCACTTTGACACTAAAAATAACCATTTTACCCCTAAATGAATTAAGAGACTATTTTATTCTACAAAATTTTTAAAAAAAAAATTATAAGAATACCCTAAATTCAATAAAATAAAAAAATCTCAAAATCTAAGATGATAATTTTTAAATGAAATTATAATTATAAAAATAACATCTTGTAATTATAATTTGCTGTAATTATAATTTTATTTAATTTTTTTAATTAAATTTAAGTATAAGAAAGTTCACAAAAATTAACATAAAGAGAAAAGCTCCCTATAATTATTTTAAACTTCCCTAGAATTAATATTAAGAAACTTCCCCATACAAATTAAATGTAATTATGATTATAAAAAATTAATATGATAATTTTTAAATGAAATTATAATTATAAAAAATTAACATATTGAATTTAAGATTTATTTCTTTTATTAAACTCAAGGATATTCTTATAATTATAGTTTTTTTATTTTTTAAAAATTTGTAAAATAAAATTGTCTTTTAATTCATTTAAGGATAAAATGGTTATTTTTTAGTGTCAAAAGTGGTTGATTGATACAAACTTAAAAACAAAAGTGGTATAAAGTACATGTCAAAATTTTGTGATAGTTAGATGTACATATGACAAAAGAAAGGTGGTGTGGAGATAAGTTCCCAAAAATAAAAAAATGTAAAGTGCAACTTTATAATCATTACCACAAAGAGAAGGAACTAACTACAAATAAACAAACACAAAAAAGCCGATCTTACAGAAGAACTCACTTGAAACAAAGGCCGAGAGACTGCTCTCCATCTTCAAATATACGCTTGAAAGAATCTTTAAACACAGAATGGCCAAAACTTTCTGCTAGAACTACAAGGCCGCCAGTTTTCTCTACTGCAACTTTCATTTCTGCAACCCCAACCTAAAAGATTTCATTGCCCAAGAGAGCCCCAGTCACAACAAAATTTCTATAATCTTTAATGCAAAAACACCATTATTATTGATCAATTGAATCATTCTTTCCAAAGTATTTTTTTTTCCAACTCATAAATAAAGGGATGTAAAAGGAAACAATGAATGGAATCATAAATTTCTTCACAACACCCAAAAATATATTGGTAGTCCGTCCATATGCATACAAGAAACTTTGAAACACATAAGCACACAAGGAAAAAGGGCAGCTTCAAATAATTGTAATGAAATATGCAGTAAGTCATCAAAACTTGTTATGGATCATGCTTGAAAAGCAAATTCCTCTATAACAATAATCAAACACTGCATTTGAACTCCAGAAAATGATCACAATTTTTTTATGTGCTTCATGCAATTGTAGCAAAGTAAACCACTGATATCACCACTCTCAGTAAACTAAGCACACAGCAACACTCGAGTAACTGGAAATCATTAATCATTAATCACATAAAACAACCTGAGAGATAAATAAATAAATAAAAAGATGACCTCATCGTTTCAATACGGATAATAAATTTTTAAAATATTATCCTCAATCATTTCAAATATCTCAGGTTCCATAAGTCAAACAGTTTCCATGTATCTTAGAGGCCTACTACGAATTTTTGTGAAACTATTCAGTGAGAAAAATTTAGCTCTATTAATCACACCATTTGATTTCAGAAATCGTTAAGACGTGTAAACAATGTTATGGCAAGACTAGTAGATCATGCATAGCCATTAAGAAATGATAACAGTTTTTCTTTATCAAGAAGAAGTGAAACGTATTACAATAAGATAGGTATTAATATCAGGTATACTGCAGACCAGGGGACAGAAAATCAAATGCAATAATGCAAGTCACTAGAAACACAAACCAATAATCCAATTTTTTTGTATAATAAATTTATAAGTCAGCCAACTAGATTGGATTCATACAATGAACTTCAAGCTGGAATATTCATACCTGATCAAGTGCAGAAGCAAAAAGGTCTAAGACATGACCTTGACTAACCAACTGTTTTGCAAGACCATCATAAAACTTGACCGCTTTCTTGAAAAATGGAGCAGCATCTTTGTCAAGATCTTTATGCGACCGCACAGGTTCTGATAAATCTTTTGATACAATCTGCAAAAGTCTAAAAAATTAATATTTTTATGATTATCAGAATTTATTTATAGTTAATACATATTTGTGTCCCTCCTTATCCGTTCTAATTACAGATGTAATAACCCAATAATAATAGAAATTACAACAGCACAGAGACAGGAGAGAAGCAGATGTAGAATGGGAAGAACATTAAATATTGCATTATTTTTGTTATAAGACTTCAGAACTCGTCTGCGAATGTATTTCAAAAAAAAAATTTTTGAAACAACAAGTACCAGTAGAAACTCACCTAAAACTAACATCTAAAATATACAAAGATTGTGTTTGGTAGCATGTGCAAGGTTAAATCCTTTTTTCTCCTTCTTTTCCTCTACTTCTTCATGCATGACTAACTTAAAACTAAATGTAATAATCTTGGTAACCAAAAGCTCTAGGGAGCACATTTTCTGTGATTAATAGCTTCAATCTTGATGATAAATCAAGAGTACTGTGCAAATCACCAAATGAGAGGGAAAAAAGGTGGACAAAACCATTGCATAGAAAATAAAAGGAATATCAAACATGATAATGTGGCTGATGATATCAGAACATACTGTAATAGAGTATCTAAAGAACATAATGTAGAAGGATTACAAAGCAAGTTGGTTTGGATAAAAGAAAACATCGTGTTCCTCACAAGTTCCATCATTTTATTTTTTGAAGAACAGCAACATTCCAGTTTCATGGCTTTCCCAACTTAATGCAGTGTTTCATGAAAAAGGTTGTTTTTCGTTTTCCAAATCTTGGTTTTGAAACCCATTAACGGACAAGGATTTAATTCATTTTCAGATTTGAAAAAATAAAAAATGGAGAACGATGCTGAATGGAACTGCAACATTTCACTCATTCCAAAACTTTGCAGAATGGACAGTGCCTCAAACAAATCCCCCCTGATATTATTCAATCATAACAATTTAAATAAAATGGAAATTTGTTAGCTATTGCTTGGAAAAAAAATAAGTATAATGGCCACAACCTAGATCTAGCCTAACCGAATTGGGGTTTTCAACGGCAAAACAGAAATCCAGATCAAAAGACAATTTTTTCCTTTTTAAGAAGCAAATCATGAAGCATTAAAAAGATAGAATTGCCACATAGTTAACATCAAAGTTGACAGCAATTCTATCGTCTTTAACTTAAGTTAACATCAAAGTTGACAGCAATTCTATCTTCTTTAACTTAAAATTAAGGATGTACAGCAAACACAATTAGCTGATGGCAAATTATGATTAAAGACTCATAAAACGAGTCATGTCTAATATTAATTCAATTGTCATGATACCAAAGAAATGATTCCTAGCTTCAAATAATAAAAATAGGACACAACGAATCCAGAACCAAATAGTTGATAATATAAAATGAATTACCGTGCCTGGCCCTTCGGTACATGGACCACCAACCAAAGCAACAATTCTAGCCCCAGTACCAGGCAAACAAGCACCAAGCAAGCCTGTGGCAACACTAAGAGCCACACCAGTGCAACGGGATGGACGGGTACGAGGTGCAACAGGCCACTGATCGGGTTGCAACTCATCCAGCAACTAAATTTAACCAAAAATGAAAAGTCAGAACAAGCATTAAACAATTCACATTTTAAACGCACCAAAAAGAGAGAAATTAACAAAACACGCACACACACAAAGATACAGACCGAATTGAGCGTGTATTCGCATTCAGAAGCAGGCAACAAGAAACGAGAGACACCCG
The DNA here is from genome assembly GCA_030444775.1 of Atalantia buxifolia. Taxonomy (NCBI): domain Eukaryota; kingdom Viridiplantae; phylum Streptophyta; class Magnoliopsida; order Sapindales; family Rutaceae; genus Atalantia; species Atalantia buxifolia. The sequence continues at coordinate 15,625,803 of CM059839.1, forward strand.
AATTGGGAAAGGCATTAGGGACAGCAGCCTTCTGGTAGCCCCCAGCAGCTCTCCGTCCTGAAGCAGAAAGCCCTAATTGCTCCAAAACCTGATCCTTTGAAATCTCTTTATTGCCCCTGAAAACATACACTTTTGACATGTCCGAAAATCCCAATTCATGCACGTGAGCTTGCGTTCCAAACGTAACCAACCCCACCATCGCGTTATCTGGCAACAAGCCGATCGCCCGCTTCAACTCGGATCTCGCATACCCCAATTCCTCCTCGATCATACACGTGTCCAGCACGAACACGAAGACGGGAGATAATCGCGGATCGGGATTAGGATTATTCGGATTTTGCATATTGTGAGGGAGTGTGTACTCCACGGTGGTGTACTGCGGGTAGAGTTCGCAGGGGAGGTTAGTTTCGGAAATAGCGGCATAATGCGGCGGGAAGTGATTGCGTTGGTAGCAGAAGGGGCAGATCCAGATCTTGGCGGTGAAATCAACACGGGCGAAGGCGTTGAGAGCAGCGGTGCAGGTCTTGCAACGTAAAGGCGCGTAAGGGAGCGTGGGGATGTCGGGATGCGAACGGATCGGGGAAATGGAAGCGGCGAGTGGGATCACACACTTGGAGGCTTCGACTTTGGTACGCGGCCAAACGTTCCACGTCATACGGACTCCGTCGATTCCTTCAGGATCTGTGCTGGCCATTTCCGACATGATGGATAATTAAATTGCGTCGATTGTGATGGTGAAAAACTGGTTTTTTATCTTTGAGGAAGAAATGGCGACCCCAGTTGAAAAGGGAGAGAACGGGGTCAGGTGGTCACCGAGATGAGAGCAAGTGAAGAAATAAAATTAGCATGAGTCAATAATGATATGTGGTAAATAATTTTTTTTATTATTGGTAAATAATTTTTTTAATATTTTATTAATAATATTCGATGGTCGGAGACGGACGACGATGCCATTTGTATAGGTGATATTCAATTGTATATTATAATGCTTCCTTTGTTATGGATTATTATTGGTAAATAATTTATTTGATAATATTCGATAGTCGGAGACGGACGACGGTGGTATTTGTATCGGTAATATTCAACTGTTATCATGCTGCTTCCTTTGTTATTGTGTTCCATTCGATTTGCTGTGCCCTTTGTGATTTCTAAATTTAAAAGTAGTTTACTCCATCGAATCAAATACATCCATTCCTCTTTCAAAAATGACCAAAATAACCTCACTTGCATGAAATTTAAAAATAGTTTGATCTTACTAAAGTTTAAGGTGGACTAGTTAGAAATAGATATATTAACATCACATTATATGAAACTTCTATGCTACACATCCACATCATCATTTATGTCATTTAGTTTTATTATCATAGTGACTATTAATAGATTGAATTATGATAGTTGTAACAAAAGCCACTTTGATCTTATATCGGTATAATTGATGAACCGAATTAATTATAAATACATTTCGATAAGGATAGGAAAATTGAGTTCATACAATTATTGTTACAAAGCATGTTATAAGTTTATGTATATAGCTCAAGTGGGAGATTACTAAATCTTTAATCCGACATTGAGTTTATATATGAATAATTATATGTTTTAAATTATCATATAAAGTTATGTCTAATTAAAAATGATCTACTAAGATTTTTTGATCATATGAGCTTTAATTTATTTGATATAGATTGTGGGCTTTAATGTGTACATATTTAAGGTATTTTCTATTTGTATGATGGGCAAAAACAGAAATATTTAAAGAGAATAGGAAAGTTATCTATATTAGTGATTTAAGGGTAATTTCTATTTCGATAATGAGTTAAATAAAAATACCTAATGATAATAGCAAAGTTATTTATATTAGTGGTTATGATTTTTATATCACACTTATTGATGTATTCTTTTTTGACATTTCATTATCAAGAGAGTACATAAAAAAATTTAAAGGATTATTTAGGAAAACGTGTTGATCTGAAAAACAAATCGTAGGGTTTTAGAAAGTAGTTGCATATTATTTATTCAAGTATGCTCTTACATATTTTATTATTGATTTTTAGTAAGCACAATATTAATGTTATTAAGATTTAGGTTACGGGTTTCATCAAAAGGTTATTGTTCTAAAAAGTGCATGCATTTAGAGGTTCTATATGCTAATATGCTATTAATGTGATATTTTTGTAGCATAATTAAATAAGAGGATGAAAATACTAACTAAAAATGTCATAATTCATAAACACCTTTTAATTTAAAATTAATGTGACATATATTTATTAGATGGTAAATAATTCATAAATAAATAATAATTTAAAACTCAAATATTGAAATTTTAATTTAAAACTCAAATATTAAAAGCCCTCGTATTACTAATATTGATACTGATGAATTGTTGGTATTGTAAGATTAGTAATGAAAGGTTTATAAATTTCTAAGGAAGAATGCGCTTTTATCTTTATTGAGAGAGGTTTAAGGAAGAATGCGCTTTTATGTTGTTTTATTGAGAGAGGTTTACTGGCTACTAATCTGTTATATCAATAAAACAATTATACGAACAATTCTTTCCACAATGAAATTTTATGTCACCAAAGAAAAATTCATTCTTCGGATTTGATTTTATTTTGATCAAATAAACTAACTAACTAATTGTTCGCCACAAAAAAAAAGTTCATCAATATCATCAATAAGAAATCCTTTAGGCTTGTTATCCATGAACTTGTTCAAAAATACTGTAAAGTGTAATGAAAGGAACATAGGAGTTTGTCGCTAGGTATTTGACCAAATAAGAGCATCCGGTTCCTATAGAACCTATCACTAAAATACCCCTAAAGGAGGATAGAGCTAGGCAGAGCGAAAATGGTTTTTCATGAGATGGGAAATGAAATCTATTAGCCGCACACAAAGTTTGTGAATAAGTGATTGTCTTCTAATAAGCAACGAATATCCGTCTTTCTACTAAACAATATGTATTGAACTCATAATTCATGAAATGTTTTTTATGAATGTCAAGTAAGTATTGTAAGTAAATTGTTCTCGGTTGTTCAATCATTTGATAACCAGTCATTCTTTGATAAATGATCACTATGAGTTAGACTTGATAGAATTTGATCAATCCTTTTTTCTGTCGTTAAGGTTAAGATGAAAAACTGAACCAAGAATTCTCTTTCTTTATCATCAATCGAATCACTGTTCATGACCCATGATTTTATTTTATCATCAATCCAATCACCGTTACCCTTTTTCTTTTTCTTATCAATGAATAGATCTCTTTATTTATATGACTTAGATGTCTCGTATTTCTCAAAAAAGTGATTCGGTTGATGGGATTTGGTATGATACATAAATTTATATTTATATTCCATCTCAAATTGATTTGACTAATGATGATGTGTTATTTTTTATGGTTTTTTGATAATTAATTTTTGAATCTTATCTGAATTAACTAATATATATATAATTGAAAAATACATTTTCTTTATTTATTTTATTTCATAATGGAATATCAAAAAAATATTGTTTCACGGTTTAAAAAAAACTTCGTATGTGTAATGGATGGGGCAAAAAATTAGAAGTCTTATATTGTTTCATTCCGTTTTGAAAGAACACAAGAACTAAAAAGTACAAAAAATAAAAATAAATCAATCACAAATATTTTAAAATCAATATGCATAAAATCCACTGCAAAATACAATTGCGAGTCACTGCAAGTTTCACTAGCGGGTTGTGTTATGTTGTATATGATATAACATACAGTTATCTTTGAGTTGTTATCTAAAATTAAAAAGTTGTAATATACAAAATAATTATGGTGCATTTATTTCATGTAATGGGAATGAGCTGAAATGGAAATGGGCTGGAATAAGAATGATGAATGAGAATGAACTGGAATGAGAATGAGCAATAGGAATGAGAATTAATTTACCAAAATACCCATAATATTAAATAATGTAATTTTCATTGACTAAATACATGTATAAATATTATTATAAAAATGATATTAATTAAAAATAAAATTAATAATAATAATAATAATAATTTTATTAACTTTATTATTTTAGTTACTATTAATTATTGTTAATATTATTTTTATTAATATTATCATTATTAACATTTATTATTATTATTACTATTAACTTTATTATTTTAATTATCATTAATTATTGTTATTAATATTAAAATTTATTATTTTAGGTATTATTAATTATTTTTATTATTATTTTTAATAATAATAATAAAATAATAATAACAATAATGATAAATGTTAATAATGATAATGATGATAATAATAATAATAATAATAATAATAATAAATAATTAATAATAACTAAAATAATAAAGTTAATAAAATTTAATAATAATAATAAAATTAATAATAATAATAACAATAAGGATAATATTGTTAATAATGATAAATTAATTATTATTTTTATCATTATTTTTATTGTTAATAATGATAATATTAATAAATAATAATAATAATAATAATAACTAAAATAATAAAGTTAATAAAATTTAAGAATAATAATAATTATTATCATTAATGACATTTAAAATAATAAAATTATTTGTGATTTGAACGAGAGTAATTTAGGAAATATGAAAAAATTAGAAGGATTGAAAAGTAAATTTATGCTTCATTCTCATTCCCACATTTTCATTCCCAATCCCCCCATAGAAATGGGATTCACATTCCTTATTCCCAAATTGTGTGGGATCCACACATTTTATTACTATTCCCAAATTATATTTTACCAAGTAAACATAGGTTTCATTCACATCCCTCAAATCCACAAGTAAATACACCATCAAATTATTATAGATAATAGGTCGTGAATTTGCTATATGTTACATACTAGTCGTTTACTGACCAACAGTGTTGTGCAAATTTTGTTGAACTCGCAAGCGCACGAATCTATTGTAGAATAGATTAATGGTGTTGAGTGTCGATCCCACGAGGAGGTGGATTTTAATTGTGTGTAGAATTAATTATGTAGATGGGTGGTTGGATTTGTGTGGAAGTGATTTAGATGATGCTGGAATTTAAATTGGATTGGCAGAAATAATTAAACTGGAAACTATTGAGATAAAGCACTTGGGTATCTGGATCCGTATCAACATGCATCATGGGCTAAATAATCCTTATTAATACCAATTAAATTATGAGGGGGAATCCACACCTCATGAACCACGCCTAATCAATATGGTGTCAGGGCTTATCGTGCCAAATAATAATAACCTTATACTAGGGTGTAGAAACCGGTGCAGAACTAGACAAGATTATTATTATTTGTCGATTTAAAAGTCAAAACCTCCACAGAAATTAGAGGGGAAGAGAAAATAAATTTACCAAATAAAGCCCATGACACATGTTGAGACTTCACCTTCAACCCAAGCTTGAAAGAAAATTAGCTACTCATTATTGAACTAGGGGTAAAATGGGAATTTTATTAAAATACGTAGAAAATACAAGATGGAGAAGGAATTACAGAAAACTAAGCTCAAAAATGGATTCAGGGGTCTCAAATTAGGGGGGGAGGCCCCCTTTTTATAGATACTAGTGAATCATGGCCATCGGATTAAAAATAGTTTGGATGGACGAGATCGCGCCACGTCATCGTGAACAAGAATACGGTTTGACCACGGGTTTGACCACGCGGTTTGAACAAAGAACACGGTTTGCACACGGTTTGAACAAGAACGCTGTGATCGAACAATAAAAGTGTCATGAACGATATCCATGAAAAAGATGTCATACATGTGAATAAGTAAAACGACGTGTGAACAAAGGCCATTTTTCCTTTTATGCTCCTCTTAAGGTTTTCGATGTCCCCCGAGTTCAAAAGTGACGTAAGTTTTGCTATACGAAATCTCGTTCATTGTGAAATGACCATGATACCCCTAAAATACACAAATTATTTAATTAAAACAAAACATATATAATTAAATAACAAAGGACTTAACTAAATAAAATTAGAGATGTTAGTGAGATTTAAAGTGTAAAATGATGAATTTCTCCTTTATAAATATACACTTTCTAACACTCAACACACCCCCAACCAAATTATTGCTAGTCCCTAGCAAATAAAGCGAAAATAAAATTCAAACCCAAAATTTTTTTTTTTTTTTTTAACAAACTTGTTTATTCAATCGACTAATGATAAAGAATCAAATAAAAGTATAAGCATTATCTCCAGTCTAAAGAAACATCACACCCACATCAACCATCCACATGAATCAACCAAGTAAATACAAACTACTTTCAAAAATGACATGTCCAACCCCAAAATTCTCACGGTAATAGTGACACCTCACAAGGAAATTAAACCCAATAAAAATTGTCACACTATGAATGATAAATTGAGAGAAAATAATAAACAAGCATTATCACACACTCTCATCAAGATGAAAAGAATATGCCCACAACTTAGAAATAACACGATCTCAAGTCAAACAAAATGCTAGTCAACCCAATTTATTTACTTATTATTTTTTTTTTTTTTTTTTTTATTATGCATTACTACATCTTTTAGCCCATATAACTAGCTTCTACTTCGTGACTATAGTTCCCTAAAATCAAGAAGGACTTTTATTAGGATATAACGTAGGCTAGGGACATGGCTAACAAAGAAAGGAAAATAGAGAAAACAAAATATATGTTTGAGAAAAATAATATCTTTTGGAAACTAAAAAAAATGCATTTCACTTATTTATTATTGTATTATATCTCTCTCTCTTTTTTTTCTTTTTTTTTTTTAGAGAATTTTTTTTTCTTTTTTTTTCTTTGCTTTCTCTTTTTTTTTTTCTTTTTTTTTCGGTATTGCACAACTTTACTAAACAAAACAATTATTTATATTTTTCTCAAACATGAATAGGTGATGGAACTTGTAAGATATCGGGTAATACTCCAAATTGGAGTGGGTGAAGACGATAAGTTGACAAAGAAAAGTTTTTTTTTTTTTTTTAATAAAAGGCTCAAAAGGGCTAACTATGGATATTTCACATAAGGGATGGCTAGAAAGGCTCAAACGGGTCAAAGACGGCCTTTCCATCATCTTTGGCTCTAGATACTCCTCCATATCTACTAGTGAAATGGACCTTTAGATGTAGCAACGCATTTTTTTTTTTTTTTTTTTTTTTTAAAAGGTTGACTCAAGGAAATCTAAAGATCATGTATAAAATAATAATCTTTTTGTTCGTATGAAAAATGGGCAAAAAGGGTTACTCTCCAAGAAAAATAATAGGCTCAAAAGCTCACTTGGTATTTATTATGACATGTCAATTCTTTCAAGCAACTAATATTTATCTCCGACATCAACATGTAGAGTAGCAAACATAGTGTAACATCACTCAAGACCAAAGATAATACAAATACTAAAATTCGAAAATCATCATGTCATCCAAAAAATAAAAACAAAATCACACTATTTTTTTTTTTTTTTTAAAACAACATTCTACCCCCCAACCTATTCTAAACATGAAAGGAAAATATGCATGCAGAAATGTGAAAATAATGCAGAAAAACTAATTGAAAATGTTACACTTAAAATGATAGAAAAATGATTTTTTTTTTAAACTAAGAAGATGCGTTTCTAGAGGCACTACACTCTATATTCAGCCATCTTCGACTCAAAATTTGAAAATACATATTTATAAAGGAGAAGTCAAAAGGTTAGAAGGATCACACGAAAAATAAAAATTTTTTTTTATTATTTTTATTATTTTATTTTTTTTTATTTTTTATTTTTACTAAGAAGATGCGTTTCTAGAGTAACTACACTCCATATTCAGCCATCTTCAACACAAACAGTTAGCAACAGTTAGTTTCTACAACAAAAAATTAGTAAAAACTTAACCAACATTCCACAATTGTCAACTATCCCCTCCCCCCAACCAGAACTAAACATTGTCCTCAATGTTTTAAAGGAAAGAAGTAGAGTTTTAAGACATCACCGGGTGGTGTAACACGTAAGAAGAAAATATTTACAAAGCGGAGATTTAAATCTAATTTGTACTTTTACTCACGCTATTGTTACCATCGTTATTTGTACACTCCAACACCAAGGTCTTGGGATCTGGCTCTGGTTGATAAGCTTGTAACAGATCAAGTAGCTCATTAGCAGTGTGAGCACAAATAAAAAGCTTTTTCACCGTAGAGGGAATGAAGTAGTTTTTTATTGCATGGTTAAGAAATGCGATAAAGCCATCATAAAAATTATTGACATTTAACAAACCGATGGGTTTTTGATGAATGCAGATGGGCCCAAGATGCTAAAGTGATAAGTGCCTCAGAGTTGCAAGATCTCTGGTAAGAAAATAAAAGCATCAAGATGATTAAGCATTTCGGTTATTCTTTCTTGCATACCCGAGACAACTAACTCTTCTCCAGGTCGGTGAGTTAGACAAGCAGCCCAAAGGTTTTAGGGCTTGTGGTATGATGCCTAACACTTGACTTCCTCCGACAAAAGCAGCTTTCCGAGACCAATTTTGATAACCCTCGGTCACCTCCGCCGTACACCAAGTGTAATTTTCTCTGCTATGTTTCGACCAAGATCAATGGTCGCCTCAAAGAACTCTTTATATTTGCCATAGTTAAATCCAGTAAAGCACACAAATGTTCTTGAATTGTTTATGGGAGTAGCTGCCATTAGGATAATTCTCAAAAATAATTTGTGAGTGCAAATGAAAAGAATCATATTTAAGGATCTTGGCGCAGCTGGTCACAAATTTGTGAATGAGGTGTCATGTCTATGTCAATTAATCGTAATGCACATGGCTTGAGAGTCAAAAAAGAAACAAGTAAAAAGGAAAAGCAAGTAATGACAAATATAAAATTATTAAAGACAATAATGCAAATGGTAAAACAATGTGAAATAAAACAACAAAGAAAGTAAAAGGATATTTACAGTAGTTGCATGATCGTGGCTCACATCTTCCTCCTCGGTTTTACGTCCGTAAACGGCTTCAACGCCTCTATGGGTCGAGGATAGGCTTCCCATCCAGCTTTTCTTATAAACCGGCAAACAGGTCGTTTATAGTCGATTCCCGAGATCAGATCGTGCATGCTCTTTTCGAATGATGGCCATAATCGAGAATCGCTCCTTGCACATATCCACGGGATGCGTTTCAAGAGACAAAAGGATATCATCCAATGACTCCTTATTCAAGCCATCCCTAATGAATTGAATCTTATCTTCTCTCGTTATCGACACTATTCCTAAAGAACATCGCTTTTTATTGCATATCATTTCGCACACTTATGACAAGCAACCGAAATCTTTCGAGCTCTTCGCTTTCTTGCATAATTTCCTTTACCACAACCAGCATGTATGCAATAAATTTGTGAGGCAACTCACCGCTAAGCGTATTTTAGCCTCAATTAACCAAATAATATCAGCAGGTATGTTATTCCTCATGAGCAATCGCATGCGTTCGGATCGAGCTTTATAGATTTCGAGGAGGGCATTCGAGGAAGTGAAGGAATCGACTATGAAGCTTTGCTAAGATCTCGTTTCTATCCATACCTTCGCCCGTAAGATCAAGAATTATGGGAAATCAAGTAACCGACTTGATTGTCACGAGTACCGTTATCCGCCACTTAACCTGGGTGACAAACTAAAAACACAAACAGAGTAACAAACAAAAACACACAAAGAAAATCACAATCGTCCTCTTATGGAATTTACCTCAAGCTCCAATGGATGTTGTAGACACTTATCTCAATGTCTCTCGAGTTGGCTTTCTAAATCCTCAACGTGGGATATTAACTCCGGTGGTTGTAGCTTCCAAATACGATGTGTTTTACAAAATCGTATCCGCCTCTCCGAGATGAGATTGGACACGTTGAAGTCGTCTAAGGATGTTCAAGAGAACTGTCTCATGATTAAAAGTGATAAAAGAAAGCTCAATGGTTAAACAAACACACTTATGCACAAATGATTTCAATTAGCGAGTAAGAAAATAAATAAATAAATAAATCACCGAAAAGAAAAATCTTAATTCAAATCGGTGGGTCACTTAAATTTATTTCGGTGTCCTCTCCATGTGGTTGGTACTCTAGATATGGCTTTAATCTTTGACCATTAACTTTAAACGTGACACCATTTTTGGGTCCTTAATTTCAATTGCCCCATGTGGAAAAAAAAAGATGAACAATGAAGGGGCGGACCATCGAGAGCGTAGTTTACTTGGGAATAGGTGCAAACGAGAATTGAATAAAAGTACTTTTCGACTGGAGTGAAAGATTTTCTTATAATCGCTTATCATGAAAGACTTTCATTCACGCTTGTAAACCTTGGCGTTTTCAGATGCATCATTACGAATTTCTTCAAGTTCGCCACTGTAATCGTCTTTTCCGAGCTGCCTTGCCGCATGTCAAAATTGAATTTCTTGATGGCCCAAGACGCACGATGCTCGAGTTCCGGGTAGTAGGTGGCAAGCTTTTCCATACACTAGCCTCGTAGGTGACATCCAATTGGGGTTTTGAACGCCGTTCTATATGCCCATAATGCATCATCAAGTCTTAATGACCAATCTTTTCTGTCTGGCCTCACGGTCTTTTCTAAGATGTGCTTTATTTCTCGATCGAGATCTCAACTTGGCCACCTTTGGTTTCATGGATGATACGGAGTCGCCACTTTATGAGTGATGGAGTACTTTGTCAAAAGTGCTTTGAATGATTTGTTACAAAAGTGGGTACCACCATCACTGATTATCGTTCGAGGGAATCCAAAGCGTGAAACGATGTTGCTCTTCAAAAACCCTATCACCACTTTATGATCATTGGTTCTTGCATGGAATTGCCTCTACCCATTTTCAAACATAGTCAACAAAGAACCAATATGTATTGATGGCCAAAAGATGGGGGAAAGGGTCCCATGAAGTCGATACCCCATACATCAAAATCTCAACCACTAAAATTGGATTTAGTGGCATCATGTTCCTTCGTAATGCTCCCCATTCGTTGACACCTATCACATGAAGAACAAAAGGTGTAAGCATCTCGAAATATAGTCGGCCAATAAAACCACATTGTAGAACTTTTGTGGTGTTTTTTAGCTAATAAATGGCCTCCACAAGCTTGTTCATGGCAAAACGAAAGGATGTTATGAAATTCATTCTCTGGGACACATCGTCGAATAATTTGATCCGCACAATACTTGAACAGATAAGTGGTCATCCGCAAAAAAATTCTTTATTTCCACAAAGAATTTGGCCTTGTCTTGCTTGGTCCAATGCTCTGGAAGTTTACCTGTAACAAGATAATTAACTATATCAAAGATACCAAGGTAATACTTCCACACTCATTAATTGTTCATCCGAAATGACTCATTCAATGTTAAGGGTTACGTGTTGATGTCAAAGTGGAGACGAGAGAGATGGTCACCACAACATTTTCTCGTCCCTTTCTTATCTTTGAATTCCAAGTCAAATTTCGCAAAAGCAACACCCAACGAATTAGTCTAGCTTTTGCATCTTTCTTTGTGAGAAGATATTTCAGAGCAGCATGATCTGTGAACACAATAATTTTACAACCAATGAGATAAGATCGAAATTTTTCTAATGCAAATACTACCGCTAGCATTTCTTTTCAGTAGTTGAATAGTTCAACTGTGCATCGTTTAATGTCATACTAGCATAGTAAATAACATGAGGAATTGGATCTACTCTTTGTCCTAATATCGCTCTCCTACCGCATAATCGATGCATCACACATAATCTCAAATGGTAGCTCCAGGTTTGGTGGCTGAATGATGGGTGATGACGCGTCAACAAATGTTTTAACTTTTCAAATGCTACAAGACATGAATCATCAAAGATAAAATGTGCATCCTTAGCAAGTAAATTGCATAAAGGTCTAGAAACTTTGCTAAAATCTTTAATGAAACGTCTATAAAAACCAAAGATGCCCAAGGAAAGATCTTACTTTCCTGACTGCTTTTTAGGTGGAGGAAGATTAGAAATGAGATCCACCTTGGCTTTGTCAACCTCAATACCTTTGCATGAAATGATGTGACCGAGAACTATACCTTGTTTTACCATAAAATGGCATTTCTCCCAATTTAAAACCAAATTCTTCTCTATACATCTCTGCAAAACTTGTGTTAGATGATGTAAACATTGATCGAATGAGTCACCAAAGACAGAGAAATCATCCATAAAGACCTCAAGAAATCGTTCAACCATATCAGAAAAAATGCTTAACATACAACGTTGAAATGTAGCAGGTGCATTACATAATCCAAACGGCATTCTCCTATATGCAAAAGTGCCAAAAGGGCAAGTGAAAGTGGTTTTCTCTTGATCTTTTGGTGCTATGGGAATCTGATTGTATCCTGAGTAGCCATCTAGAAAGCAATAAAATTCATGGCCTGCTAATCTATCAAGCATTTGATCAATAAATGGTAAAGGAAAATGGTCTTTACGTGTGACAGAATTTAATTTTCTATAATCAATGCATACACGCCATCCTGTAGTTACTCTAGTGGGTATCAATTCATTATCAGCATTGGTAACTACTGTGACTCCTGACTTTTTAGGGACCACTTGCACAGGACTGACCCATGAACTATCGAAATGGGGTAAATGATACTGCGTCTAACAAGTTTAAGACTTCCGTTCTAACAACTTCTTTCATATTAGGATTTAACCGACGTTGCATTTCCCTAGTAGATTTAGCATTTTCATCAAGGTGAATGTAATGCATGCAGTCTGCTGGGTTTATACCTTTTATGTCTGCTATGGTCCATCCTAATGCTCCTTTGTGCTCTTTTAAAACATCCAACAACTTACCTTTTTGCTCGTTATTTAGGGATGATGAGATGATTACCGGTAGAGTGCTTTCTTCTCCCAAGAATGCATATTCCAAAGTGTTGGGTAATGGTTTGAGCTCGAGTTTCGGTGGTGACTCTGATGATGGGATGATTTTCTTCTCTGATGGTGCAAGTTGTTCAACTCTTGACTTCCATTTATTAGTGTCCATGGATGGTGCTGAGTCAAGTAGGGCGTTGACCTCATCGACCGATCTGTCAACATCAAAATCCAAACCAAAGTGAGTTAAACATGTTTGTAAAGGGTCATCACTAAGGTTTGAAAGAAAAGTATCATCAACTAATGCTTCAATTAAATCCACATCAACAATTCCATCATCTGCATTGTGAGGTTGTTTGGCAATGTTAAAGGTGTTGAGCTCCATGGTCATATTGCCAAAGGACAACTGCATGTTTGCAGTCCTGCATTGAATGTGAGCATCGGCAGTTGCCAAGAATGGTCGGCCTAGGATAATGGGGATATGCTTCCTTGAATCCTGTATTGGTTGAGTGTCAATTACAATGAAATCAACAGGAAAATAAAACTTGTCTACCTAGATAAGCACGTCCTCCACAATACCACGAGGGATTTTCGTGGACCGATCTGCAAGCTGTAACACCACTGGAGTTGGGTGTAATTCTCCCAATCCAAGTTTCACAAATACTGAGTAAGGCAAAAGATTAACACTAGCTCCTAAATCCAACAAAGCATTCTCAATTGTGTGGTTCCCTATACTACATGAAATAGTGGGGGAGCCTGGATCTTTACATTTTAGAGGAATTTTGAGTTGGAGTATAGAACTAACATTTTCAGTTAAAAATGCCTTTTTCTGAACATGAATGTTTCTCTTTTTAGTGCAAAGGTCTTTAAGAAACTTGGCATAAGATGGAACTTGCTTTATTGCATCAAGTAAAGGGATGTTAACACTTACTGTTTCAAGACTTCAAGAATCTCACCTGTGGATTTTCCTTCTTTCCTTTAGCTAACCTCTCGAGGAAATGGAGCTTTAGGAACGTATTCGTGGGTTGGTTTTTCTTTCTCCTCGGTGGTGAGTCCTCGCATTTACAGTACAATTTGATTTTCTTTTGTGGCATCTCCACTTTGTTGTCGACTTTTTTCCTTTTCGTAGGTCATAATGACTTTGACCTCTCCATGTTCAGGTGGTGGTACTTGCTTCATGTACTCCTTTAGGATTAGGCATTTGGTTGACTTGGAAATTTACCTTTCTCAACATCATTGCCAAAGTCTCGAACGAAGAAGCAAGTTGTCCCACCATCTTCTCGAGGCTTCAAACCGATTGGGCTTGTGAGTTGAAGCCTCGCTCTCATCTCATTTCGTAGTCCATCAATGGTGCGGTTCTGTTGCTCGATCATGGAGTTAGTAACATTCTTGACATTCTGGAATGAATCCTCCCATGGTCTGGGTTGAGAGTAATCTGCAGTCCCGATTGTATGGTCTAAATGGTGGCTGAGAGGCTTGAGGAATTGGTTGCATTGGTGGAGTGGAGTGAGCCGTGGTCCATTCTGTTGGAATCCTTGAGACCATGAAAAATTGGGGTGATCTCTCCATCCAGGATTATATGTGTTGGAGTATGGGTTGTAATTTGATGGCTTCCTCATGACACCGATGGCATTAGCTTGATCTGAATACGACTCATGGTCATGTGGCTCTGTTGATTTGGCAGTCGTCAACGATGCTATTTGTCGAGAAAGACCTTCAATTATCTCTTTGACTTCTTTAATTCCCGAACTTGACTCGCCAATGTGAACCTCATTTACTCCTTTAATTCTTCTAGTATTCCTGAGTGATCGACTCCGTTGTTGGGAATTATCCGCTTGTCACTGGAAGAAATCCCAAATTTCTGATGCACTTTTTGACATTAGCTCTCCTCCACTTGTCGCCATTAGCCATTCTTGCACATTTGGCAATAATCCTTCCAAAAAGTATTGGCATTGGTGCCATTTCTCGTACCCATGATGTGGACACTTCAAAAGTAGCCCATTGAATCGCTCCAATGCTTCGAAAAACTGCTCGTCTTCTCTCTGGGTGAACTCTGAGATTTCCCTGCGAATAGCATTGGTTTTATGAACTGGGAAATATTTATTTAAAAATTTCGTTACCATTTGTTCCCATGTTGTAATGCTATTAGCAGGCAATGTATTGAACCATGAACGAGCTCTATCCTTTAAAGAAAATGGGAATAGTCTAAGTTTAACATCATCTTCTGAAAAATTCTCATATTTAAATGTTTGACAAATTGTATGAAAATCATTCAGATGATTATATGGGTCCTCATTTTCTAAGCCATAAAATGTTGGGAGACAATTTAGCAAACTAGGTTTTAGTTCAAAACTCCTAGCGGCTACATTTGGGTATCGTATGCATGATGTGCTTAAATTAGCTAAGGGACTAAAATAGTCCTTAAATGGCCTCTCCTGTGGTTCTGGTTGTTGCAAATCCATTTCATTTTTATATTTACGTGCAATATGTTTGTGTGTGCGAAGTGTTCTTTCTAATTCAAGGTCTATAGGTTCAAGATTAGGTGATAATGACCTACGACCATGCATGCAAATAAAGAAAATAAATTGAAAACAAAACAAATAAAAATAAAGAAAAAGGAGAAATTACAATACTAACCTTATTACATTACATACAACCTTTCTATGAAAGCACATAAAAAAAAATACGTGAAATAAAATAAATAAAATAAAAATAAATTAACAAGATAAATGAAAAATTACAAAGAAAAATAACTTAAAAATTAAATTGCAGAAAAAAATAGAAGAGAAAAAGAAATTCTTACCTAAAAATGTAAATTCACTTCTTTTTTTTAATTAATTAAGAAAAAAAATTACAAGGAAACAACTAAAATAATAATAATAATACTAATAGTAATAATAATAATAATAATAAAATTATTTACAAAAAATTAATTCTACAAATCAAAATACTTACCTCCCAAGAACGGCGCCAAAAACTTGTTGTGCAAATTTTGTTGAACTCGCAGTTTACACGAATCTATTGTAGAATAGATTAATGGTGTTGAGTGTCGATCCCACGAGGAGGTGGATTTTAATTGTGTGTAGAATTAATTATGTAGATGGGTGGTTGGATTTGTGTGGAAGTGATTTAGATGATGCTGGAATTTAAATTGGATTGGCAGAAATAATTAAACTGGAAACTATTGAGATAAAGCACTTGGGTATCTGGATCCGTATCAACATGCATCATGGGCTAAATAATCCTTATTAATACCAATTAAATCATGAGGGGGGAATCCACACCTCATGAACCACGCTCTAATCAATATGGTGTCAAGGGCTTATCGTGCCAAATAATAATAACCTTATACTAGGGTGCCGGTAAAACCAGAATCGGTAGACAAGATTATTATTATTTGTTGTCGATTTAAAAGTCAAAACCTCCACAGAAATTAGAGGGGAAGAGAAAATAAATTTACCAAATAAAGCCCATGACACATGTTGAGACTTCACCTTCAACCCAAGCTTGAAAGAAAATTAGCTACTCATTATTGAACTAGGGGTAAAATGGGAATTTTATTAAAATACGTAGAAAATACAAGATGGAGAAGGAATTACAGAAAACTAAGCTCAAAAATGGATTGGGGTCTCAAATTGTGGGGAGGCCCCTTTTTATAGATACATTGAGTGAATCATGGCCATCGGATTAAAAATAGTTTGGATGCACATGGATTGCGCCACGTCATCGTGAACAAGAACACGGTTTGACCACGGGTTTGACCACGCGGTTTGAACAAGAACACGGTTTGCACACGGTTTGAACAAGAACTGTGATGCGAAAGTGTCATGAACAGTATCCATGAACAGTATCGTACATGTGAATAGTGCCGTACGTGTGAACAGTGCCATTTTTCCTTTTATGCTCCTCTTAAGGTTTTCGACTGTCCTGAGTCAAAAGTGACGTCCGTTTTGCTATCCGAAATCTCGTTCATTGTGAAATGACCATGATACCCCTAAAATACACAAAATACTTAATTAAAACAAAACATATATAATTAAATAACAAAGGACTTAACTAAATAAAATTAGAGATGTTAGTGAGATTTAAAGTGTAAAATGATGAATTTCTCCTTTATAAATATACACTTTCTAACACTCAACAAACAGCAAGAAAAATAATGCATTGACATATCCAACTACTCGTTAAACTCCTAAAGAAGATTTAGATTCTTACCTAAATACACAATGTACACTCACTAAACAAATTTATTATTATGTGTAAATTTTACTAGTTAAGTTTGTTAAAATGATAAAATTGTTATTTACGTTTTTAAGTTGAACAAATATGATACGTCCCATTATTTTAAAATTTGCCATCTTGTACAGTTTTTTTTTTAATTACATAAGACTAATACTATGATATTACATGAGACTATTAATGATATATTTACAATTAGATAATTATTGAGACTAGTCTTAAATTAAATTTTATATATCACTGTCTAAATTTTAACCATTTCTAATATTCGATTAACGTTTATTCCGCTCTCATTTCGAAAAGAAAAGACTAATTTCACTAAATTATTATTCATAATCTGAAAGGAATTTCAGCTCCCATAATATTTTGTGGGGCTCGAACTCAAACTGCTGCCCTAACAATGATTTTAAACCAAAATAACTTTTAGATATAGGTGAATACAAAATACAATTTCACTTACATAAATCAATTAATCATTTATTAAACAACTAAATTAATCAACACCGGTAAGGCACTAACCACTATACAAAAACTAAATTAAACAAATACTCAATAGGTAAACAAATCAATTAATTAAACAACAACTAAATTAATCAATTACACTCCATCAATAAAAAAAAAAATCAATTATGCAATAATTAAAGCTCTCTATCGTTTAATTTCATCACTGAGCCCGATATTTCCGTCAATACAAAACAATGAAACATGCTCAATGCATTCGCTAAAAACTAGGTCTGGTGGGGTTGAATTATATCACCATTTGACTAAGTCGTGCGACTGTGCCCTCAACTTCGAGGCCAAGGTTCAAGCCCCGTGTAGGACTCTTTTAACTCCCCATTACGTAAATACGTAATTAGCTTGGGTTGAACATCTATCTTATAAATTTGGATGAAATAAATATATCTTTTACTTATTAGTGAGTAGATATATCTTAATATAAAAATGTAAATCTAATATATGTCGTATAAAATATGTTACAGTAAAATTGATTTAGATTAATCCCAAGAAATTTATTATAATCATATTTGCATTATAAAGAATTTTTATGCTACTGCCACCTCTCATAAAGCACTCTTCTCATACAATCCCTTTAAACCGGTCTCCGTTTTTAATTTTTTTTTTCTAAAAAATAAACACCAAACAATTTGAAAACTGTGCCAAAAAAAATGCCCACATACATTAGTCACTAGCGAATCAGCAGGTAGATAAATCTAATGCTAACTTTAATTTCTGATTGCACAATGTTGAAAGCAATAATGTTAACGCTATTTATGGCATTAAAGTAGGGGCACTTGATAATAGAAAACTCCTATAACTTTTGGATAATAAATTTTATAATTAGTGAAAGTACTATTATAATATCTGATAGCTGAATGGGATATGGCTGAAACGCAAATTAGAATCTAAATTTTTTAATTGAATAGTGATATTTAACCCTTTGTTATACCTTATTAGTTCCTTCTTTTCAATGAACTCCATTAAAAATTTTAAACTAGTCTTTATCTATGAACATACCCCTTGAATTTATCCTTATTATAATTTTTATCTTTTTTTCCATGCCCCCACTATATCAAAACTATAAAATCTACTTTAAAAAGAGAAAACTCTCATAATCACCAAAATCTCTCTCTTTCTTTTTAAAGATTTTATCTATAGTTGCCATAACTATAAAAAGATTTAATATTTCTTCATCATCCTCTAATGAGTACTATAAATTAATTTATTCCATCAGTACAAAAGTAGAGAATATAATATTTGAAAAGAGATAATAATTTAAAAATTAAAGAAATTAGGTTTTAAGAAATTAGATTAGCTAAATTAGATATTAATAAAAATTATCATGTGGGTGCACTTAAAAAGTTATTTACTATTTTGAGTTATTTTATATAAGGATGGAGATATTTCCACCCCCACTTCTAGAAAATAATTACAATGAGTTCACAATATTCTTAAAAAATATAAATTAATAAAATTTTTATACAATTAATTAATTAAATTCTTTTATTAATTTTTTTCTTAGGTTCTTTGACTATCTTTAATCATAAATTTTAATATAAGTTTTATTTTACCATTTTATTATTATGATATAAAAAGACAAAATTACCCTTATAAAATATGAGTTTTTATATCTACTACTTTAGGTATTTAATTTTGTGATTATAATATAATATTTTTTAAATGAAACCTAGTTATTATTTCACTACCTTTACGTATAAATGATATCAATTTGACAGCCTAATGATTGACATTGGAATTGTGCCATAAAAACACTAAGTTAGTTTGATTAAAAAAAATAATCATACTAATAAGGTAGTATTAGAAACAATGCGTTTGGTACAAATTACAAAAATATTGAAGTTAAAGTAAATTTTTGATAATTTTACAAAACAATCTTTGTAATCAAATATATTAAAAAGAATTAAGTCGCAAAAAAGTAAATTAAGATAGATTTAATTAATGAATTTTTCAAAGTTCTTCCTAATTTGAAAATTTTAGAAATAATGTGTAACTTTTATAATTATTTTTTGAACTGGGATAGATTCAACAAAAATGTGAGATAGAGATATCATCGCTCTTTATATAAGGATAAAATAGATATTAATATAAAATTGATTGACGAGGGTTGGTGAGATATAATGTGAGGTCAAATATCATAACTCTTTGAAATTCCTGTCATTATTCAAATTTTAATGGGTTTATTACGAATAGGGATTATTAAATAATTTCAAAGGGTAATTTTTAGGGACCTCCCCTGAGGTTTGACGTATTAACAGCCTGAGAAAATGAATAATCGTAATTACACAAACTTCCATTGGCAATTGTATTTCATTATGTTGATCGTTAGTGGACTGCTAAAATTTTCAAAATACCGTGTCAACAAAATATCACAAAGATGATGAATTGATGGTAAAAAAATTGTCGCCAACATCACAAAACACATAAAAGACCAAAATACCCATTAATAATAGAAAAAATTGACATTGCAAAATAATAAATAAAAATATATAAAAAATTGAATAAAGCTGCTAATATTGCAAAGAATCAAAACTACACGCCCTTGCTGATAAATATAAGCACTAACAACCAAATAAAATGATAATTTTATGCACTCAGTAGCTGATAAATATAAATATTTACAACCAATTGAAATGATAATTTTATGCATTCAACAGCAACTTGTATCATCAACAATCATCAATGGCCGAAATTCACCCAACCTCTACAAATCAACAGTAGCTCGTATTTACATATATATGGTTGTACTAAAAATTTGCAACTTCTCATTGATGTGAGTTTGTAAGTATCATCAGACTTTAATAAAATGTTCAAGACACTCAAACCTATAAATATGGTTGAGTAATAAATGATGATACAACATATATTCATTTTAAGGCTTATATAAGAAAGTTTATGTTTAATGTGATCCCTCAAACAAATGGGATTAGCTTGGGTTTTACCATCTTCAAACAAATAAACAAAATGTTGTCTCATATGCTGTTGGATGCATTAGCTCACAAGTGGTAACTCTAGAGTTACTTGCCCTTAATATTAAAAGTGTCTAATTAGTATTTAACTTAGAGTGTTCAAACATATAGCGTACACTATGAAAATTCAAAGCTAAACAAAGTAATACTAAACAACTCTAGAATCTTTGAGGGTTGAGATTATGAATCTGAACATTGTCCTTCAACCTACATATAAATTATTAAAATTTTGATTAGCACTTGAGCCTATAAATAAAGTGCAATGAATCATTTTACGCCTAGTAAAAATCTTCAAAACATGCCCTATATAATTATATAAAAGCTAACAAATATCAATATCCAATGACTACAACAACATTAACATAAACATTTCATTTTATTTTTTTGACAATAAAATGTCAATAACAAGAATTTACAGCCTTTCAATCTTCAGATTAGCAAATATAAGCTCATTTACAACAAACTATTTCGACTACTTCAAAACAACACAAAAAACCCACCGTTCTCAACATATCAATAAACTTACAGGTTGCTAATTTCTAACATGCATTAGTTTATTTATCTCAACCAAATGTTAAGGAGTCAATGAAGCACAAATAACAACCATTTTCTGAAATCGATAACATAAATCACTTTCGTAACAACCATTTTATAAAATCGATAACATAAATCAATTTTGTAAAACACAAATTTTACATAAAAATTACACTTTATTGCTTCAGATGGCTTGTTTAGCTCATAACATGTCCCAATCATATAGTGAAAATGATAATATCAACATGCAATAGCTTCTTTAACATATCCCTAAATCGATTTTCACATCCACGAAACATCACAACACCACCAACTTCCTCAAGATCAAAATTTTCAATCTTAATAATCTAAAGAATTAAAATCACTTATCTAATATAGAACAGAGTTTTTCAAAGACTAACCTTCTTCTCGCATCGATGCCAGTAACCTCTAATGCCAGTTGCTAAAGAAGCTCAATCGATGGCACCCCTGTGCCACCGCCTAAGTTTTTCTTGTTCATGCCTCTAGTTAAATAAGTGCAAGATCGTTTGATTGGTTACAACAACTTCGTCAGTGCGCTTGGTGTTGGAGAATGGTTGTTGTTTGGTTAATTGGTTTAATGAAAAAAACATGAAGTTCTTGAAAGAGAAATTAAAGCTAATATCCATTGGGTATCGATGTGTATTAGTGAGCAAAACTCCGATCTTGGGTTTTGTTTAATTTTCAATTTTCAAGTTTATTTTGAAATTATAAATTTACCCTTAAATACTAAAGATATATGAAACGTTATACTAGTTATACTAATATTAAGGGAGGTTTGTGTAATTGCGGTCATACCTCCTCTCAGGCTGTTAATACGCTAAATCTAAGGGAGGTCCCAAAAACTTACTCAAATTTCAAAGGGTGTTAATGGCAGCATGCTAAATAAATGTAAACCTAAAATTAATGACCTCCCATATATACAAAGCCCATTTAAGGAGTCAAAATAAAAAAAATAATTAAAAAAATCTCCAAACTTTTTTTTTTAAAAGAGATTTCTATTAATTCAAAGAGGAAAAAAGATACATCACTTGTGAATGGTATGAACCCTTCCACACAACAGTTTCACTTTTCTCTAAAGCTAACTTAGCTAAAGAGTGGGCAATGACATTACAAGATCTAGGCATATACTTAATACTAACGTGCTCGAAGTTTTCCATTAACTTCTAAATTTCTGAAACTACCCAAAAGATCTCGGATCTGCTACCTTGCCTGTTGTTTACTAAGCTGACCACACCTTGAGAATCTGATTCCATAATTACAGCTTTCACCTGTGCTTCTCTCGCAATCTGCATGCCCCACTCTATGGCTTCTGCCTCAGCATAAGAGACATCTCCATAGAATTTGGAAATCTTGATTGCAGCTACTATAACATGCCTCGTTTCATCTCTGATAACAGCCCTCAGACCTGCAAGGTTCTTTTCTGAGTTGATAGCAGCATCGATGTTGACTTTTACAAATCCTTCTTGGGGGGGATTCCATGCCTGTTGATACACCCTCTGCTGAGTTTCATTGCAAACCTCCGTTAAAGATTGCACCCTTGGTAGTATCGTTAAGTGCACCAAATTTAAAACCTTACTACTAGTATAAATAATTAGTAAAGAGCGAGTAAGGATCGATCCCACAGAGACTATGCTAGCTGTATTTATTATCGACTCTAAAATAGGGCTTAAAATAAAATAATAATAGAAATAATTAATATAATTTAACCTAATTAAAGAAAATGCTAATTACAAATAAAATGGGGGTTTTTGAATTTTTAACTAGATTGTAAGAAATAAAGAAATTAAAACTATGAAAACAAAAATTTAATAAAAACTCTAATTAAAGGATAAAGAAATAACAATGAGAAAAACTTTGATCAAAGGATCATTCGCCACCACCAAACATGCACATAATATATCAATTCTATCATCAATTGATATTGAAACTATCAACCGTAGACAACAATAAGCTCTGTTAATCTCAATCTTTCCTTAGTGTGTCGTTAGACAAAATAAACTCTTCACCTAAGCTCTAACCATGAAATAATTCAAAACAAGCTCTTTAAATTTAAAATAATGGAAGCATTAAGTAGAGAAAGATATTAGGTTAATCTAAATAATAAACACACAAGCTCGGATTATTTGACCTAGGTTATGTTCTCCAATTGAAATCACGGATTCCAACCTACTACTAATAATTAAAATATCTAGACAATTATGGATAAAGAATTTTAACCTAGCAATCGAATTTATTCAAGTCCTATATAATTGGCCACTCAAACAAGACAAAAATAAAATCATAAACGTTAATTATAGAAGAATATAAACAATCTCAATTAAATAAATTGAATGATAGAAATTAAAAATTAATCATATGACATGTTTGGGGTTTTGAATTCACCCTCAACTAAATAAAAAAAATCTAGCCTAACATAATTAAATTGGGAATAAGAGAATTGACAAAACCAATCATGGAGATTAATTCAAACGGCTGCAATTTTTCTCTTCAATTTCTCTTAGCTGCAATTTTTCTCTTCAATTCCTCTTGGCTGCAAATTTTGTTTATCTCCTTGCTGTTGCCGAATAATCTTTCTGCCAAATACTCCTCTTCTTTTTTTTGCTTCCGAATAATCTCTCTTTTCCTCTGGCAGCTCCCCTCCAAAAGCCAATATTTAGCTTTCTTATATAGTCTTTAAAATGGGCCCCACCGAATTTTTTTCAACTCTTAAGCCAAAGGCCAAGCCTTTTAATTTGCTTTGGCTTCACTCACGTGCACTCCAGTTTTGGTTTGCAATCTTTGTTTTCTAATTTTGCTTTCATGTGATGGCTTGGCTTCCTTTAATTGGCTTGGCTTCCTTTTCTTTATTTTCATTTTCCAATTTTAGCTCCATGAAATCCCATATGCTTCCAAATGTGTATCAATTAATCAATTAGCTTCCAAAAATCTTCAGTTATTTCCTTTTCTAATCTCTTTAAGTAGATTTCTTCTTAAATGCTCCGATTTAATTCTTCTTTAATCACAAAATATACCTAAAATAACAAAATAAAATGAAATAAAATAAACTAAGATAAAAATTAACACAATAAAAATAAAATTAACACAATAACAATATAATTTACTAAATTAAAAATTAACTAAAATAACTAGAATATTTAACAACAAACCAAGAAAAAGATGGAGAAATTAATAATAAAATATATTGAAAATATGCACTTATCAAATTCCTCCACACTTACCCTTTGCTCGTCCTCGAGCAAACCTAGAACAAAAATAAAAAGAAAATCTAAACTAGTACACTTTCGTAGGAAATCACGATTGCATTTAGCGTATGCAACAAGCCTTTAAACCCCTAGGCGGCCCTAGTGGACGAGTTATAGTCTCGTGAGGGCTTCAGTGATGATACCCACAAATATCATTGTAAATTTTTTTTTAAAACAAAGAACAAAAGAATTTAAAATAAAACTAGCCTCAAAGATTGCATAAGTCATATAGCTCAAAGAAAATTTCAAATATTATCGAAGTTCTAACTTTAACTTAATAGTCAATCCCATCTCTCTTTTGATTCTCATAGTGTGTGTGTGAATCAATTCAATCAAAATCCTTTCCCAAAATCTTCAATGTCAACAGTCTTTGCCTTGAACAAAGAAAAGAGTAGGTCAAACTAATCTTATCATCTTGATCTCTAAATTTTTTTTTACTCACAGGCATTTGTGTGCATTTTCTTTTGATTTTTTTTCTTTCTTTTTTTTTTTTTTAGTCAGGAGGTTTCACTCTACCCCTTAAGGTAGCCTTCTTCTCATGGTAGATTATCCTCTACATACTGGTGGTACATAGGCCCAAATTACTCAAGGATAGCTTCACTCTTAAGGGTTATAGGTAGCTATTTCTGACTATGGTGCCTGTGTCTCTACACTGTATTGTGGAGATAAGAATCAAGACAAACAGTCATTTACTCAATCTAAAATTCTCAACTCAGGCTGCATCAATCTCAAATTCTAAGTCAAAACTATGAAAGAATTGATATTAGTGCTCATGGTTTAAAGAATCTCAATTAAGAGGAAATCAACACAAGAATCAAGTATAAACTAAGGTAATATTCAACCCTTTCTAAGAACCATATTCATTGTCAATCAAATTCTTATCATTGGCTAATATTCAAAACAATGATTTTTTTCTTTTTTTTGTTTTTTTTTCAAGGAAAAGACAAAGAAACACAAACTAAGTTCAAAATCCACCCCCCACACTTAATTCCTACATTATCCTCAATGTGAGCCTAAGCTAACAAAAGAAGTAAACATGGGGAAGTGAGATGAGACACACAAACAGAAACAAACAAAATTCAATACAAAGTGGATAAAGTAAATGAGAATGAAAGGGAGAAAGATCAAATCTGTTATGGCGTGCTCTCAAAATCTTTTCTCTAGCCATTGGGTTGCCTCCCAATAAGCGCTTGGTTTATTGTCCTCAGCCTGACATGGTTCTCAAGTTTCACTCATCAACATACGCAGGTTCATAGAGTGGAGCCTCATCTACATTGAGTGTCTGAAAGTTTTCATAGTAAGGCTTCAACTTATGACCATTTACCTTGAACTCTTTACCTGTCTTTAAGCTCTTGATCTCAACTGTACCATGAGAAAAAACATTAATAATAACAAAAGGCCCAACCCATTGAGAACGTAATTTACCTGGAAACAACTTAAGGCGAGAATGGAATAGCAAAACTTTCTGTCCAACTTTGAAATTCTTTCTCAAGATCTGCTTATCATGAAGAGCCTTAGTCTTTTCTTTATAGATTCGTGAATTCTCATAGGCATCATTTCGAATTTCCTCTAATTCTTGCAATTGGAGCTTCCTGTGTTTACCGGCGGCGTCCGGTTCCATGTTACATTGTTTCACAGCCCACCATGCTTTATGTTCAAGTTCCACCGGAAGATGACAAGGCTTACCATATACCAACCTGTAAGGTGACATACCAATAGGCGTTTTGTATGCAGTCCTATATGCCCAAAGTGCATCATCAAGCCGTAAGCTCTAGTCCTTTCTATTCGGATTAACTGTCTTTTCAAGGATTGATTTCACTTCCCTATTAGACACTTCAGCTTGCCCACTAGTTTGTAGGTGGTAGGCTATGGACACTTTGTGAGTGATGTTGTATTTTTGAAAGAGGGCTTCTACTGACCTGTTACAAAAGTGAGTGCCTCTGTCGCTAATAATTGCCTTCGGTGTTCCAAACCTTGCAAAGATGTTACACTTTATAAAATCTACCACAACTTTAGAATTGTCAGTTCGGGTGGCTTTTGCTTCCACCCATTTTGAAACATAATCAACCGCAAGAACAATATAGAGATTACCAAACGATGAAGGAAATGGTCCCATGAAATCGATACCCCAAACATAAAAAATCTCAACTATAAGAATATGAGATTGTGGCATTTGATTTCTAAGTCCCAAATTACCTGTTCGCTGGCAACGATCACAAGATTTGCAAAACAAATATGCATCATTAAATAGTGATGGCCAATAAAAACCACTTGCAAGTACTTTAAGGGATGTTCGCTTGGGTCCAAAATGTCCTCCATAAGCCAGAGTATGACAAAATGTAAGAATAGAAGAAAATACAGATTCGGGTACGCACCTTCTAATAATTTGATCAGAACAATGCTTCCACAAGTATGGCTCATCCCACACATAGTACTTTGCATCACTCTTGATCTTTGCCTTTTGTGCACGGGTTAGCTCTTCTGGTACTGTCCTGGTAACCAAGTAATGGACAATATCTGCATACCAAAGAGTAACTATACTTACTTGTAATAACTGCTCATCTGGAAAGTTCTCATGCAATGAGAGTGCATCTTCGTTATAGGTAAGTCGACTCAAATGATCTGCCACCAAATTCTCAGAACCTCTCTTATCTAGAATTTTTAAGTTAAATTCTTGCAATAGAAGTATCCATCGAATAAGGCGCGGTTTGGCATCTTTTTTGGTGAGCAAGTACCTAATAGCTGCATGGTCAGAGTAAACAATTACCTTAGATCCAATCAAATAAGAACGAAATTTCTCTAAGGCAAAGATAACTGCTAAAAGTTCTTTCTCTATAGTAGAGTAGTTGAGTTGTGCATCATTCAATGTGCGGGAGGCATAATAGATGACATGAGGAAGCTTGCCCACACGCTGGCCCAACACGGCTCCAACAGCATAGTCACTGGCATCGCACATGATCTCAAATGGTAAATCCCAGTTCGGTGGTTGAATCACAAGGGCTGATGTCAAAACCTCTTTTAACTTCTCAAATGCTCTTTGGCACTCATCATTGAAGTCAAAAGTTGCATCCTTTTGAAGTAAGTTGTAGAGGGGTAATGCTATCTTGGAGAAGTCCTTGATAAACCTACAATAGAAACCTGTGTGACCAAGAAAAGAACGAATCTCCCTCACACTAGTGGGAGGTGGTAAGGAGCGAATAAGATCTATCTTAGATTTATCAACTTCAACCCCCTTTTCAGAAATAACATGGCCTAAAACAATACCTTGATTAACCATAAAATGACATTTTTCCCAATTAAGCACAAGGTTATTGTCAATGCATCGTTTAAGCACAAGTGTAAGGTTATCTAAGCATTTATCGAAAGAATCACCATAAACCGTAAAATCATCCATAAATACCTCAATGATGTTCTCCACATAATCAGAAAAAATACTCATCATGCACCTTTGGAAAGTGGCAGGAGCGTTACAAAGACCAAATGGCATGCGTCGGTAAGTAAATATGCCAAAGGGGCATGTGAAGGTTGTTTTCTCTTGGTCTTCCGGAGCGATAACAATCTGATTATAACCTGAGTAACCATTAAGAAAACAATAATGAGAATGACCATTTAACCTTTCAAGCATTTGATCAATGAATGGCAGAGGAAAATGATCCTTGCGAGTGGCTGCATTCAGTTTACGATAGTCAATGCAAACTCTCCACCCAATTTGAACTCTTGTTGGTACAAGCTCATTTTCTTCATTCTTGGCCACAGTGATGCCTGATTTTTTTGGAACTACCTGCACAGGACTCATCCATTTACTATCAGAAATCGGATAGATAATCCCCACATTAAGAAGTTTCAGTATCTCATTTTTTACGACTTCCATCATTGGTGGATTAAGGCGGCGTTGTGCATCTCTTGTTGGTTTAGACCCTTCCTCTAGTAAAATGTGATGCATACACATGGAAGGTCTAATTCCCTTAATATCGGCAATGGTCCAGCCAATCGCCGTCTTGTGATCCCGAAGCACCCTAATTAGCTTTTCTTGTTGAACTAAAGTGAGGGTTTTAGCTATGATTGGAAGTGTCTCATTCTCACCCAAGTAAATATATTGCAGGTGCTCTGGGAGTGGCTTAAACTCTAAGGTAGGTGCTTGCACAATTGAAGGTAAAAGTTTCTCGTCTAATAAAGGCAATTCAAGGTAAGAAATATTATATCGATTGGTACATAATGCGAGTGCTCCATTTAAGATCGCCATAGCTTCCTCTACCTCATCATCCAAATTTATCAAATTTGCCTGTTCCTTAGAATCATCTTTCGTAAGATTTTTGCTTATGGCAATTTCAAAGCTGTCATTACCAGATAATTCAAAGAAATCCTGTACCAAAGTATTAATATCATCTATGGCAAAAACAGAATGTACATCATTGGGATACCTCATTGCCTCAAAGATATTGAAGCGAATCACTTCACCATCGAATTCCATTGTGAGGTTTCCATCGTGAACATCAATCTTAGTTCGGACTGTCTTAAGGAATGGTCGCCCCAATAGAATAGGAGTGCGATTTTGCGACAACTCATCCTCCATTTCAAGGATATAAAAATCAGCTGGAAAGATCAATTCATTGACCTGCACAAGAACATCTTCCACATTCCCTTTGGGGTAAGCATTAGATCTATCAGCCAATTGAATAATTATACCAGTTTCTTCCATGAGACCTAAATTTAAAGAGTTATAAATCGAATATGGCATAACATTAATTGAGGCCTCTAAATCTAGCATACATCTTTCTAATCTGGTATTGCCAATAGTGCAGGGGATAGTAAAAGTACCTGGATCCTTGCACTTAGGAGGAAGTTTTCTTTGAAGTACAGTAGAAACATTCTCTCTTACACTTACCTTTTCGTTACCGCTCAACTTTCGCTTGTTGCTACATAATTCCTTCAAAAACTTTACATAACGCGGCACTTATTTAATAGCATCAAGTAGATGAATATTTACCTCTACTTTACGAAAGGTCTCAAGGATCTCCTTTTCTTACTCCTTTTTCTTGGATTGTTTAAACCTACTAGGAAATGGTGGAGGAATGGAAAGAGTCTTAATTCGTGGTGAAGGGGCACTTACCTGGCCAGATGGTTCGACTGGTAATACTGAGTGAGAGTCGTCTTTCCTTGTTAAAGAAGAAGCCTTAGGGAAGGGATTACTCACATAGTGCAATGATGTTGTAGGGTTTTTTGATGGCTTAGCTAATAATGGTTCCAACTGCTTTCCGCTCCTCGGAGACATAGCACTAGCATTCTCTTTTGGATTAATTTCTAGTTGAGAAGGTAACTTTCCTGAAGTTCTAGCCTCTATCCTACTCATAGATGTGGCCAGTTGGCCAATCTGATTCTTTAAATGTTGGAGCTGTGTTTGGGTAGTCTGTTGGAACTGCATAGAATTAGTAGCGAGAGCTTTTACAAGATCTTCCAAAGATGTACCTTGATTTTGAGGAGGTGGAGGTGGCCGAGCTTGGTAAGGTTGTTGCACCCACTGTTGCGGGTAGCCCGGTGGTTGAGACGGTGCCATATTAGGAATGCCTTGTTGTTGGTTTCCATACCTAAAATTAGGGTGATCCTTCCACCATTTATTGTAAAAATTAGAGTAAAGATCATACCTTTGTCTTGGTTGGCCTAGGAAACCCTCAACTGCATTAGCTTGCTCATGCGAACCCTCTTGGAGAGTTGGGCACATATCAGTCACATGCCCGACCATGGAACAAACGCCACACGGTCTCACCTGTTGCCCTAGGGCTAATTGTTGCACCAAAGAAGTGAGATTTGAAACTTGTTGTTCTAGAGAAGTAGAACTTACCTCATTGACTCGTTTAGGTGGCGGCAATAGGTCGTTCCTAGTGTTGAACTGTTGGGAATTAGCAGCCATGTTTGCAATGAGATTTCGGGCTGCTTCTGGTGTCTTATCCACGAGTGCTCCTCCACTAGCGGCATCAATCATACTCCTATCCATAGAAAGTAGACCCTCATATAAGTATTGAATAAGGAGCTGATCACTTATTTTATGGTGGGGGCAACTAGCACATAGCTTTTTGAATAGTTCCCAATAGTCGTAAAGGGACTCCCCATTATACTTTCGGATTCCACAAATTTCTTTTTGAATGCTGCCAGCTTTTGATGCTGGGAAGTATTTCTTCAAAAATAGCTGACGCATCTCATTCCATGTAGTGACAGTACTGGAGGGAAGATAGTACAACCATTCCTTGGCTGAATTCGCCAAAGAGAATGGGAAGGCCATTAGCTTAACTTGTTCTTCAGAAACCCCGACTGGTTTCATTGTGGAGCATACCACATGAAACTCCTTCAAGTGCTTATTTGGGTCCTCTCCTGCAAGACCATGAAAAGTAGGAAGAAGATGAATCATCCCAGATTTGAGTTCAAAGTTTACCTGAGGGTTTAGATTCTCAATGCATAAAGGTTGCTGGTCCAAGTTAGGAGCGGCCAACTCTTTAAGTGTTCAGTTGTTGTTCTGAGCCATTGGTTCGGGGTCTGGGCTGCCTGGCTCTGTCTTCGTGAGTGGAATGTGGATGGAAAAATCGAGTTCTGAATGTGATGAGCTTGCTCTAAGTTGTTCGAGTTTCAATCGAATGTCCTCTATGCTCATGAAAATCTAAATACAGAACAAAAAATAACTAATTAAAATAAAATAAATAAATAAAATAAAACGAGTGATAATAAACAAACTAGACGCTAGTCCCCGGCAACGGCGCCAAAAATTTGGTAGTATCGTTAAGTGCACCAAATTTAAAACCTTACTACTAGTATAAATAATTAGTAAAGAGCGAGTAAGGATCGATCCCACAGAGACTATGCTAGCTGTATTTATTATTGACTCTAAAATAGGGCTTAAAATAAAATAATAATAGAAATAATTAATATAATTTAACCTAATTAAAGAAAATGCTAATTACAAATAAAATGGGGGTTTTTGAATTTTTAACTAGATTGTAAGAAATAAAGAAATTAAAACTATGAAAACAAAAATTTAATAAAAACTCTAATTAAAGGATAAAGAAATAACAATGAGAAAAACTTTGATCAAAGGATCATTCGCCACCACCAAACATGCACATAATATATCAATTCTATCATCAATTGATATTGAAACTATCAACCGTAGACAACAATAAGCTCTGTTAATCTCAATCTTTCCTTAGTGTGTCGTTAGACAAAATAAGCTCTTCACCTAAGCTCTAACCATGAAATAATTCAAAACAAACTCTTTAAATTTAAGATAATGGAAGCATTAAGTAGAGAAATATATTAGGTTAATCTAGACAATAAACACACAAGCTCGCATTATTTAACCTAGGTTATGTTCTCCAATTGAAATCACAGATTCCAACTTGCTACTAATAATTAAAATATCTAGACAATTACGGATCAAGAATTTTAATCTAGCAATCGAATTTATTCAAGTCCTATCTAATTGGCCACTCAAACAAGACAAGAATAAAATCATAAACGTTAATTATAGAAGAACATAAACAATCTCAATTAAATAAATTGAATGATAGAAATTAAAAATTAATCATATGACATGTTTGGGGTTTTGAATTCACCCTCAACCAAATAAAAAAATCTAGTCTAACATAATTAAATTAGGAATAAGAGAATTGACAAAACCAATCATGAAGATTAATTCAAACGGCTGCAATTTTTCTCTTCAATTCCTCTTGGCTGCAAATTTTGTTTCTCTCCTTGCTGTTGCCGAATAATCTTTCTGCCAAATACTCATCTTCTTTTTTTTTGCATCCGAATAATCTCTCTTTTCCTCTAGCGGCTCCCCTCCAAAAGCCAATATTTAGCTTTCTTATATAGTCTTTAAAATGGGCCCCACCGACTTTTTTTTCAACTTTTAAGCCAAAGGCCAAGCCATTTTATTTGCTTTGGCTTCATTCACGTGCACTCCACTTTTGGTTTGTAATCTTTGTTTTCCAATTTTGCTTTCATGTGATGGCTTGGCTTCCTTTAATTGGCTTGGCTTCCTTTTCTTTATTTTCATTTTCCAATTTTAGCTCCATGAAATCCCATATGCTTTCAAATATGTATCAATTAATCAATTAGTGTCCAAAAATCTTCAATTATTTCCTTTTCTAATCTCTGTAAGTAGATTTCTTCTTAAATGCTCTGATTTAATTCTTCTTTAATCACAGAATATACCTAAAATAACAAAATAAAATGAAATAAAATAAACTAAGATAAAAATTGACACAATAAAAATAAAATTAACACAATAACAATATAATTTACTAAATTAAAAATTAACTAAAATAACTAGAATATTTAACAACAAAACAAAATAAAAAGATGGAGAAATTAATAATAAAATATATTGAAAATATGCACTTTCAATCATAGCTTCAGCTTTAACCACTATAATCGGGGATTTTCTCTTTTTCCTTTAAAGAGCAACTGATTCCTTGCATTCCACTTCACCCAAAAAATTGTTACTAACATAGCTGCTGCTATAAAAATTGGCTAAAAGTTAATGTAGATGGTGCGGTGGATGGAAACAAGCAGGTAGCTAGTTTGGGGGTTGTGGTTAGAGACTGGAAGAGAAACTGCATAGTTGCTGCTATAAAGACAGTTAGATTTCTTGGAAATGTTTCAATGGCTGAAGCTGCAGCCATGGAATGGGGATTGCAGGTTGCTGCAAGAGTTGGAGGAAAGTCTGTGGTGGTAGAATCGGATTCCCTTGAGGTTGTTGAGATTGTAAATAATAAAACTAGTAGCATGTCAGAAATTATTTGGGTGATCTTTGAAATTCTGGAAAAAAAAGAATGTTTGCCAAAATTTCAAAGCTCAGCACATGCCCAGACTATGTAATGGCATAGCTCACTCTTTAGCAAAGTTAGCATTGCAAAAGATGGAAACTGTAATGTGACTAGATGAAATTCCAGCAGATGTCTTGTCCCTTTTTTCAAGTTAATCAATGGACAGGTTTACTTCCTTTTCAAAAAAAAAAAAGTTTGCTTTGCTTCTCATCCTTCTCATGTTCTGCAGCAAACTCAAAATATCATGTCCAGTAGCTACATGGATATCATTATCAAAATAGGTAAGCCTCCAGACCTTCTTAGAAGATTTACAATCCAGTAGAGCATGAAACACATTTTCCATCTCTATTTTACACACCTGACAAGTAGGCTCTTGAATTATCTCCCTCTTCCACAAATTCTCAGCTGAAGGAAGGAGGTTTTTGGCAATGCGGGGTGCCGCAAAATCACAGTTGCAGAATTAGAAAGCAAGTGATCTTTTCATTGCAACTTTTTTCTATAAGTTTCAAGCTCATCTCGTTGTGTTGCCATGGATGATGACTTTGAATTCCCAACTACAAGCAATATGGAGTAAGGGATGGACATGGACATGGACGTTCTAGAAGATGACGACCCAGTAAGCCCAATTCTGAAGGTGGGTGAGGAGAAGGAGATTGACAAGAATGGGCTCAAGAAGAAGCTCCTCAAGAAAAGAGAAGGGTGTGAGACTTCCGCTTCTGGCGATGAAATTGAAGGTACGATTATCTCATATCCTACGCTTTGCTTTTTCATTGAATATTTAATGTTTGTTTCTGTTTTGCATTGCAATGTGTAGTTGTTTTAATGGGTTTCTGTCTTTGGTTTTGGTAGTTCATTATACTGGAACTTTGGTTCATGGAACCAAGTGATACGTTTGAATTTATAAAGAAGAAGTGAAGAGAAAGAAGAGATAATTTAGTTTTCTTAATTTTTCTCCCCCTTACTGAAAACACTTCCGACTATATATAATAGTCTTTACAATACTGAAAATTTAACAAACAATGCCAAAAAATTAGGAAAACAACTTCCCAGCACATCATGGGATTATTGAACAAAAGCCACAAACTAAAAGAAATAACTAAATGTAACACATGCATGCATGGCTCCATGAATGATGGCACGAATAATGGCTTGCATGGCTCTATGAATAATGGCACGTATCATTTCCCCCCCTGCTGAAGGATCCTTGTTCTTAAAGACAAAATCAGGAAATGACTTGGAGAAGCACCATTCATTCTCCTAGGTGGCATCTTCCATTGGGGCTCATTTCCATTTAACTAAGATTTCAGACCTTGGACGATATTTCCCCTTATGAATGACACGATAG
Source organism: Atalantia buxifolia (assembly GCA_030444775.1). NCBI lineage: Eukaryota > Viridiplantae > Streptophyta > Magnoliopsida > Sapindales > Rutaceae > Atalantia > Atalantia buxifolia. The sequence goes on from CM059839.1 coordinate 15,660,280, forward strand.
TTCAGGACAGCTTTAGGTTGAGGAAGGATGGTAGAATCATCTCCAACTGGAGGAAGTTGAGTAGTGGCCGGAGCGTTGTTTCCCGCATGCTTCCGTAACAAACTAACAAGGAATACATTATGAATTTGAAAACCCGGAGGAAGAGCCAACTTATAAGCCACAACACCCATCTTCTCAATTATCTTATATGGACCATAAAAACGGGGAACCAGTTTCATGGAACGTTCAAAAGCCACGGAAGTTTGGCGGTATGGTTGAAGCTTTAAATACACGTAATCTCCTACCACGAAAGAAACTTCACGCTGATTCTGATCTGCTTGGCTCTTCATTTGATCTCGGGCCACTGAAAGATTATACCGTAACTCTCATAAAATAGCATCACGATCACGTAAATACTCATCAACAGCTTGGACATGGGATATGCCCGGAACATAAGCTAGCGGGCTTGAAGGTAGGAAGCCATAAACAGCCTCAAAAAGGGTCATTTTAGTAGATGAATGAACGAACGTATTGTAGCTAAACTCAGCCCATGGAATCTATTCTATCCATTTTCGTGGTTGATCTCTGCGAAGCACCGTAAATATTGCTCTAAGGTGCGATTTACTACCTCGGTTTGACCGTCGGATTGAGGATGATAACTTGAACTCATGCAAAGCTGGGTTCCTTGTAGCTGGAACAATGCCTGCCAAAATGAGCTGATAACACCTTGTCTCGATCACTAACAATGGAGGTTGGAATGCCATGGAGGCTAACCATATTTGCAACAAATGCCTTGGCGACAGTGATTGCAGTAAATGGATGCTTCAAGGCAACGAAGTGGGCATATTTTGTTAATCGATCGACGACTACCATGATGACAGTATACCCATTTGATGGCGGTAATCTCTCGATAAAGTCCATCGAAATTTCAGTCCATGCTTTAGTAGAAATTGGCAGCGGTTAGAGTAATCCAACAGGCTTTATACAATCGATCTTATGACGTTGACAGATATCACATTGCTGTAAAAATTCCTTTATCATTCGGCGCATATTAGACCAAAGGAAGCTATGTTTAATTCGAGAGAGAGTTTTATGGAAACCAAAATGACCACTAATTGGAGATGAATGACAATCCGCCATTATTTTTGGAATTAATGTTGAGGTGGGGCTACGATAAATTCTGTTGCGCTTGAACCAAACTCCATCTCGTTGGTACAATTGGTGGGGTGATTGAAGAGGGCTTTTTTCAAGCAAATCTTTGTAAAATGAATCCTGGTGAACTTTTTCTTGGAGAGTTGGCCACCAGTCTGCACATGACAATTACACGTGACAGAGAATCTACACCCTGATTTTCGGCTCCCTTTTAATACTCAATTTTATAATCATATCTAAACAGCTTCGGCAACCATTTTGCTTGTGCTGGTGTAGTAATTCGCTGCTCTAGAATACTTGAGACTTTTTCGGTTGGTTCGGACCGTAAATGGTTTCCCAATTAAATAAGGATGCCATTTCCTAATAGCTTTGACAATTGCCAACATCTTTTGTTCATAGGCAGATAAAGCCAAGGCTGACCTATTCAAGGCTTCGCTGAAATAAGCCACCGGCTGATTTTGTTGGGTAAGGATTGCTCCAACTCCAGTGCCGCTTACGTCGTACTCAATCACAAATTGTTGGGTAAAGTCTGGCAGGCGTAAAATTAGCGGTGAAGTCAACGCCTCTTTCAATTGTTTGATAGCCACCTCTGCTGCTTCATTTCAGTGAAATCCATCCTTAGTCAAGAGTTGAGTTAAAGGTGTTGCTATGCTTCCAAAATTATGGATAAACTTCTGGTAGTACCCTGCTAGCCCTAAGAATCCATGAACTCCTTTTACTGACATCGGTTTAGGCCACTCAACGACAGCCTAAATTTTGGTTGGATCCACTGATACTCTCTGCTCTGAAATTATATGTCCCAAATATTCAACCTATGAAACACCAAATTGACACTTCGATTCCTTTGCAAACAAACTGTTAGTAGATAAAATATGTAAAACAGTTCGCAAATGACTAAGATGATTTTCCCATGACTTTGAATAAACTAGGATGTCATAAAAAAAACCAAGATAAACTTCCAGAGGTAAGGACGAAAAAGATCATTCATGAGACTCTGAAAAGTTGCAGGTGAATTCGTGAGACCGAATGGCATTACCATAAACTCATAGTGCCCTTCGTGTGTTCAGAAGGCTATCTTTGGAATGTCTTCATCTTTTACTCGAATTTGGTGATAACCTGATCACAAATCCAATTTGGAGAAAAATTTGGCACCATAAAGCTCATCCAACAATTCATCAATTACAGGTATTGGGTATTTATCTTTAACTGTAATATTGTTTAAGGCGCGATAGTCCATACAAAATCGCAAACCTCCGTCTGCCTTCTTTACCAACAGAACAGGTGATGAGAATGGGCTCTTACTAGCCCTTATCAACCCTGACTGTAAAAGCTCCTGCACCATCTTTTCTATCTTAGTCTTTTGGTAATATGGGTAACGATATGGTCGTACACTCACTGGTCCTGCGTGTGGCTGTAATTGAATTTGATGATCATGAGAGTGCCGAGGTAGTAAGTTAGTAGGCGGCTCAAAAATGTGAGAAAAATCAGCTAGCAGACAACTCATATCTAGCGAATACACCTTTGGCTTGCTAATGCTTGTCATAATTATTTGAAAAAAAATCCCCATGCCATGTATTCCATTAAGTTCTTTGTCAGTTAAAGCTGCGATGCTAGTTTGGCCCAAGCCTTGAAAGGTATGAGAGACTCCTCCGACTTGGAAAGTCATGGTTAGCTTTTTGTAATCCGTTTCAACGGGTCTGAGAGTTTCAAGCCACTGTACTCCCAAGACCATTTGGCATGCGGTGACCGGCAGGACATAGAAATCCGTTGTGACTGGAAGTTCTTGAATGATGAGCGCGAGCGCTTGACACAGCCCAACACACTCTATCTTTTCTCGGTTTGCAACCATAACTTGAAGCTTCTTGTCTCTGACCACTGGTAAGCCAAACTTGGAGACTATGGATTGATCAATAAAGTTGTGAGTGCTGCCGCCATCTATTAATACAGTTACTTCTTTATTTTTCAGTTTGCTCAGGACGCCAATAGTCTGGGGATGTTAAGTTCTTGCCATTGCATGAAACGAAATCTCAGGTATGGTTTCTTGAGTGTCCTGTTCTATTTGAACGTTGTTAACATCCTCACTTCCTAAATAGGGCAGGTCTTCGATCATGAATAATTGTGGTCGTTCACAGCGGTGGCCTGGTGTGAACTTTTCATCACAATAGTAATATAATCCCCTTTCACGCCTTTCACGTGCCTCTTGATTGGTGATACGACAGAATGTTGCTGGCGGTGTCACAAGATTTTGGTTTGGGCGCTGGTTTGGAGGGGATCCTAGCACACCAGCCGTTGGGTTGAGTCCTGGTCTTTGCATGATCACAGTGGATTGGGAGTGAGTCGCTTGGGTCGGTTTCCATTGTAATTGGTTTTGCTCCTCAATTAATCGCGCCACGCCTATCGTGTCCGCCAAGGTCCGAGGTTGTTTAATTTTTACGTCCAACCGGATGTCATCACGAAGTCCTGCAACAAAGCAACCAATCAAGAAATTTTTAGGTAAGCCATCAACTCGGTGTGAGAGTCTTTCAAAAGCTTCTTGATATGCGGCCATCGACGAGGTTTTTTTAAGGCAAGTTAAAGCTTCTGATGGGTTTTCGTAATCTGTTGGACCAAAACGGAGGTGTACTGCCTTGGTGAATTTTTCCCATGTGAGTGGTCCACGAAACTTTGTCAACCACCTATGCCACTGTAAAACAATGCCTTCTAAGTGAAAAGATGCTAGTTGAACTTGTTGGTCTGGGGAAATATCTTTGAAATCAAAATATTGCTCTGCCTTATAAACCCAGCCGGTGGAGTCCTCGCCGTTGAACCTTGGGAAGTCCAACTTGACATGGTGATGGGGCCGCTCAAGGTGAATGGAATGTTCATTGGCAGCATTTGAACGAGAGGTTTCTTCAAGAGCAAATGGGTTGGTATCGGGTTGGCTGGGAGCAAATGGGTTGGTATCGGGTTGGCTGGAACTTGGGTTCTGAGAGTGACGAAGAGCTTGAAGTTCAGTTAACACAACTTGCAAGGAAGCATTAACTTGGTCAAAACTTGCTTCATGCCGAGCTAAAGTCGTGGTTACGTCATTGCGGAACTTTGCATTTGTTTTGCCGCGAGTGTCCATGGCTGGAATCGGGCTTTGATACCACTGATACGTTTGAATTTATAAAGAAGAAGTGAAGAGAAAGAAGAGATGATTTGGTTTTCTTAATTTTTCTCCCCCCTTACTGAAAACACTTCCGATTATATATAATAGACTTTACAATACTGAAAATTTAACAAACAATGCCAAAAAATTAGGAAAACAACTTCCCACTTAGCTGAAAATCAGCACATCATGAGATTATTGAACAAAAGCCACAAACTAAAAAAAACAACTAAATGTAACACGTGCATGTATGGCTCTATGAATGATGGCACGAATAATGGCTTGCATGGCTCCATGAATAATGGCACGTATCACCAAGTTTGACTCTAGCCGAGATCGCGAAACATCTTTCAAGTTCAAGCTTGGCCAAGGTTGGGTTTATATAATTGCAGCTAATGATTTTATTCAAGTATTCTACATGTTTCTTGGAGTTGTCTACTTTTAATTGAAATGAACAAAGGAACAGATTTTCCATGACGAGATGCTTTTGACCAAAAATAGTGTATTGTCTTAAGGTATCATCTTTGGCAGAAAAGTTTGGAATATCACCATACTGCCTTCTCCTGAACCTCTTGGCCCATTCATGAACGAAGATAACATGATGGACTGGAAGTAATACATTTATTAGCTCCTATGTCTTATGGTTACTTAAATTTGAAGTGTTTCTCTTTTGAATAGAAATTCTACATTTATATCTAATCAGTCACTGCCGGCTCTATTTACGTCGGCTTCTGGGGGAAAGCACAGAAACCAAATTAAACATCAAGTTAGAAAAAGGTGATGAGCCTAGATCTAGAAAGAATAAGAAATATGGAAAGAATAAATTTTATAAACAACCTTATAAATACGGTAGTAGAAAATTTCACAGGAAAAAATTGAATAAGTTTAGAAATAATAAGCAAAAAAATGGAAAACTCTTTGAAAAATGAAAGAAGGTATTTCATTTTATGTAGTAATTAGAGGTAGACAGGCAGGCATTTATAAACGTTGGTCATATGTACATGATGAAATTGATAATCATTTGCCCAAATCCACGTTTTGAAGGTTTTTATGCATTTCATGAAGAAATAGAGCATGCTAGAGAAGAAATAGGACCAAATTTCTTTGTTAGGTAGCAAATTATACCATTAGACAATGCATTATCATCCTTATCTACTCATTGTTTAATGAAGCTTGTCTATTTTGTATGACTGATACATTATCTGAATCCTCTTATCATCTCCACATGAATTCAATAATTTTATGGGAGTGTTAGAATATTAAAATGGTTATAAAATGCATGAGAAGTTAAAAAAAAAAATTTGCAAACTGTATTATAAATATTACAACTGTGTTGTTTTGATTACTGCAACTTGTCAATCAAAGCAGGCAGAGACGCTACTACCAGTGAGAAAAAAATCTTATGCATGGCTAAAAACTTTATTTGTATGTTTTATTCTATTTATTGGTCTTGTTAATGCTAAGTCAGGCGGGGTAGGGCTGTTTTGTTAAACACAATTAACCACAATTACAGGACAAGTGATCAAGGGATGGGATGAGGGTATTAAAACCATGAAGAAGGGTGAGAATGCTGTTTTCACCATACCTCCTCAGCTGGCTTATGGAGAGTCTGGATCCCCTCCAACTATTCCTCCAAATGCAACGCTTCAGTTTGATGTGGAGTTGTTAGCTTGGACAAGTGTCAAGGACATATGCAAGGATGGAGGAATCTTTAAGAAAATACTTGTGGAAGGGGAGAAATGGGAGAACCCGAAAGACCTGGATGAAGTATTTGGTAATCATCGATCTATTACTTTCCTTCATGCAGCACTGTAGAAGTGAGGAAAGTGATTATTAGTTCCTTTAACATGTTATTGTTTCTGTTTCTGCTCAGTCAAGTATGAAGCTCGTCTGGAAGATGGAACACTTGTTTCAAAATCTGATGGAGTCGAATTTACTGTTGGAGATGGTATATGTCTTTTATTTGATAGTCCATTGGATCCTTTATCATCAAAGCATTGTTGAAGAAGTTCCTTATTTAATATTGTCTCTGCTTTGCTTGCAGGATATTTCTGTGCTGCCTTGGCCAAAGCTGTCAAAACAATGAAAAAGGGGGAGAAGGTGCTATTAACTGTGAAACCACAACGTGAGTTTGATTCTTCAGTACTTGTCCTTTTGTGCTACAATTTGAAGCAATATTAACTTTGTTTCTTGTAGATGCATTTGGGGAGAATGGCAGCCGGCAACAGGTGATGAAGATGCAGTGGCCTCGAATGCAACCCTCCATATAACTCTCGAGTTGGTCTCCTGGAAAACTGTTTCAGACATTACCAAGGATAAGAAGGTCTTGAAAAAGATTTTCATGGAGGGAGATGGATATGAAAGACCAAATGATGGTGCAGTGGTTCAAGGTAATAAGGCTTCGGAGCTTCGTGTTCTCATTTACTTAATTTTGTAATACCTGTACAGCTCAAGTTTTGTCATTGATCGTATTCTTTTGCAGTGAAATTAATTGGGAAGTTGCATGATGGGACTGTGTTCGTGAAGAAGGGTCACGACAAAGAGCCGTTGTTTGAGTTTAAAATAGAAGAGGGTAAAGTTGAATGCATTCTCTCGGAAGAAGATAAACCTAGTCTGGTGGTTCTTGCCTGATGTTATTTGTGTGCAGAACAAGTAATTGATGGGCTTGACAGAGCTGTTAAGACTATGAAGAAAGGGGAGGTCGCCCTTGTTACCATTCAGCCAGAGTATGCATTTGTCTCATGTAGTTCTGAGCAAGAATTAGCTATTGTTCCTGCAAATTCAACTTTATTCTATGAAGTTGAGCTGGTTTCTTTCATCAAGGTTAGCTTGTGGTAATCTGTTTTTACCTTTTTAATGTGTTTCTCCATTTGAGGACAGATTATAATGTAACATCATTGCTGCAGGAGAAAGAATCGTGGGACATGAATACTCAGGAGAAAATTGAAGAAGCTGGAAAGAAGAAAGAGGAAGGAAATGTGTTGTTCAAGTCTGGTAAATATGAAAGAGCCTCGAAGAGATATGAGAAGTTATGTTAGTGTGGAAACATTTATGGTCACGCATATTTGTTTTATTTTTGTGCTATTTTCATTTGATCACTGGAGAATTTTCTCATTATGTCAGGCAGTGAATTATATAGGATATGATTCTTCTTTCAGCGATGAGGAGAAACAGCAGGCTAAGGTTCTGAAAATTACCTGTAATCTGAACAATGCTCCTTGCAAGCTGAAACTTAAAGACTACAAGCAGGCTGAAAAATTGTGTAGAAAGGTGCTGGAACTTGACAGTAGGAATGTGAAGGCACTATATAGGAGGGCGCAAGCCTATATTCAACTTGTTGATCTTGACTTGGCGGAGCTGGATATCAAAAAGGCACTTGAAATAGATCCAGACTATAGGTATGTTGTTCACTGCTTGTGGTGGTGTTGGATAAAATAACATTGTGTCCATCGCTTTTCTCATTTTTTATAAAGTAAAGATTAGAGAAATACCTTCAATATTAGGGTACTGCATTTGTTTGTTACATGTGTGGAATTGATTTTTCTCAACTTATTTTGAGTTTTTTGTTATCTGATGGTGATGGATGTGCCTATTCATATGTCAGTTTAACAGAAACATGACAATTGGGAAAAAAAAGTACGAAAAGTAAAAAAACCTGAAGTTTCCTTATTTATGGATAAAAGTATAGATACAGTTATCCCACCTGGGATAGTCTAATTGGTTAGAACTGTTGGAGCGAATAAATTGAGACTGTCAAATGCAGGATTATGCAGGAAAATTTGTGCACAGGAAGATTCATGTCCTTGATGCCCTTGCCATATATTTTAGTAGTGCTGCATTTAGGTGATTGCTCCTCACAAAATACATAGAAAAGGAAATTTGTACATGTGAAGGGTCATGTCCTTAGTGTCTTCATTTAGAGTTCGCACCTGCGGCCAAAATAGTAGAGTTTCTTGGAGGCACACTATTTAAGTTTTATGGAGTGATGGTCACCTTGATTATGCTTTGTAAAGGTAATAGGTCGTAAACAGGCCATATAGGTAGTAAACAGACCAATGATCAAACTAGTGTCTGTGGGGCAAGGTGCTTATGCATGCTAGTTAGACAAAAATTGTGCAGAACTGAATTGATTACTGGAAAATGTGTAGTTTTTGTATTTGTGCTGCATTTGGAAGCCGGCTGGTTTGGTAGTTTATTTACATGAATTTGTTTTATTGGTGCTAGGGGTGTGAGAATGGAGTACAAGTTGTTGAAGGAGAAAGTGGGAGAATATGAACAAGGTGGAGCAAGCAAAGTCAGCTGTAAGTTGACAAACATACGAATATCAATTGGTTTTGCTTTTTTGGGGGTTTTGATGTTACCATCTAAATGAACATTTCTGACTGGTTGAATGTGGTCGTTTTCCTTTTCTTTGTGGTGCAAATGTAGAGTTCTATGGCAAAGCAGGAGCCAGCACCAGTGATCATTGATAGCAAGGCATGATACCTCCATAAAACTAAGCATGATAGCACTTTAGTCAACATGAACTGTCTTGATTTCTCCCCTTCTGTAGCTCTAGTTGACATAGAACGTGAGTCAAAGACGGTGGTGGCGGTGTTGATAATAGTGTTTATGTTATATGGAGTGCTGTTAATGAGGTACTTGCATGTGTACGTTGCAAGGCAAGTCTGTGTATCGTCTCTAATGAAGACACTTGATTGGTAACGGAGTTTGTATTTTGATGAAGTCCCGTTTGGTATGAAGGCTCTTGATTCCAGGGTTGGCAAAAAAAATTTGGTTGGTCCAGACCTGTTGCCCAGATGTCCGGTTGATATGAGCTGAATAAATATACTAGGTTGAAGGCGGTTAATTTATCAATAAAAAAATAAATCAAATTTAAAAAAAACCGAAAATATTAGACTATGTTTTTTTATTAAAATTTGTGATATATTATATTATATTGTTAATATTTTGTGTGTTAGATCACTATTTTGTTATGTGATGATAGTTTTACCGCAGACTTTTTTACTTTGTTAAAATTTTGTTTCAATTATAAATAATTATTTTTAATTACACTTTTTTTTTACTTTATTAAAGAATTTATTTTAAAACTAATGGAAAGTATGGGTCCGGCTCAAGTACAGTTTGGACGGGTTTTTGATGGTGCGAGCTTGTTAATAATAATGTAGCCAACAATAATATAGCTTAGGTGTGAGCTTGGAAAAGTAATTTGCCGACTTTGTAATTAGTAACGCGGTAGTTTATTATCTTTGTCTGTTATCACTCCCCATCATTCGTAAAAGGTACAATACCATAAGACTTCCTTTGGGTTGAGGACTTGACGCGCCTAGTGGAGTGGTAGGAGTAGTCAATTGTGCTGAAAAATTCCTTTATGAATTTATTCATGGTAGGTTTCTTAACGTTTTTTTTTCCCTGCGTAAACAACGACCATTTGATCACTCTACTGATTAATTTTATTTTTGCCAAATCAGAATTCTGCTCTATTTATAAGTAACGCTTTCGGACTAAATTTCGGCCATGTACATGGGGTGGGGGGATCTGTTTAAAAAAATGTTATAACAATTGATTTATTTATCTCAGCGCTCATAGTGTACAGTCCGTTTCATAAGGATAATATAGTAGTATTTTACAATTGGAAAAAAATTAAAAAAAAGATTTTGACTAATTAAACCTAATATTTTATTTAAATAAAAAGAAATTTTGGCACAACAAATATGCTTGTCATGTTGTGCACCTAGTGAAATAACACAAGGTTTCTAATACATAAATATATTAAATAGTTTCTTACTAATTAATATATTTATAGTTCGTTTACTAATAGGCAATCAAAATGGTTTAGAATTAAAATAAATTGAAATCGAAATGAGTTAGAATCGAAAAGAAAAATAAAAATAAAAATAAAAATAAATTATTTGTTTTAGTTGTGCGTATCATAATAAAAATGAACTATATTATTATTGATTTATTCATTTTTTTAAAGTTGGAATAAATTGTTATTAAAATCACCTTAGTTGATTATTGTTATTATTTATATAATAATTTTGATGATGATGATGATAATACCTTTAAATAAATGAGTACATACCGGAGGAACACACAAAAAGTGACTGAAGGTGGGTAACCTATTTAAAGGAAAACACTAACATAATCTGTATTTCAGTCTCCTACAAGGGAGATTGAGGGGAGTAATGTCTCTTGAAAGGGATTCAGAGGTTCGGGGGAGGATTCTAAATTGTAAAAAGAATTGCCTGATTACCAATCCTCCCTTGTATGCTCTGTGGGTCTCCTTTGATGCCTAATTTCTTTAAACATAGAATTGCTCCTAGTCTTTACCCTAGAGATATCCTTGAGACTCAATAAGAAAATCGTCTCCTTGCTTAGTTAAGCACAAGATTCGACAATTGTGCTTCCTTCTTGGATTGAGCTTTCGCACCTTTTCTATACCCGAATCCATAGCTTTCCGATATGAAATAATGCGATTCTCTAATAAGACCCAACCTTATTTAGTCAAGTAGAAGATTCTTGTAGATTTTTTTTTTTTTCTCAAGCGACTTACTCGAGCATTATGGCGGATTTAACTTGGGTTAATAGATTAATAAAGCATATGGGAACCGAACAGATAGGAATGCCTGATGCGGTGCGACTACTAGAAAACATATATTAGATACGCCATTTCTTTGTCACTTGCTTAGCCTACTCCTTGTCTTTGAAAGTCTGAAGCAATGGACACTGTATAATTCCTTGTCGCTCTTATTCGAACCAGCCCCTGCCTTGACTCTCGAACTCTTGCTTCTCTCTCTTGTGTTCCGTAGAGCTAAGTAAACAATAATTATAATAATAAATAATTAATACTTTTGGTGTTGTTGTTGTTATTATTATTAATCATTATTACTATTAATATTATTTTATAATTATTACTATAACAATAATAATAATAATTATTCTTATTGTATTTAAATGAGTTAAAAATAAATTTTTGAATTTTCACCAAAGATATAAATGTCAAATCATTCCTCATTCCTATTCCTATCTCTCGTATAGGAATAAGTTTTCTATTGTTCATATCCAAATTTGTAGGGCGCACTCCAATTTCATTTGCATTCCTTCATATTTTTAGTAAGTAAACACTATCAATTATTTTTATTTATTATTTTCATTTCCATTTCTAATAAATCCCACAAGTAAATATATTATTAAGCTTTTGACCCAAATAGTTAGTTACACTGCTTTCTAGTAGAGGCATAATCAATTAAATGAGCTAATTCGACATCATTTGGGTAAATATAATAGTGGCTACAATAATCAAGCTTGTAATTAAATAAGCTCAATTATTTAATTTTGAATCTACTCCACTATATGATTGAGATTGACCTTTATAATTGCTTATTATCTAGGATAGTATTTTCGAATAAATAATTCGATTTATGCCATATTGATTTTTTTACTGAGCAATCATTTGTATCATATCATTAATTAAAGTGATATCTTAACTATCCACCCAACTTAATTACATTGTTCCTTGACACTTATTGATTTTTTTTAATGATCATTTTTAACATACTAATTATGTTGACACACTATACTCACAAAATTCATTAATAAAATACCGAAACCTATCAAGAAATGTGTTGTATAAATTTTTTATTGTTAATCTACAATTTCACTGCTCATAATTACTCCCACCTAAATATTGGATAATTTTGACTACAAATATATTTCGCACCCATTATTAACTAAAATAACAAGTACAATTATGAAATTATAATTAATTCAAATTAAGATTACAGTAAAATCATTACCTCTGATATTTAATGAGTCTAACAGTCATCTCAAAGTTAATTAAATCTCATATGCGATCCAGTTTAATGCAATGAAACTAAATCAGTAAACTCATACATAATAAAGACAAATCGTCCAATAACTTACTATAGTCTGAACATATACCCAACCCTATTTATCAAATGTTAACTCAATTTATTTAATTATAAGATAACTTGTATTTATACCTATAGTGGATTCACGTGGTGGTCACATATATACATATAATATAATTAAACGGATTTTATTTAAATTATTTATACACTGAAGATATTTTAAGAATATCATATTAATTTTATTAATAAAAAATTATTAAATAATATCCTTTAGAGAGTATATGTTCCTAACACATATAAAAAATGATTTTTAATTTTTTCAATCTTATATAGCAACGATGAGAAATGGTCATTTTATGGAGATTGTCAGGACAATGAATTGCTAGAAAACTTTTGCATAGCACACAAAAATTTTGGTCATTTTCTTTTTAAGCGGACAGCTACCCTGCTCCCCATAATTATTCTTCGTTATTAGTACAATTTTTAGTGTCTTATCAATAAAAAGATGTTGGGACTTTGCTGCACATGAGACATCTCATTATTACTGTAAGTGTTTTACATGTTACTTTTGAAGAAATTGTATGAATGATTAATTATTTAACAAAGAGTAACGTTACAATTTATACAAGTCAGCATACTTGGTTGATAAGCCAAACATTTGAAGATAAGCACAAGCTAACAGTAAAGAGCTATAAGATAAGATTACAAGCTAACAATAAAGAGCTATAAGATAAGATTACAAGTTATTGAAACTATCAATTACAGAGAGTAGTTATCTACGTATGTGTTTGGCTAATACGCCCCCGCAAGATAGGTGTTCCATCTAGAACTCCTAGCTTGGAACATGCAATAATATAATGACAGCGGGACAATGGTTTAGTCAAAGTATCAGCCAACTGATTTTCTGAGGGAAGATGAGAAACACAAAGAAGACCGATTGCAATTTTATCACGAACAAAATAAAAATCAACTTCTACATAATTTATCTTTGAGTGATAAATTGGATTCGAGCATAAATATGTTGCGCCAAGATTATCACAATGTAGAATAGGCTTAGAGAAGGTTATACCAAGTTTAACCAACAAGTTTTGGATCTAACATATTTCTAAAACAGTAGTAGTTATTGCTCGAAATTCTGCCTTTGTAGATGAGCGAGCAACAGAACATTGCTTTTTGGATGACCATGAAATTAGATTACCTCTAAAATAAATAACATAGGCATTGGTAGAATTGCGATCATCAAGATTGCCTCTCCAATCAGAATTAGAGTAAGCTATCAAGGAATGCTATTGAGATGGGCGTAGATGTAAGCCATAAAAAATTGCCCCTTTCAAATATTTAAGAATTCGCTTACCAGCTTGCCAATGAATTTGTGACGGATGTTGCATGAACTGAGATAATTTGTTGACAACAAAACTAATATTTGGTTGAGTTAACGTTAGATACTGTAAGGCTCCAATGAGTTGACGATATAGAGTGGAAACAGCTGGTGGTGCCCCATCATTCAACTGAAGTGTAACTGACGAGGAAAGAGGAGTAACAATTGCTTTAGCATCACACATGCCAAAACACTATAAGAGTTCAATGTAAGAGTGCTGTGACAAGAGAATTCAAGTGGTTTTTTGAACAAGCTCAACGCCTAAAAAATAGTTTAAAACCCTCAGATCTTTGAGAGAGAATTTGGTTGAAAGAGCATCAATGAAGTGGGAAATAAATGCTTTATGGCTGCCCGTTATAATAATGTCATCCACGTAGGCAAGAAAGTAGACTCGTACACCATTTTTGTTATAAATAAACAATAACGAATCAGATCGACATTGATGGAAATAATAAGCAAGCAATAAATGATGTAAAACTGTAAACCATGCCTGTGGAGCTCGTTTTAAGCCATAAATTGATTTATTCAACCTACACACAAAATTAGGTTTGTTAGAATCAACAAAACCACTGGGTTGTTTCATGAATATTTCCTCTTGAAGATGACCATGGAGAAAAGCATTATTAATATCCAATTGTCGTAACGACCACCCACGTGTCAAAGCTAGACAAATAATCAATCGAACTGCAGTAGGCTTAATAACTGGATTGAAAGTTTCATGAAAATCAATCCCAGGACGCAGATGGAAACCTTTAGCTACTAACTAAGCTTTAAATCGATCAATACTACCATCAAGTTTCCTTTTAACTCGAAACACCCACTTACTGCCAACATGGTTCTGATTAGGTGATGGAGGTACAAGGTCCCATGTGTTATTTGAGAGAATGGCATGATATTCAGTAGTCTTGGCAGAAAGCCATTGAGGATCTTTAAGTGCATGTGTGAAAAATTCCGTTGATTCTCCAGGCCGTATTCAGTAGAATTTGGTATAAGGGGAAGATAAGATAAAGAGCCAGTGTGAAAAATACCCAGACCTATACCATTTCCAACTAAAACTAAATCAGAACCTTGGTAGGGAGAAGCTATGGTGAGATTTTGAAAATCTCTCGTGATATGATGTGAGGCAGCACTATCAATGAGCCAATTTGGGGGAGCCATATTGGATGTAATGGTGTGGTTCAACATAAGAGTATTTTTGCGAGAGGAGAAAATTGTTAAGTCATTGGCTGTGTGACCTTTTTGCTCATAATAAAGTTGACAAAACCCCTTATAACCAGATCATTTTTTATAAAATTGAATATTATTATTGGTGAAATTTTGATAGTTTGGGGCATTACAGGATTGAGGAGAAAATTGGCCATTATGAAATTGGCCATTTTAATGTGGCATGGGAGAGCCATGGTTGCCTTACTTGTGATTTGCACCATGCATATTATATTGTCGATGTGTAGCATTAGCCGTAACAGGAGAAATTGACATGGGATCCTCTCGTTTCAAAGTTGCTTCAAAATCAACCAGCTTGTCATATAATTCATCAAAAGAAATAGCAGTTTCACATGTTCTTACCCCATCAATGATTTCTTTGAATGCTGTGCCAACTCCATTACCAATATAAACCATAATATCCTCATCGGTGATGGGTACATCAATCAATGATAATTTATCACCAATAGATCTGAGGGAATTGAGATAGTCTGCCACAGATTGTGATTTACACTAGGGACGAGCAAGAGTTCTCTTAGCGAAAACACATGGCTACGACTAGGATTGGAATAAAGTCTTGCTAACTTATCCTACGCTTGTTTGGATGTTATGGAATAAGCAGTCAATGGAGCGACTCTTTTTGAGGAAGAGGCAATGATGGAATGAAAGATCAATTGATCTTGACATTTCTAGTGAAGGAATGCTGGGTTTGGGGTGGATGGAGTTCCACTACTAGAGGCCAATGTTGGGCCTGGACATGGAAATGATTCATCTATAAATTTTATAAGATCATAACCAGAAGCAAGGGATAAAAATTGAGCTCGCCAAGTAAAATAGTTTTGTAGTGTAAGTTAGTTGTGCAGTAAAATTAATAGAGATATATGGAGTTCCACTACTAGAGGCCAATCTTTTCTTTTGTTTGGCATAATGTCGGAAAGGACTGTATTAAATTTAATTTAATGAAGTTAAAATAATTATTTAAATAATATATTTTTTTAAAATTGAAAATTTAATATTTAATATTCAATATTATTGTAAATAAATAATTGAATATTTTTTGTGCTTAATATTACATACTAGTCCAAATAAATTATTGAATTAAAATAATGATGTTTAATCATAAATTTAAAAGTAGTTAAAAATAAATTATTGGATAAAAATTTGATATTAGAGCAAATTTAATTAAAATAGTTAGTTCTCTCTAAACCCAAGTGAAAATGAGGATTAATAATTATATGAATATTAGACTAAATTTTGGACTAATTTATTAGTCCAGACAGCCAAGCAAACCTTTGAATTGGATTTAATTTTTTTTATCCTTTAAATTAGTCTAATCCCACCTTTTGTCTAACATCCAAACGTAGCCTTAAGGTTCAAATTCAAATTATGTGTTTCTTTTTACAATTTCTTATTGCAGTAAAACATTTCCTAAGTTTTTTAGTAGTATTCTCATGATACTACTGAGTAGTTGAATGGGACAATGTTGCATTTCACAGGTTGTCTAACAATTTTATAAGTTATATCTAACTTTATGATCAACACTTCTATCTATGATCATACTTATGTCTAGATTGTAGTTTTGTAAGCAAAATCCTACTATTATTGTTGTGTAATTGTGAAATGTTATCAGTTTTTGTTAAGTTTTTTTTCATCTGTGTAGTTTTTATTATTGTAATTTAATTTGTTATTTTGTGCTTTGTTTTGCAAATTTTTTTTTTGTATTTGTGCTTATGGCGTGAAATGTTAAGAAGTATGACCGCGTGACACTCATGACATGAAATGAGTTTTTTTAAGTGCAATTTCCTAGTTTTTTTTTTTTTACTTTTACCTCTGCCCTTATTTAGTTATTTGAAAATCAAATTATGAGATGGTTGTATATTTTTCTAATTTCATGCTGTAGTGATAAAGAAAGATTCGCCAATGTAAATACTTATAATTCGATTTTCTCCCACTATTTTCCAAAAGTCTACTATCTGACAATAATTTACCTCATTTGTTAGTTCTATGAGTGCCAATCATAATTTTCTTTCACTATTTTCAATTTTTTTTTTGTAATGAGTCAAATTTCTGGGGAAATTTATAAAAATAGTCCAAAGACTTTGCTATATTTGAAAATTAGCCATTCTAACTTTTTCTATCATATCTAGCTAAATTTTTAAATTTTAGACCTAAATACCCTCAAATCTATTAATAAAAGGCCAAGCAAATCACACTATCAACAAAATATCACCAAAACTCACCATCCTCTACTCACCAAATTTATGAAAAAAATATAATTATATAGATAAAATCATTAATTGGAAAGCAAGAATTTAAGGCAAGTATTAGTTTTTACACAATGTGTGTGTGTGTGTTTATTTTAATTTTTTGGTTTGGTTGTTTGAAATTTATGTACATATTTTGAGTAAAATCGAGTAAGGGGATGAACCAAGAAAATGTGTAACCAACATCTTTTGCCCTATTGCATTGTGATAGTTTTTTTAATTCTATAATAATTTATTTATCATTTCTTAATTATCCAGACCTAATAAAGTCAGTTGTTCTTCAATTGTGTTTTGATGGATCGTGGGAGAATATTGTTAGATGGTTGTTTTGAATACATAAATGTTAAAAATAGAGCTTTTTTATTAGGAAAGATTGTATGTTTGATGAATTTTTTCGGAGTGTATGAGGTTTTGTAAATAAATACAAATGATTATAACATCCTATTCAAGACAAGTTTAAAGTCAAGATGTTTTACTCAACCTTTATGTTCACTATCTATGGATGTACTAGATGAGATGGTAAGGATGTTGCTATCTATGAGCTCCAATCTGGTGAACGATTGGTGCATCACTATTTTTGTTACCCAATCCTTTAAAGTATCGAATCAAAAGCCTATGATATTGGAAGCTCAAACTTTGTATAGAGTGAACATCTCCATCTCTGATATTGAAAAAGAGATGTTACCAGTAACAACATAATTGTAGCAATATTACTCTCTAATTCGTTATAATAATGATCCCATTGATGAGAATGACATTACATTGGTAGATGTTAAAGAAGAAGTGTTACCACTAGGGGCACCATTGCAGCAATATTCCTCATCTTTCTAATACAATAATGATCTTATTAATGATACAAATAATACACCAGTAGATAGTACTAATGCTAAACTGTACCACAACACAATTGATGATAAGGATGACAATCTTTTCAATGCTCTTATTAAAAATGGTGATGATAGTCATTTTGATAATACTTTTGATGACGAGGATAGTATGCATCATAAGGGCCTAGTTGGTGATAAGGAAGATTTGCCTCACTTTCAAAACAAGCATAAACCATGATGAAGTCGGCATGTTACTCCAAGGCCCCATTCTAAGGGGCTAGCAGTTGAACCCTTGTAAGTATTGCTCTAATTTTGCTTTCAAACTTGGTTGCTCTAGATTTTGTTGGACATATTAGGCTAATGATATTTATATGGGTAAGTTGCTCGATTATAAGTATAATTTACTATTGGAACTGAGCAAATTTTCCTTGAGGGTGAGTTCAATTTCAAGGCTGTAAGGTCTACAAGAACATTGTTTGAGGCACATTGTTCTTTAAAATTTTTTTACATGGTGTCATTGAGCAAAGAGAACATCAAATGAACAAAATGAACATTAGGTAGTGATAAAATATGACAAGACACACAATTGTCATAATGAGCTTAGAGGTCTTCGTTAGGAAATGAGTTAGATTGTTGGTCATATCATTGTGAAAAAAAATTTTATTTAGAAGCAACAAATATGCACTCTAAATAACATTATAATAGACATGCAATAAAACTACAATATTCACTTATCATACCAGTAGACATATTGGATAGAGAATTTGCTCTTGAGTGATACTAGGAATTCCATTGGAGTCATATAACTTACTCCCCAAGTACTATTATGCATTGGAGAAGAAAAATAAGGTTATAGTAACTCACTTGAAGTTGGATGGCAATAATAATTTCTTGTGTTATTTTATAACTATTGGATCTCGTGTTAATGGTTTTTGACAGTGCATTTGGCCAATGATTGCAATAGACAATGCTCATCTCAAAGGGTTATATCATGAAACAATGTTTGTAAGATGCTTAGATGAAAATAATCAATTATATCCGCTAGTTATTGGGATTGGGATTGGGATTCTGAAAATAATGGCCAATGATTTTCTTCTAAGTTAATTAGAATGAAACCTGCATTTGATAAAATGTAAAGTTATCATCTTTATTATGTCTAACATCCTTAAATATGAATGGAACTACATTGAATCACGTAGTAGTACATACCATGTCAACTTCTACGAACGATTTCAATTTTTTTGTCTTACCACCCATTAGTGTAGCTATTAAACTTAGTATAGTCTAATGAATTAAGATCCTAGTTACTGTTATTCCACTGAACTGACAAGAATATCTAGTCAATTCATTACATGCAAATAAATAAATGTTATGTTTTATTATAGTTAATTAATGATAATAAGATTTATAAGTTTGTTACCCAAAAAAAGACATTTGTATGCGTGCAATGCTAATTCAAGGCATTACATGCTGATCGTCTACTTCATATTTATTGTCAAGGGGTGTTTGATGCTATTTAGGTATTGGGATCTTGCCCTGTTGAAGCTCATCTTTGTCCTTCTTTAATGCGTGGCATGTTGATACTGAAGTGCTAGTTATGCAACCTAAGAGGGGGGTGAATTGAGATTTTAAAATTTAAGCAAAACGAACCGCACAACAATTCAATCTATTGCATTAATGAAATAAAAAATGATAAATTTAACAATACTCAAATCAAAAGCATTAAATTTAAAAAAACTAAAAAATAAAGGAGTAAAGGAAGAGAGAGTAAACACAAAGATTTTTACGTGGTTCTGCAATCCCCGCCTATATCCATGCCTCTAAGCTTATCGGGCTTGAGGATTCCACCAATCAAGCCTCCAAGGCTTCAAAAACACTTACAATTGACTTTACAGGTGTCAATCAACGTTTACACCAAGAGATTATCCTCAATCTCTTAACTAAAGCATATCCCAACACTTACAATCACTCAAAACAAATATTACAAATGTGTTTTTCTTTCACACAATATATATGATTACAAATGAATGCTCAATGTCTGAATAAAAAACAAATTTAAGGCTCAATGAATATTGTATTCTCAATTACAAGCTCAATGATAACTTTTGGATCTCTTCTTATTTGAATTTGATTGAGCTATTTTATAGTTGGAACTAAAAACTAGCCGCTGTTGACTTTTTGAGAGAAATCGGATCGCTGTTAAGTCTTATCGATTTACCGTTTTGACTAATCCAAATGACTGTTGGGCTAAATTTGAAATAAACGGTCAGCTGTTTGGAATTATCAGTCAGCCGTTTAGAATTATCGGTTAGCCATTAATTTCCAAAAACTTGCAAAACAAATTAATACCTCTCTGGAAATTATCAGTTAGCCATTTTTAATAAACGGTTAGCCTTTCGCTACAGTGGTTGCTACAAACTATTTTTTAAAATTATAGTTTTGTCCCATAACTTTATATAATTATATTATGACCCATATCTTTATAAAACTTTACAAATAATTCTATTTCCAGTGTTTCAAAATTTTTTCAATTTAGACTATTAACTTGAAAATAACTAATTTTATAAAATCTTTTTTCCATTAAGTATAAAACCTTTATATTATGAAAATAATGATTTATTTAAAATGTATGAAAAATAATTTGAGCTTTTAAAAACTTAATTATTCTTAATCTTATTTGTTATTATCAAAATCAACATTATGAATATATATATGTTAATAGATATTAGGGTGACGTTGCACAAATTAACAATGGAAACAAATTAAACAACTTCGAGATTCAACCATAACATTGTAACTAAATTAAATGATGTTCTCATATTACGAACCTAATGTGGGTTGATTCCCTGTAATCCTTGATGCCATTCCAATATGGCATGTCTTTCTCCGACGTGCTTGGGTCGAATGTTTGTTTAACAATCCTCTGTGCATAAAGTAACCTAAATTTATCATTAGGCTAATTATCTTGTTGAGCCAAAAACCAGCAAGATGCTGATCTTGGCCCCTTAAAGATCCATTCACAAATTCTTTAGATGCAAGAACAACAATTATTCAATTAAATCTTGAAATAGTTAATCCAATTAATTAGAAACTAATTAATCAAATCTAAATGAACCAGAATCGATTAATCAAATCCAAATAAACCATAATCAATCACACACACTGTATAGAAGATTTAAATTGTTCAGTTACTTATGATCCTACATCCACTGTAAAAAGAGAGATGAGTTTTTACTATTTTAAAGTTGCATAAGATACTATGAGGAAGAAAAGATGCAACCGAACTTAACTCATCAAATAACAGATCATATGCCTTTATATATAGAGAATAATTGATCTTGAAAGATCCTGTGATAGTCAACTAGAGTTTCTAGATTTGTTATCAAAACCCAGGAGTTTTTCCCATGTGCAATAACTTTAACAACCATTCGAAATAACCAACAAACTCGTGTCAATGCCTTACTTAATCTGTTCTTCAAAACATCAAGCTCACTTGTCCTTTTGATCAAGTGAATCACGTATTGAATCGTGTGAAATACTTAACCTTTCAACCGACATTACATCGTAGTCATACAACTCCTTAAAGTACCAAGATTGACAAGTTGTTTTCACTAGAAACTTGTAACTATCATGTCGGTCATTATCTCAGCTATAAATTGACTATTTCAATTATTTGTTATAGGACCACTCTTAATGACACTAATTCAAGTCTTGTAAGATATAGTGATGTAGATTGGGCTGACAATGTTGATGATAGAAAAAACACCACTAGAGGATGTTTTTATCTTGGAAATAACTTAATTTCGTGGCATAGCAAGAAATAGAATTCAATTTTTTTCTCCACGGCTAAAGCTGAATATATTGCAGCTGGAAGTTGTTGTACCCAAATTCTCTGGATGAAACAAATGCTTGCAGATTATGATATGTTTTAGGATACTTTGACTGTGTTTTGTGATAACATGAGTGCTATCAATATTTCTAAATATCTTGTTCAACATTCTAGGATTAAGAAACAAATGCTTGCAGATTATGGTAAGTTTTAAGATACTTTAACTGTGTTTTGTGATAACATGAGTACTATCAAAATTTCTAAAAATCATGTTCAACATTCTAGGACTATGAATACTGATATTCGTTGACATTCATTAGAGATTTAGTTGAGAGCAAGGCCGTGTCCTTATAATAAATTGATACAGAAAAATAACTTGCAGATATTTTTACAAAAGCTTTAGACTCAAAACGATTTGAATCTTTAAAAAAAGCTTTAGGTGTGTATTCCATGTACGTCAAAAAGTTTTTTGCATTTAGATTTAAATCATGCATTTATGCATTAGACATAGGACACACATTTATGAGTTTTTATTTTTTAAATCATTGTTTTTGTGTTTTTTAAAAAAAAAATTGATAAGTCTTGATTAATAATAGACAAGTAGTTTTTCATGTTGTTAAATATTTGAAGGCCTTGAATAAGTTTTTATTAGAGTTATTTAACCTTTCTTCAAAAGCACGTGAATGACAATTCAGTCTTTACTTTGACTCAAGGTTTTGATATTGACATGGCCTTTGTTAAGAATATTTAACTTCAGTTATAACTGTTTGCCTTGATTCTTATCTTATCATAAGACTTCAAATATATACGGACACTATGGTCAGAAATAACTCTTAAAAGTGAAGCTAGCTTTGAATAATCCGAGTCTGCGTATAACAAATATGACAGAGGACGAACTACCATGAAAAGAAGGCTACCTTAAGGGGTAGAGTGAAAGCTCCTGACCGTAGATTTTTTTTTTTAAAAAAAGGAAGTCTATCACAATTAAAATGGTCAAAAATTGGAGATCAAGCTGATAAGGTTATTTTAACCAACTCTATGTTTTATATTTAAAACTTTGACTGTGAAAATTTCTGAATTTTTGAGAAAAAGGTTTAGATTGAGTAGTTTGCACACACACACACACACACACAAAAGCTTAAATTTCTCTAATCTTTGCTTAATTGAGGAAACTAGAGTCTCGATTTCATGGATTAATGCTTGTTGTGAAAAATTCCCAGACATATTTTTCTTTTTCTTATTCAATTTTGTTATTAATGCATTAAAAAAAAAATCATGATGCATGTGCATTCTCATGTTCTTACATGATCATATGTTTTTAGATCTTAAGAGTCACACATTTTTTAAGCAAAACTCAAAATTTTGTTTTCTAAGTGCATTGACAAGCTTTTCCTCGTCGCCACTGAGCATGTTGCCTTTTTTGGTTATAACTTTGTCTACAAAACTTTTAATTCAGTTCTATAAAATCATATGAAAGGCTAATTCAATAAGCTTTCCAACGGTATAAAGCTCTCTACTATATATTGTGTGTCTATTTTGTAAAATATCATGCATAACACTTTGTTTTTGTCATTTTCCTTCATATTTCTACCTTATTTGCATTGGATTATGTTTATTTATTTCTCTTCTATGAAATTTATGTTTGTGGGTGCTCCAGATTCTTCCCTTTTGCCAAAAGGGGAGTAATTGTTCATTTCAAGTCTTCAATTCAATGTAATAAGTTAGGGGGAGTAGTATTTTCAATTCTAGGCAGATTTTTTATTTTTATTCAATAATTTTTAGATTTTTGGATTCTAGTTCTTAGGGGGAGTTTATCTGTTTATTACTCATGATTTTCTACTTAATGTTGTCTTTCTATTTATTGATCAATAAAATTAGCATTTTATTTTAATTCTTGCCTTGGTTTATTTAAATGAACTAACATGCTAATTAATAATTATTTTGGTTAGTTTCTTGTTGTTGTTTATGCTTGTTTCAGATTCATGTTTTAGCGCCAAGTTTCATGGAAGACTTGTGTTGGATTGCTTTTTCCATAAGAATGCCAAAGGGGGAGATTGTTAAGTCCATTATTTATAGACTTGGCATCTTATGGCAAGTCTTGTTAAATTGAAATATTATTTATTGCATATCTTGTAATAGGGATTAATTTATTAATTTCCAAATTTAGTGAGATTCTAATTTAGTGAGATTCTAATTTAGTGGGAATATTTGTTTCCTAATTTAATTAGATGTGTAATTTAGTAAGTCAATTAATGATGAGATTCTATATTTTGCGCATGAGATCTATTTAGAGTAAGAAGTTGGTTCAAATAGGAAGTTTATTAAATGCTCCAGATATTTCTTGGGAGACAAACATGACAAGAAGATCAGATTTATTCCTATTCATATTCATAAGAATTATAAGAGAAAAGAAACTCTTTTTTAGAAAGAATTCAAGTATTTTAAGACTTGTTATTTTTTTGAAACCCTAGTGCTTATATAAATAGAGGTATTTCACAATTGAAGGCACGCAACATAGAGCATAAAGCAAAGAAACAAAATTCGGCCTATTCCCTAGAGAATTCGGATTTGGCACATAATGTTGTGTTGATTTATTTACTTATCTTCTTTCCATTTCTGTGGAGAGTGTATGTGGATCTTGGATCACTAGACATTGAAGAGCTGAAAAATTGTTATTGATCATTCTGTGAAGTACCTTGAGGATCGTGGATCAAGAGAGGTAGCAATTATTCAAGATAAGTAGATTCAGTCTAAGATTGAGCAAACTATATGGTGATGAACTGTAAGTGAGAGTCTTAAGTTTGGTAAATCCACAGGTTGTAACATCTCAACTTAGTGAATTGCTTTTCATCTAGGCATGGCTTGGTGGATATAAGATTGATTAATCCGAACCACATAAAAATTTCCGTATCATTTATTTTCTGCAATTTATTGTGTTTTTGGAAAATTAATATTTTTGATGTGGATGAACAGTAATCGTAAACAGTAACTGTAAACAGTACGATGAACACTACGGTGAGCGGTATTTTCAAAAATTAATTAAGCTATCAATTTTAGGGTTTTAATTACCTACATCTATTTACAATAAATCTAAATTCCTTTCAAATCTGTTTGTTTATATGATGGTCATCTATATTTAACAACACACTCTTTTCTCTACAAATATATTTGATTACAAATAATGATGATTATCGTATTTAACAACAAACTCTTTAATCGTACATTTAGTAACACATTCTTTGAATGATAAGGTGTTGTGTGCATTACATCTTATAAATTATATGACTACTTTTACGATACATTTTTCAAATTCATTAATATAAAACACGTGATAGGAATGGATGTACCCATCTCGTAACAATTTTCACGTATCGTATGATAGTGAAAGCACTACTTAAATCTCTCTCCCGACTTCCTCTTTATTATTCCCCTTGCATTCCTTTGGCATGACCTGATCGAGTTCTTATCATTTGAGTAAAAATGAAATCAAAGGCAATAAATAATCAATTGGTAAAACAAAGATTATTTAAATTTATTGATCTCTTTATTCGCAAAGATTACACGTTTATAAACACCAAAAACATGCATCGAAAGATACACCCATAAAAGCAAAATTTCAAGCAAAAACAAAAACCCTCACATAATTAAACTACAGCACCATCGCTAGCGTTGGCCAGTTAGTCACCAAAAATGTCACTCGGACGGGGCAAATTTAAGCAATTCCTTAGAGTGAAGCCATGGTTTGACCACTACAATTGAATTAAACATCTGTATTTCCCCATTTTCACCAGTGGTGGCCTCAATTGTTAAATAATATTTAATCCCAGAAACCACCTGTTTCTGCGCCTCAAGGACCTGCGAAAATCTCAGCCGTCCAAAGGCGACGTTGCGGATTAACATGCCTTGCCTCTGCTGGCTGCGATTGAATTCCTCTACAGAGAATTTTCCCAGCTCTTGCACTTCCTTATTCTTCTTCACGTCCTTCACCTCTGATCTCCCTCCCACTAAACGATCATGCCCATTTACAGATGCTGTGATGGACAACAAGAGGAGGCTAAATATCAAAGCTCTTGCTAATTTCGCCATGACTTTTTGCTTTTTTATTTCTTTTTCTTTTCGAGGTACTGGTACTATAGGAAAATATGTTGTTGTTCGGTTTGGCTATATATAGACAGATAGCTTTCGACTACTTTTGATAAATAAATTAGAGATGCCACATTATTCATATAACAAGTAAATAGTATTATAGTAGTGTACATTTATTTTTAAAAGAATACAAATGATGTATATATTAAATTTAATTATACACATTATATATATATTAATTAATTGTATTATCTTTGATGTATTTTAAAATTTTTTTGAGTAAAGATGATAATTCTTTAGATGAGCACCCGTATTCCAAAAATTAATTGAACACATCTGTTATATAAATTTGACTGATAGTTTATAACACAGTTAATAATTTTATTGGTTCATACTATAAAATTAATTGGAGTTGCGAGTAATTAGTACTATAAACATTTTAAAAAGTTTATTAAAATAATATTAAAGCCATGAATAATAGCACTAAGTTTATATTTAAGAAATGTTGGAAAATTATGCTCTTTAAAGCATATTTATATATTTATTGTAATAAATAATTTTTCTGATTAATAAAATAAATGGGGTATTTTATTCAAGTATCTTAATTGCATTAATATTTTGAGTAAAGTCCATTTGATCATATTATATGTATTTATGTGATCAGCATGTGGATTCACAGAAGACATAAATACAAGTTATCTTATCATTAAATAAATTATGTTCGCAGTTGATAAATAAAGTTGGGCACTTTATTTAGGTATGGACTGTAATAAATTCATTGAATGATTTGTCTTAATCATGTATGAATTTATTAATGTAGTACAACTACATTGAACAAGATCACATATGAGATTTAATTAACCTTGAAATGACTGTCAGACTTATTAAATTTCATAGGCATTGATTTTACTGTAATCTTAATCTTGAGTTAGTTATGATTTCATGATTGTAATTGTTATTCCATTTGAGTTACCAATGAGCACGACACACACTTGTGATCAAGATTACCCGATATCTTGGTGGAGGCAATTATGAGTATTGGAGTTATAGATTAACAATATAGAATTTGTACAACACATCTCTTGATGGGTTTTCGGCACTTGATCATAGAATTCTCTGGCCAGAGTGTGTCAACATATTTAATATGTTGAAAATGATCATTAGAGAAAACCAATAAGTATTAAGGAACAAGATGTAATTAAATCGATTGAACAGTTGAGATATCGATTTAATTAATGATGTGGTATAAAGGATTACGCAGTAAAGAAATCAATGTGGCTTGGGCGAATTATTATTGTTCGAGCATACAATTATGGAGGTCAGTTCCAATCTTATAGTGGAGTAGAATTGGAATTAAATAATTATATTTGTTTAATTAAAAATTTAATTATTGTAGCCACAATTGTATGTTCCCAAATGATCCCCGGGTTAGCTCATTTAATTGACAACACCATCATTAGACCCAAAAGCAAGAAAACTGGCGTATTAGGTGAAAATCATAATTATAATATTTGTTAAAGCCTAGTATGTTATATTCAAGTGTAAAAGGGGGGCTTGTGATATTTTACAAGATGGTCCCCTAGTTAGTTACACATTCTCTCCACTTTTACATAAGTGGAGAGAAAGTATTTAATTTAAATATTTAAATATTTAAATTAAAAGAGGAATTTTATTTTAATTTAAAATAGGAATCCTAATCCTAACATATTAGGGTTTTTCATAAGATATTATAAAAGGGGTACTTTTCTCCCAAAAATGAGAGGATAGAATTTCAGGGTTTTCGAGAAAAATATAGAATACATCTAAAAGACGCCAGTTGCAATTGGGAATGGTGAAACAGACGCCCACACATCCAGTGTTGATCGATCTTGAGTCATAGCCTGGAAGATCGTTTGGAGACGGATCTACAACTCTCAATCGTTCGTCTTCTCAGATCATCAAAGGTACGAATTTCTAGATTACTTAATTCTTATATGTTGTATGAGATCGGTCCAAAAAGGTTTTAATTGAAAAATTGAAAAAACCTGATTTTCTCCCAACAAGAAATTCATTCTCTTTCAATAAGAATACATATCTTTCAAAATATTAGTTAGAGTAGATTTTTAAATTTATAAATAAATTGTGGATATCACTTTGGCTAAGTATTTGGACACGCAAATCAAGGTGGAATAATGCAAGAACGAAGCGCCGCGTATTTCAAAAACAACAGGTAATGCAACAAAATGGCTTTGCTATATGACCGTGAGTTTCAGACGGGAATGGGAATCTTTGATTAGATGACGATAGCGGGGTGTGTTTTGTCTCGCGAAAGGCTGGCTGAGGCTGATGATGATTCTTCTTATCGTCTCAGGTTTTGCTGCGTTGTTGATTTGTGAAATGCGAGAGAGTGCCACGATCATAAGCAGCTTGACATGTGTCACATTCGAGCTTTGCATGGTGGCATGCAAACGCTTGCTTAATCTATATTTATATTATTATTGCCATGCAATACTGTAAAATTTAAAACGTAAAGGTTTGTTTTCAACTTTTTGCTGCATAGTAATCACATGAAGTATCCGAGTATGCAAAGCCCCGATATCTATGCTTGAAAATTTTAACCAATATAACCAGAAAGGAATTTAGATGTATTGCAAATAAATATAGGTAATTAAAATTTTAAATTTAATAATTTAATTAATTTTTAGAAATACCTATTCATCATTATTGTTTATTAGTATTGTTCATCTGTATAAAAAATGTTAATTTTCCAAAAACACAATAAATTATAGAAATTAAATGACACGAAGATTTTTACGTGGTTTGAATTAATCAATCATTTATCCACGAGGCCACGCCCAAATAAAAAAAATTTACTGAGTTGAGATGTTACAATATATGGATTTACCAAACTTAATACTCTAACTTACAGTTTATCACCATATAGTTTATTCAACTTTAGATTGAATTTGCTTCTCTTGAATAATTGCTACCCCTCTTGATCCACGATTCTTAAGGCACTTCACAAAGTGATCAATAACAAATTTTCAATTCTTCAATGTCTAGTGATTCAAGATCAACATAAACTCAGATGAAAAAAAGATAAGAAAACAAATCAACATAACATTATGCGCCAAATCAGGATTATCTACGGAGGAGGCCGAATTTTGCTTCTCTACTTTATGCTTTGCATTGCGTCTTCAATTGTGAAATACCTTTCTTTATAGGTACTAGGGTTTCACAAAAATATAAAGTCTTAAAAGACTTGAATTCTTTCCAAATAAGAATTTCTTTCCTCTTATAATTCATGTAAATCTCAATAGTAATAAATCTGATCTTTTTGCCTTGCTTGTCTCTCAAGAAATATCTAGAGCATAATAAACTTCTTCTTTGAACTAACTTATTACTCTAAATAGATCTTATGCGTCAATTATAGAATCTCATCATTAATTGACTTACTAAATTAGACATCTAATTAAATTTTGAAACAAATATTCCTAATAAATTAGAATCTTACTAAATTAGGGAATTAATAAATTAAACCCCATTACAAGATATGCAATAAATTAAATTCTAATTTAACTAGACTTGCCATAAGATGCCAACTTTATAGAATCGCACTAAATGAAATTCTAATTTAACTAGACATGCCATAAGATGCCAACTTTATAAAATCTCACTAAATTAGAGAATTAATAAATTAAACCCTATTATAAGATATGCTATAAATAAAATTCTAATTTAACTAGACTTGGCATAAGATGCCAACTTTAAAAATAATCACTACAAGAAAACTGGCAATAGATGACTGCGACTTTATGATAGAAATCATTTTATCATGTAAGTATGATGGAGTCGTGACAGAATTTCAGTTTATCAAACGATTAATGATGTACTTGTGATATAATATTGATCTATCAAGAATTTATGATATGCGTATGATATAAATTAACTCAATCACAAATATTATGATAGAAATTAGATATTGACCGTGTTTGACCAAAATAAAAAGCATTATTTTAATTTTTCAAAATCTAAAACGCAGCGTTTAGCATGTGAAATGATTTTTGAAATAAAAAAATATATAGTACAAAACGATTCGTTTAGCCGAAACCTAAACAAAGCAAAGAAAATTTCTTAAGTACACAACTCACTATCGCCATCTTCATTCTCACTCTCGCAAAGGCCACTCAAACCCGAGGCATGTTCATTGTCACTCTAACTCCATAATCAGCACTGTAACCTTAGCCACGATCATAGTGACACTCTCAATCAATTAGCCTACACTCACCATAGTCATTATCACTCTCACTCTCACAAATGACACTCAAACCCTAGGTACAATTATCATCATCACTCTCACAATCAAAGCACTCAAAACCTAGCCAAATCCATTCCCTATATATAGTTTTCCATACACAATCAGCAACTACCACCATTGAGCAAACAACAAAGCAACACCCAAATCACGGATCCACGACGAAATTCGAGCCAGCCACCACGACCATAAATTGTGATGGTGCGACACAACCAGAACCATCCAGTGCTTGACTTTGTCACGCGAACTAGAGGATTGCAGCCCTAAACCTTCAATTCCAGGTTTTGTTTTTCTTCTTCATCTAATTTTGTTTAAAGCCTTAAGTGTTTTAGAGAAATTTTGTATTTTGGAGAGTTTGTGAGCAAGTGACTAACTAACTAACTAAATGAAATGATGGGTTTGGTTAAAAAGTTGTATTAGATGATAGAGATAGAGAGAGTGAAGGTTTTTTTATTTGTGATTTAATAGCTTGAAATTTTGGATTAGAGAAAAAACAATGATATAGAACTTGAAACTTTACAGGAGGAATACTGTCAAAGGGTTGCGTTGTAACTCTAGAAAGAAGGGTTTGCTTTTTGTTCTGGACCTTTTTTTTTTTTTTGGTGTGTGTGTCCATGCTTGTCTTTACAATGGTTCCACTCTGTGATAGGTTAGGAATGTGACTTAAAATTGAGAAACAGTTTTCAGATGTGAGTCCTAAATTGGGAGTTGTTGGATTAAGCTCTCTTCATTGTTTTCAATTACAATTTTAAACTAATAGTCTAACCAGCTATTGGAAGAAGAATCATGTTCATATGTCCATCTGATAGCATGTCATGCATATCTTTTTGTTTTCATCCCATGATTTTGTCTTTAATATGTCAAAGATTTGACTGCATTAGCTAATGTGCAATTTCCAACTTAGTTTATGATATGTTTAAAATGAGCTGAAAAATGGTGATTAAGTTTAGTAGATAATGTTAGTTAACATAGATAATGTCAATACATTTAAATCTATCCAAAAGAATGTGATTTTTTTTTCCAATAGATAGCCTTTACAGGGATAATATATTGTTTTCTTCTTAACTCATTTTCTAGTCTAAGTCACTGCAACTATTAATTTCTAGTTGCCTTTCGGTTGGAATGATTGCGGGTATATCTTTGTAACAAAGTAAAGGGATACACTTCGTAGAGAGCGAGAACAAAAAAGTTATGCATTTGCTCTTTTAAAGGAAAAGGATAAAATAATTAATCAAGTTATTGCTAAAGGTGGAGCTTTATAAACTCTACATATTTATTTGATGCTTTGTTTACATACAGTATAGTTCTTGTTTGGGAAAATTTTATTGCTTTATCATGAATCTGCTTTTGTGCTTTGTTCTGTACACACACACATTTTTGTTTCTTTTCTGATCTTAAGTAGAGAAGGTCCTCTAGTTTTCTTTTCTTATAGGATGATTATATATGGTCCCAAATACGTTTATATAAATTATTTAAGTCAATGCAATGTGTCATTATCAATTATTAATATTCTTTTTTGGATTTTTTATTTCAGTCTTGGATATATTTGCTACTGTTTCTTTCAAATCAGGCTTTATAACTAAGTTGGAGGGCCCTTTAAGCTTTTCACAGTGCACGCGATCAAAACCAAGGTATTTTAATTCTTTAATATGCATTTACAGGCAATAAACTGAGTAAATTAAATACATTTTGACATGCTTAATAAATTAACCGAACTTTGTTTATTGATTATTTTTGTCTATTGTTTTGGATATTTGAGTTTGGCTTGTATGGATGTACCAATTGTTTTTTTTTTTTATTGTATTGTTGCTTGCTTTTTTAATATGCAAATATTCGTTAATATGTGAGCTAGCATGTTTTGATCTTTTCTTATTTTTCGTTGTACATGTGTGTAAGTCAATGTTATTTTTTTTTTATGAAATAAGTAATTTGAAAGGTCAATATTGTTGTTTCATGTTTGCCCTCTTTTATGTGCCAGGATCACAACTCGTTGAAACTAAAATGGATAAGTCTTGGATTGATTGTAGTAGAATGTCTGCTGAGTATGAAAAGGGGGTTGTCGAATTTGTGAATTTTGCTATTAAAAATGTAGAAGATGCTAGCGTCATTAGATGTCCGTGTTATAAATGTAGGAATTTCGTATTTCGCACACCCACGATTGTAACCGAACATCTTTATTGGCACGGTTTTGTAAAGTCTTATAAAATTTGGAAGTGGCATGGGGAAGATGGTCGTGTGATACCATCTTCTAATATAGATATTTCATTTCACTCAATAGACTTCAATTATGATAATACGACGGATATGGTCAATGATGCTTATAATGATTGTGAGGGAGATCCTAAGTCATTTAGAAAACTATTAGAAGAGGCTGAGAAACATGTGTATCCAGGTTGTACAAAATTCACCAAGTTAGGCACTTTGGTGAAGTTGTTCAATATAAAGGGTAAATTTGGGTGGTCTGATTGTGCCAGTTTTTACAAAGACTTTGTTGAGTTTTTTAAAAGAATTATTGCCTGAAAAAAATGAAATTCCAGCGTCTATGTATGAAGCCAAAAAAACAATGTCTGCTTTAGGCTTAGAATATGTGAAGATACATGCTTGCCCAAATGATTGCATACTCTACAGAAAAGAGTATGAAGGGCTTTCTGAATGCCCTACTTGTGGGCTGTCTAGATGGAAAAGAAAGGATGGTAGTGTTGACAAGTATAGGATAGGTATTCCAGCAAAGGTTTTATGGTACTTTCCTCCCATTCCTAGATTTAAGCGTATGTTTCATTCATCGCAAACTGCCAAGGATTTAACTTGGCATGCAACTAAGAGGGTAGTTGATGGTAAGCTCCGACATCCTGCTGACTCACCATCATGGAAGTTAATAGATAATAAATGGCCTACCTTTGCATCCGATCCTAGAAATCTCCGTCTTGCGCTATCGGCTGATGGAATCAACCCACATAGCTCTCTTAGTAGCACATACAGTTGTTGGCCGGTTATTCTTATAACATATAATCTTCCGCCATGGCTGTGTATGAAACGAAAGTTTATGATGTTGTCCTTATTGATTTCTGGTCCTCAACAACCGGGCAATGACATTGATGTATACTTGGCTCCGTTGATTGAAGACTTGCAAACTTTATGGGATTATGGGGTGGAGGCTTATGATGCTAGTAGAAAGGAATTCTTTAACCTAAGGGCTGTTTTGCTATGGACCATAAATGACTTTCCAGCATACGGGAATTTAGCGGGTTGTACTGTTAAAGGATATAATGCATGTCCATATTGTGGCATAGGCACACCTAAATGCAGACTAAAACATAGTGGGAAAAATGCATATATAGGTCATCGTCGTTGGCTTCCTAGTAACCATGAATTCCGAAACCAAAAGAAATCCTTTAATAATAAAATAGAGAGATCCACCTCCAAAACCATTGAATGGTGAGGAGATTTTTCAACTGGTTGAGTCTATTACAAATCAATGGGGGAAGAGTAAAAGTAAAAAACGTAAAAGTTTTGACAACAGTGAAGGTGTGTGGTGGAAGAAGAAATCAATATTCTATAATTTAGATTATTGGAAGTACTTGTTGGTGCGTAATCAATTAGATGTAATGCACATAGAAAAAAATGTTTGTGAGAGCATATATGGAACACTGTTGAACATTCCAGGGAAGACCAAAGATGGCCTTAAGTCAAGGATGGATCTTGTGGCATTGGAAATTAGGGC
The DNA here is from genome assembly GCA_030444775.1 of Atalantia buxifolia. Lineage (NCBI taxonomy): Eukaryota > Viridiplantae > Streptophyta > Magnoliopsida > Sapindales > Rutaceae > Atalantia > Atalantia buxifolia. The sequence goes on from CM059839.1 coordinate 15,694,017, forward strand.
TGAATTAGCACCAGACGTTAAAAATGATAAGCGAACATTTCTACCTCCAGCTTGTTATACTTTAACTAGAGAGGAAAAAATCAGATTCTGCGAAGCTCTGAAAAGTATCAAGGTTCCAGATGGGTATTCTTCAAACATCAAAAATCTTGTGTCAATGAAGGACTTTAAACTTCAAGGCCTTAAGTCCCATGATTGTCATGTTCTCATGCAACAACTTCTACCCGTCGCTCTTAGGTGTATCTTACCAAAGCATGTTAAAGATGCTATCATCAGGTTGTGTTTCTTCTTTAATTCTTTGTGCACAACTGTAGTTGATGTAGCAATATTGGATAAATTACAGATGGACCTTATTGTGACTTTGTGCTTACTAGAAAAATGTTTCCCCCCGTCTTTTTTTGATATTATGGTTCATCTTACTGTACATTTGGTGAACGAAGTTAGACTATGTGGCCCAGTCTATCTTCGGTGGATGTATCCATTTGAGAGATACATGAAAATTCTTAAAAGTTATGTTCGGAATCGTAACCGTCCTGAGGGCTGCATAGCGGAGAGTTATGTTGCAGAAGAAGCATTAGAATTTTGTGCAGAATATATGTCAAATATGTGTACTGTTGGGCTGCCACGTGGACATATGCAAAACTTGTCAATTGAGAGGTCCTTATCTGGTGGAAAACGAGTGCAAGTTAATCCAAATTTGCTAGATCAAGCACATTTGTATGTATTACACAACACACAAGAAGTTGAACCATACATTAGGTAAAATATTCATCCACCTAACTAATAAATTTTAATATTTATTCAATTGAATTAGATTTTTTTAATATAATAATCTGTAATTTTTATGCTTTAGTGAGCACATGCAATGGCTTAGAACTAGTTATCCACGTCAAAATGACAAATGGCTGCAAGATGAACATAATCGCACCTTTGCTGATTGGCTGTCAGATAAGGTGCATTCTCACTTTTCTATTACATTTCACTAGTCATAACCTATCCACTTCTTCTTATTAAACAAATAGTAAGTTTTACAGATGTTTCTTGCTTGGTAGGTGTATACAGAGATAGAAAATGGTGTTGTTATCTCAGATACCCTGCGCTGGATATCACAAGGGCCACTTCCTTTTGTGGTTAAACACTCAGGATACGACATTAATGGTTTCCACTTTGTAACACGAGATCGAGACTCTACTCGTGTTACTCAAAACAGTGGAGTGACTCTAGTTGCAGAAGCTATGCATGTTGCTAGTGCAAAAGATAAAAATCCTATAACATGTGACATGACATTTTATGGAGTTATAGATGAAATATGGGTTGTTGATTACCATTTGTTAAAATTTCCTCTGCTAAAGTGTGATTGGGTTCGAAATAGTGGTGGTGTGAAGAAGGATGAACATGGATTCATCTTAGTGGACCTAAATCGGTTAGGGTATAAATCAGATCCATTTATATTGGCTTCTCAAGCCAAACAAGTTTTTTATGTACCGACTGCATTGAAAAAGGTGGTCAAGAGTGTGTCATATGCCTACTAGAGGCGATCCCACCTTACAAATGAACATGACGTGCAAAATACAAATGAACACCCTCCGTTCACCACTTTGAATTACCAACTAATGAGTTATTAGAATGCTGAAACGGTGAAAATGTAATCTATGCACGAAATTCTAATGAGGGAATTTGGATTAACGGCTGATATACCCTTTTACGAGTTAATGATAAAAGTATCTATGCATGAAAGACTAATTATTGTTTATTATTTCATTGTAACTAAGCTTTAAAATTTATGATTGTGCAAATTGTAGCTTTTGGATGTGTTAGTTTCGTTAACATGTTCCAGGGTGTTGTGGCTTTAATCTTTTATGTTATTTATAATATTTTTAAGCTGTTATTTTTTGTTTATTAAGGCTAATTGTTATTTTTGTTTTTCAGGTGAACTTAAATGGATAAAGGAAAGGGTATTTCTAAGAATAATGTGCTTGATGCTAGCAATAATGGTATGGATGATGATTACGATGATCTTTTTTATGATGGCACCAATCATGATGTTCCTGCAAATGCTATGGGCTCTGACTTTGAAGAAGATGAAGAGGACATGGTAGTGTCTTCTGACGTTGTTGCAGTCTTTGATATGGATGCTCCAGAGAGTAGTAATGCGACCAGGGGTGTGAATATGGGTGCTAGGCAGAATAAAAAGCTAAAAACGAGGAAAGGGAAGATTGTTGTACAATATAATGTACTGGGCGTTCCTGCTGGTGATGAAGCCACCGAAATGGGCTTCCTATATTGGAGTCTTAGCTCGTACTTCAGTTTCGATTTTATTTTCTGATTGGCGTAAAATTCCAGCGGAGACGAAAGAGCGTTTATGGGAATCCATTCAGGTAAATTTCCAAATTATTTAACCCATTGATCTTCAATCAATTGTTTTAGTCTTGTTAATTATTGTAACATCATATTATGGTATTAGGACTGCTTCATCGTTCATCCTAACATGAAGAAGCGATTCTTCGCAATCAATTGGGCATGCATTTCGTAACTTCAAGTACATGTTGGCAAGAAAGTACATTTTGCCAGTCGCACGAGATCGGAAGAGACTATACAGACCTCCAATTGATTATCCCCAAATCAAGAAACCTGTTTGGACAAAGTTTGTCGATCAGCGTTTATCAGATGCCTTTCAAGTTAGTATCTTCGACTTACACTATATGTTTGACTTAGGTTTTCTTACTTGTTAACATTTGTTAGACATATACAAATAAACACCTTTGTATTCATATGAAATTATTCAGAAAGTCAGCTGTGCTAATAAGGAGAAAAGAGCCTCTAACAAGTTGAATCATCGACTCAGTCGAAGAGGATATGTTGGATTGATGCAAGATATGGTAAGTATATGGCTCTTAGTTTTTATTACGTTAATTTGTTAAAATTATTAATTATTGTGTGGACTTAAATAATATGATTTGTTTATCTACTAGTGCTCAGAAACTGGTCTTTCAGAAGACTTAGTGGACAGGAGTGAACTTTGGAAGAGAGCCCGGAGAATGAAAAATGGGGTTATGACCACGAAACTGAGAAGATTGTAATGAAAATGGTGAGGACCTTCAATAAAGTTAAATGTTCTTTAATTAGTTTACCCTTATTATATTACAATTGTATGCTATTTCTAATTTATTTCTGATGATGATAGGAAAAGCTCAAAAAGGAGGCTGAGAAAGGGTCTTTGAAGTCAGATGGAAGAAACGACATTCTTGCACAATCATTGGGAAAGCTTCCTCGAGCTGGCCATATGCAAGGTCTTGGTAAATTTGTAACACCTACCAAGTACTTTCACACAGTTCATGTGCATAATAAGCATCTTTGCAGAGATCGACTGCATGCTTGGAAGCAAGCAATTGAAAGCCAGCTGGAGGAAATCAGTAAACAATTAAAAAGGACACCTCGACACTCAGATATGGGAAGTTGCACCTTCCCCCCCGTTCCTAGTCATGGTGTTGCTGATTGTTTGGAGGAAAATGACAATGACAAGGTGGATGTAGTTGAACAGAAGGTTAGTTACTTTTTTTTCTCCAGCCTTAAGAGTATTAGGATTGATAGTAGGTTTATTAAGTATAGATTTTTTCCTTTGTAATTTTCAGGAGCCTCCTAACTTAGATAACTTCGGTGGCCAGGAGAGGAAATCCTCACCTGGAAAAAAGGTAGAAAAGCAAGAGGAAGCCGATGAAAAGGATGAGAGTACACCAAATAAGAAAAGAAGGACAACAAGAAACATTACTGTCATGCCAAGAAAAAGTCCAAGACTCAACACCAACTTGCCAATGGGTGATGCAAATGACGGAGAAAAAGCAAAGCTTGGTAGTTCTAGAAAGTCATTATTTCAAGAGAATGTGCAATTAGCTGATGGTCTATGGCAAGTTCCACCTGATAGCCCAAGAACAAGAGCTGCAAAGCTGAACAGAAACAAAAGGAAGAAAGGTGCAGTGCAGCATGTGCCGAGAAACACTAGGCACGCAGCGGCAATGCACAAAAACAGTCATCCAATGCTGCAACTCTTTGGCAGATTATGTGACATGTACTTACCTCCATCCGGCTGGATTCCATATTGGATTGATGATGATGTATTTCAGCTACAAGGCATTGTAGCCCATGTTGGGAAAATGGAGTGTGATGCGATGTTGACGATGCAAGCAATAGGAGTTAATGCTATTGAAGTATATATTGCGTAAGAAATTTTTTTTCCACTTTAATTAATTTATATGATGTTGCAATACTTGTCTAATGACAAGTTTTGGTTTTTTCCACTTCCTTTTGTTTCAGGTTGCTATATGACTCGATTATCCCAAATAAAAAAGAAGTAAGACCATTTGGATTCATATGTCCAGGATTTGTGTCACCCCATCCTGGACAAATTCAGACATTTCCGCCCGGTGAAAGCAGAAGGTGTGTGCAAGCGCTTGAGAAAAGCCCGCAAAGGACAATTCTTGTTCATGCCATACAATCCCAGGTCTGGAAATTTCAAACTGTAATCAAGTGTTCTAATAATTATTTATTCATTTTATCCTGTCTTTCATAACTGTTGCTTTGTTTTCTTTGCCTTTTTCTATTTTAGCTTCCATTGGGTTTTGGTTGTGATTGATGTGGCAAAAAAAGAAGTGTTTTATTTAGATCCTAAGGGGTACGATTCTCCTGATCCTGATTTAGAACAGCTGATTAAATCGTATGTATTCCTTTCCATCTCATAATCCTAATATTCTTGCTTTCCTTAATATATTTTCAATACTTTAACCAATGTACTTTATTCATACAGTGCTATGACACTCATTCTCGAGTGAGGATTGTAAAGAAAGATGGAATTATGGCTCTAAGATGAGATTTGTGAAGGTAAACTAATTATCTTAACTAAAATTTTGTGTATCTACCACTTTAAGCCTAAAATAGAATATATTTATAATTATTTTTTTGGTTTATAACTGTGAATAGACCCCTCAGCAACCGGGAAGCGTGGAATGTGGTTATTATGTCTTGAGGTTTATGAAGGACATTATAGCAGACCTTAGTTTGCTGATGAATGAAGTGAGTCAGTGATGAATAAAATCATAGGATTTGTTTATACCATGTACACTGCATTGTTATGGAAATTTGATACCAACTAATTTTATGGTTTTTAGTTTCATGGGAAGGCCGCATACACTCAGGCTGAGATTGATGAAGTTCGTTTGGAGTGGGCTAATCACTGCTCTGAAATCATTAACGCAGCAAAAAATGGTTAGTATGAATTTAAAACTATGCGCGCAAACATTTTTATTCTTATATATTATAATTGGTTAAAAACTCTAGACAAAGTGGCAATAACAGCAACCTAGCTAGCTACCTGGGTTTCTTTGGCAATAACAGCAACCTAGCTAGCTACCTGGGTTTCTTGAAGTAGGCTTAATCTTTTATTTGAACAACAAACACCTGCAGGCAAAGTTGTTTTCATGCTCTGAAACCTATAGAGAATAACAAAGTTGTTCCACGTTTTATTTCATCAAGGAATTAAGTTGTATCTTAAACCGTAGTTTTAGTTTAATTCCAGCGTCTTTATAATGATATGTTGGTATTATCATTGGTGCTGCACATGCAAATAAGTTTAAATTTGTAATGATTCTGTTGTATCTAAAACCTAATGGTTTTATTGTAGTAGTTAATTAATTCTTTATAACAATAATGCTAGCTATATTCATTAGATGTTGCACATGCGAGTTGTGAGAATTGAGGTTGCTGGATTTGAGAGTTTGGCTGGGTATTTGTGGAAAATGGCAATTCATGTACTGGACATGCGTTCTTGATGCCTTCTTAGCTTGTAAAACTTGACACATTTGTTCTTAGTTGCGGTGAATTGATATTGTTGGATAAAACCCTTTTTGGATGACATTATTAATATAATTTGCTTTCGACTTAATATGATGTATAATTTTATTTTTGGTTCATATTCATTTATGCCTAAACTTCATATATAGGAATGCATAAATTTAAATGATTTTGGTTCATATGAATTCATGCTGAATTTCATATATAAGAATGCATAAATGTAAATAAAATAATTTATAATTATGTTGAGCATAAATTTAGAATGTGACAGAAAAATTGGTCATAAAAAAAATGTAATGACATAAAATATCAATCACAAATTCTGTCACAAACGTAATATTTTACCCGCCAGAATTGTCCAGACAGTAATTCACGCGCGAAAATTAATTTTCCCGCCAAAAAAATCAAAATAAATTAAAAATTTCACATTTCCCGCAAAAAATTTAAATAATTTATTTTTTTTCCATGACTGACATATGACATTTAAACGGGATCATAAAATAATGACATATTTTTTTTCTGTCATAAAAGAGTGACAGGGACATAGACGATAGATAATTTCACTGTCATCCACCCACCTTTATGATAGATTATTACAGTCATCTATTGCCAGTTTTCTTGTAGTGAATGGACTTAACATAACCAATGCCAATAAGTTTGTCTTAATTATGAATGAACGAGTGGCCAAAATTATAGGCTTCATCAAATAGGGAATTAGCCAAAAGAAGGAAAAAAGGACTAATTATAGAAAAGAAAAAAAGCGATAAATAGAGGTGATTGTGAGATACGGTAGATGCGTTTGAAAAAAAAATTGAGACCATTAATATTCATTTTTATATGTTAAGGATATTTTGAGGATGTATTTCGTACACCGCATAAATGAGATTGTATTAGTTAATGTAATACAACTTTATATTTGTATTAGTTAATGTAATACAACTTTATATTTGGTGAATTTTAAAAATGCATTATGGTGCTTAAAAGCACCATAATCTAGATTTTACACCACCAAGAAAACTTGCGAACTTAACTGTCTTACTCTCTCTTTTTTTTTTTTTTGGGTTTTGTATAACATAAATTAAATTTAGGATATTTAGTTAAACATTATTTATGTGACCAGTGAATATTATCACCAGTAATAGTCCACCCTTGCTGCTACCATTGTCCCGCAAGTCAATTGAGCTAAAAATTTGTACCATTTGAATCCTAATCGTTGAAACTATGCTACTATTACTAGCAAACGGAATTTATGTCACTGCATATCTACAATCAAATTTTGGATTTTAAAACTTTAACTGTAGATCTCTAGTGAACTTTTATCCAGTCAAAATTTTATCATTGTATAGTTCCGACAACGAGAATTCTAATAATACAAAATCTAAGTTGAAATGACACTAGAATATGGCGACAGATGATGGTTGATAGTCGCCACTGTTTTTAATAAATTTAATATAAATACTAGTTTAATAACAACTATTATAAAAATATCAAAATATTGATAAATTTAAATAAAATGAATTTAATACATTACTAAACATGGTACTCAATTATAATTTAATGTAATGTAACTTAATGCAATTCACTAATATAATGTAATTGAATACAATAATATATATCGAATGAATACATAATAGTTGCTCGACGCGTTTAAAATTTTTAAACTTTACATGGCTGATGCCATTTGGGATTTAAACTTGATTGAAAATTAAGCACACATACACAGCATAATGGCGGAAGCTGGATGCTGCTCCAAACTTTTAATAACAACTGAATTACTAATTCTAAGTCATGCATGCTCTTGGGCTTTGGCTTGCTGGGTGGGAACTTTTAGACAAAACACAATATATGAGTCCAAGGGAAGGCAACATCATTTTCATGGCTATAATAATACTAATTCTGTACTTGTTTGTTTCTAAATTTATGACATTATATTCAAACAAAATTTTATGACATTGGTGAAGAATATAGTATAAGTTGTAACAAAGCGATATAACTGTTAGCGGTAAAATTTGAACAAGAAATATCCATGGCATACACCTAACTTTTAAGTCCTTGAAAATAGTGAAGGAGGAGTTGATGAATGAGAGTAAAAAGGGAAGATCCCAAAAAATCAGCTTCAGACACCCAAATCACCTGAGAATTGTAGAAAATGCCTTCTACAATCAAACCCGCCATGTGTCAATATGGGACAACAAAAATAGTAATAGCTCGACAATAACTCCAAGACACATCATCATGGCATAATCCCCAGCTGGGTTGACTCTAAAATACCTTATTACAAACCACAAGAGTAAAATCAAACACCTTCTAACCCAATTAGTTCATTTGAAATGAGCTAATCAAGATTGGGGACTTATTGCTAGCAAGGATAGTCCTTTAAAGGATAGTTATCTAATCCAAGTAAGCTCAAGAGCCTCAACAAGAAAGGCTAAATTACCCTAAGACTTGTATATGAGGAGAGAAACAACCAACAGTGTCTTGCCACGAGTCTAAAAAGACACAGAGATGCCCTCAGGGGTACTTCATCTTATAAGGTCAAGTCAGTCTCACAAAGGGAGTAATTCTCTCACTCACACAGACAATCCATTTTTTCTCCTATTCTAGAGCTTCCCTGAAACCCATCACCTCCTTTAGCCACCAGCTAACTTGACCGTTTGGAGTGTCATTGCTAACCATTGCCGGTGTCGTCTCTAATGGCTGTTTTCTTTGATTTTAGGTTTGTCTTAGTCGCGAGCTTCCTTAGAAATCTATTTAAGGGTAAGTCTGTCTCTAGAATTGCCAGAAACCACCACTATAGAGAATAAGATCTTATATTATTTTACGCTGAACCAAAATAGGACCAACACAACAACTTATGTTCTTTTTTTTTTTAAATAGGTTACAACAAATTATATGACAAAATTAAAGTACTTTAAGTAGTTATAAATAGCTTGCAATAAAGTAGAGTACGACTTAGTCTTTTTATATATTTTGTCAAATGTTTATAACCCAAAATGATAAGGACTCTAAAGTTTTGATTAGCCTAAATTAATTTATAAATGAGAAAAAAAAACATTTTTATTTTACTTTTAGGATTTGATGCAATAGCCCATTTCATTTTTTGTTTTTAAACAATATTTTATTTTATCCTTATTTTTTAAGCAATAACTCAAAATAGCATTCTGTGAATAAATGGTTAGTTTATTGTACAATTCACTAAGGGCAAAATAGGATTTTCAACTAAATTGATACAAACATTTTAAAATAAAAGATCTCAAGAACAATTACATAACATCTTATTTTCTATTTAAGTTTAAAAAAATCAAAGATAACTTAATGAAATAAAATGATACTAAAGAATATGCAGTGTGTGTGTACATAAAATAATTTTCTAATCAAATATTACTAAACATATTAAAATTATGAATAAGTTAAACGATAAAAAATATATATTCTGATACAATTTATATTATCCTTTAGCATATTAAATCTGTGTTTTTATGTCTTTTACTATGTGTTTTTAAAGTAAATGAAGGAGTTCAGTACCTACAAATTTATATTTTTTTTTATTTTGTTATGCATATATATTTTACATATTATTTAGTGTTATTATTGGTTATTCATTAAGTTATTCTTAAATTTTAAATTTATGCAGAAAGTTAAATGTTATTCAATTGTGTTTGAAAATTTTATTTTAAAATAATTTGTATCTCTTTATTTGAAAATCTCATGCTGCCTTCATTAATTATACAATAAATTAACAGTAAATTAACGGAAGAGTGTGTTGAATTATTATTTAAAAAATAGAGATGAAATAAGTTATTATTTAAATAACAAAGATGAAATGGGTTTTCACAACAAGTTGACTGATGTTAAAGCAATTCTGGTGACAGTATAAAATAACTACCAGAGGCGGAGCTAATGGAGCGCTAGGCCCGGTTCTGAAAAATTCTTGGGGTGAGAATAAGAGCAAGCGAGAAGCAGATGGCAAATGAGTGAACCGCAGAGAAATGGAGAGAGAACAACAGCAAGCCTGCTGGCTAACGGCGACGGCAATGGGATTTTTTGGGGTTTTGAATTTTGATTTGGTTCCTTCGTTGGCCTTGTGATTGCGAACCGGAGAGATACAGATGGCAAAGGGGAGCGTGATAGCTGAGATGCAATAATGCGCCCATTAGGGGTGAGCAAAACCGGGTTCAGGTCAGATTCGGGTCAACCCGATCGGGTTGCGGGTTGGTTCGGTTAAATAAAAATCAACCCGAATGGAACCCAAATTATTGACCCGACCCGAATCGACCTGATTGGGTTGAATTCGGGTAGGATCGGGTCAATTCGGGTCAGTTTCGTTTAATGCAAATTTGAGCTATTTTTTTTCCCTATTTTCATAGTTTTTATGGTGGTTTTAAGACATATTTCTTAATTGTAATCTTTTTCACTAATTTTCAACTGAAAAAAATAATAGAAAATATTATGAAATCAAATGAATAAAGTTAAAATGCTAGAATTAGATTATTTGTGTATTGTCTTGGAGGGTAAGACTAGGATTATTATTTGCTCAACCAACAAAATCTAAACTTAATAAAAGTTAAAATTAATATAAACTTAAAAAGTCCAAAGACTAATAGGCCATACAAAACACAATTTCCAAATACTAGTATTTGAAAGTTTGAAACACAAACTCACAAAGTCACAAAATTTAAATATAATTAAATTGTTTGGAAACACAAATCACAAAGTTCAAACATAAAAACTAAATAAGCTTCTTGGTTCCTCCACCTTGGTTCCTCCACAGCTCCACGCAAGCACTTTGACAAGTTCTAAATTCAAATTTTTGAACTCCAAGTTCAAGTGCCGATTGCCTAGAGAAGGATTGAAGAAATGTACAATAATATTTTCTTTAAGTCATGTTGCAAATGAATAAATTCAATTCATATAAAAGAAAATTGAGCAAATAAATCAAATTCATAAGGTTACACATCAAACATAACACAACACAAATAAATAAATCCAATATCTTTAATTGAGCTAAAGGGGTGTTACAATCTTTCTAATTTCTATTATATCATTAAAAATTTATAATTACAAATAAATAAAATATATTAATATGTTTAGCAAATTTTTCATTACACACACACACAAACTTGATTATATATAAAATAAAAAAAATTAAGTCAATAATGCTTATTTTATTGCATTCATCACCAAATCAAGTTAATAATAATACTAGACAATAATACTATTCTATCAACTTCAACTTGTCTAATGAAAACAATTATAAATTTGTAATTTTACAAACTACAATTAGACTTAAAAATTTAAACCTATAACAACTATAATTACAGTTTAAATTACAACCTAATAACACTATAATATCAAATTAGGAATAATAATATATATTAAAAGTTACCTTTCAAACATCCATAACACCATGTCGGCGCTCACCGCTTCCACTGTTGAAGCTTGCGATCTTATAAGCTCTATAAAATAAAATAAAAAAAGAAATTAGTAAGTAACTCAAGTACATGACTACATGTAAATATTCTATACAAAGTTATTATGCATTTTAAATATATTATGTATATAATGTATGACAAAAAATTAAAAACATTACCTTCTTGTAATTCCATATGAAACATTTGCTCCTTAATGTCTTCTTGGAGGTTGTAGACGGGATTGACAAAAAGGTTTAGATTGCAACCAATTTTCAGTGCATATCAATGCCTCAACCATAGCCGGGGTTAAAGAACTCTTATACTCATCAATAATACGACGCTCAGTGCTAAAGGCAGACTCAGATGCCACTGTGGAAATAGGAACAGCAAGGACATCCCTTGCAATTTTCTCCAGAATTGGATACCTCGATCCATTCACCCTCCACCAAAGCAAAACATTAAGTTTAAAATTGCTGGGATCTTCAACTGGATCCTTCAAGTACTTTTCCACCTCAGATACTACTCTTCTACTCTCATTCTGAACAGAAACCTTCCTGGCATATCCAAGGAAAGAGCGAGCAACTCGAAAAGCGTCATCGCCTTCACCACCAGCAACATCTACCAAATTAGCCTCAATTGTAAAACGTTGAGAAGAACTTGTACCTCCATAGCTGCCACTAAGACCACTCTCATTATATATCGATGGTGTGGAACTAGCGGAGAATGCACTATATGCATCATAAAACTCATTCAACAAGTCCTTCACTGCTATGATCAGTTGTTCAACCATCAAATGATCATTGGCAAAAATAATCTCAAAAATATGTTTAGCAAAATCCATTTTCGTTCATGGATCAAGAATAGAGGCAACAATTAACATTTTGTTTATCTTTCCCATAGACTCCCAATACTTATCAAATTTTCCCTCATACTATAAGCCATAGAGGACACCCAAGGATCTGTACTTTCTTGTAGTGCAATCAATGAACTCTCAATTAAGCCAATAGTATCATAACAAAGATTAGAAGTCACACTCAAAGAGGTAGAAAGCAACAATATGGCATCATAAAATACCTTCAAAAACTTCACAATTCCTTCAGCACTCTCCTAGTCATCCGGTCCAGGTGGACCCACCCTTTTAACATTATTCTCTTTCTCAGCAAAGTATGCCTCATACGGTTTATCCACTGCAGCCATTCTATCAAATGCCGCTTGAAATTTCAGCGCAGTTATCAACATCAAATAAGTGGAATTCCACCTGGTAGGACAATCCAAAACAACAATTCTCTTTGGACAATTCACCTGCTCAGCACATTGTTTAAATGTCCGCAACCTCGTGGTGGAAGATCTCATGTACTTCACAGCATTCCGAATAGCGGCAACACTAGCATGCAACTCACCCAACCATGAAACAATAATCAAATTCAATATATGTGCACAACAACACACATGCATATATTGTCCCGCCAACACAAGTGCATCATCATTCCTCCAAGCAAGCAACTGCATAGTGACATAACCAACAGCAATGTCATTTGTAGTGGCATTATCAACAGTTATTGCAAACAATCTCTTAATCCCTCAATCTTGTAAGCAAGCCACAATCAATTTGCCAATTGACTTCCCTCTATGATTTTCGATTGCGCTAAAACTAATAATCCTCCTATTCAAACACCAGTCATTATCAATAAAATAAGCTGTAATCACCATATAACTCATGTTTTGAATAGAAGTCCATAAATCAGTTGTAAGAGACACTCGCTGCTTTTTATTGCAAATCAAACTCTTCAACATTGCCTTTTCCTCAAAAAATAACTCCATAACATCTCTACCAACGGTTCTCTGAGATGGCATAACAAACTACGGGATAGCTACACTGCAGAAATGCCTAAATCCTTTGTTGTCTACAAAACTGAGCGGCAACTCACCCATAATAATCATTTTAGTTAGTGCCCTTCGGCACGTGTCCTAACTCCATCCTTTACCCAAAACCAAATTACTTGTATTTTCTTCGCCACCCTCAGATGTCAAATTTTGTTGACTTCCACTTTGCTGTTCCCGAAATGTCTTGTATGATTCACATGTTTGTATATGCCTCTTCACATTTGTAATCCCATCAAGCCTTGAATGATATTGATATTGTTTACCACAATAGTTGCACATGCATTTGTTTGGATTATCTTCGAGTAAAGTGAAATGATTCCATATTTATGATCTTTTCTTCATTAGCATCCTTTTCCGCTTCGCCTTTTCCTTTCCTCTTTGGGTTCCTTCCATTTGTACACTTTGTTCTTCATCGTCACTCATCGAATTTGATCTTGAGTGTCCAAGCATCTGAATATACAAAATAATAATTAATAATCATTAATTCAAAAATCAAACACACATAAATATTATTAACATAATCTAATTAGTAATTTCAATTCAAATTGTTCAAACTTCATAAACAAAAAGCAAGAAATTCATGATTGATTAATTAATTAATTTATAATATCCAATTACGGAATTCCCATTCCCCATAATAATATGATATTATTTGTCTATCTATGTCTTAATTCTTATTATAAACCCTTTAATTTCAAGCCCAAATTACTTGTACTTAACGACTTAATGGATAATTAACATACATTAAAATATTAATTAAATTAGTTAATTTCTTTAAGATTGAATGCTTAAAAGTTAAAACTACTACACAAGTGCACATAATCACATAACACATTATAATTATAAAATTACTACTAATAATAATAATGTTGAAGTCGCATGATTTCACTACCACCCATCAGATAGTTTTGTTTCTTTTTTTTTCCCCATTAGTAAATTTGGTTTCAAATCTAACATTTGATTTTTGGAATTGGTTGGAGTTTGTTAATATTCTTTGGTTTTATTTGTGATGTTGAGTTATAGAAATGACTCAATTGTCAGCAAGAAAGAAGAGAGTAATTGTAACTTTAGAAAATTTGTTGCTGATGTTGCAAATGATTATGGCTACGTGCATTTCTATTTAAGTTTTAAGTGAAGATGGATTTTCAATTCACACTATAAAGTTTATTAACAAATAAAAATTTTGTATAAATTGGTTTATGAAATTGATGGGAAATGTTTGTCACAGTTTGGAATGAATATATAAACCTTTAACAAATTATATAAGCTTCTTCATGAGAAAGAGAGTCTACTACGTAGTAGAAATATGTCGCCCAAGGAAATGCTTGCAATGTTTTTATATATTTTAGCACAACAATTGAAAAATGGGTGATTGGTTTCAATTTTAAAAGATTTGGATGAAAAATTAGTAAATGTTTCAATGAGTGTTTAAAGGCAATGATTAGATGCCAAAAGGAATTTTGGAAAAAGCCCACGCCACTGAGAGAGAAATCAGTAGACTTGATATGGAAATAGTTTAATGTATGTATAATATTGTTGTGATACATTGCTTTTACTTATACACTTCAGTATGATTAACTTAAAAAAATTTTGTACCTAATCATTTAGGATTGCTTGGTAGCATTGGATGGTACATATATAAAGGCTCACATTTCAGAGGCCAATAAATTAAGAAATTGGACTAGAAAAATTGAAATTGCAACAAATGCCTTGAGGTTTAGTTCACAAGATATGCAATTTATCTAAGTCTTTCGGAATAGGAAGATACAATTCATGATATACAGGTGCTGAAAGATACTACATCTAGAAAAAATAGTTTAAAACTTCCCCATGGTAATGCATCTAGCCAAAATTATTCTTAGATTTTAAGATTACATAATTGATGCCATTTTTTTTAATTGTTAAGTCTATTATTTATAGAGTTGGCATCTTATGGCAAGTCTAGTTAAATTGGAATATTATTTATTGCATATCTTGTAATTGGGATTAATTTATTAATTCTCTAATTTAGTGAGATTCTAATTTATTAGGAATATTTGTTTCTTAATTTAATTTGATGTCTAATTTAGCAAGTCAATTAATGATGGATTCTATAATTGGCGCATGAGATATATTTAGAGCAAAAAGTTGGTTCAAACAGAAAGCTAACTAAATGCTCTAGATATTTCTTGGGAGACAAGCAAGGCAAGAAAATCAGATTTATTCCTATTCGGATTCGTAGAAATTATAAGAGGAGAGAAACTCTTATTTGGAAATAATCCAAGTCTTTTAAGACTTGCTATTTTTGTAAAACCTCATTGCCTATATAAGCAAAACATAGTATAAAGCAGAGAAGCAAAATTCGGATTCAACCTTATTCGGATTCAATTTTTCACAATTGAAAACATGCAACACAGATCATAAAGCAGAGAAGAAAAATTCGCCGTCCTCCCTAGAGAATCCAGATTTGGCACACGATATTGTATTGATTTGTTTTCTTATCTTCTTTTCATCTTTATGGAGAGTTTATGTGAATCTTGAATCACTAGACATTGAAAAATTGAAGAATTGTTATTGATCACTTTGCGAAGTACCTTAAGGATTGTTGATCAAGGGAGTAGCAATTGTTCAACAGAAGCAGATTCAGTCTAAGGTTGAGTAAATTATATGGTGATAAACTGTAAGTGAGAATCTTAAATTTGATTAATCCATAGGTTGTAACATCTCAACTTATTTAATTTTGCTTTTCATCTGGGCATGGTCTTGTGAATGTAGAACTGATTAATCTGAACCACATAAAAATCTTTATGTCATTTATTTTCTGCAATTTATTGTGTTTTTGGAAAATTAATATTTTTTATGCGGGATGAACAGTAATCGTAAACAGTAACCGTGAACAGTATTTCCAAAAATTAATTAAGTTGTTAATTTTAAGTTTTTAATTGCCTACATCTATTTGCAATCGCTCTAAATTCCTATCAATTTAATGGTATTTACTTTTTGTCAATAGGTTATTAGTATTTGGTCAATTGGAGATACAGTAATGGAATGCGTTTTCTTTCACCATTTAAAGGAGTATTGTACCATTTGAGTGACATTAAAGATGCACCAACCTACTACCCCAAAATAGTTGTTTAGTATAAAGCACTCAAGTTCTTTATGTGTGATTGAATGATGTTTTAGATTATTGAAAAACAAATGGGCTATATTAAGAAGTCATATCTTTGATAATATAAAAGTACAAAGGCGTAAAATATCTTTTTGTTGTATGCTATATAACTGTTAGCTTAAAGGGCTACACATAATGTAATTTTGATGATAACAAACATGTGTCTTAAGTGATTTAATAAATATTGTATCTCACATTTTCATTAGTTTTTTAAAGGATAATATTTATGCGAGTGAATCAAGTGAAATCAAGTTCAAGACACTCAACGGATAACGGCGAAATTAAGAATGAAGTTTAGAGCTCAACGGACAAATTATTACGACAAATTCTTGTAAAACCGGTATGATTTAATTTATGCATGATTTAGCATTTGAGAAACTCAAGAGATTAATTCAATAATTACATTTCATAAACTAAAAGGTTTTATATTTATAAGATAGAGTATTTTGTGGATTTGAGTAATTTGGACTTGAATGAAAAGTTTTACAATCTTTGAGTTTGATAAATATTATTTTGAATTTCAGATTTGGACTTATTTGCAAAGTTGTGAAACATTTTAGGCCATACTATAATTTATGAAAGTTTGAGAATCCGAATGTAATCTAAACACTTGAAATCCAAAATTAGACAGAGAGGAAGCGGCTGACTGCCTGAGCCTAGCAGCTAGCCGGAGGAAAATCTTATATTTTCAAATTTTGGACTAAAGTGAAAGGTTTTGAAAACTTTAAAAATTATGGGTATTATGTTAAATTTTGAAAAGGACCTCTTTGATAAATATTAATTTATTTGGGGACATATCATAATTTCAGAAAGTTTTGGAATGAGAAGTATTATTTAGAAGTTCTAAAATTAGACCTGTTTGTAAAGTTTTATGCCATTTTGGGTCATAGTATAATTACAAAAAGTTTTGAGCTAAAGTGTAATTTAGTGAACAGTGTTACTGTAGCAAAATTCAAATTTAACGGTAATATCACTGTTACAAGTGGCTAGCCGGATAAAACAAGCGGCTAACCGCTTGGTTGCTGGAATTTGTATATAACAGCTAGTTTTCGGGCTTTAACTATAAAAACTCAACTCCGACTTCATTTTAAGGGTTAATGCAAGTATAAACAAGATCATATAACATATATTGAGCTTCCAAATCACAAATCATCATAGATTGAATCATTTTTGTGCTATTATTTGCATATCCACTCTTAAAGAGAGTTTTTGTTGTAATCTTCTTTTTCCCATCAAATTTATGAGTGTGTAAGTGTGAGAAGCACTTGTATAAAGAGATTGTGAGATAATCTCTTGATTGTAAAGGGTCATTGACACCTTAGAAGTCAATTGTAAGAACTTGAAGCCTTGGGAGACTTGGATAGTGAAATCCTCGAGCTTGCTTGGCTTGGAGGTGTGGACGTATGTGGGAATTGCCGAACCACGTAAAAATTCGTGTATTTGTTCTTCTCTTCTCTTACTCTTTTATTATTATGCTTGTTTGAATTTATTGTTTTCTATTCCATTAAGGCGTTAGATTAATTTTTTGAGCAAATTGTTTAGCATATTCTTAAAAATCTCAATTCACACCCCTCTTGGGTTGCATAACTTGCATTTCAATAACTTCATTAGAACATAAATGCCTTTGGATGATATAGAAATGGAAATATATAATGAACCAACACTAGATGTTGACTATGATATGGAGGTTATTGATACCATTAAGCCCTTAAATGAGTGGACTATTTGGAGACAAAATCTAGGCTAGGAGACGTGGAACACATAATGGCAAAACAGATAAGCATAAAGAGTTTTCTATGACCTTATGGAATTCAGTTTGTTTAACATTGTATTGTACTGTTATTTGACTTTTATTATTGTATTGTTATGTGATATTTTATATTATTGTTCTTTTACATTGGATATTGTATTATTTGAGTTTGGATATTTTACTATTCTTTTACATCGGATAATGTATTTGAATATATGGAATAATGTCTGTTCGTACTCCAGTTCTTAGGGGTCAGGGTATGAACAAATATTTCTAGACAATTGCTGACGATAATACATGATTGACTCATTGTTGAAATTGAATCAAAATCCTATGTGGATATTATTGTGGTTTTAAAAATGAGTATTTGCAACAACTGGAAAATAATATGGAAGTAAAATTATCAGGTTGTGGTTTGCAAGCTTCTTCTCACATAGAATCTAAAGCGAAATGGTTAAGCAAATTCTGCTCTGTTTAATATTTATCTTTTAGTGGATTTGGTTGGGATAATGAGAACATGATGATAATATGTAAAAATGATGCTTTTGATGAGTATGTTAAGGTAAAGTTTTTAACTTTATGGCGTTATTTTTACTATGATTTTATGTTACTGACATCGTTGCATTAATTGACTCATTATTGGAATTGAGTCAAAATCCAGTATGAAGTCTGATAGTGGTCTTAAAAATGAGTATTTGCAGCTACTAAAAAATAAAATAGACGCAAAATTTCCATAATGTGATTTGAAAGCTTCTCCTCACATTAAATCTAGAGTGAAATGGTTCAAGCAAAATTGTTTTGGTATGTTTTATATGTTATCTCTCAATGGATTTGGTTCAGATAATGAGAAGATGATGATAATATGTGTAAAACGATGTTTATGATGAGCATCTTAAGTAAAGTTTTTAACTTATGGTGTCACTTTTACTACGTGATTTTATGTTACTATTTTTTTAACAAAAAAGAAAGAATGTAGTTGGTTTATTTAATATATTATTTCCACATTATTACACATTGGCTAATATTATGGGCAAGAATGTGTAGCTAGAGTTAACGTTAACAATGCAGATGATGATGAGGAAAAAGTACATCCAGATGATAATATTGGTGTGAATTTAAGAGGTGAGTCAATTAATAAGCCCTTTATGGAAGATTTCACTGATGAAATGTTATATACTCCTTAAAGAGTACTTTTCCTACAAAATAAATTAGAAAACATTGTTAATTGGGATTGACTACTACTTCTCTGGCTGGTGATGCTTGAAATTCTATGTGTTAGGTAGGGATTTTTAATTTTATGTTTGTATTTTATGTGGTAGAACTTGCATTTTACTAGAAATCATTTTGGATTTATATATGCATTTTATGTTTGCTTATCATTATTGTTTTTACTTCAATTTATTAGCTTATTATTAGCTCAAAACAGAATGAGCGCAAAGTGCCACTTGTATCCAGTTATATAATTTTTTTCATTTTGATCCCTATGGATTTATAAAAATACCCAAATGTTTATAATATTTGCAAATAGACCCTTCATTGTTTAATAATAATAATATATTGATAATAATGATATTATTATAATTATTATTATAATAATAATATTTATTATTTAATAATGTCATTATTATTATTGTCATTATTAAATTTTACTAATTTTATTATTTATTATTATTATCATCATTTTTATTTATTTTATTATTATTATCTTTATTTTCTAATTTTATTATTTTAATTATTATTATTATTGCCTTTGTTATTATTTGAAGTTTATTATTATTATTATTATTGTTGTTATTATTATAATAGATACAAATATTGTTAAAGACAACAATTAACAAAGGTTATTTTAGTAACTTAAAACAGTTCATTCCGATTCTAAGATAAAGTATACAATTAAATGGGAATACAGCCTATTCAGATTCTGATTCCCATTCTTTCTGAGTAAACAATGTATTATAATTTTATTTTTTATTTTTTTTCTCATTTTTAATTCTAATTCCAGATCATTCTGAATACAATTGATTATGCACCATAAATTATGTAGGAGCAACAGCTGATTTTTTCCATTACCGAATTGAAATACTAACCAAAGCAACCCAAGAGACGGGGTGAATTGGGATTCTAAAACTTTAACCGACTAAAACTTAATATAATTTAAACAAAGCAATCAAATTTAAAATAAACAAATTAATTAACTATAAAAAGTAAAGAGATAAGGTAAGAGAGACCAAACACGCAATTTTTATGTGGTTCGGCGAATCGTGCCTATGTCCACACCTCCAAGCTCAACAGACTTAATGATTTCACTAAGTGAGTCTTCAAGGCTTCAACAACACTTACAATTGACTTCTAATGTGTCAATAAACCTTTACGATAAAAGATTATCACTAATCTCTTAACTCAAGTGTATCATAATACTTACAATCACTCAAGAGTGAATATTACAAATGAATTTTCTCTCACACAATATAGGTGTTTGACGAAATGAAAACTGAATGTGTGAATCAATGAAATTCTAACAAATTTAAAGCTCAGTAATGGTTGTAAACTCAGTAGTAGGCTCAATGATAGTTATTGGATCTCTCTTTGTTTGAATTTGATTGAGCCATTTTATAGTTGGAGCTGAAAAATTAGTCATTGTTGACTTTCTAAGAATAATCAAATCGCTGTTAATTGCTTATCGATTTACAGTTTTGACTTGTCCAAATGACCATTATGTTGATATGTTAAATAGTCGGTTAACTGTTTGGAGTTATCGATTAGTCGTTTATTTCCAGAAACCTACAAAACAAATTTGGCTAACCATTTGTACTAAACGATTCATGAACCAATTCCTCTCTGGAAATTATCGGTTAGCCGTTTTAAGTAAACGGTTCACCATTGTTTTCCAGAATCAATATTAAACAACTCTTTGTATAAAAGAATTTTCCGATTTAAAAATTAACAGTCATCCGTTTATTACCATATTCTTAAACTTGTCTAAAATATTATATGGTTTTAAAAGTTTGTTTAATATTAATAGCTCCAATATTTTAATGAAAAGTATAAAAGGTTTGTTATCATCAAAATCAATACTATAGGATCATTTATGTCAACACAAATTAGCCTTTACTTAATATTTTTTGTATTTAAATTGGATATTATTATGCATGCATAATATTTTTAGACAAGCAAAAGTTTAACTTACTAAACACATTTTATTTTCAAATTTAAATAAAAAGACACCCTATCAAAGATGTTTTTAAATCTAAAAGAAAAAAATAATAAAATAAATTAAAAACATCATTTTAAAAAATAATATCAAACACACATAGTTTCTTCCAGTCAATCCCAATTTCAGGTTTATAGTACATTTTACTGTGAACTCTTGTTGCCCACCATCGAGACAAGTAAAAATTTGTAACACCCCGATCTATCACGTACGGAGCATGTGAAGAAGGAGGTTACTTACAAATCATAATCCTTACTTATAAATTCCAAACTGAAATACCTTAAATTTTTATTCAAATAAATCTACAAATTCATATGTTTAATACTAGATAATCACTCCCGAACATAACATAAAATAACAAAATTGTCAGAACTCCAAATTACAAGTTCATAACATAAATAAACTAAAAAGAAACATGAGTTCATTCCTCCTCTTTTTCAAATAGCAAAAGGAAACGAAATCTCTAACTCTAAAGCTAAGCACGCCTCTAAAAAAGAAATTAATCTGTAAAAAGTAACGACGAGGGGTGAGCCGTCAACTCCGTGAGTAAAACCATTCCTAACACACTAGCCCTACCGATACCAAACATATTGCAAGCTTTCTTTCATTTAAAACATATGTTACAATTCATAAATTTCATAAAACAACATATTTCAATAAGATGACATAAATTCATGGTAATTCAGAACATCAAAAGAATAATCAATTATGAAAGCAAATCATATAACGCGTAAACAAAAAGCAGATAGTTAGCTCATGTTGCGTAATGTCACCTATAGTCCCGATAACCCAGCCAAAAACAAAATCAGAATATCATGTGTACACTCAGAACAGAAATCCAATACTAGTCCAGAACAGATATATCGTATAATATGATCAGAATTAAAATCAGAATAACTATGGATAATGAGCCAAAACATTCAAATTAACTTTTCATATGTAATGACTTATACGTGGCACTTTGCATTATATGTGGCACTTTGCGGTACTTTGCGGTACTTTGCGGCACTTTGGCCCTCAAGAGGTGGCCCTCATATAGTCTAAAGAAATGGCCCCTGTATAATCATAAATAATTGAAATCATACATAGGCACAAAACATTTATATCAGATTCATGAAAGTCCATAGCAACAATTTAGGCCTGCAAAATATTTCATAGACAAAATTATAAAAGGCATTATGTCATAAAATAATTTACATATTGAAAAGCATTTATAAAATATTTTGTTAAAATAATTTAGATTTGAAAAAATTTTCATACACTGATTTTGTTTTTAAAATCCATTAATCTTCTAAGTAATATAAAAACTCTTATAATAATATCAAAATATTTATACATATCCAGTATATTAGGAATAAAATTACTTATCTCGGGAAAAGAATTTGAAACAACACACCTCTAAGCCTCTAAAAGCCTCAATCACCTCCCACACATTAACAAATATATGATATAACTATCAATAACTTATCCTAAAAATCTGATTTTCTAATTCACACCCATACGTGTCTGATTCTCAGAATTTTAACTATTAATATAAAAATAAAAATGACATAATATTTTATGGAACCATTCTGGACATACATCGGTACCTTATATAAAATTTTCAAGAGGATCTGATGCCAAAAACATTTTCAAGACTATTTATTACTTGATAAATTCGAAACTGTTTCACAGTACATTAACCGAACAGAACGTGTTCTGAGATTTTTATAAAATCAGATACTAATCAGAAAATTATGAAATTAAAACTGGGAATACTAGACACATTTATTAAATCATATATAAAATTTCATAATATTTTGAGTTCATTTAGTAGTACAAATAATTTTGTGAATCTGATCACCTTGCTGGAATCACATTTTTCCAGTAAATTAGTGTCCGATTCAAAAATCCATATAAAATTGAAAACAAAGTCAAATGTTATGAAACAACATTTAATCAATAAGCCCTACATGTCTAGTTTTTAGAAATATAAATTTCTTAAGAAAAATCGTTCAGAAAATATATGTTTGAATTCGAGATACTCATATTGTCAAGAATTTATCCAGTGTGCTTAATGCACCAAGGGTTGATTATTAAAACCCACAATAAATCAAAACCCTACAGAACCTAAACAGGCCTTAAATCATGTATTATGATCTGTAACAATCTAAAATCATGCTAATATAAACCCTAAATAGAGTGATTGGAAATCTTGTGGAGAATAAGAAAAGTAAACTTACCAATTGCTTTGATACTCTCCTAAACAAATGTTTTAATTCCTAGGTTAGGTTGAAAATGAAATGGGCTAGGGGGTATTTATAGGATTTCTTAAGGCTAATGGATGGTTAGGATTTTACCACCATAACTCTTGATCAATGGTTGAGAATCTTGAGATTATCCTTCATAAATACCTTACTAATTTCTATAATTCTCATCTATCTCTACAGCTTCTCTTACATCATCAATTAGGTCATAGATTATGTCATTATTATTTAGTCATTACATCATCACTTATGTTATTACTTCTTTTATAATTAAATATTACATATTATTATTATTATTTTAATACTTAAAGAGGCTTGTTAGCTTAAAGTAAATTCTATTATATTTAAGTGAGAGAATTGAACCTTACAAAATTATTCGTAAAAAAAACTTAAAATTGACAATTTGCAAGTGGACACAAATAGCTAATTTGTAAGAAAATAAATTGATAGTAACATAAAGTAGAATTGGATTGATAAAAATGCAAAGTGTTTGTGAGAAAAAAAAATACGTAATAAATTGATTTTAGCTAAGTGGGTGTAAATATTTTATAGAAACAAAAAATATAGGAGTTTTTTAATTTAGATTTATGTTATCCTTTAATGTAATTGTCATTAAAAAATTCAAGGGTTTCTTAATTTAAACTTATTTTTTCTTTAATGTAAATGTTATATAAAGTGGGTTATTGTGTTTTACAAGGATAAAAGAGTGTTAAAAGCATCACTCTTACTTAAATCTTCTGCTATGTTTACTTACTATAGTGGGAGTGAGGAGTGTAGATTCCTTATACTCTAGTATTTATTTATATATTTTAAGAGAAAAGTGGCAATCTCACTTCGTGGGCCTCAATCATTTTCGGAGTGGGGAGTGGGAAGTGGATTCCACTTTCTATGAGGGGAGTTGGGAGTGAGAATCCATTCCTACCTCTTCATTTTTTACTCTTTTTTATTAAATTTAATATAATTATATTTAATAAAATAAAATAAAATAAAAAATATTATTATTTTATTTTATAAATTATATTTTTTAAAAATAATAATATTAAACTTATTTAAATATAATATTATGATATTTAGTTAAAAATAATAATTTACATTGATTCTAAGTTAAAATTACTTTAAAATAATATTATTATATTCTAGAGAATTAATAATATTACTATATACTATCTTTATTTGAAATGTAATATTATTATGTTTATTAATAATTAGAATAATAAATAGTTTATTCTTAAAAATATTAATTTTATACTATATTATTAATAATAATGTTTCATTTGTGCTGCTCTTATCAATAATTTTAATTTACATAATTAAAATTAATAAAAAAATTATGATTTACATAATCAAGAATATTAATTAATATTATTAATTTAAAAATATAACAAAATAAACATTTTATTTTTAAACATATTTTTATTAATTTTGTAATTAAAAATTACAATTCTTTAAATAAGAGTAAAACTATAATTTAAAATTATTTACTCCCAATTTAAGATAAAGTAAACACATAAATTAAATTATGATTCCGATTCCATACTCTTATTTTAGTGTAAGTTAGAAACCTACTCCCACTCTCATTCTATACCCTCAATTTTAAGATTCTCACTCTTCATAATTCTCATTCCAATTCAAAATATAAACTCTACCTTATAGGATAAGGTGAAGGGATTGAGTTCAGTGAATATTATTTTAGATTTTTCATATTGGGCTTGGGTTTTAATTATTTGATTTTGTAATGGGCTTGTTGTCTTCAATGTACGTAGTAATGAGTAGTTAAAATTTAGCCCAACTAAAATGAAAATTGAAAATTTGGCCTGGCCTACTCAAAATTTAGTTTAAAAAAAAGATAAAGAAAAAGATTTATTTTATTTTATTTTATTTTTAATTTAGCTGAAAAACATTCATGCTCATAAAGCTTGATTGTTTTTTATCTGAAGACCTAATGTTTAAATTTTATTTGTTAAATGTTTAGGTCTGAATAAAAAAAAATAAATTTCTTAATTGTTGTCTGAATGGAAGATAAATATTATCTCTATTATCTCCCAAAAGAACTCATATTAAGGATATTATTTCCAATTGTAATAAACGTTAATCCTTTTCTTATGATTGAATATCAATGTATCTTCGTAAAATTAATTCATGGATTTCTGGTTGACTTCTATTTCATGGCAATAAACAAGTCTATAATAATTTGTGTTTTGACTTGCTATTGGTCATAACCACCTCTTGAACAAAGATTTTAAGGATAATTTCATATTTTGAATATTTTAATTACGTATTGAAGTACATTTAATAAATTTTATATGATTAATTGATTATATGCCAGCTCATATAGGGATGGCAAAATTCTCCATGTGTTTGGGGTCTCATGGGGCTCCACCCTAAATGGAGTTAATTTAAATAATTTTTGGGGAATGGGGGAAAAATAATTCCCAAAATATTGTAATGGGGTGGAGTTTGGTTTTGTACTCCTCACATGATCCCTACCCCAATCTCCATTATATATAAATATTTTTTATAATTTTTATTTAATAACTTTTGTTTCATCAGTTGCAATGTTAGTTAGGGCAAAACTATGTTGCAACTGTGGTATGGTACCACAGTTGCTTTTAACCATTAGATCCGTAATTGCATAGTTACAGTAGCTAAATCCAATGGCTGAAAGCAACTGTGGTATCATACCACAGTTGCAACATAGCTAGACCCTGTTACTTAATAAATTTTCTTTTTATTTTTACTTGACATAAATGAGCTATAACTAAATGAAAAACCTACAATATAATTTTTATTCAACCTAAAATATTGTTATGTTTTCTCTTATGTCTTAAGATATTGGTTTCTTTAACCATTTTTTAATTTTGATATCATTTCATGATATTATTTCAAACATTTGGAGATTTTTTAAATAATTTAAATACTTTATAATATAGTAATGATTTTATTTAAGTCTATAATTTTTAATTTATTAAAATCATGTATTTATATTTACTATAAAATAAATAAATTGGAAATGAGGTGGGGATGGAGAAATCATTCCCCACATGAGATTCCCCATCCCCACCCCACTAAACTTATTGTGAAATGGAGTGGGGAATGGAGACGAAATTTTTAATGGGATTGAGAATGGGATAGGCTTCCCCACCCCCACCGCACCCCACCCAATTGCCATCCCTAACCTCATATGATTAAACAAGCAAAAAAAAAAATTCATATAATATACAAACGTATAGGTATAATAATAATATTAACATTAAATATATTAATTAAATAGATATTTTAATTTAATTCTTACGGTGTTATAATCATAGCATATATTTGTAATAAAATAATTTTAAATATGCTTTCAAAGTATTTTACTTGGTTTTTATCCACTTTGTTATACTTAGAAGAATACGTATATCAAAATACTATATTTTAGCTTTTTATTAAAAAATAAATAACTTAACATTTATATCAGATATTCTAAAGAAAAACAAATATATCGTTCAAATATTTGCATTCGTTGATATCTACTTAGGTTGTGTTTTCTTTTTTTTGAAATTAAAATGGGTCTGAATTTTATGAAGTCTAAGATCTTGTTTGGGATTGAGGTGCTGTAACTTTTAAACTATAGTTGCTGTGAAAAAAATCTGTAACTATGAAATAAAAGTTAATAATATGTAGTAAATATAAATTTTAAATTATACTTTTGACAAAATTATTAAAAATATAATAGATTTTCTATTATAAAAGTGAAATTTTATATCAACATGACTTCTAAGTTACAGCAGGTAGTGTTTACCAAAAACTTAAGTGCGGTACCTTTTAAGCTATAGCTGTCATACCTCAATTCCAAACGCACTTTAAATAGGTTTGAGTTAGCTTAAATAGCTTTTAAGCTACAACTACTATGAAAAAAATCTGTAACTATAAAATAAAAATTAATAATATGTAGTAAATATAAATTTTAAATAATAGTTTTGACAAAATTATTAAAGATGTAATAGATTTTCTATTATACAAGTGAAAAATTATAACAACATAACTTCTAAGCTACGACAGATAGTATTTACCAAATACTTAAGTTCTGTAACTTTTAAGTTACAGTTACCCTACCTTAATTCCAAACGTACTCTAAATAGATTTGAGTTTCTATGAAGTTTGAATATTAAAATCTAAATGATGTTTTTATTTTTTTAATACCTGAATATAAGTGACATCTTATTTACTTTTGTAATAAAAAATATCTTAAATTTAGTTATTTGACATTTATATTCTTATAAATCAAAATAAGAAAAGAATTCGATTTTGTAATTTAAAAATTTAGAAAATAAGTTATTTCATAGAGATATTTTTAGAATATAATATTTAATTTTCATTCACATCTTTTCATTTAGACAAAAATTACAAAGGTTACTTTTTTTAATTAGATATAAATGTAAAAAATAAACATAAATTACAAAAAAAAAATTAAAAATTTTAAAATTAATAAAATTTCTAACTTTAAATATTTAATAAACAACCTCGTAGATTTCATCTAAATTTAGATATCAACTATAAATTAAGATTAGAGAAAAAAAAATAACAACAAACAAACAAATAAACTTTGGTATTAGTGTATTAGTTATTGCGCCTTCAATCAAAGAAGGATCCCAAAGTACGTATATGCAATATACTCCTCCTCACATGAATAGTATATGAGTACTATTCATGTGAGGGGAGTGTATGGTATGTACCTTAGCATTTGCCTCAATCAAAATGAATTCTGAGCTGTAAATCGAAAGTGGGCCCACTGGTTGTGCGACGTATAGGGTTTCCTTAAGACTCCATCGAAACGCTCCAGATCGAACATATTTTTAAAAAATCACTAATAAATCACCATCCAACTTCTCACTCATCAAATTCAAAATTTCCCCCCTCTCTAACGGCTACATTTCTCACTCATCTCCACCTCTTCTTTCTTCTTTGTCCCTAATCCCCCTTCGGTCTCGCTATCTTGCCCGATCAAAACCTATTCTTTCTCTAAAACCACCTCTTTTATCTCTCTAAATATTTGAACAATGAAGCACTTCATGCTTCCTAAAAACACAGTCTTGAGAGAAACTCACACGAATGACTCGCCGTCGTCGTCGTCAGCGTCTCCAAACCCCAATTCGTCAAAATCGAAGACATTGCGAAGACAAAAATCAGCCAAAGAAAATGCTCCGCCATCAGATCTCAACTCGCTTCAACCCTCCCCGTCACCGGCCAAGATGAAGAGTCCGTTGCCGCCGCGGCCGCCTAATCCTCTCAAGCGCAAGCTCGCCATGGAATCTTTTCCCGAAAACCTAGTGCCGGGGGTTTCCGACTCCGGTGTTAAGGTGATCTCGCAAGCTTCCTCTGCTTTCCTTTGGATTTGTTATTTAATTTAAAAAAGAGAAAAATCGGATGTCCTAAATTAGATGAAATATTTGCGCAACTCACTCAAGCATTTAATTGTTCGTAACTGAGAAATTAGCGTTAAAGACATTATAAGAAATTCATTTTTTTTTTTAATTTCCTCCATCAGAAATCTAAGAACAAGAAATAGTAATATCTGTCTCATTTTCATTTTCTTTATTTTATTTTGTTTTTCGCTTGAATTTTCCGAATCTTTACTTGGCTTGGAGAAATATTTACAAACCTGTATGTGTGTCTCTGACCTAGTGCATAACAAAAACTCATGATACTGAATCTAGTGTCTTCATAAACTGATGCAAAACAATGTCATATATGCTGCTATTGTTCTTGAAACATTATTAAATACCTGTAGTTTCATAATAGTTTCTGACTCTTAAGTTTATGAATTTCATAATATATGCTGCTATTGTTCTTGAAACATTATTAAATACCTGTAGTTTCATAATAGATTCTGACTCTTAAGGTTATGAATTTCATTGAATGTTGTGAATTAGGTGATGGTACGAATGCGGCCTCTAAATAAGGAAGAGGATGAAGGGGAGATGATAGTGCAGAAAGTTGCGGATGATTCTTTATCAATAAATGGACACACCTTCACATTTGACTCGGTTGCTGACATGGAGGCAACTCAGGTATAGTCTTATTCACTTGATTATTTGAGGATGGTTGATTGCGGTATGGTTTCTAGGTTATACTTTGATACTCGTTTCCTTGCAGCTGAATGTTTTCCAGCTTGTTGGAGTCCCTCTCGTTGAAAATTGTTTATCCGGATTTAACAGTTCTGTATTTGCTTATGGACAGGTACCTAATTACATGTTTTGTGTTTCATCTCAATTTTGTTTTTCTCTTACTAGTAGAGATTCTATTAACTGCTTATTAATATCTTAAATTAGACTGGGAGTGGAAAGACTTATACCATGTGGGGGCCAGCCAATGCCTTGTTGGAAGAGAACTTATCAAGCGATCAGCAAGGCTTAACTCCTCGTGTTTTTGAGCGACTCTTTTCTCGCATAAATGAGGTAAGATTGACTCTTTCAGGTTATCACTTTTGGAGTCAGGTCCCCTCCTTTGTGGTCAAGCAGGATAAGAAATTCAATAAGACTGAATTTGAGCTGTCCTCAGATGTATGCCTGCTTGTGAAATATAGTATATATTTACTCTAATCCTTGCCATTGTAATCTCTTTGTAGGAGCAAATTAAGCATGCGGATAAGCAGCTGAATTATCAGTGTCGTTGTTCCTTTTTAGAGGTGTTACTAAATACATTCTTTTGACATAACTGATTTAGTACTCTTGTAATTTTGCTTGATTTTTAGTATATTTATGCAGATTTACAATGAACAAATCACAGACTTGTTGGACCCAAGCCAAAGAAACCTCCAGGTAACTAGAACATTTAAGATGTATTAAAAATTAGGGAAAAAGAAAAAAGTTTCTTTTGACCATTTCTGGGATCTTATTGCAGATACGAGAAGATGTTAAATCTGGTGTATACGTCGAAAATTTGACAGAGGACTATGTATGCACAATGAAGGATGTTACACAGCTCCTGATGAAGGTTTGTTCTGTTTCTTGTTTTGGATCACGGACTAGCTTGAGTGCATAGATATTGCTATTATTGCCCGTAAGGGGAGGGATATAAAATTCTCACACTTGTAGACTCATGCATTCGTGCTTTGCGAGATATATGCAACATGTCTTGAGGCTGTATTAAGGCTTCTTGCTGAATGTACATAAGGAAACCTTCTCTGTGCGTGAAGGTCTAAACTCTTAGCTAGTTGATGAGGTTTAAATACGCAATCTGATAGATAACAGCATATTTAGTTTAATCTTCTTTCTCTTTGAAACTTGATCATTAAACATGAATTCAGTTTGTTCAAAAGTTTAAGACAGTCCAATATATTTTCTATTTTCAAACTTTGACAGCTGGGGGGGATCATAATTTGTAATTTAAGCTGGGGGTAGAAATAGATAGATACATATTCGTTTTCACTTGTTATATTCATGTCTCTCCTCAGTTCTCAAATTACAAGATTTTGCGAGTCTGAATTTGCTAATTTTTCAAGCAATAAATTTACAGATATTGATATTCTATGCAGGGATTGTCAAACAGGAGGACAGGTGCAACTAGTATAAATGCAGAAAGCTCCAGATCGCACAGTGTTTTTACTTGTGTTGTTGAATCACGATGCAAGGTAATCACTGCTGCAGTTTAAACAGGGCAGATATTATTCTTCAAGTTACCAATTGAATATTTTGTATATAGCTGATATAGTAAAAGATGCTTCTCACAAGAATGAAATCTAATAACATGCATGACAACAGAAAGAAAAACATCTCTGCTTCTTCATCTGTTAGTCTCTCTTCTTTATGATGAAGAAGTTCTAAGTCATATTTTTCTGTCTTTTAGAGCAAAGCTGATGGTATAAGCAGGTTCAAATCAAGTAGAATTAATCTTGTTGATCTAGCTGGGTCAGAACGGCAAAAGTTGACTGGTGCTGCAGGGGAACGCTTGAAGGAAGCTGGGAATATAAACAAATCACTCTCACAGCTGGGGTAAGGTTTACTGCATCTTCATTCATATTTTCTTGACGGTATGCATTTGAGGTTCGCACACAAGTGTTAGTTATACTTGATTATTTTACTGTGGATGAAGGAAGTGTGTGCACAAAGTGTTAATCACAGTTGATTATTGTACTGTAGCTGAAACACTCTATTCTGATTTTATTGTCTGTATGCCAGATCCTACATTTATGTCAAAAATACGTATGGTCATTTTG
Organism: Atalantia buxifolia; assembly: GCA_030444775.1. Taxonomy (NCBI): domain Eukaryota; kingdom Viridiplantae; phylum Streptophyta; class Magnoliopsida; order Sapindales; family Rutaceae; genus Atalantia; species Atalantia buxifolia. The sequence continues at coordinate 15,725,705 of CM059839.1, forward strand.
TTGGGTTAAAATTCAAATAAATTTTGTGCTAAAGTCTTGCAGAACCCTATATATCAAATAAAGTGATGTTTAGCATGCAAAGTGCAGTGTGGGAAAGAGCACACTTTATATGCAAGCTGTAAAAGAAATAAATCATCATAGGATATTCTATTGATACTCACATATTTTAATCTGTGATCTATCAAAGTTGCCATTTTAGAAAACAAAGCAAGGAGGTAAAGGTTCGTGAAATTGAATTGAAGCATTTCTTTTTACTTTTACTCCTTTTCTACTGTTCTTGCATGCCTAGTCTGTTCCATATTTGTAAATTATCCACATTTATTGTTTTTGGTAGGGCAATTATGAGTGAAAGTGCTCCAAGATCTGGTTGTTTTTTTCATCTGTTTTATCAGAAAAAGAGATTCCGCTGCTGCTTTTTGTGAATTTTTTTCTTTTAATTATTTTTATTTTTGGAGATTATGTTAGCTCTGTGCTTATTGTGCTTTACCATTGAACTTTCAGGAATTTGATAAACATCCTGGCTGAAGTTTCTCAAACTGGAAAGCAAAGGCATATACCCTATAGAGACTCCAGGTTGACATTTTTATTGCAGGAGTCTCTTGGTGGCAATGCAAAACTAGCAATGATCTGTGCCATATCCCCGGCTCAGAGGTAATTCTGCAGACTCTTCTTTTCTCGAAGAAACCTTTTCTACTGTCTTAGTTCTTTTCCTATCATACTTGGAAGCTCACTTAACTCAATAATGCAGCTGCAAGAGTGAAACTTTCAGTACATTGAGATTTGCACAGCGTGCAAAGGCAATTAAGAATAAAGCAGTTGTTAATGAAGTAATGCAGGACGATGTCAATTATTTACGTGAAGTGATAAGGCAGCTAAGGGTATGTTATTGTTCTAGATATTTCAAATAGATAAAAATGGGTCTATATAATTAATATGTGAAACTACATTTTATTAGTTGTGAATATGAATCTCTTATTGGACAATTTAACAGGATGAACTGCATCGAATGAAGGCTAATGGTCACAACCCAACTGATCCAAATGGAGTTCACACAGCAGGTTGGGCTCGTAGAAGCTTGAATTTATTAAAAAGCTTCCATCATCCCATGACATTACCCCATATTGACGACGATGGTGATGAGGAGATGGAAATTGATGAAGACGCTGTCGAGAAGCTGTGCAACCATGTAGATAAGCAGTTAGCAGGGATTGAAGATCACCATGAAATCAAAGAAGGTAGAGTAAAAACAGTTAAATCAGAGTCACAATTTGCAGTCTCAGGAGAAACTCAGCTTAACACATTTAAAGCTGGTTCTATTAAAGAACAATGTTCAGAGGATACAGATGTTAATATGGAGGAGGTAACATCTGAACAAGTTGAGGACCTTGAATCTGAAATTATAACTGTTGAACCTGTTACAAAATTCTCAGATTATTCTGATGATATTGTGCTAAATCATAATATCAAAGACCAAAATGGCGAAGAAAATACAAACCAGTTAATAGTTAGTACGGTTAAGAGGGATTCCTCTAGGCAGCTTCTTGAGGAAAAAAAGACTTTTGGTTCCTCTGTCAGTGAATTGCTAGATGAAGAATCACAAAGGAAGGCAGTTGGTCATGAATCATCAGGCCCTGTCTCTGATCCACTTTTTGGAGTTTTGGCGGATGTTGAATACACACCCAATTTATCTGCAAATAGTTCTGTGAACTGTGCATCTCCTTCAAGTGTAAGCATCATTCAATCTAATGTGTCACCTGTTCTTAAATCTCCAACTCCAAGTGTTTCACCTAGAATCAGCAACAGTAGGAAAAGTCTGAGGACTTCATCAATGTTAACTGCATCCCAGAAAGATCTTAAGGTTGGCAGCAAGTTAGACCCCGAAGCTATACACTTGTCTTTGGCGAAGTCAACGAAAGGCAATTTAGCAGATGCTCCTTCTATTCAAATGGGAAAGAATGTTATGACAACAACTGAGCATTTGGCTGCTAGTCTGCATCGTGGCCTTGAAATTATTGATAGCCACCGCCAGAGTTCAGCATTTAGGCGGTCAGCTTTTAGGTTGTCATTTAGACCGGCAGATCTCAAACAAGTCTTGCTAGTTGAAAAAGTCGATGTGGGTGTGCAAACTTCTCTAGATAATGGGATATCAGAAGAAGATCCAGTATCATTCTTGTGTAATAATTGCAAGAATAGAGCACAGCTAGATATCAAGGAGGCAAAAGAAAACTCAAGCCTCCAGTTAGTACCTGTTGATGGATCGGAATCTGCTGACAAATCCAAGCTAGTTCCCAAAGTGAGTATAATGGCTCATCTGGCTTTTGATTAATTTAACAGTCCTGAACTTTCAGACTGACCTGATGCTTCTCGATTGCTCAGGCAGTGGAGAAGGTTTTGGCAGGAGCTATTAGAAGAGAGATGGCACTAGAGGAGTTCTGTGCCAAGCAAGCTTCTGAAATTAAGCACCTTAATCGTCTGGTAGATCTTTTACTAGCTTTACCCATCACTGGAACTAGCCGCCATTATGTTCTTTTAAGTTTTGAATTGACGTTTCTGCATTCTTTTGCAGGTGCAACAGTACAAGCATGAGAGAGAATGTAATTCCATAATAAGTCAGACAAGGGAGGATAAGATTTTGCGTCTTGAGAGCCTTATGGATGGTGTTCTACCGACTGAGGAGTTCATGGATGAAGAATTTGTGTCCCTCATGCATGAACATAAGGTACATATTTTTTTCTTAACATCAAGCTTCCAACATTCTACAATTGTATCTTAACTTTGTGTATTGCTTACAGCTTCTAAAGGAAAAATATGAGAATCATCCTGAAGTTTTAAGGACAAAAATCGAGTTGAAAAGAGTTCAAGATGAGTTGGAACATTACCGGAATTTCTATGATCTAGGTGAAAAAGAAGTGTTACTGGAAGAGGTTCAAGATTTAAGGAGCCAGTTACAATATTATATAGACTCTTCATCATCATCCGCTCGAAAACGGAAATCATTTCCGCAATTGACTTATTCATGTGAGCCTAGTTTGGCGCCATCTCTTAGTACTGTCCCAGAGTCAACCAAGGAGAGTGCTGAAGAGAAATTTGAACAAGAAAGAACACGCTGGACTGAGGTGGAGAGCGGGTGGATTTCTCTTGCAGAAGAGTTAAGAAACGAACTTGAAGCTAGCAGGTCACTAGCGAAAAAGCAAAACCAGGAACTAGAAGAAGAAAAGAAATGTGTTGAAGAATTACAGGAAGCAATGCAGATGGCTATGGAAGGAAATGCACGCATGCTTGAGCAGTATGCAGATCTTGAAGAGAAGCATATTCAATTGCTTGCGAGGCACAGAAAAATCCAGGAAGGGATAGAGGACGTTAAGAAAGCGGCTGCTAAGGCAGGTGTCAGGGGTGCTGAATCTAAGTTCATAAATGTTCTTGCTGCTGAAATTTCAGCTTTAAAAGTAGCAAGAGAAAAAGAGAGACAGTATCTCAGGGATGAGAATAAAGGTCTTCAAGCTCAGTTGCGGGATACTGCTGAAGCAGTACAAGCCGCAGGAGAATTACTTGTGCGGCTCAAAGAAGCAGAAGAAGCTGTTGCAGCTGCACAGGTGTGCCTTCTCCCTAGCTTTTTAAGATAATTTACCTATCATCGTTTGCCAGCTCACTTAGTTTGCTATCTTTTCTATCTTATGTTTGCTATCTTTTCTCATGTTCTGCACACTGATGCTTTTTTTTTAATTATTTATACTAGCAATGTTTCTTTATGAAGAGAATGAAAAGGACAAGTATTTTAGGAGGACAACTTGGTTTAATAAGAATGACTGATCACTGCTGTAATCTAGCCAGTCAAAACTTTTGGTGAATTAATTATTCAAGGTAGAAACCATGGATAGGACAAGTATTTTAGGAATCTTGTTTTGTTTCGCTTCTTTGATGTGGTAAATTTTCTTCCAGGCTATTATTAGTTGATTTCTGCTCATTTACGCTTGTGATGATGCTGATGGAAAATTGCAGTTGTTATGTGCACTACTTTATTTTTTTTATTTTTATATGGTTTTTAAATTTAAAGTCTGAATATCTTTATGACACAAATGAAAAGGAAAAGTATTTTGGCGCGCATGAGGACTTTTTTTCTTTAGATTTTAAGTGAAAAATCTTCATGCATTTAGTTGATTTTTGCTCATTTACACTAGTATTAAATTGATTTAGGTCTTCTAATTGGATTTTACTGTTGTTAATTAAATGCTACTTGTTGACACATAATTTGCTAATTAAATTGACAGAATTTGCTAAGTCAATTGACATATTTGAACTAAAATTGTACGTGTTTGTAGGAGGTCCAGAAGAGAACTTGGACTGGTTTCTACAATTTACCTCTTATTTATTTGCTTTCAATAGTAAGCAGGGATTCTTTGCAATACCTTTTGCTTTGCCACCCCTTTTCTTTCTTCATTTTTACTTTTGCTCTTCTTTTCTGTCATGCTCTTTTGCATAGCCACACTGACTTATCCGATCTCTTTATGAGTCACAATAGTAATAATAATAATAATAATAATAAAATTTGTTAGGAAATTCTAAATATTGTGATTACTATATAAAATAAATAGTTTGCTATTCAAAGAGTTTATAGCAATTTATTACTCGTGATGATACTGACTGGAAATTCATTTGGAAAAATCCTTGCCATGCCACTCTTTTTCTTTTCTCATTTATTTTTTTTATTTTTGCTCTTCTTTTCTCTTATGCTCTTTTCTTTACACAGTCACAATTATATATCCATTCTCTTTCTGATACATTCATGCTCAATTCATTTACATTGGCATAATTTTATTTATGCCCTTGAACTTAAATTTGAACCAGGTTGGAGCCTATCCATATTTGTCCTCATTTAAGACACATTAGCAAGGCTTTCTCTTGCACTTTATTTATGCCAAAACTTCTAATGAAATGTTTCATATTGGCTGTACAACTAATGAGTTGAGCCTTTCAATTAGCATAACTTTCTCTGATATAAATTTCTATTCATTTATTGTCACTCAATAAGCTCACTAATTGATTATTATTAATGTAATATTTTTCAGAAGCGAGCAATGGAAGCTGAGCAAGAAACTGTGACGGCCTACAAACAGATTGATCAACTGAAGAAGAAACATGAAATGGAGGTTAGCAGTCTTAATGAGATTATAGCAGAGTCTCGTCTGCCAAAAGAAGCAATACGAGCTGTTTTCAATGATTCTAGTATGGCCAAATATGATGTAGAGGAGCCTCACAGTGCAGGTGATCAGCAGTGGAGAGAGGAGTTTCAGCAATTTTACACTGATGATAGTGAGACATCAAAGCTTGCAGAACCTTCATGGTTCTCTGGTTATGATCGTTGCAACATTTAGAGAATAGATTTATGTAGAAATTAGTGTACGTATGTATTACCAAAAAAATTATGTGATATATAGCTTCGAAATTGTAACCTTATATTTCATGTTCATTCCAATTGTGAGGACCAGCTTCTTGGTTCCTCTTATTGTGCTTCCTGTATTCAGTTTCAGATTTCTTGCAATTCACTATACTTAAATGAATGATTTTTTTGTTTACGTCTCAAATCATTCCGTCATCTTTCAGGTTTTGCTCATTTTGATGACTGCAGGACTATGTTGTAACATTTGTAAATAACATTAGTCATATTTTTCATTATTCGTAACAACTGTTTCGTTGTCTGTGCAATTTACATTTGTGCGAAGATGTGCTACGGCGCATTTGCAGCATGTTAACAACAGCGAAAACGTCGACAATTAATAATAGTAGGTCTCCGGTTGAACCAGTAAAATGGATATATGGATATGGCGCGCCCTAGACCAAAAATGATGGTGTTAAAGAAACTGTAGCGAAGGCATTAAATTGTTTGGCTTGGGCGTCAAGATGGAGGGGCAATCTTCAAGTTGATCAGAGAACTGGGTCGATGGCAGGAAGTAGGAACCTGATAGTCCACAAGAACTCGAATCTTTAGAAGCCTCCTGATTTATAATGTAATGGAAACAATAAAACCAGAAGCTAGTGAACTTTTCTTCTTTATCTGGGCTTCTGCTAGGATACCCGGCACGATGCCGGAATGTAAAAACAAACGATTGGATCCAACGGTAGTTGTTAATTGTCAGTTGGAAAAGAATGGGTTTCAAACCCCGAAAATTTTTTGCCACTCCACATATTGCTTTTTACCTAAACTTCAAAACCACCGTTCCTCAATCGCACGCCTTCACCGAAGGAGAATCCTCCATCAAGAGGGAATTACAGCACATACACCTTCATACTTTAAAAATTATCTCAATACCCTAAAATTTAATTTTGCCAAAATTTTCATCAATATCCTTTAAAAGCTAATAGAAAATTACTAAGCTATCCTCATTTTAAAACACTTCAACTCAACAGACAGCACCTCTCCTTCCCTCTACTCAAACAAACAAATACTTATATCTGCTGCAATTCCCTCCATTACCTTTACTCAAACAAACAAACACTCATCCTCTATTTTCATACATGCTAAATCGAATATCAACCAGCATCGCTTCTATAATTCGCTCACCGGCATCATCTCTACTCAAACAAACATTCATTCTCCATACATGCTAAATCAAACTTCAACACGAGCAAACTGAGCCTGAGAAGGGAAAGCTGCCACAACTGAGAAAGAGAAGCCTAGTTTAATGCTACATAATCGCCGACGAGAGCTGATCCTTTACTGCAAAATAGTTAGAATTTAACTAGTTGAGGCAAGTAATTCCCTGTAATTAGTTTTCTTGTTGATATTCAAGAATTGTAAAAAATTAATGGATTGTGACGATTATAATTTTATCATGTAACACATAATTTGGTCGTGTAAGGTTATGTAAGATTCAAGGTTATGTATTACACGACCTTCATGTATTACACGATTACAGGACCTTCATGTATTGCACGATTACAGGACCTTCATGTATTGCACGATTACACGACATTCAAATATGTTTAATTGCAATGGCTATAATATGTTTAGTTGTAGTGTTCATTAGTATATCATATCCAAATATTAAAAAATTTGTGTACTGATAATTTTGTTTATTTATCTAATTAATCTAATCATTTCTCAAACTGTCGGACGTGCAAATTTAGTTTTTTTGCTACAATTTATGAACACACGATTTGGTCGTGTAAGGTCATATAACATAGGATTCAAGGTCGTGTAATATACTCGTGTAATACACTCGTGTAATACACGACCCTCAGTCGTATATGATATTATTACGCAATCTTGAATCATGTAATACGAGTCTTTCAAGACCTTCAGTTGTATATTACATAACCCTCATGTGCTACACGACTTTATGTATTACATGACTTTATATATTATGCGATTACACAATCTCCATTTATTACCCGACCTTAAAATTGCATGATTTTTTTCATAAATCATTAGATTAATTTAGTTCTTTAAATACTTAATTTGTGCTAAGAATTTATATTTACTGCCATGCAGAAAATGTCAACGAAAATTTTAAAAAAAAGAAGTGAAATTAAATTGGAATCTAAAAAAATTCCACATCATCATTGGTTTGAATTGCAATTGGTGGCATACGATCAGATGTCTTAAGCTTGAACTTCATTGTGATTTTGAATTCTGAAGTATCTATATCAATAACTTGATCTATCTTCTCCACCAATTCGGCATATGTTGTCAATCATGGTATCATTATCCCATTAGCCTTGGAACCTTTGAACTTATACTCGTCATTTTGCTCAATCTATTCACTATTGAAGAGAATAGGCACACGTTCCAAAACCATATCTGATGATATAATAAAAACAATAATATCAAATTTCATATACAAGTAACTACACGACTACATTACTTACATGACTTACACGACCTACATGATTATATTACTTACATGACCTACATAACTTACATGGCTATATTACTTACACGACCTACATGACTAACTACATGACGTACACGGTATCAAAAGGAATGCACAGCGCGAAACATTTTCGCCATAAATAAATTATATTGCTAAAAAAAATAATTAAACAACATACATTGCATATATTTCTACATATAAGAAAAAATGGTGAAAATAAAACATTATAATGTGAGGAAAATTTCTAAATTTTCCTACAAATTAAAAAAAAAACTTAAAACCCAACATTAACATACCTTATTGGGTTGTTAAATGAGCAATGCACCTCATTTCAGTTAAAGAAAGAGTGGGTGTTAAAGAAATGAATATATAATTGTAGTTGTGTAAGAAGTTATGAGAGATTTTGTGAGATTCTAGGAGATTTTGAGAGAATTTCGACAGTAAGAAGAGATTTGGGTGAAAGAAATATGAAGACAATGAAGTTGAGTGAATTTGATATATTCATTAAGAGCATTTCAGACTTTACTCACATTTGTTAGGGTATCCATGAAAACCAAAAAGGAAGGAAATATTTAAATAATTTTGAAACTATTAAAGGGCATTTAATTAAAAACCCGTCCATTCAAAGCAAGAAATACTAAGAAATAAGAGTTTTCAGATATCTCAATGAAGGGCATAGCATGTATCTCATACAGGGGTAAATAATCACCGTTGGATTCAATGTAACGAATCCCACGGCTGAGATGAATTTAATTATTAAATAATTAAAAATTTTGACAAAGCTTGAAACTTGTAGAAACGGTAGCAAGCACAACTCCCAACCCTGCTCATTAAGTTTATACTTAAAAAGTCTCTGCATGAAAAGGAAAAAAATATCTCACTTTCTCACCTCACGCACGGGGATGCTGACTCGAATCCTCAACTCACCTACAACACGTGTTGGGTCCATCTCATTTTAGTGGACCAAAATTCTTAAAGTTCAAATAGATTTGCTTCGTTGTAATTATTATTAAGTTTTGGATTTGGATAAAATTTGTCATGAAACTAGGTTTTTGAAAACCTAGTTATATACCCAAAGCCTAGTGGTTAGAAATCAAATCTCACAATTGTGAGGTCATGAGTTCGAACCCCCACAATATATTATAGGAGTTTAATTTTCTTCCTCAATTTGAGTGAAAATAATTTTCTCCCTTTCGAAATATGAATAGAGCAGACGTCCTCTAAATATTAGAAAAGATAAAAATCTACATAGTGTTCTATAAGAATTGATTTAAACTAGTCTCAATAATAGTCTGATTTGTAAATATCAGTTGTAATCTTATGTAATATGAGTTGTACTCTTGATCAATAGTTTCATGTAATAAAAAAAAAGCGTCGCTATATAAAAAAGAATAAGGGGAGGCGGCAGCAACTTTGGTGGAGAAGAAAAAGACAAGAGAGAGAAAAGAGAACAATGACGCAATATTATATTTGGGAGCTTGGATTTTAATCTTTAATTGGACGATCGGAAGATGAAATTAATTCAGTTTTCTCCTAATTTTTGAAGGTAAGTTCCTGGCATCGCCCTCTACAATCGTACTAGTCTTTATTTTTATTTTTTTTTATTCTCTCGCTGGTTGTTATTTGAGATACCTTATTGTTAGAGAGACGGTTATTAAGCTGTTACTGTAAGTTAAGAATATTTAGATTATTGATATTGTTAACCTTTAGTATTATCTAGAGAAGAATTTGTGCTGTAATCCCATTAATATAGTGGAATATTATATCGGACTATGGTCCTGTAGTTTCTCCCACTTTGGGTTTTTTATGTAAAATCTTTGTATCTTATATTTGATTTATTACTTTGGATTTTGTTGGTAATTTTTCTGCTTATTTATTTATGGTATACATCCTATTTTTATCACACAAAAAAAGAAAGAGTTTTGTTTCTGCTTAATTTGTAACTGGTTGTGATAGTCCATTTCCAATAGAGTGGTATTAAAGTTTCAGGTTTTGTGTTTTTATTACTTGTGTGGTTGAGATTGGGGAGTTCTCAGTATGCATGTTTAAATTAAAGTCATGGAATTATAGTATTTGGAAGTCTAGGATGGAAGATTTACTATACATTAAAGACTTACATGAGCGCATTAAAAGCGAAGAAGCTAAACCCACAGATTTAGATGATAAGAAATGGGCTCAATTAAACCAAAAGGTAGATCATGGATTGATCATAGTATGTGCCACCATGTCGTGAAGGAATCCACAACTGATAATCTTTGGAGAAAATTAGAAACGATTTATGAGCAGCCGACAGCGTAGAACAAAGTTAATTTTATGAAAAGGCTTGTTAATTTGAAATACAAGAGGGGTATAGTATAATTGAACACACTGGTCAGTTTTAGGGCTTGGTTGATCAATTGACTATTATGAAAATTATTTTAGATGATGAGTTACAAGTATTATTGTTACTTGGTTCTTTACCTGATAGTTGGGGGACATTGGTAATGTCAGTGAATAATTTAGTGCCGAACGGGAAGTTAACCTTGGATATGGTTACAGATAACTGTGGAATGAAGAATGTAGAAGAAAGAGTGTTGAAGTAGTTCCCTCTGAGTCAGATGTACTTGTTTTAGAAAAGTGAGAAGGCGAGGGAAGAGTCAAAGCAAAAATTCCCACTATCAGAACAATAATAATCCTAGATGAAGATCTAAGTCACATAGGAGAAATATAAAGTGCTTTCATTGTCAAAAAATGGGTCACGTTAAAAGGGAGTGTAGATTGTGGAAAAGAGAACAAGCGAAAGAAAAGAGTGATGCTCAGAAAAGTGACAAAGAGAACACTATAACCACAGTTAATGTTGATATGGGTATTGTTAATGGTGATTATGGCCATGTTCGGATGGGAAATGAGGGAACATTCAAGATTGTGGGCACATGAGATATTTGCTTAGAAACCAAAATTTGCTGTAAGTTGTTGCTTAAAGATATCATACATGTACTAGATATTCGAATTTGATATCTACAGGCAAGCTTGATGATGATGGTTGTACTAATCAATTTGGTGAAGGAAAATGAGAGCTTTATCTCGCGAACTGGGCTTAAAGCCCAAAAACTTGGACTGGGCCGATACAAACTTTTTTGCCAACCCTAATGTCAAATGGTTAGTGCATTGATTTTTTTGTTTTTAATCTTCTCAACAATAAAATAAATTAAATTAATATTTTCATTTTTTTAGGGTAAACTAAAGCTTGTCATTCGAAATAGGGGTAAATTGAAGTTTAACCATGAGTTAATAATTAATAATAGAATCAAATAATATAATATACATGTCATTAACTAATATATGTGTGACGCATTAGTGAGTATTTCAAATAAATATCTAAACTAAGTATGTATAGTATTATGAAAACGTGGGTTTAATAAAAAAAAAAAAATTCTACTATGATTAAAGGTAAGGTCAAAATGATAAGCGTAGAAGTAAGGGGCTTTATGATAATTTTGGCCAAGCAAAGATTATGTTATAAAAACAAAAAAAAAAAATTGCATGCAAAGCAGAGACAGTACTATAAAAACAACAAACTAATGAGTTAAATTTTAGTTTAAATCATTGATGTACTCATATAATATTAGTAATAATAAGATTTTTGAGCCGAAGAAATTATAGTATATTGATATTTTGTTTTAACTAAAGTAAAATTATTTTAACTAAAGTAAAATTCAGAAGAAGAAAGAATGAGTTCCAAGCTGTAGATCAGATCAATTAAAAATATATACATAGGGAAGGGAGCCGGTGAAGAAATGGTGGGCGGTGGTAAGAAGTGGTCACTGGTCTGCCAGCTGCCGCTATGGAAATTCGTAAAATAGTCAAGAGAGTAGGAACAATTGCAAGACTCATCGACAATGCTTTGTGTTTTCTTGTATTTTGAGTTGATGCATGCATATCTTTTTAACCCTTTCTCTTTAACTTCTACATGTGCATGTGTATCTCATTCATCAGTAAATGGTTAAATTAACGTGGATGGACTCCTCTATTGTTAATAACCAGCAATGGAAAACAAGATCATGAATTCAAGAAATTTAAGAAAGATAATTAAGTTATGGTTATGCTCCAGAGTGCTTTGAAGTAGGGGGAAGCCAGGGTTAAAATCTTAAAGGGGTCAAACTTTATAGATATAAATTTTGAAAGCTCAATTTTTTACTTAAACTCCTGATTTTATTTTTTATTTAGTGGATCCATTTAATTTAGGGTATAAATATTAAGTAACATGTAAATCATCATCTTCTACCATTTTATATTGTGGGTATTAATTAAAATAACTATTAAATTATGTTGTAGTAATATGAGAAATTTGCGTTTCAAATTCCATTGTACGAAAAGAGTTGAGTTATCATCAATATAAAAAAAAAAAGGAGAAATTGTTTTGATAAGTGTAATTCAAATATCTATGGGATGAAAAACAAAAATTATTTCAATAAATAATAAAAAATTAAAAATTTGAATTCCTTAATAGTGAATTGGATTGAAAATCGATAATTCACAATAAAATGATTACAATTTAAAGATAAGGTACCAGATTAACAAGATAATAAAAAAATTATAGAAATCATAGTAAATGACACATTAACAATTTTTAAAAAATAAAAAATCGTTTCAAAAAATTTAAAAATAAAAATTTGGATGGAATAAGAGACATTAAATATTGCCTTTAGCTGTGAAAAGTGTTTTCCTCGGCCACACTGGCTAACATAAACTGGCAAAGAATATTTTAATTTCTTTGTACTATTGCGTTAAAGTTATTTAAAAAAAAAGAAAGAAAGAAAGACAGATCGAAAACTGGATCAACAAGTTTAAAAAATAGTATGTTTGGATCTGTCCACACTCTGTGTCTCTTGACATTACACTAAATTCAAAATCTTTCTCCAACACCAATTATAATCTTTAATTATCATTAATAAAATAAAATTAAAATGAGGGTGACCAGCGTTTTCCTATGTCGCTTAATCATTTGGTGATTAATATATATGTGTAGCATATGACAATGAGCAGGTAGCTACGCTACAATCTTATCATTGTTTTGACCAACCAAAACCACCCAGAACCTTCATCTTTCCCATACAAATTTCACATTTTTCTAATGGTTAAAATTTACGATATGTTATCATTTTGGTCTATTGTAACTTTAAATAAATATATTTATATTACAGTTAAAAAATTTACTACAAACCTGCAGGTGTCATTTAATTGAAATAATAAGATCTTTAGTATTTAAAAAAAACTAATATTGAATTTTACTTATATGAGTGGAAAAAAATTAGTTTGCTTTTAGACTAAATAAATAATACTAATAAAAGAAATCAATCGAAGTTAAATCGCAAATCTATTTCTTTTAAATTAAAAAATTTGCTCATATTCTACAACCAATAACTATAATCTCATATTGAAGAAATAAAAAAGTTTGGGAGTGTCTATGATGGAGCATTTCTAAATGATATCATTTATATTTTTCAATATCTGTGCCAAAGTTTTCCTTGCTACTAACATTTTTTTGGCTCTATATACACAATTTATATATTTGCGCAATATGTGATACCGAATATTTATGACATGTAACGATAACATTATTACTAAAATCAAAACTATTATTATAGATAATGAAAAATTGAGACCTTAAAATTGTAGAATACAAGCATGGAAAATGCTCAATTTTTGTGGGTATTTATTTATTTATTTTTGAACGATAAAAAGTTGAAGCATAAATCTGGAGAAAGAGAGAGGAAAAATTGGTTAGTTACTTAGTTTGACGTTTAAGGCCCGGCATTACACCTTTCTTCTTCTTCTACGCTGTCTATCACGCAGTTTTAGGCAGAGATTTCTGTAATGTTTTAATTATTGTATTTGTCGTAAGTTGGTCAACAAAATAATAATAAGAATAACAATAATAATAAGAAGAATTTCATTTAAAAAAGAAAAAGAAAAATGGAAAAAAAGGGTCAAACAGACATTTTGGTTTCTCTTTTATCTTTTCTTGCTTCCTCTCTACTTTCCTCATTTTTCACTCACACTTTCTCTTTCTTTTTCAACTTTTCTTTCTTCTTCTTCTTCACTTAAGAAGCATATCCCCATCATTGCCATTACCAGTCCATTTGCTTTTTAAACTTTGGTTCATTTCTACTTCACTTGCTACCTTTGCTTTTCTTACATATTCTCTCAAACAAACCAGGCCCCAGTCACCTGTTAAAAGACAATTGTTGATTCTTGATTGTTGTTATGGAGAAGGAAGATTTGCTTATGAATGAAGGTGTGAATTCAACACCACCCACATGGAGCTCTTGCAATTTTAGCTCAGAACAAGTTATAACTAACTGTTATTTGAATCCCAATTGGGATTATTCAATGGATCAGGGCGATCCCTTTGAATCAGCTTTGAGCTCAATTGTTTCTTCTCCTGCAGCATCCAATGCCCCTACCACTTGTAGTGTTATAATTCCTGGTGGTGGTGGTGGAGATAATGTTATGATCAGAGAATTGATTGGAAGACTTGGAAGTATTTGCAATTCTGGTGAAGTTTCGCCTCAATCTTACATACAAGCCCAGAACAATAACAACAGCAACACTTGTTGTTACAGCACTCCATTGAATTCACCACCATTACCCAAGCTTAATCTTTCAATGATCAGAGGAAGCAAGAGCAGCAACAGTTTGCCAATTCCTGCTGCTGACCCTGGATTTGCTGAAAGGGCTGCAAGGCTTTCTTGCTTTGCAGGATCTCAAATGAATATGAATTCTTCTGTTTCTGCTTCTGATAGTAAGAAATTGAGGGTCTCAAGGTCTTCAACCCCAGAGAGTAATAATAATGCTGATTCCAAGGAGGGTTCTTCATTGTCAGAACAGATCACATCCCAAACTGTTACTGATTCCAACCCCAGAAAAAGAAAATCCATTCAAAGACCAAAAGCTAAAGAAACCCCACCAACTAATGATCCCAAGGTAATGTGCTAATACAATCCTGTTTTTCAAGTAGTTTTTTCAGTTTTTTTTTCTTTTACGGTAAACTAAAGAGAGAATTCTTTTCTTGTTCCTTTCCAGGTTGTAGCAGAAAATCCTGAAGATTCTAATTCAATAAGGAGCAAACAAGATGAAAGTAAGAGTGATAGCAGCAAGACCAAGGACAATTCAAAGCCGGTGGAGCCGCCAAAGGACTATATTCATGTCAGAGCAAGAAGGGGTCAAGCAACTGATAGCCATAGTCTTGCTGAAAGAGTAAGCTATTTAATATTTGCTAATTGTAATGATATGTTAACAATATTAATACTTTTCAACTATAATATTTTGATTTGCGTTGATATGTTATGTGTTTTGAATGTTTCATTCAGGTCCGTAGAGAGAAGATCAGTGAAAGAATGAAGTTTCTTCAGGATCTTGTTCCCGGCTGTAATAAGGTGCTTAATTAATTCTGTGTATGAATACTTGAGAAGTACAGTTCTAACTAAAACTAAACTCAGTATAATTTCTAAATTGAGGTTTTACTATTTGTCGCAGGTCACTGGGAAAGCAGTTATGCTTGATGAAATCATTAACTATGTGCAGTCATTGCAGCGCCAGGTTGAGGTAAAATCGAATTTCCACAAGTTCTGGATCTGGTCCTTCTCTTTTTAGTTGTGTTGTTGCTGAAATTTATTAAATTTTGCTCACAGTTTCTCTCAATGAAGTTGACTACTGTAAATCCAACGATGGATTTAAACATGGAAGCTCTTTTGTCAAAAGATGTAAGTTATGCTTATTCTTTTCCTTCGTTTTAGGACCCATAATTATTTGAATTGTATACTGGTGCATTGCAGATGTTTCAGTCTTGTGGATATATGCAACATAGCCTTTACCCAGGGGATTGCTCAGTGCAAACATTCCCTTCCGGATATCAGCCCCAGCAAGGGTCACATCTAACTTGTAGTGGCATAACTAATAATGCAGAGAGCCAATTCTCCATCAATGCATTAAACTCTGCATTGCATCGAAATGACAACATTCAATTGCCCCCCATTAATGGACATGGTGAAGTTGGTCCTCGGGTAATTTAGAGATGAGTTATGTAATTACTGAATTTGTTTCTTGTTTAATCATGATCGTGATCCTAGTGCTTCTTGTTGGTTGCGTTATATTTCAGGTTCCATCATTGTGGGATGACGACCTTCAAAGCCTAGTTCAAATGGGTTTTAACCAGAATCAGCCACTGAGCTTAAATGGTAAGCAAAAGTAACTTAATGTAAACTCAGTATGAGTTCAAAATGTTTAGTAGATGCAATAATGTATGTTTGGTGGTTTTGGACTGTGCAGGCTCAATGGCAACAACTAAAATGAAAATTGAGATGTAATTATCAATAATCAACTAAAGTGTCGAATTTGATTCCATTGAGGCCCCCTGCCCCCCAGGAGAAAGAGAGGGGCTTCTGTATATAGAGATCAATTTGCGCGGACTATTAGCTTGAAGAAGAAGAAGAGAAAAACATTTCTCTTTCATTTTGGCAATTGTTTCTTTTATTGTATTCTACTCAATTCATTTGAGAACTCAACATTTGTATAATCTAACACATTGATGGAATATCCACAAAAAAAGAGGAAAAAAAAAAGCATAGCATGGTTTATTTTTTAATTAATTATAAAATTATACAGTTTAATAATGTTAAAAGTTAATTTATATTAAAAATTAATTTTTTTATTCTTAAATTCTACAATTTTTTAAGTTTTCGTAAATATATATATATATATGGATTTCTTATGTTACATGTATATAACTTATAATTCTTTTATATAAATAGTGAATTGTGTGGGTTTATTTACTATTTATGTAAGAGGGTTGTAAGTTAATATTAGTTTTTATATATATATATATATATTTTTTTTTTTTTCTTTTATGACAATGACGTGTGTTAGCATAACATTGCTTTCAAATTTAGCTGGAAAATTTTAGGGGTGGGTCAGGATTTGGAAATTGAATAATATAATATGTTAAAATCGCGTGACTTGTGGGGAAATTGTTACTGATGACAGCTTTTGGGTGGGGACCAAAATCACGTGTTTATTGTTGAAGTCTAATACAAACTTATGATTAAGAATCATGTGTTTTGTAGCTGGAATCCAATGTTTATCGTTTTTTCCTGCTTAAATCAATTGACACCAAACAACTACTCTTTTTCTTTTTCGTTATTAATATTTATTTTATTTGGGTTCTGAATTAGAAATGAATAGAATGGCAAAATTCGTGGAGCCCTACATCCTAAATGGGAGAATTTTTAATAATTTTTAGAGAATGAGGTAGGAAATAAGGAAAAAATAATTTTTAAATTCTTAATGAGGTGAGATTTGATTTTATACTCACCATTCCACCCTCACTTCAATTTCCATTAAATATAAATATTTTTTAATTTTTATTTAATAATTTTTGTTTTATCAACTATAATATCGATTAATAAATTTTTTTATTTTTACGTAATATAAATAGATTATAACTAAAAGAAAATCTTAAAATATAATTCTTTTTCAACTCTAAAATATTATTATATTTTCTTTTCTCTTTTAAGGTGTTGCTCTTTTCAAATATTTTTTTAGTTTTGATATCATTTTAAGATATTGTTTCAAACTTTTAGAGATTTTTAAAAATAATTTAAATACTTTATAATACGGTGATGATTTTATTTTAAATCTTTAATTTTAGTTTACTGAAATCATATATTACCTACTATAAAATAAGTAAATAGTAAATATGGTGGGAATGGAGAAATCATTTCCCATCTCCATCCTACTAAATTTATTAGGAAATGAAGGCAAATTTTTA
Organism: Atalantia buxifolia; assembly: GCA_030444775.1. NCBI lineage: Eukaryota > Viridiplantae > Streptophyta > Magnoliopsida > Sapindales > Rutaceae > Atalantia > Atalantia buxifolia. Next base: position 15,743,384 of record CM059839.1, read on the forward strand.
ATTAATGGGGTGGGGAATGGGGCAAGCCTTCCCACCCCACCCCTACCCCATTATTGTCCCTAAAAATGAAAAGAATTTAAAGGCATCAAATAGAAGCCCAAATTGGCAAGAAGTGCAATTCTGTTCTTACTTGACCGATGAATGAGAAAGCTTTTTCTAAATCTTATGTACTTTTTATAGAACAAAGAGAAGTAAAAATCTAAATGGATAAGTGCAACAATAAAAGTAGTGGAGTTCAAATGTAGATGTATAAACTTCAAGATAAGTAACCTTTTCTACAAGAAATGAACTTTTTAGTAAAATTATATGGTTAAATTTTATATTATTCTCTTCATGAATTGATTATTTTTGGATAGTTCCACTTATTTTTAAAAATTTAAATTATTCTTATCAAAAGATAAAAAAAAATAGGAATAGGGTAATAAATTATTTTTCCTTCTTAACAAAAATAAGGAGTAAATTGAAATTTTTAAAAGTGAAATGGACGATTTAAAAATAGTTAATTCGAGAGAAATAATCCAAAACTAATCGTGTTTATTATGTACGGTCTGGCCACTTCATAGTCAAGTTAAGAATTAAGGGATTGTAATAATTGATGGAGACAATACTTAAGTTACATCTGATGTAACTTCTAACTAGTTAATTTTATGTGTTGGGTTAAAATTTAATAATTAAAAAATAATTTACGAAAAATAAGTGTGGGTCACAAGTACATTAGCTTGGTTTGATGGACTATAAGATAGCAAGACCCGTTCATGGAAGGGACATTGGTTATCATATAGCTGTGACTCGCAAATGAAGAAGATGAAAATATGAGCAGACGATTCATTAAAAGTGAAAAAGAAGAGTACTTTTGGGCAATGCATGCGAATATTCATGTGTTGGACAAAGACAAAGCTCATTTATATTTACTCTTGGAAGCATGTAAGGGGCATGCTTCCCAACTTTTACGCTTAAACCATAATAATCTTTTAGAAATATTAACTTAAACACTAAGGCATTCTTTATTCTTAAATTATTTCGGAGTTACCATTATTAAGTAGGACACCACAACCACGAGTTTCCGATTTCAACAGACATATGAGTATTTTAGTAACTCCATGTGTCAACTTTTTCCTTTTTTTTTTTTAGGTAGGAAAATTATCAATTGTTTATCTAAAGTCTAGCGAAAGTTAAGAATTAATCAAAATCCTAAAAAGTATCAGTGTGAGGTTTAAAATTTACAACGTAATCAATTGGTCTAAAATAAAGAATGAGGAATGATTGGTGTAAAAAGAATGATAACATTATTCATGTAAGTTTCTCTATGGTTCGTGAGGATAAGATTTTTTGGTCTAGAAAGAATATAAAATGAGGTTACGAGGCCAATCTATGGTATATTGCACTCAAAAGAAGCCTAAAAAGTTAAACAAAGCTTCATGAGGTTACTTGACATCTAGATATCCTTTGGAGTCTTCTGAGATTATAAATAACGCACACTGGATCTAAATACATTCAATGAAGCCTTGATGTATTGCTGAATACATCTTGATCTTATGTTACACATCTTTGCTAGTCTTGTCATCTTGCAATCTTGCATGATCAAACTTTATTCTTAACTGTGATAAATAATACAAGCGTTAGAACTTCAAAATCTTTGTTTGCATGTATATACTCCAATGACTAATTTTCTGCTTTTGATATACATAAACTATTATTTTTTACTCAATTTTATTCTAAACAATTCTTTGATCTTCCAACTCCTGGTATTCAACTTGAGTTAATAAATCTAAGGCCTTATTTGATATCAAGGTTATGTGTTTTAAAAATTATAATTTCGATAAAAAACAAAAAAAAATGGTAGTTATAAAATAATTCGAGCAACTTTATGACAAAAATAAAAAGTATGATGGAATCATGATAAAATTTTAAAATATTTAGTTATAATAAACTGTACATTCATATTTTGTTTGTTATTTTATATCCAACCAATAACTTTTGATTTAACTTTTTCGGACACAATTTTTTGAACTCTTAAAAGTTATTAATAAAAAAATTCAGATTTATTATTCTGTACATTTTAGTGTCCAGAATTACAATTTTCATTAGAGTATTTCAATAACTAATTTTTTTTTTCTAAAAGTGGGTTAAATAAGTAATTTAGTGGGGTTCAAATGACCCCATCAATAAATAAAAATAATAATAAAATAAAAATTGTTGGGGTTGAGTCCTCAGGGAGGATTGAATGGTTCATATTAGTCCATCTGTTCCTAGACCTCAAGGAAAGAAAAAATACCAATAAACCTACTATTGTCTTCTGCATAATATGATAGGCCAAAAAGAGCAGATAATTAGAAATGCAAGATTTTATTTTTTCTCTAGAATTCTCTAAAACATCCACTGCACACTGAAAACAATGAGATAAGAAAAATGCTAAAGAGAAAGACGAGAGAAATTATGTTGAAAAGGAAGAGAGAGAGTGGGCTGGATAGAGAGAGAGAACAAAATTCTCTCATTTTTCTCTCTTTTAGCATTACTCATGAGATAATGCAACAAAAAACTTTGATAACTGAACAGTTGGAAATTTAAATGCAAAAGAACATTTACCGACCGTCATCTACTATGTTTTAGAAATCTCGAAAACTCATTTTCAGATCGACCACTTTTCCAGTGCCCCGTCCCCTTCCTTTAAATGCACCTCTCCCTGCTCCTCTCCCCCTTCCTCTGCCACCCAGCCGTTTGAAAAATGACTTGCCATGCTTCACTTCTATGAGAGAATGAAGCAATTCATCACAAAGAATACAACCAGTATGCAAGGTAGCTCCATCATCCAAAGGTGTCGTTTTCTTATTGAAGTCGATTTCTATAATTTTAGAACTGCATTCAGGACATTGTTCCTGAGTTGTTGCAATGCGGTGAGCACCTTGAGGGAGGGAAACAAGGCAGTTGCACATATTGCAATAAAGTCTCCACTTGGGAGCGCTTACTGGGTCTAAAACTAGTGTCCCATTGCATTCCGGGCAGGCACAGACACCTTGGGCTATCATAGAATGCCGGCAAGCTGGGTGTGGGCAGAGGAAGCATGGCATGCCAGCTCCTTTTCCAAGTTTGCCAAAACTACTAGTAGTGGTAGTACCATAGAGTGTATCTATACCTTCAAATGGTGGATTATTATAGCAAAATGGGCAGAGGGGGAATGACTTGCCTTCTGGACCAGCCATGGAGAAAATCAAAAGCTCAAAGTTGTCCAAAGGGCATGTAAGTTCCTTGTACAGCTGTAGGAGAAAAGAAGATAATTAGCTCTTGGAATAATCTCCATGGAGAATTAATCACATACGATTTCTACATACAAATCTCTCCGTGGAACAATTAAAAATTATGCTTTCCATAAAAAGTCTTAATTAAAACAGAACACAGACGAAGATTCATGCTATGAGCAAATGGATAAATATCATGAAGCATTCTGGAATATTAGAATCTGTCCATAACATGTATTAAGGATTAGGTTATTTCAACTTAAATTTTTAACTTAAAATTTTAATAGAAATTTTAGGTTATTGATCTCATACAATCCAATGGTGGATGCCACTTTCACTTTCAATATCTACCATTGAATTGGATGGGATCAATGGCTCAAAATTTGAAGTCAAAAACTTAAGTTGAAATAGCCCCTTCCATTAAGTAAATATATTTCGTTGCAATTGCATCTTATCCACAAGATTTATAATAAACTAGCAGGGATTGATGCATTTCTTAAAGGCTGGTTTACTATTATATAACAAAATGAGAGCCCAATGGTTTGGGTTAAGTGGTTGCGAGTTAGGGGTTCAAACTTTTGGCACTATCTTCTTGAGATATTATCCCAGAAGCTTTTTTGAGTGCACAGATTATATGATTCAGCAGCTATAGTCCCTAATTTAAAACTCAGATCTTTGGGAGCAGAATCAATAATTAAACATTAAAAAAAAAAGGATGAAAGAAAGCAGAACCTAGGTTGTTACTTCAGGAAGGAAATTTCAGATTCCATTCCCCCCCACACACCACACCCCCAAAAAAAAAAAAAAAAACAAAAGAGAACGGGACATTTTGGTTTAAATTCTAAAATACCTTTAAGGTTCCTCTTTGAGGAAGATTATAAACATCCTCGCATGTAGAACAATAAAGACGTGATGGCTGCATAGAAATATACTTCATATATCGCAGGCATTTGCCACATTTACTAAGAACACGTCCAGAGTTAGAAAGTGGGGAGAATTGTGCTTCAAACAGTGCATCCATGTTTTCAATCTACAGAAAATACAAAGAAAATTTATCAATAGCAGAGAAAACCACCACCACATACCTGAGAAATGAATAAAAGCTCTAGCACTTTTGTGGATGACTGAAATTTGAGGTCTGCACAAGGTGATGCAAATAGATAATGAAGTAAGTGAAATATCCAAAAGAAATTAGAATATCATTTCTGATAGAGATTAAAATCCATGTAAAAGAAAGAAGAAGAAAATGAACAAAGCCCTAAGATATTTCATATTTCTTGAGGTTGAGGTGGAGAAATGGATGAACAAACGGCGAACTTTAATGTAATCGAAACAAATTTTGGAAATATAAGTCCAACGAATTACAGTGATGTGATGCATGACTCAAGTTTCTGCATCCCACATACATTAATACTGCCAAAATTCTTCAGCTGCTAGATTTCACTTGTGTCAGCTCGGTAGATGGAGAAACTGAGTATAAAGGAGTTCCAAGTAGGACCGGAGCTTTTAATGGCCAATATGGGCACTTTTTGGGAAGCAGGACCATAGGAGGACTGTAGCAGTTTTCGGTCCTAATTCTAGTCTTTGGAGCTCTTTCATGGGACAGGACAGGTTGTCTTAGCCTCTTGAAGTTGTCCCATATTCATGGACATGATAATTATTACCAAAGTAAAAAATTTTGAATTTTAAATAAAATTTGTATGTTTATCAATTAATTAATAACATAAACTGATCAAAAATCACTTTGAACTAAAATCTAATATCATAGTACTCATATAAAAATATACATACTATATTCAAATAATTATTGAACTAAGAACACGGATAAATAATATATATAAACATATTATCTATCAATTTCACAATGAAATAAAATATCAAAAAATTATTGTACTTATATTAAATGTTAAATTAAAAAGTATGAAATACAATATATGTATTATGATTAATAATATAGGCCATAAGTAATCAACTAATAACAAATATTTTTAAGATTCAATTATATGCATAATATTTTAAAATATATTATTCAGCAAATAATTCAAAATAATATTCAAGTACTTATTACTTATATTGAATTTTTTTTTTTAATGTAGGTAATTACATATATTATAGGTAATAACATGCATTTAGTTTATTATTATAACTAAAATAAGATTTATATCTTATCATAACTAATATATTTATAAAACAATCAAAAATAAAATTTTATTTATCATATGATTTTATTTCTCATTTAAAATGTTTTCAATAGGTGATAATTTAAATCTTATAGTCAATAATATAATAACTCGTTAAATAACAAATTATTAATGGATAAAATGTGATTTAATATTTAATAGTTATTATTCAAGTTTAAATCAATTTCAACATGATGCAGTCTAATTTAGGTGCACACATGACACACCAATGGGTGTAAATTGGGCTCAGCTGGATGAGAATTAGTTCGATTTGTTTTATCAAGAAGGTCTACGGTTTGAGCCTGTACAGCATATAGTAATCTCAATGTACAGCCTATACTAATCTCAAATAATAACAATAATAAAATGAAAATGTAGAAACACAAAAATTTATAGTTTCTGAGCTGGCATATCACAAGCTAAACATGAAAAATTATCGTTGGCACGAGACAAACGGGTTCGTGCTAGGCTCACATTTTAGGCATGAAAGGCTGAAAGCCTAAAGGGTAGGCATGAAAAAAACGAATAATTAATTAATAATTTTTAAAATGATTCAATAAAGAGAAAAAGTCAACAATACTATTAATAAAAGTTACTTAACAACTAAATTGAGGGATATTTTACTAATTCTAAAATTAAAATAAAAAAATAAAAAAAAAGACCCATAAGCCAACACAACACAAATGGTAATGGGCAGTACCAAGCCAACCTTTCAAAAATTAGGCCAGCACGAAACATGAAGGGGACTAAATTTGTGCAGGGCATGTCCATCTCTACAGATAAAATGCAGTCACCTCTACTTGGGATTTAATGGAATAATCTACTATACCTACCTCACGGCTAATCCACTTTGCCCATAAAGCTTTACTTGACTAATTATACAAAGATCTTACTAATGTACTAAGATTGGCTACACACTAACTACTTTTTTTTCTTTTTCTCTTTTTGGCTCAGAAACATAATAAGTATATTAGATGTAGGAAATGTACATAGCGGAGGGAAAAGAAGTCCACAAAGGGCAAAAGACAAAAATCTCCAAGCCCAAGAACTACAAATCCTATGGAGGATAAGAAATTCTAACTAATGATATTACACCATAGCTGCTTCCCAATTAATCAAAATAAAGAAGAAAAACAAATCACTAAACTATCTACTTATTTGACAGCTAATCCACTGGGGGGCTACTAAGCCAAGTAGTCTATTTTAATATCACTAATTATTACAATCATCCTCATTTTACAGAGTTATAATAACAGTTGCTATTAAAGTATTGCCAAAAGATCATTTAATTTTACTCTTCAAATGCTTATTTATTTATCTATGTAGAAGATTAAAAAAGCAAGCTCTCTTCCAAAAGACTTTTCAAATATAAACAATTTGATATTATTTTACTTCAATTCTTCTCTTACCACATTTACCTACCTTCTATTTTTCAATAATGTAGTTATAATGATATTACACCATAGCTGCTTCCCAATTAATCAAAATAAAGAAGAAAAACAAATCACTAAACTATCTACTTATTTGACAGCTAATCCACTGGGGGGCTACAAAGCCAAATAGTCTATTTTAATATCACTAATTATTACAATCATCCTCATTTTAAAGAGTTATAATAACAGTTGCTATTAAAGTATTGCCAAAAGATCATTTAATTTTACTCTTTAAATGCTTATTTATTTATCTATGTAGAAGATTAAAAAAGCAAGCTCTCTTCCAAAAGACTTCAAATATAAACAATTTGATATTATTTTAATTCAATTCTTCTCTTAACACATTTAACTACCTTCTATTTTTCAATAATGTAGTTATAGTACATCTCTCTCTTCAATAATGATGATATATTATTCGAAGAGAACGAAATCACTCTTCAAAATTGAAGAGAGAGAAAGAAATTTTGAAGAGTCTCTTGGAGCCTTTATTGTTAATGTGGCTCTTCAAATGAGAAGTGAAATTTCATTAAAGAGCCTTTTGGTTATGCTCTGATCATTTTATTATTGTTGTTGGTAAAAAGGTAACTATTACAAGATTATTGAAAGACTAGAAGAAAAAAGCAATTCATGGTAAATTTAAGAGTACCAAGGTAGGATGAAACACTGAGTATATGTACATAAAGATCGGATATCAAATGATAAGATTCTCTGACCTGTTCAACAAAATAACTATATTTCTGCCTGAACTGCTGTAACACATGCTGCACAACACGAGAGTGATCTGCCTGGCCTTTAGCAACAAGAGTAATCTGTTGCTCAATGAAACTTCGGATATATGGCAAACAGAGATCTGGATCAATACACTGATAGCCTCTTATAAGTGTGATACCTAATGTAGTTGGAGCCAACTTTCTGCCAGCTTGAACCTGAAAATTGAATTTACGTAAAAATCCAAATCTTGGAAAGCATATCCAACAAAAGTAATAGTACAAACCTGGACATAATTGCGTTCACATATATTGTTAATATGCACAGGTATTGATGCATCTGTCCCTATTCCATTCTTCTCCATTAGGGTAATTAGCTCACTCTCGCTAAGATACTCTGGTGGTACAGTATTTCCCTGCAGATTTAAGGAAATCAAGAACCTTCAGTAAGATAAGAACACCAACAAGCTGTATAATGTTAATTATATTTTTTGTTCCTGAATATCTATCTCCCATTGAGGAACTACCCTTTCTTCTAGAAAATTGCCCCATGTTCAACCTTCTCCCCTTTCAACAAATAAAATTATGAAAATCTTAACCCTTAGTTTAACTGAATAAATGAAAAACTTGAAATTTGTGATCAAGTTTTAGTCTGGAGGTTGAAACAGTACCTCATGCAGCTCCACCTTTGAAACTTCAATCTTCTCTTCTTTAGTAAACTGAGGAATCTTTTTTTCATTTATAGTCAACCACGGCATAATATAAGTAAATCCTTGGACAGTAACATGTTGCCCTACACAATGGAAGAATTCAGCACCCATTGAAAATTTTACCTTCGTCCTGCAGTGAACATCAAGCATTAGCACTGTATTATGATACCGCTATTACAGGTGGCCAAATTTTCTCAATTTCTGAAAGCATTAGTTTCATTTCATATCAAGATAAATAATCACTTCTTCCTGCATGAAAGATGGAAAAATAAATTTTAATTCTAAAACTTAGCATCAGCAAAATTGTCTTTTCAATCTAAAGCAAAAAAATCCTATTCTTTCATTATTTAATTAACATAAAGCAAAGCCTTTGTGGGATAGTAGAGAATGAATTGTAGTATTTACATCCTTGATAAGCACATGAAATGAAAATGCTGATGTGATTGGAAATTCTAGACCATACAATTTTTCTTTTCTTATAAATATTTTTCAATGCAGTATATAAATGCAAACCAAAACTCTTGGTTCCACCTCCAAGGGGTCTTTCTAGTAGACCCAACAAGTATCCGCAAACAAAAGGGAGTGCACCATGAAGACTCGAAAAAAGGAAAGAGAAGTAATATTTTATGATATTCTGCCACTGTATTCCAAATAATAATGTGGAAAAGTCACTTGTTTTCTATCCTATTTTTAAGGGAAAAAGATAGGGATAGAATTTTAGTTTTTAGATAGAGTTTGTATCCTTGTTTCTTGGTCTGCAGTTAGTTGTTTACTTTACTACTCTTGCACGTTATGTAGTTTAGAATCTATATATATATTATGTAATCCTATTGTAAAGAATAAGAAAAAATGAGATATATATTTCTTCAATAATTTTTCACATGGTATCAGAGCCGCTCTTTGATTCTTGGGTTTAGTTTTTCATTTTTATTTGAATACCAATATCAAAGAATAGCGAGCAAGAAACTTCTGAGTTATCTTCAGAGCAGTCGCAACAGCATCTACAACCATCAAGTTATGTTTCTAATGATAATCCATCACTTCAGATCACAACCCATCAATTGAATGGTCAAAATTTTCTTCAGTGGTCCTAATCTGTGAAGATGTTTATCAGAGGTAAAGGGAAGATTGGTTACCTTACTGGTTCAATTAAAGAACCAACTGAAGAAGACCCAAAGTTTCAAACTTGGGATGCTGACAACTCAATGATCATATCATGGTTAGTGAATTCAATGGAACGAGAGATAGGTCAAACTTACTTATTTCTGCCAACAGCAAAGGATTTGTGGGATGCTGTCACCGAGACCTATTCTGATTTGGGAAATTCTGCTCAGATTTATGATCTGAAAACCAGAATTCGAGAAACCAAACAAGGTAGTCAAGGAGTGACTAAATACTACAATATTTTGAAGGGCTTATGGCAAGAGTTAGATCAGTACTATGATGGCGAATGGGAATGTGCTGTTGATAGTGCTAAATACAAGAAGATGTTAGAAAAAGAGCGTGTATTTGAATTCTTAGCAGGTTTGAGTTCAGACCTTGATGAAGTCCGTGGGCGAGTACCCGACAAGGAACCTCTTCCTTTTACCAGGGAAGTGTTTTCTTATGTAAGAAGAGAGGAAAGTAGAAAGAATGTGATGATGGGAGGTTCTTCAGCAGACAACTTAGCCTTGATCTCTGTTACACCAGAAGCTCTACTGGTTGGTGGAACAAAAAACCTAAAGAAGAGTGATGAGATGGACAGAGTTTGGTGTGATTATTGCCACAAGCCAAGACATACCAGAGATGCATGTTGGAAGCTTCATGGAAAACCTCCAAATCTGAAAAACAATAAATTTGCTGGTAAACATAGTCGCGGTTTCGAAGTTGTAGGGGAGAATCAGCCGACAACCAACACTGGAGAATCCAAATCTCAACTCTTCTCTAAAGAGCAGTTAGAGCAATTGTACAGGTTCCTCAATCAGTCACAATCTCTCCCAAATCCTTCATCGTCTAGTTCTTTAGCCCAGAAAGGTAATAATTTCATTGCTTTAGGAGTTGGTTATGAGAAAAAAGATCCATGGATCATCGATTCGGGAGCAACCGATCATATGACCAGCCATTCTAAATTATTTTCTTCATATACTCCATGTTCTGGTAATCAAAAAATTAAAATTGCTAATGGTTCACTATCTTCTATAGCAGGAAAAGGATCTATTCCTATCTCCACAAATTTGGTGTTAACATCTGTTCTTCATGTTCCTAATTTGTCTTGTAATCTTTTATCTGTTAGCAAAATTACCAAGGATCTTCATTGCATTGCTAAATTCTCTCCTTCCTATTGTGAATTTCAGGACCTATGTTCAGGGAAGAAGATTGGCAGTGCTAAAGAGGTAGATGGTTTGTACTACTTCGAGGAGGATGTTAGTTTGTGTGGAGAAGCTCAGGCAACAAATAATGAACTAACTTTCTCTATTGAAGATGAAATAATGTTGTGGCATCTCCCATTAGGTCATCCTAGTTTTTCTTATTTACAACATTTGTTTCCTTTACTGTTTAAGAATAAAAATCCTTCTCTGCTTCAGTGTGAAATTTGTGTATTGTCCAAACATCATCGTGCATCTTTTCCTTCACAGCCGCATAAAAAATCTGGACCTTTTTCTCTCATACACAGTGATATTTGGGGACCCTCTCGTGTTACAAACATTTCGGGGGCTAAATGGTTCATAACTTTTATTGATGACCACACTCGTGTTTGTTAGGTGTATTTACTTGAAGAAAAATCAGAAACTGCAACAGTTTTTAAAACCTTTCATTCCATGATTCAAACACAATTTCAAGCAAAAATCCAAATCTTTAGAACTGACAATGGTAGAGAATACTTTTCTACTGCCTTTGGTCATTATTTCATAGAAAATGGCATTGTGCACCAATCCTCTTCTGTAGATACTCCTTAGCAAAATGGTATTGCTGAACGGAAAAATCGACACTTATTAGAAGTTGCACGCTCTCTTATGTTCACAAATGGGGTGCCAAAACAGTTTTGGGGTGAAGCCATTCTCACAGCATCATACTTGATAAATCGTATGCCTACCCGAATCTTTAATTTTCAGTCTCCATTAAATGTTTTCACAGAATTCTATCCTACCGCTAAGGTTTTCACATCTTTACCACCAAAGATTTTTGGGTGCATTGCTTTTGTTCATGTTCATACACAGAACAGGAGCAAACTTGATCCTAGGGCTTTAAAATGTGTATATCTTGGCTATTCCCCTACTCAAAAAGGCTACAAATGTTATAATCCATTGTCTAAAAAATTCTTCGTCACAAAGGATGTCACATTTTTTGAAAATAGATCTTTTTTTCCCAAAATTTCTCTTCAGGGGTAGGATCATACTCAAGAAGATCATTTTTGGGAATTATCTCTTCCAATGCCTATTATGTCTTGTGTACCTCCTGTTCCTTCTACAATGCCATCAACTACGAATAATGAAAAATCATTAGAGGGAGTTCCAGAACCAGAGCTTCAAGTCTACACACGAAGGAATTCGAAAAGGTCAAATCATCATTTCTCTTCTCACTGCCAAGACTCGAATCCAAACACAGGCAACTTGGAACTTGCAGGTAACACTCATTCTAATCCTATTTCAGAATCTGTTTTTGAGACTACAAATAATCTAGATGTTCCAATTGCACTACGGAAAGGAACTAGGTCTTGCACTCTTCATCCAATTTCTAAGTATGTGTCATATCATAGATTATCTCCATTTTTTAGAGCTTTTACAGCTAACCTGTCTGTCATAGCAATTCCAAAATCTGTACAGGATGCTCTTTTTATTCCAGAATGGAGAGATGGTGTGTATGCAGAGATGAGAGCTCTAGAAAAGAACAAAACTTGGTAACTAGTCAAATTACCAGAAGGAAAAAACCAGTGGGTTGCAAGTGGGTTTTTACAGTTAAATACAGAGCAGATGGGTCACTTGAGCGGTACAAAGCTAGGCCCGTCGCGAAAGGTTTTACACAAACATATGACATTGACTACCAAGAAACATTTGCTCCCGTAGCAAAGATGAATTCCATTCGGGTTTTGTTGTCTCTTGCAGCAAGCTTAGGATGGCAACTACAACAGTTAGATGTTAAGAATTCGTTTCTTAATGGTGAGCTTGAAGAGGAGGTATATATGGATCTACCACCCGGTTTTGAGAATGAATGTGGTATTGAAAAAGTGTGCAAGCTGAAGAGATCACTTTATGGATTAAAACAATCTCCTCGAGCTTAGTTTGACAGATTTACCAAATCTGTTCGTAGCTTTGGATATTTACAGAGTCAAGCAGATCATACAATGTTTTTAAAACACTTTACTGATGGTAGTGTTGTGATTGTCATTGTATATGTAGTCGATATCATCTTGACTGGAAGCAATGTAATAGAAATGGAAAATCTCAAGAAGGTTCTTGCTAGAGAATTTGAGATGAAGGATCTTGGACCCTTAAGATATTTTTTGGGCATGGAAATTGCAAGATACAGTAAAGGAATTTTTGTTTCTCAAAGGAAATATACTTTAGACTTGCTCAAGGAAACTGGCATGTTGGGATGCAAACCTGGAGACACTTCTATTGATCCTTATCACAAATTGGGTTATGCAACTGAAGGAAAATCAGTGGATAGAGAAAGTTACCAAGGGTTGGTTGGTAAGTTGATATACTTGTCTTATACTAGGCCAGACATAGCCTTTTCAGTAAGTGTTATTAGTCAATTTATGCACTCTCCATGCAAAGAGCACTTGGAAGCTGTTTATAAGGGTCTCAAGTATCTGAAAAAAACTCCACGAAAAGGCCTGCTATTCAAGAAAAATAACAATCTGCAAGTTGAAGTATATACTGATGCAGATCGGGCTGGATCTGTTATTGATAGAAGGTCAACTTCAGGGTATTGCACATTTGTGGGAGGAAACTTGGTAACTTGGAGAAGTAAAAAGCAATCAGTGGTTGCAAGAAGCAGTGCTGAAGCTGAATTTAGAGCAGTAGCACATGGTATTTGTGAACTTTTGTGGTTAAAGAAGCTACTTGAAGAATTGAAGATTATCATTGATGTTCCTATGAAGTTGTATTGTGACAACAAGGCAGCCATAAACATTGCTCATAACCCTGTTCATCATGACAGAACTAAACATGTTGAAGTGGATCGTCATTTTATCAAGGAGAAAATAGAAAGTGGTTTGATATGCATGACCTTTGTTCCAACAACAAAGCAGCTAGCTGATATTCTTACTAAAGGACTTCACAAATCAAGTTTTGAGTCACTGACTAGCAAGCTGGGAATGATTGATATCTTCGAACCAGCTTGAGGGGGAGTGTGGAAAAGTCACTTGTTTTCTATCCTATTTTGAAGGGAAAAAGATAGGGATAGAATTTTAGTTTTTTAGATAGAGTTTGTATCCTTGTTTCTTGGTCTGCAGTTAGTTGTTTACTTTACTACTCTTGCATGTTATGTAGTTTAGAATCTATATATATATTATGTAATCCTATTGTAAAGAATAAGAAAAAATGAGATATATATTTCTTCAATAATTTTTCACAAATAATAATAATAATAATAATAATCAGACATCTTTCCTTGTAAAATATTCATATTTTAGGCACCCACACCAGAACATCTTGTCATCAATAACAGAAGCTGGAAAGCAGTATGGACTCCAATCTTTATGGTTAATTTTTCTTAAACAACATCAGTCCAGATACCAATTACAACACCAGTTCATTGGTTGCAAAAAACCATATGACCAACAATGCCATATCCTATACATAAATAGTATGGTTTTTGGTTGATTCTAATCATATGGCTCAACTAAGGATGAAAAGGTTACCGTGTTAGAACTTAGAACAGTAGAGAACAGGTTTCAGAGTGACCAAATGAGTCCTAAAACTAAACAGAAAAATGAGGATATGAGTGTACCAGAAGCATTAACAGTATGGCACAGTTGGTTTGCCTGAAATCAATATATAATGGGAATGATATTTAATTCCCTCCATTCACATCATAGGGTTTCCATCCCCATAATCATGTTCACGTTTATATACTTCCATAATGGGGAAATTCATATATTCTCCATCCCCTAATGTAAAACCTCTAAATGAATAAACCAATTAAGGAAACAATATTTTGAGAACCATTGTTTCTCCACATTCACTGGATATTAATCATTAATCATTTCAAATTAGCAGTAGTGAATTTTCCAATCAAAAGGATGTATTACAAACACAAATTGATGCCAATGGTTATACAAATCACATGGGGAGAATAGTTGGGATGTGACAAAAGGAAACATCACAGGGTTATTTCTTTATGGTTCTTGTTACCTTTTAATCTATATTTAAGAGGCTAAAAATTTTGCCACTGCTGCAGAAGTAATGATGGTCCAAAAAAGTACTAAAATTTAGTGTTTACTCAATTTTTGTATGACACTATTTATTATTAGGATAACTAACAAATTGAAATTTTACCTTTTCGTTCTCTTCTTCACCTAGCTTGTAGAGAACAGTGATGCAGAATTGGGCAACCAATTATTACATATTTTTCTTTTAACCTTTACAAAACGATAGCAGATGATATGCTAGTTCTGGTTTGTTGTTACAGCTTCTTGAAAAAGTTATCATTTTAAGATTGTTTGTGACAAAGGATAAGATGATTGATGTTTCGATGCAGCAAAAGTTTGGCTTAGAGAATTTGATGTCATTTTGCTGAGAGAATTTGGATTTTACTGACTGAAGATGGAATTTAGGATAAACCTTGTGTGGATATATATTATCTGGTTAAGGTAGAATTTATTAAGCATAGTTGGTATTCAGATCTATTATTTTAAAAGGAAAAACGCATGATTGAGTTGTTAGGGAAACCAACTTTCATTTACTTTGGATTTTAATTCTTCTAAAAAGAAAGATAATAAAAATGGTTAATTTCCAAAAATGATGTTGAATTCCATGTCTTCGGCTCCAATTGGGAGGTAAGGAAGAAATAAAAATTAAGATGAAAAAATGGCTATTGTTACCTCTCCTAAAATGTTGGTAAGATATAGTTCACATTTACTAATTAATTATTCATTTTACTTTTTTGGTTAGATTGTAAAAAGTTCTGTCGAAACTTATTGTTTAGTTTGATAAAATTATTAAAAAGGTATTATTACTCTTTCAAAAGTGATAAAATTATTAGGCAACTCTTTTATAGATGGTCCACAACTTCATATCTAACACTATTTAATGCATAAAGCAGGGACAATTTCGACCGTAGATTCATCTAATGGTTAGCAAAGAAGGACGAAATTTTATCTTCTATTGAAAGACTGGATGGGAGGACCACACTATATATACACGAAAATGATCCAGCAAGCAACTTCGCCCACTATATGGTGACAACTAGCATGTGGCACAATTATTAACTCCCTATGAATGTGCTGATGCGAGACAACTTCACATGGGAGTGTCACTCACCATGACGCAAGCAACGTTGCCCCCTAGATCATTACTCTCTCTCTCTCTCGCTCTCTCTATGTGTGTGTGTGTGTGTGTGTGTGTATGCTGATGGGAGACAACTTCACATGGGAGTGTCACTCACCATGACGCAAGCAACATTGCCCCCCAGATCATTACTCTCTCTCTCTCTCTCTCTCTCTCGCTTTCTCTATGTGTGTGTGTGTGTGTGTGTGTGTGTATGCATATGAAACTCAAAAATGTGTGTGTGTGTGTGTATGTTATTTTAATTTTAAATTTTTGATACACATTCTCTTCCATTGATTTTGAGCAATCCAAGAGTGGAAAAAGTAGATGATTTGACAACATTAAATATTATTTTTTATTTTGAATAATTACCACTGGATGGCAAGAGATAAATTGAATTTGTTTTGAAATTTTAAAAAATATATATAACAAATTTATAAAAAAAATTCGCTTACAAGAGAAAATATTTAATATAAATGTTAAGAAATTCAAGTTTGTAACAAATAAGCAACTTAACACTTAGTAACACATGAGAAAAATGAAAATGTCATAAAACTAATGCATTAAGACCTATTTAAGACTTGAGCATATTAAGCCTTGAGCCAAATATTGATCTACAAGACATTACATAATGGAAAATGAAACACTAGTCTAAAAGGCTCGTCTCATGATATTCTTGGAGAATTTTGTGTGGATCTAATAAGAAAGAAGGGGCAAACTCCAAGCAAAAAGAAAGAATATTGGATGACGTTAAATATTTTCATTATGGTCAAACAAAACAAGATACCTCGAAGTAAGAAGATAAAAATAAAAAATAAATATAAAAAAACCTACCTTATATACTTGCAGTCGGGAGATACAGTGCCGAGAAAATGTTGACAGACATATGAGTATAGTCTCCAGGCATCTTTGCCTAGCATATCTTCAGTTGCTGACCGCATAGGAGTAATTGGAGGATGGTCCCCTGCATCAGTTCCAGATCGTGGCTTAGCATAACCTTCAGCAAGCAGTCTTTCTACATAATCACCCCAGACTGGGTTATTTGCCAGTGCACTGAGTGCGCCTCTAAAGTCAAATGAAGAAGGGTATGCCGTGCTTTCTGTACGTGGATAGCTAAAAGTGGCACACAAAAATACCAATAGTTATTAAAATTCCACCATTTTTTTTTTTAAAAAGGAGATGGTTAAAACTGAAATCTTTAGCAATCAAACAAGAGACTGATTCATTCATAAGGAACACACGAGGTTATAGAAGTTACAAGATAAGTGACAGACAAAATAAGGTTAGCTCAATCAGATAACTTCATATTAACTTGTCATAAAATTATTGGATTCCACAATTGTCATAGTATTCTTGCTCAGGGAAAACATCATATGCATGACGCGTACAATCAAACCTCTAGTAACCCAGTCCTTATATTTTAAGCAAAAATATCTTAATTCTGTAGCAGTATTTACAGTAGATACAGTAGGTTTATTTTATTTTTTATTAAGCAAATTAAGATAACGTACAGACTGTTATGTTGTAAACTTTAAAGAAGATTAAAAAGTAGATTGTATTCCACGTATCATGTTAAGTTGCGCATTGCAGAATCTTTTATGTTTATTATATCAAGTGTTAATAGTTGCAAGTTATCAAACAAAGAAAGTGCCAGAAACAGAATTGTTAACAAAGCACCGAAAATAATTCAGTACAGAAATTTTCACTAAGAGCACTTAAAGGTGGTCAAACAGCATATTCTTTTTGATAAGAAACTGAAAAATATATTAATAATGAAGATGTAAAAACAGATAGTGGATCAGCTGTCCACTCAGAAAATGAAGACTAGCACTATTTGTGTTATACAAAAGTATACCAAATCACCTCTATAAAGATTAGAATTAGTTATAACTCCCTATCTCAAAACCCCATCCCAGTTTAGATGTATGAAGAAAAATGAAGAATCTTGAAACCCCTTAGAAACTGAAGCCCAAAGTAAAGCAAGAAAACGAACTCTATCCCATAGTTTTTCAGCATTATCTACACTTTTCCCCTAAAAATGTGAACATTTCTTTTCTCCCATGATACCCAAAACAGTGCTGCCTCTATACATTTCCAAAGAGTTTTAGCCTTTTTTCCTCTACTAAAAGCAAAAGAATTCTCTATAAGTAGAGAATCGCAAGAACCCGGAATGACTGACAAAAAATTAGCTTCTTTGAAGAAAAAGATGATGTGAAGATTCCGCACTTCTCTTACACATCACACACCAAGAAGGAGAGAGACAAAAATTAGGAAGCTTTCTTTGCATCACTTCTCCAGAATTTAATTTTCCTTATGCTGAGGCCCACAAGAAGACTTGAATTTTAGGTGGATGCTAGCCTTCCAAATCATTTCGAAGGGTAGAAACTCTCCAGCAGAATCATCATTGCACAGCTTCTCAAAATAGGGATTGCAAGTATATTGTCCAGAGGCTTCCGACTTCCATTTCCTCTTGTCTTCCTCCAATTCATCAATATTGATATTTTCAATACTTGACATTAGCGTTGCAAGTTCTTTAACCTCTCTTATCATTCAAATTTCTTTTAAAATTGAACTTCCAGTTCCAATTCAGAATGGGTGGAGAGAAAGCCATGCTAGAGAAATTTGAGACATTCCTAGAAAGGCATAACCTGTACAAGTGGGGGAATTCTCACGCAACAAACCATCATCCCACCAATTATCCTCCCAAAAACAAATAGCCTTCCCATTACCCACTTTTTAGGCAACAAAACTAAGAAAAGTTGGGTACTCTCTAGATATAGCTTTCCAGGGGCTTCTATTGGACCCATTTCTAACCATGTTTGCATCCCGTCCATTTGGATGAATTCCATACTTGCTGCGATAACTGAGTGCCAAAGAAAGGTCCTCTCCAAGGGAAACCTCCAAAGCCAGTTTGCTAAGAAAGCTCTATTTTTCTTTTCCGCATTGCCAGTTCCTAAAGTGCCTCTAGTTTTAGGCTTTTGCAACTTTATCCCACTTCATAAGATGAGATCCATTGCCATTTTCATAGCCTTTTCCACAGAAAGTCTCTCATCATCTTCTCAATTCTTTCCACAATTTCAAATGGAATTTTGAAAAGAGAGAAACCAAAGAGAAAGAACATAAATAGAGGCAGCTAAGGGATTGGCAATTCTTCTCAATCCAAGGTCAAACAGCATATTCATCCGTGTTTAATGTCTTTCATAACAAATTATTGACATTTGATGGCCCAATGCCTTGAATAGCAGGGATTTCAAATGCTCAAATTAAAAATAATTACAAAAATTATAATGTTATTATAGTTTGACTACTTCAGGAATTACAAAAATTATGCAACTTTTGTCCAATAAATTATTGACATTTGACGGCTCAATGTCTTGAATGGCAGGGCTTCCAAGAGCTCAAATTAAAAATAATTACAACAATTATAATGTTATTATAGTTTGACTACTTCAGGAATTGCAAAACATCAAATGACTACAAGAGATATTGACGTCTATTATTTTACTACTATATTTTTATAAAACTTTCATTTCACTAAATCTCTGTTAGCTCCATTAGTTGAGTAGGTAGTTAACCATACCAATTTTACCCTTGAAAGAAAAGTACAAAAATTAGGTGTCAAATATTAAATCCATAGACTTTTAAGGATCATTTTTCTGTTAGTTTATATTTTGAATTTATAACATTGTGTTGCTTTGTATGTTATTCCTTCTTGTGATAAAAATTTCATTAAAGGGCAAATTCAGTATTTTACTAGTAACTAACTGGTCTACTAATGGTGCTGACAGCAATGTAGTAAATTGATAAGTTTTGTAAAGATATAATCGTAAAATGGTAGATATTAATACTTTTTGTAGCCGTTTGACGTTTCTTGTAATTCTTAAACCAGTCAAACAGTAATAACCTAAAATTATAATTTTATTTTATTTTTTGTAATTACAATGCATCCCACTACTCCTTAACTCCAAAAAAGGTATTCTCATGGACTTAAACCATTACCTTTTGCTTCCATAGCAAGAGTTAATCCAACTAGGTTATCCTTTGGGGAAAATTAAAAAAAAATAATAATCTTTTTTTTTAAGGGGAAAAAAATTATAATTAGAAAGCATGAACATGAATTTAAGTATTATATGGTTAGCTACAAATTATTTATGATTTCTTGTTGAAGCAAATGATACATAAAAAGCAATTCCGGTTACATGGATTTTAATCTGGGACTAGCAACAATATGACTAGAGTCTTTCATCATAGTACCTACTTTAAAATAGCCATGACCAAGCGTGACTTTGGTCAGACAAACTAGAACAAACAAATACATATGCAAAATTATTAAAAGCCTTGTTCTTCTAAGACACAGTGTTGGATACATGACCAGGAAAAAAAAAATAGAGAAGGCAAAGAAGCATAGTCGTCTATCTACCCACTTAATCACATTGCTTGAAAAAAAATTTACCTACATTTGGTAAACAACTTTACCTTTATTTTGCTAAGAAACAAAACTATATGAGATATGTACAAGGATTGGTGGGACTACAAATCCACAAAAACAAGGACGAGAAGTCCCATCAATGATGGGCCATCATAAACAAAACACTCAAAAAACTACGTAGATAAAAATTAGCCCAAAAACAAAGACCAACACAGCTCACTAAGAATGCATTCCCTCCTAGGATACAGAGGCTTCCAAAATAATACCAAGATATCTTGTTATTGCCTCTTATTAGAAAGATTTTCTTGCTTTACAAGGGAGAGGAAAGATAAGGGTTCTATTGGATTGTGCAGTCTTGGCTATTATTTGGGTCTTGTGGAATGAAAGAAGCCAGAGAATCTTGATAACGAAGTTGGGGGAAGATCCTGGCACCTATAGGACAAAGTGAATTTCTGGCTTCCCTATGGGCTACTATAATTGCTGAATTCGAAGATATCTCTTTCTTTTTTAACTAACCCAAAAACAGCGTAAGAATTTACAAGAGAGGCTTTCAGTCGCCAAATGTCCAGATTTAACAACACTTCAATTTTAATCCAATAAAGTTGAACCTTGCAATTATAAACACAGAATCTACACCCAGTGGTGAGTAAATATACTAATCAATTTACCACAGATAAAAAACAAAAAATAGTAAAGGGAGAACATATAAGGAAAACCTGATGAATCCTTGAGTATACAAGCGCTCAGCTAACTGCATAGCCATTTGAGGTCCATACCCTAATGCACTTGAAGCAACCTGAATGTAGTAAGATAATATAGAAAGGTCAACTGAAGATATCACATCACTGTTAAAGAAGCTTGTAACTCTAACAATCAGATAATGCTCTACATTCATTACATTATGAGATGTTAGTGATACTATTTGAAAAACAAGCTCCTAATATTTGTTGTTAACTCAGTAATTTGTGAAAATTCAGAATATCCACAGGACAAAAAAAAAAAAATTCACTTTTGGAGTAGGCTTGTTTCTTTTAAGATAAATTGAAATGGACATATTATAACCTAGAAAGAGATGAAATCTATCTGTTCCAAATTCTGTTATAATTTCTTTTTTTTCTTTTTTTGGTTGTGATAGGAAACAAACAAACTTGTCATAATAAGGAGAACATGTACAAAAAGTGAACGAGGTCTCCAAATCCTGTTTAACAGAGTACAAGATCTTGGTGCTTTTGTACAAACTGCAAAAATATAACCCGGTTTTTTGATTTCCTGTGTGGACATCTGATCCACTTCATTAGTAATTTGTAATAAACTAGTTCTCTTTAGTGTTAAAAAAAAGGGATTTAGATACATTCCTTTTAGATCCAGTAAGAAGATACTAACAAAATTATTCTTAGTTGGAACAATATATGACAATATATTTGAACAAGAAAGCACTGACAATACTCATCTACCATCAACAAGAATCCGCGATGACAGCGGTGTGTACAAATCTGGATTTTCCCACAATTTGACTGACATTTGTCTTGTTCTAAGTTCTTTCTCCATCCATGAACTTAAACTCTATCATAATAACCTCATATAACTTAAGACAAACCCCGTAGATCCTGCTCTATTTAGATGGAGCCTTATCATACCTTATACTTTAGAGTCATCATGATAGACATCAAAGTCCATATGACTAAATGCTCCACCCATTATGGACTTTGCCAAAAAGAAGCAATAAAAATATCCAAACAAAAAAGGAATGTTAGCCATACTCTAAAGGCTTATAAAATCTCAAAAAGATCCAATTCCCCGTATGAGCACTAGGGAGGCTTCACTGTCTAATTGGGCCCAGAGGCATTAAGTTTGTCACATTTTTGTTACTAATCAACAATTTGTTATGATAGAAAGCTCAGATACTTCAATTTTTTGTGTTTTATAACTTGAACAATGAAGGAAACATCAAACTTGTGGAGACAAACAATGCATACTAATATCTCACTTGTATCTTATATAGACGTTGTATACATTCTACACCAATTTACGATGAAAGATCATAGGGAGAACATATCATCACATTGACACACCTACCAACCCAAAGATGGTAACAATGAATGTATTTGGGTTTCATAACAACTTAGACTTCCATAGGACAACGCCAATGTATTGCCTCCCAATTCCATCCTCCAAATACAACGACATCCAAATAACTCTAGCGAATAACTCATACTACCTCCAAATCCTACACGTAGAAATGTTAACAGGGCAGATTCAAATCAATAGTAGTATTTACAAACACCTATCCACTAACTTTTTGGACATACATACTCGTTAATTACGCTTTAAATTTTAGTAATACCAAACCCATTAAATACCCATTAGGTTAAGAGTATTTAATGGATTATGCAGGTAATTCTTGCTACTCGTATCTCCAAAATCTGTTGTATAAATTTACACATCATTTATAATGTCTAACTAAATGCACACAAAATATATCACCAACTCAACCAAATAAATGTAAATATTTTACATTATTTAAATCACATGCATAAATATAGTTAAAAATTAACAGCAATTGTATTCATAAACTATCTATAAAATGTTAGGCTCTAACTTTCACATAACACATTATGAGAGAATGAAGAAAAATTCTCTTTAAAAACTTGTCATAAAATAACTGTGCAAACTATAAGTGTTTATTTTTCCAAAGAATCAATATTTTACTTCTTATGGTTTCTTTCCTAAAATTAAGTTTTAAAAAAATTTATTAGCTTTTAGTGATTCTTATATAATATATCATAAATTTATACTGCATTAAAATATGTGAAAGAATGTTAGATTAATTGGTTTAATTGATTAGTTAAAAACAATTTCTTAGGTTCAAATTATATTGAATGCAGTACAAATATAAACATAAAAAATTTGTTTTCATACTCAAAAGTGAGTAAATTGGGAACCTATGCAGATAATGAAACATTTTACCAAACTTAAACCTGCTAATTAAATGGAGGATAAATTGCGACCATACCCCTACCGCATCCATTAAAACAGTAAAAAATAAACCCATTTATTGCAGATACCCATTCAGATTGGATCCCAGAGATAAAATTGACATCCCTACCTACATAGGGCCAGTGAACAATCTAGTTATCTTCTTCTTTTCTACTATATATCATAGGCACAATTATGAATACCTCACATTGCAACTTCAACATAAATGCTTCATTTACAAGAAGCCATCCATCTAACAGCAACAAACTACAAAAGCTTCTTAGATCACATCTAGTAGTCCACAAAAATTTCCTTTCCCTTGTTGGATGTTTCTCTTATATGTACGTAAGTATCAGACTTTATCAAAGAAAAGAAAATCAAAGTATTAGACAAGCCAGGCACCATTTTTCCTACCCATAACCTGCTATTGTCGTGGGACAGAAAACTTTAGATTGTTCAAGTGTTCAAGAAAGAACAATCTCTGGCAGATTTTATATAAACAAAAACGGTATAACAACCCCGAGGTTATTCTGACCTTTAGAAGATTCACTGTGTTAAGACCAGAAGGACGAACTTTCCTTTCCTGCTTTTCTGATATATCAATTACTTCTAAGATTCCGTCCTGCATAACCAACTTCTGAAACATCGTAGCAACCTGTAACATGAAAGAATAAGATGTAGTACCTTGTATGGGAAAGCATGAAATGAGATAGAACTGCAAATATAAAGTAAAGAAGCCTCACATCAAAATCAAACAACTTTTGACGTTCCCATTCTAGTTTAAGTTCATAGCCATTCTGTACTAAGTAAGGGTGCAGAGTCCAAAACTTTTCTGGCTTAAAAGAAGTAATTTGCAAATAGCGCTGTACACAAAACCCAAGGGTAGGAGTTTGACATGGTCCATAACTGAAACAAGAAAGAAGTAAGCATAAAAAAATGGTTGCTAGAGGAAAACGGACAACGAAGGCACTCATGCCATAAACCTAAAGGTCTTTAACGAAATTATATCATATTAAAATCTAATGAACACAATGCATGTGCATAAGTAGATATGAAACTAATCCATAGTTTCCAAAGCATCTACCAAGATGGAAATGACAGATAAATAAATTACCTTAAAGCAAAGAGTATATTAGAGAGACAAGCTGACAAATTATTACATGCCAGCATAAATTATATATAAAAGAAATAACCGTAGAACAAACAAACGTCTGCATCACTAAATATAAATGCTGCCTCAATTTGATCGCTTGAAGAAATAAGCAACCTTTAGATCACAAAGAAAAGTTTAAAAAGCATAAAATTTTCCCTTGCAATGTGGACAAGGATGCTGCTGAGCAAACACTTCGCATGGAAGAATATGCTATACCCCAGTCAAATCAGAAAATAACATGATATTTACAGGAAGTTAGTGCCATATACTTTTGTAGAGCACAGAATAGTTTTCATTGCTTTGCTCTCTCAATGGACAGTTGGTCCACTTCCTGTAATGTTCTTCATCATTAATAAAATTCTCACTTTCTTATCACAAAAGATAAGAAAAATAAAAATAAAAATAAAAATTTTATAGCCTAGAACCTTAAACTTAACATTAATATTCCCTAGAATGCCTTCCAGCATGCACTTACATAAGAATCAATGTAACTACAGCCACAAACATACCAACACTTAAAACTGAACTTGCTATAATTTAAGTAATAACAAGGGAGGATTCAATACAGGACCATTTGGTCTAGTTATAATACCATGTCAAGTAAACACTAGACCCAAAACCTTATGCTTATAGATGGATAATGTTAGGCTCTAGGTACTGCTTGTCCATATAAAGCTTTTGTCATTATCATTATTATTTACAATCAAGCAAGAGAGAGAGGGAGAGAGAAAAACTTTTGAGGACTAGCTGTTTTATCATTTTTCATTTCAAAAAATATATATGCAACTATCTTCAAAATAAGCCTTATAAAGTAATATAAGTATTGTTATGAGAAAGGCTTGATGTAATTGGTAATTAGTATAACATTATTCTTGATACTTTAAATATTTCAGAAAAGCAATAAAAGAGCCTACAAAGAAGACTCTAAATCGAGAAGGTATTATATAATTTGTAAAAAGATATTAAGGTTATTTTGGATACTTCAACAGTTCAAAAAAAGAAAAAGGTTATGGAAATGCTTATTCAAGACTCTTCTACAAGCGGATGGGAAAAAAAAAAAAAATTATTCTCCATAAACTCCTTATCAAATGCAACCAAACAACCTAAAAACCTTGACAAGAGCATCTTAATATCAAGAAAATGGATTTGCTTCGTACATCAGCCAAAGCAAACAGACACTTAAGCTCTAGCATATGGAAATGGTAAAATCATATAAACACAATAAGGTGTATCATAACTTGAGGCATGTAACTGAAACATAAGGGTCAATATCAGAATTTTTTGATAAAAATGCAAGAGCAAATGTATTTAAAGAAAGGGTCCCCTAGGGAACGGCCCAATTAGGTTGGCCAAGCAAGAGGTCTAAGGGTTCAGATCCCACCCACAGTAAACTTGGAGGATTAGTTTAATTTGAGGTGCATAACAAAAAAGGGGGAAATGAATTGAGAGAAAGGGAAATATACAAAAGGGGAACAGGCAGTCCATGAACCCCAAAAACACTGAGAATGTACAATTAGAGTCAGAAGAGCTCCAAAAAGATTTCCTTCGAGCCACACGAAAATAGCACTGTAGCAAAAGGCCTATAAGAGCTCTGGTAAAGACTGCACAAACTATAAGGGCATTTCCGATTTATTTTTAAAAAAAGAAAAAGAAGGGGGCAGGGGTAAAAGATAAAGAGCATTACTGAAAACAAGGGAGAAGTCTCACAATGAGTTCATATTATCAAAGTTCCGAAAAGGCTGACATATTTGTACATTCATCGGCGACAAAGTCAGCAGAATATTGCAATAAATTTTGATCCTCTGCAACTGTAATTGCCTAAAAGAGCCCAGCATTCTCAGAGGGAGACTTCGTTTCATTCTAGTTTTAGAAGCTTAGCAGTCGGAATGAGTATGTGGAAGTTATTATGAAGTTTTTTTTTTTTCTTGTTCCCTAAATACAAAACTCGGAACATGATGTCTAGAGTGTAGCAAGAGAAATAAAGTGGCTCCAGTTACAAAGTCTCTTTTTCTACAAAACAAAACATGATAAAATTGGAATTCCTTAAAATTAGAGAGCTGTTATACACAATCTGGAGTAATGCAAGCTACTTTAAAGCTTAGTTAAGCAGCTTCAACATACTTGAAGTTGCAAAATTGAAAAACAGCCTGGTTGTATGGTATCAGATAGAGGGAAAGGTTACTGAAAACAATATCTTAAAACTAATTCGGATGGGGAAAGGTTACTGAAACCAAAGTCATTCACCGACATGTTAAAGGAGCCAAGTCGCAGTCCAGTGGTTCAAACAGTGCCAAATAGTTGTACAACGTTGTTAAGCTGATTTCAATGATAATTCCAAGGAAAAAAAATTATGGTTGCACCGCAAAAATAAAACATGAGCCTCAATAACTGCATATCATTTTTCCTAAGCCAAAATCCATATCTAATGATATTGTGCTTCTGTTTGTATTGATGCTTTTGCCTTAGCCAAACAATTAAAACTCATTAACTGTACTTGACTTGAATAAACCAGAAAGATGAAATGCTGAATGCAAAAGACCCTGAGTGCTAGCATTGATGAGTCAAAGGAGAAAACTCACAAAAAAGGAATATAGGCCGTTCCTCAAACACAGGCAGTTTCTTCAGGCCCTAACCAATCCAAGCAATTAACTTGTTTGACCATCCTGTTTAAATAGCTAATACTTTAAAAATACTCAAACCACAAATTAAGGAAAAAGCGAAGTTAAAGAGAGGCTATTTCAATTGGAAAGTACTAGATCAGTTGACATTCCAGATAGTCCATGTGGTCCTAACTATCCAAACAGTTCTACTTGTCCCAGGTTAAAAAAACATTATCGTCAATGAGCACGTAACTGACCTCTTTTTCCTTTGTTTTTGGGAGGCAGGAGATTGGAATCTTAATAGGAGATTAAACAAATGACGTCACCACTAATCCACAATTATCTTGGTTTTTCCATCATTTACTGCCACTCCAATGGAGGTTAGCAAAGAAACTAAGAATACAACTTTTATTCTAGATTTTAGGTTCAACTATTAGTCAGAGCTACCACTTGCATCGGCCTAAAAAAACCTTAATTAGAGACATGTTACCCATGTTGCCTCAATTAGATGATTAAAATAGCACAAACAGTGCAAAATGAAATGTTAAAAATGCTAATGAAAACATATTAGAAAGAGAGAGGAGAAAACCAACGAGATAAATCTGGAGTCAAGATTCCCATATTTTCCCTGGAAATAGGTAGTTTGAAATCGCGTAAATGCAACACCAACTTTCAAATCTATCTCCTGCCGAGCATCTACAGCCAGTGCCTCATTTCTGTTAGGTTCAACAAGGTTACCCATAGCCTTCAAAATGTCTTTCTCAGTAACAGAAGAAAACCTTGCACGATGAACCTTTCTTCTAGCATCATTAACTTGAAAGCCAGTGCACTCAATGACTGCATAAATGATTAACATCAATTTTGAATAAATGATAGCAATCAAACAATGAAGAACTTTTTTCCAAGATCAGCCCTCATAAAAAATGCTATGGCCACTATTGAATGCTAGGCATGGCAAGGTTGCAATATGTCACAATATTTTCAGCAGCCATTGAATTCAAAATTAAAAATTTGAAGCAAATATCAAACCTGCTCATAGATACTTGAACAACAATATGGGAATCATATTTGTTAAAATTAGTAATAAGAATTGTGCCTTTGATTATTTTCCAAAAAATATTTATTTTTAAGTAGAGTCAGAAAAGAAACCATACTGGTAGTATCATTAGTTTTCAGATTCTTTCAGTTTAAGCTGCTGAAACAGTTAAATTTCAGATATCTGGAAACTTCTCCAACACATTCATGTAAAAAAATTCAAGTATTTAGCATGAAAATTGGGAATCAGTTGCCCTATATCAAAACAAGAATAAAAGATAAAAGCAGAACCCTCTCAATCACAATGCACAAGATAAAGCACTCTTAACATCTTAACCCTAAAGATGGTCTTCTTTTTTGCTTAAAGATTCAATTTATAAAGTAAAAGTAACCATGCAGGATAAAGGAAGCACATATATAGCAACTTAAACCAACGTATAAAGTAATTAAAAGAAAAAGAAAAAGAAAAACCATACCTTCAAAACATATATTTTCTCCTTCACGATCACAATCCAACCATAACACCAAATGACCACAACCACGAGCTTCTTGGTTTAAATGCCTACAAATATGAACCTAATAGCAGGACAAATGATCAGATTGTTCAAGGAAACATAAATAAACTGGGCCTAAATTATTGTAAACATCATAACAAACAATACATGCGTGGTTTCTATAATCAAAAGTACTTTACCTATAAATTGACTGCCAACTAAAGTTATGCAGACCAGCATTTTCTCCAATGAGCATAATCTTTCATATGCTAATTTGACAATAGTTTTCTCATTGCAAAGAACAAAAATTAAGAAAATGATCTTTTTCTTTTGCTCAGAAACAGAAGAAGCATATGTAACTAATAAAGACTTTCCCAAGAGAAAAGCCAAAACAAAAGGAAGGAAAACAAGCTCCAAAGGCAAAAAAGCTGCAAAAACTCTATAGGGAAGAATGTTTACCCACCACCAAAAGGGAACAGAAAAGCCCCAAAGAAGGGCACAAGATAGAGACTGAAGCAAGAATTTCGAATGAGTTATTGATC
Organism: Atalantia buxifolia; assembly: GCA_030444775.1. NCBI lineage: Eukaryota > Viridiplantae > Streptophyta > Magnoliopsida > Sapindales > Rutaceae > Atalantia > Atalantia buxifolia. Next base: position 15,772,351 of record CM059839.1, read on the forward strand.
AATACACCAAGATACTGTAATCCCAAACTTACATAAATGCATACACATGCAAGATACACATAGTTGTTACATAATGTTATCATAAAGTAAGTGAAACAATGTAATAGATCTACTATCATCACTATAAGAACTTCAATTTTGGATGACAAGAAAGAATCTATATATAGCTGATTGGAAACAACAAAAGAAAAGCTATACCTTCGGGTTTGATTCTGCCTTATGAACTGGAGCTTGAAAAAGATCCAGAGGATTACTGGCATTCCAATCTTGATATGCTGGCGGAAAATCTAATCTGTAAACATTACAAAGTTCAAGCACAGAAGAGCTAACCTTTATTTTTTTTAATTTAAAGAGCAAAATTACAAGGCCAATTTAAAGCAATTATAAAGTATCAGGGTCATATACCAAGAATAATGGTTATACTTGCTGGAGGAGAAGCAGTTTCAGGTACCAAGAATAATATTAATGTTCAAAAGGATACCAATAAAGGTAGTAATCAAAACATTTCCCATTTTTGTGACGAAAAGTAGTTGTGGCTCTAACTGAGAGACATGCAGTCCTCCAAAAAACTGGGAATTTTTGGGACAAATACATAGGAATAGGTCACAGGGATCTTAGCCACATTCAATGCAGTATCAGAAGAGAGATTGGATTGACTAATAAATGAAAGTTTATAAATGCAATGTAGCAGGGAGAGCAAGAAATAAAGTCACCATCAGTTCCAACAAAGGCCTATTTGAGAGCTGCTATCTCCCCAGTGTACAAATTAAATCATTTCAACCTCTGTTTGTATTTTGTTGTCATGGTTGTCACTTTGTGTATCCTTAGAGCTTAAATAGTTTAAACTTTTAGGATTAATAGTTCCTCGACCAGTATCAGCAGGTAGAGCTATTAATAACAAAGGTATCAAATCAATAGCTATGTTTCTTGTTCATTAAAAAAAAAAAGGAGTTTTATGTATCATAATATCCCCCAAAATTTTGGCAAGACTCCAGCAAGATCATGATTACCAACTTCAACAGATAGAAGCCTTAAAAATTTTAGAAAATCTCAACAAGAAAATTAAAATATATCAAGAAGTTGTCCTATAGCCACAACATCTCCCATACAATTTTTTATACTCAAGAATATTTTCATAGTTTTCTAGCTGTGGAAAAAAATATCTTCCTCATACGACAAAGGAATGAATAACAACAAACGAAACACATACATCTCCCATACAATTTTTCATACTCAAGAATATTTTCATACTTTTCTTGCTATGGAAAAAAAAACATATTTTCATACTTTTCTTGCTATGGAAAAAAAAACATCTTCCTTATACAACAAAATAACTATTGAAAACAGAACAAAACACAAACATAAATTCCTTCAGGGCTAGGTTTAATTATACAATATGCATAGCTAGTTCCTTCCAACTCCTAGAAGGACTTAAAGGTAAAATCTTCAGAGAAACAATCTCTTATACCCAAAGATCAATGGAGAACTGAGACAAGTGTCACTGATCCATCAATTATTTCTAGTTGCTGATATTAAGTTAAATCTAGTGTTCAAGAATGACAGATTCTTGAAATTTATTTTCGAAGGGACAAAACAAATTACATTGACTTAATAAACGGGCCAACATTTAAACACAGGCAAAACAGAAGAATAATTCAAGCACAAGAAGCCAGAAATGACCTGAAAACATGTCCAACAACTGACGTGACTTTGATATAAGCATGAGACCCAAGAAACATCCCATCAAACTCATGAACCTCTGTACTTGCTTTTCTGGTATATAGCTGTAACATTTAGGCAAATAGTTAACGCGAACAACAGCATTAGAAAGTAAGTAAAACTAAAAATGCCACAATAACAAGAAAATTGCTAAACTATAGGGGAATATATAGTCAAAGATTCTTATTCAACTCAACTTGAGCACAAATTAGGGATTTGTAGATAAAATATGAATTATCTGATATCATAAGAAGCTAGGTATACGAAAATGTAAACGTATAATAAAGGACAGATGATTAAGTACTTTGCCACCAGAGAGGACTGTAGCGATTGAGAGAGCTATGCTAGGCTTCTCTGCAACCTGTTAAATTAAACGATTCAAAAACAGAGAGAAAGAGAGCAAAAACCAAATAAAAAAAGGTTGAAAACGTCAATTGATTGGTTTATCATCACCATGAGAACTTTGAGAGGAGCCATTGCAAAGGTTATGGTCTGATCTTGATTAAACTCAACGACAAATGGGCGGCTTTGGAATAAAATAGAATGGAACTTCAATTCTGGCGTAGAATTTCCAGCGCTAGAAGTAGGGATAACTTTGTTTGGCGGACGGGGTAAGCCATTAGTGGTCCATTTAGCTAATTACAACAGAATGCCAAGGGTTTATGATCAGTATTAAAAAGGATCAACTATTATTAATTAGAAGCCACTGGGCTTTAGTGTGTGAATTCATAACACCATAATTATGAGGTTATAAGTTTGAACACCCATAATATATTATAGAGATTAAATTTTTTTTTTAATTTGAGTGAAAACAGTCTTCTCATAGAGGTTTAATTTTTTTTCTCAATTTAAGTAAAGACAATCTTCTTTCTTTCAAAATGTGTGTAGAGTAGACGTCTTTCGAATATTAGAGAAGATAAAAATCTAGGTGTGTTTCATAAGAATCAATGCAAATTAGTCTCAATAATAGTCTGATTTATAAATATTAGTTGTAATCTCATATAATATGAGTTGTACTCTTGAGTAATAATCTCATGTAATAAAAAAAAGTCTTCTCTCTTTCAAAATATAAGTAGAGTAGACGTCCCTCGAATATTAGAAAAAGTAAAAATCTGGGCGTGCTTCATAAGAATCGATGTAAACTAGTCTGATTTATAAATATTAGTTGTAATCTCATGTAATATAAGTTATAATCTTGAGTAATAGTTTCATCTAATAAAAAAATATTATTAATTAGGGTTCAGCTATGGTACCACTGTTGTAGTGTACCACTTTTTTTTTGCTACAGTGCTGTAAATTTTCATATAGCCCCTTTAATTCATTTTTATTTAACTTTTATTTCACAAATATTAAGTTAATTTCTAGTGCATCCATATAAATATTTTAGTTAGCACTTTATACTGTTTACTATTTATAAATTATTATTATATATTACACCTGTATCATAATACTCCCTTACTTTATAATTTTGAGATTAAATAATTAACAGGAAAAAGAACTGAGTCGACTCGAACCCGCGAACACGATCCGTATTCTGTTTCCGTTTTCGCCCACTCCACCACCCATGGTTAGCACTGACTGGAAGCTAGTGAGACGCCGGTCATCTCCATGCCATCCCTGTCATCGGAAAATATTTGGAAAGCTGTCGATCGAAAAGCTACGACCTGAACCTGCGAACCTGACCCGGATTCTGTTTTCATTTTCGGCCACTCCACCGGCTAAGGTTGGTACCAATCGAAAGCTCATGCGACGCCGATCATCTCCATGTCATCCTTGTCACCGGAAAATGTTTGGAAAGCTACCGATCGAAGCCATGAAAAGCAGCTACCTGAACCCGCGAACCTGACCCCGATTCTGTTCCCGTTTCCGACCACTCCACCGACCAAGGTTAATACCAATAGGAAGTTTGTGCGACGTCGGTCATCTCCATGCCATTCTTGTCACAGGAAAATGTCTGGAAAGCTGCCAATTGAAGTCTTGAAAAGTTGCAGAATCGTTGCTTAAATTCACCGCGATTTCGTCAGTTTCCGGTGACGCCACCACTTGGGTTTCGTCCCCCACAATTCCCACTGTCTTTTCCAACCAACTATAGCCACAGGGGAAGCCGATTTGCCGTTGATCGGCCATTGAAGGATTTACATGGATGCAATAGAAGTTAAGTTAATATTTGTCAAGTAAAATTTAAATAAAAATGAGTGAAATGAGTTATATGAAAATTTGCCACAAAAGACAAAAAGATATGGTACGGCACCACTGTTGTAACGTCCTATTAGTTATAATAATATATTAATTAATTATAAATGAGGTCAAAGTGGGCATTTTGAATTTTGGGAGGGTAAAATAGTCAATGCAGGAATATTAATTAATTAATAATAATAATATATGAATTAATTATAAACTCAAAAAAATATATGAATTAATTATAATAATATTATTATTAATAATTAAATATTATATTATTTAAGTAATTATTATAATAATAATATATTAATTATTGTAATTATTTATTAAAAAATATAATTATTAATAATTATTGTTAATAATATATCAATATATTAATTAATTATAATAAAATATTAATTAATTATAAATGAAGACAAAATATATTTTTTTAATTTTGAAGAAGACAAAATGATCAATCACAAAAATAAAAGACTCATTCCCAAGCCCAAATTATGTTGGGCTCTATAATTCTGATTCCGATTCTTAATTTTATTTTGCGAAATAAATACTGTTAATGATTCGATTTCAAATTATTCGCTAATAACGGAATGTAACAATCCGGAAATTCGGATCCACTTTGACATGCGGATGGTGATACAAATTTTGAAGATCCCCACAGAGCCGGATTCAGGTTTAGATTCAAGTTTAAGCTGAAATTCTTAATAGCCGGATTGGCATTATTTATATTAAAATTTTAAAATAGTAATTAATTTAAAAAAAACTCAACGAACGACTTCTGCAGTGCTGACGTATTCAACTAAGAGCAAACCGTAACAGCTCAAGCCTAATTTACCCAATTTCTTTGAAAGCTACCACCCTAAAGTCTTTCTCAACCTAATCTCTATCTCAATCGCCATCAAAGATTGCTTCTTCTTCCTGCTGCAGTCGTGACACAGCTTCTTCTTCTTACGATTACGATCTTCTCACACGCTACTGCTGCTGTTGTCACCGTTGCTGTGGAAGATTAATTTTAATTATGTTTTTAAATAACAAAAACTATTTGAACAACCCGTAATAATTTTAAACGTACAATCGTTTTAACAATCCAAATGTTTTGATACTAACACACGCCATGTTGTGTCAATTGCATGTATTTCTGGTGATTCGTCCAATGAACGTTAACAGTAATTTCAATCAATCATCTCTTAATAAATTAATGGGTTATTATCATTTCACTACTTCAGAAATTGTCAAATATCAAATGACTACAAGAATTATTATCTCTTATCATTTTACTACTATATCTTTATAAAAATATCATTTTACTACTTTTAAGATTCTGATTGTTAGTTGACCATTAGTTGACCATTAGTTGACTAACACAATACCAATTTTACCCTTCATGATTAAAAAAATAATAAGATAAATTTATAATTCATATATCATAATTCTAGTAAAAAAAAATTATGTCGGTATTTTATATCCATTTTAATAAATATATTACAAATTTATTTTATAAATAACCTTCAAATATTTTTTTTTAATCATGAAGGGTGAAATTGGTATTTTATTAGTCAATTAACTGGTCAACTAAATCAATAAATAATGCACAACTAACAAATAGCGGAAAAGTAGTAAAATGATATTTTTATAAAGATATAGTAGTAAAATGATAGGAGACGATAATTCTTGTAGTCATTTGATATTTGACAATTTCTGAAGTAGTAAAATGATAATAACCCTAAATTAATTTAGCTAAAGTTTACTTCTCCGATTAACATAAAAATTTAGAGAAGTAAGAATCTTGTTTTTAGAAATGTAGAGTAAAAGTGAGAATATGTTATTTATGAGTACATTATTTACTTATATTGGAATATGAGTGTCAAATAAAAATTATAATCTATTTATGTGTTTATTTTAATTTGAGTTGGGAGTAAATTATTTTAAATAATAATTCTATTCTTATTTAAGAATTCTAGTTTATTATTACAAAGTGAATAACAAATATATTTGTAAAATAAACTATTTATTTTGTTATTTATTTTAATTATATAAATTAATAATAATTATTGATATTCTTAATTTTGTAAATCACAATTTTCCATTCATTTTATTTATGTAAATTAAAAATTATTGATAAGAACAGTACAAATGAAACATTATTATTAATAATATACTAATATAGTACAAAATTAATTTTTTTAGAATAAACTATTTATTATTATTAATTATTAATATTAAATTAAATAATACCATTATTTTTTAATAAACATAATAATATTATATTTTCAAATAAAAATTGTATACAATACTATTATTAATTCTCAATAAATATAATAAACATTATTTTTATGTAATTTTAACTTAGAATTGATGTAAATTATTATTTTTAACTAAAAATAATATTATTAACTAATATAATAATTTTATTTAAATAAATATGACATTATTATTTTAAATAAATGTAACATTATTAAATAATATAATAATATTATTTAAATAAATATGATATTATTATTTTTAAATAAATACAACATTATATTATTTTAATAAATATAAATATAGTGTATTTAATGAGGAAAGGGTAAAAAAAGAACTCACCTCCTCTATAAGAATACAAACCGCACTCTTTACATTAAAAATGTGTGGAACTTAACTACAGACAATGAGAATTTTAAATACATATTTTAATATTTTTCATATCCATCTTTGAACAAAAAGTCTTATAAGACATTCAACTAAATTCTTCCAAATGAGTTTATTAATTGAATATTTTCAAATACTTTAATTAAAACAATTTAGTAAAAACAAACATTTTTTTAAACATAAACAATTTTAAGAAAATATTTCTTTAAATAAATATACTTTTAACCAAAATATATTCCTTCTCATGACACATAAAGCATTACTAAAATTCATGAATCATAAAATAAGAAAATCTTTTATTTTAATAAAGTAAGAATAAGTTACAAGAATTAAAAAAAAAAGGGAAATTTCATCCAACCCATTATTAGATTGACATATTTCAATTTATCCTTTAAAAATATAAAAACTTCAACTTATCCCTAAAATTTGTTAAATTTAGCCATTGACCAATGTTGACTCACTAAAATACAATGATATCATTATTAATTATAAAATATGTTATCATACTATTATACTTATGGTGCGTTTACTAAACTAGAATCGGAATGGACTAGAATCGGAATGGGAAATGGAAATCAGAATAAGTTGTTTATTTAAGCTGTTGGAATCGGAATCGGAATGAATCAATTCTCATTGATGTGTTTACTTTATGTTGGAATCGGAATGGATTGTTTCAAATTACTAAAATACCCCTTGTTGCTTATAATGATAAAATATGTTAATAAAATTAATAAATTAATAAAATATTATTATAAGGATAATAATAATAATAATAAATTAATAAAATATTATTATTATTCATAATAAATAAATAATTATAAAAATAATAATTTATAAAAAAATAATTATTATTTTATTGTTAATAAAAATAATATTAAAACTACTAATAATAATTAAAAAATTATAATATTTTTTATTGATATATATTACTATTATTTATTATTTTATTTTAAAATTGATTGTTTTATTATTAATAATGAATCATAATAATAATATTGTTGTTGTTGTTGTTATTATTATTATTATTATTATCATTAATTAATTAATTTATTTATTTATTATATTATTATTATTACAAAATTTGTGTGATCCAAAATCAAATTTTACATTAGTAACGGCAACTTTTCCAGCAAGTTGTCATCCATCCAATTTTGCATTAGTAATAAGCTAATAACTTGAAACTCAAAAAATAATAAGTAAACACAAAATACATATTTAGGTTCAAAATAATTCTTAACACAACATATATTCCACCAACACTTACCAACATAATAATAAAAAATAAGTCACATAAAATCCTACCAACACAAAATACTTATTTAGATCCAAAATAATTCTTAACACAACATATATTCCACCAATACTAACCAACATAACAATCCAAAATAAGTCACATAAAATCCCACCAACACAAAATACTTATTTAGATCCAAAATAATTCTTAACACAACATATATTCCACCAACACTTGCCAACATAAAATTTCAAAATAAGTCACATAAAATCCCACCAACACAAAATGCATATTTAGATCCAAAATAATTCTTAACACAACATATATTCCACCAACACTTACCAACACAAAAATCCAAAATAAGTAACATAAAATCCCACCAACACAAAATGCATATTTAGATCCAAAATAATTCTTAACACAACATATATTCCACCAACACTTACCAACACAAAAATCCAAAATAAGTAACATAAAATCCCACCAACACAAAATACATATTTAGATCCAAAATAATTCTTAACATGTGTTCCACCAACAAATAAAGTCCCACCAACAAAAAAATGCAAAATAAGTCACATAAAATCCCACCAACATAGTTAAATAAGTCATATAGTTATAAGTTTAAAATTCCAAAAGCAGCACAAATACAAAGTTTCAACATCATAACTAACATCGGACTACACCCCACGACGAAGCATTTGCAACCCATATCCTTTCTTGAGGTGATCGGGTAAGGTAAAAAACACACGGAGCAAATCATGTTTCGAGGCAAACATACTAGTGGCATCATTTATTTCCTCATCAGCCAAGCCTTCAATTTTGCTCATTTCTCCATATAACTTACCTTGTAAATTAGCTATTTCCCTATCACTAGAAAGTGCAGTAATCAAACCATCCATCTTAGGGATCATGGCTACCATCGAGTCAGCCATTGTCCCAATTCTTGAGCACATGTGATCAAATGATTTATCTTTATTCTTCCTTTTCCTAGACCTATTCCCTGACCTACTTGGAGCAGAATCAACTTGTTGATGAGAAGTAACATTTGTTTGAGGAGTGTATGACATACCATCATTAAAATCCTCCATAATCGGCTCATTATTTGACTCACCTCCGAAATCCACATTATTTGACTCAACTCCTAAATTGACACTAACGTTGTCTTCTAATCGAACTTCTTCTTCATCATTGTCTGCATTCTCAGCATTAGTCCCAGTTGCCTGATCGCGGCTGTAAATCTCACCCAAAATATAATAATGTGGAAATGGTTTATTAAATAAACCAGCTACATCTTTTCTTTTCTATTTAAAAAAAAGACAAATAATGTATAAGTAACATAAATCAAGAAGTACAAATTACACTATAAATAAAACAATAAATAACATAAATCAAGAAGTATAAATTACACTATAAAATTTAAAACTTTACCTTAACATACTCATCAAAAACATCCCTTTCACACGTTATCATCATCTTGTCATTATCCCATCCAAAACTGCTAAGCGATAACATATCATCACTCATGACACAATATTTTTACTTTAACCATTTCACTTTAGATTCGATGTGAGGAGAAGCTTTCAAACCACAACCCAGTAATTTCGCTTCAAGCTTGTTCTCTAATTGTTGTAAGTACCCATTCTTAAAACCACAATCCGACCTCCATATAGGATTTTGACTCAATTCCAACAACGAGTCAACTAATGCATTATCCTCAGCAATTGTCCAAAAATGTTTGTTCATGCCCTGACCTCTAGGAGTTGGAGTAGGAAGAGAACTCATGCTATATGTTCAAATATAATATGAAATTATGAATAGTCAAACAACAATACAATTTTCAATACAAAGGAACAATACAATATTTAAATTTAAAAACCGATACAATATCTAATCTAAAAAAGTAATACAATATGCAATAACAAATTACAATATAATATCCAGTCAAATAAATAAAACAATATCCAAATTTCAAACCACAATACAATATTCAAACTGAAACAATATAACATCCAATGCCAACAAACAATACAACAAGTTTAAAATAGTAAATAATAGTACAACTCAATAACAAACAACTCGAAATCCGCAAAATCCTACACAAACTCTTCATGCTTGTCTACTTGCGTGCCATGTGTTCCACATCTCTTGGGCCATATTTTGCCTCCATAAAGTCCACTCATTAGAGGGTTCAATGATATTAATAATCTCCAAGTCGGTGTCAATATTCGGAGGTGGCCCATTATCCATTTCCATTTCCATTTCCGTATCATCGAAAGGCATTTCTTTTCTAATGAAATTATGTAGCATACAACAAACAGATATTATACGCCTTTGTGTTTTTACATCATAAAAGGCAGGAGTTCGAAGTATAGCCCATCTCTTTTTCAACAAGCCAAAACATCATTGAATCACATTTCGAGCACTTGAGTGTTTCATATTAAACAACTCTTCCGGGGTAGTAGGTTGGTATCCATCCCTAAAGTCACTCAAATGGTAACGTTGCCCTCTAAATGGTGAAAGAAAACCCATCCCATTGGTATATCCACCATCAACCAAGTAATAATAACCTATTAAAAAAATAAAATACAATTATAAAAAGTCATTATAATTTAATTAATCTTAAAATCTAAACATAATGATGATTAGATGTATTACCATGCGGAACTTTTAGACCATTTCTTTTAGACACGGCATCTTTTAACACCCGCATATCATGACTTGAACTTCCCATCCTGGCAACACATAAATAAATTGCATAACTTGTGAACAAACCCCCAAGACATTTGTTGCAATTTCGTTTTTCCTAGTTCTATATCATGGTTTATCGACCTCTAGAACGTGAACCTTTATATATGTGCCATCTAACGCTCCCAAACAATTCTACATTATTAAGAGGAAATTTTTATTAATTAATTAGGGAGACAAAGTTTTGATATTATCATACACAAGTGTATAATTAAAAGCAATATATATTATAATATTATACGTACCTTAAACCATTTCCATTTTGAGTCCATTGAATTCTCCAAGACCGGCTCAAGTTTTTTCCAAAATTCTTTTTGGCACCTAACCATTGCCTTTAAACACTCATGAAAGCATTTACTAACTGTTCGTCTCGATCTTTTAAAATTGAACGCAATCACCTGATTCTTTGTATGGTGTGCTAAAATATTTAAAAACATTGCAAGCATTTCCTTGGGTGACAATTTCCTACTACCTATCAAACCCCCTTTCTCACGAAGTAACTTACATAATTTGTAAAAAGTTTGTCTTTTCATTCTTAATTGTGACAAACATTTCATATCACTTTCATAAATCAATTCATACAAAATATTCATTTGGTGGGAAAGTCTATAAGATGACCTCGAAATCAATCTTCGTTCATCACGTAATCGAAGTTGGACACACATAGCAGAGCACACAGCCACAATCATTTGCAATATCATCACCAAATTTTGTATAATTATAACGACTCTCTTCTTTCTAACTAATAACCAAGTCATTCCTATATGTTCAATCACAAACAAACACAATCATATTAATTAACTATATGCAATATATGTAAGCTCAAAACCAACATATGTAAGCTCAAAATATAGCTCCAGCCACCATTCATCACATTAAAAAAAAATTAATCATCAAAATAGTCATTAATTAAGCATTACATAAAATTTTACACAATCATATTAATTAACTCTATCCAATTTATGTAAGCTCAAAACCAACATATGTAAGCTCAAAATATAGCTGCAGCCACCATTCATCATAGTAAAAAAAAAAAATCATCAAAATAGTCATTAATCAAGCATTACATAAAATTCTATATTTAATTTTTTTTTGAATTAATCAAGCATAGCTCAAAATTTAATTCTATACTTAATTAATTTAAAACATAATTTAATCAACCAAGTCTCAGATAAATACATTAATAATTTTTTTCGGTAGATATTAATTTTGTTCATATTAATCTTCAATTCATGCTACAATTTGTGTGTGAAAAACATTATTCAATAATAAATCAAATAAAGTAATCTATTAATTAAATAAATAATCATGTAATTAACTCAAAAAAAATTGATGAAGAACAGAACAAGAGGCAAAGACAGGAGGGAGCAGCTACAAACGGGAGGTAAATGATACCTGCAGCAGTGACGATGGTGACTGGAAGGTTCCGATCGGCAGTGAACGGGAGGCAAAGACAGGGAGCAGCTGCGAACGGGAGGTAAAACCGGCAACTACAGCACCCACGACGAGATCCACGACCACGAGCCGGTGACGACACGGACCAGCTGCGACGAAGATGGCCGGCTACTCAGAACCGACGACGACGGCGTGTGTAATTGATTTCGGGCAATAGCAGCTTTGAAGAGAAGAAGAACGGGTTCTCGATTCTTAGGGATTTCGCATTTTTTTTATTTTCAATATTTATATTTTTAATTTAAATGAGGGTATTTTGGGAATTTTTGAAAATAAATAGGGGTAAAGTGGAAAGTCCCGGGAATGGGAGATTGATTCCCACCTCCCCCCATGAGAATCAATCTCCCATTCTCTATTCCAAAATTACTATAGGCCATATCATTCCGATTCCGATTTTCGCTTCAAATTTACGAAGTAAACGCGTCAATCATTTCGATTCCAGATTCCGATTCCCTAATCTGGTAAGTAAACGCACCATTATATTAGAGAAATATATCTTTTATGCACCCTATTGTTTCTAAAATAAAACTAACTCAAACTTTATTACATCACTAATAAAAAATCATCCTTTAATCTCTTTTCTAGAAAATAAAACAAAATCTCAATAATAATATTCCATAAAACAGGAATATTTCATGCCTACCCAACCAAAAACCACCCACACACCTCCTACAGATAATTATAAAGAAAATCTCACCATTAACCTATGAATATTCTCAAATTTAAACAAAAATTGTAAATTTTGAAATAAAAATCTATAAATTTATAAAAGACGGAAAATTTTTTCTCTCTCTTCTTCTTTCTTCTTCATCTTCTTCGATTCATTTCCTGTTCATCTTCTTGTTCGTTCATTTGTTTCTTTCTTCTTTCACACACTTAACAACTCCACAACCACTTTTAAATCCAAATCAACCTAGTAAAAGCCATGTTCATTGCCCAACAAAACCCATGGCCACGCGAGGGAATTCCAATTGAGCCCATGGCCGCGCATGACCACGCCAAGCAAACACATGGCCGTGCGCAGCCAAGTAATTATTTCTCGATTAACCCCAGCCAAAAACTGCCCAAAATCCTCTCACTAAACACAAGATTTTAGATGCGATTGACTGCAATTGGGGATGTTGTTTGCTCAGATGTGCTCGTAGGAGTCGTATGAATCAAATGGCACGTTGGATTGACAGCAGTGATGGCTGGCTTGGCAGCAACAAATAGGTGGTGGAGCTCCTGATTTGGAGGATTTGCATGACTTTGTCGTGGCGAATCAGGGCAGAAAAAGGTTGGATTTTGGCCAGCTACTACTGGAAAGTTGTCTGAAGGTAGAAAGGACTGTGGAATTGCGGTCGTGGGAGATGGGAGTGGTAACGGCGTGGTTGCCAGGGTTTTTGAAAAAAAAATTGTTTTTTTCCAAGTTAAATGAAAAAAACTCTTCCTTTGTTTTTCTTTTCTGTCTTTTTTTCTCTGTTATTTTAAATTAATGTTTTAATTTGAAAACTAAGGTTTAAGCTCATTGATTTGAGTTGTTTTTTTTAGAACGTTGTGACAATAGATTATATTTTTGTTAGATTTTGAAAGGAAACTTTAATTCTTTGAAATGTGTTTTTGATTTCTGATTGGACTTGCAAGAAAATTTGTGGACTATGAATTCAATGATAGAATAAATCGAAGAGGCTGATAAAATGCTATTTAAAGATTTGATCGGAAATTAGAATTGGGAGAATTAAAATGATAATTTTATTGTTTGGGCTGTTAAAAGAAACCAAGCATTAAAGAAAAGTTTCTTCTTAAAAATGCTTTGATTAAAATATTAAAAATAAAATTGATAATATTTTAAATTTTAAATTTAAAAATTGTAATAATTCAATTTTTTTTCGTAATTTTTCCCTTTTTTCTTTTAATCTTTGCCTCCTACTCTTTTTTTTTCAACATCTCACTTTTTTTTAATTGTTCGTGTTCTTTTCTTGCTTCTTCTTTATTCTTTTGCTTTTTGCTTCTTTTTCTGTACTGCCGCTGACATCATTCAAATGATTTTGTATATCGTAAAAATAAAACAAAAAAAAATCAATTTTAAAGTAATAAGTTATTTACGTGTAAAGTGAAATTTATTAAAGTATTTAGGTGATTCTTTACTTTATTGAAACACTTGGGTACGAATGAATGGTAAAAAATAGAGAATTGACTTTCATTATTTAGTTGAACTTAAGATAAATGGATAAATATAATTTTAGCCGGATAAAATTGACAGAGAGATAACATATTTTAAGGATAAATTGAAGTATGTCAATATAATAAGAGGTAGGATAAAATTTATTCAAAAAACATAAATATTAATATATTATTTTAGAGTGTGTATTTTTTATCTTTTAGATTATTCTTTACTTTAATCTTAACTTTATTAAAGTAGGAGATTTTATTATTATATATATTTTTAGACTAATTCTGAATTAAAAATTTTTTAAATTATTAAAGTAAGTGATAAATCAAAAGATAAAAAAATATAAATTTTAATACACTACATGACAAACTTAAAGTAAGGCTCTTGTTGAAGGAGAAAAGATGAAGACAAGAATAAATAAATAAATGGTTGAATGGCATACATCTAAAATAAAATATAGCTAAAAATTTATTTTTTTGAAGGCGACTTAATCTTTTCTCTTCAATCAATGGCAACATCACTTTTTCTCTCAACATTTGTAAAGCTGTCACAATAATGAATATTTTATTATAATAAAAGAAAAATGAATGAATGAATTTGGAGGGCTGTAAATGACCCATTCACATTTTGGAATATATGTGGGCATTTATATATATTTTTTATCTTTTAATTTATTTATTATGAGTTAATTATCTATGGGTGACATATTTTTTTGACAAAATTTAAAAAGGTGAAATATTTTTTAAAGATACTCCATGAGGTGATAAACCGCTAAGTTTTGCCATTAATATTAACGGCAATTGACAATTGTTATGAATTATATTTTTGACCATGGAAGCTTGTTCTCAGGTTACGTTTTCAGCAAGAATTTGTCTATGCAGTACCCTAAAAGTAGGGTATTTACCTAAATACATCCTCATAATTCAAAATTTTTCATACATGCTTTTTTCAATGTGCAATTACAGAATTACCCCAATTCAAAATCTACTATTTCAAAATCACAGATATTACAACACCCAGGATGCTTCTGCTACTGTAAGTTCGTGCTTCTTCTACTGCAAGTTCGTGCTTCTTCTGCTGCTGTTTCTAACACCATAAATCCGCTACTTTCATTGGAAATTCACCAAACTAGAAGCTGGAAATTCACCGAATTAAAGGTTATTTACCACATTTAGACTTAATTTTTACTTCATAAAGAGAACTTAGGGTTCATAATTGTTGGGGTTATATGCATTAGGGTTTTAAAAAATAAATTGCCCACGTGATTTTGGTCATTATTGTAGTTGGCCAAGTTATTTGTTTCTCTTGCATGCTTGTTGATAATTTTTCTTCCTGATTCATGTAATGAAGCTTCTTGAACTTGTGGAGTTGAAATTGAAGAGAGTGATTTCAAGGGAGCTCACTCTCCTTGTAATGGTTATGGGAGTTCCTAATTAAATATTCAGAAGGAATTGGATAAAACAGATATTATCCTTGTGACTATTCGATTATGACTACACTGATTTATCTATTAAATCTGTGTTTGGTTTTACTTGTTGTTTGTAGTTGGACTTTATCAATGGGAATTATATATTAATTTTCTTCAATTATGTATGCATTCATTATGTCGAAATCTGTGTTTTCTCTATTATTTGCTATAGAACCTTCAATTTACAATTCTAGTTATTTCTTACCAATATTGAATGGATTTTAAATAATATGTTAGAGATTAAATGTCCATTTGGCTTGTTAATGATCCATCAATATATTTTTTATAATAAACAAAATTTCCATTCTCCTTATTCGTTGACAAACCATATTATAGTAAATTCTTTTCCATAGTGTCATTCACTTAAAATTCTGTACAGAAATTTGAATCCAAGGAGATATAGAAGTCAAAACATATTTAGCTTTTATTTAGTTTTATATTGTAAGCATTATGTTTATCATGAAAGGATTTAAATTTAAGGAGATATAGAAGTCAAAATATTTTTTATGCTTGTTGTAGTCGTGTAATGAATGCTTTACTCGACTGGTGTGTCGTGTAATTTTTTTTATTGGTCTAGAATATATTATTATGCAACTTTTCAGTCGTTTTATATTATAATTAAAATATTTTATGTTTATGCAGATGGAACTGAAAATTAAGGAATCTGAATACTTCAAAGCAAAGATTTCTAATCGATTATCACTAGATGCAATGGAAGACATAAATAAATATCATCCTTTTGAGTACGTAATATCCCGCAATAAAATTAGGGTATGCAATTGAGTACATCATATATATATATATATATATTTTCAATAAGAATGGTGGTTTTATTATCGATGTATATGAATTTTATTAGTGGTGATTGTGAAGCATTTTTGTTGTAGTACTTAGAGGTCCTAGCCCATGGCCTTGACGTTAACACATATTGTCAACATGATGATGTTACAAAATTTCGAAAAGCATTGACTGTCAAATTATTTTAACACAGGTTGTTGAAACCAACTACACAGTGTCATACCCTTAAAAACTTCATTATTGTGATTTTTTCATTTTTTGGATTAGTTATCGTGAGATGTAATAGTTGCAATGAGGATGTTGTTGACTTTTGATATCATTAAAGATGATTTTACATCAGTATTCATTTTTTTTGTTAAGTATATTATTGAGAAAGAAGATAGTTTTGTACAATGTCTGTTATATAACAGAGTGTTCATATACATTGAAGGAATGAGGGGCTAAAATACATGAATACAATCAGGTATTTTTATAGGTACACAACTATAGTCGGGTATTTTCATAAACACAAGATTACAGTCGGGTATTTCTAACTAGTAGTGTTACATTATTTTTTGTTAAGTGTAATATTCAAAGAGAACAGATACTTTTGTATAATTTATGTGATATAACAAGATGATCATATAATTCAAGGAATGCATAGCCTAAATACACAATTATAGTCGGTATTTTCATAAACACACAACTATAGTTGAGTATTTTCATACATACATGACTTCAATTGGGTATTTGCATAGATACACGACTACAGTCGGGATTTCATAGATGCACGACTATAGTCGAGTATCTTTAAAACAACATACGTATATCATCCATTACTAAAATGCCAATTATTCATCTTTTAATAAGTTGTAGTAAAGTACAATTAGATATAAAAGATTATAGTCGTGCAACTTTACAAATACATGACTATTATTGAGTACGTGAACATAGAACAAAAACCACCTACAATAGTGTTTATAATGATAACACAATCAACATAAACTTTAACGTATCAAACTTCAATTCAACAAATAACAAAAGTTGTTGTACATCAAACAACATTGGTCCAATACACGTTCGAATCATAAATAAGTTTTAATAGAGTAGAAGTTGCTACATATTCATCATAGTTATTAATAGTCGTGTTATTAATAGAATAGAAGTTGCTACATAATCAACATAGTTATTAATATGCTCAGTTCAAACACTCGACTCATGTATTATAAACCCCTGGTCACCTCCCTTTGAAATCAACATAAGCCACGTAAACATGTTTATCCACCTGCGAAACAAAAAAGTAGAAATTTATCACAATTGCATGATTGTTATAGTGTAAATTCACACATACGCTACAAAAGTTGTGTAAGTTGTAAAAATCCATGACTACAACCCAATAGATAGTAAACTGGAACATTTTATGTATATCCACAATTGTAGTATGTAAATTGATACGCATACGACAGTAGTCGTATAACTTATTAAAATACACGACTATAGTTCAGTAATAATGAGAAGACATATTTAGTGAAATTTTTTTTTTTTACAAATAGAATGTATTGTCGTAAATACAGAAATAAAGTCAAGTATCTTCATAAATATACGACTGTGGTCAGGCTTCATGAATAAATGTTTGTAGTCCAATAAATTTATATATACAAGACGGTAGTTGGGTAACTTTATAAATATACGACTATATTCGAGTAAGTGAATAGAGAACAAAAATTACAACAAAGTGATAACACAATTAACATAAGGTTTAATATATCAAACTTCAATACATCAAACAAAAAAAGCTTTTTTTTTTTTTTACATCAAATAACATTGGTCCAATACATGTGAGGATCATTATAAGTTTTAAGGGAATACAAGTTGCTACTGAATTATCATAGCTAAAATACCTAAGCAAATATAGTTTTTTTCCTTCGTCGTGAAAATAATCTATATCATCATTTGCATAATTGAAACAGGAGGGATTGGATCGAATGTTTTAATCTTGAACTTTATTTCAATGTCAAATTTAGAAATATCAATGAAAATTACTCGAGATATTCTTTCCTGTCATAATATAACACATAGTTATACAACAAATACAAAAAAAAAAAAAAAATTCAAACAAGATATAAATGAAGTGTGGAACCGTTTATCTATTTACACAACTGTCATCGTGTAATTGCTTGTTTACACGACAGTAGTCTTGTAACTTGCTAAAATATACAATTATAGTTCAGTAAATAGTCAAAGGATATATTTTAAAAAAATGTATTCTTTACACTAACAGAATCCTAAGTGTCATAATAGTTACTATATTTTTCATATTTACATGATTGCTGTCGTGTAAATTCATACATACACGACAAAAATCGTGTAAGTTGCAAAAATAGATGACTGCAGCCCAATAAATAGTCAAAGGACATATTTCTTCTCAAAAAAATATTTTTCTTGCACTAATAGAATGTCTGAGTCTCATAACGGTTGAAACATTTTACATATATGCACAACTATAGTATATAAGTTCATACGTACACAATAATAGTCGTGTAACTTATTAAAATATACGCCTATAGTCTAGTAATAGTCAGAAGACATATCTAATCAAAAAAAAAAAATATTTTGTACTAATAGAATGTTAAGGTGTCATAATAATTGGAATACTTTACACATTTTGACGACTACAATCGTGTAAATTCATACGTATACGACAACAGTTGTGTATGTCGGGTGCAGAACAGAATTTTAGCAACAAATTCAGGTTTTAACGATTGTAGTTATAAAACCCATCAAACAACAGTCGTATGATGCAAATGTAATGAAAATATGAGTTGCCTTATTATTTATTACAAACTAAACAAAACCTTAAACATAATATAATGCCAACAAAATGAATAAATAACACAAAATAAAAATAAAGTTTCAAATACCTTATTCATGAGATGAATAATGCACCCAGCTTAAACCAAAATCTCAGTACATTGGCTGTACATGAGTGATTTTGAGAGTGTGGAGTGAGTTTTTTTTTGTATGGAGTTAAAAAGAGTAACAAGTAAAGAGTGTTGAAGGTGAGTTGTGTGTGTTTTATTTTTTTTAGGGATATTTTAGATAATGTACCATATAAAAAGGTACATGTAGATAATTTTCAATCATGGGGTATATTTAACTAAATACCCCATTTTTAGGGCATCTTTAATTAAAAACTCCTGTTCTCAGGTTATGATAATGAATATGTCCTTAAATGTTAATTTATTTAAAGCGATACCCTAGATTAAAAAGACTATTCAGTCCAAAAAGTAATATTGTATTTTTAGAAATGTCCTTCATTGCTCAAATATTTACAAGTTTATCAACATATGAAAAGATCATTAAGGGCATAGAAAGAGTTGTTATAATGTGGACCATTGAATCTAAAATGAAATACTTTATAAATGACAAATCTCCCATTTCATCATCCTCAACAGGCCTCGCTCAACACAAACACACCTCCATAGCCATTTCAAGCACAAACACATATCTTCACAACCATTTGAGCATAAACACTCATCTTCACAGCCAGTTCAACCACAAATACACATCTCATATCTCCATAGCCATTTCAATCACAAACACACATATTCAAACTTCAGCACCAATAACCAAACTCCTTGTCATACCATGACATCTACCTCAAACTATCCAAGTAACTTAGAGGCTACCTCAAACAATGATGAAGTTAATGGGGGGATATTACAATTTCCCAACAAAATATGCTTTTGTGACATAAAGGCAGCAATAAAATCATCATAATCAGCAGCCAATCTAAAGCGACTATATTACAAATGTGGCAAAGAACCTAAAAAGTGTGATTTTTTTTTAATGGTGGACACCACACAATGCAAAGAGGAGGCTAATTAGAGAGGGTACAAGGACAAAGTCCTATATTGATCAACAAATGAAGGATGAAATTCTAGGGAGAATAAGAAGTATGGAAATTAATCTGCTAAGGTCATATATGAATGAACATATTGGTGATGAAATTTTGGAGATGAGCAAAATGGAAACAAATATGCATGGTGTCTAGTCATGTATGAAGTTGTTGACTTTCTTTGTTTATATATGCATATTTATCTATTATGTAAATAGCTAATGATATAATGCAAGTATTAATGACAAAGTGAAATGTAAAATCAAAAATACAAAACAAGTAGCTCTAGAAGTTGTTGGTTTAAAACATACATTTCATTCATAAACAGAGATTACATTGTAATTGTCTATATAGATTTCATCAGACTATGGCAGCAACAAACTATTCTATTGCCCAAAAAACAAAAAATAATAAAAAAATAGTGTTGGCCTATTTATCATGTGTCTATCTAATTCTAAACCCAACCATTTTCAAAATGCCACAAATACTATGGCCTTGCAAACTAATATATGATCTTCCCTAATCAGTCTACAATCCACATCAACAAGTAAGTAATCTATGATAGTGTCTAAGCATTAATAATTTAACATATTTCAGATTAAACAAAAAAATTCAAAAATTGTAAAGGTGGCCTATGAACCTCTTTCATTTATGATTTTTTGTGGTATTGTGAAAGAAGTTTAACATATAACGATTTCCACTTTATAATATATACTTTGCTGCCAATGGTGATATTACACTGAAATTGATCACTGGACATGAAGTTTAAAATTTCAAACATATAAATTATTTTCATCATCACTTAAAGTCCTAATAAATGTAAGTATGATTTAAATACAATAAATATTTTACCTCCCTTTACTATAGAGCTGGCCAATGGGCTGGGCGGCACGAGGCACTGTACGGGCACAGCACGTGTCCGTACAACATAGCACGTCACGGCACGGCACGGCACAGCACAGCACGAGCACTTTTTTGTAAAGCATGCGGCACTACACGGCACGCATGTGGGTCGTGCTGGGCTTAGATTTTAGGCACGTGAGCCTTAAAAGCACGACACAATAGAGATGGGTCAAAGCACAGCACGCGAAAAAGCATGCAATAAGCACGTTTCATTTTTTAATGAAAGTAAACTTAAAATTTTATGATTTTATAAATAACTTGAAAGTGAATCTTTTAATATATTTTATTGACTCAAGTTTTTTAAATTTATTTAATTCTTAGTTTCAAAAAAATTATAATTGATTTATGTTTATAATTTATTAAATAAATAATTGATATCATGATTTTAATAAATAAAATTATAAATATCATGATTTTATAAATATGTATTAATATTATTATAAACTATGATATGTGACTCTACGTAATTCTAAGTTAACAATTAAGTTAACCCTTAACAAAATTATTATTATTGTTATTTTTAAGTACTAAAAAAAATTCTAGTACTATAGAGTCAAACTTAGCAACTAATATTACATTCTCTTATTATTATTAATTTATTATCATTGAATATGGACTCGAGTTTTGGATTTTTTATTCTATTAAATTTAAATAAAGGCACATGGATCCAAACAAAGTACATAAGGTTGAAAAAAATAAGAAAACAACTTGGCATGTGTTCTTAAAAAAAAAAAGGGAAAAAAACGTAGTGGGCTATTTTTCTTAGGCACGGCACGACACCGCCCACAGCACGGCGCGTGTGGGCACGACACGTTTGCCTGGCTGGTACGGCAGGCACAACACGAATGAATAGTAGGCACGGCACAACATGAGCACGAGAACGCGTGGGCTTTCCTTTGATGGGCCTGGGCCGGCACGGCACGGTCCGTTGGCCATCTTTACTCTACGGGAAAGCAGGAGTTTCCCTTTTCTCCTTTGTTTTCCGCCTCATTCTAGTCAAAACCTTTCTTTTTTGCACCTTAATCCAGCTTTGTCTTGACTTTGACCCACTTGTATTAGATGTGTGAGTACTCGCTTGATTCTTTGCTCTTATTCTTAGGGGTTGTGCAGAATTGTTTACACCAGCATGAACACAATTATCGTTGACTGTGTTATGACTTGGATGGCTTTCAGTGGAAGAAACTACAAATAGGAAGAGGAAAATGAAAGCACACTTGTCATTTAGTACACAACACATTAACTATAACTTGGGTTACTTATAAACAACTTTTATTACCATGTTCAGAGGACTCATTTCTTGCTGCTACTTCTAGTTCCTTCAAATGCTTTTAAAAACATAAGTTTCATTAAATAAAAACACATAATTAGTTCATCTCAAGTTATAATAAGTTTCCAAACTTTTAAAATAAGGGAAATTATCACTCGTATATCTTAAATTTGTGCTTTTATAAAAAATACTACAACAATTTAAGGGTGAATCAATTGTCTACCCTAAATTGACAAAAGTTATCTGCTGACCATTAAACCGTTAACTGCCATTTGAAAGTTAACGAACTGTAGCGAATTGGCAATTTTACCCTTGAAAATTATTATTTGTATACCCTTAAAATCTCTTATTACTTATATACCCTTAAATTATCACTTGTGTCATATGAAAAGACCAAATTACCCCCCCGACGTCATCACATTTGAACTGCAACTAACGGTTTGGTGGACGACAGATATATTTTGTCAACTCAGGGTGGATGACTGATATACCATGAAAGTGTTATGGTAAATTTGATAATAGAGTAAACTAAGGGTATACAATTGATAATTTCCTTTACAATAATTGCATTACCTTATACTGTCTTGTAGTCTTACTTTGATTTGCTAGATTTACTAGACACGCCCTCTTGTTATGTCCAAACTTTGTAGTGCAATTTATATATATATATATTTGAAGTAGTACTTCATCAGCCTCTCTTGAAATAATATGAAAGAAAGTCTTCTTGCCTGAGTCTACTACAATTGATACACGGCATGACATGTTCACAAGGGTATCCATTCACTACCCACAACCCACAGCTACACTATTTCTTGTGGAGGTCAGCGATGTAAGTCTTTTGCTCATCATTTATTTTAAACAATGTCTCACTTGCTTGCAATAATGAAAGCCTTCTGTCTTTTTGCAACTTCTCATCCATTTGCTCGTAAATTACTCTAGTGATGTTACACTGCCATAACTGAGTTTTTCTTTTTCGGCTGACCAGCCTTTTCATGATTTTCCTTCTAATAAATTCCATAATTGTTATTAATGGTAGCTTTCTTTGCACTCCTAAACAGACATTAAAACTCTCTGTCATGTTATTTGTGCAAAGATCTGATTTGCATGTCTTATTAAAAACATGTCTAGACTAAAACTTAAGTTGAATATTTCTAATAGTTTCGAAAGCATCTGAATCGACACTCTTAAGTCTCTCCATTGCAATATCAAAATCTCTTGTATTAGATGCCCTCGATGCAGCCCAAAAGTGTGCCTTAAAATATGTTTTGGTGTACTTAGCTTTCACATTAGCAAAAATATGCCTAGCATAGTATCTAACATAAGCTGTTGGAAATTCAGTGGCTAATACATTGTGTATGCCCTTTTGTCTGTCATATATGAAAGGTAGCTACCTTGAGTCACACAAAACTTCTCTCAACGGACCAAAAAACCATGTTCACGTGTTACTACTCTCTGTTCCATAAACATAAACAACAAGTGGTTAAATATCATTATTACCATCAAGCATAACAAGAGATAACAAAACCCCCTTAAAATGGACCCTTCAAATGACACAATCTACACCTATAAATGGTCTACATCCCATCTTAAACCCATCTCGCAAAGCTGGAAAGGTAAAGATAAATCTGTCAAAGTGTGTTATGGGCTGTTGATTGTGAATTTTGTACACATGAACCAATGCTAGAAACTGAGACATGTGAGTTAGAATCACTTGAGCATAAGACCTGATTATTTTATAATTAGATTCATAATCCACACCAGCATGAGCCATGGCTCTCTTTTTAGCCCTATGCACCTGCTGTGGTTTCAAAGTTACCTTCAATCTTTCCTATGTTCATCTTGTAAGAACTAAACACCCATTTCAGGATTCTCTAATATATTTGTCTGATATTGTTCAGTAATCTATTCTGCAGTACATGCATTATGGGTTTAATGCCAAACTTTGGCAAGTATATGCTTCCACATAAGATTCGTTTTTAATTACAAAGTATGTCTCATCCTATATAATGCTACAGTCAAAGTCCAAGGGCAATTATCTTATGTACATCTACGTAATACTCTAGTGTGGCCAAATCTAACACTTGTGTAAATGAACCTATTTTTAATACAATGCTTCCTCAACTCTGCCTTGAACACCTTAAAGTTTCTAAAATACATACCAACTCTAAAATTCACAACCTTAAAATGTTTTGGTCTGTACATATTATCCTTTACATCACCATCTAACTACTATAGAATTGAATCAATTTCTTCATCAGAAGCAGTGTCAAAGTCATTGTTATTAGTCTCATAACCAGACAATTGCCCATCATCTTCATCATATGACCCAACATTGCCAGTAACACCATCAAATTCATTACTATCTTCATTTGTGTGATTACGCTGAGATTGTCTTTCATCATCACTTAAAGAAATAGAGAAAATATTATCACTATCATCATAATAAAAAAGGTAATCATTATTCAATGGAGATGGGGCAGGTTCAGGGCTGAGATGTTTATAAGAATTGGGATTCAAGTTGTTGGGTAAGGATCGAGCTAAGTTGCTAGTTTTGATGGAAAGTAGTGTTTAGATTATGTAGTGGTGGTAGTGGTTTTGGGTTCAAGAGGTGCATCTCATGAAGTTCTAGTGAAAGATCATCATTAATTGAGAAGTTTTGCTTCAATTAATTGACTGGGAAGTGGAATTCTGTGTGTTCATTTTTAGGGTTAGTTTGTGAGCTGTTTGCTATTATAAATGTATCCTTGTAACAAGGTGTTCTAAAGTAAGTGTCTAAGAAATCATTATACAAAGAAGTGTTAGATGTTTCACTTGCAGCTGGAGTTTGAACAATGTCACTTATATTTAGATTTTGAGTTATGGGGTGAGATTCAGGTTGTTGCAGTGTCGAGAAAGGGACAAGTTTTTATATAATGTCATATGATATCGAAATAGGGGTTTGAATGAGGCTTTTTTCTGATGATGGTTGATCCGGGAATAATAATCTTTTCACTGAATCTCCCTTTGTATCTTTTAGATCAAGGTGGAAATGTAGCTTGAGGAAGCCATGGTCATTATGCATAGCCCATTGTGAAAAAAGTCATTGTCATTGCAAATGTTTGCAACCTCACCATCTCAAGGCTGAGTAATAGTCAATTCATATTTTTCATTGCCCTTAATAAGCCTATTATAGACCCTACTCATCACTTCTTTGATAAGCACGATTATACTAATTGTATCAGGATCAACAAGACCAATCTTATTCTTAGTACGCATGAATCGAACATAAATACATGTAGAATCATCAACCATTTTCATCTGTTCAAAACACTATTTTAATTTTTTTCCTAACTAGTTTAGTCAATACAACAGAAAAATTTGACACTCATTTCATTCTAATAAAGTTAACGAACCTAATCAACTAAAATAAAGAGCTAACACAACATAGAAGACCATGAACACAAGTTACGAACAATAAAAAAAAGAGCTTTACTTCTTGCAAACATATTTTCTTTGAATATCACACATGGACAAAATGTTCAACAAATAGCACAATATCAGGGTATGAGTTCTAAAATAGAAGATGGTTAACACTTATTCAATAATTACAACACATCAAACATTCAAACCCAATGTACAGACACCAAATAATGACATCCCAGCACATGCATATCATCAGAAAGGGAAACATCACCATTCAGATTGAAAAACAAAAAGCACTTACCCAAGACACTTTGAAAACCCTTGGATTTTGTCATTTTTCTTCAGATTTTGTGTGGGCTTGAGCTAAAATATCTCTTGTTTCTCTATCGGAGATAAGAAAAAGAGAAGATAATAATGGTTGTGGCATTGTCAGAGGCAGTTAGGATGCTTAGCAAATGGCAGGAAGTTAAGTAGGTTTCCCTCCACGATACATTTATTCTCAATTTTCCCGTAGACGCCCAAAATGTAATGTCATAGCTTCATAATGATGTTTACAGTAGGCTAATGTCATGGCACAAGTTTGAAAGATGATTTATTATTTTTTAATTCCTTGTATCATTTATTCCAATTTTGCCCTTCCTACGTTAATATTAACGGTAAAACTTAATAGTTTGTTGCCCTATTGAGTATTCTTAAAAAATGTTTTACCTTTTTGAAGTTTGTCAAAAAATGTGTTACCTATTGGTAATTAACCCATTTATTATTTTAATAACTTAAAAGATCGATTACATATTTGCACACATACAAATCTTTTCTTATAAAAATGCCTGCAAATTTGAAAAATGCGGATGCATCATTTGCAACTGGCCAAATTCATCTAACAATCCTCATTCATTCTTCTTTTAGTTATAATGAAATATTCATTATTGTGACAGCTTTACGAATTTTAAAGCAGAGAAAGTGATGTCATCATTGATTGAAGAGAAGAGATCCCATGATCTCAAAAATTAAACTTTTCAATTATATTTTATTCAGGATAAATGCCATTCAATAATTTCGTTTTTTATTCTTGTCTCCATCTTTTCTCCTTGCATAATAACTTTGTCTTACTTGCCACATCTTTCGTTCTTTAAGTCATGCAGATATATCTTCAGTTTTATTTTGCATTTACTAGTTCACATACACAGTATCAAAAATAATATGCATTTTATTTGCGATTTATAAGTTTTATTTTTTATAAATTTTTTATTTGTAGTTTATTTTTGTTAAACTTGCATTATGTTTACTTTGTTGCTTAGTTTTTTTTCCCTTCAATACGAGTCTTGCTAAATAGGTTCAAAATAAGATATATTGTATTGATGTCTCTCATTTTATTTCTTTTGATATTATACTTATTTTTTGTTTATGAAGAATTTTTATTTTAAAAAAAGACTTGTAATAAACCCTTTTTTTGGGTACCAGCAGTAATCCTGGTGTTGACATAGAAACAGGATCTAACTTTTGTGAAGACATTTATATTCCTTATGTTGCACAAGATAGAAAGCCTAGAGTGGGTAAGAGTTCATTTCATTAGATGACGTTCATGAGTTGGAATTCATTTCATTAGATGATGTTCATGAGTTCTATAATAAATATGCGAAGGACTATTAGGTGTTAGTCTAGTCGAAGGAGCAAAGATAAAATCATGAGTAAGAAGTATATATGCTTTAAAGAAGGAGAATCATAAAAAAGAGAATCTAATGAAACAAAAAGGTGTCGGTGGATAAGTTCCAAGGGTTGTAATATAAAGATTGTAGGGATGAAGTCTAAAATAGGCACATTTATTAACAGAATGCATTTACTTCGCGGATTGGAGAATCAGAATCAAACATTTTTTTCTTTTACTTGTTGAAATAAGGAGAGGAATGGAATTCATTTCGGCGATTCCAACACAAAATTGGGAATGAGAAATGAGAGTCTAATTCCCACAAGGGTTGAAAATCAGACTCTCATTATTGAAATTTTCTCAAATACACCCATTTAAATTGTATTATTATAACTTTATCCTTTTCCAAATAATCAAAATATATAAAATAAAAAAGTATGTGAAAATCACAGCAACCAAAATCCAAATATCATCCCGCAGCATGTTATAATCGCATTAACGGACATTGTGCAACACCATCGATCTCTTTCACTTATTGATTTGAAGTTGAAGACAAAGAAGAAGAAAAAACAATAAAGAACAGAAAAAAATAAAAACAAAGAAAAAAAGAAGAAGAAATTAAGAAGAATAAGAAGTACAAAAAATAAGAGAAAAAGAAAAAGAGTTGAAGATGAATAATAGACCGAGAATAAAAAGAAATGACAAAGAAAAAAATGAAAAAGAAAAATTAAAAAAAGAAAAAAAAGAAACGAAAAACAAGAAAAAGTAATGAAGAATAAGAGAAAAAAATGAAAAAGTGGAGAAAAAGAGACAAAAGACAAAAGAGAGAAAAAATAATAACTATTATTTCTATTGTAACTATTATTATTTTAACAATAATTTTCCTGATTAATAATAATCATAATCACTATAATAAATAATAAAAACAATGGTAATAATAAACTAAGGACATTTTAGTAATTTAAAATAATTCATTTTGATTTTAAGATAAAGTAAACACATTAACAGTAATACAACTAATTTCAATTTTTATTCTTATAGTTAAAGTAAATAATTTATTCTGATTTTCATTCTCTATTCCATTTCCAGCCATTTTCAATTATTGATTAATAATCACTTCATGTAGAATACACTTTTTAAGGTCTCATCGCTTTGTATCAGTCGCCAAAATATCAATGATTCATCAGCTTTCTCAAGCCAATGCACTGACATATCAATAATCCAATATTCTTGAATTGCAAGCTGATGGAATTTAGAGCATCACTGCAAGTTGGTGGAATTCAGAATATAGGTTGTCTTATGCGATAAAAGGGAATGATATGGATACATTGCATGGATATTTACAATTAAAAAAAGAATTAAAATCCATATTTTATTTTCACAATTAAAGCTAATGATGATGATCTACTAACTTATTACTTTTGGGCAGATGCAATATCTAAATGATAAGCACTTAATTTCACATCAGTTTTTATTACATTCTTTGCAGTTATTTGATATTTTCATAAACCTTCTTTGATATTTATTTATCTATTATGTTTTGTAGGAGCCTTTTATCGAAAGAAACAAAAAGGAGTAGAAAAGTTACAAATTAATGTGAAGAATAGCATATTGTGATTTCATGGATTGTGATTGCTTCCCGGATGAATCTTAGGGCTCTATTCATTTTGTTGGGCTGTTATGGACATGTACTAAGGTTGAGGATCATACTTGGACCATAAAAGTTAATTCTTGAAAGGCTAATCGGATTTCTCAATAGGCCCTATTATAGAAACTAATTTTAGAGTCATTTTACTACATGTACCTATTTTCTTGGGTTAAAATCCTATTTTTATAAGGAAAGTGAGGTAAAAAACAAGTTTCACTAGTCTTAGAAGAATATGAACAACAATTCTATATAAAGGCAACAAGTTAAATGCCTTAGGAGAAAAAAAACACGAAGAATCAATTCCAAAGGAGAAAAAAACACAATGAAGAGAGGAATGGGCAAAAAAGAGAGAATACTAGGCTATTATATCTTTTAAATCAATAAGCCTTTCTTTCTCTTGTCTTTTGTTTAGTTTTCTTTATAGATTTGATATTCAATAATTTAAGCATGTATCAGTTTTTCTTTTTTCTTTTTTCTTTTTGTTAGAGTTGATTTAAAAACACTAGACATTGATTTTTATTAACAAGGTTTCAGAATAAGAATTTCTTCATCTTTATGTAGAAAGTTTTTTATGTCACTGATTTTAATGTTCAAGAATTGATATCTTGTTTGGTTAGGTGGCCCTCCAAATGAATTTGATGGTGATTTAATTGTTATTTTAGTGTTTTTGATCGGTAGTTGTCAAAGAACTAAACCTAAGTAGCAAATTGTGATTAAGATTATGAGAAATTTTCATTTTAATTGCTTGTGGAATATAATTCAAGATAAATAAATCGAGCCTTTTTGTTTTTTTTTTTGATTCAGCCTATATTTTTCTTGATTCTAATACTTTCATTAAATAAAATCTAGAGAGCGCGTTATGGATTGTTTCTTAGAAAGAGATTAAGTAAAGAGCTTATTTTACTTGAAAGCTAAGTAAAGAAAGATTAAAATAATTGAGCTTATAATTATCTCAAGGTTGTTGCTTTCAAAAGAAACTAAATGATGATTCTGATAATTAATATAAAATCCAATGTATAGTGGTGGATAATGATTCCATAATCTTTTTTTGCATTATAATTCAATCTATTTAAGACTATTTTCTACAATTCTGGATTTTCTACTTTATATTCTTTAATTTAATATACATAGCAAATCAACTCCAAATCCCCCAAATTTTGTGTGCATTTTTGTTAATTTGTCCTTAAGAAATCTGAAAAGTTTGAGTTAATTTTGCTAAAGTCTAGATAGGAATTTTAATTCAATCTTTTTTGCTGGTCAGTTTGTGTGTTTTGTGTTAATAACTTGTTAATTAGGAACAATCCTCTACGAGAATGACCTTTGATTACCTCTATACTTGGCTTACAAGTTTTAAAGTGATGTGGTTTTCTCTATACTACTTACAATACCATTAAATATGGTATGATTTTTGCACCAATATTTGGGGTTAATAATCATGGTCAGAATATTGAGTGATAAGACTATTGATTCTTTTGTTTAGTATTTCGAACAATTTAAGAATGTTATGCCTAGTGCTCCTTCGAAAATGATCATTATCGATCAAGATCTTGCTATGACTAAGGCTATTTGTCAAGCTCTTATTCCTCAAACATTTCATAGATATTTGAGTTGGCACATATTGAATAAATTTTATGAGAAAATAAATGCCATCAAGTATAAGGATTGCTTTAGCGACTTTCAAAGTTACATTTGGAATTCATATAGCCAGGAAGAATTTAACTCCTTATGGATGGATATTATTGAACGCAATTAATTAAATGACAATGGATGGCTATAAACAATATTTGAGATAAGTTCAAAATGGGTGCCAACATCTGTGAATCATGTTTTCTCAACTGCAATGTCAAGCAGCTAACGTCCAGATAATTCACATGCATTCTTCAAAATCTACATTTCTAGAAGAAATTCTTTAATGGATTTCATTACATGATTTAGTACAGCACTTGAACAAAAATGTCATGATGAGTTATATGCTAACTACAAAGATTTTATGGAGAAGCCGATTTTGTAACTGCCTTTAAAAATGGAGAAGCAAATGGCTGATGTTCATAATTGCAATGTATTTTACAAAATTTAAGTTGAGTTATGGCATGGCTTGGTACACGTTGGACAATTGATAAAGGAAGATGTTAATGTTGGTATTTGTTCTGTTTTGAAGAAAATAAAAGTGATTCTAACGTGAGTGGTTATGTATGACAAAATATTGGATTTCATTTCATGTAGCTGTAAACTGTTTCAGAGTGAAAGAGTCCCATGTAGTGTTTTGGCCTTTTTTTAATACAAATCTCATCTCATGTACATATTAATGAGATGGACTTAAAATGCCATGAGCGAAAGTGTAATTGGTTGTGATGTGATAGAATTACATGATCCATCGAATAGATCGTTGTATGTAAGAAGTAAAAAAATGTTTCAACTTGCATTAGATGTAATAGATAAGGCAGTGATAAGTGAAGAGGGAAGCAAGCTATTTGTTGATGGACTAGAAGCATTGCTCGAGAAGATTAAATTAGCGGTTAATCATATAGATGGTTTTGGAAAACAAAAAAAGAATTGTAGTTAAAGTCAACAACACTTCTTCAAATAACCACTTTCAGCTAGAGCAAAGGGACTAAAAAAAAGATTAAAGAGGGGAAGGAAAAGGCAAATGAGAAGGCACGAGAGAAAGGTAGTCATTGTCATGGATGTGGCAAAATGGGATAAGCACAGAAAAAAAATTGTCTAGCACTTAATAATAGGTAATTTTGCAATATATATAAATATATATGTGCTGACCTGGTCCAAGATCCTGGACTTTATTAGAGTTCGGGAAAGTTATTATAAATATAATGCGATTATATTATTAAATCATGTGATTTAATAGTTTTTCCGGACTTCAATAAATTTAGGATCTTGAATTAGAACATTTCTATGTGTTTATATATATATATATATATATATTATTTTTATTTATATTTTAGTGGCGTTCTCACTTGGTTAAAGTGAGGATGTCCTAATTAGAAAAAAACTACACACATACAAAAACAAAATTTATATGTCTCTTAGTGATTCATGTGCATTGAAGTATATTATTTTTGTTTATAATAGAGCTACAAACTTACAATAGAGTTATAAAACTATCATGAAGATAGTTTTTCAAGTATAGGTACGTCTTATAAATTTGTATTCTATAGTCTTTTTGGGAGTGGAAACATTTTAATGATTTTATTTTTTATTTACAAACTAATGTTAGCACTTAATGTTAGTCACTTTAAGTCATGAAGGAAGATATGATATAGTGGACTTTATCTCATTTTGTACTTTTGAGTTTTGATAGTGTTAGTGGTGAAATTTTGTCCAACAACGAAATCGTGGGTTGGTGAAATTTCACTGCTTTCGTGATACTATGTATATTTTTTGTTACTCTATCTATCTATAAATGGCACATTACAAGAATATATAATCTTTTGGATTAAGGATGGTAAAATCTAGATCCAAAACGAAATATATGAACATTCGCATTGATATTTTGAGATCAGTAAAAAAGTATACGGACCCCAATGTAGGTAATACCCATGCAGATTATGGGCAGATTTTTCAAATATTCAAATCCGCATAATGCTAACTTCAAATATAAAAAAATCAACAAATTTATCTAACAAAATCAAATAAAATACAATCATGATTAAACAATCAATAATTAACATCCAGAAAACACATCCAACAACACCACAAATCCATAGAGATTCCAAGATTCTAACATGTCATCCCCCTATATCATCAATCATTAAGATCATTCACTCCTTCAGTATTCAAAATATGTTCCACAAACCATTTAAGTAGCTCATGATTGAACAATAAAAAAATACAAATAATCATTAAAGTGCTCTGTTAGTGCAAAAATATAAGATTATTAAAACACATGGTTAAATGAAATAAGTGATTTTGTCTTTGATTTAAGTCCAATGCAAGTTTTGAGTACACATTAATGCCTACAAAGGTTTTAATAAAGTCTATTACAATGAATTCTCAAATGCCTACCTCGGGTACTGAAAACATACTAAAAAACAACAGTAAACATAGGACTGGCCAAGAAAATCTCTAGAAACCTCAGCAAGTTTATTTGCCCTTATAATTCTTCATTAGGGCAAAATATCAAAATTGCTAGCAGTAGGCAGACTCCCTCATTTAAGTAAGTCTCTAACTCAAACTTAGCTTGCTTATAGCTAACTTCATGGCAAATAAATGAGTCTTATTCACTAGCCATACTTGAATTCTTAAAAATTGGAATCTGTGACATACGCGAGAAGAACCGCCCATCTCAAAATCTCCTCCATCTTCGCTTATTATATGCTTTGATTTATACCCTTTCACTACTTCACCAAGAAGGTTAAATATCCTTTCAGCTTAATAGGCACATCGATCTTCATAAATCTTAGGAAAATAGAAGTGAACTATCATCTTCTTAAACTTAGGATATAAGATATTTTTTATAGCAATCATATTTTCCTAAGATAATTGGGTCATATTTTTGGCCGTTTGCCTAATCCTTACGTTGGGTCACTTCTCCCATGAATTCATTGACAATCTAATCTCATAAATTTTAAGAAAAAATAAGTTAGAGATGGGTTATTGAGATCCAAAAGTAATATCTGTCAACATACAAAATAAATCCAAATAGGCATACAAAACCTTTGTCAAATCCCATGCCGACTTATTAGGCAAGCATTTGTAATGTTTATCAACCTTACTTGACTGAACAAATAAATCTTTGTACAGCAAAATAGTTGTGAGCGTTTAGTAAATTAAATTATATCAAGTCTTACAATCAAGAAACAAATGTTTAATACCTATTTGGTGCACTGCAATGTTAAATTTTTCAACTCTTCTAGGTATAGTAATCCAATAACTGACGTTATCTTTTAAATTTTCAACACCTTTATCTATCATAGACATCGTATCCCTCTTAATCAAGTTCAAGATATGAGCAAAATAACTTATGTGAAAAATTTTCCCACCTAGAATCAAAGAACTTGGCAAAACTTTATCCAACAATATATTAATCATTGCATCATTAGTAACACAATTATCTATAGTCACAGTTGACATCTTCCAATCCATCAAACAATTATATATAACATCACATATTACTTCACCGCTATGTGAAGTTAGCACATGTATAAACCTAATAATGCCAACAAAAACTAAGTATAATGTAATTTAAATCATTAAAATGCATAAAAAATGAAATAAAATTAATAAAATTAATAAAAATATTAAAAATATTACCTCATAATGTGACTTCATAACACCCATAGATTGTTAATATAACATGCCAGAACAATCATATAAATCATTTGTTAGTTACTAGTCATCCACGTGTCTGTAGCAATTGCAATCCTACTATCACAACCATCAACAAATTCATTGTCTTCAGTCTCTCAACATCATAGAGTTTTAAAATTTCATTCTTGTTGGTGCTTCTACTTATCGTAAATGTAAGATGAACCAACTTTATCAAACCACGAAACAATGAAAGTGCAAGCCCATGCAAAATATTCATTCTTGCAATAGTAATCCTCACCATAACATATCATATTTTATTTTAGAACAACTTTCAATTGCAACAGATCTATTATATTTCCTAGCAAAAAACATTTGTCCAACATTTTGACTAGTAAAATGATTTTTTAACTGTGTAATCCACTAGAATAATATCCTGTCAATATTTTACCACAATAGTTGTAAACAACCAAGTGCTCCCCATCTGCTTCTATACTCTTGAAATGTTTCCATACATCTGAAGTTAGCCAACCACCATTAGATTGTACTAATGCTGACCCTTTCACCACACTTCCACTGTTATTACCTTCTTTTTGCTTAACACTACGAGCATGGCCACAGCCACGAATACGACCACGATCACAACCATAGCTATATTATACAATTATTGAATCTGGTTCAACTTCAACAACATTATCATCTTTAGGTTCTCATACATCCTTCAATCGAACTTCCACATTATTAACACTATTTAGAGAGAATGCATAATTATTTCCTTGTTTCTCTTCAACCATATTCAATTAATCACAAAACGTAATTAAAGTGAGTTGTAGAGTGAATTAGCACAATCAATAAGTAATAACAAAGAATTAAAGTAAAACCCAACAAGCATGTGAAAAAAAAGGGATATGTAAAATAATCTAAAGTAATAATGACCAATTTTATCCTGACAAGCACGTGAAATAATTTTGTACTGAAGAACACTAATCAAATTAAATTAACCAAAATTACCCGTATTGTATGCTAAATTTTGGCATACACTTTGTAAGAACACTTCCTAGAAGAGGTTGCAAAATTGGTTTGTTCATATATGATATAAAATTTCATTTTACTACAATGAACAGAACAAAATTAACAAACGTAAAAAAAAAATTGCTTTCAAAAGCATAACACATGTCTTTAGAAATCCAATAGCAATATTCTTTAGTTTCCAGCCTTCTTGTAATTATGGGGTTTATATTACACATTTTTCAGGTTCAATAATTTTCACAGCGTATCTTAGAAAAAAGAAGATAAAGAAAATTATCAAATAGTTTTCTAGTAAAAATAATAGCTTTAAACAATACTTTCTTTAAAGAAATATCCAAATATTAAAAGGTCGAACAAAAAGCTTCAACCTCTGCTTACACCATTTTCATTGCATTCAGCTTGATATGGCATACACAATAACAACAAAGGGAATAATGCTTATTTTATTCACTGTACCTTTGACGTAGTTAGGCTCCTCTAATTTGGAAGCAAGATAAATAATATATAAAGTTAAAAAAGTTTTGTGTATTTAATAAAGATTAAAATTATCATTTTTTCAGTTACAATGTTGATTTATGTGCTCATAACTTATAAATTATGTTAATACTCCCCAAAAATAATTTTATGATAAATTAATTTGTAGTATATTAATTTTATCTTAATTTTATATTGTAGATATATTTTTGGAATAAAGAGGAAATCAGAGCCAAATGCGCAAAACAAAAAAGATGGATTAAATCAAGTAAAAAAAAGTGGAACCGGTTGAGAAAGTGATAGTCAAGGGGCAGCCACTACTTTTGACTATCACTAATTTCTTCTTTTTTTCATTATAATAATAAAAAAATTAACAAAATAAGAACAAGAAGAAGCCACTAGACTATAAAAGAGGCAGTAGAAGAGAGAATTGGGAGGAAAAGGGGAGAGAAGAAAGGAATGGAAGAAAAGGAACCAAAGACAGAAACCTAGAAAACAATTTCTTCTTTTTTGTTTTATATTCAATTTTCTTACAATATATTTCAAAAGTTTGTTAAATAAAATAAGTGTTTTATTTGTCAATATAAGTGACTAATTTTCTAAGTTACGGTGAAAGATGAGCTCAAAAATTTAGATTATGGAAGTATTTATTTTTCAAGTATGTTTATAGTTTATTATTTTTAATTATATATTTACAAGTTATATTTGTCACTAGTTATTTTCATTTTATTTTAATATGTAGATCTAGATATACTTTGAATCTATATAGTATTTAGATATAATGTTGGCACACAAATATGATTGTGACATATTATGTACTATATCCATATATCTATTCATAAGTGGTTAACTAATAATTAAGTCATATAATAATAAAATTAGTAAAAATATAATTATGAGAGAATATTATGAGCGTAATTTGAATACCAAGAATAGATCCTATAACCTTAATACTTCTTTAAACAAATAAATTTCTCTCTCTGCAATTAATTTTATTTAATAATTGACTACTAGATTTTTAGATTCTTGGTGGTTCAATCTTGGACTCACCGAGTTATATTATAACTAAGCACTCTTATACTTGACACTAATCAGCACTTTTGAGTTGTGTCAAGTTTTTTTGTGCTGCTCTTGAGAAGTTTTCTAAATTTGGTGCCAATTTTGTTATTTTTACTTTTTATTTCTCCTTTCGTCATTCCTTTGTTTAGATCTCATGATTTTGAGTGATGATATCTCTACCCCACAATTTTTGTAAATCCAGACATTTTCAAAACATAATTATAAATGTTGCACATTATTTTTAAAATTTTTAAATCAAGGAGAACTTTGGAGAATTAATTAATTAAATCTATCTTAATTCATTTTTTTGTGACTTAGATTTTTTTAGTATATTTGATTACAAAGATTGCTTTGACATAAGTTTAAATTGACTATTTCACCCTTAGAAAGTAAAATTATCAAGAATTTACTTTCAATTCAATATTTTTCTATTTTGTAACAAACTCATTGTTTCTAATACTATTTTCTTAGTATGATTATTATTTTTTAATTAAATTAAAATTGTGTCTTTATGGCACAATTCTCATATAAATTATTAAACTGTCAAATTTATGTCATTTAAACGTAAGGGCAGTGAAATAATAATTAGGTTTCATTTAAAAGTATTAGATTATAAGTCACAAAATTAAATACCTAAATTATTAGATACAATAACTCATGTTTTATGAGGGTAATTTTATCTTTTTATATCATAATAATAAAATAGTAAAATAAAATTTATATTAAAATTTATGATCAAAGACGGTCAAAGAACCTAAGAAAAAAATTAATATAAGGATTTAATTGATTAATTATGCAAAACTTTTACTAATTTATATTTTTTAAGAATATTGTTAACTCATTGTAATTATTTTCTAAAAGTAGGGTGAATTTACAAAAATAATGGGGCGGAAATATCCCATCCCATAATTTTATTTTATTTTATTCATAAATTTTCAATTAGCGCCCTTCTTTCTCTTAAAATTTCAGCACTACCTCTAAAACTTGTGAAAGACTTCATTTTAATCTAAAAACTTTGCAAATCAATTCCTAAAACCGAATTGAGACTTGGATCATTGGATTATGACTTATTCTTTGGACTTTTGGACTTGAAAATCAAAATAATCTTGACTTTTGGACTTTGTGGACGTAATAAACATGGACTTGGACTTGGACTTTTAAAATATCATGAAGGCCTATAATCTATTAATTACCTAATTTGACAAAGCGGAATTGTAAAAAAGATAGAGAAAATAAGTTTTTGAATAAAAGTTTATAGAATAATTGAGTCTGAAAAATTCTTAAAATAATGACAAGACCTCTCTATTTATAATAAAGGAAACCTACTTCCTTAAGTTAACATAAAAGAGAAATTAAATCATAATTATAATAGAAATAAAATATACTTTCCTTAAATTAACTTAAAAATGGGAAACTAAATTACAATTATAATGGAAATAAAAGATACTTTCCTAAGTTAACTAAATCTCGTATCGTAATTGATTTTAATGAAAATAGAAAGTAAAATAATGAAATACCATAATTGACTCTAGTTAAAATAGAAAGTCCTCAAACAATACAATTCTAGAATCTTAAAATTCTTAAAATAACATACTACATCAGTCCCCCTCACTTGGAAAAGAACTCATCCTCGAGTTTAGCTCGTACAACGCCTCATCATTTCGATGGTATTCAAATATATCAATCACATTGAATGTGTGAGAGATATTCTAGTTATTTAGTAGCTGGAGTACATAAGCGTTGTCATTAATCTTTCATGCAACAAGAAACAGTTCGTACTTGCGAATTTCAGGGAAACGATTTTGGCACAAATGCGTCATCACCAAATCACCTGAAATACCTTATCACATCGATGTTTGTCTGCCTTAGCCTTGTACTTAGCATTGGCAGCCTCCAAATGGGCTCTTATCTCAGTGTGAATCTGTAATGCCTTTTCAGTTATATCATCCGTGCTTGACTCCCTTTTACTGCTGCGGGCATGATAGTCAGATCACAAATCTAATGTGGGGAACAACTGTAGATAATCTCAAAACACGTCTTGCCAGTAGTTCAATTCACCATATTATTGCAAGCAAACTCGACCTGAGGTAAGACAGCTTCCCAGTTCCATTGCTTGTTACCATAAACACAGCACAACATGTTGCCCAAAGTGTGATTGACCACCTCAATTTGACCATCTGTCTGGGGATGTATTACATTAATAAACTGCAACTGTGTGCCAAACTTATCCTAAAAATGTTGCTAGAATTTACTGATAAACTTCACATCCCTGTCAAAAGTAATAGTCTTTGGAACACCATGCAAACACAATTTCCAAAATGAAAAAATGAGCCACTAAAGCAGCATCTTCAGTCTTCTTACAAATAATAAAGTGCGCCATCTTTGAAAATTTATCAACCACAACCAATATTGAATCACAATCAGTTCTTGTGCGCGGCAATCCCAGTACAAAATCTATGGATAGATCCAACTAAATATTCTCTGGAACAGGTAATGACATGTATAACCCTGTATTCTGTACATGTCCTTTGCCCTCTTGACAAATCCGACACCTTTGCACAATCTTGCGCACATCCTTAGTCAATTGTGGCCAATAATACCACTCTTCCACCAGTGCCTTGGTCTTATCTCGATTAATATGTCCTCCCAATCCTTCTCTAAATAACTCGCGGATAATCTATTCCTTTAAAGAACTTCAAGGCACACATAATTGGTTGACCTTAAATAAGTACCCATCTTGAATAAGGAAATCATCTGCATGCTGATAACTGATGCAACGATCCCAGATATGCGCAAAATTGTCATCCTTAGTGTACAACTCCTTTAAACACTCAAAACTAGTAACTTCATTAACTAAAGCTAATAGTAAAGTTGCTCGCCTGTTAAGCGTATCGACCACTCTGTTCTACTGTCTAGATTTGTGCTTAAAAACAAAAGTGAATTTCTGTACGTAACTCATCTATGTCATATACATCTTGCTCAAGTTCTACTGGTTGTTAAATTACTTCATTGCTTGGTGATTGCTGTAAAGCACAAACTGTTTCTAAATAAAGTAATCTCCCACGTCTTTAACACCCGAAGGATAACATAAAACTCTTGGTCGTAAGTAGACCACTTTTACGACGCCTCATTCAACTTCTCACTCATTTTGGGTTAAACCTAATAAAAATTAATTTTAGGGATCTATAGTCTGAAATAAAAGCTAGTTATATGGGTTAAAAGATGTAGTGATGCATAAAAAAAATTAATACATTGGGTTGACTAGTATTTTGTTTGAAATTGTAATTTTTCTAAGCTGTGGGCATATTCTTTTAATCTTGGTGAGAGTGTGTGATACTTCTTTATTATTTTCTCTCAATTTACCGTTCAATGAAGTGACAAATTTTATTTGGTTTAATTTCCTTGTGAGAGTGTGACTACTACCGGTGAGATTTTAGGGTTTGACATGTCATTCTTGAAAGTGGCTTGATTACTATAGCTATGACAAAGTCTGCTGGATTGATGCATGTAGATGGTTGATGTGGGTGTGATGTTTCTTTAGATTGGAGATAATGCTTATACTTTTATATGATTGTTATCATTAGTCTGATTGAATAAACACGATTGTAAAAAAAAAAATCATTTTGGATTTGAATTTTGTCTTCGCTTTATTTGCTAGGGACTAGCAATAAGCTGGTTGGGGGGTGTGTTGAGTGTTAGAAATTGTATAAAGGAGAAAATAGTCGTTTTACATTTCAAGTTTTAGTAACATCCATATTTTTATGTATTTAAGTTTCTTGTAATTTAATTATGTGTGTTTTGTTTTAATCAAGTATTTTATGTAGGGGCATCATGGTCATTTCACAATGAACGAGAGATCAGACAGTAAAACGGACATCACTTTTGAACTCAGGCTAGTCGAAAACCTTAGGAGGAGCATAAAAGGAAAAATGGCACTGTTTATATATACGGTATTATTCACACATATGGTACTGTTTATATTACTGTTTATGACACTGTTCACATATACGAAACGATGACGTGGCATTGACCGATGATGTGGATTGACCGATGAACTGTCACGATCCTATTGGACAAAATTCTTATGTACTGTTGATCGATGACGTGGCAGCTTGTAAGTGGACCAAAAATTATACGTATGGTACATGCATATACACAGAATTATTTTCAACCAAACAACGTCACTATTCAAGCTGCCTCACTATTCAAACCACATACTGTTGACTGATGACGTGGCGTAATCATGAGCGTCCAAATTGTTTTTAATTCGATGGCAGTGATTTACTCAGTGTATCTATAAAGAGAGGGCTTTCCCCTCTAATTTGACACCGCTGAATTCATTTTTGAGTTCAATTCTCTATAATTCCTTCTCCATCTTGTATTTTTTACGTATTTTAATAAATTTTCATTTTACCCCCAATTCAATGATGAGTAGCTAATTTTCTTTCAAGCTTGGGTTGAAGGTGAAGTCTCAACATGTTCCATGGGCTTTATTTGGTAAATTTATTTTCTCTTCCCCTTTGATTTTTGTGGATTTTTTGACTTTTCGTCGACAGATAGTAATAATCTTATCTAGATACCGCACTGGTTTAACCGGCTCCCTAGTACAAGGTTATTACTGTTTGGCACAATAAGCCCTTAGCACTATATTGATTAAAATATGGTTCATGGGGTGTGGAAACCCCCCTCATTATTTACTTGACAATAATAAGGAATATTTAGCTCATGGTGCATGTTGATGCAGATTCAGATACCGAAGTGTTTCCATTATAATAGTTTCCATTTTAATTTAATTCCGCTATTCCAATTTAAAATTTTGGTTATTCCAAATCATTTTCACCACAAATTCAATCACTTACTTCAAAAATTAAC
Source organism: Atalantia buxifolia (assembly GCA_030444775.1). Classification (NCBI taxonomy): domain Eukaryota; kingdom Viridiplantae; phylum Streptophyta; class Magnoliopsida; order Sapindales; family Rutaceae; genus Atalantia; species Atalantia buxifolia. The sequence goes on from CM059839.1 coordinate 15,814,169, forward strand.
TCTACACATAATTAAAATTCACCTCCTTGTGGGATCGACACTCGTCACCATTAATCTATTCTACAATAGATTCGTGCACTTGCGAGTTCAATAAAATTTGTACAACAATAGTCACTTGATCTATGTCTTGGTTGTCAACACTTGAAACGCTTATTCAACACGGGCTTTGCATAAGGATTATTTTGTTGTCTAGGTGGTTGCTGCAGTCTAATCGATTGCTGCCTTGACTACTACTATACTGGTTGTTGAGCTTGACTACTAATAGCCCAAGTTTTTTACTTGTTTTAAATTTCCACATTGTTTGGTCCATTCTGCACACCAATGAGTTGTCTTTGTTGAACTTTAGAAACAGCACGTTGCTTCCATTCTTCCAACTTCTTTGTCATAGCAACCACTATACCCATAGATTCGTGCACTTGCGAGTTCAATAAAATTTGCACAACAAGTTTTTGGAGCCGTTGCCGGTGAGGTAAGTTATTTTAATTCGTAGAACTAATTTGTGTAAATAATTTCTTTTACTTATTTTCTTGTAATTTTTTTGGTTTATCTTATTAATTTATTTTAATTTAACTAATCTATTTCACATATTTTTTCTTGAATGTGTTTTCGTAGTAAGGTTGTAATAGCGTAATAAGATTAGTATCGTAATTTCCCCTTCCTTTTTATTTTTATTAGTTTCCCTCCCATGTTTTTTGTGTTCTTTGCATGCATGGTCGAAGGTCACAATTTCCTAATCTTAAGCCTATAGACTTGAACTCGAAAAAACACTTTGCACACACAAACATATTGCATTTAAAATAAAATCGAAATGGATTTGTAACATCAACAACAATAACCGCAGGAGAGGTCATTTAAGGACTACTTTAGTCTCTTAACTAATTTGAGCACATCATGCATAAGATACCCAAATGTAGCTGGTAGGAGTTTTGAGTTAAAACCTAGTGTGCTAAATTGTCTCCCAACATTCTATGGCCTAGAAAATGAGGACCCATATAATCATCTGAATGATTTTCATACTATTTGTCAAACTTTTAAATATTAGAAATTTTCAGACGATGAAGTTAAACTTAGATTATTTCCATTTTCTTTAAAGGATAGAGCTCGTTCATGGTTCAATATATTGCCTGCTAATAGCATTACATCATGGGAACAAATGATAACAAAATTTTTAAATAAATATTTCCTAGTGCATAAAACCAATGCTATTCACAGGAAAATTTTAGAGTTTACCCAGAGAGAAGATGAGTAGTTTTTCGAAGCATGGGAGTGATTCAATGGGCTACTTTTGAATTGTCCACATCATTGGTTCGAGAAATTGCACAATGCCAATACTTTTTGGAGGGATTATTGCCGCATGTGCAAGAATGACTAATGACAACAAGTGGAGGAGAGCTAATGTCAAAAAGTGCATCAGAGATTTAGGATTTCTTCCAGCGCTAAGCGGATAATTCCCAACAACGGAGTTGATCACTCAAGAGTACTAAAAGAATAAAGTGAATGAATGAGGTTCACATTGGCAAGTCCAGTTCGGGAATTAAAGAAGTCAAAGAGATGGTTGAAGGTCTTTTCCGACAAATAGCATCATTGACGATTGCTAAATCAACAGAACCACATGACCATGACTCATACTCAGATCAAGCCAATGCCATAAGTGTAATGAGAAAGCCATCAAATTACAACCCATACTCCAACACATATAACCCTGAATGGAGAGACCATCCCAATTTTTCATGGTCTCAAGGATTCCAACATAATGGACCAGCAGCTCCAGCTCCACCAATATAACCAATTCCTCAAATTCCTCAAGCCTTTCAGCCACAATTTAGATCGTACAATTAGAACCAGAACTACCCTTAACCTAGACTATGGGAGGATGTATTCCATAATCCCACGAATCTTACTCACTCTATGATTGAGCAACAGAATCGCACTATCGATGAACTACGAAATGAGATGAGAGCAGGCTTCAACTCACAAGCCTAATCAGTTTCAAACCTCGAGAAGATGGTGGGACAACTTGCTTCTTCAGTTCAAACTTTGGCAATAACTGTTGAAAAAGGTAAATTTCCAAGTCAACTAGTGCCTAACCCTAAAGAAGTCATAAAACAAGTACCAGTTCACATCAGTAGCATGGAGATGTCAAAGCTGTTATGACCTTGCGAGAAAGAAAAAAAGTAGACAACAAGGTGGAGATGCAATGATAAAAACAACTCAAATTGTACCTGTGAATATTAATGACTCGTAATCGGAGGAGAAAGAAGAAACCAACCCACAAGAATACATTCCTAAAGCTCGATTTCCCCAGAGGTTAGCAAAAGGAAAGAAGGGAAAATCCACAGGTGAGATTTTTGAGATCTTCAAACAGGTAAGTGTTAACATCTCTTTGCTTGATGCTATAAAACAAGTTCCATCTTATGCCAAGTTTCTTAAAGACCTTTGTACTAAAAAGAGAAACATTCACGTTCAAAAGAAGGCATTTTTAACAGAAAACATTAGTTTTATACTTCAACATAAAATTCCTTTAAAATACAAAGATCCAGACTCCCCCACTATCTAATGTAGTTTAGGGAACCACACAATTGAGAATGCTTTGTTAGACTTAGGAGCTAGTGTAAATCTATTGCCTTATTCTGTATTTGTGAAACTTAGACTTGGCGAATTACACCCAACTCCAGTAGTGTTACAGCTTGCAGATCGGTCCACGAAAATACCTCGTGGTATTGTGGAGGACGTGCTTATCCAAGTAGGTAAGTTTTATTTTCCTGTTGATTTCATTGTAATTGATACTCAATTAGTTTAGGATTCAAAGAAGCACATCCCCATTATCCTAGGGCGACCTTTCTTAGCAACTGCTGATGCTCACATTCAATACAAGACTGCAAATATGCAGTTGTCCTTCGGCAACATGACTATGGAGCTAAATATCTTCAACATTGCCAAGCAACCTCACAATGCAGATGATGAAATTGTTGATGTAGATTTAATAAAAGCACTAGTTGATAATTCTTTTCTTTCAAACATTAGTGATGATCCTTTACAAACATGTTTAATTCACTTTGGTTTGGATTTTGATATTGACAGATCATTCGATGAGGTCAACGCCCTACTTGACTCAGCACTATCCATGGACACTAATAAATAGAAGTCAAGAGTTGAACAACTAGCACCATCAGAGAAGAAACTCAGCCCGTCATCAGAATCACCACCGAAACTCCTGCTCAAACCATTACCAAATACTTTGGAATATGCATTTTTGGGAGAAGAAAACACTTTGCCAGTAATCATCTCATCATCCCTAAATGACGAACAAAAAGGTAAGTTGTTAGAAGTTTTAAAAAAACACAAAGGAGCACAAAGGAGCACAAAGGAGCATTAGGATGGACCATAGTCGACATAAAAGATATAAACCCAGTAGACTGCATGCATTACATTCACCTTAATGAAAATGCTAAACCTACTAAGGAAATGCAACGTCAGTTAAATCCTAACATGAAAAAAGTTGTTAGAACTGAAGTTCTTAAGCTATTAGATGCAGGTATCATTTACCCCATTTTTTATAGTTCATGGGTTAGTCTTGTGCAAGTGGTCCCCAAAAAGTCAGGAGTCACAGTAGTTACCAATGCTGATAATGAATTGATACCCACTAGAGTGACTACAAGATGTCGTGTATGCATTGATTTTAGAAAGTTGAATTCTGTCACACATAAAGACCATTTTTCTTTACCATTTATCGATCAAATACTTGATAGATTAGCAGACTATGAATTTTATTGCTTTCAAAATGGCCATTTAGAATATAATCAGATTCTCATAGCACCAAAAGATCAAGAGAAAACTACTTTCACTTGCCTTTTTGGTACTATTGCATATAGGAGGATGCCATTTAAAATATGTAATGCACCTGCTACATTTGAACGATGCATGTTAAGCATTTTTTCTGATATAGTTGAACAATTCCTTGAGGTCTTTATGGATGACTTTTCTATCTTTAGTGACTCATTTGATCAATATTTACATCATCTAACACTAGTTTTGCAGAGATGTATCGAGAAGAATTTAGTTTTGAATTGGGAGAAGTGTCATTTTATGGTAAAATAAGGTATTGTTCTCGGTCACGTCATTTCGAGTAAAGTTATTGAGGTTAATAAAGCCAAGGTGGATCTCATTTCCAATCTTCCTCCACCTAAAACAGTTAGAGAAGTAAGATCTTTCCTTGGGCATGTTGGTTTTTATAGACGTTTCATTAAAAATTTTAGTAAAGTTTCTAGACCCTTATGCAATCTACTTGCTAAGGATGTTCCCATTATCTTTGATGATTCATGGCTTGTGGCATTTGAAAAACTAAAGGAGTTATTGACATCATCACCCATCGTTCAGCCCCTAAACTAAAGCTTACCATTTGAGCTCATGTGTGATGCATCTGATTATGCAGTAGGAGCAGTATTAGGACAAAAAGTAGATCGAATTTCCCTTGTTATTTACTATGTTAGTATAACATTGAATGATGCGCAGTTGAACTATTCAACCACTAAAAAAGAAATGCTAGCAGTAGTGTTTGTATTAGAAAAACTTTGATCTTATCTCATTGGTTGTAAAATAATTATATTCATGGATCATGCTGCTCTTAAATATCTTCTCACAAAAAAAGATGCAAAAGCTAGTCTAATTCGTTGGGTGTTACTTTTATAGGAATTTGACTTGGAATTCAATGATAAGAAAGAGACATAAAATATTATGGCTGACCATCTCTCTCGTCTCCATTTTAACACACTTATGAACCATTAACATTGAATGAGTCATTTCCAGATAAAAAATTGATGAGTGTGGAAGTATTACCTTGGTATGCTAATATCGTTAATTATCTTGTTACAGGTCAACTTCCAGAGCAGTGGACCAAGTAAGACAAGGCCAAGTTTTTTGTAGAAATAAAGAATTTTTTTTGGGATGACCCTTATCTGTTCAAGTATTGTGCAGATCAAATTATTAAACGATGTGTCCCAGAAAATAAAATTCAGAACATCATTTCGTTCTTCCATGAACAAGCTTATGGAGGCCATTTTAGCGCTAAGAAAACAACGACTAAAATTTTACATTGTTGTTTCTATTGGCCAACTATATTTCGAGATGCTTACACCTTTTGCTCTTTATGTGATAGGTGTCAACGAATAGGGAGCATTACACGAAGGAACATGATGCCATTAAATCCAATTTTAGTGGTTGAGATTTTGTATGTGTGGGGTATCGACTTCATGAGACCCTTTTCCCTTCTTTTGGCCATCAATACATATTGGTTGCTGTTGACTACGTATCAAAATAGGTAGAAGTAATTCCATGTAGAAACAATGATCATAAGGTGGTGATAGAATTTTTGAAAAGCAACATTGTTTCACGCTTTGAATTCCCTTGAGTAATAATCAGTGATGGTGGTACCCACTTTTGTAACAAAACATTCAAAGCACTTTTGATAAAGTACTTCATCACTTATAAAGTGGCGACCTCATATCATTCGTAAACCAGTGGCTAAGTTGAGATCTCCAATTAATAAATAAAGCACATATTAGAAAAGACAGTGGGGTCAGACAGAAAAGATTGGTCATTAAGACTTGATGATACATTATGAGCATATAGAACATCTTTCAAGACCCCGATTGGGATGTCACCCTACAAGCTAATGTATGGAAAAGCTTGCCACCTACATTGAGGGAGGTATCTTCGACATCTAGTTGGAGTTTGAGGTAAATTCTATAAGAGGACGATTGAAATTTTCTTTATGTGTTTTAGTTTGTTATCCCGGTTAAGTGGCGGATAACGGTACTTCGTGACAATCAAGTCGGTTACTTCAGTTTCCCTTAATAACAGATCTTTTGAGGCGAAGGTATGGACAGAAATGAGATTTTAGCAAAGCTTCATAATTAATTCCCTTTACTTCCTCAGAATGCCCTCCTTACAATCTATAAAGCTCGGTCCGAACTTATGCGATTGCTCATGAGGAATAACATACATGCTGATATCCGTTGGTTAATCGAGACCAAAGTACGCTTGGCAGGTGAGTTACCTGCTAAATTTATTACATACATGCCTGGTTGTGGTAAAGGAAATTACGCAAGAAAGCGAAGAGCTCGAAGAATCTCGGTTGCTTATCATAAGTGTGCCAGAATGAGATGCGATAAAAAACCATGTTCTTTAGGAATGGTGTCTGATAACAGGAAAGATAAGATTCAATTCATTAGGGATAGCTTGAATAAGGAGTAATTGGATGATATCCTTTTGTCTCTTCAAATGCATTTGAGTGTATATGTACAAGGAGCGATTCTCCAGTTATGGCCATTATTCTAAAAAGAGCATGTGCGATACAGTCTCGGGAATCTGACTATAAACGACCTTGTTTGCCAGTTTATAAGAAAACTAGATGGGAAGCCTATACTCGACCCATAGAGGACGTTCAAGCTGTATCTGAACGTAAAACCAGAGGAAGATGTAAGCCACAGTCGCAACTACCTGCAAATAACCTTTTACTTTACTGTTGTTTTATTTCACTGTTTTTTTATTATTTCTATTATTGTCTTTAATAATTTTATTTTAGCATTGTTTTCTTTTTCTTTTTACTGTTTTCTTTTTACTCTCGAGCCATATACTTTACACGTTAATTGACACTGACATGCTACCTCATATACAACTGTGACCCACTGTTGCAAAGATCCTTAAATATGATTCTTTTTGTTAGTACTCATAAATTAGTTTTGAGAAGTATCCCAATGGCAGCTACTCCCAATAAACCATTCAAGAACATTTGTGTGCTTTCTGGATTTAACTATGGCAAATATAAAGAGTTTGTTGAGGCAACTATAGATTTTGGTCGGAGCATAGCAGCAAGAAAATTACATTTGGTATATGGGGGAGGTGACCGAGGGTTATCAAAACTGATCTCAAAAGCTGCTTATGTTAGAGGGAGCCAAATGTTAAGCATTATCCCAACAACCTTAAAACCTTTGGGCTATTTATCTGACTCACAAACTGGAGAAGAGTTAGTTGTTTCAGGTATGGAAGAGAGAATAATTGAAATGTTAAATCATGCTGATGCTTTTGTTTTCCTACCAGGAGATCTTGCAACTCTAGAGGCACTTATCACATTAGCATCTTGGGTCCATCTGAATATCCACAAGAAACCCATCGGTTTGTTAAATGTCAATAACTTTTATGATAGCTTTATCGCATTTGTTAACCATGCAATAAAAAACTATTTCATTCCTTCCTCAGTGAAAAATGTTTTTGTTTGTGCTCACACTGCTAATGAGCTACTTGATCTGTTACAAGCTTATAGACCAGAGCCAGACCCAAGACCTTTGTGTTGGAGTCTTCAAATCATGATGGTAACAGTAGCCGTAGTAAGAAGTACAGATTAGACTTAACTCTCCGCTTGTAAATATTTTCTTCTGTGTTGCACCATCCAAGTGATGTCTTCTAAACTCTACTTCCTTTAAACATTGAGGATAATATTTCGTTCTGGTTGAGGGGAGGGAATAGTTGACAATTGTGGAATTCTTCAATCTTGGTTAAGTTTTTACTGATTTTTTATTATGGAGACTAACTGTGGCTAACTTTTTGAGTCGAAGATGATCGAATATGGAGTGTAGTGACCCTAGAAATGCATTTTCTTAGTTAAAAAAATAAAAAAAATTCAGACATTTTCTTTTTCAATCATTTTAAGTGTAACCTTTCTAATTAGTTTTTTTACATCATTTTCACCCTTTCTGCATGTACATTTTCTTTTCATGTTTAGAATAGGTTGGATGGTAGAATGTCGTTTAAAAAATAAAAAAAAGAAAAAAATTTATTTTGTGTGATTTACTTTTTAACATTGGATGACATGATGGTTTTGAATTTTAGTATTTGTATTATCTTTGGTCTTAAGTGATATTACACCATGTTTGCTACTTTACATGTTGATGTCGGAGATAAATATGAATTGCTTAAAAGAGTGCACATGTCATAATAAATTCCAAGTGAGTTTTTGAGCCTGTCATTTTTCTTGGAGAGTAACCCTTTTTGCCCATTCTTCATATAGCTTAGCAATTTATTATTTTATACATGATCTCTATATTTTCTTTGAGTCAATTCAATAAAAATAAAAAAGAAAGAAAAAAAAGAAAAAAAGAAAAAAATGTGTTGCTACATCTGAAGGTCCATCTAACTAATAAACATAGAAGATTATTTAGAGCCCTAAAAGATGATGGAAAGGCCATCTTTGACTTGCTTGGGCCTTTCTAGCCATCTCTTTTGTGAAATATCCATAGTTAGCCCTTTTAAGCCTTAAAAAAAAACCTTTCTTTGTAAACTTATCATCTTGACCTACTCCAATTTGGAGTATTAGTCGGTGTCTTATAAATTCCATCACATATTCATGTTTGAGAAAAATGTAAATAATTATTCTGTTCAGTGAAGTTGTGCAAAAAAAAAAAAAAAAAAGACAACAAAAAAATTCAAAAAAAAGAAAAGAAAAAAAGATATACAATAATAATAGATAAGCGAAATGCACTTTGTAATTTTCAAAAAATCTCTATTTTTTCTAAAACATATATTTTTTTTCCCTATTTCCCCTTCCTTGTTAGCCATGTCCCTAGCCTACGTTACGTCCTAATAAAAGTTCTTCTTGATTTTAGGGATCTATAGTATGAAATAGAAGCTAGTTATATGGGGTAAAAAGATGTAGTGATGCATAAAAAAAAAATAAATACATTGGGTTGACTAGTATTTTGTTTGAGATCGTAAATTTTCTAAGCTGTGGGCATATTCCTTTCGTCTTGGTGAGAGTGTGTGATACTTCTTTATTATTTTCTCTCAATTTACCGTTCAATGAAGTGACAATTTTTATTGGGTTTAATTTCCTTGTGAGAGTGTCACTACTACCGGTGAGATTTTGGGGTTTGACATGTCATTCTTGAAAATTTCTTGATTACTATAGCTATGACAAAGTCTGCTGAACTGATGCATGATGGTTGATGTGGGTGTGATGTTTCATTAGACTAGAGATAATGCTTATACTTTTATTTGATTACTATCATTAGTCTGATTGAATAAACACGATTGTAAAAAAGAAAAAAAATCATTTTGGGTTTGAATTTTGTCTTCGCTTTATTTGCTAGGGACTAGCAATAAATTGGTTAGGAGTGTGTTGAGTGTTAGAAAGTGTATATTTATAAAGGAGAAAATCGTCTTTTTACATTTCAAGTTTTAGTAACATTCCTACTTTTATGTATTTAAGTTTCTTGTGATTTAATTATGTGTGTTTTGTTTTAATTAAGTATTTTATATATTTTAGAGACATCATGGTCATTTCACAATGAACGAGAGATCAAACAGCAAAATGGACATCACTTTTGAACTCAGGACAGTCGAAAATCTTAGGAAGAGCATAAAAGAAAAAATGGCACTGTTATATACGGAATTGTTCACGACACTGTTCACGACACTGTTCACATATACGAAATGATGACGTGACATTGACCGATAATGTGGCATTGACCAATGAGCTATCACGATCCTATTGGACTAAAATTCTTATGTGCTGTTGATCGATGACGTGGCAGCATGTGAGTGAACCAAACATTGTGTGTACGATACATGCGTATATACGGAATTATTTTCAACCAAGCCGCATCACTATTTAGGCCGCCTTACTATTCAAACCACGTGATCAAACCTCGTACTGTTGACTGATGACGTGGCGCAATCTTGAGCGTCCAAACTGTTTTTAATCCGATGCTGTGATTTACTCGGTGTATCTATAAAAAAGGGGCTTCCCCCTCTAATTTGACACCCTTGAATTCATTTTTGAGTTCAATTTTCTGTAATTCCTTCTCCATCTTGTATTTTCTACATATTTTAATAAATTCTCATTTTACCCCTAGTTCAATTATGAGTAACTAATTTTCTGTCAAGGTTGGGTTGAAGGTGAAGTCTCAACATGTTTCATGGGTTTTATTTGATAAATTTATTTTCTCTTCCCCTCTGATTTTTATGGATGTTTTGACTTTTCGTCGACAGATAGTAATAATCTTGTCTAGATACCGCACTGGTTTAACCGACTCCCTAGTACAAAGTTATTACTGTTTGGCACGATAAGCCCTTAGCACCATATTGATTAGAGTGTGGTTCTTGAGATGTGGAAACCCCCCTTATAATTTAATTGGCAATAATAAGGAATATTTAGCCCATGGTGCATGTTGATGCAGATTCAGATGCTCAAGTGCTTCCATTATAATAGTTTCCATTTTAATTTAATTCCGCCATTCCAATTTAAAATTTTGGTTATTCCAAATCATTTTCACCACAAATCCAATCACCTACTTCAAAAATTAACTCGTCACCATTAATCTATTCTACAATAAATTCGTGCACTTGCGAGTTCAATAAAATTTGCACAACAATAGTCACTCAATCTATGTCTTGGTTCTCAACACTTGATACACCTATTCAACATGGGCTTTGCATAATGATTATTTTGTTGTCTAGGTGGTTGCTGCAGTCCAATTGGTTGCTGCCTTGATTGCTGCTATATTGGTTGTTGAGCTTGACTACTAATAGCCCAAGTTTTTTACTTGTTTTAAATTCCCACATTTTTTGGTCCATTCTGCACACCAATGAGTTGTCTTTGTTGAACTCTAGAAACAGCACGTTGCTTCTATTCTTCCAACTTCTTTGTCGTAGCAACCACTATACCCATATCCCAGATCGGATCTACGATCTCATCTTGTAACTATTATTTCAGTCCACCAAGTACTTTGTAACTGCCTAAAACTCTGGCTTGTCCATGTTATTTCTTGTATGCCGACGATAAGATTCCTTAATATATTCATCAATACTGCGATTTCTTTGCCTGCTTGGTAATCCGCTGGTAGGAAATATTCTTCATCATCCTCTGCATCCTAAGCCACGATTTGATCAGTGGCTTTCTCGCAACTCTTCTTTGATTCTGGATGTTTTGCCACCATGCGGATGTTGTGCCCTTTAATTTAAACGCCACACGCTTAACTCAATTATCCTGCGGAATCTCTAAACACTGAAAGAAAATTTCTACGTCTGATATCCAGCTTAAAAATTCTTTGACAAGCATCCCACCATAAAAACCTGTAATATCCACGTTATCCTTGTACTCTAAACTTTTCTTGCGCCTCCTATCATAATCTTCAGCGTCTTCTTCTTCTAAATCGCTGTCTAACTCTTCATGCATGCTTGGCTGCAATCGCCTCGCAAGTTCTAGGTTCTGAGGTACCACTTCGCAATTGATAACCTGAGGTGCTGCTTCGCAATTGAAACCCGTGATTGACTTCATGGTGATGATCCCGAGGTTGTTAATCGTGATTGACTTCTTGAATTCCTTCCTCGTGATTAGCCTTTTACTGTTAATGTCTCTCTTGGTTTTCATCCATGAAAAGTCTAAGACCCTCAAGTGCATGCTCTGTCGCCACCAATCTCGGGTTATAGACATCTTCCATCACTTGCAAGGCTACTTCTACGACTACCTATCTAACAACCTCTATAGACAGTGCCTGCATCCATTAATCATCGTCTTCATGATGGTTATTCATTTATTCGTGTGGTCATACCATGATAACAATGAACTTACTCTGATACCAGCTGACGGAGCAGAATTGTAAAGAAGATAGAGAAAACAAGTTTATGAATAAAAGTTTATAGAATAATTGGGTCTGAAAAATTCTTAAAACAATGACAAGACCTCTTTATTTATAATGGAGGAAAGTCACTTCCCTATATTAACTTAAAAGGGAAACTAAATCACAATTATAATAGAAATAAAATATATTTTCCCTAAGTTAACTTGCAAATGGGAAACTAAATCACTATTATAATGGAAATAAAAGATACTTTCCTTTATATATATATAAAAAAAGATACTTTCCTAAGTTAACTAAATGTCATACTTTAATTGACTCTAATTGAAATAGAAAGTCATAAAATAATAAAATACGATAAGTGACTCTAATTAAAATAGAAAGTCCTAAAATAATAAAATTCTAGAATCTTAAAATTTCTAAAATAACGTTCTCCATCATAATTAGTCAGTAATTCTTAAAATTTGTTAAAAAAGGAGTTCCATATCTCGATGTAACTATTTCTTTCTTCTATTTTTCCTGTAATTTCATTTTTACTTTTTCTTTTCGTTTTTAATTTTTGTTTCATGTTTATGTTTTATCATTGTGTCGTTAATTTATATGGCTGGTTATAATATTGCATATTTTTTTAATGTGTTATTATGTTAGGTTTAACTTATTTGTTTATATGTCTGGTTTAACCGCCTATTTTCTTTTGTATTAATATATTATTATTATTTAAAAAACCACCAGATGGTGGGGGGTTAGGTAGGACCCCTACTTATAATATAAATCAGAAAATGAAATGAATACATAAGGAGGGGGACATAGACCAAAACCTCCAAAGGAAAATGTAAATACACCCCTTCAAAAGAAAATGTAAATACACATGAATAGCCAAGAAAGAATAAAGGAAAAGAAAATCATCAACGTTAACGCTTGACATGAGGAACAACCTAAGCATCCAAATGGAAAATACTAGATAAGCAAGTGGGAAAATCCTGGGAAAAAGAGAAACACCTGCTGACACACCTAATTGGCCAAAAAATCAGCAGAAGAGGTAGCCTCACAAAACACATGCCTAACTAGAATAAGCAAAGATGATGTAAAAGAGCACATCCAATGCAGCATGTAAGCATAATCCCAATGAACATGACCCTGGGAATGGATATAAGAAACGACTGTAGCCGAATCTGACTCTACCTCAAGCATAGGTTAATCAAGCTGAGCAGCAAGCTCCAACCCCTCACACATAGCCATGAGCTTAACGTTAAGTATTGGCCGGCAACCAAGAAAGGATCCAAAAAACAGCCAAAAAAACACCTCGATGATCTTGCAGAATGCCCTCCGAAGCTGACATCCTAGGATTACCCCTAAAGCACCCATCCACAGTTAGCTTCACCACCCTATGAAGAGGCCTTATCTAAGAAACCAATCGAATCAAGCTCCTAAGCAGTTTACAAATGGAAAGTGCCATCGAAAGTAGGATCCCAACGGATCAAATCTGGCTCCCCACTAAAAATAGGCACTAATAAAATCTGCTCAACCATAGAAATAGGCAAAACATCTGCCAGCTTACCCCAATCCCAAATTGTAGCTGTCAAAGAAAAGAAACCAGCATCAAAGAAGCTATTACAGGATTACAAATAACCAAAAGTCAAAAGCCCAACCAATAATCATACCAAAAACTACACTCTCCACTCCCAACTAACCAACGCACATGAGGTCCAGTAATACATCGAATCATATAAAGGCGTCTCCAAAGTGGAGACGGAGGATAACGAAACTAGATAAGACTCAAATGCATAGATCGACAATACTTGGACTTTATAAAGGAAGCTTATAACGAACTCCGCTCTCGAAAGTGCCACCAAAGTTTGAGGTCAAAAGCCTTAACCGTATCATCAAAGGACCGAATACCTAAGCCACCCTCTTCAACCGAATAACAAACCTCCAACCATATACACTAGTGAATCCGACACCTCCCCTCAGAATTAGCCCATAAAAATCAGGTAAATATATGCTCTAAGCGCTGAATGATAGCCACAGGAAGACGAAGAACATGAAACAGATGGAACGACATAGAGGACAGCACATGGCGTATAAACACCAGCTTGTTAGCCTGTATGGCTATAAATATTGATTTTGATGATAACAAACCACATATGTTGATTAAAGAAAATTGAGAGTAGTTAAAAATAAATTTTTATATATTGTGCTTTTAAAACAAGAAAATGATTTTATGAAGTTAAGTTATTTTTCAAAGTTGTGAACTAAAGTGAAAGAATTTTACAATCTTTGTTTTTAATAAATATTGTTTTGAGTTTCAGATTTAGACTTATTTGAAAATATTTAAATATTATGAGCCATTCTAAAATTTCACAAAGTTTGGGAGTGTTAATAATTTCAGAAAGTTTTGGGATTCACAAAGTATTATTAAGAAATTCTGAAATTGGACTTAATTATAAATTTTTATAACATTTTAGGCCATACTGCAGTTTCATAAAGTTTTGGGGTCAAAATATAATTTTGGAAAATAGTGTACTGTACCATTACTGTAGCAAGTGGCAATTCGGATATGCTAAATGGAATTCCGGTTACGGGGCATAATTCATCCGAATGGAAAGCGGTAATCCGGTTGTGCTAAACGGAATTCCGGTTACAGGGCAGAAAGCTTGTGGAGCATAAACGGCAATCCGGATATCACAAGCGACATTCTGGATATTCAAAAATTCAAATTTTTGCCTTAACGGTAACATGCAAGCGGAATTCCAGATACCATAAACGGTAATCTGGTTATCAGTAAAAAACTCATAACGGCTAGTTTTTTGGCTCTCACTATAAAAACTCAAATCCAATTCATTTTCAAGCTCTCCAGAAAGCATAAACAAAAGGCACACAACTTATCTTGAGCTCTCAATTCGCAAATCATTATTCATTGAATCATTATTGTTCTTCATTTTGTTCATCTACTCTTTAAGAGAGTTTTTGTTGTATTTTTCATTTTTTCATCCAAATTGTGAGTGTTTGAGTGTGTGAGACACTTGAGTGAAGAGATTGAGATATAATCTCATTGTTGTAAAGGTTCATTGACACCTTGAAGTCAATTGTAAGCATTTTATGCCTTAGAAGACTTGGATAGTGAAAACCTCAAGCTTGGATCGCTTGAAGGCGTGGACTGCCGAACCACGTAAAATTTCATGTGTTTGTTTCTCTTCTCCCTTACTCATTAATTATTGTGATTTGTTTAAACTTATTGCTTTAGAATTTATTAAGGCTTTAGATTGGATTGTTGTGTGGTTTTGTTAGGATAATTTTTAAAAATACCAATTCACCCCCCCTCTTGGGTTGCACACTTGTATTTCATTTGGTATCAGAGCAAGGTGCTCTTATTTAGATTTAACCGTCTAGAGCTAAAGATCAATGGAAACTCATAATGGTTCTACATTTAGGGAAGGACAATCCACCACTAGACCACCATATTTTGATGGAAACGATTATCCGTATTGGAAAACTAGGATGAGAATTTACTTGCAAGCTTTAGACTACGAAATTTGGGAAATTGTTAATGATGGTCCTTTCATGCCTTTGACTAAAAACGAAGTAGGGGAAGATATTTCAAAACCTTCACGGGAATGGAATGAATTGGAAAAGAGAAAAACTTCTCTAAATTCCAAAGTTATGAATGCCTTATTTTGTGCACTTGATAAGAAAGAGTTTCATAGAGTGTCTAGTTGTGAAAATGCTAATGAAATTTGGCACAAACTTGAAGTAGTGTATGAAGGCACGAATCAAGTGAAAGAGTCGAAAATTAGTAAGTGCACTCGACAATATGAATTGTTCCAAATGGAACAAAATGAGAGTGTATATTCTATGTATATTAGATTCACGGACATAGTGAACACTTTAGGAGCCCTAGGAAAAACCTTTTCTAATAACAAGAAAGTTAAGAAAATCATTAGGTCACTACCTAAAGAATGGAGACAAAAAAGGACTGCCATTGAAGAAGCCAAAGATTTAAATGTTTTACCTATTGATGATTTAATTGGCTCTCTCATTTCATATGAAGAGGATTTGGCAGCAGAAAAAAGGCATGAGGAAAAGAAGAAAAGCATCGCTCTCAAAGCCTCAAAACGTGAGAGTGATGAGGAAAGCGAGATGGATGATAAGGAGTTGGCAATGTTGGCTAGAAGATTCAGAAAATTTTACAAGAAGTATAATGAGCAGAGAAAGTTCAGAGATTACAAGAATAAAAAGGAGAAGAAAGAACCAATCACTTGCTATGAATGTAAAAAGCCTGGACACATACGATCAGAACGTCCTCTCCTCAACAAACTCAAGAAGAAAGCTATGGTGGCCACATGGGATGATAGCGATGAGGAAACAAGTGATGAGGAAGAGCAACAAGAAATGACAAACTTAGCTCTCATGGCCTTTGGAGAAGAATCATGTGATGAACTTGATAAGGTAAGTGATCTTCCTACATATGATGAATTACATGATGCCTTTAAAGAATTGCATGATGAATTGATGAAGATGGGTAAAAAGAATGTTTGCCTTAAAAAGAAAATGGTAGAGCTTAAAAATGAAAATGAATCATTTAGTGCAAAGATTACTTGCTTAGAATTGGAGAATAAAACATTGCATGATAAAGTTGCATTGTTTGAGAATTCTAGCACATCACATGAGTATTTAGAATCACATGTGAATGACTTGAAAAATGAAAAAGAAATGCTTAGAAAGAAGAGCAATGATTTAAATGAGATTGTGCTAAAATTTACAAATGGGCAAAAGATGTTGGATAACTTGCTTAATTCACAAAAGTGTGTGTTTGACAAAGGAGGGATTGGTTACAAACCAAATTTGAAACAAAAATATTACAAGAACTATTTTGTAAAGAATACATCTATTAAAAATCAAATAGTATGTCATTATTGTAATCAAGATGGTCATATGAAAGATAGATGTCCAGTAAAGAGAAATGCATATTATGGTGTGAAATGTGTTTGGGTTCCAAAAGGAACCATTGCTAACTCTCAAGGACTCAAAAAGGTTTGGGTACCTAAAACTTGAGACTTTTTCTGCAGCGCTTGAAGAAGAAGAAGAATAAGTGGTACTTGGACAACGGTTGTTCAAGACACATGACAGGGAATTATTCTTGGTTTTCAAGTTTTACCAAAATCGAAAATGGTGGAGAGGTATCATTTGGAGATAATTCAAAATGAAAAAGGATATTCAATTACTTGTATTAGAAGTGACCATGGTGGAGAATTTGAAAATCATACATTTGAGAAGTTTTGTAATGAGTTTGGCATTGAGCATCAATTTTCTTCACCTAGGACTCCTCAACAAAATGGAGTTGTAGAGAGAAAGAATAGGTCTATTCAAGAAATGGCTAGGACCATACTAAATGAATACTCTTTGCCAAAATATTTTTGGGCCGAAGCCGTCAACACCGCATGTTATGTTTTGAATCGTGTGTTGATTAGACATAATCTTAATAAAACTCCATATGAGCTTTGGAAAGATAGAAAACCCAACATTGGCTATTTTAAAGTTTTCGGATGCAAATGTTTTGTTTTGAACACAAAAGATAATCTAGGTAAATTTAATTCAAAATCCGATGTTAGTATTTTTCTTGGTTATTCAAACTCAAGTAAAGCTTATAGAGTGTATAATAAAAGAAATTTGGTTGTGGAAGAATCTATGCATATCACATTTGATGTGTCTAATCCCTCCTCTGCGGAGAAATGAGTTGTTGATGATAATGCAGAAGAAGAACATCAAGAAGAATCATCAAATGACAACCAAAAGGATGCACCTCATGGAATTCAAGAAGAGCATCATGAAGAAACAAATGCAAAGCAAAATGAAGGTACTTCTCAAACATTCCCTAAGGAGTGGAGGTATGTTTCTTCTCACCCAAAGGATGTAATTTTAGGAGATCCCTCACGAGGTGTTACAACTAGATCATCACTTAGGAACACATGTGAACATACTACATTTATTTCTCAAATTGAACTAAAATCCTTTGTGGATGCGGAAAATGATGAGTCTTGGATCATGGCAATGCAAGAGGAGTTGAATCAATTTGAGAGAAACAATGTGTGGGAATTAGTCCCTAATCCGGAACATCAATCCATTATAGGTACTAAATGGGTATTTAGAAACATAATGGATGAATTCGGTGTGGTTGTAAGAAATAAAGCTAGATTAGTGGCTCAAGGTTACAACCAAAAAGAAGGAATTGATTTTCATGAAACATTTGCACCTGTAGCTAGATTAGAATCCATTAGGATGTTGTTAGCTTATGCATGTCATAAGGATTTCATTTTATATCAAATGGATGTCAAGAGTGATTTCTTAAACGGTTATATTATGGAGGAAGTTTATGTGAAACAACCTGCTGGTTTTGAAAATGAAAAATTTCCAGACCATGTGTATAAGTTATCTAAGGCTTTGTATGGTCTTAAACAAGCACCTAGAGCATGGTATGATAGGCTTAAAAACTTCTTGTTAGATAACAATTTTTCGATGGGAAAAGCGGACACAACTTTATTTGTTAAGCATAAAAGCCAAGATATACTTATTGTTTAAATTTATGTTGATGATATTATTTTTGGTTCTACTAATGAGTTGTTGTGTAAAGAATTTTCATCTTGTATGAGCAAAGAATTTGAGATGAGTATGATGGGAGAGTTTAAGTACTTCCTTGGACTCCAAATCAAACAAAATGAGGAAGGAATTTTCATAAATCAAGCCAAGTACATGAAAGATCTACTCAAAAGATTCGGCTATGAAAATGGAACGGCAAAAAGTACTCCAATGAGTACTACAATCAAGTTGGACAAAGATGAGAAAGGTAAGGAAGTTGATATCAAGACATATCGAGGTATGATCGGATCCTTACTCTATTTAACTGCTAGTAGGCCTGACATTATGTTTAGTGTATGCTTGTCTGCTAGATTTCAATCTTATCCTAAAGAGTCACACTTGCTTGCCGTTAAACGAATTTTTCGTTATTTGATTGGCACCATTAATCTTGGTCTTTAGTATTTTTGGGGAACACATATTGATTTAACTTGTTACTCGGATGCTGATTTTGCTGGTTATAAGGTTGATAGAAAAAGTACTAGCGGAACATGTCACTTCCTAGGTCATTCACTTGTCCCTTGGTTTAGTAAGAAACAAAACTCAGTTGCGCTTTCAACTACCGAGGCCGAATATTTAGCCGCAGGTAGTTGTTGTGCACAAATTCTTTGGATGAAACAAACCCTTAGAGACTATAGCATTAAACTCGATCAAATACCTATCTTGTGTGACAATACTAGTGCTATTAATCTATCCAAGAACCCAATTCAACATTCTAGGACAAAGCATATAGAAATTAGGCATCACTTCCTTAGAGATCACGTTCAAAAAGGAGATGTTGTGATTAAATTTGTTTCGACTGAAAATCAACTTGCGGATATCTTTACAAAACCTCTTAGTGAAGAGCTTTTTATAAAGATAAGACATGAGCTTGGAATGTTGAATGTTGCGTCTTAAGTTATGAATTGTTGGTATGCTTGTTATTGTATGGACTTATGCTTCATGAATTAAATAGCTTGATATGTTTGTTATTTTATATTTCATGAATTAAATGGCTTATTGAAAAATTTTGAATCTCAAAAATAATTTAAAGTTGATCAAATTTTAAGTCAAAAATAAAATGGTGTGTATAATACAAGTATAAGAGCTTGCCAATTTTCAATAAGTGTTCTGATGTTTTCTTTTTAGTTGTCATTTTCTTTTAAGCCTCCCCAACTTATTTAGGTGTGTTCGCTCCAACTTTTTCTTTTATTATTTATGTTTTTTTTTTTTGCATGCATCTCTTTTACTTATGAAATATTGAGGGTAATGTTCCGAATAAGTTTGGGGGTGGGAGTAGTGTGTGCTTTGTTTGTTTTTAAAAAAAAACCAAAAAAAAATTTTTTTTGTTTGTTTTTATGTTAAAAGCCAATGATAAGAACTTGATTGACAATGAATATGGTTATTATAAAGGGTTGAATATTGTCTTAGTTTATACTTGATTCTAGTGTTAGTTCCTTTTGATTGAGATTCTTTAAATACTATGAGCACTAATATCAGTTCTCTTACAATTTTGACTTGAAATTTGAGATTGATGCAGCCTGAGTTGAGAATTTTAGATAGAGTAAATGACTGAATCTTGATTCTTATCTCCACGATACAAAATTGTATACACAGGCACCAAAGTTAGAAATAGCTACCTATAACCTTTAAGAGTGAAGCTATCCTTGAGTAATTTGGGCCTATATACCACCAGTATGTAGAGGATAATCTACCATGAGAAGAAGGCTACCTTAAGGGGTAGAGTGAAAGCTCCTGACTTTGGTTAAAAAAAAAAGAGAAAAGAAAAGAAAAAAATCAAGTGCATGTGCTAAAAAAAATCAAAAGAAAATGCACATAAAAGCCTGTGAACAAAAATTAGAGATCAAGATGATAAGATTAATTTGACATGCTCTTTTCTTTGTTTGAGGCGAAGGCTGTTGATGTTGAAGATTTTGGGAATGGATTTGATTGAATTGATTTCACACACACACTACAAGAATCAAAAGAGAGATGGGATTGACTGTTGAATTAAAGTTAGAACTTTGCCAATATTTGAAATTTTCTTTGAGCTATATAATTTATGCAATCTTTGAGGCTATTTTCATGCTTTGTTTAAAGTTTGTTGTTCTTTTTATTTTATTTTATTTTTTAAAAAATGGTGTTTGTGGGTATCATCATTGAAGCCCTCACGAGACTACAACTCGTCCACTAGGGCCGTCTAGGAGTTTAAAGGCTTGTTGCATATGCTAAATGCAATCACGATTGCCTGAGAAATTAGTTTAGTTAGGATTTACTTTTTTTTAATTTTTGGCTTTTAGTTTTAGTTTTGCTCGAGGACTAGCAAAATCTAAGTTTGGGGGTATTTGATGGGCGTAATTTTTATACATATTTTACCCATAAGTATATAATTGCTAGTTATTTTTATTTTTTATTTTTAATTACTTGAATTATTTTATTAAATAGGAAATTAATTGGAGATTTTAGATGAAAAGTGCATAAAGAACAACAATTGGATAGCATTGAAGATTAAGTCAATTTGTGGAAGCAATTAAGCAGATGTGTATGAAATTCAATCCGAAGAAGCCGAAGCCAATAAATTGAATTCTCCATGCTAGTGCAAATAAAGAAGAAATTTCAAGCTCAAGTAGCCAGCACGTGAGAAGCAATTGCATGGCACTAAAAAAGGAATGAAAATTCCAAGTGGGCTTCACGTGCATGGCCTCAAAGTCGGTTGGCCTTGCTTGTTTTAAAACCTTTTTATTTGAGGATTTTGTGGTGGCGTTAGAATATAAAGAGCCGAACTTTGGCTTTTGCAAAGGGGGAAGCCGCCAGAGGAAGGAAAAAGACCAGACGCGATTCGGGAAAGAAAGAGCAGCAGCTGTTCAATTCCCATGGCTGATTTTATTTCTTTTGTTGTTCTTAACGGAAGTATGTCTAGCTAATTTTCTTATACTGAGGTTAAGGATGAAACTCTATTCAATGAAATAATTATTTTTTTATTTAATTAATTTCCTACATGTGTGCTTTAATGATTATGGTTTTTATTTCACATGATTAGTTGGATGTTATTAAAATCTTTTCATCAATTATGTCATGCATTGTTGATTGTTAGGATTAATATTCGATTAAATATATGCTTGGATCTATAAATTTTATACATGATTATCTTTGATTCTGTGTCTTTCATTAAAATTGTTTACACATAGTGCTTAGAAAATTTTTGACTCTTTACTATTCAATATGTTTACATGTGATTCTTAGATGTCATACTATTAAGCAGAAAAAGAACCTACATTAGATTAATTTTAATTGGGCTTAATTGTTATATTCATGAGATGACATAGATTGATTTTGAATTGTCATTCTAAAATTAGGGATTAATTAATAATTAGATGATTACTAGTTGAATAGTGGTGGATTCTGAAACCTTGGTAATTTTTTGTCTTATTTAATTCTCAATTATTTTAATTGTTTTCTTAGTTAAATTAGTTTAATTTCTCTTAAAGACTCAATTTGCTCAACTAGGTTAGAATTAATATTCATTTTATATTTAAATTAGACTTTTCAATTTATAACAATCCCTGTGGGTTCGACCTCGTTACCACTATTCTATTACTAGATTCGTGCGCTTGCGAGTATATTGAAATTTTCACAACATTAATCCAGTAGTGGTGCAGTCAATTAAATGAGCTAACCCAGGGATCATTTGGAAATATACAATAGTGGCTACAATAATTAGGCTTATAATTAAACTAGCCCAATTATTTAATTCTAAATCTACTCCACTAAAAGATTGGAACTGAACTCTATAATTGTATGTTCAAACAATAGTTCGTCCCAAATCACATTAATTTCTTTACTGCACAATCCTTTGTACCACTTCATTAATTAAATTGATATCTCAACTGTCCAATCAATTTAATAACATCTTGTTCCTTGATACTTACTGATTTTCTCTAATGATCATTTTCAACATACTAAATATGTTGACACACTCTGGCCAGAGAATTCTATGATCAAGTACCGAAAACCCATCAAGAGATGTGTTGTACAAATTCTATATTGTTAATCTATAACTCTAATATTCATAATTGCTCCCACCAAGATACTGAGTAATCTTGACCACAAGTGTGTGTCATGTCCATTGGTAACTCAAATGGAATAACAATTACAATTATGAAATCATAAATAACTCAAGATTAAGATTACAGTAATCATATTATATGTATTTATGAGATTTAATAAGTCTGACGGTCATTTTAAGGTTAATTAAATCTCATATGCAATCCAGCTCAATGTAGTCAAACTACATCAGTAAATTGATGAATGATTAAGACAAATCATTCAATAAATTTACTACAATCTAAACATAAATAGAGCGCCCAACTCTATTTATCAACTGCGAACTTAATTTATTTAATCGTAAGATAATTGTATTTATGTCTTCTATGAATCCATATGATGATCACATAAATACATATAATATGATTAAACAGACATTTTTCAATATATTTATGCAATATCTCAAATATTTTATTAATAAGAAAATAAATTAATATGCTTTAAAAGAGCACATAATCCCAATAATAACATGGCCTTTTATGATTAGTCGTATACTTTTTTTAGTTAAAATTTTTTGATTACTCACCCGACCCTCATTCCTAGGACCTTAATCTTAAGCCAATTAACGCTGTCGCTATTGAAGTATTATATGATATTACATATGATATTATATTGGTCATTAATTTGGTATCTTGTATCAGACTGGAATGGAAGACAAGACATGTATACATTTCTTTGTATACTGATTAGATTGAATAGAAATACTCTTCAATATGGTCAGGTATATAGGCAACCGATGGATAAATAACTTGAAGATAAGGAGATGTAGGCAACAAAAGCCTTGGAGGAAGGTCTAAGGAGTGAGTCGAAACAAGAGTAGTAGATGGAGCTTGTGTCGACGAACTGTGATGCCAGGGAGGTGACGGTGCTGAAGAAGAAGAACCAAGGTGTGGGAGAAGTGGTGTGGCTTAGGAAGAACCTGAATTCTGATAGGTCCCAGTCAGATGCTTGCTAACAATGGTTAAAAGATGATAACGTTGTTCTGCTTTTGGTAGGAACGACTAGAGATAATTTAGTTTGATAATTGCTGAGCATCTTTATTCATAGCGGGAAACTTATTTATAGTAGCTAACATCACAAGTCTTTGGTTCTTAGCTTTGGTTCTTAGCCAACAATATCAGCTAGAATATAGTAAAGTAAAACAAGAAAAATATTTAAAGATAAACCTAGTGATTAAATCCAAATCAAACACGACAACCACAATTTGATTCTCTTGCTATTGCTTCGACACTCAAACAAACTCATCCCGCACGTGAAACTGCATTCTATCAAATTCCTCTTAGAACTCCTATGGCTATGAGAATGTTTCTTGTCCATCATCTCTTCAGACTTCCACCCTTGGCCACTTCTCATCATCCTCTGGAGCTTTTCTTTTGTTAACTCTCACAGGCTCCATGAAGAATATTACTGTATTAAAAATAATAATAATAACGAGTAAGAATATAATACACACACACATATATAAAATAAAAATAAAAATAAAAGTTTCATATTTACAGAGTTAGCACATGCCTTGTGCTATATAGCACCTACTTCTAAAGCCTGCTTCTCGTAAATAATGGGGGTCAAGAATATAGCTTTGTTGGCGACTAGAATCCTCAAGATCAATGATGCTTTGTGAGTTTTGCTTTTGTAGCTCAAGTTAAACGCAGTAGGAACTTCCCAGAAGTTGAAAAGTCACAAGATTTTGGTACACAACATGCACGTATGAATTACAGTGACAGAGGATAAAACTCAAAGGTACAATGGCAACCTAGAGTCTGATACAAGCTCGGAACCATCGCGTGACCCCATTCTCCTCAAAGTGATCTCCTCAATCTCCGGAAGCGAAAAATCAATTTTTCTTCCAAGATTTACTAGAAGTTCGACAACGCAAAACTGGGTTCCTATGATTATTACAAGGAATAAACTAACATCAACCATGCATGCACTATAAGAAAACATACAATAGATGACGAGAAATAACTGTCATAAAAGGGGATTCATGATAGACAGTTCATCTGTCATTTATTTCTATCATTAATATATGACATAATATTTTCCGTCATGAATTCATGATGGCATTTTGCAGTTATATATCCATCACACAATATTTTAATGTAAAAAAATAATTAAATTTAAATTTAAACTAATTTAAATTTTCACGCCATTTTTTAAATTTTTGGTAGGAAATTAAATTGTCAATTTGTATATTTATTATTAATTTTGGTAGGAAATTTTTTATGACAGACTTTATGATGCATATTTTCCGTCATAAAATTATGTATTTTAAAAATATATATACTATAATTATAATTTATTTGTGAATTCCTGTTTACAAATTTAATTAATTAATAAAAATGAATATCATCAATAAAAGTAAAAACAATTAATATAACATCCATTCAATCAACAAATTAATTTCAAAATAAATTCATCTAATATCAAATTTCATCATCATCAATATATAATAAAACGTCCAAAATAAGGGAAAAATACCATACAAAAAAATAACCCATAGTTAAATTCCAATTAAACACCAAGAAAAGCAATTTAAATTCCAGCCACCAAGCCAAGTTGCCCAACAAAACTTCCAAAGATTAACAAAAATATTCCAATAACAAGACTCTGCAAAACTTCCAGCACCAATACCATCTTCCAATAACTCTCTAATTCCAGCATCAAACAAGGTAAAAGTCACAAATGATACTTGTATGAGCAAAACCATCCACATTAATAAAAAGTACCTGTCGCATTATGGTCTATTGGCTTAGCAATAATGACACAAGTAATTCCAGCATGTATTTTCTATCCAGCAGGGCCCAAATCCTCACCCTTAGGGGCTAGATATCGAATGAGATAATAAATAAGTAAAAGGTAAATGGAGAGTAATTGGGAGAATGTCTAACACTTAGACAAATTTGTGTGTTTTAAGCAATCCTATGGTAAATTGTAGCATTTTATTCTTTTTGTTTTTATTTTTTTAATTTTTAAAATGGTACCATTTGATTTTTTAAATAAAATAATACTTTAAAATTTGGTCAAACACAATGAAAATCATAATTCTATCACAATTCTACCATTAATTCTTGATAAACAATAATTCTATCACAAAATCATCACTAATGCATGATAGAACTATATTCTGTGGCAAGTCTGTCATGCTTTTATGATGTTTACGATTTTATTCATAATTTGTCGCAAGTTGTCAGTTTTCTTGTAGTGATGTCAAAACCAGGGTAAGTTCTCGCAGAAAATAAGGCTTTAAAAATTCATCTATTAAGGGCTTGCAATGAAAGTGTTTTCTCCAAAGGACACATGTGCTTACTACAGTTCCCCACTTGTTAGAACTCAACTGACCAGAGGCTAAGTTAAAATGGCGTAACACCTCTAAACAAAAGTGATACGAACCCCGTTAAGAACTTACGCGACCCTAATCAAATTAGTTCCCAAGATTGAATCTAAACCAAGAATGGAATGGAACCTCGACCCAATACTTATTGAAACCACTAACCTTGGTATGTGAAGACTCCACAATCAGTTATGGATGGTCTAATTGATAAGTCAAGAGTTTGAACGCCACGGAAATCCAAAAAGTTCAAAGAGTTCGTAAAGAACCAAAGAGAATTAACTCTCTTACCAATTGCATCAAAAACTTCTTTTCTTATTATTAGATACAAGTACATTATATAGGGTTGGTTACAATAATTTTTGGAAATAAATCCTAAACCAAAAATCAAATCAGAATCTAAATCTTCCCTAATAGGAAAGAATCTAAACCAAATCAGAATCTTAATATAAGTAAATAGGAAAGAATTTAAACCAAATCATAATCCTAATCTAAGTAAATAGCAAATAATCTAAATCAAATCAGGATCCTAATTGGCTTTAATTGCCTTACATCAATTAAATGGAAACTAAGCGATTAAGGTAGAAATAACTTATTTGTTTCCCTAATAGCCTCCTCAAGAAACGGGAAAATATCTGAAAAAGGGAAAAAATATTTTTCCCGCCATAATGTTCAAACCAACTCCCTATTTCATGAAAGTAATTATTTGGAAACTTCAAGAGCCTGAATCATGCATTTATCATGTGCGATTCCTTCAAAGGGCCTCCACGAATTTAATTGAGCCCAAGTTGCTTGAATCAATCCATTAAGCGCTTCTTTGAATTTCTTTGCTTGAGCTCTTGTAACGAGTCCGACAGGAACTTGAATAGGATTTGAATATGTCTTATCGCATGTGTTTGTGATACTTTTATCCTTAATCTCATCAAAAAAGCTGAAAAAGTAGCCTTAAACCAAGCTTAAAGAACTTCAAATGGAGGGTAATCTCACCTTTAGTGGTTCACTCGATAACTCTTTAGCTACTGAGTTTTTAGAGTCCTCATCTTGTTATTGTTAGAAATGAAGTAAGCCTTACGAAAGCAATCCAACTCAATTTGAGACATTACAAAGATAATATAATCTATTGCAAAGTGAGGTTGAACACTCTTCAATCTTTCTCCTCTTCTAAGACTACTAATCTTTCAAAGAACTATCATTAATCAATTATGGTTGGTTTCATCATTGATAATATTAATGATACCAAGCTGACACACTTGGTGAATTGGATGGTTCACCTTCCCTCTAAACTATCTACCCTTCCAAGTAACACGGTGTAAAAAGGACACAACCCAATTATTTTCTACTCTGTCATCCTCCGTCGAGACACTCCTAACTTCTCCAATCATACAACAACATAATCAAGATCAAGAGAAGCCTCAAATGAAGAAGACTCGGTACTTAAATCTAAAGGTATAATACCCCAATTCTTCTAAGGGCATTTTAGTCTTTTGACTTTCTTAGTGATCTTTGTACCCTAATATAAAAAGAATAAAATGCTTAGCCTTTCCCATTATGAGAGAGAGAGAGAGAAAGAAAGAGAGATCCGTTGAGAGAAACAAAATGATAGAGAGAAAAAAAAGAAAAAAGAAATGAAGAGAAAAGAGAAAAAAGAAAAGAAGAACATATGAGATCAAAGTAGTGTCTTTTGGATTGGATATTATGATGAGAAGGAATTGGAGGTAAATTAAAATTCTTGGTCCTTGTTAATTGTTATGGAGAAGCATGATTAGATAAATGGTAATAGAAGTAGAACTTAAGATTTTGCAGAAAATATCCCGACAATATTAATTTGAAAAATCATAGTAATTTGTACAAATTGACTTTGATATTAGATTTTGGATACGTTTAACTAAACATCTCTAAGAATGTTTTGAAACTTTTTTCAAGATAATCATATAAGATTTCAATTAATGACAATTTTTTTAAAACTCAATTCTAAAAACTTAGAAATTTCTAATTTAAGTGAAGAACATTATTTACAAATTTTATTTTACCAATGCTAGCCTTTGTCAAAAAATATGAAATTTGGACTACTGCTTAATTTTTATATATGTCTAGTGTGATTCTAGAAATTTTTATGATTTTATGATGAAATAATAAATTTATTTGTATTTTTAAATCAAGTATGTTCAAAACAAAAAATTGTTTGACAGAATTGATGATGTCTGGAACTTAAATTATTTTCAATAGTTTTTAAAGGAACTAAGCTATGAAGTTTTAATCAATGAGTTTCTAATATGTCAGTACATGCTTTGTGAAATTTGAATTTTTCCAGTAAGGTAATAATGTATTAAAAACGAAAGAACCTGAGTTGTTCTATTTTGTGGATTGAATATTGAGAGTATTTGAGGTTGAGTCTAGGAGATGTTTAAAATAAGAAATTTGAGGATATTGGAATTTATCATTATAAGTCAATTATATCTTATGAGAGTTTCATTAATGATTTCTAGGTCGATGATATCAATATGCATTTGTTACATATAGATGCTAAGAGATAAGTTAATTAGACTTCTAAATGAATCACAATAAACAATATGTATATGTTTGACATGTTTGAGAAGCTTATTTTTGATTTATAAGTTTCTGCCCATGTGTTTATGTGATGTGTCGTTATGTGCATGATTACTTCCATGGGCATATATTATGTGAGGGTTCATTAGCATAAGCATGAACATGCAAAGCTTTTATAAAAAAGTATGCTTATTAATATTGCATTTGTAACTTTATGATTTGTACGTGAACTTTGCTATCATGATAAATTTTATGAGAGCTTGCATTGGGGGCCACCTCTTGAAGCCGTGTGGAGCTACCACTTGAGACTACATGGGAGCCACCTATCAAAGGCCGACGTGCCGCGAAGTTCATTTGGAGTGGGCTAACCATTCTTCTGAAATCCTTGTTGCATTAGCAAAATGGTTATATGAGTATGAAACTATAGATGCACTTTGTTGTTAATTGTTACAATTTGTTGAAATTAAAGTTGTGGTGTCAAACTATATTGGTTGCTATTAAGGATTGTAGTGTAGATGTTATGCATTTGATAACATTGGGTATTTTGATTGATTCTGCATAGATTGGGTTATTGGATATGGGTTAGAGTGTTGTTGGGTATATGATTGGAATTAGAGTGCTGTTGGAAGATGGTATTGCTGCTGAAAGTTTTGGAGGAAGTCATGCTAGAAGTCTTCTTGTTGGAATATTTGCATTGATCATTGGAAGTTTTGGTTGGTAATTTGCCTTCGTGGCTACAATTTTAATTGTTTTTCTTAGAGTTTGATTGGAATTTAACTGTTGCTTTATACTTTGGAATGGTTTTTTTCAATTTGGAATTTTTTATTATGTATTAGTGGTGATCACATTGGATATTAGATATATTTCTTTTGAAATTAATTTATTGCATTGAATGGATGTTAATTAATATTAATTGTTTTTATTTTTTATGATATTTGTTTTATTAATTAATTAAAGGGAAATTATCATTTTACTACCAAAGTTTTACTGACATATCATGTCAGTAATAAGGCTTGCCGAAAAGTGCATTTTACTACCAAAGTTTTGCGCTATTATCAATTCACTACCATTCCGTTAACCAAAAAAGTTAATGTTTAACGAAAATGAGTTAAAAGTTGATTTTACCCCCAAGAGTTTGGTAGTAAAATAATAATTCCCCTAAAAACTTGGTAGTAAAATGATAATTTATCTATCAAATTAACAAACAATAATTTATCTATCAAATTAACAAATAATTTTACTCTTACAGCTGGAAATGTCTTTGATGCCTTTATGACATCAGCAAAATTTTAACATTGTTAACAGAATGGTAGTGAATTGATAACGGCGCAAAATTTTAGTAGTAAAATACACTTTTCGGCAAATCTTGGTACTAACATGATATGTCAATAAAACTTTGGTAGTAAAATGATAATATCCCCTAATTAAATTTATAAACAGGAATTCATCAATAAATTCTAATTATAATAAATTTTTTAAAAAATCAAAATTTTATGACGGGAAACATCCATCATAAATTCTATCATAAATAATTTCCCGCCAAAATTTTAAAAAAAAGCTCAAAATTTTAAATAAATTTAAATTTAATTATAATTAACTTTTCACATTAAAATATTATGTGATGGATATATGACTTAAAAAATATCATGAATTAATGACAGAAAATATTTTGTTATAAATTAATGACAGTGACATAGATAACGGTTAAACTATCTGTCATACCCCCTTTTATGACAGTTATTTCCGTCATCTATTACCTGTTTTCTTAGAGTGTATATTTGATTCAAAGTGGAGAAATGCAGAGTAAATGAATTCAAACACAAACTAGAGCAAAACGGCAGCATATTGAGGAATGAATCTATTTCGTTATGGAGCCACGTGAGAGAGCTCGTGACCACTATTAGTGAAACAGCGCTTAGGCTTGCGTTTTACTCATAACGGAATTAAAGAAGTTGCTCATGCCAAGTCGCGTGATTACTTAAGTTTGATTGAGTTCGGTTTAACGACCTGGACACGTGGAAAACAGCTGTGCAATCTGGGTTCTTTGTTTGTTATTCATCTATAATATAAGGCTGGTTCACCAGCTCACTTTCAGTGGGGGTTTTTTATTAAATACCCTTTAATAGTTGTAAAATTATTTAAATACCCCCTTCCTTTTTAGTTTTCATGAATACCCTAACAAATGTGAGTAAAGTCAGAAATGCCCTTAATGAATGCATAAATCTACTCAACTTCATTATCTTCATATTTCTTTCACCCGAATTCTTCTTACCACCGAAATTCTCTCAAAATCCCCTATAATATCTCAAAATCTCTCATAACTTCTTACACAAATACATTTATATATTCATTTCTTTAACACCCACTTTTTCTTTACTTGAAAAGAGGTGCATTGCTTATTCAACAACCCAATAAGGTATGTTAATGTTGTTGGGTTTTAAGTTTTTTAATTGTTAGAAAAATTTAGGAATTTTCCTCACATTATAATGTTTTGTTTTCATTTATTTTCACCATTTTTTCTTATATGTAGAAATATATGCAATGTAAGTTGTTTATTTATTTTTTCAGCAATATAATTTATGTATAGCGAAAATGATTCGCGTCGTGTATTCCTTTGGACATCACGTACGTCATGTAGGTCATGTAGTCACGTAGGTCGTGTAAGTAATATAGTCGTGTAAATCGTGTAGGTCATGTGAATAATATAGTTATGTAAGTCGTGTAAGTTGTGTAGGTCGTGTAGGTCATGTAGTTACCTGTATATGAAATTTGATATTATTGTTTTTATTGTATCGTCATATATGGTTTTGGTACGTGTGCCTATTCTCTTCAATGGTGAATGGATTCAGCAAAATGATGATTATAAGTTCAAAGGTTCCAAGGCTAAACGGATAATGATACCACGATGGACAACATATGCTGAATTGGTGGAGAAGATAGCTCAAGTTATTGATATAGATACTTCGGAATTCGAAATCACAATGAAGTTCAAGCTTAAGACATCTGATCCTATGCCACTAGTTACAATTCCAACTAATGATGATGTGGAGTTTTTCTTAGAGGAAGTAGCTAGTGGAATGGAGTTTAGAAACCCGTTCTGTGTTACTTTTGAACGTAGATTAATTTCAGCAACTCCTGTGGATAGACAACCTTTACTTCGTCCTTCGTGGGAAGAGGGTCATGCTTTCTTCAGCCACGTGCCTGCATCATTTCCTATTCTCAGTTCGAACAATTTTACTGTTGCAAATGAATCACCAATTAAATGTTTGCCTACGACGCAATCGACTAGCGAACAAGAAGCAGTTAATGAATTTATGACTAGAGTTGATTGTTTGGATGAGCCACCATTAGCTGTTGATTCAGCATTAGGAGATAATACTCCAACTACTATAAGTTCAAGAACATCAAACAATGCACATGTACCCAGAATAAATTTACTTGCTAGTAGCAGTAATTTATTATCAACAGAAGTTAGTGGTGATAGTGATGCGTCGATGGTGAAAAAGGTGTTTGAGTCAAAGGAGGCATTGCAAGAAAAGCTTAAAGCACTAGCTGTGAGAAAAAGGTTCTAATTTAAAACCTCAAAGTCAGACAAGGACTTACTTCTTGTTGTTTGTGTGGATGACAACTATAAATGGCGCCTTCGTGCAAGCAGGCTTAAAGGTTGCGACATGTTTGAAATTAGAAAGTATTACAATGTTCATACTTGCTCTCTTGATTCACAGGAAAAAGACCACCGCCAAGCTTCATCCAAGCTAGTTGGGCAAAATTTCCAGCACAAGTTTGATGGTGCTTCATCTTCTTACAAGCCAGCTGATATTAGGCAAGATTTTCAAAAGGATTTTGCTTATAAAATAAGTTATCACAAGGCATGGAGAGCAAGGGAGTTTGCAATAGAGATGGTTAGGGGCACTCCGGCAGATTCATACCATTTATTACCCTCGTACATGGCAATGCTTGAAAAAAAAATCCTAGAAGTCGAACATTCATTGAAAAAGATAGTGCGAACAACTTCAGGTACTGCTTCATGGCTATTGGAAGTTCTTTGAGATGATTCACTTTATGTATTAAGCCTGTTATTGCAATCGATGGTACATTCATGAAGGGCAAGTATAAAAGAACGTTATTCATTGCAACATCTTTTGATGGCAACAATCAACTTTACCCTGCTGCATTTGGTGTTGGTGATAGTGAGAATGACGCTTCATGGGAATGGTTTTTTACGAAGTTAAGAGATTCCATTGGTGATGTTCCTAATTTAGTATTTATTTCTGACCGCCACGAAAGTATTAAAAAATCTGTTGATAAAGTATTTCCTGATGCAAGGTATGGCATATGTACGCATCATCTAAAACGAAATGTAAATGCTCATTTTAAAGAAGTCGATGTGGGTGCTTTATTTGAATTGGCTGCAAAGGCATATCGGCTCATTAAATTTACTCAATTTATGAATTCCATCCGCAGTATTAGTTTGAATGTTCACCAGTACCTTATTGATGCTGGATATGAGAAGTGGGCTCGTTCTCACTTTGAGGGGAGACGTTATGGTATTATGACGACTAAAATCGCAGAAAGTATGAATTCTGTCTTAAAAGAAGCACGGAGCTTGCCTATTCATAAGTTAATGGATTCTATCATTGACAAATTACAAGAATGGTTTGCAAAGAGGCGAGATTTGGCAATGGATGCATGTACTCCAATGACTACTTGGGCTGAGAAACAATTAAAAGGGAAATTGGAAAATTCACACACATATCCAGTAATACAGATTAATTTCCATGAGTTTATAGTTAAGGATGGTGACCTTGATGGCCATGTTGACGTGCTATAAAAGACTTGCAGTTGCAATGAATTTCAAATTGACCAACTTCCTTGTGAACATGTGGTGGCTGTATGTAAGCATATGCGTAACTATTCTGTTTATGATTTATGTTCTCATTATTATTCTGTCAATACATGGATTACAGTATATGCAGAGAGCATTTATCCTGTGGGTCCACAAGAGGAATGGGATGTTTTAGAAGAGGTGCGTGCATATGTGTTATCACCGCCCGTGAAAAAGCAAGACGTAAGGCGACCGCGAACTAATAGAATACCTTCTCAAGGGGAAGACATCGTACACCGTAAGTGTGGTAGGTGCGGATTGAGGGGGCATAATCGACTAACATGCACCGCATCAATTCCATTTTCAGAGCAATAACATGGCCCTACAGCTAACCAAACTTAAATAATTTGATTTACAGAATTTTAAGTTGGACATGTTATGCCTGGAAACTGTAACGGTTAATTGTGTATTACAGACCTTGTATTAGGCAAGATTTTATGTATTACAAGACGTTCATGTATTACAAGACCTTGATGCATTACGAGACTTCATGTATTACAAGACTGTCATGTATTACGCGTTTACACGACCTTTACGTATTACACGACTTTTTTTATTATTCATTAAAGTAATTTAGTTCTTTAAAGACTTAATTTGTGTTAAGAATTTATATTTGTTGCTGTGCAGAAAATGTCAACAAACATTATTAAAAAAAATAAGTGATTTCATTTTAAAAGTTTTTTTGTTTAGTTAGTTTTTAAGTATTAGGTATGGGCAAACATGTAGACATAATCTGTACTCACAATTAACTAGGTTCATAAATTGCACCAAAAAAATTAAATTTGCACATTGGATTGTTCGAGAAATGATTAGATTCATTAGTATAAGTAAACAAAGTTATAAGTGAATAAATTTTATAATATCCGGATAGGATACAGTAATGAACATCAAACCTACACATATTACAGCCATTTAAAAAGCTTTTTTTGATCTTGAAAGTGCTTTCTTCCTCTGTCCAAGCATACATGCGTACATGAGGGTTGCCTGCATATAAGAAAATATCAATTATAGGAAATTAACTACAATTATTTACACAGAAGAATACCATTTGCAATGATCAAAGTGTTTCCATTAAGAACTCATAACTAGACATATCATGACTTACCATGGCGTATAATTGGAAATTTAAGATCTCTCTAAGTAATGACTTCATTTCACCACCAGCAATGACTTCATTTAAAAAAAAAAACTCACATGTTAGTTATTCTCCGAAAGTAAAGACTTCTCATAGAAAAGTCTTTCAGCTAGTTGCTTTCGATAGGAAGAGACATGTGCCTGCGTACAATTTGTTTTAATATCTTCACCACGTGCAAGTGTCTCCAGGTAACGCAAAACAAACACACCACAGTCTCCGCTGAGAATTTTGGCAAACAGTCAACTACATACTGACTATATTACTATAACAGTGTAATAGAAAATCTGAACATTTGGTTTTGCTCACCGAGATTCTTGTTGTGGGGGATTTTCTACATGCAGAACTGTCCAAACTTTGTTTTTTTAGGTAGTTTCAGGGTGCGAATCATGCCATAAAATCTCTCCAATACAAGAGGAATGATAACGGCATATGGCAATAATTCTTTCAAAAAGGTTGAGTCATTCATTAAAGAAACCATGGAGTCATATATGGAAATTGTCTCGCTTACAATGTCAACCTCAGCAAGAATCCAATGACACTCAAGAACATTAATTGGGACATAAACCTACAATAATTTGATCAAATTTAAATATGAAATTTGAAACTTTAGCGAAGCTTTAACAAATAATTATAACTGTAATCACTTACCTTATAAACATCTCTCCATAGAATAGCGAATGGAAGATCTTGCCATTTGCTTGTTTGATTGTCAGATCATGTTTTTTATTTTCATTCCATATTGTAGTTGGATCCTTCTTGAACAACTCATACTTCAACAGAAGCTTTTGCTGAAAAAATAATGAATTTTGCTAGTTGTCAGTGCACAAATTTACATATTTTATTTGTTTCTTAATACATATTTCCAAGCACCTGAAATACACTATCCATGATTGCACATCGGTGCAAATGCGGTGTAGTTAGCTTGGCCAAATCATGTCTTATCACGTAACAACCAACATCTATATGTTGTACATATTACCAACATATGTAAATTAATATTAAGTGAAAACATTATGGCAATAATTTTCATGCTAAACAGAAACTATGTACACAATACCCCACCACTTAACTACGCGTCTGCATCATACAGGCCGCGAAAGAAGTTCTTTATTGCTTCATGCATAGGTCACGATAATATTTTGTTGTGCAGTAGCAAAAAAGAAAATATGAGTTAAAATTATTGGTCGTTATAGTCAACAAAGAAATATTATTTGAAATAAAAGTAAGTCTACAAAGAGAAATAAGGAATTACGATTCCATATTATCCTCATTCAGCCGATGCTCAAACTAAGCCAATTACTAAATGTCAAAGAGAAATTACAAAGAAAAAAAGAGAGATAGTGAAGGTCTAGATTGTTTGTTATTACCTTTTTCTTATCAAATATGGAAGAGTCAGGGGAATTAGAGCTAACATACTTGGTGACTATCCAATTTATGATTCTGGGATATTTCACATGCTTACATTTCGAAGCAAAAGTTTCACACGCTTCACGGAAAATTTCAAGTGCCCATACATGTGCAAGTAAAAGAACTAATGAATATTCGTAATCTTAACAATCTTTACGAAAACAATATTGACAATTTGTTACCTGAACTGCAAATGGACAGCCATGAAGGCTGTATGCCTCCTTTTCAGGGACACAGTCTGGATTTACCCTTTCTTTATTCTGCCTAATTGCAATCGCATTCTTCATACTTTCTAATATGTCCTCAAAATAGACACGGCCCCAAGGATATTTATTGAAATCTTCAAAGTTGTCAATGTGGAGAATGTGATCTCTACTTATAGATGATCTTGATCTATATTCTTTTCCAAGTAATACAACCTCCAAAAAGTACAACATGGAAAATTTAATCATTTTCATATCCTCCTTGGACTCAATTGCTTCAAATGCCTGATCTAAAGTTGTGTTGGTGAACTTTGTGCAACCACCCAACAAAACATCACATACGCGACTACCGTCATCAATAATGTCTAAGTTAGGTTCATAAATTTCTTCACAATTCAATCCAGTAACTAATGCAAATTCAAACATTGAAAATCGGCAAAATTTTTTCCCAATTTTAAAATACATTGCCTTATCGGATGAATGCACATGCCTTAATACCAACTTGTGCAACAACTGGGCACAAAACTGAAACTCATTCAAGTCCAAAAAGTGCCCAAAACATGGTTTCCTAAAAATCCTCAATTGTTCATCACTAAGGTTACTTTTTATTATTCTCATTGGTTCTAACGATGACAAATTAGTAATTTTCACTTTCAGTTTGCCGCGTTTCATTTTTTCCTGAATACTTTTTGTTGACATTTTCTGCATAGCAACAAATATAAATTCTTAGCAAACATTAAATCTTTAAACAACTAAGTTATTCTAATGAATTAACAACAATGAAAAAAGGTCGTGTAATTTTGAGGTCGTGTAATACATGAAGGTCTTATAATACATTAAGGTCGTGTAATACATGAAAGTCGTGTACTTGTGCGATTCATGAATGTCGTGTAATCGTGCAATACATAACAGCCGTGTAATACATGACCAAAACATAATCGGCAAAATCCATCAATGTTTCACAATTTGCATGCAGCAAAACAACTATAAATTTATTTTCAAACATGTTATGGAGACCCACAACTAATTAATCTGTTTTTTCAATATAAAACCCTAATTTTTTTCCTTAAATATAAACAAGAAAACTAATTACAGGGAATTACTTACCTCAAGTAGTTACATTCTGGTAATTTTGCAGTAAATGATCAGCTCTCGCCGGTGATTATGTAGCGACGAACTAGACTTCTATTTCTTAGTTGTGGCAGCTTCCCCTTCTCAGGCTTAGTTTACTCGTGTTCAATTTAGCATATATGGAGAATGAGTGTTTGTTTGAATAGAGGTGATGTCCGTGAGGGAATTGCAGAGGTAATGCCGGTTGATATTCGATTCAGTACGTATGAGAATGGAGGATGAGTGGTTGTTTTTTTGAGTAAAGGTAATGGAGAGAATTGCGAGGGAATTGCAGCTGAGGAGGGAATTATGAATTTTTGTTTGTTTGTTTGAGTAGAGTTGATGCCGGTTGAGTGAGTTAAAGCGTTTTAAAACGAGGAGAGAAGTGTAATTTCCTATCGGCTTTTAAAGGGTATTCATGAAAATTTGGGAAAATTCTGATTTTAGGGTATTGAAATAATTTTTGAAGTATGAAGGTTTATCTGCTGCAATTACCTCTTTTCAGTGAGATTCGAGAGTATTCCAGAGAGTTTTCCAGTAGAGAGAAAGTTTATTCTTATGCTCTGTAAACTCATCTCTGAATACTTGTAATTTTCTTCGTGAATCAATCAAAACAAGCTTTGATGGTTTCACTCGTGGATGTAGGTCTTGAAAAAGACTGAACCACGTTATCTCTTGTTC
Organism: Atalantia buxifolia; assembly: GCA_030444775.1. NCBI lineage: Eukaryota > Viridiplantae > Streptophyta > Magnoliopsida > Sapindales > Rutaceae > Atalantia > Atalantia buxifolia. Next base: position 15,851,811 of record CM059839.1, read on the forward strand.
TTGCTGTGATTCTGTTTCTGATTCATCGTTTTTCTTTCATTTTGATTCTAGTTCTTGAGCGTTTAAGTCTGTTAATTGAATATTGAATTTGTTCGGATCTAATTCTATACTTGTGCAACTTGAGTCAATCTTAATCAAGATTTTGGGCAGAGTTTTGGGTTTAACAAGGTTATTAGATCAATCAAAGCTCTACAAGGATCATAGATGGTTTGTCCAAATTTTTTAAATTATTCCATTGTCTATTGTATTTGAGGTTTGAATTGTTATCAATTGTAAAGAATTATTTAAGTTCATATATGAGTTGTGGTTAGATTCGCCCTCAGAATTTGTGTCGGGATATTACAAAATGACTAAACTATGACAACGTTTATGGGTCTCCACGGTAACAAATAGTTACAAAAATCAAAGTAAAAATGAATTTCAAGATGAAGAGTGTCGAGATATTGCATATGTAGGATCCCAGATTCAAAATCATTTACAAAGACACGAGCAAGCAATTTGTGGCAGCAAACGTTAGGAATAACAAGGAAAAAAAAATGCAATCTTATCTTAGTAATGCTCATACAAGGGTCATGTTAAAGGTATTTCCCTTCAAGATATCGAGAAACCAAAAAGGAAAAATATAAGCATTTTCTGAATTTGTGCTTTATTGGCCAACCCAATGAAGCACTATTTAAGATATATATAAAATTGCAAAGCTATTAAAATTCACATACATGTTTCACCAACATTCACAAGAAATTTTTTATATTTTATATTTTATCTTATATCATCTATTTCATTTATTTTCATTTTAGAGGTTTTATTTTTTTTTTCAGAACGTATTTACCTTCTAGACTTATAATCCTATGTAAGTTGACATACACATGAGAAATGTTTATAAACTAAATGATGAAAGTTATCATGTTAAATAAATAAATAAATAAATAAGTTGAAGGAGAAGAAATAACCTTAATCTCTCCAAGAAAGAGTAGTCACAGCCATTAGTTCACTCTAAAAATAAAGGGCCGTGAGATAGAAGAAGCCAAGTTTATTAAGCAAATGCAAATAAGCATACTAATTATGCATGGCGAAAAGGTCCGGCCTAAGTTTTGATTTAATTGACCCGACTCAAATTTTTCAGACTTTAACCCGAATTTAAGGATTTTGGGTCAAGCTCAGACCTAAATATAAGAGCCTAATTAAAATTCGGCTCGGGGTTCAGGCTATAACTGGCTTGACCCAACAAGACCCAAAATTCAAAATTCAAAATAAAAAGATATTATTTTATTTGTATAATTTTATAAGAGAAGGTTTTGAATTATGTTTATTTTATTTCTTATATAGCTACAACCTTAAGTAATTTTTATGTTTATGTTAAATATATATATATATATATATATAAAAGGAAGTTTATGTCCATTTTTTTAACTTAAATATTAAAAAGTTTTTAAAAATTATGAAATTTGGGCTTGGACAAAAGCCCGACCCGACCATGACCCAAATTGGGTCAGGCCCGACCTCACCTGAATTTTAAATGATCAACTTTGTTTCAATTCAAGCCTTTTATTTTTGTGATCGGGTTGGGCACTGGCTTGGTCATTCTTAGCACTGATAGTAGATGCAATCAAAAAGGCAAGAGAGGCGCGGTTATTTACCTTGTCAGTTGCAAGCACTGAAGCCAGCAAAACAATAAAAATAGATATCTTTGGAAGTAGAATGCCTATGAGAGGCATAATAAGTACGATAATATAGAAAAAAATAATGCTAGAAACGATAATAAAGAAATTTGTTATTAATGTAGAGAAATATGACATTAGTCGCATACTTGGTAGACCTCTACCAAACATTCAAGAAACGAAAGATTGAGACTAATTTAATCTACAACTTAGATCTTGTTGATCTGACTTCTTTAATGTCTTCAATTTCTTTGAAGACACAAAGGAAAAAACCAATCACTTAATTAGTGATATAAATATCTACACTAATTAATCTCTAGTTTTTATGCTATAATTATTAAGTTACTAATATATTAGCTTTTGTACTTTTTATAATTTCATCAAATATATTTAATGTTCATATCTAATCCAAATATTTAACATGAACTTTTGTTTAATATAAGGTTATGGATTTTATAAATAAATTATTTATTTGGAAAACAGAAGTTGGGATGTATGATAAAAAATAAATTATCTAAATGAATCCAGCAAAAATGTTGTAAACGGTGGCTTCGCCGCTTGTGGAGACAAAAGCCCCCCATGGAAAAGTTAACATTTCCTCCCCTTTTATTTAACCTATAAATATTTGTATTATGTCTCAAGATAATTACTATAAATATTTATTAAAAAAAGTTTATTAGTAATAAGCTATTTATAAAGTATTTAAGGTAGTTTGTTGTAGTTCAAAATTTTCTTTGTTTATTTATTTAAAACAAGAAAAGAAAATTTTCGGTTATTTGTTTATTTATAACAAAAAGAAAACAGTGAAGTGATGGATATTCGCAAATCTCAAACTACCAGCTAACTGCCAAAACGATGAGAGTCCTATTTCCCAGCCATACAAACGCTACGAAAATAAAAGCGTACCCAACTTCACTTTCCATTTCTCAATTCCCAAACCTGCTCTCTCCTGAGTTCAGGTGACTAACTAGGAATCTAAAATCCTTTTTCTTGGTTTCAAACGCGAAATTAATTCAACGTAATTTTGTTGTTTTCACTGTTGTCATTGTTTGCTCCTCAGTTTGATAAATTAAAAAAGTAAAAAAAAAAAAGATGAGCCTTTGCTTCAGCGTTTCTGAAAGTGCTTTCAACTTGCGATATGGTTTCCGAGATAGTGAACCGATGGGTCAGAGCCTGAAAATTCGAGTTAAAACGAGGACAAGGAAGGGCTTCTGTCCTTCGAAGGTTTGGCTCCATTATTGTTAATAACTTCGTCCATATGCTTGATTTCTTTAATAACCCATATTATAATTGTTAATAACCCATATTATAATTGTTTATTCTTTATTTAATTAATTTCAAAGCCTACTCAATTAATTAATTTTGGATTGTTTAATTAATTGATACAGGTGGTTTGTGTGGACTACCCAAGACCAGATATTGATAATACAGCTAATTTCTTGGAAGCTGCTTACTTATCTTCGTCATTTCGTACGTCTCCTCGTCCTTCTAAGCCGTTGAAAGTTGTAATTGCTGGTGCAGGTGACTTCATTTTCTTCTCCTCTAATTGTTTTTAAGTTTTACATATGTGCTCTGAAGCTTAAGGGCCCGTTTGATGAAATAAAACTTGATAATTATTCGGTGAATATGAATTTTAAATAATAATTTTGACAAGAATTTATAATATGGGTTTTTGGTTAAACCCATATTATTTTCTTCTCCTCTAATTGTTTTTAAGTTTTACATATGTGCTCTGAAGCTTAAGGGCCCGTTTGATGAAATAAAACTTGATAATTATTTGGTGAATATGAATTTTAAATAATAATTTTGACAAAAATTTAAAATCACCTTAACTTTCAAATTATAGTTGCAATTATTTACTAAACACCATAAAACTTTAAGCTACAGCTACTAGATAGCAATATGAAATGGAGCCTCTGGGTGTGTATGGCATTGTGGATGGACAGTTATAGCTTTTTGAGCTGCAGCTCTAAGGTATTTGATAAACATTTGTTGCTAATCTCCGACTCGAAAGAAAAAAGGAGCAGCTTTCGCTGGTTTGAAAGCTAAGTTAATTTATTCCTGTACTTTTATGAAGAAAACATATATTATCTGCATTATTTTTATCAAAATTATTATTTAAAAGTCATACACTATTAACTTTATTTCACAGCTATTACATTTTGTTCTTAACAGCCACAATATCCAATATCAAACACCTTAAGTATATCAAATGGATAAAGGGAGGAAAAATTTGGAAAAATGAAAAGAAAATGGAAATAGATTCATGCGCAGTGTCTTGAAAAAAAATTCTTCTAAGCAATGCAATAGAATGAATCCTAGCATCCTTTCACTTCTAGCATTGTTGCTTGTCTCTGACAAATGCAATTTGATGTTTTTAGGTGTCTTGTTGCAGGTTTGGCTGGTTTATCTACCATCTGGTGTCATATCCCTTAACCATGCTGCTAAATATTTATACCCTTCTTATGTAATATTCAGGTTTTTAGGTGTCTTGTTGCAGGTTTGGCTGGTTTATCAACCGCAAAATATTTGGCAGATGCAGGCCACAAGCCTTTGTTACTGGAAGCAAGAGATGTTCTAGGTGGAAAGGTTTTTGTGCTGATCTATATAACTCTCTAATTAGTTGACATCAGAGTAGAGCTCTTTTTTTATTATTTATTTATTTATTATGCTTTTGTCTTGCTACTTTTAGAAGGTTCAGTTTAGTAATAAGAGATTTGAAGAGAGATGTTATGTTCACCCTCAATAACCTGTGCTCAATTCTCAAGTGGTATATTATTAACTTGAGGGATTTCTTTTTTCTGGCTGACATAATGCAGGCATAACAATAAATTGCATTTTTAAAAAAGAAAAGAAAAAAGTTCATCATTTATGAGTAGGAGTTACAAAGTAAACATCAGAAAGAACAATAAATTGAATTTTTTTATTAAAAAAAAATTCTTATTTCTGAGTAGGAGTTACAAAGTAAACATCAGGAAGATAGTGAACATATTGTTGATGTTTATTAATTAACTTATGATATTGGTTCTGAAGCGTGATTAGTATTCCTGGGGTCTCAAACTTAAGGTCATGTAAGTATCCTGTTTAGTGTTATTGAACAAACAATAAGACGTCTGGAATACTTCCACTTCGAATGTCCAGAAATACTAAAATTATGAGTTCACCGATTTGCTTTTTCAGGGTAACAATTAGACTCCCCTCCCAAGTTTAAACCTTAATTTAGAAAATTTCAAGTTTTGAACTTGCTTTTTCCTGAGCTCTTGCAGTATGCAACATAAAGATATAGTTTTGAAGTAGATTGTTGGCATTTGTAGTCAAGTGTCAACAATCATCGAAGAATAGTTGGAAGGGAGATTGTAGAATAACTTTAGCTTCTAGCTAGAGCACATCTATAATTTAGTGTCTCTTATTCTCTTATTTTTCTCTGTACGTCAAAGTTAGACCATTTCCCCTGTAGGTAGCTGCCTGGAAAGATGAGGACGGGGACTGGTATGAGACAGGCCTTCATATTTTCTGTAAGTTTAGAAACATTTTTTCTCCTGTTATTTGCACTATCATCAAAGGTTATGTATACAATATTTTATTTTTTCTTCTGTAGCTGTTGATTTATTTGGTCCCATTACCTTGATAAGTTCTAATGCTTTTTCACTTTGCCTGGATATTTTAGGTAGGTTTAGAAACATTGTTTTCTTTTTTTTCCTTTTTGTCCTTTTATGTACTGGGCTAATTTATTTAAGTGTATGACGCTACACTTTTTTTCGTTTTTTTTCCCTTTTTTGGCATGTCATAAACCATTGGTTTGAATGGCTTTATAAGTTCTGCTGCATTTTCACTTCATAGTTTGTTATGCAATGGTCACCATTTACCTTTTATGTTTTCCTTAATTTTGCAAAGGTAATATTTGTGGAAACTTGTACGAGTGTAATACTTTCTTTGTTTCCTTTACCTATCTTATCAACTATACATCTGATGCTTAACAAAATTCTTTTCTCTCTGTGCTTTAAGTAGGGCCTTAATCATATGTGTTTTCTTTATTCTTTTTAAATTCATGCTTTTTTTTCTGTCAAGTCGGGGCTTACCCAAATATACAGAACCTGTTTGGAGAACTTGGTATTAATGATCGGTTGCAGTGGAAGGAGCACTCTATGATTTTTGCAATGCCAAACAAGCCCGGAGAATTCAGCCGATTTGATTTTCCTGAAGTTCTTCCAGCCCCGCTAAATGGTGAGATAATATCTTTTTAATTAAAGTTCTTACGTCCACTGCTTAAAATCCTTAACTATATGTATCTTCATACACATAAATCGATCAAAATGTGATGTTAGTCAGATAGGTCATGCTGAGAAACTAGAGTTGGACACAAATTATAGATTCTTCTTTTTCAGTGGTTACAAGATAAAAGTAGAACATTTGGGGTATGTTTTTGTTAGGGCTTAGTAGTTTTGATTGAAACAGTAATTGCAACTTTATTTAAGTTGGAGAAAGTTTTAGTTAAAGTTAGAATTGGCCCCATCGCTTTATATCTTTCGATAATTTTAATAAATCCATTTGAGTAAATATCTGAGAAAGACTATTGGAAAAGCACTGTCCTAGTTGGATGGGCATAAGCCACAAATGAAGACTCCACAAGCAACTAGCCCAATTATATACAGAGAATTGTGGCATTGTAGTCTTTTTTTAATTGAACTTAACAGCACTGTTGTGCAAGTTTTAATATACTTGCAAGTGCATTAGTCTATTGAAGTATGGACTAGAAATAACGAAGTTGAACCCATAGGAATTGCTGATTTTAGAGAAGTCAAATCTAATCTTAAGCTAATTATAATTCTACCCTAGTTAGAAGAGAAAATATTTTGTTTGAAGAGATTAAAACTAAAGATGCAAATAAAATTAAAACGAGTAAATTAACACGAGAACTCAAGAGATTGAAGTTACTGGGGTCTCAGAATCCACTACTATTCAATTCAAGAAATATTAAATTACCAATTAATTTCAAATTTTAGAGGAACCAATTAATTTCAAATTTTAGAGGAACAACTCGAAATCAATCTATGTCTACTCATAGATAAAACAACTAAGCTCAGTTAGAATTAATCTTGTGTAGGTTCTTTTCCTGTTTAATAGTGTCATATCTAAGCATCCCATATAAACATATTGAATAACAAATTGTCAAAGCCTTCCTAAGCATGTTGTGCAGACAATTTTATGGAAGACATGGAATCAAAGGTTATAACATATAAATTTTATAAACCCAAGCATAGATTTAGTCAAATATTAATTCTAACAATCAATATTGCATGTGAAAATTGATGAAAAGATTTAATAATATCCAACTAACCTTGTGAAACAGAACCATAAACATTAAAACACACATGTAGGGAATTAATTGAATAAAAAGAAATTTATTTCATTGAATAAGGTATCATCCTTAACCTTAGTATAGAAAATTAGAAAGATATAAAGAGATTGAGAACAATAAAACCAATGAAATTCATGTTCAAGCTGCGTCCTCCAAATCTTGCATCTCTTTGCAAGTCTTGTTGCTTATGTGTGTCAAAACCTGGAAGCTTGCCTTTATATATATATAGTGAAGAAGTTGGCTACTGCTACATTACAATTTAAGGAAATTAGAAGGCCTTGCACGTGCTCTCCACTTTGATTCCAAATTAAATTATCTAAGTCCATTTATTTTGCTATTCCTTGTCATGGGCTTTCCTTAGAGGTTGGCAATAGATTTAATTCCAATTCAGACTTAAGCCCAATAACAACAAAGTCAATAATCTTTAAAATTCTCTGCAATTTCAATTCCTTTAAGCATTTTTACTCCCTAACCTTCAATTTATTACCCTGTTCAACAAAACAATTTAATTAACTAAAATAGCAAATAAAAGAAACTAACAAAGATAAGATTGAAAGGGAAATATATCAATAAGTTATGCCCATCAAGCACCCACTGAAATTGCTGAAACCCAAATTTAGCAAGTAAGAGAGTGATTAAGTTCCTTGAAGGTGTTCAAATCAAGGTCTTCCTTTATTCCCCACCTGCGCATTATAATGGTCCTAGAAATATAGTTACACTATTTGGGATGTCCTTAACTCCAGAAAGACTCAGAAAAAGAAAAAGAAAAAGAAAATCGGGAACTTATGTTAAATGAGAGCTGAAAAATGCTCCTAAAATCAGTTTTATTTTGCAACTTTTTTTTTAAAATGGGGTAATATATTATGTTGCCTTTGGTTTGTACTTTTACATGCAGATGTTCTGGAAATTATCTAGTCCATGCTTGTAATGGTTAATTTCTGTTATGTCTCTGCTTTGCACAATATATATATACACAAATATATGTCTAACTCTTGTTAAGTAGGTCATTGAGGATCCAAGTAATGTGGATTGTGTTGTCCTTTAGGAAACAAGTCAAGCTATTCTAAGATGGTTATGGTTCATTGAAAGAAGTGGTACATATACAGCTTAGAATATTAGGAGAAGAGGGGGCGAGTATGTGATACTTCATTGGGTTTGTCTTATGCTTGTATGCACAAAATACACATTACAAAGAGTTCAGCATTTAAAAGTGTCGAGGGGACAGTTATGATAGGTTTTGGGACAGAGTTCACCTTTTAGCTTTGCTTTGGGTGTTGGTGACAAAGGATTTCCAGGACACTTCATTTTTCTTCATTCATCTTAATTGGAGGGGAGTTTTAGGGATTTAAAGTGTATTCTGCTCATCTTTTATAGGGTTAGGCAGTCTATTTTGGGTTAAATCAAACTTTTAGTGATTGATACTGTTTTGTATAGCTTTGATTAATTTTAGGTGGAGACCTGGTCCACTACTAAAGCATAATATGCCCATTATTTTTAAGAAGAGATGCTCATAGTTTTCTTATTAAAAAAAAAAGACATTTAAAAGCACTAGAGGTAGATGAAGCTTATAAAATAATGTATCTCATTCCTTTGCATGTGCTGTATGCTGTTACATAGGTGGTCTACCATTCTGAGAATCTAGGGATCACTTAGTTCCCTTTGTTGTTTGTAGTTATGTGGAATCGTAGTTTCCTTAGTTGTTCATACTTATGTGGAATTTCCTTTACATTGGTTTATTTTATTGTTTAATCCCGATTGATTGTTTGTTGTTTTATGAACCTAATGTCCAGGGATATTCGCCATTTTAAGGAACAATGAAATGCTGACTTGGCCGGAGAAAGTGAAGTTTGCAATTGGACTCCTTCCAGCAATGGTTGGTGGACAGGCATATGTTGAAGCTCAAGATGGTTTAACTGTTCAGGAGTGGATGAGAAAGCAGGTATACTGGTTATTTTGATTATACAATTTGGTGGTCAGATGAATTGTCTGGCAATTATTGCATTAGCTTGATTAGTTATTATGGTTTGCCTCATCGTGATTTGGAATATATTTAGGAGAAATGACTGGTATAGTAGACCTTACGTGAATTTTGATCATAAAAGCTGCACAAACTTGGCACTTCTGCCTGCCAATGATTCGTCTTTCCAGAAATTTTCATTGCAACATATGATGCTTTCTGACTTTTAGAATTATGTGCAATTTTTATTTTTTTCAAATGTGCAGATTGCTGCAAATAAGGCCATAGCCCTGACCCTCCTACCTGACCTTTATGAAGTTGCTGCATTTGATGCTGTGTTCAAATGCACAGCACGTTTCTCTGACTGTATATGCCTATTTTAGCTACATAAATATTTGAATTTTTCTGTAAAGAAGGTTGCAACATGTTTTTTTGCTGAGTTTTGTGTTGAAGTTGTCGTAAAGTCACTCTTGACTGCAGGTGCAACCTTCAGATTTGGTGAGAGAACTGGTAGTGAAGTTTCTCTTTAAAGGCATGGGTAACCATGAATTTGGAGTCTCCACCATGCTTATGGGAGTCTTGTAACAAAAAGAATAAATAAAAGAAAGAAAAGAAAGAGCCAAAAGGTTTATATATAAATTAGTTTTTCAATATTCTTTAGGGGAGAAACATTTTGCTTTGCAATCTTGTTTCGCTTTTTAGATCGAAAAAGGGTCTTATGCCCTCTTTGTTTTTCTTTTGCTTCATTTATTTTTCTTTCTAAAGTTCTCCCTCGCTTAGTTAAGGTTCATCGAAAAACTAGCTTTTGACTTGAGTTGGATATTCTCCATCTTCAAAAGTTCAATTTATTGAATGCTATAAACGTTGTGGATATTTTAAAAATAAGAATAAACTAAGGATTTTGTCTTTTAAATTTTAGGGTGTGCCTGATCGAGTGACTACAGAGGTGTTTATTGCCATGTCAAAGGCACTAAACTTCATAAACCCTGATGAACTGTCAATGCAATGTATATTGATTGCCTTAAACCGATTTCTTCAGGTACAAAGATCTTTTTTCTCTCCTTTTTTTCTGTCTTTTCTCTGCCTTGTGAAACCTGTATAATCAACATCATTGCAAAAATAATTTGAATGATATTTGGTCAAATTCTTCTTGATGTCTAATTACTTCTGGATCTAAAATTTGAATGCCTAAAGTTGTATGTAATCTTCATTTTTTGTTGACCACGACCAAATTTGCTTTGAAGTATTTGAAAAAAATTATCTTGCTTCCTTTTCGTGTTTGAAAAGCTAGCCATGAAGCAGGAATTTTGATGAACGTTATCTTATTGTGAATTTGTGGAATTATGTGCTCTTTGTGATTAATAATTACTTTTAGCTTGACAAGATCCACTTAGGAAGTATTTATTTATTTTGGTAAAAAATCTGAATGGACCTAAACTTATTTGAAATCTAAATAGATTAGTATGTCTGAATCTAAACGACATGTTTGTTTTCTTTTTTCTTTTTTTTTAATTACAAAAAGTTGAAAACCAATATATTTATGTTGTACCCTTAAAAATTTCAAATGTTAAATAAGTAATAAAACATCCTTAAATAACTCAAATCAAATAGTATCTAAGAAGTCCTTGTATATATGTATTTCTATATATATAAAACAACCATTGATAGAGAATTTAGTGGACCTATTCAAAGATTTTATGTTCAGCCAAAAGCCAAAAAAATTAGCCTTTTGTGTTAAGCTGAAAATATCTATAAATCTACATTAAGGTAGCTTTTTTTTAATATAATATTTGAAATCTAAATGGGTTTGAATTCTGACTAAAGTCTGAATGGGTTTGAATACAAATTTCTAAATGATATTTTTTTTTCTTTTTTTAATATTGGAATATAAGTGGCATCTTGTTTATTTTTATAAACAAAAACATCTTAAACATGACATGCTTGTCCTTGTAAGTCAAAACAAATAAAAAGATTAGGTTTTATAGTTTAGGAAATATGTATATTTAATATTAATATTTTTGGGATATGGTACTCACTGCTCATTCAGACTTTTTTCCATTCAAATAAAAGTCACAAAAGTTCACTTTTTCTATTTAGATGTAAATGTCTAAAAATTAGATATAAGTTACATAAAACAAATAAGCAGATTTAAAAACTTCAGAAATTAATAAAATTTCAGACTTCAAATGTTTAATAAACAAGTCTATTTGAGAAAAGAAAACAGTGTACACACAGTCTACATTGTCTGAATTAATTAAGTCAAGTCATATTCAACCATTAAGTAAAGTAAAAAAAAAAAATCCTTACATGCAAAAGCTTGCACATCTCTGTATCTTGTTTGCCAGCTGGAATTCGTTTACAAATAAATTCATCTACATAATGAGTAATTTCCGAGATGCAAGATCAATATCAGTAAAATTGTAAAGCAATTGTTTCTTTTTGTTTAAAAAGTGCATTTTAACTACCTTTTCCCTTCTAATTCCATTAGAGACTGACATAGAAAGATCAATCAATGGCTCTTTTAATGTGTTGTGAATGTATGGTAGCTAACCAAATGAGTGACTTTCTTTAGCTTATTCAATTCCTGATAAAGTGGAATTGAGACATTATCTCTATTCTTCTCGTGATAATAACATATTATTATGAGTTGTATGCATATATTTTTATGCATTTGTACGTTTGTACTTGCTTCTGTATATTGGTTTTACGCATAAAGTGGATATGCTTTGCTGGTTGATACACAGTTGAAATTTACATGTTCAAATTTATATTGAATGCAAATAAAAGAATTTTCATATTGCATTGCCTGAACGATTCAAAATTGAATAGGAGAAGCATGGTTCGAAGATGGCATTCTTAGATGGCAACCCCCCAGAGAGACTTTGCATGCCTATTGTTGAACACATTCAGTCACTGGGCGGTGAAGTCCGGCTTAATTCCCGAGTTCAGAAAATTGAGCTCAATGATGATGGAACTGTGAAGAATTTTTTACTAACTAATGGCAATGTGATTGACGGAGATGCTTATGTATTTGCCACACCAGGTATCTTTAAAATTCTCCATTACATATGACTTCTATCATCTTTGAAATCCAATTTGACTAATATGGTGAAGAATCATGTTCCCTTCAGTTGATATCCTCAAGCTTCAGTTACCTGAAAACTGGAAAGAGATGGCATACTTCAAGAGATTAGAGAAATTGGTGGGAGTTCCGGTCATCAACATCCACATATGGTTCGTGCAATGAATTCCATGCTTGCTAAAATGTAATATGATGATAATCCTACATCACAGGTTTTGAATTAGATAGTGTCTACAAATACTGTGATGGTTTGCCTGAAAATTCCAGTGAATGGAAGAGAATAAGTTGGTCACGTGTGAAGTTTCTTGTAATATCTGAAATGGTATGAAAATGCAAGTACTGAAGTAACAAGGAGGACTCATTTATTGCACATTTTATACATAATCGATCATTTGTATCAATTTCCTTGTTGAATGGTTTCACCTCATAAATCCAGTAAATCAAGAAGAATAACTTAGAAGGATGTGAAAATTATTTTAATCTTTAGAATTATCTGAAAATGAACTCTGGGAACATGGGAAAGTTCATCTTATTTCCATGTTTGTTAATTGGAGGTCATTTGTATCTCTATAGTATTGTCTTCAGTGAGACTGCGAGTGGTGGTAGAATCTGAGTTTCAAATTGGTGCACACACCGAGGGACTTTGGGTTTTCAAAATTAGAAAAAAGAAAAGTAAAAGAGATGTATTCATCAATGACAGCTAATATGTAGTCCATTTGTTGACTTATACAGGGTATTTTTTCAATTGCAGGTTTGACAGGAAATTGAAAAACACCTATGATCACCTACTCTTCAGCAGGTCTGCCCTTAATTTTCAGTTTTTGTACTTAGTCGAGATATTGACTGAATTTTTTGCTCGGCCCATAGCTTTTAGCATTTAAGTGCACGCTGACTTACAAAGTTCTTAAGTTATTGGACTGACCATATGGCGTACAAAATTACTCTTGGTTTCATTTTCAGTCACCTAGATTTGGTATAGAGTTGTTCTTTAACATTGTATTTTACAGCTTTTATTAATTTTTCCTCTTCAGTACAAATTGAGTTCAATTGCAGTATCCTTCCCCCCCCCCCCCCTCTCTCTTGCAGAAGTTCCCTTCTAAGTGTGTATGCCGACATGTCTTTAACTTGTAAGGTAAAGATTCTTAATCACTTTCTATACATGATTTTTTCCCTCCTCTTTGTTGAATTCATATATTTATGCCCAGAGCATTTGTTACTTTACACCTTTAGATTTATTACCTGTCCCACATTTTATGTTCGTAGAACTCGGACTATCTATCTAGGGGCAATTTTTTAGAATAGTTGCAAAAACAGCTGTGCTTTGTGCTGCGGAATATTGGGATGTTAAGATAAACATACCTATGGAATGCATGTGGCCTAAATGTGGAAGATGGATATGTGGGATAAAGGTCACTATAAGAAATATATATGTTCATCAAAAGGTAAGGTGGTATTTATTCCCAAAATAATAATAATAGTAATAATAATAGTTGAATGTTAATTGAGATGGTTTAGATGGGGCGGCATGGACCTGTCATGGCTTTTGCGTGAAAGAGTTATTTGGGATGGGGTAAATGGGAAAGGAAAGGTACAGAACAGTACATTACCTGTTAGTAAATAAAATTTATAGTTTCTGAACAACTTACAGACAATAATGTCTGGGATGGGTGAATTGGAGGAAAATGATGCATGTAGTTTTGATAAGTTCGGGATTAGGAGTTTTTTAATTTTTTATTTTGTTTTATTTTTACTTTGGTGGGAAATTTTTTTATTGAAATGGAAATGTGTAAATAAATTTGTAATTTAGGCCATGGGGAATTCTTTCCACCCAAGCCACTTAATTAAAAACTCCCTCTTCACTTTCTACACATTCCCAACATTGAACTTTAATTTGTGTCTTAACAAAAGTTCTGGATAAAAAGTTTCCTTTTGTCAATATGTTGCCTTGGGTGATGGAAAATGACAGAAAGCTTGGTATTTGGCTTGGCTTTATCTTAATCTATCACAGACATGGTAAATGTGCTGATGAGACGCCCAAGTGAGGAACTTCACGTGCATGAGCATATCTCATTTTGCTTGAGGTCCTTATGTGAAAAAACACAACAATAAAGAAAACTTCAGTTACTGAAACATTGATGTATCCAACTGTGTTTTAACATCCTGAATAATATAAAAATTATTGAACATATATTCACCCTCTTTTTCTTATTCAAGGATTAGGATTACTGCATTAACTTGGTTTTGCTGTTGTTTTTGCATGGGGTGGTCAGTTCACGATTCTTTTTTCATCTAGGAGTATTACAACCCCACTCAATCCATGCTGGAGTTAGTTTTTGCCCCGGCTGAAGAATGGATATCACGCAGTGACTCAGAAATCATTGATGCTACAATGAAGGAGCTTGCAAAACTATTTCCCGATGAAATTTCTGCTGATCAGAGCAAAGCAAAGATTGTAAAGTACCATGTCATCAAAACGCCAAGGTTAGACCGAGGGGCTAACTCTTTAAACCTTTAATTGATTTTAAAATTTGTAATTTTTAATTTTATTTAACATATAATTTTTTTTGTTTAATGCTTCAAGATAAGTCATCAAAGATAACCCTCTTATAAGTAATTTCATGCTGAAGATGAGGATTCTTCATTTTCAATGATCTCCATTATGAAGCCTAACAGATAATTATTTCAGGTCTGTCTATAAAACCATCCCAAATTGTGAACCTTGCCGTCCCTTACAAAGGTCTCCTGTAGAAGGGTTTTATTTAGCTGGGGATTACACAAAACAGAAGTATTTGGCTTCAATGGAAGGTGCTGTTTTGTCAGGGAAGCTTTGTGCACAAGCAATTGTACAGGTACATTATAGTTCTGGTGTAAAAATGTTGTCTTCAAGCTGTCTTTTATTACAATAATATTTTACTTTAAAAGACAATGGCGAGAAATTCTGTTTATTTGAAAGCTTTGTGGCTTGGCATTGCTGTACCTTTTCATGGAGGGAGGGGCTATGGGTTCAGCCATTGTAGAAGATGACATATGATAGTCAAGAAAAGACGAGGATCAAAGTTTCTTGTCTAGTTTGCTCGTGTAACTTTTTAACCCTAAGCAATTGAAATGTTCAGGACTATGTGCTGCTTGCTGCACGGGGGAAAGGGAGATTGGCTGAGGCAAGCATGTGTTAATTGCCTGTCAGCTGGAGGCAGGGTTTATAATTGGAGCTTGTATATCAAAGGTAATTATTAAACAATATAGGTATGATTTGTCAACTCGATTAAAAGGGAAAAAAAAAAGGAATTGTAAAATAAGTGATAACTTGTCAAACTCTTCAAGTGAATCATTCTTCAATAGAATTTGACTCCCCTCATTTCTCGCTCTTGTGAAAATTTTTAATTATCATTGGTGTCTGAGATTGTTCACACGTGTATGATGCTATTTAATCACATCTAATTTCTTGTTCTAAGCATGAAGTTAGAATGGGCATGCAATTGAGTGTAAACAAGATAGCATCCAGAATCTGTCTCTCTCTTACAAAAGCACCATGTAATAGCAACATCAGCACAAGTCACCGGGGCAGCAGAAACGGTCTCCCTTAACAAATCCCTGCTCCTTAAAGAAAGCATTTTAGCGATGATCTTATAAAGACTGGTCACCAAACTAAGAGGTCTGAACTCATCCAATCTCCCAGGCACATTCTTTTCGTCTGAACTCACTCAACCGCACAGGCACATTCTTTTTCGAAATAAGATATATGAGTGTAGAATTAGTAACTATGAGTTCACAATACCAGAATTGTAAAAATCTTCAAAACATCCAACAAATCTCGTTTGAAAATTCCTAAAAACTCCTGATACATTGCCAAATAGTACCCATCAGGATCGGGGGATTTACCTCTGCAACAATCTTGGATATCCTTCTTTATTTCCTTCCTTCAAAGGTCTCGCCAACCACGAAGCTTTCGAGTCAGAAATTGACACCAATTTAACCCTCGAATCCCGGGCCTGTTGATCTCATCTTTAGAATAAAGGTTCTTGAAAAACTCTATACTCACTTTTTCAATACCGTTCTCATCTTACACAAAATTACCTCCCTCTGTCTCCAATTTGTTGATCAAACTTCTTCCCCTTCTTGCTTTCCCCATCTGGAGAAAAAACCATGATTTGGTATCCCCCTCTTTGGCATTTTGGCCTATTGAGTTTTAGTTTTTGTATCCACATAATCTCCTCTCTAAAGACTGCATGGTCAAACTCGTATTTTGCATCGCTCCTCTCTTTTCTTAACTCTTCAATTCAACCTCCCATCGGCTTCCAAAATTTTCCAATTCCAAAATTCGCTAGCACCATTGATTTTTCCATTCAACATCCCCAAAAGGTCCTTAATTACATCTCTTGGTATGGCATTTTACCAAATTCAACTTCCCTATAAATTAATAGCCTGCGCAGTTACTAACAGAAGTCTCTTCCCACCATTTTCTAAAGCAACCTTGAGGAGGATGCTACGGAAGACAAACATTCTCAAATCTAACAGGGACAGGTCCCCACTTTTCAAAATTGGAATCCATCAAGATAGGCTAATGGTGAGAGGCCACCCTAGCCAAGGCCTCTTGCCTGAATGAAGGGGGGAAAAAAATCCTCACACCCATTAGAGAACAAAAACCTGTCCAGCATGCAACAAATCGATTCTTCCCTCAAGTTTGACGAGGTAAAGGAAGCATTGACCACCGTTGGATCTTTTAATTCAGCATACCTAGTTTAATTATGTGTAGTATACAGGTGAAAATTCATAAACCTATAAAATCCAGTTAATACATGTGAAAACTGCCATTACTGATTTACTGTAATGCCCGAACCCAAAAAGAAAAAAAAAAAAAAGAAATGTACCAGACCAAAATTTAGAATCGAACCAAACCGAATTATTCCGATTTGCATTTGGTTCTAGTTCTTAGGAATAGATCGATTCTGGTTTGGTTCGGTTCGGTTCTGGGGCAATTGAATCGAACCAGATACTGACCGCACTTAGATGAGATTAACAGTACTGTTAAGCAGATGCATCCAATTCAAGACCGTTAGGGGGTAATGGGACAATAAATTGATCGTAAATTCTTATTATTGTTGAATGATCAGGCTTCTACGGCCGAACTGAATCGTACTTGTATTGTTACTACCAAAAGTTTCAGAATTTCGGCCAATAAGCTTGTGCAATGTTATATATCGTATAATTGCTAAGGCAGTCGCAAATAGGTATAAGATAGTGTTAGATGCAGTCACCTCGAAGAATCAAAGCACTTTTATTCCGAATAGATTGATTATAGAAAACGAGATGGCGGGTTATGATTGTCTGCACAAACTTCGTTCTTATAGGTTAAGGAAGTCGGGATTGGTAGCATTGAAATTGGATCTGAGCAAGGCATATGATCGATTGAAATGGAGCTTTTTTCGGATCGTATACAGAAGATTGGATTTACTGAAAATTGGGTTAGGTTGATTATGGATTATGTTACTACACCTCAGTTCTCGTTTATGATCAATGGGGAGTTATGTGGGTTTATGAAGCCTTATAGGCGATTGCGTGCATGAAGGGTGTCCTTTGTTGCCATACCTGTTTATTATCTATGCCCAGGCTTTTTCTTGTCTGCTTGACTGAATCTGTGAAGGCTATCCTGGGACTCCGTTTTGTTTCTGATCTGCTGGATTCACATTTACTCTTTGTATGTGATAGCTCGATTTTAGTAGACCAGCTTCGGGAGATTGTCGAAAACTGAAGGAGATTTTTTGTTCCTATTCAGTAGAGTAGATGCAAATTTTTTATTTTGAAAAAATCGTCAATATTGTTCAATCTTGGACTCCTACTTGCTTGCAACTGCTTTGCTTCTAATTCGTGTGGTCTCGGCCAATTGATCCATACATAATATTCATAGGGAGCTATCAAGACTACGAGGTGGAACTCCGGGAAAGGCAGTAGTATCCTCAAGCTCGTCCCCTCGCTATCGAACTTGTAAGGGACTCTTTGTTTTGTTGGATTATTGAAGCGGACTACTCAGTCCACGACAAAAAGGCAATACAATAATTGCCAACTGTGTCTTTGCTTTCGTATATAAACTTAATTTAAGACTAGAATACTGAATTTCATACTACACTCTCCCTAGGTATGAAATTCAATCCCTTGCCCCCCCTTGCCGAAAAGTATTTAGAAAGCTTCTCAGCTATCACAAAGAGGGAAATTTTTATTCAATCGACCTGGAAACACAATCCTGGTGAGAGCTTTTCATCATACCCTGCGAGGTGGAGGTCCTTTACCTCAAGAAACCATTTGACCCCCCAACTCCTCAAATTATTTCTAACCCAAAGAGGCTATTTGGAATTGGGGAGGCGTCAGCTTATGATCGGTATTTGGGTCTTCCTGCTATTGTTGGGTGGCAAAGAAAGGCTTTCGTCAATGACCTTCATTTTAGAGCGGATAAAAATTTAAATGCTTGGAGAGAGCATAATTTTTCATATAGGTGAAAAGAGGCCTCGAGTCAAATCTGTTGGAGGCTATACCTTCCTATGAAGTGAATGTTTTTAGACTGCCTAGGAGTCTTTCTGATGTACTCCAAAAGAAATTCACTGGCTTTTGATGAGGATCGACAGCTCAAAACAATGGATTCGCTAGTTGCGGTGGCAGGATCTTCGTGATTGTGTTGTTTAATCAAGCAATAATGACTAATAGGGGTGGCAGATTTTAGTGTATGATAATTCTCTCGTTGCACTAGTGTTTTGCATTCCATCATTTGTGTGGCGTATTATTCTTTAGGGCCAAGAGTTATTGCAGCGGGGTATTTGATG
This sequence comes from Atalantia buxifolia, assembly GCA_030444775.1. Lineage (NCBI taxonomy): Eukaryota > Viridiplantae > Streptophyta > Magnoliopsida > Sapindales > Rutaceae > Atalantia > Atalantia buxifolia. The sequence goes on from CM059839.1 coordinate 15,870,679, forward strand.
GTGTGTAGGATCTCGTCAGGTTGTTCGGTTTGCAAAAGTAATTGGATCCCAAAGTTTTAAGCCTATTTCTCCGATATCATTATTTACACGAGAATGCGACTCTTGACACTTCGATTGTACATGGAAATTCATGGAATGTTGCAATGAGGGAACGTCTTTTACAATATGATGTGCAGTAGATTTTAAAAGAAAAAATTGCCTTATTACCAATCTCCTAATGATCTATTATGGCATTTTGATAAGCAGGGAGAGTTTTTCGTTAAATCGGGCTATCAATTTGCTGTACAAGTACGTGATTCTGCTGTTACCGAAACATCTATTGGTGGTTCCACCTAAATTGAGTCTTATTTGGAATTCAAAAGTTCATCCAAAAACAAGAGTTTTTGCTTGGCCTATGTTGTGTGATATTTTGCCAACAATGCCAAATCTCCTTTTAAAGAACGCGATTAGGCATGATGTGTGTGGCTGTTGTGGCTTGCAAAATGAGATGATTATGCATGCATGGGTGACTTGTGAACGTGCTCAGAAAATGTGGAAGCTTCATCATTTTATGAGGTTGTGTTCTATTGTTCATTTTGTGTGCTTTGGTATTTAATTGAGTTTTCTTCTTGTCTGCTGTTTCTTTTGTCCAGCCATCATGTATGGTTGCTAAAGTACAGGAATTGTGTGATGCTTTTAATTCCGTAGACTTGGTTAAAAATGGGAATGGCTTGTGTACTAGTGGTGGTGTTGAAATCCCGAAGGATGCAGCATTCGATCCTTGACCTAAATATGCTGAGGGTTAATGACTAGGAAGGTGTCCATTTGATGGTGCCTCGTGAGGGGTGGTTTAAGCTTAATATTGATGCTGCTATGGATGTTATTTAAGGAATAGTGGGCTAGAGTGCAGTGATACCAAATCATAATGGTTTCGCGAGCTACCAGGAGTAGCCCAGAATGTGTATTCTGATGATGTGGATACTGTTGAGGCTGAGGTCTTTGCCTTTGGTTTACGACTTGTTAAGAAAGGTGGTTTATCTCCTTTGCTAGTGGATTTGGATTCACTACGAGGTACAAGTACAGAGCTCTGTTTGTTCATTTCAGAAATTCAACCCATGTTATTGCCACAGCAAGATGTCCTGATTTTTCATATTTCAAGGAATTATAGCCATGCAGCTGATGCTTTAGGGCATTTTGCTTTTAGCTGCAAAGAAACAACAAATCAAAGATAATAAAAAAATTATTTCTAATACGGCGAAAGCAATAAAGAGTTTATGATTTAAAGAAAAGGGAAACAAATTCACGGCCAAAAAAAATTAAATGAGAGATCAATTTGCAAAACAATAGAGTGAGAAAATAGAACTTGAAGTAGTGAGAGGAAATGAGTAATGATAATTTTGAAATTTAATATATTCTAATAATTAATTTTTTTTATAAATAGGTGTAGAGAGAAATTTTACGAATTCAAATAATTAACACTCAATTATTTTGGAACAAGATTTTATTCTTTTTCATTAAGAAATAAATTAAATTATTTTCATTTTCTTTGCAAGGATTGAAATCAACTAGGAGAGCCAATAGTTATTGAATAAAATTACATTTTTGTTTAATTTCTGATGTAGAGCAAAAAAAATTAAAGAAATCCTAATTAGATTGAAATTTATAGAGTTTAGGAATATTTTCATTAAGAAATAAAATTATTTTCATTTTCTTTGTAAGGATTGAAATCAATTAGGAAAGCCAATAGTCATGTATAAAATTACATTTTTTTTTAAGTTTTGATGCAGAGCAAAAAATTTAAAAAAAATCTTAATTAGATTGGAATTTATAAGGTTTAGGAATATTTTAATTAATTTGTATTTTAGTCTAATTTGGTTGCCTATTTAGAGTTATATTGTTTAGGCATTTCTTGTTTGAATTATATTTCTAATTTAGGCATGAGTCTTTTAAAATAGGTTTCTAATTAAATTAAGATAACTTGTAGTTAGTATAAATAAATGTATTTTATAGTCTCTACAGAAAAACCTAATATTTGTTATTGATTATTTTTTTTGAATAATTTCTATTCTTAGTACTTCTTGATATTTGGTGAAATCAACAAGTATAAACACTCTACATTCGTGGAGATTCTTCAAATTAATATGCATTTAGTTTATTTCTTTATTCGAGATATTCTCATAATCAACGAAATATTGAAAATATCCCCTATTTATCCATCTTCCTATATCCTTTATTCTTTCGTTGTATTAGTTAGCTGCAGAGCATTCTTTTATAGAATTGCCCTACATCACGTTGGTATCAAGAGTTTATATGTAAAATCATACTATATAAGTTTAATATTATTTTTGAAACAAAAAAATCTAAGATAATAGAATAAAAATCTAATATAAAGAAAGCAATCGAGAGTTAATGATTTAAAAGAAAAGAAAAAAAAATCCATATCAGAAAAATAAAATGAGAGATCAATTTGAATGACAATAGAGAGAGAGAGAGAGAATACAGATCTTAAAGAAATGAGAGGAAATGAGTGGATAATAATTTTGATATTTTTGAAATTCTAGTAACTTATATATTTTTTAAATAGGTGCAAGGAGGAATTTTGTGGATTTAAATAATATAGCTCCCAATTATTTTGGAATGAAATTTTTTAATTAAGAAATAAAATTAAATTTATTTTCTTTGGGAGGATTGAAATCAACTAAGAGAGCCAATTGTTATTGTGTAAAATTACTTCTAATTTTTGTTATTATTTTGGGGGAATGATGAAGGATAACCATGAGATTTGGTGAAAAAGGTTACAAAAGTATCATGTTTTGGGAAATTACTTCTAATTTTTGTTATTATTTTGGGGGAATGATGAAGGATAACCATGAGATTTGGTGAAAAAGGTTACAAAAGTATCATGTTTTGGGAAATGGTCACAAAGAGTTAAAATTTATATCTTTTGGGCCCCGTTTAGTACAATGGATTAGATTAGATTGGCTTGGATATGATAAAATTAGATTATATAGTGTATTGTTTTATATTTAGTATAATACATGATTTAACTAAGGTGTTGTTTGTTTTTTAGTTTGAAGTCTGAATTTAATTTTTTTTCAGACATTTGTTTATTTTAAGTTGTTTGTTTTTTTAATTTATCACTCATTTTCAGACAATTTTATCTGAATAGAAAAAATAGAAAAAGTTCACTTTTATATGAAGTCTGAAGTCTGAATGAAAATTTTCAAATTCAAATCTCAAAAATACCCTTAACAATTCATGTATTTCCAATATTATGTATAAATCTAATATTTTTGTATTATTCTTTAAGTTATTTTTTTAATTGCTTTAAATTTTTATTCACATGATAACATTAACTAAACTGAAATATTAAACAAATCAAATTATGTCCATTCTGATTAATAAAAAATAAGATAACAGTTTTGACTTTATAATAAAATTTGATGTTATCATTATATCTTTTATTAAAAACTTAAATTAAGATCAACAATAATAATATTTTTTTTTAATGCTACCAAACTAATCAACCTGTGAAAATTATAAATCATGAAGAATAAATAGATGCACCACTTAAAATGATATTTATGTCAAATACTACTTTTTAATCTTTTCTCTTCAGATGTTGAAAAAAAAAACTAACATATCATTCGGATATTTTCATTCAGACCTATTCAGATTTCGTATAAAAAAACAAACGCAACCTAAGTTGTATAAATAATTTTTTTATCAAATTAATTAAAAAAGATAAAAATATAAAAAATTAGATATTCATTTATATTTTAGGGAAAACAACATCAAACCTCCTTTTATTTGAGGAAATTGTCATAGAGACCCCTTTGTTTTCATAAATAGTGATATAAATAGACTTTTTTTTCTTTTTTAATGTTTAGAAAGAGCTATACAAACCGTTTTAAAAACACACGAACTCTTTTTTCTGTTTAGAAATGATCAAAGACTCACATAAACCTTTAAGATTTATCCAATAAAAAAGTTTATATGTCCCAAAAGAAGTTTATGTGACCATTTACGAAAATATAGGAGTCTGTATTTAGAAATTATCACAAACTCAAATAGATCTGTACAAGAGAACCTTGTTTTTAGAAATTGTAACATAGAGCTAAATTCGTATCTTTTGGTCATGTGTTAGTACACCGCATTGGATTAGACTAGTTTGAATATGATAAGATTATATTACTATTTTGGTTTGATTTTGTTTCAGCAAAAAATATTATGAGAGCTTGATTTTGAAGGGTAGTTTTGTGAATAGCAAGGGTTGATTCACCTTAAAATAGCTTTATGGGGATGAACAAAATTGAGATTATCTTGAAAATAAGAGAAAATAGTTGTTAAAGGTAATACCAATGGTGTCTGGCTATGGCACTCCAACAGTTAAGTTAGCTAAGTATTTGGAAAAGATGCTGGGTTTCTAAGAAACCTAAACATCAATTAAAAATTGAAAGTTGTGAGGAAGAAACTGAATTTATTTTGCTGAGACTGACCTGACATTATACAAGTTGTGCCCAAGGACATCTTAATGTCTTATTGGACATGTGGCAGGCTATAAATAAACCATTCCTCTACGCAAGCAGGGGCTTTTAGGTCATTTGATTATTCAACTTGAGTTTCTTAACTTCTTTAGGGCTGGACACATGTCAATTGTGAGACTGTCCTTAGTACCAACATGCCTTAATCTCTAATTGGCTTATTTTGAATGAGCTAATTGGGCTTTTGGAGAAGTTGAATCTACTTTTAATGGCTTAGATAAAAATTGAGTTGGTTCCCTCTCTCATCTTGAGGCAGATGACTGTTAGTGAGATGAGAAGATCCATATGAGAACAACATCATGGTGTCCTATAGTAATTTTGATGGAGGGGTTGTCTTTGATATTGTAGTCCTTCATGAATATGAGGCAACTTCAAGGTATTTTGAGAGATAATCTCTGCATTTTCTAGATTACTAGGATGGCTCACACTCTTTTGTTGGGATCTTTCCATTTACACTTACCCATTAAATTTCCTCTTCACTTTTTACAAGGGTCAATTAGGCATGAGACTACTGTACACATGTCATGCTCTAATTGCATTACCTAAATTTTACCACCAACATTTATATTTTGCATTGTCTTATGTTTGGTATAATACATGATTTGAGAAAGTTGTATAAATAATTTTTGTATTGATTTAATTAAAAATGGATGAAAACTAGCAAAATTTTTAGATATTCATTTAAATTTAGAAAAAAAGACACTAACACCTCTTAGTTTAAAAAAGGTCACAAAGGCCCTTTTATTTTTATAAATGATTATACAGATCATTTTTAAAGATGTAAAGACTCTCTTTTATGTTTAGAAATGGCCATACGAGCCACTTTCTAAACATACAAACTCCTTATCGAGAACAAAAGTATGTATGTGACCATTTATGAAAATATTGGGTCTTTGAGACCATTTCACTAAATTACGGGAGTGTTATCATTTCTCATAAATTTAATTAAAAATATTTAATGTTAGTTATGACAATAATTATAATAAGTAAATAATTAAATTAAATTACCTATTCTATTTCATTTGAAAATTAAAATTATCTTGGTAACTATTTTGTCAAACTACAAAAGTATCATGTACTTTTTCCCCAGTTTTTCAAATGGTACTTTTTCCCATATTTTTCAAAGGGTAATTTGTAAAGAACTTATACAAGTCTTACTCAGCAAATGGAGTCAATATTTTTGGTAATCGGTAAACAAGCTAGAGCCTACAAGCGAGAAGTTAATCCTGCCATTAAATGGAAGATATTGAAAGAGTGGGCATTTGTGGGCACAAAAATGACACATGGAACATTCAAACTAACCATAAATTCCCCAGCTCAACCGTATAGCCAATTATCTAGTTATCTCGTTCTTGTACATCAGAAGCATCACTTGGGCAACAAATTCACTTTGAAGTAGAAAAAGGAAAAATGCTATCCTTGAGTTCAAGAATAGGTTCAAATACATGCCTTGATACTAGCTCATGTACTCATTCTTCATTATCATTATCATTATCATTATCATCTCTAGTATGTGTAAACCCACTTATCATAGAAAGAATTTGCCAAAGAAACCTTTGTCCTGTTGGTAAATTCTCTACTAATGCTGCTAAAGTTACCCCCACCGCAGTCAGCCCAATTCTCGACGACTCATCTGATGCTAATAACCGGCAATCTCAATCTCGGGTCTGTTAAAATTTCATTTGGTTATGGTCTCTGCATTTTATAATTACAACTGACAAGCTTAGCCTTTGTTGTTGAAGAATTTTTCCAAATGTAATTAATCATACGTAAATAATACTTTTGTTTATTTGAAGAAGTAGAGTTCTGCTGATTGGAAAGCAGCAAGGGCTTACAAAGAAAGTGGGTTCATTTATGAGGGGAAGATTCAAGGCTTTAATGGTGGAGGTCTGCTTGTTCGCTTCTTTTCTCTTGTGGGTTTTCTTCCCTTTCCCCAGATGAGCCCTTCTCATTCTTGTAAAGGTACTTCTCTTTTTAGTTTTTAATTTTTTATTTTACAATAATCATATATTGTTTTCATGTTTTATCCTTTCACTCAAAGCTACCTTTAGGTTCACGGATGGTTGTTTAAATATCAATTTAATTGCCCGGGAAATTTAACTTCGTTAATAAAGTTGTTTTGGGTTTTGCCCATCACTATTTTTTAAACAAAAATCAAAAAATCAATTTAGCCAATAAATTTTATGTTTTAACTTTTTGATGGGGTTTATTCCGTTGCTGTTTGCCTAGAACAATAACCCACTTAATGACGTAATTCTTTCAAATCCTTCCGGCCATTTCCTTCTCATTTCTCTTTCTTTATTTCTAGCTCCTGTGTCTTTTAATCATGTTTTGGAGCAATGGAATAGCTCTTTTTCACAGTCTACTGTTTATTTAATGTTTATAGTTTCTCCAATTCTTACTTCATATTCACTTTTTCTTGTCACCCCAAAACCTATGTTTGAAATCTCCTTTGTGGACATACTGGAAGGTCTGATAATTAGACATTGTTACCTAAACCTTTTAATTGATCCAATGATCCATTTGCATGTTCATTCCTAAACGGGGAACATTTTCAACTCTGAATATATAGAAGACAATGAACAACTGCTGTTTTTAGTTGCAATGCATTATCTAGGGAGACGTATGCAATCTCATTCCAAATGGCATATGCTATTTCAGCCAAGTGATTGATACGCCTACCCCTAATGTGCCCTATTTCAATTTTTTTCCCCTTCATTGTTCCGCAATAATCCTCATTAGATTAAAAAAATTTTATGCTTCCATAAAAGAGTTGATGGGGCGTAAGACCAATTTGTTATTATGACAAATCAATTTTACTAGTCATATGTTGTTCATTCTTATGCACTGTTGACCACAGAATTACAGTTTGGGTAGGTGAGTAGTTTCATTGTCAACTTACTCTTGTACCATCTGATTTGGTTGTTGCTAACCTCTTGCTTTCTTTTTGTGATACCATCTCATTTAGAGCCACAGAAAACTATACATGAGATTGCCAAAGGTTTGACAGGTTCAATTATACCTGTGAAGGTGAGAATTTCTTTATGCAGTCCCTCATCTTTCTGGCTCACAAGAATCCTAAATGGGTCTCATGTATCACTTAAAAATCTAACTTAATTTAAGCAGTGCTGTACGTTACCACTTTTCACAATGGGTTTACATATCTTAATAATCCGAAACTATTTGAATATCTGCTTAAATCTCTTTATGAACAAGTTGGTGTTTAGATGCATCAGTGTTATCACTAGACAATCAGTATATAATGGGCCAAAAGTTTACATGAAATGTTTGATAGGCATTCCTGAGTTTTCTGCAAACTAAGTCCTATTGAAAATGTGGGATCAATTTAGCGATGGCAATGGGCACCGCCCACAACGGGTTTGTCATTACCAAACCTAAACCCTCACAAAATTTAAATTACCAAACCCACCCCAACCCGCTGCAGATTTTAATTTTTTGAAGAAACTTCACCCGCTGGGGGTTTTGACAATTACCAAACCCGCAATGGTACTTGGCGGATTTTTTCAGGTTTCTATATTTAAAATTACAAATATTCAATATGTAAATTTATAATAATAACTTAAAATTTCACAAAGCATACTCAATTCTAGATTTAACCAATGTAAATGGAAAATTAAAATTTCAACATCAATCCACACACAAATTCTCAAATTTAAGTATAAAATACACAAATCCATAAAAAAAGCCACAAACTAGTATCTAAAACCAACAATTATTATTTCATATTATCATTCAACACAACCTCTAAGAGATGATTTTAATTTCATTCACACCATTAGCATCCAACATGGTTCCTACAATAATAATTAAGATTAATATTTTCTAAAAAATAATACTTTTTAAATACTAATCCGAAGAACAAAATTATAATAATGAAATCATCCATGCATTAAGTTAAAGCCTGTTAGGACTTAGGCATGTTTCAACTTACACATACGTTTGCACTTTACATTATTTAAAAATATTTTAAAAAAACTATGGGTTGGTGGATATCCATGCGGGTATCCACAGGATATTTGGTTAATATCAAGCCCACCCGCAACCTAGTTTGGGTTTTAATTTATAATACCAAACCCGCTCGCAACCCACAAAATTACCCCATAGTGGGCGAGTTTTGGTGGGTGGGTTTGGGCGGGTGCTATCATTGCCATCCCTAGATCAATTAGAAGAAGGCTAGAGTCACTAATTTGCTTCAGGATTCAAAATTTACGGTGTCAATGGGAACAATTTTTAGAATAGGTTGCGGCTTACAATTTGTGCATTTACTTTTGATTGATTTCAGGTTGTAAGTGTGCTGCCAGGCAGCTTACATGTTATTATATAGCTCCAGACATTGATAATTGGCTAGCTCATGCTATCTATAGATAATTCAAGCCTATTAACTATCTCTACAAGTGTAATAACAGTGTATCCATACGTGTTCTCTTTTTTATTCTTCTTGCTTAACTGTTTCTCTGAGCTTAATTTTGTATCATTATGTAAATTCTTTAATTTAGTTCATGAGACACATTGGTTTCCTTAATTGTATCGGTAGAGACAAATGGTATCCCCTGAAATTAGAATGTATCCTGTTAACTGAGAATTGCTTCTGTCTGCTCGTACTTCTTTGGGCCTGGTCTTTTGCTGGTGAGAGGAAACTTCTGAGATTGGATAATGAAGGGAAATTTATGCAGGGATTTATGAAAAGAATACTTGGAATGAAGTGAAGAGAATCATAAGAAAAACAAAGAAAAACAATGCTCTAGACTAATTTATTCTTCAATCATCAAAAATCCACATTATTAAAGGTAGCTTTAGCATGTCAAATAATTTTTTCTTGCTTCGAAAAGAAAAATGAAGGATGAAAAATGAAAACCTCAAAATATTTCAAGTTTGACCCTCTTTTTTTCTTTTCTCTCTAACTACCTGAGTTGATAGTGGGGTATTTTCTCAATATGTTAGGTAATCCAAGCTAATGAGGAGACAAAGAAGCTGATATTCTCTGAAAAGGATGCTGTCTGGAACAAGTATTCTTCAAGAGTTAATGTAGAGGATATTTTTGTAGGAAGGGTGGGATCTGTTGAGGATTATGGTGCCTTCATTCATTTACGCTTTCCTGATGGTATTACCGTCTCCAGTTTATTACCGTCTCCAGTTTAATACTTCTAGATTTGTATTGCTTTTGTGTTCTACGGAAATTTGAAACAACTGTGAACTGTGATGCAGGTCTCTATCATCTAACTGGACTAGTGCATGTCTCGGAGGTTTCATGGGATCTGATTCAAGACATTAGAGACATCCTTAACAAAGGTGATGAAGTGAGGGTCAAAGTTATAAAAATTGATAGGTAAGTTTGCATTGTTACATTCTCCTATTTTAAATCAATAGATACTTTTCGAACAACTCAAAGAATCAGCGACTATGTTAGCATGGTTGTAACCTAAACTGAGTTATGGCATATACTTATAGCTGAATATTTATTATTCGTCTTGTACGATCGAAATGGAAGGAAAATAATTTAATTTGACATACTTTTGGGTGAAATTTTTAGAGCTTTGCGCTATACAATTTTAAATCTACTGTTTTCAGTGATTATTTTTTCTTACAAGGTCATGCTACATTTGATGATACAACTTGGAGGATACCATAGACCTAAAAGGTTTACAAATTTAAAATTCTATTTATTCATTTATTGTCACAAAAGAAGAGTTTTTTTTTTGTGGCGGGGGGAAGGGGTGCGGGCAGGGTTTGGAGTTTGGTTTGGTGGTCTGTTGGGTGGTGTGGTCTTTGCTTTGTCAAATAAAAGCTCGAGTGTGTTTCAATGTCCCTACTTGAGTCGTGTTTTGACTGAGAAGTTAGAATAAGTACCATGCTTTGCTTGAGCATTTTCCAACAAGCTTCTATCAACAGCTCAAACGCACATCTGTCACTCAGTTAGGGGACTATTAAGGTATGTTCTGTTGTCGACGTCAACTACTGTCCATATAGTTTATGAAAGAGCTTTCAGCGTGTATTCTATGACTGAAGAACTGCTATGTTCAACAGTTATATCAGGATGGAAAGACTTGAACATGCATAGACCAATATGTTTTTCTTGTTGGAACAAGCTAAAATGCAAACTGTTCAATTTTTTATGTCTTATTGTTATTTTTAACAGGACTTCACAGTTTGAGACAATGAAAATTGGTTGGAGGAAATTTTTTGCTGATAACATTTTCTAAGTTTGTCTATTTCCCATAACACGCTCAAATAAAAATGCACTGTCTATGCTTAAACAGCTGTGAAATCTATCCATAAAATTCCATCAACTTGAAATCTCAGTTGACCTATTACCATTAATTTTAAGGTGTCTTCTCTGACTGTTATCTATCACTATAACTATCAAGAATCGTCTGTGGACAAAATGGTGATTTCTTCATTCTTCCTCAATTCTATAAAGTCTAACATAGCAAGTTGAAGGTTTCTTGCTCTTTTGCTTCAAAAAGCATCCACTCAATCGGATGGCATTTTTATACAGGAAGTGCTATTGACATAATTTTATAATCCTGGAAAATTTGTTGTAGTAAACACAGTAGCTAGGTTGAAATTTAGATGCTAGTCTAAGGGCATAAAGTGTTTGTGCAGAGCATCATTTTCATCATTTGATGAAGGGTGCTCGTTTTGTTGTACAGTAATTAAAGTTGTTGGTCATCACCAATTGGGAACTGGCTTGGTTAGTTACCAAATGATGGTTTGCAGTTTTCTCCTCTGGTACTTGGACATGTGACATGGACTACTATACTAACGGACCATCGTTGGTGTTGGAAATTTCCTATCTATTTGGTTCTGATATTATGTCAGTCTCTTTTCTAACGAGAATCACGGGACTTTGCCCAACTTCCCGGTAGTTTAAGAAGGTTGAAATTAGCTTAATGTAAGTGCATTTTGAGATAGTTTTCTTATTTTTGATTTTATATATATACATATACATATACATTTTTTTTTTGTTCTTCTTTCTAAGTTTCACCCCCTTTTTCATATTTAAATTTCACATATCATAGGCAACTGCCTGGGGTTCTCATTTGGAATAAATGCAGGGAAAAGTCACGGATCACTCTGTCAATCAAACAGTTGGAAGAAGATCCACTTTTGGAAACTCTGGAGAAAGTAATTCCACAGGTTTGTAATATAAAGTCAGTCTTATGTTCATTTTTATCATATTAGTCTCTTCATCATTCACAAGACAGAATTAAGGCTGATGGAATTGAAAATTCAGGATGGCTCTGTTGTTTCTGATTCTTCAAGCATGAGCGGTAGTAATAGCAATACTATTGAACCTCTGCCAGGGCTTGGAGCAATATTTGTAGAGCTTCTACAAGAAGATGGGTATGGATTTATCATTGCCCTGCGTGCAAAGATATACTTGTAGAAGTTATTTTCTTATGGATATGTAATTCCAGATATCTAGAGGCTTTCATTAAAAAAGTATAAACTTATATTTACATTGAGCATTTTTGGCATTCATGTTTCAAGGAAATCAATTATTCAATCTATCCATTTTTTTAATTTTACGTTTCTGTTGCATCCATTCCCAGTCTATTTGGATTTAACAATCGTCATCATTGACTTTTTCATTATTGTTATTAGAGTTCAGTTTATTGACTTTTTCATTTCTGGATCTATTTTGCTGATGGATTTCCAATGGAGGGTTTTATTTAAGGTAGTTTTAGTTGAATGGAGGAGATAGATCTTGTATGATTCATATAGTGATGTCTTTAAAGTCAATAGATATTCTTGAAGCTAATTTCAACCCATTTCTGATGCACTTTTGATCTACCACCTTGGCCTAATAAGTTTGTTTTGGATGATTTCATTAGAATAAACTTGATAAGTGTTTGAAGTATAGTTATTAAATAAGGTGACAGCTATTGGGAGAATAATAAATTATTGGGCTCTTTTTTTCTCTAATTGAGGAGAAATTTCAGAATATATCAGAGGCACTATGTTAGGCATACAACAAATAAATCATGTTATGACATATGTGCATTTATTTTGAAAAACCATAATACAAATGGTGATTATATAAAATTTAAATACACTTGTTATAAATGTATTATTTGATTGTATTATCTCTGATGTATTCTAGAATTTCCTCTAATGGAGAATGTCTCTGCAGTGTGAATTTCTGTCTCTGTCTTTTTCCTTAGGGCAAGAATCAGTCTTACAAGTCGCACTTCTCTTTTTCTTGTCTAAGTTTGTTTTCATGTAACCATGTCGTCCTCTTCTAGAGTTTTCTGCATTTGTATTTGAATCTGCACGTTAAAAAAAAATAAAAAAAATAAAAAACACATGTACGTTAAGTTTTGGAATTATAAAAAAAGAGAACAGCATGAGTGCATTAATGCAGTCCCAAGCTTGATGTTTAATTGAATAATCACTGTAGGCATATGTGTGTCTACTGTTTTCATTTCCTTTCCTTTTCTTTTGCATTTGCGCCCCCCCCCCCAACCACCAATATGTAATAGCAAGAGATCCAGTCTTATGATGTGATTTCTGTCCTCATTTTTCATTTAATATTCATTACATGGTAATTCTTTTTTTTTTTTTATATATTTCTGTTCATTTTACGACCTCAAGATGAATATCTTATTTGCTATTTTATGATGTTTCTGGTCAGTATAGATGATGTAAGAATAACCCGACAAGGTTTTGAGAAACGTGTTGTTTCACAAGACCTGCAGCTTTGGCTCTCAAACGTGAGTTTTCTTCCAATTTTTCCTTGATATTCTCTCTGTGCTGAGTGATTGCCATGTGTTAATGTTGGAATTGTCATCTTGTAGGCACCACCCAGTGGTAAGAAGTTTACCCTTCTGGCTCGTGCTGGAAGGCAGGTAAGTTGCGTCATGGCTTTCTTTGCGTCCATCTCTTTCCATCTTTCTGCCTCTTTCTCATTTTAGTTTTGGTAACTGATTGTGGTTTAGGTGCAAGAGATACAACTTTCAACATTCCTTGATCAGGAAGGCATCAAAAAGGCATTGCAACGAGTGTTGGAACGTGTTCCATGAAACGGCGATGGTTAACAATTGATGTCTGTGCCTTTTCTTTCTGTACAAAAGTTATTGTATTCTCAAAACTGCCACTTAAATCTGTATACGAATTTCATCAAAATATTTAAGATCTCTAATTCATTGTAAGAGATGCATTGATTTTCAATTACAGTAGCCATTTTTAATATATTGTAACATTGGAGTAGAAATTGACTGATTCGTATAAGAATTTTGTGATTGTATTTGATAAAGAACTACAAAGATCAATGAGAGTACCTAAACCTACAGCAAATACGAAAGAGTATGCTTGAGCATGAAAGCCATGCATGAAACGTGCATCACGTGGAAATAGCATGAGAGCAAGTTCTGGAGCAAGTTTCGATTGGTTTACTACGTCAACTAATCGTGGCAGAGTTGGTAGGGACTAGGGGTCATATCTTTAGTGGTTGCATTTGAGTTGTATACTGTTTCAAGTTTATAGCTAGGTTGTTTACTAAGTATTTGCTACTTATTGTTAGCTTTGTTTATGCCGTCATTCACGGTTGCAAAACAAAGTTGTTTGTTACACTTAGAACTATTAATAAGCTCTAGTGATGAATAAAGAGGTAGGTAGAAAATTATCAAAACTCATTGTCTTGTGGTGGTTGTTCTCGCACGAAGAAGAACATTTAATCTTATTGATTGATTGTAGCTAGCTACTAACTGGGACCGCATCAGTATTTCTAAAGGAAATCTTGCAAACAAGCTCTGATGGCAAAAACTGACATCTATAAAATAAATGAATCAAGATTTTGTATAAACAATAACAGTTGTTAATTCTTGGAAAAGATTTATATTGAAAGTGGGGGTTCCAAGTTTTGCCAAAATTCAAATGAACTTGTATGCCGTCTGTGTAAATTTATTCACATTTGTTGAAGAACTACAGTTTCCTCAAAGGCAGTATCATGGTTGAATTTCAAGCTTTGATTATTGGTTTTGGGACAAGGTGATTGTTGCAATTCTAGGGTTTTTGCTTCGGTAGAGATGCAGCGGGAAATGCTCTTCTTCAATTAATAGTTTATGGTTTACAAGTATGTGGAATATGCTTAAATAGCTAAATTGATTTTCTAGGTGTTCTATACAGCGGGAAAATGCTATTCTTCAATTAATAGTTTATAGTTTATTAATATGTCGAATATGCTTAACTAGTTAAAACTGATTTTCTAGGTGTTCTATATCTTCTAGGTGGTCTAGGTGATAAAATTTGAATTGATCATTTAGAGGGCGCCACTGATATAAGAGGGTATCTTGGCAAAAGCCCTACCGAAGCCAGAAAAGGAAAATTCAAAGGTGCATAATGGTATGTTTGAGGCAAGGGGCTGGGTCTGAGCCACGCTGACATATGAGAAGAAGTCTTTTCCCACTTGGTGCCCAAGAATTGTAATGTGTCATGGAGGGCCATCTCAAAGGTGGTAGGCCCTCCACAATAGGGTTCGTTTGGACCCCATTATGCTTAAAGAATCAAATAATTTTAAATAATTGAAAAAATACATTTGGTGAAGTGATATGGAAGAGCAAGAATAAAAGAAGCAAGTTAAACAATCAATAAAAAAAAAAAGAAACTATAGAATCTTCAGTCTTAGGCGAGCATTTTCTTTTTTAATATGATTTTATAATACCAAAAAATTATTCTTTAATGGTGTGTTTATTTGTCGATTTGGGGAATGAAAATGAGAATGAAGGAATGAGAATGAAACTCACGTTTACTTGGTAAAATGTAATTTGGGAATGAGAATAAAATATGTGAGTCCTACACAATTTGGGAATAAGGAATAAGGAATGGAAATCGCATTCACATGGGGTTGGGAATAAAAATGAGGGAATGAGAATTAAATATGTATTTACTTTTGTATCTCTCTAATTTTTTCATATTTCCCAAATTACCCTCGTTTAAATCACAATTATTTTTATTATTTTAAATCTCATTAATAATAATAATTATTATTATTATTATTATCATTATTATTATTATTATTAAATTTTATTTATTATTATCATTATCATTATTATTATTATTAAATTTTATTAACTTTATTATTTTAGTTATTATTAATTATTGTTATTATTATTTCTATTAATATTATCATTAAAAAAATAATAATAACAATAATTAATAATAACTAAAATAATAAAGTTAATAAAATTTAATAATAATAATAATAATAAATATTAATAATGATAATATTAATAAAAATAATATTAACAGTAATTAATAATAAATAAAATAATTAATTTAATAAAATATAATAATAATAATAATAATAATAATAAATGTTAATAATGATAATATTAATAAAAATAATAATAACAATAATTAATGATAATAACAACAATAACAATAATGATAATATTGTTAATAATGATAAATTAATTATTTTATTAATTATTAATACTATGTGTATTCTGGTAAATTGATTCTCATTCTCATTCCTTGTTCCCATTTATTTTGCCGAGTAAACACATCAATGGGACTCCAGCGCATTCTCATTCTCATTTATTTCTGGCAAGTAAATATTAAAATCTCATTCTCATTCCTCATTCTCATTCCCAGCCCATTCTCATTCCCGCTGATTCTCATTCCATGAAGTAAACGCACCATAAAGGTTAATTTTGAAAAGAATTGTTAGTTGTCTTGTGATATTAATGATGGCAAAACAATCACTTGAAATCTAAAGATACCAATGCTAATGTATATAAATAATCTTTGTTCATTTCTAAAATTTTTAAAAAAATTTTGGTCACTTGTTTATATTACTTGTATGTAATTTTTATTTTGTAGTATCCGAAGCAACCTAACAGTGTTAAATGTGGTTACTATGTGATGAAATACATAAAAGATATTGTTACAAATAAGAGCATTGTTAAAAATAATATAAGTATGAAAATTAGTTTTTAGAATACTGCATCATATTGTTTTAATGTATTGTGAAATGAATTAGCCCAAGACACTAGTTAATGGTTGTTTTGAGCTAATATATATAGTAAAAGAACCTTGAACCTTAGACTTAATTTGTGCTTCTTGATTGTATTTGCTTGTATAATTGTGGATAGAAGAGTAACAATGTTGGAGTTCGTTTGAAGTGCATACAATGTTTTGATTTTTTTATCACAAATATAATATTTAAATGAATGATTTCAATGTGATTTTTGGTAAATATTTGTTCTTTTGAGTTCAAGGAATTGATGAGTACACCATGAAAGAACTATCGTGACTTTGTGATCAATTGATATTTATGTTTTTCTTTTCTAAATGGTGGTATAGTTAAGTTACGTGAATTTAAGTGATGTATTTGGGATGTTAATCATGTGAATTGTGTAGTGAGATTTGATATACTTAGTATGTTTTTTGGTTTCTTTTAGTTGTAAAACAAATAGATAAATTATAATTAAAATAAAAGTATTGACTAATAGTAGCATAATATCACTAGATACTGACACTAAATATTTAAAATGATATTAATAGTTTTTGACATTATCGAGTCGATGTGCTCCTGATATTGTAGTCGCATAAATCACTAACAAGCAAATAGTATTATCAAATATTAAAGCCATTGTGTCATTATTATAGTGATACTATAGTGACACAAATTATTGATACCAAAATTACTGACTCTAAAAATTAGTGTCAGTATGTTCTAACTTAAGAATTACTGACATAATTAACAAGTGTTAGAAAAAGTAATCACTGACACTAAGTTAGTATCAGTAAAGGTCCTTTTTATAGTAGTGTCTTAATCAGTCAGTTCACTTGTTGCCGCCTTGAGTTTATTAACTAGTGAATTGATCTTATTGTAAAACTTAGTGATAGTTAAAGATACATTTCTTGTTGTCTAAATTAAGATGCGAAGTTATAAACCTTGCAATTGCTCTCCAATGTTTAAATAATTCATTGCATTCAATGATTAAGGCTATTATGCCTTCTGTGAGAAAGGACATTAACCAATTTATCAGGAGTTGATCTTGCCATTGCCAAGTGTGGTATTTTGGGTAGTCCGTAGTGACCATAGTTCTATCATCTTCAACTGTTAGGTTTTTGAGGAAGCCTTCCAAGCAATTAGTTGTAATGCTTATTTTTCAATTCTATAGGGGTTGTAAAACAAAGAAAAGGTTGTTTTGCGTGGTGTTTGGAGCAGGGTTGGTTAAGAGGAATAAAGTAGATTGGATGGTGTTTTAATATTAGTTAGGGTAGTCATTGCTTGGTAGTTGATTGTTTGGGATGCTTTCTGCCATAATTATGTCTTTGATATCAATTCAAAATTTTGTATAATAGAATAATTATAAATCTTAGTTAATTGAATGATTTCATTAAATTTTTAAAAGTTAGTAATAATGATCTTTATACAAGAGATGGAGTGGTCACAAGAATATGTACTAGTTGCATTTACTCATAGAATTTGTTAGCCCTGAAATCTGTAGCCCAAATTTCTCACTATGGTCTTTACCAAGTGCGTAGCCAAAATTCTCTTCATACAACCAGGATTTCATGGTTTATTTAATTACAAGCTCACTTATCCTTATTCTAGTAGGCCTATTCAAAGAGAGTGCTGATAGCATATGTCACGTCCTAAGCCCGGAAAGGTCTAAGGGCAATTTTTCTATCAATCAATATTTTCAAAGTGCAAAAAACTTATTGATAATAAGAGCAATTAAGCATTTGTGAAATTGTTAAAATTAGAGTTCAACAAATAACTCACAAAAATAAAATGCATATTAGACTTAATAGGTCCCAAAAGATGTCAAAATCTTTTCTAAGATTAAGGGAACCGATGAATGTGAGCAGCTTTGCCAAATCCGTAACACACTAGATCCATCAATTATCTAGGAATCATAATAAACTATTGTGAGTATACAAACTTAGCAAGCAAACTAGGTTCTCATATAACAAAACTAAATACGTAGCATATACAATGCATGTGTATGGAATGACATGAGTACAAACTTACTTTTGTTCATAAGTTTCACAATCCACAAATCACTATAAAGACTCAGTCTTATTCTAAGCAATACCCGTGCTTTGCTCAACGAAACATATCACATATACTAATCTTGAAGGAAAGGCCACACATATCAAAAGGCTCCACATAAACATACAAGTGCCTACTAAGCAAGTAACAACTCATCACAACTTCACTTGTTACATTTAAAAATACATATCTTGCATGTGGCATAGTGCGCAATGTGTGGCACGTCATGACACATTGGCCCTCGAGATTTAGCCCCACATAATATCAAGAGATAAGCCGCCATACAAATTTTCATAAAATTTAGTATATATAACAATGAAATTCATATACAAATCATAAATCGCAAATACAATTAATAAACATAATCCTTTTAATATAAATATTTGTGAGAACATCGCATATTCATGCTTATACCAAACGCATATATCGAGCATGCTATCAAAAACACTTGCTGAAGACATTCATAATGAAAATATCATAATAATACTTCCAAAATTCACACAAATGTATATGTTTATTGTGATGCCAATTTAATGTCTAGTTTACTTACCTCTTGGCGATCACAAGGATAAGTTTAACCTCGGTCAAATTCTAGCCACCGTAACCTTAATTACCACTGTAATTTCCCAACAATTTTTGCACTTAAACAATAAAAGCCATGAAAACTTTGGCCACTTTCTTTCAAACCTTAAAGTTGCTGACAAAGAGAGAAAAAGAAGCTAGATCCTATTTTCTCTCTTCAGTTATTTATTTATGCTTAAGGTTTTTAGCTCATGGGCCTTAATAAAATGACTAAAAATGGGTTTGGTCTGAAACTAGGCCAATAACAAATGAGTTCAAGCACCAATATAACACTAATATTAATACTAATACTAATAGTAAAAAATAATAATAATGGCGCAATAAAATAAAATAAAAATTAATAATCAAATATAAAAAATAAATCAATAATCACAACAGTGTAATCAAAATAATTGTAATAATTACTTGATTAACTTTCGGGTATAACAGCATAATACTGGGCTTTTTTGCTCTTATTTTTAGGTTATATCTTGGGTTGTTAGGCTGACTGATTCACAAACCTAATTTCTTCAAGATAGACCTCAGATTGTCCACTGACCAATTACAAATCATTTTTTAACTAAATGCATGAATTATTTCTAGTTACCACCTTTTACAAGATATTTCATTGCACATGTGAACTTTTTATATCTGATTTTAATTTCCAAACAAAAGCACATCCAGGCATGATGAGAACCCATTAACTTACTATAAGATAAAATTAAAACTAGAACCTAACTTATTTTACCTGAAATTATACAAATTACTATACTAGAGCCAATATCCATAGCTCTAAAGAAAAAACTATACTGAAAAAAAAAGCATCAAAGAACAACTAAGAAATCTTAACATCTACCTATTGTATAATAAGAAATGCTCATGATCCCTTCATCAATGTTCTTCTATCTACATAAGCTATATCACAACCCCTTGGCACCTATAATACATAAAGAAGAAAGAAATGTATTCAAATTGAAAGCTTCAGGTCACCAATTACTGTATTGATAAAGAATCCTATCCATTATCTATTCCTTAAAATAATGAAACAAAGGTGAGTTAAAACAAACTATAGAAATAGCAAAAGAAATTTGAGAATTGTGATAAATGGATGTGAGAACACCCAAGACTCACAATAAGTTCAAAGAAATGGATCCCACCATGTCTTTTAGTTCTCAGAAGCATTTAAGTTTCATGTGATTCTACTTAAAAATAGACCAAAATCATTAGCACACTTTAAATGGTAGACCTCAAAATAGCCATGGTAGCTTGCCAAATTAGAAAAGTATTCCCATACTTACCTTTTTAGGCTAAAATTAAATCTACGAAATTCTTCATTCACATGTAATCCATGATCTTCTTGTATCTTAATCTAGTTCCTTATAAGAATAAAAAAAAAGTAAAAATTTCTTTTATCAATAAGAGAAAAAAGTCAATTACTAATCAATGCAATAGAAGAGAGAACCACCAAATCTATGTGAACCTTTATGTAGTATGCAAGACACGGCATAAATCTCACAAAGAAAAGTAAGACCTAGCACTCAATAAGGTTTCTTTGCCAAGGATCGTCCTAATTTATAATTAAAATAAAATAAAATTTCAAAATAAGAACCATGGCAAAATATCTATAAAGAGATAAGAATGAAAGGTTTAAGAAATCAAGGTTAGTTTGTGATTGATAACTCTAGGATGAACATGAAAAGATGTAATATTGATAAATTTTAAATGTTTCTTTCAAGAATAAGAGGGAAACTCTCAATAATATTAAAGTATACATCTAAATTCCTATTAGGTTGTAGTAGCTTATTTATCCAAACTCACCAAGTAGCGTAAAAGATAACTAAATCAAATCTTATATAATATTGATGAAAGATAACTACATAAACGCCTTGTTTCTTCTTTATATAAATATCTCCATATCAAATTTAGAAGAGTTAATAACATTAACAAAGCATTGACCATCTTGAATACTTAATTCAGATATTAATGTCTTAAATAAAACATGAATTTGAGAGGTGCTCAATTAGCCCATTTAATGCTTCCCCCATTTTCTTGTTTCGTACCCTTGTCATTTAGCTTCCATGGATGCTCAAAAAATCTTGTAAAGTTTAAACAACCTAATTTTCATCATTCTCCCTCTTTTGAAAAAGATTTATCCTTAAATCTTTGCCTACATAAAAAGAAAACAATTTGACAACATTACATCCTGCACTTACATTATGTTCACCTAAAAGATCTAGCTTGAGGTGTTGTTATTGGTCCTTTCAACATTTGAAATATTCCATATTCCCTTGGAAGTAGTTTAGAACGCCTTTGAACAAGAAATAGTTCCTTCCTTATATAAAACCAAAGCCAATCACCTAGTTCAAATATAACTTTTTTACAACCCTAATTAGATTGGTTAATATATTATTCAGTTCTTTTTTTAATGTTTTGCTGTGTTTTTTCATGATATGCCTAACAATGTTAGCTTTCTTTTCATGGATGTGCCTAACAAAGTCAGTTATCTTTTTATGGATGGGCTTAATAGAGTCAACTTTTTTTTTCCATTTAAATTAATACGTTCATCCATAAGCAAAAGTGTTGGTTGATTAAAACCATATACAATTTCAAAAGGTGAAAACTTAGTTGCTAAATGCACACTTCTATTATATGCAAACTCTATATACGGCATAAATTCTTCCCGTGTTTCCAAGTTCCTTTGTATCATTACACACAACAAAGTAGATAATGTCTGGTTAACTACTTTAGTTTGACAATCAGTTCGTAGATGATAAGTAATAGGAAATAAAAGTTAAGTTTGTAGATGATAAATAATACAAGTTAAGTTCTTTTTTGTTATGGTGCTTGGTTAAACTTAAGTAATGTAGAATAAAGGTAAACAATCATTTACTCAATCTAAAATTCTCAACTCAGGCTGTATAAATCTCAAATCTCAAGTTAAAACTTAAAATTTTGAAAGAATTGATATAAATGCTTAAGATATCTAAAGAATCTAAATCAAGATGAAACTAACACAAGAATCAAGTATAAACTAATATATGAGAGCAAATATTCCCACCCCCGAATATTATTTTTTACTTTTTATTTTTTTAATATATGAGAGCAAATATTCCCACCCCCAAAATTTGAAATCACCATTGTCCTCAATGTAAATGAAAGAAAAAGAAAAGAGAAACCCCCTAGATTTTGCACTTGAAGATGTAAATTTATAGTTAAGTTGTTGAAGGGCATGTGAAAAGTTGATATTTATTGACCCCCAAACTTGTGCAAAAAACCTAGATAAAACAAAACAAAATAAGTAAAATAAAAAATCAACAAAAGAAATAAGGAAAGACGAAAATAAAAATAAAAATAAAAATAATAAAGATTAGAAAGCTTGGATTGCCTCCTAAGAAGCACTTAATTTATAGTTATGAGCCTAATTGTCTTTGAAGAGATCGTTAAAGGAGGCTTGTGGATGGACGAAGATAATCTGTTCTTGCAGTTTGGCCTCTTCCACGAAAATGAAGTGATGAATCTTTATTAAGAGCCTACTTATGTATTGTATGACTGTCAGGAGGGTCAGATGGATGCTTATCCTTAAATCCTTTGGCCATTTTTCTATTTGTCGTTTCGACTTGAAAACAATCTTGGTTGTTCAGATGGATACTTGATAGGTGTGAACACATTGAAAATGGCTTGCTCATTTTAAACTTTTAAAATCAATTTCCCTTCCTAAACATCAATCAAAACTCTTCTTGTAGCTAAGAATGGTCGGCCTATAATAAGAGGTAACGATATATCTTTGGCTATATCCATGACAATAAAATCTACAGGGAATATAAACTTGTCAACCTTCAAAACTATGGATATAGTTATGCCCCATGAATACTTTATAGATCTATTTGCCAATTGAAGGGTAATTGTTGTTGCCTTAGGTTCACCAAGTCTTAATTTTATGAAAATAGGGAGAGGCATCAAATTAATACTTGCAACTAAATCACATAAAGCTTTTTCAAAATAAGATTTTTCAATAGTGCAAGGTATATTAAAACTCCTTGGATCTTTTAACTTTGGTGGTAATTTATTTTGAAAAATGGCGATGCAATCCTTAGTTAACATTAAGCTTCATGCTCATTAAATTTCCTCTTGTTGGACAACATTTCTTTTATAAATTTAGCATAAAACAACATTTGTTCCGAAGCATTTGCAAAAGGAGTGTTAATATGCAATTTCTTGAACACATCAAGAAAATTTAAAATTCCTTATCTATGTTATTTTTTTAGAGACGCTAAGGAAAAGGGATTGGAGGAACATAAGCCTTGTTTAGTACTGCTGGTTTAGATTATGGTAGTTCTAAAGCTTTCAAGCCTTGGTGGTGTCTTTAACTTACTCTTCATTAACTTTCTTTATTTCTTTTTGTGGCTCATCAAGTTATTTACCATTCTAAAGTACAATTGCATTCACTTATTTCTTTGGATATGTCTCAGTGTTATTAATTAGAAAGCCTTATGGTCTATTGGATACTAAGTTCATAATCCGACCCACTTGTACCTCGAGGTTTCGGATAGATGCAGCTTGATTTTGAAAATTTATCTCTGTCCTCATCATGAATTGAGACATGGTTGTTGTAAGTTGGGTAAGAGCGTTTTATAAATTTAATGTCTTTTATTGTTATTGGAACCCTAGAGATGGCGTCAATGTATTCTGAGTGTTGTTCCATGATATATTTGGATGGTTTCTCCAGATACATTTGTAGTTATTAGAAAATGGGTTATTTTATTACCTCTAGAAGTTTGACATATAATGAGCTTATTTAGTAGATGATGGTGCAAAAGGACTCCCAACTTGGCAATGAACACTAGCATGATTCACTCCGCACAATTCATACACTTGAGTTTAAATAGTACTAATATTCAGATGTTCCAGATTTTTAAACAGAGCAGTCATTTGGGCAGATAAAGCAATGACAATATCAACTTTATGGCTTCCCATTGCTCTCCTTGGTATTGAATGATTTGAGGACCACTGGTAATTATTAAAAGTCACCTCCTTCAATAATTCATAAGTTGCTCTGGTGTTTTTCCCATCAAATCCCTCTTGCAAAATAAATTAGTTCATAGGTGTTGTGCAAATTTTATTGAACTCGCAAGTGCATGAATTTATTATAGAATAGACTAAGGGTGACGAGTGTCGATCCTACAAGGAGGTGGATTTTAATTGTGCATAGAATTAATTTTTAAAGTGACTGATTGGATTTATGGTGAAAATGATTTGGAATATTCTAAAACTGAAATTAAAATGTCGAGAATACATTCAAGAGAAATATATTGAAATGAAGCATTTGGGTATCTAGATCCGTATTAATATGCATCATAGGCTAAATATTTCTCATGAGGGGGGGCTTCCACACCTCATGAACCACGCTCTAATAAATATGGTGCTAAGCGCTTATCGTTCCAAATAATAATAATTTTGTACTAGGGAGCTGGTGAAATCAGGGCGGTATCTAGACAAGACTATTATTATTTGTCGACGAAAAGTCAAAACATTCACAAAAATTAGAAGGGAAGAGAAAATAAATTTACCAAATAAAGCACATGACACATGTTGGGACTTCTCCTTCAACCTAAGCTTGAAAGAAAATTAGCTACTCATAATTGAACTAGGGGTAAAATAGAAATTTATTAAAATACGTAGAAAATACAAGATGAAAAAGGAATTACAGAAAATGGAGTTCAAAAATAAATTTAGGGATATCCAATTAGGGGGGAGAAACCCTTTTTTTATAGATATAAAGAGTAAATCATAGCCATCGGATTAAAAACAGTTTGGACGCTCAGGATTGCGCTACATCATCAGTCAACAGTACGCGGTTTGACCACGTGATTTGCACAGTAACACGGTTTGACCACACGGTTTGAACAGTCAACCGGCTTGACTAGTGACGCGGTTTGGTTGAAAATAATCCTGTGTATATGCATGTACCATACGTGTAATTTTTGGTCCACTAACATGCTGCCACGTCACCAATCAACAGTGCATAAGAATTTTGTCCAGTAGAATCGTGACACCTCATCAGTCAATGCCACGTCATCATTTCGTGTGTGTGAATAGTGTCATGAATAGTAACATAGACAGTACTGTACATGTGAATAGTACTGTATATGTGAATAGTGATATTTTTCCTTTTATGCTCCTCCAAGGTTTTCGACTTTCCCGAGTTCAAAAGTGATGTCCATTTTGTCGTTTGATCTCTCGTTCATTGTAAAATGAACACGATGCCCCTAAAATACATAAAATACTTAATTAAAATAAAACATACATAATTAAATCACAAGAAACTTAAATACATAAAAGTAGGAATGTTAGCAAAACTTAAAGTACAAAATGACGATTTTCTCCTTTATAAATATACACTTTCTAACACTCAACAATAGGAATATAATGAGAATCCATAAACATTGTAGGAAACATTCAAGAAAAAAAATTGAGAAAGGGAAAGAAAAACTCAAGAATTAATCTCGACTCTTTATCTTCCAAATTGCTCATACTACTCTTGGTTTTGTTCTTACGGCTGCTGCTTTTCTTTTTCTTCTTACTTTTATTCGGTTTTGTGTCTTCCTCTAAGCTTCCACTCATGCCACTTTATATATTAACGCTGGCTGCTCTTTGTCATTGCTAAGCCAATAAAGATTTGGCTAAAAGGCCCATCACGTGAATGACTTAGAATTTTAAATCATTACCATTTCTTCTTTTATTTTATTTTTCACACTATTTACCTTATTAATAAAATTAAATAATTTCCAATGCTAATGCTTTTCATCTTCACGTGATTGCCACAATTAGAACTTGGCTTATACAATTTTCTTCCTTTTTAACTCCCATTACTTTCCTTAAACTTTCAATTATTTTCTTCTTTAAGCTCTTCTTGGAAATTCGAAAATATGGGACAAATATTTGAATAAATAAATATAAAGAAGTATAAATTAAGCAAGGAAAGTGATAAAATAATATATAAAATAAAGGCACATCAACTTCCATTTAGTAAATATACCATTAATGCACTCAAAACCAAATAACTTTGCATCTTAAGTAGAAAAGCAAGGTGTATCTTTGAGATTGTACTTGATTATATAAGAAAATGTTTCAATGAACACCACCTAATTGGCATGCCACTTGTTTACTTTTATTGGCCCTTTAAATGCTTTAAAGATCTATGACCTGTATGAATCATAAACTTTTTTGGCTAGAGATAATGTTGTCAAGTTTCCAATGCCCTAATTAATGCATACGTCTATTTATCATACATAAGGTAATTAATGCATACATCTAGTTATCTTTTCACTAAAATATGCAGTGGGATGTCTTTCTTGATTACAATGACTCTGATACTTTTTTTTGATGCATCACATTCAATTTCAAATTTTTAGCAAAGTTAAGTAAAGCAAGTAAATTTGCACTAATTAATTTTTTCTTAATCAAATTAAATGTTTTTCTTGTTTATTGCCCCATTTAAAACCCACATTCTTTTTTATTACTTTAGTTAATATCCGGCTAAGCAAAATCTTTCACAAATCTCCAATAAAAACTAGCAACTCCATGAAAACTTTTAACATTACCCACACTTGTAGGTTTTGACCAATCTCGAATTGTTTTTACCTTTTTTTTGTCTACCTTAATTCCCTTAGCACTAATAACAAAACCAAGAAATACAAGTTTATCCATGCAAAAGTTATACTTCTTAAGGGTTAGCAAACAACTTTTCTTTTTTCAATACATCTAAACCAAGCGTTAAATGTTCGACATACTCACTCAGGTTTTGACTATAAATAATAATATTAATAAAGTAAAAATTTACCAATAAAAGTATGCAAAGTATGATTCATTAATTGCATGAAAGTACTAGGTATATTAACTAATCCAAACTTCATAACTAAGAATTTATATAAACCATATTTTTTTATAAAGGTTTTTTTTTCAATTTATCACTTTCTCTCATAATATTTTTGATGATATCTATTCTTAATACCAATTTTGATTTAAAACA
Organism: Atalantia buxifolia; assembly: GCA_030444775.1. Taxonomy (NCBI): domain Eukaryota; kingdom Viridiplantae; phylum Streptophyta; class Magnoliopsida; order Sapindales; family Rutaceae; genus Atalantia; species Atalantia buxifolia. The sequence goes on from CM059839.1 coordinate 15,897,821, forward strand.
CAAGATTCATGCAATTAATCAGTTACGTCATCTAATCCAGAAATGTGGTGCCTAAGCTTGATATTGTTGATCACATGACAATCAACACACATCGTCCATGATCCATCCTTCTTCCACACAAGCAACACTAGAATCACATAAGGACTCATACTTTTATGCATATACCCTTTCTCCATGAGCTTACTAACCAGCCCTTGAAGTTCTTTTATCTTCTCAGGAATGTTTCTATAAGCTTCAGGTATAAGTCAATTTGATGCTTGATTTCCCTTATTGGTGGTAAATCATTTGTTATTTCTTTGAGAAACGCATAATCATATTCTTATGAAATAGAAACAACAACACTAGACAAAGAGGAGTTAAATTTGTTCATACTAAGATAAGCCTCTTTGTGCAAAAGTATAGCCATATGCTGTTTAAAAATAAAGTTCTTCTGATCTCACACTCTTTTGCATATAAATTAAAGAAAACTAAAGTTGTTTTCTTTCTTTTCTTTCCTCATTAACGAAAACTTCTTTTATCTTTTCACTTTTTTTTCTCCTTTCCTTAAACTCTAACTCTGATTTTTTATATCACTCTCATTTTTTTAATCTCACTTGATCATTATACATTTGTCTTGGGGATAAAGGTACAAGAATAATTGGTTTCTCATTTAATATGAAAGGGTATTGTTTTGGTCTGATTTTGGTTCAACCCAGAACACTATGAAAGCTTCTCTGTGGAAGGTGGTTGGCATTTTACACTCCAAGTCTCATTAACATCCCTACTTTTATGTATTTAAGTCCCTTGTGATGTAATTATGTGTGTTTTATTATAATTAAGTATTTTATGTATTTTAGAGGGCATTATGGTCGTTTCATAATGACCGAGAAATTAGATAAAAAAAGGTACAACAATTTTGAACTCAGGACAACGAAAACATTAGGAGAAACATAAAAGGATAAACGACACTGTTTACATTATGATATTGTTCATGGTACTGTTCACGACAACGTTCACATATACAATATGGTGACGTGGCACTGACCGATGACGTGGCAGAATTCAATTAGACGAATGATGTGGCATTCACTACTTATATGGCGTTGACTGATGATATGGCGTTGACTGATTATCTGTCAAGATCCTATTGAACTAAAATGCTGATGTGACGTTGACCGGTGACGTGGCAGTATGTTAGTGGACCCAAAAAACATGCGTATATGCACGGAATGACAGCTCTGATGATGTGATTGACTAATTGTTTACTTATTGTATCTATAAATAGGGGGCACCCCCTAATTTGACACCCCTGAATTCATTTTTTAGCCCTATTTTCTGTGATTCCTTCTTTATCTTGTATTTTCTATGTATTTTAATAAATTCTCATTTTACCCCTAGTTCAATTATAAATAGCTAATTTTCTTTCAAGTTTGGGTTGAATGTGAAGTCTCAACATGTTCCATGGGCTTAATGTGGTAAATTTACTTTCTCTTCCCCTCTGATTTATGTGGATGTTTTGACTTTTCGTCAACAAATAGTAATAATCTTGTCTAGATATTGCACTCGTATAACAGTCTTCCTAATACAAGATTATTACTATTTGACATGATAAGCATTTAGCACCATATTTATTTGAGTGAGATTCATGAGGAGTGGAAATCCCTCATGATTTAATTGGTACTAATAAGGAATATTAAACCCATGGTGCATGTTGAGTGCAGATCTAAAGACCCAAGTGCTTCATTTTAATAGTTTTCACTTTAATTTATTCCTGCCATTCTAATTTAAATTTTAGGATAGTCTAAATCACTTTCACCACAAATCCAACCACCCACTTAGAAAATTAACTCTACACACAATTAAAATCCATCTCCTCGTGAAATTGACACTTGTCACCGTTGATCTATTCTACAATAGATTCGTTCACTTGCGAGTTCAATAAAATTTGTACAACAATAACCTCCTCTATAGTTCTTTCTCTGGACTTAACTCGTGAGGGAGTATGGGATTACTTGAATATGTAACTGATGGTGCCACTTCACCCCTTGTCGATGGCTTTTACTTGCTTGGCCAGTATAGGCACTAGATTGTTTAGTTGGAGAAAAAAACCCCTTCGATAACAAGCAATTAGGGTTTTGGTTTGTTTTTCAATTTGGAGAAAATAGAAAAAGGAAACAAAGTTTTAGCTTTTCATTATCTATATGAATTAATTGAATTTAATTTGTAAATGGATAATCCAAAACAGAAGAGATCGAGAAGAGAAAAATGAAAGAGAAAGAGAAAGATAAAAGCAAGATAAAGATAGCCAATTCAGTTTGGGTAGATGCGAAAAATTACTTAAGTGTAAGTTTTGTGTTGTTGTTATTTATATTTTCATTTTTAAATAATTTAAGTATTATTATGAATTTGATTCAACGAGATTTGATGGTCTTTGCTCCAATCATTAAAGCTTTAAACCTTAGAGCTCTTAAGTTCGAGTTATAGCTAAAACAAATTTTAATGAATTTTTTTATATCTGATACTTTAGTGTCAGTTATTTTTTATGTTTAAATTACTAACATACTAGTATCAATAACCTATGATTCCTATTTGTCAAAAGCTGAAAATGATGTATATGTACATAATTACTGACACTTTTTGTAAAGTGTCAGTAAAAGTCATTGTTATAGTAGTGTTACATGTTTCCTCTTGAGATTGATAGCACTTACACTAGTGTTTGCTCAAATTTATTTTTTACCCTCTTATAAGACCACATTCTCTTGTCTTTTTTCACTCTTTAGCTTTATTTTTTAATTTTAGTTAACTTAAATGATCTCAATGAAAATTTTGTTGCAACAATCCAAACTCAATAGATTAAATCACAAAAAAAGGCGAAAAGAAAGACGAATTTGGATGAAATTAAGATTATTGCTTTATTTCAAGTTAAAATTACACAAAATAGATAGATTACATGTTTTTGGGCACAAAACTTGAATAGCAGCGATTCTTCTAATTCAATTGATTTTTAAATTTTCTATACTCCTTCATTTTTTTTTAATGTATTGTACAATACTTGAAAGTGCACAAATCATAGATATAGGGTCAGTTTGCGATTGCAGTTGCTAATTAAATAAGCTACTTCTTCTGTGCGGATGCAATAGGTTGCTAATTAGAAAAACAACTTGGTGTTTGGTAAAATATGTTATTGTCATTGCTATATAATTTTATTATGAACATGTTGTTTTACTATATGATGACCAAAATAAACATAAGTTTAAGTTATCTTTTATTTTTTAATATATTTAATAATGTTTAGATATGTCTTTTTCTTTTTAAAGCATATAAAATTATGAAAAGTGAAAAAAAAATCTCAACTAAATGCATATGATAAACTTCATAATTTATTACATAAAATATGATAAAATTCATACTAATACATAACCCAAATAAAATAAAAAAGCAATATGCATTACATTCATATTAAACTTGTTGTAATAAACACCATGACTATAGAAAAAAAATATATATAAATAGATTGAATGTTAAAAGTCACGGTTATGAAATTAATTTTAAAAGTCATGGTTAAATTTTACTAAAAAAATTTCATAATTCAAAAAGATTTACATAATCATATGTACAAGTTTTATTGAATCTTATAATAGACGAGAAAAGTAAATTATACAAAATATGAATTCACTGGATCAAAACTTTGATATTAGAGAAAATGTATCGTAGTCGTGGTGGTAATTCGATTGTTATATATATTAGGGTGTATGAAACAATAAGACATAATTATTTTTTAAAAAAATTAAGGTTATAATAGAAATGTTAAAAAGATATAAATAAGTTACTTATAAAAAGTAACCCTTACCTGCTTGCTACGGTCAAAAATAGAGAAATTATGAAATAAAAAATTTCTATAAAATTAACCAAATACTATTTTTATTACAAATTATGAAATAAACAACTTTTATGTTTCAACCTCAATTGTAAATGGAGCCATAGAGTAGTAGTAATAAGGCCGAATTTGTGGCGATTGCTAGAAATTGGAAAGTCTAAAATTAAATATAAATGAAAATGAATCCTAACCTAGTTGAACAAACTCAATTTTAAGAGGAATTAAACTAATTAAACTAAGAAAACAATCAAAGGAAGGGGTATTTTAATAAGACAAAGATTATCAAGGTTTCAGAATCTGCCACTATTCAACTAATAATCATCTAATTATTATGAATTCCCAATTTTGCATAACAACTTGAAATCAATCTATTTCATCTCATGTATACAAAAATTATGTTCAAGTAATTAATCTAATGTAAGTACTTTTTTGCTTGAAGGTATGATTTCTAAGTATTAAATGTATCTTATTGAAAAACAAAAATCAAAGTTTCCTAAGCATTTTATGTATTCAATATGTTAAAAAAAATTTAATCAGAGAGAATCGAATTAATCGTTATTTTACTAAGTTTAGATTTAATCAAATAATCTCTTAACTATAAAGAACACATGATATTAAAGATGAAAACATAATTATTCAATCAACATGCAAAACAAGAACCATCATCATCAAGTAACACATGTAGGAAAATAATTAAACAAAGGACAATTATATAATTGGATAGGGTTCATCCTTAATGTTGATATAAGAAAATTAGCTAGAGATACTTGAATAGAGAGCAACAAAATAAGTAGAACAAACAATGAAAAGCTTTAAAGGACAGTTGCTCAGCCTCCTTTCTGTTTCTATCTTCTAATTTCTTATGTCTGCCCATGCTTGTAGCTAAATCTTGGCCTTATATAATGCCGATAATCATCTAATATTGGCCAAATCCGTATAAGATTTTAATTCTAACTTTTACAAGTTAAAGTATTTAATTTCCTATTAAAACTAATGCAACTACCACTTTAAGAGAACAAAACACCACAGGCTCTCCTAAAAGCTTAAGGGAATTGACATCCAATTTTGGTCTTTACATGCTCTCTAAAAGCTAAAGTTCCATTAATTCTTTGTTATTTTTATTTTTTATTTTTTGGCTTCCAATTTAATCTTTATTGCTTCCCAGATTATTCTTCTTTATGTACTTTTTATTCTTATCTCAAATTATTTCCTTGTTTAATAAAATAATATGATTAACTCAAAATAACAAATAAAGATAATTAATGAATATATATTAAGGTAAAATATGTGAATATTATATGCTTATCATAATAATAAATAACAGAACTTGAACTAATTAGGATGAGGAATAGATAAAAGTTGTGAACAAGAAGAAATAAAGAAAAACAAGGAAAAATATATAAATTAAGGATAGTCCAAACATGAATTTAAAGCCTAAGGTTTAATACCAAATGACTTGTGAAAGGAATTTAGATCTATTGTAAATACATGTAGGCAATTAAAAAAACAAAAATTAACAACTTAATTAATCTTCAAAATTACTATTTACGATTACTATTCATCCACATAAATATAAATTGCATAAAATAAATGACACAAAGATTTTTATGGGGTTCGTAATAATTAATCTTACATCTACGAGGCCACGCCTAGATGAAAAATAATTCACTAATTTGAGATGTTACAACCTATGGATTTACCAAACTGAAAACTCTCACTTACAGTTTATCACCATACAGTTTACACAACCTTAGACTGAATCTGCTTCTCTTGAGTAATTGCTACCCCTCTTAATCCACGATCCTCAAGGCACTTCGCAAAGTGATCAATAGTAATTCTTTAATGTCTAATGATCCAAGATCCACATAAACTCTCCACAGAGATGAAAATAACACAAATAAATAAATAAATCAACACAACTTTATGCGCTAAATCCGAATTCTCTAGGTAGGAGGTCAAATTTTGCTTATCTGTTTTATGCTCTATGTCGTGCGTGCAATCAATTGTGAAATGCTTCTCTTTATATAGGCATTAGAGTTTGACCAAAATAGCAAGTCTTAAAAGACTTGGACTCTTTCCAAATAAAAATTTCTTTTCTCTTATAATTCTCATGAATATGAATAGGAATAAATCTAATCTTCTTGCTTTGCTTGTCTCCTAAGAAATATCTAGACCATTTAATAAACTTCTTGTTCGAACCAACTTCTTACTCTAAATAGATCTCATGCACCAATTATAGAATCTCATCATTAATGGACTTTCTAAATTAGACATCTAATTAAATTAGGAAAAAATATTTCTAATAAATTGGAATCTCACTAAATTAGGAAATTAATAAATTAATCACTAACAAGATATGCAATAAATAAAATTTCAATTTAACTAGACTTGCCATAAGATGCCAACTCTAGAAATAATGGACTTAACAATCTCCCCATTTGGCATTCTTGTGGCAAAATCAATCCAACAGTCTTCCATGAACCTTGGCACTAAGATATGAATTTGAAACAAGCATAAACAACAACAAGGAACTAACCAAAATAATTAGCAATTAGCATGTTAATTCATGTAAATAAAACAAGGCAAGAATTAAAATAAAAAGCTAATTTTATTGATCAATAAACAGAAATGCAGCATTAAGCAGAAAATCAAAAGTAATAAAAGGATAAACTCCCCCTAAGAAATAAAAATCTAAAAATTCTTGAACAAAAATAAAAACTCCCCCTAGAATTGAAAATAGTACTTCCCCTAACTCATTGCATTGAGCAATTGAAGACTTCAAATGAATTGCTCCATTTTTTTTGCCAAAAGATTGCAAAAGGGAAGAAGTTTAGCATGCAATTCAACAAAACGAGTAGAAAAGTCAGCAATATCGCGCTCTTGTTTCAAAATGGCAGCCTTGAGATGGGCAAAATTACGAGCAAAAGAAGTAGATGGAGGAGAAGAACGAACAGAGGTTGCGACAAAAATAGAAAGGTCACGAAGAGTACTAGGAGGAGATCCACTGGTAACGGCGAGTGAGGGTGCGTGTGGCGGCAGCTGGTGGTCGGTAACGGCTGCATGCACAATGGTGACAGTGGTGGTGATCCTAGGGCCAAAGATGAAAGGCTATGATAACTTTCTACGGAGTCATTGTTAGTTGAATGCATAGATTCTTCAGTAGGTATTTGTCGAAATTTAGGACCAAAATCCTCATCATCATCATCAAGCATATGAGTCTCATAAGGTCGTCCACACCCAGAATAAAGGTGGGGTGAAAGAGTGTGACGACGCTTGGAATTAGGTTGAGCATGAGAGCTCTTGCCTATGTTAAGCTTAAAGAGAATGGGAGCCATGGAAGAGGAATATTAAAAACAAGAAAAAATTAAACAAGAAGAATAAAAAAATTCTGGACCAGCCGAAAGAAAGAAGAAGGAAGCCACAAACTTGAATGCAAAATAATGATCTAGGGACTTCGTTATATAGAAGAACTTGCCTTGTTCAAGTAAGGTTTGGAAATCCAACTCATTAAGGAAAGAATTAATAAATAGGATTTTATTCCAACTTAATACACCAACCATCATAGATTTCGTTCCTGATCAATAAATAAACATAAACCAACTCAAACAAGTCAAAAACAAAAAGGAAAATACCAAAGACAAAATCCCATGCATGATATTTAATGAAATAGACACACAATGCACAGTAGAGAAATTCAAAATTCAACTGAGAACGAATAAAATAGAATCATAATGCAATTTACATACCATTGGAAAACTTATTGAATCAGCTTTTACATGGTTTTACAGAACAAAATTTGGGGTTCTGTAGACAAAGTTATGATCAAAAGAAGGTAACATGCTCAGTTGTGACGGGCAAAAGCTTGTCAATGTATTTAGAAAACAAAAATTTGAGTTCTACTTACAAAATATGTAACTCTTAAAATCTAAAAATATATCATCATGCAATAACATGAGAATGCACATTCATCATGAATTTCTTTTTAAAATGCATTAATAATAAAATTGAATGAATAAAAAAATGTATAGGAATTTTTCACAACAAGCATTAATTCAGGGAATCAAGACTCTAATTTCGTTAAATAAGTAAAGATTAGAGAAATTTAAGCTTTTGTGTGTGCGTGCAAACAACTCAATCTAAACTTTTTTCCCAAGAATTCATCAATTTTCACAGTCAAAGTCTTAAATATAAAACATAGAGTTGGTCAAACTAACCTTATCATCTTGATCTCCAATTTTTTACCATTTCAATTGACAGCCTTTTTTTAAAAAAATCCTACAGTCAGAAGCTTTTACTCTATTCCTTAAGGTAGCCTTCTTCTCATAATAGTTCGTCCTCTGTCATATTTGTGATACGCAGACTCATATTACTTAAGGATAGCTTCACTCTTAAGAGTTATAGACAGTTATTTCTGAACATAGTATCTGTATATATTAGAGGCCTTATGACAAGATAAAACTCAAGGGGAACAGTCATAAATAAGTTAAATATTTTCAAGAAAGACCATGTCAATATCAAAACCTTGAGTCAAACTAAAGACTGACTTGTCATTCATGTGCTTTCGAAGAAAGGTTAAATATTCTCAACAAAGACAATGTCAATATCAAAACCTTGAGTCAAAGTAAAGACTGAATTGTTATTCATGTGCTTTCGAAAAAATGTTAAATAGCTCTAATAAAAACTTATTTAAGGCCTTCAAATCTTTAACGACATGAAAAACTATTTGTTGGTTGTTAATCAATTTTTTTTCTTTTAAACAAAACACAAAATCAATGATTAAAAAAAACTCATAAATGCATGTCCTATATCTAATGCACAAATGCATGATTTAAATTTAAATGATAAAAACTTTTTAACTTACATAGAGCATACACATAAAGCTTTCTTTAAAGAATCAAATCATTTTGAATCTAGAGCTTTTGTAAAGATATATGGAAGCTGTTTTTTTATATCAATGTATTCTAAGGACACGATGTCGCTCTCAACTAAATCCCTAATAAAGTGATGACGAATATTAATATGCTTAGTCTTAGACTATTGAATATGATTTTTAGAAATATTGATAGTATATTCATCTTCAGCCGTGAAAAGAGAAATTGAATTCTGTTTTTTACTATAGCACGACACTAAGTTATTTCCAAGATAAAAACATTTGCCAGTGGTGCTTTTTCTATTATCAGCATTGCTAGCCCAATCTCCATCACTATATCCTGCAAGACTTGAATTAGTGTGATTAGTGTACCAAATACCATCATTAATTGTTCCACTGACAAAACGAATTATTTGTTTGACAACAGCTAAGTGTGATTCCTTTGGATTTGCTTGATACCTAGCACATACACCAACACTAAAACAAATGTCAGGTCTACTTATAGTCAAATAAAGTAAGCTACCAATCATGCTTCTGTAAAAACTAGGATCAATACTAGAACCACTATCTTCAATAGTCAACTTAGTATTAGTACTCATAGGAGTTCTCATGTGTTTTGCAGAATTTAAGCCAAACCTCTTAACTAAACTCTTGGCATACTTACTTTGATTAACAAAAATTCCATTCTCCATTAAGTCAGCTCTTTATGTTCATAATTTTTTATCAGTTTGGTTTATTTTTAATTTCTCTAATACATATAAAATTAACTTAGACTTGGAGTAAGAGCATGTGGTTCTTTGTGTAAATGATATCATGTTATCGCGGTCGTTGTTGTAAGTTAAAGTTGAAATACAATTAGTTTGAATCAGATCAGGAGGCACCTTTTATTGTTATAAGTTGAAGTTGAAATACAATGAGTTTGAATACAATAAGTTTGAATCAGATCAGGAGGCACATTTTATTGTTATAAGCTGAAGTTGAAATACAATGAGTTTGAATACAATAAGTTTGAATTAGATCAGGAGACACCTCCAGTTACAGACGTTTAAAAGAAGTAGGAATAGGTCGTCAGTGATGTCACAATGGACCCATATCTACTGATGTGGTTGATGATGTCTGCGGTTATGTGATAACTGATGAGATGGGGCCATGAAGGACATGTGGCCGTTGGAATGCTTCAAAAAAATCAAATTAAATGTGATCTCACTTGCAATTGGCCCCAAGACCTCGATGTTAAGAATGGACAACGTTGCCACTATACCACAACTAAATTTTAATATGTAAAAGGTATTTTATAACTACAGCCTAAATTCCTTTAATTCTCTAATAACTTCTAATTACAATTAATTATTAAACATAATTAACTAAAAGATATAAGTTAAGCGTGATAAATATGATATAAATTATGTCCATCACAAAACACAAGAACTATATTTAAAAACAAATAAAAATAAAGAATTCATTGGTTAGGGATTTGTAATTGTCATAAAATTGTTAGTATATTCAAATGCCATAAATGAAAAATGATAATTTTAACTCTTATTAAATATATTTTCTAGCGTTAATCAACCTCTTCTCTTAAATATGTGACAATCTTACCCTTACTTTTTCTTTACTTTTACAATAATGTCTTTGCTACAATTTTCTTTTTATTAATTAATTTATCTATTGAAAAAATTAATTATTTATTGGTAAATTAACTAAGAAATATTAATCTAAAAGAACTACTATTTTTTGATTTTGTACCCGTGCAATAATCTTGCTAATTATTATTTATAAATAAATTCGTACTTGTCGACTTTAAGTAATGTTTAATACCTTTACAACAATCTTACAAGTTAATTATTTAGAAACAAATTAATTTAAAAATTAATCTTAAAAGAAAAATTATAACAAAAAATTTATATAATTTTTTATTTACTTTTAATGCAGATTTGATGAATTAACATTTTTTCTTTTCATTAATATCCCAAGAATTTTAATGTAAAGCAAAGAAAAAATAAGGGTAAAAATGTAACATAATTAATAATAAGGGTATCTTGAAGTATTTTTAAAAATATAAGAACTAAACAACCGCTTAACTTAAAATATAAGGATTAAACAAATTTTTAAACTTCTATATTTTTGGTATTTCAATATTAACATAAGGCAAATCTTAGTTTTTAATCATATTCTTTATTTTTCACCAAAAATTTACTAGATTAACAAATATAATAACAATTGATTCAACTAGATCTTAGCCATTGTGTAAAATCAAGAAATTAAAATTGTATTGTTAATAGAGATAACTATTAACATGTGTTGTTGAAAGATTAAATAATATTAAATAATATTTATTATGTATACATTTAAATTAATATATATTTTCAATCTTAATTTTATTTTATTAGCGATTTATAAAATATTTACCAATATATTAAAAAAAATCTATCCATAAACTTATAAAGTATATATTATGTATACATCTAAATTAATATGTATATATACAAGTTTAGTTTTTATTTTGCTAGTGATTTATAAAATATTTATCAATTAATTAAAATAAAAATATATCTATAAATTTACATATTATGTGCAACTTAAAAACTAAACTATTTTTTTTTATTGAATAATCAATTATTTATCTACTAATTTTAATCAATGGTGAAAATTATAGTATTTAATTTAAGAGTCTATAAACAGCCCATTACCAATGATGTAAAAATTGATATAATTGTAGCCCTCGGTACAACGCACATATAGATAGAAAGCATGTTTTGGATTTTGTAAGCTACCAGTCGCAGTCCCCAATCTTTGCCGATCCAATCCCTCTTTGCCGTCGCATACCAGTTAACTGGTACTCCCTTTCTTCGACGCTGTCAATAGAAATTGTTATTGAATAGCAGCAGCTAGGGTTTGCATAATACCAATTTGGTGGCTCACCTTTTTTTTTTCTTTCCAAGTTTATTCAATTGATTTTAGGTTTTCTATCTGCAATTGAATGGGGGACCGAAATACCGCTGCTTCCAAAGCAATATGGCTGAAACAAGCTGAAGAAGCAAAGCTCAAGAGCGAGGCTGAAAAAGATGCGGCTGCGAAAGCTGCTTTCGAGGCCACATTCAAAGGCTTAACCAACAAAGCTAATGAAAAGCAAGCAGTTGTTGCTTCTGATAGCGATTCTGAAGAAGATTGGGAGGAGGATTTGAGCAACAAGCCCATCGGACCTGTGGACCCATCCAAAAGCACTGCTGCTGGTGCGGGGATTGCTGGTGGCAATGCCGGTGCTGCTTCTACCTTTATGGTTGTGACTAAGGACTCAGATGGCCGCAAGGTGCCGCATGGTGGTGCTGAAATTAAGGTTAAAGTTGCACCTGGTGTCGGTGTCGGTGGTTCGGAGCAGGAGGGTATTGTTAAGGACATGAATGATGGTACTTATACTGTCACGTACGTTGTTCCTAAAAGGGGTAATTATATGCTTAGTATTGAGTGCAACGGTAAGGCCATTATGGGTAGTCCTTTTCCAGTGTTCTTCAGTGCAGGTTCTAATTCTACTGGAGGAGGACTATTGGGTATGGCTCCAAATTTAGTTAACCAAACAATGCCCAACATGCCCAATTATTCGGCTTCTGTCTCTGGAGCATTTCCGGGGTTGCTTGGAATGATTCCAGGAGTTGTTTCTGGAGCATCTGGTGGTGCCATTTTGCCTGGAATGGGAGCATCACTTGGGGAAGTTTGTCGAGAGTATCTAAATGGTCGATGTGCCAAAACTGATTGTAAGTTGAATCATCCGCCTCATAATTTGTTGATGACTGCTTTAGCTGCCACCACAACTATGGGAACTCTCAGTCAGGTGCCCATGGCTCCTTCTGCTGCTGCAATGGCTGCTGCTCAGGCTATTGTTGCTGCTCAAGCTCTTCAAGCACATGCTGCTCAGGTTCAAGCGCAACAGTCTGCCAAAGACTTATCTGGTATTCACATTTAATTCTCTCTCTCTTTCTTAACTTGCATTGTCTTCTTTAATAAACTTTCTTTTTCAGGCTCTCCTGACAAGGCTGGGAAGGCTGATGCATTAAAGAAAACTCTACAAGTTAGCAATCTTAGCCCACTTCTAACAGTGGAACAGCTGAAGCAACTTTTTAGTTTTTGTGGAACTGTTGTTGAATGCACCATCACCGATTCAAAGCATTTTGCTTACATAGAATACTCAAAACCTGAAGAAGCAACAGCTGCTTTGGCATTAAACAATATGGATGTTGGGGGTCGGCCGCTCAATGTTGAGATGGCTAAATCGTTTCCACAAAAACCATCTCATTTGAATTCGTCACTTGCTGGTTCTTCGCTGCCCATGATGATGCAGCAAGCTGTTGCTATGCAACAGATGCAATTCCAACAGGCTTTGCTTATGCAACAAACTCTGACTGCTCAGCAGGCAGCTAATAGAGCCGCATCTATGAAATCAGCCACAGAGTTAGCAGCAGCCAGAGCTGCTGAGATAAGTAAGAAGTTAAAAGCAGATGGTCTTGTGGATGAAGACAAGGAAACGGAACAAAAATCTAGGTACATAACTTGTCAGTATTTAATAGTGTACGTTTTATGCTTTTTGCTAATGACTTTGCTTTTACCTTCGTCGTAATTTGAGAAAGTTTGTTGTTACTTTATATCTTGAGTTTATTTTATGCTTCATTCTATTTTTTTGTTGTGAATTGCCATGTCTGATGATCACCAGTCTTTAACATGAACAGAAAGACATTCTATCATTTATTTATGTTCTGCTTGTGGGTTCAGTTTTATATTTTTAGAAGTTTATTGCCTTAGTCATTTGTCTGAAATATTGTACATTCAAAAATATGTCCTGAGAGTCTTATGTCATTTTTTTATGTTTTAATTTGGGTGTAGGTCAATGCAATACATCTATTATTGGTAGATAGGTATTAGTTCTGTACCTTTGTTAATGTATCAGTTCGACAATAACACAAAGACAAACTAATTGTAGGACTTATATAGATGAAGTTTATTCATATAATTTTCAGGATTAAAAGAAACTTGTTTGCATTCTGGCGGCAATCAGAAATAGACTATGTATTGACTACTCTGTAATTGTTCTTTTTATCACGAAGGGAAATGGAGACAGTTTCTGCAACTGGTGTTATATTTTGCTCTTCATTTTTTTGGTCAGTAGTGCATAGATGATTTGGATATTTGGTCATGAACAATAGGTTGTTGATTTGTACTGTCTGTGCATAACGTATATTTTCCTTGTGTGATTCAGTGCTTTTTTTTTCCTGAAATGTATGTTTACTGTCAAGGTGGCAAGGCTGGTGGGAGTTTCTGTATGCAATTGTATCCTTTTAAGATTTTCTGTGCTTATCAAATATTATTTGTTCCTCAACTTAAAACTTGTTAGTCTTGGAAGCTTTCAATTTTTGCTGGATAGACCAAATACTGGTTCATATTTGTGATATTTTAACTGATTACTTTGTTCTGCAGGTCACCTTCAACCTCTCATGCAAGGTCAAGATCCAAGTCAAGATCACCAGTCCATTATCAACGAATCTATCGTGCAAGGTCAAGATCCAAGTCAAGGTCACCTGTGAGTTTTCATCGTAGAAGGAGGTCCCGCTCTTTCTCGCCTCCATACCACCATCGAAGAGGTCATAGGTCCAGATCACCGCTAAGATCACGCCAGTATTCAAAATATGATAATAAGAGGCTTTCAACCAGAGACAACAGGGATGGTGCTGACAGATCTAGGAGGGAGTCAGATATATCACATCACTCGCCTGTTCCAAGGAGAAGAAAGAGTAGGAGTGTGAGTCCTCGTAGTAGAAAATCATATCGTTCTGATTCAGGCTCACCAAAACATCGCCGAGAGAGCTCTGCAAGGAAATCATCTCGTGCACATTCAAAATCACCAAAGCGTCACAGAGGCAGTCGGAATTCCCCTAGGAATGACGATGCCAAACCAAAATACAGACACCGTTCTCGGTCAAAATCTATGGAAAGACATGATGAAGAAAAGGATGAAGCCCGAGATGGAAAATCACAGCATCGTGAAAGAAAGCGTTCCAGGCCATTGTCCCGGGAAGATGAGCATCATGGAAGAGGCAGGTCACCGGCAGGAAATGTTGATGAAAATAAATCAAAACTCAGGGGGCGGTCTAGGTCTGTATCTGCTCTAGATAAATATAAATCCGGTGAGATAGTGGACGACAGTAGAGATGACAGATTAAGAAATCGTCATAAGAGGCGGTCCCGGTCTAAATCTGTTGAAAGCAAAATGGGAGGTGGAAGTAGGGATAAGAAACCAAAGCATCGTGATAGGAGGCGCTCCAGGTCAATATCTGCAGATGGTAAGCATCACAGAAGAAGCAGGTCTCCAAGAGGTTTGGATGAATCTAGAACAAAACTTGGAAGGCGTTCTAGGTCAAAGTCAATCGAAAGAAAGCTTCATCGTAATAGAGGACGATCAAGATCAGCAGATGGTAGGCGTCACAGAAGTATGTTGTCACCTGCAAATTTGGAAGGAAGTGAATCAAACCGCAGAAGGCACTCAGCCTCAAAATCTAAGGATCATGCAAATAGTGAAAGTGCGGAAACAAGAGATTATGAATCAATGCATCATCCACACAATTGGGACAAAACAGAAGGCGAACTGAATGCCAGTTTGAAGGATCCAACTGTAACAGAGGATGATGGGTTTCTGTCTTCAAAGCATAAGAATTATGACTTGAAGAATTCAATGGAAAATGTATCAGCACATGATAATCATGGTATCAAAAGCACAGATCCACTGATGTTTAACAGTGATGACGTAAATTTAGTGTCACAGAGTAATGCGTTTCCTTCAATGCAGAATGACTGAGAAATTGGGAAACGCACAATACTGAGCATCTGGAGCTTTCCTGAATGGTAATATCAATGATGTGGCCAAAATATTAAAAAAAAAAAACTGTTCTTTTCTGTTATCATTGACAAGTACTGATTGCTGACATTTAAAATTTGTTGTGTGCAGGGATAAAATATCAAAATGATTGTGAACAGTCAAGCCCAGCTGATAATATGGTCGGAATTCTCGAGTCGTGTAATCTGTCTATTATGATGTAAAGTTCAGCCTGAGGAAAACAGGTTCTCAGTCTTCTGGAGGTTAAAGGCTTGCAAGAGAAGTTCCTCTCCCAATGCATAAGATATTAACTAAACTACTGATTTATAATTTATCGGATAACTGCATGTGAACAAAGACTATTTACAATTGGAGATGTTGAATCATCAATGTCTCATTAAAGCTCTGGAGCTTACTCTTTAGAAATTGGATTTCATGGCAAACGGGCGGTTATCTTAGAAGACAGTTTACTTTCTTTGGTGCTGCGAGATTTCTTCTGGTTGTTGGCTGTTCATAAATATATGCACTTTCTGTTTATCTCTTGCAGGTCTTAGTGGAATGGGTTGGGATTCAAGTCTTCAGCTGATCTCAATTTGATAAGTATTTCAAGAAGTGTTTTGCTTTCAGATGGCATTGTCTGTGCAACATTTGTAGGAAGCATCTATTACTGCAGATGTATGTTTTGATTTTTTACTTTGTTGCTGCATATTGAACTTTTGTTTAAAGTGTTTATTTGAAGGATTCTTGGAGTTCTCGTTTTCCCC
Source organism: Atalantia buxifolia (assembly GCA_030444775.1). Classification (NCBI taxonomy): domain Eukaryota; kingdom Viridiplantae; phylum Streptophyta; class Magnoliopsida; order Sapindales; family Rutaceae; genus Atalantia; species Atalantia buxifolia. The sequence continues at coordinate 15,914,170 of CM059839.1, forward strand.
CTCAATTTTATTCGTTCTTCTTTTGGTTTTATTTTTTATTTTATTTTAAAATAAATCAGTACATTAATGAAGTCATAGGTTCTTGATAGAGGATAGGTATTGGATTTCTTCAACAAGCACAGGTCATTCTATTAAACGCAAGCTTTTGCATGGATGTATTAGTATCCATGTACACAATAAGTACATTTGTTATCTAGGAAAATTCTTAGCTTATACTTTCTAATGCCTGGGGTTTTGTTGGCTTTCGTGTCTACCTTCCTTGGTAGGCTGCTTATGCTCTTTCTGCTTCTTCTGTTTAAGTGGAAATTTTTACTGTATCTGGTGGTAGGCTTTTCTTTCTCTTCTCTTTGATGTGTTTATCCTTTTTCATTTCCATTTGATGCTGTAGTGGGTTTTATATTCGGAGTGATGGAACACAAAAGAGTTAAAAATATCCCAAATATATTGTAGGTTGAGGTAGGTTTGGAACAATGGATTTTAGTGGTTTGAATAACGGTATGAAGTCAGAATATGATAATTCACATCAGGGAGCCCATACAATTAGCTCTGTATTTGAGACTTCATAGTCTTCTGTGAGGGATGGTTGGCATAAGCTATAAAATAGATTTTAGCATAATGTTTTCCGATACTTTTACTATGTAACAGTACCATAAATATAGTGTATCTTACTCTTTTCCCCTTCTCTCTTTTCTGTTTTGTTTTCTTTTTTTCCTTTTTTATTTTATTTTCCCTTCCCAAGGAATTCTCTTGATTAGGCAACGCTTCTTTCACGTTGAGTGAGATCAGATGTGGATGGGATCAGTAGCCTCACTGTTGCATCATGTTGAGTATGAGCAGATTGGCTGACTCAAAATACTTAAATTCATGGTGTGCAATTATTGGTTTACAGGTAATTTTTCATGACATCTGTAGACCGAGATCTGTTTCTTGATTACAGCTTTTAGTTAAGTTACCTTTTCAATCATGGCACATGTGATTGCACAAGAAACTTAAAAACAGGGAAAAGTATCTATAGAATTTGTCATTTTTAAGATTGTAGTAATAATCAGAGTCAATTATATACTTTCAAAGTCATGCATTAGTTGTGATGGTAATTGATAACATAATTATAATCAAGTACGTTTTACTTCTTTAAGTGGGATAAGTTCAAACATAGGTGTTATACATGTTTGATTACTCTTAGCCAGAGGTGGAACTCTTAAGAGATAGAGAAGGACTTTGGCCTTTGCAAAATTTTGAATTATTTATTTATTTTCCTTATGAGCATGTATTTTATAAGAAGTAAGAATACATTGTTTTTATCCTTTTCATTAAACGAAAGTGGTACTTTCTTCACGGGCGTATTCTCCCTCTGGTACATTTTCTACATCTAATATTCTTATTCTGTTAAGCGCTGCCATTTTTCCTGTATAATTGAATAGCGTGGCCTGGGATTAATACCCAAAGGTAGGTAAAAAAAAGGTGTGGTATTTTAAAAAGGAAAACCTTTTGTGACTCATGATTTCATGCTTTGGTGTTAACAAATTAAGTTGAGTACCTTTTTGTCTGGATAAATAGCATCTGATGTACGGTTCTGTTGTTGGTAATTGTAGTAAAATAATCTGGGTGGATTGCAGGTCAACATACTTTATACATTACAGTATATTTTTGAAACCCAGAAAATCTCTGCTGGTCTACATACTTTAAACATTACAGTATTCTTTTGAAACCCCGAAATCGCTGCTGCAGGTACATTATTAGCTAGAGTATTTCGAAAATTTGCTATTAAATGCCACTGCTTCAGCTTATGTCATATTTTACTTGAGCTAATATCCTGTGAGACCCACTTTTGAATTTTCTCTTTTGACATTGAGGCGTGTTTCTTAATGTGATGAGCCAACTTGATTGTTGTAATAGTACTTGGATCTGCTGGTATTGGTGAAAATATTGTCCTCTCATGCCTTTTAGAAGATCACGTGCCCTTATCAACCAGCAGAACCATGAAAATAGTCATGTCAAGAAGCCCAATGCATGCATATGGATTTCTCTTTTTAAGAGGTTTTTCTTTCTTTATTTATTTTTTTAAAAAAAGGCTTTTGACCCTCTGAATGAGTTGTTGAAGTACTTTAGTTGTCCTTGAATTGAAATATTGCTTCATTTAGTTGGTATCCATCTAAAACAAGGTGTTGTCTTCCTGTTCCATTCTTACTTTTTCACTTCTTCGAAAAAGCTGTGGAAATGATGGTTTGGAGAGTTTGCCTTCAAGCTCAACTAGTGGACCTAATTGGTTTTCTATGAAGTTGATGAAAGCACAGCTAGTGAGCTTCATTAGTTATGACTGAGGTGGATGACCACAAAGTTGTTTGTTTACTTTTTCTTTTTCATTTTTTGCTCTCTTTTTAATTATAATTATAATTTTTATTGTTTGAACATTAAATACCGCTACTGTAATCGGGGGAACAGGCAATGCCACAATACGATGAATTTGCACTGGCGGGTGCTTGACGCTTATTTTGGCTCTTTTAACCAGGGTGATAGCAGTGACACAGTTGATGATTCTCAATATTATTTAATTTTCTATATTATGTGCTGCCTTCGAGAACGCAAGGGTTGCATTGCAACTGAGAGTAAAACTGTATAAGTTATATTCAATCGCATGGCCAAGGCCAAGCAATGGGTTTTATTGTGAGACTATAAAAAATTAGATAGGTCTTGAAGTGGGACTTAAAGCTAGAGATAGCAAATTGTGAGCTTGCAAGTATAGGCTCAAGTTCATTTAATTGTAATAAGTGTAGGTTATCTAAAAGTCCATCCATACTTAGATGGGCTGAGTTCAGAGTTTAGGTCGGGTTCAAGTTTCCATAAATTTTTAAATAAGTTGTTAATAAAACTAAAAGTAGGAAGAAACACTTAAATTAAACATGGAGTGAGGATATTTAACCCTCTTTATTTATTTTAATAGTTCTCATTTTTAATTTATTTCATTTATTTTTAAAATTACTCCTTTTAAAAATTAAAAATATATTTTACTTATAACTTTTTCTTTGCTCTCTCATCTCTTTTTTAGGAATCACCACCGTACTCATCTTCATCGTAAGAAAATTCATTACTAATATTGAACAACATTTATGTTTAATTGTTTTTAATTTTTTTTTTTTGGCTTTACATAGGGAACAAATAGTTTAATGAATAAAAAAATAACAAATCCTCAAATCGACTATATCCAGCACCTAGCCAAATCATAATTGAGATTTTTTAATCATATATTGAGATTATTTTTTCTCAATCATTAATAAGTCACTGCCCCTTTAGTAGAGCTTCTAGCATCAGCCATTGTCTATTTATTTTTTCAGATGGTCGGAGGAGCGTAATGACACCTTATGGTTCATTTTGTAAATGCATTTAGAACAAAATAAAGTTTGGTTCATCAGCCACCTTTAAGTTATGGCTATGCTTATAGTATGGACGTGTAAGACTTTTGCTACTTTTATTGACAATCAGAAAGTAAAATAGGATTTTTAGTGGCATGCAAGGTGGACTTTGAATTCATCACTGAGTTCTTATGTTGAGTTCCATTCAAATCAATGCCCTCATAAAATGTTGTTGAATATCGATAATGGATTTAGTGGTTATGAAAATGGGTACATCGGTGATTGTTAAAAGAGAGAAAATTGTGCAGATGAGAGAGAAAAGTTAGAAAAATAAATACTTTTTTAATCTTTAACAAGAGTAAATTTAGAAATAAATGAAATAAATTGGAAAGTGTGGGCAGTTGAGATAAATAAAAAGGGACAAATATTGCAACTTTTAAAGATAATTATTTAATACATAATAAACTAATAGTCCAAAACACAAAAATACTAACAACACAATGTAATATACTTTATAAATTATAAATTAAATATTTTAATTTATAAATTATAAAGTTTGGGCCATAAACCTTTAACCTAGTCCATTCATGGTGCGATTTTAAATTCTTTGTCCATGTCCATAACCTCAACAATGTAGGCTGGGCCTAAAGCCTATGGAATTTCATCGAGTAGCCTGCACTTTATTGTACTTTAGAAATTACTTTAAATACTCTAATTAATATGCATTACAAAAACATTCATCATGTGAATTACTACTAAAAACAATATATTGTAAGTTAATATTATATAATTACTTTAAAACTTATATTTTGAATTTTTTTTGGCCTTTGGCTCTTTTTCTTCATCCCATCATCATCTTCTCCTTCTTTTTCTTTTTCTTTTTCTTTTTTGCAGTTTTTATGGGATTTTTTTTATTATGTACTCATTGCAAGTTATTTTGGGTAAAATATTTAATATTGAACATAAGTAAATAAAAAATTAATAACGAGAATTATGTTAAATAATCTATTTACAACTTAGCTTAATTATATTTTTGTAACTATATGCTAAATCTCTTAAACTTAGTGTGTTGAATAGTTTTATTAAGTTATAAATAAATCTAAGTAATTTAAATAATTGAAGTAAGGATATGTTTGGAATTTTAAAGAGTACAAAGTAAAACTTAATTTTTTATTATTAGTGTATGAGTATACAAAGTAATAGTGTATTCAAATAGTATTTAGAGTATATATAGTTACACCCTATAAGTAATTGTCGAGAAATTACACTAGAGTCTAACACTGCGACATGATACTTGAATCTAAAGCGGTGTTAAATGGCACCAACTTATCATTGCTCTAAATAAAATTTATTTCAAATAATTATGCCTTATCGCAAGAGGTAGAATGAAATTGAGTAAGAAAAAATACCTTTTTTCTATGAGTGAATCTGTAGCATACTAAGTCCAAGTCAATATTTGACATAAGCTCATGATTTAAATAATAGAGAGTTTTGCAAAGTATAATGAACATTCAAGTGTAAGGCTAAAGCTACAATGCCCGACCTCAATGTTCGTCATTGTGCTGGTTTTTAAATGCAGTTGTTGGATTTAAGTAAAATGAATTCAACGGTTGAGATTAAAGATAAATAAGAAAATAAAAACTCGGTAACTTGTTAAACCGGTTCCCTAACTTTGAAGTCCCTAATTTTCTCTCTCACCCGCCAAAAATTGCACCTCTCTCATCTCTCTCTCAAATCACTAATTTCTCTCTAATTTCTCTCTTGCATTTGTTTAATAATCATAAAAAATCAAAGGTATCATCTCACTTACAGCAAAGAACAAGTCGAATCCATTAACAGGTTGCTATCACCTTGAGCCATTGAAGTTCAACACATCTTCCTCTCGTTCTCTTTCATTTTCGAGTTAAGGACAAGGTAACGAAGTAATTTCTCTCTTGTATTTGTATCATTGCTTTGTGGTGACTACTAAAAATGCTAAGTGAAATTATTAGGGTTTATATAATATATTAAATCTTTTGGGCTATGTGAAATAATTAGGGATTTATGAATTTTCAGTGGAAAAAAGGTGTTTAGTGTTGAGTGCTAGAAAGTATATATTTATAAAGGAGAAAATCATCATTTTACGCTTCAAGTTTCACTAACTTCCCTACTTGTATGTATTTAAGTCCCTTGTGGTTTAATTATGTGTGTTTTATTATAATTAAATATTTTGTGTATTTTGGGGGTATTATGGTCATTTCACAATGAACAAGAGATTAGATAGCAAAACGAACAATAATTCTAAACTCAAGATAGTCGAAAACCTTAGGAGAAGCATAAAAGGATAAACGGCATTATTCACATGAACGGTATTGTTCATGACATTGTTCACGACATTGTTCACGACATTGTTCACATATACGGACCGATGACGTGGCACTGACCGATGACGTGGCATCATTTTATTGGACGAATGATGTGACATTGATTGCTTATGTGGCGTTGACTGATGACTTAGTGTTGACTAAAGATGTGTCACGATCCTATTGGACTAAAGAGTTGACCTGTGACATGGCAGTATGTTAGTGGACCGAAAAAATACACGTACAATACATGCATATACACTGAATGACAGCCCTGATGATATGTTCTATCCAATCAGAACTTGCCACGTGTCATAATCCTAAGCGTCTAAATTGTTTTAATCTGATGACCACGATTCACTCATTGTATCTATAAATAATGGGTTCTCCCCTCTAATTTGACACCCCTGAATCCATTTTTTAGTTTCATTTTCTGTAATTCCTTCTCCATCTTGTATTTTTTACGTATTTTAATAAATTTCTATTTTACCCCTAGTTTAATTATGAGTAACTAATTTTCTTTCAAGCTTGGGTTGAAATAAAATCTCAATATGTACCATGGGCTTAATTTGGTAAATTTACTTTTTCTTCCCCTCTAATATCTATGGATGTTTTGACTTTTCATCAACAGATAGTAATATTCTTGTCTAGACCTAATACAAGGTTACTACTATTTAGTACGATAAGCCCTTAGCACAATATTTATTTGAGTGTGGTTCATGAGGAGTGGAAACCCCCCTCATAATTTAAGTGACACTAATAAGGAATATTGAGCACATGGTGCATGTTAATGTAGATCCAGATACCCAAGTACTTCATTTCAATAGATTTCACTTCAATTTATTCCCGCCATTTTAATTTAAATTTTAGAATAATCTAAATCACTTCCACCATAAATCCAATTATCCACTTAGAAAATTAATTTTACACATAATTAAAATCCACTTCCTCGTGGGATTGACACTCGTCACCATTCATATATTCTACAATAGATTCGTGTACTTGCGAGTTCAATAAAATTTACACAACAAGTTTTTGGTGCTTTTGTCGGGGAGGTAAGTTATTTTAATTCTTATAATTAATTTTTGTAAATAATTTCTGTAAATAATTTCTTTTAGTTGTTTTCTTGTAATTTTTTTCTTATTTTAAAAAAAGTGAATTTGCATTTTGAGGGAAGAATTTCTTTTCTTTTTCTCTTTTTTAAATTTCTGTAAATTAATTTTCAAGTTATTTTTCTTTGTAATTTTTTGTTTACCTTATAAATTTATTTTAATTTTAGTTAATTTATTTCACATAATTTTTTTATATCACTTGAGTGTGTTTTCATAGTAAAGTTGTAATAGCGTAATAAGGTTAGTATTGTAATTTCTCCTTCTTCTTTATTTTTATTAGTTTTGTTCTCATTTTTTTTTTGTTCTTTGCATATATGGTCGAAGGTTACAATTTCTTAATCTTGAGTCTATGGACTTTGAATTGGAAAAAATACTTCGCACACATAAACACGTTGCAATTAAAGATAAATTTGAAATGGATTTGCAATAACAACAAAAAGCACCACAGGAGAGGCCATTTAAAGACTACTTCAGTCCCTTAGTTAATTTGAGCACATCATGCATAAAATACCCAAATGTAGCTGCTAGGAGTTTTGAGTTAAAAACCTAGTATACTAAATTATCTCCCAACATTCTATGGCCTCGAAAATAAAGACCCATATAATCATGTGAATGATTTTCATGCTGTTTGTCAAACTTTTAAATATAAGAATTTTTTAGATGATGATGTTAAAGTTAGATTATTCTCATTTTCTTTAAAGGATAGAGCTCATTCGTGGTTCAATACATTTCTTGCTAATAGCATTACGTCATGGGAACAAATAGTAACAAAGTTTTTGAATAAATACTTCTCAGTACATAAAACCAATGCTATTTGCAGGGAAATCTCAGAGTTTACCCAAAGAGAAGACGAGTAGTTTTTCGAAGTATGGGAGCGATTCAATGAGCTACTATTAAAGTGTCCACATTATGGGTATGAGAACTGACACCAATGCCAATACTTTTTGAAGGGATTATTGCCGTAGGGAAATCTCAGAGTTTACCCAGAGAGAAGACGAGTAGTTTTTCAAAGTATAGGAGCGATTCAATGGGCTACTATTGAAGTGTCCACATTATAGGTATGAGAACTGACACCAATGCCAATACTTTTTGAAGGGATTATTGCCACATGTGCAAGAATGACTAATTGCAACAAGTGGAGGAGAGCTAATGTAAAAAAGTGCGTCAGAGATTTGAGGCTTTTTCTAGCGATAAGTGGATAATTCCCAACAACGGAGTTGATCACTCAGGAATACTAAAAGAATTAAAAGAGTGAATGAGGTTCAGATTGGCGAGTCAAGTTCGGAAATTAAAAAAGTCAAAGTGATAATTGAAGGTCTTTCTTGACAAATAGCATTATTAACAACTGCTAAATCAACAGAATCGCATGACCATGACTCATACTCAGATCAAGCCAATGCTATAGGTGTAATGAAAAAGCCATGAAACTACAACCCTTACTCTAACACATATAATCTTGGATGGAGAGATCATTCCAATTTTTCACGGTCTCAAGGGTTCCATCAGAATGGACTAGCAGCTGTAGCTCCACTAATGCAACCAATCCCTCAAGTTCCTCAAGCCTCGTAGCCACTATTTAGACCATACAATCAAAACCCGAACTACTTTCAACCCAGACCATAGGAGGATGCATTCTAGAATTTCAAGAATCTTACTCACTCCACGATCGAGCAACAAAATCGCACCATTAATGAACTACGAAATGAGATGAGAGCGGGCTTCAACTCACAAGCCCAATCAGTTTCAAACCTCAAGAAGATGGTGGGAAAACTTGGCTCTTTATTTCAAACCTTGGCAATGACTGTTGAGAAAGGCAAATTCCTAAGTCAACCAATGCCTAATCCTAAAGGAGTGTATGAAGTAAGTACCAGTTTACCTCAGCAGCATGGAGAGGTCAAAGCTGTCATGACCTTGCAAAAAGGAAAGAAGTTGACAATAAAAATAGAGATGCCGGTGACAAAAACAACTCAAATTGTACCTGTGAATATTGAGGACTCATCATTAGAGAAGAAAGAAGAAACCAACCCACAAGAATACGTTCGTAAAGCTCCATTTTCCCAGAGGTTAGCTAAAGTGAAAAAGGGAAAATCCACATGTGAGATTTTTGAAATCTTTAAACAGGTAAGTGTTAACATCCCTTTGTTTAATGCTATAAAAAAAAGTGTCATCTTATGCCAAGTTTCTTAAAGGCCTTGTACTAGAAAAAGAAACATTTACATTCAAAAGAATACTTTTTTAACAGAAAACATTAGCTGTATACTCCAACACATACTGCTTTTAAAATACAAAGACCCAAGCTCCCTCACTATCTCATGTAGTATAGGGAACTACACAATTGAGAATGCTTTGTTGGACTTAAGAGCTAGTGTAAATCTGTTACCTTACTCGGTATTTTTGACACTTGGACTGGGAGAATTATACCCAATTCCAGTGGTGTTACAGCTTGCAGACCAGTCAATGAAAATACCTCGTGGTATTATGGAAGATGTGCTTATCTAGGTAGATAAATTTTATTTTCTTGTTGATTTCATTGTAATTGACACTCAACCAGTCCAAAATTCAAGAAAGTACATCCCCATTATCCTATGCTGACCTTTCTTGGCAACTGACGATGCTCACATTCAATGCAGGATTAGAAATATGCAGTTGTCCTTTGGCAATATGACTATAGACCTTAATATCTTTAACATTGCCAAACAACCTCACAATGTAGATGATCGAATTGTTGATGTGGATTTAATAGAAGTATTCGTTGATAATACTTTTCTTTCAAACCTTAGTAATAACCCTTTACAAACATGTTTAACTCACTTTGGTTTGGATTTTGATATTGATAGATCAGTTGATAAGGTCAACACCCTACTTGACTTAGCACCATTCATGGACACTAATAAATGGAAGGCAAGAGTTGAACAACTAGCACCATCGGAGAAGAAACTCAGCCCATCATCAGAATCACCACTAAAACTCTAGCTCAAACCATTACCCAACACTTTGGAATATGCGTTCTTAGGAGAAGAAAGCACTCTGCCAGTAATCATCTCATCATCCCTATATGATGAACATAAAGGTAAGTTGTTGGAAGTTTTAAAAGAGTACAAAGGAGCATTAGGATGGACCATAACCGACATAAAAGGTATAAACCCATAGACTGTATGCGTACATTTACCTTGATGAAAATGCTAAACCTACCAGGGAAATGCAACGTCGGTTGTCGATTGAATCCTAACATGAAAGAAGTTGTTAGAACTGAAGTCCTTAAACTATTAGACGCATGTATCATTTACCCTATTTTTGATAGTTCATGGGCCAGTCTTGTACAAGTTGTTCCCAAAAAGTTAGGAGTCACAGTAGTTACCAATGCTGATAATGAATTGATACCTACTAGAGTGACTACAGGGTGGCGCTTATGCATTGATTATAGAAAATTAAATTCTGTCTTATGTAAAAACCATTTTTCTTTACCATTTATCGACCAAATGCTTGATAGATTAATAGGCCATGAATTTTATTGCCTTCTAGATGTCCACTCAAGATATAATCAGAAGATCAAGAGAAGACCACTTTCACTTGCCCTTTTAGCACTTTTGCAAATAAGAGGATGCCATTTGAATTATGTAATACATATGCTACATTTCAACGATGCATGTTAAGCATTTTTTCTGATATGGTTGAAATATTCCTTGAAGTCTTTATGAATGATTTTTTCTGTCTTTGGTGATTCATTTGATCAATGTTTACATCATTTAACATAAGTTCTGCAGAGATGTATCGAGAAGAATTTGGTCTTAAATTGGGAGAAGTGTCATTTTATGATAAAATAAGGAATTATTATCAGTCACATCATTTCGAGTAAAGGTATTGAGGTTGATAAAGCCAAGGTGGTTCTCATTGCCAATCTTCCTCCACCTAAAACTGTCAGAGAAGTAAGATCTTTTTTTGGGCGTGCTGGTTTTTATAGATGTTTCATTAAAGATTTTAGCAAAATTTCTAGACCTTTATGCAATCTACTTGCTAAGGATGTACCTTTTGTCTTTGATGATTCATGTCTTGTGGCATTTGAAAAACTAAAGCAGTTGTTGACATCATCACCCACCATTCAGCCCCCAAATTAGAACTTATTATTTAACCTCATGTGTGATGCATCTGATTATGAGTAGGAGTAATATTAGGACAAAGAGTTGATCAAATTTCCTATGTTATTTTCTATGCTAGTATGACATTGAATGATACACAATTGAACTATTCAACCACTGAAAAAGAAATGCTAGCAGTAGTGTTTGCATTAGAGAAATTTTGATCTTATTTCGTTGGTTGTAAAATAATTGTATTCACAGATCATGTTGCTTTTAAATATCTTCTCACAAACAAAGATGCAAAAGCTAGACTAATTCGTTAGGTGTTACTTTTGCAGAAATTTGACTTGGAATTCAAAAATAAGAAAGGCACAGAAAATATTGTGACTGACTATCTCTTTCGTCTTATTTTGACATAATTATAGAATCATTACCATTGAATGAATCATTTCCAGATGAACAATTGATGAGTGTGAAAGTATTACCATGGTATGCTAATATCGTTAATTATCTTGTTACAGGTCAACTTTCAGAGTATTGGACTAAGCAGGACAAAACTAAATTTTTGCGGAAATAAAGAATTTCTTTTGAGATGACCTTTATCTGTTCAAGTATTGTGCAGATCAAATTATCAGACAATGTGCCCCAGAAAATGAATTTCAAAATATCATTTCATTCTGCCATGAACAAGCTTGTAAAGGCCATTTCAGCGCTAAGAAAACAGCTACTAAAGTTTTACAATGTGGTTTATATTGGCTAACTATATTTTGAGATGCTTACACTCTTTACTCTTTATGTGATAAGTGTCAATGAATGAGGAGCATTACAAGAAGGAATATGATGTCACTAAATCCAATTTTAGTGGTTGAGATTTTTTATGTATGGAGTATCGACTTCATGGGACCCTTTCCCCCTTCTTTTGGCCATCAATACATATTGGTTGCTGTTGACTACGTATCGAAATGGGTAGAAGCAATTCCATGTAGAACCAATGATCACAAGGTGGTGATAGAATTTTTGAAAAACAACATTGTTTCACGCTGTGGATTCCCTCGAGCAATAATCAGTGATGGTGGTGCCCACTTTTGTATCAAATCATTCAAAACTCTTTTGACAAAGTATTCTATCACTCACAAAGTGGCAACCCTATATCATCTGTAAACCAGTGGTCAAGTTGAGATCTCCAATCGAGAAATAAAGCACAAAGCATTTATTAGAAAAGATGGTCAGGCAGACAGAAGAGATTGGTCATTGAGACTCGATGATGCATTATAGGCATATATAATGTCTTTCAAGACCCCGATTGGGATGTCACCCTATAGGCTAGTGTATGGAAAAGCTTGCCATCTACCTGTGGAACTCAAGCATCATGCATACTGGGCCATCAAGAAATTCAACTTTGATATGCAGCAAGCTAACTCAGAAAGAAGATTACAGCTGGTAGAACTTGAAGAAATTCGCAGTGATGCATACGAAAATGCCAAGATTTACAAGCAGCAATGAAAGTCTTTAATGACAAGCAAATTTTGACAAAATCTTTCACCCCAAGTTAGAAAGTGCTTTTATTAAATTCTTGCTTGCACCTATTCCTAGGTAAGTTACGCTTTTGATGGCCTAGCTCCTTTATTGTTCACACTGTTTTTCCATATGGAGCAATTGAAATTAAGGATCCAAAGAACGGTGTCACTTTTAAAGTTAATGGTCAAAGATTAAAGCCATATCTAGAGTACCAATCACATGGAGACGACACGGAAATAAATTTGAGTGACCCACCAAGTTTGAATTGAGATTTTTCTTTCTTTTCGGTGATTTGATTTTTTTTCTTTCTTTTTATTATTCGCTGATTGAAATTATTTTTGCATAAGTGTGTTTGTTTAACCATTAAGTTTTCTTTTATCACTTTTAATCATGTGTGCCTTAACTAGACAGATCCTCTTAAACCTTCTTAGACAACTTTAACGTGTAAAATCTCATCTTAGAGGCCAGATACAATTTTTGTAAAACACATCATATTTGGGAGCTATAACCACTAGAGTTAGTATCCCATGTCGAGGCTTTAGAAAGACAACTGAGAGACATTGAGGGAGGTATCTACGACATTTAATTAGAGCTTGAGGTAAATTCAATAAGAGGATGATTGTGAAATTAATTTTCTTTGTGTACTTTAGTGTGTTACCTCGTTTGTATGCTTTACTTTGTCACCCCGGTTAAGTGGTGAATAACGGTATTCCGTGACAATCAAAGTCCGTTACTTTAATTTCCTATAATAACTGATTTTCTAAGGCGAAGGTATGGACAAAACGCTATTTTAGCAAAGCTTTATCGTCGATTTCCTTTACTTCCTCAGAATGCCCTCCTTATAATCTGTAAAGCTCGGTCTGAATATATGCGATTGCTTATGAGGAATAACATTCCTACTGACACCTGTTGGTTAATCGAGGCCAAAGTAGGATTGACAGGTGAGTTACCTCCCAAATTTATTGCATACATGCCTGGTTGTGGTAAAGGAAATTACGCTAGAAAACGAAAAGCTCGAATGAGATGCGATAAAAATCCATGTTCTTTAGGAATAGTGTTTGATAATAGGGAAGATAAGATTCAATTCATTAGGGATGACTTGAATAAAGAGTCATTGGATGATATCCTTTTGTCTCTTGAAACGCATCCTAGTGGATATGTGTAAGGAGCAATTCTCTAGTTATGGTCATTATTGCAGAAAGAGCGTGCATGATATAGTCTCAGGAATCTGACTATAAATGACCCCACTTGCCAGTTTATAAGAAAACTGGATGGGAAGCCTATCCTCGACCCATAGAGGGAGTTCAAGCTATTTCTAGACGTAAAATTAGAAAAAGATATGAGCCACAGTCACAACTACTTGTAAATATCATTTTATTTTATTATTATTTTATTCCACTATTGTTTTATCGTTTGCATTCTTGTCTTCAATAATTTTTTTTTATTTGCTTTTTATTTTTACTATTTCCTTTTTTACTCTTAAGCCATGTGTTTTACATGTTAATTGACACTAACATGCTACCTTATACACAACTGTGAACCATTGTCACCAAGATCCTTAAATATAATTTTTTTTAAGCACTCAAATTTTTTTATAAGTATCCCAATGGCAACTACTCCCAATAAACAATTCAATAACATTTTTGTGCTCTTTAGGTTTAACTATGACAAATATAAAGAGTTCGTTGAGGTAGACATATATCTTGGTCGAAGCATAACAGTAAGAAAATTACACTTGGTATGTAAAGGAGGTGACCAAGAGTTATCAAAACTGGTCTCAAAAGCTGCTTATGTTAGAGGGAGTCAAGTGTTAGGCATCATCCCAAGAACCCTAAAACCTTTAGGCTGTTTGTCTGAATCACCAACTGGAGAAGAGTTAGTACTCTCAGGTATGCAAGAGAGAATAACTGAAATGCTAAATCATGCTAATACTTTTTTTTTCCTACCAGGAGATTTTTCAACTCTAGAGGCACTAATCACATTAGCATCTTGGGCCTATCTGAATATTCATCAGAAACTCATCAGTTTGTTAAATGTCAATAACTTTTATGATGGTTATATCACATTTTATAACCATCCAATAAAAAACTATTTCATTCCTTTCGTAGCGAAAATTTATTTTTATGATGGCCAGATCCCAGGACTTTTGTGTTGGAGTGTCCAACTAATGATGGTAACAGTAGCCACAGTAAGAAGTGCAAATTAGATTTAACTCTCTGCTTGTAAATATTTTCTTATGTGTTACAACACCCAAGTGATGCATTCTAAACTCTACTTATTTCTTTTAAAACGTTGAGGACAATCTTTCGTTCTGGTTGAGGGGAGGGAATAGTTGACAATTGTGGAATGTCTCAATCTTGGTTAAGTTTTTACTATTTTTTATTGTAGAGACTAACGTGGCTAACTTTTTAAGTCGAAGATGGTTGAATATGGAGTATAGTGACTCTAGAAACGCATTTTCTTGGTTTGGAAGTAAAAAAAAAAAGAAAAAAACAAAAAAGAAAAAAATCCATACATTTTCTTCTTCTTTATTAAGCTTTGATTATCATTTTTTTTCTAACTTCTTGTTTCTCACTTCTCCTTTATAAATATATACTTTCAAATTTTTTGAGTCAAAGATGGCTGAATATGGAGTGTAATAACTCTAGAAACGCATTTTCTCAGTTAAAAAAAAGTAAAAAAAAATTTAATTTTCGAACATTTTCTTTTTCTTTATTATAATATTATTAAACTTCAACAGTCATTTTAAGTGTGATCTTTTTAACTCTTCTTTTACCAATTAATTTTTCTACATCATTTTCACCTTTATGTATGCATATTTTTCATGTTTAGAATAGGTTTGCGGTAGAATGTCATTAATTAAAAAAACTTTTGTGATCTTTTAATATTGGATGACATGATGATTTTCAAATTTTAGTATTTGTATTATCTTTGGTCTTGAGTAATGTTACACCATGTTTGATATTCTACATGTTGATATCGAAGACAAATATGAGTTGCTTGAAGGAATGCACATGTCATAAAAAAATACCAAGTGAGTTTTTGAGTCTGTCATTTTTCTTGGAGAGTAACGCTTTTTCCCTATTCTTCATACAGCTTAGCAGTTTATTATTTTATACATGATCTCTAGATTTCCTTTGAGTCAACCCTCTAAAAAAAATTTAAATTAAAACAAGAGTGTGTTGCTACATCTGAAGGTCCATCTAACTAGTAGATATAGAATATTATTTAGAGCTCTAAACGACGATGGAAAGGCCATCTTTGTCCCATTTGAGCCTTTCTGAGTCATCCTTTTTGTGAAATATCCATAGTTAACCCTTTTAAGCCTTTCACACACATATATATAAAACATTTTCTTTGTCAACTTACCATCTTGATCCACTCTGATTTGGAGTATTACCCAATGTCTTACAAGTTCCGTCACTTATTCATGTTTAAGAAAATGTAAATAATTATTTTGTTCAGCAAAGTTGAATATAAAAAAAAAGTTAAAAAAAGAAAAAAGAAAAAAAAGATATAATAATAATAATAATAATAAATAAGCGAAATGTACCTTGTAATTTCCAAAAGATCTCTACTTTTTCTCAAACATATATTTTCTTTTGCCTATTTCCCCTGCTTTGTTAGCCATGTCCCTAGCCTACGTTACATCTGAATAAAAGTCCTTCTTGATTTTAGGAAACTATAGTCTAAAGTAGAAACTATATATATGGGCTAAAAAGATGTAGTGATGCATAAAAAAAAGAAATAAATAAAAAGAATACATTGGTTTGACTAGCATTTTGTTTGACTTAAGATCCTTTTATATTGGTAAGAGTGTGTGATATTACTTCTTCATTATTTTCTTTCAATTTACCATTCATTGGAGTCACTATTTTTATTAAGTTTAAATTCTTTGTGAGAGTATCACTACTACCAGTGTGATTTTTGGGGTTTGACATATTATTTTTGAAAGTGGCTTGATTACTATAGCTGTGACAAAGTCTACTGGACCGATGTATGCGGATGGTTGATGTGGGGGTGATGTTTCTTTAGACTGGAGATAATGCTTATACTTTTATTTGATTGCTATCATTAGTCTAATTGAATAAACATAACTGCTTAAAAAAAATTTTGGGTTTGAATTTTGTTTTTGCTTAATTTACTAGGGACTAGCAATAAATTGGTTGTGGGGTGTGTTGAGTGCTAGAAAGTGTATATTTATAAGGGAGAAAATCGTCATTTTACACTCCAAGTCTGACCAATTTCCCTACTTTTATGTATTTAAGTCCCTTATGATTTAATTATGTGTGTTTTATTATAATTAAGTATTTTGTGTATTTTAGGGGTATCATGATCATTTCATAATGAACGAGAGATCAGATAGCAAAAAGAGCAGCAGTTTGGAACTCAGAACAGTCGAAAATCTTAAGAGGAGCATAAAAGGACAAACGGCACTGTTCACATATACGGTACTGTTTACGACACTGTTCACATATACGAACCGATGACGTGGCAGTATTCTATTGGACGAATGATGTGGCATTGACAGCTTATGTGGCGTTGACTGATGATGTGTCACGATCCTATTGGACTAAAGAGTTGACCGGTGACATGGCAGTATGTTAGTGGATTAGAAAAATGCACGTACGGTACATGCATATACACTGAATGAAAACCCTAATGATGTTTTCTATCCAGTCATAACTTGCCATGTGTTACAATCCTGAATGTCCAAATTGTTTTAATCCGATGGCCACGATTCACTCATTGTATCTATAAATATGGGGCTTCCCCCTAATTTGATACCCCTGGATCCATTTTTTAACTTAATTTTCTATAATTTCTTCTCTATCTTGTATTTTCTATGTATTTTAATAAATTTTCATTTTAGCCCTAGTTCAATTATGAGTAACTAATTTTCTTTCAAGCTTGGGTTGAAGGTGAAGTCTCAACATGTTCCATGGGCTTAATTTAGCAAATTTACTTTCTCTTTCCCTCTAATATCTGTGGATGTTTTGACTTTTCGTCGATCGATAGTAATAATCTTGTCTAGACCTAGTACAAAGTTATTACTATTTGACCCGATAAGCCCTTAGTACCATATTTATTTGAGTGTGGTTCGTGAGGAGTGGAAACCCCTCTCATGATTTAATTGGCAAGACCTTATCAATGAGCATGGATACACTTTATGTAAGTGTAGATTAATTAATTTCTTTACAGTTTTTTATTAATAATTAGTTTTTTTGTGTTATTGACGTAATATTAAATGCTGTATATAGTAAATATGAAGCAAATAACGTTAGAGAACAATGGGTCCAAAATGTTTGTAGGGCCACAATTGTTGAAAAATGGAAAAAAAATTAATGAATGAGGAGAAGCGTCAATTTGGGAAGATGCCTGAGGACCCAATTTTAGATGTAGGTGAAAGTACCATTGTGAAAATTGATGAAGAGCTAAAAATTAAGGATAAGCATGACCAATTTATTTTATCTCATTGTCGTGTGAGCACATTTACTAAGGTTATTTCCACATTCTCACCTAGGCAACAAGCTACAATTAAAGAAATTGGATTTGGAAGCATCCTAGACTTAAGATGTGGTCGGTTGAGATAAGAGGTTGGTGAAACACTTGTCCAACAGTCTGACACAAGGAGGCTTTATATAGTTTTACATGGTAGAGAGTTTTGTTTAAACCTCACTACCTTTAGCATCATAATGGAGATTAAAGATGGAGGTGAACTCATGCACAAATGGGAAAAAGTGGGTGATAATACTAAATTGTGTGCTAAGCATAGAACCAGTCAAAAAAGAATCAAAATAGCTGTAAGTAATGATAGACTGATAGCTAGTGAGGGCTATGATGATGATTTTAAGATTTTCTTTTCTTTACTTCTTCTAGGAATTATATTATGTCCTACAAGTACCACTTACATCAATCCGATGTATTTCCATACCCTGAAAGATGTACAATCAACCGGGAAAAAGAATTAGGCTACATGGTGACACCAAGGGAAGTCGATTAGTGGCTATCTTGTGTTCTTCGAGGTATGTTTAACAAATCTTAAATGTAATAACTATCTCACCAAATTTTGACATATTATTATGAAAAGTAGTGTGACATAAATATTGATTTTGTTTTGAGCATTGCTCTATTTTATTGTTGTTCTGTATGATGACAGAATAGTATGTCCTGTTAGTGTATGGACTAAGGAAGAGATTCATCGATTCTTAAAATGGCAGAAAAAATTTTGGGGACATCACAAATAGTGAGGTTTGTATCATTTCTGTCTTGTTCATGCATGCATAAAATTTTAAGAACCAAATTACATGTGTTTTCATTGTCAGTATGTATGATTGTTGTTCTTATTTATTTTAGGTTTTTGATGCGCAAAGCAAATTTTTTTCAACTTGAAAGTCATTTCCCTCATTCTCAACATATCTATGAACTGGGCTAAGCGCTGTTAATATAGAGGTAGCTTTTAGGGTGCATATAGAGTCTGTATAGAGAATTGAACACAAAATAGATTCATTCAATGTGAGAATGGAAATGGTTGAGAAGTCTTTGGAGGAATTCAGATCAAAGTGCCCCGCTGGTGCATTAGCCATCTTCGACCTTTGAAAGTCTAAAACCTACATGTCAACGCAGAAAAACCCAGCCAACCACTAATGGAAAAAATAAAATTATTATGGTTAGTGACGAGGAGTCTATGGAGTGCATATTGAACCTCGGTAAACTAATGGCCTAGACTAGGACAAGCGAAACAGTAAATGAAATTCGTAAAGATCCCTCCCATTTTTATGGAGATTATGTCCCTATTCCACCACCTGTTCTCAGAGATGAGATAGAATTTTTAAATCTCACTTTATAAATTATATTTCCATGATAATCTACTGATGAATGAATTTATGTATAAATTTATTTTATATAGGATGGACATGAGGTATCAGTTGACCTTATGTAAGAACCTCAAACATATACTAGTGTCAGTGTACTACCAATGCGACAAACTAGGAATTGTAGGCCAGACCATTATAAACATTCACCTGACCATCAACTGTTACAGGGAGCAAATCCTAAGTATAAAGTTGGTCCATTTCAAGTTAACGATCCTATTACTCTTGATAAATTGAAACTTATTCAATATGCTTTTGACAGTGATGCTTGGGGAAGGTACACATGGAATTATGTAATAAATTTTATGTAAATGGTTTTTATGAAGTATTACTGAAAATTATTGCATATCGTCTTTTGTGAAATCATTGTCTCCAGTTACGACAAACTTGTAAATTAACATTCTTTATTGAGCCTATGGCCTAGGACATATCTATGTAGAGAATCATTGTCTTCAGTTATGATAAACTTGTAAATTAATATTCTTTATTGAGCCTATTGCTTAGGACATATCTATGTAGAGAGGCATGAGTTTTCAAAATTTGGTCATGTCAAACTACATCTTTGTCTTACATTACATCTCTTAATCATTTTCATCATATTTAGGAAATTTCTATGAAAGCATATCACCTAACCCTCATTGAGTAGGCCGTGGAGAAAAATTTGCCAATCAACTAATATTTACCAACTAGATCTTTTATAAGTATCTCTGGTAATTTTTGCATTTTTTTTTGTTTCCGTAGTGATAATTTGCTCGTGTTTATGTTTTTATTCTGCATAGCAATAAATTCTAACGGTCGACGCTGGAGTGGATTGTTTCGTAAGGGCAGCTAGAATTAGGAAAAATTATATTCAAGACTTGTATAGGTGTCAAAAGGTTAGTTTCTCAACCCTTTAATTATTATAATTTATAATGGTATAATTGTTCTTCTAAAACATTTGCAACTATTATGATAGACTCACGATATAATAAATGATGAATCATCTCATTAGTTCCTATTGATCATGAACGTAATAGATCAAAGTTCTGAGACATGTGATCCTTTTCTGGATCCCCACGGTAATAGAAAATGACATGATCAAGCATTACGCATTGTATGTCACTCATGTTATTTAAAATTATCAATTTCATTTGAGCACATGCTCTTATTTTGTTAAACTTGATATTAATCGACACTGTTTTTCAATATTTCTGACAATGACTTTCCCTTAATTTGATTCTCTAACCTCACAATGGATATGATTTAGGGTTTATGACATAAACTTTATGGAGAGTCCATAATTTATCCCGGAAAAGACCCTAACTTTGGTACAAACATGCTCAACTTGTTAATTCCTCAACTTTTTAGTGACTAAACTTCTTATTTCTTAAATAATTGTATGAAAGTAATTTACTTTATTTAAAATTGAATAGCACAATTCAGAAGATGCACGAGGTAAGGTAGCGGTGCGGTAGCCATTCAACTCATTGATTCTGCATTGAATCAAAATCTAGATAAATTGCTCGAACTAGCCAACATTTAGTTCATGAACCATGTTGCAGTGGTAAACCCTATATCCACATGAGAAAGCCATCTCATCAACAAAGTGGAAAGAGTCCTAAGAAAGTTAACAAGAAAGCATGCATTTAGATGTCGAACAAAAATTGAGAAAAGTTTTTGTCAGTTATTTATAAAGCTCCATGTAGATAATACTTTGACATGTGAGTGCTGGAGAATGTATATCTATAAAGGGTAAATCATCATTTTACACTCCAGCTCTAACTAACATATTTACTTTTATGCATTTAAATCTCTGAAACTGTAACTGTGTATTCTTTTATAATTTGAGTATTCTATGTATTTTTGGAGTATTTTGCTTATTTCATAATTATCAAGAAATCAAACAGCAAAACAACAACATTTTTTAGCCCAGAATAGTTAAAAACCATAAAAAAGATATAAAGGACAAAAAAATTATTTTACTCGTGTTCAAGGTCCCGGATGGCAGTACCAATTTTCATAAATGGATTCAGAAGTCTTGAAAACCAAAGAAATGTCAAAAATTGGGGTTAAAATGGACTTTGATTGCGTGAAAAAGATTTAAAGAGGCTTAAATCTAGTATAATATGATGTATACCAATTTTCATGACTTTGCATTGACCGATGATGTGGCGGCATCTTATTCGACTGCTCAATGCACCTACTATAGACCTACACACACTGAAACAATGCCCACTGGCTTTGTGCTTACCGATGACATGGCAGCATATTATTGGACCGAAGAGCACATGTATGGTACATGCATGTACACAAAAGTAAGCTTGTTGACCTTGTATTTGACTGGTGACATGGCTTCGTATTAATGGATAGAAAAACACGCGTACCATACATGCATATATGCGGAATGAAAGTGCTGATAACGTGCTCCAACCAATCTGAGAGCGCCACATGGCGTAATCATGTACCTCTGAATATTTTTCATCTAATGACCATGAGTTACCCATTGTATCTATAAATAGGGAACTTCCCCCCTCCCCTTCGACCAATCAAACTTGGGTGTGCTGAATTTGATTTTAACGTCCTTACTCTATTTTGTATTTCTATGTACTTTTAGTATAAAATTACTATTTTTACCCTTTTCTCTACTTCTTTCTCTCCAAATTATTCTCCTTATCTCTCCTAAATACGCTTTTTGTAAAATATTTTTAATTACAAATTTATTTTTATTTTCAGTCTTAGTTATTTTATTTTAATTATGTGTAATTTAATTTTAATAAATATTTTTATTTCAATTATGCTTAACTAAATGATAATAGTTAGGGTGAGATGAAACTCTTAACAGAAGAGTATGATTTAATCAAATTCTATTTTTAATTGCATAAATTAAATTATTTTCTATTTAATTTTATCCATATTTTATATTTTGAAATCTTGATTTATTGTAGACAAACAAGGGAGTTTGACACAATAAATTCTTTATATCTTAATATCAGGTATTATAAAATGGTATTTTGATTTATTATAGATAAATTAAATTTTAGCACACTAAGACTTTGTCCATAATAAAATTAATTGGAAAATAATGATAATTTATGTAAATAATCTTTTCAACAAATTAAAAGAAATGATAAAAAGAACTTATTAAATTATATTTACTGCTAAGAATAGATCCATAGCCCTAACTAATCTATTTCAATAGTTTCACTTTAATTAAATAGTGTGTATTTAAATTATATTTTTAGTTTTTAGATAATTGAAGAAAATTAACAAATTAAATCTTTTCTCTGTAGATCAACCCTGGACATACCCAATTATGTTGTATGTAACTAGACACTCTTATACTTAAAAAGTTATGAATCACTTTTGAGTTGTATCATGACATTTTTGCGAAGTAGAGCAAATAGTTGTTGTATTATTGACAATGTGAAAATGAAGAAATGTAATATGCATTTTGAGCATCTCGATGATTATATATTGATATTTGATTGAGATTGAAATTGATGAAATGCTTACTTAATGTTCATTGAGACATTATTTGATGGTTATCTAGATTGATACATGATTACTATAGATTGAAATGGTTATATATATTGATGTCTGATCATTTTCGATCAAGTTTAGATCCTTCAAAATGTACTTCAACATGTCATTAGCCCTCAAAAGGGACGTGCTGATGAAGTAATCTAGTTAGATGTAGCCTTATTAGATAACATTAAAGAGAGAAGGAAGGTTAATGTTGGGTATGTTATCCTTCAGCATATGCTTGGCACTCGAGAGGTAAGGAACAAAAATTTGTTTTTAGCGGTATCATTACCTGAATCCTCAAATAATTTTAGGTCCTCTTTGACGAGCCAACTTTTGAGGAGTCTTGAGAATTGGAGGATGATGCTATGCTAGCTTGGGGTTTATATGGATTAAGGATTAAGGATCCCTCGGCTAAGAACAAGCCCATTTTGATTGCTCTCATTAAGACTTGCATGACAAGCCAACTACTAGATCTAAATGTCACACAGGGGCCTAGGGATCACCATCCAACTCCGGAAGCTCATGAAAATCTGCTTCAGCCATTGCTAGGTGAAGAGCGTAATCTATCTGAACAGTTGAAGCATTTCAGCAACATGTTAACGATGAGCAACGGTGGCTTTTCAACCGGCAGTAACAACTTCTTGATGGGCAGCAGACTCTCCTTGAACGATGACAGCATATTTTCGCAACTCTTGGCATAACAACACCTCAACCACCATAGTACCTTCTTTTTATCTTCTTTGCTTATGGATTATTACTTTGTTGTGTTTACTTAGTTGTTATTAGTTGTATCAGGTACTTGTTAGTGTTGGATTATGTTATAGTTATTTAACATTTTTTTAAATCCCAATTCACACTTAACTAGAATTTCGGTTCCATTATGCATTTTCATGTTTTATCAAGTGGTGGATGATTTGAATGCTCTTATATTATTCACATACTATTGCTTGGAGTTTGTCTAAAATTATTGGTTGTTGATAGGAGAAGATTATTCTTGCAAACAATTATACAACATTTGATTTTGATGAAAATGAAGATGTTAAAAAATTTGAAGGCTACTTTCATAATTATAAGCTATAATCACAAGACAAAAATAAACGAATTGTACATGACTTCAAATTTGATTCCAAGTGGCTAATTTGGTATAGTAAATGAATTAGATGAAGTAAACAGATATTTCGTTAATAAACAATTCAAATTCAAATCCTAGGATTATGATTCGTTTAATTAATAAATCAAATTTTAAATCTGTCAAATTTTGACACAATTCGATTATTCGTTTTACCACATGTCAAGGGTAAATTAGTAAATGTACATTTCAATTCATTTACAGTTATTGAAGGAAAAAAAATTCCATGCGAGATCAAGTTGAGGCTACTCAATGGAAAAATGCACAAAGCAAACAAACACACGAGTTATCCATAAGCCTTTACTATGCTAGTTCATTTTTAAGAATTTTGAAATTTTTCATGACCTAAAACACCAAACAACAATTAAACACGAGCACAATATGAACCTGCAACATGGCATTTCATATATGTGATAGACAATGTTATATATGAATCATAAACGTCAAACATGAAACAGATAGGAATAAAAAAAATTTTACTGCCAATTTTATGACATGCAACTCCAAATGTCAAAGATGCGACACATAATGTAAATATGAAATATGAAATATGAAATTTACATGTAGAAAGAACATGAGACATGCAACAATTGGAGTTAAACATACAACAGTGGACATTAAACATGAGTACGATGCAAGCGTGTAAGATGATGTTAAACATGCAACATAGATGTCAAACATGAAACAAGTAAAAAAATCCTCATTTTTTGGCTTTGTTTAAAACATGCAACAATTGAAGTCAAACACGCAACATGTGATGTAACATGAAACATGAAATTTACATGCAAAGAAATAACATGAAACATGTAATGATTAAAATTAAACATGTAACGACTAAAATTAAACATGAATACAATGTAAATATGCAATAGAGCATGTGATACATGTGACAGACGATATTAAACATGCGATATGAAAGTTATACATTTAAAGGGAAAGAAAATTCTCATTTTTCGGCTCTATTTAAAATATGCAACAATTGAAGTCAAACATGCAACATGTGATGTAAACACGATACATGAAATTTACATATAAAAAATAACATGAAACTTGCAATGATTGTAGTTAAACATGAGTTCAACGTAAACATGTAACAGAACACATGATACATGTGACAAATGATGTTAAACATGTAATATGAACATCAAACATGAAACAGGCAGGAAAATTCTCATTTTTTTGTCTTTATTTAAAACATCGAACAATTGAAGTCAAACATGTAACACGTGATGTAAACATGGAACATGAAATTTACATGTGAAAAATAACATGAGACATGCAATGATTGTTCATTGGGGTTAAGCATGCAACGATTGAAGTTAAATATGATTTCGACATAAACATGCAACAAAACACATAATACATATTACAAACGATGTTAAACATGCAATATGAAATGTACGGAAAATATTTAGGGATGTTTAGATCAATAAACTTGAGACAAATAACAATATACGCGAAAATTTTGATGTTAAATATAAGACATCACATATAAAATAAGAAACAATTTTTTTTTGTTATACAAACTTTTTATTTTTTCTTCTTCATTTTCATAAGATTATATTTTCTTTTCTTTTCTATTTATTTATTTTTTTACTGTTAATTATATTTTTTTCACAATTTTTTAAATAATATATTGTTTTAATTTGATCTTTAAAATTAAAAAAAAACAGATAAGAAATTGGTTGCACCACACTACTACAAAATTGGTCAACAATAATGGTTTTAAACGACATAAGATGATGGTTTTAGGTACTGACATTAAAAGGAGTACACATTTTATGACGGTTTATTAATTATCATTAAATGTGTATTTTTAATGACAGTTAGTTTTCAAAATGATGATTGTTTATAATAACTATATATATTTTGATGACGATTATTTCATATTACTGTCATTAAGCATATGCATCTAATGACAATTATTTAAATATCTGTCATTAAAAATATACATTTAGTGGCAGCTATTTGAATAACCATCATATATGTGTTATTTTAGGAAACTTCTATGATGCCGTGATTTTATACTGTGATTATTGTATGTCGTTAAATTAAATCAACGATTCACAATAACGATTCACAATAATAAAAAAAATTAATTAAATTACATATAACTGGTTACAAGCTTGTTAAATATTATTTTAAAAGTAAAATTTTACCGGTTTAAAATTAAAAAAAGGGGGTTTGCCTATTAAAAGGATAATAAAATATAAAGCCAACATTCAATCCCTAAATTATGAATTGCAAAAGAGAAAGCCACACCCACCACTGCGTAAACTTCCGTTCGAGTGCGCCAGCAATACCTCTTAGATTGTAGCTATCCTTGAGCTAATTTTCTGCCTTCCGACTGCTACATCTTTGCTGTCATTGTCTCCGTCTTGGTTTGTTCATCATCACCCATGCAAGGTAAGTTTAATCCTTGTTGTTGTCTTCGTCTTGGTCTGTCGCTGTCTCCATCTTGATTTGCATCCTCACTCTGTTTTGGTTCTTATTGACGATGAAGGAGATTAATATATAGCAGCAACTCCTCCAAGTCCTTTAAAACATTAGAAAAGCTAATCCCAGTCTCCCTGATAGAGTTTTATATGGCTTCCCTTCACAAAGTATTTAGTTAGCTTAGTTCAGGAAGAAAAATGATAGTATGTATATATGAACTATCAAGGATTTACTTCAATTCAACCTAATTTAGGACTATTAAGTATTAATTATGTTTACAAAAATTAGATTGATAGGCAACTATGACAGTAACTTTAATTGAGTATGGAAAATTATTTATGGAATAGCTCATGAGAAAATATAAAATACCTAGTGAATAATTTAAAGAAAAGGAAGTACGAATATTGAATTATCAATAATCAGCGATTACTTAATAAAATTTTTGAAAGACTTTTCTATTGTAATTTTAGTAATATAGTACATCCTTTGTGATTGAGATACTGCAACAACTTAAGAAAGATTAATTGCTCTCTCATGTTGACTTTCTACAAGCTCTGATTAAATACATGATAAAGAATACTTAAAAGACTATAATGAAAAAATCAAATGACTATATTACTTAAACCACAAAAACAAAAACTATAATGAAAAATGAAATGACTTAAAAGTAACTTAAAAAGAAGTCCAGAAAGAATACTTAAATGGTCTTTAAAAAAAAAAAACATTGCCTATAAATATAAATTATATAAAATCCATAGATTATAAGATATTCCTCACTAAAAATACTTGTTATTTACTCACAAGTAAGTTTCTTAATTTATAAATCAATAGTCAACCCAAGAATTGTTTATGTAATCACATGAACTATAATTTATTAGCATCATCCTTCGTAGTTCTATGGAAATAAAAAATTCCAAAACAGTTCATGTGGAGAAAGTTCTATCACTTGGGAAGGTGTAATGATACATACGATCATTAACATCATTATCCAGCTAATAGCAAAAGCATTAAAATGGATGCCTCAATGATTAACCACACAATTACCTAAATCACCAGCAGCTTTAGTTGCTTGCTTACATCCTTAGCATAGAAATTTAACATAAATCTTCTTAATTGTTGATCCGATTATTTTACCACAATATTTTGGTTGTCAAAATCACCTGATTTCACAAAGTTTGCATAAACTCAAACCAACTCAAAGTAATTATATAAGCATGGAAAAAACCAAGTGAATTGGAAAATTACTTACTCAGTCAAAGCTTTCCCATCATTAACCTATTACGAAGTAAAACCAACAGCTTGGGGGCATAAGCTAAATAGCTCCAATAAAGCAGTGCGACAGCTAATACATAGTACTTTAAGATGATAAAATCAAAAACTTGAATGGCATTCTTTATATTAATTCAAGATCCATCAAAGATAAAAGTTTAGAGCTATATATTTACTCAACCCGCCAACTCAATGATAGATCATGAGTCATACCCATTACTTTTTGTTTTAATGTTGTAAAATCTAAACTTTTAATACTTTTTAATAGCACGTGTATTAAGAGTGTTTCCAAAAAGTGGATTTCAAAACAATCATTGGATGAGCGCGGCTACATTCCTGTCGTTATATCTTATTTTTCTTATAGTGGGGATGACGAACAAATGAAAATATCAGACACAAGCAAATAAATTAAGTGTGAGGGACCATAATTTTGAAACTGAAAATGGATTGTTGTCTCAAATTTAGTTGTGGCGACAGAGAATTAGGTGAAGTTGCAGAAAAATTTTAGGAGTAGTAACGATGATAGCAAAGTTTGTGATGTTTTTAGAGGTTGCTAGCTCAATTCTTGGTTCATGCCAAGCCTACCTTTGACCAATACTTTAGCACAAATGTTATAGATTCGATTGTCATTTAGAACTATAGCTTGTAATTGTTTCTCTATATTGATTTTTACTTTTTTGCTTGACTCAAAATTAATTCTCCATACAAAATACAGCTCTGGTAGAATACATCATGTACTCAGTAAGTTGTCTCCGTTTTTGAGTTACTGCTATGAGTAAATCATAAATGTGTAATACTGTGAAGTCAGCTAACGGTTAGACCCTCATTATAACTAATGCTGTAAATGGTTAGTGTTTGTCAATGTTATGGAAGCAAATGCTAGCTTAATTTTCCTAGAAATGTGTTCCTAATTCTTGCTTGGGGGGATTGAATTTTGGCTTGAAATGTTTATCCGTAAAATATTATTATAAGATCCAAAACTTGTGGTCTTTGGACATTTCTTGTGGAATGTACTGGTTATTTCAAGTATCTTTTACTACTATTAAATTCAACCTAAAAAAAAATGTGCCTATAGTGAAAAGTTTTGATAGAATGATATTTTTCAATATAGCTTTTTACTTAGCATATTATACATGAGTCATGTTTATATATGAATGTCTGTATTTTAAACGATTGCAGAAGCTTTGTTTCATATATAATCATCTTCAGCTTGGTTTCAAATTTTGTCTTTTTTTTAAATGTCTGTAGAAACTTGTTGAAACTTGAAAATGAGTCAACGTCATGAATAAATTTGATCTTGGTAGTTTCAACTAAACATTTTTCTTCCCCCCCCCCTGTTGTTCTAATAGCTTCATGTAGAGGTTCTTGTGGTTAACTTGAAAATGGTTGAAAATGTGGATGATTTCAAGGAGAATGATGATTTGAACTAGCAAAATGAAATTTTAAGAAAAAATCGGCCTTTCATTGAGTATTTGTAAGCCTTCTTACATTAAATATTATATGTTTGGTTGCTAATAAATTTATGAATATTTAGTAAAGTCAAGCATAATAATGTGACAATGTATTGATTATATTTTTTTTTCAAAAAAATTAATTGACCGCAGCAAGCAAGAAGCAAAAATACTACGGGAGCAAGGAAAAACAATAGTGAGTGCAGCTATGATATCAATTAATTTCCAATAAATTTAGAACATGTTTCAAGCAATAACTTATTGTTATATATTTTTTTTAAAGATAGAATTAAATTAGGGAAATGTTGCAAAAAATTGAGTGAAGAAGAGAAGGCTACATTGAGAATGGTTAGTAGTGATATAGCATAGAATAAAGATAAAGAAGATGATTTTGTAATGGGAACTAAGAAAGCCATTGAAACTAGATGCGCTCTAGATTGTTTTGCAAAACTGGTAGCAAAATTATTAGAAAAAAAAAAACGATGTTGTGGAGTTGGGATTTGAAAGTCTTTTGCACATAAAATGGGGTCGACTAAAAGTCTTATGTTCATGGTTCGGTCAAAATTTTGATCCGTTTACTTCATGAATTTTTTTTCATGGGAATAGTATCAATCTGTCACCTCGGGATTTTGAGTACATTATGGGAATAAAAAATGGTGGAGTCAACATTGATGTGGATCTTGGTATTGATCACATAGATATATTGAAGGATGAATATTGTGATAACAGTGGATACGTTAAGCTAAAAACTTTAGAGTCAAAATTGGTGAATCAAAGGGAGGCGAATGATGACTTCAAAAGAAGCTTTGTTTTGTTTGCTATAGCTACAGTTATTTTTCCTAAATTAAGGTTGAATTTAGCCCCTTATTACTTGGTTTTTTTGAAAGACACCAGTGCCATAAAAAAAAGGGGCAACGTGGGCTTTTTAAAGGGCTAGTTGAGGGCATACAAAAGTTTGAGACAGGACAACAAAAAGTTGTTAATGGCTGTGTACTATTTTTGGTGGTAATTGAGACTTATATTTGTTAAGGTGTTGGAGATGATTGAGGTTTTTAGAGGCTTAAAGGTGTGTTAGTTCAAATCCTTTTATCGAGGTAAGTAACTTCATTCCTAATATACTGGATATGTATAAGTATTTTCATATTATTATAAGAGTTTTTATACTACTTAGAAGATTAATGGATTTTTATAACGAAATCAGTTTATGAAAATGTTTTCAAATTTATATTCTTTTAATAAAATATTTTATAAATGTTTTTCAATATGTAAATTATTTTATGACACGACTACCTTTTATAATTTTGTCTATGAAATATTTTGCAAGCCTAAATTGTTGCCATAGACTTTTATGAATCTGATACGAATGTTTTGTGCCTATGTATGATCTTAATTATTTATGATTGTACGGGGGCCACCTTTTGAGGGCTAAAACACCGCAAAGTGTCACATATAGTGCAAAGTGTCACATATAAGTCATTACATATGAAAAGTCAATTTGAATGTTTTGGCTCATTGTCCGTAATTATTCTGATTCTGATCATATTATACGATATATATTTTCTGGACCAGTACTGGGTTTCTGTTCTGAGTATTCACACGATATTCTGATTCTGTTTCTGGTCGGATCACCGGGACTATAGGTAACACTATGTGGCATGAGCTAACTATCTGCTTTCTATGTACGCGTTATATGATTTGCTTTTATAAGTGATTATTCTTTTGATATTCTGAATTACCATGAATTTATGTCAACTTATTGAAATATTTTGTTTTATGAAATTTATGAATTTTAATACATGTTTTAAATAAAAGAAGACTTACAATAATTTTGGTATCAGTAGGGCTAGTGTGTTAGGAATGGTTTTACTTACAGAGTTGACGGCTCGCCCCTCGTCATTACTTTTTTTTGCAGATTAAATTCCTTTTGAAAGGTGTGTTTAGCTTTGGAGTTAGAAATTTCGTTTTCTTTTGCAATTTGAATAAGAGGAGGAATGGATTTATGTTTCTTTTTAGTTTATTTCTGTAATGAACTTGTAAATTGGAGTTCTGAGATTTTTGTTATTTTATGTTATATTTCGGGAATGATTATCTAGTATTAGACGTATGAATTTGTAGATTTATTTGTATAAGAATTTGAGGTATTTCAGTTTGGAATTTATGAGTAAGAATTACGATTTGCAAGTAATTTTTTTTTTACGTGCTCCGCACGTGTTAGATTTAGGGTGTTACACTGTTCCATTGCAGAGAAGCAAAATAATGTTGCTTAAAAAGAAAGAACATAAAAGGAGTGAAAATATAAAGAAAGAAAAAAGATCAAAAGGAAAATTTAGAATCAACTTGTTCCTAGTACCTCCTTTAAGCAAGCTCATCATATGTTACTTTTCTTCATTATGACTAGCTATCTTTGTTAAAGCATCTTCGAAAGCTAACAAATCTTATGGGGTAATACAAGGGTTTAGCTTAGTCTATTTCAGAGCAAAAAGTTGTTGAAGTAAACCTTCAAATCAGAGATGCCAAAATATTTTCAGCAGAACCAAAAAAATAAAAGCCAAAATTTTTTTTTCAAATACAAAAAAATCACAAAAAAACCTTCAAATATTCTGCACAGCACAAGTTGAATATCCAAAGTAGTCCCACCAAATTGATTTGACCATAAATACATTGACAACATTTTCTAGAGTTGATTGCATGCTCCCAAAATAGTCGAATCCTGCACTTTGGAAAATAATTGTTTAAAACGTGACACAAAACACGTAAATTGACATTGAGTTTGAAATGAAGCAAAAAAATTATAAATTACAAACTAATAAATTGACGGAAGAAGGAGTAAATTAATATTAGAGTCATAAATTGATCTTTAGACTTGTGAGAATTACAAAAAACTTATAAACATGGCATAAAACTTATAAATTGACATTGAGTGTGAAATAAAGTAAAAAAAAATGTAAAGCACACATAGGTTGGTAAATTGACGGAAGAATGTATAAATTAATAATGTTAGAGTGGTAAATTGATCTTCAGACTTGTAAAGATTACAAAAACCTAGAAATATGACATAAAACTCGCAAATTGACATTAAGTGTGAAATTAAGCAAAGCAATTGTAAAACACACATAGGACTGGTAAATTGACGGAAGAATAGGTAAATTCATGTTGGACTGGTAAATTGATCTTCACACTTATAAAAATTATAAAAACCTAAAAACATGACATAAAACTCGTAAATTGACATTAAGTGTAAAATTAACAAAAATGATGTGGTAAAATGATCTTCAGACTCGTAAAGATTACAAAAACCTAGAAACATGACATAAAACTCGTAAATTAACATTAATTGTGAAATTAGGCAAAACATTTGTAAACTGCACATAAAACTGGTAAATTGATAAAAAAAAAAGGTGAATTCACGTTAGGCGGTAAATTGATCTTCAGACTTGTAAGAATTACAAAAACTTAGAAACATGACATAAAACTTATAAATTGACACTAAGTGTGAAATGAACAAAAAAAATATAAGCCACACATAAGATTGGTAGATTGACGGAAGAAAGGATACATTAATGTTGGAGCGGTAAATTGATCTTCAGAGTTGTAAAGGTTACAAAAACCTATAAATATGACATAAAACTCGTAAATTGACATTAAGTATGAAATTAAACAAAACAATTGTTAACCACACATAGGATTGGTAAATTGACGGAAAAAAGGTAAATTAATATTGGAATTGTAAATTGGTTTTCAGACTTGTAAGAATTATAAGAATTTAGATACATGACATAAAACTTGTAAATTGACATCAATTGTACAATTAAACAAAAACATTATAAACCACACATAAAATTAGTAAATTAACGAAAAATGGGATAAATTAATGGAGTTGTAAATTGGTCTTCAGAATTGTAAGAATTACAAAAACTTAGAAAAATGACATGAAACTCGTAAATTGATATTAAGTGTGAAATGAAACAAAAAAATTGTAAACCACACATAAGATTAATAAATTAACCAAAGAAGGGGTAATTTAATGTTGGAGTGATAAATTAGTTTTTGAACTCGTAAGAATTACAAAAACTTATAAACATGACATAAAACTCATAAATTGACATTAAATGTGAAATTAAACAAAAAAATTATAAACCACACATTGGATATTGGGCTAATAAATTAACAGAAGAAGGTAAATTAATGTTGGAGTTATAAATTACCTTCAGACTTGTAAGAATTATAAAAACTTAGAAACATTACATAAAACTCGTAAATTGACATTAAATGTGTAATAAAACAAAAATATTGTAAACCATATGTAAGACTAGTCAATGAACCGTAGAAGGGGTAAATTCATGTTAAAGTGGTAAATTGGTCTTCGGAGTTGTAAACAACACAAAAACTTGTAAATGCTGCGTAATATTTATAAATCAATATTAAGTATCAAACACCACATTGATTTTGTAAAGCACACATAAAACTTGTAAATATAACCTACTTGGCTAAAAATGATAATTACCTGTTACTTAGGTAACTGATTACCTATTTATTTAGAATTAACAGTCCATATTTATTACAGCATCAATACCATAAATTTAGTTACGACATTATGGAATAACCTGTTATTTTAATGACAGTTTATTGTAAGAGCCATCATTAAATATATTAAATGTATATTTGTAACGCCATTATTTCAATAACAGTCCTTAAATGTCTCATTTCCATGACAGTTTATTGTAAGAATCACCATTAAATATTGAAACAACATTTAATGATGGTTAAAAAAAAATCGTCATCTTTGTTGCTGAACAATACATTTAATGACTCTTTTCAAATAACCATCATTTTTGTTATTGATTATTTAAAAAAATAAATATGGCAATTTTAAGACCATTTCCAGCCCCTATTTTAATTTTCTATTAAATTCTTTACAATTATTTTTTCACAAATGTTTCATATATTAAATGTATATTTGTAACGCCATTATTTCAATAACAGTCATTAAATGTCTCATTTACATGACAGTTTATTGTAAGAATCACCATTAAATATTGAAACAACATTTAATGATGGTTTAAAAAAAATCGTCATCTTTGTTGCTGAACAATACATTTAATGACTCTTTTCAAATAACCATCATTTTTGTTATTGATTATTAAAAAAAATAAATATGGCAATTTTAAGACCATTTACAGCCCCTATTTTGAATTTCTATTAAATTCTTTACAATTATTTTTTCACAAATGTTTCATATACAAAAAGTTAAAAATGTTTCAACTATAAAAAGATAGCTCTACAAAAAGCTCTAACAATCATTAAACTTTAAAAAAATATCAATTCACATTCATATCAAATTCTCATAACTATTTAATATCTACTAATTAATCTACTAGCAACTAACAAGATTAGCATGTGCGAGTACATCTAATTTCTCATCAAGTCTTCATTTGCAAATGAATCTCACCACCGTTAGAATCTACGTCGTTCTTACAAAGAATAAAGAGAAATTAAGGTAAGTTTATATATTATATAAGTCATAAAAATTAAATAATTTTAGTGACTTAAGTTGTAAAACAAAAAAATTTAAAGTACTAAATCACAATTAATTAATATACTTACCTCAAATTTATCAACCATGTGTTTATGTAGTGATAAGTTGCTGTTTTATACATTTAGGTCACTTGCATTTAACTTTATCGATCTCTCCTCAAGTGTAACTTTCAGTTAACTAAGAAAAGAGAAATATATTAATTATGTAGTTCCAAATCACAAAAATAAGGCCTAAAGTTTAGAATATTACCTCTTATCTAAAGAATTAAGAGCGTGCTTGGATAATACCTTGTAAAAATTGTACTTGCTTATTACCAGGGGGGAAAAGTTCTAAGTGTGGACATAAGAGAGAAGAACTAAAGAAGGTTCAAAACAACATCTAAACAACAATTGAAATTTTTTAGGTACGCTGTCGGTAGCAAAATTTCAGCGAAATAACAACCAAAATTTCTAAGTGCAATTTTAATTACAAAACAGTGGTAAAACATCCCTTAGATGCTTCCAAGTGCTTTGTTTCTGCATAAACAGCAGTGGAAACAGCACTTGGAAGGTCCCAAGTGTTGTTTTTGCTGCATAACAGCAGCTAAACAGCACTTGGACACTTCTAGGTGCTGTGTTTCTGCATAAACAGCAGTAGAACACTCTCTAGAACTGTTGCTATACTGTAATTTAAATTGGGAAAACATAAGTGAGGAGGGTTTATTACCAAAAGTAGATCTATCTGCATAAGTGCACAAACAAAATGAACAAATCACTGTCAAAAGCTTCAATAATTTTTTTATTTTAAATGAAGGAAGGGTTAAAAGTGCACAAGGACAATTTTTTTGCTTAGTTGAACTAACAACTCAAGAAATCAACTCATTGATAAAACTTTTGCTCTACTTAATTCAGCTAAAACACATATATACAAATTGATCCCTTGAATCTCCAAATCTATGTTAAGTACAATGAAGTTTGGTAACAAAGTATTTCAATATTTTAAAAGCCCATTAAAAAATCATTACTAATTAAAAGAAGGGAAATTATCATTCGCATAACTTTAGTTTACTCCGTTATTAAAAATACTACAACAATTTGAGGGTGTATCAATCGTACACCCTAAGTTGGCAAAATGTATCTAACGTCCACTAAATCAGTACTTGTCATTTAAATATGATGACGTCAGAAGGGTAATATGATCTTTTTATATAATACAAGTGATAATTTAAGAGTATACAAGTGATAATATGAGAATTTAAGGGTATATAAATGATAATTTTTCTTTACTTTAATTTAAGTTTCAAGGTTTAAATCGTCAATTCGCTATAATTTCGTTAACTTTCAAACGGCAGCTAACGGTTTAGTGGTCGGCATATAACTTTTATCAATTTAAGGTGGACAATTGATACACCCTCAAAATGTTGTAATATTTTTGATAACATAACAAATATAGGGTATACGAATGATAATTTCCATTAAAATAACTCAAGATGAATAATTGGAATGATATTCAAGAAAAATACTCAGATTCCAACTAGAATATTATTATAACAAAATATGAATAGAATAAATGAAACAGTACTAAAATATGAACTTAATCTTTACTATCACATATGCATATAAGCAAAGAGACAAAGAAAATATTTCTGACATAACAAAGGATAATACTTGCCAAAAATATAAAGTCAAGCCATTAGATAGGCATTTAAGGCCTTTTAATCTAGCAAACATGGAACGGAAAAAATCGTATTGTCAAATCCATTTATTCGAGGTTCACTTCCTTAGCTTGAAAACAAATTTAAAAAGTTTTATTGTTTGTCAGTTAAGAAACAATAATAGTTTTTAAAAGAAAAAATTAGTATGCTTCATAACAAATTAGCTGCACATGATCAACAAACTAGTAATATTAAGAATAAATTCAAGACTTTCACAGGATAAAATTCCAAGCAAGTGCTATCACAACAAATGGTCTCTAAAAAAATTTTAACCTTGCACACTTATTCTCATTTCTCAACCTTAAATTGAAATCAAAATTCTTTATTTGTTACAAATAATATTCTTCAAAACGGCAAATCATTTTGGCTATAGTGAAAAAAGAGTTCATTTTGTTAATTTGCAACCACTGCAATCATTTATAACCTACTTGCATGCCATTGAAGCTTGAAAATGGTAAAAAGTAAAAATATTAAACTAGCAAAAACACAAATACTTTCCACTACTATAATAAACTATAAGAAGCATCTAACCACTAAACCAAAATCTCCACCACTTCTATTTATATAATATCTTAAATAAAGTGTAAACTATTTATCTTTCCACAACTAAATATAGCTATGTAAACTATTTAATAACTTGGGAATATTGTCAAACACCTAACCTTTCCTCTACAATTCACATTAACTAAGCAAAAATAAAATAAAAAATAAAAATAATGAGAATATAACTTACAGCAAAATTCTTCAAGAATAGGTAACCTGCGAGAAATTGGGTTGCAACACAGCAGTTTCATCATCCTCACTTTATTATTATTAGATCTGTACCCAGAACCATCATTTTAGTTCGTTTCGAGTCTTTCACAGCCTCCTTTATCTCTTCGGGCATTTTGGCACTTATTTCGACCTAGGTTTTATAGATTTTGGGTTTCTTCACAGCTTGTAGCTGTCGACTTATGATTAACATTAGGTTTAGTCATTTAGACTAGGACTCTGACATTGATCTAGAATCTTCAAAGTGAAAGGATTCGAACTGAGGGGTAGCTGCGGTAGTTTTAAGTTTTTTAATAGCCAATTTTTTTTGGGCTTATTACAGTGGAGGAGACTACGGCTTTAAAAATTACAGAGAATTAGTGGCTCATAATGAAATTTGAAAAGCAAAAATCAAGAGATGAAGTTTAGGGTAGCAGTGGGCAATGGAGAATCGTCACCAGCTAGGGCTTGTCAAGATTGAAGAAGAAAAGAAAGAGAATTGACTATGTGTGAGTGGTTAGGGATCGTGTGATTGCTGATTTGCTTAATTCTTGTCAAGATTGAAGAAGGAAAGAAGAAGAATTAACTGTGTGTGAGTGGCTAGGGGTCGTGTAATTGCTAAATTGCTTCATTCTTTTCCTTTTTATACTTTTTATTTTATTTTTAATGGCGGTCATTAAAATTTTTGGACATACAAATTACAATGACCGTTTTATTTAGCAACGATCACTAATAATTTTTGGTTTTAATTATAGTTTTTTAAGAACCCTCATTAAAATTGAGACTATATTTAATTATACATATAATGAACATTCTATTTGAAAATTGTCATTATTTCTTCTTTACTTTTAATGAAGATTTTTATAATAAACCATCATTAAAAATAAGACTAAATTTTTACTTGACATTTAATGATTGATTATTATACATGTTAGATTTTATAAGCATTCAGATAATAATTGTCACTAAATATATTTAATAACTATTTCTAAAAAAAATGGTTATAACATATGAGTCATTATTTTATATTTTTATAGTAGTGCCAAGTCTTTGACTAACAAATAGTAACCAAAGACAACCGGGCTCTCAAAACATACCGGCTACAATGTATCACACCCAAATTGTACTAGTTGAAAAACATACCAACAGGCTAGTCCAATTGGGAACCACCAACCGGTTTGGTTGAATCTCAACATATACTGTTGGGTAAGGGTAATGGGGACAATATATGCGAGAATAAAAATATACACTTGCCACAATATATATATGGGGAGAATTGTTTGT
Source organism: Atalantia buxifolia (assembly GCA_030444775.1). NCBI lineage: Eukaryota > Viridiplantae > Streptophyta > Magnoliopsida > Sapindales > Rutaceae > Atalantia > Atalantia buxifolia. Next base: position 15,952,495 of record CM059839.1, read on the forward strand.
ACTATTAAGAACATTTTAACCCTCTTTTTATTTATGATGCACAAAGAATTTTTAAAATTAAATAATTACTAAGAACGCTTTTTAGAAATCCATTTAGATTAAATCCTTATCCTTATCATTTTTATTTTCCAAAAATAATATTAGTGCTTTCTTAATTTTTTTTTAAGTTGAACTCTTCTTAGTCAAGTCAAAATGGAAGAACCAAAATAGAATAACCAAAATCAATATTTTGAAAAGGAAAAAATCCAATAAGCTAGTAAAGGAATCATAGTCCAAACAGGCTTGGAGAAACAAATGCGATCTCGCTTTTACGGCATCTATTGTGCTTACCCTAATGAAAGAGTCCATTAACAATGATTATTAAACCATAATTTTTGGTATAACTTTATAGTTTACACCTCATCTTCTTCAATATATTCTCTTATATGGTCACGCTTAATAATTTGAAAGTCTCTTGGGAAAAAGAACAAAGAGAGAATAATGGAGAGAATATTGCTATGAGACGAGGAGGTGCTAAGATAGAATTGTTACGATATGCATCTTCTAAAGTACCAAAGGTATCATGTCCGCAATAGGCAGCAATTGTCTTCCCAAAACTGAATCCTTATTTAAGTCTATCATGGAGTCATAAATAGAAATCGTGCCCCCGACTATATCGACCACACCAAGAGCCCAATGCTCATCCATGAATATCGGCAAATACACCTACAAAATGCGGACAATATTCTTAACAACTAACGGCAAATATATCTATGAAATACGGTAACTGTTTTTATCTACTTACAGTGCATATAATATCAAAAACTAAGCATATAATGTGAAACTTACCATAGAAACATTTTTCCAAGGAGTGGCACAGTCCAATTTTGCACCATTAGCATAATCAATGCAGTAACATTCCTTTTGCTACACTCTATCTGGGTCTCCCAGGTACAGCTTATGTCTGACCTTCAGATTATTTTAGAAAATTTAACAATAATATATTAGTTGTTATTATTCTAAGAAGTTAAGGAATAGGCTATAAAAAATTGATTATACCAGAAAATTATTGTCCATAATAGCACTAGCTTGTCCATTCCGAGTTGTAGCCTTAGACATTTCTTTCCGAAAGTAATAGCATGCAATGTTGATGTGATAAATATAAAGTGTGAAATAAGTATTAAAAAAATTACAAATATTTATTATAATAACACAACAAAATTTTATTTTCACATTTATGACTTACGAGATTAGACAACCACATGTCCGGTGTGTATAATTTATGAAAAAATTCGCAGTTAGCCTTCATAAGAGTCAAATCGATAAATTTCCTACATAAAATATATTATAAAATGAATAGAGGTATTAAATAAACTTACGGTATAATTTTCTGGTACTCATAAAAAATTAATATCATAATATAAGATAACTCGCGGCTCTTTTTTATGTTTTGGCGATATCCATCCATCACTGCAGCTTCAATAACTCCTTTTGGGGTATAAGGGGACACACTTTAAAGTCTACTATCTCTTGAGGGTGCACCTCAACACCCGTCGTCTCTTGCGGTTTCTTTAAAGGATTGGTGTACGATGTCCGTAAATAAGTGAAAGTTTTCATATCTTTTCTCTTCTGTAAATTATACACCAATCTACAATCTTTTCCTTGTGTTGAGATGATAATAGGATCCCCATTTATACCATGACAGTCATCTGGTGTCATCATGTCTATAGCCCCTTCTGTACTACAAAGATTGACAAGCGTGACCAAAGGTTGTTGCATAGGTGACTGACCCGATGCGACGTCCATGGGATCGTTTATAGGCTACAGATATAACAACCAAATTGTTAGAGAATTAAATAAACATATACACTGAATGAAAAAAATATTGATAGTTTTATATATCAAACCTTAGAATCAACCCCCTGAGATTCTGTGGATGAAGACTCTTTAAGTAATTGAATAAGCCTACTCAATTTACTGTCAATCACTTCAATATGACCAATTTTGCCCTCAATGTTATCAATCTTTGTGTCCATATTCTGCATCATATTTTCCATCTTCACAATATTTGCTTCAATGTTTTGGATGTAACAACCAAGTTGATTAACCTTCTCCTCGACAGTAGAACCATGAACCGCATAGGAGGCGTGTCGAGATGGACCACCCTTACATGTATAAAAAATTTTGAAATATTAGATTAGCATGCCCAATCAGAAAGTACATACGAACAAAAATGTTTTGTACAACAGTCACTTACTGTTTTTTTTGCCACCTTAGTTGGTATTGATGTTGTTTTATTTAAATTTTCAGCAGACAATGTTCTTGGTGCACTGGAGGTGGGTGCACCTCCTGATTACTATCATCAGGAGAGTCATCAAAACTATTTGACTTGCTTCCATTTGATTCACTATCATGTGAAGGATTCGCCTTTGTGTGATTATCTGACTCGATACCATTATCAACATCTTCACCAATCTCTTAAAGCTGCTCATCTTTACTAAAATACCTCATGAATGTTTATTTTCCTCAACTTCTCCGGTAGCATGCAACTTTTCTATGAAAATCATCTTGGAGGCTTTTTTGTTCAATTTATTCTTTTGAATCTCTTCAAAATCTTTAGGTTTTGTGGATTTCCATCTCAAAATCCTAGGCAATAATTCACCACAATGTTTTGCACATTTATCACCGATGACAGAAACAGCTTTGTATACCCACACCTATATAATTAATGAGATAATTTATTTTCAACATAAATAAAAAAATGGTACATTATAAATAGAAAGATGATGCTAACAACTATCTTTGGTATAATATGAATACTTTAAACTCAATATCATGGATTGAAATTGGGAAGAATTCTTATTTATTCAACAGAATATATTACACCAGCAATTATCAAGCATATATTATTTAAGCAATAGGTGAAAATTAGTATCACACAACTAATTGAAGAATACATAAAAATAATCTATTAGTTAAATGAGTAGCTTATTGAAGCAGTATTTGAAAAATTACTTAAATATACTCAATTTGAGAACAAGAAAATTTTTAGACAAAAAATGACTTAAATAAAATAAAAAAATGAGCAATTGTTCAATGGCACTCAATAAGCGATATATAAATTAGTTTAGTTTTGTTACCATAAAGGCGTGGGGGGAAACCATGCACACTATATATTGCTCCTTTGTATTTAGAATCTATAGTTGACTTCTTCTTATGCTTCGCCACACGATTTACAATGACTTTTTTCAAACTGTCCATGGTCATCTTGAAAGAAATGCATCCCCATGGATATTCATTAAACTCGGTAAAATTGTCCATAAGGAGTACATTAGTTTCATTTATATGTTTTCTATTCTCCTTTCTAAGTAACACTGAATCAACAAAATATAACATGGCTAGCTTGACCAGTTTCATGTCATCATCTGACTAAGCCTCCAAGAACTTTTGACGAAGTTCTTTTGTTGTGGTTGCCCAATTTTCATCTAGGAACTCATCAACTATTATGTCACCGTCGTCATTATTTTCAGTATTGGACTCATAGGATGGACTGCAATCTAACCCTATTACCAAGGCAAACTTCTCCAATGAAAATCGAATATTTTTACGTTCGATCCTAAACCATATTGTCTTCTTATCTGATTTCACTTATCTCAATAATATGTTGTGGAGTAACTGAGCAGAAAACTTCAACTCCTTCACATCCAAAAAATGACTGAAACATAAACGCCTGAAAATATTTTTCTACTCCTCAGAGAGTTTATTTTTTATGTCCTCCACCACATCTAATGATGATCGGTTTGAAATCTTTGCTTTGAAGTATTTAGATTCCTTGTTTTTCGGTTCTATCTACATAAATACAAAAAACAATTATAATATAAAATGATTGAAAAGCTGCATAATAATATATTTTAGACCAATCATAAAAATTATACAATATACCAATTGAGTAAGGTGTTCATACCCAACTACTGTCGACCAAAGAATTCTTCACATGACTACTATCAAGTAAAGAATTTTTTACACGACTACAATCAAGTAGCAATCCGGTAAAGAAATATTTAGTTAACTACATTGGAGTCTAGAATTCATTACACCACCATAATCGAGTATACACAAAGCAAATGATTCTTTGCATTGGGAGAAAATACAAGGAATGAATTCTAGTTAAACTGTCACCATAATGAAAACCATATCTTTCTAAGAAATTCCAAGAGCTAGGACATAATCTAAACTTATAATTTTTTGTTCTAGATCATCAATTTTAGTTTGTAATAAAAATAGTACTTCAAATTTATTATCATTTTTGTAATTTATTATCAATCTACTAAATGATCAAACAACATAGAAACAATAGATATGAGAACTTTTTTGCAACTTAAAAATGTTCCATATACAAGACAATATGGCTTTCTCACAACTAGCATCTACAGGATTAGCATGACTTAAAATATTATTTAACAACAAAACCTAAACCAATAGTATCAAGTATCCATTACATGAAAAAAATCTAGTAAAGTATACATTACACTACTAGCATTGCTCTAGTAAAAAGTATCCATCACACCACTACAGTCGAGTAAAAAATCCATTACACGACCACAGTTGAGTATATGAACCATAAATGAACAATATATGAACTATAAAAAATTATACTGGATAGAATAAAACTCTCATTATTACTCACCTTAGAATGAATGATTTCAAAGTGGTCTTGTGCTTAGTGATGATTGAATGCGAGTCAAACTGTAGCTATTTAAAGAAAAAAACACATCTGTCTACTACTCTGTACAACAACCTACTTCTAAATTATCATAAAAATTCAGTTACTAAAACAAAAACTGAAGAAAAAAATAATAGTTATATTAATAATAATAAAACTCACTCCACATATGGGCAGCAGTGCAAATGAGTACACAACATTCCTAGGCTAAAAGTTTTAGTATGTATAATGGTTCACTGGTTCAGTCAAAATGCATTTATTCACTGCATACACAAGTTTGAGTAACTCACAGCGGCATGAAGCTGCATACTAAATAACAGTTTATAATTCTAGTTCCAAACAATAAATCACAGATTTCCATATCATTGCAGCTAAAATTGTTGGCCATTTTGTAATCAATCATTACTTTATTCATTTGACTCAATCATATGGTACTAAATCACATGTATTCAACATTAAAAACAACAAAAACCTATGTCAAATCAAAGTGTTGAATAAGAAAATCATAAAGACAAGAAAGTCATAATGCCTACAACAATCAACTGGCCTCGCAATTCTACACAAACTCTACATCCCTCACTAAACCCCTTGCTTTTTGAGCAATTATTACTAAAAAAAATAAATTTATACACCCTCTCTTTCCACTTCTAAGTAAATATAATGTCGATAGTCCAAAATTAAATTATCCCGTACAAGTTTCCTAAATGACATATTTCGGTAGTTGAAAATAAGAAAAGAAATAAATGTAATGCCGTTTTTTTTTCATTAAAACTGTAACCCATATCTCCACATAAGCACAACTCCAATGCTTGAGCTTTTGTACCAAAATTTCTAGGGCATTCAAGATAGATTCTAATGTTACTTGTTAGAATCACACAAATTATCAAAGCATATATTTTGATAGAGTCATATTCAACAAGGCAGTCAAGTTTTAAGTCGTAAATTACCTTTCATTTGGCCAATTTCAATTCAAAGCAACAACTTTATGGTGCTGGAACAAACGGCAATAGAGGCATGAAGTAACAGCAGCAGTGCATCATTGGCATTAGTCTTATCTAATAGAGCACCAGAGGAACTGCAATGAAGCCTGACAAACAACTCTTCGCTCTTTTTTGCTTACTTTAACTGGATTCAATCTTAAGGGAGGTTTAAATTAGGCAAAAACAAGTATTGTGTACGTTGGTCGTGAGTGATAAGTTGGGGGTTGTGTTACACGACTGTTGTGAGTGGTTGGGAATATTTAGGTTTTCAATTAGGGTAATTTTGTAACTGCACATTACAAAAGGCATATATAAGGAATTTTGGAGTATAGGGTGTATTTAGATAAATACCTTATTTTTGGGGTATGCGACGGACAAATCCCTAGTCTCTCCCTTATCATAATTTCACCAGCAAACTCTTTGTCGTTGGTGTTTCGGCCCTTAGTCGATAGCCCACCATCGTTTTGGTTGTGCCAATCGGAGTCAAAGACTCATAGCTTGTATTTTGTCGTCATTGTGGCTTCTATCTTGTCGGTGTTGTGGCTTCCATCTCATAGGCGTCGTCCTATCTAACTCATCAGCTTTGCAACGCCTTCACTTGATGGTAAGTGGTAGCTTGACTTTTCATGATTTCAATTTATACCATTTCTTATATCTTTTTTTTCAAAAAAGAAAAATCTGTTGGTGTTACATGAATTGGTGATTGAATATTTGAAGTGATGAACTGTTGCTAATGACTTTTTTTTTACACTGTTAAATTATGTTATTGTCATTGGTACTGTTATTCTTTCTCTTTTTCTCTTCTTGTTTGATTGCCTTCGTATCTTCACTTGATATGGAAAAATAAATCTTTGTGGGTGTCGTGAGTACGTTAGTGCACTATATTTTGCTGCTATTTTAGCTTTAAAATTTGTTAGTGCTCTACTCATATTTGCTATTGTTATGTATTATTTGGAAGGTGCTGATTTCTCTCGTGTGTTCTGTACAAATGATGCTAGCTACGATCTTAAATTAATAGTACAACTAATTTTGGAACAATCTTATAGCATAGGTGAATTTTTCATAACTTTTCATTTATATTGTTCAAATTATTCACCTATAGTAATGAGAAAGCAAGGGTCTATATTTCTAATAAAGTGTTTTAGATCAAGATGAGGAGAGAAGACATATCTCAAGCAAGATTTTCACCGAGGTTGATAAATGGATAGAAAGATATGATATTCTTGTGGTTGGTCCATGCTTTGGAAAGGATCCATATATGCTGGTTTGTTGTTCTTGATTGACCTTATTTGATTGTGATTTATGTCGGATTATTGACTTATGCTATATGGTTTGCGATGTCTACTTATGAAATAAAGATCATTTCTTAATACGTAATTTGTCCTTTGTAAAGCTTGTCCACATCCAATTGCATTTTCAAATATTATTTGCATTAGTTGTGAGAGTCTAGATATGATCATGGTTTAGTCTTAGGATTCTACTTCTTTGGCATAAATATTAGCCATTCATAGACAAAAATGATAGGTTACCTCTAGGTTTAGACTAGTACAAGCATTCACACTAATAAGCATGAGCCTCTGACATTCTCACTTTTTCTTTGCTAGACCAACACCATCCACATGTATTTTTCTATTGCACTTTTATGCAGAAGTTTTAAGCAATTGGTTGAAAATAATTTTAGAGGTGACAATTATGGGTGGAACAATGACCTTATATTCTTAAGTTAGAGAAACATAGACTTTAGCTTGAAACCATTACTTTGATTGTTTTTTTTTAGTTAAAAATCCCTTATCTTTTCCAATAAGATTCAAAGGATCAAATTTTCAGATGCTTTATTTTTATTTCTTTTAATTTTTTCCCATTATTATTGTTATTATTTCGGTTGTAGAGTATTTCATCCTTCACATGCTATTATTTATTTTTTTCCTACTTCTATTATTATTATTTTGTGGCTTATTTTGTCGAATATATATCTAATTATTTTATCTTTTAAAACAAGCAGGTAGGCAATTATGCTACATTCTTTTTTCAATCTCATCAATGTTGTCCCATCTAACTCATTGGCTTTTCAACTCATTCACTTGATGGTAAGTAGTACCTTGACTCTTCACGGTTTCAACTTGTATCTTCTCTTGAATTTGATTATTAAAAAAAAATCTGTTGGTGTATAGAAATTGATTAGGTGCAGAAATTGATTGGATACGCATAGAAATTGAATAAATTTGTTGTAGAAATCGCATGAGGAAATTGATTGTGTTTTAATTTGGGTAGCTAAATGCAAATGCATATGGATTTTGATTTAATTTTTTTTCCTTTCAGGTTGATTACGAGTTATTATATACATAATTTTAGGTCATTTGTCGATTTATGGTTGATTTTGTGTTTTTTTGTCTTATACCATGAAGGCTTGAATTATTTGTTGCATCTAGATGTAATTTTGGGCAAAGTCTCAAAGATAAGTTTTGTAATAAAATAGTGATCCAGAATTATGCTTAGCAAATGTTTGATAGAATCCTTGAAAAGGCCAAACCAGTTGAAAAGTTGATGAAAGAGAGTAACGATGATGCTGAGATAACTGAGAAGAGTAAGGATCTTAGTGCGGCAAAAAAAATGCAATGGAATAATAATAGGCATGAACACGGAAATCAAGGATCCAAGGCAAGTGAGGTATGTTTCATTTCCTTTCCTTAAATACTGATATTTTTTGCATGCCATATATAAAAAATGTATATTTAGGGTTGGCATTCTGGTTTATAAGTATTTGTTTGTTTGTTTGTTTGTTCCTTTATTACAATAAAGTGCATTGGTTTTGGATGTAGAAAAAATAGATTCGAAGAGATGAAGAGACCTTTTTCTTTTTTAATAAATAGATTGACCTAAAACTCAAGTATTAAGAGACCAATATTATTGCTTTAATTATGTGGCTGCATGTAGTTGGGGGAGATGGCTACATGTTGGTGCCACTGAAATTTTGCTGCTACTTTTTGCTATTTTTTACCTCTAGTTGCCTCAAATTTGCCTGTTGTTCACTGTTGTTTTAGTTGTTGATTGCTACTGTTTATAATTTGATGTTTACTGCTGCTGTTTGTTGCTATTTTTCACTACTATTTTTTACTACTTTTTGTCTTAGATTTACCTCCTATTTGCTGGTATTTTACTTGCTGACAGTTGTTGTAATTACGTATTTTTCTGTTGTTTATTTTTGGTTTTTATTGCTATTTTTGCTATTTTCTACTGATGTTGTCTCATATTTAGCTGCTTGTCAATGCTCTTTTACTTGAGGGTTGCTGATATTATTATATGCTGTTTTTCATTACTTCTTTTGCTATTTTCAGCTGCTATTTATTGTAGGTTTTTTGTTGTTCACTGCTATTTTTTGCTGCTACAATTTACGTCCTATTCATTGCTATTTTACTTACTGGTTACTGTTGATATTACACTATCTTTTATTGTTGTTTGTTAAGCTTCTTTATTATAGCTTTTTGTTAATTTTCTGCAGCTATTTTTTTGGATTTACCTGTTGTTCACAACTTTTTTCACTATTTCCTGCTGCTCATTGTCTTAGACTTTTTTATATGCTGTTTGTTGCTGTTTTATTTGCCAATTATTGCTATTTATTACCTATTGTTTGCTGTTGTTCTACTTATTAGTTGTTGCTAGTTTTGCCGCTGGAGAGTAATTTTGTTGTGGAGGTATTTGGTTTTATTAGTATATGTTGTAATGAAGATTAGTTAGAAGTTTTTCTTATATATCTCAAGATTTTATGTTACTTCATAGTTACAATTTACAAGGCTTATTGTTTTACATTTTTTCTTGGAGCAGGAACATAGTGCAGATAATTGAATTGGCATTATAATAAAGATTGAAAGGATTACCTGCTCAAACAAATAACTTGACTTCTTTTGTTGTGCTTGAAGGTTGCCTCACTGTTTAAAAGACGAAACCGAAACAAATGATATCTTACATAATTTAGGGTTGATGTAGTATCAATACTTGAACAATTTGAGGGTATTGTAGTTTGTATAAATGGATTTTGTGTTTGAATTTATAACATTTTCAAGTATGATATTATTTATTTTATAAGTATCATCATTAAATTTTAAATTTATTTCAGTTCTAAAAGTTTGAAAATAAATTTGCAGGATCGGGAATTCGATAATAATAAAAATAAATATTATAAAAATAAAAATAGTAAAATTCAAAAAATAATTAAAAAATTCAAAATCAATATTGATATTTATTTTGGATAACAATTATTGAAATAATTCCCACTAATGTTGCGACATACATATGACTGTTGACAACCATACATATACATATGACTATTGACTGTTGAAAACTATGCATATAACTATTAAAACCATCATGAATTTATGATAAACTATCATAAATTCATGACGGTAAAAGAGAGGGATAAAAATTTCTTGTCGGGTACATAAACATCATCTATTGATTTGCCTGCCTGTTTTCCTGTAGTGAATAATTTTTTTTTGAAACAGAATTATAACCTTCAATAAAACTATACTTGTAGAATACACAATACATTTGCTGGGAACAAATCCACCCAGATTGCAGGCTCCACAAATTCCAGAGCAAGCTTTGCTAAACGATGAGTCTTAGTATTACAGGTTCTAGGAGAAAACTTAACTTTGCACTCTATGCACTCTTTACTAAGCTCTTGAATCTCAGATATAACCCAACAAATGGGGGTTCTACTGTCCTTCTTCCTGTTCACTAAATTAGCCACCCCTAGGGAATCAGTTTCTATGATTACTGATAGATTACCAGTCTGTTTTGCCACTTGAATTCCTCAAGCAATGGCTTCTGCTTCCGCTTTCTGAACATCTCCAAAAAATTGAACCTTCTTCACTGCACTGTTACATAGTTTCCATTACAGTCTCTCGCTACAACCTCTAGCCCAGCAGCCTGCTCTCCAACATTAGTTGCTGCATCCACATTAATCTTTACAAAACCTTTCGGTGGAGGACACCAGTTTGGCTGATTTGAGTCTTCTTTAGTCACTAGATGATTTGAACTTGGAATCTTAAACCTTTTATAAGACTCTATGATGGCTTCTGCCTTAGCTAGAGCATTCACAGGATCCACATGTTTTGTTTCAAAAATGAATAAATTTCTTCGCCTTACACATTCTTTCCCACTTAGCCCAATGAATACATCTTTTGTTATATTTGGATCCTCACCAGAACTTCGCGACAGCCTGCTATATATCATCACATAATCCATTCGGGATTTTAAACACACTCATAGCATAGCAAGGAACTGCTTGAGCTATGGCCTTAATGAGAACTTCCTTCCCCCCGCTTGAGAAAAACTTAGTCTGCTAATTGAAAATTTTACTCAAAACCCTCAACTTAACATCATTGAAAAAGCTTCTCTTGTTTTTGTCCACCATAGATGGCAACCCCAAGTATTTCTCATGTCTAGAAATCTGCACATTATTTCCCCTGCCAATCCTCCACCTGCAACCTTTATGGATGACTTGTTTTCCCCATAAGATACTCATCCATATATATATTGGGTTTGATCCCAGTTTTGCATGCAAGAAATCTGTGGTCCTGAAATATCTTGCTTGCAAAACTTTGAACACAAGTGAGTTGGGAAATTGTAAAATCCTCCAAGCCTGTTTTGCTAGCATATATATGATGGGTTTGATCGATTTTGCATAGCAGTGGTCTGATTAAAGGATACCAAGTCTCCGAACCCCATGCCTCCTCTCATCTTCGCCTTACACATTCTTTCCCACTTAGCCCAATGAATACATCTTTTGTTATCTTTGGATCCTCACCAGAACTTCGCGACAACCTGCTATATATCATCACATAATCCATTCGGGATTTTAAACACACTCATAGCATAACAAGGAACTGCTTGAGCTATGGCCTTAATGAGAACTTCCTTCCCCCCGCTTGAGAAAAACTTAGTCTGCTAATTGAAAATTTTACTCAAAACCCTCAACTTAACATCATTGAAAAAGCTTCTCTTGTTTTTGTCCACCATAGATGGCAACCCAAGTATTTCTCATGTCTAGAAATCTGCACATTATTTCCCCTGCCAATCCTCCACCTGCAACCTTTATGGATGACTTGTTTTCCCCATAAGATACTCATCCATATATATGATGGGTTTGATCCCAGTTTTGCATGCAAGAAATCTGTGGTCCTGAAATATCTTACTTGCAAAACTTTGAACACAAGTGAGTTGGGAAATTGTAAAATCCTCCTAGCCTGTTTTGCTAGCAGCGCCTGATTAAAGGATACCAAGTCTCCGAACCCCATGCCTCCTCTCATCTTCGCCTTACACATTCTTTCCCACTTAGCCCAATGAATACATCTTTTGTTATCTTTGGATCCTCACCAGAACTTCGCGACAGCCTGCTATATATCATCACATAATCCATTCGGGATTTTGAACACACTCATAGCATAGCAAGGAACTGCTTGAGCTATGGCCTTAATGAGAACTTCCTTCCCCCCGCTTGAGAAAAACTTAGTCTGCTAATTGAAAATTTTACTCAAAACCCTCAACTTAACATCATTGAAAAAGCTTCTCTTGTTTTTGTCCACCATAGATGGCAACCCCAAGTATTTCTCATGTCTAGAAATCTGCACATTATTTCCCCTGCCAATCCTCCACCTGCAACCTTTATGGATGACTTGTTTTCCCCATAAGATACTCCTCCATATATATGATGGGTTTGATCCCAGTTTTGCATGCAAGAAATCTGTGGTCCTGAAATATCTTGCTTGCAAAACTTTGAACACAAGTGAGTTGGGAAATTGTAAAATCCTCCAAGCCTGTTTTGCTAGCAGCGCCTGATTAAAGGATACCAAGTCTCGGAACCCCATGCCTCCTCTCGTCTTCGCCTTACACATTCTTTCCCACTTAGCCCAATGAATACATCTTTTGTTATCTTTGGATCCCCACCAGAACTTCGCGACAACCTGCTATATATCATCACATAATCCATTCGGGATTTTAAACACACTCATAGCATAACAAGGAACTGCTTGAGCTATGGCCTTAATGAGAACTTCCTTCCCCCCGCTTGAGAAAAACTTAGTCTGCTAATTGAAAATTTTACTCAAAACCCTCAACTTAACATCATTGAAAAAGCTTCTCTTGTTTTTGTCCACCATAGATGGCAACCCCAAGTATTTCTCATGTCTAGAAACAATATTGAGGTTAAAGATTGCTTTAATTGCTGTCACTTCCTCCATTTTTGTATTTTCACTAAAAAACATAGATGACTTGTCTAAGTTAAAGAGTTGCCCTGATGCTTTAGTGTAGCAATCAAAATTTTTTTTCAAGTGTTGACACTGCGCCACATCTGCTTTCGTGAAGATCAAACTATCATCCGCAAAAAGTAAGTGTGATATGGTGGTTGTACTCCCAAATTTCAAGCCATTTATAATATTCTGTTCCTTAGCTTGGAACAACAGGCTGGAAAACACCTCTGCACACATGACAAACAGATAAGGAGACAGAGGACAGCCCTGCCTTAGTCCCCTTTGAGGAATAATCAGTCCTTTAGGCACCCCATTTATAATCACTGAGAATGAGGTTGATGTAATGCACCTCATTATCAAATTAACCCAATTATGAGAGAAGCCTAGCTTTAGCATTGTTGCCTCCACAAAACTCCACTCCACCCTATCATAGGCTTTACTAATATCTAGTTTTAGAGCAACTAAGCCATGTTTCTTCCCTTTTTTATGTTTAATTTTATGGAGGCATTCATATCCGATGATAATATTGTTGGTTATTAACCTATTGGGAATGAAGACACTTTGTGTAGGGGATATGATTTTGTGAAGGATGAGCTTAAGCCTATTTGCTATAGTTTTGGCCACAATTCTATAGATGACATTACACAAGCTTATAGGCCTAAAATTAGAGACTTTCTTAGGCTTCTCTACTTTAGGGATTAAAGCAATGTAAGTGTGATTTAGAGGAACAAGGGTACCTGTATCATTGAGCACATTGAGACAAGTGGAGATGACACCACTGCTAACTAGCTTCCAGGGTTTTTGCAAAAACACAGCCGGGAGACCATCAGGGCCGGGGGCTTTCGTAGGGCACATCTGGGAAGGGCTGCTACAATTTCAACTTCTGTGAAGGGCTGTTTCAACTCTTCATTCATCTCCTTTGAGATTTTCGATTTCAGTCTAGCAAGAGCAGCATCCATGTGTTCTTAGGAGGGCTTGGTGGTGGTGAACATTTTTGCAAAGTAAGAGCAGAACTCTTTTTCTACCTCCCCATCTTTATCTCTCCAATTCCCATTTTTATCATTAATTCCCCAAATCTTATTCTTTCTTTTCCTTGAAGAAGTTTTAGCGTAAAAGAATTTGGTATTCTTATCATCCTCTTTAAGCCAGTCAGCTCGAGATCGTTACTTCCAGAAAATCTCTTCCTCCATCAGCATATTATCTATTTGTTTCTCAACTAGCTTTATCTCCTCACCATTCTCCTCTTAATTTGTGTTCTGTTTCAACCCTTCAAGCTTGGTTATCAAATTCTTCAGCTTCTTTTTATTTCCTTCAAATTCGTTTCTCCTCCACCATTTTAATTGTATCATAGACTTTTTTGCTGCTCTTGAAAACTCCTGGACAAGATTTCCATTTTTTCAGTTTATATTTCTTAGCCACTCATCTTCGATAATCTCTTGACAAGGCTCGTAAGGACTCTAAAAATCCTCATAATGAATTCTTCTAAAACTTCTCTTTGTATAACTTAAATCATTGTCTCTATCAACAACCTCCATTATGATTGGGCTATGATCTGAGGTCCACGACTCTAAATGTACAGCCACCAGGTCATGAAATTGATCTTTCTAATTTATACAACAAAGGCATCTATCCAATCGCTCTTCTACATACCGCTGTCCATACCTCTTATTCGACCAAGTATATATTCTCCCCGAAAACCCTATATCAACTAGCCCACTATCTTTTACAGCATCCCTGAACATCCCCGTGCATCTTAAATTATTCCCATTTTCAGTGCTCACTTCAGCATCTATGTGGTGACAACTAAAAGAAGCAATATTAACATCTATATCCGAATTCCAAAGCATTGTCAACCCTCCACCCAATCCACTTCTATTCACCGAAAAGTAACAGTCAAACTTCAACTTTATTCTAACTTTATTCATCTGCCCAGCCAACATCTTCGTTTCACACAGGAAAACAATTTGTGGTCTGTGCTCCTGGAGAATTTTGCTCAATACGAGTAACGTTCGGGGATTCCTCAAACCCCGAACGTTCCAGCTAAGGATTTTCATGACTGACGGCGAAGCTGACTGCCAGCCTCCCCCGATAATTCTTTCATGCTTAGCTCTACCATCTCCATTTCCTCCATGCTAGTTCCTTCCCAACTTAGTTTAAGTTTTGCTGCAAGGGAATAAAAATAGCTTCCCGTATTGATCTCCTTCGTAGGCTTTCAATTTTTTGTTTTTTTATGCTTGGGCTCGTCATCATGGCTTCCTTTATAGGCCTTTTCTTAATGATAGGCCCACTTTTATTGGCTTCCTTTCTACTATGGTTTCTAGCTTGTAATTTCTATCTTCGGATCTTGGGCTTTTTCATGTGTTTTCTCGGTCCATCATCCACAACTTCTTTACCCGAACTTACATGGCTATTATGGGCATTCTCTCCTTGTAGGTTTTCTAAGGTGAAAATCCCCAAATTTTTTGTTTTCTCTTTCCCCCTTGTTTCCCCCCCTTTTCCTCCCGCCATTTTCTTTCCTACCTCAGAACTCACTGTGCATCTAGCTGTGGGCGTCTGACTTTGGCTATCTTCATTCTACTGTCTCGGTTTTCCCCCAACATGGTTTACTTGCTCAATAACTCCTTCATCTACGTGTTCATCTTCTATTGGTTCTATGCCCCCACCCGCTTCCATTTGGGTCAGCTCTGCCCGGGTTTCTTTTGTTCGTTCCCTTTCCTCGGCTGTTTTTGTGACTGATCGTTCTGTTCTTGACTTGTAAAATTCCCAATTTTCCTGTCTTTGTGTGGATTTCATCCTTCATGATTCTTATTTTGCTTAAAGCGATCTGAGAATGTAATCGCTTTCAACCAAGAGCCAAAAAGAAGATCCTCTTTAAGCTGTCCTTTGTAATTCCCACATTCTCTAAATTGATGTCCCAGTTTACCACAGCAGAAACAAAAATCTGGTAGACGTTTATATAAAACTGGTATTGGGATTTCATTCTCCCCCTCTTGTTCCAAGAAGATGACCTTTTTTCATAGCTTGGTTATATCAACTGATATGCTGGCCCCCGCATACTTCCCAATACAATCACCATTTTCGTCGGCCTCTACTTCTTCAACTTTCCTAATAACAGCTCCAAGCTCCTCTACAGCATCTACATTTATACACATTATAGGCAAATTGCGAAAATGAACCCAGAATGACGTATGAGTAAATGTTTGTGCTGTGATGCTTCCTATACCCTTTGGCTCTATTAGGACTATCAATGCCCTGTTAAAATGCTAAGGACCTCCAGCTAAAACCCTTCTTTTATCTGCTTCAAGGGCGAATTTGAACATGAAAATGTTATGTCCCAGATTCTCAATCTTCACCTCTTTCACTGTCCTCCATACTTGCTGCATAGCTATCCGTAAACCCTCCTTGTTAACCCCCCTTGTAATTAGAAATTTTCCCAGCAAACATCCTTCTGCAGTTATTGTTCCCCTTGCTTTCATTTTGCCAGCAAAGGAGACCTTGTCTTCCTCCTCCTCCTCTAGAGTAATAGCTCGGCACTTCTTAATAAGCTCCTCTGTTTCCATGCCACTTTAATGAGTTAAACCTACTAATGACTATTTTAACACTACACCCATAACTCTTCGAGATTACAACTCACCTACCAACTCACTCAAGCTCACTACGCGCTCCACAGGGGAGCAAGGACCAGAGTTATGACAACTCTTTTTGACTTTCATTCCAAGGGCTTTCTTCAGAGAAAAGGCTCTTGCGAAGAAAGACTTGTTCGTCCCTGTAGTGAATAATTAAGAAAATACTTAAGAGTGTTAAATTATTCGATTCATAAGGGAAAAAAAATCTAAATTATAACATAGGTAAATTACAATCATTTTATTATTAATATATCTATTTTATTACAGCTGCAGAGATAACGACGTAACACATAGCTGGGATCTGTGAACTGGTACAAGGCACAAAAGACGTTATGCTTATAAATACACATTACGTATACACATATAATTTAATTAAAAAGAAACATATGATATAATAGAATTCAATATAACCTAATATGGTATTAGTGATAACAAGTTCTCAAATAAAGGCCCTGGTAACAGAATCTATGGGCTTGCAGTCGACCTTCCTCAAAACAGAAGTGAGTCCCTTGCCAGCTTTGGGATGTATCTCATGCTCAGGTCCATTCATATAAGCCCGATTCACCTCGCCTTGTCAAAGCTAACCCCATACCTCTTCTTAACATCTCGTGCAAGATTCTCATACAGCTGGCCGTCTCTAGTCAAAGCCATCATAATTTGTGGGAGCCCAAGAGGCAAATTGTCACCCTTGTCAACTTGCCAAAAATGGATAGTCTTTCCATAAGTCTTGCAAACTTTTTCAAGATCTTGTCTTTGTACTGGTCCAGGGATTCCGGGCATGAAATGCACTCCGCTTTTCACTACGAACTCGTTAGTGTGCCAAAGCGGCTTCTCTTCGTCTGGTAAAGTCAAGAACAGGTTCTCGGATATTATGTACTCGAGGCCAATGAGCCTTGCGTCGGCTTTAGCGCTGTTGTATATCAGGCACTGCCTCATCTAATCGTTTTGATGCCCGCAGAAGTGATGTGCCTCTACTTGCCAAGTCATATCGTCTCCATAAAAATGAAAACTACAACATGCAACAAAACGATTTATTAGTAATAATAATTTTATTACAACTCACGACCGTACATACGCGCAGAGATGCTAGTGGATTTTGTTGGTGGGACCGAAGCCTTGAATGGCAGCAGTACTCGTCTCAAGGAAGGCCGTGCCTGTTTGAGTTGGATCGCCGGGAACTTCAGGGTAAGCTGATGGCGTGGCTTTTTTTTTGGCTTTAATTTAATCTTATTTTATTTATTAATTTTTTGCAATTCTAATAATAATTGCTGCTATTGTATTTGTTTCAGGACTCTAAGGGTGTGTTTGGGAGTGAGGTGCTGTAGCTTTTAAGCTGCAGCTGCTGTGAAGTAAAAGCTATAGCTATGAAGGAGAAGTTAAAAAAAAAAATTTGCTAAGCTACCAAAGCCTAACTACAAGTGTTACCAAACACTTTAGTAGCTGGGCTTCCAAAGCCCAGCTACCTCACCACACTCCCAAACGGGCTATAAATACATCGATTTGCCGCTTTTCTCTTAACAATATATATGTAGCGATTCGAAATACAATTGCATGCAGCGCTACGCGTGGCGCGATATTTGGTAGACGTGGCTTCTTCAATTTGTTACGTGGCTTACCCTCCAGAAACTGTCAACGGTGACTTGTGTAAGCCACATTCCTCACCCAGCTTCAACAATAGAAGAACAGAATCTCGACATAATGATAACAAATTTCAAGTTTTTTTTTTAATTGTTTTGGTTACTCGAACATTTTTATATTTATGTTAATGACCTTAATGATTTTAATAGTTGGATCATTCCTTCTTCCATTTCTTTTACATCTATCCTTAAAATTTTTTACAGTTTTGACTATAATTTTATAATTCTCTAAATGATTATCATATTCATATAAATATATAAATTCTAAATTAGATCTTACATTTATAATTATTTGTCTCTTTTAAGATAGATTAAATTTTTTCTTCTAACATATTTTTATATACATCCAATCTATTTTCTCAACTAAGGATCATATCATCAAGACTTTCGCATAGAAATTGTAATTTAAAGTCAGCCTCCTCAATCAACAAATTCATGTTATCATTGTTGTTATTCATCATTTAAGAACGATCTTGAATCATATTATTAACTTTGCATCTGTCTTGAATTATTTTAAGACCTGATAAAATAGAATCCATTAAGGCTATCCTATGTTCCTCTTCAAAGGAGTCAAATATCTTTATACAAGCATTTGCTTATATTTAATTTAGTTTTAATGATAGAAATTGTATAAATAACTTGATATTCTTGACTAGAATTTAAATTATCAATTATATTCAAAAACTTGTTAATTGATCTTTCCATTTTTATAAAATTTATTTACATTTATCACTTCTTGTGTTCTAAAATCCTAGAAAATGAACACGGCCCTACACACTTCCGTTTATTGCTAAAATATAAGAAGATGGTTCGAATTACCAACCAGTGTACTATCCCTTGAAATTTTGAAATAGATTCACTAATTGCCTCCAACCATAGATAGGTCCACAATCAACACCGCCATAGCTCCTTTCATCATGCAAGATCACTCAACGATTATTCCACACGCCTAACGCGACATACAGTAGACTGGCCTAATAAGATATGTCATTACAAGAAAACTGGCAATAGATGACAACCAATTTATGACAAAAATTATTTTATCATGTAACTATGATAGAGACGTGATAGAATTTTGGTCTATCAAACTATTAATGATGTAATTATGATAGAATATTTATCTATCAATAATTTATGATATGCATGTGATAGAAATAAACTCAATCACAAACATTGTGATAGAATTTTAATATTGACCGTGTTTGACCAAATTTAAAAGTAATATTTTATTTTTTTAATAATCTAAAACACAACGTTTAGATTATTAAATTGATTTAAAAAAAAAATAAAACGCTGCGTTTAAGAGAGTGTGTAAACTAAAACAAAATTTTTTGAAGTCCTTCAATACCGTATACTTATCAACATCGTCATTCTCACTTGCAGACAACATGTTGTGCAAATTTTGTTGAACTCGCAAGTGCACGAATCTATTGTAGAATAGATTAACGGTGACGAGTGTCGATCCCACGAGGAGGTGGATTTTAATTATATGTAGAATTAATTAAGTAAATGGGTGGTTGGATTTGTGGGGAAATTGATTTAAAGTATGCTAGAATTTAAACTGGAATGACGGAATTAAATTGAACTGGAAACTATTGAAATAAAGCACTTGGGTATCTGGATCCGTATCAACATGCATCATGGGCTAAATAATCCTTATTAATACCAATTAAATCATGAGGGGGGAATCCACACCTCATGAACCACGCTCTAATCAATATGGTGCTAAGGGCTTATCGTGCCAAATAATAATAACCTTATACTAGGGTGCCGGTAAAACTAGGGCGGTAACTAGACAAGATTATTATTATTTTTGTCAAAAAAGTCAAAACCTCCACAGAAATTAGAGAGGAAGAGAAAATAAATTTACCAAATAAAGCCCATGACACATGTTGAGACTTCACCTTCAACCCAAGCTTGAAAGAAAATTAGCCACTCATAATTGAACTAAGGGTAAAATGGGAATTTATTAAAATAAATAGAAAATATAAGATGGAGAAGGAATTACAGAAAACTAAGCTCAAAAATAGATTCAGAGGTGTCAAATTAGGGGGGAGAGGCCCCCTTTTTATAGATACATTGAGTGAATCATGGCCATCGGATTAAAAACTAAATTTACTAGACTATTTATCCCTTCTAAAAAATATGTTTTTATCATTATTTGGATTCCTCCAATATGAACATATCAAATCTTAGGCCTATCACTAGATCTTATTCTATTAATTTCATCTTCTATATCTGATTTTAATAATAAAGATATATTTGTATTTCCTCTGGCATGCTTGATTTCGATAGGTTATTCTTTTACAGTGTCACTGAAGTACATTATATTTTTTCTTTTATTCATGTTTGTGGTTCCTTTTGCTAGCTTATTAACTAAGGTCATAGATGTTTCTAATCCATTTTTATTAATCTTAAGGTGTTATTTTTTTTCCAAGGATTAATTCTCTATTAAAAGAGCCTTGTTCTTCTAAATCCTCGTCTTGAAATAAATCTCGATTATCTAATTCTTGTATACTCATTCTGAATATGAGCTACTTAATGTCTCATTGGATAGGTAATATACGTTATCATCATCACTAATATCTTCACTATCAGTGATTAATTCAAAATCATTAAAATCCTTAAACATTTTGATATCTACTTTTTTTTTCTTTTTAGGGTATTAATTTGCACAATCCCCTTCTTCACTGCATAATCAGCATTTACATGTTTTGAATGCGTTGGTTTTAGATTTTCTTTTGAATTTATTCCTTTAGAAGAATTTCTTCTTATATTTATTTTTCCTGTAATATTTTTATTGGTTTTAAAAAAATTTCTTCTTTTTGAATTTCTTTCTATTTTTATTAATATTATCTAAACATCCAAATCTCGGTAGATCTTCTAACATAAAACAACACAATCCTTGATTTTGCTTTTTCACAAGTCTTCTATTTCGTATTTTAGCAGACCATTGATTTTTCCTATTTCAAGCAAACTTAATCCAATTTCTTAGGGTACTAGTGTCCGTACTATCTTTGTACTCTTTGCTATATTCAAGCATAATTCTTTTACCACATGGGTATGCTATTTTTATAAAATATAAATCGTTATAATATCCTACAATATTTTCATACTATCAAGCTAACATTTATAACATAATTCTTCGAAGCTACATCTGTGTGCCTCTAAATAAGATATATTACATAATTCAAGCCTTGTTAACCTTGCTAAATTTTCCATCATTTTTCTCTTTACTTCTTGTTGAAAATCAACTTCCTAATTTTCTCTTAAAATTTCTTTTCTTATTTCATTTTAAAATCTATTTAAGATATGCTCTGGATTTTTATTTGGATCATTATATTCTCCATACTATATTCCATGTTTACTAGTATCCTTTAATCCCAAAAACAATTGTGCTACTATTCTTATAAATGAAGTTTTAAGGAATCGTATACTCATATTTCCATAAATCTTGTGAAATGCAAGAGCAATTTTTATGGATTTAACCCAACCGATTGTTGTTTTATCTCTATTTTTTACTCAATCTAAATCTAACCATATTCCATCATGATTGATTGGTCTATCTCGATACTCTCCTAGAGTTTATATTTTCTTTTTAGGTTTGCTAGATGATTTGCTAGACCTAAAATATTGACTCTATGGTGTTTCATAATTTGGTATAACTTTTCTAACATAAGAAGCTCTATTGCTAGATTCTCCTTGTTCAAAGACTATTGGCTTAAATTCATTCATCTTTAGATGTTCTATTCTATTTTCAATAGAATGTAAATTTATACATATATCTTCTTCTTCATCAGACTTTGTTAGCCTACATGGCTATAAAATGTTGATTTTGATAATAACAAGCCACATGTTTTGGATAAACAAAGAATTACACATTATGCTTTTAAAATAAGAAATTGATTTTATGAAATTAGTCATTTTTCAAGATATGGACTAAAATGAAAAAGTTTGATTTTAATAAGTATTGTTTTGAATTCCGAATTCGGGCCTATTTGACAATATTTAAAATGTTTTAGGCCATACTATAATTTTCATATATTTGGGTCATATAATAATTTCAGAAAGTTTTGGGAATAAGAAGTATGATTTAGAAATTCTGAAATTGGACCTATTTAAAATTATTCATAAATTTTTGGGCCATAATACAGTTATAGAAAGTTTTAGGGTAAAACTATAATTTTTAAAAATAGTTCACTGTAGCCTGCACTATAGTAAAACGGCTAACCGGATGTTACAAAACGGCAATCCGGTTATGGGCAGAAACTCTCTAGAATGAAAGCGGCTAACCAGATTCAGCAAAGTGGTTAATCGGATTCACAAAAGCGGCAAGCCGGTTATTACAAAAAAGTCAATAACGGCTAGTTTTCTTCTTCAACTATAAATTGGCTCAAATCAAACTTATTTAGATTTATGCAACCATTGATATTTGGAGCATTTCTTTGTAAATCTACGAGCATAAACTTTGTTTATTCATTTCATTTATTCACACATATTGGGCTTTCATTTGTATTCAAATACATTGTGTGAGAGAAATTTTTATAATCTGTTTTTTATAAAATCAAATTGGGAGGTTGTAAGTGTTGGGATACACTTAGGTTAAAAAATTGGGGATAATCTCTTATTGTAAAGATTCATTGACACCTTGAAAGTCAATTATAAGATTTGAAGCCTTGGTAGACTTGGATAATGAAATCCTTAAGTCTGGTGTGTTTAGAGGTGTGGACATAAGCGGGGATTGCCAAACCATGTAAAAATCCTTGTGTTTGTTTTCTCTTCCCTTACTTTTTTATTATTGTGATTTATTGAATTTATTGTTTTCGATTCCATTAAGGCAATAGATTTAAATTATTGTGTGGTTTGCTTCGCTTAAGTTTTAAAATCGCAATTTATCTCCTATTGGGTTGCATAACTTGTATTTTATTTGGTATTAGAGTAAGGTGCTCTTATTTGGACTTAACCATCTAGAGTTAAAGATCAATGGCAACTTAATATGACTCAACCTCTAGGGAAGGATAGTCCACAACTAGACCACCATTTTTTGACGGAAGTGACTATTCGTATTGGAAAACTAGGATGAGAATTTATTTGCAAGCTTTAGATTATGAAATTTAGAAATTTGTGTGTGATGGTCCATTCATGTCTTTGACTAAAAATGAAGTATAAGATGATATTTCTAAACCGTCAAGTCAATAGAGTGAGTTAGAAAAGAAAAAGATGTCTTTAAACTCTAAGACAATGAATACTCTATTTTGTGATCTAGATAAAAAAGAATTCCATAGAGTATCTAGTTATGAGAGTGCTCAAGAAATATGGAATAAACTTGAGGTTGTCTATGAAGGAACAAATCAAGTTAAGAAGTCTAAAATTAGTAGATACACTCGCCAATACGAATTGTTCCAAATTGAACAAAATGAAAGTGTGTATTCTATGTCTACAAGGTTTACCGACATAGTGAACACCTTAGGAGCTCTAGGAAAAACTTTTTCAAATAGCGAGAAAATAAAAAAAATCATTAGGTCATTTCTAAAAGAATGGAGACCTACAAGGACTGCATTAAAGAGGCCAAAAATTTAAATACTTTACTTAGTGATGATTTAATTGGCTCTCTCATTTCATATGAAAAGGACTTGGCAGTGGAAAAAGGTAACAAGGAGAAGAAGAAAAACATTACTCTCCAAGCCTCAAAATATGAGAGTGATGGAGAAAGTGAACCAGATGATGAGGAATTAGCTATGCTAGCGAGTTGGTTCAGAAAAATTTTCAAGAAAACCGGTGAGCGAAGAAAATTTAGAAACCTCAAGAACCAAAAAGAGAAGAAATAGGTAATCATATACTATGAATGCAAAAAGCATGACCATATAAGATTGGAGTGCCCATTTCTCAACAAACTCAAGAAGAAAGTCATGGTTGCTACTTATGGCAATAGGAGATAATGATGATCTCAATGAGGTAAGTGATTCTACCTATGATAAATTAGATGATGCTTTTAAAGAACTGCATGATGAGTGGAAGAAAATTGGCAAAAAGAATGTATGTCTTAAAAAGAAAATGATAGAGTTCAAAAATGAAAATGAATCTCTAAGTACAAAAATTACATGCCTAGAATTAGAAAATAAAACATTGCATGATAAAGTTGCATTATCAAATGAGAAACCTAGCACTTCACATAAGCATCTAAAATCACACATTGATGACTTGAAAAATGAAAATGAAATGCTTAAGAAGAAGAGCAATAAGTTAAATGAGATTGTTTTAAAATTTACAAATGGGCAAAAGATGTTGGATAACTTGTTTAATTCAAAAAAATGTGTGTTTGATAAAGGAGGACTTGGTTATAAGCCTAATTTGAAACAAAAATATTATGAGAACTACTTTGTGAAGAGTACATCTATTAATAACAAGTTGTATGTTATTATTGTAATCAAAATGGTCATATGAAAAATAGATGTCCAGTGAAAAGGAATGCATATTATGGTATGAAATGTATTTAGGTTCCAAAAGGAACAATTGCTAATACTCAAGGACCCAAAAAGTTTTAGATAACTAAAACTTGAGATTTTCTTTGTTGGGGCTTGAAGAAGAAGAAAAATAAATGGTATTGGATTGCGGTTGTTCTAGGCATATGACCAGAAACTATGCATGATTCTCAAGTTTCACTAAAATAAAAAATGACGGAGATGTATCCTTTGGAGACAACTCAAAAGGAAAAATTCTCGGAATTAATAATGTTGGTAAAGTTTCCTCAACTCTAATTGAAAATGTATGTTTAGTTGAAAATTTGAAACACAACTTGATTAGTATTAGTCAATTGTGTGACAAAGGTTATAAAGTTATTTTTGATAAATCAATATGTGTTATTGAGAATGCATGTGATGAGAAACTTTTGTTTGTTGGAAATAAATATGGTAATGTTTAAACAATTGATATAGAGTGTGCATCTAATCATGATAAATACTTTTCTGCATTACATGATGATAGTTGGTTATGGCATAAGGGACTAGGACATACAAGCATGGATTTAATTTCGAATATTTCCAAAAATGATTTAGTTAAAGGTCTTCCAAAAATTAGTTTTCAAAAAGATAGAATTTTTGAAGCATGCCAATTTAGTAAGCAAATCACAACCTCGTTTAAAAGCAAAAATCATATTTCCACTTCAAAACCTCTTCAACTACTTCATATAGATTTATTTGGACCTTTAAGATATGCTAGTTTAAGTGGAAAGTATTATGCTTTTGTAATTGTTGATGCTTTTTCAAGATACACATGGGTATTATTCTTAGCTAATAAGGATGATGCTCTTAATGCTCTTAAAGTATTTTGTAAGAAAGTTCAAAATGAAAAATGGTATGGTATTGTATGCATTAGGAGTGATCATGGTGGAGATTTTGAAAATCATTCATTTTGAATTTTTTTAATGATTTTGGCATTGAGCATAAATTTTCATCACCTAAGACTCCATAATAAAATGGAGTTGTTGAGAGAAAGAATAGGTTTATTCAAGAAATGGCTAGAACCATATTAAATGAGAATGCTTTACCAAAATATTTTTGGGCCGAAACTGTTAACACCGCTTGTTATGTTTTAAATCGAGTTTTGATTAGATCTCATCTCAATAAAAATCCTTATGAGCTTTGGAAAAATAGAAACTCAACATTAGTTATTTTAAAGTTTTTGGGTGCAAATGCTTTATTTTGAACAAAAAAGAAAATCTGGGCAAGTTTGATCCAAAAACTAATGTTGGTATCTTTCTTGCTTATTCAAACATAAGTAAAGCTTATAGAGTATATAATAAAAAAACTCTAATTGTGGAAGAATCTATGCATGTTACATTTGATAAATCTAACCCCTCCTCTGTAGAGAAAGTTATTGCTGATAATAATGCAGATGAAGAACTACAAGAAGAGTCATCAAAGTATAATCAAAAGGATGCACCACATGGAAATCAAGAGGAGCAACATAAAGAAACAAATGCAGAGCAAAATGAAGGCACTTCTAAAACATTCCCCAAAGAGTAGAGGTATGTTTCTTCTCACCCTAAGGACTTAATTTTAAGAAATCCATCACAAGGTATAACTACTATGTCATCATTTAGGAATACATGTGAGCATGCTGTATTTATATCTCAAATTGAGCCAAAATCCTTTGAGGATGCAGAAAATGATGAATCTTGGATTATGGCAATGCAAGAGTTAAATCAATTTAAGAGAAACAATGTGTGGGAATTAGTTTCTAAACCAGAACATCAATCCATTATAGGTACTAGATGGGTCTTTTGAAACAAAAATGGATGAATCTGGTGTGGTTGTAAGGCTTAAAGCTAGACTAGTGGCTCAATAATACAACAAAGTAGAGTGAATTGATTTGATAAAACATTTGCACCTGTAGCTAGACTAAAATTGATTAGAATGCTTTTAGCGTTTGCATATCATAAAGATTTTATTTTATTTCAAATGGATGTCAAGAGTACTTTCTTAAATGGTTATATTATGGAGAAAGTTTATGTAAAACAACCTTCTAATTTTGAAAATGAAAAATTTCCAAATCATGTGTATAAGTTGTCTAAGGCATTATATGGATTAAAACAAGCACCTAGAGTATGATATAATAGGCTTAAAAACTTCTTGTTAGATAACGATTTTTCGATGGGAAATGTAGATACTACTCTCTTTGTTAAGCATAAGAACCAAGATATACTTATTGTTCAAATTTATGTTGATGATATTATATTTGGTTCTACTAATGAGTCTATGTGCAAGAAATTTGAATCCTATATGAGTAAAGAATTTGAGATGAGTATGATGGGAAAATTGAAGTACTTCCTTGGAATGCAAATAAAACAAGATGAGGATGGAATTTTCATAAATCAAGCCAAGTATGTGAAAGATCTACTCAAAAGATTTGGCTATGATAATGGAACTGCAAAAATTACTCCAATAAGTACTACCATCAAGTTAGACAAAGATGAGAAGGGTAAGGAGGTTGATATCAAGACATATCCAGGTATGATCGGATTCTTACTCTACTTGACTGCTAGTAGGCCTGATATTATGTTTAGTGTATGCATGCGTGCTAAATTTCAATCTTTTCCTAAAGAGTCACACTTGTTTGCTGTTAAATGAATTTTTTGATATTTGATCGACACCATTAATCTTGACCTTTAGTATCCTAGGAGAACTTATATTGACATAACTTGTTATTCGGATGTCGACTTTGCCGGTTATAAGGTTGATAGAAAAAGTACTAGTGGAACATATTACTTCTTAGGTCATTCACTTGTCTCTTGGTTTAGTAAAAAACAAAATTCAGTTGCACTTTCAACCATCGAGGTAGAATATATTGTCGCAGGTAGTTGTTGTGCACAAGCCCTGTGGATGAAATAAACTCTTAGAGACTATGGTACTAATCTTGATCAAATACCTATTTTGTGTGATAATACTAGTGCTATTAATCTATCCAAGAATCCCATTCAACATTCTAGCCAGTTATAAAATCTGAAAAATCGGATTCGGTTTGACAGTTGCTGGAAAAATTTGGATAACCGAATTTAGCAAACCGGTAAGCCGAATTGGCTTTGGAAAATGCTAGAAAAACATTCGGTTTACTCTTTACTGCATTTAACAAGATAGCCGGTCATAAAAACTGGAAAACTGGATTCGCGTTTGCCTTTGCTGGACTCAACCGGATAACCGGTTATGATATCCGAAAAATTGGATTAGCGCTCTTCACCCACTGCACACAACCGGTTAATCGGTTAGGGCAATCCGACTAGCCAGATTCTTGCATGTATAACATGTTCATCTTCTTCTTGTCGTTTTGGTAAACCGAATCTTCCTCTCTCTAAAAACCACTTTTTCCCTCACTCTTTCTCACTCTAAAATCCATCATTCTCATTGGTTTTCAATCCAAATTGATTCCTAAAATTCATTCCCTATCCATTCTTGTGTCCAAAATCATATTTAAAATCCTTTTTTACCTTCAAACTCAATAGATCCCAAATCAAACCTAGGTTTTCAACAAATTTCTCTCTCTTTAAATTTCTTCCTCTTAAGCTAATTTTGATCCAAATTGTCCCTCAATATCCCTTCTACATCTCATTATCTTCCATTTCTTTACCTCATTTATCTTTAAATCACTCCAAATCACCATGTTTAGTTCAAGGCCGGTTAGAGGAAAAGGGAAAGAACCGGTCCACCAAGCCAAACAGCCACGGCAAGCAAGAGGGTCTTCCAATCAATCCAACTTTAAGTCCATGCATTTTTCGGCCAAGCATTTAGTCAAATGATTTCATCACAATTCCATTACCCATGAGGTACTTCCTACATTTTTTGTTTTACCGAATTGGCTTCATAGTCTTAGTATTAGTAATAGAAATTTATTTCACTTGTTGGAAGAAGTTGGCTGGATTAATGTTCTTGTAATTGAAGAGAGTGTGTATTCCGACTTGGTGAAAGTATTTTACTCAAATATGGATACTTCCGCGGAGAAAGAGAATCGAGTAATCACCAATATTGGAGGAGTTTTGATTGAATTTGATGATTTGGAGTTGAATTCTATCTTAGGAACCTCTGACTCTGGCCTAGAAATTTTCCTGCTTAGGAAATCTCTCGATATTGATGATTATCATCACATTGACGTCGTTAAGAATATATGACATCGTATTGATCTATCTGATGATGATTGGAATATCCATTTCCGTATTCAATGTCTTTGTCTTTAAACCGGATATTACTTCATTTTTTTCAGACCATTGTGCTTCCTAGGTCCAGTCATTTGGATGAGGTTTCACACATAGATGTTTCCTCGATTTCATCTTTAGACATTGTCTAGTCAACTTAGAGTACTCCATTATCCGAACCATGCTTTCTATACCTAAGTTGATTACCCGTTCCTTTTCGTATGGTCATTTTATCACTTGAATCCTTAAACATTTTAGCGTACCTATCTATGAACCATCATGTAAGCCTTCTAAGAGTATCGAAGATGATGCTGTAAGTGCTTTAGGATTTGAGTAGCGTAATGGAGCTTGCGTCAAATTCACTAAAAATAAGTACACTTTTCTTGCACCAAGTGATGATCAACTATGATGTGGTCCTAGCCGATCAACTACCTGATTTTTTGCTTCCATTTCGGGTCAGCGTAGACGTCAAGACCGTCCAGTGTCTGCCTCTACACTTACTTTACCGCCTCCAGAGCCTCTAGCCTCTGAAGAGGTCACTCTTCAGCAGCTTATGGATGAGGTGATGACCCTTTCTATGCTGTAGACCGATTTTCAAAACACGTTCTTGAGAAGCATCAGCTTCTCTCACAGCAGCATCAACAGCTCATTCATGGACAACGTCTCCTCTTTGACCACTTCGGCATTCCATATTTGTTTCCACCTCCATCACCACCATCCTCACCACCTCAATAGTCTCTAATGCTTGTATTTGGACACACCAACATTTTATTTTCTACTTTATGTTCTTTTATTTTCATTCAGATTATCTGGATGTTTGTTATATATTTTTTGGATTATGTGTCTGTCTTGGGTTATAAGGATTTGATATGATTGTTGGTTATGGTTTTTACTTCTGTTTTGGATAATATAGAACTAATATGCTTGCTTTGAGATTTTGATGATCAATAGGGGGAAATCTTTGTAATCCTTTTTTTGTAAAATCAAACTGAGAGGTTGTAAATGTTGGGATACACTTGGGTTAAAAGATTGGAGATAATCTCTTATTGTAAAGGTTTATTGACACCTTGGAAGTTAATTATAAGTCTTGGAAGGCTTGGATAGTGAAATCCTCAAGCCCGGTGTGCTTGGAGGCATGGACGTAGGCACGGATTGCCAAACCACTTAAAAATCCTTGTGTTTGTTTTCTCTTCCCTTACTCTTTTATTATTGTGATTTATTGAATTTATTGTTTTCAATTCCATTAAGGCAATAGATTTAAATTATTGTGTGATTTGCTTAGCTTAAGTTTTAAAATCCTAATTCACCCCCTCTTGAGTTGCATAACTTGTATTTCAGAGTCTTCATCAGATAAGTCTGGATTAGATAATTCTTTTAAACCATTGTCGGTGTTTTCACTTACCATTCTCAGACTTGTTAATAATTTCATTATTTTTCTTTTCATTGTAATAAATTATGGTATCTTGTAAAATTTTATTTTGTTGTCGAATTACAACAAGTAATTTGTCCATATTGTTATTGATCTTCTGTACTTTAATCATTTTGTAACTTTCCATTATGTATTTATTGCAAACTTATTACCAAGTTGCTCAACAAATTTTTCAATTTTATTTAATTGAATTTCTATTTTATTTAATCTTACATCTATTGAATTTCTATTCATGACATTAATGATTTCTTGTTTTAACTTATCCCGATCTTTAATGTTGAAGTCTTTTATTAATTGTCTAACTTGATCAAATTCTTTACTTATTTGCTCTCCTAATTTTTTGACTTGTTTTATATTTTCATCATTAAAATTTTTAATCTCAAGTATTTCATTTGCACTTTCTACATCATTTATAGATAAATTAGGGTTTTTTAATTTGATTAATAAATATAGAGAAATCCAGTTTAGCTGATTATTTCCCCACATATCTAAATCATTTACTTAATCAAACAATTGAAATCTTCCATAGGTAAATCATCCATGTCGTGAACTAGAAGGTGGATACCTACTAGTTTCTGTATCTTTAGAAATTATTAGTGGTTCTCGTAGTTTATTTATTGCACTATCTTTCTAATAATTAATTAGATTCAATAAGATATTTATGACATATGATATTTCTTATATCCTTGGGAATATAGTTCTTTTCTAATCCTTTATGTATAAGGCAAAGTTTATGCATAAATAAATCTTTGCATCCTATAAGCGTATCGTAAAAAGGATAGTTTTTACCCCTAATCCTTTTATTATTCTAATTATAGTAGTCTCTTTGTTTAATAGATAATTGTCTATTATAATTTATTTCAAGATCTTCAACATAATCATAATGGTTACTGTGAGTTCTTCAACTATGAATTCACGAACACGTGATCAATACGATGGTTCTAACTGTTTAATATCTAAATCATTTTGATCCAATGAATAATATTGTCTATGTTTAGTTATATTATCCTTCATTGTTTTATTATCTGTCATTAGATAATTATTTATAAAATAGATGATTGTTTCGTCCACTTTTATCTTTGATTTTGAAATAATTAGGTATGTGGCTTGTTATACCAATAGTACAAACTGATAAAATTCCCATTCAGGTTAACCATCGGAACATATGTCGCCGGTTTCTTGCTGATATGCCATAATATTCTAAAATATTTTGAACCAAACTAGGCTTTGATGCCATTTTGCTAATCTTAGCTTCGTTTTTATCAAATTATTTAGAAAAGTATGTATTTTCTAAATTGATAATCTTTTAGGGATCTGAATGTAATTTTTTTTTGTCTTCTCTCTGTCTTCTTTATGTTCTTTCATCTTTTTCATTCTAAAAGAAAATGATGTTCTCACCACAAAGAGAACAACATTAAGCATCGAATGATGAGTTTCATAATAGTTAAATTACGAAAGCTTTTAATTCTTTACAAATTAGTTATTGACACCCCTTTATTAGTATTAAGCTGAAAAATAAGTTCACGAATTGGCATCAGAGCATGATTTAATTAGTTAATTCTAACTAGAAGATCCATCAATGTGTGTTCAATATACACAAGGCAGTGGAGTCACTTCATCTTCCACTAATACTTTGTCTTTTTGCAGTCATTATGAAAACAATGGTAAAAAAATTGTAAAAGATTAAATGACAAATGCTGAGACTTATATAAAAAAAAAGATTCTCTAAAGGATAAGCTCAAGACTTTATCAACCCCACTGACAAATAAAGGCAAAAAATCCTTTAACTCCATTAATTAAAGCAGATAATGAGTGCAAAACACTTAACCCGAGTGAGCTGGAAATGAGAGGGAGTATAACATTTTCTATGCAAATATTGAACTTTTCAAAGCTGCCCCACTATGGTAGACTCATTATCAAAGAGCATCTTGCCAAAATGCAAAGTGACAAAATGGAATTCATTTAGAGTTTTCTCCAAAACCATGCCAAACTAGTATATGTGCTATGCAAATATTTAAAACCTTACTACTAGTATAAATATCTAGTACAGAGCGAGTAAGGATCGATCCCACAGAGACTATTCTAGCTGTATTTATTATCAACTCTAAAACAAGGTCTAAAATAAAATAATAATAAAAATAATTAATATAAATTAATCTAACTAAAGAAAATGCCAATTATAAATAAAAGGGGGATTTTTTAATTTTTAACTAAATTGCAAGAAATAAAGAAATTAAACTATGAAAATAAAAATTTAATAAAAAATCTAATTAAGGATTAAGAAATAATAATGAGAAAAACTTTAGTTAAAGGATCATTCGCCATCACCAAACATGCACATAATATATCAATTCTATCATCAATTTATATTGAAACTATCAACTTTAGACAACAATAAGATCTGTTAGTCTCAATCTTTCTTTAGTGTGTCGTTAGGCAAAACAAGCATTTTACCTAATTTCTAACCATTAAATAATTTAAAACAAGCTCTTTAAATTTAAGATAATGGAAACATTAAGTAGAGAAAGATATTAGGTTGATTTAGGTAATAAACACACAAGCTAAGATATTTAACCTAGGTTATGTTCTCCAATTGAAATCATGGATTCCAACCTGCTACTAATAATTAAAATATCAAGACAATTACGGATCAAGAATTTTAATCTAGCAATAGAAATTATTCAAGTCCTATTTAATTGACCACTCAAATAAAAGAAGAATAAAATCATAAACATTAATTATAGAAGAACATAAACAATCTCAATTAAATAAATTGAATGATAGAATTTGAACAGTAATCATATGAGATATTTGGGGTTTTGAATTCACCCTCAACCAAATAGAAAATCTAGCCTAGTATAATTAAATTGGGAATAAAAGAGTTAATAAAACCAGACATAGAGATTAATTTAAACAACTGCCTCCTCTATTTTTTTCTTCTCTTTTGCGGCTGCAAATTCTTTTGTATGTGTGGCTGCCGAATAATAATCACCCCTTGTGTTGCTTCCGCTTGGCCCGTATATAATGCTTTAATTGTGGCTTTTAAACCCTTGCATGGAAAGAATTAAATCCAAGCCAAAACCGCCACTTTCATAACATGCTTGCCATTTAAATTGTCATGCAAAATATTTGCTTCCTTTTTCGTCTTCATGCACAAACTTTTTTGATTGGCCATGCTTTATTCTTTTCTTCCTCTCACGTGCTGGATGACAATCTCTTTTTTCCAATTTTAGCTTCATGTGATGGTTTAGCTTGTAATTTGCTTGGCTTCCTTATTGACTTCCATTTTTCAATTTCTTTTTTCTTCAATTTACTTTCCATAATTTAATCTGATGCACGCAATCTTTTTAAATTGGTCAAGTAAATCCTTGCACATTAAACAATTTTCTAAATGTGCATCAATTAATTAATTGGCTTCCAAAAAATCTTTAGTTATTTCCTTTCCTAATTCCTTCAAGTAGATGTTTTTCTTAAATGCTCCGATTTAATTCCTCTTTAATCCCATAATATACCTAAAATAACAAAATAAAATAAACTAAGATAAAAATTAATACAATAAAAATATAATTTATTAAAATAACTAGAATATTTAAGACCAAAATAAGAAAGAGATGGAGAAATTAATAGCAAAATATATGAAAAATATGCACTTATCACTTTATGTTATAAAATTGTTCTATTGAAACATTTAGTGAGTATATTAAACAAGTCGATAATTTAGGAAGACTAGTAGTAATGGGAAATTTACAAAAATAGCCACAAAACTTTAGTGTTTTTTAATTTTAACCCCACAAATTTTTTTCTATCATAACTAGCCAAACACTCTATTTTTGGACTATATTACCCTCATCTTTTTCATCAAATTTACAAAGCCATAGCACTGAAATTTCCAACACTAATAAACGGTAATCTTCCTCAAAACTTAACAAACTTCATCATTCTCAACAAATTCCATCAAACAAACATTGCATAATTGAAGATATAATTATCAATTGGAGAGCTTGTTAAGGTTAGTTTATACTCTTACCATAACCTAAGCTTTTGATCTATTGATTTTATCATTTAATTTCGAAATTAAAGAAGATTTTTGTTCCAAACATTGTTATTTTTCATTAATAAAATAATGTGATTTGTTAAAGTAGTTAGTTTGAGTTGAGAAATGAAGATAAATCATTGAAACCTCTGAAAAATTGAGCAAAAAAGAAGCCCATATCAAGTGAGACAGGCGCCCGTCTCACTGGTTTTATGTGAGACAGGCACTTGTTTCACTGATTTTATATGAGACAGGCGCACTGATTTTATGTGAGACAGGCGCCTGTCCCACTGCCTGTCTCACTAAATTTCAGCTATTTTCTGAAAGTCATAACTTGGGTTGCATGTGTCCGTTTTAGACGTATAATATACTGTTTCGAAGCTTACAATGAGACGAATCAAATCCAAAATCGTATACTTCATTTCATCCGTATAAATATAGTGCATATTCACTTTACTAAGTTTTTTAGCATGTAATCTTATATCTTTTGTTTTTTTATAATTTTTAGGTTTAATGGATTCTGTTGTACTTCAATTATGTTACGATGAATCCTAATGAATTTTTACGTTTTACAGATAAATCTTAATGAATATAGTATGGTGATGAACACAACTTTGAGGTCTAGAAACACAATGTATCGTGCAAGTTCACTACCTATGAACATATTTAATGATTAAATGGTTAAGGTTACTACAGCAAATGTCGTTCCAGCAACATTACTCTCTACTCAACGAAAACAATGACACTATTGATGAGAACGGCATGACGTTAGCGGATGTTAAAGAAGAAGTGTTACCATTAGGGACATCGTTAGGGCAACATTACTCTCCATTTCACAATAATGAGGTCCGCAGTTATGATGATTCTTCTTATGACACCAACAACACAGAAACTGATAATGCTTATTTGGAGTCGTTCAATAGTGTGCAAGGCATAAACTCTAATACTGAAGGGGATAGGGGCATTGGTCATTCCGATATTCCTATCAATGATGAGGATGAGCATCAGTATGATATTCCTATTAATAACAGAGACAATCAACCTATTCCTCCAATGGCCCGTTCGAGGAGGAGGACAACAGTTAATCCCTTGGTGAGTCTTGCTCCAGTTTTTCCTTCAAACTTGGTTGCTCCAGACTTAGTTAGAAGCTGTAATTCTGATAATATTGGTGTTAGAAAGTTGTTCACTAAGAAAAGTGAGTTAATACTGGAACTGCGCAAAGTGGCCTTGCGGGAAAAGTTTGATTTCAAGATTGCACGGTCTACAACGACATGCTTTGAGGCCCACTGTTCTTCGGAATCATGTAATTGGCGTCTTCGTGCAACGAGAGGTTCGGATGAGTAGAATGTTCCTTGGGTAGTGAGAAGAGTTGACAATATTCATACGTGCTCTAATGAGGTATTGCCTAGTGGTCTCCGTCAAGTAAGGAGTCGGGTTGTTAGCTATCTTATTAGGGAAAATTTTATTCAGAACAAACGGATATACACGCTGAATGACATTAGAGCAGACATGCAGCAACAATACGGTGTCCAGTTAACATATCAGCAAGTATATCGGGCTAAAGAAGTCGGTCTTGAAATATTACGAGGGAGCCCTGCAGAGTCATACAGCTTACTTCCCAAATACTCTCATGTCTTGACTAAAGCAAATGAGGATACAATCACATACCTCAAGCGGAATGGAAATGATAATTTCTTATACTACTTTGTTATGCTTGGATCTTCCATCAAGGGCTTCACGCAGTACATTAGGCCTGTGATCATTGTAGATGACACTCTTTTAAAGGGGCTATATCGTGAAAGCATGTTTGTAGCAACATGTCTGGATGGTAATAATTAACTATATCCATTAGCTATTGGGGTCATGGATTCAGAAAACAATGATGCTTAGGAATAGTTTATGACGAAGTTACACGGAGTGATTGGCCATAGGCCAGAGTTAGTATTTATCTCAGATCGATGCACTGCCATCAAGAGAGCCGTTTTGAAAGCATTTCACACAACTGCTCATGGCATTTGTTTTTACCATGTCAAAGGCAATATTAAGTCAAAATTCAGGATGTTCAAAGCTATTTGGAATCAATTTAAGCCAGCCTTTATTAATGCAGCAAAGGCATATGGACACGAAGAATTTAAAAGGCAACTTGAAGGGTTGTGGATGCTCCACTCGGGCGCAGCTGATTACTTAGAGAATAATGTGGGTACGTGTAATTGGGCAAGGTCTGAATTTGAAGGTAGGAGATACAATATACTTACCACCAACATTGCGAAAAGCGTGAATTCTTTAATGAGGGAACTGAGAAAATTTTCTGTTACTCATCTTGTTGATCACTTTAGAAAAACATTACAGCAATGGTTTTATGATAGGAAAATTGTGGCTGAATCGATGAGCACTCGTCTAACAACGTGGGCAGATGAGATAGTCGGTGAAAGGAGAATTATGGCCGAAAGAATGACCGTTCGTCCTGTGTCTCAGCATCGATTTCATGTTTTGGGTGGTGGTTTAAAGGAAGGGATAGTTGATCTTCATAAAAGGACTTGCTCCTGTAAAGTATTCCAACTCGATCAGTTTATTTGTGCGCATGCAATTGCTGCTTGTCTGACCATCCGTGTGGATTACATAAGTCTTTGCTCTAATTATTACTCTAAAGATTCATTGGTCATGGCATATGCACAATCAGTGGAGCAGGTTGGCGACATGACAGATTGGGACATTCCAAAAGAAATTCAGGAAATCAGAGTTAACCCACCGATCGAAGCACCACCACGTGGTCGTCGTCCATAGTTAAGAATTCCTTCTATCGGTGAGGATGTTAACCGAAGAACTGTGCGATGCGGGCAATGCAACCAACCAGGTCATAACCGTAAAAGATGTAAAAATCTCATCGTGTCGAATCCAAACTGACTATATCATTGTTACTCATTATGGATTCTGAACTCTTATTTTAGTTTATTTTACAATTATATATAATGAGGTATTTTATTTTATATTAATTTGCATAATAAGTACTAAAGTAGATCAACAATTACTTACAGATAAACATATGAATATATCAAAAGTTTATATTCATTAGAATAATCTAAATTCATACATCAAGTCTGAACACAATACAATGACTTACAAGGCAATATCACCCGTAAAATATCTACAACAATTTTCTTCCTGAAGTAATGCGCGTGGCTACCATCAAAATCGAATTTGAGCCCAAACATCAAATTTTCTCCCTGTTTGGCGCGTTCTGGATGCCGCGTTGACTGAAGGCTGGTGCTGCACCAAGTAAAACAGAAAAACAGTAAATACCAAAAAAAATCAATTTTGTTTGTATTTTAAATGATACTGTAAAGGATACCCACATTACGAACCCAACTTGGCATATATGGCACGTGTTCCTCGACACTCTTCCAATAATTTATGGTTTTCTCCTTTGCATCTGGTTCGATGGTTTGTAAAATGTTGCCATCTTGTCGTAAAGAATATCAATTTTTTCAATTAGTATAATCATCTAGTATTTAACAGTTATATATATACATATATATAATTGACTTACTAGATGCTCGTTGAGGTATGAATAGACTTCGCCGAAATTTATATTCGAAAAAGCCACAGGCTTCCATCGCACGATCCGAGGACCCTTCCTCTTAATTTTCACAACCCACTGTGATGGTAGTCCTCCAATCACTTCAAAAATCCATGCATTCAACGAGGAAAGATATAAAGTCAAAAACTGTTTCATTAGATATTCATTATAACAAAGCTAAATTATTAAAAAAAATAAATTCTTCCCTCATATGCACTGCAGATGTAAAGCCGTAAAAATTGTATTTTTTAATTTTTTGCAACAGATTTTGTGCGCATGCCCTCTTAAACTTACTGGCTTTGCCGTTCAATACATTATCAATGCTTTCATATATTATTTTCCATGACAAACGACCGCACGGACGACTTCGAAAGTGATTTATGTCATCCACCTCATTAAGCAAATCGAAATTGATCTGACAATGATCTTTTCTTCCGTTTATTACTCCATCAGCAAAGTAAAATAGGGCGATTTTTAGCGCATTGGTGTCATCCATCGTCTTGAAGTCTAAGTCCATAAATTTTTCCTCGAACTGGCCAAGATTTATATCGCGATATCTGCCACCAAAATACTTTTTAAGTAACCTATGCATTGTTTTATACTTCGTTAGAAACACATCTTCGCTGAAGCAAAGTCCCGTTACTAGGCACCACTCTCCAATTGATAGCCGTATTAAATGGTCGCCAACTTGAAAACATAACTCATCTTTTTCATTTCTAGCGGCATGGGACACTTGCCGAAGCAATATATTATGAACAATTACGCCACTGAACAAATAGCTTCCGCATTGGAGGAAATGCCCAAATAAATCATCTTTGAACAATTTCAATTGTTTCTTTGTTAATTTTTCCCGGATGGCATTAACAACGACATTTAATTTGCATATACTCGTGATACGCCCAGTAAAGTGATCACCATAAGGTATCTTCATCATTCCCGGTTCTTTTCTCGGTCCGGGCAGATTATGCAATGCTATTTTTGATTTGCCCATTTCTCTGGTACAAGTTAAAAATATTACATGTTAATAAATTATAAACAAAAGTAAAAAAAAAATATTGTTGTCACACAAAGAGGTGCTGCCTGATGGTGCGACGGGGTGCCTATCGCACCAAGAGGCAGCACCTCTTAATGCGACAGGCACCAAGAGGCAGCAACAAGAGACGCTGCCTCTTGGTGCGATGGGTGCCTGTTGCACCAAGAGGCAGCACCTCTTGGTGCGATAGGCACCAAGAACAGGCACCAAAAGGCAGCAACAAGAGACGTTGTCTCTTGGTGCGACAAGCAGCAACAAGAGATTCTGTCTCTTGATGCGATAGGCACCCATCTCACCAAGAGATAACGTCTCTTGTTGCGACAGGTAGGAACCGCGCGTGCGCAGATGCGTGCAAGCTGGCACGCAGCTCGCGCGCACAGGCCAGTGCACACATCCCGTGGCCACTCGAGCGCTGATGCCCCTATCGCACGAGAGATGCGTGCAACAGGCTTATCCACGCGCGAGAGGCTGCGCTTGTCGCGGGCGAGATGCGTGCCACAGGCCCATCCGCACACATCTCACACGTGACAGGCGCTGCCTCGAGCACTGGGGATGCACCTGTCGCGCTCATCTCGGGTGCGACAAGCCTATCCGTTTGTGAGGGATACAACAATTCCTTCCTTTCACTTCTTTTTCGCTTTCCTTTCCCTTCTCTTTCTCTTCTCTTCCCTTTCCCACATGCATCTCACCCACCACCGCTATTAAACACCAACAATCTCACATAAACTCAATCCAACACTAACACAACCAACACAACAACAACAACAACAATGTCGGGTTTTCAATAACTCACTTAGGGTTTCTAATTTTTGTCTTATATTTTAGAGATCTCTGAATATTTGTAACAGGATTTAGCTTGTTTCAGCCACCGACAACTTCCTCCGCTACGGATCTACGCCGCCGACGATGTATATGGGATTCCGGTGATGAGATTTTAATAAGAGGGAGAGAAATTTTACTTGAGAGAATTGTAAGAATGATGAGGGTAATTTCGTCCTCAAATTTGAGTTTTGACTAATGTTGATAGAAACAAATTTTGGGGGGTTAAAGTTGAAAAACGAATAAATTTTGTGGTCAGTTTTGTAAATTTCTCAGTAGTAATAGGAAGTCATATAGATTGTAATGCTAGATTAAGTATAGGATATAATATAGGATTCAAAAACACCAATTCGAAATGATTAATATAGAAGAAACCATAATTAGAAGTATTATAGATAATTCATCTCTAGCATTTTTTACATTCCGCGGTTCTCAACTTAGTAGATGTGAGTTTACAAAAGTATTAAAATATATTAAAAATAAAAATAGAGTAATATATAAAGGAATCCTTATTACTAGAATCCAAATTCAAGCAGTTAAGGGATTAATAAGTTTAAAAATAAATTTTTAAGACTTTTTACAATTTCTTAGGAAGTTTTGAAAAATATAGCACAAAGGTCCTTGTTGTGCCTGGTGTGGTGCTTGGTGTGGTACGTATATCACTATTGTATTCTGAAATGGGACGTACATTAATGGAATTTTAAACTATATATATCAATAGTGATAATGTTTTGAAAATTTTATTTTATGATGTGGTCTATAATGCATATTTCATTATTTGGTCGATAATTTTTATAAATTTTAATGAATTAATTGTACCATCATATTATTTAGTAAGTAAATACTATATTGTTTAAGAGTTAATTTTAAATATATAACACTATTGAGGGTTTCTTTCTTGTGGATGTCTAGATGAATGGAAGTGTGCAAACATTCAATTTGAACCATGAGATATATCTTATGGCCACAGTCAATTGCTTCATATCAAAATGCTTTTTCTCATTATGTTTTTCTTTAGGTAGGGTTATTTACACTCCAAATTATTTTAAACACTATTATTTTTTACACTCATACACCAAGTTTAGAAAACTAAGTTTTATTTTATACACTCTTTTAAAATTCAAAAAGATCCTTACTCAAACTATTTAAATAATTATTAACTTTATTTATTTAAAACACTAGTAAGCTATTCAATGCACCCAATTAAGACATTACAATATAATCAAGTCAACTTGTACACAAAAAATTTAAATAATTTGTTTTTACACAAATTATTTAAAATTTTTGTTTATTTATGTTCAACATTGGATTTTGCACCCAAAATAACTTGCGATGAGAAAATAATAATAATAAATATTCCATAAATAATGAATGCAAAAATAAAAAATAAAATATTTGATTTCATCATTATTCATCAAAGTATTGATTAAGATGTTGGAAATAAAAGTTAAAGCATAAGAATTATGTATATTGAATAATGAGTACATAAATGAGTGCTCAAAATAATTATATGACATTGGCTTACAATAAATTGTCTTTAATAGTAATTCATATGATGAGTTTTTTGTAATTAAATCTTTATTAAAATTAGAGTGTTTAGAGTAAACTTTAGAGTGCAAATGGCCCACCTTTTTCTTTGTCGTAGGTAGCTTCTCTCTTGCACACCCATTGAAATTATAGGGATTTATTTGTAATCGAAATTCATTCAAATATGTTCAAAGATATACCTGCCCTTCTATTGGTAAAGTTAATGGTAAAATCTAATGGAATGCTTGTTGGCAGCCTATTCTCCGTAATTTTGGAAGTAATATGGAATATATGGATTTTAATGGATATACGGAGAAATTTATCCCTGATTATATTAGTGCGAGTCCACGTGTAATGTTCTAATCACTTTATTGGTGATGATTGGTCAAAATTTAATTATTAGAAGAAAAA
This sequence comes from Atalantia buxifolia, assembly GCA_030444775.1. Lineage (NCBI taxonomy): Eukaryota > Viridiplantae > Streptophyta > Magnoliopsida > Sapindales > Rutaceae > Atalantia > Atalantia buxifolia. Next base: position 15,994,200 of record CM059839.1, read on the forward strand.
TTCTATGATGTCGTGATAAAAATCATGGTATCAATGCTTTGATAAACATAAATTTTAAAAATTAAAAAGATTAGTAAGTGGAAGGTAAAATAAGTAAATTAATATAAAAGTGGTAAACTGGTGTTTTAAAATTATATAAAAAAAGAACAGTTGTAAAAATAAACATATAAAACTTATAAATTATATTAAAATTTAATTAAAAATAATTTATCCATTTAATATAATTAAGCAAAAAAGAAATACTCATCAATTGAAAATTAAAAACAATTGCATTGAAAACAATTGGAATAAGTTTTGTTGAAGCAATTTAACCATAAGTTCTATATACTAGGACATTTATAACTTTTTTTTCTATCATAATGTTTGTTTATTATACATGTTATTTAAGCAAAATTATTTTTCTTAATGTTGATCAAGCCAAAACAAATAAAAAGATACTCTTATATTACTAGACTCATATAAATTATCGATAAAATTACATCTAATTTTCACTATTATACATATTTCATCTTATTTCAAACTTTGCTTCTTACTTAAACTAAAAGATCATTCGCGCTTGCTATCAAGGAGGTTTAGAAGGACGCATAATTACTTATCTTTTAATCAGTTTTGAGGAATACGAAAACAACAGTTTTTCAAAAATTTAATTTTGATAATAAGTTTTAACGTTAATAAAATTTCACATATATCATTGTTGGGAAAATGTACTCTTTAAAAGCATATGTGTTTATTTAATTGTAATAAACAATTTTTCTGATTAATAAAATAAATGAGGTATTTTATTCAAATATCTTAATTGCATTAATATTTTGAGTAAAGTCTATTTGATCATATTATATATATTTTTATGTGATCGCCATTTGGATTCACAAAAGACATAAATACAAGTTATCTTATGATTAAATAAATTATGTTCGCAGTTGATAAAAAAAGTTGGGCAGTTTATTTAGGTATAGACTGTAATAAATTCATTGAATGTTTTGTCTTAATCATGTATGAATTTATTGATGTAGTACAACTACATTGAACAGGATCACAAATGAGATTTAATTAACCTTGAAATTACTGTCAAACTTATTAAATCTCATAGGCATTGATTTTACTGTAATCTTAATCTTGAGTTAGTTATGATTTCATGATTGTAATTGTCATTCCATTTGAGTTACTAATGGGCACGACACACAATTATGGTCAAGGTTACCCGGTATCTTGGTGGGAGCAATTATGAATATCGAAATTATTGATTAACAATATAGAATTCGTACAACACATCTCTTGATAGGTTTTCGGCACTTGATCATAGAATTCTCTGGCCATAGTGTGTCAACATATTTAGTATGTTGAAAATGATCATTAGAGAAAACCAGTAAGTATCAAGGAACAAGATGTAATTAAATTGATTGGACAGTTGAGATATCGACTTCATTAATGATGTGGTACAAAGGATTATACAGAAAAAAAAAATCAATGTGGCTTGGGAAGAGTTATTATTCGAACATACAAATATGGAGGTCAATTCCAATCTTATAGTGGAAAAGAGTTGGAATTAAATAATTAGGCTTGTTTAATTACAAGCTTAATTGTTGTAGCCACTATTGTATATTCCCAAATGATCCCCGAGTTAGCTCATTTAATTGGCTGCACCACTACTGGATTAATAAGTAAAATAACTAACAATTTGAGTCAAAAGCCTAAATATATTATTTAGTGGGAGACTCCATGTAATGTGCTTATATCTAAGGGGCATTGTGTTATTTTACAAGGTGGACTTCTACGACAAGAAGAAGTTACGTTACTTTAGATTTATAATTTTTAATTTAAATCAAATTTGATTTAATAGAATTAAAAATATATTAAAATATGGAGCCTAGGGTTTCCACTAAGTTAGAGATATAAAAGGACTTATTTTCTCCCAAATAAAGAGAGACAACCATTTTATACAGATCAGAGAAAATAAAGATTTTTTCTCTCTAATATTAAGAGAAAAATTTTCTCCTGCTAGTTGCTATTGGTAGTGATAAAGGCGCCCACACGTCAAGTGCAGATCAAACCTGAGTCATAACCTGGAAGATCATTGGTGACGGATCATGATCTAACAAACGTAGTGGTGACGGATCGTGATCTAACAGGCGTGGTGGTAACAGATCATGATCTGGGAGCCTAATTCACTTCAGTGGAAAAAGCGAAGATTGTTCATCTTCTCAGATTTTCAAGGTATGATTTCTAGATTACGAATTCTTATATATTGTATGAGTTCAATCCTAAAAAGTTTTATAAAAATTAATAAAGCTGATTTTTCTCCAACAATTGGTATCAGTACCATCTCATATTAATATATAAGAATTTCGTATGAAATCAATATTAATAATTATGTATTAGAGTGGCACAATTTATTCAGATATATATTATTTGTTTAATATATCAATAAAGTATGATTATGGTTTGTCTTAATTCATGGTTAGATTTTTTACTGTATTTTTTCTTTAGATCTGTAATAATAGGGGTGGTCTTTTATCACCATGTTTTCCTCTTGATTTATTTTATTGTAATAGAAATTTTGTAAGAAAAAAATTGGCATAGGAAATTTGTAAATCCCTTGGAATAATCACGGAATAACGAGATCAAAGGAAATGGAAGGTTGGAATTTCAGCGGCAACCACCGATCAACGCGAAAAGAAATGCAAGCTCAAGAAGACGCACCGCAAAGAAGATGTCACGAGTAGCGCGGCGGCAGCAGGCCACAAGCATTGCTGCCAGTAGCATGAGCAATTACTGGTCACGTTAGTGCGGTGGTTACTGGCGGAGGGCGGCGCTTGGTGGCTTTTCGGCGTGGCAAAAACAGTGAACAATGGCTGTGTTTAGAGTTTTTATGATTTTTATCATGGAGGTTCTTATGGTTTTGTAATTATTCTTTTGGGTAGTAAAGTATTAATTTTTTGTATTTATGTCTAAAAATAGTTTTGGGATTAATGAATCTTAGTTTTAGGTCCAATTAAAATTTGGGTTTAATGGATTAAAATGCATAGATAAAATCGAACATATTAAATTTATTTTTGGTCCAAAATTTTTATTTTAATATAAATTTTTTTAATTATTTATTTATTTTCTTTCAAAATTAAAATTGGACCAATGATAAATTTAAAAGTCTAATTTCCCCTACTCCATTAACAAAGACAAGTTTATAGAAGATGGACATTGACAAGAAGCCCAATGAAGATTAGGCTTAGGGCTAATGTATTTTTTTCATTTTAGGAAAGCCATGAATTAAGATTATTTAATTGTTTTTCTATATGTTATGTTTTGGATGATAACATGCCATGATAACATGTCATATAGAATAGGTAGTGCCACTCTATGCATAATGATACATGTCATTCATATATTATGAATCTCGTTATATTGTTTGTAATTTGCGTATGCTTAATAATATTAAATATCATCTAGATAATATTATATGAAGCGTGCAATTAACAATATATTATTAATGTGTGTTTTAAAAAAAAGAAAAAACCAATTTTAAAATATTGAGTGGGAGAGGGAAAATTCAAGATAATTTTCCAACGGGCTCTATTGTTAGTTCAATAATAAAATTATATATATACCTTGATTTCATGAGACGGTGATGCTCCCTTCGGAGGGTATATATATTAAATATTTAATTTGATGAACTCCTTCAAAGATAAAATTGAAATATTTTTCAATTGATTATTCACCCCAACAGTAACTATTGATTTGAAAAATACGTGATTGAAACAATGGTCATACACAACTAAAATTTGTTATTAACCTTCCTAATGAAGCTCTGTTAACAAATTTAGGTCCAAAAGGATAACGATAATTATTTATCATTTCTCTTCATGAAAGAAAATAATCCAATGGATAATTGGGTCTAGTAAGTGTAGATATGATTTCCCCAACGGATAGCTTGTTAAAACGATACTAGATTATCGTTACAATAAATTAAAATATTTTTATGATTTTTTGCATTTTTGTCATTTATTGTGAATATTCTATCAAATTATTTATGCATGGATGTTTTATTTTTTCAAAAAATGTCTTCCCTGAGCCCACTTACTATTATTCTGAGTCAAAACGAACTTACTAGAGAGAACTATATAGATTGGAAAAGAAATCTATTCATTGTCTTGACTGCTGAAAATTATAAATATGTCTTAACCTAGCCGTGCTCTACAGTTCCAGTGGATGATGCTCATAGAAATCAGAGGAGACTTTATGAGAAATGGAAAAAAGCCAATGAAATGGAAAAATGCTACATTTTAGCCTCGATTTCTAATATTTTACAAACCAAACATCAGAACTTGGAGACTGCCACTGAAATAATGGATAGTCTCCAAGAGATGTTCGGGCAGAGTACTCAATCCGCGAGACAAGCAGCGCTGAAAGGCATTATGAACTACAAAATGGGGAAGGGCACAAGAGTTCGTGATCATGTCCTCAAAATAATGGACTACTTGAATGAGGCTGAGATTCAAGGAACACAAATCAATGATAACTCAAAGATTGACATGGTGCTAGAAAATGGGGAAGGGCACAAGAGTTCGTGATCATGTCCTCAAAATAATGGACTACTTGAATGAGGCTGAGATTCAAGGAACACAAATCAATGATAACTCAAAGATTGACATGGTGCTAGAATCTCTACCAGAAACATTCAAGGAGTTTAAGGTCAATTATAACATGAACAAAAGAAATATGACCTTAACTGAATCAATGAACGAACTCCATTCTGCTGAAGAGATCTATTGTACTGAGAAATCTCTGGGAAGCATAAATATTACTGAAAAAAATTCTTCTTCTAGGCCTAAGCCAAAAGGCAAGGGTAAGAAGAAAGCTGGGAAAAAGAAACCGTCTACCAAGCAAGATGGCAAGCCGAAAGGCAAATGCTTCAACTGTGGGATGTAAACGTCAGGAGGAAAAGGATTGCCCTAAGATTGTAAAATCAAGTATGGAAAATCTTTTTGTAATAGAAGCCCGTTTAGTTCAGAATCCTATTGACACTTGGGTGTTGGATTCAAGAGCAACTAATCATATTTGTAATTCACTTTATTGGTTTCAGGAAACCAGGAAAATAAGTGAAGGAATCGTCAAGCTGCAGTCAGGGACAGGATAGTTTGTGTCAGCAGTGAAGACTAAATCTGTTTTATTATCTTTTAATAATGAGACTTTAGTTTTGAATAATTGTCTTTATGTTCCAGACATCAAGAAGAATTTAATTTCAGTGGCTTGTTTGTCAAAATAAAGGTACATTGTAAATTTTGGATCCTCTGTTTCTATTTTTTATAATAAGAGACTTATTTGTTCTGGTACATTGGAAGATAATTTATATCATTTAAGTCCTATGATCCATTCTATGCATGGCACGGTGATCAATAATGATGAGCATACACATTTATCTAAGAAAAGAAATATTTCTTCCAACCAATGTTACCTCTGGCATTTACGCTTGGGTCATATAAACTAAAATAGGATACAGAGAATGATCAAAGATGGGCTCTTGGGTCCACTGGAAAATGAATCATTGCCACTCTGTGAATCCTGTTTAGAAGGAAAAATGACCAAAAGGTCGTTCTCGGCCAAAGGTGTACGTGCAACAGTACCACTTGAATTGGTATATACAGATGTATATGAACCAATTAATGTATAAGCTTGAGGAGGTTATGAGTATTTCATCACTTTTACTAATGATTACTATAGATACGGTTATGTTTATCTAATGCGTCATAAGTCTCTTAAGCTCTTGAGAAATTCAAAGAGTATAAGGCTGAGACAGAAAAGCAATTAGATAAGAACATAAAGAAACTTCGTTCTGATCGAAGTGGTGAATTTCGCTCAGGAGATTTCAAAGAGTATCTGGTTGAAAATAGAATTATATCTCAGTTAACTGCTCCAGGAACACCACAACAAAATGAGGTTGCTGAAAGAAGAAATAGAACTCTTTTGGATATGGTGAGATCTATGTTTAGTTATTCGTCATTACCAATCTCTTTTTAGGGACTAGCACTGGAAACTGCAGTTAATCTCTTGAACTTAGTTCCATCTAAGTCAGTGCCTAAAACCCCAATAGAATTATGGTCAAGTCGCAACCCAAGTTTACGACATGTCCGTATTTGGGGATCACCAACACATGTGCTGAAATCAAAGACAGATAAAATAGATTCACGTTCTGAGGTTTGTATGTTTGTGGAGTATCCCAAAGGAACAAGGGGAGGTTTATTTTATAGTCCTCAAGATAGGAAAATGATCGTGAGCACACATTTCATTTCCCTCGAAGAAGACTATATGAATAACTTCAAATTTAAGAGTAAGATAATACTTAAAGAACTGTCAGGTGATCAGGTTGATACTTAGATTTTAACACTTGTTATAAAACAGGAAGAACAACAACAACTAGCTGATCAACACAGGATTATCCCTGAACAACCATCACTTTTAGAACCTCGTCGTAGTGGGAGGGTAACTAGGTTATCTACAAGATACATGTTATTGGGAGAAACCTATACGGCTATCTCAGATGAACATGTACAAGATCCCCATTAGCTATAATGAAGGTCTAATAGATAGATATGTTGAATTTTGAAAAAAGGCTATGAATCAAGAAATGGAATCTATGTATTCCAATAAGGTCTGGGAACTTGTAGAGGGGCCAAATAGGGTAAAACCTATAGGGTGCAAGTAGATCTACAAGAGAAAAAGAGGAGTAGACGGAAGGGTGGAAACATTTAAAGCAACATTAGTAGCCAAAGGATTTACTCAGAAAGAGGGAATCGATTATGAGGAAACTTTTTCTCCAGTTGCTATGCTTAAATCCATCAGGATTCTACTTTCCATTGCTGCAGTACTAGATTATGAAATTTGGCAAATGAATGTCAAGATTGTCTTTCTTAATGGGCTTCTTGAAGAAGACATCTACATGCAGCAACCAGACGGATTCATACAAAAAGGGCAAGAACACATGGTATGTAAGTTGCAAAAATTCATTTATGGATTGAAGCAAGCATCCCGGTCATGGAACATCAGATTTGATCAAGCGATTAAATCGTTTGGATTCATTCAGAACATTGATGAGCTATGTGTGTACAAGAAAACTCAGGAAAAATATGTAGCCTTCCTAATTCTTTATATAGACGATATTCTCCTAATTGGAAACGATATAGGAGTATTGACTACAATAATGAGTTGATTAGCAAAACAATTTGATATGAAAGACCTGGGAGAGGCAAGTTATATTCTTGGTATCAAATTACTGCGAGACCAGAAGAATAAAACTTTAGCCCTGTCTCAAGAGGTCTATATCGATAAGATATTAGCTAGATTTAGCATGGAAAATTCCAAGACTGGTTTATTACCATTCAGACTTGGAATTGTATTCTCTAAGGATCAATCACCTAAAACATCTGAAGAGATAGAGAAAATGAGACGAGTTCCATATACAGAAGCTGTGGGAAGTCTCATGTATGACATGCTTTGCACTAGGCCAGACATATGTTTTGCGGTAGAAAGGTTAGCAGATATTAATCTAATCCTGGACTTGAACACTGGACTGCAGTTAAGCATATAATAAAGTATCTGAAAAGAACTAAAAATTATATGCTTGTGTATCCCGGTGATGAACTCATTTAAGTGGGTTATACTGATTCTGAATTTATGTCAGATAAAGATTTCAGAAAATCAACTTCTGGCTATGTGTTTACATTGCCGGAAGTAAAGCTGTTAGTTGGAGGAGTGTGAAACAATCTTGTATCGCAGACTCCACAACTGAAGCTGAATATGTAGCTACATCTGAAGCTGCAAAAGAAGCTGTATGGCTTTGTAAGTTCCTACAAGATCTTGAGGTGGTACCTACTGTAACTGCACCCCTTAAACTATTTTGTGATAATCGTGGTACGATAGCTCAATCTAAGGAACTAAGGAACCACAAAAAACAAAAACATATTGAGAGGAAGCATCATCTCATAAGGGATATAGTGCAGAGAGGTGATGTGGAAGTTACTCAGATTGCGTGACAGTAAAACTTGGTAGATCCTTTTACTAAGGCCATACTTGGGTAAGCTTTTAACTTGCACTTAGAATTCATGGGCATGCGTGAGATGCCAAATATACTTTGAGAGCTAATGGGAGATTGTTGGGAAAATATGCTTTTTAAAAGCATATGTGTTTATTTAATTGTAATAAACAATTTTTCTCATTAATAAAATAAATGAGGTATTTTATTCAAATATCTTAATTGCATTAATATTTTGAGTAAAGTCTATTTGATCATATTATATGTATTTATGTGATCATCATGTGGATTCATAGAAGACATAAATATAAGTTATCTTATGATTAAATAAATTATGTTCACAATTGATAAATAAAGTTGGGCAGTTTATTTAGGTATAGACTGTAATAAATTCATTGAATGGTTTGTCTTAACCATGTATGAATTTATTGATATAGTACGACTATATTGAACAAGATCACAGATGAGATTTAATTAACCTTGAAATGACTGTCAGACTTATTAAATCTCATAGGCATTGATTTTACTGTAATCTTAATCTTGAGTTAGTTATGATTTCATGATTGTAATTGTTATTACATTTGAGTTACTAATGTGCACGACATACAATTATGACCAAGATTACCCGGTATCTTGGTGAGAGCAATTATGAGTGTCAAAGTTATAGATTAACAATATAGAATTTGTACAACACATCTCTTGATAGGTTTTCGGCACTTGATCATAGAATTCTCTGGCCATAGTGTGTCAACATATTTAGTATGTTGAAAATGATCATTAGAGAAAACCAGTAAGTATCAAGGAATAAGATGTAATTAAATTAATTGGACAGTTGAGATATCGATTTCAGTAACGATATGGTACAAAGGATTATGCAGAAAAGAAATCAATGTGGCTTGGGAAGAGTTATTATTCGAACATATAATTATGGAGGTCAGTTCCAATTTTATAGTGGAGAAGAGTTGGAATTAAATAATTAAGCTTGTTTAATTACAGGCTTAATTGTTGTAGTCACTATTGTATGTTCCCAAATGATCTCCGGGTTAGCTCATTTAATTAACTGCACCACTATTAGATTAATAAGTAAGATAACTAGTAATTTGGGTTAAAAGCCTAAATATATTATTTAGTGGGAGGCTCCATGTAATGTGCTTATGTCTAAGGGGCCTTGTGTTATTTTACAAGGTGGGCCCCTATGACAAAAAGAAGTTACGTTACTTTAGATTTATTATTTTTAATTTAAATCAAATTTGATTTAATAAAATTAAAAAGATATTAAAATATAGAGCCTAGGGTTTCCATTAAGTTAGAGATATAAAAGGACTTATTTTCTCCCAAACAAAGAGAAGCAGCCACTTTATACAGATCAGAGAAAAAGATTTTTTTTCTCTAATCTTGAAAGAAAAATTTTCTCCTGCTAGTTGCTATTGGTAGTGATAAAGGCGCCCACACGTCAAGTGCAGATCAAACCTGAGTCATAACCTGTAAGATCATTAGTGACGGATCATGATCTAACAAACATGGCGGTGAAGGATCGTGATCTAAAAGGCGTGGTGGTAACAGATCGTGATCTGGGAGCCTAATTCATTTCAGTGGAAAAAGCAAAGATTTTTCATCTTCTCAGATTTTTAAGGTATGATTTTTATATTACGAATTCTTATATATTATGTGAGATCAATCCTAAAAAGTTTTATAAAAATTAAAAAGCTGATTTTTCTCCGACAATCATCACATGTATTAAATAAATCAAAATTATCATTATTCAATTTAAAAATAAAGAAGTAAATATATAAGATAATCATTATTATAATGAGTTTTTATTTTATACTTGTCAGTTTTTATTTTTTTAATAACTCCACTAAATTTTCTTATTTTGTATTCCATTTACAAGTCTACATTTCATTTACGTAATTTATATTTTATTTTACACTTAATATTAATTTACAAGTTTTATATAACTTTTGTAAGTTCTTTTTTTGTTCATCAGGAATATATTATTTTATCGCTCCTACGTTTGACCTTCTATTTAAAAGTTATATGTTTTTTATATTTAATTTATGTTTTATTTTACACTAACTATTAATTTACAAGTTTTATATTATATCAATAAGTTTTGTATTTTATTTACCAAAGATATATCAATTTATCACTCATATATATATATATATATATATATATGTATTAACCTTTCATTTACAACTCGTATATTTCATTTACATCATTTATATTTTATTTTATTCTAAATGTCGATTCATAAGTTTTACATGATATTTATAAGTTTTTGTTTTATTTACCAATAATATGTCAAATTATCATTTTGATGTTGATTTAGTTGTTCACCTTTTATTCACAAGTCTTATGTTCCATTTCCACAATTTATGCTTTATTTCACATTTAATATTGATTTATAAGTTTTATAATTACATCTATAAGTTTTTATTTTGTTCACCAATAATACACCAATTTATCATTCTTATGTTAGTTTATTTATATTACCTTCTATTTACAAGTCTTATATTCCATTTATATAATTTATATTTTATTTTGAACTTAATGTTGATTTACAGGTTTTTTTTTATGTTTCATTTACACAATTTGTGTTTAATTACGATATTGATGCTGTGATTTTGATCATATCAAACTAATGTAATTTTTTAATATTGATATAAAAAGAAGTACAAACATATGCAATCAACAAAATTAATTGTATCAAACTAAATTATTTTTTTTAAACATTGATATCTTTGCAATAAGGAATACAAACACATACAATCAACAGATCTATTGCGATTAACTAGGTGTGAGAAATGAAAATCTCCTCCTCATTCCTATGGAGATGTGGGAACGAAAATGGAAGAATGAGAATAATGAGTAGATATTTTTACCCTTAATGAAAATAAAATATTTCTTTTATACCTCATTTATATATTAAATAAAAATATAACTAGTTTATTCAAAGATCATAACATTAAGCTCAATAATATAATAAAAAAGCATATATTTCCTTTTAAAAAATATTTATTTATTATATTATTAGTGAATAAATGCATAATTTTAACTGATGGCTTTTAGTAATTTAAAATAATCTTTTTTAATTACAAGTCAAAGTAAATATATCAATGAAAATACAGCTCATTTCGATTTGGATTTTGATTCCTGCAACTTAAATAAACACCTTACTCTTATTCATGTTTCCTATTCTGATTTCAACCAATTTCGTACCAAGGAAATAAACACACAATTATCACAGGTGACTTTTTTTTTTAACTTAAAACCTAAATAGGTTTGAATTAAACTAAATTTTAAATAAATCTAAATGTTTAAATATGAATGACATGTTTATTTTTTTATTTGATTCTCTGACAATAAGAATTAAGTTGTTTATTTTTTAATTTAAAATATTTGAAAACCAATACTTTTACATTTGCAACCTTATAAATTTTAAGCATTAAATAAATAATAATGATATCAAAGAATATAAAAAAATGATATTTTATCATAACATAATTTATGTTTAAGTAAATACAATCCTTTAATTTTCTAAATTTGAACATTTTAATCAATCTTATTGTAGTTTACGATGTTATATATGAAAAAATTTCATAAAAAGATTGCAAAGATAAATAATACTAATTTAAAGAAAAAATAAAAAGAATAATAATTTACTAATAGATTATCACAAGTTATAAAACGAAAAAATAATGCTAATTAGTAAGCTATAAGAATGAAAATAAATTGATTAGATATAGATATTTTGGAGAATATATTTTAACAATAATATTCATATTTTTTAGATTAAGTAAAAGAACTGAAATTTTCATTAAATTGAGAAAAATAAACTAACTTAATAACCTTTAATTGATTGAAATTAAGTCAATCAATTAAGAAAACAATCGGCTCCAATAGTTATATTGTGAAACAACTTATATTTACCTCTATTTATATTTGTGAGAAAAGACTAAAGGAGCAAATAGATAAAACAATGTTTAAATAATTTTATTAATTAGCTATGTGCATTTAAATCTTGAAAGACATAAAAAAATTTAATGATGTGTTTACTTGAGGGTTTAGGGAATGAGAATAAAATTTATGTTTATTTGACAAAATATAATTTAAGAATGAATAAAATGAGAATAAAAAATGAGAATCTCATGGGGGGTTGGGAATGGAGATTTCCATTCTCTTAACTGACTTTTATATCCCTTTAGTTTTTTCATATTTCCTGAACTACCCTCATTCAAATCACGATTAATTTTATTATTTTAAATATCATTATTATTATTATTAAATTTTATTAATTAATTTATTATTAATTATTGTTATTGTTATTATTAATATTATCATTTATTATTATTATTAATTTTAATTTTTTAGTTAATATATTTTTATAATAATATTTATATATGTATCTAGTTAATAAAATTATATTATTTAATATTATGAATATTTTGATAAATTGATTCTCATTCTCATCCTTTATTCTCATTTATTTTATCAAATAAATATATTAATGATTTTTTCATACATTACTATTTTTATTTATTTTTACCCAATAAATATAAAAATCTCATTATCATTCTAATATATTTTTATTTCTAATATATTTTTATTTTCAGTCTATTTTTATTTCATCCGATTTTTATTTTACGAAGAAAACGCACCGTAAACTTCTCCAACTCTCGACTTACTCGAAAGAAAAAAAATATTGAACGAAGACTTTTTGCACAACAGTATTGACTGTCCAATCTTGGCAAGGAGAAGGAGACGTGTCGCATTGAAATTTAGTGACGCTGTTAGTTGTTAAGAGTTATTTTTATTGACAGCGCTGCATTGGTAGGTTGACTTATAGGGGTCAGTAGGTAAGCAGTAGTTATTGAAAGATTACCATTATTATTATTAACTGGGAGGAGAAGTTTTCTACGGTCAAAACCACATGTGTCCGCCGGGCAGCTGGCGCTTCTTCTTCTTCGACGAAATTACCAATACTGCCATATCCTTGTTTGTTTCCATCCTAAAAAATAAAAATGCATTTCATTTCAACATCTCTGGCTTCCAGAGAAATTAATTAGACCACACATATTAAAATCATTACCAAATCCAACAAAATTTACCTACTACTAAAAATCTTCTTCTTGCTCAAACTAAGTAGACGTACCCCGAAATTACAAAAAGACACTCCACCAATCATCAGTCATCGATGGAGGTGGCGATGGAGGCTTTAGGCAAAGGTTTTGATCTGACGAGTGATTTTAGACTTCGATTTGCAAAGGGAAGTCAGAGATTGGTGGTTCTTGATGAGGTTAACAAACGGGACCTTCTAATTCCTCCAACTGGGGTCACCATCAAAGCTGTTTCTCAAGATATTCGCGTGGATAAAGGCGATCGAATTCGTTTTAAATCCGATGTTATTGAATTCAATCAGGTGTATTTATTTATACTCCTTTTTTCATTTGTTATTCACATTTATATATATTTATTAAATTCAAAGAATTTATGTTCACTGTTATCTTGCTCCTTCTCTGCAGATGTCTGAATTACTAAATCAGAAATGTTCAATTCAAGGGAAAGTTCCTTCGGGATATCTTAATGCTATTTTCGATTTGACTGGGGACTGGTTCCATGATGCTGCAGACACCAAATATCTTGCTTTTGATGGTTACTTCATTTCATTGTACTATTTACACCTTACCACATCTTCTTTAGAACTACAAGACCATGTAAAGATGGCAGTTCCCCCCCATTGGGATCCAGCATCGTTGGCTAGGTAGCTATTTAACTCTTCATTTCTTTAGTAGATTCAATTTTGCTTGCACAATATTCCACTTTTTAAAGTTTTCTAATTCTTCTAGCCCAAGTAACAAGGAAATTAAAATATATTCCTGCATTCAAAATGTGGGTGGGTTGCAGCACATCTAATCACTTTAGTTTCAAAACCATTTTCAATTTTAAAAGTAAGATAGTAAATTCTTACCTATGTTTATCGTATGAATGTGTCCTTAACAAATGTTGGAAACACTCAACTTGTCAAGTATTTGATAGTTAATGTTTGATAGAGTGACAATATGAATATGTGCCCCCCTATAACATGGAGTAGTATCCGTGTTTCAATTCCATGTTTCTAATTCTCCAGCGTTTTGTTTAGGTGGATAGCTAAATTGAAATCTTCATACATTATTTATTGTCTACTGATTCAAAGTTCCTTGTGCATTTAAAATGCTTTCTCAAAAGTTCCAACTAGCACAACAATTTTTTAACAGATCATAGATTAGAAGAATATTTAGGTCTCTGAGTTTTCACGTTTTATTAAATGTGACACTTACCCTATTCAAGTGAATAGATTTTTTTTAGCCACTCTAATAAACTTTTCTGGAACAATCTAGGGAAAATAACTCCAAACTAGAGCCTACTGCAGTCATTTACGAGAAGATCAAGGATCTGTTTAATGGAAAAAATGGAAAAAAAAATGAAACTTAACTGACTTATTAATCATTCATTTTAATGACTGGACCTAGTGCTTACTTATATTTTATAAAAATTAACAAATTCATACAAAATATTACGGAGGGGCCTCTATCGGGGTAGTTAGTTCGCTTGTAAAATTACTTGGGGAGATCTAGGTTCTATCTTGCTTATTAATTGAATAAAGAAATACCAAGCAATTTAATTTCATTTACACTTACTAGATCTGGAATCTACAGAAGTTTTGTAATACTCCTTATGGAGTTCTTATGTTTCTCAACTGAAGAATCCAGTGGCATGGTTTTGAGATGGCGACTAGAATTTTGACACTCTTGAAGTCATCATATTTTGCTCATTTCCTGTTCTGGAGGATTTTTATCATTTATTATTGTATTCACATTATAAGTGAGGATTGTCTTTGCTGAATTTAACTCATATTGAGTAAGCATTGTCTCATCTTTATTGAAATCAACAAAACTTTTAATGATAATTTAGAATGGTTTCTATGCATTTTGTCACTTTGACAGTTCCATAGCTGGCAGTACAAAGGTCTTGCAATGGCAGATGAAGAACTTTGAAACACTTAGTGAATGGCATATTCTTGTCGATGGTGGTAGAAAGACATAGTTACAGGGCTTTGTTCTAAAATTATGTACTAAAGAAATGTCCTGTAGCAGATTTATTTTATAAGCATTCTACCAATTATTTTTTAGTAGATAACATGTTTGTTTTCTTACTATGATAGTTCTCATGAGTCAATGATGCATCAATTTCCGGCATTAAAATTGAAGTCTGATTTGACTTACATGAAAATTGAAGTTTGATTTGACTTAGTAACATTCATTTTGCCTGACTTTTTCTTTTGACTCGTTAACTGTATTGGCCTTTCATCTGTGTTACCATTTATATGCTGTTGTGGGCAATTCTAATGGCGTTGACTTTCAATATTGTGGTGAAATATGAGTGATGATTACTATTCAGCTGTTTTCCCAAGAGTTTGTTACTACACTGACAGATCCTTACTAGGATTATACTTTGAATAAACATGCCTTATGGTCTAGAGGCTTTTGATTAATCATATGATTACAATTTGTGTGGAATTAAATTTTTCTAAAGCTAATTGTGGAAGCATATAGAAATTGGTATTCAAGAGAACTCTGTTTTTTAACTATATTTTGATTATCGTTAAAAAAGGATTTTTAGAAACTCATTTTTACAGTGGATGCCATATGCTATGCTTTTTTGAATTGGAAATACGAATACCATTGTTTCCTTATTACACTCCACTCACGCACATGTATGAATAATTATCTAATGAGGGAGCCTCGTTTTAAAAAAGTGAGGACCAAACTAAAAGACAAGAAACAAAGTGCTTTTATTGCATTGTTTTTTGTCTTTTGTTGAATTGAAGTGCTTTTTTTTTTATTTCTTTATAGCTCAGTCTGTATTTTTTTAAGGTGAGGGCGCCCTCACTATTCAGACTTCGTGTTAAAATACACACTAACATAATAGAGAGAATTGATCTGGCTAGACATATTACTTATTTACTTCTGGTGAGCAAGATCCCCACGTGGGTGCCTTGGAATGTGTGTAGTTAGTTATTATTCTTTTTGGAGTGTTTCCTGCTTCCATGTGTCCAAGGCACCTGTGTGGGTGTGCAGCACATCGTTATGTGGGCAATGTTGCTTGGTCAGACCTGTATACTTGTTGTTCACTCTAAATAGTTTGGTAGATAAGCCACATTGATTTGTTCATAAACTTGCCTCGATATGGTACTGGATGCTAATCATTTTATTAGGCAGGTTCATTCAAACATATGGGACACACATAATAGTGGGGATGGCTGTTGGAGGTCAAGATTTAATTTGTGTTAGACAGAAACCTTCATCAGCGATCCCTCCTGCCGATCTCAGAAGATATTTAGAGGATATTGGAGATTATCTATTTTCAGATGGAAAAAGCCCTTCGTTTCTGGAAAGGAAAACAAGAGATGGAAAACAGAAGGTTTTTTTTTTTTAAATAAATACAGAACAGAAGGTATTTTTGCTTCAGTCAAAATTGGATGTTATTTTGCCTTGATGATAAATTTTGCTAAATATTGCTGTAGGTTCCAGAAATTTTCAGTCAGATTCTTCGCTCAAACACGATGCAGTTAACCAGTATTACCGAAACATCAAGCAAGGATGTAAGTCATTACCTGTTAGAGATGCCTCTGTTCATTCTGATTCTTATTTCTGAGGAATATGAATCTTACATTACCCATACTGAGTTAGTCATGGGAAATGGTAAATCTGTTAGATTTTGGGATGACAAATGGATCTGAGATGCTCCTTTGTGTGAGTATGCTCCTCATCTTTATAGACTTTGCCCTTGTAAAAATGGTGCAATACATTCTTCTGTGAAATTCTCTTCTCCTTCCAATTGGAATTGGAACTTGAATTTCAAAAGAAACTTGAGAGAGAGAGAAAGAAATTCATAAGTTTGCTGCTGTTGCGAATTTGATTGATAGTCTTACTATTGATGAAGGGAAAGAAGAGGGTGCAGAAGTTGAAGTCTTCTGGAGTTTTCGCTTGTGAATCCTATCTTGGATTGCTAATTAATGATATGGAAAGCTAGATTCCCCACACCCACCACCAAAAAAAAAAATAAAATAAAATAAATAAATAAATAGATAAATAGTAAATCAATTCATTCTTTAGGCTCTAGCTCAAAGAAAAATTAACACTAGTGAAGTGATTCAAAAAAAGTATCCATCTATGTGTCTTTTGCCTTTATGGTGTGTGATGTGTAGAAAAAGTGAAGAGAACACTAATCATTTGTTTCTTCGTTGTGAGGTTGCTTCTAGATTGTGGGAAAAATTATGCAAAGAAGTAAATTTTTCTTGGGCTATTATTCCATGTCCTTGTGAAGCTTTGTTAATGGAGAGCATTGATGCCTTTGGAAAAGGGAGAAAAGCTAAGACTCTTTGGAGAAATGCAGTTTCAGCTATTTTTTGGGTTATTTGGAATGAAAGCAGTAGAAGCTTCAAAGAGTCAAGAGGGGACAGCTATGATAGATTGTGGGATAGAGTTCACCGTTTTGCTTCGTTTGGTTGTCGGTGACTAAGGATTTCCAGGAAACTTCATTTTTATTCATTCATCTTAATTGGAGGGGATTTTTAGGGATTTACAGTGTATTCTGCTCATTTTTGTATAGGGTTAGGAAGTCTCTTTTGGGTTAAATCAGACTTTTGGGGATTTATACTGTGTTTTTTAGCTTTGATTAATTTTGGGTGGATACCTGATCCACTACTAAAGTGTAATATGTCCATTATTCATTAATACAAATACTTATAGGTTTCTTATTGAAAAAAAAAATTTCTGAATCAATATGCAGGCTTTGAATCTTTCTGTCTTTAATTTTCACTTACAGGGACTCACCATTGTCTGTTCAAAAAGAGGTGGCGATGTGTTCTTGCAGAATCATTCCAGTTGGCTGCAGACTGTTCCTGCTAAACCAGAAGGAATTCTCTTCAAGTTTGTACCCATTACTGCTCTGCTTACTGGGATTCCAGGCAGTGGCTACCTTAGTCATGCAATCAACTTGTATTTGCGTTGTACGTGCTTTCATACCGAATCAGTCGATTGAAAATCAGTTCTTAATTTACTGTTCTATTTTAATTGCTCAGATTTCACTATTTTAGAAGTATCATTGGGTATATGGTTTAGACTTGCATGTCTATTACATTAGTTTCCATGTGTGCATGAGTGCATAAACAGACCAAAAACCACCTCAATAGTTAACAAGGATCAAGTAAATTAAAAGAAGGATGAAGGCCTTCGATATTAGAATTAACTTCTACTAGTCACTGGCTGTTTTTCTCTGTCATTTAAACGCAGTATTAAAGTCACTCAAATCTCTGTACTAAATTACAGAGTGGAGTTATTTTATTCTATATGTTCTCCTGCATAAAAAATTATTTCCTCAGTCATTGTAGCATGTTTATATTCATAAGTTTATAAGTTTCTCATCTTCTAAAGTAATTTTTTCGTTAATGGCGTTGTCTCTTTCCAGACAAGCCAGCCCTAGAGGATTTGCAGTACTTCTTGGAGTTTCAAGTTCCCAGGCAATGGGCACCTATGTTCTGTGAGCTTCCTCTTCGGCATCAAAATAAAAAGGGTTCTTGTCCTTCCCTGCAATTCAGTTTCATGGGTCCAAAGGTTCACGTCAGCTCGACTCAGGTACTTGATGATTAACAAAGTTCTAGACTTATTAATTTATTAGGTCTCAAAAGTCACATAACTATATTAAATGTATGTTGTGAATGATGGCATATTATCTTGTTGAACCTAGAGAGATGCATAAAGCACACAACTTTTGAAGATCAGAGGAAATCTCATGATTGCTTAGATTATGAGTAATAAAAGAAACAACTTGCATTTTCGTTTGTAGATTCAGTTGAAATCAAATTGGCTTTTTATTGATTCAGAGATACTTGATGAAAAAGAGAAAAAATTCATTGGTTTGGCTGAGGAACCTCTCAGGGTGTTCCTAAATTATAATCAGACTCCAAAGTCACCGTGACCCAAAAAGTAATAAAACCAGCTGCTATTTCCTCTTTCCTTGTCTGGACAAGGGGTCTTATATTATAAAGTTCCAAAGGGTTGAAAATTTAACCATTTTCTCCCTACAAATGTCGCTACTAATAGCACAATCTCGTTTTCTTTAACTTCTAACCAATAAGTGTTCATTGTGTAAAGTCTCTACGAATATGGATTAGTTTATATGTGATGCAGAATCAAGAGCCAATAATTTGGGGCTTTGAAAATTTGAGAGATCATTATTATCTTAGAAATTAGGATTTTATTTTATTACTGTTGTCTTTATCTTTTAGTTCTAGAAATATTAAGATTCTATCTTGTAATAAGGTTATCTTAGGTTAGGATTTCTATTTATTTCTTTTTCTTAACCCAACCCTATAAATGAGCTTGCTTAAGTAGTAGTTAGGAGACTTGGTGAATTATTGGAATAAAAGCAAAAATTTGAGTTTACCAGCTAGATGCTTTTGGTAATCTTCAATTTACCCCAACATAATGGAGATTTTATGTGCCCCTCAAATGCCCTGAAGTCTCCCTTAGATTTAATGGTGCTAAGATTATTTCGGTCTTTTGCACTCTTGATTTTTAACTGAGTCAAGGGTATTTTCAACTTTACACAATTAAACAGCAAATTAAACAAAGTATAACATGAACAAAATTAAAAAGAATTACATAACTTCATCAAACCTAATCCCTAGGGAGGAAAGTGTGGCAACGGGATAGGACAGGCTGGGATTTGGCAATCTTGATCATGTCTTGAGTATTCAAATGAGACAAAAAAATCACTCATATCCGATCCTGTTGAAAAATAGGTTTGCACGGAATAATAATTCTGTCATTGAGATTGTTCTTTTATAGAGATTTACAGCACACATAAAACCATTAAATCGGGAAACTAAATCACTGATTTAAGGAAAGAATAATTTCTAGGTAGATTTTCCTAAAATACATAGATTTGCACTTAAATAGCTATTTTACAGCTGATGACTAATTTACAGCTAATATATAATTACAGCACATATATTTTTTCTAATTTTCTAACACTCCCCCTTAAGCTAGTTTGAAGATATCCTCCATAGCTAGCTTGCCAACTAGAAAATCGAACTGTTTTGTGTGTAGCCCTTTGGTAAAGACATCAGCCACTTGTTCTCCAGTAGGAATGTGCTCCATATGAACCAATCCATTACCTATCTTCTCCTTGATGAAATGTTTGTCAACCTCCACATGTTTTGTGCGGTCATGAAGGACTGGATTGTGTGCTATTGAGATTGCTGCTTTATTGTCACAGTACAACTTCATAGGTGATGATTTTGTCGCTTTTAACTCTTCCAACAACCTCTTAATCCACATCATTTCACAAATACCAGGGGCTACAGCTCTAAATTCAGCCTCAGCACTGCTCCTGGCTACCACATTCTGTTTCTTGCTTCTCCAGGTAACCAAGTTACCACCTACAAATGAACAATATCCAGAAGTGGATCTTCGGTCTACTATGCTTCCAGCCCAATCTGCGTCTGTGTAGGCTTCAATCTGCAAGTGTCCTTGTGGCTTAAACAGAAGTCCTTTGCCCGGTGTCCCTTTTAGATACCTTAAAATTCTGTAGACAGCTTCAAAGTGTGCCGGTCCTGGGGCATGCATAAACTGGCTAACCATACTAACAGAGAAGGATATATCTGGGCGTGTATAGGATAGATAAATCAATCTCCCAACAAGTCTCTAATAACGCTCCCTATTCTTCACATTCTCAGCTTCTGGAGGCTGCAGTTTCACATTAGGTTCTATAGGGGTTTTAGCAGGTTTACACCCCAGCATACCTGTCTCGTTTAACAAGTCAATAACATACTTCTTCTGATTTGCAAAAATGCCTTCTCTAGATCTAGCAAACTCCATCCCAAGAAAGTATTTTAATGCCCCGAGATCTTTAATCTCAAACTACTCAGCTAGTTTCTTTTTTAACTTTGCTAGCTCTTCACAATCAACCCCAGTTAACACGATATCATCCAGGTATACTATCAATATAGCTATTTTACCATCATTTGAGTGCTTGTAAAACATTGTATGATCAACTTGACTTTGAATATATCCATAGCGCTTTATCACCTTGCAAAACCGCTCAAACCAAGCTCTCGGTGACTGTTTAAGTCCATACAAGGACTTCTTCAATCTGCACACTCTACCATTTCCACACCTTTCTTCAAAGCCTGGTGGGGAACTCATATATACCTCCTCCTCAAGGTCTCCATTAAAGAAAGCATTTTTAACATCTAATTGGTGTAAGGCCCAATTAGAGTTAACAGCAAGAGACAACAGGACCCTAATTGAGTTGATTTTAGCTACTGGAGCAAAGGTCTCTTGATAGTCTATCCCATTGGTTTGAGTAAAGCCTTTTGCAACAAGACGGGCTTTGTATCTCTCGACACTCCCATCTACCTTACTCTTGATAGTAAACACCCATTTGCGCCCCGCAACCTTTTTTCCCTTCGGTAATTCTACCATCTCCCAAGTATCATTCTTCTTCAAGGCATTCATCTCTTCAAACACAGCCAACCTCCAATTCGGATCACCAAGTGCTTCTTAAATATTTCTAAGCACAACAAGTTTTGAAATGTTTGTAGTGAAAGCTCTATAATTGTCAGAAAGGTTTTGATAGGAAATATATTTGGCAATAGGATGTTTGGTACATGTTTGGGTTCCCTTTCTAAGGGCAATGGGGAGGTCAAGATCAAGATTCTGTTCAAGGATAACAGGGGCTGGTTTCAAAATAGATTCAGGTGCAGAGTTCTCTTCCCTAGAATTTGATCGTAATGGTAAGTTTAAGTTAGTAATAGGAAAGGAAGAGGAAGGAACAAAAGAAGGATTACCTGAGGTATTTGGATGACCATTGCTTAGGGCTTTCAGTTGACCACGTGCTAGGATAATGGCCTGTTCTCTACCACCTCTGACACCTTTCCTAGAATAAACCACAGGCTCAAGATTGTTTTTATTTTTTTTCCATTCGTAGTATTTCTTTTTTTGTCAGACCAATGTCAGATTCGGTTTCTTTAGGCCTAGTTTCCAAGGTTTCTTTTTCAAAAAAGGTATCAAGTAGTGTGCTAGGTAAGGGTTCAGCAATTTCCCAAAAATTTGGTTCAACTATCTTCTCCCGCTGAACCAAATTTTTGGTAAAGTATGATGTATTTTCCATGAAAGAAACATCCATAGTGACAAAAAAACATTTTGTAAGGGGATTAAAGCATTTGTAACTATCTTCTGCCAATCGTCTTCCCTTAGCTCCGGTCTTGAAAAATGCAGTAGGATTCATAGAAAATAACAGAACAGTTAGAGTCTCTAGATAGTTTGCTAACTGACAAGAGATTTCAAGCAAGTTTAGGGACATAGGGAACAAATTTAAGATTTACTCCCTCAGAAAGTTTTATAAGGTCTTTTCCTACAATTGGTGAGAAATTACCATCGGCTATCCTAACCTTCTTATTTTCAGGACATGGTGAAAAGGTCTCAAACGAATGTAAGGAATTGGTCATATGGTCAGATGCTCCTGAATCTATTATCCATGCAGCAGATTTAAATTGATAAGATAGAGCATATAATTTATTATCTGTGTGTGCCATTGAAACACTAGGAACATTGGGCACCGAATTAAATTTTAACAGTACAAGAAGATGCTCAATCTGCTCTTTGGTGAAGGGGCTGGTCTCAACCTCATTGGCAGTAGGGTTGGCTCGGCCGGCTTTCCCTTTCCAATTTGCAGGTTTCCCATGAATTTTCTAGCAGGTCTCACGGGTATGACGAGGCTTCTTACAAAAATCACACCAAATTTGTTGCTTTTCATCAGATTTGCATTGCAAAATAGGAGCCTTGCTTCCAGTCATGGAGACTAGGGCAGAACCTTCAGCAACCCCAGTTCCCTTCTTGCCAAGCATCACATTCTTCCGACTCTCCTCTCTTCTGACCTTTGAAAAAACGTCACCAATTGAAGGTAGGGCTGTCTTCCAATAATTCTCCCCCTCACCTCATCAAACTTAACATTCAATCCAGCCAAAAACTTGAAAATGCAGCCATCCTCTATAGTCTTTTTGTGATGGTGAGCTTCCTCGGGAGATTTCCACTCATAGGTGTTGAAAAGGTCAACGTCTTGCCATATCCGCTTCAAGGAATTAAAATATTTTGTGACGTTGTGCTCCCCTTGTCACATCTCTCCGAGTTTGAGGATTAATCCGAGTTTGAGGATTAATCCGAGTTTGAGGATTAACTCAAAAATCTGTGATTGATTTCCGAGATCAGAATACATCTGATTTACATTCTCCCAAAGCTCGTGCCGTTGGCTAGCAAATATAATTAGAGCTAATATCTTCTTCCATTGAATTCACAAGCCACATCATCACCATGGAATTCTCAGCATCCCATGTAACATAGGCCGAATCATCCACTGCAGGAGCCTTCTTTTCACCAGTCAAATAGCCCATTTTTCCACGCTTTCTAATATACATCCTGACTGACTGAGACCATCTCAGAAAATTGTCACCATTCAAACAAATTGTGGTGATTTGTACAGAATGAGATTCTGAGGAGGTAGCACTGATTTTTGAAACATCCGTGCTACTAGGATTGTTCATGGAGGATTGATGTATAGTACTGGAATTGGACAAAGAGTCCGACATGGTTTTAGGGTGCAGGGATCAAAAGGGGGAATGAAAAGGAATCCCGGAAAAATATTCTTCCTACTCTGATACCAACTTGAAAAATAGGTTTGCACGGAATAATAATTCTGTTATTGAGATTGTTCTTTTATAGAGATTTACAGCACACATAAAACCATTAAATCAGGAAACTAAATCACTGATTTAGGGAAAGAATAATTTCTAGGTAGATTTTCCTAAAATATATAGCTTTGCACCTAAATAGCTATGTTACAGCTGATGACTAATTTACAGCTAATATATAATTACAACACATATATTTTTTCTAATTTTCTAACAGTTGGGACTGAAAAATCGTCATTGGCACTGCTATTTTCCCAATCCCGTCCCATTTAATTGAAAATAAAAAAACTCAGATCGATAAATACAAAATTTCCAATTCTAACATATCCTTTTATCCATCACAAACCCTGAGTACAAACCACTATTTTAATTCACAAGTTTGAATCAAATTCACACACTATGCTTACAAATTGTATGTTAAAATTTATAAATATGGGAGAGATGAGAGTTGTGGGCTTAGTGTTTTATTGCGAGTATGCTGCAGGCTGTAGCTTCTTGTTGGTGATGGCTCACCGTTGCTGGTCGCTGGTTGGTGGTTTTAGGTGGTGGTGGCAGCACCACGTGAGGCTGTTGTGCATGCCTACTCTAAGGGGCTGACAGCGGTGA
Organism: Atalantia buxifolia; assembly: GCA_030444775.1. Classification (NCBI taxonomy): domain Eukaryota; kingdom Viridiplantae; phylum Streptophyta; class Magnoliopsida; order Sapindales; family Rutaceae; genus Atalantia; species Atalantia buxifolia. Next base: position 16,018,625 of record CM059839.1, read on the forward strand.
GGGTGTTATCATGAGTGGAGATCTTGACGGCTGGAGTAGTGAGCTTGTGAGGATAAGGTTGGGGAGACTATAACTAATTGGTTCTTTAAGCTTGTGTTTTGGTCAACACGTCACTTAGTGTCTTTTAAAAAAAATTATTTAATGAAAATTAAATTAAAAAAATGGTGGAATTGAGATGTCGTGATTCTGACAGGATTTGAAATTTGATCCCAAGCCTATCTCGATTGAAAAATTAAGGAAATTTTTCTCTTGAGTCCTGATCGATTTTAAGTCGGGATTAAAAAAATTTTTCCCAAATTGTGTCCCAATTGATATGGGATATCAAATCCTAATTAGATTCGAAGAATTCTGCCATTCCAAGTGTGGCCCCTAAGGTCCCCAGTCAAGTGGTTTCCAATCAATTTTATTTGGGTCGCCATCTGAGTTTTGAGGGAGGAAGGTGGTTAAAAACTTGATTTGGGCTTTGCCCATCACTCTTACTTTTTATTTTTTATTTTTTTATCTTTTAGAACAAAAAGAAGGAAAGTGCGGACCATTGTAGACATTTGAAGTGTTTGAATCTAATGGTCTGCCAGTTGTGCATAATTTTCTCTGAAGAATAACTGGTGATCTAACCCATATTTAATTGATCTAATATATAGCAGTACTATCTCAAGTATCCTAAACTTCCTGTGTAAAAGGATTGAAAACTTTTAATGTTGATGATTAATCAAAGACATGTCTGACTGTACTTATAACTATATACAAGTTTTCACTAATATAGAATAAAAAATTTTGACACTTCAATTAATGTGAACATATTCATTTACAGCCCTTATTTGAATTATTCTTTTTTTTAAAAAAAAAAAATATGTAAATAGCATGTGAATGTGAATGTAGAACATGTCCCTTTCTGACCCTTAGCCTCTTTTACCCACCCAAGAAATCTTTGCCACTTTTACTGAACTAGAAGGCCGGATACCTCCTCTGACATATTTCCTTTGGTCAATAATAAATATAGATCTTATTCCCTTTTCTTCTTATTTTCTTATCGACTTAAAAACCCATCTCCGTGTGCTCTCTACTTACAATTTTAGTTTGTCGCAAATGACTGGGTGTTTAGTGTTTGAATATTTCATAGCATCATAACAGTTTCCAATATAGATTTTATTCCCTTTCCTTCTTGTTTTCTTATCGACATAAAAACCCATCTCCGTGTGTTCTCTACTTACAATTTTAGTTTGTAGCAAATGACTGGGTGTTTAGTGTTTGAATATGTCATAGCATCATAGCAGTTTCCAATACATATATGTATACACACACACACCATGCACACGTATATATACCATACACCCAGCCCAAGTTGAGCATCCCCATGGAATTGAACCCATGACCTCTTGCTTCATGGAAAGAGGACAACCGAGCTATCCTTTGGGGATACTTTCTACAATATAGTATGTAAGCCACTAAATATGTGTGTGTGTTGTTTGTATGACATTGGTTCCATTTACCCTTCACACTAACCTTGGAAGGAAAATTTCTTTAATTTGGTATGGGTTGAGGGGGTATGAATGTATTAAAAAAATCGTACCTTTTATGTCTTATGACAAGTTCATCTGTTAAAAGCCTACCATTGCTGATTTGGTACTTTAAATTTCTCTCTTTGTGCCGTATCAGGTTTCAAGTGATCAAAAACCAGTGGTTGGCCTGCGCTTATACTTGGAAGGAAAAAAATGTAATTGGCTGGCATTGCATGCACAACATCTCACGAGCCTACCAAATATCATGACCTTTCCTGCAGCCAACAGCTCTGTATGCAGACCATGTCAATGGCGTGGTTCTGATGACTACAAATCTAGTGACCAATTTTTAGAACCTATGAAATGGAAAAGATACTCCAATGTGTGCACGTCAGTGGTTAAGTATGATCCAAACTGGTTGCATGGAGATTCAAGTGGTGTTTTTATTGTCACTGGTGCACAGCTCCTCACCAAAGGGAAGCGGCCCAAGACGGTGCTGCATCTTCGTCTTCTCTTCAGCTACTTACCCAACTGTGCAATTCGAAAGACAGAGTGGGCAGCTGCCCCAAGAACTCACAAGTCTAGTTTTCTTATGAATCTGAGTACAACATTCTCATTCACTCAAAGGAGTATCACTGGTCCCCAAAAGCAGGCTCCAGCTGTGCTAAATTCTGGTGTATTTCCAGATGGTCCACCTACTCAGGTTTGCAAGGGAAAGGTTCTTAAATTTGTGGAAACAGCAGAGGTTGTGCGGGGTCCCCATGATGTCCCAGGACATTGGTTAGTAACAGCTGCCAAGCTAGTGACTGAGGGTGGTAAGATTGGTTTGCATGTAAAGTTTGCACTGTTAGACTATCCATGAATTGTATTTTACTTTGTACATAAAAGAGTGGATTTGTTTTGTGTTCATTGATTTTAAATGTTTATTTGTTTGTTAATGCATAACATTATTTTGTAAGAAGTTAGTACAGAGGAAAAGGTATGCATGGATAGATATGTACAGAACTAGGCATGTCAAAAACATTTGCCTAGACCAAACTCGGGTGATGCGGGTGGGGTAGAAAATGAGGTTGGGCCAGATTTGGGTTTCACTTGATAACCTTGAGGTTCGGTCTAGAATTTGAATTTTATGAAAAAAAATTTATAAATTATAAATTATTTGAAATAATTATATTTATTTGGTGTAACTATTACATACATTTAAAATTTTAAATATTTAAAGTTCATATTTTCAAGTCTAATTTTATTAAAATAAAATTTTAAAAATCATAAAATTATAAATAATTAAAAATATATATATAAATATTATAAAATATAAATTTTGGTTTTTTTATAAATTAAAAAATATATAATATTATAAAAATTAGCCAGCCTTGGGTGTGCAAAAAGCATGTTCAGGCTAGATCCAAGCATTGTCATACCTAGGATCTGATTGGGTTTTTGCAATTGTTATACATAAAGGAAGAACATCGAAGAAATGAATTTATACATAAAATATTTATCGCATTGTTATTAATAGTAGGGCTATTGTTTTTAAGAGGTTCAAAAGTGGTAAAAGTTAATTTTTGTCTTTGATTATTTTTTTTTAAAAAATGACTTTTTTAAAAATCACTTCATTCTACATACCACTTTAAAAAATAAGGAAGGAAAAGGTTTTTAAAATATGATTTTGAGAATTAATTTAAGACTAAATAAAAATTGCATATACATCCTCACAAATATAACAAAAATTATAGATTAACTTTATTCAATCAAGAAATAAAATCATTGCATTTAAATGCATTATTATTCTTACCAATTATATTGAGATAACAAAAATAAAAAATAAAATTAATAAGTAAAAATATTTATTTTAGTTATTAATTATTATATATATAGCGTAAAAAAGTTATATAATACATGTTTGTAAATATTTTAATTTTATTACCATTATATAGGGTTGGTAATGGGACGGGGTGGAATGGGATTTGCCATTCCCAGTACGATAAACTAAACATATACAAGTGTTTTTAAAATTTACAGTACTTTTAAAAATAAATTGTGTCTAACGTTTAACTGATTTTTTTTATAGCTCATTATTTCTACTGCATATCTAATCACAATTATTTAAAAAATCCAAAATTTTTTTTTTCTAGGATGGCTGTGTAAGGAGTCACGACTTTTGAAATATATCCTAATAGTCATGTATTATATTTTGATTTTGAAATTCATAGTAAGTTATTTTTGTTCCATTTTCTTTGAATTACTCAAATTTGTGAACTCTCCACTTGGTTATTAAGTCATTTAATTGTTTACTTATTTAACAAGTATTATTAAATCATTCTTCACACACACTATGACACATACTAGTGGATAGTAAATTAAAATTTTTGCAGCATTTAGTTCTTTTGATTTATTATGAATAATATCTAAGGTAGTAGAAAGTGTTTATTGCAAAAAAAAAAAAGATAAAAATATTTGAATATGTTTAATTTTGCTATATTTGAAACCCGAGTAATTAAGTCCGTGGGGATGTTTCACACCTAGTGCTTTAAGGCCAACTAGTCTGGGAGTCATTAGCCTAAAGCTCGCTACATGGATTAAAAATGTAATATTTTTAATTTATATGTGTGAATAATTTACTACCTAAAGATAAACTTTTTAATGAATTTTGGAACAAAAATGTTATTTTTCTTTTAATAAAGCCCCATAAGTATTGTGTTAATTACTTGAGCACAAAAGAAGATTTGATAATATTTTGGATAATGAGTGAACACCAAAGAGGTAAAGAAATTTGGGAGAGCTTATTTATTTGGTAATTTAGAGGAGAGATGAACAACTATTAACTTGCATGTAAATTTTGTAAATCTTAATTTAATATAACGCTTTAACTGCTAAGGGTTAGCAATAAGCTGGTTCGGGGGTGTGATTAGTATTAAAAATTGTTTATTTATCAAGCGATAATAATGTTATTTTGTGCTTATGTTATAATTTATATTTGTGTTTATGCAATATATTAGGAATTATTAATTATGTTTTAAATATATCTAATTTTGTGTATTTTTGTGTGGTTATTAGGTAAAATATTAATTTCACGTAATTCAAGACTGCAAACAAATAAATGGATGTCAACTTTGGATTCCAGAGGTCCGAAAAACATTAAAATGAGTCAATATCAACTTAAAATTGGGTTTGTTGGAAAAGAATTGACTTTTCCTATTGACCGATCACTGATTAGATGATAAAATGAGCTTACAATAGATATGAGTGCATGGGATAAATGGCAATTTTGACTAAATCTCAACCGTTCATGATTCAGTAGCCATGATTGTGTTAACATGTATATAATCATTATAATGATTTTGATGATAACAAACTTTAAATGTTCTTGATTAAAGGTTGGAGTTCTTCTTTAATAAACATTTCATTAAATAGTCATATAACATTCTTAAATGTGTTCATAAAATATGAATTATCATTAACTTTAAACCAAAAAAACAAAATGGTGATTAAAATTTTGATTCTGGAAACAAATGGTGAACCGTTAATTTTGAAACGGTTAACCTATAAATTCCAGAGATGGGTAATTCCTTAAAACTTGAATCAATTAACAAAAACGAACAATGCAAGTAAGCTGGGGAGGCTACTGGAATTAAACAGTAAACCATTTATAGCAAACGACTAACCGATAATTTTCAGGATGTCATTCTATATTAATCTTCAATCGTTTAATAAGAACGGTTAGTAGAAATTTGTTTTGCAGGTCTGTGGAAATTAACGGAAAACCGATAGTGGCAAACGGTCAACTGTTTATTTGAATTTCAGCTCAACGGTCACTTGGACCAGTCAAAATGGTTAACCGATAACGGTTAATGGCGATTTTTTTCCACCCAGAAACTCAACAACGACTATATTTCAGGTCCAACTATAAATAAGTTCAATCAAATTTAAAAAAAGATTTATCACATTGTTATCATTGAGTCTATAATCAAGAATACAAACTTCGTTGAGCTTTAAATACATTCTTTTTTCATTTATTCTCACAATTTGGGCATTATTATAATCAAGAATCTTTATATTCGGATCACCCCGATCCACCCATTAACTAGCCAAATCCGAACCGTTCTTTGGCTGAATCGGACGTATCAAATGATGCCACGTGTGATATTGACTTTTAAAGTTTGACCAGCCATTGGATCTTGATCTAATGGTTGTGAGGAGCGCTTGCATGAAGCTTATGATGGATTGAAAAATACTGGATTATGAATTTATTTTTTATAAGTAGAGCCTCATTTTTATGTTTTTAATTATCTCTCTACATCACTCTTCTTCTCAATTTCTCTCAATCTCCCTGTAATCTTATTTTTCAAGTGTGTTTTTAATATTTTGTATAATTATTTTTATAAATAAATTTAGTTTTAATTTTTAATTTTAGTTGATTTTATTACTTTTAATTACAAGTAATTCAATTTTAATAATTCTTTTTTATTTCAACTATGCTTAAATAAATAATAACAGTTAGGATAGGGTGAAACTCTTAGGAAATAAATATGATTTAATCAAATTTTATTTTTAATTTTATAAATTAAATTATTTTCTATTTAATTTTATACATATTTTATATTTTGAAATTTTGATTTATTGTAGACAACCAAGGGAGTTTAGCACAATAAATACTTAATGTTTTAATATAAGGCATGGTAAAATGGTATTTTAACTTATTGTAGACAAATTAAATTTTGGCACAATAAATACTTAATCCATCATAAAATTAAAGGAAAAATAATAATAATTTATATAATTAATCTTTTGGGCAATAAATCTAAAAAAGGGCAAAAAGAATTTATTAAGTTTTATTTACTACTAAGAGTGCATCCACAACCCTAACTAATTCAATTTCATAGTTTTATTTAAATTAATTTTTTTATATTTAAGTTTTATTTTCAATTTTTAGATAAAATAAAATAAAAAAATTAAAATTTTTCTCTGTGGATTAACCTCAGATTCATCAAGCTATAATACAACAAGACACTCTTATACTTGGGAGTTAAAAATTATTTTTATGTTGTGACAAGTTTTTGGCGCTGTTGCTAGGGATTTTTAACTCCCAAGTATAAGAGTGTCTTGTTGTATTATAACTTGGTGAGTCCGAGGTCGATCTACAAAGAAAATATTTAATTTATTTATTTTATTTTATCTAAAAATTGAAAATAAAACTTAAGTATAAACAACTTAATTTAAATAAAACAATGAAATTTGAATTAGTTAGGGATGTGGATCCACTCTTAGTAGTAAATAAAACTTAATAAATTCTTTTTGTCATTTTTTTATATTTATTGCCCAACAGATTAATTATATAAATTATTATATTACTTTTCCCTTAATTTTATGATGGATTAAGTATTTATTGTGCCAAATTCCCTTGTTTGTCTACAATAAATCAAAATTTTAAAATATAAAATATGTATAAAATTAAATAGAAAATAATTTAATTTATAAAATTAAAATAGAATTTGATTAAATCATATTTATTTCCTAAGAGTTTCACCCTATCTTAACTGTTATTATTTAGTTAATCATAGTTGAAATAAAAAAGAATTATTAAAATTGAATTACTTGTAATTAAAAGTAATAAAATCAACTAAATTTGAAAATAAAACTAAATTTATTTATAAAAATAATTATACAAAATATTAAAAACACGCTTGAAATAAGATTACAGGGAGATTGAGAGAAATTGAGAAGAAGAGAGATGTAGAGAGATGATTAAAAATATAAAAATGAGGCTCTACTTATAGAAAAATAAATTCATAATCCAGTTTTCTGCGATCCATCATAAGCTTCATGCATGCGCTCCTCACAATCATTAGATCAGGATCCAATGGCTGGTCAAACTTCAAAAGTCAACATCACACGTGGCATCATTTGACGAGTCTGATTCGGCCAAAGAACGGTTGAGATTTGGCTAGTTAGTGGGTGGATTGGGGTGATCCGAATATAAAGATTCAGATCCTACAACTTGCTTCACCAATCATTGCCACGTGACACAATAATGGCTATTGAATTATGAACGGTTGAGATTTAGTCAAAATTGTCAGTTATCCCATGCACTTATATCTATTGTAAGATCATTTTATCATCCAATCAGTGTTCGGTCAACAGAAAAAGTCAACTCTTTTTACAAAAGTCTAATTTTAAGTTGATCTTAACTCATCTTAAGGTTTCCGGACCTCCAGAATCCAAAGTTGACATCCGTTTATTTGTTTGTAGTCTCGAATTACATAAAATTAATATTTTGCCTAATAGTTGATGTAGTAGATATTACATCAATTTACATATTGATGAAATGATTAATTTTTCACTATCCTTTGTAAATACAAGTTTCTAAGAATAGTGTTCTCTTATTGTTTTGACACATCAATTATATTTGAACTCAAAATAAAGAAAAAAAATCAGCAAATTAGTTGGCGCATTGGTTATTCTTTGTTAATTGAAAGCTTTTTATTTATTTATTTATGTTAGTTGAAGAAATTCAAGCTTTGTTTAATGTCAAAGAACGTTTAAAAGGGGTGAAAAAAGAAAAAAAGCTAACGAATTTGGGAATTTCAAAATTGTTGCATCTTTTAAGTTGTAGTTTAGAAATGTCTCAACTTTGAGTACACAACAAGAAAAAGCTTTTGTGCTTTTTCTTTGACCAATGTTTACTGTTGTCAAAATTACACTCTTTTGAAACAAAAAAGTGTGAATAGTCTTTCATTTAAGAAGATTGATAATTTCTCCCGTCCTAAAATTAATGTACACTGTATTTCCTTTTATTGTTTTCATAATAACTAATAGAGGTGGATTATTGGCACCCATTCAAAATCTTATTAAAACCCTTATTTCAATTATACTTCAGTTATTGTCAAAAATACCTTTTTTTTTTTTTTAAGAACCCTTCTTTCCCCTTCTTTCCCACTTAAAAATCTTTCAATTTATAATTATTTTCTCACACTTATAATTCTTTTGCGATGAAATGCAATGGTTTCCCCCAAAAGAAAATTAGTACAAGCTAAGTATAGATGCTGCTATAAATGGTACATAAGGTTTAACAGTAATTGGAGTTGTAGTCACTGGTCAAGGAGAGTTTAAATTTATGGTGGCATTAGTTTGCAGGAAATTTTGCACTAGTAATGGGGAATTTGTAGAATTAGAAGCGATTTTACGACGAGTCAAAATAGCTAAAGATGCTGGATTGTAGGTGAATTTAGCGACTTCACAACTGACAAAAATGAAGTTATTATTAAGCACATGCCTAGAGTACTCAGCCAAGCTTGTAATTTCCTTTCTTGAACACCTGGAGTGGCTAGAAGAAGCTTCTGCAGATATTGCAAATATGTTGTAGCTTCCTTGCTTTGTTTAATATAAAATACTCATTTTACCCTTCTTTTAAATAATCTCTTTTATGCAAAAAAAAAAATAATAATAAAACTGCAGTTTTGAGATCTCTAATCTTTTCAAACTCTCTCTCTCTAGAAAACTAAAAAACTTTAGCTTCCCAAAAATAAAAATAATTCATATAAAAAAATAAAAAGGATTGTTGTTTTAAGATTGTGCAAACCAATTGTATAGGTGGGACTAAAAAAAAGAGAAAAGGGGATAGAAAAAAAATATAAGTAGTTAATTCTTTTTGTATTTTTCCTTAAATGTAATTACAATATAATAGGGGTTTTATAAGATCAATTAAGGGGTGCCAATAGTCGAACTCTAACTAATAATTTCCCTGGTAATATAATTTTATAGTATTATTATCCTGATTTTCAAATATACTTTTATTTGTATTTATTATAAATTAATTAAATCATATAAGGAAAAATTAAAATAAAAAATTAAGTACTAAAAATAGATATATGTTTTGGTGTGAATAAAAAATTAATAATAAGATAGTTTTTTTAATTTTTAATTTTTTAAAATATTTTTCTCATAATAAATATATATTTTATATTTTCAAGCTAAATTATTATGGAAATGACTCATTTACCCCTCTCGTCATTTAAATTTTTGGTGCCATGAGGATTTTTGAATATTATGAAAATAATAAGGAATAACTGGTATATATTAATTTTAACAGAGAGAAAATCGACATTCTCTCTTTCATTTATTTATTTATCCTAAAAAAACTAATATGGGCTCTTACTCTTACATCTACAAAAGAAAATACTTGATGAGATATTGGAAGAAACCAATTTCACAATGAAGACTTCCAAAAATTTCAAGCCACAAACAAGACCAGAAGAAACAACGAACGGTCAATATTCAAAATTATCACATAACACCCCTCTCTTTCCTTGCTATATCTTCATTTCAACTCTCATTACCAAATCTTTTGTTCTTCACAAAATCATAAATTATACTATTAAAGTTCTCAACTTCTCCTCCATCTCCTTCTTATTCTCTTATCAAATTATCCGATTCAAAGTTGCCTATTTCAGAATTTTCTCTTAAACCCAAAGCTCATCTCTTAAAATTCTCATTTTACTTTTTGCATAAAAAGGTGGATTTGTTTCGTGTTCATTGATTTTGAATGGTTATTTGTTTGTTAACGCATAAATTTATTTTTCAAGTGAAGTTAGTATATAAGAAAGGTATGCATAGATATAGAGATGGCCATAGCATGGCCCATCAAGGAAGGCTCATTAGGACCGATGGGCCTGTATGGCACGACCCACTATGGGAATGGTCCGTGCCAACCATGCCATTTTTTCTCCTTAGGGCCAGTAGGGCCACCCTAAAAGCCCACATGTGCCATGCTTGAGAAAAAGTACGGCAAGCTTTTTAATTATTTTTTCCTTTTTTAAAAAAAGTATGCTAAGCTATTCGCATACTTTTATCAATCCCATGTACTTTTCTTAGGCTCACCTGCCTTTAGTCCAATTTGATAGAATCAAAAGTTTAAAACTCAAGTTTATACTTATTAATAATAAACTAAAAGTAGTACGAGAATGTAATACTAACTATTAAGTTAGAGCCTACGGTATTATAATTCTTTCTTAATACTTAATAATAATAATAATAATAATAATAATGAATTTTTTTAAGGGTCAACACTGAGTTGTTAACTTGGACTTATATAAATTCATAGATCATAGTCGATAATAACATTAATGTTTACCAGTTTCAAATTAAAATATAAAAATTAATATCACATTAAGACAACTGCATTATCTAATTTGGCAATAAACAATTATAATATATTGATACATAAATATATTTCCATAGACTATGGTAATGATTAATGAAGATTTAAAATTACAACCTCCAAAAACCGATTATAACATGTCATAACTATGAAATATTAATTATAACAAGTCACAATTCACAACTACGAAATATTGATTAATCACAACTACGATAAATGAATAAGGTTAATTCTATCTTGGTGGTGAATCAAACAAGCTGACAATTGTTGATAAAAACCCATTATGCCATGGATAACTGAATACATTTAGCCTTGCATTGTTGTTGTTCTATTGAGGTTCTACTGCATCGACACTGTGCTCCTGAGGGTGTTGAGGTTCTTCTGCATCCCCATTTGTATTCTTGAGGATCATGGTGATTTTGGAATACAAGAAAAGTTTTTAAAAAAAAGTAAATCTAGTTTCTATTGATATTCACATGTCATAACTTACACTGTGATATTCACAAGTCAAAACTTACAATTGTGAAGTGTCATAGTATATTGGTGTGTATGTATAATTAGTAGTAAAAGTACAGAAGGTGGTTAGATAGGTGGGACTCAGAGGTGGGTAGAAAATATTTAGTGAAAAAAGTATTAAATTATTAGAAAAATAAATGAAAAAAATTAAAAGAAATGAACATTATAAAATAGTATAGAATTGTGCAAAAAAAATTGATTAATTTGACTACATAAGTGCTCACAATTTTCAATTGCTCACAACAATCAGGCATAGACCAAAAAATAAATTTCTTTGATTATTTAATAGTAAAGAAATTCTGAATTGATTTGACTATTTATTTAATGGTTAAAAAAATTTTAAAAAGATTATGAATTGATTTGACTACTCATCTAACAGATAAAACAACTTAAAACAAAAGTAAAAAGTAAATAAAAACAATTAGATTTACAATCTTGTAGGAAGTGCTGCCAAATTGTGTATGTTAAAAATTTGGAAAATGCTTGGTATCTAGAAGGGCGAGAGAAACACGAGAGAAACGACAACATGTGCTGTTGTTTCACTCCCAAAATCTCTAGCCTTTTTTAATTGAAAAAATTAAAATATCAATAAAAATAATAAAGAAAGCAGATTCTCTCGTGCTTCTCTCGTCTTTCTAGACGCCTAGCAGCACTATAAAAATTTTAACTATTATTTTTTTTCTTTTTTACTCTATTTAAAGGACAAAATTGTGGTGCAACAGTTGCACCGTACCACAGTTTCATCTTTTATCTTTTGACCCCTTACTTTCTTCTTTATTTGTAATTAATTTATAAATTTATGATAATTTTATTTTTCTATTTTCCTCTCCTATATATTCAGGTATCCTTTTTTTTTTCTCCACCCAGATAATTATTCAATAATTAATCAGTAACTCATTTTAAACTAAAATATCATTAACTAACCAATCCAATTATTTTTCACATCACAACTAAGAGAAAATGTAGAAATTTAATTTAAAGATTCGGATGGCAATTGTGAGGCCATGGCAATTGAATAAATTAAAATAATAAATCAAATGTATCAGTTATAAGTGATTGATATCATGTTGATTTATATTTATAAATAAAGTTTAATTTTTGTCATTTTTGAATAACTAATAATTTTGAAATTAATTTTATTGTATTTTTTTTATTTAAAGTCAGATCTGCATATAATTTAAAGTCATGATCAAAGTGTAAAAAAAATAAAATACATAATTTTTATAATTATTTATTTAATATTTAATTTTAGTAATGTCATGCTATCTCACTCATTAAATAAAAAAAAAAGAATTATATGGTGATATTTAGTTTTATGAGAATTTTTTAACTTGAGACAACTTATCTATTTTTTAATTGTTTAAATTATTCACAAATTTGGATTTATGTGTCATAATTTTAAAACATTTGATTTTTTTATAATTTCAGTATATAACAGGGAGTGTAGCGTTAATTACCAAACCATTGCATCCTACCGTTGAATCAACTCTTGGTTAAATCTGATGGTGACAGCACAAAAAGACAAAATAGTGGGTATCGTGCAAAAATTGCATGGTAGCTGGACCTCTATTTAAATATTTTAATCACTTTCAATTTTCATCTCAATTTCAACTCATACTCTCTTAGTGGACCCAACGTCCTTTAAATTATCCTATAATCCCAAGCAACTTCTTCTTTTTACTTAAATCTCAAACAAAAGTAAAACGCCATTCAATTGGTTTCTCTGTCACTTCTCTCTTGGTCCCTTATTTTTTCATTTTTTTTCACCCACACAACTATACCACAGTCCACAAGTTTTATGCTTTTATTTAAAAAATATTTATATAATATATCTCACTCTCATGATAATTATATGAGAAGACATTTTGAGTTGGTTGAAAATTTTAATTTTATTGAAGTTTTGATATTATTATAAGAGTTTTTATACTACTTAGAAGATTAATAGATTTTCATAAAAAAATTAGTTTATGAAAATATTTTCAAACCTAAATTTTTTTAACAAAATATTTTATAAATGCTTGTCAATATGTAAATTATTTTATGATATGACTACCTTTTATAATTTTGTCTATGAAATATTTTGCAAGCTAAATTGTTGCTATGGACTTTCATGAATCCCATACGAATGTTTTGTACCTATGTATGATCTCAATTATTTATGATTGTACGAGGGCCATCTCTTGAGACTATATGGGGCTACCTCTTGAGGTCTAAAGCGCCGCAAAGTGCCACATATAGTACAAAGTGTCACGTATAAGTCATTACATATGAACAGTTAATTTCAATGTTTTGGCTCATTGTCCATAGTTATTCTAATTCTAATTCTAATTCTGATCGTATTATACAATATATCTATTCTGGACTAGTATTGGGTTTCTGTTTTGAGTGTGCACACGATATTCTGATTATGTTTCTAGCGACTATGGGTGACACTATGTGATATGAGCTAACTATCAGCTTTCTGTGTACGCATTATATGATTTGCTTTCATAATTGAATAATTTTATGATATTCTGAATTACCATGAATTTATGTTGTCTTATAGAAATATGTTGTTTTATGAAATTTATGAATTGTAACATATGTTTTAAATGAATGAAGGCTTGCAATATTTTTTGTATCGGTAGGGCTAGTGTGTTAGGAATGATTTTACTTATAGAGTTGATGGCTCACCCCTTATCATTTTTTTTTTGTGCAGATTAAGTTTCTTTTGAGAGTTGTGCTTAGCTTTGGAGTTAGAGATTTCGTTTTCCTTTTGCTATTTGAATAAGAGGAGGAATAGACTCGTGTTCTTTTTAGTTTATTTCTGTTATGAACTTGTAATTTGGAGTTCAGAGACTTTTGTTATTTTATGTTATGTTTCAGGAGTGATTATCTAGTATTAGACATATGAATTTATGAATTTTATTGAATTACGAATTTGAGGTATTTCAGTTTGGAATTTATGAGTAAGGATTACGATTTGTAAGTAACCTTTTTCTTCACGTACTCCGCACGTGTTAGATTTAGGTTGTTACAATAACATCATTCATATGTTCACAGCAAAACATGTGAGAAGGATTGGCTATGTATCTTGCTACAGCAAAGCAGCCTTTAAGATTTGCAAAAGATAAACAACTGACAAATTTTTTGCAAAGATATGTTTAGCTTCAACTTAAGAAAGTGCCTAGAAATACACTAAAATGTGATTCAACCAAAATTTTTAAAGAGATGAAAAAATTCTTGACTAATACTTTTATCAATTTCAACGGTATGATTTCAATTTCTACTGATTTTTAGATTGGTATTAATATGGCTGGTTATTTTCTATGACTTCGTAGTCTATTCCTACTATTAATGGCGAATGGAGGTTGGAAAAAAAGTATTTGCATTTTTTGATTTAGACTATGATCATACTAGTTTAGTAATTTACTCAGCCATAATGTTCGTTTTAAGAGAATATGAAATCATTAATAAACATTGTAGCATATCATTTGATAATGCATTAGCCAATGTTGCTACAATTGATATCTTTTGTGGAAAATTTCTACTCGCTCTCCTACAAATAGCTCAAAAATTTTTCATTTTAGATGTGTATGTTATAATTATTATTTTAATTGTTCAAGTTGGTATGCTCCATATAAATCCTTATTTAGAAAAAAAATTAAAACAACCATTTTATATATTAGAGCACCTTCAAGATATCAACAGTTTTTGTCTACATTATAAACTTTTGGATTAAAAAATAGGAGATTCACCTTGAAATAGAAAGTTCGTTGCAATTCTATATCTTTGATGTTGCTTTCTTGCCAAAATTTTGCCAAAGCAATTTTTAGTTTTTACAATGAGAGAACGAATGATGAAGATTGTCATATCAATGATTATGATTAGAATGTTGTAATTAAATTTCTAGATCTTTTGAAGATATTTTATGATACGCCTCTTACATGTTCTACTTTTTATAAGCCGACTTCATGTAAAGTGTTAAGGTAGGTGTATAATATGAGTGATGCTCTTAAGACTTTTAGAGAGAATAATATGTTTAGATTTATTTTTTATGCTAGGGAGGAAAAATTCCAAAAACATTGCAAAGATATTCCCCACCTATTTATATTTGCAGTAGTGTTGGATCCTACAATCAAGACAGTTAGTGCAAAACTTTTAGCTGATGGTATTATAGAAAATTCGCTCACCTTTTGTTGCTCAAAAGTAGGGTATTGCTTTTAATATTGACACTAATCATAACGAAATGCAAAGGTATTTTGCCTCCAACCTTGAAGATTTTAGTAACTACTTCGCAATTGAAAAGATATTTTAGAATTTTGGAAAGGTAAGACATCTTTTTTCCCTGTACTATCCATTATAGCCCATGATCTACTAACCCCTCTAATTTTAATTGTAACACCAAAGTTAGCTTTTTAGTGAAAGTGGCAGAATTCTAGATGAACATCAATCAAATTTGTCATCAGAAACAATAGACTTTTTGATATGTTTGAAAGATTGAAAAGATTGTTGCAAAAAATTTTAATATACTCGTAAGCACGCAAATCTAGAAAAAGAATAGTGGTAACGAGGTCGAACCCACAAAGACTGTTATAAATTGAAAAGTCTATTTTAATTCTAAAATTAATATTAATCCTAACCTAGTTGAGCAAATTGAGTATTTAAGAGAAATAAAACTAATTAAACTAAGAAAACAATTAAAGTAAGGAAAAATTCAATAAGACAAAAATTACCAAGGTTTCAAAATCTGCTACTATTCAACTGGTAAGTATCTAATTGTTAATTAATCCCTAATTTTAGAGTGACAACTTGAAATCAATCTATGTCATCTCATGGATCTAACAATTGAGTACAACTAAAATTAATCTTGTGTAGGTTCTTTTTCTGCTTAATAGTATAATATCTAAACATCCCGTGTAAACATATTGAATAACAAAGAGTCAAAGTTTTCCTAAGCACTCTGTGTAAACAATTTAATAAAAGACACAGAATTACAGATAATCATTTTTAGACTTTATAGATCCAAGCATAGATTTAGTCAAATAATAACATCCAACTAATCGTGTGAAACAAGAATCATAAACATTAAAGAACATATTTAGGGAATTAATTAATAAAAAGATAATTATTTCATTGAATAAGGTTTCATCCTTAACCTCGGTATAAGAAAATTAGTTAAACATACTTGAATTGGGAGCAACAAAAGAAATAAAATCAGTCATGGAGAATTAAACTACTGTCTTTTCTTCTCTGCCGAGTACTCTCCTTTTGTGTCTCCTTAATTTAAAAGCCAAAACTCCCTTTTATAATGCTTGGCCACCGAATCCTTCAACAATTCAAAAGGAATCCTTTTTGAATTCTAATTGAAATCCTTTTCCAATTATGAAATAAATCCTCCAAATTAATGCCACCATAAGCCATAAATTTGTTTCCACTTTTGAAGTTGAAAGCTCTTGCATGTGTACCCCAATTGGCAATTGGCAAAATTAAATCTTTTAATTATTCCATATTCCTGAATTGGATTAATTAATTGCTTTGATTTCTTCCGCTCGGTTTCCATCAATTCTTGGCTGTATTTTTGTCTTCCAATTTAATCTTTATTGCTTTCCAAATAAAACTTCTTCATGCTCTTTTATCTATAATCTCCAATTAATTCCCTATTCAATAAAATAATTCAATTAATTAAAAATAACAAATAAAAATAATTAGCAATTGTATAATTAAGGGTAAAATATGTATATATTATATGCTCATCAAAGATGTTGAAAGCCAAGTGCAACAGGATTAGCAACATGCTTTAATGAAATATATTGAGTATTTGGATTTTGATCAAAAGGAAGTGAGTCAAGATTATGTACACTAGTAAACACCGAACTTACCTCTGGAGACAAGAGACTTTCTTTCCTTGTAACTTTTTTAAATAAATTTTACTTGTGGAAGGGTTGTGAATTTGCAAATAATAGATATGGTTTAGTGGGTACCAACCTAGTTAGGATATGCTGTCAACTATAGTAATGCAAATTCCATCTAATTTTATTTGAGTTACTAATATTGTACTTCCACTTAAACTCCATTGAATGAAAATGCAGCTTTTAGTTTATAATAAAACACATTTCGTTCACAATTTTATCTTTTGCATGCAAATGATGAAAAATATTTCGTTCACAAATTAAATGTATTTCATTTGATTGATTCATGATTTCATAAATGAAATATTAAAATCATAAAATTTTAGATTTATCCTTTATAAAATCATGATATTGTTAACATGTATGTGTCTATAATGATGATTTTGATGATAACAAGCAAGATTAAAAATAATTAAGTTTCTAAAATCTCAAATTATTTTTCATACATTTTAAATAAATCATTATTTTGATCAAATAAATGTTTTATACTTAAAGGAAAAGTGATTTCATAAAATTGGTTGTCTTTCAAGTTCATGGTCTAATTGAAAAAATTTTGAAAACTTTAAAATCAACTAGTGTTGTCTTCAAACTCTGGAAATGAACTTATTTGTAAAGTTTTACGAATATATGGGCCATATTATAAATATTAAAAGTTTTGGGTAAAACTATAATTTTAAAAAATAATTTTACTATAGCAATTACTGCATCAAACGACTAACCGTTTATGAGATAATGACTAACCGACATAGAAATGAATTGAAGATTAGCGTTGAACGCTTACGACAAACTGACATCTAGAAAATAGTGATCCGACAATTTGAAATTATAGCACAACGATCACTTGATCAAGTCAAAATGGCAATCCGATAAAGGCTAAACGGCGATCCGATTGCGTGCAGAAGTTAACAACGGTTAAGTTTCAGCTACAACTGATTAGTGTTAAAAATTGTTTAATTATCAAGCGATAATAATATTATTTTGTGTTTAATTTATAATTTATATTTGTGTTTATGTAATATATTAGAAATTATTAATTATGTTTTAAATATATCTAATTTGGTGTATTTTTGTGTGTTTATTAGGAAAAATATTAATTTCACAAAAATTGAGGCTCCAAACAGTTAAACCAAGGTCAAATTTGGATTCTAGAGGTCTGAAAACTTTAAGATCAGTCAAGATCGGCTAAAAATCGGGCTTGTGTAAAAAGAGTTGACTTTTCTTAGTGACTGAGCTCTAATTGGATGCTGAAATGAACTTACAGTAGACATAAGTGCATGGGATAGCTGGCAATTTTGACTGAATCTCAACCGTTCATGATTCAATGGCCATGATTGTGCCACGTGGCAGTAGTTGGTGAAGCAAGTTGCAGGATCCGAATCTTCGTATTCAGGTCGACCCGATCCACCTATTAACCCGCCAAATCTCAACCGTTTTTTAGCCAAATCGGACGAGTCAAATGATGCCATGTGTGATGTTGACTTTTGAAGTTTAGCCAGCCATTGGATCTTGATCTAAAGGTTGTGAGGAACACATGCATTAAGCTTATGATGGACTGCAAAACACTGGATTATGAATTTATTTTTCTATAAATAGAGCCTCTTTTTTATGTTTTTAATATCTCTCTACAACTCTCTTCTTCTCAAATTCTCTCCATCTCCCTATAATCTTGATTCTAAGGTGTGTTTTTAATATTTTGTATAATTATTTTTATAAATAAAATTAGTTTTATTTTCAATTTTAGTTGTTTTTATTACTTTTAATTATATGTAATTTAATTTTATATTTCTTTTTATTTCAATTATGCTTAACTAAATAATATTAGTTAGGGGAAGGTGAAACTCTTAGAAAATAAATATGATTTAATCAAATTCTATTTTTAATTTTATAAATTAAATTATTTTCTATTAATTTTATACATATTTTATATTTTGAAATTTTGATTTATTGTAGACAAACAAATGAATTTGGCACAATAAATTCTTAATATCTTAATATAAAATATGGTAAAATGGTATTTTGACTTATTGTAGACAAATTAAATTTTGGCACAATAAATACTTAATCTGTCATAAAATTAAAGGAAAAATAATAATAATTTATATAATTAATCTTTTGGGCAATAAATCTAAAAAAATGACAAAAAGAATTTATTAACTTTTATTTACTACTAAGAGTGGATCCATAACCCTAATTAGTTCAACTTTATAGTTTCATTTTAATTAAGTTATTTATATTCAAGTTTTAATTTCAATTTTTAGATAAAATAAAATAAACAAATTAAATGTTTTCTCAGTGGATCGACCTCGGACTCACCGAGCTATAATACAACAAAACACTTATACTTGGGAGTTTAAAATTACTTTTAAGTTGTGTCAAATTTTTGGCGTCGTTGCCGGGGAAAAGTTTTTATTTTGGTTTATTTTTCCTTTTTTATTTTTCTCTTATATGTAAACTTTCGTTTGCCCCTTTTTCCTTTTCTTAAATTCTCTTTTATCCCCACATCTTTTATAATTCTAGTTTTACCTCAGCAATTGTCGTTTTTGGCCCATTCTTCTCATAATTATGTTTTGACCCCAACATCTTCCAGAAGTTTCACGTTCATCCCAAATAGCTCAATCTAAACTTCTAAAAATTATGGTTTGGCCATAAAATTATAAATAATTTGCAATAAGATCCCTAAACGAAATTCCTCACAATAATCAAGACTTGGACTTACATCTTGGACATATTTGGACTTAATTTGGACCAAACTAACTCTAACTACTAACTCTTAACTTACTAACTCCTAACTCCTAACTTTTATTTATTTTTTTCTTTATTTCAGTTATTTAATTTTCTGCATTTATTTTATTTCGTATTTTTTTATTCCTTTATTTTGTTTTATTGGTGGGTTCAACCACCAAACTAGCTGCTAACTCTAAATTTTTATTTTCAGTTATTTAATTTTCAGTATTTATTTTATTTTGTATTTATTTATTTTTGCTTTATTTTTTTTATTGGTGGGTGCAACCACCATTTTTTATTTTGCATTTATTTTTATTTTTGTTAATTGGTGGGTTTAACCACCATTTTTTTTCTCTTTTCTTTCGCATTTATTTTACACTTTAGGTTTTTTGTTAATTTAATTGGTGGGTTCAACCGCCAAATTTGTTTTTTAATTTTAATTTTAATTTTAATTTTCTTTTGTATATTTATATTATTTGCATATATAATTTTTTTGTAATTTTTATTTTGTTATTAATTTGTTTGAATATTATTTTTGTGATATAACCATTGCATGAGATATTGGTCTCGAACTTCAAGTGGCAGGTTAATTCGTAGATCTCAATCTCCACCACCAATCATGGACGAGATCCAAGACGAAAACCTTTTGGGCGAACCTAATCCTCAAATTGATCAAGGAGACAACCATTCTCAACATGGACATGATTAGAATCAACCAAGAACTTTGAGAGACTACATGAATCCAACCAGAACCGGAGCACCATCGTGTATAGTATTTCCTCCAGAAGCATCTCGATTCAATTTCAAACCAGGTATTATCCAACTTTTACCAACATTTCATGGTTTAGAATATGAAAATCCGTACTTGCATTTAAGAGATTTTGAGGAAGTTTGTAATACATACACAGACCAAAATTGTAGTATCCGCATCATTAGATTAAAGCTTTTTCCTTTTTCATTAAAAGATAAAGCTAAAACTTGGCTACAAAACCTTAGATCTAGATCAATAAGAACTTGGAATAACATGCAAGAACAATTTTTGAAAAAATTCTTTCCACCTCATAGAACCAATTCTTTTAAAAGGCAAATCACTTCTTTCACTAAAAAAAATGGAGAAACATTATACCAATGTTGGGATAAGTTTAAAGAGTTGCTTAACATATGCCCACACCATGGTTTTGAAACTTAGCGATTGGTAACTTATTTCTATGAGAGCTTAATACCCCAAAGTAGACAGGTTATTGAAATGATGTGTAATGGTGAATTTAGGGATAAAAATCCTGAGGATGCACTAGATTACCTTGAGAAATTAGCTGAAAATGCACAACATTGGGATACTGTTGGGACTTTTGAATTGACAAATAAACAACCATCTCCATCTAGTGGAGGAATCCATAACCTTAGGGAAGATCATGATTTACAAGCAAAATTTGCATCCCTAGTTAGGAAAGTTGAAGCTTTGGAACATAAAAAGAGTGATCAAGTAAAATATGTTCAAGAAATTGCATGTAACATATGTACTTCTAATGATCATTTCACTCAAGATTGTCCCACTCTGCCTGCACTTAAAGAATGTCTAAATGATCAAGCTAATGCCATTAACACTTTCAATAAACCAAACCCATATGAAATCATCCAAATTTCAGTTGGAGGAATAATAATAATGCACAATCTTCGCAAGCACCACCTCCACAAAATTTTCAAAATGCTCAGCCTTATGCACTATATGTTCCACCATCATGGAAAAATCTGGAAGACACAATGCATTCATTCATCAGAAAGCAAGATGTCATTAACAATCAAAATGCACAAACTTTTTCTGATTTGAAAGATACTCTTGCTAAAATTGCTTCTGCACTCACCATTCAAGAAAAAGGAAAATTTCCAACCCAACCACAACCAAATCCTAAGATTCAACAAAATCCACCCACAGACCAAGTCAAGTCAGTTATAACTTTTCGTAGTGGTAAGGTTGTTGATAGATCTATGCCTGAACCTTGTGAAAATGATGAAAATTCAAAGGGTAAGGAAGGACTAAATGAACTTACACCTAATGAAAAAATAACTAGTGTTACACTTGCACCACCATTTCTGCATGCATTGAATAAACCAAGGAAATCAAACTATTCTTCTGAAATTTATGAAATCTTTAAGCAAGTAAAAGTTAACATTCCTCTATTAGATGCAATCAAGCAGGTACCTTCATATGCTAAATTTTTAAAGGACTTGTGCACTGTTAAGAGGAAATTAAAGGTAAAAAAGAGTGCTTTCATGGCCGAACAGGTAAGTACAATTCTGTCTACTAATAATAAGTTGAAATATAAAGATCCTGGTTGTCCTATCATTTCTTGTATTATTGGCGATCACAGAATTGAGCATGCTTTACTAGATCTTGGTGCTAGTGTTAATTTACTTCCATATTCAGTTTATCTTCAACTTAATCTTGGTGAGATCAAATCAACTTCAACTACACTTTTGCTTGCCGATAGATCAATTAAAGTACCGAAAGGAATAGTGGAAGATGTTCTAGTACAAGTTGATAAATTCATCTATCCTGTGGATTTTATTGTCTTGGAAACTGAACCTATTGTGAATAATTATAAACCAATTCCTGTATTTTTAGGTAGGCCATTTTTAGCAACTGCTAATGCTTTGATTAATTGTAGGAATGATTTAATAAATTTATCCTTTGGAAGTATGACTTTGGAATTGAACGTTTTTAACATGTGCATGCAACCTAATGGAGAAAATGAGAATGAAGATGATACTGATGAACAAAAGGAATTGCTTGAATCTTGTATTGAAGAAAATATTCAAAAAAGGGATTTTTCTGAACTCTCTAATGTTTGTTTAGTTAATTCAATTGAGTCAAATAAGCAACTTGAACTTCATATTTCTAATATAAATTCGTTGCTTGATTCTATGCAGACTTCACAAAACTATGATGATGAGCCAAAATTTGAGGAGCTTGGAAGAATTGAAAAAACAAAACAACCAGAAGCACCTAAATTGGAATTGAAACCTTTGCCTGAAGGATTGAAGTATGCTTTTCTTGGAGAAAAAACAAACTTATCTTGTTGTGATTTCTTCTACTTTAACAAGCGACCAAGAAGGTAAGTTACTAACTGTTCTTAAAAAGCATAAAAATGCAATTGAATGGACTTTAAATGATATTAAAGGCATTAATCCCTTAATCTGTACACATAGAATTAATTTGGAAGAAAATGCTAAGACATGTCAACAACCTCAAAAAAGATTAAACCCACACATGAAAGAGGTAGTTAAAACAAAAGTCCTCAAATTGCTTGATGTAGGAATTATCTACCTTATTTCTGATAGCAAGTGGGTAAGTCTCACACAAGTAGTGCCTAAAAAGTCTGGAATCACTGTTGTTAAAAATGAAAAAGGTGAATTAATTCCAACACGAATTACATCTAGTTGGCGCATGTGCATTGATTATAGAAAGTTAAATGAAGCCACTAGAAAAGATCATTTTCCATTACCATTCCTTGACCAAATCTTAGAAAGAGTAGCTGGACATCCCTACTACTGCTTTTTAGATGGATATTCAGGTTATTATCAAATTCCTACAGCACTTGAAGACCAAGAAAAGACCACATTTACATGTCCTTTTGGAATATTTATATTTAAAAGAATGCCATTTGGGCTTTGTAATGCCCCTGCAACATTTCAAAGATGTATGCTAAGTATTTTTTGTGATATGGTTGAACATTGTTTAGAGGTCTTTATGGATGATTTGACTGTGTTTGGAAATTTTTTTGATGATTGCCTTGATAATTTGGAGAAAGTTTTGAAAAGATGTGTTGAAAAAGAACTCGTGTTGAATTGGGAAAAATGTCACTACATGGTTACTTCTGGAATTGTTTTGGGTAATGTTGTTTTTGTTGAAGGAATTGAAGTTGACAAAGCAAAAATTGAAGTCATATCTATATTGCCACAACCAAAAACAGTTAGAGATGTGCAATCTTTTTTAGAACATGCAGGATTTTATAGGAGGTTTATAAAAAACTTTAGTACCATATCTAAACCACTTTGTAACCTCTTATTAAAAGATGCACCGTTTGAATGGAATGGTGATTGCCAAAAATCTTTTGAGAAAATAATTTGTCTTTTAACATCTGCACCTATTATGCAATCTTCTTATTGGTCTTTACCTTTTGAATTAATGTGTGATGCAAGTGATTTTGCTGTTGGTGCTGTTTTAGGACAAAGAATGGATGGTAAAGCTTTTTTGATTTATTACGCGAGTAAGACTTTGGATAGTGTTCAAATGAATTATTCTACAACTGAAAAAGAATTACTTGCTGTGATATTTGCACTAAACAAATTTCGTTCATATTTACTTGGCTCAAATCTGTTGTGTTTACTGACCACATTGCTGTGAGATATTTGATGAGTAAACAGAATGCCAAACCGAGATTAATTCGTTGGATTTTGTTACTTCAAGAATTTGACCTTACCATCAAAGATAAAAAAGGTGGTGAAAATGTCGTTGCTGATCATTTATCAAGACTCACATCCGAATTCTGCACTGATATAACACCCATCAATGATTCTTTCCCTAATGAATTTTTATTTTCTATTACTTCAATGCCATGGTATGCTAACATTGTTAATTTTCTTGTTATAGGTAGCATTCCTTTGCAATGGAATGCTCAAGAGAAAAAGAAAATTTTTTGTTAAAGTAAAGAGATTTTATTGGGATAATCCTTACTTGTTCAAATATTGCCCAGATTAAATTTTTCGGCGATGTATTCCTGATAATGAGGTAAGTAGTGTCATTAATTTTTGTCATTCTGAAGCATGTGGTGGATACTTTTCTTCAAGAAAAACTACTACTAAAATTTTACAGTGTGGATTTAATTGGCCTACCATATTCAAAGACACATATGAATTTTGTAATACTTGTGAAAAATGTCAAAATTTGGGATCAATTACTGAAAGAAACATGATGCCCTTAAATCCCATACTTGAAATTGAAATATTTGATTGTTGGGGAATTGATTTCATGAGTCTGTTTCCATCATCTTTTGGATTTGTGCATATATTAGTTGCAGTTGATTATGTTTCAAAATGGATTGAAGCAATTTCTTGTCGAAATAATGATAGTAAAACTGTGGTTAAATTTTTAAGAGAAAAAATTTTAAGTCGATTTGAAATCCCTCGAGCCATTATCAGTGATGGAGGTAAGCATTTTTGTAATAAGTCATTTGAGTCTTTAATGAAGAAATATGGAATTACACATAAAATTGCTACCCCTTATCATCCTCAAACAAATGGTCAAGTTGAATTAGAAAATAGGGAAATAAAACAAATTTTGGAAAAAACGGTTAACCCAAACCGAAAAGATTGGTCTCTTAGACTTAATGATACACTTTGGGCCTATCGTACTGCATTTAAAACGTCATTAGGAATGTCACCCTATCGGTTAATTTATGGTAAACCTTATCATTTACCTGTTGAACTTGAACATAAATCATTTTGGGCTATTAAAGTTTTTAATTCAAATTTGGATGATGCTGGTAATGTGCGAAAATTGCAATTAAATGAACTTGAAGAATTAAGGAATGATGCATATGAAAATTCAAGAATTATTAAAGCAAGAACAAAAGCATTTCATGATAAAACAATTTTTCGAAAAACATTTGAGATTGGTCAAAAAGTGTTGCTTTATAATTCTCGTCTTCATTTATTTTCAGGGAAGTTAAAGTCAAAATAGAGTGGCCCATTTATTGTAAAAAATGTATATCAACATGGGGCTGTAGAAATTGAGAATCCCAAAAACAATGTCACATTTAAAGTTAACGGACAAAGAATAAAACCATATTTGGAATACCAACTACGTGAAGAAGACACCGAAATCAATTTGGGTGACCCACCACTTCTTGATTGAGTCATTAATGAATGATTGAAATTTTTTTTGGTTTTGTTTTACTGTTATTTTGCCATTTCATTGTTTGATTTTTTCTTTCTCTTTTGATTGATGCCCTGTACATATTTCTTGGCATTACTTTTTCTTGTGTAAGCGTGTTTATTTGACAGTTGTACTTTCTCTCATCAATTTTCATTATACATCATGAGTACTTCAATAAGAAAGTTCATGTTCACACATCTTAGAAGATTTCTGCGTATAAAATTTCACTTAAAAACCTTGATACGAAGCTGTAAATCACATCCACTTTGGGATCTGCAACCACCACAATTATGTCCTATGTTGAGGAGTTAGAAAGACAACTCAGAGCAGTAGAGAGAAGTATATATGAATATCAATTGGAGCTTGAGATTAACTCAATGAGAGGACGAATGTAAATTCATTTTCCTTTTACATTGTGTGTTTCTTTTTGTTCGCTTTCACTTTTGATTTGATTTTGCAGATTTGATTTTGGTGTGTTTTGATTTATTTTCCCGTATAAATGGCGGATAACGGTATTCCGTGACTCTTAAGTCGGTATCTTCAGTTTCCCACAATAATTGAAACCCCAAAATCAAACATGGAAGAAATACAATATAAACTGCATAAGCGTTTTCCCTCTCTCCCTCAGAATGCCCTTAAGAAAATTTACAAAGCTCGATGTAAACGACTGCGTTTGTTAATGATCAATGGCATTCCTTCTAACATTCGTTGGTTAATTGAAGCAAAGGTCCGATTAGCAGGTGAGATCTCCTCCTCTTCTTCTTTTATTATTATTTTTTCTGTAAAATAAAAAAAGTTAAGATAATGTTTAGATTAGGTTGGAGGGTGGGGACAGTTGACGTATGTTCTTAATATGTGTGTTTTTTTTTTCTCTTTTCTTAAAAAAAACCCAAAAAAAAATGTTTTTGTTTTGTCTAGGGTGGCTGTATAAAGAGTTACGACTTTTGAGATGCATCCTAATAGTCTTGTTGTATTATATTTTAATTTTGAAATTCATAGTAAATTGTTTTTGTTCCCTTTTCTTTGAATTACTCAAATTTGTGAACTCTCTACTTGGTTTTTAAGAAATTTAATTGTTTACTCATTTAACAGATATTATTGAATCATTCTTCACACACACACTATAACACATACTAGTGGGTTGTAAGTTAAAATTTTTACAGTATTTAGTTCTTTTGATTTATTAGGGATAACATCTAAGGTAGTAGAAAGTGTATATTGCAAAAAAAAAATAAAAAAAATGAAAAACAAAAAAAACAAAAAAATGAATATTTTTAATTTTGCTATATCTAGAACCCAAGTAACTAAGTCCATTGGGGTGCTTTAACACCTAGTGCCCTAAGGCCAACTGGTCTAGGAGTCACTGAACTAAAGCTCGCTACATGGGTTATAGATATATTGTTTGCTTATTTATTAGAAACCCGAGTAATTAAGTCCATAGGGGTGCTTCAACACCTAGTGCCCTAAGGCCAATTGGTCTGGGAGTCACTGACCTAAATCTCACTACATGGGTTAAAAATGTAATATTTTAAAAATAAGTGTGAATAATCTACTGGCTAAAGATAAAATTTCTAATGAATTTTGGAACGAAAATGTTGTTTTTCTTTTAATAAAGCCCCATAAGTATTGTGTTAATTACTTGAGCACAAAAGAATGTTTGATGATATTCTGGATAATAAGTGAACATCAATGAGATAAAGAAATTTGGAAGAGTTCATTTATTTGGTAGTTTAGAGGATAGATGAACAACTATTAATTTGCATATGAATTTTGTAAATCTTAATTTAATATAACGCTTTTATTGCTAGGGGCTAGCAATAAGCTGGTTGGGGGGTGTGATTAGTGTTAAAAATTGTTTAATTATCAAGCGATAATAATGTTATTTTGTGTTTAATTTATAATTTATATTTGTGTTTGTGTAATATATTAGAAATTATTAATTATGTTTTAAATATATCTAATTTGGTGTATTTTTGTGTGTTTATTAGGAAAAATATTAATTTCACAAAAATCGAGGCTCCAAACAGTTACACCGAGGTTAAATTTGGATTCTGGAGGTCTGAAAACTTTAAGATCAGTCAAGATCTGCTAAAAATCGGGCTTCTGTAAAAAGAGTTGACTTTTCCTATTGACTGAGCTCTGATTGGATGCTGGAATGAGCTTACAGTAGACATGAGTGCATGGGATAGCTGGCAATTTTGACTGAATCTCAACCGTTCATGATTCAATGGCCATGATTGTGTCACGTGGTAGTAGTTGGTGAAGCAAGTTGCAGGATTCGAATCTTCGTATTCGGGTCGACCTGATCTACCCATTAACCCGCCAAATCTCAACCTTTCTTTAGCCAAATCGGACGAGTCAAATGATGCCATGTGTGATGGTGACTTTTGAAGTTTGACCATCCATTGGATCTTGATCTAAAGGTTGTGAGGAGCACATGCATGAAGCTTATGATGGACCGCAAAGCACTGGATTATGAATTTATTTTTCTATAAATAGAGTATCATTTTTATGTTTTTAATATCCCTCTACAACTCTCTTCTTCTCAAATTCTCTCCATCTCCCTGTAATCTTGATTCTAAGGTGTGTTTTTAATATTTTGTATAATCATTTTTATAAATAAAATTAGTTTTATTTTCAATTTTAGTTGTTTTTATTACTTTTAATTATAAGTAATTTAATTTTATATTTCTTTTTATTTCAATTATGCTTAACTAAATAATATTAGTTAGGGGAAGGTGAAACTCTTAGGAAATAAATATGATTTAATCAAATTCTATTTTTAATTTTATAAATTAAATTATTTTCTATTTAATTTTATACATATTTTATATTTTGAAATTTTGATTTATTGTAGACAAATAAATGAATTTGGCACAATAAATTCTTAATATCTTAATATAAGATATGGTAAAATGGTATTTTGACTTATTGTAGACAAATTAAATTTTGGTACAATAAATACTTAATCCATCATAAAATTAAAGAGAAAATAATAATAATTTAGATAATTAATCTTTTGGGCAATAAATCTAAAAAAATAGCAAAAAGAATTTATTAAGTTTTATTCACTACTAGGAGTGGATTAATTTATTAATTCTCTAATTTAGTGAGATTCTAATTTATTAGGAATATTTGTTTCCTTATTTAATTAGATGTCTAATTTAGAAAGTCAATTAATGATGGAATTCTATAATTGGCGCATGATTAGAGCAAGAAGTTGGTTCAAACAGGAAGTCATTAAAAAATGCT
This sequence comes from Atalantia buxifolia, assembly GCA_030444775.1. Lineage (NCBI taxonomy): Eukaryota > Viridiplantae > Streptophyta > Magnoliopsida > Sapindales > Rutaceae > Atalantia > Atalantia buxifolia. The sequence goes on from CM059839.1 coordinate 16,047,599, forward strand.
CTAGATATTTTTTTGGAGACAAGTAAGGCAAGAAGATCAGATTTATTCCTATTCAGATTCATAGGAATTATAAGAGAAAAGAAACTCTTATTTGGAATGAATCCAAATCTTTTAAGACTTGCTATTTTGGTGAAACTCTAGTGCCTATATAAAGAGAGGTATTTTACAATTGAAGAATGCACAACACAGAGTATAAAGCATAGAAGCAAAATTCGGCCTCCTCCCCAAAGAATTCGGATTTGGCGCATAATATTGTGTTGATTTATTTTTTTATCTTCTGTTCATCTCTGGAGAGAGTCTATGTGGATCTTGGAACTAGACATTGAAGAATTGAAGAATTGCTATTGATTACTTTGTGAAGTGTCTTGAGGGTCGTGGATCAAGAGGGGTAGCGATTATTCAAGAGAAGCAGATTCAGTCTAAGGTTGAGTAAACTGTATGGTGATAAATTGTAAGTGAGAGTCTTAAGTTTGGTAAATCCATAGGTTGTAACATCTCAACTTAGTGAATTACTTTTCATCTAGGCATGCCCTTGTGGATGTAGGATTGATTAATCCGAACCACGTAAAAATCTCCGTGTCATTTATTTTTCTACATTTTATTGTGTTTTTGGAAAGTTAATATTTTTGACGTGGATGAACAGTAACGGTGAACAGTAAATTGTGAACAGTACTTTCGGAAAAAAATTAATTCAGTAATTAATTTTCTTAGTTTTTAATTGCCTAGATCTATTTCTAATAGATCTAAATTTCTTTCAGTATTAAGTTTTAGTTGCTTAAAATTTTTGGGATTTCAATTCACTTCCCTCTTGGGTTGACTAGTTAGTATTTCAAATATTTAGAATTTTATTTATTAAAATCATGATATCATTTTTTCATTTAATAAATTACAAGCGTAAAAATATTAGAGTATTTTTTAAAACTAAGATTTAAATGAATTTAGAAAACCTAGGCTAATAATAAACATTAAAAGATTCCATTCAAGCTATCTATAAAATCATAAATTTTAAAAAAGTTTACTTTGATACACTTTGGCCTGTATGCTATTCATGGCTCATGGGCTTTTTCAACTATCATTCTTTAGCTCATATCTAATCATGCTATTTTTTTAAGGCTCACGTCTTGAAATTTTTCAGTCCAGCCCAGTCTACGTGGATGCCATACTGTGTTGCATACCTATTAAAATATGCTTGTATAGTAATGTTCTGTATGGACACGTGTCGTGCCCGTGCCATTCCACGTGCGACCTGATCCATTCACTATCTCTACATATATAGATATGTACGGAAGGAAAGAGCAAAAGAGAAATGATTTTATGCATAAAAAATTCATTGTGTTGTTACTAACATTAACATTACTCAATACACTGTTAATTGAAGCATTATTCTCTTAGACATCATCAAAATCTCAAATTGGTTCTCATGCGTGAGAATTCAATAATAAAGTGATAATATTCTTATTGGCTTTTAGAAATTTCGTTATTGCTACCACAGTGCTTAGAAAATTTTACTTATCTTTTTCTCCATAAAAAATCACCTTTTCTTAAAAAAAAATTATTATGGAACCACATCTTTTTCTACGGTTTTGCTACCCTAAAAAAAATCTCTTTATAAGGTTGAAAATTATTCTAAAAGAAATTCGATGACAAAAAATGTTGATTGAAATTTTTATTTTTCATGTCCTTTAGTTTGATACTTATTTTAATAAATAGGGTGTTCTACTCATTGGGATGCAAATATAATAAGTTTCAAATTATGGATACCTCACTTTAAGATGGTCAAGATCAAGCTAAAAGATTTAAAAAAATCACACTATAATGTAGTGTATTTTATCCTATTATGCATAAAAGTTTGTGCTTTTATCTTTTAACTTTGTTCAAACCATATTAAAATCAAAGATCCCTAATTGAAAAATTTAGTATCTATTTTAGTCATATGCATTGTCCCAATTGTTGGAAAAAAAAACTTTATTAAACCCATAATATTGCTTTTTAAATTAATATCTACTTTCTAAAATAATATCTACCAAATGCTAACTACTCTTCTTCGTGGTTAATTATTTTTATCAACACAACAAAAAATGATTATATAAAAAAGTACAACACTACGAAACCGACTCTAAAGATAACAGCATATGCTTGAATGATATATCGTCTCTTATTTCTTAAGAAATATTTGTATTTGATTGCCTACCATCTCAACTTGACACTAATGTTCTTCCAAATAAAGACTATTGGGTCTTATTTCAGAATACACTATTTGTTGAATGTTAAATTTAATAAGTCCAAAAGCAAGACTCACTTGTGGCGGCAAAATGAACCCACCATCTCAGCAAGTTAGTCCTATAGAAGTATTTCTTCTCTATCTTTAGAGTAGTCTGGTCCTACCAGGTGGTAGGACTAGCCAACAATACTTTGCCACTTAGCCAAGCAGTGAGTCTCATTATGAGACCCATGTTTTAATATTAAGTTTTCATGGGTCTCACGTTGAAAAGCACTTATGGTCCTACTGAAAGTGCTTCAAGAACTCAACCAAGATTGTTTCACATAACATGAGATTGAGCAATAACAATAAATTGACCTCACTTTGCAATCTAAGTGTCTTGCCTCCAAAGTGATTCACATTATTCACTCTATATTTTAAAAGTTTTTCCTTTGGCCAATCACTTGTAGAGAATAGTCTTATCTTTATATAAGACTTTAAAAAAAATTAAGAACGAAAATTAAGTGGGATTCTTAGTGTTCTCTATCTTCACTAGTGAGATTCAAATAAAACTCTTTTATTTGAAAGCAGGATATTACTTCTTATCCTTTAACCTAATATTTCAAAATTTGAATTCAAAATATTCTTTTCTTATTTATCTTATTTAACAAGATAATAGACTTCCACTTAACAGTAATTATGTCCGTCAACATATTGCAATTTACTCCTAAAGCATGGAGAATTTCAAGTGAGGCCCTTTATCAATACAATTATTTTAATCAGTCCTTCCATTATAATATATTCCACATGAACTTCCAAGATTGAATTTAAAGCCCACTACAAATTGTTCGTGTAATCTTTCATTCTTAATTTTCATTTATTAATTGGACTTATTAAAAATTTTCAAATATTATATATATACTTTTATATAAATAAAATAATTTTACAAACATTACTGACCCACCTTTTAAATTCAATTCATTTATGAAAATTTCTTGGATATACTTTCTCATAATTGAGAATAGTTGATCCCTTATTGAGCATTTATATACTTTGAATGTTATATGTATAATCCAATATGTTAGTGTAATGCTAATAAGGCTATGACTAACACGCACTAGATCTATTGCAAGATTGCATGTAATAAAGTATTTAAAAAAAATATAGACCACTGGATTTGATGCGTTGTTTCAAGATAACTAGAAATTATCTTGAAATTATTGAGAGTTTGCGGGCTACTGGCAGCAACAACAGCCTAGTTGAAACAGCTGGGAAAATGAGAGTCCAATAAGATTTTACTATTTATTTAAAGAGGCACATCAATAATTAAGACTACAAAAGATATTTTAATTAAGATTCTTTAAATAAAAATGTTTCTGTTTTGTTTCTCCTTTTTCAATTTATATTTTATTACTTTTATAGGAGAGAGAGAGAGAGAGAAGTGTTTTAATTACTGTTTATTTTTTCTTTAAAAAAATAGTTATTTGATTAAAATAATATTAATTTATTTTTATTCGAAGAGCTCTTTGTAGGACAGTATAATTTTTCACTCTTCTATTTGCCATATAGATAAGCAAATAGTAGAGCCTCTTGGTGATGCTCTAAGAAATTGGTTATTGTTGCTTCTCCTTCTTTTTCAAAATTGAAAAATGGCGTGGGCACTTTTTTGGGTAATTCTTTGTCAAAAAATTCTAATTACAATTTTAAATATATTTCAGATTTATAATTTCAGTTGCAATATCTTACAGTTAAATTTGTAATCGTAATTACAGTAACTACATTAATAATTTCAATTTCAATCTTTTATTAATAATTCCAAATTTAATTAAAACAACCATAACAACTTTAATTTCAATTGTAATTCCAATTACAATAGTTACAATTAAAATTTCAATTCCAATTACAATAATAAATCCAATAACAATTGTAGTCTTAATTCCATCAACAGTTGCAATCGTTTTTATAGTAATATTTAATAACAATTACAATAACAATAGCAATAATAAAATTGTAGTTGTGACAATAACCAGAATAGCAATTGTAATTTCAATTTTTTAAAAAATACAATTGTGATTACAATTGCAATTACAATTACGATTACAATTTTAATTTTATTATTAATTCTAATTAAAATTACAAATATAGTTGCAATTGTACAAGAATAATTACAATAGCTGTAACAATTACAATTACAACTTCTATTACATTGATAATTACAATTCCAACTGCAATTACAGTTCTGATCACAATTACAATTTCAATTCCAATTCCAGTTACAATTACAATTGCAATTAAAATTCCTATTATAATTACAATTCTAATTCCAAATTTTCAATCACACTGTCAACGACAATTCCACTTATAGTTATAGTTACCATTTCAATTCAATGACAATTACAACCATTGACTAATTCTAATTTTGATCAAATTTGTATTAAAATAATAGTTACAATTGCAATTATGGATTTTTATATGATACTACATGATATTTTATATAATGGAATTACAACTTTTTTTTCTTCTTTTAATTTGTAAAAAATCTTTTTAACCAATTTCTTAATAGGTTACAATACTTTTAAAGAATTTATATCTTTTATTAAAATAAATATTTTATACCGTTGACCAAATGCAACAGTGCACATTTGTTATATTTAATATTTATATTGCTAGATTGAACCAAGCCTTCCCCAATCTAAATTCCTTGCTCTACCATTTTATTGTCGATTGTCTTTCCCCTTAATAGGGCTGGCAGAATTCCCTGAATTCTGATTGAGATTTAGGATCCCAGATCATTTAAGATGGGATTTGGGATAAAATTTTATATCTCAATTTACTATTTGAGTTGAGATTCGAGACGTTTGAAAATTCCAATCGGGATCCTGAATGTCCCAAAATCTAGGTTTTTAGAAATACATGACAAGTTAGTTTAATTAATTACATATATTTGACATGTCAATCATATACATATATTTGACATGTCAATCATATACATATGATAAGTCGTTTAGTAAAAAAAATATGACATGTCGGTTATATGAGTATGGCATATCATTTGTGACATAATCTGCAGTGTATGACAGAAAACTCATGTCATCTAGAAATATTTGGGATCTTGTTCAAGACGGTATCAAGACACATTTTTGTATCAATTTATTGTTGGAGACAAGATCAAGTTCGACGAATATTGACCCGTTGTTGTGCAAATTTTGTTGAACTCGCAAGCGCACGAATCTATTGTAGAATAGATTAACGGTGACGAGTGTCGATCCCACGAGGAGGTGGATTTTAATTATATGTAGAATTAATTAAGTAAATAGGTGGTTGGATTTATGGGGAAATTAATTTAAAGGATGCTAGAATTTAAATTGGAATGGCGGAATTAAATTAAATTGGGAACTATTGAAATAGAGTGCTTGGGTATCTGGATCCGTATCAACATGCACCATGGGCTAAATATTCCTTATTAATACCAATTAAATCATGAGGGGGGAATCCACACCTCATGAACCACACTCTAATCAATATGGTGCTAAGGGCTTATCGTGCCAAATAATAATAACCTTATACTAGGGTGCCGGAAAATCAAGGTGGTAACTAGACAAGATTATTATTATTTGTCGACGAAAAGTCAAAACCTCCACAGAAATTAGAGGGGAAGAGAAAATAAATTTACCAATTAAAGCCCATGACACATGTTGAGACTTCACCTTCAACCCAAGCTTGAAAGAAAATTAGCTACTCATTATTGAACTAGGGGTAAAATGGGAATTTTATTAAAATACGTAGAAAATACAAGATGGAGAAGGAATTACAGAAAACTAAGCTCAAAAATAGATTCAGGGGTATCAAATTAGGGGGGGGAGGCCCCCTTTTTATAGATACATTGAGTGAATCATGGCCATCGGATTAAAAATAGTTTGGATGCACAAGATGCGCCACGTCATCGGTGAACGAAGAACACGGTTTGACCACGGGTTTGACCACGCGGTTTGAACAAGTAACACGGTTTGCACACACGGTTTGAACGATGAAGTGATGCGAAGCGAGTGTCGTGAATATCCATGAACGATGCATACATGTGAATAGTGTCATACGTGTGAACAGTGCCATTTTCCTTTTATGCTCCTTTTAAGGTTTTATTTATCCGAGTTCAAAAGTGACGTCCGTTTTGCTATCCGAAATCTCGTTCATTGTGAAATGACCATAATACCCCTAAAATACACAAAATACTTAATTAAAACAGAACACACATAATTAAATAATAAGAGACTTAAATTAAGAAAATTAAAGATGTTAGTAAAACTTGAAGTACAAAATGACGATTTTCTCCTTTATAAATATACACTTTCTAACACTCAACACCCCCCAACTAGCTTATTGCTAGTCCCTAGCAAATAAAGCGAAAATAAAATTCAAACCCAAAATTTTTTTTTTTTTTTTTTAAACAAACTTGTTTATTCAATCAGACTAATGATAGCAATCAAATAAAAGTATAAGCATTATCTCCAGTCTAAAGAAACATCACACCCACATCAACCATCCACATGAATCAACCAAGTAAATACAGCTACTTTCAAAAATGACATGTCAAACCCCAAAATCTCACCGGTAATAGTGACACTCTCACAAAGAAATTAAACCCAATAAAAATTGTCACTTCAATGAATGATAAATAGAGTGAAGATAGTAAAGAAATAATATCACACACTCTCACCAGATGAAAAGAATATGCCCACAACTTAGAAATAACACGATCTCAAGTCAAACAAAATGCTAGTCAGCCCAATTTATTTACTTATTTTTTTTTCTCTTTTTTTTTAATTATGCATTACTACATCTTTTGGCCCATATAACTAGCTTCTACTTCAGACTATAGTTCCCTAAAATCAAGAAGGACTTTTATTAGGATGTAACGTAGGCTAGGGACATGGCTAACAAAGAAAGGAAAATAGAGGAAACAAAATATATGTTTTGAGAAAAATAATATCTTTTGGAAACTAAAAAGTAAGTGCATTTTACTTATTTATTATTGTATTATATATCTCTCTCTTTTTTTTTTCTTTTTTTTTTTTAGAGAAATTTTTTTTTTCTTTTTCTTTTTTCTTCTTTTTTTTTTCTTTTTTTTTTCTTTTTTTTTTTGGTATTGCACAACTTTACTAAACAAAACAATTATTTATATGAATAGGTGATGGAACTTGTAAGATATTGGGTAATACTCCAAATTGGAGTGGGTAAAGACAATAAGTTGACAAAAAAAATTTTTTTTTTTTTTAATAAAAGGCTCAAAAGGGCTAACTATGGATATTTCACATAAGGGAAGGCTAGAAAGGCTCAAACGGGTCAAAGACGGCCTTTCCATCATCTTTTAGGGCTCTAGATACTCCTCCATATCTACTAGTTAAATGGACCTTTAGATGTAGCAACGCAATTTTTTTAACTTTTTTTTTTTTTAAAGGGTTGACTCCAAGGAAATCTAAAGATCATGTATAAAATAATAATATTACTAAGCTGTATGAAGAATGGGCAAAAAGGGTTACTCTCCAAGAAAAATAATAGGCTCAAAAGCTCACTTGGTATTCATTATGACATGTCAATTCTTTCAAGCAACTCATATTTATCTCCGACATCAACATGTAGAGTAGCAAACATAGTGTAACATCACTCAAGACCAAAGATAATACAAATACTAAAATTCGAAAATCATCATGTCATCCAAAAATAAAAACAAAATCACACCATTTTTTTTTTTAAAAAAAAAAACAACATTCTACCCCCCAACCTATTCTAAACATGAAAGGAAAATATGCATGCAGAAATGTGAAAATAATGAAGAAAAATTAATTGAAAATGTTACACTTAAAATGATAGAAAAATGATTTTTTTTTTTAAACTAAGAAGATGCGTTTCTAGAGGCACTACACTCTATATTCAGCCATCTTCGACTCAAAATTTGAAAATGCATATTTATAAAGGAGAAGTCAAAAGGTTAGAAGGATCACACGAAAAATAAAATTTTTTTTTATTATTTTTTATTTTTTTATTTTTTACTAAGAAGATGCGTTTCTAGAGTGACTACACTCCATATTCAGCCATCTTCAACACAAACAGTTAGCAACAGTTAGTTTCTACAACAAAAAAATTAGTAAAAACTTAACCAACATTCCACAATTGTCAACTATCCCCTCCCCCCAACCAGAACTAAACATTGTCCTCAATGTTTTAAAGGAAAGAAGTAGAGTTTAGAAGACATCACCTGGGTGGTGTAACACAGAAGAAAATATTTACAGGCGGAGATTTAAATCTAATTTGTACTTCTTACTGCTGCTATTGTTACCATCGTTATTTGTACACTCCAACACCAAGGTCTTGGGATCTGGCTCTGGTTGATAAGCTTGTAACAGATCAAGTAGCTCATTAGCAGTGTGAGCACAAATAAAAAGCTTTTTCACCGTAGAGGGAATGAAGTAGTTTTTTATTGCATGGTTAAGAAATGCGATAAAGCCATCATAAAAATTATTGACATTTAACAAACCGATGGGTTTTGATGAATGTGCGGAGATGGGCCCAAGATGCTAAAGTGATAAGTGCCTCTAGAGTTGCAAGATCTCCTGGTAAGAAAATAAAAGCATCAGCATGATTAAGCATTTCAGTTATTCTTTCTTGCATACCTGAGACAACTAACTCTTCTCCAGTCGGTGAGTTAGACAAGCAGCCCAAAGGTTTTAGGGCTTGTGGTATGATGCCTAACACTTGACTTCCTCTGACAAAAGCAGTTTCTGAGACCAATTTTGATAACCCTCGGTCACCTCCGCCGTACACCAAGTGTAATTTTCTCTCTGCTATGCATCGACCAAGATCAATGGCTGCCTCAAAGAACTCTTTATATTTGCCATAGTTAAATCCAGAAAGCACACAAATGTTCTTGAATTGTTTATTGGGAGTAGCTGCCATTAGGATAATTCTCAAAAATAATTTGTGAGTGCAAATGAAAAGAATCATATTTAAGGATCTTGGCGGCAGTGGGTCACAGCTGTGAATGAGGTGTCATGTCTATGTCAATTAATCGTGTAATGCACATGGCTTGAGAGTCAAAAAAGAAACAGTAAAAAGGAAAAGCAAGTAATGACAAATATAAAATTATTAAAGACAATAATGCAAATGGTAAAACAACAGTAAAATAAAACAACAGTAAAGTAAAAGGATATTTACAGGTAGTTGCATGTGGCTCATCATCTTCCTCTGGTTTACGTCCGAAACGGTTTCAACGCCCTCATGGGTCGAGGATAGGCTTCCCATCCAGTTTTCTTATAAAGCTGGCAAACAGTGGTCGTTTATAGTCGATTCGAGATCGTATCGTGCATGCTCTTTCGGAATGATGGTCATAATTAGAGAATCGCTCCTTGCACATATCCACTGGGATGCGTTTCAAGAGACAAAAGGATATCATCCAATGACTCCTTATTCAAGCCATCCCTAATGAATTGAATCTTATCTTCTCTGTTATCAGACACCATTCCTAAAGAACATCGTTTTTATTGCATATCATTCTGGCACACTTATGACAAGCAACCGAAATCTTTCCAGCTCTTCGCTTTCTTGCATAATTTCCTTTACCACAACCAGGCATGTATGCAATAAATTTAGGAGGCAACTCACCTGCCAAGCGTACTTTAGCCTCAATTAACCGAATATATCGCGGGTATGTTATTCCTCATGAGCAATCGCATGCGTTGGATCGAGCTTTATAGATTGTGAGGAGGGCATTCGAGGAAGTGAAGGGAATCGACTATGAAGCTTTGCTAAGATCTCGTTTCTATCCATACCTTCGCCTCGGAAGATCGTAATTATGGGAAACCTGGAGTAACCGACTTGATTGTCACGAGTACCGTTATCCGCCACTTGACCGGGGTGACAAACGGGTGACAAAGTAAAACACACAAACAGAGTAACAAACAAAAACACACAAAGAAAATCACAATCGTCCTCTTATGGAATTTACCTCAAGCTCCAACTGGATGCTGTAGACACTCGCTCTCAATGTCTCGAGTTGGCTTTCTAAATCCTCAACGTGGGATATTAACTCGGTAGTTGTAGCTTCCAAATACGATGTGTTTTACAAAATCGTATCTGGCCTCTAAGATGAGATTGGACACGTTGAAGTCTTCTAAGGATGTTCAAGAGGAACTGTCTCATGATTAAAAGTGATAAAAGAAAACTTAATGGTTAAACAAACACACTTATGCACAAATGATTTCAATTAGCAGAAAATAAATAAATAAATAAATCACCGAAAAGAAAAATCTTAATTCAAATCTGGTGGGTCACTTAAATTTATTTCGGTGTCCTCTCCATGTGGTTGGTACTCTAGATATGGCTTTAATCTTTGACCATTAACTTTAAACGTGACACCGTTATTTGGGTCCTTAATTTCAATTGCCCATGTGGAAAAACAGTATGAACAATGAAGGGGCGGACCATCGAGGCGTAGTTTACGGGAATAGGTGCAAGCGAGAATTGAATAAAAGTACTTTCTGACACTGAGAGAAAGATTTTCTCATAATCTGCTTATCATGAAAGACTTTCATTCGCTGCTTGTAAACCTTGGCGTTTTCGTATGCATCATTACGAATTTCTTCAAGTTCGCCATTTTATGTCGTCTTTTGAGCCAGCTTGCTGCATGTTAAAATTGAATTTCTTGATGGCCCAAAGACGCACGATGCTCGAGTTCCCGGGTAGGTGGCAAGCTTTTCCATACACTAGCTTTGTAGGGTGACATCCCAGTGGGGTTTTGAACGCCGTTCTATATGCCCATAATGCATCATCAAGTCTTAATGACCAATCTTTTTATGCGGCCTCACGGTCTTTTCTTAGATGTGCTTTATTTCTCGATTGGAGATCTCAACTTGGCCACTAGTTTGCGGATGATACGGAGTCGCCACTTTATGAGTGATGGAGTACTTTGTCAAAAGTGCTTTGAATGATTTATTGCAAAAGTGGGTACCACCATCACTGATTATTGTTCGAGGGAATCCAAAGCGTGAAACAATGTTGCTCTTCAAAAACCTTATCACCACTTTATGATCATTAGTTCTGCATGGAATTGCCTCTACCCATTTTGATACATAGTCAACAGCAACCAATATGTAATGATGGCCAAAAGATGGGGGAAAGGGTCCCATGAAGTCGATACCCCATACATCAAAAATCTCAACCACTAAAATTGGATTTAGTGGCATCATGTTCCTTCGTGTAATGCTCCCCATTCGTTGACACCTATCACATGAAGAACAAAAGGTGTAAGCATCTCGAAATATAGTTGGCCAATAAAAACCACATTGTAGAACTTTAGTCCCTGTTTTCTTAGCGCTGAAGTGGCCTCCACAAGCTTGTTCATGGCAGAACGAAAGGATGTTATGAACTTCATTCTCTGGGACACATCGTCGAATAATTTGATCTGCACAATACTTAAACAGATAGGGGTCATCCCAGAAAAAATTCTTTATTTCCGCAAAGAATTTAGCCCTGTCTTGCTTGGTCTTATGCTCTGGAAGTTTACCTGTAACAAGATAATTAACTATATCAGCATACCAAGGTAATACTTCCACACTCATTAATTGTTCATCTGGAAATGACTCATTCAATGTTAAGGGTTACGTGTTGATGTCAAAGTGGAGCGAGATAGATGGTCACCACAACATTTTCAGAACCTTTCTTATCTTTGAATTCCAAGTCAAACTCCTGCAAAAGTAACACCCAACGAATTAGTCTAGCTTTTGCATCTTTCTTTGTGAGAAGATATTTGAGCAAAGCATGATCTGTGAATACAATTATTTTACAACCAATGAGATAAGATCGAAATTTTTCTAATGCAAACACTCTTTGCTAGCATTTCTTTTTCAGTAGTTGAATAGTTCAACTGTGCATCGTTTAATGTCATACTAGCATAGTAAATAACATGAGGAATTCGATCTACTCTTTGTCCTAATCTTTCGCTCCTACTGCATAATCAGATGCATCACACATAAGCTCAAATGGTAGGCTCCAGTTTGGTGGCTGAATGATGGGTGATGACGTCAACAAATGCTTTAACTTTTCAAATGCTACAAGACATGAATCATCAAAGACAAAATGTACATCTTTAGCAAGTAAATTGCATAAGGGTCTAGAAATTTTGCTAAAATCTTTAATGAAACGTCTATAAAAACCAGCATGCCCAAGGAAAGATCTTACTTCTCTGACTGTTTTAGGTGGAGGAAGATTAGAAATGAGATCCACCTTGGCTTTGTCAACCTCAATACCTTTGCATGAAATGATGTGACCAAGAACTATACCTTGTTTTACCATAAAATGGCACTTCTCCCAATTTAAGACCAAATTCTTCTCTATACATCTCTGCAAAACTTGTGTTAGATGATGTAAACATTGATCAAATGAGTCACCAAAGACAGAAAAATCATCCATAAAGACTTCAAGGAATCGTTCAACCATATCAGAAAAAATGCTTAACATACAACGTTGAAATGTAGCAGGTGCATTACATAATCCAAATGGCATTCTCCTATATGTAAAAGTGCCAAAAGGGCAAGTGAAAGTGGTTTTCTCTTGATCTTTTGGTGCTATGGGAATCTGATTGTATCCTGAATAGCCATCTAGAAAGCAATAAAATTCGTGGCCTGCTAATCTATCAAGCATTTGATCAATAAATGGTAAAGGAAAATGGTCTTTACGTGTGACAGAATTTAACTTTCTATAATCAATGCATACACGTCATCCTGTAGTCACTCTAGTGGGTATCAATTCATTATCAACATTGGTAACTACTGTGACTCCTGACTTTTTGGGACCACTTGCACAGGACTGACCCATGAACTATCAGAAATGGGGTAAATGATACCTGCATCTAATAGCTTAAGGACTTCCGTTCTAACAACTTCTTTCATATTAGGATTTAACCGACGTTGCATTTCCCTAGTAGATTTAGCATTTTCATCAAGGTGAATGTAATGCATGCAGTCTGCTGGGTTTATACCTTTTATGTCTGCTATGGTCCATCCTAATGCTCCTTTGTGCTCTTTTAAAACATCCAACAACTTACCTTTTTGCTCGTCATTTAGGGATGATGAGATGATTCCGAGTAGAGTGCTTTCTTCTCCCAAGAACGTATATTCCAAAGTGTTGGGTAATGGTTTAAGCTCGAGTTTCGGTGGTGACTCTGATGATGGGATGATTTTCTTCTCTGATGGTGCTAGTTGTTCAACTCTTGACTTCCATTTATTAGTGTCCATGGATGGTCTTTGAGTCAAGTAAGGCGTTGACCTCATCGACTGATCTGTCAACATCAAAATCCAAACCAAAGTGAGTTAAACATGTTTGTAAAGGGTCATCACTAAGGTTTGAAACAAAAGTATCATCAATTAATGCTTCAATTAAATCCACATCAACAATTCCATCATCTGCATTGTGAGGTTGTTTGGCAATGTTGAAAATGTTGAGCTCCATGGTCATATTGCCAAAGGACAACTGCATATTTCCAGTCCTGCATTGAATGTGAGCATCGGCAGTTGCCAAGAATGGTCGGCCTAGGATAATGGGGATGTGCTTCCTTGAATCCTGTGTTGGTTGAGTGTCAATTACAATGAAATCAACAGGAAAATAAAACTTGTCTACCTGGATAAGCACGTCCTCCACAATACCACGAGGTATTTTCGTGGACCGATCTGCTGTTGTAACACCACTTTGGAGTTGGGTGTAATTCTCCCAATCCAAGTTTCACAAATACTGAGTAAGGCAAGAGATTAACACTAGCTCCTAAATCCAACAAAGCATTCTCAATTGTGTGGTTCCCTATACTACATGAGATAGTGGGGAGCACAGGTCTTTACATTTTAGAGGAATTTTGTGTTGGAGTATAGAACTAACATTTTCAGTTAAAAATGCCTTTTTCTGAACATGAATGTTTCTCTTTTTAGTGCAAAGGTCTTTAAGAAACTTGGCATAAGATGGAACTTGCTTTATTGCATCAAGTAAAGGGATGTTAACACTTACCTGTTTGAAAACTTCCAGAATCTCACCTGTGGATTTTCCCTTCTTTCCTTTAGCTAACCTCTGAGGGAATGGAGCTTTAGGAACGTATTCCCGTGGGTTGGTTTCTTCTTTCTCCTCCGGTGGTGAGTCCTCAGCATTTACAGGTACAATCTGATTTTCTTTGGTTGCTGGCATCTCCACTTTGTTGTCGACTTCTTTCCCTTTTCGCAAGGTCATGATGGCTTTGACCTCTCCATGCTGTTGCGTTGAACTGGTAGTTGCTTCATGTACTCCTTTAGGATTAGGCACTGGTTGACTTGGAAATTTGCCTTTCTCAACAGTCATTGCCAAAGTCTGAACTGAAGAAGCAAGTTGTCCCACCATCTTCTCTAGGCTTGAAACTGATTGGGCTTGTGAGTTGAAGCCTGCTCTCATCTCATTTCGTAGTCCATCAATGGTGCGGTTCTGTTGCTCGATCATGGAGTTAGTAACATTCTTGACATTCTGGAAGGCATCCTCCCATTGTCTGGGTTGAGAGTAGTTTTGGTTCTGATTGTATGGTCTAAATGGTGGCTGAGAGGCTTGAGGAACTTGAGGAATTGGTTGCATTGGTGGAGCTGGAGCTGTTGGTCCATTCTGTTGGAATCCTTGAGACCATGAAAAATTGGGGTGATCTCTCCATCCAGGATTATATGTGTTGGAGTATGGGTTGTAATTTGATGGCTTCCTCATGACACCGATGGCATTGGCTTGATCTGAATATGAGTCATGGTCATGTGGCTCTGTTGATTTGGCAGTCGTCAACGATGCTATTTGTCGAGAAAGGCCTTCAACCATCTCTTTGACTTCTTTGATTCCCGAACCAGACTCGCCAATGTGAACCTCATTCACTCCTTTAATTCTTCTAGTACTCCTGAGAGATCGACTCCGCTGTTGGGAATTATCTGCTTGTCATTTGGAAGAAATCCCAAATCTCTGATGCACTTTTTGACATTAGCTCTCCTCCACTTGTCGCCATTAGCCATTCTTGCACATTTGGCAATAATCCTTCCAAGAAGTATTGGCATTGGTGCCATTTCTCGTACCCATGATGTGGACACTTCAAAAGTAGCCCATTGAATCGCTCCCACGCTTCGAAAAACTGCTCGTCTTCTCTCTGGGTGAATTCTGAAATTTCCCTGCGAATAGCATTGGTTTTATGCACTGGGAAATATTTATTTAAAAATTTCGTTACCATTTGTTCCCATGTTGTAATGCTATTAGCAGGCAATGTATTGAACCATGAACGAGCTCTATCCTTTAAAGAAAATGGGAATAGTCTAAGTTTAACATCATCTTCTGAAAAATTCTCATATTTAAAGGTTTGACAAATTGTATGAAAATCATTCAGATGATTATATGGATCCTCATTTTCTAAGCCATAGAATGTTGGGAGACAATTTAGCACACTAGGTTTTAATTCAAAACTCCTAGCAACTACATTTGGGTATCTAATGCATGATGTGCTCAAATTAGCTAAGGGACTGAAGTAGTCCTTGAATGGCCTCTCCTGTGGTTCTGGTTGTTGCAAATCCATTTCAATTTTTTCTTTAAGTGCAATGTGTTTGTGTGTGCGAAGTGTTCTTTCTAATTCAAGGTCTATAGGTTCAAGATTAGGTGATAATGACCTACGACCAAGCATGCAAATAAAGAAAATAAATTGAGAACAAAACAAATAAAAATAAAGAAAAAGGAGAAATTACAATACTAACCTTATTATTATTTACATAACCTTTTTATGAAAGCACATAAAAAAAATACGTGAAATAAAATAAATAAAATAAAAATAAATTAACAAGATAAATGAAAAATTACAAAGAAAAATAACTTAAAAATTAAATTGCAGAAAAAATAGAAGAGAAAAAGAAATTCTTACCTAAAAATGTAAATTCACTTCTTTTTTTTTTTAATTAATTAAGAAAAAAAAATTACAAGGAAACAACTAAAATAATAATAATAATAATACTAATAGTAATAATAATAATAATAAAATTATTTACAAAAAATTAATTCTACAAATCAAAATACTTACCTCCCCGGCAACGGCGCCAAAAACTTGTTGTGCAAATTTTGTTGAACTCGCAAGCGCACGAATCTATTGTAGAATAGATTAACGGTGACGAGTGTCGATCCCACGAGGAGGTGGATTTTAATTATATGTAGAATTAATTAAGTAAATAGGTGGTTGGATTTATGGGGAAATTAATTTAAAGGATGCTAGAATTTAAATTGGAATGGCGGAATTAAATTAAATTGGGAACTATTGAAATAGAGTGCTTGGGTATCTGGATCCGTATCAACATGCACCATGGGCTAAATATTCCTTATTAATACCAATTAAATCATGAGGGGGAATCCACACCTCATGAACCACGCCTAATCAATATGGTGCTAAGGGCTTATCGTGCCAAATAATAATAACCTTATACTAGGGTCTTAGGTAAAAACAGTATGTAACTAGACAAGATTATTATTATTTGTCGACGAAAAGTCAAAACCTCCACAGAAATTAGAGGGGAAGAGAAAATAAATTTACCAATTAAAGCCCATGACACATGTTGAGACTTCACCTTCAACCCAAGCTTGAAAGAAAATTAGCTACTCATTATTGAACTAGGGGTAAAATGGGAATTTTATTAAAATACGTAGAAAATACAAGATGGAGAAGGAATTACAGAAAACTAAGCTCAAAAATAGATTCAGGGGTCTCAAATTAGGGGGGGAAGGCCCCCTTTTTATAGATACATTGAGTGAATCATGGCCATCGGATTAAAAATAGTTTGGATGCACAAGATTGCGCCACGTCATCAGTGAACAGTAACACGGTTTGACCACGCGGTTTGAACAGTAACACGGTTTGCACACGGTTTGAACAGTAACGCGGTCTGAACAGTGTCGTGAAAGCGATGTATCCATGAACGATGATGCGTACATGTGAATAGTGCCGTACGTGTGAACAGTGCCATTTTCCTTTTATGCTCCTCTTAAGGTTTTCGACTGTCCTGAGTTCAAAAGTGACGTCCGTTTTGCTATCCGAAATCTCGTTCATTGTGAAATGACCATAATACCCCTAAAATACACAAAATACTTAATTAAAACAGAACACACATAATTAAATAATAAGAGACTTAAATTAAGAAAATTAAAGATGTTAGTAAAACTTGAAGTACAAAATGACGATTTTCTCCTTTATAAATATACACTTTCTAACACTCAACACCCGTCTCATCAAGTTGCCAACCCTACTCCTTAGTGACTTTAAGTCCATAAAAAAAGAGGTAATATAATTTAAAACATATCAATAAACAACCAAGTCTCTAAATAATGCTTAGTTTCTACCCCACTCAAGTATCCATTTAGTTTTAGGGCCATTGGGACCTTTGTTCGAATCTCCCCCACCCACATTTATTTTTTTAAAATATATATTGATCATTTGTGCAAGATTATGCATCCATTCAAAAAAACAAAAAAATAAATATAATAATACTAAGTAACTTTCGATAGTTCAATTGTCATATAAATTAAGAAATAATATTCATGCTAACACTAACTTAGAGCATAAAGTCTTTATGCCACCTCTAAGGTATCTTCATTAACAACACTTAGATTTCTTCAACGGGTTTTACAATACTAGCTCCAAGCCTCTTGCATCCATATCCCATTCTACAGTCTCATGCTCCACATGGTCCAAGTTGTTTTTCTCTTTTGATTTCAATTCAATTGCCATCCACTGAAAAAGAAATCACTTGGAAAAAATTAATTGGAATTAGGATTATATTAATATAAGTTGTGGCTTGAAATATATTGCTTAGAAAATATGAAAACAAATTTATGGAATTTAAACATTAAATAATTTAATAATTAGAGAACTAAATTTAATTCTATTTGGATATATAATATTATCATAGTTATTTCCAATTAACAATATGTTTAAGAAAATCATGTTATGATATTATATTAATCTTGACCTAAATATACAAAAAGTACAAATAGAGGGTGAGTTTCTTAATAAAATTGTGGCTTAATGTTTACTAGCTAAGACAATAAAAGACTGGCTACAGTACTTGTGAAATGGAGTAAATTACTTGGAACATTAACAAGCAGCAGTTTCGACAATAAGAGACTAACTACAAAACTTTTGACAGAGAGTAAACAACTCAGGGTATGTTTGGCGGGCGAGCCTATAAGGGTATGTATTGTAATATAAATTTAGACCTACGTTTGGCTGCAAAAAACAATTACACTGGTTTGAAAAGATTGTGCGGCAATCGATGTGCAAATAAGACCCGCCTCCCCCTATGTGTCTAAATTGCACCTCTTTTTTTCTATTTTAACTATTCAATATTAGCTATTAGATTCAATACAAATCAAATATTATATATTTTTTAACATATTAATTTATGTTTAACTAATAAATAAGGAAAGATGTTCAAATCTACTGCATATAATTATATTTTTATTAATAAACTTAAATATTAAAATATTTATTAAATTCATATAATATTTATTTAAAAATATAAATAAATAATAAATATTTAGTATTATGTCATACTATTAAATAATAAAAATACATGATACAGTCCATACTCTACCAAACATGAAACTGTATTATTTAATACATTCCAATATGATATATTCTATTACAATCCAGTATAGTCCAATACAGTGCAGCACACCAAACGCACCCTTAGAACACTAACACACAAACAAGGACAATTATGAATTCAACAGGAATAACCGGTCACTTTACAATTATTATTGCACACATGTAACAATTGAATTTGCTACATGTCATGTCAAAATAAAGCATGCATACACCATATGTGTGGCAGGTAGACCCAATAATAAACATGATTGGCATTACCAATTGACAATATCAAAGTTACATAAATAGTATACAAAGATATAGAAATCTCTCAAGTCTAAGGACAATTAATAAATTATAACTGAACTATCCTTTACTTTTGACAGTGATTATCAAATTTTGGGTGTTCTAATAAGACTTAGTTTAGTGTATGTACTTGCTACATTACACTCACTTGTTTGCTTAAGATCACTACCTCAATGATGGCGTAAATCATTGCTGGGGAATTTTAATCTTGCCCGAGATCTTGTAAGTGAAAATATCAAAAAAATAATAAACAAAAAATAGATGGAGAATAAAATCAATCACAGATCACAAAAATTTATATGAAAAACTCTTATATAGGAGAAAAACCATGGCCACCAAGAATGACAAGAGAAAAATCTACTATGTAAAAAATTATTATAATCATTCTAGTATTTTTCTCACACATAAAATCCCAATAACACATAATCTCTCAATAGACTTACCGTTTCTCTCATAGTATAAACTGTCTACTTGCTGAGAAATGACTGTCATGTTATATAAATAGGTGAACTCAACCTCCCTATATATGGTGATTATTTCTTGTAGGAGAAGTATTCCTTTTTTTATATATAAGTTGCTTTCCTTCTTAAATAAGTTAAATCTCAAAACAGAAATTACTTATTACTTAAATAGAAAATCTTCTAAATAAGAAAACTACTAAATATGAAAAGCCCGAGAAATATCCTAATTTATGATTTACAAATCTTCATTGAAAAAGGGGACATTTTTCCTAGCAATGTTCACCTTGGCAAGTTTTTCAATAAGGTGACAAAACATGATCCACCATGTAGCCATGCAACCATATTGTCTCCACCTTCTTTACTCCACTTACACCACGCTCCACCACAGGTAAGATCTTATTCTCTATCTATCAGCCTGCTATAATTCTCTACATCGAAAATCATTATACTCCACCTTGTCTATAGGTCACATATTCGGCAAATGTCAATCACCTTGCTGAAAAATACCTACTCTCATGTTTGGCTTCCTTGAGAGTCCTCAGCCATCAACATAAAAAAATTCACCACACACCTTGCATAAATGCCAAATCATGCCTTGTGTACAAATCTTGCGGATCCATTAGCAGTAGCATATCCTCTTCCATGGAACACTAAAAAGTATTAATCAGTTTGTCATGGAGAAATAGGCACCACTGACTGAAATTATCAGTATCTTTATCTATTGATTTAGAGTTATTTACTGAACTTGCTCTATTCCAAAAATCTTCTTTAAGGTGTGTTGAGTGTCAGAAAGTGTATATTTATAAAGGAGAAACTCGTCATTTTACACTTCAAATCTCACTAACATCTTTAATTTTATTTATTTAAGTCTCTTGTTATTTAATTATGTGTGTTTTGTTTTAATTAAGTATTTTATGTATTTTATGGGCATCATGGTCATTTCACAATAAACGAGATTTCGGACAGCAAAACGGACGTCACTTTTGAACTCAGGACAGTCGAAAACCTTAAGAGGAGTATAAAAGGAAAAATGGCACTGTTCACACGTACGGTACTATTCACATGTACGGCACTGTTCATGGGTACTGTTCAATTATGAGTAGCTAATTTTCTTTCAAGCTTGGGTTGAAGGTAAAGTCCAACATGTGTCATGGGCTTTAATTGGTAAATTTAATTTCTCTTTCCCTTTAATTTCTGTGGAGATTTTGACTTTTCGTTGACAAATAATAATAATCTTGTCTAGTTACCGCCTTGGTTTTACCGGCACCCTAGTATAAGGTTATTATTATTTGGCACGATAAGCCCTTAGCACTATATTGATTAGAGCGTGGTTCATGAGGTGTGGATTCCCCCTCATAAACAGTACCCATGAACAGTACCGTACATGTGAATAGTACCGTACGTGTGAATAGTGCCATTTTTCCTTTTATACTCCTCTTAAGGTTTTCGACTGTCCTGAGTTCAAAAGTGACGTCCGTTTTGCTATCCGAAATCTCGTTTATTATGAAATAACCATGATGCCCCTAAAATACATAAAATACTTAATTAAAACAAAACACACATAATTAAATAACAAGAGACTTAAATAAATAAAATTAAAGATGTTAGTGAGATTTGAAGTGTAAAATGACGAGTTTTTCCTTTATAAATATACACTTTCTGACACTCAACACACCCCCCAACCAGCTTATTGCTAGTCCCTAGCAAATAAAGCGAAAACAAAATTCAAATCCAAAATGAATTTTTTTTTTAACAAACTTGTTTATTCAATCAGACTAATGATAGCAATCAAATAAAAGTATAAACATTATCTCCAGTCTAAAGAAACATCACACACACATCAACCATCCACATGAATCAACCAAGTAGATTTTGTCACAGCTACTTTCAAAAATGACATGTCAAACCCGAAAATCTCACCGGTAATAGTGATACTCTCACAGGGAAATTAAATCCAATAAAAATTGTCACTTCAATGAATGATAAATTGAGTGAAGATAATAAAGAAATAATATCACACACTCTCACCAAGATAAAAATAATATGCTCACAACTTAGAAATAATACGATCTTAAGTCAAATAAAATACTAGTCAACCCAATTTATTTACTTATTTTTTTATTTTTTTTATTTTATTTTTTTTTTATGCATCACTACATCTTTTTAGTCCATATAACTAGCTTCTACTTCAGACTATAGTTCCCTAAAATGAAGAAGGACTTTTATTAGGATGTAACGTAGGCTAGGGACATGGCTAATAAAGAAAGAAAAATAGAGAAAACAAAATAGATATTTGAGAAAAATAATATCTTTTGGAAATTAAAAAGTGCATTTCACTTATTTATTATTGAATTATATCTCTTTCTCTCTCTCTCTTTTTTTTTTTAGAGAATTTTTTTTCTTTTCTTTCTCTTTTTTTTCGTTTTTCTTCTTTTGTTTTTTCTTTTTTGGTATTGTACAACTTTCCTAAACAAAATAATTATTTATATTTTCTCTCAAACATGAATAGGTGATGGAACTTGTAAGATATCGGGTAATACTCCAAATTGGAGTGGGTCAAGATGATAAGTTGACAAAGAAAAGGTTTTCTTTTTTTTTTTAATAAAAGGCTCAAAAGGGCTAACTATAGATATTTCACATAAGAGATGGCTAGAAAGGCTCAAACGGGTCAAAGATGGCATTTCCATCATCTTTTAGGGCTCTAGATAATCCTCCATATCTACTAGTTAAATGGACATTCAGATGTAGCACCACACTTTTTTTTTTCTTTTTTTCTTAAAGTAATTTTTTTTTTAGAGGGTTGATTCAAAAGAATATCGAGATCGTATATAAAATAGTCAACTGCTAAGTTGTATGAAAAATGGGTAAACAGGGTTACTCTCCAAGAAAAATAATAGGCTCAAAAGCTCACTTGGTATTCATTATGACATGTCAATTCTTTTAAGCAACTCATATTTATCTCCGACATCAACATGTAGAGTATCAAACATAGTGTAACATCACTCAAGACCAAAGATAATACAAATACTAAAATTTGAAAATCATCATGTCATCCAAAAATAAAAATAAAATCACACTATTTTTTTTAAAACAATATTCTACCCCCAACCTATTCTAAACATGAAAGGAAAAATATGCATGCAGAAATGTGAAAATGATGCAGAAAAACTAATTGTAAAAGTTACACTTAAAATGATTGAAAAAGAAAATGATTTTTTTTTATTTTTTGTTTTTTTTTTAACTAAGAAGATGCGTTTCTAGAGGCACTACACTCTATATTCAGCCATCTTCAACTCAAAAATTTGAAAATATATATTTATAAAGGAGAAGTCAAAAAGAAAAAGTTAGAAAGATCACACGAAGAATAAGAAATTTTTTTTTATTATAATTTTTTTTCTTTTTTTTTCCTTTTTTTTTTAACTAAGAAGATGCGTTTCTAGAGTAACTACACTCCATATTCAGCCATCTTCAACACAAAAAGTTAGCAACAGTTAGTTTCTATAACAAAAAATTAGTAAAAACTTAACCAATATTCCACAATTGTCAACTATCCCCTCCCCCCAACCGGAACGAAACATTGTCCTCAATGTTTTAAAGAAAAGAAGTAGAGTTTAGAAGACATCACCTGGGTGGTGCAACACAGAATAAAATATTTATAGGCGGAGATTTAAATCTAATTTGTATTTCTTATTGCTGCTATTGTTACCATCTTTATTTGTACACTCCAACACCAAGGTCTTGGGATCTGGCTCTGGTCGATAAGCTCGTAACAGATCAAGTAGCTCATTAGCAGTGTGAGCACAAATAAAAAGCTTTTTCACCGTAGAGGGAATAGAGTAGTTTCTTATTGCATGGTTAAGAAATGCGATAAAGCCATCATAAAAATTATTGACATTTAACAAACCGATGGGTTTCTGATGAATGTGCAGATGGGCCCAAGATGCTAAAGTGATAAGTGCCTCTAGAGTTGCAAGATCTCCTAGTAAGAAAATAAAAGCATCAGCATGATTAAGCATTTCGGTTATTCTTTCTTGCATACCTGAGACAACTAACTCTTCTCCAGTCGGTGAGTCAGACAAACAGCCTAAAGGTTTTAGGGTTTGTGGTATGATGCCTAACACTTGACTTCCTCTGACAAAAGCAGTTTCTGAGACCAATTTTGATAACCCTCGGTTACCTCCGCCATATACTAAGTGTAATTTTCTCTCTGCTATGCTTCGACCAAGATCAATGGCTGCCTCAAAGAGCTCTTTATATTTGCCATAGTTAAATCCAGAAAGAACACAAATGTTCTTGAATTGTTTATTGGGAGTAGCTGCCATTAGGATAATTCTCAAAAACAATTTGTGAGTGCAAATGAAAAGAATCATATTTAAGGATCTTGGCGGCAGTGGGTCACAGCTGTGAATGAGGTATCATGTCTATGTCAATTAATCGTGTAATGCACATGGCTTGAGAGTCAAAAAGGAAACAGTAAAAAGGAAAAGCAAGTAATGACAAATATAAAATTATTAAAGACAATAATGCAAATGGTAAAACAACAGTAAAATAAAACAACAGTAAAGTAAAAGGATATTTCGGGTAGTTGCGATGTGGCTCACATCTTTCCTCGGTTTTACGTCCGAAAACGGTTTCAACGCCCTCATGGGTCAAGGATAGGCTTCCCATCTAGTTTTCTTATAAACTGGCAAACAGGGTCGTTTATAGTTAGATTCCCGAGACTGTATCTTGCATGCTCTTTTTGGAATGATGGTCATAACTGGAGAATCGCTCCTTGCACATATCCACTGGGATGCGTTTCAAGAGACAAAAGGATATCATCCAATGACTCCTTATTCAAGCCATCCCTAATGAATTGAATCTTATCTTCTCTGTTATCAGACACCATTCCTAAAGAACATCGTTTTTTATTGCATATCATTCTGGCACACTTATGACAAGCAACCGAAATCTTTCGAGCTCTTCGCTTTCTTGCATAATTTCCTTTACCACAACCAGGCATGTATGCAATAAATTTAGGAGGCAACTCACCTGCCAAGCGTACTTTAGCCTCAATTAACCAGCGGATATCAGCAGGTATGTTATTCCTCATGAGCAATCGCATGCGTTCAGACCGAGCTTTATAGATTGTAAGGAGGGCATTCTGAGGAAGTGAAGGGAATCGATTGTGAAGCTTTGCCAAGATCTCATTTCTGTCCATACTTTTGCCTCAGAAGATCAGTAATTATGGGAAACTGAAGTAACCGACTTGATAGTCACGGAGTACCGTTATCCGCCACTTAACCGGGGTGACAAACTAAAACACACAAACAGAGTAACAAACTAAAACACAGAAAGAAATCACAATCGTCCTCTTATGGAATTTACCTCAACCTCTAACTGAATGTTGTAGACACTTCTCTCAATGTCTCTGAGTTGGCTTTCTAAATCCTCAACGTGGGATATTAACTCTGGTGGTTGTAGCTTCCAAATACGATGTGTTTTACAAAATCGTATCTGGCCTCTGAGATGAGATTGGACACGTTGAAGTCGTCTAAGGATGTTCAAGAGGATCTGTCTCATTATTAGAAGTGATAAAAGAAAACTTAATGGTTAAACAAACACACTTATGCATAAATAATTTCAATTAGCAAAAGAATAATAAAAAAAATCAAATAACTGAAAAGACAGAAAAATCTTAATTCAAATGTGGTGGGTCACTCAAATTTATTTCGGTGTCCTCTTCATGTGGTTGGTATTCTAGATATGGCTTTAATCTTTGACCATTAACTTTAAACATGACACCATTCTTTGGGTCCTTAATTTCAATTGCCCCATGTGGAAAAACAGTATGAACAATGAAGGGGCCAGACCATCGAGAGCGTAGCTTACCTGGGAATAAGTGCAAGCGAGAATTGAATAAAAGTACTTTTTGACCTGGAGTGAAAGATTTTCTCATAATCTGCTTATCATGAAAGACTTTCATTCGCTGCTTGTAAACCTTGGCATTTTCGTATGCATCGTTACGAATTTCTTCAAGTTCTGCCAGCTGTAATCGTCTTTCTGAGCCAGCTTGCTGCATGTGAGAATTGAATTTCTTGATGGCCCAGTACGCACGATGCTCGAGTTCCACAGGTAGGTGGCAAGCTTTTCCATACACTAGCATGTAGGGTGACATCCCAATTAGGGTCTTGAACGCCGTTCTATATGCCCATAATGCATCATCGAGTCTTAATGACCAATCTTTTCTGTCTGGCCTCACCGTCTTTTCTAATATGTGCTTTATTTCTTGATTGGAGATCTCAACTTAGCCACTGGTTTGCGGATGATACGGGGTCGCCACTTTATGAGTTATAGAGTACTTTGTCAAAAGTGCTTTGAATGATTTGTTGCAAAAGTGGGTACCACCATCACTGATTATTGCCCGAGGGAATCCAAAGCGTGAAACAATGTTGCTCTTCAAAAACCCTAGCACCACTTTATGATCATTCGTCTTGCATGGAATTGCCTCTACCCATTTTGATACATAGTCAACAGCAACCAATATGTAATGATGGCCAAAAGAAGCGGGAAAGGGTCTCATGAAGTCGATACCTCACACATCAAAAATCTCAACCACTAAAATTGGATTTAGTGGCATCATGTTCCTTCGTGTAATGCTCCCCATTCGTTGACACCTATCACATGAAGAGCAAAAGTTGTAAGCATCTCGAAATATAGTTGGCCAATAAAAACGACATTGTAGAACTTTTGTCACTGTTTTCTTAGCGCTGAAATGACCTCCACAAGATTGTTCATGGCAGAACGAAAGGATATTATGAAATTCATTCTCTGGGACACATCGTCGAATAATTTGATCTGCACAATACTTGAACAGATAGGGGTCATCCCAGAAAAAAATTCTTTATTTCCGCAAAGAATTTAGTCTTGTCCTGCTTGACCCAATGCTCTGGAAGTTTACCTGTAACAAGATAATTAACGATATCAGCATACCAAGGTAATACTTCCACACTCATTAATTGCTCATCCGGAAATGACTCATTCAATATTAAAGGTTCTGTTATTGTGTCAAAATAGAGACGAGAGAGATGGTCAGCCACAACATTTTCTGTCCCTTTTTTATCTTTGAACTCCAAGTCAAACTCCTGCAAAAGCAACACCCAACGAATTAATCTAGCTTTTGCATCTTTCTTTGTGAGAAGATATTTCAGAGCAGCATGATCGGTGAACACAATAATTTTACAACCAATAAGATAAGATAAAAAATTTTCTAATGCAAACACTACTACTAGCATTTCTTTTTCAGTAGTTGAATAGTTCAACTGTGCATCATTTAATGTCATACTAGAATAGTAAATAACATGAGAAATTCGATCTATTCTTTGTCCTAATACTGCTCCTACTGCATAATCAGATGCATCACACATAAGCTCAAATGGTAAGCTTCAGTTTGGTGGCTGAATGATGGGTGATGTTGTCAACAAATGCTTTAGTTTTTCAAACGCCACAAGACATGAATCATTAAAGACAAAAGGTACATCCTTAGCAAGTAGATTGCATAAGGGTCTAGAAATTTTGCTAAAATCCTTAATGAAACGTCTATAAAAACCAGCATGCCCAAGGAAAGATCTTACTTCTCTGACTATTTTAGGTGGAGGAAGATTGGAAATGAGATCCACCTTGGCTTTGTCAACCTCAATACCTTTGCATGAAATGATGTGACCAAGAACTATACCTTGTTTTACCATAAAATGGCACTTCTCCCAATTTAAGACCAAATTCTTCTCTATACATCTCTGCAAAACTTGTGTTAGATGATGTAAACATTAATCAAATGAGTCACCAAAGACAGAAAAGTCATCCATAAAGACTTCAAGGAATCGTTCAACCATATCAGAAAAAATGCTTAACATGCATCGTTGAAATGTAGCAGGTGCATTACATAATCCAAATGGCATCCTCATGTATGCAACAGTGCCAAAAGGGCAAGTGAAAGTGGTTTTCTCTTGATCTTTTGGTGCTATGGGAATCTGATTATATCCTGAATAGCCATCTAGAAAGCAATAAAACTATGGCCTGCTAATCTATCAAGCATTTGATCAATAAATGATAAAGGAAAATGGTCTTTACGTGTGACAGAATTCAATTTTTTATAATCAATGCATACGCGCCATCCTGTAGTCACTCTAGTGGGTATCAATTCATTATTAGCGTTGGTAACTACTGTGACTCCTGACTTTTTAGGGACCACTTGCACAGGACTGACCCATGAACTATCAGAAATGGGGTAAATGATACCTGCATCTAATAGTTTAAGGACTTCCGTTCTAGCAACTTCTTTCATATTAGGATTTAACCGACGTTGCATTTCCTTAGTAGATTTAGCATTTTCATCAAGGTGAATGTAATACATGCAGTCTGCTGGGTTTATACCTTTTATGTCTGCTATGGTCCATCCTAATGCTTCTTTGTGCTCTTTTAAAACATCCAACAACTTACCTTTTTGCTCGTCATTTAGAGATGATGAGATGATTACCGGTAAAGTGCTTTCTTCTCCCAAGAACGCATATTCCAAAGTGTTGGGTAATGGTTTGAGCTCGAGTTTCGGTGGTGACTCTGATGATGGGAAGATTTTCTTCTCTGATGGTGCTAGTTGTTCAACTCTTGACTTCCATTTATTAGTATCCATGGATGGTGTTGAGTCAAGTAGGGCGTTGACCTCATCGACTGATCTGTCGACATCAAAATCCAAACCAAAGTGAGTCAAACATGTTTGTAAAGGGTCATCACTAAGGTTTGAAACAAAATTATCATCAACTAATGCTTCAATTAAATCCACATCAACAATTCCATCATCTGCATTGTGAGGTTGTTTGGCAATGTTGAAGATGTTAAGCTCCATGGTCATATTGCCAAAGGACAACTGCATATTTCCAGTTCTGCATTTAATGAGCATCATGATTGCCAAGAAAGGTCGGCCTAGGATAATGGGGATATGCTTCCTTGAATCCTGTATTGGTTGAGTGTCAATTACAATGAAATCAACAGGAAAATGAAACTTGTCTACCTGTATAAGCACGTCCTCCACAATACCACGAGGTATTTTCGTGGACCGATCATAAGCTGTAACACCACTGGAGTTGGGTGTAATTCTCCCAATCCAAGTTTCACAAATACTGAGTAAGGCAAGAGATTAACACTAGCCCCTAAATCCAACAAAGCATTCTCAATTGTGTGGTTCCCTATACTACATGAGATAGTGGGGGAGCCTGGGTCTTTACATTTTAGAGGAATTTTATGTTGGAGTATAGAACTAACATTTTCAGTTAAAAAGGCCTTTTTGTGAACATGAATGTTTCTCTTTTTAGTGCAAAGGTCTTTAAGAAACTTGGCATAAGATGGAACTTGTTTTATTTCATCAAATAAAGGGATGTTAACACTTACCTGTTTGAAGACTTCAAGAATCTCACATGTGGATTTTCCTTTCTTTCCTTTAACTAACCTCTGAGGAAATGGAGCTTTAGGAATGTATTCCCGTGGGTTGGTTTCTTCTTTCTCCTCCGGTGGTGAGTCCTCAGCATTTACAGGTACAATTTGATTTTCTTTGGTCGCTGGCATCTCCACTTTGTTATCGACTTCTTTCCCTTTTCGCAAGGTCATAACGGCTTTGACCTCTCCATGCTGTTGTGGTGAACTAGTACTTGCTTCATGCACTCCTTTAGGATTAGGCACTAGTTGACTTGGAAATTTACCTTTCTCAACAATCATTGCCAAAGTCTGAACTGAAGAAGCAAGTTGTCCCACCATCTTCTCAAGGCTTGAAACTGATTGGGCTTGTGAGTTGAAGCCTGCTCTCATCTCATTCCGTAGTCCATCAATGGTGCGGTTCTGTTGCTCGATCATGGAGTTAGTAACATTCTTGATATTCTGGAATGCATCCTCCCATTATCTGGGTTGAGAGTAATTCTGGTTCTGATTGTATGGTCTAAATGGTGGCTGAGAGGCTTGAGGAACTTAAGGAATTGGTTGCATTGGTGGAGCTGGAGTTGTTGGTCCATTCTGTTGGAATCCTTGAGACCATGAAAAATTGGGGTGGTATCTCCATCCAGGGTTATATGTATTGAAGTATGGGTTATAATTTGATGGCTTCCTCATGACACCGACGGCATTGGCTTGATCTGAATACGACTCATGATCATGTGGCTCTGTTGATTTGGCAGTCGTCAACGATGCTATTTGTCGAGAAAGGCCTTCAACCATCTCTTTGACTTCTTTGATTCCTGAACCGGACTCGTCAATGTGAACCTCATTCACTCCTTTAATTCTTCTAGTATTCCTGAGAGATCGACTCCGTTGTTGGGAATTATCCGCTTGTCGTTGGAAGAAATCCCAAATCTCTGATGCACTTTTTGACATTAGCTCTTCTCCACTTGTTGCCATTAGCCATTCTTGCACATTTGGCAATAATCCTTCCAAGAAGTATTGGCATTGGTGCCATTTCTCGTACCCATGATGTGGACATTTCAAAAGTAGCCCATTGAATCGCTCCCATGCTTCGAAAAACTGCTCGTCTTCTCTTTGGGTGAACTCTGAGATTTCCCTGCGAATAGCATTGGTTTTATGCACTGGGAAATATTTATTCAAAAATTTTGTTACCATTTGTTCCCATGTTGTAATGCTATTAGCAGACAATGTATTGAACCATGAACGAGCTCTATCCTTTAAAGAAAATGAGAATAGTCTAAGTTTAACATCATCTTCTGAAAAATTCTCATATTTAAAAGTTTGACAAATTGTATGAAAATTATTCAGATGATTATATGGGTCCTCATTTTCTAAGCCATAGAATGTTGGGAGACAATTTAGCACGCTAGGTTTTAACTCAAAACTCCTAGCAGCTACATTTGGGTATCTTATGCATTATGTGCTCAAATTATCTAAGGGACTGATGTCTTCTAAACTCTACTTCCTTCCTTTAAAACATTGAGGACAATGTTTCGTTCTGGTTGGGGGGAGGGGATAGTTGACAATTGTGGAATATTGGTTAAGTTTTTACTAATTTTTTGTTGTAGAAACTAACTGTTGCTAACTTTTTGTGTTGAAGATGGCTTAATATGGAGTGTAGTTACTTTAGAAACGCATCTTCTTAGTTAAAAAAAAAAGAAAAAAAAGAAAAAAAAAGAAAAAAATTATAATAAAAAAAATTTCTTATTCTTCGTGTGATCTTTCTAACTTTTTCTTTTTGACTTCTCCTTTATAAATATATATTTTCAAATTTTTTAGTCGAAGATGGCTGAATATAGAGTGTAGTGCCTCTAGAAACGCATCTTCTTAGTTAAAAAAAACAAAAAACAAAAAAAAATCATTTTCTTTTTCAATCATTTTAAGTGTAACTTTTCCAATTAGTTTTTCTGCATCATTTTCACATTTCTGCATGCATATTTTTCCTTTCATGTTTAGAATAGGTTGGGGGGTAGAATGTTGTTTAAAAAAAAATAGTGTGATTTTGTTTTTATTTTTGGATGACATGATGATTTTCGAATTTTAGTATTTGTATTATCTTTGGTCTTGAGTGATGTTACACTATGTTTGATATTCTACATGTTGATGTCGGAGATAAATATGAGTTGCTTGAAAGAATTGACATGTCATAATGAATACCAAGTGAGCTTTTGAGCCTATTATTTTTCTTGGAGAGTAACCCTGTTTGCCCATTTTTCATACAACTTAGCAATTTACTATTTTATATACGATCTCTATATTCTTTTGAATCAGCCCTCTAAAAAAAAAAATTGCTTTAAGAAAAAAAGAAAAAAAAAGTGTGTTGCTACATCTGAATGTCCATTTAACTAGTAGATATGGAAGATTATCTAGACCCTAAAAGATGATGGAAAGGCCATCTTTGACCCGTTTGATCCTTTCTAGCCATCCCTTATGTGAAATATCCATAGTTAGCCCTTTTGAACCTTTTATTAAAAAAAAAAAAAGAAAACATTTTCTTTGTCAACTTATCATCTTGACCCACTCCAATTTGGAGTATTACCCGATATCTTACAAGTTCCATCACCTATTCATGTTTGAGAGAAAATGTAAATAATTATTTTGTTTAGTAAAGTTGTACAATACCAAAAAAAAAAAACAAAAGAAGAAAAAAGAAAAAAAAAGAGAAAGAAAAGAAAAAAAATTCTCTAAAAAAAAAAAGAGAGAGAGAGAGAAAGAGATATAATTCAATAATAAATAAGTGAAATGCACTTTTTAATTTCCAAAATATATTATTTTTCTCAAACATTTATTTTGTTTTCTCTATTTTCCTTTCTTTGTTAGCCATGTCCCTAGCCTACGTTACATCTTAATAAAAATCCTTCTTGATTTTAGGGAACTATAGTCTGAAGTAGAAGCTAGTTATATGGACTAAAAAGATGTAGTAATGCATAAAAAAATAATAAAATAAAAAAAAGAATAAAATAAGTAAATAAATTGGGTTGACTAGTATTTTATTTGACTTAAAATCGTATTATTTCTAAGTTGTGGGCATATTATTTTCATCTTGGTGAGAGTGTGTGATATTATTTCTTTATTATCTTCACTCAATTTATCATTCATTGAAGTGACAATTTTTATTGGGTTTAATTTTCCTGTGAGAGTGTCACTATTACCGATGAGATTTTCGGGTTTGACATGTCATTTTTGAAAGTAGCTGTGACAAAATCTACTTGGTTGATTCATGTGGATGGTTGATGTGGGTGTGATGTTTCTTTAGACTGGAGATAATGTTTATACTTTTATTTGATTGCTATCATTAGTCTGATTGAATAAACAAGTTTGTTAAAAAAAAAAAATCATTTTGGATTTGAATTTTGTTTTCGCTTTATTTGCTAGGGACTAGCAATAAGCTGGTTGGGGAGTGTGTTGAGTGTCAAAAAGTGTATATTTATAAAGGAGAAACTCTTCATTTTACACTTCAAATCTCACTAACATCTTTAATTTTATTTATTTAAGTCTCTTGTTATTTAATTATGTGTGTTTTGTTTTAATTAAGTATTTTATGTATTTTAGGGGCATCATGGTCATTTCACAATAAACGAGATTTCAGATAGCAAAACGGACGTCACTTTTGAACTCAGGACAGTCGAAAACCTTAAGAGGAGTATAAAATGAAAAATGGCACTGTTCACACGTACGATAGTATTCACATGTACGGTACTGTTCATGGGTATTGTTCACGACACTGTTCAGACCGCGTTACTATTCAAACCGTGTGCAAACCGTGTTACTGTTCAAATCGGGTGGTCAAACCTGTGGTCAAACCGTGTTACTGTTCACTGATGACGTGGCGCAATCCTGTGCGTCCAAACTATTTTTAATCCGATGGCCATGATTCACTCAGTGTATCTATAAAAAGGGGGCCTCCCCCCCTAATTTGATACCCTTGAATCCATTTTTTAGCTTAGTTTTCTGTAATTCTCTCTCCATCTTGTATTTTCTATGTATTTTAATAAATTCCCATTTTACCCTTAGTTCAATTATGAGTAGCTAATTTTCTTTCAAGCTTGGGTTGAAGGTGAAGTCTCAACATGTGTCATGAGCTTTAATTGGTAAATTTATTTTCTCTTCCCCTCTAATTTCTGTGGAGGTTTTGACTTTTCGTTAACAAATAATAATAATCTTGTCTAGTTACCGTCTTAGTTTTACCGGCACCCTAGTATAAGGTTATTATTATTTGGCACGATAAGCCCTTAGCACCATATTGATTAGAGCATGGTTCATGAGGTGTGGATTCCCCCCTCATGATTTAATTGGTATTAATAAGGAATATTTAGCACATGGTGCATGTTGATACGGATCCAGATGCCCAAGCACTTTATTTTAATAGTTCCCAATTCAATTTGATTCCGCTATTCCTATTTAAATTCTAGCATCCTTTAAATCAATTTCTCCACAAATACAACCACCCATTTACATAATTAATTCTACACACAATTAAAATCCACCTCCTCGTGGGATCAACACTCGTCACCATTAATCTATTCTACAATAGATTCGCGCACTTGCGAGTTCAACAAAATTTGCACAACAAGTTTTTGAGCACATCATGCATAAAATACCTACTCTCATGTTTGGCTTCCTTGAGAGTCCTCAGCTATCAACATAAAAAAATTCACCACACACCTTGCATAAATGCCAAATCATGCCTTGTGTACAAATCTTACGGATCCATTAGCAGTAGCATATCCTCTTCCATGGAACACTAAAAAGTATAAATCAGTCTGTCATGGAGAAATAGGCACCACTAACTGAAATTATCAGTATCTTTATCTATTGATTTAGAGTTATTTACTGAACTTGCTCTATTCCAAAAATCTTCTTTAAGGTGCCTTTGATTGTCTACACACCTCCAAGGGTTTCCACTAGTGGGAACAGGGTTTACATCGCCCTTACTTTCCTTTTGTAACTAGATTGAATCAATATATCCTTGACTTGGATTTGCCGCAAGGTAAAATTGATTCTTCCATCAAACTTTTCTATTTCTACCTTCACAGGTTTTGAAAACCTTATTGTTGATATGTTTGCTCTACATTGCAACCTTAGCTATGATATGACTTATTACAGAATTTTAATCCTGCCCAAGATCTTGCAAACAAAAATATCAAACAAATAATAAATAAAAGATAGATGGAGAATAAAACCAATCCCATAACATAAGAATTTACGTGGATATACAAGAGAAAAAATATGGTCGCCAAGGACGACGAGAGAAAATCCATTATGTAAAAAATTGGTACAATCACGTTGTATTTTCCTTTTATCCAAAACTCCAATAACACCCAATCTCTCAATAGACCTGCCGTTTCTCTCACAAAGAATTGATTGTTGTGATATGTACAAAAGTGAACTCAACCTCCCTATATAGTGATTATTTCTTGTAAGAGAAGTATTTCTTTCCTTATATAAGTTGTCTTGCTTCTTAAATAAGTTAAATCCCAAAAGGAAAATTACTTATTACTTAAATAGTAATCATTCTAAATAAGAAAACTATTAAATATGAAAAGCCCAGAAAATATCCCAATTTAGGATTTATAAATCCTCATTGAAATAGGAGGCATATTTCCTAAAAATCATTTTATCATATTGCAGCACAACAAATATAGTCAAAATTTGTATTTTAATATCAACATAAAATTGTCTAGAACAAATTCTAAGTTCACAAGGTACTGAAAAATCATTGCTCGCAGCATAATTATCAATTAGTATTATTAAATCTTAAAAATAATTAAAGTGCTATTATAATTATTGAGAACTTGATAGGAAGTATGAGTAAATAAATGATATAAGAAGAAAGAAAAGATAGATTTAATTAGAAAATGAAATTTATTATTAATTTTGCAATGAATTACAAGTGATGTGCAAGACCCTATTTATAAATTGGATTAGCCAATATGAAATTGCCAAAATTAAATCACACATGCATAATTACAAACTTTGTCATCCATGGATTTATCCAAAAATCATCCTTGATCTCTTGTGACTAACCATGTATGCGTGTGCTGTACTTATGGTGTGTTTATTTTTTGGATTAGAGAATTGGAATTCGGCATCAGAATAATTGACAGCGTTTACTTTGCAAAATAAAGGTGGAAATCGGAATCATGAGGCCCACCACAATTGTGAATGAGGAATGGGAGATTGATTCTTTAAGATGGGTAGGAATTAGTCTCCCATTCCTAGGAATTTCAATTTCGCCCCCCAAAAAATTCAAAAACCCAATTTTACCCTAGCACGAGTCGGATTCGTCATGTTTGTCATTTCCATCCTCTGATTGTTGCCAAAATCGAGCCTCATTGTGCAATCTTCGTCTTCACAATTCCCAATCCACCACCAGCAGCCGTCGCCAGTGGTGATGTCTATGACGACGACGATGCTGTCGATGTGATGATGATTTTTATTATTGTTGTTGTTATTATTATTATTATTATTATTATTATTATTAATGATAAAAAGTATTATAATTAATTAATATATTAATGTTAATAATAATATTATTATTAACAATAATTACCAATAATAATAATTTTTAATAATAATAATCACAATAACTAAAATACAAATTAATATTTATGACAATAGTTAATTAAGGACTTTTTAATAATTTGAAAAATAAAACTCATTCTGATTCCAATTCTAAGACAAAGTAAACATATTAATGGAAATACAACCCATTCCAATACCAATTATTACAATTCAAGTAAACAACTTATTTTGATTCCTATTTCTCATTCCTATTCTAGCTCATTCTGATTACATCACATTTCGATTCCAACTCTTAGCTTGTTAAGCAATCAAGGTAAATGGTTTGTATGTCGTGCTAGATTAAGTTTTGCACACTTGAGCTCATCAAGCTTAGCCCCCCCTGTCAGTTAGCTTTGGTCTTTTAATATTAGTTAATGGTGGAGAGCCAAATGTTTGTTGTAAGATTGTGCATGCAAGAACTATTGGAATGATGTGCTCTTTAATACATATTTATTTATAATAAATGCTTTTTTATTAATAAAATTTTAATAGTTTTTTTAGATATCTTAATTGTATAAGTATTTTGAATATAATTCATTTAATTATATTATATATATTTATGTGATCAATAATTAGATTCTTAAAAGACATAAAGATAAGTTATTTTATGATTAAATAAATCTAGATTGTAGAGAATTCTTTAAATAATTTGTACTAAATCATACATGAATTTGCACTAAATCATACATGAATTTGCACTAAATCATACATGAATTTGCTAATTTAGTTTGACTATATTTAACTGGATTATAAATTAGATTTGACTATATTAAACTGGATTATATGTGAGATTTCATTAACCTTGAAATGATTATATGACTTACTAAATCTCATATGCATTGATTTATTACAATTTTAAAATTTGAGTTAATTATAGTTTCATGATTATGATTTTTACTCCATTTGAGTTACCAATGGATACGATATACATTTGTACTCAAGATTACTTGATATCGTGTTGGAAGCATTTATGAGTAGTGAAATTATAGATTAACAATATAAAATTTGTACAACACTTCTCTTGACAGGCTTTTGATACTCGATTCTAAAATTCTCAGGCCAGAGTGTATTAACATAATTAGTATGTTGAAAACAATCGTTTGAGAAAATCAGTAAGTGTCAAGGAACAAAATGTAACTAAATTAATTAGACAGTTGAGATATCAATTTTATTGATGTGGCACAAAGGATTGTTAAGTAAAGAAATCAATGCGGTATGAGTCTAATTATTATTCGAGAACATTATCCTTGATAGCATGCAATTATGGAGTCAATTCCAATCTTTCAGTGGAGTTGATTTATAATCAGGCTAGTTTATTTACAGACATAATTATTGTAACCACTATTTTATATACCCAAATGATCCTTGGGTTAGCTCATTTGATTGATAGCATCAATACTGGACTGATAAGCAAAATAACTAGTCAAAGGTTAATTTAATATGCTTGTGTATAAGAGGTTTTGTGTTATTTCATAAAGTGAAACCCTATAATAAGCACAAGTGATTAGGGATGGCAATGTTACCCGCAAATCTGCCTAAACCCGCCCGCTATGGATAATTTTGCGGGTTGCGGGCAGGTTTGGTATTATAAATTGAAACTCGTACTAGGCTGCGGGTGGGTTTGGTATTAGTCAAATATCCGTCGATTACCCGAATGGATATCTACCAACCACCAGACTTTTTAATTATTTTTAATTTAATTGAAACAATTTTTAAATCTAAAAATAAACTAATATCATTGTTATAATTTTGATTGAATTTTCTTTAACTTGAGGCATGGATTATTATATACTTATTATAATTTTGTATGGACTATTATTTTTTAACTTACTGTATGAATTATTTCATTATTATAATTTTGTTCTTTGGATTAGTATTTAAAAAGTATTATTCTTTAGAAAATATTAATCTTAATCATTATTGTAGGAATCGTGTTGGATGGGTGCCAGTGGTGGTGAATGAATTGAAAATTTTCTCTTGGAGCTTATATTGAATGATAATATAAAATGATAATTGTTATTTTTAGATACTACTTTGTGGATTTTTTTTTCATAGATTTGTGTATTTTATACTTAAATTTAAGAATTTGTATTGGATTGATGTTGAAATTTTAATTTTCCATTTACATTTGTTAAATTCAGAATTGAGTAAGTTACGTGGAATTTTAGGTTATTCTTATAAATTTACATATTGAACATTTGTAATTTTAAATGTGGAAACCCGCAAAAAATCTGCCAAGTACCATTGCGGGTTTGGTAAGTGTCAAAACCCGCAGCGGGTGGAATTTTTTTAAAAAATAAAAACCCGCAGTGGGTTGCGGGTGAATTTGGTAATTTAAATTTTGTGCGGGTGTGGGTGCAGTAATGACAAACCCGCTGATGGCGGTGCCTATTGCCATCCGTATAAGTGATGTGCCATTTTTGGCTTTATCGTATCTTTCAATTTAAATCGAATATTTTCAATTTAATAGAATTAAAAATATATAAAATAAAAAGCCGAGGGTTGCAAAAAAAAAAGGTATAAAAAAATTTATTTTTCACAAAAGAAATAGAAAAGCCACAATATATAGAACAAAAAAAAAACCACAATATATAGAACAAAAAAAAAGTTTTTCTCTAACTTTGAGAGAATACTAAGGATGTCCATATGTTAAGTATAGATTAAACTTGATTTATAATATGAAAGATCACTGATGACATATCATAACTTAGTTACCAAAATTATTGTTAGGAAAAACTAAAAGTATGATTTTTAGATTATAATAATGTTATATAATAAATGAGCGTTGCGATTAATAATTTCCGCTGCAAAATAACTTTCAACCAACAACAACGCTATTGGTCAGTCTTTATTTTGATGTTACATTTTATTGGTGCAATTGTTCTTCCTTTAATTTCATTAAATAAGAGTCGTTGGCCATATGGCAGGTGGACTTGATGTTAAATTTTAGGAGAAGTCTATGTTACAGATTCTGTAAGTAACAGCAGCCAATGGGCAACTTCCACAGCCTGCATTTTCACGGTTTTTCTCTCTCCTCAGGACACGTGTGCTGCTTCCCATTGGGTGCGTAAATAACAGAATCTGTAACGTAGCAAGGTCCTAAATTTTATTGGTGCAATTGTTCGTCCTTTAATTTCATTAAATAAGAGTCGTTGGCCATATGACAAGTGGACTTGGAGCAATTAATTAAATTAAATGACACGCTTGACAATTATTAAAGTTTAAAATATTAAAATACCAAATTGTTTACCAGCTACACTTGCATATATCATAGCACATGCAAAAGTCTTACTGGTTAACATAAAGTATTGTCGAAATAATTATTTATGACCAAAACCTTTACCGCAAGTGGATGAAGGATTTGATCAAAATGTATGCTTATTCGGGAAATTCTAAAAATTTAAATAAAGAAGACAAGAAAGAAAGTTAGATGTTTTATATTTTATTTTTGGTTTACTTGAAGGTGAAGGATTTGATTAAAAAACTATGACTGTGGATTAAAATTGGTGGTGGTTTTTGGGATAAAGAATTTGAGTTTACTGGTTTTGATATTTTTGTTATTCTAATGGATTGTATTAATTTATGATGGTGCGCAAAAAAGCGAATAATAATCCTATTACTTAATTTTATCAAATATTCTAATAGAGTTAATAAGAAAATAAAAGAGGTGATACAAATTATAAACAATGAATGAGAAATTATACAAATTAAAATTATTTGTATATTTTTACTAATGAGTAAATCTTTGAGTGAACCATTGATAATAGAGCTGCTGGCTTTATGATATGTGGAATGGGATTATTAGACCAATTAAATAAATTAATGACACATCTAAGCATGACAAACTATTAAATCTTAAAAAGAATTAAAATCCTATCATAATTGCTGCGAATATGAAAGGAAGTATAAATAAATAAATGATATAAGAAGAAAAAAAGGTAGATTTTATAAGAGATTTCGGAATGAATCACAAGTTAATTTCAAGGCCCTATTTATGAAATCCATGAGCCGATATAAAAATTGCCACAGTTAATATCGCATTTGCATAATTACAAACTTTGCCACTCATGGATTTATCCAAAAATCATCCTTGATGTCCCGTGACTAACCATGTATGTATATGCCTTACTTCTGTCCAATTTGATATTAAGGTGCCATATTTTTTAAATTACTGTTGCTAAAAAAAATTATAATTATAAAATAAAAATTAATAATAGTAATAAATATAATTTTA
Organism: Atalantia buxifolia; assembly: GCA_030444775.1. NCBI lineage: Eukaryota > Viridiplantae > Streptophyta > Magnoliopsida > Sapindales > Rutaceae > Atalantia > Atalantia buxifolia. The sequence continues at coordinate 16,087,495 of CM059839.1, forward strand.
AATAATAATTTTAATAAAATTAATAAAGATATAATAGAATTTTATTTTATAAATATAAAATTAAATTAATTAATTTTTAAATTATAATAAATAATATTTATTAAATATTTTAATAATGTATCTTTTAAATTACTATTCAATCTAAATTTCAAACAATGCCTTACCTTATTAGCCAATCTCGGTAAATGGTTTGTGAGCCATGCAAAGATAAAGTCTGGCACTCTTGAGCTCATCAAGCCTTAGCTTCCCCTGTCTAGTAGCTTTGGTCTTCTAATAGTTGGTAACCTAAAAACATTTACTCAATATTAAAAGTATAGATTAAAATTTAATGTTGAGTTGAGTTTTTGTTAAGTATTAAATTATTAATTAAATTTTATTTTTATTTTTAAACAATTTAATTCTCAGAAAAAAAGTAATTCTTTCTGTAAAAATATGATATCTAAAATGAATGAAAGATTATAAATAATTATTTATGAATTATATATAATATAACTTAACAATAACCCTTTTTAAAATTAATTAATGGTGGAAAGCCTGATGTTTGTGTGAGATTGCACCTGCAGTAGTCTGTACGCTTACATAACTGATTGTGGAAATAATAATTTAAAAATAATTTGGTGGTCTTTAAAAAACTGACATCTCTGGCATGTTCGCTGACCCCTTTGAAAAAAACCAACGCTTGATTCGCGTGGGATGTGCAATTTGCACAGAAGATAAGATCAAGTCTCTTGATGTATGGGTCTTCATGTATTATTTTAGTTAATTTTTCATTATCTCGTCAACGTCATACGGAAAAAAACAAAGAAAAAAAAAGTTGATTATCTCTTCCATCAGTGCGCGATGCGCATATAGTTTATTGCCAAAGGTGCAAAAGTCTAGGAGGCAGAATTAGCTAGCGGCTCCGGCTACGTTGGATTAACAACCGATTAATATTAATAGTGTGATTTTATTTGTTCAATCCAACCATTACGATTATATTTAGTGGATAAACACATAGCATACAAGATTATTAGATTGTTCCGTCTCTCTCTGTATATGATTTTATTGCATAAATAATAATAACAGCAACAACAACAACAACAACAACAATATCATCATTCACCAACTCACCAATTCTCCCAGCTTCTTGTTATTCTCTTTTTGCTGTCATTTTTTTTATAAGTTTTAATTTTGGTTATTCAAACTTTCAGTTATATATTATGTCAAAGATGTTTTTTCTTATTAAAGTACATTGTTGGTTTTTTTTCCTTCATTTTGTATGATTTAAAACTAAAATTTTAAGATTTTTTTGACACGAAAATATTTATATTTCATTAAACAAATAACAACAATACAAATACTTACAGTACATTAATAGTTCACATTACAAAGATCAAATTCAGTTACAGAGATCTATTACAGTGATCAATTGAATTGACCCATAAAATTTTATTGAAGAATAGGAAGAAACACATGCACACTAGAAGAAAAACTTCCATTCGCAGTGCACAAATAATTCAAGCTCCATTTGGGATTTCATAGCTCTGTTGAAATAATCTCCACCACCATATTTACGCTTTCCAACTAATACCAAATAGATTTATTGTTAAAATTTATCACACTCTCTAACTTTACAAACATGAGAAATATAGACTCTAGATCTAAAAGTTGAAGGGTTATGTATTGGAAAATAGAAATTAAACCAATATTATCACCATAACAGGTACATTATTACAATCATAGATCAAGATCTGAATGGATACACAGTAGCCATCCTCAAAACCAAAGGAGGAGGAAATTAAAATAGAACAACTACCTTAAGGTAGAGAAGGCCAGAACAAGACACCCATCCTCAACTAGAGAAGGCAAGAAAGATTTCCGCCTCCAAAGATTTGGTGAGGAAGAGATGAGGAGTTTGGAGAGGAAAAGTTTTCAGAAAGATCTAGAGATTGGCTTTAAAAGTGTGTTTTAAAGAAAAATTTGTTGAGATGATAAATATGCAATCAATCTTCTACTCTTCATGTTTGTTGACTATGTCTAATGTTTATCCACTGAGTGTAATCATGACTGTTGGATTGAGTGAATAAAATCGCACGGCTGATATTAGTTGGTTCTATGTTGGAGTTGATCTAACATAGTCGGAGCCTTAGCTTAAATATATAATTATATATCTCATGAGTCACGAGATAGCAGAGATATTGATTTAACAACACTCTTTAAAATAAACCACTCGGCCAGAACCTTGCCCTCACAATTGTGAGGGTAGTGGTTTGAGCCCCCGCAATGCATGTAGGGGTTTATTTTCTTCCTTAATTATGATATATAATTAAGTGAAGACAGTTTTCTTATAAACTAGTGCAAGTAATTGTCTGATTGTAAATATCAGTCGTAATCTCATATAATATGAGAAATCTGGATAATGCTATATAAGAATTAATGCAAATTAGTCCCAGTAATTGTTCGATTGTGATATTAGTTGTAATCTCATACAATATGAGTTGTAATATGAGCATTAATCTCATGTAATTCAAAAAAAATACTCTTTAAAATGGAGAGAGGTTGATTGTGGAGCTAAGTTTCGAATGATCATTAATTAAATAAATAATTTACTCATGTATTTATTAAACTAGAATTGAAATAGACTGAAATTAAAATGGATAGAAATCGAAATGAACTGAAATGAAAATAGAGATTGTGAATCAAAATAAGTTATTTACTTAATATATAATCATTGGAATCGAAATGGGTATTCCCTTTAATGTGATTACTTTATGTTGAAATCAAAATCGAAATGAGTTAAATTGTTACAAATTACTAAAAATTTCTTAGTTAACTATTATCATAATTATTAATTTTATTTTAATCATTGTGATTATTATTATTACTACTAATTATAGAAAGTATTATAATAAATTAAAATACTTTTTATCATTAATAATAATAATAATCATCATCATCAAAATAATTGTCATTATCATCATCAACATCTGGTGACGGCTGTTGCTGCTAGATCACGAACAGTAAAGACAAAGTCGACGAAGATTGTGCGGTGAGACTCGATTTTGGCTGCAATTACGGGGAGGCTAAGTCGCGAGATGTTGGTAGCGAACGCAGTGAGGCTCGATTGCAATGAGATGAAGACAACCTATACTAGTTTTTTGTTTTTTTGAACTGAGGGAAAAATTGGGTTTTATGTATTTTTTGGGGGAGCAAAATTTGTAATTATGTGAATGGGATATTGATTCCCACCCTATCAGGAATTAGTCTCCCATTCCTCATTTTCATTTTGGAGTGGACCAAATAATTTTGATTCTGATTTCCGATCTTATTTTGTAAAATAAACGCTGTTAATGATTCTGATTCTCTAATCTAAAAAGTAAAACACCATAAACTTATTTTTTGTTTTTATTTCTTTTACTTAGTAAGAATTAATTCAATACTCGTTAAAAATACAGTTCAAATTGAATCATAATCCTTTTAATGTACTTCCCTATGCTTCATAATCCTTTCAATATGCTTTCTTATGCTTCTTTAAAAAATATATATAAAAAAAGGCGGGATAAGTATTCTTCCTTCACGAGAGTTCTCTCTCTCTGATAGAGCCTCATGAATGGAAGTACTTTGAGGGTTCTGTATGACCCACATGGTCACTCCGAGAGTGAGTGTTTTGTTTATTTTCCCTGGTAGATTAGTTAAGTGAGGTTTTTAGTTGAAGTGCAGTAAAGAGTAGAGCAGAGTTGGCAAGGGGTATTATTACTTAGGGTCTCTGCATTAAATCCTTGGACATTGAAGAGTTAATCCGTAAAAAATATAATATAATATAAATAATCAAAGAAATTTGTTGAATAACAAAGTAAATTTTTGTGCTTTGCACCACAATAGGTTGGAACCGACACCACCAAAGTAATTGGATCACTCATTTTACCCAACTAATTTCTACCACAAGATTTTAACTCTCATTTTTTAAACGTGTTTGCAAGTAGAAATGACAAGTTATTGACAGCAAAAGTCCATCCATGCTTAGACGGGTTGGACGTGGGCCTAAATTTTATAGATTCGGATTAGATCTGGACTTAAATAATTTTTTAAAAATAAATTTTTAATAAAATTTAAAATAAGGAAAAAATAAAAAAATACTTAAATTAAAGATGATTAATTGATTATATAATAGACTAATAATCAAATATATAAAATATAAAATTTAAAATATATACTATATAAAATTTAAAATATAAATCCCATAATATACAAAATAAAAAATTTTATTTATAAAAGATAAAGCCTTGGGCTTCCAATGAGTTTATATTTAGATCTATCTACAGTAAATTTTTAAATTTTCAGTTCATGATTTGATCAATTCACTGCAGACCAGGACTAAAGTCCATGAGCCTAAACAGTTTTTACAGACGGATTAGGCCGGACTTTTTTTGCCATCTCTATTTGCGAGGATAACCACATGTTACAACTGCCTTTAATATTTTCCCTTTTCTTTTTTTAATGAAAAGCATCATTGTCATTAATTCGACTTTATGATTGTTAATATAATCTCATCTCAAATAAGTTCAGCCGCCCTAATAAATATATGTTTGTCGATTATTTCAACAAGGAAAATTGCTCCACCTTTAGTCAATGATGAACAACTGCAATTGGAGTCCTTCATTTTCTCTCTCAAGATATATATATAATATTTAATAACTTTTCAATCTGTATCTAATCATATTAGAATTTAAAGATAAATTAAAAAATATAAATATAAATTTTAATATATTATAAAATAAAATATATTATAGTAACATTTTTATGTTTTAATTTCTTTTTAATTTTATTATAGTTAAAAATTCTTAATTGAAATATTTTTAATACCACACATTAAAAAAAAATTAAACGTGCAAATGGGTTTATTAATAAAAAAAAAGAAAACCAAGGTGCTGAGCTTTTAAATGATCCCTAAAATTAGAGCATAAGAACTTAAGCACGGATGATTCGTTGTATATATAGTAGCAGAGGCGAAGCTAAGAGGTTCTAACCCGGACTGCAGTTTTTGAAAAAAAAAAATTATAATTTAAAATTTTACTTTTATCAATACTAGATATAAAAAAAATTTAAAAAAATCTAATAGCCCACCGCAAATAATTATGCTAGCTTCGCCACTGTATAGTAGTAGTATAAAAGAGTCAATAACACTAAGCTAAGAGCAAAGCAAAGCAGGAGCAAGAAATTAAACGTGCAAATGGGTTCTTCCGCTGAGAGCAAACCAAAAGTGACCAATGAAGAGGAAGAGGTATATTCATATGCCATGGTACTGGGAAGTGCAATAGTGCTACCCGCGGTTTTTCAAGCAGTAGTAAATCTTGATGTTCTTGATATCATAAACAAAGCTGGTCCTGGTGCTGAGCTTTCTGCTTCAGAGATTGCTTCTCAAATTCCCACCAAAAATCCTCAGGGTGCTGCCAAGATGTTGGATCGGGTTCTCGGGCTTCTGGTGAGCTTCAATATCCTTCGTTGCTCTTTCAGCACTAATGGAGTGAGGCTCTACAGGCTCGCTCCTGTCGCTAAATACTATATGAGTGATCAAAACGGCGTCTCAATGCGTCCCTATATGAACTTGTCTCTTGACAAAGTAATGATGCCTGGCTGGTATGTTCGCTCTTCTTTTACTTTTCTTTTTTTTTTTTTTTGTTTTGTTAAATAACACTTTAAACTCCCTCTTAGAATTTAATTTTATCATTTTAATTCTCCTTTATCTTAAATTTTTGTAATATCTCATTTTATTTTTTATGCTAGAATATGAGACAGTAAAAGAAAGAAAGAAAAAACACGGTTAAAGAATAAATATTACTTTTATATATACAAATCTATTATTTGTGTGCTCTACATAAATTAAAATTGAATAATTTATTTATGAATAATTATTCATCGATCACATATTTTTTTTAATTTTTTAAAAAATACATAAATTTTGTTTATATTTTCAGCGCTGCACCTGAAATTAACTTTTTTTTATTGGTTCACTCCTATTATAACACTGTTAGAACTTTGCTGATATCATAAGAGTAAAATTATCATTTCGCAATGACATTGTTTGAAGACAGAAGTGGACATGTGTAAAACAATATAACTTTGAGTAGAGTTCAGTAAAAAAAAAATGAATTGTGTATTTTTCAAAAAATACAAAAAAAAAGTGGTCGTTGGATAATTATTTTTTTACATTTTGGGATAAAAAAATTATTTATACAATATTCTGTTAATTCTTATTTGGAAATTTTAGGTTCCAATTGAAAGACCAAATTCTTGAAGGAGAACTTTCGTATAATAAAGCACTCGGAATGGATTTCTACGATTATCTGGGCACAGACTTCAGGTTCAATGAAGTTTTCAACAATGGAATGATCGGCCAGACTTCTTTTGTAATCAATAAGATTGTAGAATCTTACAAAGGCTTTCAGAATATTACGCATCTTGTTGACGTTGGCGGTGGTTTAGGAATCACCCTTACCACCATAATTTCCAAATACCCTCATATTAAGGGTATTAATTTTGACGTACCTCATGTTATAAAAGATGCCCCATCTTATCCCGGTATATTTTAATTTATTGTCTACCATGATGTTAATATTTCTATTTTTGTCAAAAACTTATCTAATCATGTATTTTTGTTGATTAGTTGTACTGCACTAACAAAATGGGTCTATTAATTTATATTTCAGGCGTGGAACATGTTGGTGGAGATATGTACCAAAAAATTCCCGAGGGGGATGCCATTTTAATGAAGGTTAATTATATTTTTATTTATCAATCGCATGCATGCATAATTACTTGAAATATATCACTAAGTAGTACTCAGCATGAGGCTAAGCAAGTAACATGCAAGTTTATCTTTCAATTTTGCAGTGGATGCTTCATAATTTTGATGATGAGAATTGCATAAAGATACTGAGGAATTGTTACAAAGCTCTTCCAAATGATGGAAAGGTACTTGTTATTAACTCAACGTTGCCAGAAGTGCCTGATAATACCGAGGCTTCAAGGGATTCCTTCATTTTAGATGCAATTTTTTTAATCCAAATTCCTCATGGAAGGGAGCGGACCAAAAAGGAGTACATTGCATTGGCAATCGAAGCTGGATTTAAGGGTATCAACTTTGAATGTAACGTTTGCAATTCCTATGTCATGGAATTCTACAAGTAACTTTGAAGCTAGATTGCTTCATTCTTTCTTAATCAGAAAGATGGATCTTCTCAATTTTAATTTGGAGTGTCAATACGCCATTCTCTTTTTCTGACTTTCTGTTTTGTTTGGCCTTTAGGGCTCGCGGCAACTCCTTTTGTAATGCTTTTGTGTTTTCAATAATATAATAATCTCCTTGAGCTTTTCCTGGAGATAGATTTTAAAAATAAATGATTTGATTCTACATCACAAAACCAAAACAGAAAGATATATTTTAAACTGAGATACATTTTGAATTGAGTATTGTTATTAATAAATTTAGTTAGTTGTCTATTAGAAACAAAACCAGTAATCACAAATAAGTTGAAACTGAAACTGAAACAGAAAATAAAATGCTACAAAACAAAGAACAAAGAACCCCAACTGTAAACAACAAAGAATAAAGAACCCGAGGCCTGTCAAACCAGTGTCCTTAAAACAGATTAACCACCTACTGATATGCTTTAGGTTTGCTGGTTTCTATTTCCCAAGATACAACGGGTACGAACAAATCTGATAAGCACGAACAGTTTGTTCCAGCGAACCACAACAGTTCAAAACTCGACCAGAAAAACCAGAAAGAGGAAGAAGGAGAAGGAAAGAAGAAATTCGTGCTGTTTGCTTGTGATTTCAGTGTGTTAAAAACAGAAGAGGAACTGCCTTTTTATAGGGGAAGGATGTGTAACAGCAGCTTGTATGAATTGAATTTCGTAACTCCTTGGCTTATTTGTGTTTATATGTTCAGAGTCAGCTCTTTTCCAGAAGTCATCTTCAAAATCACCTTCCCTTGACCCTCAATCTCAGATGTAGCAGAATTCCCCATGAATAGCTTCTCCCCATTGCTAATCGCTTCGAAAGAAGTGAACAACCCTTTGTCTGAGCAAACATATCTGGTTGCTCCCGTATCAATCCACCATTCTCTTGGATTAGAGCCAACCAGATTCACTTCTGAAACCACGGCAGAGAGGTTTATGTTTGAAATATGTTGAGTGATGTTTTCCACCACATTTGCCTCTTGCTTCTTTTTAGGCAATCTGCAATCCGAAACCTTGTGTCCCATCTTATCACAATTAAAGTATTTTCCTTGAAACTTTGTTTGCTTCTTAGAAATTCCTCGTTTCGGACCCAATTTTTTATGCTTCACATTTTTAGGTCTATGTTCAACAACATTTGCCTTTGGCACAGAAATAGCCCCTCTTCTTTCTGCATTTCGGTTATCTTCTTCAATTCGAAGCTTAACCACCAGCCCTTCAATATTCATTTCCTTGTGCTTATGCTTCAAGTAGCTCTTGAAATCTTTCCAAGCAGGAGGTAATTTCTCAATAATTGCAGCCACTTGGAAAGTTTCACTTCGCATCATCCATTCCGCAAGGATTTCAGATAATATGATCTGAAGTTCTTGTACTTGACTCATTACTGTTTTGGAATCCACCATTTTATAGTCTAGGAATCGGCCAACAACAAATTTTTTAGTACCCGCATCCTCAGATTTATATTTCCGGTCTAAGGAATCCCAAAGCTCCTTGGCTGTTTTCTTTCCTATGTAAACATTATACAAGGAATCACTAAGGCCATTCATTACATAATTTTTACACAAAAAATTAGAATGATGCCATGCATCAATTGCACTTGCAACTTGAACATCCGTTTCACCCTCATTGGGTTTAGGAGCCTCCTCCGTTAAGAACCTCGCAAGGTTCAATGTGGTCAAGTAAAAGAACATCTTTTGCTGCCACCTTTTGAAATTCTGGCCATTGAATTTTTCAGGCCTCTCTGCATGGTTAACAGGAATTGGCACAGAAGCTGGTTCCTTGACAACGGTTTGTCCAAAGGCGAGGAATCAAACAGGGACATATTGAACTTGATCATTGGTTTCAGTTGCCATCTCAATGACTTAATCTTTTTTAAGATTGTTATCAATAAATTTGGTTAGTTGTCTATTAGAAACAAAACCAGTAATCACAAATGAGTTGGCAAAAAGCGAAATGAAACGGGGAAAATGAAATCTTTGCAAAACAAAGAACAACAATCGCAACTGTAAACAAAGAAGAATAAGAACTCCGAGGCTCTGGCAATGTCAAACCAGTGTCCTTAAAACAGATTAACCACCTACTGATATGCTTTAGGTTTGCTGGTTTTTGTTTCCCAGGATACAACGGGTACGAACAAATCTGTTAAGCACGAACAGTTTGTTCCGGCGAACCACAACAGTTCAAAACTCGACCAGAAAAACTAGAAAGAGGAAGAAGGAGAAGGAAGGAAGAAATTCGTGCTGTTTGCTTGTGATTTTAGTGTGTTAAAAACAGAAGAGGAACTGCCTTTTTATAGGGGAAGGATGTGTAACACCAGCTTGCATGAATTGAATTTCGGAATTCAATATCCAAATTCAATTTCAGAATACCAATTCAATTCAAAAATTGTTTTGATTTCAAAAATTAAATCAAATAACATCTAAAAATAATTGATGAAGCTGTTACAAATCCTTTGAATTCAAATCACGAAACTGTTACAAAAATTTAAAAAGGAATTAAAACGTGCCATGCAAGCTTGGACGATTTTGGGCTGACATTCGCGTACGCAGGACGCGCGGGCGCACACGAGCTCAACCGAATCGGTCTTGGATTCGCACCCCCCCTGCGCACGCGCGTGTGGAGAGAGCCTTTATCCTTAATATTCTTACTCATGCATGATTGAGTGTTTACATATAAACACAAACTTCTTGGCTTATTTTTCCCATGTGGGATAAGCTCATTCCCTTTTAAATTTCCAACATCATGGGTGCACTTTGTGAGACAATTTCTCATTCACCCATGCACCATTTTGAGTAAACAAATGTATATTCTTTAAGTATTTACGGAGTATAGTCCGTACATCTTAAAATTTTCCACTTTCGATAAGTGGTACCCACTCAAAATGTGCCCTTAAAATAGCTTAATAACATGCTATTTTTCCAACAATCTCCCACATGAAAGAAAATTGGCAGTGAAACAGGAAACCGCTAAATTTTGACATCAGAATCATTTTTGACGTTAATGATCGAATTTATTGGATTGATACATTGCATAGGATAGCTAGGTCTTATCCTTTGAACCTTCCCTTGTGATAGTATATTTAATTTACTGGTTGATCAGTAGACGCGATGTCTTTGAACTGTTCTGCCATTAGTGTAAATAATCATATACCACACACAAATATCTCTCCTAACATTGTTGAGTTCTCATGGTTATGTTCATTTTGGCCTTGAACATCTACCTGGTTCTGCAAGAATTTCTCACATAGGTGATATCTTAATTAAGAGTAACCCGCATTACTCCGCTCGGATTTCCGACGCATAAGAATCATTAAGAGTCTAGCTCAACCTTTATCTCTCACGGGCATCACTGTTTCATCATAGGAATGGTCAATGAGGTAATCCTCTCAAGAGAACGACCCTCCACAGTGATTCAACTTTAGTCTTTAACAATTAGGTTGTCCCATTGAACCTAGATCTTGGGATCTCCAGTCAACTAAGTTGGGTTTTCCTTTGTTATTAACTAATTATTCTAAGGGATTCAATCCCATTCCCCTCGATGATTTTTCTACCAGCTCTCTATTTAACCCTTTGGTTAGCGGATCCGCAATGTTATCCTTTGACCTCACATAGTCAATAGAAATAACTCCAGTAGAAATAAGTTGTCTAATGGTATTATGCCTACGACGTATGTGTCTAGACTTACCATTATACATATTGCTCTGTGCCCTACCGATAGCTGATTGACTATCGCAATGTATACAAATTGTAGGCACAGGCTTTGGCCACTTCGGAATACTTTCTAAAAAGTTGCGTAGCCATTCTGCTTCTTCACCACATTTATCTAAAGTAATGAATTCAGATTCTATTGTAGACCTGGCAATTACTGTTTGTTTAGAAGACCTCCATGATACAGCTGCGCCTGCTAGTGTAAACACGTAGCCACTAGTGGATTTTGAGTCTTTTACATCAGAAATCCAGTTAGCATCACTATATCCTTCTAAAACTTCTGGATACCTTGTATAATGCAGCCCATAGCTACGAGTGTATCGAAGATACCTAAGTATTCTTACGATAGCTTTCCAGTGATCAGTTCCTGGATTACTCGTATACCTACTCAGTTTACTTACTGTATACGCTAGATCTGGTCTAGTACAGTTTGTTAAGTACATTAGACTGCCTATTATTCTAGCATATTCCACTTGAGAAATACCTTCTCCTCTATTTTTTGACAGATGTATACTCCTATCTAATGGAGTTTTAGACACGGTATTATCATCTTTATTAAATTTCCCAAGAATTTTATCTACATAATGAGATTGACTTAGAATAAGTCCATTAGAAGCCCTTGAGATTTTAATCCCCAAAATGACATCAGCAAGACCCAAGTCTTTCATGTCAAACTTAGACTTCAACATATTCTTGGTAGATTTAATCATGTCATTATCACTCCCAACAATGAGCATGTCATCAACATATAAACATAAAATGACATAGTCATTTTATGTTTCTTTGACATAAACACATTTGTCACATTCGTTGATCTTAAAGCCACTTGTGATCATCGTATGATCAAATCTTTCATGCCACTGTTTTGGTGCTTATTTTATACCATATAATGACTTTACCAATTTACAGACTTTCTTTTCTTGTCCTGGAGCTATAAAGCCTTCAGGTTGCTCCATGTAGATTTTTTCATCTAAATCTCCATTTAGAAAAGCAGTCTTTACATCCATTTGATGTATCTCAAGATTGCGCAAAGCTGCAATCGTTATTATCATCTTGATGGAATTTATTCTCGTAATAGGAGAATAGGTATCAAAGTAATCAAGGCCTTCTCGTTGCCTATAACCTTTAATTACAAGCCTAGCCTTGTACTTATCGATTGATCCATCGGCTTTCAATTTCCTTTTGAAAATTCATTTATACCCTAAAGGTTTACATCGTGGAGGAAGATCTATTAGCTCCCAGGTATGATTTTGTAAAATGGATTCAACTTCACTATTAATGGCTTCTTTCCATAAAGCGCCTTCCGGTGAAGTTACAACTTCCTTGAAGCTTTGAGGTTCATTTTCTAGCAAAAATGTCAGAAAGTTTGGACCAAAAGACTTTTCTATTCTAGCTCTTTTGCTACGTCTGACCTCAATTTCTTGTTCCTCTTCTTCTTCTTCTAGTACTTCATCCTTCTCTTCATTATGAAATTGTCGTAGTTCACTCGATTCCACTCTAGAATTGCAAGGAAACACATGTTCAAAAAACGATGCATTTCTTGATTCTATTATCATATTTTTGTGGACATCTGGAACTTTTGACTCATGCACCAGGAATCGATAAGTGTTGTGCAAATTTTGTTGAACTCGCAAGCGCACGAATCTATTGTAGAATAGATTAATGGTGACGAGTGTCGATCCCACGAGGAGGTGAATTTTAATTGTGTGTAGAATTAATTATGTAAATGGGTGGTTGTATTTGTGGAGAAATTGATTTAAAAGATGCTAGAATTTAAATAGGAATAGCGAAATCAAATTGAATTAGGAACTATTAAAATAAAGTGCTTGGGTATCTGGATCCGCATCAACATGCACCATGGGCTAAATATTCCTTATTAATACCAATTAAATCATGAGGGGGGAATCCACACCTCATGAACCACGCTCTAATCAATATGGTGCTAAGGGCTTATCGTGCCAAATAATAATAACCTTATACTAGGGTGCCGGTAAAACCAAGGCGGTAACTAGAGGGAAATTAGAGGGAAAGAGAAAATAAATTTACCAATTAAAGCCCATGACACATGTTGAGACTTCACCTTCAACCCAAGCTTGAAAGAAAATTAGCTACTCATAATTGAACTAAGGGTAAAATGGGAATTTATTAAAATACGTAAAAAATTAGCTACCAAATAATAATAACCTTATACTAGGGTGCCGGTAAAACCAATGCGGTAACTAGACAATATTATTATTATTTGTCAACGAAAAGTCAAAACCTCCACAGAAATTAGAGGGGAAGAGAAAATAAATTTATCAATTAAAGCCCATAACACATGTTGAGACTTCACCTTCAACCCAAGCTTGAAAGAAAATTAGCTACTCATAATTGAACTAAGGGTAAAATGAGAATTTATTAAAATACGTAGAAAATACAAAATGGAGAGAGAATTACAGAAAACTAAGCTAAAAAATGGATTCAGGGGTCTCAAATTAGGGGGGAGGCCCCCTTTTTATAGATACATTGAGTGAATCATGGCCATCGGATTAAAAATAGTTTGGACGCACAGGATTGCGCCACGTCATCAGTAAACAGTAACACGGTTTGACCACGGGTTTGACCACGTGGTTTGAATATTAACACAGTTTGCACACGGTTTGAACAATAACGCGGTCTGAACAGTGTCGTGAACAGTACCCATGAATAGTACCGTACATGTGAATAGTACCGTACGTGTAAACAGTGCCATTTTTCCTTTTATACTCCTCTTAAGGTTTTCGACTGTCCTGAGTTCAAAAGTGACGTCCGTTTTACTGTCCGAAATCTCGTTTATTGTGAAATGACCATGATGCCCCTAAAATACATAAAATACTTAATTAAAACAAAACACACATAATTAAATAACAAGAGACTTAAATAAATAAAATTAAAGATGTTAGTGAGATTTGAAGTGTAAAATGACGAGTTTCTCCTTTATAAATATACACTTTCTGACACTCAACACACCCCCCAACCAGCTTATTGCTAGTCCCTAGCAAATAAAGTGAAAACAAAATTTAAATCCAAAATGATTTTTTTTTTAACAAACTTGTTTATTCAATCAGACTAATGATAGCAATCAAATAAAAGTATAAACATTATCTCCAGTCTAAAGAAACATCACACCTACATCAACCATCCACATGAATCAACCAAGTAGATTTTGTCACAGCTACTTTCAAAAATGACATGTCAAACCCGAAAATCTCACCGATAATAGTGACACTCTCACAGGGAAATTAAACCCAATAAAAATTGTCAATTCAATGAATGATAAATTAAGTAAAGATAATAAAGAAATAATATCACACACTCTCACCAAGATGAAAATAATATGCCCACAACTTAAAAATAATACGATCTTAAGTCAAATAAAATACTAGTCAACCCAATTTATTTACTTATTTTTTTCTTTTTTTTATTTATTATTTTTTTATGCATCACTACATCTTTTTAGTCCATATAACTAGCTTCTACTTCAGACTATAGTTCCCTAAAATCAAGAAGGACTTTTATTAGGATGTAACGTAGGCTAGGGACATGGCTAACAAAGAAAGAAAAATAGAGAAAACAAAACAGATGTTTGAGAAAAATAATATCTTTTGGAAATTAAAAAGTGCATTTCACTTATTTATTATTGAATTATATCTCTTTCTCTCTCTCTCTTTTTTTTTTAGAGAATTTTTTTCTTTTCTTTCTCTTTTTTTTCTTTTTTCTTCTTTTGTTTTTTTTTTTTTGGTATTGTACAACTTTACTAAACAAAATAATTATTTATATTTTCTCTCAAACATGAATAGGTGATGGAACTTGTAAGATATCGGGTAATACTCCAAATTGGAGTGGGTCAAGATGATAAGTTGACAAAGAAAAGGTTTTTTTTTTTTTAATAAAAGGCTCAAAAGGGCTAACTATGGATATTTCACATAAGGGATGACTAGAAAGGCTCAAACGGGTCAAAGATGGCCTTTCCATCATCTTTTAAGGCTCTAGATAATCCTCCATATCTACTAGTTAAATGGACATTCAGATGTAGCAACACGCTTTTTTTTTCTTTTTTTCTTAAAGCAATTATTTTTTTTAGAGGGTTGATTCAAAAGAATATAGAGATCGTATATAAAATAGTAAACTGCTAAGTTGTATGAAAAATGGGCAAACAGGGTTACTCTCCAAGAAAAATAATAGGCTCAAAAGCTCACTTGGTATTCATTATGACATGTCAATTCTTTCAAGCAACTCATATTTATCTCCGACATCAACATGTAGAGTATCAAACATAGTGTAACATCACTCAAGACCAAAGATAATACAAATACTAAAATTCAAAAATCATCATGTCATCCAAAATTAAAAACAAAATCACACTATTTTTTTTTAAACAACATTCTACCCCCCAACCTATTCTAAACATGAAAGGAAAAATATGCATGCAGAAATGTGAAAATGATGCAGAAAAACTAATTGGAAAAGTTACACTTAAAATGATTGAAAAAGAAAATGATCTTTTTTTGTTTTTTTTTTTTAACTAAGAAGATGCGTTTCTAGAGGCACTACACTCTATATTCAGCCATCTTCGACTCAAAAATTTGAAAATATATATTTATAAAAGAGAAGTCAAAAAGAAAAAGTTAGAAAGATCACACGAAGAATAAGAAAATTTTTTTTATTATAATTTTTTTTCTTTTTTTTCTTTTTTTTTTTAACTAAGAAGATGCGTTTCTAGAGTAACTACACTCCATATTTAGCTATCTTCAACACAAAAAGTTAGCAACAGTTAGTGTCTACAACAAAAAATTAGTAAAAACTTAACCAACATTCCACAATTGTCAACTATCCCCTCCCCCCAACCAGAACGAAACATTGTCCTCAATGTTTTAAAGGAAGGAAGTAGAGTTTAGAAGACATCACCTGGGTGGTGAAACACAAAATAAAATATTTACAGGCGGAGATTTAAATCTAATTTGTACTTCTTACTGCTGCTATTGTTACCATCGTTATTTGTACACTCCAACACCAAGGTCTTGGGATCTGACTCTGGTCGATAAGCTTGTAACAGATCAAGTAGCTCATTAGCAGTGTGAGCACAAATAAAAAGCTTTTACACCGTAGAGGGAATGGAGTAGTTTTTTATTGCATGGTTAAGAAATGCGATAAAGCCATCATAAAAATTATTGACATTTAACAAACCGATGGGTTTCTGATGAATGTGCAGATGGGCCCAAGATGCTAAAGTGATAAGTGCCTCTAGAGTTGCAAGATCTCCTGGTAAGAAAATAAAAGCATCAGCATGATTAAGCATTTCGGTTATTCTTTTTTGCATACCTGAGACAACTAACTCTTCTCCAGTCGGTGAGTCAGACAAACAGTCTAAAGGTTTTAGGGTTTGTGGTATGATGCCTAACACTTGACTTCCTCTGACAAAAGCAGTTTCTGAGACCAATTTTGATAACCCTCGGTCACCTCCGCCATATACTAAGTGTAATTTTCTCTATGCTATGCTTCGACCAAGATCAATGGCTGCCTAAAAAAACTCTTTATATTTGCCATAGTTAAATCCAGAAAGCACACAAATGTTCTTGAATTGTTTATTGGGAGATTAGGATAATTCTCAAAAAAAATTTGTGAGTGCAAATGAAAAGAATCATATTTAAGGATCTTGGCGGCAGTGGGTCACAGCTGTGAATGAGGTATCATGTCTATGTCAATTAATCGTGTAATGCACATGGCTTAAGAGTCAAAAAGGAAACAGTAAAAAGGAAAAGCAAGTAATGACAAATATAAAATTATTAAAGACAATAATGCAAATGGTAAAACAACAGTAAAATAAAACAACAGTAAAGTAAAAGGATATTTACAAGTAGTTGCGACTGTGGCTCACATCTTTCTCTGGTTTTACGTCCAGAAATGGCTTCAACGCCCTCTATGGGTCGAGGATAGGCTTCCCATCCAGTTTTCTTATAAATTGGCAAACAGGGTCGTTTATAGTCAGATTCCCGAGACTGTATCATGCATGCTCTTTCTGGAATGATGGCCATAACTGGAGAATCACTCCTTGCACATATTCACTGGGTTGCGTTTCAAGAGACAAAAGGATATCATCCAATGACTCCCTATTCAAGCCATCCCTAATGAATTGAATCTTATCTTCTTTGTTATCAGACACCATTCCTAAAGAACATTGTTTTTTATTGCATATCATTCTGGCACACTTATGACAAGCAACTGAAATCTTTCGAGCTCTTCGCTTTCTTGCATAATTTCCTTTACCACAACCAGGCATGTATGCAATAAATTTAGGAGGCAACTCACCTGCCAAGCGTACTTTAGCCTCAATTAACCAGCGGATAACAGTAGGTATGTTATTCCTCATGAGCAATCGCATGCGTTCAGACCGAGCTTTATAGATTGTAAGGAGGGAATTCTGAGGAAGTGAAGGGAATCGATTGCGAAGCTTTGCCAAGATCTCATTTCTGTCCATACTTTCGCCTCAGAAGATCAGTAATTATGGGAAACTGAAGTAACCGACTTGATAGTCACGGAGTACCGTTATCCGCCACTTAACCGGGGTGACAAACTAAAACACACAAACAGAGTAACAAACAAAAACACACAAAGAAAATCACAATCGTCCTCTTATGGAATTTACCTCAAGCTCTAACTGGATATTGTAGACACTTCTCTCAATGTCTCTGAGTTGGCTTTTTAAATCCTCAACGTGGGATATTAACTCTGGTGGTTGTAGCTTCCAAATACGATGTGTTTTATAAAATCGTATCTGGCCTCTGAGATGAGATTGGACACGTTGAAGTCGTCTAAGGATGTTCAAGAGGATCTGTCTCATGATTAGAAGTGATAAAAGAAAACTTAATGGTTAAACAAACACACTTATGCATAAATAATTTCAATTAGCAAAAGAATAATAAAAAAAAATCAAATAACCGAAAAGACAGAAAAATCTTAATTCAAATGTGGTGGGTCACTCAAATTTATTTCGGTGTCCTCTCCATGTGGTTGGTATTCTAGATATGGCTTTAATCTTTGACCATTAACTTTAAACGTGACACCATTCTTTGGGTCCTTAATTTCAATTGCCCCATGTGGAAAAACAGTATGAACAATGAAGGGGCCAAACCATCGAGAGCGTAGCTTACCTGGGAATAAGTGCAAGCGAGAATTGAATAAAAGTACTTTCTGACCTGGAGTGAAAGATTTTCTCATAATCTACTTATCATGAAAGACTTTCATTTGCTGCTTGTAAACCTTGGCATTTTCGTATGCATCGTTACGAATTTCTTCAAGTTCTGCCAGCTGTAATCGTCTTTCTGAGCCAGCTTGCTGCATGTCAAAATTGAATTTCTTGATGGCCCAGTACGCACGATGCTCGAGTTCCACAGGTAGGTGGCAAGCTTTTCCATACACTAGCTTGTAGGGTGCATCCCAATTAGGGTCTTGAACGTCGTTCTATATGCCCATAATGCATCATCGAGTCTTAATGACCAATCTTTTCTGTCTGGCCTCACCGTCTTTTCTAATATGTGCTTTATTTCTCGATTCGAGATCTCAACTTGGCCACTGGTTTGCGGATGATACGGGGTCGCCACTTTATGAGTGATAGAGTACTTTGTCAAAAGTGCTTTGAATGATTTGTTGCAAAAATGGGTACCACTATCATTGATTATTGCCCGAGGGAATCCAAAGCGTGAAACAATGTTGCTCTTCAAAAACCCTAGCACCACTTTATGATCATTGGTTCTGCATGGAATTGCCTCTACCCATTTTGATACATAGTCAACAGCAACCAATATGTAATGATGGCCAAAAGAAGCGGGAAAGGGTCCCATGAAGTCGATACCCCACACATCAAAAATCTCAACCACTAAAATTGGATTTAGTGGCATCATGTTCCTTCGTGTAATGTTCCCCATTCGTTGACACCTATCACATGAAGAGCAAAAGTTGTAAGCATCTCGAAATATAGTTGGCCAATAAAAACCACATTGTAGAACTTTTGTCACTGTTTTCTTAGCGCTGAAATGGCCTCCACAAGCTTGTTCATGGTAGAACGAAAGGATGTTATGAAATTCATTCTCTGGGACATATCGTCGAATAATTTGATCTGCACAATACTTGAACAGATAGGGGTCATCCCAGAAAAAATTCTTTATTTCCGCAAAGAATTTAGCCTTGTCCTGCTTGACCCAATGCTCTGGAAGTTTACCTGTAACAAGATAATTAACGATATCAGCATACCAAGGTAATACTTCCATACTCATTAATTGCTCATCCGGAAATGACTCATTCAATATTAAAGGTTCTGTTATTATGTCAAAATGGAGACGAGGGTGATGGTCAGCCACAACATTTTCTGTCTCTTTTTTATCTTTGAACTCCAAGTCAAACTCCTGCAAAAGCAACACCCAACGAATTAATCTAGCTTTTGCATCTTTCTTTGTGAGAAGATATTTCAGAGCAGCATGATCGGTGAACACAATAATTTTACAACCAATGAGATAAGATCGAAATTTTTCTAATGCAAACACTACTGCTAGCATTTCTTTTTCAGTAGTTGAATAGTTCAACTGTGCATCATTTAATGTCATACTAGCATAGTAAATAACATGAGGAATTCGATCTATTCTTTGTCTTAATACTGTATGATGGCTGAATGATGGGTGATGTTGTCAACAAATGCTTTAGTTTTTCAAACGCCACAAGACATGAATCATTAAAGACAAAAGGTACATCCTTAGCAAGTAGATTGCATAAGGGTCTAGAAACTTTGCTAAAATCCTTAATGAAACGTCTATAAAAACCAGCATGCCCAAGGAAAGATCTTACTTCTCTGACTGTTTTAAGTGGAGGAAGATTGGAAATGAGATCCACCTTGGCTTTGTCAACTTCAATACCTTTGCATGAAATGATGTGACCAAGAACTATACCTTGTTTTACCATAAAATGGCACTTCTCCCAATTTAAGACCAAATTCTTCTCTATACATCTCTGCAAAACTTGTGTTAGATGATGTAAACATTGATCAAATGAGTCACCAAAGACAGAAAAGTCATCCATAAAGGCTTCAAGGAATCGTTCAACCATATCAGAAAAAATGCTTAACATGCATCGTTGAAATGTAGCAGGTGTATTACATAATCCAAATGACATCCTCCTATATACAAAAGTGCCAAAAGGGCAAGTAAAAGTGGTTTTCTCTTGATCTTTTGGTGCTATGAGAATCTGATTATATCCTGAATAGCCATCTAGAAAGCAATAAAACTCATGGCCTGCTAATCTATCAAGCATTTGATCAATAAATGGTAAAGAAAAATGGTCTTTACGTGTGACAGAATTCAATTTTCTATAATCAATGCATACGCACCATCCTGTAGTCACTCTAGTGAGTATCAATTCATTATCAGCATTGGTAACTACTGTGACTCCTGACTTTTTGGGGACCACTTGCATAGGACTGACCCATGAACTATCAGAAATGGGGTAAATAATACATGCATCTAATAGTTTAAGGAATTCCGTTCTAACAACTTCTTTCATATTAGGATTTAACCGACGTTGCATTTCCTTAGTAGATTTAGCATTTTCATCAAGGTGAATGTAATGCATGCAGTCTGCTGGGTTTATACCTTTTATGTCTGCTATGGTCCATCCTAATGCTTCTTTGTGCTCTTTTAAAACATCCAACAACTTACCTTTTTGCTCGTCATTTAGAGATGATGAGATGATTACCGGTAAAATGCTTTCTTCTCCCAAGAACGCATATTCCAAAGTGTTGGGTAATGGTTTGAGCTCGAGTTTCGGTGGTGACTCTAATGATGGGATGATTTTCTTCTCTGATGGTGCTAGTTGTTCAACTCTTGACTTTCATTTATTAGTATTCATGGATGGTGCTGAGTCAAGTAGGGCGTTGACCTCATCGACTGATCTGTCGACATCAAAATCCAAACCAAAGTGAGTCAAACATGTTTGTAAAGGGTCATCACTAAGGTTTGAAACAAAATTATCATCAACTAATGCTTCAATTAAATCCACATCAACAATTCCATCATCTGCATTGTGAGGTTGTTTGGCAATATTGAAGATGTTAAGCTCCATGGTCATATTGTCAAAGGACAACTGCATATTTCCAATTCTGCATTGAATGTGAGCATCCGCAGTTGCCAAGAAAGGTCGGCCTAGGATAATGGGGATATGATTCCTTGAATCTTGTATTGGTTGAGTGTCAATTACAATGAAATCAACAGGAAAATAAAACTTATTTACCTGTATAAGCACGTCCTCCATAATACCACGAGATATTTTCGTGGACCGATCTGCAAGCTGTAACACCACTTGAGTTGGGTGTAATTCTCCCAATCCAAATTTCACAAATACTGAGTAAGGCAAGAGATTAACACTAGCCCCTAAATCCAACAAAGCATTCTCAATTGTGTGGTTCCCTATACTACATGAGATAGTGGGGGAGCCTGGGTCTTTACATTTTAGAGGAATTTTATGTTGGAGTATAGAACTAACATTTTCAGTTAAAAAGGCCTTTTTGTAAACATGAATGTTTCTCTTTTTAGTGCAAAGGTCTTTAAGAAACTTGGCATAAGATGGAACTTGTTTTATTGCATCAAGTAAAGGGATGTTAACACTTACCTGTTTGAAGACTTCAAGAATCTCACCTGTGGATTTTCCCTTCTTTCCTTTAGCTAACCTCTGAGGAAATGGAGCTTTAGGAATGTATTCCCATGGGTTGGTTTCTTCTTTCTCCTCCGATGGTGAGTCCTCAGCATTTACAGGTACAATTTGATTTTCTTTGGTCGCTGGCATCTCCACTTTGTTGTCGACTTCTTTCCCTTTTCGCAAGGTCATAACGGCTTTGACCTCTCCATGCTGTTGTGGTGAACTAGTACTTGCTTCATGCACTCTTTTAGGATTAGGCACTGGTTGACTTGGAAATTTGCCTTTCTCAACAGTCATTGCCAAAGTCTGAACTGAAGAAGCAAGTTGTCCCACTATCTTCTCAAGGCTTGAAACTGATTGGGCTTGTGAGTTGAAGCCTGCTCTCATCTCATTCCGTAGTCCATCAATGGTGCGGTTCTGTTGCTCGATCATGGAGTTAGTAACATTCTTGATATTCTGGAATGCATCCTCCCATTGTCTGGGTTGAGAGTAATTCTGGTTCTGATTGTATGGTCTAAATGGTGGCTGAGAGGCTTGAGGAACTTGAGGAATTGGTTGCATTGGTGGAGCTGGAGTTGTTGGTCCATTCTGTTGGAATCTTTAAGACCATGAACAATCGGGGTGGTCTCTCCATCCAGGGTTATATGTATTGAAGTATAGGTTATAATTTGATGGCTTCCTCATGACACCGATGGCATTGGCTTGATCTGAATACGACTCATGATCATGTGGCTCTGTTGATTTGGCAGTCGTCAACGATGCTATTTGTCGAGAAAGGCCTTCAACCATTTATTTGACTTTTTTTATTCCCGAACCGGACTCGCCAATGTGAACCTCATTCACTCCTTTAATTCTTCTAGTATTCCTGAGAGATCGACTCCGTTGTTGGGAATTATCCGCTTGTCGCTGGAAGAAATCCCAAATCTCTGATGCACTTTTTGACATTAGCTCTCCTCCACTTGTTGCCATTAGCCATTCTTGCACATTTGGCAATAATCCTTCCAAGAAGTATTGGCATTGGAGCCATTTCTCGTACCCATGATGTGGACACTTCAAAAGTAGCCCATTGAATCGCTCCCATGCTTTAAAAAACTGCTCGTCTTCTCTTTGGGTGAACTCTGAGATTTCCCTGCGAATAGCATTGGTTTTATGCACTGGGAAATATTTATTCAAAAATTTTGTTACCATTGTTCCCATGTTGTAATGCTATTAGCAGGCAATGTATTGAACCATGAACGAGCTCTATCCTTTAAAGAAAATGAGAATAGTCTAAGTTTAACATCATCTTCTGAAAAATTCTCATATTTAAAAGTTTGACAAATTGTATGAAAATCATTCAGATGATTATATGGGTCCTCATTTTATAACCCATGGAATGTTGGGAGACAATTTAGCACGCTAGGTTTTAACTCAAAACTCCTAGCAGTTACATTTGGGTATCTTATGCATGATGTGCTCAAATTAGCTAAGGGACTGAAGTAGTCCTTAAATGGCCTCTCCTGTGGTTCTGGTTGCTGCAAATCCATTTCAATTTTTTCCTTAAGTACGATGTGTTTGTGTGCGAAGTGTTCTTTCTAATTCAAGGTCTATAGGTTCAAGATTAGGTAATAATGACCTACAACCATGCATGCAAAGAAAATAAAAATGAGAACACAATAAATAAAAATAAAGAAAGAGGAGAAATTACAATACTAAGTTACTAACCTTATTGCGCTGTTACAACCTTTCTATGAAAGCACATAGAAAAAAATACGTGAAATAAAATAAATAAAATAAAAACAAATTAACAAGATAAATGAAAAATTACAAAGAAAAATAGCTTGAAAATTAAATTGCAGAAATTTAAAGAAGTGAAAAAGAAATTCTTACCTAAAATGTAGATTCACTTTTTTTTTAATTAATTAAGAAAAAAATTATAAGGAAACAACTAAAATAATAATAATAATAATAATAATAATAATAATAATAATAATAATAATAATAATAAAATTATTTAAAAAAAATTAATTCTACAAATCAAAATACTTAACTCTCCGACAACGGCGCCAAAAACTTATTGTGCAAATTTTGTTGAACTCGCAAGCGCACGAATCTATTGTAGAATAGATTAATGGTGACGAGTGTCGATCCCACGAGGAGGTGAATTTTAATTGTGTGTAGAATTAATTATGTAAATGGGTGGTTGTATTTGTGGAGAAATTGATTTAAAAGATACTAGAATTTAAATAGGAATAGCGGAATCAAATTGAATTGGGAACTATTAAAATAAAGTGCTTGGGTATCTGGATCCGAATCAACATGCACCATGGGCTAAATATTCCTTATTAATACCAATTAAATCATGAGGGGGGAATCCACACCTCATGAACCACGCTCTAATCAATATGGTGCTAAGGGCTTATCGTGCCAAATAATAATAACCTTATACTAGGGTGTCGGTAAAACCAAGGCGGTAACTAGACAAGATTATTATTATTTGTCAACGAAAAGTCAAAACCTCCACAGAAATTAGAGGGGAAAAGAAAATAAATTTACCAATTAAAGCCCATGACACATGTTGAGATTTCACCTTCAACCCAAGCTTGAAAGAAAATTAGCTACTCATAATTAAACTAAGGGTAAAATGAGAATTTATTAAAATACATAGAAAATACAAGATGGAGAGAGAATTACAGAAAACTAAGCTAAAAAATGGATTCAGGGGTCTCAAATTAGGGGGGGAGGCCCCATTTTTATAAATACATTGAGTGAATCATGGCCATCGGATTAAAAATAGTTTGGACGCACAGGATTGCGCCACGTCATCAGTGAACAGTAACACGGTTTGCCCACGGGTTTGACCACGTGTTTTGAACAGTAACACGGTTTACACACGGTTTGAACGAACGCTGATGCGAACAAAGTGTGGTGAACGAAGACCATGATGACGATGACCGTACATGTGAATAGTACCGTACGTGTGAACAGTGTCATTTTTCCTTTTATACTCCTCTTAAGGTTTTAGACTGTCCTGAGTTCAAAAGTGATGTCTGTTTTGCTATCTGAAATCTCGTTTATTGTGAAATGACTATGATGCCCCTAAAATACATTAAATACTTAATTAAAACAAAACACACATAATTAAATAACAAGAGACTTAAATAAATAAAATTAAAGATGTTAGTGAGATTTGAAGTGTAAAATGACGAGTTTCTCCTTTATAAATATACACTTTCTGACACTCAACAATAAGCACTACTGTTTTGTGCATAACCAATGAAAATGCAATCAACAGTTTTCGGTCCTATTTTCACCTTTTTGTTTAAAGGAACCATTACCTTAGCAAGGCACCCCCACACTCGTAAGTAGTTATAAGAAGGTGCTCTTCTCTTCCACAGCTCATACGGGGTTTTATCTTCTTGCTTTCGGGGTATTTTATTCAATAAATAATTAGCTGACAGAACAGCTTCTCCCCACATATTCTGAGGTAATTCAGAACTTATCAACATCGCATTCATCATTTCTTTTAAAGTTCTATTTTTCCGTTTTGCAATCTCATTAGATTCAGGTGAATATGGAGCCGTGACTTGATGTATGATTCCACTTTGTTGACATAGTGTTTCAAACGGAACAACATACTCACCACCACAGTCACTTCTTAATTCTTTGATTTTTCTATTAAGTTGATTCTCAACTTCATTTTTATAAAGAATAAACTTTTCTAAAGCTTCATCTTTACTTTTCAACAAATATACATAGCAATATTTTGTGCAATCATCTATAAAAATAATAAAATATTTATTACCACTTCTTGTTTGAATAGATTTAAAATCACAAATATCACTATGTATTAAATCAAGTGGTTTGGTATTTCTTTTTATTGTTTGGAAAGATGACCTGGTTAGTTTTGCCCCAACACAAGTTTTACACTTATGTTTTAAATCAATTTAGAAATTTGTAATATGCTTCATGTTAATTAATTTACGCAATGAATTAAAATTAACATGTCCTAATCTATTATGCCAAAGATTAGAAGACTCAAGCAAATAAGCAGAAGTACTAGCTTCATCATTAATTATTGGTTTCACAACCATTACATTGAGCTTAAAGAGCCCATTATTAACATAACCCTTTCCCACATACATCCCATTCTTCGACAAAACTACCCTATCTGACTCAAACACCATTCGGAAGCCATGTTTGCTCAACAGCGATCCAGACACCAAATTCTTCCGAATTTCTGGCACATAAAGCACATTGTTCAGAGTCAGCTCTTTTCCAGAAGTCATCTTCAAAATCACCTTCCGTTGACCCTCAATCTCAAATGTAGCAGAATTCCCCATGAATAGCTTCTCCCCATTGCTAATCGCTTCGAAAGAAGTGAACAACCCTTTGTCTGAGCAAACATGTCTGGTTGCTCCCGTATCAATCCACCATTCTCTTGGATTAAAGCCAACCAGATTCACTTCGGAAACCACGGCAGAGAGGTTTATGTCTGAAATATGTTGAGTGATCTTTTCCACCACATTTGCCTCTCGCTTCTTTTTAGGCAACCTGCAATCCGAAGCATTGTGTCCCATCTTATCACAATTAAAGCATTTTCCTTGAAACTTTGTTTGCTTCTTGGAAATTCCTCCTTTCGGACCCAATTTTTTATTCTTCACATTTTTAGGTCTACGTTCAACAACATTTGCCTTTGACATAGAAATAGCCCCTCCTCTTTCTGCATTCTGGTTATCTTCTTCAATTCGAAGCTTAACCACCAGCCCTTCAATATTCATTTCTTTGCGCTTATGCTTCAAGTAGCTCTTGAAATCTTTCCAAGCAGGAGGTAATTTCTCAATAATTGCAGCCACTTGGAAAGTTTCACTTCGCATCATCACTTCTGCAAGGATTTCAGATAATATGATCTGAAGTTTTTGTACTTGACTCATTACTGTTTTGGAATCCACCATTTTATAGTCTAGGAAGCGGCCAACAACAAATTTTTTAGTACCCGCATCCTCAGATTTATATTTCCGGTCTAAGGAATCCCAAAGCTCCTTGGCTGTTTTCTTTCCTATATAAACATTATACAAGGAATCACTAAGGCCATTCATTACATAATTTTTACACAAAAAATCAGAATGATGCCATGCATCAATTGCACTGGCAACTTAAACATCCGTTTCACCCTCATTGGGTTTAGGAGCCTCTTTCGTTAAGAACCTCGCAAGGTTCAATGTGGTCAAGTCAAAGAACATCTTTTGCTGCCACCTTTTAAAATTCTGGCCATTGAATTTTTCAGGCCTCTCCGCATGGTTAACAGGAATCGACACAGAAGCTGGTTCTTTTACAACGGTTTGTCCAGCAGCAAGAACTGAAACAGGGACATATTGAACTTGATCATTGGTTTTAGTTGCCATCTCAATGACTTAATCTGTTTTAAGATTGTTATCAATAAATTTGGTTAGTTGTCTATTAGAAACAAAACCAGTAATCACAAATAAGTTGAAGCGTAAAAGTAAAGCGAGAAAATGAAATCTTTGAAAACAAAGAACAACTCCGAGGCCTATCAAACCAATGTCCTTAAAACAGATTAACCACCTACTGATATGCTTTAGGTTTGCTGGTTTCTGTTTCCCAGGATACAACGAGTACAAACAAATCTGTTAAGCACGAACAGTTTGTTCTGGCGAACCACAATAGTTCAAAACTCGACCAGAAAAACCAGAAAGAGGAAGAAGGAGAAGGAAGGAAGAAATTCGTGCTGTTTGCTTGTGATTTTGAGTGTGTATGCAATGATTTTTGTAATTGAATTTCGGAATTCAATATCCGAATTCAATTGCTGTAACAGCCAATTCAATATCCGAATTCAATTGTTGTAACAGTCAATTCAATTCAGCTGTTTTGATTTCAAAAATTAAATCAAATAACAGCTAAAAATAATTGATGAAGCTGTTACAAATCCTTTGAATTCAAATCACGAAACTGTTACAAAAATTTAAAAAGGAATTAAAAACGTGCCATGCAAGCTTGGACGATTTTGGGCTGACATTCGCGTACGCAGGACGCGCGGGTGCACACGAGTTCAACCGAATCGGTCTTGGATTCGCACCCCTTCTGCGCACGCGCGTGTGGAGAGAGCCTTTATCCTTAATATTCTTGCTCATGCATGATTGAGTGTTTACATATAAACACAAACTCCTTGGCTTATTTTTCCCACGTGGGATAAGCTCATTCCCTTTTAAATTTTCAACATCATGGGTGCACTTTGTGAGACAATTTCTCATTCACCCATGCACCATTTTGAGTAAACAAATGTATATTCTTTAAGTATTTACGGAGTATAATCCGTATATCTTAAAATTTTCCACTTTCAATAAGTGGGACCCACTCAAAATGTGCCCTTAAAATAGCTTAATAACATGCTATTTTTCCAACAAGTATAACATAAATTTTGTTAAAAAGAGAGTATTTGCTCTTACCAGTTTTCTTTTCTCTTTGTATTTTACGGTCTAGCTATTTTGCCATGGGGTAAGTAACCTCGTGATTTTGTGTTTGTTCTAATCTTGTCGATAGATTAGGAGGGCGATTTTGTCTTGTTCTTACCCTGTCCTTAGATTGTAGGCCAATCCAACAGCTACAAACACAAAGGGCAGTGCCATCCGACTTCTGAGATTTAGGTCTTATTTGGGATTCTAGTGCTGTATCTTTTAAGCTGCAGCTGTTGTGAAAAAAGTTGTAATTATGAAATAAAAATTAATAATATGTAATGAATATAAATTTTAAATAATAATTTTAATAAAATTATTAAAGATATAATATATTTTCCATCATAAAAGTTTAAAATTATATCAACATATCTTTTAAACTACAGCTGCCCAACCTCAATCTTAAACGCACCCTTAGGTTTTTTCTGAATCTAAAGTAACTCTAAAAATTGTGAGGTTTTTGCAGTGCAGTGTGGTTTACCAACGATGTCTAGGAATCGAAAAACTGTTGTAAGGAAATCATTCGCTAGTGAAATCACCACTCAAGTCTGTAAATAGCCAAACCAATCTTCCCGTACCTATCATGAGCGTCTAAATTTGTCCACATCTTTCAATTTTCTTTTTCTTTTCTTTTCTCCAGTTGTGTAGTTGTCAATGGAAAAGCCTTTATAAAGATTGAATTTTTCAAAAAAAAAATGTTAAAGATAATCACACAAACTAAGGAAGTAAATATTGTATAGTTACTTAGTTTCTATTTTTATTTGAGTTGTTATAAATAAAATAAATAAAGAAAAATTTTAGACTAAAACAAAGTACTTTAAGTACCTTGTCAATAGTTTATTATTGATGAGTTTTTATGAATTGATTACCTTATTACAAGGGCATATATATAAACTTTATTAAAGTTTGGAAAAGTTATAAATCCATACAATTTAATAGTTTTATGGTTATTACACTATTAAATCACACGGTTTGAAATTTAATGTCTATATGTTTAAAGCTTTAAGTTACTACATTAATGGGGATTTGATATGGGACTTTACAAAAGCAAAGTGATAAAGTTACTACAGTTTATGACACCTCTCTTGAATTCACCACTTTAATCACATAAAATTTTCACAATAACAAGTGGGACTAAGTGAGCTTCAATAATGTCTTGTCAAAACCTTATTAGTAAAACCCAATTGTATATCAATCTGATGATTTATTGAGATGACGCATGTCAATACTATGGACCAATTTCTCAAATGTTAATGTAGGCAAAGCTTTAGTAAAGAGATTAGAAAAATTATTTATGGAGCATATCTGTTTTGACATCAATTTTTTTTTGTCTTACTAGAGCCTATAAGTGTAGAAAAACTTTGATAAGATATGCTTAGTTCTATCTCCCTTGATGTATCCTCCTCTAATTTGAGCAATACAAGCATAATTGTTTTTATATATAATTGTTGGAATATCTATTACAGAAGTTAAATTGCACGTGCTCTGGATATGATGGATAATAGACTACAACCAAATACACTCTCTGCTCGTTTCATATAATGCAACGATCTTTGAGTGATTAGAGGAGGTGGCAATGAAAGTCTACTTAGTAAATCATCATGAAATTGTCGTGCCATTATAAGTGAAAACATATCCTGTCTGTGACGGGCTTTGTGAGGATCAAGGTGGTAGCCTGTGTTTGCATAACCAATAAGATTAGGATTCTCCATTGGCTCACTTGAATAAGATAACCTCAAGTTTGTTGTCCATGAAGATATCAGAAGATGTGTTTGATGATATTCTAATGCCATCATGTTGGTGTTGAGCTACATCTCGCCAAAAAGTTCACAGAGAATGCAATGTTTGGTTTGGTGCATTAAGCTAGATACAATAAAGGACCAATTACATTCAGATATCGTACATATAGATAAAGTCTCTATTCATCATTCTCTTTAGGATGGAATCAATCTTTTTTAGGATTGATAGACTGAACAATCATTGGAGTGCTTAATGGATGAGCATTATTCATATTAAAACGCTTTAAGATTTTTTCAACATAAGTAGATTGATAGATATGCATGCCAAAACGATTTTTTTTTCCAAAAACTTTCATTTCAAAATTTCTCTTTAAATATTCAGCAATTTTTAAAAGCTCTTTGGTAGTTGCAATTACATTCATGTCATAAAATATAAACTACTATTACAAATCATATTAGAATTTTCTTGCATAGGCAAATATGATCATTTTTATATCATTCTTTAATCAAATATTCTCTTAGACGATTATATCACATGTGCCCAGATTGTTTCAATTCATATAAGGACTGTTGAAATATGATTGAATACATATTACAATCCTTTGATTTATATGATTCAAGCATTTTGAATCCTTCAAGGTTTTTCATGTAAATATTAGTGTCAAGTGACCTATACAGATATTTAGTCACTACGTCTATGAGACGCACGTCAAGTCTTTCTGAGACTGTTAAACTAATTAAAAATTAAAACGTAAGAATATTCATCACTAAAGAATAGGTATCCTTATAATCAATACTAAGTATCTGTGAGAAATCACGTGCAACTGGTTGCGCTTTATATTTGTAATTTCATTATGTTTATGTTTCCTTACAGATGTCCATTTGTATCCAATAGGTTTGACATCTTCAGGTGTCTGAACTATTGCTCTAAAAACTTCATGTTTAGCTAGAGAAGTCAATTATGCTTGGATTTCTTATTTCCATTGAGGCCAATCATGCCCTTGTTTAATTCATTGACATTTCAAGGCTCAAAATCATTTTTAATTTTAGTAATTGTTGTGAATGAAAATACATTGTCGATATTTATTTCATTATGATCACACATTTTCCTCGTATAAGAATAACTTGTAAACTTTTCCCATTTTTGTGTTTCATACCCCTTCACAGGTTACTGTCTCTTTACGGACTTGTGTTTCTTTATGGACCATTAGTTCATCTACAACTGATAATTCAAATAATATGGGTACATTTATAGCTTGAACATTATTTTCAACATGATCTTAATCATTCATTCTCCTCTTCCCAGGAACATTGTCTTTGGAACTAAGTGGTCTACCATATTTTTTACATGTAACATGAACTCATTAGCTGCTTGTACGCTTGATTGTTCAACAAGAACAATCACCCAAGTTGGTGTATTAGTAGTTAGAATATTAGAATATGTGACTTGTTTACTTTTAGTAAATTGATTTGCAATTTGTTGCAAAAGTACTATCCTTCTTACTTCATTTTCAAATTGACTGATACAAGGATCTAAATGAGATAAAGTGAAAACTTTTCAAGAAAGTTCATACCTTACTTTAGGAGGTTTTCCATCTCTTAATGATGAAAAATTGTCTTATTAAAATGACAACCCACAAAATATATGGTAAAAAGATAACTTGTTAGGGGTTTAAGATATCTGATAATTAAAAGTGAGTTAAAACCGACATAAATCTCCAAACGACATTGAGTTCCCATTTTTTTTTACTGAGGGTGTGATATAGGAACATGAATATCATAAGCAAAAGTGCATAAATGGCAAATGTCAAGTTGTTGACCAAGTACAAGTTGTGATGGAGAATATCAATGATAAACTATGGGTGTAAGATGAACTAATGTCGCAACATATAAAATAACATGACCCTATACAAATATTGATAATTTTGTACATATAAGTAAAATTTTTACAATTATCTGCAATCACTTAATCGATGACTCTACCAATCCATTTTGTGTATGCACACGTGGAATAGAATGTTCAACATTGATCTCAATTGATGTACAGTAGTTATTAAATATTTTAAATGTAAACTTACCAACATTATCTAGACATATGGTTTTGATTCGACAATCTGGAAATTGTGCCCTTAATCTTATAATTTGGGCAAGCATTCTTGCAAATGTAACATTGCGTGTGGACAATAAATAAGCATGTGATCACTGTGCAGATGTATCAATCAAAACTATGAAGTAACGAAATGGTCTATACTAGGTGGATGAATCGGTCCACATATATCTCCTTGAATACTTTGTAAAAGCGATAGAGATTCATGATTAACCTTACAAAGGGATAGTCTAATAACAAATTTTCCTTGTAAGTAAGCGATACCAACAGTCTCATTGGACAATAGAATCTTCTAGTTCTTTAATGGATATCTTTAAGAATTTTCAATAATTCTATGCATCATTGTAGATCCTTGGTGTGCAAGACGATCACGCCACAACATAAGTATTTTTGGATTTGTGAAGTTCTGGTTCATTACTAAGTAGCTCTCAATTGCATTTATAATTGTGTAATACAATCCTAATGAGAATGCTAAAAGCTTTTCTAATATGCATTTCTTCCCTTAGATATTTTTAATACTATAAAGATATTCCACATTATTTTCATTTAAAATCTCAATATGATATCTATTTTGGCGGATATATTTAAAGCTCAGCATATTTCTTTTGGATCTTGCTGAATATTAAGTATTTTGGATTGTTAGTTTTGTTCCACTTGCTAACAAGATATTAGCTCTACCAGAGCCTTCAATTAGGCCTGCAGGACCACATAAAATGTGTATGGTTGCACTGTCAACCGAGCATACATCTCCAGCTTTCATTTCCAAAATAGATTATTTATTTCCAAAACCCACAACCTTACATTGAACAAAAGTTCATGCTCTCATTAGACATCAGGTTTAGATATGAACATTAAGTACATTTGATGAAACTATAAAAAGTACAAATGGTAACATATTAGAAACATAATGATTATAGCATAATAACGAGAGCTTAATTAGTGTAGACATTTCCATTAGCAATTAAGTGATCGATTTTTCCTCTATGCCCTTGAAGAAATTGGAGACATCAAGATGAGTCAAATCATTCGGATCTGAGTCATCGAATAAATTAGTCTTAATTTTTCTTTTGCCTTTATTGGATGCTTGGTAGAGGTCTATGAAATGTTTATCTGTACGGCATGTATGTGATCAATGTCCTTTTCCTCCACATCAATAACACATTTCTTCATTATCATTTCTAGCATTTTCCTTTTCTACACCATTTTCCTTAGTATGTGTCGCATAGACATTCTACTTCTAGTGGCGTCTATTTCTATTGTTCCACTATCCTAAGTGCCTTTGACTACTATGGGGTAATAACCATGTCGTCTTTTGCCTCCTTGCTTATGTCCATTAATGGTGTGTGTATTTGCATTTACTTCTGGGAATGGTTAAGAACTAGTTGGACATAATTCATGATTATGCATTGGGGCTTATTATTTTGTTTAGCAATCAAAAGAGATATTATCGGCTCAGAGCATCTGTTGTATCTACATTCTCGATATTGTTGTTGCAGGATTACATTTTATGCATAAAATGTAGAGTGTCTTTTTAAGCATATCATTTTCAGTGATTTTTTCACCACACAATATCAGTTCTAAAGTGATGTGGAAAAGAATAGAGTTATAATCAGAGACTCTAGTTTTATAACCTTGAGTTCAACCACTCATGTTTTGCTTTTGAGAGGAAATTATCCCTTTAGTGGTCAAATCTGTCCTTGAGATTATTACTTTAACTTAACGGATCCTCCATCGTTAGGTATTTAGCTTTTAGGCTCTCATGTAAATGATGGCGAAGGAAAATCATAGTTTTTTTTTATTTTTCCTACAAGGATGCTTTGTTTCCTTCTGCTATAGTGCCTTAGGCCCATAGCTTACAGGTGCATTTTAGCATCTAACACCCAGGAAAGATGGTATTTTTTAGAAACTTCAAGAGCCGAAATTTGCAAGTTGATGAGATTTGCCATTTTTCAAGACCTTGTTAATAATCAAAGAGAAATAAGTATTGCAATATAATTATAAATATGTAATTATAAAAAAAAATTAAAACATTATTAAATATGTAGAAACCTCATGCATGTATTTAGAATTTTAGGTTCTAACTTTTAAAATCATAACTCAAAACTTGAGGTTTTGATTTTTAATGAGATTAAAACTTAAAGGTTCTCACTACCTCATTCGTATTGTAAACTTAAAGCTACTACAATAGTATTCAAAGACAAATATATGCAAGAAAAAATCTTAATTTATTGAAATTAAAATAACTTGATAGGTTGTTAAACTAGCCATATAAGCAAATACATTAAAATAATCATACTAACAAAATAATAACATAATAACAATATAAGCAGTATTATAGAACCAACCATATAAATTAGAATTTTATAAACAATTAAATTAATAACATAATAAACTAACAATATACAAGTATAATAATGAAACATAAAAGAAATAAACAATAAATAACACAAGTAGTAAAAGTAAAACTGTGCACATGAATCAATTATTGTGCTGATAACATGTTATAAATAAAATATATAAAGAAGAATTTCAGACTAAAACAAAGCACTATAAAACAAAGCACCTCAAGTACCTTGTTAATAGCCTATTATTAATAAGTTTTTTTTTATTGATTACCTTATTACAAGGACCCACATAAATATAGAGTAGTTAATTGGGGGGGGGGGGTTTATCTTTAATTTCCAATGTGGGATTTAATGTCTATATGCCTAAGTCATTAAGTCGCTAAATTAATGAGGATTTTACGTGGGACTTTACAGAAGCAAAGTGGTGAAGTCACCATAATTTATGACCCAAGTTAATTTGTAGGCTTTAATATAGTATCCATATTTGTTATTCATATTGTTTAAAGTTGTAGCTTTTGCTACCCAATTATATAGAGATATTTATTCTTTACAAACACTTTTCTTGGTATCAGAGCATTGGTTCTTGAGAACCTAGTTGTGATCATAGGGAGACAAGGAGAAGTCAAATAAAATAGCAACTTGACTTTTAGTCAACTTAAGCGGTTGCCTAGGGCCGCGTTATATATGAAGGCCTATGAGACGATTATTTTGTATATAAAAGGGAAAGTGAATTCTAAAGGCATTGTAATTCATTTAATTTATTATTATTTTATAATTGTCTTTTCCTGAATAAACTATCAAATTCTTATAAAGTCTATTTAATGTAATACTTAATAGTTTTAATCTTTACGAAACCTATAAATTAATAGTTTCAATCCTACAAATTCTCCGTTTTATTGTTAGAATTTGTTATAATTAAAAAGTTTATATTCATTTTAAACCTCTATAAAAGCCTCAGATTTTGTTACTTATCCATTAAATTTTTCCTCTGAAAACTAAGACACTATATGTTCTTAATGCTTTAGAGAGCGAGAGAGAGAGAGAGAGAGAGAGAGAGAGAGAGATAAATCTAACAATTTTCTCTATTCTCCATGGTTATTAGCCATTTCTCAAATCCTCAAATAATTAATATAAAGATAAAATTAATTTATGATTTCATCTCAAATTCCAGATTTTATCTTCTTATTATCTTAATTAGTTTTGTTATTTATTTGTTCTTATTTCTTTTTAATAAATCCTTTTGTTCATCTACTATTATTATTTTTTTCTGCGTGCTTGTTTTATCTATTTTGAAATAAAAATTATCAAAAAAATTAAAAAATAGAAGAATAGAAAAATTAGTTTAATCTAAAAAAAGAGTCGTGAAAAAGATGTAATTTGAGTGAAGAAATAATAAGTGAAAATGCTATAGTTGAATTAAAAATTAATGGATTAGCAATAGTGAAATAGAATTTTATTTAATAATTTACATTTTAGAATGTTGGAAGAATTGATTTTAAATAAATAAAATTTATAATATATCTAATATTTTTTTTTTGCCTCATATTTTAAGAATAACTAATTAAAACCATTTGCCTAAGGCCCAAAATATGGTTGAGCCGAGCCTAGTCAAATAAGTCAATTTAATCGAGCATAGTAACCAAACTTGATAATCCCAAACTTGAAAATCCTATAGTTAATAATCCTAATCACTCACTATATTTTCATCATTCCCATCAAGCTGTGTTGGTCCCATGTATCACAACTACTCATTGAGGACTATGGCCCTAATAGTTAAAAACAAAAATATCTTTATTGATGGATCATTGTAATAACAAGGTGATGATGCTAGTGATGAGTTGTAGCAATGGATTCGTTACAACAACTTGATTAAGACTTGATTATTGATTTTGATCTCTAAAGAAATTGTAGCTAGGAATGGAGTACAAACAGTTTAGAGTGAATTACGAGAAGGATTTTCTTAGGTCAATCGTGTCCAATTCTTTCATATTGAGAATGAAATTCATGATTGTGTTCAAAAGACCATGTCTATTCGCTCTTATTTCACCAAAGTCAAAGGACTTTAGGATGAGAGGGGTGATATTTATCTTATCTCAACCTATAATTGCATAGCTATAAGGGAAGAGTTAGCCCATCAAGAAACAAAGAAAACCATCAAGTTTCTCATGGAATTAACTAAAACTTTTTTGGGGGTGCATGGACAAATATTAACAATTAATCCTTTACCTAAGGTCAACACAACTTATTCTCTCGTGCTTAGACATGAATGCCAACAAGGCACATTTACTAGGAAAGGGAATCTTCAGCTTCAGGAACAACCTTTGTTGTCAAGGATTCATGTAAAAAAATGGTAACTACAAGTGTGGAAAATGTGACAAGATGGCCACAAAATTGAAAATTTTCGAGCACATTTAAAACATGCTTACTATGGATAGAAAGGTCACATAGGTGATTTTTGCCGAAAGCTCAAGAAAGTAGAGTTAAATCAATGATCTTGACCACCTACTACTTAACAGCAAATTGAGAACAAAGATGTCTTTAATTCTTCCCTTTCATTCAAGAATAATATCAGTAAATCCTACAAATGCTCAGAAGTAATATGTTCTCCATGGTAAAACATATTGTTTGTAATACTGAATTGCTTACAATTTGCAAAGTTGTTAAAAATAAGTTCGTAAAGTTACCAAGTGGGTCTCTTGCAACATTACACATGTTGGTCAAGACGTATTCTCTTCTAGTTTGGTTTTTTATGACGTTTTCTGTGTCCCTATTTTTTAACTAAATCTCATTTCTATAAGAAAACTTACCTGCCATTCTTTTCGTGTCACTGTGTTTCTTACTCATTTTTTCATGGTATAGGATTTGTGCTCGAGGAAGATAATTAAAATGGGAACTGAACAGGAGGGCTTCTACTACCTTGATGAACCACACAAAGTGACATGCAATTTAGTTCAACAACCATTGTCTGTCCCTTGGGATCAACATCTAGGTCATCCTTCCTGTTGGAATTTTAATGGTATTTCAAAGTAGTATTGGATGAACAGTACCAATGAATAGTGACATGAACAGTACCAAAAATTACTATTTTTATTTTGGACTTTCAAAAAGCAATATTGGTTTATATTTCCAAGATTCTTAAGACCAATTTTATGAGTTTTGATTATTGCTTCAATTAAGGTATGCAAACTTATTGCCTGTGATCTTTTATTACTGAATATTTTGCATAAATTTATGCCAACAAAGGGTTATTACGAAACTCGTAATAATTAATACAAATTGCATTTGAATCTAAAATTTTTATATGTTATACTAGATATCCAAAGGAATCATTTGAAACTATTTCAAAAAAATAAAGCAAGAAATCAATTTATAATTATTTTTAAACTTAAGTTTGTTACGCTAAAAAGTTTTTGATTTCATCACAATGCATGAGTTAAAAAACTATTTTACCATACATCCGTACCTACTTCAAAATTATGAAATTTAGAGAATATTTTCGTATATATATCTAGTATATTTTTGGAAATTTTCATGATTTTACGATGAAAGGATAATTTTTTTTGAATTTTTGAATTCAATGCGGACGTAGCAAAAAATTGTTTGACAAGTTTCTTGAGGTCTAAAATGAAAATTGTTTTCAATTGTTTTAGATGAAATCAAGCTATGAAAATTTTATTGCTGAGAACCCTATATGTCAGAATACTCTATGTAAAATTTGAAATTTTTTCGAGGAAGGAATAATTCAATAAAATTTAGAGACTAAAGACTGTTCTATTGAGGAAATGATAGTGATATTATTTGAGTCTTGAAGATATAATTTGACTAATAAAATTAAGGTGGAAAATATCAATATTGAGAATAGAAGAACTAAGCAATTAAATTCCAAGGCAAATTTATTTGAGAATTATGCTTCTTGTAACAAGAAGCAGAACAAAAGTCCTAATAATTATTTTAATCTCATTATTTAATAAAGGAAATTGTATTGTATTTAGAAAACTTGGGCACTATGTTAGCCAATATAGCAATTAAGCTCAAACAAATGGAGACAACAAATCCTCCATAAGTCTATTTGACTAAAGGAGATGACTTTATTATTGTGGTTGTGTTCAAAGTAAACACAGTTGGTTATACGCTAGTGAGGAAAGGAGAAGAATTTGTTTCTCTTAATGATTTCTGGCCCACACCAGCCTCGAGCAAGGAAAAATTGTTCTTAAATTTACTTTGAGAAAATCCTCTTATTGAGTAATATATGCCATGTTAATGGAGTATAATAATGTTTGAATTATGTCTTTATACTGAGAAAGACATGGACAAAAAATGTCCTTTCGAGAGTGACAAAATTATATTGTCAGATAATGAGATATTTTTTGGGAAAAGGATATTGTTCTGATTAACTCTTCAACCATATAATACTTTAGTTAAGGATGAAAAGTGAGTCATCTTGACTTGTGTTATTGACCCTACAACTTGAGAGACATGGTCATGTGAAATTTTCTTATATTAAGAAAATGTGAGAACTTGGTATATTGTCTAGTTTGAGCTTGTCAAATGAAAAAAGTGATATATGTGTGGGATCAAAATCTACAAAGAAGAAATGTAAACTGAATTTCTCAGTTTAGTTCACAATGATGTGAAATAAAGATGAGGCAAGTGAAAATTTCTTAATGCATTAGAATGAAGTTGGAAATTAACTTAAATAAGGAGCTGATGGATGAGGTGAATATGATTCAAGCATATTCAATGTTTATGAGAATCATGCTATGAAGTGATAGCTCCCTATTCACCTTAATTAATTAATATGGCTAGAAGGAAAATAGAACATTAAAGAACATGATAAATACCATGGTAATAAGAGTTTTAAAACACCGCTAAATTTATAGGGAGAAGCTATAATCTTATCTTGCCACATTCATAATAGAATATCCTATAAGAAAATAAGAAAGACATCATATGAGTTATGGAGAGGCTATAAGTCTTACCTATTATAATCAAAGTGTGGGGGTGACTTGTAAAGGTTCTTAAAACCAAATCTTAAAAGGTCTAGGTTGAGACCTAAAACTTTGATTGTTTATTTGTATATAGTACGCCCAGAATAGTGCTACTTATATGTTGGTTCTTCAAAATGAAGGACATTCATTTAAGGCGGATACCATCATTAAGTCCTAGAATGCTGATTCTTTAAATCTATTTTCTTAAGAAAGCTAACATGAGTTACTTATCCCAGAAAGAGTCAATTAGTGATCCTGTTGAGAGTTCAGATGTTGAACATAGGAGAAGTAAAAGGATGAGAATGATCACTAGTTTTTCTTGAGACTTCTATGTTTTTCTCTACCGAGAATGATCCTCAAGCTTTCAATGAAGTATGACTTCTCGAGATAAACCTCTGTCGAGAGAGGCAATCAATAGCAGTCATGTATAAGAATTAGTTATTTTGCTTTTAGATACAAAACTTGTTGGGTGGAAATAAAATTTTCAAAGAAAATTGAAATTTGATGGATCAATTGATAAATATAAGGCAAGATAAGTTGCCAAAGGGTTCTCATAAAAGAAAGACATAAATAATTTTGATACCTATGCTCCTGTGATACAGATTGCATCCATTAGAGATTTGATTGCACTAGTTGCAATTCATAACTTACATGTTTATTAGATGGAAGTCAAAATTGCTTATCTAAAAGTAGACCTAGATGTGGAAATCTACAAATGTCAACCAGAGGGTTGTGTAGTTCCATGTACTGAGCAAATGTTATGTAAATTAGTTTAAGTCATTATATGGCTTAAAATAAGCACCAAAAGAGAAGTTTGATAAACTATTAGTATCAAATAGACATGCAAATGAGATTAAGAAGATGCTAGCTTCTAATTTCGATTTGAAGAATATGGGAGAAGTTGATGTTATATTAGGCATCAAAATCACTAAGATTAATGATGGTCACATATTGTCACAAGAACATTGTGTTGAGAAGGTTTAGTTATTATGATGGGAAATCGATCATTACATGATATGATGCAAATACCGACCTTAAGAAAAATCTAGAACATAGTGTTGATAAATTGAAATATGTCAAAATCATTGGTAGCCTAATATACTTGATGAATAGTACATTCCTGATGTTTGATTGCCATAGACAGACTTGTAAAATATTTGAGACGCATTATTTATTCTGGACTTAACTATAGTAAATCTCCATCTGTGTTAGAAGGGTACAATATTGTAAATTCGATTTCAAGATATGATGAAATCAAATCCACTAGTGGTTGTATATTTACCCTTGATGGAGGATTTGTGTCTTAGAAATCTTCCAAACAAATGCATTTTGCTCGTTCTACCATGGAGTTTGAGCTAGTTGACTTAGAGAAGGTATGTATTCAGGTTGAGTGGTTAAGAAACTTCTTAGTAAATCTTCCCATTAATGTTTATCCTTCTATTTCTGTATGATTATATTATGTGATTGCCAGGCTGCTATTACCAAGGGAAAGAGATAAGATATATAATAGGAAAAGCAAATAAATTCATTTGAGATGTAATATTCACCTACTAGAGTCTGAGCTCCTGAGCCTAAATTGTGATGTTAAAGTCAAATTTGTCTAAACTACCAGATATAAGGTTAGTGTAATTAAATTGAAGGGGATGAGACTTTTTTTCAAAAATAAAAGACTATAATGATGGTAATCTTACCTATGTGATTAGAGTTCTCATGATGTAGGCTCATAAGGGCAATAACAAGTCACTTGTTGTCTTATGGCACTATCGATTTATTTATTTAAGCTCTTATTGCCAACATATTGTGTGGTAGTGTCTCAAAACTACATGATACACTTGATAGAGGTTCACCTACATGAGTGTGCAACTGGGTCAGTTTCTATGAGAGCTAGACGGGCATCTCTAGAGCACTCATTAATTCCAGGAAACATAAGGTCGTTAAAGTTCCAAACCGCAGAATAGCAAAACACTGAGAGAGTATATTGTGAGCTTTTAGTCATCTACTTCACACAAAAGAAATACTGGTTTATAGAAACTATAAGTTTCACCAAGTTCCTATGAGACATGGTTAGTTGTTCAATGGCTAGTTTATAGCCTAAAACGCACCAGTTTACATGCATTAGACTTTATAATGAAGAAAATTGAAGTATTTTGAAATATGTAAGGGATTGTTGGAACTTTCTTAGTATTTCAAAATACTAATGTCCCATATTAGAGGAAAGTGAGAGCAATCACTTTTCTGCTTGATTTAATTATAAATTAGAGTTGAATAAGTCAAATTTAGATGTGATTTAGATTATTCAAAATTAAATTAAATTATAAGATACATAGCTGACTAATTCAAATTAAATAAGGAAAGTGGGTGACTAATTCAAATTGAATTAGAAAAATGATTATAGAGGGTGACACAACTTAAAAGTGATTTCTAACTCCCAACTATAAAAATGTTTTGTTATATTATAGCTTGATGAGTCTGAGGTCGATCCACAGAGAAAAGATTTACTTTATTTATTTTACTTTATCTAAAAATGAAAGTAAAACTTATGCAACTTAATTTAAACGAAACTATGAAATTGAATTAGTTAGGGTTATGGATTTATTGGCCAAAAGATTAATTATATAAATTATTATTATTTTCTCATTAATTTTATTATGGATTAAGTATTTATTATGCCAAAATTTAATTTGTCTATAATAAGTCAAAATACCATTTTACCATACCTTATATTAATATATTCAGAATTTATTGTGCCAAACTCTCTTGTTTGTCTACAATAAATCAAAATTTCAAAATATAAAATATGTATAAAATTAAATTGAAAATAATTTAATTTATATAAATAAAAATAGAATTTGATTAAATCATATTTATTTCCTAAGAGTTCCACCTTACCCTAACTATTATTATTTAGCTAAGCATAATTGAAATAAAAATAATTATTAAAATTAAGTTACTCATAATTAAAAGTAATAATAACAACTAAAATTAAAAATAAAACTAGATTTATTTATAAAAATAATTATACAAAATATTAAAACAAACCTAAAAAATAAGATTACAGGGAAATTGAGAGAAATTGATAAGAAGAGAGATGCTCAAAACATAAAAATAAGGCTCTATTTATAGAAAAATAAATTCATAATCCAGTGTATTGCGGTCCATCATAAGCTTTATGCACGCGCTCTACACAACCATTAGATCAAGATCCAACTGCTGGTCAAACTTCAAAAGTCAACATTACATGTAGCATCCTGTGAAGCGTTCGATTTGGTCAAAGAACAGTTGAGATTTGGCTGGTTAATGGGTAGATCAAGTCGACCTGAATACAAAGATTCGGATCCTACAACTTGCTTTACCAATCATTGCCACGTGGCAAGATCGTGGCTATTGAATCATTAATGGTTGAGATTTAGTCAAAATTGACAGCTATCCAATGCACTCATATCTATTGTAAGATCATTTTATTATCCAATCAGTGCTCGGTCAACAGAAAAAGTTAACTTTTTGCACAAGCTCAATTTTAAGTCGGTCTTGACTCATCTTAAGGTTTTCAAACCTTTAAAATCTAAATTTGACATCCGTTTATTTGTTTGGAGCCTCGAATTACGTGAATTTAATATTTTACCTAATAAACACAGAAAATACATAAATTAAATATAGTTAAGACATAATTAATAATTCCTAGTATATTGTATATAAACACAAATATAAATTATAATATAATCACAAAATAACATTTTTATCACTTGATAATCAAATAATTTTTAATACTAATCACACCCACCAACTAACTTATTGCTAGTCCTTAGCGATTAAAACGTTATATTAAATTAAGATTTACAAAATTCACATGCAAGTTAATAGTTGTTCATCTATCCTCCAAACTACCAAATAAATAAACTCATCTAGATTTCTTTACCTCTTTGTCGTTTAATCATTATCCAGAATATTATCAAACCTTCTTTTGTGCTCAAGTAATTAACACAATACTTATGGGGTTTTATTAAAAGAAAAACAACATTTTCGTTCTAACATTCATTAGAAATTTTATCTTTACGCTGTAGATTATTCACATAATTTTTAAAACATAATATTTTTAACTCATATAGTGAGCTTTAGCCAGTGACTCCTAGACTAGTTGGCCTTAGGCCTCTAGATGTTGAAATAACCCAACGGACTTAATTACTTGGGTTTCTAATAAATAAGCAAATAATATATCTATAACTCTAGTAAGTTTTAGGCCAATGACTCCCAGACCAATTGGCCTTAGGGCACTAGGTGTTAAAACGCCCCTACGGACTTAATTACTCGGGTTTTAGATATAGCAAAATTAAACACATTCAAATATTTTTTTTTCATTTTTTCTTTTTTTCAATATACACTTTCTACTACCTTAGATATTATCCTTAATAAATCAAAAGAAATAAAAACTAAAAAAGTTTTAACTTACAACCTACTAGTATGTGTCATAGTGTGTGTGTGTGAAGAATGATTCAATAATACTTGTTAAATGAGTAAACAATTAAATGACTTCATAACCAATTGGAGAGTTAACAAATTTGAGTAATTCAAATAAAAGGGAACAAAAACAACTTACTATGAATTTCAAAATCAAAATATAATACAACAGAACTATTAGGATGCATCTCAAAAGTCGTGACTCTTTACACAACCATCCTAGACAAAAGAAATTTTTTTGTGCCTTTTTAGAAAAAGAAAAAGAAAAAACACACATATTTAAAAACACACATCAACTATTCCCACCCCCAACCTAATGTAAATATTATCTTAATGTTTTATAATTTTACAGATATGCATACAAAAAACAAAAGAAAGAAAGAAATGATAAACTAGAAAAAAATAATAATAAAAGAAGAAGAGGGCGAGATCTCACCTGAATTCGATGTAGAAGCTTAAAAAAAGATGACAAAGAACAAGAAAATGTTACTTTCTTTTTTTAATAAAACTCTAAGATTAAGAAGATTCGTTTCTAGAGTTATTGCACTCTCCATATACAGACTTAGAAATGTAGCTATCCTCAACTCAAATTTAGTCCAAAGTTAGTCTTTACAGTAAAACTTTGTAAAAACATCACCAGGACTAAGACATTCCACAATTATCAACAACTCCCTCCCTCCAACCTGAACGAGACATTGTCTTCAAAGTTTTAATAGAAAAAAGAAAGAGTTTAAAAGACATCACATGAACACTGCAATATAAAATATTTACAAACGGAGAGTTAAATCTAATTTGCACTTTTTACTACTGCTACTGCTACCATCATCAGTCAACCAATCCAGTGCATAAGTCTTAGGATCTAGCTCTGGTGTATAAGCTTGTAAAAGATCAAGTAACTCATTAGTAGTAAAAGTACAAATAAAGAGTTTTTTTACAGAGTGTGAAACAAAATGATTCTTAATTGCATGGTTAATAAAATTTAGTAAATCATCTTAAAAATTATTAAGATTTAACAAATCGATGAGTTTTTTATGAATGTTCAAATAGGCCCAAGATGCAAATTTAATAAATGCCTCAAGAGTTACAAAATCTCCTAGCAAAAAAACAAAAGCATGGGCATGATTTAGCATTTCAGATATTCTTTCTTGCATACTTGATACCACTAATTCTTCTCCA
Organism: Atalantia buxifolia; assembly: GCA_030444775.1. Classification (NCBI taxonomy): domain Eukaryota; kingdom Viridiplantae; phylum Streptophyta; class Magnoliopsida; order Sapindales; family Rutaceae; genus Atalantia; species Atalantia buxifolia. The sequence continues at coordinate 16,132,379 of CM059839.1, forward strand.
ATTAGTGGGTTAGACAAGCATCCTAGAGGTTTAATGGCTTTTGGGATAATGCCTAGTACTTGACTTCCTCTAGTAAAAACAACTTTTGAGACAAGCCTTGATAACCCTAGTTCACCTCCTCCATATACAAGGTGTAGTGTCCTCTTTGCTATGACACGATCAAGATCTACAACTACCTGAACGAACTCCTTATACTTTCTATAGTAAAGCCCAAAAAGCACACAAATGTTTTTGAATAGCTTACTCGAAGCTGTTGTCATTAGAATAATCTTCAAAAACAAGTTGTGAGTGTTTGAAAAAAGAGCTCAAATTTAAAGATCCTGGTACCAGAAATAATGAGACAGTTGTAAATGGATGGGCATATTTGTCAAATGAAGCGTAAAGCTTGTGGCTCAATAATTTGAAAGCCAACAGTACAAAGAAAAAGAAAACAATGATTAAAAAAAGCAAACAGTAAAATAAAATAAATAATTAATAAATAAAAAATCACACCACTAAATGCAATAATGCAAATGATAAAAGAACAACAAACGAAAAGGATATTTACTGCTAGTTGTGATTGTGGCTCACATCTTCCTTTACTTTTACGTCTAGTAACGGCTTGAAAGCCTTCTGTGGGTCGAGGATAGGTTTCCCATCCACTTTTCTTATAAACTGGCAAACAGGGTCTTTTTGAGTTAGATTTCCAAGAACTTTCTTTTTGGAATAGTATCCACAAATTATGAATCTCACATTGCACATGTCTAATTCGATGCGTCTTAAAAGATCGTAAGATATCATCTAATGATTCTTTACTCAGGCCATCTTTAACTAATTTAATTTTATCTTAACGATTATCATAATGTAATTTATGTTGTATTTCTTCCATATTTGATTTTGGCGTTTCGGTTATTGTGGGAAACTAAAAATGCCGACCTAAGAAATCACAGAGTACCGTTATTTGCCATTTATACGGAAAAATAAATCAAAATACACCAAAATAAAAGAATCAAAACTGCAAAATCAAATCAAACATGAAAGTGAACAAAACAACAAAAAGAAATCACACAAAGGAAAAAGAAAAATGGACTTACATTCGTCCTTTTATTGAGTTAACCTCAAGCTCCAATTGAATTTGATATATACCACCCTCTATTTCTCTGACGTGTCTTCATAGATCCTCAACGTAGGACACTAATGTTGGTGGTTGCAGATCCCAAATTAGATGTGATTTACAATTTTGTATCAGACCCCTCATTATCATGAATACATCGCCAAATAATTTGATATGGGCAATATTTGAGCAAGTAAGAATCATCTTAATAAAATTTCTGTACTTCAACAAAAAATTTCTTCTTGTCTTGAGCATTCCATTGTAAAGGCATTTTACCTGTGACAAGGAAATTAACAATGTTAGCATACCATGGCATTGAAGTAATAGAAAATAAAAATTCATCAAGAAAAAATCATTGATGGGTGTTATGTCAGTGCAGAATTCGGATGTGAGTCTTGATAAATGATCAGCAACGACATTATCGGCACCCTTTTTATCTTTGATGGTAAGGTCAAATTCTTGAAGTAAAAAAATCCAACGAATTAATCTCGGTTTGGTATCCTATTTACTCATCAAATATCTCAAAGCAGTGTGGTTAGTAAAAGCAATTGATTTAGAGTCAAGCAAGTATGAACGAAATTTGTTTAATGCAAATACCACAACAAGTAATTCTTTTTCAGTTGTAGAATAATTCATTTGAGCACTATCCAAAATCTTACTTGCGTAATAAATCACAAAGGGCTTACCATCCCTTCTTTGTCCTAAAACAACACCAACAGCAAAATCACTTCTATCACGCATTAATTGAAAAGGCAAAGACCAATCAAGAGATTGCATAATAGGTGCAGATGTTAAAAGACAAATTATTTTCTCAAAAGATTTTTTACAATCATCAGTCCATTCAAACGGTGCATCTTTTAATAAGAGGTTACAAAGTGGTTAAGATATGGCACTAAAATTTTTTATAAACCTCCTATAAAATCTTATAAGTCCTAAAAAGGATCGCACATCTCTAACTATTTTTTGGTTGTGGCAATTTAAATATGACTTCTATATTTGCTTTGTCAACTTTAATCCCTTTAACATTTACAACATGACCCAAAACAATTCCAGAAATAACCATGTAGTGACATTTTTGCCAATTCAACACATCTTTTTAAAACTTTCTCCAAATTATCAAGGCAATCATTAAAAGAATTCCCAAACACATTCAAATCATTCATAAAGACGTCTAAACAATGTTCAACCATATCATAAAAAATGCTTAGCATACATCATTGAAATGTTGCAAGATCATTACAAAGCGCAAATGGCATTATTCTAAATGCAAATGTTCTAAAGGGACATATAAATGTGGTCTTTTCTTGGTCCTCAAGTGTTCTAGGAATTTCATAATAACCTGAATATTCATCTAAAAAGCAGTAGTAGGGATGTGCAACTACTCTTTCTAAAATTTGGTCAAGAAATGGTAATAGAAAATGATCTTTTCTAGTGACTTCATTTAACTTTCTATAATCAATGCACATGTGCCAACTAGATGTAATTCATGTTGGAATTAATTCACCTTTTTCATTTTTAACAACAGTGGTTCTAGATTTTTTAGGCACTACTTCTGTAGTACTTACCCACTTACTATCAGAAATAGGATAGATAATTCACACATCAAGCAATTTAAGGACTTCTGTTTTGATTACCTCTTTCATGTGTGGGTTTAATCTTCTTTGAGGTTGTTGACATGTTTTAGCATTTTTTTCCAAATTAATTCTATGCATGAAAATTAAAGGATTAATTTCTTTAATATCATTTGAAGTCCATCCAATTGCATTTTTATGCTTTTTAAGAACAGTTAGTGACTTACCTTCTTGGCCGCTTGTTAGAGTAGAAGAAATCACTATAGGATAAGCTTGTTCTTCTCCAAAAAAAGCATACTTCAATCCTTCAAGCAAAGGTTTCAATTCTAATTTAGGTACTTCTTACTGTTTTGTCTTTTCAATAATTCCGAGCTCCTCAAATTTTGGCTCTTCATTATAATTTTGTAAAGTTGTATAAAAATATCAAGTTTAAGTTGCTTATTTGACTCGATTGAACATCAGAGAGTTCAGAAAAATTTCCTTTTTGAATATTTTCCTCTATACAAGATTCATGCAATTTCTTTTGTTCATCAGTATCATCTTCATTCTTGTTTTTTTCATTAAGCTGCCCGCACATGTTGAAAACATTCAATCCAGAGTCATATTTCCAAAGGATAAATTCATTAAACCATTTCTACAATTAATCAAAGCATTAGCAATTGCTAAAATGGTCGACATAAAATTATAGGAATTGGTTTATAATGATTCACAATAGGTTCAGTTTATAAGATAATAAAATCCACAGGAGATATGAATTTATCAACTTGTACTAAAACTTCTTCCAATATTCCTTTTGGTACTTTAACTGATCTATCGGCAATCAAAAGTGTAGTTGAAGTTGATTTTAACTCATCAAGATTAAGTTGAAGATAAACTGAATATGGAAGCAAATTAACACTAGCACGTATAGCAAGACCTTCCGGCATAGCTACTCGAAACGTGCAATAAAGTTCCTCCACCAAATTGTAGAAGCATCATCCACAGGTATGCCAAACGTGAATACACCTGGTATAGAGACCCAATCTTGAGTGAAATAAATACCGCGGCTTCGATCTTTTTCAACAAAATCATCACGTAGTAAATCAACAAATCCCAAGGTTATGTCCGTGAATATGATCTCCACCTGACAGACGCAAAGCTTTAGCTAGTACACGAAAGTGCATACCATGATTCTTCTGTCTATCAATAACTGCATGCATTGCACGGTGGATGTGAAGAAGTAGACCATTATCTCGGCAATAATGAGCCAAGCTAGTATTTGCGGTGAATCCCCCTGTTAAGTAGTCATGCATTACGATAGGAGCTCCCAACTCTCTGGCAAAAACAGCCCTTTTTATCATTTCTTCGCATGTCCCTGCAGTAGCATTCAAGTAATGACCTTTGATTTCACCTGTTTCCTCTTGCGCTTTATAAAGTGCTTCCGCACAAAATAAGAAACGGTCCCTCCAACGCATAAATGGTTGGGAGTTCACGTTCTCATCATCTTTGGTAAAGTCAAGTCCACCACGTAGACATTATCCCAACAGGGGACGTCCATACTTGTTCAATTTATCTCTCTCAACTTGGATGCCGTGAGGCGGGCCTTGGAAAGTTTTAGTATACGCAGGAGGGATTCGTAGATCCTCTAGACGTAGAGCGCGCAGTGCTTTGAAACCAAATACATTACCCACAATGGAAGTCAACATGTTAGTAACAGAACCTTCTTCAAAAAGGTCTAACGGGTAAGCTACATAACATATATATTGATTCTCTTTTTCGATTCATTATTTCTATCTCATTGGACCTTATTTCTTATTTTAGCATATCGACTTATGCCTAGTCTATTCTTTTTTTTTATATATACCCCGCCTTTCTTTACTGGATGAATTACGCATATTTTCTTTGCACATATAGGATTTACGTATACAACACATATTACTGTCAAGAGTCAATTTCTTATTATTTAGATATTTCGATTGAAAAAGGGTAAGGATTAGAAACTTGAAAGGCGCCGATTGGGTTGCGCCATACATATGAAAGAGTATACAATAATGATGTATTTGGTGAATCAAATACCATGGTCTAAAAAAACAAGGAAACGCTCTGAGTAGTTGATAATATTAATTGAAAAGCTTGTGAAAGATTCCTGTGAAGGGGTTTCATTAACTCCTAATTTATGTCGAGTAGACCTTGTTCTTGCGAGAATTCTTAATTCATGAGTTGTAGGGAGGGACTTATGTCACCACAAACAGAGACTAAAGCGAGTGTTGGATTCAAGGCCGGTGTTAAAGATTATAAATTGACTTATTATACTCCTGACTATGTAACCAAAGATACTGATATCTTGGCAGCATTCCGAGTAACTCCTCAGCCCGGAGTTCCACCCGAGGAAGCGGGGGCTGCGGTAGCTGCGGAATCTTCTACTGGTACCTGGACAACTGTGTGGACCGATGGGCTTACCAGCCTTGATCGTTACAAAGGGCGATGCTACAACATTGAGCCCGTTGCTGGAGAAGAGTTATAACTGACTTGACTTAGTCCATGGGTGGATTTTGTTGAATCTTAGGATTTGGTTGTGGTTGAACTGGAAATTTTCCTTTTTCTTAAATTGTGAGTGCAGAAGCAATTTTAGCAAGAGTGTCTTTCAAATAAAAAAAAGTTTGTGCATTTTGATTGTTAATAACATCTTGCTTTTCTGATGAATGAATGCATTGTATCTTCCAGATTTTTCCATGGTGGTGGAACATATAGCGCATGAGGCTGAGCATTTTGAAAATTTTGTGGAGGAGGTGCTTGTGAAGATTGTGCATTATCATTAGTCATCCAACTGAAATTTGGATGATTTCTCCAACTAGGATTATAAGCCTGTGAATATGGGTTTGGCTTATTAAAACTGTTAATGGCATTAACTTGATCATATAGACATTCTTTAAGTGCAGATAAAGTGGGACAATCTTAAGTGAAATAATCATTCAAACTACAAATATTACATATAATTTCTCGAACAGATTTTACTTGATCACTCTTTTTGTGCTCCAAAGCTTCAACCTTCCTAACTAGGGATGTAAATTTTGCTTGTAACTCATGATCTTCCTTAAGGTTATGGATTCCTCCAGTGGATAGAGATGGTTGTGGTTTATTTGTCAATTCGAAAGTTCCAACAATATCCCAATGTTGTACATTTTCAGCTAATTGGTCAAGATAATCTAGTGCATCTTTAAGATTTTTATCTCTAAATTCACCATTACACACCATTTCAACAACCTATCTACTTTGGGGTATTAAGCTTTCGTAGAAATAAGTGACCAATAGCCAAATTTCAAAACTATAGTGTGGACATATTGTCGAAGATTTGATGCCTATAATTGAGAAAGATCTTTTGCATTTAATTTAAATAGAATAAGCTGAATTAGGAAGTAGAATATTTAGCTGATCTGTTATTATTCTGTTTCCTAAAACTGTGGTAGGGTTATGTGTTTTAGAATCACTATAAATATCTTCCCTGTAAACAGTCTTTTGAGTGTAGTAAAAATAAGAAAAGTTCAGTGTTTCTTTTTATAAAAACTACATGGTATCAGAGCCTTGGCTCTTTACCAAATCCAGATCATGAATTACCGTGCTGCCATGATTGGATCTAAGGAATCTACTACCCACACAAGTGAAGATTCTTCTTCATCTTCAGAAGTTACCCAATCGGTGATTCCTTTGCTTCGATTCCTTCCATCCAGTTAACCATTCATAAATTGAATGGTTCCAATTACCTGGAATGGTTTCAGTCCGTAAAGCTTGCCATCGATGGCAGGCATAAACTCGGCCACCTTACAGGAGAAGTGAAGCAGCCAGCTGCTGGAGATCCTAATTTGAAGAGATGGTGTTCAGAGAATTCTCTAGTGATTGCTTGGCTGATAAATTCCATGGAACCAGCAATTGGAAAACCACATTTATTTTTGCCCACAGCCAAAGATGTATGGGATGTTGTTCAGGATATGTATTCTGATGTAGAGAACTTTTCTCAAATTTTTGAACTTAAAACGAAATTATGGAAATCAAGGCAAGGAGATAGAGATGTGACTGCCTACTTTAATGAGATTGTAACTTTATGACAGGAGTTAGATCTTTGTTACGAGGATAAATGGGACTGCCCTGCAGATAGTGTTCGACACAAAAAGAAGGAGGAAAACGACAGGGTCTATGTTTTTTTCGCTGGACTCAATCAAGAATTGGATGAAGACGAGGACGTATTTTGGGCAGGAAGCCTCTTCCCTCAATTCGTGAAGTTTTTTCAGGAGTCCGTAGAGAAGAACGAGGCGTAAAGTGATGCTAAAGAAAGCTAATTCCAAGACAGAACCCGAAGCTGAAAGTTCATCGTTGGCTTCTAAGACAGAATCAGATGGGGAGAGACGAAAAAAGCCCTGGTGCGAACACTGTAAGAAGCCGTGGCACACCAAGGATACGTGCTCGAAATTACATAGAAAACCACCAAATTTCAAGAAGAAGAATGGGGCTGATAGCAAGGCATTGCAGACTGTGAGCAAGGACTCTCAAAAGCAATCAATCGACTCTGAGACACCGGCCTTCACGAAGGAACAATTAAGTCAACTGTACAAACTCTTTAAGTCTCCACAGTTCTCAGTAACTCCTTCCTGTTCCTTTCCTCAAAATGGTAATATTTTTACTACAGCTCTTTCATGTAAAACATCAAATCCATCTTGTTCATGGATTATTGATTCCGGGGCCACTGACCACATGACCGGCTCATCACAATTATTCTTGTCTTATAGTCCATGTGCAGGCAATAAAAAGATCAAGATTGCCGATGGATCGTTATCTATAATAGCTGGCATGGGTTCTTTTGTTATTTGTCCTACTTTAACACTCCATAAAGTTCTTCACGTTCCAAACTTATCTTGTAATTTACTATCTATAAGTAAAATAACTAGTGATCTTAAGTGTCGAGTTAATTTTTTCTCTTCTTTCTGTAAGTTTCAGGAACTGACCATGGGGAGGATGATTGGATGTGCTAGAGAAAGTGGAGGACTTTACTTCTTTGAAGATGGATCAAGTATGATAAGGCCAGTTCAAAATACATGTTACGGTTCGGTCTCAATTACTAATGATAAAAAGATTATGTTATGGCATTTTAGACTAGGTCATCCTAATTTTCATAATTTAAGATATCTATTGCCAAACTTGTTTAATAATAAAGATCCATCTCTTTTTCAATGTGAAATCTGTCAATTAGTTAAACATCATCGATCTACATTTTCTATACAGTCTTATCAACCCTTAAAACCATTTTTACTATTACATACTAATGTATGGGGGCCAAATAGGATTCCTACTCTGTTAGGAAAAAGATGGTTTGTTACATTCATTGACGATCACACTAAAGTTTGATGGGTTTATTTGTTAAAAGAAAAATCAGAGGTTGAAAGTATTTTTCAAAATTTTTACACCATGGTTCTAACACAATTTCAAGAAAAAATTAAAATAATTCAAAGTGGCAATGGAAAATAATTTTTTAATAAAATTTTGGGAAAATTTTTTCTTGAAAAGGGAATTGTGCATCAAAGTTATTGCAATGATACCCCTCAACAGAACGGGATAGCTGAAAGAAAGAATAAACATCTTCTGGAAGTGGCAAGGGCATTACTGTTTTCAAAAAAGTTCCTAAATATCCATGGGGTGAAGCAATTTTAACTGCAACTTACCTTATAAACAAAATGCCCTCAAGAGTTTTGAATTTTCAAACTCCTATGGATTTGTTCAAAATACTTTATCCTAATTCTCTATTAATATCAAGAATTACATTAAAAATTTTTCGGTGCATTGCTTTTGTATATAATCATGAACATGGTCGGGGTAAGTTAAATCCTCGAGCAAGAAAATGTATTTTTGTTGGATATGCACCCACTCAAAAAGGGTATAAGTGTTTTGATCATATTTCTAAAAGAATGTTTATAACCATGGATGTAACATTTTTTGAAGACAAACCTTTTTTTGAAAAACATCTTCCAGGGATAAGGCATGAGGAAGAACTAGTAGAAGATGATGTTTTCCATATTGCAGATCAAAAAACTGATAATAAGATTGCAAATAGAGGCATTGACTGGATGGAGGAATATCCAATTTCAATTACAACAGATTTTCCTCAGAAAGAATCTTTCCAAAATAACAATCCAGAAAAATCAGATGTCTCTATCCAATCTACCAGTCAAAAGGAATTCGAAAAACAAATAAATATTGAGAATAACAAGAATTTGGATTCCTTGCCTTTAGTGCCAATAACAGAGTCAAATTCTCCTAGTGAAAGAGACAAGAATGTGACTGAAAAAAACTCTGCAAACTTATATTAGAAGAAATTATCTAGCAAAGGATATAGTTCTCCCTTCTCTTCACAATCAGGAATCCGAACCGAGGGCAGAACCTGTTGTGTCTGAGTCTTCAGGTAAAAATTCATCTAATCCAAAGGTTAATGATTTGAATCTTCCTATTGCGTCACGAAAGGGGGTGCGTTCTTGTACCAAATATCCCATGTCTAACTATGTCTCTTATGATAAATTATCTCCCAATTTTTTGGCTTTTACTTCTCAACTTTCTTCTGTGGAAATTCCGAAGAACGTACAGAAAGCATTAAGAGTTCCAGAGTGGAGAAAGGCTATCGATGAGGAGATGCAGGCTCTTGAGAAGAATCAAACATGGGAAGTGACGGACTTACCAAAGGGGAAAAAGACATTAGGGTGTAAATAGGTCATTACCATCAAGTATAATTCCAATGGGACACTAGAACGGTACAAAGCTCGGTTGGTGGCTAAGGGATTTACTCAAACCTACGGCATCGACTATCTTGAAACCTTTGCTCCATTGGAAAAATTAAATACTGTCAGGGTGCTTCTCTTAATGGTGGTAAATCTTGATTGACCGCTACAACAACTTGATGTAAAGAACGCATTTTTGAATGGTGATCTAGAGGAAGAAGTGTACATGGACTCTCCCCTTGGATTTGAAGGAAAATTCCAGTCTCGAATTTACAAGATGAAGAAATCATTATATGGCCTCAAGCAATCTCCTAGGGCTTGGTTTGAAAAATTTACTAGGTTAAACAAAGGTCAAGGTTATGCTCAAGCTCAAAGTGATCACACCATGTTTTTTAGACACTTCAAAGATGGGAAGATAACAGTTCTTATTGTGTATATGGATGATATCATCCTCACAGGGGATGACTTGATAGAGATGGAGCGATTAAAGAAGAGTCTTGCCTCCAGCTTTGAAATCAAAGACTTGGGAACACTTCGATATTTCCTAAAAATGGAGGTAGCTCGATCTACGAACGGTTTAGTTGTGTCCCAACATAAGTATGTCTTGGATCTTCTAAAAGAAACAAGGATGAGTGGATGCCGACCTGTGGATACTCCTATGGACCCAAATCACAAGCTAGCAGAAATTAAAGATGGAACTCCAGTTGATACTGCTAGATATCAGAAGTTAGTGGGCAAGTTATTTACTTGGCTCATACTCGTCCTGATATAGCTTTCTCAGTGAGTGTTGTGAGCCAATTTATGCACTCTCCATATGAAGGGCACCTTGAAGCAGTATATAGAATTTTGAGGTACTTAAAAGGTACTCCAGGAAAGGGATTGTGTTTTAAAAAAGGAGTTTAGAGAACCATTGAAGCCTACACAGATGCTAACTGGGCAGGATCAGTTACTGATAGAAGATCAACTTTGGGTTATTGTACCTTTTTATGGGGTAACTTAGTTACTTGGAGAAGCAAGAAACAAAGTGTTGTAGCCCATAGCAGCGCAGAGGTCGAGTACCGAGCTATGGCACATGGTGTGTGTGAAATGTTATGGCTAAAGCGAATCTTAGATGAGCTAAGGAGGCCAAGTGAAGTTCCCATGAGGCTTTATTGTGATAACAAGGCACTTTATTAAAGAGAAACTTGAAGGAGGCACTATCTGCATGCCATTCGTTCCATCAGCACAACAAATAGCTGACTCTCTCACCAAGGGACTCTTCAGATAGAATTTTGAACTTCTCACAAGCAAGTTGGGCATGATGAATATATGCACCAACTTGATGGGGGTGTCGAAGATTTGATGCCTATAATTGAGGAAGATCTTTTGCATTTAATTTAAATAGAATAAGATGAATTAGGAAGTAGAATATTTAGCTTATATGTTATTATTCTGTTTCCTAAAACTGTGGTAGGGTTATGTGTTTTAGAATCACTATAAATATCTTCCCTGTAAACGGTCTTTTGAGTGCAGTAAAAATAAGAAAAGTTCAGTGTTTCTTTTCATAAAAACTACACATATGTTAAGAAATTCTTTAAATCTATCCCAACATTGGTATAATGTTTCTCCATTTTTTTGAGTGAAAGAAGTGATTTACCTTTTAAAAGAATTGGTTCTATGAGGTGGAAAAAGTTTTTTCAAAAACTGTTCTTGCATGTTATTCTAGGTTCTTATTGATCCAGCTCTGAGGTTTTGTGACCAAGTTTTAGCTTTATTTTTTAATGAAAAAGGGAAAAGCTTTAATATAATTATGTTCATACTACAATTTTGATCTGTGTATGTATTACAAACTTCCTCAAAATCTCTTAGATGTAAATATAGATTCTTAGATTCTAAACCATGAAATGTTAGTAAAAATAAATTTATGATAAAATATATGATATTTTTACTTTCAGTCAAAATAGATTCATTCGTATAACCCATTTACATAAAATTTTAAATTGTCTTTAGTAAGATTTTTTTTCCCCTTATCTTAACCCTATAAACTTTAATCCATTTAAGACTTCTTCCAGTTTCTTGCTCTTCATCAAAAAGCCTCATCAAAGTGAATAATACATAAATTGCCTGCCGTAATTTCTGCAACAGCAAAAAGTGTGCACGAGCCAGGATGTCTTTTTACTAATTAATATCTGACAATCAAACAACTACCAAGATCACTGACTCTTGGTTCGAGCGAAGCTGCTGCCCCTAGTAAAAAACTAGAAAAGAACAGTCTCGGAAGCGTGAATATTTTAGTGGGGTTGTGGACGCGTTTGGACTACATAGATATCCTTGCCAACCAGGCATCCTTCTACGTCCTGTGGGCAGCCAAACTTCCTCTCAAGAAAGAAACCAACTGAACAGAGGCGCTGGCCGAGCTGGCAACGGAAAATCGGATCAACTGTTAAGGGTTTCTTGCTATAATCTACGGTCAAGCGAATCACTACCCCATCAGCAGGACCTGCACCAGATACAAGCATCTCTTCACTGAAATTGGCAAACGCCTGTGTCCTCACCAGCCCATCAAACTTCCCAAAAGACAGACGCCATGGTGTGCCTCTGGTACCGGAAGCTAGAGTTTCACCAAGTCCAGGGGCAATTTCAGCCTCTACAGAGTTATAGTCACGATCTGTTGGGCTGAGGGTATGAAGCACAAATGAGAGATCCGGGGAAACCATTTCTTGCACAAGAACTGCCATTGTAGCATCTTTCTGAGACACACCAGCAGCTCGACGGCTTAAAACTGCTCTGCGAGTGTAAAGCGAAGCCCACACTCGAGCAACAGCATTTTCAAAAACTCTTAGATTCGAAGGGCTAACATTAGGGATTGATTCATAAAGTCCCGCAGCTGACATTCCAGCCAAGTCCTCAACATTGGCACTTGAACGGACAATCAAATGCGCATTGGCTGGAAATATTCTTTCTATGCTTTCAATTATGTCTTCTGAAGGCTGAAGAGTAGATATCAGCTCCTGAAGTTGACAGCAAAGATTATCAAGCTCACCACCCTCCGGTCCAGCTGTTTCTATTTGTTCTAGAAAAGAAACAAAAGTGTCCATGCATTTGCTTTGCTCCAGAGCCAACTGCATGGAACCAAAAGGTATAACAACTCCTGAAGGTACAAGAAAAGAAGCCGGCACCCCTTGGTCGCTGTACACTGCCATGAAATAAAACAAAATTCACAAGAAATCAGGTACAAAAACAACATTAAGGCAATTCAATAGAATTTGCTATTCACCAGCTTATTTCCAAATAAGTCTCCCAGTGTTACAAATATCTATGCTGTTTCCTCAGTTATACTCTAATGTACAACTTGGTGTTAGTCACGTCATATTTCAGATATGTGACCCTCCGCAAACATTAAGTCAAAGCCATCTCCATACATCATATAGGATTAATTTCCAGGTTATTTCCATACGAAACTTCCAATTTTCCACATTTTTTAGAGGGCTGCTATTTTATTTGAATAGTTCAGATTATGGGCACAAACTTTCTGTGCAATGGCATGTAATCACTAATCATAACTAGGTCACTCAAATTGAAAGAGAAACACATCATCCTATAAAAGGAAAAATAACAAGCTAAAAGAGAAGAAAAATAAATTAATAGCCCAGCTGCGCCATCAGTTAAGGGGAAATATCATTGCAGAATTATAGTAGTATATGTGTTACGTAACAATATGTTCATATATATGTATAATAATAATATTAATAATAAAGGGGTAGAAACAAATCTGGCTTTAGCTCAATCAGTTTCCCAACCAACTTAATAAATGAAGAACAGAAACCTAAGTATGCAAATCTAATCCTACACTGTATTCCACTGGCATAACAAGTGTGATCTTAAGAACTGGGTGGAGCTAAACTGAAAATTTAAAGAAGTAAAAATTTAAAAGACAGGGTTTAATTAACACTGTGGATGACATGACAACTCTTTACTCATGGAACAGACAAGGAAGATAAGATGCCAAATCATTTTAATGAATATGAATATTCTGAAAACACTACTGGTATAAAAATATGGATGGTGTCAGTTTGACACAACATTAAGTATCAACAGCAACTCACAATACTTGGGACAAGAGAAGTATGCTCTATGTTTGTGCGTATACAATATAATAACCAGAAACATTAATAAAATATGACTCAGTTTCTGTTGAAAGGCTGAAGAATCAAATCAGTGTAACAGCTAAAATCTAGTAAACCTTCTGAAAGAGATACCAACAATGCGCTTAGCATCTTATAAATTTTACACATCAAGTATATCTATATACACACCAATACATGTCTTTACGAGTGTAAACACTGGTGCAAATAATTGTCATTGTTCAAATGTTCAAGTTGATGAATGTGATGTTCTGGCACTCCAAATAAAGATCTTATCAAAATATAGCATTTTCATATAGGAAAGAAAAGATAATAATGATTTACCCTTTCCAGAAACTGCTGATAAAGAAGCTAAACGACCACAAGCTGCAGCCTTTGCACCTGAAGTCATTGCCTCTGCATCTGCAAGCAGTATAACTCCAGTGGAAACACCCTGGATGCAACTAACATCATCATTTATCACTTAGATACTCAGTGTTGAGCATAACAAGAAGTGGGAGGAAAATTGGAATTGAAGAAAGGTAAAGAGATGGGGGGGAAAAAATCGTGCCTGACTCGACATAGGGGCTTTTGAAGCAAAGAAGGATGAGACATGAACTCCACGATCTAGAAAAGTTGATGAACTGCTACCAGAAAGAGTTTTCAAACCAAAATTGTCATCATTTCCATGTGTAATATATGGATTTAGGTTCACACATGTTGAGGAGGCTTCCAATCTGAAAAGTTTTACAAAAGCATTAACTATCAAAACATCAGATCAAATGATACACAATCTCTTAGCAAAACGAAAGAGAGGGGAAAAAAAGGTGATGAAAACTGATGTAGCGGAAGTTTAATGTTCAAAATATTCCGTTGATTCTAGAAAATACCGAAATAAAAGAACAACTAAATTCACGTTGATTCAAATAATACCGTGAATTTAGGGGTTAAGACTCGTTGATTTCTCAGAATACCGAGAATTAACTAAATTCAAATACTCACACAGAGTTTTGAAAACTGAAATATTATTTAACTCAAAAATCTATCCCTCAAAAGCTACAAGAGGAAGCTATTTATAGTAGTAGTAATTATCCTAATTCATGAAGTAAAACAAAATCCTAAATTGAAAAGGAAACAAAATTCTAAATTAGAAAGGAAAATAAAAAGTCTTAAATTTTAGTTAATTAGAAAACTAATCCTAGTATAATATGGATTCTATTCTTCATCATTCCCCCCAGGGTGGAGAGAATTCGCCCTCGAATTTGAATTGTCAGCAACAACATCTTCATCATAATCACCTCTGTAAGGAATAAGATGCTTGACATTAAATACATCGGTTGTGTGGATATCACAAGGAAGTTTCAGTCTGTATGCATTAGGATTTATCTTCTCGATAATCTCTAAAGGTCTAATATTTCTAGCAGAAAGCCTGTTGTACTCACCAAGATAATCTTTACTTGCCTTAAGATTAATCTTTAATTATAACGTCGATGCTCATGAATAATCCTAAACTTTCCAGCCTTGGTGACTATATCCATCCAATCTGTCCAACAACGCGAGATAAAATCTTCAATCAACAATTTTTCTAAGAATACCTTGTCGTAACATCCTTCCAAGCTCTCAGAAAAACCATTCACAAAAGAGTGCTTCTTAAAATTTTTCACTTATTGAAAAATCTTGTGATACCTCTCCCCATTTGAATCGAGTGAATAATATGAGACTATGTCAATTGCTACTTCATCTTGTTCCACAAAATCAATATGATCATCAAATTTTGGTGGTTGATCCAAATCGATGTATGCATGTGGAGAATTTGTTGTAGACGTGAATGGCCAATTAATATTCTCCTTAGAAGAAATAATATTATCGAGTGAAATAAACTTACTATTTTCATCATTATCCTCATAGCATATATCACGAACAACTTCATCAAATCCATAGACCTGCTTTATATGTAAAGATTTTCTATCTCGAAGTTTCTCCAAATCTTGAGAAATCAAACGCAAAATCCTCAACATCCTATTTAAAACTTCTTTCAAGACAAAATCTTCGCGGCGATCCTGTCGTTTCATGATTCAGGTGATGGGGAGGAATGGATTGATGGTGGTGCTTCTGGCCAAATCGCAGCGGAAACCGGCGAACGACGGCAGCGGCTTACGCGGTAGTTTTGGTTTTCTTCCGGCGATCTAAGGCTGATTGACAGTGGACGATGCTTGGGATTTAACTGCCGGCGATTTATGATCCAATTGGTGGTGGTTGCGTCCGGATCGGTGACGAAAAACTAAAGCCGGCAGCCTTGGACGGTGGCCGCGGGCTGACGCTTTTGCTTCTGTTTCGTTTTTTTTTTTTTTAAGCTAATCGGAAAAAAAGGAAAAAGGACAGGTTTGATGGTAGATGGAATTAGATTGGTGATACCAGATTTTAACTCTGATACCAAGCTGATGTAGCGGAAGTTTAATGTTCAAAATATTCCGTTGATTCTAGAGAATACCGGAATAAAAGAACAACTAAATTCACATTGATTCAAAGAATGCCGTGAATTTAGGGGTTAAGACTCGTTGATTCCTCAGAATACCGAGAATTAACTAAATTCAAATACTCACAGAGTTTTAAAAACTGAAATATTATTTAACTCAAAAATCTATCTCTCAAAGGCTATAAGAGGGAGCAATTTATAGTAGTAGTAATTATCCTCATTCATGAAGTAAAACAAAATCCTAAATTGAAAAGGAAACAAAATTCTAAATTAGAAAGGAAAATAAAGTCTTAAACTTTAGTTAATTAGGAAACTAATCCTAGTATAATATGGATTCTATTCTTCATCAAAAACCCAAAAAAAAAGGGGAGAGACAAACACATTTAATGGTGGCAGAGAACTGCCGAAAGGAATAAAAGTGAAGCTAAATCTTGCACAATATCATGAAAATAACAGACATCATAACCTCACATATTTTCCAGCAAGTCTTTCTATATCAGACACTTTTTCATCGTCTTCACACGTCACAAAGACAACCTTCTCCTGCAAAGAAATCATTCAAAAAACAGTATTTACAGACTTTTCTAGTGCAACATTAAATTCTTATTTGATATGTCACAGAACGAACATTCTTACCTGCCGGGCCCTTACACCAAGGTGAGATAAGTGAGGCAGCTCTTGCATTAGTATAACTCCCAATATGTTACTCCCAGCAGCTGTGACCTGCCAATCCATAGTTGTTAAAATTCACATGTACTTTCTTTTTATATTTACGATCTTATGGTATACTATTGGTAGATGTTCAGAACCTCTTCATCTCCATCTGCCTTGCTAACAGCAAGAATAACGGGTTCATCTCCAGACAACGACAATGATCCAGGACTAATTCTGTCAACCTGAAGTCAAGAGTACAAAACAGAGTGGGGGATAAAAACAGACAAAATGAAGTCAAAATAATTTAGTAAATGAAGAGTCTCATAAAGGGTCTATAATGTCAAACAATTTATATGTTTCAACAAATATACAATTAATACTTTTACCATTTGGGCATAAAGCATCCACAATAGAAATGGCCTCAGCTACTCAAAATTCATTACAAAAACCGTTTCATTTTTCAGCCACTGGGAAAATTCAGCAATCAAAAACGGAAAGCAGTTCCAAACAGAAAAGAAGCTAGAAATATCAGAGCACAATATCCTAACAGAAGGATGCCACCCCATCCTCATTCCTCATTTTAGGGGGGGGGGGAATCTCATCCTACTTCGCCAACATGAAGAAATTGCTGATTAGATATCAGGAGAAAGAGAAGGACCCAAATCATCAATTTATTTGATTAATCAAGTACTTTCTCAATTCAACTCATAGAATTGTATTTCAAAAATTTCCAATCAAACCTTTACACCCACGGATGAAACAAATAAAACCAAAACAAAAAAAAAGATCCAATAGATATAAAATTTTAAGAATTAATAAAAAAAAAACACACACACACACACATACGTGATTATTTTGAAGAAGCTAGTGTCACAACATGAAAAAATTCAGTAAAGAGCTACTCTGAAATTACACTTAAACTCACCATAAAACCCCAAAATGAACTCCGAAATTTACAGAAGAGAAAAAGCTACAAGTTTAGGTTAGATGTGTAAGGCTGGTTGTGTGGGTTTGGAAGTTTTTAAAAAAGATAAAAATGGATGAAACAGTATTAAATTAACATAGTTATATCAAATCTGGGCAGGTTCAAGGCAAAAAGTATAGGGACATGAATATAAACCTGATCCGGAATCCATTCCTAAAAATCAATTAGAATAACTGTCCCGTCAGAGGCAGGTCTCAGGATAACTTCCAACCCCAGAAGAGCTGCTTAGTTACCACGAATCCAGATTCATCTATTGGCAATTTGAATAAAGATCTATTTCTCAAACAGTTATCCATTTTTCTCCAACAAAACCGATGTAAGATGAGTTAGGATTAATTAGGAGTTACTTTTATTTTCCTTTATTCTAGTTCTATTAAATTTTGTTTCCTTGCTTGAGTTGGAATAAGATTTCTAATTCCTTATTCCTCCTTTCTCGGGTTCATGGTCGTTAAACCTTGAATCATTTGATGATTACTAAATAAAGATAATGATTTCCACCCCCAATTCCTCTGAGTTTTCCCCTACTTTTTTGTAAAGCGCTTCTACACCAACAAAAGTGATACTTACATAAATTCTCACCCAAGATTGTCAATTAGCTCAACTAAAAAGACCATCAGCAGAAATCCGTGAATAAAATCATTATTCATATATGACAGCTAATATCAATTCCTCGATATAACTCTGGGTTGGATCCACTACATTCCTCTTGAATCATTTGTAACCTCTAATGTGATTAACCATACTACAGTTTTTAAGGTACCTGAACCAACTTTCCAACAGCAGCTCCTGGAACAAGAACATCCCAACCCTGAGAGCCAAGTGTGCTTCTAACAGCTTTCAGAAGAAGGGTACAAAGCTTTGAAACCTGAAAAATTATCCTACAGACAAAATTCGCCGTTCAAAAGTTAGACACGAACTTTTTAGTTTTATATTTCATTTAAGAACAAGATATTTTATTGATATAAAAAAAATATAAGTCTAGTTCTAATGTTATTTCTATTAGCCTCAGCAATTTGAAAAAAAAATCAAAAGAAACTTTTAAGATATAGATAACATTAAAAAAAATAGAAACAGAAAAAAAGAAAAAAAGGCCTCAGCAGAATTTAACATTTCCAAAACTTTTAAAAAAGAGCAACATACCCAGCACGAATCTCAGCTTCAGTATACGTCCTTACACTGTTCTCAGGAATTCCAAGAGCTTTACCAAGCAGCTGGAGAAGCCAGAAAATCATTTTGTCAGAATTCCAATTAATTTGTGTCAATTTCGATTCCAGCATTTCACCAAAGAGTAATTTTATCAACATCCTTACTGTCCAGTACCCCGTACCCCTCTTATATGCAAGTTTTATTACACAGCCCATTGAACCATGGCCTTCACAAGAAAAAGAAAAAGAATTAATTTTACCTGCACTTTTTGGGGAAATATTTGTAGAAGTGCTTCAGAGTATTCCTCCGTTAGCCTTCTTGCTCTGTCTAGAGTAGCTTTAAGCCTTAATGCCCAAATTATCTTGCCATCTTCACTCCCTTTATAAAAAGCAGGAAACCATGAACACAGACGGCCATGCATGCAATGATATTCCTTTAATTCTTTGAAAGTTTGGACAACTAGTGCAGTAAAAGTTATGACAAAGATACCTTCTTTTTCAGAGAAACCTTTCTCTTGCCAGGCAAAGAGTTCATTTCCAATGGCAGCACATTCTTCTGGTTTCCACGCAGAAAAACCTAAATGACGAATGCCCACAACTAACATACCAAGAGGGTCATTCCAAGAACTTATGTTTTTCAATTCCACATTCTCAGCAAGCCAATGTGCCCCTCCCTTAGTTTCAAGTGCATTTAGGAATCTAACAATAAATGACATCAATGAATTAATTCCAAAAATAAAATTCTAAAATAGGAGAAAAAGAAGTCTGGTGATCAGTGACAGCCTAAAAGACAGAAATAACTAAATAAGGTTATGCATACAAGAGAACCATTGTATAAGTTATTTCGTATGTGTGAAGCACAAAACAAGTTGATTAAAAGAAAGATTATAAAAATCATTAGGAGATAGAGAAGCACAAGACAAGTTGATGAAAAATAATAATAGTAATTGTTTTGGAAATTCAAAAACTTTCTGCAATTTTGCAAGCAGATTGTAAGTGTTATTTTTATTGCGATGGTAGAAAATATAAATTAAGAACTCCTTCACCAGTATCCATATGATTGCACATAATAAGACTGTTGTATCTAAAGCATATGGCAAAATTTTCTGCAAACCTTCCAAGGAATGAAGTAAACCTAAAAGTTTCTGAGATATACATTTAAAAAATCACCAAAAATTTAAAGATAATTTTATTAGATGTACAACAATTCAGGCCCAAGAGCAAATAGTCTCAAAGATATGCAAGGAATTACAGATACCTGCTTAGAAGCACAAACAAATAGTCCTCAAGGCCACTCTCACAAAGACGCCACTGGGAGAACAATCCACCCATAAAAAAGTTTTAAAAAATAGAAAATAAAAGAAACAAAACCATAATTGCCAACAGCAGAATAGGACTTTGTGCAATGTGAAGCTCTGATGTCAAAAGTGGGAAAAAACAAAAATAAAATATAAAATATAAAACACACTCACACACAGCGCACACATATATTTGTACAAAATAACCTCACCTTTTGTCGCCTGGCTATTGCAGCATCAGAAGCATCATTCCTAAGGCCACTTTCAAGACCCTTAACGATTACTTCCCTCAGAGCAGCCAAAGATTGCACAGTTCTAGTTAACTCCAAGATATTGCTTGAGTCTTCTAAATTGTCCAAACGCTGGAAATAAATATACATGATTATTATCATTTAATGCAGATTTTTGAGAAAAAAATAAAATGAAAAAGAATATAATATTCTATGGCAATAATATTATCCCATGTTATTGCCATTTTTCTCTTTGAAACAGTAAAAGGCCAAGAAAAAAATAAAAAAGAAAGAGCAATAAAATCTATATTTCTTTTTTTATATGTATGCCCCTAGAGAGGGATAGTGCTAAGCAGAACGAAAAGGGTTTTCCATGAGATGGGTAATGAAAACGCCCTATTCCATACCCATGCAATGTAAAATTCAATGGCAATAACATTATCCCGTGTACTGTGTTGTATGTTCCATAAGAAAACTGATTGTAAATATAACTGTCAGCATATACATATAATCTTTACACAAAAATTGCACATACAAGAGGACTATTATCTTATTAATCAATGGTCTGTACTTGGTCTCTCTGTTATTGATGGTGAGCACTCCATTTTTGTCAATTTTGGAATAATATTGAAATTATAAAATAAAAAGTGTGGAAAAGTCACTTGTTTTCTATCCTATTTTTAAGGAAAAAAGATAGGGATAGAATTTTAGTTTTTTAGATAGAGTTTGTATCCTTGTTTCTTGGTCTGCAGTTAGTTGTTTACTTTACTACTCTTGCACGTTATGTAGTTTAGAATCTATATATATATTATGTAATCCTATTGTAAATAAAAAAAAGAAAAATGAGATACATATTTCTTCACTAATTTTTCACAAAAAGAAACAATCACAGCTTCCAAAAGAATAGTTACATGTCCCCTAAGTATCATTGATTCCTATACATCCTAGTACACCATTAAAAGTACTAGATCAGTCTACAGAATGCCTTACAAGTCATACAATAACAGAGTGCCAACTTGCACTACTGAGAAAATGGCTAACCGAGTAGCAGGTTCTGCAGCTGCCACTGTTAGAACCAATGAAGCAAATAATTGAACCATATATCATCCAAAGAAATGGAAAATACCAAAAAGTTCAAACTTACGGCTGATAACATTGATTCAATTGACATTATTCTGCTTTCTCAGTGGACAGCTGGTCCATTCCTTGTAACAATTCTTCATCATTAATACAATTTATAGTTTCTTATCCCCAAAAAAAAAAAAAAAAATTGATTCAATAGACATTGACATAATAGAAGTATTCCACCAAATACTGAAAGTTTGATGAACATTCAATGGTCATGTAAGAGATAATAGGGAATATTGTAGGTTAAATAATCACTTATCCATAAAAGCAATCACTATCAAATAAATCAAAAGGATCTTTGCTTAACTTTGCTTCGAAAGTTGGGCATTCTAAAAACAGCAAAGATGCATTTGGTTTTGTAATGATCAAAATAGAAAAGTAATTTTATATTATAAAATATTATATTTATCATAAGGTTTCATAATGTATAACCATTAAATTTATTTAATATTGTATTCAACGGTTATTTAACATTATATATTATGAATACAAATATTAATGAAGTTATACATTGAATTATTATTATACGTTAATTCATCTAATATATGCATATTTTATAATTTTATACCTTTTTATTATTTATTTTGAAGAGGTCTCATTCACCATTGGACCATTCTGTTAGACCAATGAAAACTTATGTTAGGCACAAATATAAAGAGGCAGGGGCAGTTTAGTAATTTTATTAATTAGGGTTCAGCTATAAATAAGAGATTATGGAGTCGTTTAGGGTTTATGTTGAGTTTTGTCTGGTATTAGAAACCATTAGGAGTTTTGGGAGAGATTGACCTACCTCTCAAATTGTAGGTCAGGATTGTTTGTTTTCTTTGATTTAATCAATAAAATTAGCCCTAATTTAGCCCTAAGTCCTATCACATTCCAGTAGATCCCATATATTTACTAAATAATCATCTAAAATAGTCACTAAAAGAGCAGTGTTGGCAATAGCCATCAATGTCTGTTGCTGACGATGGCAGAAAAGCACGTCACACACCATTCACACCAAACAAGCCAAAACTTGCTGATCTTTAATGTCATGACCTCACTGTCAACCACAGAGATTTCATTTTGCCATGCATGCGAAGACAATAAGCAATACTACTAAAATTGTTGTTATTCAGTGTCAACATGTTTAGTGTGCCACAGTCAGGTTTAGAGCTTCTGTCACCATCGTTACTACCACCACTGCTGCTGTGAGAAAAACCATGTTATTGCACCTACAGTTTTGCTGCCGATTCTTTTAGGCTTTTTTTTTTTTCTTTTAACGTTACCCATGCATATCACCTCATCCCACCAGACCTTAGATTAAATTAATCCCCCTTCAAAGGATTTGGGGTATAAAGCGATTCCAATGCTTAACTTCTTGTTTCCATTACAAAAGGCCAAACTAGTTGGGCTGTTCCCTTGGGAATACTTGACAGTGATCCTTTTGATGGTCAGATTCCATATAATCATTTAGAGGGTACTTTTAAAATTCTATTATTTCTATACCAAGTAGAATATACTTTTTGAATGTTCCACCCAAAACTTTATACATACTAAATTATAGAAGAAGTTTGTGTCATCTTATCAAAAGCAATGCTATGGAGGGGCCTAACATTTGCAACATAAAAACATCATCCCTATCCCTATGTTAAGTTAAAGATGATTCATCAAATATTTAATTTCTCACAACTTACGTAGGACAGCAGCATAAAGTTGTTTTGAAGCTACTTTAGATGGATAATCAAAACCAAAAGGAACAAAGAAATATGTGATAAATTTGGAGTCGTGTAGAGAATATTTTGCAATCAATGTGTAGCAAAAAAGAAAGTCTTCAAGGATGTTCCAGTATACTGAAAAAGTTTGTTACACAATAGCGAACTGGCCGGTTAAGGAGATTCAGGTTCTGAGCAAGAAACAATAGAGTGGCAGGAGTCCATAGCTAACCAACACCCTTTAAGCTCATAGTCACAGAAGCCTGAATATTATTCTTACTTGAAATGGCAGTAATCTACGAAGACATTTCTTGTCTAAAGAAACTCACATCAAGAACGAAAAAGAAATACATCCAAAAAAAAAAATTTCACGTGTCACAATCCAAAGCATCAGAACAATCAAAAAGCAATATAAAAGCTAGGAATCTTGCGCATCCGTAAAGTTACCAAACCTTTTAGATTTTCAAGGCCTAGTTCAGTTAAGAGTTAACCTTAAATATTCATAATCACATAAGCCACATTTTTAAGCCTTATATGCAGCCTAACAAAAAGCAATGGCTTACCTTTTTGCATTCCAAAAACGATGTGAGAGCTGAAGCGGCCTGTTCATCCAGAGATTCTCTAATTGAATCAAGTTGCTCAGCAAGGCTACAACAGCACAAAATTGTAAGAGAATATATAATCAACTGATATTGAAATTATTCCACCAGATATCCTACTCACAAACAAGTGCAGTTTGAAATTAAATAAAATTCTCCAAGTCAGATCGTAAATGCTTGTCACTAATGGTATACTAAGTTCAGAAGATGAAAATAGGTAAGCTTCTAACCTTCATGAAAAGTTTTCTGACAAATCCAGAAGCAGAAACTACTGGTTATATCAAACCCAAAGTACCAAAGTGGTTTAGATAATATACATCATTCTGCAGTAAAATTACTTTGAAGAGTAATATAGTCCTTTAAGGTTGTTGAGCAGTCCATTATGGTTTTAGCATAAGTTCTTGGGAAACATGGTTGGCTTTTAACATAAGTTGCTTTAAAGATGAAACACTTTCAAGAGAAAAACCAGAGTTGACTTCAATACTTGAAGCTTCATTTATGCCGTTCCCTTAGTTATCCAGCAATTTTTTCACTGCTTAATTTAATCTGACATAAAAAAGTCAAGCTGCTTCACTAAGTCAAATCAAATGTTCTGAATGTTAACTGGTTCTTCAATTAGTAATGTTCCAATTTTATGGAGCTTTTGAGAAGGATCATTTTAAAGTGAGTAAAAAGTTATATAAGCTTCTTCACATTGCAGAGAGATCTCTGTCAGCAACCATATTACCTGAAACTAACTTCAGAAAAATTTAACCACCCGTATTAGTGGGAAAAAAACATGTAAATAATAAAAATGAGAGAAGATTGATCTACAATAATAACAAAAAAAGACAAAAAGATAAAACGCTAATATGAAACAAGTTTTAAAATGTCATAAATCGGACCTTCCAGCATTGAAAAAGTCTTTGAGTTCACTATGGAACATCTTGAATTGCTCCACAAATGATTCACTATATTCTCCTGGGCTCTTGGTAATTTTTGCAAGCATTGCTTCTGTAGCAACTAAGTCTTCTGGCCCAGCATTTCGATGGAGTTTGTTCTGTATTGTATGCTTGATTTCTAGCTGGATTGCGAAATACGGAAAACTGTTACCACTTACCTTACCTGATTACATTTAACCTAAGAAATTCATAATAATACAATTCATAACAGTGACATTATGAGGTATTTACCTTCAGGTCGTGGGGGATATCATTCCGGTGAGCAATATCTCTTATTCGAGTTAGAGGAACAGATGCAGTAAACTCAGCCTTAAAAGATGGTAAACATGGGTGGATCTTTCGAATAACAAGAACTTCCTAAACATCATAAATAAACATAGTAAAGAAGAGAAGAAGTGAAAAAATAGGTTATCAAAACATAAACGAAAGCATGAAAGAAAAATCCCTCTATTTCAATCTCTATGAAAAGTATAAATGAATCTTTATCATTACGGGTGCAAGATAACAAAATATCTGAAGTTACAATTAAGATATTGTAATTAATGTCTCTGTTCACTTTTTCTTGTCTTTACATCTGGACATTTCATAATTCGCTCCTCCACTTTTTTTTTTTTAGGCCCATGGAATCTACTATTATGAAAACAAGTAAATTTATTAGGGAGTAAATTTAGAGATATTCTACCACCATACCGCAAAAATTTTTAATCAACAAATAATGATTTATGTTACAGCAATCCCACTGACCTTCCGACAGTAAGTGGACACCATGGTTTGTTTTAACAAAAAAAAAAAAATTGCCCTCTTACGTCAAAATTTGTCTGAAACCCCTACGATTGCTCTTAATGTCCTACAAAAGCCTTACTTTAGGAGATGATATCAAAATTTTTGAAATAACAAGGATCTACATGTAGTTAGGTATACCGCATGAAAAGGTCAACATAATTTGCCCGAATATTAAGATGACATTTTCAGATGCTTTGGTTTTCCTGTTGAACATTGATTCATATAATGAATTTCAGATCAAATAAAACATATCAATCCCGCCAGCAAAGCATGTTTAAACAGTATACTTGTCTCAAAGTAAACACTGGAGTTCAAACTTTAATATATTATTTTGTTTTGAAGAATTTAAAATATACAGTTCTTCACACATTGTTGAAGCTCAAAATCCTTTCTCTCACAAAAAAATGAACCCTGTTAGACCTTCAAGATTAAGAAACAACAAGAAAGTAAACCAAAAGAAGGATAAGTCAACTGTCCGAATTTATCATCTAGGTCCCTGAGATTTCCACATTTCTTTAAACAACATAATTTATCGCACTTCATAAAATCGTCCTTACCGTTTATTTGTCCCATTTATTATTAATTTGGGGAGCTACTATTCCATTAAATCTTAGAATCCGAAATTTCATTTGTGCTCCTAGACCGTTGATAAGAAACAAAATTTAACATGCGAAATCTCAGGAACCCAAATGATAAGTAACCCTATGGATAAAACTTAGTTCAACTGATTTGGTCACTCGGGGTGGTAACCACAATGGTATCAAGGTTGAAGTGGCATTTCATTTAAATTAAGGAAGATTGCCAGTTTCACCCTTACTAAAATCAATATACATCACTTGCCTCTTTACTATTTTCAAAATACCCAATAACCCCTAGTACAAAAGTTTGAAGGAAAAGAGGGGTATATGGGTCATTTTTTGATATTTGATCTTTAAAATATAAAATATAAATTTATTATATGAAAGAATGTTTAAAAAGTTTAAAAAAAAATTATTTTTAAATTTAAAATTAAGTATTTTTCTTATTTTTAGTATTTAAATTTTTTATTTTAATTTCAATTTATATGATTGATTAATTTATAATAAATATGAATAAAAGTGTATTTCAAAATAAGGGGAATATTTGTAAAATTATAGTGCTAAAGGGGTTATTGGATATCATGAAAATAGTAGGGAGGGTAAGTGGTATATATTGATTTCAATAGGGGGGAAATTTGCAATTTCTAATTTATGCAATACCATACAGTGTCATCTCTAATATTCTTTTATACTAAAAAAAATTCAATGAAATGTTATATGAGTTTTAAGAAGTGAGAAAAGAAAAAACTAGAAGATTATGGTTTTTTTTTTCCATTCATGACAATGAAAACAGCAGACACCTGAGGTGAAGCATCTTTCCCGCAGGAAATTCGTTCCAATTCGCGGAATATAAGCCTTGAAATTTCAGCATGCCTGTTTGGCCGATGATGACCTCCATCTTCGAAGCAAGGAATTTGCCCTGTGTTAATCCACTGCATAAAGAATATCTAAGGAGGCTATGGAAGAATGAGTTTACAAAAATAAGCAGAAACAAAGGAAGACAAGAAACCTTCAGGTATATGGCAGAGTATATGAGAGCCTCCAACCGCTCATCACTTTGTAGATTCTCAACTATTAGCTCACGCACAACTTCAAGCTTTCGCCAAAACAGAAATAGGACGGTGTCAATTAAGTAATGAGAAAAACAAAATAGTCTGTGATAAGCTGTAATGTCTCACTAAAAGGGACTACATAAAACCATAGAAGAGAGTGCAAACAACATGAATCATGTATCCAACATCACTATGCAAACTAGTCCACGATAACCCTTGATGTGTTACCAAAAGGGAAAATATCTAAAATTATAGAAGAGAATACAAACAATATGAATCATGTATCCAACATCACTATGCCCATTAAAAGAACTATACATGCACAGATATATCATCAAGAGCTTTGCTTCCAAAAATGATCAGAAACTTAGAACGCTGCATGCAACTAGAATACAAAGGCTACCAACATTTAGCACCTGTAGAATCAACCTTGTATGCTTTCAAATAGTTTCCCAGGACTAAGTGTCCCAAGGTTCTCATCAAAATTATGCTTTGTCAGCAGCAACTCCAATCTAAAGTGGGTATGCTGACAAAATGGTCTATAAGCATTGTGTTTATCTACAAATAGAGCAAGTATGCTTTGAGCAAAAGATGAACTCATAATCCAGGAAGGGCACTGAAATTTATGTGAAAGTATGACTTTTGCCAAGTTGAAAATAAAAATATAAATGAAAAAGATGTAGTGTTACTCCGATCGAGACAGACAGAGAAGAATATGAGAGAATAAAATAAAATCACCACTTACTTTCCAAAGCACACCTATGCATTGTTCAATTCACTTCATCCCCTTTGACATTGCATCTTTTACCATGAAACCATGGTAAACATATGTTACAACTTTTTGAAATACAGCCTACTACAGTGACAAACAAAGCAAGAACTTAACCTCTGTTTTACACACAGAGTGATAAGCAAAACATCCAAAAAATAGTATTTAAATTCTGCAGATCATGAATTCAATGAAATCTAGCAACCATGCAAATACTGAGAATAAAACAAACGTTACATACTACCATCTCTCTTAAGATAGAACATAATCAAATGCATCACCTTTCTCCACCAATTTCGTGCCTTCTGATCACCTTCAACTAACTTTAGAGTCAGCCCCTGAAGACCAGATGTGTCCCATTTTCTTTCCATTTCCCGATTCCGATGGTCATCTGCACGCATAAATGAGGCAGATTTACCTTGCCATTGCCCAACAAATGGACTTGTCCCCACTTCCAAAAGAGCATCTGGGGCAGCATCAGTTACTACAGATCCATTATCAAGTACGTCCTCCTCCAAATGCAAAAGATCCACAGCCTCCCCAGTCTTATTCCAGTGGCAAACAATCTCAAAACTCCCTCCTTTGGGCAGTTTCAAGATGCGATTATCCCCAGCTTCCCATGCCTTACTCTTGTCATTCCTCACGATCACAAACTTATACTCAATGGACTCACCTCCTTTAAACTCTAAATCACAAAGCCATCCACTCTCACTCCATTTCATCGGCACATTCTTCTTCCATGATCCCAGTTCTTTTTTTGACCCTAAAATCACAACATGCTCACCGAACTCAACTTGGTGATCTAAACGAAAGCTAATTCGCACGTTGCCACCATGTCCTGACTTGGGTTTCATTTTCTTCTTCTTCTTCTCTTTCTCACTGTCACATATAGAACAGAATTCATCATCCCAATTTCCAATTTCTAAAGCTACACGATATCAGCTTCACTGAGATTTTGCATGTTCACTCACTTAGTATTTCAATGGATACTTATAGATTAAGAAATTAAAACATTTATTTCATATTCAATGTAGATTTTTAAAGAACAAAAAGAAGAAGCTATCTCACGTATCAAATATTGAGGGAAAAAAAGAAGAAAAAAGAAAAGAAAGAAAGAAAGAAAGCGATTACCTTGTTTCAGTTGAAGAAACGCCACAAACGACGCCGGATAAGTGTTTGTGATATTGCCCTAAATGCTGATGACGAAGAGGAGAACAAATCCTTCGATTCACAAATAATTTATTTAACTGCAGAAACCTAAATTGTTTTCGATTATGGATGAAAGTAGAAGGGCAGTCCAATACACGCAGACGCAAAGAATCCATCACGAGAGTATCGAGTATGAGACTGAACAAACAAAGAGAGATTATTTATTATGCTTCTTTTATTTTATATATTTATCACGTTTCAAAGAGTGCCACGTGTAGTGTAATGATGATCTACAACATTCGAAACTACCTTTCTGTTTGCATATTATTTACACGAGTCAACGTACCATGCAGCGCTGCATCTTATACAGCGCATGCATGCAACCGGTACAACCGGTTTTTAACCGGATAATATAATGAAAATTACATTTTTATTTGTTTTTAATGTGAAAAAATTATGGAAAAATTCAGAAAAAATGATAAAATTGTAATTAAATGAGGAAAAAGATTGTAATAATTTTAAATTTAAAAATAGTACAAAAATATAAATATGTCATAAAAAGATTATATTCCTATTTATTTTGTCATATTCCAATATTTATGATGCATATTTCAAATTTACTTTTTAAATTTTTATTTTTCGTGGCGATTTATCTAAATTTTGGTGCGTTGTTCCAACACGTTTTCCCACTAGCTTTTGCTTCTATATATCCACTCTTTTCATTAACTTCCAACTTTTTAGGTGAAAATTTCAAATTTATTTTTATGTCTCTATAATGTGTTAAATTTTATCTAATTTTTGGTAAATTGTTCCGATTTATTTTTCTACCACTTTTTGGTTCTATATTCCTACTATTTTTATTGAATTCCAAATTTTGGGTAAATATATCAAGTTTAGTTTTTAGATCCCTACTTATTATTTAAATTTATTAAATTCTTGGTAAATTATTTCAACTTTTGGGTTAACTTCTTCAACTCTTGTTCCCACCACTTTTTAGTTATGTATTCCTACTCTTTTTACTTAATTCCAAAATTTTGTTTGGATATTTCAAATTCAATTTCTAGATCCTTACTTTCCATTGGAATTTATTAAATTCTTGGTAACTTATTTCAACTCATTTTTCCATTGGTTATTAGTTCAATATTTCCAATTCTTTCATTAAATTTCCAATTTTCAGGTTAATATTTCAAGTTTATTTTTTAATCTCTATATTTTGTTATATTTTATCTAGTTATTATTAAGTTGTTCTAATTTACTTTTTCATCACTTTTTGGTTTAATATTCCTGCTCTTTTTATTGAATTCTAATATTTTGGGTAAATGTATTAAATTTACTTTTTAGATTCCTACTTCGCGTTTTAATTTATCAAATTATTATTAAGTTATTTCAACTTTTGGGTTAGTTTCTTCCACTCTTGTTTCTACCATTTTTTGGTTCTCTATTCCAACTCTTTTCATTGAATTCTAATATTTTGCTTGGATATTTCAGGTTCATTTCTAGATCTCGACTTGTTGTTAAACTTTATCAGATTCTTGTTAAGTTCTCCAAACTTTTAGGTTATACTCTTCAACTCTTATTTCCATCATTTTTTGGTTCTATATTTCTATTCTTTTTACTTAATTCTAATATTTTTTGTGAATAATTCAAGTTTATTTTTTTATCCCTACTTGTTGTTGGATTTATCATATTTTTGGTAACTCTTTCCGAGTTTTAGGTTAAGCTCTTCAACCCTTTTTTTCCACCATTTTTTGGTTTTATATTCCTACTCTTTTCATTGAATTCCAATGTTTTACTTAGATGTTTCAAGTTCATTTTTTAATCCTTATTTATTGTTGAAGTTTATCAAGTTATTGGTAAGTACTTGCAACTTTTGGATTAAACTCTTCAATTATTGTTCTTACCACTTTTTGGTAATATATTTATATTCTTTTTATTGAATTCTAACATTTTGGGTAAATATATCAAGTTTAGTTTTTAAATTCCTACTTTCCGTTAAAATTTATCAAATTCTTTGTAAGTTGTTCCAAGTTTTGAGTTAACCTCTTCAACATTTATTCCTAACTAATTTTGATTCGATATTTTTATTCTTTTTATTGAATTCCAAAATCTTGGTGAATGTTTTAAGTTTATTTTTCAGATCTTTATTTTTCATTAGAATTTATCAAACTCTTGTTAAGTTGTTTCGACTTCTGGGTTATGCTTTTCCACTCGTTTTCCACCATTTATTGGTTTTATATTTTTACTCTTTTTATTGAATTCCAATATTTGGGTAAATATATCAAGTTATGTTTTCAAATCCCTACTTTCCATTAAAATTTATCAAATTCTTTGTAAATTATTCTAACTTTTGGGTCAATATTTTCAACTTATTTTCTCACCAAATTTTGGTCCTATATTCCTACTCTTTTTATTAAATTTCAATATTTGAGTAAATATTTCAAGTTTATTTTTTTAATTTTCTACTTTTCATTAGAATTTATTAAATTCTTGTCAAGTTGTTTTAATTTCTATGTTAAGCACTTCGACTCATTTTCCTACCATATATTGGTTTTATATTCCTACTCTTTTAATTGAATTTCAATATTTTATGTAGATGTTTCAAGTTTATTTTTCAAATCCCTATTCACTGTTGGAATTTATCAGATTATTGGTAGATACTTACAACTTTTGGATTATGTTCTTCAACTATTATTACCACCACGTTTTGGTTATATATTCCTAATTTTTTTTAACTAAATTCCAATATTTTGGGTTAATATTTCAAGTTCATTTTTAAGATCTCTACTTCTCATTGGAATTCATCAAATTCTTTGTAATTTGTTCCAACTTTTGTGTTAACCTCTTTAACTCTTTTTTCCACGATGCTATATTCCTACTCTTTTTATTGAATTCCAATATTTAAGTGAATGTTTCAAGTTCATTTTTCGGATCTCTACTTTTCATTGAAATTTATCAAATTCTTATCAAGTTATTCCAACTTTCAAGTTCTGCTCTTCCACTCCTTTTTCCACCATTTTTTGGTTCTATATTCCCATTCTTTGTATTGAATTTTAATATTTTGATTAGATATTTCAAGTTTAGGTTTTGTATTCTTACCTTCTGTTAATTAATTTCAACTTTATCTTCAGCATTTTTTGGTTACATATTCCTACTCTTTTAAGTGTATTCCAATATTTTGGCTGATGATCCAAGTTTACTTCATAAATTCATGCTTTCCGTTATAAATTTTTAACTTTTTAGTAAATTATTACCACTTTTAGGTTAAGTTATTCCTACTCGTTTACACCTTACAATAGTTTTATGTTCCTATTATTTTCATTATATTCCAACACTATAGAGATATGTTCCATGTCCTTTTTTCAAGTAATAATAATATTACTTTTTTATAATAACAACAATATCAATAAGGCCAATTATATATAACCCCTTATAATTTTAACAAATATCAATTTACTATACAATACTGAATTTTTTTATTGCAACCCTTTATCATTTTAAACATTTTGGGTCTTTAATTTAAGTCCTTTTTTTTTTAATTTCGTTACTTCATCAGTTCTTCTGAACTTGAATGTATATATACTAAAGCTTTTAATCTTTATACATATTTATTATCATTTAACCATTTTAATTAATATTATTTAGTTATATTTAAAATAAATTATGCATTTATTTCCATCTTTCTCTTTACTTTTCAAACTAATTGCTTTAATTTTTCATAACATCAACGGTAAATAAATAAATAACAATTGAGAATGATTGCAATTGTAAATGAAATTATCACACCCTATTAATTTATCCAGTGCACTAAAAAATTAATCAAATAAAAATTTTCATCCATTTGTTTATAAGAATTTTTTACAAGCTTCTGGGAAAATGATTTTTTTATCAATTTGTTTAAAATTTTTGTTATTGTATTTCTTTTCAAATAATTAATTTCTTTGACTTCAACCAAAATTCATTTTTAACAGCTTTGCATGTAATTGTTATACTCCTGAAACATTTTATTTTTCAAATTGTTATGATCAAATAAATTATATATTTATTATACGATTATTCCATGAACCATGAAAATTAATATGTTATATCAAAGTTTTAAAGGTTGGCAAAAATGCTTTGTCTGTACTTGAAAGAGAAAAAAAGATTGAAAAAATCGTTATTCATTATTTTGAGAGATTATTTTAATCATTAGTTTGATTATTCATACTTGACCTTTTGACCTATACACAAACATTTGTTCATTTATCATTTCTCATTTTGCTATGAAAAGTTTATAATTTGAAAAAAAAAATTCTATTTCAAATAAAAAAGTCTAAATTCAAGTTTTAGATCATGATAATTTTAAATAAAAAAATTAGAAAATTTTAATTCTTTTGAATCACTTTTCTCCATTTTAATTAATTTTAATTATTTACGTTTAAAATAACCTTATAAATTTATTTTAATTAATTTTAATTTTTTGGTTAGATTAGTCATTGATTTTGGGTCAAGCCTTTTCA
Source organism: Atalantia buxifolia (assembly GCA_030444775.1). Classification (NCBI taxonomy): domain Eukaryota; kingdom Viridiplantae; phylum Streptophyta; class Magnoliopsida; order Sapindales; family Rutaceae; genus Atalantia; species Atalantia buxifolia. The sequence goes on from CM059839.1 coordinate 16,165,860, forward strand.
TTAATAGGTTCACATGTTTCAACTTATTAATTCCCTAGATTTGTGATTGATATTCCAACAAAATTCTTTAAATGCCAAACTTTTGGGTTATATTCCAAGTAACTTTCATTTTCCGTTGGATAAGTTTCAAATTTTCGTTGCACTTTCTTTGTTATTGGTTCATGTGTTTTAACTAATTGTTACTCCAATTTTGTGTTGAGTATTCCCATTAATTTGGTAAGATTCCGGCTATTGAGGTTAGGTACCAAATTTATTTTTCATAAATTTATTTTTGGTTAGGTGAGTTCCTGATTTTGGTTATACTTTCTCCCCTTTTGGTTTATATGTTTCAACTATTATTCCACCGGTTTTGCATTCAATATTCCAATTAACTTGGTAAGATTTCGGTTATTTGGGTTAAATACTAAAATTACTTTTTTTGGTTAGATTAGTCACTGATTTTGGTCAAGCCTTTTCATTTATAGGTTCATATGTTTCAACTTATTAATTCCCTAGATTTGTGATTGATATTCCTACAAAATTTGTTAAATGCCCGAATTTTGGGTTATATTCCAAGTAGCTTTTATTTTCCGTTGGATGAGATCCAAATTTTCGTTGCACTTTCTCTCTTATTATTTCATGTGTTTCAACTAATTGTTACTCCAATTTTACGTTGAGTATTCCCATTAATTCGGTAAGATTCCAACTATTGTGGTTAGGTACCAAATTTATTTTTCATAATTTTATTTTTTGGTTAGGTGAGTCCCTGATTTTGGTTATACTTTCCCCCATTTTAGTTTAAATTTTTCGACTTTATTCCATTAATTTTCTGTTGACTCTTCTCATTAACTTGGTAATATTCCAATTATTGGGTTAAATATTCAATGTACTTGTATTACCATAAACAAGAATATTAATAAGGTAAATTATGTTTGACCCCTTACTATTTTAGTAAATATCAACTTACTCTATAGTACTGAAATATCTTTATTGAAACCTTTAATCTTCTCCAATATTTTGTCTATAATCTAAGTTCTTTTTTTTTCTTCACTTCAAATCTCTTGAATTTGATTGTATATATACTTGAGCATTTAATCTTTATACATATTTATTCTTATTTTATCATTTTAATTGATTATTTTTAGTTATGAAGTAAATTAATGCATTTATTTTCAGCTCTCTCTTTACTCTTTAAATAATTTCTTTAATTTTTCAAAACTTTGACAATAAAATAAAAGTAGATGTAAGAGGTGCATGCAATTATGTGTTTTTCAAAAAATATAAATTAATTTTTCAAAAAATTTATTTTTAAAAGTTTTGACAGCATAAGTTATAAAAATGTTTAAACTTACAAAAGTTGAAACTTTCTTAATTTATTTGTGTCGAATAACTTTTTTTTTTGAGGGGGGGGGATCAATTGAATTGATAAAATTTCTTGAACTTGAATTTATCTATACTTAGCTTTTGATCTTTGTAAATGTTATGCCCATTTTATCATTCAATTAATCATATTTATTTATCTTTAAACTAAAATAAATCAAGAATTAAGATTTTTTTGAATTCAAATTAAATTTTTACCACTCTATTTTCTTTTCAAATTAGTTTTATTAATTTCTAATTACTTCAACAAAATATTTATGTTATTAATTATAAATATTATTATATTATACTTATATTATTACCACTATTATTATTATTATTTTTACTATTACTGCAATCATGAGATTTTTTAACAACATTTTTTCTTATAATGCGTATTCTTCCTTTTCATTTTTAAATGAGTTAGATTATTGGCGCACCTCTAACATTCTTTTCAAACCCCCTTTTTTCTACATACTCTTCTTAATTCCTAAAATAACCCTTATTTGTTGTACTTTCTAAATAAACCCCTGCACCGATACTTTAAAAAAAAAATTGTTATGCGCTCCCTCTCACCCTTCTCTCATTCCAAATCACTTTCAATCTCTTCTTAATTATAGCAATCATGAATTTATGATTTGTATCTTTATTTGTCTTTGTTTTTCCCAGTGGATAATAACCTTGGTATATACATAAAGACATGTGTGTGAATCTTTTTTTAAAAAAAATTGGCCCAAGTAAACAAACTTAAAAAAATTATCTTTACTACAAAAACTTTGTTTGTATTTAGATCAAATTCTTATTCTATAACAATTCATTGTTTTTTTTCAAAATTTATAGATTTAATGAGTTTATAATGAAGAAAAAATAAGAAAACATAGGTGGGTTTAATTAGATAAGTTTTATTTTTAATATAATTTAAATATAAAGGGCAAATTTATAAATTTATAAAATAAGTTTTTCAATTTTGAAGACTTAGCGAAAATAATTTTTAGAATTTTATTATGGCCAATATAGTACGATGAAAATCTAACATTATAGTAAAACATTTTGTAATATGATTTTGCATGTTTAATTAATTTATCTTTTTCAAATGGTCTTTTTTACTCACAAATCTATTGGCATTTATTTGCAAATAAAATTATAATATCCTACTAATTTATCCGATGCACTTATAAATTAATCAAATCAAGATTTCCATTACAAGAATGAGAACTTTGATCACTTTAGCAGTTAGTGACAATAGTAACCTAAAATCATTTCTATTCAAAAAAAATTTTACAAGCTTGCGAGAAAATAACTCTTTAAAAATATTAGCATCAATAAAACTATTACAAAATTAAATCAATTCACAACTTCCGAAAGCTAAACCACATGCTACTAATTTGAGATTTAGATCTCATGGGTCTCTGCATAAAAAAAAAATACAAAAACCAAATGAAATTAGAAAAAAAAGGCTGCAAAAAATTAACAAAAATATTCAAATTTCAAAGGCATGATCTAAATTCTTAGGTAGGATTAGATATATATTGTTTTCAACAGAAAAATTGAAACTTAAATATAAAATAACACAAAACTATATTCTAATTTTAACAACATATTTTTTCGATATTTTTTAATAACAATTTTCAAAATATTAAAAAAATCTCGACTAGCATACTCATTCTATGAAACTTGAAGTGTTAAAATATCTTTTTTTTCAGTTGAAATAACTTTAGAAAATTTGGTCAGTAATTTAATCATCTACACTTTGAAATTTTGACCTTTGTTCATATTTATGCTCATTTATCATTTAAATAATTGTAATTTTGCTAACAACACTTTTTTTTTCTTTAATTGACTATCATTGTCCTTTAAATATGCATACAATTTTTCAGTTACAAAATAAGTTCTTTAATCTTATAGGGCTTAATTAAAATAAGTTTTCAATGGTTATTATGACAATATATGGCATTATGAAAATCTAATAGCATAGTAATAACATTTATGACTATGAATTAAGCGCGTTTAATTTATTAGTTTTTCAAATTATTTTTTGGCATTTGCTTGTAAATGAAATTATAACCTACTAATTTTATCCAATTAATTGTTTTAGTTTTTCATTAATTTCAAAGGTAAATAAATAAATAGCATGTAAGAATGACTGCAATTGTTTTGCTTATAAAGCTACGATGATATAAGTTAATCAAAAATACTTGATTTGTATAAAATTTTTACCACTCTATTTTCTTTTCAAAATAGTTTCTTTAATTTCTCATTACTTCAATAAAAAATTCATGTTATTATAAGTAATATTTTTATTTTTATTTCTTCTACTATGATTATCTATATTAACTATTACCCAATTATTATTATTAATATCATACCTCATGGGATTTATAGTTAAATATAATAAGAATGTATATATGTCCTAAGCTATTTTTGCCACCTTTTTAGATTACTAAGATATCATTAATATTTTGATTATACAATTGATTTCTGTAAGTTACAAAAACTTAGGTGTTGATTTTTTGGATGAAATCATTATTCAACACTTCAGGAGATTTGATCATGATTTTGATCATCTATGCTTGAGATTTTGACTTTTGTTCAAATTTATGCTGATTTATCATTTAAATAATTATAATTTGCTAACAACATTTTCTTTTAACGAGTATCATCCTCTTTTAAACATCAATATAATTCTTCAATTTTTCAGGACTAAATTAAAATAATTTTTCAATGTTTGTTATGACTAATTTATGGCATTATGAAAATCTAATAGTATAATAACAACATTTATGAGTATGACTTAGGCGTATTTGATTTATTATTTTTTAAAATGGTTTATTGGCATTTGTTTGTAAATGAATTATAAGGTACTATTAATTTATCCAGTGCTCTAAAAAATAAAGCAAATCAAAATTTCCATTCATCTAAACAGGTTTCAAAAACATTTAACATCAAACAATTTGCTAATAAAAAATTGAAACTTTCTTAATTTGTTTGTGTTGAATTATCTTTTTCTTTTTTTCTTTTTTGGGATCAGTTGACTTCATGAGATTTGAACTTTAATTTATTTATACTTTTGATCTTCAAAAACCTTTTGCCCATTTTATCATTCAAATTAATTATATTTATTTATCTTTGGACTAAAATAAATCAAGAATTAAGATTTTTTCAATTCAAATTAAATTTTTTCTACTCTATTTTCTTTTCAAATTAGTTTTCTTAATTTTGAATTACTTTGACCAAAAATTTATGATATTAATTATAAATATTATTACATTATCCTTGCATTATTATCACTATTCTTATTTACTTTTTACTCTTACTACGATCATTAGTATCACTATCCTACCTCATGAAATTTGTTAACAACATTTTTTTTTTATAATGAGTATCCTTCTTTTACGTGTTTAAGTATGTATATAAATTTCATTTTAGAAAATAAGTTCCTTGATTTTCAAGACTTAGCTAAAATAATTTTTAAAATTTTATTGCAACCAATTTGACATTATGAAAACCTAACACTATAGTAACAACATTTTTTAATATGATTTTGCATGTTTGCAAGAAAATAACTCTTTAAAACTTTTAACATCAACCAAACTAATACAAAATTAAATCAATTTCCTAAACTGTTTTCAGGCATTGAAAATATATAACTTGCAACACATCAACGCTTAGAGAGTAAGCAAAACCAGTTTCACTAAGAATTTGTAATACAATATTTTCGTCAACAAGTGCAAAGACAATCAAATCAATGACCTTCAGAAAATTACAACTGCCAAAAGTTACCTAATATGATCTTGGGGTATCCAGAACTCCTCTAATAAAATATATACAAATGACACAGATCTATGTTAGAAAGGAAAATGATTTTACCATCTTAAAGAATTTTAAGCGAAAAAGAAAAATAAAAAAAGACAGATTAACAGTTGATCTCAGTGCTCAAACTCCCCACGAAACCCATTCATAAACCAAATGTCACGTTTAAGTAAAATACAGGACCAAATGAAAACAAAGAACAGAACACAAAATTGACCTCCAAGCTGATCTTCACAAACAAAGAATTTGTTTCCTGCGAAACAGAAAGCCTAATTTGTAATGGAAACACGTCCTGCTCATCAGCAACAAAAGAATTCCCAAAATCCTTCACTGCTGCTTTAGAATCATTGTGCCTGTAGAAAGAGCAGAATAAATCGATGCCAACGTAAAACAATGCCACCAGATTCTAACTAAGGCCCATCCAAATAAATAATCAGGTTCATAAAAGAGAAAAGCAAGAATGAAACACAGCATAACAGAAAAGTGAAACAATTCTTGCTCACCGCAGCAACATTCCTTCAGGAACCAAAGCATATTCACGAACTGAAACTCCTCGTTCCCCACAGTCACTATCCACAGACACCTCTTTCTTCTTCAAATGCAACAGAATCTCCAAGTCAGCATTATCATCGTTAGACGAAACTTCATATAAAACACCTCCTACTTTATCGGCAAGAAGGATTTGCGACTCTTTCCACCACCTAAAATGCAATGTAAACACTTATGAGACCCCACAAACAAAAGATGTTTTCTTTTTTCCTCATTGCACTGTATTATTCCAGTTCAATCCACACATATTTCCACTTCCATAAGCCAAATGACACGTCTCAACCTACATCCAGCCCATCATTCCAAATTCACTTATTCACAAAGCCCCTCCCCCCCAAATTCACCCACCGAGAAACTAAAATCCAGATTTTTGTTTTCAAAAGAACACATACAGTTATACATTTTTTTTCCTTTTCAGCAGCAGCTGGGTGGAGTCGGAGCAGCAGCGGGTATGGCAGAAACAGAGCCAGCGGTAGTGGCTAAGAGTGCAGATTTGCTGAGGAAAGGGAGAGAGTGCAGATTTGCTGCAACTGAATCAAGAAGGCTGCGAGGGAAAGGGCAAGAGAGAGATGCAGTGAAGAGATAAGGAGGAGAGAGTGGATCGGGAGAAATAAAGAGAGAGAAAGATGTTGGATGAAGATAAGGGGAGGGAGAGAGTGCAGATTTGCTGCAACTGGATGAAGAAAGTTGCGGGGAAGAGAGAGCGGCAGTGAAGAGATAAGGAGGAAGTCACGATTTTTCTTTTGTTTTTTAATTCATTTTTAGGTTTAGTTTGTAAAATTTGGAGAACATGTTTAACTTGTTTTCAATTGTGTAGTTATAATAATGAATCTGGATTTTGTGTTTTGTAATCTGTTTTGTGAAAAAATCCACCGAACATGTTTTATGTGTAATATAAAAATGAAAACGAAAACATGGCTTAGAAAAGGGTACGGAACGGGCCCTAAATTATCTTTAATTTCAAATCAGATTCATATTCACTCAAGCTAATCAACTTTGAAATATCATCTATAAATGCTAGGCACTAAATCAACTTAAACAAAAATTAATACATTGTATGGGTATATTCTTTTTACCACAAATGGAAGCTTTATTATTTTTCTTCATACTACATCTACCCTACTAATCTTCTATTGGTATTTATTGCTAATGTTAAAAATAAATTACAGAACAAGTATTTAATTTGTATTCTAAACTGCACAAATGCAAAGAGCAATTATCATAACTTTATATCATGCCTTTGCATTCATTAAATATTGCCTTCCACAATATAAAACTAATCAATAGTAGTAGAGCATTCCTCTAAAGAGTGTGCCTAAAGTTATTACAATGTGTACATCTTTCTTTCTAATAGACCAAAACAAGAACAATGAATTTCACCTGCAAAGAATTTTGTATTGAAGCTACTCATAAAAATAAAACACGCTGCTACCACGAATTTTGGAAGCGTTCAGCATCTTGGCCCTACTAATGAAACATAATTTAAAGAACCAAGCTACATGGGCTCATTTATATCCTTATTTTTGTCGATTAAACAATCCAACAAACCAATTTAGCTTAACAACCAAAACAAAATGCTACCAAGAACAAACTATTTTAGAATAATTTAAAATCTTCATTTCAACAAAGGAAAACCAAAAGCATGAAACTAAAATAGCCAAGATATGAAATACAGCATGGAACTAATTTATTGAAGTTATTACCTAAAACATGATGAATTATCTATGTTATGCTTCAAATAATCTTTTAAAGACATAAATGATAATAGAAGGCAAGAAAAAAACATAAACAAACAAAACTAAATGCAGTGAAAACTCTGAACATCAATGGTGTTTGACCAGCCACTACAAACATATTTACTCTAAAGAAATCTCTATAAAAATCCTTCTATTTAACTAGATGAGGAATTGACATTTCTCAGCCTCAAGCATATAAGAAATAAATTTACCAATTAAGAGAAGTGCTTATAAGTAAAAATAATTAACAAAACCATCACCACAAGGGGTGAGGCTCTTATTCGTAAAAGAAAATCTGCAGATGAAGCAGAATCATGGAATCTACCTCAATTGAAAGTCTACCTTACTTTATGATGCTAAAACAACCTATATACATTGCAACTTTGGAGTTAATCCCTTATTATCTTTAAAGCAAATGCTTTTACAGTATAAGGAAGCAAGAAAAAAATTCCTTCTTCAAGACCCTAGGTAAGTTATAGTTAAAATAGACAAACTTCTTCAGAGAATGAGAAAGCAATACTCCCAACTTATAGATACAATAACAGCAAACTAAAAAGAATCCATTGAAAGTTGATTAAACATGTCAATATCTTATTTGTATGGCCACTTAACATGAATTAACCCTAGTATAGAAAATTCTTGCTATATTCCGAATTTATAATCCATCTGACATTATTTATAATAGTTCTAAATCCAAAATAACTTTGGAGGCATGTAGTTGATGATGAAAATGAGGAAGTTAAGGAATGAATGGTAAATTGCAAGCAATTGTGAATATTACTCCAAAAAATAAGAAAATAAAGATAAAGAACCAATACATCAAAAACTGTAACAGAGAAAATTGATAAAATTGAACAAAATATATTCATAATTTGCAAAAAACAAAAAACGAATCAACATGAAAAATCATATATCAACATTCAAAAACCTTAAATTAAAAAATTAAAATAGAAAAGTTAATAATCACTGTTTAAGTATTGATGAGAAGGCTTTGATGAGAAATCCTAGATTAACAATATCTGAGACAATAAAAAATTACCGATTAGAAATATTTTTCAATTGATTGATAGGAGATTTCAATTAGGTAATAATAAGAAGAGAAAACATGAGAGAATTTTGGGAGGGTGGCTTACACTGAGAGAGTGAGAGAGGCAGTTGGAAAAGTGAGGAAACTAAGGTTGTGTAAAAAGTTGGGATAATTAGGGGCAAAAGTATGGTGCCCGCTTCTTCTTCTTCTTACTGGCAGTATAATCAAAACTGTTTTAGGCCTTTGGCCCCTTTCTTTTGTAGCTTTTTTTTTAACGATTATCAATTTATCATTTTTGTTTGGGTAGCATTCTTAAAATGCTACATTACTTTACATGATACATAGCATTTAGAAATATGTTACTAGTAGGATGATAAATGTGATAAAAAGTAAAATATTATCACTTGCACAAGTAACGGTAACTGTTTTTCAATAAGTGTTACTAAAAATTAATGTTTAATATTATTTTTTTGCAAAATGCTATTGCACAATGCTACCAAAAGTGATCATTCTTGTAGTGTATACTTAATCCATCAAAACACAGAAGAAGGATATAAAAAAAGAAAAGACAAATGTGCCATAAAAAGATATTTCCAATATCCAAATTAACTAGAGACTAAGAACTATGGCCAATGAGCATAAAACTGGCAGTAATGACATTTGATGAGCATATCCAGGGCAGTACCCAAGTGATATTAGCAAAAGCAAATCTTGATAAAATATTTCCGAAGACAAAGATAACTAGCACCGACAATATACACTTTTTTTTTGGAGCTATACCAAAAGAAATCAAAATCAACACGAGCACATTTTTCTGGATCAAACATAAAATCTAGAATTATATAAAAATAATAGTAAATAAACACAAAAACAACTTACATTGCTGCTCAATCAAAGAATAAAAACCAAAAGTGAAAAAAAATAGGTAACAGGATAAGGTTACGTGTCTGTTTCGACAAGAATGACTGTCAGGACACATAGATCTCCCTAAAAAGCCCCCCTGGTGTTCTGATGACTGATAGACACTAAGCTAAGCAATAAATGAATATGGCGGGAAAGATTAGGGATTAGGGCTTAGATTATTATTATTTTTTAATTTGTTTAAATACTAAAATAATTTTTCACTCATGCAGATTGAAAAGCCAGGCCCTAGGAACTCACAATTCAAGGAACAATGACCAAAAATGACAAAATCAAAACTTGGATAAAAAACCAAATCATGTAGTACGCTAATTTGCGATCTAAAGGCATAGAAGCTGGCTCAACTTGGTGGTGTAAACATGTAACCAAAAGAACCAATCAAAGAAACCAGCTTTGTAAAACACTTTCAATTTATAAAAAATCAGTAACATTTAACTGAAATTTCATCTTAAATTTATCCAATTAAATAAGGAGAAGTTTAAAAAATTATATAAACATGCAACAATTTGTAAAATATGGAACGAAGAGACAAGATTTACCGTGAATCCGCTGCAAGAACTTGTCAAGATCTTCTTTTATGAAAAGAACTGCACCACTCACCACTCAAATGTCTACACCCCAAAAGCTTCATTTCACCGTCACGTCACATTTCCACCATCCGATTACGATTAGATGCCAAATATTTATATATTAACATTTTGAGTAAAGATTAAAAGCAAACAGGAAACAGGTGTTGAATGAAGCCTCCCAGTAACCCAATAGAATTGAGTTAACCGAGGCCAAAAGAGCAGAGATGGGTGCATACTTGTTGAACCCTTTCTTTTGACGAGCTATACCCGCTTCTGCATTTTGATGATTTTCGGGTCCTCCTCCTCCAGCGGCCTCCATTTTCGGCTCCAATCAACTTGGTAGCTATGCTTGCGATGGTGAATCCAACGGCAATTTAGTCACGTTGGAATAGCGATGGCAGCCTAGCTGGTGGCCGGTGAGGCTCTGCGTGCGTGAGGGCTGAGATATTGTGAGAGCGGCTGGGTTTCTAAAGAATTAGTAGAATATCAAGTATTTATACTTTGGGTGAAAATTATAAAAATTGAATTTGATACAGATTAAAAATAAAATAAAATTTGTTAAATATTTAGGCCCTAATTTTTATGTAAAGTTGAGGGGGTCTTGGTAGCTTTCTAGTTGATTTGATCAGTTCGATATTTTCTTGAAATAGGGGTAGGTACACGATAATTGCCTCTAAAATTTTCGATTATGTTTATCTTATAACCATTACTTTGGGTGGCCGGTTACCTGCACAAATAAAAAATAATGAAAAGCAGCTGTATGATATACAACGGCTGCATTATAAGCGGACCCTACTATTTACACATGTAGCTTTACGAAGCAAGAAAAATGGAGGCCTATCCTTCTGTATATATCTATTAGAAAATAGAACCTCGTTTCACGCGGCTTTGAAAAAAAAATTTAATATTATCATTTTTTTTACTTTACATTTGATGAAACTAATAAAAAATATGAATTGATTTTTTTTAAGATGAGACAACTTATAAAAAACAAAAAAAAAAGCTATTAGCCAACAATACAAATAAAGAAGTCACGCAAGATAAAGAATAAAATGAGAGAATATATTATAGAATGATTTTTTTCATTCTAATTTTGTGTTTATAAAACAAAAAGATGAGCTCTCCTTTTATAGTTACATAATCACTCCATGAAATTAATGAAAACTTATGGATCATAATTCCTTGTGAGATAGTGGGAGTTATAAGGAAGTTAAAGGTTGCTAATGGGAGATAGTGGGGAGACTAAGAGATATGTTTCAATTAAACCTTTACATAATTGTTATTGTGTAATAACAATCAAATTAATTATGAGAAGATAAAAAACTAAATTCAAAGAAAAATTCTCTGTTTATTAGATAATAGAGAATATACAAAGATGAGAAATGGTGATGCCACATCACTTCCCCAAGTTTCAGCTTTATATATATATATATATATATATTTGAAAAAAATAAAAAGTATGGGTACATCTCATGTGACTTGACCGCCTCCTCCACATTGTCTAAAACTAATAACGCACCCATACAATTGAAAGCTAAAAATTATACTCTAATAACTCAAGTGAATAAATAAAAGTCTAATTAAAACTCTTTTAATTAATGTTAGATTTTGAGCATGTTTGGGATTGCTTTTACTTGTCAAATAATCACTTATTTGACAATCGAGCACTCGTTAAATGTTTTTTAAAATAGATTATTTGAAAATCTAATTCTCAAATAAGTTATTTTTATACTAAACTATTGGCCTAAACAACTATACGATTCTTAATTTTAATGATAACAAACAACATGTAAAAAGGATAAAATGATAAATTTATTGTTCACAATCTCACAAGTTCTTGAAGGGCAAAAAATATTAAAGTGAAATCAAGCTTACGACACTCGCTGGACAATGGTATGATTGAAGACAAACAATGAGGGTACTAGCTCAAGTGATTTATATTGCATAATTCTTATAAAGCTAGTATAATTTAATCTATGTATAATCTAGCATTTTAAAAGCTCAAGATATCCTTCGTAATTTTTAAATAAATTATCAGTTTTTCATAAACTAAATATTTTTTTTTACAGAGATAAATGATTTTATCAAATTGACTGATTTTCAAATTCTTGGAGTAAATTAAAAAGTTTTGAACTTTAAAATCAATAAGTGTTGTTTTTAAATTCTGAAAATGAACCTATTAACAAATGTTTAACAAATTTTGGGTCATGGTATAATTTTAGAAAGTTTTCAGGGCAAATTTATGAAATCTGGAACAATAGCAGCTAACCACTTCAGAAATAGCGGCTAACCGTTTGAAGACCAGAAAGGTAGCGATTAAATGCTTAAAACAAGCGGCGAACCACTTTCTATCTAGAGAGATAACGGCTAGCCAGCTAAAAACTAGCAACTAACCGTTTGGACAAAATTTTCAAGTCTGATTTGTAACGGTAACTTGCCACATCAGCATAGTGGATAACCACCTCATTTTAGCGGTGATCCGGCAAGTCCCCAGAAAGTTAATAACGGTTAGTTTGATTGTTTAAACTCTAAAAACCCAAAACAAATTCAAATCTAACAACTTTTTCAATCTCAAATAAGCTAAAACCAATTCATACAAGATACCTTAGCTTTTATTTTGATTATCTGCATACATTAAGTTATTATTAAGCTATCATTTATTTATACACTCTTGTAGAGAGTAATTCTTGTAAACTTCATTTCAATATCAAAATTGAGTGAGTGGAAGTGTGAAAAACACTTGGGTAAAGATGTGTGGGTGTTCATCTCTATCTGTAAAGATTTACTGACATCTTGGAAGTCAATTGTAAAAATCTTGAGTCATTATTAAGCTATCATTTGTTTATACACTCTTGTAGAGAGTAATTCTTGTAAACTTCATTTCAATATCAGAATTGAGTGAGTGGAAGTGTGAAAAACACTTGGGCAAAGATGTGTGGGTGTTCATCTCTATCTGTAAAGATTTACTAACACCTTGGAAGTCAATTGTAAAAATCTTAAAGCCTTTGAAGGCGTGGATAGTGGAATCTTCAAGCTTGGTTTGCTTGGAGCCGTAGATGTAGGCGCATTTTGTCGAACCACTTAAACATTCATGTGTTTGTTTTCTTCTACCTTATCTCTTTAAATTTATGTATTTTTAAATTTGTTATCATTGAATTTCTTGAAACATTGATTTAAATTGTTTTGTAATTTTATTTGTATATTTTTTAAATACCCAATTCACCCCCTCTTGGATTGTTTAGCTAGAATTTCATAAACATTAGAAGTTGTTGGAAATAGCTTTTAAAAAATAGAATTTTGAAGAATTTGGTATTATAATATGTAGTACCAATTTTGTTTTGATTGTAACAGCATATTTCTAAAAATACCCATGCACTATGATAATGTAATTTATTGACATTTGGAAATTTAGTTTTTCTAGAATAACTGAAGTAACACAGCCATCGCAGGTGTTGGCATTGTCTCCGATGTTGCCGCTAGCGTCCAATGAAAGTACTCCTAGAGCAACATCACCAACATTATCAGACTCCAAATTGTCTCCCCTACATAATAGTTATGTTGTTGTTGGTAGAGGAGAACATGCACGCCTTAGATACACTGGCTACCATAACGTTGCCATCAAACGGAGGCTAAAGGAGTGGCATTGCCACTTCCTTTACATATAGCAGTGTCCGACAACTAGGTTTTTGGTTGTTTGAACTGTAAATCATCGCCGTTGAACGAATGCTTCAAGGTTACCATAAAAACTTGGGTGGTGCATGCTCTTTAATGAAGTCTTCGTTGCCAACGCAAGTATCACCATTGTGTAGATCACAAAATTATCAATCACGTGGCATCTATCATGTGAGTGGATGATGACTATCTCTGATGCAGGTGACTGCGACGATACTGACAATGGCGACATAGATTATTTATTTTGTATAAACATTTATTTATTGTATTTGTTTATTTATGGAAATATAAATTGATTTATAATTTTAATAAGTAACTTATCAGTGAATAGGTAATTATTCACTGACCACCTATTTTTTCATATTTTTTATAAAAATACACATATCTTTTTTTGGTTGATTTCCACCTGAATTACATTGTCTTACACCTCTCTACTTCTGTCTGCATGCCGTTTTTACCACCAAATGAGAAAATTACAATTTTACCCTAAATAAATGCCAAAAATATGTAATACGAATGCACAATGCACACAATAGATAAACATAATAAAATTATAACTGGTAAAGTTGATTATTTTTTGTTATAAGAATATTATCAGTTGTCTACTTTAAGATTATTACATTATTAAAAATATTTTAAAAAATTAAATTTATTCAATTTTTTACCTATCAAATATAAAGTGTAAAATCTGCCCACTTTACCATTAACAACTGTTAATTTCTAATGACATCACCAGAGTATTGTAGACAACATTTAAAATGTTAAATATAAATAAAATAAATATTTAAATATAAAAAATTTAAAATAAAAATTTTTAAACCACAATTTTATTAACTAGACTTAGAATTCTATCAAAATCAAATATAATTAGTCAAATCCAATTTAAAATAGAATATATAAATTAAACATAAATAAGAAATAAAAATTAAAAGACAACCTTCAATCCCTTAAATTCCCAAATCAAAATAGAAAGAATCAATGAAGCAATTTGCAGTCGCATCACCCACAAACCCAGTCAATCTATTTGAGAAAAAAGCCGGCCAACTGTCCAATCGTCAACACCCCAGATGCACAACGACAAAGTCCCAATCGATAGTTGTTAAGCCTGTGAGTTACACATGTCAGGCTACCAACAGAAGCCGCATGCGAGATTACTTCACATTATCGGTACCAATAAATAAATGAACTTCTTGCTCAAACCTTTTACTTGCCATCATATCCATTTTACCATAAATTAAAATTTCTCTTTAATGTCAAATATAAAGATATGGAACTAAATATTGCAATAGCATTCAAATCCTAGTTTAAATTCTTTATTGTTCTGAACTGACATTATAAAGCATCGAGTCACTTACCAGCTGAGATGAAACTAGGATGAATTTGCTGTCAACATCTTAGAACTAGGGAAGGACGCACTCGACCTTCGATCAAGGTGCTTTCTAACTACTGCTCATCCAATGTATTCATCTTATTCTCAATCGTTATGGCACCTAAACCCCCCTTTCCTATTTGATTTCATTTTTTGACTATACCTACAAATTTTTAATTTTTGCGCCTTTACTTTCTCTGCCACCCTTTCTCTTGTTAGGAAAATTAATTAGTGAAGCAGACACACAACTAAAGTGAAATTGGAAATAATGATCACACAAAACATCCGAATTTATGTGGTTTGACTTTTAGCCTACGTACATGTTGTGCAAATTTTGTTGAACTCGCAAGCGCACGAATCTATTGTAGAATAGATTAATGGTGACGACTGTCGATCCCACGAGGAGGTAGATTTTAATTGTGTGTAGAATTAATTTTGTAAGTGGGTGGTTGGATTTGTGGGGAAATTGATTTAAAGGATGCTAGAATTTAAAATTGGATTGGCAGAAATAATTAAACTCGAAACTATTGAGATAAAGCACTTGGGTATCTGGATCCGTATCAACATGCACCATGGGCTAAATAATCTTTATTAATACCAATTAAATCATGAGCGGGGAATCCACATCTCATGAACCATGCTCTAATCAATATGGTGCTAAGGGCTTATCGTGCCAAATAATAATAACCTTATACTAGGGTGCCGGTAAAATCAGGGCGGTAACTAGACAAGGTTATTATTATTTGTCGACGAAAAGTCAAAACCTCCACAGAAATTAGAGGGGAAGAGAAAATAAATTTACTAAATAAAGCCCATGACACATGTTGAGACTTCACTTTCAACCCAAGCTTGAAAGAAAATTAGCTACTCATAATTGAACTAAGGGTAAATGGGAATTTATTAAAATACATTGAAAATACAAGATAGAGAAAGAATTACAGAAAACTAAGCTCAAAAATGGATTCAGGGGTCTCAAAGTAGAGGGGAGAGGCCCTCTTTTTATAGATACATTGAGTGAATCATGGCCATCGGATTAAAAACAGTTTGGACGCACATGATTGCGCCACGTCATCAGTGAACAGTAACACAGTTTGACCACGGGTTTGACCACGCGGTTTGAACAGTAATACGGTTTGCACACGGTTTGAACTTGCACGCGGTTTGAACAGTAATACGGTTTGCACACGGTTTGAACAGTACCGTACATGTGAATAGTATTGTACGTATGAACAGTGCCATTTTTCCTTTTATGCTCCTTTTAAGATTTTCAACTGTCCTGAGTTCAAAAGTGACGTTCGTTTTGCTATACGAAATCTCGTTCATTGTGAAATGACCATGATGCCCCTAAAATACATAAAATACTTAATTAAAACAAAACACTCATAATTAACTAACAAGAGACTTAAATAAATAAAATTAGAGATGTTAGTAAAACTTGAAGTACAAAATGACGATTTTGTTCTTTATAAATATACACTTTCTAATACTCAACAGTACACGGGCGAAGACAAAAGGATAAAACTTTACTAGTGAAATGAGAATTACAAGTATTGTAATATTTTTGACTCACTATTCAGAGCCCCAATACACCTAATCTTTCACTCATTAATCTCTTAAGAGCTTTATAATTTCTCAAATCTCTTAAACTTTCAGCTCACTCTTACAAATTGAATGGAAAGCTCTAAAATGAGAGCTTGCATTTATAGGCAAAAAAATTTACCTGAAAGTCAAATATTAAAGCCCTCTATCTTGTTTTTTTTTTTCTTTCAAGCATTGCGGCACCACTAAAAATGGTGGGCCGCATGATCATAAAGGCACTGTTTTTTGTTGTTTTTTACTTTAACATTCTCCCACTTGGAGATTTAATTGAGAATCAATCAATCTCTATACTATTCTTTCTATTTCGCCATTGTCATATTACTTAAATTTTTGCTAGGCCACACGATGATTTACTCCATATAAAGTTGTTAACATTGATTAGCTTGGTCAAAACATCTGATAGGTTTTTCTTGGTATGGATTTTCCGCAAATCCACACTTCTATTTTCCACTACTTCTTGAATGAAATGGTACTATGCCCCTATGTGCTTTGTCATGAAATGAAAGGCTAGATTCCTTGTAATGTGCAAGGCACTGCTTGTGCAAGGCACCACTCCCACAGCTTGTGCAATGACTGGTCTTGTACAAATCATAGTAAACATCAAACTTCTCATTGTTGATGCATATAGTACTTGAGACATCTCCTTCTTCTTTACTTTATTGTTAGGACACATACTCGAGGAAAAATTGAAATTAACAAAAACTAGGATATGGCTTACAATCTTGTATGTGGAAGCGTCGCAAGATTTTCTTTCAAGTAATTCTTCTAAGAAAGCCAAATCTTTATGTTATTTTTGTCTCGGTAAAGTTGCATCTCCAGAATCTTGTTTGTTGGTCCCAAGTCTTTTCATATCAAACTCTGTAGTCAACTGTGCCTTTAATTCTTAGACTCAATTTTTATTAGAGCCTGTTAATAAAATGATGAAATCATTATCTTCAAACCTCTTATAATATGCATAATGATCTAAACTGAGTCAGTTATATCCAAGGTAGGGTTGGCAAAAACCAGGGTTGGGTCTAGGTTTGGCCTTGCCTAGGACCATCCTAAATCAATAAAAAAACCTGCCCGGACCCAGATTAGTGCTCGGTTTTTTCACATCTGGTCCAGGTCAAGCTCGGCACCTCCCGGGCATGGGTTTTTGATTCGGGCTTCCCCTGCCCGGATAAGACATTGCCTTGCTGGTTTTGGAATTAGTTTTCCGTCAATGGAATCGTTTACAAATTTTTTATTTGAAAAAACACTTATGCTAGAGAAAGCCAAAAGCAAGGAAAAAGAAGAAAAAATAAAGAACCATAGCCACAGAACAACACGTAAGGCCTATCAAATGATGGTTAAAGCACTCAAAAGTCAAGACCTTTTGCTTTTTGCAATCAGATGATCATTTTGCAGGATGTATAAGACGTTTTTGCAATCAGTGCTTGCTTAAAGTGTTTGCTGGGGGTGTTTGCTTTTTGCAGCTGGTAGCTTGTGTTTCCTTGGAATGTTGGGTAATGGCCACTAGCTTGGAGTGTTGGAAAGGTGGAGGTGCGGCAGCCGGCAGCACTGCTTGTGTTTGCATAACAATAGAATAGAAAATTAGGGTTTATTTCATATTTGGGTGTATTGTATTTATATTTTCTTTCTTTTTTTTAACCTATCAAAAACCCGGGCACGGATCTGGGTTCTGGGTTTTGGGTTTTTAGTGCCATGATCGGAACCAGATCCGGAAGTGTTCGGGTATTGAATTTCAATATTCGAAACTCTTTTTTTTTTGCATATGTGGTCCGGGAAAAACTCGTACTAGATTGGCCGAGTTTCGGCCGAATCGATCCGGGCGGGTTTTATTACCACTCCTAATCCAAGGCTCATGAAGAAATAATCAAATCTCTTATACCAACACCTCGAGGCCTGTTAGAGACCATATATAGATTCATTCAACATGCGAATCAAGTTCTCCTTGTTTGTTTCAGCAAAATTTTCTTATTGGAGCATATAAATCTCTTTTTTAAGTTCTCCACAAAGAACTGCAGCTTTTACATCTAACTGCTTTAGATTTAGATCAAATGTAGCATATATTACCAAGACTACTCTAATTGTCATAAGTCTAACTACCAGAGAAAATATCTCATTGAAGTTAATACCTTCTTTCTGAGCATATTCTTTCACCACCGATTTTGTACGGATACTGTTCCACTTGATCATTGCCATCACGCTTAATCTTTTAAACCCATTTGTTACCAATAGCTTTTCTACTATTTCCATGTCTTATTCTTCTATAGAGCTTCAATTTTCTTCTGCATTGCTATCATCTACAAAAAAAATCCAAGCTATTTAAAGTTTTATAGAAAGTTGATGGTTTTTTATCTTTTGTTAGAAGATAGTATATAACATTAATTTCTTTAAACATAATCCAAGTAGAGCACTGGCAATTATCTCTTACGAGTTGATCGACGAAGTTTTGGAGCCTTCGACTCGACTAGTTCTTATTCTTAGTGCCTTGTGCTGCTTTAGAAGAATCTGAATCTTCATTTTCTGAATTATTTTTCATATATGCCGGTACAGTCTCTAACTTTTCTTTTACAATGCTAACATCACCATCTCTCCTTTTTAGTTGCTCTTTTACAAGGATAACATCTTTGCTAATGACTACCTTGTGGGTAGTAGGATCCAATAGATTATTTTCAGAATTGAAAATAACATTATTTTCAAAATTCTGTTCTTCACATCCCAAAATGGTATGATAGAAGTTTTCTTATGATTTTTAAGCTAAAGAATTCAAAGACAGAGAGAAATTTCCAAATATGGCATCAACTTCGTCAAATGAATCTTCTACTACTTCTGTAATCACTCCAATCTCTCTATCTTCTACTCTCTCACTCCTAAAATCCTGCACTAAACAAACAACCAACAAAATAGAAAACCTTGCTGAAAATTCCTACATCCCTGAATCCGCACAAATCAATGAGTCATCTTACCCTCTTATTAGTCCTTACCAACTTTACAAACGCCCACACTTCTTTACTCGTAGCATCCGCACCCTCATCACTACCAGACGATCACAACCAAAAGAATATATCCAGTCTTCTAGATTGGATCAGTGCACACTTCAGGCTACTACAGCTGAACAATATGTTACTCTGGAAATTCCTTCAGAGTTAATTTCCAACTAGAAAAGAGAAGGTTATACTCATCTCCATCTCGGAGGAGTAAGATTAATCCTGACCTTACATGGAAGGAAAGGATTACCAGTCACAGCCAGAATTGCTATGCTGGACACCAGGTTCAAACAGTATCAAGATGCTGTTATTGGTACTGTTCTAACCACCCTTCATGCAGGAAGTGTTCTCCTCACTTTCTACCCAAATTTTAACCTTTCTCTTCAAGACACCAATCTTTCCACAGCCTTGAAAGTTCAAGTACAAATCCAAGGTTCAGAACAAATCTCTTCTGCAAAGATTGCAACCCTTCACCACCAGCGTGTCTACAGGCTTCAAAATCACGCCTTAGACTTACCCACACCTGAGCACCACTCTGACGCCCTTATGGTGTTAGCAGAATCAGATCAGATACCCACCATCATCTAAATTCCAAGACAGATCCCTCGACATGAACTTATAAAACTCATGCCCTTGGAATGGATTTCAAATTATGAAAAGTTTCATACCAACACTGCTCCTATTCAGACATCAGAAAGCATGTTCGAAAGGAGACCAGATGGAACGGTCAGAATGACTTTCAGACCTCCACCAACAACACCGGAAGAGCATCCAAGGCTCTCCTTCACCTATTCAGCAATGATCACCGCTGTTCAGACAGCACAAGAAAAGTTGCCAATTACAGGATTCAATTCTGAAGGCTATCCTGTTTACCCAGCTAAACTCAATGGCCACTTTCTTTGGGATATACCAGGCTCAGGAAACTGTGACCCAGATTGTCCCTGTTGGGATGATTGGGAAGAAGAGGACGATTATGATTCAAAATGGAGAAAGAAGCCCAAAAAGAAAATACCCAAATCTCCATGTTCACACAACCAACCCAAACCACCACATAATCCTCCACCTCCACCAGCTCCTTTACCCATTTACAAAAAAGAACTTAAATGGATTGAAAAGAATTGCAAAACTGAAGTTCTTCCACCAGTTCAAAATACTATACCTACCATACAACCCATGGCTTGCATGATGTTTTCATCAACATCATAAGATTATTCCTCCAATTTCCCTGTTCTAGAAACACATGCTGACCCACAAAGAAAAGTTGTCACCAAACCCTTTATTCCTTCAGCCATCACTCCTACAGGTCACTTAGAAGTCCCCAAACCTTTTGAAGCTGTCCTCAACTGGCAAACACAAAATGCCAGAGCCCAAAATGATACCCTGGTCGATATTCATAAAAAGGTGAAGTATATCAGTCTACGAACTGATCATATTGAGTCTAAAGTTGATTCAATTACTTCATAGATGCAGCAAATCTATAAGAATCTCCAATCCAAAATCTCTCAACTGGATTCAGAGTTACGAGCCATGCTTAGTCAAAGATACTATGGCCCAGAATTTGATCAAAAGGAAAGAGAAATCAGGAAATTAAAAGCAGAGCTTGAACAGATTGAGTCAGAAAGGCAAAGGCCAACATTATTCACCACATCACCACCCTTACCTACCATCAGCCCAACTTTTCATCCTTTTGCACCTATGCTATCCCCCATTAAACCACAATAAATTACCTCAACCATCTTTGTCAATTCCAGAATACCAATCACTTCTTTACGCATCTCTACCTATACAAGCATCACCAGCTCAAGCCAAAGATAAAGCACCCATGCAACAGTTCAGTGTCCAAATGGTCGCAGATCCATCTGATACAGTTAATCCAGTTTCTGATTCAAACCTAGTTGTTTCGGAACGCCCATCCGAATCTGAGACAGAATCTTCCCCTGAATCTTCAATATCAACTAGTGACTCTGAAAAGTCCTATGCTGATATCACCAAAATTCTCATGGCCCAACCTGAAGAAACTGAACCTGCCCAATCATAAAAAACAGATCCATTCTTTGAAATACCCTCAGATATTGAGGAGGATCCACCTGAAGGAACCTCAGCCACAAACCGGCCTGCTCAGCCTCAAGCTCAAAATGATCATAAACCATCAAATGGCCCATGGTTTACTTTTGATGATATACCTGCAGCCAAATGGAGAGAACGGCTATCAGAAATGGCCGCCTGGACAGATCTCCAAATGTTAAGGGCAAATGCAACAACAGCCTCTGTTCTTAGAGAACTTGCTACCCATTTTACAGGATCTCTAAGAGATTGGTTTGATACTTTAGGAGAGTACAGACAACTACAGTTTGTGCAACTTCCTAATGTCTCAAGTGCCCTTGCTGTTATTCATGAACAATTCATTGGAGAATCTGCAGCAGTATTTGAAGCTGCAAGACGTGACTATCTCAACATGAAATGCTGCTCACTCAAGGCTAAAGATCTTGATTTCCATTACAAACGGATGTCAATTCTGTTTTACAAGCTTAATGGATTCAATGATCCTACTCTTAAACATGTTTTCCTGGCATCATTACCTGAAGAATTACAGCCAGATATACAAAGGCAGCTCACATCTCTTAATCTCCAAATTGACAATATTTCTTTGGGGAAAATCTTTCAAATCGCCAAAGGATGCTTGGAGAAACTATGTGAACAGAAACAGTTTTTCAAAGAACTGCTGAAAGATAAAGAGCCTTTCCGAAGTGCTTGCAAAAAGCCTTACTTGCAAATCAAATGCAAGAAACAGAAAGATTGTGAGTGTAGCATCAAAAAGAAAAAGCATTTCAAAAAATTCAGAAATCCAGATTCTTCAGAAAAAGATCCAGTTCTTTCAGAGAACAGCAAAGGAGAAAATCAAGCCGATGTTTCATCTGCAAAAAGAAAGGCCACTATGCTAAAGATTGCCCTAACAAAAAAGATAAGGCAATCCGTTTACTTGAACATCTACAGGCCACCACTGATTGCTCTCTTCACAAAGATGAAATTAAGTTCTACTTCTCAGAACAAGAAGAACCTACTGATGAAACAGTGTTCACACTGGAAAACTCATCTGATGATTCTGAAAATGATGAGTTTCAAACAATTTTTCACCAACACATTTTGTCCTCAGACACCACTATTCCCATTCCATCCATAAAACTCCAAATCCTACCTTCAAAATTCCAAAGACCAATTCCTGCCATTGGACTTCTTGATACAGGTGCCCAAAGAAGTATGTTAAATCCAGACATTCTTCTACCCCAGTTTTGGCAACATTATGAAGAAAATTTCAAAGCAGTTAATGGAAAATTCTTCACCACCAACTTGATTACCAAAAAACCTATTGGTATTTAAATCTTTCCAAACTGTGTTATCTAGACAAAAGTCATCGGTTCTCATCTTCCTAATAAGGATATCTTGTTAGGATTTGATATCATCCACCAGATAAAACACCTCCAAATCATTCCTACTGGAATTCGAGTCAAGTCCATGTTCAAACCTTTCACCAATATTCTTAAACTTTATGGTCTAACTGAAACTCCCCAGTCCTTGCAAGACATTTCCACAAAGCTTTTGCAATATTGTCCTGAGTCTCATGCTGATTTCCACCATCCAAATCCTCTGTGGAAAATCAACATTTCTTTGTTCAGTTACCATTTAAACTGAATGAAGATGTCAACCCAACCAAAACCACCCATCTAGGAATGAGTCCCTCAGACTTAGTTCTAGCCCAAAAAAAATGTGCTCAGTCGCTAGCCCAGGGTCTCATAGAGCCTACCAATTCTTAATGGGCTTGCCAGACCTTTTATGTTGAAAAACATTCTGAAATTGTTAGAGGAAAAAAACGATTAGTCATTGACTATCAGCCTCTCAACATGTTTTTGCAAGATGACAAATTTCCTTTGCCAAAAAGATAGAGCATGTTCACTTTCCTCAAAAGTGCCCAAATCTTTTCAAAATTTGATCTTAAATTCGGATTTTGGCAACTTGGCATCAAACCCTCAGACAGATACAAAACCTCCTTTTGTATTCCAAATGCCCATTATCAATGGACAGTTTTACCTTTTGGTCTTAAAACAGCGCCATCCATTTTCTAAAAATCCATGGTCCAAATTTTCCAACCTATCCCGCATAGTGCATTGATTTACATTGACGATATTTTGTTATTTTCAGGTATACATGATGAACATCGCCAATTGTTAGATCGATTCTTTGATATAATCCAAACTCATAGAATCATGTTATCAGCTAAGAAAAGCACAATTGCCACCAATAACATTGAATTCCTTGGAATGACTATCAAAGACGGACACTACCAGCCAGGAAAGCACATTGCCCAAGAACTTATCCACTTCCCAGATCAGGACCTCTCCAAAAGACAAATTCAGCAATTTCTAGGTATTATCAACTACATCAGAGATTTTATTCCTCATGTTGATAATCACACCCGCCAGTTGTCAGCCCTGTTGAAAAGGAATCCACCACCATGGAACAACGACCACACACTTGCTATCACAACTTTAAAGCAAATTGCGCAAAATCCGCCACCTTTAAAGCTTATCACAGATGGTAGACAGATATTGCAGACTGATGCAAGTGACGAATCTTGGGGGGCCATCCTTCTTGGAGAAGCAGAGGGCAAAGAACACTTTATTGCCTATGCTAGTGGACACTTCTCTGACACACAAGTCCATTACCACAGTGTGTTCAAAGAAATTTTAGCAGTCAAGCATGGTATTCAGAAATTTGAGTATCATCTTATCGGCTACCACTTTCTTGTCAGAATGGACAACTCAGCCTTTCCTAACATCATGAATTTCAAAGGTAAAAATGTTCCTGAAAAGATGTTATTAAGGTTAAAAGACTGGTTTTCGAAATATGACTTCTCTGTGAAGCATATAAAAGGAGAACATAATCTCATCCCTGATATGCTCTCAAGACTTGCAAAACTAGAAAAATCTTTGTTTTTCATATCCTCTCAAAATCATTTTCCTATCATCTTCATGGCTACTTCACTCCCATCACAAGCCATAACCAAAAAACATTTTCCTCTTGGAAAAACCTTCACCACCGTCTTTGCTATACAAGAGTTTGCTAAGAAAGCTGTTTTTAGGTTTTTCATGAAAGCCTATCTCTTATCAGACTCATTTCCATTTTCAACCTTCCATCCAGAAAACCTGTTCCTTACAGGCTTGACTTTAGACCCTTCCGGGGATATCTCAGAAGATGAGTTATGGTACATCTGGTGCCTAACTGTTCTCTATGCCACTAAACTGATTGTCCCTGTCACTCTCACTTTGGAATACTTGCTCAATCCAGACAAGTCCACTTCATTAACCTGGACACTCCTTTAATGGTTTTCTCTAATTCCTTGGCGGAGAAAAAAGCTCCAACAATTGTCAGAAATTTATAATTTGGAACGTATGCCACCATCTGAAGCAAACATGTTCACATCCGTGTTCATTATTCATAGGCCATACTTTCAACATCCAGACACCAGTTCATTCTGGACTCAAAACCAGGTATATGATTGGTTGACTTTACCACATCCAGCCCTCCTTGGACAAGATAGTGGAATACAGAAAGATCTCCACAATTATCTTTGTGAATTAAATCATCAAGCTGCTCCGCACAAGGACATTGCTCACACCTCTTTGGGTCCAAAACATGACCTCATCATGATTCCAACTCCATCTGCCATATCCAAACCAAAATCCACAGGCACCAAGACTCACAAGACCCATGGGAAGAATTTCTTCCACTTAGTCAACATCTCCAACAATTTCCACAACCAACCATGTATGAACTAAGATCATCATCTCAGCCTCAGCCTCAGAAAAAGGACAAAGCAACCCAGACATCACCACAGCCATTACCACCAGGCTACAGAAGAGATTGCCCTTATCCACCTTGTCATGGTCCCCGTTGCAAGCATCCAAGGCTATCTAAGACATTTTTCCCAAAAGATAACGATCGTGATCCAGATGAAACAGACAGCTCATCCGAAGACGACTACATGAATCTCAACTCCCCATAAAGTTGTTTGTCTTGTTGTAATAAATACTTTACTTTTCCTTAAGCGTATTGTTTTTCTTTAAAAACTTTACTTTTGTCAAAAGTCATGTTAGCTATTAAAAGCTTTTGTCACTTGTAATAATACTTGCTTTACTTTTAGATGACATCTTGATAAGGACATGTCTTATCAAGACCTAGTTAAGTTTCTTCCTTATATAAGGAAGTTTCCTCCAGTTGTAAGATATCAACTTTTGAAAAATAAAATTTCTATTCTCATTATCTATTATCCATGGCTTTCTAAAAATTCTCTCTCTCTCTGTCAATGAAGCTCTAAGGCTTCAAAGAAACATTAAAAAAGCTTAAATCTGTTCATTTTGAAATCTCAAGGAAGTATGCTTTGCACTTGCCTTATGCAAGGATCCTGTGCATCAGAAAACTTGATAAATTTTTATCTGGTTTGGTACCCTGCTTTAGACTAAGAGGAAAGTTTGTTTTGGGTTGTAAAACCTGGAAAATTATGTTCAATGTTTTTGATCCTCATAGAAGTATATCGGCTGGAAACCAGGACTTGCGGGCTACTGGCCCAAAGTACAGTTTCACTCCAAGAAGATAAATTTTTTGGATTTTAGATCTAACTTTGTACTTTCTTAGACATCGTACATTACGTACATAGAAAATCTAAATGGAGGTAGGTGAGAGTAATCAATAGGCATTCCACTTTACATCTCCATCGGTGTCTTCAACTCAATTATTGTTGATGGAGACCGATTAACCACATAACAAGCAATTTTGGTTGTTTCTACCTAGAATGAGTTGGGTAGACCAACAATCCTCAACATAGTTCTTATTTTTTCTGTAAGAATTCTATTAATTCATTTTGCTTCTCTATTTTGTTGAGGTGTGTATGCCACCATAAACTGTCTCTAAATACCATATTGTTTATAGTATGCAAGAAACTCACCATCTGTATATTCTCCACCATCATTTGTCCTCAAACACTTTATCATTTTTCTAGTTTTAAGTTCTACCCATGTTTTGTATTCATTGTACACTAGAAACTCATTTAATTTTTTTTTTATTGGATAAACCCAACATATCTTAGAATAATCATCAATGAAAGTTACCAAGTATTTTACACCTCCCATGAACATATCCGGTGATTCCTAAACATCAGAATGTACCAAGTTTGAATGCATTTTTTGGTGTTAGATCTGATGAACTTCAATCTGTGCTGCTCACTTGTAACACGATGCTCACAAAAAAGTAAGTTCATTGATTTAAGCCCTGGAAGTAACTTTTGCTCAGAGAGAATCTTCAAACCTTATTCCAGCATGTGGCCAAGTTTGAGATGCCACATCCTCATTGACTACTCTTCATTTGACGCAACACATATATCAGTTTCCTGTAGTGTTTCCTATTAAAACATGAACAGATTGGTACCGATCTTCTCTGTCTTCATTAACACAAGTACCTCTGAAAATCTTCATAATCTCATTTTCAACATGGGTTTTGACAATAGATTTCTTATTTTAGCCTTTGGCAAGTCGTACCTCCTCAATTGTGTAAATTGTACCATGAGTTATTTTTATTTTGAGAATAATAGTACCAGCGACCTCCAAGGCATGATCATCTTGTTTGACATAAATATACTTATAATATTGATTTTGATGATAATAAAACATGTGACAAAGGTTAAGAATGATGAAGTCCTTAAACTAGTACAATTTCTTAGGTCATATGATGTTTTTGGACAAGTGTAAATTTTTGAAGACAAACGGATTATCATTAATCTTGAAACAGCAAACCGACAATGTATGGTTGAGTTATTGAGATTTTTTGGAAACTAACGGTTAACCATTTATAAGAAAACAACTAACCAATAAATTCCAAAGAAGAACTTATTTGAAAATAGCAGACCGTTTATTAGAAAAAGATAGCCGATATTTCTTTGCAAAGTCTTTGGATGAAAATGGAAAACCAACATCCCCTAATGATAATCCGACAATTTAAATTGCTGCATAATAGTAACTTTGTATAAAGTCAAAACATCAATCCAATTTCTATTAACGACTATCCAATTACCTCAGGAAAGTCAACAACGGCCTGATTTCTTGTCCTTGTGTAAAAATGTCCATCAAATTCAATTTAAATAGGATTCTACAATTGTCATTAAGCTTGTTATTGAGTATTCAAACTATTTTGTGCTTAAAATTTGCTTATTCTTTTGTAGATTCATTCTTTAGGCCATCATTTGTGCACGCACATACTTGTAAGAGTGAAAATCATTGTAATCTTTATTTCAATATCAAAATTGAGTCTGAAAGTGTGGGAATCACTTTGGGAAAGAGTTGTGGGATCATCTCAAACTGTAAAGGTTTTATTGACACCTTAGAAGTTAATTGTAAGTATCTTGAAACCTTGGGTTGTAAGGCTTGGATAGTGAAATTCTCAAGCTTTATTGACACCTTAGAAGTTAATTGTAAGCATCTTGAAACCTTGGGTTGTAAGACTTGGATAGTGGAATTCTAAAGCTTGGTTAACTTAGAGGTGTGGACGTAAGCGGAGCAGGTCGAATCATGTAAAAATTTCATATTTGCTCTATTCTCTCTCTTTAATTTTACTTATTGTTAAATTTTATTTCATTAAATCTCTTAAGGCATTAGTTTAAGTTGTTTTATAATTTTATTTACTTAAGGTTTAAAAAACCCAATTTACCTCTTCTTGGGTTGCCTAATTAGAATTTCATTAATATTAGAGTAAGATTTGCTTGTTAAGACTTAATCGTCTAGAGTAAAAGATTTGTGCCAACCCAAAATAACTCAACCTTGAAAGAAGGACAATCCATCACTAGACCTTCATTTTTTTTTTAATGGAAATGACTACCCTTATTGGAAAACTATCTAGGAAGTTATTTGTGATGTTCCATTCATGCCCACAACTAAAAATGAAGAATGGAAAGAAATTATAAAATATTCACATGAATGGAATGAGTAGGAAAAGAGAAAAGTTTCTTTAAATTCCAAGCCATGAATGTTACATTTTGTGCCTTAGATAAAAAGGAATTTCATAGAGTCTCAAGCTGCTCTAATGCTTATGAAATTTGGAAAAAAACTTGAAATTGTGTATGAAGGGACTAATCAAGTTAAAGAATCTAAAATTAGTAGATATGCTAGGCAATATGAGTTGTTTCAAATGGAACAAATTAAGAGTGTACATGCTATTTATACTCAATTTATGAATATTATAAACATTCTATGAGCCCTAGGGAAAATCTTCTCAAATAGCGAAAATGTAAAGAAAATTTTAGATCCTTACCAAAAGAATGGAGGCCTAAAAGAACATGCATAGAGGAAGCTAAGGATTTAAATACTTTATATATGGATGATTTAATTAGCTCACTTATCTCTTATGGAAAAGATTTAGCTATTGAAAATAAGAGCTAAAGAGAAGA
This sequence comes from Atalantia buxifolia, assembly GCA_030444775.1. Classification (NCBI taxonomy): domain Eukaryota; kingdom Viridiplantae; phylum Streptophyta; class Magnoliopsida; order Sapindales; family Rutaceae; genus Atalantia; species Atalantia buxifolia. The sequence continues at coordinate 16,194,915 of CM059839.1, forward strand.
AATTTTTTTTTTTTTGCCTTGAAAGCCTCAAAACTTAAGATTGATGAAAAAAGCGATTTTGAAGATAAAGATTTCAAAATGATCGCTAGAAAATTCAGAAGATTCTTCAAAACACCAAATGAGTGAAGAAAGTTCAAAAATTTCAAAAATCAAAAAGAAAAGAAGGAGGCAATCATTTGCTTTGAATGCAAGAGGCCTGGACATATAAAATCAGAATTTCATCTTCTCAATAATATAAATTGAAGAAGAAGGCTATGGTGGCAACATGAGATGATAGTAATAAAGAGTCCATAGATGAAGAATAATTACATGAGGTGTCAAACTTGGCACTTATGGCAATAGAAGATGAATCATTTGATGAACATGATCAGGTAAATGGTCTCCCCTCCTATAGTGAATTATTTGAAGCTTTTGAAGAATTGCATGAATATTTAAAGAAAATTGGAGTGAAAAATGCTTCCTTAAAAAGAAAAATTTGGAATTCTCTAATGAAAATGATTTTTTAAATACAAAGTTTAAATGTCTAGAAATAGAGAATAAAAGGTTGCATGGTGAGATTATGTCTTTTAAAGAAAAACAAAGCATTGCATTTAAGCATAAAAGTTCACTTGTGAATAATTTGACTAAGGATATTGTTTTAAAATTCACAAATGGTCAAAAGAATTTAGATAAATTGTTTAGCTCCCAAAAATATGTTTTTGACAAATGAGGCACTGGTTACATGCCCAACATAAATTAAAAATATTACAAGAATTAATTTGTTAAGGCTACTTTTATTAGTAATCAAATCATTTGAAATTATTGCAATAGAAATGGTCACATAAGCTATGCATGTCCAATTAATAAAAAAAACTTATCTAGGTATTACAAGGATTTGGCTTCTAAAAGGAACCACCACTAATATTCAACGACCCAAAATGATTTGGGTACCTAAAAACTCAATTTAAGACTTTTTCTATATGGATCAAAGAAGAAAATGAATAAATAGCATTTGGATAAAGGATGCTGAAGACACATGACTGATGACTACTCTTGGCTCTATAGTTTCACTAAAATTGAAAATAGTGGGGAAGTGTCTTTTGGAGACAACTCAAAAGGAAAAATTGTTGGAGTCTGTCAGTAAAAATTGCTCTATCATTATTGTGAATGCTTGTTTGGTTGAAAATTTGAAGCATAACTTGCTTAGTATCAGTCGATTGTAGGATAAAGGTTGTAGAGTAATTTTTGATAAATCGAAATGTGTTATTGAGAATGCATGTGATGGTGAAATTTTGTTTATTCGAAAAAGATGCATAAATGTATAAACCATTGATATAGATTGTGCATAATCTCGTGATAAATGCTTTCAGCATTATATGATGATAGTTGTTGTGGCATAAAAGATTAGGTCGTGCAAGCATGGATTTGATTTAAAAAATTTTCAAAAATGATTTGGCTAATGGTGTTCCAAAGATTGGTTTTCAAAAGGATAGAATATGTGAAATTTAAAAGACAAATCAAATCATCTTTAAAAAAAATCACGTTTCTACTATAAAATCTCTTCAAATTTGTTGCATAAATTTATTTGGACCTTCTAGAAATACAAGTTTAAGTGGTAAGTATTATGCATTTATGATTGTTGACGATTTCTCTAGATATACTTGAGTATTATTCTTAGCAAATAAGGATGTCAGCCTTTGATGTCTTTAAAATCTTTTGTAAAAAGGTTCAAAATGAAAAAAAAGGGTATGCTATTTCTTGCATTAGAAGTGATCATGGTGGAGAATTTGAAAATCACAATTTTAAAAAACTTTTGCAATAACTTTGGCATTAAACATCAATTTTCATCATCTAGGACTCCACAACAAAATAAAGTTATTAGGAGAAATAATAGGTCTATTTAAGAAATGGCAAGACCATGTTGAATGAAAATGCTTTACCAAAATACTTTTAGGCTGAAGACGTTAACACCGCTTGTTATATTTTAAATCATGTGTTTGTTAGACCTTATCCAAATAAAACTTACGTAAGCTTTGAAAAGATAAGAAACCCAACATTAGCTATTTTAAACTTTTTGGATGTAAATGTTCTATATTGAATACAAAAGACAATCTTGGTAAATTTAATCCAAAATATGATGTTAGTATCTGTTGTGCAAATTTTGTTGAACTCGCAAGCGCACGAATATATTGTAGAATAGATCAATTGTGTTGAGTGTCGATCCCACGAGGAGGTGGATTTTAATTATATGTAGAATTAATTATGTAAATGGATGGTTGGATTTGTGTGGAAGTGATTTAGATTATGCTGGAATTTAAATTGGATTGGCAGAAATAATTAAACTGGAAACTATTGAGATAAAGCACTTGGGTATCTGGATCTGTATCAACATGCACCATAGGCTAAATAATCCTTATTAATACCAATTAAATCATGAAGGGGGAATCCACACCTCATGAACCACGCTCTAATCAATATGGTGCTAAGGGCTTATCGTGCCAAATAATAATAACCTTATACTAGGGTGCCGGTAAAATCAAGGCGGCAACTAGACAAGATTATTATTATTTGTCGACGAAAAGTCAAAACCTCCACAGAAATTAGAGGAGAAGAGAAAATAAATTTACCAAATAAAGCCCATGACACATGTTGAAACTCACTTTCAACCCAAGCTTGAAAGAAAATTAGTCACTCATAATTGAACTAAGGGTAAAATGGAAATTTATTAAAATACGTAGAAAATACAAGATGGAGAAGGATTTACAGAAAACTAAGCTCAAAAATAGATTCAGGGGTATCAAATTAGGGGGGAGAGGCCCCCTTTTTATAGATATATTGAGTAAATCATGGCCATCGGATTAAAAACAGTTTGGACGCACAGGATTGCGCCACGTCATCAGTCAACAGTACGCGGTTTGACCACGGGTTTGACCACACGGTTTGCACACGCTTTGAACAGTGACGCGGTATGAACAAAGCAGTCTTGTGAGCGATTACCCATGAAAAACGATGCAGTACATGTGAATAGTACCGTACGTGTGAACAATGCCATTTTTTCTTTTATGCTCCTCTTAAGGTTTTCGACTGTCCTGAGTTCAAAAGTGACATCCGTTTTGCTATCCGATATCTCGTTCATTGTGAAATGACCATGATGCCCCTAAAATACATAAAATACTTAATTAAAACAAAACATTCATAAGTAAATAATAAGGGACTTAAATAAATAAAATTAGAGATGTTAGTGAGATTTGAAGTATAAAATGACGATTTTCTCCTTTATAAATATACATTTTCTAACACTCAACACACCCCCCAATCAGCTTATTGCTAGTCCCTAGTAAATAAAGCGGAAACAAAATTCAAATCCAAAATGATTTTTTTTTTAACACAATCATGTTTATTCAATCAGATTAATGATAACAATCAAATAAAAGTATAAGCATTATCTCCAGTCTAAAGAAACATCGCATCCACATCAACCATCCACATGAATCAACCAAGTAGATTTTGTCACAGCTACTTTCAAAAATGACATGTCAAACCCCAAAATCTCACCGGTAATAGTGACACTCTCATAAGGAAATTAAACCCAATAAAAATTGTCACTTCAATGAATGATAAATTGAGTGAAGATAATAAAGAAATAATATCACACACTCTCACCAAGATGAAAAGAATATGCCCACAACTTAGAAATAACACGATCTCAAGTCAAACAAAATGCTAGTCAACCCAATTTATTTACTTTTTTTTCTTTTTTCTTTTTTTTTTATGTACCACTACATCTTTTTAGCCCATATAACTAGCTTCTACTTCAGACTATAGTTCCCTAAAATCAAGAAGGACTTTTATTAAGATATAAGGTAGGCTAGGGACATGGTTAATAAAGAAAGGAAAATAGAGAAAACAAAATATATGTTTGAGAAAAATAACATTTTCTGGAAACTAAAAAGTGCATTTCACTTATTTATTATTGTATTATATCTCTCTTTCTTTTTTTCTTTTTTTTATAGAATTTTTTTTATTTTTTTTTCTTTCTCTTTTTTTCCTTTTTTTTTTGGTATTGCACAACTTTACTAAACAAAACAATTATTTATATTTTTCTCAAACATGAATAGGTGATGTAACTTGTAAGATATCGCATAATACTCCAAATTGGAGTGGGTCAAGATGATAAGTTGACAAAGAAAAATTTTTTTTTTAATAAAAGGCTCAAAAGGGCTAACTATGGATATTTCACATAAGGGATGACTAGAAAGGCTCAAACGGGTCAAACATGGCCTTTCCATCATCTTTTAGGGCTCTAGATAATCCTCTATATCTACTAGTTAAATGGACATTCAGATGTAGCAACACACTTTTTCTTTTTTTTTCTTCTTTTTTTTTAAGCAATTTTTTTTAGAATGTTAATTCAAAAGAATATAGAGATCGTACATAAAATAGTAAACTGCTAAGTTGTATGAAAGATGGGCAAAAAGGGTTACTCTCTAAGAAAAATAATAGGCTCAAAAGTTCACTTGGTATTCATTATGACATGTCAATTCTTTCAAGCAACTCATATTTATCTCCGACATCAACATGTAGAGTAGCAAACATAGTGTAACATCACTCAAGACCAAAGATAATACAAATACTAAAATTCGAAAGTCATCATGTCATCCAAAAATAAAAACAAAATCACACTATTTTTTTTTAAACAACATTCTACCCCCCAACCTATTCTAAACATGAAAGGAAAATATGCATGCAGAAATGTGAAAATGATGCAGAAAAACTAATTGGAAAAGTTACACTTAAAATGATAGAAAAAGAAAATGGTTTTTTTTTTTAACTAAGAAGATGCGTTTCTAGAGGCACTACACTCTATATTCAGCCATCTTTTACTCAAAAATTTGAGAATGCATATTTATAAAGGAGAAGTCAAAAAGAAAAAGTTAGAAAAATCACAAATTTTTTTTTTAAACTTCTAAACTAAGAAGATGCGTTTCTAGAGTCACTACACTCCATATTTAGCCATCTTCTACTTAAAAATTTAGCCGCGGTTAGTCTCTACAAAAAAAATTAGTAAAAACTTAACCAACATTCCATAATTGTCAACTATCCCCTCCCCCCAACCAGAACGAAACATTGTCCTCAATGTTTTAAAGGAAAGAAGTAGAGTTTAGAAGACATCACCTGGGTGGTGCAACACAAAATAAAATATTTACAGGCAGAGAGTTAAATCTAATTTGTACTTCTTACTGCTGCTATTGTTACCATCGTTATTTGTACATTCCAACACCAAGGTCCTGGGATATGGCTCTGGTCAATAAGCTTGTAACAGATCAAGTAGTTCATTAACAGTGTGAGCACAAATAAAAAGCTTTTTCACCGTAGAAGGAATGAAGTAGTTTTTTATTGCATGGTTAAGAAATGCGATAAATCCATCATAAAAGTTATTGACATTTAACAAACCGATGGGTTTCTAATGAATGTGCAGATGGGCCCAAGATGCTAAAGTGATAAGTGCCTCTAGAGTTGCAAGATCTTCTAGTAAGAAAATAAAAGCATTAGCATGATTAAGCATTTTAGTTATTCTTTCTTGCATACCTGAGACAACTAACTCTTCTCTAGTCGGTGAGTCAGACAAACAACCCAAAGGTTTTAGGGCTTGTGGTATGATGTCTAACACTTGACTTCCTCTGACAAAAGCAGCTTCTGAGACCAATTTTGGTAACCCTCGGTTACCTCCTCCATACACCAAGTGTAATTTTCTCTCTACTATACTTCGACCAAGATCAATGGTTGCCTCAAAGAACTCTTTATATTTGCCATAGTTAAATCCAGAAAGCACACAAATGTTCTTGAATTGTTTATTAGGAGTAGCTGCCATTAGGATACTTCTCAAAAACAATTTGTGAGTGCAAACGAAAAGAATCATATTTAAGGATCTTGGCGGCAGTGGGTCACAGCTGTGAATGAGGTATCATGTCTATGTCAATTAATCGTGTAATGCACATGGCTTGAGAGTAAAAAAGGAAACAGTAAAGAGGAAAAGCAAACAATGATAAAATAAAATTATTAAAGACAATAATGCAAATGGTAAAACAACAGTGAAATAAAATAACAGTGAAGTAAAATGATATTTACAGGTAGTTGCGACTGTGGCTCACATCTTCCCTGGTTTTACGTCTAGAAACGGCTTCAACGCCCTCTATGGGTCGAGGATAGGCTTCCCATCTAGTTTTCTTATAAACTGGCAAACAGGGTCGTTTATAGTCAGATTCCCGAGACTGTATCGTGCATGCTCTTTCTGGAATGATGGCCATAACTGGAGAATCGCTCCTTACACATATCCACTGTAATGCGTTTCAAGAGACAAAAGGATATCATCCAATGACTCCTTATTCAAGCCATTCCAAATGAATTGAATCTTATCTTCTCTGTTATCAGACATCATTCCTAAAGAATATGGTTTCTTATCGCATCTCATTCTGGCACACTTATGACAAGCAACCGAAATTTTTTGAGCTCTTCACTTTCGTGCGTAATTTCCTTTCCACAACCAGGTATGTATGCAATAAATTTAGGAGGCAACTCACCTGCCAAACGTACTTTGGCCTCGATTAACCAGCGGATATCAGCAGGTATGTTATTCCTCATGAGCAATCGCATGCGTTCGGACCGAGCTTTATAGATTGTAAGGAGGGCATTCTGAGGAAGTGAAGGGAATCGATTGTGAAGCTTTGCCAAGATCTCATTGCTATCCATACCTTCGCCTCAGAAGATCAATAATTGTGGGAAACTGAAGTAACCGACTTGATTGTCACGGAGTACCGTTATCTGCCACTTAACCGGGGTGACAAACTAGAACACACAAACTAAAACACACACACAGAGTAATAAACAAAAACACACAAAGAAAATCACAATCGTCCTCTTATAGAATTTACCTCAAGCTCCAACCGGATGTTGTAGACACTTCTCTCAATGTCTCTGAGTTGGCTTTCTAAATCCTCAACATGGGATATTAACTCCAGTGGTTGTAGCTTCCAAATACGATGTGTTTTACAAAATCGTATCTGGCCTCTGAGATGAGATTGGACACGTTGAAGTCTTCTAAGGATGTTCAAGAGGATCTGTCTCATGATTAAGAGTAATAAAAGAAAACTTAATGGTTAAACAAACACACTTATGCACAAAAAATTTTAATTAGCAGAAGAATAATAAAAAGAAAGAAAAAAATCAAATCACCGAAAAGACAGAAAAATCTTAATTCAAATGTGGTGGGTCACTCAAATTTATTTCGGTGTCCTTTCCATGTGGTTGGTACTCTAGATATGGCTTTAATCTTTGACCATTAACTTTAAACGTGACACCATTCTTTGGGTCCTTAATTTCAATTGCCCCATGTGGAAAAACAGTATGAACAATAAATGGGCCAGACCATCGAGAACGTAGCTTACCTAGGAATAGGTGTAAATGAGAATTGAATAAAAGTATTTTCTGACCTGGAGTAAAAGATTTTCTCATAATCTGCTTATCATGAAAGACTTTCATTTGCTGCTTGTAAACCTTGGCATTTTCGTATGCATCGTTGCGAATTTCTTCAAGTTCTGCCAGCTGTAATCGTCTTACTGAGCCAGCCTGCTGCATGTCAAAATTGAATTTCTTGATGGCCCAGTACGCACGATGCTCGAGTTTCACAGGTAGGTGGCAAGCTTTTCCATACACTAGCCTGTAGGGTGACATCCCAATTGGGGTTTTAAAAGCCGTTCTATATGCCCATAATGCATCATCGAGTCTTAATGACCAATCTTTTTTGTCTGGCCTCACCGTCTTTTCTAATATGTGCTTTATTTCTCGATTGAAGATCTCAACTTAGCCACTGGTTTGCAGATGATACGGGGTTGCCACTTTATGAGTGATAGAGTATTTTGTCAAAAGTGCTTTGAATGATTTGTTACAAAAGTGGGTACCACCATCACTGATTATTGCCCGAGAGAATTCAAAGTGTGAAACAATATTGCTCTTCAAAAACCCTATCATCACTTTATGATCATTGGTTTTGCATGGAATTGCCTCTACCCATTTCGATACATAGTCAACAGCAACCAATATATATTGATAGCCGAAAGAAGCCGGGAAGGGTCCCATGAAGTCGATACCCTACACATCAAAAATCTCAACCACTAAAATTGGATTTAGTGGCATCATGTTCCTTCGTGTAATGCTCCCCATTCGTTGACACCTATCACATAAAGAGTAAAAGTTGTAAGCATCTCGAAATATAGTCGGTCAATAGAAACCACATTGTAGAACTTTTGTGGTTGTTTTCTTAGCGCTGAAATAACCTCCGCAAGCTTGTTCATGGCAGAATGAAAGGATGTTCTGAAATTCATTTTCTGGGACACATCGTCTAATAATTTGATCTGCACAATACTTGAACAAATAGGGGTCATCCTAGAAAAAATTCTTTATTTCCACAAAAAACTTAGCCTTGTCCTGCTTGGCCCAATGCTCTGCAAAGTTTACCTGTAACAATATAATTAACGATATCAGCATACCAAGGTAATACTTCCACACTCATTAATTGCTCATCCAGAAATGACTCATTCAATATTAAGGGTTCTGTTATTGTGTCAAAATGGAGACGAGAGAGATGGTCGGTCACAACATTTTCTATCCCTTTCTTATCTTTGAACTCCAAGTCAAACTCCTGCAAAAGCAACACCCAACGAATTAATCTATCTTTTACATCTTTCTTTGTGAGAAGATATTTCAGAGCAGCATAATCGGTGAACACAATAATTTTACAACTAATGAGATAAGATCGAAATTTTTCTAATGCCAAACACTACTGCTAGCATTTCTTTTTCAGTAGTTGAATAGTTCAACTGTGCATCATTTAATGTCATACTAGCATAGTAAATAACATGAGGAATTCGATCAACTCTTTGTCCTAATACTGCTCTAACTGCACAATCAGATGCATCACACATGAGTTCGAATGGTAAACTCCAGTTTGCTGGCTGAATGATGGGTGATGATGTCAACAATTGCTTTAGCTTTTCAAATACTACAAGACATGAATCATCAAAGATAAAATGTGCATCCTTAGCAAGTAAATTGCATAAGAGTCTAGAAACTTTGCTAAAATCCTTAATAAAACGTCTATAAAAACCAGCATGCCCAAGGAAAGATCTTACTTCTCTGACTGTTTTAGGTGGAGGAAGATTGGAACTGAGATTCACCTTGCCTTTGTCAACCTCAATACCTTTGCATGAAATGATGTAACCGAGAACTATATCTTGTTTTACCATAAAATGGCACTTCTCCCAATTTAAGACCAAATTTTTCTCGATACATTTCTACAAAACTTTCGTCAAATGATGTAACCATTGATCAAATGAATCTCTAAAAATAGAAAAATCATCCATAAAGACCTCAAGAAATCGTTCAACCATATCAGAAAAAATGCTTAACATAAAACGTTGAAATGTAGCAGGTGTATTACATAATCCAAATGACATTCTCCTATATGCAAAAGTGCTAAAAGGGCAAGTGAAAGTGGTTTTCTCTTGATCTTTTGGTGCTATGGGAATCTGATTGTATCCTGAGTAGCCATCTAGAAAGTAATAAAATTCATGGCCTACTAATCTATTAAGCATTTGATCAATAAATGGTAAAGGAAAATGGTCTTTACGTGTGACAGAATTTAACTTTCTATAATCAATGCATATACGCCATCCTGTAGTCACTTTAGTGGCTATCAATTCATTATCAGCATTGGTAACTACTGTGACTCCTGACTTTTTAGAGACAACTTGCACAGGATTGACCCATGAACTATCAGAAATGGGGTAAATGATACCTACGTCTAATAGTTTAAGGACTTCCGTTCTAACAACTTCTTTCATATTAAGATTTAACCGACGTTGCATTTCCCTAGTAGATTTAGCATTTTCATCAAGGTGAATGTAATGCATGCAGTCTGCTAGGTTTATACCTTTTATGTCTGCTATGGTCCATCCTAATGCTCCTTTGTGCTCTTTTAAAACATCCAACAACTTACCTTTTTGTTCGTCATTTAGGAATGATGAGATGATTACCGGTAGAGTGTTTTCTTCTCCCAAGAACGCATATTCTAAAGTGTTGGGTAATGGTTTGAGCTCGAGTTTTGGTGGTGATTCTGATGATGGGATGATTTTCTTCTCTGATGGTGCTAGTTGGTCAACTCTTGACTTCCATTTATTAGTGTCCATGGATGGTGCTGAGTCAAGTAGAGCGTTGACCACATCGACTGATCTGTCAATATCAAAATCCAAACCAAATTGAGTTAAACATGTTTGTAAAGGATCATCATTAAGGTTTGAAAGAAAAGTATCATCAACTAATGCTTCAGTTAAATCCAAATCAACAATTCCATCATCTGCATTGTGAGGTTGTTTGGCAACATTGAAGATGTTGAGCTCCATAGTCATGTTGCCAAAGGACAACTGCATATTTCCAGTTCTGCATTGAATGTGAGCATCCGCAATTGCCAAGAAAGGTCGGCCTAGGATAATGGGGATGTGCTTCCTTGAATCCTGTATTGGTTGAGTGTCAATTACAATGAAATCAATAGGAAAATAAAACTTTTCTACCTATAAGCACGTCCTCCACAATACCACGAGGTATTTTCATAGATCGATTTGCAAGTTGTAATACCACTGGAGTTGGGTGTAATTCTCCCAATCCAAGTTTCATAAATACTGAGTAAGGCAAGAGATTAACACTAGCCCCTAAATCCAACAAAGCATTTTCAATTGTGTGGTTCCCTATACTACATGAGATAGTGGGAGAGCCTGAGTCTTTACATTTTAGAGGAATTTTGTGTTGGAGTATAGAACTAACGTTTTCTGTTAAAAATGCATTTTTCTGAACATGAATGTTTCTCTTTTTAGTGCAAAGGTCTTTAAGAAACTTGGCATAAGATGAAACTTGTTTTATTGCATCAAGTAAAGGGATGTTAACACTTATCTGTCTGAAGATCTCAAAAATCTCACATGTGGATTTTCCCTTCTTTCCTTTAGCTAAACTCTGAGGAAATGGAGTTTTAGGAACGTATTCCCGTGGGTTGGTTTCTTCTTTCTCCTCCGATGGTGAGTCTTCAGCATTTACAGGTACAATCTGAGTTAATTTTGTCACTGGCATCTCCACTTTGTTGTCGACTTCTTTCCCTTTTCATAAGGTCATGACGACTTTGATCTCTTCATACTGTTGTGGTGAACTGGTAGTTGATTCATGCACTCCTTTAGGATTAGGCACTGGTTGACTTGGAAACTTGTGTTTTTCAACAGTCATTGCCAAAGTTTGCACTGAAGAGGCAAGTTGTCCCACCATCTTCTCGAGGCTTGAAACTGATTGGGCTTGTGAGTTGAAGCCTGCTCTCATCTCATTCCGTAGTCCATCAATGGTGCGGTTCTGTTGCTTGATTGTAGATTGAGTAACATTCTTGAAATTCTGGAATGAATCCTCTCATAGTCTGGGTTGAGAGTAATTCTGGTTCTGATTGTATCGTCTAAATGGTGGCTGAGAGGCTTGAGGAACTTGAGAAATTGGTTGCATTGGTGGAGCTGGAGCTGCTGCTCCATTCTGTTGGAATCCTTGAGACCATGAAAAATTGGGGTGGTCTCTCCATCTAGGATTATATATGTTGGAGTATGTGTTGTAATTTGATGGCTTTCTCATGACACCGATGGCATTGGCTTGATCTGAGTATGAGTCATAGTCATGTGGCTCTTTTGATTTAGCAGTCGTCAGCGATGCTATTTGTCGAGAAAGACCTTCAACCATCTCTTTGACTTCTTTGATTCCCGAACCGGACTCGCTAATGTGAACCTCATTCACTCCTTTAATTCTTCTAGTATTCCTGAGAGATCGACTCCGTTGTTGGGAATTATCTGCTTGTCGCTAGAAGAAATCCCAAATCTCTGATGCACTTTTTGACATTAGCTCTCCTCCACTTGTTGCCATTAGCCATTCTTGCACATTTGGCAATAATCTTTCCAAAAAGTATTGGCATTGGTGCCATTTCTCGTACCCATGATGTGGACACTTCAAAAGTAGCCCATTGAATCGCTCCCATGCTTCGAAAAACTGCTCGTCTTCTCTCTGTGTGAACTTTGAAATTTCCCTGCGAATAGCATTGGTTTTATGCACTGGGAAATATTTATTCAAAAATTTATTTACCATTTGTTCCCATGTTGTAATGCTATTAGCAGACAATGTATTGAACCATAAACGAGCTCTATCCTTTAAAGAAAATGGGAATAGTCTAAGTTTAACATCATCTTCTGAAAAATTCTCATATTTAAAAGTTTGACAAATTGTATGAAAATCATTTAGATGATTATATAGGTCCTTATTTTCTACGCCATAGAATGTTGGAAGACAATTTAGCACACTAGATTTTAACTCAAAACTCCTAGCAGCTACATTTAGGTATTGTATGCATGATGTGCTCAAGTTAGTTAAGGGACTGAAGTAGTCCTTAAATGGCCTCTCCTGTGGTTCTGGTTGTTGCAAATCCATTTCAATTTTTGCTTTAAGTGTAATGTGTTTGTGTGTGCGAAGTGTTCTTTCTAATTCAAGGTCTATAGGTTCAAGATTATGTAATAATGACCTACGACCATGTATGCAAAGAAAATAAAAATGAGAAAAAAAAATAAAAATAAAGAAGAAGGAGAAATTACGATACTAACCTTATTGTTCTGTTACAACCTTACTATAAAAACACACTAAAAAAAATACGTGAAATTAACTAAGATTAAAATAAATTAACAAGATAAATAAAAAATTATAAAGAAAAATAACTTAAAAATTAAAATGCAGAAATTTAAAGAAGAAAAAAATAAATTCTTACCTAAAAATGTAAATTCACTTCTTTTTTTTTATAAAAAAATTACAAAGAAACAACTAAAATAATAATAATAATAAATTATTTACAAAAAAAATTAATTCTACAAATTAAAATACTTACCTCCCCGGCAATGGCGCCAAAAACTTGTTGTGCAAATTTTGTTGAACTCGCAAGCGCACGAATCTATTGTAGAATAGATCAATGGTGTTGAGTGTCGATCCCACGAGGAGGTGGATTTTAATTATATGTAGAATTAATTATGTAAATGGGTGGTTGGATTTGTGTGGAAGTGATTTAGATTATGCTGGAATTTAAATTGGATTGGAAAAAATAATTAAACTGGAAACTATTGAGATAAAGCACTTGGGTATCTGCATCCGTATCAACATGCACCATGGGCTAAATAATCCTTATTAATACCAATTAAATCATGAAGGGGGAATCCACACCTCATGAACCAAGCTCTAATCAAAATGGTGCTAAGGGCTTATCGTGCCAAATAATAATAACCTTATACTAGGGTGCCGGTAAAACCAGGGCGACAACTAGACAAGATTATTATTATTTGTCGACGAAAAGTCAAAACCTCCACAGAAATTAGAGGAGAAGAGAAAATAAATTTACCAAATAAAGCCCATGACACATGTTGAGACTTCACCTTTAACCCAAGCTTGAAAGAAAATTAGCCACTCATAATTGAACTAAGGGTAAAATGGAAATTTATTAAAATACGTAGAAAATACAAGATGGAGAAGGAATTACAGAAAACTAAGCTCAAATATAGATACAGGTGTATCAAATTAGGGGGGAGAGGCCCCCTTTTTATAGATACATTGAGTAAATCATGGTCATCGGATTAAAAACAGTTTGGACGCACAGGATTGCGCCACGTCATCAGTCAACAGTACGCGATTTGACCACGGGTTTGACCATGCGGTTTGAATAGTAACACGGTTTGCACATGGTTTGAACAGTACCCATGAACAGTACCGTACATGTGAATAGTGCCGTACGTGTGAACAGTGTCATTTTTCCTGTTATGCTCCTCTTAAGGTTTTCGACTGTCCTGAGTTCAAAAGTGACATCTGTTTTTCAATCCGATATCTCGTTCATTGTGAAATGACCATGATGCCCCTAAAATACATAAAATTCATAATTAAATAAAAAGGGACTTAAATAAATAAAATTAGAGATGTTAGTGAGACTTGAAGTGTAAAATGATGATTTTCTCCTTTATAAATATACACTTTCTAACACTCAACAGTATCTTTCTTAGATATTCAAATACAAGAAAAACTTATAGAGCGTATAATAAAAGAACCTTGGTTGTTGAAAAATCTATGCATGTTATGTTTGATGAGTCTAACCCTTCCTCTATAGAGAAAGTTGTTATTGATGACGATGCAGACGAAAAGTTAAAAAAGAATAGTCTTTAAAAGTCAAGCTAGATGATCTACCAAGCAAAAGTCAAGAGGGGCAACAAGAAGATCAAGCTAAGAAGAATCAAAATGAAGGTAATTCTTAAATACTCCTTAAGAAGTGGAGATGTGTTTCTTCTCACCCTAAAGAATTAATTTTAGAAGACTTTTCATGAGATATAATCACTAGATCATCATATTTAGAAATATATGTGAGCATACTGCATTTATATCTTAAATTGAACTAAAATCTTTTTCCAATGTAGAAAATGATTAATCTTGGATTATGGCCATACAAAAAGAGTTAAATCAATTTAAGAGGAATAATGTATGGAAATTAGATCCTAAACCATAATATTAATCCACCATAGGCACTAAATGGGTATTTAGGAATAAGATGGATGAATCCGGTGTGGTTGTAAAGAATAAAGCCAGATAAGTGGTTCAAGGACACAACCAAGAAGAAGGAATTGATTTTGATGAAGCCTTTGCACCTGTAGTCAGATTAGAATTCATTAGAATGCTCTTAGCATTTGCATGTCACAAGGAATTCATTTTGAATCAAATAGATGTTAAAAGTGTATTTTTAAATGGTTATATTATAGAGGAAGTTTATGTGAAACAACCCCTTGACTTTGAAAATGAGAAATTTATATAAATCATGTTTATAAGTTGTCTAAAGCATTATATGGTTTTTAAAACAAACACCTAGAGCATGATATGATAGACTTAGAACTTTTTTATTTGATAACGATTTTTCAATGGAAAAAGCAGATACTACTCTTTTTGTTAAGAATAAGGACCAAGATATACTTGTTTTTCAAATTTATGTTGATGATATTATCTTAAGTTCTATTAATGAGTCCTTGTGCAAGGAGTTTTTGTCTTGTATGAGCAAAGAATTTGAAATGAGCATGATGGGAGAATTGAAGTACTTTCTTGGACTTTGTTGAGTGTTAGAAAGTGTATATTTATAAAAGAGAAAATCGTTGTTTTACATTTCAAGCTTTACTAACATCCCTACTTTTATGTATTTAAGTTTATTGTGATTTAATTATGTGTGTTTTGTTTTAATTCAGTATTTTATGTATTTTAGGGGGCATCATGGTCATTTCACAATGAACGAGAGATTAGACACAAAATGGACATCATTTTTGAACCTAGGACAGTCGAAAACCTTAGGAGGAGCATAAAAAGAAAAATGACACTGTTCATATCTATAGTACTATTCATAGACGGTACTGTTCATGTTACTGTTCACATATACGAAACGATGATGTGGTATTGACCGATAATGTGGCATTGACCGATGAGCTGTCATGATCCTATTGGACCAAAATTTTTATGTACTGTTGATCGATGACGTGGTAGCATGGGAGTGGACCAAATATTGTGCGTACGGTACATGCATATACATGAAATTATTTTCAACCAAACAGCATCACTATTTAAGCCGACTCACTATTCAAACCGCGTGGTCAAACCGTGTCACTATTCAAACTCCATACTTTTGACTGATGACGTGGTGTAATCCTGAGCGTCCAAACTATTTTTAATTCGATGGCCGTGATTTACTCAGTGTATCTATAAAAAAGGGGCTTCCCCCTCTAATTTGATACCCCTGAATTCATTTTTTAGTTCAAATTTTTTTAATTCCTTCTCCATCTTGTATTTTCTACGTATTTTAATAAATTTTTATTTTACCCCTATTTCAATTATGAGTAGCTAATTTTCTTTCAAGCTTGGGTTGAAGGTAAAGTCTCAACATGTTCCATGGCTTTATTTGATAAATTTATTTTCTCTTACCCTCTGATTTTTGTGGATGTTTTGATTTTTCGTTGACAGATAGTAATAATCTTGTCTAGATACCGTACTGGTTTAACTGGCTCCCTAGTACAAGGTTAGTACTATTTGGCACGATAAGCCCTTAGCACCATATTGATTAGAGTGTGGTTCATGAGGTGTGGAAACACCCCTCATGATTTAATTGGCAATAATAAGGAATATTTAGCCCATGGTGCATGTTGATGCAGATCCAGATACCCAAGTGCTTCCATTTTAATTTAATTTCGCCATTCCAATTTAAAATTTAGGTTATTCCAAATCATTTTCACCACAAATCCAATCACCCAATTCAAAAATTAACTCTACACATAATAAAAATTTGCATAGATTTCAATGGATCGACACTCGTCACCTTTAATCTATTCTACAATAGATTCGTGTACTTGCGAGTTCAATAAAATTTACACAACAAGTTTTTGGTGCCGTTGCTGAGAAGGTTAGTTATTTTAATTCGTAGAATTAATTTTTGTAAATAATTTCTTTTAGTTATTTTCTTGTAATTTTTTTTGGTTTATCTTATTAATTTATTTTAATTTTAGCTAATTTATTTCACGTATTTTTTCTTGAATATGTTTTCATAGTAAGGTTGTAACAACGTAATAAGGTTAGTATCGTAATTTCTCCTTCCTTTTTATTTTTATTAGTTTTGGTCCCTTTTTTTTGTGTTCTTTGCATGCATGGTCGAATGTCACAATTTCCTAATCTTGAGCCTATAGACCTTGAACTCGAAAAAACATTTCTCACACACAAACACATTGCATTTAAAAATAAAATCGAAATGGATTTGCAATATCAACAACCATAACTGCAGGAGAGGCCATTTATGGACTACTTTAGTCCCTTAGCTAATTTGAGCACATCATGCATAAGATACCCAAATGTAGGTGTTAGGAGTTTTGAGTTAAAACCTAGTGTGCTAAATTGTCTCCTAACATTCTATGGCTTAGAAAATGAGGACCCATATAATCATCTGAATGATTTTCATACTATTTGTCAAACTTTTAAATATGAGAATTTTTCAGACGATGATGTTAAACTTAGATTATTCCCATTTTCTTTAAAGGATAGAGCTCGTTCATGGTTCAATATATTGCTTATTAATAGCATTACATCATGGGAACAAATGGTAACAAAATTTTTGAATAAATATTTCCTAGTGCATAAAACCGATGTTATTCACAGGGAAATTTCAGAGTTTACTCAGAGAGAAGATGAGCAGTTTTTCGAAGCATGGGAGCGATTCAATAGGCTACTTTTGAAGTGTCCACATCATGGGCACGAGAAATGGCACCAATGCCAATACTTTTTGGAGGGATTATTGCGGCATGTGCAAGAATGGCTAGTAGGAACAAGTAGAGGAGAGCTAATGTCAAAAAGTACATCAAAGTTTTGGGATTTCTTCCAGCGCCAAGCGGATAATTCCTAACAACAGAGTCGATCACTCAGAAGTACTAAAAGAATTAAGGGAATAAATGAGGCTCACATTGGCAAGTCCAGTTCGGGAATTAAAGAAGTCAAAGAGATGGTTAAAGGTCTTTCCCGACAATTAGCATCGTTGACGACTGCTAAATCAACAGAACAACATGACCATGACTCATACTCGATCAAGCCAATGCCATAGGCGTAATTAGAAAGCCATCAAATTACAACCCATACTCCAACACATATAACCCTGGATAGAGAGACCATCCCAATTTTTCATGGTCTCAAGGATTCCAATCGAATGGACCAGCAGCTCCAGCTCCACTAATGCAACTAATTCCTCAAATTTCTCAAGCCTCTAGCCACCATTTAGACCGTACAATCAGAACCAGAACTACTCTGAACCCAGACCACGGGAAGATGCATTCCAGAATCTCAAGAATCTTACTCACTCTACGATTGAGTAACAGAACCACACCATCGATGAACTACGAAATGAGATAAGAGCAGGCTTCAGTTCACAAGCCCAATCTGTTGAAAAAGATAAATTTTAAAGTCAATCAGTGCCCAACCCTAAAAGAGTGCATGAAGCAAGTACCAGTTTACATCAGCAGTATGGAGAGGTCAAAGCCATTATGACCTTGCGAAAAGGAAAAGAATTAGACAACAAGGTGGAGATGCTAGTGACAAAAATAACTCAAATTGTGCCTGTGAATGTTGAAGACTCGTCATCGGAGGAGAAAGAAGAAACCAACCCACAAGAATAACTTCTTAAAGCTCCATTTCACTAGAGGTTAGCTAAAGTAAAGAAGGAAAAATCCACAGGTATGATTTTTGAGATCTTTAAACAGGTAAGTGTTAACATCCCTTTGCTTGATGCTATAAAACAAGTTCCATCTTATGCCGAGTTTCTTAAAGACTTTTGCTAAAAAGAGAAACATTCACATTCAAAAGAAAGCATTTTTAACAGAAAATGTTAGTTCTATACTCCAACACAAAATTCTTCTAAAATACAAAGATTCAGGCTCCCCTACTATCTCATGTAGTATAGGGAACCACAAAATTGAGAATGATTTGTTGGACTTAGGAGCTAGTGTAAATCTGTTGCCTTATTCCGTATTTGTGAAACTTGGATTGAGCGAATTACACTCAACTCCAGTAGCGTTACAGCTTGCAGATCGGTCCACGAAAATACCTCGTGGTATTGTGGAGGACATGCTTATCCAGGTAGATAAGTTTTATTTTCCTATTGATTTCATTGTAATTGACACTCAACCAGTCCAGGATTCAAATAAGCATATCCCCATTATCCTAGGCTGACCTTTCTTGGCAACTGCCGATGCTCACATTCAATGCAGGATTGGAAATATGCAATTGTCCTTTGGCGACATGACTATGGAGCTAAATATCTTCAACATTGCCAAACAACCTCACAATGCAGATAATGGAATTGTTGATGTGGATTTAATAGAAGCACTAGTTGATAATTCTTTTCTTTTAAACCTTAGTGATGACCCTTTACAAACATATTTAACTCACTTTGGTTTGGATTTTGATATTGACAGATCAGTCGATGAGGTCAACGTCCTACTTAACTCAGCACAATCCATGGACACTAATAAATGGAAGTCAAGAGTTGAACAATTAGCACCATCAGAGAAGAAACTCAGCCCGTCATCAGAATCACCGCCGAAACTCAAGTTCAAACCATTACCCAACA
Organism: Atalantia buxifolia; assembly: GCA_030444775.1. NCBI lineage: Eukaryota > Viridiplantae > Streptophyta > Magnoliopsida > Sapindales > Rutaceae > Atalantia > Atalantia buxifolia. The sequence continues at coordinate 16,214,182 of CM059839.1, forward strand.
CTTTGGAATATGTGTTTTTGGGAGAAGAAAGCACTCTGCCAGTAATCATCTCATTATCCCTAAATGACGAACAAAAAGGTAAGTTGTTGGAAGTTTTAAAAGAGCACAAAAGAGCATTAGGATGGACCACGGCTGACATAAAGGATATAAACCCAGTAGACTGCATCATTACATTCACCTTGATGAAAATGCTAAACCTACTAGGGAAATGCAACGTCAGTTAAATCCTAATATTAAATAAGTTGTTAGAACTGAAGTTCTTAAGCTATTAGATGCAAGTATCATTTACCTAATTTCTGATAGTTCATGGGTCAGTCCTGTGCAAGAGGTCCCCAAATAGTCAGGAGTCACAGTAGTTATCAATGTTGATAATGAATTAATACCCACAAAAGTGACTATAGGATGGCGTGTATGCATTGATTATAGAAAGTTGAATTCTGTCACACGTAAAAACCATTTTCCTTTACCATTTATCAATCAGATGCTTGATAGATTAGTAGGCCATGAATTTTATTGCTTTCTAGATGGTTACTCAAGATATAATCAGATTCTCATAGTACCAAAAGATCAAGAGAAAACTACTTTCACTTGCCCTTTTGGCACTTTTGTAATGCACCTGCTACATTTCAACGGCATGTTAAGAATTTTTTCTAATATGGTTGAATGATTCCTTGAGGTCTTTATAAATGACTTTTCTGTTTTTGGTGACTCATTTGATTAATGTTTACATCATTTAACACTAGTTTCGCAGAGATGTATCGAAAAGAATTTAGTTTTGAATTGGGAGAAGTGTCATTTTATGGTAAAACAAGGTAGTGTTCTTGGTCACATCATTTCGAGTAAAGGTATTAAGGTTGATAAAGCCAAGGTAGATCTCATTTTCAATCTTCCTCCATCTAAAACAGTCAGAGAAGTAGGATCTTTCCTTGGGCATGTTGGTTTTTATAGACGTTTCATTAAAGATTATAGTAAAGTTTCTAGACCTTTATGCAATCTACTTGCTAAGGATGTTCCCTTTATCTTTGATGATTCATGTCTTATGGCATTTGAAAAACTAAAGCAGTTATTGACATCATCACCCATCATTCAGCCCCTAAACTGGAGCTTATCATTTGAGCTAATGTGTGATGCATCTGATTATGCAGTAGGAGCAGTATTAGGACAAAGATTAGATCGAATTCCCCATGTTATTTACTATACTAGTATGACATGGAATGATACGTTGAACTATTCAACCACTGAAAAAAAATGCTAGCAGTAGTGTTTGCATTAGAGAAATTTCGATCTTATCTCATTGGTTGTAAAATAATTGTATTCACAGATCATGCTACTCTTAAATACCTTCTTACAAAGAAAGATGCAAAAGCTAGACTAATTCGTTGGGTGTTACTTTTGTAGCAATTTGACTTGGAATTTAAAGATAAGAAAGTGATAGAATGTTGTGGCTGACCATCTCTCTCGTCTCTATTTTGACACACTTATGGAACTATTAATATTGAATGAGTCATTTCCAGACAAACAATTGATGAGTCTGGAAGTATTACCTTAGTATGCTGATATCATTAATTATCTTGTGATAGGTCAACTTCCAGAGTAGTGGACCAAGCAAGACAATGCTAGGTTTTTTTTACAGAAATAAAGAATTTCTTTTGGGATAACCCTTATCTGTTCAAGAATTGTACAGATCAAATTATTAGACGATGTGTCCCAGAAAATGAAATTCAGAACATCATTTCGTTCTGCCATAAACAAGCTTGTGGTGGCCATTTTAGCACTAAGAAAACAGCGACTAAAGTTTTACATTATGGTTTCTATTGGCCAATTATAATTCGAGATGCTTACACCTTTTGCTCTTCATGTGATAGATGTCAACGAATATGGAGCATCACATGAAGGAATATGATGCTACTAAATCCAATTTTAGTGGTTGAGATTTTTTATGTGTGGGGTATCGACTTCATGGGACCTTTTCCCTCTTCTTTTGGCCATCAATATATATTGGTTGCTGTTGACTATGTATTAAAATGGTTAGAATCAATTCCATGTAAAAACAATGATCATAAGGTGATGATCGGATTTTTGAAAAATAACATTGTTTCACGCTTTGGATTCCCTCGAGTAATAATCAGTGATTGTGGTACCCACTTTTGTAACAAATCATTCAAAGTACTTTTGACAAAGTATTCCATCACTCATAAAGTGGCGAACCCAATCGAGAAATAAAGCACATATTAGAAAAGACGGTGAGGTTAGACAGGAAAGATTGGTCATTAAGACTTGATGATGCATTATGGGCATATAGAACAGGTTTCAAGACCCCGATTGGGATGTCACCCTACAGGCTAGTGTATGGAAAAGCTTACCACCTACCTGTGGAACTCGAGCACCGTGCGTATTGGGCAATCAAGAAATTCAACTTTGACATGCAGCAAGCTAGTTCAGAAAGAAGATTACAGCTGGTAGAACTTGAAGAAATTCGCAATAATGCATATGAAAATGCAAAGATTTACAAGCAGCGAATGAAAGTCTTTCATGACAAGCAAATTTTGAAGAAATCTTTCACTCCAGGCCAGAAAGTGTTTTTATTCAATTCTCGCTTGCACTTATTCGTAGGTAAGTTACGCTCTCGATAGTCTGGTCCATTTATTGTTAATACTGTTTTTCCACTTGGGGCAATTGAAATTAAGGACCCAAAGAATGGTGTCAGTTTTAATGTTTCGTTCTAGTTGAGGGGAGGGAATAATTGACAATTGTGGAATTTTTCAATCTTGGTTAAGTTTTAACTGATTTTTTGTTGTAAAGAATAATCGTGGCTAACTTTTTGAGTAGAAGATGGCTGAATATAGAGTGTTGTGACTCTACAAATGCATCTTTTTAGTTTTAAAGTTAAAAAAAAAAATTGTCTTATTTTAAGTGTGATCTTTCTAACTTTTTCTTTTTAACTTCTCCTTTATAAATACACATTTTCAAATTTTTGAGTCGAAGATGGCCGAATATGGAGTGTAATGACCATAGAAAAGCATCTTCTTAGTAAAAAAAAAAAAAAATTCATGATGGTATCCTTTTCAATCATTTTAAGTGCAACATTTCTAATTAGTTTTTCTGCATCATTTTCACCCTTTCTACATGCATATTTTCTTTTCATGTTTAGAATAGGTTGGAGGGTAGAATGTCGTTTAAAAAATAAAAAAAATTATTTTGTGTGATTTTCTTTTTAACATTGGAAGACATGATGACTTTCGAATTTTAGTATTTGTATTATCTTTGGTCTTGAGTGATGTTACACCATATTTGCTACTTTACATGTTGATGTTGGAGACAAATATGAGTTGCTTAAAGGAGTGCACATGTCATAATAAATTCTAAGTGAGTTTTTGGCCTATCATTTTTCTTGGAGAGTAACAATTTTTGCCCATTCTTCATATAGCTTAGCAGTTTATTATTTTATACATAATCTCTAGATTTTCTTTAAGTTAATCCAATAAATATAAAAAATAAAGAAAAAAGAAAAAAGAAAAAATGTGTTACTACATTTGAAGGTCCATCTAACTAGTAGATATAAAAGATTATTTAGAGCTCTAAAAGGTTATGGAAAGGCCATCTTTGACCCGCTTAAGCCTTTCTAACCATTCCTTTTGTGAAATATCCATAGTTAGCTCTTTTGAGTCTTTTAAAAAAAAATTCTTTGTCAACTTATCATCTTGACCCACTCTGATTTGGAGTGTCTTAAAAATTCTATCACCTATTTATGTTTGAGAAAAATATAAATAATTATTATGTTCAGTGAAGTTGTGCCAAAAAAAAAAGACAAAACAAAACAAATTCAAAAAAATAAAAGAAAAAAAGATATACAATAATAATAGATAAGCAAAATGTACCTTATAATTTCCAAAAGATCTCTATTTTTTCTCAAAAATATATTTTGTTTTCCCTATTTCCCCTTCTTTGTTAGCCATGTTTCTAATCTACGTTACGTCCTAATAAAAGTCTTTCTTGATTTTAGGGATCTATAGTCTGAAATAGAAGCTAGTTATATGGGCTAAAAAGATGTAGTGATGCATAAAAAAATAATAAATAAATACATTGGATTGACTAGTATTTTGTTTGAGATCACAATTTTTCTAAGCTGTGGACATATTTCTTTCATCTTGGTGAGAGTGTGTGATACTTCTTTATTATTTTCTCTTAATTTACCATTCAATGAAGTGACAATTTTTATTGGGTTTAATTTCCTTGTGAGGGTGTCATTACTACCGGTGAGATTTTGGAGTTTGACATGTCATTCTTGAAAGTGCCTTGATTACTATAGCTATAACAAAGTTTACTGGACTGATGCATGTAGATGGTTGATGTGGGTGTGATGTTTCTTTAGATTAGAGATAATATTTATACTTTTATTTGATTATTATCATTAGTTTGATTGAATAAACACGATTGTAAAAAAAAAAAATAATCATTTTGGGTTTGAATTTTGTCTTCGCTTTATTTACTAGGGACTAGCAATAAGCTGGTTGAGGGGTGTGTTGAGTGTTAGAAAGTCTATATTTATAAAGGAGAAAATCTTCGTTTTACATTTCAAGTTTTACTAACATCCCTACTTTTATGTATTTAAGTTTCTTGTGATTTAATTATGTGTGTTTTGTTTTACTTAAGTATTTTATGTATTTTAGGAGCATCATGGTCATTTTACAATGAACGAGAGATCAGACAGCAAAATCACATTTCAACTCAGGACAGTCGAAATCCTTAGGAAGAGAATAAAAGAAAAAATGTCACTGTTCATCACGTATGGTACTGTTTATGTTACTGTTCATGACACTGTTCACATATACGAAATGATGACATGGCATTGACCGATGGTGTGGCATTAACCGATGAGCTATCACGATCCTATTGGACTAAAATTCTTATGTACTGTTGTCGATGACGTGACAGCATGTGAGTGGACCAAAAATTACGCATACGGTACATGCATATACACAGAATTCTTTTCAACCAAACCGCATTACTATTCAAGCCGCCTCACTATTCAAACCGCGTGATCAAACCGTGTCACTATTCAAACCACGTGGTTAAACCGCGTATTGTTGACTGATGATGTGGGGCAATCTTGAGCATCCAAACTATTTTTAATCCGATGGCCATGATTTACTCAGTGTATCTATAAAAAGAGAGCTTCCCCCTCTAATTTGACACCCCTGAATTCACTTTTGAGTTTAATTTTCTGTAATTCCTTTTCTATCTTGTATTTTCTACGTATTTTAATAAATTTCTATTTTACCCCTAGTTTAATTATGAGTAGTTAATTTTCTTTCAAGCTTGGGTTCAAAGTGAATGGTAGTGTCGTTAGAGTGCACCAAATTTAAAACCTTACTACTAGTATAAATAATTAGTAAAGAGCGAGTAAGGATCGATCCCACAGAGACTATGCTAGTTATATTTATTATCAACTCTAAAGCAAGATTTAAAATAAAATAATAATAAGAATAATAATATAAATTAATCTAACTAAAGAAAATGCCAATTATAAATAAAAAGGGGGTTTTTGAATTTTTAACCAAATAGCAAGAAATAAAGAAATTAAAACTACGAAAACAATAATTTAAGAATAAAAACTCGAATTAAAGGATAAAGAAATAATAATGAGAAAAACTTTGGTCAAAGGATCATTCGCCACCACCAAACATGCACATAATATATTAATTCTATCATCAATTTATATTGAAACTATCAACCGTAGACAACAATAAGCTCTGTTAGTCTCAGTCTTTCCTTAGTGTGTCGTTAGGCAAAACAAGCTCTTCACCTAATCTCTAACCATTAAATAATTTAAAACAAGCTCTTTAAATTTAAGATAATGGAAGCATTAAATAGAGAAAGATATTAGGTTGATCTAGGCAATAAACACACAAGCTCAGATTATTTAACCTAGGTTATGTTCTCCAATTGAAATCACTGATTCCAACCTGCTACTAATAATTAAAATATCAAGACAATTACGGATCAAGAATTTTAATCTAGCAATAGAATTATTCAAGTCCTATCTAATTGGCCACTCAAACAAGACAAGAACAAAATCATAAACATTAATTATGGAAGAACATAAACAATCTCAATTAAATAAATTGAATGATAGAAATTAAAAATTAATCATATGACATGTTTGGGGTTTTGAATTCACCCTCAACCAAATAGAAAATCTAGCCTAACATAATTAAATTGGGAATAAGAGAATTAATAAAACCAATCATGGAGATTAATTCACACGGCTGCAATTTTTCTTCAATTCCTTCCGGCTGTAAATTCTTTTTTTCAGTTTCCTTGCTGCTGCTGAATTTCCTCTCTTTTGTTGCTTCCGTTTTCTTTACTCTCCTCTGGCGGCTCTCACCTTCAAAAACCAAAAATTTTCTTTTATATTGTTGCTGACCGACCTATTTCATCCAAAAGTTAAAAGGCTTGGCTTTCCTAAGCTTTGTTTTGGTCTTGCAAGTGCTCTCCACTTAGAATCATATTAGGATTTTCTTTCCTTTTTAATGGCATGCACATGCTAACAATCGGCCCACTTATGCAAAGCCCAATCAAGCTTCATTTAATCTTCACTTGCTGGCCACTTTTAAAGCTAACATCACATTCTCTTCTTTGTCCGCATGTTCATGATGAATGAATTTGTTGAGTTCGGTTTCCTTGGCTTGAATTCACATGCATATATGCTTAATTGCTCCCAAAATCAAGTAATTAATGCTTCCGAAATTAAGCTCCTTTATGCCCTTTTTATCCACAATCTCCAATTCTTTTCCTATTCTGATTCTCTTAATAAGATTTTTTTCCTGAATGCTCCGATTTAATTTCTCTTTAATCCCGGAATATACCTAAAATAACAAAATAAAATGAAATAAAATAAACTAAGATAAAAATTAACACAATAAAAATATAATTTACTAAATTAAAAATTAACTAAAATAACTAGAATATTTAAGAACAAAAAATAAGAAAAAGATGGAGAAATTAATATTAAAATATATAGAAAATATGCACTTATCAGTGAAGTTTCAACATATTCCATGGGCTTTATTTGGTAAATTGATTTTCTCTTCCCCTCAAATTTTTGTGGATGTTTTTATTTTTCGTCGACAGATAGTAATAATCTTGTCTAGATACTGCACTGGTTTAACCGGCTCCCTATTACAAGGTTATTATTGCTTGGCACGATAAGCCCTTAACATCATATTGATTAGAGTGTGGAAACCCCCTCATGATTTAATTGGCAATAATAAAGAATATTTAGCCCATGGTGCATGTTGATGCAGATCCAGATACCCAAGTATTTCCATTATAATAGTTTCCATTTTAATTTAATTCTGCTGTTCCAATTTAAAATTTAGGTTATTCCAAATCATTTTCATCACAAATCCAATCACCCACTTCAAAAATTAACTCTACACATAATTAAAATTTACAATAGATTTCAATGGATCGACACACGTCACCATTAATTTATTCTACAATAGATTCATGCACTTACGAGTTCAATAAAATTTGCACAATAGACTTCAAATAAAACAAAATAATGAAGGAATTTTCATCAATCAAGCCAAATATGTGAAAGATTTACTCAAAAGATTTAACATTGATAACTTAAATACCGAAAGCACTTCAATGAGCACAACTATCAAGCTTGACAAGGATAAAAAAGAAACGAAGTTGACATCAAAATATATCGAGTTATGATCGAATTTCTACTTAATTGCTAGTAGACTTGATATCAAATTTATTGTATGTTTATGTGCAAGATTTCAATCATGTCCCAAAAAACTCATTTGCTTGCTGTTAAATGAATTTTTCATTATTTAAGTGAAACTATTGATCTTGGTCTTTGATACCCTCGAGAAACTTATATAGATTTAACTTGTTACTTGGATGCTGACTTTACCGGTTACAAGGTCGATAGGAAAAGTACTAGTAAAACTTGTCACCTTCTAGGTCACTCACTTGTCTCTTAGTTTAGTAAAAAGTAAAATTCGACTGCACTTTCAACCACCGAGGTTGAATATATTGCTGCTGGTAATTGTTATGCACAAGCCATTTGGATGAAACAAATCCTTAGAGACTACGGGATTAATCTTGATTATATTCCTATCATGTGTGATAATACCAATGCTATAAATCTATTATAAAATCTTATCCAACATTCTAGGACCAAACATATAGTGATTAGACATCATTTCTTGAGAGATCATGTTTTAAAAGGGGACATTGTGTTAAAATTTATTTCAACCGAAAAACAACTTGCCGATATTTTTACAAAACACCTTAGTGAGGATCAATTTGTCAAAATTCGACATGAGCTTAGGATTATGAATTTTTCGCATTAGCATATTCTTGAATGATATCGAGGCGATTACACTATCAATTGTGTGGTTAGTGCATATGTGTGTTACTGTTGATTGAATTATTTATTTTTTAAGTTTGCATGATGAAATATACATTCATCTTTTGTATGTTAAAAATGGCTTTCGAAATGTTTCTTGGTTGGAACAATTATTGGCCAAACATCAAAATAGATGTGTGAAATGATAGTTAAAATAAACAGATAGCTGTTTGTAAGCTGATAACTGTTTGAAAACAAAAACTTAGGGGATGAAATCTGCTAATAAACGGTTAACCAATTGAGGATAACAGCTTACCATTTAAAACCAGAAAGGTTATGGGTGCTAACAGATAACCAATTTGCCTAACGGATAACATTTTTGTGGTAAAAACTTTATGTTTTGTAATAGTTAATCGATACAGATAAACAGTGAACTGATTGTGTTTTAAGAGGTCTCTGACTCTTAACAGTTAGCCAATTATAAAAAATGGTTCACTGACTTCGTTCGATAAATCACTGTTTTTAGGTTTTCTTCTTCTTTTCCAGTTAACCTTTAACTATTTCTCTCTCTATGTGGTAGCTCCATGCTACTTCGCTCTAAAAATTCATCATTTTCTTGCTTTTTTCTTGCCAAATTAAAGCCATAAAATCATTCTACATCACTCTAGAAACCTCTTTATACCATTTAAATATAGTTTCACCCTCAAAATAAAAAATTCCCAATTTCAAACCTAGGTTGTCAGCCGAACCTTTCACTCCGAAATCAACCCTTCTTTCAATATTTTTTAATCAAATTAACCTCCCACATTCCTTTTTACATCCTTCATTATCATTCTAATCAGTTCAAAACTTCTAAATTCATCCATTTTTTGCAAAATCACAATATTAGAATCTATGGTCAGTGTTGAGAAAGGGGCAACACTACTAGAAAAATGGGCTTTACTGACACTACTTTAGTGTCAGTAATTATTTTGCTGACACTTGTTAATTGTGTCAGTAATACTCAAGGCAGAACACACTGATACTAATTTTTTGTGTCAGTGATTTTTGCATCAATATCTTATGTCATTATAGTATAACCAAAATAGTGATACGATGATGTTAGTATCAGTTGTTACTATTTCTATCTCAGTATTTTGTGTCACAAAAGAATCACAAAGATAGTGACTCAATCGTGTTAGCATTTAATGATACTATTTATATTACTAACTCAGTAACATAAAAAATTCTTAACGTCATTTAAATAATTAGTGTCAGTATTACCAGTGCTATACTGGTAGTCTTTTATTTTTTTTTAATCACATGTTCCTATTTATTTTACAAGTAAAATAAACTCAAAATATATTAAACATACAAAATCTTGTAATACAATTTACATTATACACATTCCAAATACACCAGTTAAATTAAAATAGTTCAACTACATCATTATTTCGGGGTAATAAAAAACTTCAAGTACCAAATTAAGCTTTGAACAAGTAGTACACAATAAAGTGCTAAATTAATTTATGAAAATGTTAACCAACAAGAAAAAAAAAGATAACAATATTACTGATTTTGGAGTCCACATATGCCTTTATTTTTTTTTCGACCTAAAAGTATATAAAATTAATTAGCACACCACGAAAAATAAGTCTTGTATATTTTAAAAGAAAAATAATCATAAATTACTTGTATGTTACCTCGCGATTGTAGGCTGTAATTAAGTTGGCAACGTATGTAGCCCACTGATCACGAAGTCGCAAAAGGTCCTTCATTGTGTATTCCTCAATTTCCTTGAACTTTAATTTCAAAAAAACAAGTTATTCACTGAAAATCCTTAACTAAACTACTTAATTATCATTCATTTAAATATATTTGTGTTTTAACAATTAATGCCAACAAATATACTCCAACAATGTTAATGTTTTATCTAAAATTATATAGGTAAATACTGAACATCCTGATCATGGTAATTGAAAAAAAATCATTTCAATGAGTGTTAATGTACTTAATTCTGTCAATTACTACTTTAAAGTCAACTTATACAGCAATATTTGATAGCCGAAGCAACTTGTGAACCCCAACAGTACGCGATTTAATGCAAATATGGCTGTACATACAAAACCTTAATCAAGATGATAACTTATCCTCATCAAAGTAAAGTACAAGCAACGAAACTATAACACATCCCTACAAACAACTACTTTGCAACCCAAACAATTAAACAATTGTTTTGTGTTAGGATATACTGTACATTGTGTATATCCCAAATCCTAATTCATGTCTATATGGATATTCATATAATCTATTTAACAGTATGCAACATACTCACTAGTATAAGTACCCTTACAGTTTATAAAATACATACAATTAGCAGTAAAAAGATAACTATAAAGAAGCACAAAATAGGTCTTTGAGCTGATTCATTTCACAATAAATTAAAACAATATGATGCAGTATTGTAAAAACTGTTTTCAATACTTCCATTATTTTTCAGAACGTTCACATTTGTGATGATATCTTGCTTGTATTTCGTCATATAGTAACCACATTCAAAGCACTCAGCTGCCTCGGACACTACAAAATCAACATTACATTAATTCTTTACTGTACGTTAATAATAATTATTTAGGTTTGTCTGATTTTTACCTTGACAGGTATCCATTGAATATTGGCCTTTGTATCAAAATTTAAACTCTGATGTATTTGAATCCCACTACAATTAAGACATAGACAACATTAACAAATAATTAGCATAAGACATAAAAATAAAACAACATGATCAAATATACAAATAACAAACTTACCTAATTGACAATCTGCATTAGCTCTTCATCAGGACTACCTTCCAAGGGATTAAGATAATAGACTGTACGTCTCACCATATCAATTGCCAATAACACCCAGTGGCCGCTAAACAAAGTAAAAATTGTTCTCACACATGAATTACAAGTAAAAGTCTTTAACTTTGTGATTAATCTACTAAATAAAGAATATGGCTAGCAAATGAAAAAGCTTATACCTAGGGTTATATGGGAATACAATGACTTGTCCTAATTCTGCCAAGCCTAAAAGTTTGAAATGTATTGAGTCTTGTCTTTGAAGCTGGCCCTTGGATATAGCTTCTCAAAAAGCCCAAACTAAACCAGCTTAGTACTTCCATTGCTCTCCATCTCCTCATACAAGTGTCTAAGAGGAAACAAACATATATAACGAAGTGAGTTTAAATAAAGGAAAGAAAATAATAACTCCAAGTTTACTAAAACATAAGCTACGATTTACCGTACTTGATCCATATGTTAATGATGCAATTTGAGACCTCTTTAAATTCGATGATTTCAGCACAAATCATTTTTTCGAAGGGTGTTTCCCAAATTTCACCAAAGGTTGTTGTGTCATGCTGAATCCTGATCAACCAAGGTAAGGAGTTCTCGATAAACATGGTAAACATGTTCATATATTCACTTCTATCATCTTTCTTAATTGTGTTGCTGCCCGTGTATTCTGCACACATAGCTTGAGGTCTTTTGCTGCTGGTCTGACAACCAGCAGTTCTTTTTTGGGTACTTTCTCATAACAGGAGAACTACACATCTAGTACTTTAGGAGTTAGTCTAGGAGATCTTCTTGGTGCGGGCTTTGAAGTAATTTCACACTCTACTTTTTTGGGGGTTTGTTGAAGAGTTGGTTGAGAAATTGTGGTGGGAGTGTTCTTCATTTTACTCTTCACAGATTTTAGAGTCGACTTACCCGATGGGAAATCAGCCTATGCAATAATCAAAATACACACCATTAGTAGTAATACATGCATATACAAATAGAAATAAAATAATGACATGTAACAGGCCATATACTAACCTTTCTTTTCCCAAGAGTTTCAGGGGATTGTTGATCATTGTCAATTTGAACACCAGTGGAAGTTTTGGGCTTAGGAAAGTTAGAACTTCCAACTTCAGTATTATTGTACGCATTTAACCTTGCATTCATGCGTTCTAGTTCAGCAAACATGAATTGGAAACTCTCCTGATACATCTTTCTCTCTCTTGCTAACTTAGTGGCATCAAGGACATGAAAGTATATAGATGGGGTGATGAATTGTCTTACTCCTTGCACCCTGCTTCTATTTGGCTGCTTCTGAAGAGCTTGACCTAGAATGTCATTTGACCCTTGTGATTGGAATGTTCCTTGTTCAACTTGACTCTTCAGCTCATTCTAAAAGTAAAAAGAATTATAAATCTGCAATTATGAGTACAAGACATCAGCTGAACTAAACTAATATCCTTATTGAATCTTCAACACAGAGCAAGTTCATATACAATTCAAATTGAAACTACAGAAAATATTACAAGACAGCACCTCACAAAATCGCTTGATCTCCTAGACATCTCTTTCATTACACATACAAACACACATACACACAAGTTTTAACCTTTTCATATGCGAAGAAATAAGTTCTGATAAAGTGTTACTGAGGTTCTGTTAGTTGTAAATGTTACAATACAATTATTACAAAAACCATTATATGTATGTAAATATCTACCCGCACACACACACATTATAAAGAAAATTCATAAGAATTAAGTATACAAGTGACTTACTATTTTCTCAGCAATTGGCGTCACTTAAGAAGCATATTTGCCATCTCAGTTCGCTCGTGCCATTAACCAAGCTTTACTGTAGTCAAACTCCCATTCAGAAACTCCATTCTCATTTTCCTATTATAAGGTGACATAAAACATAAATAATTTATTCTATTATATTATATATATTAGATTACTTACTATACATACTTTTCTATACAACATGCCACCATACCATGTGCTACCCAAGCGATGGTCGTAGACATTCTTCGCTCTTTTGTCTTTTTCCTTCTTACTTTTTTCCTGCACAAACAGTACGGCGAAAAACAAAAGGTTACCATTGATTATTAGTAACTAGCAACAAATAAATAAGGTAATATTAACAAACAACACACCTGAAATTGTTAGCCAAAACTTTATCAACAAAAAGTTTCCAATCTTCCTTTTTAATGCTCGGATATTCAATAGGAGGCAACCTTAGTGACTTTCAATCGTCTTTGTTAGGTAGAACGAATTCAGTTGCCAGTTCACTTCGAAAGTTTCTTGATGCAACCCCCATTCACTTTAACACTTCGCTTTTGCATTTCAAGATTAATTTGAATTTTTTCTGTAAACCAATAACATGGATTAGAAACAACTTTAAAAAAAATCTAAAAGTTATATAAAATCTTTAAACATACTATTAAACAAGTAAACAAAACCTGAAAATGAAATCACAGAGTTTCCTTCATCTCTAGTGGCACACGCCTCCAATCATCAAGTAAGATTGAAATTGTTTCACGTACAATGACTCCAATGTAACTCCTAAGATCATTTCTTCCCTTTTCAACTGGAACACCATAAGAATTGTACTCAATTACAGCTTCATGACTAACTTTTTTCTTTTTGCAAGCCTTTCTTTTTTGTTTGTTTTCTTCTCCTTAGTCTTCCCTCGAGCTCCGGAAGAGTGAACTCAGTATCTTCAGCCATCTCCTACAATCCTAAAAATGATTAAAATAAATAAGTACATCATTTAGATTACTAAGGTAATACAAGAGCATTAGCATATAATAAAATAAATAAATCACTTACTGGAAAATTGTGAAAATTGGTGCTGGAAACTAGCTACAATAATGCATTCACTGATTTTATAAATCAATATTTATTGGAATAGCATCACAATCTTTTGTCATAAATTCATTCGTCATATTTCTCATCCAACTCACATACTAGAATTTTGTTAGATAATGGGGAAAATACATCCACGTCTTCACATTTTTCCCCATTTAACTTATAAGCTTTGTCAATCACTGAACAAACTATTGATTTATTATTATCTAGCTGGTCTTTTATATAACGCAATCGAATTTATAGCCAATCCAATTTAAATCAACTACTATGAAACTTAAATTGTCAATGCAAACCCCTCTATCATCTACCCAATCATACTTGAAAAGTGTTTTTTTAACCATTAGATAATCAAGCTGCCAAATCTCATCAATGACTCCATAAAACGTTGTGTCTCTAGAATGAGGACTTTTATCTTTTCAGCTTGAAATTTGTAGAGTGTTAGCGACAACCCTAACACCACTATTTTGGGTCGCACGATTAATTTCCCGGTCCCTCATTGTAAAATTAAAGCCATTGATCTGGTAGCCAGGGAAGGTCACCACGCTTGAGCATGGTTTGTTTACCAACCAACGTACTATTTTGTCAACCGGAACATTATTTGCTTTATCATGTGCTACCTACAATTTAAATTAAGAAGTATAGTAATTAGTTACATGTAAAAAAATCTTGTTAAAGTTTATATCCTATATTGTATTTAGTTAAGTAATTATGACCTTTGCTTGTAACCAACTAGAAAATTTAGGTATGTGTTCATTTTGCAACCACATATTTTTTTTTTTGGCCTTATAGGGGTTTCTTAATGCCAAATAATGCATATGCTCCCTACAGTGAGACCATATTAAGATTTAAAAACTAATATAGTAATCTTATAATACAATAGTAATATTTTTTTGGAAAAATTAACAACTTACTCGATATATATTTAGATTTCAAGGGTGTTCATTAGAATACACCGGTGTGCTTGTGCCAACAAAGGATCATCAACCACCTTTATGTTTGCATCTCCCAAAGGCCTTTCGATAAAAAAATCAATTGGACAAGTAGTAGGCAGCCCAATAATATCACAATTTGAGAGGTACTTAACACAAAATTCAAGTGCTTCTTCTGCAATATAACTTTCTACATTACAACCTTCAGGGCGGTAGAGATTATGAACATAATGCTTCAGAGTTTTCATTTCTCTCTCAAAAGGATATATCCATCGAAGATAAATAGGCCCACAGAACT
Organism: Atalantia buxifolia; assembly: GCA_030444775.1. Classification (NCBI taxonomy): domain Eukaryota; kingdom Viridiplantae; phylum Streptophyta; class Magnoliopsida; order Sapindales; family Rutaceae; genus Atalantia; species Atalantia buxifolia. The sequence goes on from CM059839.1 coordinate 16,229,448, forward strand.
TAACTTGTTCAACTAGATGGACTCTTAAATGGATCATTATGTTCAAAAAGCTAGGTGGGAAGTACTGCTGCAGTAAGCATAAAGAGATTACAAGTTCCTCTTGCAATTGGTTAAGAGTATTATGATCTACCACTTTACAGCACAATGTATTAAAAAAGAAGCACATCCTGATCATGGCCCTTCTCACATTTATAGGTAAACAGTTTCGAATGGCTAGTGGTAGAAGTTGTTGCATCAAAGTATGACAGTCATGGGACTTAAGGCCTTGAAGCTGACAATTATCTATTGAAACAAGTTTTTGGACATTGGAAGAATATCCATCAAGGACTTTCACACTTAGCAAGGTTTCACAAAACTCTTTTTTTTTTCTTTTTTACTCAAAGTGTATAGGGCTGGAGGTAGGACTTGTTTTTTTTTTTTTGTTTCATCAGGAACTAGTTTTCCCCTGATCTTCAAATGCTCAAGATCTTTTCTAGCATTAATCCCATCTTTTGTTTTGCCTGGTTGATGAAGTAATGTGCCATATATGTTCTTGCACACATTTTTTTCAATGTGCATCACATGTAATTGATGGCGAACTAATAAATGCTTCCAATATTCTAAGTAAACAAAGATTGACTTTTTTTTGGTACAATTTTTCAGTTATATTCTCATCACCATCTCTGCCACCACCGTCATCATGTTTTCACTTTTTGGCTTTCTTTTTCCCAAACTTAATGTCAATATCTTGCATCATGTTAAAGATTTTCTTACTTCCTATTAAAAACCATTTTTAGTTTCCGAAATAGGTGACCAATTGGTAGAAAGCGGCGATGGCCCATATATGACATTTTCCTACTATGTGGCAGCCAACATGCACAAGTGTCTATCCCACAAATTGGACAAGCCTAATAGCCCTTAATAGTACAACCAGAGAAGTTTTCGTATGCTGGAAAGTCACTGATTGTCCACATCAAGACAACCTGTAAATTAAAGGTTTCTTTTCTATAAGCATCATAAACATCAATACCTACATCCCATAGAGTTTTCAAGTCCTCAATCAAAGGTGCTAGGTATACGTCTAGATCATTTCCAGGTTGTTTAGGGTAAAATATCAAAAGAGACAACATCAAAAACTTTCTCTTTATACACAACCATGGAGGAAGATTATATGTTATTAATATAACATGCCAACAACTATAAGTAGTGCTAAGTGTAGGATAGTTACTAATGTGGGTGGCACGCCGATAGAGTTTGATGTGGGAGATTTAAACTCGATCCTAAGAATTGAGAATGAGGGCTTATAGCTTTGTACCTCTAGGAAAGAGCTTATGTTCAACCATTTTCTTCATGTTAACGGGGTGACGAACATTTGTAAGCATAAAGACCTTACCAATGATGTGTGCTCCCTCCTCTTCCGTTCATAGCTTTTACCTTTACAGGTTCAAGTACTTTTAGTATATAATACCTAGAAAGGGACATGCTGATGAGGTGACTTGGTTAGATGTGGGACTGTTGGATTATATTATTAGATGGAGGCTAGTTGATATAGGGTATGTGATCCTTAGGTATATTCTTAGTACTCTTGGGGTGAGCAATCATTTACTTTCCTATGGTAATATTATTTACTAAGATCTACGGCATTTTCAAGTCCATTAATAAGTCAATCTTTGAGGAGTCCAAGAGATTAGAGGGAGAGGCTATTACTGGATTACGATTTGATTGGAGGAACGAGGAATAAGTTAAGATCACTTTTATCAAGAGCAATGATACCCTGGTAGCCCTTGAGGATGATAAGATGCTCAATGATGTCTTATCTGCTCAATGATGTCCCATTAAGAGCTAGTCCTTGTGTATTTTAGCCTACTACACCAGCACGCTTGAGCAGCCTACTGCAGAGGAACATGATATAAACACTGACGAGCCTTTAGTTCCTGAGGAGCCTCTAATTCTAAAGGCCTTATGCAGCAGCAGCTGGCTGAAATTCGATCTATTTCCCAGTAGCAGCGTTAGCTTCAATCTCAGTTTGTTGCCTTCCAGCATTAGCAATAGTGAATTCTTGATCAACAGCAATAGATTCTAGATAATCAACAACGTTTCTTCTTTGCCCTTAGTGTTCCACCTTCCCATTCTCTATCACATCCACTATAGTAGATTATTAGTTTTTGTATCTATGAATTTTGCACAGACATACATTTTACATTCATTCATATTATGCTACTTAGTTACATTTTATCTCTATTTGCTATGAGATTGGTTGATTAATTCATGTGATGGTTTGATGATTTGGTAATTGTCTTCTGTAATGGTCTTGATACTTGAGTGGTTGGTTTCTGTGATATTGATGATTTAGTTATATAACTGTTTTGATGAGTTACTGAAGTGTTTCTTGAGGGTGAGCTTCTTGATAGGGGAAGTTTTTGTCAAGCATTTAGTTTTGATAGCCATTTCCTGAGTTGGGCAAAAATTTTATGTTTTTCCATTGTATTTCTTTCCCATTAATAACAAGGTTTCTTTTTGATGATTTGAATTTGTTAAAATGGTTAAAATTGGCATAACTTGTTAAAATTAGGGGGAGTTTATATTTAGGAGAGCTAGTATTTTTGCAATTATTCACACTATGAATACATATAAGGTTTGTGATAACTCTATTATTACTTAAAGAGTAAATAGTGCGTTTAATTGCATTTTTAGTTACATTTTTGCATGAGCAGTTGTTTAAACTTAATTTTAATAAATTGGTTGTGTTTTAGAATACTTTGTGCTCTGATTATGTGCATGATTGTAGGGGAATAAAAGCTCAAGTTTTAAGGATAGAATACTGCTGCAGCAAACTTCCGAAAGATGATAAAAGAACTGATGCGAATCCCACAATGAAACTTTGAATCCCACACTTAAATTGAAGTTTCAACTTCCCAAGAAAGTTCTAAATAAATTTAAGACAAACAAAAACATTGACCCAATGCTTAAGAAAACATGAACCAAAGGTATGGATAAGTCTAAATTTGGAACGCCACAAGAATGCTAATTCTTGATCAATTCACTAGTTCTCAAAAGAACCAAAGAAAGAATAATCTTTTAAATTCAAATAACATTAATCTTTAATTTTTTTACATAGAAAGGTTATTGAGTTTAAATAGACCAATAGAAACCCAAGATTCTAAAAATACAAATGAAAACATTGGAACTATCATTGACAAATTTAATGCTATCAAAAGTCTTCACCAACCCACCATAGTTAATGCTATCATTGACAAATTTAATGCTAGCCTACCGTAATTAATGCTATCATTGAAAAACTTGAAACAAAACAAACAAATAAAGTTGAAAACAAAAGAAGTCGTTGAAAATCCCAAGTCTGAACAAGCTGTAATGAATTGGTCATAACTCCTTCTAGAGAACTCCAAATCCAACTCAGTTTTATTTCGAAGTTGCCCTTGCTGCATTTTATCCAAGTTGTGTATTTGGCTGCCCAATAGCTTGAATAATGGTCACAATGCATTGCCTTCTCTTCAAGCCCAATTCATGATGTCTTGCATCTTGAATTGTATTTTCAATCAATATTTTCTTAATTAATCCATTTAAAGTAGCTTGCATCTTTTTGGCTCTAGCTCTTGTAATTGGGCCTCCATGAAGGTGCAAAGGATCACTTGAATCTTTAATGGTATTCTCTTGATGGTTCTCATCAAGAACTTGGCTGTAGAGGAATTAAAATAGTCTGGAATAGAAAAGATGTTGTAGTTGTTACTACAATAATCTTGTAGCAACTGTAGACGAGATTTCAAGTGTGTTTACTGAAAGATTGCAATCCAAGGTTTCCAAAAATGGAAGACACATTGCCACACGCTTTAGGTTGCCCTAATTCTAAGATATAAAAGGGAGCACACATGAAAAGAAAAAGGAAGAGCCATCATTAAAGACAAATAACAGAGAAAAAAAAGAGGAAAAGAGAGATTCGAGGGCTGCAACAAAGGATTCAAGGAGAAAAAGAAAGAGAGATCGCAAGATCAAGTGAAACTTAATTCCTAATCTTTATTATATTGTTTTCTTTGCTTTGTGGGAGTGTATTTGATGGCTAAAACAAATTTTGTTTCTATTTTACCTTTCATTATGAACTAAATTTTGTTGTGGTTAAGTGTTAAACAAGCTTAATGATTATTTGACTGATATATGTGTGTTGCTCAGAATTTGTTGTAGCGTTTTGTCTTGATTTTACTTATTGCAATTTCCTATTTCAGCTGACTACTCATTTAGTGAATACTAGTTAAGAAGGAGCCTAAAAAAGGTCTGACTTAGTGGAACAAATTAAGATAATACATGGTTTTAGATTGGGCTTCTTAAGTTGAGTTAATTTCGATTTGAATAGGGTCATGGCTTGATCTAAAATTAGTGAAGAGTTAGACATAGGGATTCACCTTGGAGGGAAATTGGAACCTAGAACGCATAATGATATATCTAATTTTAGCGTAATAATTGGTCACTGTTAAGTTGCATTTAGATATAAGATATCTAAAAGGCGACAGTTGAGGATGCATAAGGGATTCTGCCCAGTGTTGTAGGAGATGCTGTAGCAACAGAGTCTTAATTGAAAAAACAGTCAATACCATTAAGTGAATTTAATCACTCCTTTCTCATTGAATTTGTCTTCTGTTTGACTTGAGAATTTCCCTTATTGCATTTTATTTATTGTATTTATAATTTCATTAGTCTATTAGTTTAATTTTTTATTTTAATTTAAATTAAAATTGCAATGTTAAGATTGTTGTAGCAAATCCTATAGCATCAATCCCTGTGGAGACGATCTGAATACTCATCATTATATTACTTGTTATGTGCACTTAAACATTGACATCTATAACAATAAGTATACCATCAAATGAATTTTTGGCCCTGTTGTCGGGAATTGAGTGTTTTTTGTGATTTGTGAAACCAATTTTAGTTGGTGCCAAATTTTTATTTTCTTTTAATTTGTTTACTTTATTGAAAAAAGTGCTTTTAACAATACTTGCATGTGTAAATACAAACCTGTTGAGTTCCAGTTTGATCTAGAAATTGAAAGAATTGCAAGGAGATTTAGAAGAGAGCATAAAAATTTAAAAGCTGCTGTAGACAAGGATAATTTGCATGATATAAGAAATTTGAACCCTCAAGGAGAAATAGAGCCGCTCAATACACAATGAGGTCAAGAAGGTCAGAATGGTTAGATTATTCATAGGCAACTAGGGAACAACAATACCATATAGCGAATGATAGAGACAAAGAGCCATTAGAGATTATGTCATGTTGACCCCTCAAGCCATAAATCGTACAATAGTTAGACCTGAAGTACAAGTTGATAACTTTGAGCTCAAACCTGTGATGTTTTAGATGCTTTAAATAGTGGGGCAATTCAATGGACTACCATCAGAAGATCCTCACTTTCACCTTAAAGATGTTTTGGAAGTGATGCCATCAAGATTGCTGGAGACTCAGAATTTTCTTATTTTCCCTAATGGATCGAGCATGAGCACGGTTGAACTGTCTACCACTTGACTCCTTTACTACGTGGAGCGATTTGGCTAATAAATTTTTAATAAATTACTTCCCATCGACCAAGAATGCAAAATTGAGGAATGAGATCACATCTTTCTATCAACTTGAAGATGAAAGCTTGTATGATACATAGGAAAAATTCAAGAAGTTACTTAGGAGATGTCCTCATCATGGTACTCTTGCTATATGCAGTTGGAGACTTTGTACAATGGTCTCAACCCAAGCACTAGATTGATGATGGATGCTTTAGCAAATGGGGCCTTGTTATCTAAATCTTACAATGAGGCTTATGAAATTTTGGAAAGGATAACTAATAACAACTATCAGTAGCCATCAACCAGACAAGCTATAAAGAGAGAAACAACATAAGTCTATAATGTAGATGCTTTGACAGCTTTAAATTCCTTAACAAATATGGTAAAGGAAATTGTCAACCAAATTGCTGAGGTATCTTATGTTTATTGTGAAGAAGGTCATTTATTTAATAATTGTCCTTGAAACCAAAGCAATCCTTGTTTAAACACTTACAACCCTAGATGGAGACAATACCTAAACTTCTTATGGAGCAATCAGAATCAACATTATACAGCGTCCAGTGGACATAATAGGCCTACTCAACCACCTGGATTTCACTAGCAAAATCAAAGGGAAAGAAACACCAGCAATGATCAACTCAATTCTCTTGAAGCTTTGATTAATGAGTAGATTGTGAAGAACGAAACAGTTGTCCAAAGTCAAGCCGTATCCTTAAGAAACTTAGAAAATCAAATTGGATAGCTTGCTACAGAATTAACCAACAGACTCCAGAATTAAACAACAAACTTCAGGGTAGTTTACCCAACAATACAGAGGATCTAATTTTAACAAAAGAAACCAGAACAATCCTTGTTTAAACACTTACAACCCTAGATAGAGACAACACCCAAACTTCTTATAGAGCAATCAGAATCAACATTATACATCATCCAGTGGATAGAATAGGCCTACTCAACCACTTGGATTTCACTGGTAAAATCAAGGGGAAAGAAACACCAGCAATGATCAACTTAATTCTCTTGAAGCTTTGATTAGTAAGTAGATTGCGAAGAACGAAACAGTTGTCCAAAGGCAAGCCGTATCCTTAAGAAACTTAGAAAATCAGATTGGATAGCTTGCTACAGAATTAACCAACAGAATACAGAATTAAACAACAAACTTTAGGGTAGTTTACCTAACAATATAGAGGATCTAAGAAGAAAAGGAAACAAGAATTGCAAAGTGATTAACTTAAGGTTTGGAAAGGATGTTCATATTCTAGTAAGTGTACCAAAATGAAGAGTTGAACCCATTTCAACCCAAGAAGAAACTCAAGTTGAAGAGGAGCCATAACATCCTACTTTTCAGCCCACTGGCTTAAACAGCCAAGCAACAACATCTGTAGAAAATGATGATCCAGCATTCTATTAGTGATACTGTTGTAGCACTAACTACATCAGCCTAAAACATGGCAAAAAAGAAGCAGTTTGTACAGCCTGCTACAGCACAGTAGTTTAGGCACCCACCACCTTTTCCACAAAGATTCTAGAAGCAAAAATAAGACAAACAATTCAACAAATTCTTTTTATGGAAGCTTTAGAACAAATGCCAAATTATGTGAAGTTCTAGAAGGATATTTTAGCAAAGAAAAAAAGGCTTGGAGAGTTTGAAACTATTACTTTAACATAAGAATATAGCCATATACTTTATAACAAAATCCCTTAGAAGCTAAATGCTTTAGGAAGCTTTGCAATTCCATGCTCTATAGGAACTAAATACAGTGGTAAAGTACTCTGTGATTTGAGGGCAAGCATCAATCTCATACCTCTATCAGTGTTCAACCAATTAGGAGTTAGAGACATTAGACCAACAATAGTGATTATACAACTTGTTGATAGATCTCATGCTTATCCAGAAGGCAAGATTGAAGATGTAATTGTGAATGTGAATAAATTTATTTTTCCAGTAGATTTCGTAGTTTTGGACTTTAAGGAGCTGCCAATCATTTTAGGTAGACCATTTTTAGCTATAGGAAAGACTTTAATTAATGTACAAAAAGGAGAGCTGACTATGTGGGTGAATGATTAGCAAGTTATCTTCAATATCCTGCTTATATTGAAGACTATAATTTTATTTGTGTTGTGGATTTTGTTGTAGTAGAGTAATTAAACAGTTGTTGTAGCAATGAAGAAATCAAGGTTGTAACGTTTGAAGAACTTGAAGATGAAGATCTTAAAACGACTGACATAGTATAGTTACAAGAGAAGCAACCCTTAATAACTGGCAAGCACATTGAATTTTTAGATCTCTCAAAAGAGGAAGTAAAACCTTCTGTTCCTTCTATTGAGTCACCTTTTGTTTTAGAATTGAAACTTTTACCCTCACATTTAAAGTATGTTTATCTTAGTGACAATGGCATACTTCGTGTAATCATTTCATCTTCGTTAAATACAGATCAAGAAAAGAGCTTGGTGGATGGATTAGAGAAATACAGGAAGGCCATCGGATGGATCATGGCGAACGTCAAAAGAATTAACTCCTCCATATGCATGCACAAGCTCTTGTTAGAGTATTGCTACAACAATTTTGTAGACCAACAAAGAAGATTAAATCACATCATGAAGGAAGTTGTGAAGGAAGAGATCATTAAGTGGCTCAATACTGGAATCATTTGTTTAATATCAAACAGTTTATAGGTAAGTCCAGTACAGTGTGTTAAAAAAAAATGGGGTAACAGTTAGAGCAAATGAAAAGAACGAGCTTATTCCCACAAGAACAGTAACTAGATAGAGAGTCTAAATAAATTACAGGAAGTTAAACAAAGCTAAAATGAATTATCACTTCACATTGCCTTTCATAGATCAGATGCTGGACTTGCTGGAAAAGAGTACTATTGTTTCTTGGATGGATATTCAGGCTACAACTAGATTGCTATAGCACCAGAGGATCAGGAGAAGACAATATTCACTTGTCCTTACGGCATCTTTGCTTTTAGAAGGATGTCATTTGACTTGTGTAATGCTCCAACAACTTTCCAGAGGTGTATAATTTCTATTTTTTTCAAATATAATCAAGCAAACACATGAGGTATTCATAGATGATTTTTTAATATTTGGGGAATCATATGATAACTGTTTGCATAATCTAGAAAATGTGCTTAAGAGATATGATTAGACAAATTTAGTGCTGAATTGGGAAAAGTATCATTTCATGGTACATGAATGGATAGTCGTAGACCATAAAGTTTTTAGAAAGAGAATAGAGGTGAATAAGGCAAAAATTAAGGTGTTTGATAAACTTCCACCACCTATTTTTGTAAAGGGTATTAGCAGTTTCTTAGGACATGCTAAGTTTTAGAGAAGATTCTTTAAGGATTTTTCCAAAATAGCCAAACATTTATACTTGTTGTTGGAACATGATAGACCATTTCAATTTTGATGAGAATTGCTTAAAGGCCTTTGTTGAGTTGAAGAGAGTTCTTGTTACAAAACTAGTTGTTATAACACCTAATTGGAGTATGCCTTTTGAGTTGATGTGTGATGCTAGCGAACACTCTGTTGGAGCAGTGTTAGGGTAGAGGAAAGGGAAGATTTTTCACTCCATTTATTATGCCAGCAAAACCTTAACTTATGCACACTCAATAACACTACTATTGAAAAAGAGTTACTAGGAGTTGTTTTTGCATTTGATAAATTCAGGGCACCAAATTGACTGTTTATACAGATCACTCAACTATAAAGTATTTGATTTTGAAGAAAAATGCCAAACCAAGGTTGATTAGGTGGATTCTTTTACTACACGAGATCAAGGACAAAAAAGGCACTAAGAATCAAGTAGCAGATCATCTATCAAGGCTAGAAGCTGATGCAAATACTCTAACTAAGTAAGAGTTCAATCACTCAACTACTCTGTTCCCATTGAGTTTGTCTTTGTGTTTGACTTGAGAATTTTCCTTATTGCATTTCATTTATTGCATTTTTAATTTCTTTAGTTCATTAGTTTTATTAATTATTTTACTTTAATTTAAAGTAAAATTGCATGTTAGGATTGCTCTAGCAAATCCTATAACATCAATCCCTACAGAGACGATCTGAATACTTATCATTATATTACTTGTTATGTACACTTACACATTGACACCTATAACAGTAAGCATACCACCCAACAATTTGTCATCATCAAAAAAGGAGAAATTGTTGACATAAATATACTTATAACATTGATTTTAATGATAACAAACCATATGTGACAAAGGTTAAGAATGATGAAGTTCTTAAACTAGTTCAATTTCTTAGGTCGTATGATGTTTTTGGACATGCATAAGTTTCTGGAGACAAACAGATAACTGTTAATCTTGAAACAACAAATCGATAATGTATGGTTAAGTTATTGAGAGTTTTTGAAAACTAATAGTTAATAGTTTATAAGAAAACGACTAAATGATAAACTCCAGAGAAGAACTTGTTTGAAAATAACAAACCCTTTACTGGAAATAGATAACCAATATTTCTTTGTAGAGTCTCTGGACGAAAATGGCAAACTGACATTCTCTAATGGTGATTCGACAATTCATACTGTTGCATAACTCATCTTCGGTAATTTCATTGGGGGGATCAAGTGTTAAACCAGTAAGAAACATGTTTTATGAGTAGTTGCTCCTGACCGTAACATTTGGAGATCAATCCAAGCAGACATTTCAGTAAGTTTGTCTCGCCATTTATGAGATGGAATATCATCAAATGTAAACCATGGACCATTGGATGGTTTTTCACTGGTGTGACCGCGAGGGGGTTGACAATTGATTTCTATTAACTGTGATCCGATAACCGCTAAAAAGTCAACAACAGCTAGTTTTCTTCTCTATCTATAAAAAGGCTCAATCAAATTCAATTTAAATGGGATTCTATGATTGTCATAAGCTTGTTATTGAGTGTTCAAACTGCCTTGTGCTTAAAATTTGCTTATTCTTTCATAGATTCATACTTTAGGCTATCATTACTGCACACACACACTTGTGAGAGTAAAAGTCATTGTAATCTTTATTTCAATATCAAAATTGAGTGATTGAAAGTGTGGGAAACACTTTAGGAAAGAGGTGTAGGATCATCTCACATTGTAAAGGTTTTATTGACTCCTTAGAAGTCAATTGTAAACATCTTGAAGTGGGTTGTAAGGCTTGAATAGTGGAATCCTCAAGCTCGGTTAGCATGGAGGCGTGGACGTAGGCAAAGCTTACTGAACCACATAAAAATTTTGTGTTTGCTCGCTTTTCACTTATCTATTTAATTTTACTTATTGTTAAATCTACTGTCATTGAATCTCTTAAGGCATTAGTTTAAATTGTTTTGTAATTTTTTTACTTAATTTTTTAAAAAATCCAATTCACCTTCCCTCTTGGGTTGTCGTATACATGAACAATATCGCTTATGTAAATAGTAATCTAACTCCAAAAATACAACCAATGGCTCTGATACTACTGTTAGGAAATTAATAGGTGAAGCAGACACACAACTAGAGTGAAATTGGAAATAATGATGACACAAGGACACCATAATTTATGTGATTCAGCTTTTACCCTATATCCACGAGCAAAAACAGAAAAATAAAACTTTACTAGTGAAATGAGGATTGAAAGTATTGTAAATTTTTGGCTTTCTACCCGAACCCCACTACATCCAGTCTCTCACTCACTAATGTCCCAAGAACCTTATAATGTTAAGCTCTCAAATCTCTTAAACTATCAGCTCACTCTCACAAATTGAATGCAAAGTTCTTAAATGAGATTTTGTATTTATGGGCAAAAAATTTGCTTGAAAGTCAATATTGCAACTCCCTTTTTTTTTTCCTTCTTCTTCTTTTTTTTAAACATTGCAGCACCACCAAAAATGGTGGGCCGCATGATAATGGGGACACTGCTTTTTTTTTTTGACTTTAACATTACTCTTATCAAAACCACCACAAGTTCCTCCCTTTCTTCCCCATGCACCTCTTTCTTTACGTGCTTGCTTTGTTGTGACAATAGTTTTCTGATGATGGTGGTGGCCAGTGGTGGTGATGTCGTCGGTGATGAAATCCATTTTGGTCAACAAGTTGCGTTTTATTTTTTTTTATTTAAGAATTTTTTTCTAGATTTGTATTATAAAATGATGGTGATGGGTTTTTAAATTTTTTCTTTTCTTAGTTTAAAAGATGTTTTTTGCTACATAGATGGAATGATTATTTTACCCCTGTAACATTAGCAACGTTATAACAGTGTGCCAATGGAAGTGGACGGGTGCGAGGCAATGTAACTTCAGGTGGAAGTTCGCTAAGAAACATTTTTTAAAAAATTTAAAAAGGCGGTTGATGGATAATTACCCTAAGTGAATTTAAAATTTTATTTAGAAACATTTTTTTTCCTTTTATAATGTCACAAAATTTTTATATATTTTTGTCATTATGCAAAAAATCCTAGTTTTGGGATTAATTTACCAAACATATTTAACAAATTATTTTAGAAGTGATTGTCTCATAATCTAAATTTAGCAAACATGTTATGAAATTATTTCTTGAGAATCAATGCAACCCCAAACAAATCCTTGGTCCTAGATCAATAATAACAACTTAATTAGTCCTCTATTTAAATGTTATTCTAGCTAGGCCCATAATAAATGTCCTGCCTATGTAATTATATCTTTACCCTAAACCACTAGTTGCCTAATGATTATTTTTAATATACCTATATTTATAAATAAATTACAAATTATTATTATTATTATTATTATTATTATTATTATTATTATGTAATAAAACAATTTATTGAATAAACACTACTAGAAAAGAAAAAGGCCTTTATGACGGGTATTACCCGTCATCAGTCATGTTGCATGACGGTTGAGCGACCGTCATTGATTCCGGTGTCAAGAAAATAAGATGACTGTTTATATACGTCATTTTGTGTATGATATATTATCTGTCACGATTTCGTCATAACTATTTTGATGAAAAAATTTCGCATATGACTAATATTTGTCATAATCACTTCCATGCATGACTAATATATGTCATAAGATAATGACATATATAAATAAATTTGGTGGGATTCCAAAATTTTAAATGAATTTTTTTGCGAATTTCAAAATTTGGTGGATATTCATATTTTTTTATTATCCATTGTTAATTTATTTCATTAGTTATTATTTGTATTTAATTAAATTTTAATTTTTAATTATATAAATATATTTTAAGAATTATATTTCAATTTAATTTTGCCAATTTTAATATATGGCTTTTTAATTTCATAGGAATATATATATTAATTACCATTAACACTACAAAAGAATGTGAATTTAAAATTAATATGAAAAGGCCGAAAGTAATTTCATAATTTGGTATAATTCATAAACAAAATATATCTAGTTTAGATATACAATCCTTCACAATAAATATAAAGAACAAAACCAAATTCAAACCCATTGGCTGCTACTGCTGGAAATAAAGCCTCTTCAAAACATCACCCCCGTCATCTTTGAGAGCAATCCCACAAGCCCCACAATAGTGGTCTCTAGTAAATTGATTGATAAAAGATCTGCATTTGAAGAAAATCAAGAGTTAACAAATAAAAGGAATAAATTCTAGAGCTAGAAAAGTGGATGAAAAGTTATCTACTGTGAGTACCAAAACCAAAGTATTATTGTCAATAACTATTAAGCAAACCTTATAAATCATGCAATAAAAACTGATTCAAGAAAATTGAAAGCTCAAAAAGAAAAAAAACAAAGCTAGCTAAAATTTTGGTATTTCAAAGATTTAAGTCTTGTAACTATAAAAACTATTATCATTCATTGAAAAATGATTAAATAAAAGACGATCAAAAATTATAATTAAAAACCCCCAGGTTATGGAAATAAGTAATCAACTTGTACTTATAGACCTGTTTTAGAATACGTTCAGATTAATAAAGCAAACACAAATCCATTAACAAGCACTTAAAAATCTAAAGTAGCAAAATAAAAATCTGGTTTAAAGTAACAATAAATAGGCATCCAGAAAATCAATAAGCTAAATCCAAAATAACACTACTCTGTATTTTTTTTCCCTCTTTATTAAGAAATGCAACTAACTTTCATTCAAGCATTTAACAAACATGAGATGAGCAACAGAAGTAATAGCATTTTAATAGAATTGATAGAAGTAATAGTAGTAGCTAGCTCTTACATCCTATAGATTCCTTTCTGTAAGCCAACATAATCTAGAAGATAATATTGTCACAATAAAAAATTCAATACTAAAGCAAACTACACTTGCAAGAAGCATTTACCAATAGTATAAGCAATAATAAGCTACACACAAGCACGCCTTATTGTCTCAATGAGAGATGATGCTCTATTTGCAACTCTTTGTGCTGTGATACATATCATTATACATAATAACACAGCTGCGAGCCTAACCGCATCTTGTGAAGCTTGAATTCTTCTGCCACAGTCAGTTCAACACAAATAAGAACAAAAGTAGCATATTAAAAGTTACTTGAAATTAAGAAGCAAAAATAAAATTCTAGGAAAGTTATTACAAACAACATTTAGTAAAATATATACTTGTCAGAACATTCAACAAAATTCCATGATAGCTATTACTCACAACATTCACATACAACTATACTTAAAATATAAAAGCTATAAAATAATTTCATTAATATCTTTTAAGCACTTATTAAGTTCCACTAATGCCAATATTAAAAGCTAACCATTTCCGAAGCTTTGAGTCATGCAAAGTCACTTACAGGAGCTTTAGTAATTGGCCTAATATATATTGTGCAAAAACTGATCATACAAATCCATTAGAATATTCAGTTAACTTAATTTTTTACCATGCACATATTTGAACCTAAAATTACAATAATTTGCTATAAACTTCAAAGAGAGCAAACACACAATAATATGGAATATTTTTTATTTCAACTCAATCAATTGATTCGTAAGTGATAAATTCATCATCCAAAATCAACCAAATTAACCTCCAATTTCAATTTAAAAAACCTCAATTTTAATTAGGTCAAAACCCACGGCATTTAGAGATCAATTTCCATTTTAGCGATGCTAAATAAATGGAAAAACCCAATTAATCAAGGAAAAATAAGGAGCAATGAATTTAATTTTCAAAATCAAACAAGTTATTTTCGTCTTTACCCTTTTTACCAAAGCAACGATGAGCAGCAGGTTTCTTCAACAGCCAATGATGGATATGGGGGAGAGCAGCAATTTTGACTTCAGAGAGTATCGAATATTTTCATTTTCTTCGAATAATAGGAGAAGAGATCCATTTGTGTCTTCTTCAGTGAGCGGCGGTTTCTGATTTTGACTTAGGGTTTGGAGTGGCTTTCCTAAGTTGAGTGGGAGAGAGTGTAGCTAAGAAATCCATTTAACACATGAGCAAAAATTTGCTGCGTTGAAAACCTTAGACCTAGGCCTTACAAACGATGTCATTTATTTAATTCGACGTCGTTTTTATAATGCCTTTTTTCTAATAAAATTATCTTAGACTTTTAAAAATAAAATAACCAACTTATAAAGATTGTACCATTTAAATTCATGATAAATATCTATCACGCTCATCAAACGACGTCGAATTGCATTGTAAAACAGTGTGTCGTTTTAATTTGTTAATAATAGTAAATTCGAGCATGATCATTAAGCTATGAGTCACAAATATGCCATAAAAACTTGATATATATTTATTTGTCACGAAAATGTCATGCTTCCATGATGGATTCATGACGCAATAGTATCCATCATAAAAAATCTGTCATAAATCAACATTTTTTTAGTAGTGAAATTGCGGCCACATAATTAAATGATCAATTACCACAACAGTTTAGGTAAGCACTATTTGTATAAATTTCATCTTGTAAGTATAAATTCCTACAATCCATGAAATTATATACTAAGCTATCCGGACTCTGACTGTTTACATATATCTCACTTAGTTATAATTCAAAAGATATAATACATGAATACAAGTTCATTACCTACTTAGGACTAAGGTTGATTAGGCTTATACTTCACTTCCTGTTCAATATCCTTTCTACATAGTAACTAACCTAATTGAAATCTCTACTTCAGTGATCAAGATAAAATCACTCACAATAGAGGTAGTAAAGCTAAATCCTTGCATAATGAAATGCCCATTTTATTAATAGCGGACTTGTAATTTATTTTTTTTAGTGTAACATCCTATGCCTAATACATAAACCACATACTTTATACTTTATAAATAAGTGCTAGCAATATATACTCCAAATAAACCACCCAACCATATTAATATAATAATCAAGAGCTATATGAAAAGATAAAATCCATCTTCAATCAAGAAAAAAATCCGTTTCTTCAAGTTTACTTGGGATAGCTTCTTTTGCTTTAGAATAAAGTAAAAACACATACAGGTGCATACCGAAACTAAAGTAATATATTTACAAGTGAAGTGACGTTGTATTTGTTGATTAAGAAAGTCGTGCAACCTGCAGTACTTCATAAAGGATGACAAGTGAAAAAACATTCGGTGATCCTGTATATATTTTTTGGGAGATTTTCAATTTGCTTACTATATATATATATATATATATATCACTTATCTTCTTATTATTTTTATAATATCTAAAAATTTTCTTGGCATAAAAAAATTTGAAAAAATGGGGGTAAATAATTCAATGACTTGATAATTTGTCTTGTGAATATAAAATATATATTTATTAAAAAAAATTTAAAAATAGTAAAAAGTACAAGAACAATATCGTATTATTAAATTTTTTATTCACACCAAAATATTTATTACGAAAACAGTAAGAAAATAAATGGTATTTATTAATTTTAGTAGGAAAAACTAACAGTCTCTTTATTTTCTTAATTACATAACAGTAAAGTAGAACTTGTGAGGTAGCATCGATCATGCATAACTTATTTTGTACGCAACTCAACACAACTAATTGAACCAGATCAACTCGATCTATCATCAAAGTCGTCCTGTCCCATGAGCATCCTATAGGGTCTGAATGAGTGACTTCAAGTAGAATGTTGTACCGGAAAACCCAAGAAGAAAGCCAAAGCCAATAAGGGTTACATTAAGGATTAGAAGATGTTGAGATATGTGAGGCCAACAAATCTTGATGTACTAAAAGGCACAAGGAAATATCAAACAAATGCAGATACTTACGAGGGAACCGGTGAGGCTTAGTACATATTGGAAATATGGCACAAAAAGAGCCAGGGTTAGTATTATTTTAAGTAGAAGTGAACCAACGCTGCTTCTTATCATCATCTTGCTTCTGGCACTCAGTGATGTGGGAAGGTGATTTTCTAGTTGAATAGCTAATGGTACGAATTCTAGGGCACATTTAGTCATTGGGGTAAGCACAGTTGCCCATAACTCAATCTTTGTGACCACAAGATGTTGTGGCATGCTAAGTGTGATTTGAGAATTTACCCCGGGGCCGAATAGTTTTGCGCCCATGAACCCTAGAGCTGTGTAAAGTGCTGTGACTAATGTAAAGCTCACAATTGAAACCTGCAATAAAGATAGTTAAAAACGAATTAATATTAGTCGTATATTAATTGAGAATTGATATCTATATATATATATACATATATATACAACACAGCAAATACATAACACATTATAATTACAGACGAAGGGAAAATCAAATCTGTTCCTTCCATATCGAACCAAATACACTTCAGTCGTTTGAGAATTTGAAAATACTCACTTTATCCCCTAGCATTAACATAATGTTCGTTGTAACAATTTGTCTGACCTTCTAAAACAATACTACTACTCTCAGCAAAGACCCCAAAAAAAAAAAAAAAGAACTCTTATTACCTGTAAATTGACAATATTCTTCCTTTTTTTTATTCTTAAAAAAAAATCATAACAAAAGAGCGGCTTCTTTGTAATTCATGTGCTCGTATGTTTCCTTTCTCAATCTTTAAAAATAATATAGGGTGCATTTGGCACACCGTATCATATTACATTATATTAACTTTATTGCATTATGGAGTATTACATTAAAATGCATTACATTAAGCTGTAATGCAATACTATGTTTAGTGTAGCATGGACTGTATTATATATAATAATATTCTTAATATTATTTTGTGTTAATATTAAAAATAAAATTGATATTATTTAAATTTATTAATATTTTTGGTATTTATTGTTAATTTTTTAAATTAAATATTAAAAACTTTTATAATATAAAATTGATTTAATAATATATTATTAGTAAAAATAGTATGTTATTAATAATATTATATTATAATATAATTTATTTCTATATATTAGTTATTATAATATAAATAAAATTTTAATTCAATATTTTATTATAATTAATATAATTATAAATAAAATAAAATAAATATAATACTCAAATCTAAATTTATTTTCATTTTTAAATGTCGAATATAATTGTTTAATGTTAATATATTTTTAAATTTATTATTTTAGTAAATAATAAATGATTAAATAAAATTAAAATGATTTTATGTATTTAAAGTAAAATAATATATTATCATTTATTTATTAAATATTTATGTTTACTAATATTTTATATATTATTTAAATATAAAAATAAATCAATATTTAATAAATTTAAATTTATTACAAACTATTGAATAATAATTGTAAAATGATTATATTTCGAATATAAACAGTGTTTTAATGCAATACAGCCTAAACTATACTCCCTCCATGTGTTTATTTTGTACACTTTTAATTGCATTAGCAAACCTTTTTAATATAGTGCAATGCAATTAGAAATTGCTGCCAAACATATGTTAGTATAATGTATAAAATTAGTATTTTAATGTAATGTAATGTAGTGTTACGTAAATTGCCACATGCACCCTTAGGCCATGTTTGGTTTGAAGAAAGGTGAGGAGAGGAAAAGGGTGGAATGGAGGGAAAGAGAGAAGGAGTGGAGGAGAATAATAAAATTAAATTTCATTGTTTGGTTTGATATAAAATTTAAGAAGGAAAGGAATTACATTTTTTTTTGGACAAATTTATTCTTTGTCTTAAATATTAAATTATATTAGTAATGAAATATAATTTAATATCAATACCAAATTTTTTTAACGTCAAAAAGTCCTAAAACAATTTATGATTTATTAGAATTTTTTACACACACACACACACACACACACATATATATATATGGCGGTCCGGCGGAGTTCCGATGACTTTTTGGCGATGGTCGACGGTCGATTTATATTTCTATATTTCATATTAAATAAATAAATAAGTTTATTTATTTTATTAAGTTTCTTAAATCATTCTTTAAATTTAATTAATATAAATTATTTATAATATTAAATAAATAAAATAAATTAATAAATAATAATTATTAATGGCATTAAACAAGTTAAAAAATTGAAGAGTAATTTTAGAAGCTTTGGTTTCCAACATAAGAGGAATTTTAATTCTTCACTCCTTGGCATAAACTTCAAATTCTACATTATGATGGATATTAAATTTTAATAGAAATTAAATTCTTATGCATTTTGTCCAATCAAAAAATGAAAATAAAAATATAATTTAAATTACTTTTCTCTCCTCCGAACCAAACACCACCTTATTGTAATATTTTCTTCCTAAGGTCAACATTAGTTAAGCAGTTAAAACTAATCTTATTTATTAATTAATTGTAGGACTAGTGTGGATATTTCTGAATTTGCAGCAACCAAATTTTCTTTAGGTTAATCTGAAGGGCAGTTCGGTCTCATTTTCCCTTAAAAACTTTTTATTTTTTCCCGAAAGAATGTTCCCTTAAACAAATCCCTCTAGCTGGCTACATGTGTACAGATTCAATTTAAGGATCTATACAAAAAATCAGAAAGAATAAATATAAGGACTGTGGACATACGTACCTTGGTAAACTTGGATGGATCTTTCATGGCTTTGTATAAGTTTGGGAAAGCAATATGGTCAGCATAACTAAAAATGTAAAGGCAACATATCCGAGGAATTTTATCGAGGTTAAGCACTGGAATCTTGTGGTTAGCTTTAACACCTCCAAAGATGGCCGCGAAAGCTACTGATAAAAATATGAGAACCAACATGAGAATACCACCAACCGAAAGGAAAGATATGGAAGAGAGATCTCTGAGCCACAAACTAGGAAGTGCTATTAAGACAGCTATCGCTGTTAGCATCTGAGATGTAGATAGTTTAGCCCACGATAAATCAAGTAATGTTCCAGAAAAGACGGTAATTAAGTTGTCATGAAGTGATATGGTGTAGGACACAAGAGCCATGAAGATTTCAAGGTAGATGAAAGTTGCAGCAGCAGCTCTTCCTTTTCTTCCAAATCCGTGCTGTCCAATATCAATATAGCTTCTTGACTTCGGATTTTTATCAAGACATTTCCCGAGTAGATGAGCACTGTATGCACAAATAACTCCAAGTCCAATCAACAAGAAAGTAGAAGCCCACCCTCCATTTTCTATAGCATAAGGAGTTGCCAACTGTCCCAGACCTGTGCAAATTTTATATCAGCTGTAAGAGAGAGGATCATACATGACCTTAACTATTCTTAGGCTATTTATGTAAGTTTGAGAGTCGACCCTCAATTTTAGATCGACGTTTTGGATAATACACTAACAAACAGATATATCACCGACGAAATATTTCGTAGGGCGTATAATACCTTTGATAATAAGTACTTTTTCCTAAGTTGTAAGATGGCCGTCGGATAAGGATGAAAATATGATAGATATTTCCGAGGGCAGTTTGCCCTTGGTGATAATGAATACTTTGTCGAAAATGCCTGTTAGACTTAACTAGAAGCACCCCAAAATTTACATATTTCGGGCCCGGCCTTTGGAGTAGAGTACTAAAACCACAAGCCCACAGCCGTAACTTCCAATAATTTTTTTTTTGGAGTAGCGTACTTGGCAAATTTTTTTCTTGTAAAATTAATTACTCTTGGTAAAATTAAAAACCTAAAAGAATGAGATACAAATAAAAAGCTAAGAAAATACGGAAGAAATAAAAAAAAAAAGGAAAAAAATTAAAACAGAAGGGAAAAGTTCAAAAGAAAATGAAAAAGAACAAAGTTAAGGAGAATGAAAAAAAAAAGAAAAAGAAGGGGATATTTCTGAACGAAAAATAAATAAACTCACATCTCTCACTTTTCAACAAATTTCTGAACCCATAGTTGGAGCCTTTGAGTGCAACGTGATGAGCTAGGTTTCTCACTTTTTAATATTGATGGCAAAACAAAAGATAACCTAAATGCTCTCTTTGATATGGAATCTTTGAATATAAGGCACGCGCTTCACCCAAAATATGATGAAGGAAAACCTATTTTGCCTACTGCTTGTTATATATAGTTTGACAAATGAAGAGAAAAAAAAATTGTGTGAGTGGCTTGTGAATGTGCAAGTTCCAGATGGATATTCAGCTAATTTGTCAAGATGTGTGAATGTTCTCAAGCATAAAATTTCAGGTATGAAGACTCATGATTGTCATGTGTTCTTAGAGAGATTATTGCCTCTTACAGTGCGAGAGGTTTTACCTAAACAAGTTTGTGATGCTTTGATAGAAGTAAGCACATTTTTCAGAGAATTATGTGCTAAGGTTTTGAAAGAAGAAGATTTGATTAGGCTTGAAACACAAATTTGCTTAACACTTTGCAAGTTAGAAAAAATATTCCCTTGTTCCTTTTTTGATATGATGGAGCACTTACCTATTCATTTAGCTTGGGAAGCAAAAGTTGCTGGACTTATTCAATATAGGTGGATGTTTCCACTAGAAAGGTAATATCATTTTGAATTTTTTTTCAATTATATTAATAATTATTTTAAATTAAATAATTTTTTTAATATAATTTAAACTTTTGAAATAGGTATTTGCGTAACTTAAAGGTTATGTTTGTAATAAGGCTCGTCCTGAAGGGTCTATTGCTGAAGGTTATTTGGCTAATGAATGCTTAATGTTTTGCTCTCGATATCTTCATGGAGTGGAAACAAAGTTCAATAAATATGAGAGGAATTATGATGGAGGTCAACCATCTTATGATTCATCTCAATTACCTATTTTCTCAACACCTTATCAGTTTTACGAAAAAGCAACTGTGAAAGATTTGAATCTGAAAGTTCACAATATTGCAGCATTTTATGTCTTGCAAAATTGTGAGAACTGCCAATCATATATAAAGTAAGATTTGTTATCATAATATTGAAAAGA
The DNA here is from genome assembly GCA_030444775.1 of Atalantia buxifolia. Classification (NCBI taxonomy): domain Eukaryota; kingdom Viridiplantae; phylum Streptophyta; class Magnoliopsida; order Sapindales; family Rutaceae; genus Atalantia; species Atalantia buxifolia. The sequence goes on from CM059839.1 coordinate 16,251,189, forward strand.
GTTGTTCATCATGACAAGGAACACAAGAGCATACTTGTTAGTTCAGGTGTTGAAAACGTGGAGAGTGTGCATAGACAAGAATTTGTTGATTGGTTTAGATGTCGGTAAAGATAGATACAATGTCTAACATTTAGGTATTTTTATCATTTTCATTTATTTAACTACATTTTAATAGATTTCTTTTATGTTTTATGTATAGATTATTAAGCTCTATAATGATGGACAAGTTGACAAGGAAATGCTTTCTTTAGCTCGTGGTCCTGACAGGCATATTACTTGTTACCCGTGTTGTAATGTTAATGGTTTTAGGTTTCACACTATGGATCGTGACGAAACAAGTAAAACTCAAAATTGTGGAGTTATGGTGAGAGGGGAACATGAAAATGAAAATATATCTTACTTTGGACTAATAAAAGACATTGTTGAGCTTTGTTATACAAAAGGAAATAAAGTTGCATTGTTTGATTGTAACTGGTTTGATACAAATAGGCAAGGGATGGGTTATAAGAAAGATCGTTATGGGATAATTAGTGTTAATACCAAGTAAAGGCTAAATACTGAAGAATCATTTGTGTTGGCTTCCCAAGCACTCCAAGTATATTATGTGAAAGGGTTGAAAGAACCATCTTGGAGTGCTGTAGTTGATACCGTGCCCAGGAACCTTTATGAGATGCCTTTTCCCATGTATGAAGAAGAGCCATATCAAGAAGAAGAGATAAAATGTGATAATACACATGTCAGTCTTGAGGATGATGAAGATGAAATGCAGTTAACAAGAAATGTTGTGGACTATATGGATCTTGATTAAAAATGGTAACTTATTATGATTCTGTACAGTGTATGCTGCATTATTTTATTATCGTAAGGGTTTTGTAACTATTACTAATTAATCTAAGCATTTTTATCATTTGTATTTTATATTATCATATGGCTTAATCTAAGCATTTCTGCATTATTTTATTCTGTACAGTGTATTTTTATTAACTATTACTAATTAATCTGCATTATTTTGAAATTCTTGCAGGAATTCTAGGATAAGTTTTGATAGAATGGTTAAAAATAAAAAGTCTGCAACCATAAACAAAAGGAAGTCTCCAGCTATACACAAAGGGAAGTCTCTAGCTGTAAACAAAAGGAAATCTCTAAAAGCTACTAACAATGGGAAGTCTCCAACTATTAACAAAGGGAAAAAGACAGCTGAAATTACAAGATCAAATGACATAGTTGCTGGCAAAGGGAAGTCTCAATCAAGCACACATAACAGGGATACTGAATTAGCTTCTGTAAATGGTGGTGAAGCTTCATGTTTTACTACAATTGATGAAGGTAATAATTTAATATTTAATGCACAATTAAATTCAAATTAATGGCTAATTTGTATCTTATTTGATTTCGTATCAGCTTCAAGTACCAAAAAAAAAGAAAAAAAACTGGTCGAGGAAAGGCCAAAGGAGTTGCTAAAGGACATGGTCTAACTTTAGAGATATATGATGACAGGTAAAATCAACTTCATGTTTTTGGTTTTGTATGTAATTTAATTCTTTTAGTTCTAATGGCTTGAAATTTACTTAATACTTTTTCTCAAAATTTATAAGGATCATAACACCGAAAGCTGTACGCGAAATTGGTGTCATCTTCAACAGCAGCATCAATGGGCCACATATTAAATATTCTGAATATCCAAAGGAAGAATTTGAAATGCTATTTGCTCGTTTCAAGGAAGCACAATTTTCTTATACATGTACAGAACAGGAGCTTAAAGATGCCGTAGAACTTCATGTAAAAATTCGTTTTTCAGATTGGATGTCAGAGCTGAGGAGGGGAATTTTTAAAAAAGTATCCAACTGCTAGGGAGCGTTATGCACATACTCCTGAGAATGTGCCTCCAAGAATATGGAGACAAATGGATGGATGAGGGGTGGAAGGTACCAAAAATGACTATTAGAATAGTATTTTTCTGTCCTTTTCTTTCCTAAGCTTTGCTGTTATTTTAATTCATCAGTAAATTATAGTTGCTAGAATCATCATAGAAATAGGAACTTATAAATCTTATCTATGTGCTTTATACATGAGTTGTTCTTGTCGGGTTTAGAATAACCAAGTTGATTTTATGCTTTTTTTTTAAACTTATATATAGAAAACAAGCACAACAAACAAGAGGAACCGAACCAAGTCCAAACTTATTCATACTACAGGTTCGGTCCCAATGGCTAGGCATAGAAAAGAAATGGTAAGAGAATATGTTTGACTTTGATCATAACAAAATGGTTTTTATTTATTATGATCTCATTGAATTTCAATTCTTTATTGCAGCAATAAATAGGTATTGAACTTAGTCCACTTGATTTATTCAAGATGTTTCATGTAAGGAAGAATGGGATATGGGCAAGTAACAAGGCAAAGGAAATGCATGTGTGTATTTGATATTAAACTTACAGGATATTCCTGATTTTTTTTTTTTGCATGATTTTATTACTGTATGCATTCAGACAAATGTATGTATTTATTATAGGAAACAATGAAATCAATGAGATCAACTGTTATAGATCAAGGCTTGTCAGTCGATGAATGAAAAATGTATCGAGAAGTAACAGGAGAACCAGCACATGGTCATGTTGTTGGTTGGGGAGCAGGCATCAAAGGCAAGGATGTGTATGGCTCTCCAAGTCAAGGAGGTAACAAGCATCAATGTACTAATTTGGAAGTGAAAGTAAAAGACTTATAGAAAGAAGTCAAAAAGTTGAAAAGACTGACAAAGCTCGTTCTTGGAAAGTCCGCACAAGAATCATCTCAAAAGGTATAGGTTGTTTATTTCATTTTATTAATAGATTAAGTGAATGACTATGTTCTATGTTTTGAGTTCTCATGGAAAATGATTAGTGACTTGTCATTGCTCTGTTAGTTAATGAACTTAAGTGATAATAGTGATTAAAATTCTAAACTGAAGAATAGTGATTAGTCAATGGAGCTAGTGAATCCAATGAAATTTAATTAAGGCTTTAGATACATGCCTTATCAACTTAGTTGCCAATTATGGGCATTAGCAGACCTAACGAATTGAACCTGCTCTTTACAAGCAAAACTATCTTCTTCTTCACGTTTCACTTGCTTCACATGCCGTTCAGGAATGTGAAGAGCATGAAATTAAATATATGTATATCTATATATATAGATGTACCCTCTAACTTATTTTATAATTTCGTTGCTCCTTCTCTCTCATTAGTCTCAGCTTCTTTATTATATTTTATACCAGTTTTTGTTTTGGTAATAATAGTGATTAAAATTCTTTCTTTTACCTAGGATATTGTTTTGACGGAAGAAGATGATGACGGGTATGAGCATGATGAAGTTGAGGCAAACGATTTAGAAACTGAAGAAGTTGCTTTAGAGGATGATTGAACACGTTCAATAGATGATGATATCGTTTTGTATATACATTTGGTATATTTTTTGCATAAAAGATTCTATAAAATTGAATTTTTTATTGTATTCTTGAATGATGAATGTGATTTTATGAATTTTTGATATTAATGAAGTTACATTTAGTACATTTCGAATATTATTATTACTTTTGTTACATCACTTCTCTAATACAAATATTTCAATAATAAAAATAAAAAATTAATGAAATATTATTATTAAATAAAATAAAGGGGGCCATTAAACTGCAAAACAAGTTTATTTTCGACAAAATATCTTTTATTTCCGATGGCAAGTTGCAGTTGAAAATAAAAATAACTAGGTTTATTTATCTTTTTTTCCGAGGGTATTTAATTCCATTTTCTACGGCAATGTGCTCGGAAATAATTTTTTTCTCCGACGACTCATCAGAAATTCAACATTTCCGATAAGACTTAATATGACGACAGTCGACGGCATACCATGCTCGAAAATGAGTTTTTCCAAGGGTCTTTGTGTATTTCCGAGGGTATTTGCCCTCAGAAATGACCCATTTTCTTGCAGTGATAGTTAGAGCTATGGGCCTCTAAATGATATCAAAGCTACAATCATCCACTAGAACCAGGTAAAAAAAATCGGATTATCAAGTGACAGTGAGAATAATTCTTAGGCTACATATATAATTAAGTGTGAGAAACCCTCTTGAGGGAGGGTTATTATCATAATAATTAAGTAAAATTCATGAAAGTTAGCAGCTAGAAGAATGAAAAACTTTACCTATGAGCATTCCAGCGATATTGATGACAGCATGGGCAAATGAACTGTCGACATGGGAGTTGTTCTCAGTGTTGGAGAAAAATCAGTTTTTTTTTTTAAAAAAAAAACATTTTAGGACCGCTCTTATACAATATATAAGAATTTGTAATCTAGAAATCGTACCTTGAAAATCCAATTAGGCTTTTTCCGTTGAAGTGATTTAGGCTTTCAGATCACGATCTGTCACCACCACTCCTGCTAGATCACGATTCGCCACCAAATAATCTTCTAGGTTATGACTTAAGTTTAATCTGCACTTGACGTATGGGCGCCTTTATCGCCACTAAAGCAACTAGTACAAGAAATTTTTTCTCTCAACAATGGAGAGAAAAAACTTTTTCGCTGATATGTATAAAGTGGCTGCTCTATTCTTTTGGGAGAAAATAAGTCATTTTATATCCCTATCTAGTGGAAACCCTCAGCTCCCTTTTTTATATTATTTAATTCTATTAAATCAAGTTTGATTTAAATTAAATATAATAAAGCAAAAGTAACGTTACTTCTTTCTTGTCATAGGGGCCAATCTTGTAAAATAACACAAGGCTCCTTAGATACAAGTACATTACATGGAGCCTCCCACTAAATAATATATTTAGGCTTTTAACCCAAATAGCTTGTTATCATACTTATTAATCCAGTAGTGGTGCAGTTAATTAAATGAGCTAACCCGGGGATTATTTGGAAACATACAATAGTGGCTATAACAATTAAGCATGTAATTAAACAAGCTAATCATTTAATTCCAATTCTACTCCACTATAAGATTGGAATTGACCTCCATAATTGTATGCTCGAATAATAATCCGTCCCAAGCCACATTAATTTCTTTACTACACAATCCTTTGTACCACATCGTTAATTAAATTGATATCTCAACTGTCCAATCAATTTAATAACGTTTTGTTCCTTGATACTTACTGGTTTTCTCTAATGATCATTTTCGACATACTAAATATGTTGACACACTCTGGCCAGAGAATTTTATGATCAAGTACCAAAAACCCATCAGAGAATTTTATAACTCTAATACTCATAATTGCTCCTACCAAGATACCGAGTAATCTTGACCACAAGTGTGTGTCGTGCTCATTGGTAACTCAAATGGAATAACAATTCCAATCATGAAAACATAATTAACTCAAGATTAATATTACAGTAAAATCAATGCCTATGAGATTTAATAAGTCTGATAGTCATTTCAAGGTTAATTAATTCTCATATTTGATCCAGCTCAATGTAGTCAGACTAGATCAGTAAATTCGTACATGATTAAGACAAATCATTCAATGAATTTACTACAGTCTAAACATAAATAGAGCGCCCAACTCTATTTCTCAACTGCGAACTTAATTTATTTAATCATAAGATAACTTGTATTTATGTCTTATGTGAATCCATATGATGATCACATAAATACATATAATATGATTAAACAGACCTTTTTCAATATATTTATGCAATTGAAAATATCTCAATTATTTTAAGAGCATATAATCCCAACACTCAACAATATCTAATTTCTCAGTTGTGTGGTCTCGTTTACAGGCACTGCATTCCTCTACACAAATATCGCAGGATAGGTGTTGCACGGCCAAGTTTGCCCCTTGCACTGTCTCACTGGCTACTTGATTCCCTCTAGAGGCTATCATAGTAATTTCCATATTTTACTCCACATAATACTGATTGACAGATAAAGTATCAAGAAGACTGTATTAAAATTAGTAAAGAAGAAGATGCCCCCCAGTCTTTAGGAGATGAAATGTGGTAAATGTTGATATACAAGTAAAAGAGTGGGTGTATTTATAGGATGAGGAAATGATTCTCCCATTTCTGAGGACAGATTTTTTGTTACCCTTGTAGAATAATGGAAAGACAAGTATGTACTCAAATAAATGATCTAGTTGACATTTTTTAAGTAGCAAGAGATTTGAGGATGGAATACAACCTTCACTAAAAACAAATCATATAAATTTAAGAGAATAAATGAATGAGTATGATACTGGCAATTAAAAAATTAAGTGAGGATGCTAGTAATTTTAAATGGTAAAATAACTCCACTCACATGGATCAGAAGGAAATTTAGTTGCATTGAATAAACCAATAAAATAAACATTAAAAATATTGATTAACATATACTTTGTTCAAAGTTTGTTTGGCCTCCTGACTGCATATATTGGCACATCAATTTTTGTCAATTCGTGTAATCATGTCGTATTCATATCATATCTTATTTTTGCATTAATCATGAACAATCCATTTATTAATCATGTTAAACATGAAAACGAGGATATGATCCGTTTATTAATTGCATTAATCATATTGACCAGTTTAACATATCTAATACAAAAAATTAAAAATCATTTTAAAAAATAAAAATATGCCCATATTATTGTTAAAAATAGATCATAAAAAAGTTAACATGACATAAATATAAAATAAATATGTTTATAACACAATATGGATATGGTATGAATAATTAATTTAGTGTTCAATATATTAATTGAAATTTTTGTCATAAACGTATAATTGCATTGAGATGGTCTACCATGGATAGGATATAGTTTTTATTGTGAGATGTCGCAGCAACCTATTTATTAATCATGTCAATATTTGTCAATACAAATATGCAAAAGTCATGTCATATCCGTGTTGTGTAATTGTGTCATAACTGCCATTTTGCCACCTCTAGTTTTATAATTATCAGTAATATTAGAGCCACAATTTCTTTTTTTTCCCCTTTATAAATTGACGTGTCATAGTAATATTGGTGAAATGATTTTATTCTGTAAGAGATATCGTTGACGTAAGTGGCAAGTGCGTCATTCGCAGGCCATACCAGATGTTCGCACGCAAGCATGCATTTCTTGCCTACATTAAGGCGGCTCATATATTCTTTTTCTACAAATCTGTGGCATGATATTCATGAAACAATAGGTCAAGTGCGACTAATTAAGATGCAAGAGAATATGAATCTTATTCCAAAATCCCATATACATTTTGTTCCCCTCGTGAGACACTTAATGCGATGAGAAAGATTCAAAGGAATGAAATTTGAGGATTAATAATAATTAAACGGGAACATTCGATGAAACTAGAAAATTTTACAAATGTCAAGCAAGAACTTAAATGGAAAGGAAGAATTGCACACAACTTTTGAAAAAATAATTAAAAAATAACCCATACGATTGGTTGAAATTTATGGGCGATATAATAGATTTAGATTCAGTGCTAAGTTAATTTATACTTAATTCTTCATAAAATTCTGTCATAAGTGCATGTATAACATAATGATATATGATTAAGATTTAATTTATTTATATTTTTGTCTAAAAACTACCAATTATATTTTTTTTAAAATTAACAAAAAAGTCAGCTTAATACTAAATTCAGATTCTTGATATGTTACCGCAGCATTTTTTATGCCTTTATGATTGACAAGGTAGCAAAATATCCCCAACTAAATTCAGATTCTTGATGTATGTTGGTCCCAGTAATAGTCTGATTTGTAAATATCAGTTGTAGTCTCATATATATGAGTTGTAATATGAGCAATAGTCTCATGTAATCAAAAAAAAAAAGTAGAACTTAGGTTGCATATCTTCTACTTGAACTCATAAAATTCCTCTCAACACCCACTTGTTCAATAAACTATCAATAAAATTTTGAAGTTCTAATTTTACTTTATTCACCTCTTAAAAAATCAGAAGTAACCTTTAAAGTAAATAGAAAAATTATTGGGCTGAATTATGATCATTCCATTCAAGTTATTGGACTAAACAAATATATAATACAACTTTACAACAAGAATAACAAAAAGTATCGGAAAAGAAGGATGACTCAAAAGAGTCCTTTTCTAAAAGAAGATTAAAGTCCTATTCTAGAGAAAGACTCAACTGACTTAAAGCAGTAATTGAAATTACACATGACACGTATGTTCTTTAACCTTAATTATATATTTTTTTGTTAGATTTTAATTTCATTCAGACGCCCACCATCTATTATTTTTCTTTTTCTCCATCTTCTTGTACTCTAATAATTGATCATTTTATTCAACATTTCACATGTTTATAAAAAAATATTAGATCAATCCTTCTTTGAAAGTTCAATTGCAAAAAAAGATATCATCCAAAAAAGCTACAAAGTGTTATGATAAAACACTAAATGGACATTTTCATAACAATCAGAATACTAAAAGATGAGTATTATAAATAATTTCATGGATTCAAATAACTCCACCTTTTAACTTAATTAAAAAGTTGGAGCATGTTCACTATTTTAAAAATACAAATTGGGGAGCCCAAATAAAATAATGTTATGGCTATTTGTATTCTAAATATTACTTGGCATACTCTATTGTTATGTACACTCTTCTACTAAATTTAAAATAGGAGTGGTAATTTTTAACCCTTTAATTTTTCTTAGCAACCTAACTTTTTAATTAACATCATTTATTTTCAAAATTATCCTTATTTTAAAAAATTAAATAAAAAAAAATAATTTGAGAAATCTTGGTCACCTTCCACCACATATATCACCGCCTGAAGGCTCAAGCTGACAAGAGACACCTAATAGGGCAGAGCTGCGTTGCATGGATTTGGTTACATTTGCGGGAAACGGAATTATATCAGAGACAAAACACTATAGTCAGTTGCCATGTTCTTAAGTAGAGCTCGATGGAATAGAAGAGCTTTGTTTGAATCCCATTTGAGGCAATGATTTTCGTGAAAAAATACATGCTAGATTAAAGCAAAAATATAAATAATTAATAAATAAATTGAAATCCAGATGATAAACCTTAGCCACCTTCCTTCATCATTTTGGTGTGGCTTAAGGTAGTAACAGTGACGGCAGAAGGTCGCTAGGGTTTCTCAAATTATTTTTTACAGTTTACTTTAATTATATTTTATTTTTTTAATAAAGGTAATTTTCGAAATATGTCAATTTGATTGAAGAGTGAGGGCTAATGAGACTAATTGAGGAGATCAAATATACTATTATTTATAATATTAGCTTGTTTGGTATTGAGGTTGAATGGTTAAAAGTTGCTTATTTCATAATTTTTGATAAAAATATTGTTAATAAATTTTTTAAAAGTTGTTTATTTCATAAGCTTTTCCATATTAACTAGTGTAAATGCCAAAAAATATAACCACTTACATTACACCACCTATCTAGTAAAAACACATGAAGAAGTGTTTTCATATTACTCTAAATCTGGGTTTAAGAGATAATGATACATAACAATATGAAAATCACATGACAATTTATGTTGAACCCAAAAATATCAATAATTTAATCCAAAATGTTAGTAATAAGCGGCAAGCCATTACTAACAAGGTTACATGTAAGCAATCTAGATTTTAACAAAAACGGTTAACGAATCCGACAATGTAAATTAAATGTAAGGATGAACGATAGAGATGTAGATCTGAAATCCAAAATCCCACCAAATGTACTTTCTTTGGTCTATAATTAGAGGTCAAAAGGATTAAAAAATGATAATTTAGCTAATTTCTCATTTAGCTAGAAGAAATATGGATCTCATATCCATAAAAATTAATAAAAAAATATTAATAAAGGCATCGAAGTGCCTTTACAGGTGCATGTTCAAGTCTGATTTGTGAAGATTTTCAAGAACTAAAGAAGAAAAAGCTCAATCAAATAGGAAGAACAGGTATTATCGCTAGTTTGATCTTTTTTATTTAAAAATATATGGATTATTAAAGGTTTTTTCTAACCTTCAATTGGTGCTGCCTGTAGGAAATCAGACGCCATAATTCCAAACAATGGACAAACCAATGTCAATTGTTGATTTGGTCGGATCATAGAATTAATCAGTAAAACAAGAAAATATTTGGGATCTGATAGATTTTTGCCAATAGAATGCTTAAATCAATGAATCGTTCAGTGAAATACTTGACATTAAGATCATTTTTAGTAAAATTATTTGATGATGATGAACAGTAAATTATATCTGTAATTGAAATATTCATCGGAATATTTGAATGGAAAACATACAAAAAACCGGTTATAACTTGCACATCGAATGAAAAATTGGCAAAATCAGATGATTTGATATACGGATCTTCACTTTCATGTCTGTGAAACGGTGAAGGAACTTAAGCGAACAACAAAACTCATTTAAATGGTCTTCGAAACCAATTTACAGGCATAAAGTCCTGAAATTCATATGTTGGAAAACAAAATCTTAGAAAGGATTATCAATTGACAAACCAACGATACAATCATGAATATAACTTGAAATTCAGATCAAAGGTATCTACAAATATATTATTTAACAACATGAACAAATTGGAAGCTGTATAGTGAGTGTTGTCTAGATGAATTTACATCAGCCGTAAAACAAATAGAAAAATGGTGGGACCACCGAAATCAAAACCTCCACAGATCAACAAGGAGGGAAATACATACCATTTAATGGTTGATTAGGGTAACATGGAGGCCAATCAGATCCAGTCATGCCAAACTAGACAGAATTGCTTCAACAAATACTTAAGCAAATTGAGGAGACCTGGAAAGGAAACCAGATGCTGAAAACAAAGTTGCAAGCATTTGAATCTCAAAATCAGGGAGATCATGTCATTTCGGAGGAGGCGGCAACGGATGAGGAGGAAAGAAAATTTCAAGAAAGATTATAACAGGGGATTGAGAAGGTGCTAAGGAAATTCGGAAAGACTCTCCGGACAACATCAATACCAGTCAATTTTCCCAAAAGATTCTCTTAGCACAAAATTGAAAAAGTTCTTAGTTTAATGTTTAAAAAGTTTAACAGAAAAACAGACCTGGAGGATCACTTGTATTATTACAAACAGAAGATGTCTTTTGAAATGGATGATGAAGCATCGATGTTCAAGGCTTTTCCGAAAAGCCTCACTGGAACAGCACTATCCTGGTTTTGCAGCTGAGAACTGAACTCTATCCGTAGCTTTAAAGAGCTTTGTGCACAATTCATAGCAAAATATTACCATAAAAAAGAGAGCAGAAATCCATCTTAACTCTGTTTTCCTTAAAACAGGGACCTAATGAGGGAATTCGAGACTTTTAGCTTAGTTTAATCAAGAACTAATCATGATCGAGAAGTATGATACCGAATTAGCTACGCAAGCATATCAGAGAGAGATGAGGATAGACATAGAGTATGGGAAATATCTAATCAAGGAAATTATTGATAAGTGCATATTTTTCATATATTTTGCTATTAATTTTTCCATCTCTTTTTTGTTTTGGTCTTAAATATTCTAGTTATTTTAGTTAATTTTTACTTTAGTAAATTATATTTTTATTGTGTTAATTTTTATCTTAGTTTTTTTTTATTTTGTTATTTTAGGTATATTCTGAGATTAAAGAGAAATTAAATCAGAGCATTTAAGAAGAAATCTGCTTAAAGGAATTAGTAAAGAAAATAACTAAAAGATTTTTTGGAAGCCAATTAATTAATTGAGGTGCATTCGGAAGTATATAGGATTTCATGGAGATTAATAAAGACTTTGGGAACAAGCATGCATAAAATGGAAACTTGTTTAATGTGCATGGATTTACTTGACCAATTTAAAAAGATTGCGTGCATTGGATTAAATTATAGAAAGCAAATTGAAGAAAAAGGAAATTGGCAAAGTGGGCGGCACATGCATGGCAATTAAAGGAAGCAAATATTTTGCATGGCTTTAAATGGCAAGCACGTTATGGCATGGGCGGTTTGACTTTGGATTTAATTCTTTCCATGCAAGGATTTAAAAGTCACAATTGACGCATTATAAAAGGATCAAGCGGAAGCAACATAGAGGGGATTTTTGCAGCCAAGGGGATTTGAGGAACCAGCAGCCGCAAGGAGAAACAAGGGAGAAACCAAAAGGAATTGAAGAAAAAGGCAGCCGCTTGAATTCATCTCTATGATTGGTTTTATCCATTCTCTTATTTAGGGATGGCAAAAATCCCCACGGGAACGGGTACCCTCGGGGATTTTTCCCATTCAGGGAGGGTATGGGGATAATTTCATACCCAATTTCTTATTCGGGGAAGGGACGGGGAAATTTTTTTACCCAATTTCTTATTCGGGGAGGGGACAGGGATGAGGTGGAATCCCTATTCCCTACCCATTTCCCCATTTTAATATTTAATTTTATTTTTATTTTTTAAAATTACTAGTAAATAAATAATAAAATTTGAATTATAAAATTATAGATATTGGTAAAAATAACAAATATCAAAATATTTATATTATTAAACTTTTAGGTCTAATTAACTAATTAAAGTCCTAAATTTTTATTTAGGACATTAAAAAGACCGGGTAGATTCTATTAGTCCAAAAATTTTATTTTAATTTTAATATTCATTAAATATTTTAAACTTAAATCTATTTTTATTTATTTTTAGATGTTATAATTGCCGCGAATCACAATTTTAATATCTAATCTAATCTAATCTAATATTTACTCTTGATTTGCTCCGACTTAACTATTATGCTGCAAATGGAATAATCCACATTTATAAAGTGTCCACACCACCATTGAAAAAGTTAATTTTGAATCTAAATTTGATTTTTTTACCAATTTTGTATTAAACTATTAATTTGTTCATGATAGTTTGTAAAAGAAGTTTGTATCTCTTGCATGCTGCGTTACTGACTAATTTAATGGATATGACTTTTGTAATGGATATTAATGTAAGATATATGTCGAACTTTACTTTTATTTGAATTTTTTATTTTAATATGATTAACTCAAAATAAAAAATATATATTAGTTATTCGGGGATCGGGGACCCTCGGGAATCCCCTGTTATTATTCGGGGAGGGGATGGAGATTCTCTCAAATAATTATGACGGGGACGGGGAGGGGACGGGGACATACGTAAAATATCGGGGATGGGTACGGGGAGATTAGTCCCCTCCCCTCCCCTCCCCATTGCCATCCCTACTCTTATTCCTAATTTAATTATATTAGGCTAGATTTTCTATTTGGTAGAGGGTGAATTCAAAACCCTAAACATGCTATGTAATTAAATTTAATTTCTATTATTTAATTTATTTAATTGAGATTGTTTATGTTCTTCTATAATTAATGTTTATGATTTTATTATCGTCTTGTTTGAGTGGCCAATTAGATAGGACTTGAATAAATTCTGTTGGTAGATTAAAATTCTTGATCCGTAATTGTGTTGATATTTTAATCATTAGTAGCAGGTTGGAATCAGTGATTTCGATTGGAGAACATAACCTAGGTTAAATAATCCGAGCTTGTATGTTTATTGTCTAGATCAACCTAATATCTTTCTCTGCTTAATGCTTCCATTATCTTAAATTTAAAGAGCTTGTTTTAAATTATTTAATGGTTAGAGATTAGGTAAAGGGCTTGTTTTGCCTAACGACATACTAAGAAAAGATTGAGACTAACAGAGCTTATTGTTGTCTACGGTTGATAATTTTAACATAAATTGATGATAGAATTGATATATTATGTGCATGTTTGGTGGTGGCGAATGATTTTTTAACCAAAATTTTTCTCGTTATTATTTCTTTATCCTTTAATTAGAGTTTTTATTAAATTCTTGTTAGTAGTTTTAATTTCCTTATTTCTTACTATTTAGTTAAAAATTCAAAACCCCCATTTTTCTATTGTTAGTTGGCATTTTCTTTAGTTAGATTAATTTATACTATTACTCCTATTATTATTTTATTTTAAGTCCTGCTTTAGAGTTAATAATAATTACAACTAGCATAGTTTCTGTGGGATCGATCCTTACTCAATTTGGTGCACCTTAACGACACTACCAAATTTTTGACGCCGTTGCCAGGGACTAGCGTTTAGTTTGTTTATTATCACTCATTTTATTTTATTATTCTTACTTATATTTTTTTCTCATTTTATTTTATTTATTTATTTTAACTAGTTATTTTCTTTCTATATTTAAATTTTCATGACCATAGAGGACATTCGATTGAAACTCGAACAACTTAGACCAACCTCATCATATTTAGAACTCGATTTTGCCATCCACATTGCACTCCTGAAGACAGAGCCAGGCAGCCTAGAACCTGAACCAATGGCTTAGAACAACAACCTAAGACTTAAAGAGTTGGCAGCTCCTAACTTAGACCAGCAACCCTTATGCATTGAGAACCAAACCCTCAGGTAAACTTTGAACTCAAGTCTGGGATGATTCATCTTCTTCCTACTTTTCATGGTCTTGCAGAAGAAGACCCAAATAAGCACTTAAAAGAGTTCCATGTGGTATACTCCACAATGAAACTAGCGGGAGTTTGTGAAGAGCAAGTTAAGCTAATGGCCTTTCCATTCTCTTTGGCGGATTCAACCAAGGAATGGCTGTATTATATTCCTTTCGGTACTATCACTACATGGAATGAGATGCGTCAGCTATTTTTGGAGAAATACTTCCCAGTAGCAAAAGCTAGCAGCATTCAAAAAGAAATTTGTGGAATCCGATAATATAATGGAGAGTTGCTCTAGGACTATTGGGAACGATTAAAAAAGCTATGTGTTAGCTGCCCCTACAATCAGATAAATGATTAGCTCCTTATTCAATACTTTTATGAGGGTCTACTACCTATGGCTAGGAGTATGATTGATGCTGCAAGTGGAGGAGCACTCGTATATAAGACACCAGAAGCAGCCTGAAATCTTATTGCTAACATGGCTACTAATTCCTAACAGTTCAACACCAGGAATGATCTATTGCTGCCACCTAAGCGAGTCAATGAGATAAGTACTACTTCCCTCAAACAACAAGTTTCAAATCTTGCTTCTTTGGTGCAACAATTAGCCCTAGGGCAACAAGTGAGACCGTGTGGCATTTGTTCCATGGTCGGGCATGCGACTGATATGTGCCCTACTCTCCAAGAGGCATTTGTCACATGATCAGGCCAACGCAGTTGAGGGGTTCCTAGGCCAACCAAGACAAAGGTATGATCCCTACTCTAATTTTTATAATGAAGGGTGGAAGGATCACCCTAATTTTAGGTATGGGAACCAGCAACAAGGCGTCCCTAATGTGGCACTATCTCGACCACCGGGCTACCCCTAACAGCAGGTGCAACAATCTTACCAAGTTCGGCCACCTCTACCTCCACCACCTCAAAATCATGGTACGTCTTTGGAAGATCTTGTAAAAGTTCTCGCTACTAACTCTGTGCAATAGACTACCCAGACACAACTCCAACATTTAGAGAATCAAATTGGCCAACTGGGCACATCTATGAGTATGATAGAGGCTAGAACTTCAGGAAAGTTACCTTCTCAACTAGAAATTAATCCAAAAGAGAATGTTAGTGCTATGTCTCTTAGGAGCGGAATGCAGTTGGAACCATTATTAGCTAAGGCATCAAAAGGGTCCACAACATCATTGCACTCTATGACTAATCCCTCCCCTGAGCCTCTTCCTTTAACAAGGAAGACCTTTTCCGTTCCTACAATATCAGTCAACCCATTTGGCCAAGTAAGTACCCCCTCACCTCGAATTAAGACCTTCTTCATTCCTCCACCATTTCCTAGCAGGTTTAAACAATCCAAGAAAGAGGAGCAAGAAAAGGAGATCCTTGAGACGTTTCGTAAAGTAGAGGTGAATATTCATCTACTTAATGCTATTAAAAAAGTGCTGCGTTATGCAAAGTTTTTTAAAGGAATTTTATAGCAACAAGTGAAAGTTGAGTGGTAATGAAAAGATAAGTGTATGAGAGAATGTTTCTGCTGTACTTCAAAGAAAACTTCCTCTTAAGTGCAAGGATCCAAGTACTTTTACTATCCCCTGCGTATTGGCAATACCAGATTCGAAAGATGTATGCTAGATTTAAGGGCCTCAATTAATGTTATGCCATATTCGATTTATAATTCCTTGAATTTAGGTCGAATGGAAGAAACTGGTATAATTATTCAATTGGCCGATAGATCTAATGCTTACCCCATGGGGGTTGTGGACGATGTTCTTGTGCACGGCAATGAATTGGTATTTCCAGCTGATTTTTATATCCTTGAAATGGAGGATGAGTCATTGCACAATCCCACTCCTATTATGCTGGGACAATCATTCTTTAAGACAGCCTGAACCAAGATTGATGTTCATGATAGAACCCTCACAATGGAATTCGATAGTGAAGTGACTCGCCTCAATAACTTTGAGGCAATGAGGTATCCTAGTGATGTACATTCTGCCTTGGCCATAGATGATATTAATACTTTGGTGCAAGATTTCTTTGAATTATCTGGTAATGACATCTTTGAAATTGCCATAAGCAAAAATCTTATGAAAGATGATTCTAAGAAACGGACAAATTTGATAAAGTTGGATGATGAGGTAGAGGAAGCTATGGCAATCTTAGATGGATCAGTCCCATTACGCACCAATGGGTATAATGTTTCTTACCTCGAATTGTCTTTATTAAACAAGAAACTTTTACCTTCAGTTATGCAGGCACCTACCTTAGAACTTAAGCCACTCCGAGAGCACCTGCAATATATTTACTCGGGTAAGAATGAAACACTTCCAATCATAATTACTAAAACCCTCACTTCAGTTCAATAAGAAAAGTTAATTAGGGTGCTTCGGGATTACAAGATGGTGATTGGCTAGACCATTGTCGGCATTAAGGGAATTAGTCCTTCTATGTGAATGCATTACATTTTACTAGAGAAATGGTCTAAACCAACGAGAGATGCACAACGTTGCCTTAATCCACCAATGATGGAAGTCTTAAAAAAGGAGATACTGAAACTCCTTAATGTAGGGTTTATTTATCCCATTTCTGATAGTAAATGGGTGAGTCCTGTACAGGTAGTTCCAAAAAAATCAGGCATCACAGTGGTCAAGAATGAAAAAAACGAACTTGTGCCAACCAGAGTTTAAATTGGGTGGAGAGTTTACATGGACTATCGTAAACTGAATGCAGCCACTCGCAAGGATCATTTTCATTTTCCATTCATTGATCAAATGCTTGAAAGGTTAAGTGGTCACTCTCATTATTGTTTTCTTGATGGTTACTCAGGTTATAATCAAATCGTTATCGATCCGAAAGACCAAGAGAAAACGACCTTTACATGCCCCTTTGGCACATTTGCTTACCGACGCATGCCATTTGGTCTCTGTAATGCTTCTACCACTTTCCAAAGGTGTATGATGAATATCTTTTCTGATTATGTAGAAAACATCATTAAGGTATTTATGGATGATTTTACGGTTTATGGTGATTCTTTCGACAGATGTTTAGATAACCTTACACTTGTGCTTAAACGATGCATTGACACTAATCTTATGCTTAATTGGGAAAAATGTCAGTTTATGGTTAATTAAGGTATTGTACTAGGCCATGTTATTTCTGAAAAGGGGAATTGAAGTTGATAATTCTAAAATAGATCTTATTCGCTCCTTACCACCTCCTACTAGCCTAAGGGAGGTTCGTTCTTTTCTTGGTCATGCAAGTTTCTATCGTAGGTTTATCAAGGACTTCTCCAAGATAGTATTACCCCTCTGCAACTTATTTCAAAAGGATGCAACTTTTGACTTTAATGATGAGTGCCAAAGAGCATTTGAGAAATTAAAAGAGGTTTTGACATTGGCGCCTGTGATTCAACCAACGAACTGGGATTTACCATTTGAGATCATGTGCGATGCCAGTGACTATGTTGTTGGAGCCGTGTTGGGCCAACGTGTGGCCAAGCTTCCTTATGTCATCTACAACGCCTCTCGTACATTGAATGATGCACAACTCAACTACTCCACCACAGACAAAGAACTTTTAACAGTTATCTTTGCCTTACAGAAATTTTGCTCTAGTTATTAGGTACTTACTCACCAAAAAAGATGCCAAACCACGCCTTATTCGATAGATACTTCTATTGCAAGAATTTGACTTAGAGCTTCTAGATAAGAGAGGTTTTGAGAATTTAGTGGCAGATTATTTGAGTCGACTTACCTATAACAAAGATGCACTTCCATTGCATGAGAACTTTCCAGATGAGCAGTTATTATAGGTAGGCACAATTACTCCTTGGTATACAGATATTGTCAATTACTTGGTTGCCAAGACAATACTGGAAGAGCTAACCCGTGCACAAAAGGCTAAGATCAAGAGTGATGCCAAGTTATGATGTGTGGGATGAACCATACTTGTGGAATCATTGTTCTGACCAAGTTATTAGAAGGTGCATACTCGAAACTGAATTTTCTTCTATTCTCACATTTTGTCATATTCTGGCTTGTGGAGGACATTTTGGACCAAAGAGAATATCCCTTAAGTTACTTGCGAACGATTTTTATTGGCCATCACTATTTAAGGATGCATATTTGTCTTGCAAATCTTGTGATCGTTCGTAAGAGAATAGGTAATTTGGGACCTAGAAATCAAAAACCACAATCTCTTATTCTTATAGTTGAGGTTTTTAATATTTAAGGCATCGATTTTATAGGACCATTTCTTTCATCATTTGGTAATCTCTATATTGTTCTTGCGGTTGATTATGTTTCCAAATGGGTGGAAGCAAAAGCCACCCGAACTGACGATTCAAAGGTTGTGGTAGATTTTATGAATAGTAACATCTTTGCAAGGTTTGGAACACTAAAAACAATTATCAGCGATAGAGGCACTCACTTTTGTAACAGGTCAGTAGAAGCCCTCTTTTGAAAATACAACATCACTCACAAAGTGTCTACATCCTACCATCCACAAACTAGTGGGCAAGCTGAGGTGTCTAATAGGGAAGTGAAATCAATCCTTGAAAAGACAGTTAATCCAAATAGAAAGGATGGAGCCTATTGCTTGATGATGCACTTTGGGCATATAGGACAGCATATAAAACACCTATTGGTATGTCATCTTACAGGTTGGTATATGGTAAGCCTTGTCATCTTCCGGGGGAACTTGAACATAAAGCATGGTGGGTTGTGAAACAATGTAACATGACACTAGATGCCACCGGCCGACACAGGAAGCTCTAATTGCAAGAATTAGAGGACTTCGAAATGATGCCTTTGAGAATTCACGAATCTATAAGGAAAAGACTAAGGTTTTTCATGATAAGCAGATCTTAAGAAAGAATTTTAAAGTTGGACAGAAAGTTTTGTTATTCTATTCTCGCCTTAAGTTGTTTCCAAGTAAGTAAAGTTCTCGATGGGTTGGGCCTTTTGTTGTTACTAATGTTTTTCCTCATGGTGCAGTTGAGATTAAGAGCTTAAAGACAGGTAAAGAGTTCAAGGTTAATGGTCATAGGTTGAACCTTACTATGAAAACTTTCAGACACCCAATGTAGATGAAGCTCCACTTTATAAACCTACGTATGTTGATGAGTGAAACTTGAGACCCATGTCAGGCTGAGGACAATAAGCCAAGTGCTTATTGGGAGGCAACCAATGGCTGGAGACAAGATTAGACCATAACAGATTTGATTGTTCTCCCTCTCATTCGTATTTACTTTATCCACTCTTTGTTAAATTTTGTTTGTTTTTGTTTGTGTGTCTCATCTCATTTTCCCGTGTTTAATTCTTTCTTTCGTTAGCTTAGGCTTACATTGAGGACAATGTAAGAATTAAGTGTGGGGGGTGGATTTCAAACTTAGTTTTTGTTGGTTTGTCTTTTTCCTTTTTCCAAAAAAAAAAAAAAAGGCAACATTGTTTTGAATATTAGCCAATGATAAGAATTTGATTGACAATGAATATGGTTCTTAGAAAAGGTTGAATATTATCTTAGTTTATACTTGATTGTTGTGTTGATTTCCTCTTAATTGAGATTCTTTAAACCATGAGTACTAATACTAATTCTTTCATAATTTTGACTTAGAATTTGAGATTGATGCAGAGAATTTTAGATTGAGTAAATAATTGTTTGTCTTGACTTTTATCTCCACAATACAGTGTAGTCTACACAGGCACCATAGTCAGAAATAGCTACCTATAACCCTTAAAAGTGAGCTATCCTTGAGTAATTTGGGCCTATGTACCACTAGTATATGGAGGATAATCTACCATGAGAAGAAGGCTAGCTTAAGGGATAGAGTGAAAGCTCCTGACTATAGACAAAAACAAAGAAGAAAAAATCAAAAGAAAATGCATGCAAATGCCTGTGACAAAAAAATTAGAGATCAAGATGATAATATTAGTTTGACCTACTCTTTTCTTTGTTCAAGGCAAAGGCTGTTAATATTGAAGATTTTAGGAATGGATTGACTATTAAATTAAAGTTAGCACTTCAATAATATTTGAGCTATATGACTTATGCAATCTTTGAGGTTAGTTTTATTTTAAAGTCTTTTGCTCTTTTCTGGTATTAAAAAAAATGAAATGATGCTTGTGGGTATAATCACTGAAGCCCTCATGAGATTATAACTCATCCACTAGGGACGCCTAAGGGTTTAAAGGCTTGTTGCATATGCTAAATGCAATCGTGATTTCCTATGGAAATGGGCTAGTTTAGATTTTATTTTATTTTGGTTCTAGGTTTGCTCGAGGACGAGCAAAGGGTAAGTGTGGGGGAATTTGATAAGTGCATATTTTTCATACATTTTGCTATTAATTTCTCCATCTCTTTCTTGTTTTGGTCTTAAATATTTTAGTTATTTTATTTAATTTTTAATTTAGTAAATTATATTTTTATTGTGTTAATTTTTATTTTAGTTTTTTTATTTTGTTATTTTAGTTATATTCTCAAAAGTTTTGAGAACATCAATCTGCTTGAAGGAATTAGGAAAGGAAATAACTGAAGATTTTTTGGAAGCCAATTAATTAATTGATGCGCATTTAGAAGCATATAGGATTTTATGAAGATTAATAAAGACTTTGGGAAGAAGCATGCATAAAATAGAAACATGTTTAATGTGCATGGATTTACTTGACCAATTTAAAAAGATTGTGTGCATTGGATTAAATTATAGAAAGCAAATTGAAGAAAAAGGAAATTGGCAAAGTGGGCGGCATATGCATGGCAATTAAAGGAAGCAAATATTTTGCATGGCTTTAAATGGCAAGCACGTTATGGCATGGGCGGTTTGGCTTTGGATTTAATTCTTTCCATGCAAGGATTTAAAAGCCACAATTGAAACATTATAAAAGAATCAAGTGGAAGCAACACAGAGGGGATTTTTGCAGCCAAGAGGATTTGAGGAACCAGCAGCCGCAAGAAGGAGAAACAAGGGAGAAACTAAAAGGAATTGAAGAAAAAGGCAGCCGCTTGAATTAATCTTCATGATTGGTTTGATCAATTCTCTTATTCCCAATTTAATTATGTTAGGCTAGATTTTGTATTTGGTTGAGGGTGAATTCAAAACCCTAAACATGCTATACAATTAAATTTAATTTCCATCATTCAATTTTTTTAATTGAGATTGTTTATATTCTTCTATAATTAATGTTTATGATTTTTTTCTCGTTTTGTTTGAGTGGCCAATTAGATAGGACTTGAATAAATTCTATTGCTAGATTAAAATTCTTGATCCGTAATTGTCTTGATATTTTAATCATTAGTAACAGGTTGGAATCAGTGATTTCAATTGGAGAACATAACCTAGGTTAAATAATCCGAGCTTGTATGTTTATTGTCTAGATCAACCTAATATCTTTCTCTGCTTAATGCTTCCATTATCTTAAATTTAAAGAGCTTGTTTTAAATTATTTAATGGTTAGAGATTAGGTAATGGGCTTGTTTTGCCTAACGACATACTAAGAAAAGATTGAGACTAACAGAGCTTATTGTTGTCTACGGTTGATAATTTCAATATAAATTGATGATAGAATTGATAAATTATGTGCATGTTTGGTGGTGGCGAATGATCATTTAGCCAAAGTTTTTCTCATTATTATTTTTTTATCCTTTAATTAGAGTTTTTATTAAATTCTTGTTAGTAGTTTTAAAACTTCAAAACCCCCATTTTTCAATTTTTAGTTGGCATTTTCTTTAGTTAGATTAATTTATATTATTATTCTTATTCTTGTTTTATTTTAAGTCCTGCTTTAGAGTTGATAATAAATACAGCTAGCGTAGTTTCTGTGGGATTGATCCTTACTCGCTCTGTACTAATTATTTGTACTAGTAGTAATGTTTTAAATTTGGTGTAAACAACGCCAAGTACTAATATGGTATCAGAGCCATATCAGAGTTTTACTTTCCTTGAAAATAAAATTATTTTCAGAATTATGTTCTTCACATCCCAAAATGGTATGATAGAAGTTTTCTTCTGATTTTTAAGCTAAAGACTTCAAAGACAGAGAGATATTTCCAAATATGGCATCAACTTCGTCACATGAATCTTCTACTACTTCTGTAATCCCTCTAGTCTCTCTTTCTTCTACTCTCTCACTCCCAAAATCCTGCACTAAACAAATAGCCAACAAAATAGAAAACCTTGTTGAATATTCCTACATCCCTAAATCCGCACAAATCAATGAGTCATCTTACCCTCTTATTAGTCCTTACCAACTTTACAAACGCCCACACTCTTTTACTCGTAGCATCCGCACCCTCATCACTACCAGACGACCACACCCAAAAGAATATATCCAGTCTTTAAAATTGGATCAGTGCACACTTCAGGCTACTACAGTTGAACAATATGTTACTGTGGAAATTCCTTCAAAGTTAATTTCCAACTGGAAAAGAGAAGGTTATTCAATTCATGGAAGGAAAGGATTACCGATCCTGACCCTTAATTGCTATCTTGACACACGAGTTCAAACAGTATCAATATGCTGTTATTGGTACTGTTCTAACCACCCTTCATGCAGGAAGTGTTCTCCTCACTTTCTACCCAAATTTTAACCTTTCTCTTCAAGACACCAATCTTTCCACGGCCTTGAAAGTTCAAGTACAAATCCAAGGTGCAGAACAAATCTCTTCTGCAAAGATTGCAACCCTTCACCACCAGCTTGTCTACAGGCTTCAAAATCACGCCTTAGACTTACCCACACCTGAGCACCACTCGACGCCCTTATGGTGTTAGCAGAATCAGATCAGATACCCACCATCATCCAAATTCCAAGACAGATCCCTCGAGATGAACTTATAAAACTCATGCCCTTGGAATGGATTTCAAATTATGAAAAGTTTCATACCAACACTGCTCCTATTCAGACATCAGAAAGCATGTTCGAAAGGAGACCAGATGGAACGGTCAGAATGACTTTCAGACCTCCACCAACAGCACCGGAAGAGCCTCCAAGGCTCTCATTCACCTATTCAGCAATGATCACCGCTGTTCAGATAGCACAATAAAAGTTACCAATTACAGGATTCAATTCGGAAGGATATCATGTTTACCCAGCTGTTTTCGACAGATTTTCGCTGTGCTAAAATGGCTAATCTATCTAGAACAATGAATTTGTATTTTTGGGGGAGACCGGGTACCTCACTGGTTTGTTGTGTGTGTGGTGTTTTCGGAGGTCTGAAGAAGGTGGTAAGTGATGGGTGGGGGTGATAACAATGGTGAAGGGTTCGAACTCAGAGAAATATCCCTCGGGATGAGCTATACGCCTGCAAAACAGTAAAACTGAGGTTAGAGGTAAAGCCGGGGGGTACCCCGGCGATCACACTCCGACGCTCAAGTTAGCAAACTCAAGCTTTTATCATAAAGAGAGCTGGCTAGCCCTCTGTAAATTAGGGTTTTGAGGTTGAAGAAAACCTATTTTCAGAGTGTGAGTGGTGATGGAGAGTGAGAACCTGATGGAGAATAAAACCTAGGCACATTTATATATGGTGTACCTTAGTTACCACGTGGCATATCCTCTTTGGCTGGCGTTCTTTTCTCTTATGATTTTTGGGCCGTTATACACATGCTTGGGGATCAAGAATGGCGTTCGCGGCATATCTCACCTTTTGGAAACGTGGCGCGTGCTGGGGAGTGGTCCTGGGGCACCTCTGCAGTGGCTGTCGGGTAGGCGTTTGGCGACCACTGTCCTTGGGGTAGTGTCTGTTATTTTTGGCAGAAATGACAGGCGGCTGTTCCCCATCTTTCAGCACAACGTTTTGGCATTTAATTCTGACGAAATCAAACGTTATTCCTTGAGCGATGGAGACATTTCTTATGACGAATTTTCCTCGAAATCATTCCGCAGGATACCCTTAAATTATTCGGGGTACCTCTGGTTGTGGAGGGTACCCCTAAATTATATGAGATACCCTGAATGTGAGGGGTACCCTGAGCTATTTCTCCAATTGTGTGAGGTACCTCTAACTGTGGGGTGGGGGGTACCCCGAATTATTCTCAGCTGAGTGGGATGCCTCAAATTGTGTTGGGGTTATTCAGCTTGTTGACACGTGGCGCTCTGCTACCTTTTATATTTCTCCCCAAACACCAGCTAAACTCAATAGCCACTTTCTTTAGGATATACCAGGCTCAGGAAACTGTGACCCAGATTTTCCCTGTTGGGATGATTGGGAAGAAGAGGACAATTATGATTCAAAATGGAGAAAGAAGCCCAAAAAGAAAATACCCAAATCTCCATGTTCACACAACCAACCCAAACCACCAACATAATCTTCCACCTCCACCAGCTCCTTTACCCATTTACAAAAAAGAACTTAAATGGATTGAAAAGAATTGCAAAACTGAAGTTCTTCCACCAGTTCAAAATACCATACCTCCCATAAAACCCATGGCTTGCATGATGTTTTCATCAACATCACAAGATTATTCCTCCAATTTCCCTGTTCTAGAAACACATGCCGACCCACAAAGAAAAGTTGTCACCAAACCCTTTATTCTTTCAGCCATCACTCCTACAGGTCACTTAGAAGACCCCAAACCTTTTGAAGCTGTCCTCAACTGGCAAACACAAAATGCCAGAGCCCAAAATGATACCCTGGTCGATATTCATAAAAAGGTGAATCATATCAGTTTATGAACGGATCATATTGAGTCTAAAGTTGATTCAATTACTTCACAGATGCAGCAGATCTATCAGAATCTCCAATCCTGAATCTCTCAACTGGATTCAGAGTTACGAGCCATACTTAGTCAAAGATACTATGGCCCAGAATTTGATCAAAAGGAAAGAGAAATCAGGAAATTAAAGGCAGAGCTTGAACAGATTGAGTCCGAAAGGCAAAGGCCAACATTATTCACCACATCACCCCCCTTATCTACTATCAGCCCAACTTTTCATCCTTTTGCACCTATACTATCCCCCATTAAACCACAAGATCCATCCAAATTATTTGGCACGACACATACTTTATTCAGAAATCATCCATTGCCAAAACCATCTCAATCTAAACCTCAACCTCGACCTCGACCAGAAAAATTACCTCAACCATCTTTGTCAATTCCAGAATACCAATCACTTCTTTACGCATCTCTACCTATACAAGCATCACCAGCTCAAGCCAAAGATAAAGCACCCATGCAACAGTTCAGTGCCCAAATGGTCCCAGATCCATCTGATACAGATAATCCAGTTTCTGATTCAAACCTAGCTGTTTCAAAACGCCCATCAGAATCTGAGACAGAATCTTCCCCTGAATCTTCAATATCAACTAGTGACTCTGAAAAGTCCTATGCTGATATCACCAAAATTCTCATGGCCCAACCTGAAGACACTGAACCTGCCTAATCATCAAGAACAGATCCATTCTTTGAAATACCCTCAGATATTGAGGAGGATCCACTTGAAGGAACCTCAGCCACAAACCAGCCTGCTCAGTCTCAAGCTCAAAATGATCATAAACCATCAAATGGCCCATGGTTTCCCTTTGATGATATACCTGCAGCCAAATGGAGAGAACGACTATTAGTAATGGCCACCTGGACAGATCTCCAAATGTTAAGGGCAAATGCAACAACAGCCTCTGTTCTTAGAGAACTTGCTACCCGTTTTACGGGATCTCTAAGAGATTGGTTTGATACTTTAGGAGAGTACAGACAACTACAGTTTGTGCAACTTCCTAATGTCTCAAGTGCTCTTGTTGTTATCCATGAACAATTCATTGGAGAATCTGTAGCAGTATTTGAAGTTGCAAGACGTGACTATCTCAACATGAAATACTACTCACTCAAGGCTAAAGATCTTGATTTCCATTACAAACGGATGTCAATTCTGTTTTACAAGCTTAATGGATTCAATGATCCTACTCTTAAACATGTTTTCCTGGCATCATTACCTGAAGAATTACAACCAGATATACAAAGGCAGCTCACATCTCTTAATCTCCAAATTGACAATATTTCTTTGGGGAAAATCTTTCAAATCACCAAAGGATGCTTGGAGAAACTATGTGAATGTAAATGATTTTTCAAAGAATCTTTGAAAGATAAAGAGCCTTTCCGAAGTGCTTGCAAAAAGCCTTACTTGCAAATCAAATGCAAGAAACAGAAAGATTGTAAGTGTAGCACCAAAAAGAAAAAGCATTTCAAAAAATTCAGAAATCCAGATTCTTTTCCTAGATCAAAGTCCTGGAGAAAACGTACAGGTTCTTCAGAAAAAGATCCAGTTCTTTCAGAGAATAACAAAGGAGAAAATTAAGCCGATGTTTCATATGCAAAAAGAAAGGCCACTATGCTAAAGATTGCCCTAACAAAAAAGATAAGGCAATCCGTTTACTTGAACATCTACAGGCCACCACTGATTACTCTCCTCACAAAGATGAAATTGAGTTCTACTTCTCAAAACAAGAAGAACCTACTGATGAAACAGTGTTCGCACTGGAAAACTCATCTGATGATTCTGAAAATGATGAGTTTCAAACTGTTTTTCATCAACACCTTCTGTCCTTAGATACCACTATTCTCGTTCCATCCATAAAACTCCAAATCCTACCTTCAAAATTCCAAAGACTAATTCCTGCCATTGGACTTCTTGATACAGGTGCCCAAAGAAGTATGTTAAATCCAGACATTCTTCCACCCCAGTTTTGGCAACATTATGAAGAAAATTTCAAAGCAATTAATAGAAAATTCTTCACTACCAACTTGATTACCAAAAAATCTATTGGTATTCAAATCTTTCCAAACTATGTTATCTGGACAAAAGTCATCGGTTCTCATCTTCCTAATAAGGATATCTTGTTAGGATTTGATATCATCCACCAGATAAAACACCTCCAAATCATTCCTACTAGAATTTGAGTCAAGTCTATGTTCAAACCTTTCACCAATATTCTTAAACTTTATGGTCTAACTGAAACTCCTCAGTCCTTCCAAGATATTTCCACAAAGTTTTTGAAATATTGTCCTGAGTCTCATGCTGATTTCCACCATCCAAATCCTCTGTGGAAAAATCCACATTTCTTTGTTCAGTTACCATTTAAACTGAATGAAGATGTCAACCCAACCAAAGCCACCCATCCAGGAATGAGTCCCTCAGACTCGGTTCTAGCCCAAAAAGAATGTGCTCAGTTGCTAGCCCAGGGTCTCATAGAGCCTACCAATTCTCAATGGGCTTGCCAGGCCTTTTATGTTGAAAAACATTCTGAAATTGTTAGAGGAAAAAAACAATTAGTCATTGACTATCAGCCTCTCAACATGTTTTTGCAAGATGACAAATTTCTTTTGCCAAAAAGACAGAGCATGTTCACTTTCCTCAAAAATACCCAAATCTTTTCAAAATTTGATCTTAAATCTGGATTTTGGCAACTTGGCATCAAACCCTCAGACATATACAAAACCGCCTTTTGTATTCCAAATGCCCATTATCAATGAACAGTTTTACCCTTTGGTCTTAAAACAGCACCATCCATTTTCTAAAAATCCATGGTCCAAATTTTCCAACCTATCCTGCATAGTGCATTGATTTACATTGACGATATTTTGTTATTTTCAGATACACATGATGAACATCGCCAATTGTTAGATCGATTCTTTGATATAATCCAAACTCATGGAATCATGTTATCAGCTAAGAAAAGCACAATTGCCACCAATAACATTGAATTCCTTGGAATGACTATCAAGGACGGACACTACCTGCGAGGAAAGCACATTGCCCAAGAACTTATCCACTTTCCAGATCAGGACCTCTCCAAAAGACAAATTCAGCAATTTCTAGGTATTATCAACTACATCAGAGACTTTATTCCTCATGTTGATAATCACACCCGCCAGCTATCAGCCCTGTTGAAAAAGAATCCACCACCATGGAACAACGACCACACACTTGCTATCACAACTTTAAAGCAAATTGCGCAAAATCCGCCACCTTTAAAGCTTATCATAGATGGTAGACGGATATTACAGACTGATGCAAGTAACGAATGTTGGGGGGCCATCCTTCTTGAAGAAGCAGAGGGCAAAGAACACTTTATTGCCTATGCTAGTGGACACTGTTCTGACACGCAAGTCCATTACCACAGTGTGTTCAAAGAAATTTTAGCAGTCAAGCATAGTATTCAGAAATTTGAGTATCATCTTATCGGCTACCACTTTCTTGTCAGAATGGACAACTTAGCCTTTCCTAACATCATGAATTTCAAAGGTAAAAATGTTTCTGAAAAGATGTTATTAAGGTTAAAAGACTGGTTTTCGAAATATGACTTCTCTGTGAAGCATATAAAAGGAGAACATAACCTCATCCCTGATATGCTCTCAAGACTTGCAAAACCAAAAAAGTCCTTGTTTTTCATATCCTCTCAAAATCATTTTCCTATCATCTTCATGGCTACTTCACTCCCATCACAAGCCATAACCAAAAAATATTTTCCTCTTGGAAAAACCTTCACCACCGTCTTTGCTATACAAGAGTTTGCTAAGAAAGTTGTTTTTAGGTTTTTCATGAAAGCCTATCTCTTATCAGACTCATTTCCATTTTCAACCTTTCATCCAGAAAACCTGTTCCTTACAGGCTTGACTTTAGACCCTTCCAGGGATATCTCAGAAGATGAGTTATGGTACATCTGGTGCCTAACTGTCCTCTATGCCACTAAACTGATTGTCCCTGTCACTCTCACTTTGGAATACCTGCTTAATCCAGACAAATCCACTTTATTAACTTGGACACTCCTTGAATGGTTTTCTCCAATTCCTTGGTGGAGAAAAAAGCTCCAACAGTTGTCAGAATTTCATAATTTGGAACGTATGCCACCATCCAAAGCAAAAATGTTCACATCCGTGTTCATTATTCATCGGCCATACTTTCAACATCTAGACACCAGCTCATTATGGACTCAAAACTAGGTATATGATTGGTTGACTTTACCACATCCAGCCCTTCAGATAGCAGAATACAGAAAAATTTCCACAATTATCTTTGTGAATTAAATCATCAAGTTGCTCCTCACAAGGACATTGCTCACACCTCTTTGGGTCCACAACATGACCTCATCATGATTCCAACTCTATCTGCCATATTCAAATAAGAAAAAACCAGATTTCACCGATTTCCTCTACCAAGACTCACAAGACCCATGGGAGGAATTTCTTCCACTCAGTCAACATCTCCAACAATTTCCACAACCAACCATGCATGAACCAGGATCATCATCTCAGCCTCAGCCTCAACCTCAGAAAAAGGACAAAGCAACCCAGACGTCACCACAGCCATTACCACCAGGCTACAGAAGAGATTGCCCTTATCCACCTTGTCGTGGTCTCCGTTGCAAGAATCCAAGGCTATCCAAGACATTTTTCCCAAAAGATAACGATCGTGATCCAGATGAAACAGACAGCTCATCCGAAGACGACTACATGAATCTCAACTCCCCATAAAGTTGATTGTCTTGTTGTAATAAATGCTTTACTTTTCCTTGTATAATTATTAAGCGTATTGTTTTTCTTTAAAGCTTTAGCTTTTGTCAAAGTCATGTTAGTTTTGTCAAAAGTCATGTTAGCTTTTGTCAAAGTCATGTTAGTTTTGTCAAAAGTCATGTTAGCTTTTGTCAAAGTCATGTTAGTTTTGTCAAAAGTCATGTTAGTTTTGTCAAAAGTCATGTTAGTTTTGTCAAAAGTCATGTTAGCTATTAAAGCTCTTGTCGCTTGTAATAATGCTTGCTTTACTTTTAGATGACATCTTGATAAGGACATGTCTTATCAAGAACTAGTTAAGTTTCTTCCTTATATAAAGAAGTTTCCTCCAGTTGTAAAGGATCGGCTTTTGGAAAAATAAAATTTCTATTCTCATTATCCATGGCTTTCTAAAATTCTCTCTCTCTCTCTGTCAATGAAGCTCCAAGGCTTCAAAGAAAATTAAGAAAGCTTAAATCTGTTCATTTTGAAATCTCAAGGAAGTATGCTCTGCACTTGCCTTATGCAAGGATCCTGTGCATCAGAAAACTTGATAAGTTTTTATCTGGTTTGGTACCCTGCTTTAGACTAAGAGGAAAGTCTGTTTTGGGTTGTAAAACTTGAAAAATTGTTTTAAGTTTTGATGCTCATAGAAGTATATCGGCTGGAAACCAGGACTTGAGGGCTACTGGCCCAAAGTACAGTTCTAACTGTTGTAGACCTGGTGTAAACAACGCCACGTCCAATTATCCAACAATGGAATCAATCAATCTTAAGTCTCACAAATATATCTGCATAGAAGAGAATGAAGCACTACAACAACATTACACTGCTTTAATCATGGGAAATTCGATTCACATAAATTATTTCACAAGGATCATTCGAAATAAAAAACAGTCTATCACCATAAGGTCCTAAATATTCAAGGTCTATTTTGGACTCCAAACTGATTAAGATGGCTATGGAAAGGTATGATTTGAATAAGCATTATGCATTTTATAATGATAAAGTTTAAACTACCAAATTAGCACATTCTTCGACAGGGTCACTTATAGAAGTACTGGTCGAACTCATATTCAAAAATCCTCTAGATAATGAGGACAAAATCTCCAATTCCGAGAACAATTCAACCAAGCCAACAATGGTGGTATCCATATATGGGAATTTGAGGATAATAGTTCAGAAGATTATTCCTCAGACAAGGAAAAGTTGTCAGATTTGAATGCAATAAATTTGGAAGAGAATCTATCTCAGCCCCTAGATACAATCAATACAATTTATGACTCTATAGAAGACTACTTAAAATACTTGACAAACGGAAAGTTGACTGAAATAGCAGGAAAATAATGCAGTTAACTATGAATGAACTTCATGTTGGAGAAAAATTAGTTTTTAAATTTTTATAAAACTCTTTAGGATCGATCTTATACAACATATAAGAATTCGTAATCTAGAAATCGTACCTTGAAAATCCGATTTGGCTTTTTCCGCTGAAGTGATTTAGGTTCCCAAATCACGATCTATCACCACCACTTCTGTTAGATCACGATCTATCACCAAATAATCTTCTAAGTTATGACTCAAGTTTGATCTACACTGGATATGTGGGTACCTTTATCACCACTTAAGCAACTAGCATGATAAAATTTTTCTCTCAAAATTATAGAGAAAAATATTTTTCTCTGATCTGTAAAATGTCGCCTTCTCTTCTTTTGGGAGAAAATAAACATTTTTATATCTCTATTTAATGAAACCCTAGGCTCTAAAAATGAAAGTCACGTTACTTGCTTTTTTCTATAGGGGGCCCACCTTGTAAAATAACACAAGGCCCTTACACATAAGCATATTAAATGGAGCTTCCCACTAAATGATATATTTAGGTTTTTAACCCAAATAGCTAGTTATCTTGCTTATTAATCTAGTAGTGGTGTAGTCAATTAAATGAGCTAACCCGGGGATCATTTGGGAACATACAATAGTGTCTACAATAATTAGATCTGTAATTAAACTAAACCAATTATTTAATTCCAAATCTACTCCACTAAAAGATTGGAACTGACCTCCATAATTGTATGCTCGAATAATAATTCGTCCCAAGCCAGATTGATTTCTTTACTGCATAATCCTTTGTACCACATCGTTAATTAAATCGATATCTTAACTGTCCAATCGATTTAATTACATCTTATTCCCTAACACTTAGTGGTTTTCTCTAATAATCATTTTCAACATATTAAATATGTTGACACACTCTGGCCAGAGAATTCTATGATCAAGTGCCGAAAACCCATCAAGAGATGTGTCATACAAATTATATATTGTTAATCTATAACTCTAATGCTCGTAATTGCTCCCACCAAGATACTGGGTAATCTTGACCACAAGTGTGTGTTGTGCCTATTGGTAACTCAAATGGAATAACAATTACAATCATGAAATCATTATTAACTCAAGATTAAGATTATAGTAAAATCAATGCCTATGAGATTTAATAAGTCTAACAGTCATTTCAAGGTTAATTAAATCTCATATGTGATCTAACTCAATGTAGTAAAACTACATCAGTAAATTCATACATGATTAAGATAAATCATTTAATGAATTTACTACAGTCTAAACATAAATTGCGCCCAATCAACTACGAACTTAATTTATTTAATCATAAGATAACTTGTATTTATGTCTTCTGTGAATCCATATGATGATCATATAAATAGATATAATATAATTAAACGGACCTTTTTCAATATATTTATGCAATTGAAAATATTTCAAATATTTTATTAATCAGAAAATAAATTAATTTGCTTTAAAAGAGCACATAATCCCAACAATCTCCCACTAGCTCTTAAAGCATATTTGGCATATATCACATGCTCTAGGGCTCTAAGTGTAGGTTATAAAGGTTTCCCACTGATGGCAACTGTAATAAGATCTGCCATATGGCATCTAATGCCATTTGGTTTACTGTCATATAACCTTTCTACACTATTCCCTTGTAAGATGATACTTCATCTCAATATATTTTTGTTTTTTGTGGTTCCTTAGATTGAGTTACTGCGCCACTATTATCACAAAATAGTTTAAGGGGTGCAGTTACAGCAAGTACCACCTCAAGATCTTGTAGGAACTTGAGGAGTCATACAACTTCTTTTGCAGCTTCAGATGCAGCCACATATTTAGTTTTAGTTGTGGAGTCTGTGATACGAGATTGTTTCACACTCTTCCAACTAATAGCTCCACTTCCTGATGTAAACATAGAGTCGGAAGTTAATTTTATGGAATCCTTATCTGACATAAAGTCGGAATCAATATAACCCACTAGAATGAGCTCATCACATAAATACACAAGCATATAATTTTTAGTTCTTTTCAGATACTTCATTATATGCTTGACTGCAGTCTAGTATTCAGGTCCATGATTAGATTGATATCTGCTAACCATTTCTACTGCAAAAAAAATGTCTGTCCTAGTGCAAAGCATGACATACATGAGACTTCCCACAACTTCTGCATAGGGAACTCGTCTCATTTTTTTAATCTCTTCAGATGTTTTAGGTGATTGATCCTTAGAGAATACAATTCTATGTCTGAATGGTAATAAACCAGTTTTGAAATTTTTCATGCTAAATCTAGCCAATATCTTGTCGATATAGACCGCTTGAGACAAAGCTAAATTTTTATTCTTACAGTCTCGTAGTAATTTGATACCAAGAATATAACTTGCCTCTTTCAGGTCTTTCATATCAAATTATTTTACTAACCAACTCTTTATTGCAGTCAATACTCCTATGTCATTTCCAATTAAGAGAATATCATCTACATAAAGAACTAGGAAGGCTAAAAAATTTCCCTAAATTTTCTTATACACACATGGTTCATTAATGATCTGAATGAATCCAAACGATTTAATCGCTTAATCAAATATGTTGTTCCATGATCAGGATGCTTGCTTCAATCCATAAATGGATCTCTGCAACTTACATACCATGTGTTCTTGGCCTTTTTTGATGAATCCATCTAGTTGCTGCATGTAGATGGCTTTTTCAAGATGCCCGTTAAGAAAGGCAGTCTTGACATCCATTTGTCAAATTTCATAATCTAGTACGGCAGTAATGGAAAGTTGAATCTTGATAAATTTAAGCATAGCAACCGGAGAAAAGGTTTCCTTATAATTGATACCCTATTTATGAGTAAACCCTTTGGCTTGCTTTTCCACCATTTTGTCTACTCTTCTTTTTCTCTTGTAGATTCACTTGCACCCTATGGGTCTTGATACATAGATTCCATTTCTTGATTCATTCAACATCTCTGTCTATTAGAGCTTCGTTGTAACTCGTGGGATCTTATACATGTTCATCTGAGATAGCCGTATAGGTTTCTCTCAATAACATACATCTCGCAAGTAACCTGATTACCCTCCCACTACGACGAGGTTCTAAAAGTGATGGTTGTTCAGGGATAATCCTGTGTTGATCAACTGGTTGTTGCTGTTCTTTCTGTTCTATAACAGGTATTCAAAACTGAGCATCAACCTGATCTCCTTTTAATTTCTCTAGTTTTACCTTACTCTTAGGTTGTAAGTCATTATATAGTCTTCCTCAAAGAAAGTAAAGAATATGTCTATAAATACATTTCTATCTTGAGGACTATAATTCAGATTTTCCCTTATTCCTTTAAGATACCTAATACATGCAAGTTTCTGAACACGAATCCATCTTTTCTACCTCTGATTCTAGTACAAATACTAGTAAACTCCAAATTCGAATGTGTCTCATAGACACCGAGGTAGACGAAACTAAGTTCAATAAACTTTTGCAGTTTTAAATACTAGTATCTGGAATCAAAAAGGTAAATGATAAATCACTTAGCATATATCTTGTCTTATCCAAAAGAATCTTGTTTCTCCATTGTGGGAGTTTATCCCATTTGACAACCAAATGGAGCTTGAATTCTCCAGAGAGATATTCTTGTTTTTTAAATTATATCGAAGTTTTTTTATGTTCCTATCTAATTGATTTTGTCTTATCCATGTGCCATTTTGAATTTCAAAAGCAAAACATAAATGAAATGAATATTCATCATCAAGATTGATCGAATACTCATAACCTCTTACCACTTGTAAATTGATTAGTTCGTATACATTTGTATGAGCTAAATCATCCAATACAATGTTATGCTTTTAGCTCTAAAAGAGCATCCTTGTCATATTACTTTTCTAAATAAGATTTATGGAATTACAATGATCAATCTTAATAAGCTAACAAGCCTATCATTAATCATTTTCTTAAAGAGTAATGATATAGCCACAAACTCTTGTACAAACTTATTTTATACAAACTGATGTGGCATGATAAAATTGGTTGAATTGAATATCTCTTGGCCCACGTGATTTATTTATATTATTTTATATTTTCATTCAACCAATGAATTAATGCCAAATCAGTTTGTACAAGATAAGTGTGTACAAGAGTTTGTGGCTTTATCATCACTCTTTCTTAAAATCTTATTATAGTTTATATGATTTACGCATAAATATCAGAGGTTATTTTGGTCAGAAGAAACATTTTTTTCTTAGATAAAAGCATATACTATTTATCATTATATCTTACTTTGAATAGATCAATGGACTTATATGATACAAATTCTCTTTATAAATAACCAAAAATAATAAACAAAGGATCCAAAATAATAGTGTACTCCTGTTTATTTAAACAAGCCACTGAAATTAAATTCCTCTAAGATTTGGAATAATAAAACCAAATATCAAAACTAAAGTCTCGTAAAATTGATCCTTTCAATTGATATAAATTAGCATGTCTTCAACTGCTGCTTGAAGCTTCCTTCACTTAATCTATTGGTTTCCTGAAAACCAAATAAATGAATTACAAATTAGTTATCTCATAATTCACTATTGCATAAATCAATAGAAATCTGAACTAATTAGGAAGCTTAAAGATTTCCTATATCTGATTTTAATAATCTTAGGACAATCTTTCTTCCAGTGACCTTTTGTCCACATTTGTAACACATGCCTTTTGGCTTGCCACTTCTTTTAATAGACAATTTACCAATCCCTACTCTTTCAACTTAAGCCTTGAAAAGAATCCTTTTTTAGGAAGTTTTCTGCTATGATAAAATTCTTCTATAGTATGTAGTTCGTGCATTAATTGAATTAAGGTCATATCTTTATTGTTTTAGATATAGCTGACCTTAAACTCTTTGAATGTATCAGGCAAAGATTCAATCACTATGTTAATCTTTGTTTTATCATCGATTTCAACACCATGAATCACTACCTCACTCAAATAGTCCATCATTTTGAGGACATGTTCATGAACTCTTGTGGCCTCTTCCATCTTAGTGTCTGTAATACGTTTTAACGCTGCTTCTCTAGCGAAATGAGTATTCTACCCAAACATCTGATGAAGACTAGCCATTATTTCATTGGTTGTTTCCATGCTCCGATGTTTCTTATGTAGTTCCACAGAAATCAAAGCCAATATATACCACTTAGCCATTTTGATCGCTTCACACCAATAAGGCTCCCTCTGTTTTCTGTAATCGGATAACGTTGGTTTTGGAGGGCAAGGCTGGGTTAACATATATTTTCAAACTACATTAGTAAATTCATACATGATTAAGATAAATCATTCAATGAATTTACTACAGTTTAAACATAAATAGAGAGCCCAACTCTATTTATCAACTGCGAACTTAATTTATTTAATTATAAGATAACTTGTATTTATGTCTTCTGTTTATTCATATGATGATCACATAAATATATATAATATGATTAAACGGACCTTTTTCAATATATTTATGCAATTGAAAATATCTCAAATATTTTATTAATCAGAAAATAAATTAATATGCTTTAAAAGAGCACATAATACCAACACTTTACTCAGCAGTAATCCAGAAAAAGCCCATCACAGATCAAATTGGGGAAAGTTGGAGAGCCAAAATATAAGAACCGTGAAGATGCAGAAATGTGGCCCTTTGCAGACATTGGCTCAAGTAGTGATGTAAATTTTAGAGGACTTAGAATCAATTAGCCTCACTAGAAAGACTTAGAAGGTATTGAAGTACCTTATATCAATCCCTTGGTTTTCAGCCACTCAATTGTGGATATATATGTTCGGCGTATTCTGGTTGATGAAGGCAGTGGTGCAAAAATTTTACATGGAAAGGCATTCAAAAACGTGAAACTTGTTAGTAAGATGGATCCTTGGAAGTGATACATACCCTTAGTATTATTTGAAGGAACTCAATTAATAGCAGGTGATAATCAACCTTCTTGGGAGAATTGAAAACAAAACTATAAATATTGATTTCTTAGTGATGGATGCGCCATCAGCATATAACACCATCTTAGGGTGATACGGATATCTTACATAAAAGTAATCCTCTCCTTACACGAAGTCATCAAATGTGTATCAGTGAGTAGGAGAGGATCGTTTGATATAAAAAGAGACCAGATGGCAGCTAAAGAATATTATTCAACAGCAATTAAGCCATTAAAATCCAAGAAAGATAAGTCCAGAGAAAGTAGTTCCAAAGAAACTGGAGACAGCAAGCAGAAACCGAGAAAGCCCTTGACAAAACAAGTTTTCAGAAATGAGAACTTACCTCCACCACACTCAAAGGTGGAAGACAATGCCAAATAGCAAGCAACTGATGGGTGGCCAAAGGGAATGCCTTGGAAGTTGTGCCACGAGCCCTCAGCTACAGAAAGATTAAAAAAACACGAATTAAACAGAAAAACAGTGCAAGCCGTGAAAGCCCAAAGAAGCGAAATTTGGGGCTCAAAACTAACAAAGATTTTACAACACTTAAAACAATATTTAATAGAGCCACTTATTTTGTCCGAACCAAAGCTAAGAGAATCGCTCGTTCTATATTTTTTACTATCATCAATATCCGTCAACACCATATTGCTTTATGAAAAAGAAGGACAATAGTATCCGATATCTACAAGCAAAAATTTGCTTGATGCTAAGACCTGATATGCTACTGTAGAAAAATTGGTGCTAACTCTTACCTAAGCTACTAAAAAACAAAAAATCTATTTTGAAAGCTACAAAATCACCTTATCCTTTGAAAGCCATCTTATCTAAACTTAATCTACTAAGTCAAAATAGCAAGGCTATAATGAGTTTGACTACTTATTACGTGGACTACTAGCCTAAAAGAGCTAAAAAGGGGCACACATTAGTAGAATTCCTCTTAATATGTGAGCCATTTGTTGTTGATCATAACTTGATAAATGTTAATGAAGAGTGGTAACTTCACATAGATTGTCAAATCAAAATTGAGCCAGAGTTGGTATTTATTTTAAAAGTTTGAAGGGAATGATTGCAGAAGATGCCATCCATTTGATTTTTCCAGCATCAAATAATGAAACAGTGTGAGGCATTGATAATTTGTCTACAACTAGCAAAAGGTTTGCAAGTCTGGAGATTAAATGTTTGTTGGAGCTGTAATGGTCTGGAGAATTTTCCCCAAAGAACCAACAAAATGGCAAAATATCTCTCTTTACTTCAACATTTAGCTAACAGTTTAAGTTTATTCAAATCCAATAAGTGCCTAGAAGTAAAAAACTCTGATGCAGACAGGCTAGCAAACTCAGTATACGGAGTAATTTATGAATGACTTTTCCATACTTACATTATGGATCTAAACCAGCCATCCATTTCGAAGACATTGAGAGAAATTGCTCTGATCCAAACTAGAGATGGTTGGATGCAGCCACAATATTCTTTCTTGATAAATGGTACTCTTTTAGAGGACAAGAATGATGCTCAGAAAATTCGGATGAAATTTAGCTGGTTTGCAGCGATTGATGAGAAGTTATACTAGAAATCAGTATTGGGACCTTTACTACATTATTTGACCAATGTGCAAAGAATGCAAGTACTCAGAGAAATACAAATCACTTCGGAGTGAGGATACTAATGCATAAAAGGTTATGCCAAAGATATTACTGGCAGATATAGAATAGCACTAAATATTTCGTCCAGACTGTGAGAAATGCCAAAAACATGCCATTTTAATTCAGTGAGCATTACAAGAATTGATAGCCAATACAGCACGATGGCTTTTTGTACAAGGGGGAATGGATATCATTGGCCTATTACTGGTGGCTTCGGGAGGGGCACGGTTTGTTTTATTTTATCGAAACAAAGCTGAGCCGATCTTAAAATTCCAAAGTCTATTATGCCCATATGCACTTCGTCTTACTCATCGTTACCTGCAATGTAAGAACTTTATGAGCTAACGTCCAGTAAGATAACACTTTAATGCCTATATGAATTATGATGCATATAGATGACCATATTAAGCTTTCAAAAGAAACTTAGAAAAAATACAAAACAACTTCATTCGGGCTGTAGGTATATTGCACTACAAGACTGGCACTTTTACTCTTTAAAGAATATGCCCTTGGGCTTTATTAGTTGATCTTTTGGGCATTACGCATCGCCATCCCCAAAAGATTTCTTTTTACTTACCTTTGGGCGTTACGTATCGCCGTCCCCAAAGGATGTATTTTTACTTACCTTTGGGCGTTACGTATCGCCGTCAACAAAGGATTTCTTTTTACCTAACTTTGGGCGTTACCTATCGCCGTCCCTAAAGAATTTCTTTTTACTTAACTTTGAGGGCTCGCCCTCCTTAGAAACTTTGCCACCTAGTAGTACAACCACACCTATTTTCATAAATTCATTTTCATAAACATCTTCTTAATGATGTAACACATGATATACATGTATCCAATGCAATTTTTATCATAACATTTGAACTCTTAGATGCACAATAGAGTCAACATGCAACACTATTTAAGAACAAGATCCTTTAATATAGGCGGCATAGTCGACCGTAGCATAATTAAGTATAAGTATCACAGATTAGGCAACAGAGCCGACCATAACATAACTAAACATCATAGATCAGGCGGTAGAGCTGGCCATAACGTAATTAAGCACATAGATCAGGCGGTAGAGCCGACCATAACGTAATTAAGCACATAGATCAGGCGGTAGAGCCGGCCATAACGTAATTAAGCACATAGATCAGGCGGCAGAGCCGACCATAACGTAACTAAACATCATAGATTAGACGGCAGAGCCGACCATAACATAGCTAATCACATCATAATAGTCATCATAATCATAAAGGAATAGTTAAAATTATAGTTAAGTATGAAAAGAATTTTGTCCTTACATTCCAGTTGAAGTGTTACTTACCTCTTGACCTTGACTTCTTTAGACCTTTCTAAATTGAGGATTTCTCTACTCTTATTATTATGACTTTAAAAATGGAAGAGTATGAAATTTCTAGGTTGCATTCAAATGAAACGTGGTGGGGGGTATTTATCAGATTTCTTAAGGCTAATGGATGGCTAGGATTTTGCCACCAATACTCTTGATCAATGGTTGAGATTAACCTTCATAAATACCTTACTAAATTCCAGAATTCTTATCTTTCTCTACAACTTTCTTTTACATCATCACTTATATCATCTTTACTTACGTTATTGATTATGTCACCTTATTAAATATCTAAGTAAAGATTAAATTATCTTTCATAAATATCTTACTAAATTCTAGAATTCTTAATGATCTCTACAACCTTCTCTTACATCATCACTTATGTCATCATTACCTAGAATTAAATATTTTATACTATTATTATACTAATACTTAAGGGAGCTTATTAGCTTAAAATAAATTCTTATTATATTTAAGTGAAAAAATTGTACCTCACAATTCCTCCCCCTTTTAAAAATTTCGTCCTTGAAATTGACTTTGTGAATAGCTCAGGACACTTATTCTTCATCTCTTCCTCACGTTCCCATGTTGCCTCCTCCACTGAGCTATTTTGCCATAGTACTTTTACTAAAGGAATCTTCTTGTTTCTTAACTTCTTTATCTTCCTATCAAGAATTTGAATTGAACGTTCTTCGTAGGTTAGGTCTCCTTCTAGTTGTAGAGGCTTATAATCTAGCCCATGGGAGGAGTTTGAGACGTATTTCTTTAACATAAAGACATTATGTATTCTTGATAACGATGGTGGAAGGGCAAGTTGGTAGGAAACATTCCCAACACGATCGAGTATTTCAAATGGCCCAACAAACCTTGGACTTAATTTTCCCTTGTTCCCAAATCTCATCGATCCTTTTACTGGGGCAACTTTTAGAAATACTTTGTCACCAACTTGAAATTCCAAAGGCCTTCGCCTCTTATCTGCATAACTTTTCTGTTGCTTCATATGAGGCAGTAATTAAGTCAGGTCCAAGATGCCTTCACTCACTCATCTCATCCCAATGAATAGGCGATCTACATTTTCTACCTTATAGAGCTTCGTATGGTGCCATACCTATTGTTGCTTAGTAACTATTGTTGTAAGCAAATTCAACCAATGGTAAATACTTGCTCCATGATCCTTGAAAGTCGATAGCACATCTTCGTAACATATCTTCGAGCGTCTGAATTGTTCTTTCTGATTGGCCGTCTGTTTCAGGGTGAAATGCTGTACTAAACTTCAATCTTGTCCCCATAGCACTATGTAACTTTTCCCAGAATGTCGAAGTAAACCTTGCATCTCGGTCAGAAATAATAGAAATTGGTACACCATGTAGTCTTATTATCTCATTTACATATATCTCTACAAGCTGGTCCATGGTGTATGTCATTCGAATAGGTAAGAAGTGAGCAGACTTTGTTAGTCGATTGACGATCACCGAAATAGCATCATGCATTTTTACAGTCCTTGGAAGACCAATGACGAATTCCATTGTGATTTCTTCCCACTTCCATTGAGGAACTTGATTGGATTCCAAAAGTCTTGCTGGTCTCTAGTGCTCTGCTTTGATTTGTTGACAAGTGAGACATTTTACCACGAACTCAACTATATCCTTCTTCATTCGGGGGCACCAATAATGCTTCTTTAAGTCTTTGTACATCCTTGTTTGTTCCAGGATGAAGTGAATAGGGGGTTGTGTGAGCTTCAAGTAGAATTTCTTTCTTTATATCTTTATTATCTGGTACACATATCCTGTCCTTGAACAAGATGATTCCCCTCTCTGACTTCTTGAACGACGTCTCCTTTGAGTTGGCTTCTATCTTTAAGTTCTTCAAGTAGGAATCGCTTTCCTAGCCCTTATTAATCTTTTGTAATAAAGTTGAATGAAGTCTCATGTTATCTAATTTTCCTGCTACTAGCTCGATCTCTGCTTTGCATATATCATTTTGTAATGGCTTAGGTAGAATCCTTAAAGTTGACTTTCTACTAAATGCATTTGCTACCATATTTGCTTTTCTAGGATGATAGTTTATTTCGCAGTCATAGTCCTTGACAAGCTCTAGCCAATGCCATTGTTGCATGTTTAACTCCTTTTGTGTAAAAAAGTATTTGAGGCTCTTATGCTCAGTGTAAATCTTACAATGTGCCCTCCATTAAATAGTGACACCATATTTTTAATGCATGCACCACCATTGCCAATTCTAAATCATGTGTTGGATAACTTTTCTTGTACTCCTTTAATTGTTTAGAAGCACATGCAATGACTTTTCTATTTTGCACGAGGACGCATCCTATGCCATTTTTGGAGCCATCGATATCGATGACAAATTCCTCAAAGCTGTTAGGAATTGCTAGGTTGGAGCAATGACCAGCCGTCATTTTAGTTCTTCAAAGCTTTTC
This sequence comes from Atalantia buxifolia, assembly GCA_030444775.1. Taxonomy (NCBI): domain Eukaryota; kingdom Viridiplantae; phylum Streptophyta; class Magnoliopsida; order Sapindales; family Rutaceae; genus Atalantia; species Atalantia buxifolia. The sequence continues at coordinate 16,293,773 of CM059839.1, forward strand.
TCGCATTCTGGCATCCACGCAAACTTGGTATTTTTCTTTGTCAATTGGGTCAATGACATCGCGATCTTTGAGAAACCTTCCACAAATCTTCAGTAGTATCCAGCCAAACCCAAGAAGCTTTTGACTTCCTTGGCATTAGTTGGTCTAGACCATTGGCTTACAACTTCCACCTTTGAAGGGTCTATTGAGATCCCATCTTTAGATACGACGTGTCCTAGAATATAACTTTTTCAAGCCAAAATTCACATTTCTTGAGTTTTGCTTAAAGTTGCTTCTCCTTCAAGGTCTAAAGAGTGATCCGTATATGCTCGGCATGTTTTTCCTTTGTTCGTGAGTAGATCAAAATGTCGTCAATGAACACCACTATAAATTTGTCTAAGTAGTCTTTAAATACCATGTTCATGAGGTCCATGAAGGCTGCTAGGGTATTAATTAGACCAAATGGCATGATGACAAACTCATAGTGTCCATAACGTATTCTGAATGCTGTTTTAGGAATATCTTCTTCCATAATTCTCAACTGGTGATATCCTGATCGTATAACAATCTTTGAAAATACTGATGCTCCTGTAGCTGATCAAACAAGTCATCGATGCGAGGAAGTGGGTACTTGTTCTTGATAGTCACTTTATTTAGCTCTCAATAGTTGATGTACATTCGTATTGATCCATCCTTCTTTTTTACAAACAATACTGGTGCTCCCCTTCGTGAATGACTTAGGCGTATGTAGCCTTTGTCTAGCAACTCCTGTAATTGACTTTTTAACTCCTTTAATTCTGATGGAGCCATCCTATAGGGTGCCTTTGAAATTAGAGAAGTTCCTAGTAAAAATCGATTTTGAATTTAATTTCTCGATCCGATGGCAATCCTGAAAGTTCTTCAGGAAAGACTTCATGAAATTCGTTCACCACTGGAATATCTTCCAACTTTTGTCTTTGCTCTCCTACTTTGATGACCACGCTTGCCAAGTACCCCTTACCCCTCGCATCCTTCATTTAATAGTCTAGCTGCTTTTAAGACAGGTATGATAGACATTCTGTTCTTTTTGCATTCCCCTTTAAATATAAATAATTCCTTTTGTGGTGGTCGAAAAGTTACCTCATTTTTCTTGTAATCTATCTTGGTATAGTGATTCGAGAATTATTAGGTCAACGCTTAGTGTATTACCACTAATGTTAACCTCACATGCCTTAACTAATTGTTCCGATGGTACCATGACACTAAAAGACCTATTTATTATGTCAGGGACATTTTTTATTTTTAGAATGAATGCTGGTGATGCAAATGAATGTGTAGCTCCTGAGTCTATTAGCACATATGCAGGAGTTTTGGAGATAGATAGCTCACTTGATATTACTGAGGGGTTTTCTTCTGCATCCATCTTGGTGAGTGTGAATACTCGAGTATTAGCCTTTCCTTGTTGCGTACCATTTACTGGGCAATCCCTGATGAAGTGTCCTCCCTTTCCACATTTAAAATATGTTCTGCCATTTATTCGACATTCCCCAAAGTGAGTTTTGCCGCATTGATTGCATATTGGCTTCTGTGGGACTTGTTTGTGATGATTCTTTGGGCGCTTGCTTTTATTCTAATCTTGGACCACTTGCATTCCCTTTCTCTTAGTATTATTTAAGCGTTGTATTTCTACAAAGTTTCCCTGGTTCACACTTCCTTTGTTTCTGCGTTGTTCTTCCTTCTTTTCTTCATCTGCTTGCTCGATTACCAAGGCTCAATTAATGAGTTCATTGAAGGAAGCATCATAGACTCTAGCCACCTTTAAGTCTTTTGCGAAATCTTTATGCAGTCTTTGTATAAAGTTGTCCTTTTCCAAGTCTTCCGTTGCAACTATATGTGGGGCATATCGAGAAAGCTCATCAAATTTTCAAATGTACTCTAGCACAGACATCCTTCCCTACTGTAAATAAACAAACTCTCTTCTTTTGGCTGAGACTGTTCAGTATTTGCTGTAGAAGTGTTCTTTAAATTCCACTCATTGCATTGTTGCTTCATTATGGATTCGTTTGATAGAGTACCACCAATATTTCACCGTTCCTCGTAGAATAAAGGAGAAATAAGTGACTTTTTCTTCTTCTGGTATTTTAGTTACTTTTATCATTCTTTTCATAGTTCGTAACCATTACTCTGCTGCGATAGGATCTACACTTCCTTCGAATGTGGGTGGATTTAATCTTCTAAATTCGCTCCCGGCATTGCTTATTGCCCGAGCATGTTCATCCCTTTTAACTTCCCTTTCCAAAAGTCGTGCCACAATATCTATAAGTCGATCAATTGTAGATTGCTCCCATGAAGTTCCTTCTGCCCTTTTGCTTTTATTACCCCTAGCGTTTGCCATCTCAACTAATTTTTAATCTAGTTTCTATGTGTCAAACAAATCAAATGCTAAGATTTTTAACTAACTTAATCTCAAATTTTTACTAAACAACCGAGCCTTGTCCTTCCCCTTCACTTGTGCATATGGATGGTCTACAGAATCGCTTTAAACCTTAGGCTCTGATACCAATTTGTAACACTCCACTTAAATATTTTCTTTAAAATGTAAAAAACTTTGTAGTTTTAATACAAATTTTAAAAGTTTAACACAATTAAACAAAACTTTCTTACAGAAAAGTAAGAGTCATACAGAAACTTATTAATAGAAAAGCTTTATTATTACATAAAAATAAGACCTTTATTTTATCGAAACAAAGCTGAGCCGATCTTAAAATCCCAAGGTCTATTATGCCCATATGCACTTCGTCTTGGTTAGGACTTGGCACCAGCTTGCTCTACTCATCGTTGCCTGCAATGTAAGAACTATATGAGTTAACGCCCAGTAAGATAACACTTTGATGTATAAATTATGATGCATGTGGATGACGATATTAAGCTTTTAAAAGAAACTTAGGAAAACACAAAACAACTTTATTCGGGCCGTAGGTATATTGCACTACAAGGCTGACACTTTTACTCTTTAAACAATATGCTCTTGGGCTTTATTAGTTGATCTTTTGGGCGTTACATATCGCCGTCCCCAAAAGATTTTTTTTTACTTAACTTTGGGTGTTACGTATTGCCGTCTCCAAAGAATTTCTTTTTACTTAGATTTGAGGGCCTCCTTAGAAACTTTGCCACCTGGTAGTACCACCACACCTATTTTCATAAATTCATTTTCTGAAACATCTTCTTTATAATGTGATCCATGATATGCATGTATTCAATGCAATTTATATGATAACATTTGAAACCCCTAGATGCATAATAGAATAAAAATGCAACACTATTGAAAAAAAAGATTTTTTAATAAAGGCGGCATAGCCGCCATACTATAATTAAGTATAAGAATCATAGATTAAACGGCAGGGCCGACTATAACATAACTAAACATCATAGATTAGGCGGCAGAGCCCACCATAACATAATTAAGTATTATAGATCAGGCAGTAGGGCCGGCCATAACATAATTAAGCATCATAAATTAGACGGCAGAGCTGGCCATAACGTAATTAAGCATCATAGATTAGGCGGCAGAGCCGACCATATAAGAATTCACATTATCATAATAGCAATCACAACATAAATGAATGGTTAAAAGCTGAAGTTATGTATAAAAAAGAGTTTTGTCCTTACATTGCAGTTGAAGTGTGACTTACCTCTTGACCTTAACTTCTCTAGACCTTTCTAAATTGAGGATTTCTCTACTCTTGTTGTTATGACTTTAGAATAGAAGAGTATGAAATTTCTAGGTTGCATTCAAAATGACAGGTGGTGGGGGGTATTTATAGGATTTCTTAATGCTAATGGATGGTTAGGATTTTGCCACCAATACTCTTGATCAATGGTTGAGATTAACCTTCATAAATACCTTACTAAATTCTAAAATTCTTATCTTTCTCTACAACTTTCTTTTACATCATCACTTATGTCATTGCTTATGTCATCATTACTTATGTCATTGATTATGTTATCTTATTAAATATCTAAGTAAAGATGAGATTATCCTTTATAAATATCTTAATAAATTCTAGAATTCTTAGCTTTCTCTACAACTTTCTTTTACATCATCACTTATGTCATTGATTACGTCACCTTATTAAATATCTAAGTAAAGATGACATTATCTTTCGTAAATATCTTACTAAATTCTAGAATTTTTAATGATCTCTACAACCTTCTCTTACATCATTACTTATGTCACCACTTATGTCATCATTTGTTATGTCATTGCTTATGTCATCATTGCCTATAATTAATTATTTTATACTATTATTATTCTAATACTTAAGGGAGCTTATTAGTTTAAAATAAATTCTATTATATTTAAGTGAAAAAATTATACCTCACACCAGCTTCTGTTATGCATTTGGCCTACATGTATCATCAGCCACCAAACGAGTAACACATAGGCTATCAACGTCTACCTGAAGCTGGTGAAGACCCCAAGCCAAACATAACCTCTGATAAAGACCCTATAATTCAACACCAGTGATGGTACCGACACCAATATTCATGCCAAAGCCAATTATCCACTCCCTATAACAGCTTCTAATCAAGGCCCCCACACACTACAAGAAAACAAGTAATAGATGACGGGAAATGATTGTCATAAAAGGAGGTGTATAACAGACAGTTCATCTGTCATCTATGTCACTGTCATTAATTTATGACATAATATTTTCCGTCATGAATTCATGATAGCATTTCATAGTCATATATCTCTCACACAATATTTTAATATAAAAATAATTAAATTAAAAATTAAATTTATTTAAATTTTCGTGCCTTTTTTTAAATTTTTAGTGGGAAATTCAATTATTATTTGAAAATTTATTATTCAATTTTGGCGGGAAATTATTTATGATAGAATATATGATGGCTTTTTCCATCATAAAGTTTTAATTTTTTTCTAAAATTATGTTATAATTATAATTTATTGATAAAACAAATATCTTAAAAAAATTAATATCAATTAGTTTTGAAGCCAATTAATAAAACTCATGAGACATAACATAGGCCACGCGACACTTGAAAAATTATTGACATCAAAAGCATAATCTAATCAAGAAAAATAAAGGAGATAAAAACTTTCAGCATAAAATCCGATCATTCGTAAATAACTCCTAGTCTTAAATCGAAAACTCTAGAAAGACTCTTAGCATTTCTTCTTTCATCCCTCTCATTTTATCTATATCTAACATGAGTTCTTCAGAACCCATTCCACCATTGTTGAAATACCAAATCCTATAGCAGAGCACATCTTCTCACTCCAGACAGGACAACAATGTCTATATGCATCCACTGAACCTTCTCATCAACATACTGCAAAAGCAAAATTCAAATTTCAGACAAAGCATAAGAAGCCATTAAGAGGATTTCCTTTGTCCTACTGTGTATAGGGTTCTCAAAATGAAACCAACCAGAATTGTGAAAACAAAAAAGGAAAATGATCTGTTAAAGTTTGTTACTGAAGTCAGAGGAGAAAGCAAATATGCACAAGTGTTATGTTGGAAGAATTACTATAAGTGAGATTGTAGATTTGCTTGACTGCATTACTTGTTTCAAGAACAAAGCTGCAGTGATAGCACCACCTTACCGACCACCAGTGTTAACCATGTTAGCCACTCCAGATTTCATCATCTCCCAAACAACCAACTTTGACAAGCTTATCTCAACCAACAGCACCAATTCTAGGCCTGTAACCTGCCTACATACTTAGAGCCTAATTGTAATTTACCTCATCAAAAATTCAGCACAGAATCAAGAAAAAGGAAAAAAAAACAAAAAAAATCTCATACGGTTGAGTAGGTGACTAACAAGCTTATGTTGGCCAAATTTCAATTGATGGAAGCAGTTTTGCTTAGTCACTGTTTTGCAGTCATGTACTAAACAGACTATTAAACATAACAATTAGGCTCCTAATTCATCAACTCAATTGTATTCATCATATTTGAAAATTTAGAATTAAAAAAAAGCTTACGCACTCTGATGCCAACGAAAGATGATCGCAGGATATAAGATTTTATAGCAAGCTTAAAAATGATAATTAATTTGGATAATCACATAATTAAGAAAAAAAATAAAAAAATGTAAAAAATTACCAATTGAACCACCAACGCTGGTGACAAAAACAGTACTCTTAGCCATCGATAAAACTTTCACTACTTCTTAACCAAAGTTATTTCTAGAAACAAACTCAACCAAGTAACTTGAAAAAAAGCAAAACCAAAACCATAATTTCAACAATATGAAATTCCCACACCAACATTTAGTACTTGATTTAACTATTATAACAACATCTACAATAGCTCTTTTCATCACAACCACTTAAAAAAACTAGTATACACAAACTAATACTGACAAGGTCCGCCAAGTCATCTTCCTACTGCAGCCTGCCAGAGCACCTACAAAAAAAAAATTTCAATAGAGAATGTCATAATGGAGCAGTAATGAAAGCACAATAAGAGTACAATAAATAAATTTCCTCATTAGGGTTGAAAAAGAAATAGATAATATTTACCCAATTAATATTTCTAGCTCCCAACTTTAGTAGCACTCTCAAATACATGGATGAGAATTCGACAACCATAATACTTGTCCTAGGATCTACTGAGCATATTTTTACCAAAAAGGATAAGTGTGTATTAATTTTGAATGATAATGTAAATCATTGCAGGGCTAGTGCTTGTAATTACTACAAAGGATGAGTGTGTATTCTTGACAAATTAGGAATGATAAAGTAATAAAGATAACTTCAAGATGACGTTTCTAGGTCCAAGTTTCCTGTATCTTTCTTGTCAAACGAATTAAATATGTTTGCACAGTTTGATTGATAATGATATTTTATACACCCAGAATTCAAGACTCGGGTTCTTAAGACTAATATAGGCTCCAACCTTTCAGAGGAACAACAAAGAAAGGTCATACTACTACAAGATGGTATCCAGAGATCACCTTATTCCAGGGTACCCGAGGTACCTGACCTATCCCCAATCATGATAATCCCCTTAAAATCAGAGCTGCCTTTATCATTATTTGTTCGCCATATTTGATTCTAAGCGAATGGTGGATCATGAGGTTTCGACCATCTCGCATAAGGGTAGGTGAGCAGCCACCTTCATCTTTATTTATGTTGTCTATTTTATTCCAGCGAATGATGGATCATGAGGTTTTCGAGCATCTTGTATAAGGGTAAATGAGCAGCCACCTTCATCTTTATCCATGTTGTCTATTTTATTCCAGCAAATGGTGGATCATGAGGTTTTCGACCATCTTGCATAAAAGTAGGCGAGTAGTAACTTTCATCTTTATCTATGTTGTCTATTTCATTCCAGCAAATGATGGATCATGAGGTTTTCAACCATCTCGCATAAGGGTAGGCAAGCAACCATCTTTATTACTATCTACTTTACTTCTTTGACTTTAAGTGAATGGCAAATCATGAGGTTTTCGACTATATCACATAAGGGTAGGCGAGCAGCTACCTTTATCACTTTATACTTTGCTTATTTGATTCAGAGCGAATGGTGGATCATGAGGTTTTCGACCATCCCGTAAAAGGGTACCCAAGGTACTCAGGGCACTCTGTAACGAAAGTCATTCATCGAATACACCAAGAAGACCCTAAGAAAGATCGAGAAAAGTGTTAAGAATTGCCATAATCTCTTAAAGATTAAGACAAGCATGTCTAAGTAAATCGTCATACACTGATGAGATAAGATTAAGGGTACCCATAGTACTCAGAGTACCCTACGACAGAAAACAATTCCTCGTATACACCAAGAGGAACCCTAAGAAAGCTTGAGATAAGCAGCAAGCATATTTGGAGGATTCGCCATATGTTTGATGAAATTGGGTTGTTCCACCATGAAGTAACAAATAGCTCAGTGAATATCCAAGCTTAAGGGTACCCGAGGTACCCCATACGACTCGTCAGTAATGCCGAACAAGGTTACACAGCAGGATGGTTATCTTCACCTTCATCCCTTAAGATAGGGGGATCAACAAAAGTGATAGAAATAGCAGAAACACAAGCATCGGTATCAAGGGTACCTTATAGTGACTTCATCTGAGGTGCCTCAGTTGATCTCCATGGGCTTTTAGACCAAGATGTGTAGGAAACCCTGCTATTCTCAATTGCCTTCAAGATAGCCGGCTTATCTACCCAATTCTCCACTCTTGGCACCATCAGCAGTAGATCAGCACTCCATTCCTCGGTCATGATGCTCTCGAAAGCATTGTCAACTATGTTCTTTTGTCGAGATACCAAGTCCTTAAGCATAGCTTAAAGCTCCTCAAGGTCTTTCACCTTATGGGCCTTCCCCTCTGAAACTTCATCAAAGTGTCCCCTCAAAGTCTTGTTCACTCCAGAGAGCTTCCCTTCATGGGGTTGGAGCCCATCTTTCTTTTTTGTGTACCCGGGGTACCCCTTAAGCTGCCAGAAAATGAGCCTTGTGATTTTCTTTTTGTCCCCAGAGCATGTAGAGGAAATGTACCATTGAATAAGGTGGATCTTGGGGTAACCGATGAACCGCTTCTCAAATGGGCAAAGAAGGCATCGAAGCCTTCACCATAGCGATTGCTAAATGGCAATCGCTAGAAAACAAACTATGGGCAATGGTGAGGTACCCTAACAATACCCTCTACCCATATTTGATGTTCTTCCCCAGAAATAGATGAAACATTTTGATCAATCAGCTTCATCCTTTCTAACATGTCCAAATTGGTAGCCATTTCGGAGGAAAGGGACCCCATATTCCATTTTTGGGTTCTCAGGGTATCCCCACAAGTGCCCTCTATTCAACTGCCATCGAGCTAAACTTCATATCGCAACGTGTCACTCCTACTTTTATGTAAGTTTCTTTTACCTCCAATACTTTTCGCCAAAAGAAACTAGGAGGATGTTGTTTAGTGGAAAAACAAGAAAGATAGCAAAATGCCATGTGTCGATGAATGGAATAACTTCAGTGTAATCTGAGGTACCCGGCATGATGCGAGGTACCTCGCATGATTAGAGGTACCTGGCATGATTACATGTACCCGGCACGATCAGAGGTACCCTGCATAACTCCAGAGTAACTCAAGGTACGCTATATAGATTGGGGTACACCGTATGATTCGAGCTACCCCCCACGATTAGAGGTACCCGACACGATCAGAGGTACCCCGCATAACTCCAGAGTAACTCAACGTACCTCGTATAGATTGGGGTACCCCGTATAATTCGATGTACCCGGAATAACTGAGCATAATTCAAGTTACTCGGAATAACTCAGCATAATTCAGGGTACTCGGAATAACTCGAGGTACTCGGTATAATTCGAGGTACCTCGCATAACTCCAGAGTAACTCGAGGTACCCCACTTAGATTGGGATATCCCATATAATTTGAGGTACCCGAAATAACTCCAGCATAATTCAAAGTACCTAGAATAACTCCAACATAATTTAGGGTACCCAGAATAACTCGAGGTATCCGGAATAACTCCAGCATAATTCAATGTTCTCGCAATAACTCAAGGTACCTGGCATAATTAGAGGTACCCCGCATAAATCTAGAGTAGCTCGAGGTACCCTGCATAGATCGGGATACCCCATATAACTTGAGGTACCCGACAGATCTGACTCAAGAGAATCCTCTGAAAAAGTCTGCCATGGGAAATATCTCCATATCTTAAAGGATAATATTTGATTTTGTTAGAATTAAATATTAAAACATTGCATTGAAAGGTGGCGACAACCCCCTGCCATCTATGTCAAAAGGTGAAGGACATTGTCCCATGGACAGTGGTCTTCAGCCGTCTTACCCGACAGCCACTGCAGAGGTACCCTGGACCACTCTCCAGCACATGCCACGTTTCCAAGGGATAAGATATGCCGCGAACGTCTTCTTAATTCCCAAGCATGCACATAATGATCCAAAAATCATAAAAAGAGTAAAATGACGCAAAACAGCTAAAAGGGACAGTTAATTGCTAAAAAGGATACGTCATGTGGCAACTGAGGTACTCCATATATAAAGGTGTTTAGGTTTTATTCTCCATAAGTCATGCCCTCGCTCATGAACACTCACACTCCACAAAATAAGCTTTCTTTAGCCTTAAACTTTAATTTACAGAGGGCTGGCAAGCTCTCTTTACTATAAAAGCTTGAGTTGCTAACTTGAGCGTCGGAGTGTGAACATCGGGGTACCCCAGCTTCACCTCTAACCTCGATTTCTACTGTTTTGTAGGCGTGAAGCTCATTTCGAGGGGCTTTTTTCTTGGTTCAAACCACTAAAGTTCAGAAACCAGTGAGGTACCCCATTGAGGTACCCCTTCTTACCAAACTTCAGAAATCAGTGAGGTACCCCTTCTCACCTTCTTCGAACTTCAGAAACACCACACACAACAAACCAGTGAGGTACCCCATTTCCCCCAAAAATATAAATTCATTGTTCTAGATAGGTTTACCTTTTTCTACCCCCAAAATCTGTCTAAAACATAGTAAAATTTATCTTACGTATTAATAACACTAAAATTAATTATTTTACATTCAAAATTCTTTAAATGTTTATAAATTTATTTTAATATTACCTTCCTATTTAGAGGCCTATAAGTACATGGGGAGAGTTGAGAGCGCTTATAAGGAAGTAGTTCATTCCTAGTCATTACCATAGGGATCTTCATCTTAAGCTACAGAGCCTTACCCAGTCGAAGAGTGTAGAGGATTAACATAAGGAGATGGAGATTGTTATGATAAGGGCTAATGTAGAAGAAGATAAGGAAGTTGCAGTGGCACTATTTTTTATCGCGTTGAACAAAAGGATTACCAATGTAATGAAGTTATATTATGTAGAGTTGGAAGATATGGTCTACATGGTTATGAAGGCGAAGAGGTAATTGAAGAGGAAGGGTACAACTAGATATACTTCAACGTCTTTAAACCCATGGAAACTAAAGTGAAGTAGTAATGAGAGACGAAATGAAGCTATCAAGATTAAACTACCTAAGGAAAGGGAATATTTCAATAGTAAAAACAAGTCTAAGGCTAAATCTCAACCACAAAAGAATCGGGACATCAAGTGCTTCAAGTATTTAGGTTCTGGACACATTGCTTCTCAGTGCCCAAATAAGAGAGTTATGGTGATGCAAAATAGTGGGGAAGTAATGAGTGAGAGTGAGAGTGATGGTTTTGGGGGTGCTTTGAGTACACAAATGAGAGTTGATGACATGGAGCAGCAGAGAGAGTACATCTTCCATACTAAATGCATTTTGAATAACAAAGAGTGCAGTATGATAACAGATGGTGGGAGTTGTACCAATGTAGCTAGTACTACGCTTGTAGAGAAGTCAGGGTTGTCGTTGTTAACACATCCCAGGCTTATAGATTGTAGTGGTTAAGTAATTGTGGAGAGGTCAAGATTAATAAGCAAGTATCGGTAACATTTACTATTGGGAAATATAATGAAGAAGTGCTTTGTGATGTGGTCCTTATGCATATTGGGCATTTATTATTAGGGAGGCCATTGCAATATGATAGAAAGGTGACACATGAGGGTTTAGGAATAGATATACATTTTCAAAGATGGAAGAACTATGACACTTGTTCCTTTAACACCAAAAGAGGTCTACGAGGACCAAATGAAGATAAAAGAAAATGAAGGACAATACAAAAAAGTTAAGGCTGAGAGTTTTGAAAAGAAAAGGAAAGAGAGTGAGGCCAAAAGTGAGAGAAAAGAAAAGTGTGAGGAAGAAGGAAGAATAAAAAAGAGCTTCTTTGTAGGAGTTAGTGAGATTAGGAAAGCATATAAAGCAAGTCATTTCATGGTTTTGCTCGTGTTCAAAGAATCATATCTAACCTTTGATGACACTAACCCTCCTCTCCCTAGTGTTGTTAATTCTTTGTTACAAGAGTTCGAATATGTGTTTCCTAAAGGAATGCTTATTGGCTTACCACCCATTAGTGAGCATCAAATTGATTTCGTACCAGGAGCTGTTTTACCCAATAGACTAGCTTATAGAAGTAATCCCAAGGACACTAAAGAGCTTCAAAGGCAAGTTATAGAGCTGATGAGCAAGAGGTACATGAGAAAGAGCATGAATCAATGTGCAGTACCAATGCTATTAGTCCCAAAGAAGAATGGAAATTGGAGAATATATGAAGTATCGCCATTTCATTCCTCAATTAGATGATATACTGGATGAATTGTATGAAGCTTGTTAATTTTCTAAAATTGATTTAAAAAGTGGTTATCACCAAATCCATATGAAAGAATATGATGAATGAAAAACTATCTTTAAGACCAAGTATAAATTGTATGATTAGTTATGCCTTTTGGTCTTATTAATTAACCTAGTACTTTTATAAGATTAATAAATCATGTTCTATGCGCATTTATAGTGTTTATCATATTCTAATGTACGATAAGACTCTAGATGAGCATATTGAGCATTTGCGATGTGTGCTAAATGTTTTGAGGAAAGAAAAGTTGTACATTAATTATAAAAAATGTGTTTTTCTTGGCTTTGCTTTTGGTGCAAATGGTATAGAGATAGATAAAGAGAAGGTTAGGGCTAGTAGAGAGTGGTCAACGCCTAAGAGCATTACTCAAGTAAGGAGCTTTCATGGTTTAGCTAGCTTTTATCAGCGATTTGTTAAGGATTTTAGCATTATTGTCACACCTCTTATTGATGTTGTTTAAAAGAATGTTGCATTTACTTGGAGTGTTGAACAAGATAAAGCATTCATTGATCTTAAAAAAAGGTTATGCTCCACACATATTCTAGCATTATCTGATTTTAACTGCACTTTTGAGATTGAGTGTGATGCCTTAGGAAAAAAGGCCCATGGATTATTTTAGTGAGAAGTTGACTGGAGTAACCTTGTGGTATCATGATAAGAAGCTCTAAGCACTTATGAGGGCTTTAGAAACTTGGCAACATTACCAATGGCCTAAAGAGTTTGTGATACACACTGATCATGAATCCTTAAAGCATCCAAAGAGCTAAAGTAAGTTGAATCGAAAGTATGCTACTTGAATGAAGTACATTGAGACATTTCCCTATGTCATTATATATAAACAGGGTAAAGAGAACATAGTTGCCGATGCATTATCTCAGAGGTATATGCTTCGTAATTCTTTGAGTGCTAAATTGCTTGGATTTGAGTATGTTAAAGAATTATATACTAATGATTCTGATTTTGTTGAAGTGTTTACTACATGTGATAAACGATCATTTAGTAAATTTTATAAGCACGATGGTTATTTGTTTAGGTAAAACAAGCTTTATGTGCCTAATAGTTCTATGCGCGAGTTGCTAATGACAGAGGCACATAATGGTGGCTTGACAGGTCATTTTGGGGTTAAGAAAACCTTAGAGACATTGCATGAGCATTTTTATTGGCTTAAGATATTTTTGTGAATGGTATACACCTTTACCAGTTCCTAGCTAGTCTTAGGTAGATATTTTTGTGAATTTCATTTTGGGGCTAGTTAGGACTCGAAAGGGAAGAGATTTCTTTTTTGTGATTGTAGATAGTTTAGCAAAATGACATATTTCATTCCATGTCATAAGTCAAATGATGCCATCCATATAGCTGATTTGTTCTTCAAGGAGGTAGTGCGACTCCATGGTGTTCCTAGGAGTATTGTTTCGGATAGAGACACTAAATTCCTTAGTCACTTTTGGAAGGTATTATAGGGTAAGTTAGGTATTAAACTTCTATTTTCTACTACTCGTTACTCTCAGACTGATAGCCAAACTGAAGTGGTCAATATCATCAGTAAAAATTTAAAGTCTTAGGAAGACTGTTTGCCATTTGTAGAGTTTGCATATAATAAGAGCATTCATTTTTCTACTTCTTATTCTCCATTTGAAATTGCTTAAGTTTTAATTCACTGACTCCAATAGATTTAATTCCTTTGCCTGCTGATGTGAGAGCTAGCTTGGATTGTTAAAAGAAAGAGGAGTTAGTAAAGTCTATTCATCAGGAAGCGCGGCTTCACATTAAGAAGAAGAATGAGCAGTACGCAACTCAAGTTAATAAAGGTAGGAAATGTTTGATTTTTAAACTCGGAGATTAGGTTTGGGTTCATATCATGAAGGAAAGGTTTCCACCCAAGGGAAATCTAAGTTGCACCTTTGAGGCGATGGCCCATTTTATATTCTTGAGTGTATTAATAACAATGTTTATAAAGTAGATCTTCTGGGTGAGTATAATGTGGCTGGTATATTTAATGTTTCTAACCTTTTTCCCTTTGATGCATGTTTAGATTTGAGGACAAATTCTTTTAAGGAAAGGGAAATGATGATCCAGAGTTCTCAGAGCATTAAAGATCCGTTGCTTATTCTAGAAGGACCAATTACAAGAGCACGAGCTAAGAAGATCAAGGAAGTAATGCAAGGATTTGTTTAATCAACGTGGGTGAATCAATTCAAATTCAATTTGCAAGAGACCAATATTCAAAATAGGCTTGAACGATAAAGAACCAACCTTGGTATACTTGATTCAAGCTAACGTGGTGGTGAGCGTTAGAGACGATGATTTCTGAAGTAGAAGAAATGCTGAAAAGCAATTCTAAAGCTGTAGATGCATTCCTTACATCGAGAGCTTTGAAATGATATATTGTGGGTCTAAATCCGACATTATATGTCCAAGTTACGGTCTGTTTCATATCAGTGGCTCTGCAAGCCAAGGCTCATGTGGATCTAGGTTTTTAATTTTAGGTTTTTTTTTTTTAGTTTTTAAGTTAAATTAGGGTTAGCCACTTTATATAAACACTCTTTTATGTTCTTTGAATAGACTTTGCCAATCCTGAGTTTTGATATCATTAGAGAGATTTTTAACTTTTTCTTGAAAGGACTTTTGACTTATCAAAGGAGTTGCTAATCTTTGTGGCGTCTTATTTATCAATTTGGGTTCTTCAGACTTAGCTTCTTAAGGGTTTGGATCCTTTATCTAAACCCTGATTGTATTGGCTTTCTTGGGTTCTTATCAATCTAGCAATGGGTTTTTCTAGCTAGATCTAGAGGGTTTCTTATCACATAAGCTCTTAATAAATGAATGAATATCATTTTTTATTTTTTATTTTTTATTTTTTATAGTTGTTTGTACTTCACTCACTTAAGAATGTTCATATCATTTATTAAATTGAGAATTTGGAAGCTCATTTAGTAAATTTTATCCTGTGTATATTAGTGTCCTTTTTTTCTGTCAGCTATTGCTAAATTTGCAATGTCAGAGGTCATGCATTTGTGGAATTTTTTTTATATTACATTTAAGATTGTTGATGTAGTAGATAGCGTTTATTAAGGCTAATCATTTTTGTCATTGTTTATGTAGCTTAGCATACTTTGACATAAAGGCACTGATAGATGGTGAAGCCTTTGTGGTTTGACTAGCTATTCAAGAGCAATATAGGTTGAACAAAATATGGATTGATATTATGGATACTTGTTGTGGTCATCCTATAAAGGATGCGAATGAGGTAAGTGTTTAAGTGATGTTTCCATGGCAGACTAAGTAGTAAACAATATTGATTGACAAAGACTTGCTAGAGACATTAGAACAGCTCAGACTAAGGTGGTATAGTTAGGCTAGATTTGTAGTGACTTTTTATAAATACTTTGTATCATCTTTCTCCTTGATGGTCCAACAATGCAACAATTATGCTGTTGTTGATCAATATCTCATACCTGATGACCAGTTCCCGCTTCATTTAGATTAGAACATAAGAGGCTGATTGGATTGATTTTTTTAGAGGTTCCAAGCACTTCTTCTCTTAATGATAAAGATCCAAGTGAAGTAGTAAACAAAGTGCTCCTAGATTTGAATGAAGATGAAACCTTAGCAAATAGATGCACACAACATTTGAATAAAAATGTGGAAATAGAAACAAAGAGTTGTATAATAGTTCTAAGCTTTGCAGATGAATTTGAAAATTTTGAAGATAAGTGTAAGGTTAATCCATATAGTTCTGATCTAAATAGCTCTAATCTAGACAGTTCTTATTCAAATGTCTCTCATCTAAATAATGCCTTTAGGGATAGAGGTAATAGTGCTAATGATGTTGATGACTATGAATCTAGGGATGATAGTGAAGATGAGTCAAATGATGACGTCGTGGAAGAAAAAAAAACATGCATTAGATATAAAGAAAATGCATGTGGCTTTGAGTTCAATTATGTTGGTCATGAGATAGTGTTGAGGCCTGAATGGTTGTTTATTAGTATGGAAGTTTAGAAAGGTTTTGAAGGTGTTTGCAATTAGGAATAGTTTAAGACTAAAAAGGTTGAAAAAATGAGAAAACAATAGTGACATTTGTGCAACACTGGATTGCACTTAGAGAATCATTACCCATAGCACACTTGTCCTAAAGTCAATGACAATTTTGAGGCAAGTTCAAATTAGGTAGCGGCCACATATCTACATTTGTTCAAAGCTAATCCTACCATCAAGATTTTTGTTATTGCTATTACTTTGTTGCAGAAGTAAAGAATTGAATTCACAAGGAAAGTACTTGTGTCACTTAGTCAAAACCACAAGAATAGTTACAATAAATTATTTAGGCATAGCATCTCTTATTAAATTCCCATATTAGTTTTACTATCTTCTCTTAAAAGGGATTGGCTCGATGGTCTCTGTTTCTTATATTCAAGATGTTTTTTTCTGGTGTATTGATAGTAGTAAAAAGGGGTTTTTTGAAAGGTGCAGTCCATTCATTGGGGTTGATGGTTGTCACTTAAAAAGACTATATAGAGGTGTATTTCCAGTAGTTATGAGCGTTGATGTAAATTATGGGATTCATTCTTTGGCTACGTGTGTGGTTAGGTCTGAAAATAATAAGTCTTGGTAGTATTTTATAGAGAAACTATATGATTAAGTGGGCTATAACATTGGTAAAGGTTTATGCTTTATGAGCAATAGGCAATAAGGTATCCTTAATGCCTTAGATTGGGTGTTCCTTTTTTCATTGATGAGGTACTGCTACAAACACATCTATACAAACTTTAAGAAGAAGTTTCATAAGGTGCTACTAAGGATAGTGCTCTAGAAAGCGTGGAGGAGTTCTAATGTTGTTGACTTTAATTTTCATATGCACTATAACAATTGATGGTCATGAATGTTGATGAAAATTCCTATTATGTGTTGAGCAAAGCATTTGTTCCCCCATACATAAAATGCAGCCATATTACTAATGACATTACTGAATCTTTCAACAATTAATCAACAACTATGAAGGTTTGCCAATTATGAGGATGTTTGAATGGAATAGAGAGCTTCCACAAGTTGTGAGAAGGAAGATTGTTGAAGGAAGAGTAGAAGCAAAGTCACTCTCTGTCATCTTTGGGCATAATGAGACGTTTGAAATACTTAAAGTTATAACAAAGATCGTTGTTGTTGTTATATTGAGGAATAAGTATGATGGTGGCGAATGGGGAATTTCCAGACTTTCTTAGAAACATGCCCTTTGTTGTATATATGAAAAGAGGTATCTTGTTGAAGACTATGTACATCTATATTTGAAAAAGGCAGCTTTCATTAAAACTTATAAATATTAGTTTATACTAGTTTCTAATAAAAAGAAGCGGCCATTTGAACTTCATAAAATTTAGCGCCAACAACAACAATAAGGTCAATTGAAAGATCCCAAACTAAGAAAAGGAAAGAAGAAGGTGAATTTTTAACCTTCAAGCAAAGCTTAAGTGTAAGGTGCTCTTGCTTTGACTGGTGTGGACATAATAAGAGGACTTGCGTAAGGGCAACTCGTGATCAAGAGAAGAAAAAGGCTAAGGGAAAGGTAAAAAAGATTTCTAAAATTATTATTAATGATGCTTAAACTTACACCTTGTCACTAAAGTAATTAGTAATTTTTATTTTGCTAGCACCAATTAGTGAGATTAGTTCACAAGATGTAAGTAATCCAATGAGCCAAACATAGTCATCTATCCATGATAATGGTAATATTTGCAGTGACTCAATATTCTTAATTTTGTATAGTGATGGCCAAACTTAGGTCTAAGCCCACGTAAGGTAATCCTCATATCGGGCTCAGATATACTTTTTAGACACCGAGCCTAGTTTAAAGGTTTTTAATCTGGGCTTTTATGCTCGAATTTTATATTTTATAATATTATATATGCATATCTTTTAACTTTTTATAATGATATATTTTTAAATTTATTTTAATGAAATTGGACATGAAAATATGAACTTTAAATATTTTAAAATTTTACATATATGTAACTAATACATATTTTTTAATATTTTTTAATAAAATTTGGGTTTCGAGCTGGACCCAGGCTTACCAAGTGATGCCGGGGACCTAGCCTCATTCCCAAGCCACGTCATTGCCTAGATCTAGTTTGAGTCTTGGCCGACCGTGTATTTCCTTAGTTTTGTAGTTTTTTTTTAATATGAAATATGCTTGTAAGCATTTAACTTATGGATGAAATCTGACAACTAAACTTAAAGCATCTAACAGATTCAAGAACATAGAGTGAAAATATATGAGAAGACAGAGCATATAATATGATCTTATACTCTATTTTTTTATAGGGATTAGTGATGCAAAACCTTTGAAGTATCTAGAGCTTTCAAGTATCTAGAGCATCAATAGATTCTATATCATCCATTGCTCGCCTAACATATAAGTTTGAGTTCTTTTAAACTATATTTTGTTGAAAGATAGAGACTTTGCATACTGATGCAAAAAATAGGTCATCCTTTTTTGGCTTAATTAGAGCAAACTATTATGATAGGTAGTTGCCTTATTTTATATGTTTATATATTGTGCTTCTGTCAACTATAATTGCTGGATGTGTTATAGCCAAGAAATGAATGCTCAAACTTAAATTATGTTGGAATGCCAATTATCCATATGGCCATGCTATATGATTCATCTTATATATTATGCTTTGATTTAAATTTATTGTGGATGATTCATCTTATATATTATGCTTTGATTTAAATTTATTGTGGATGATTCATCTTATATATTATGCTTTGATTTAAATTTATTGTGGTTGCCTGTTGTTCCATGTTCTGATTATGTTGAGTGGATTGAGTTAGTTTAGAGTTGAATGAACTAGACTCAATAGTGACAACCAATTAAAGCTCATTTTATAATGTCTCAAATCATGCTTTCTTGTAATTCTATTGTTATTACTTGTTATGTCAATGCTCTAGTGATATTGATATGAAGTTGAGTTGATACATAGAATGGAGGCTTAGTGTGGATAGTGAGCTGGTGATACAACTTATTTTGAAGTGTCTTGGTTTGAAAATTATGTGATTGTAATTTACAAATGCTTCTGTGCTTTGAAGAGTCATAAACAAAAGATTATAAGCTGAAGTTCTTTGCAATCATACACAAAAAAGTTACAAAACGGCCATTAGGTTCACATTCATGACAGTACATGTTCCTTAGGTACTTTTGGTACTAGTACATGCATTTGCTATGAAATAAAACTACAATAGCATAGATAAAAAAGAACATGTTTAAGAACAACTTTGTCTTCATACCATTGCATTTCACTCATTTTGATGTGTTTTTCACATTATTGATTCAAATCCATCAAATCTTTTTCCATAGTCAGCAGTAGCTTATAATTTTCATGACATGTTCCTAAAACATCAAATATTTCATCTTTGTTGAAATCATTTGGGAATGGCATCCAGAACTTGAAATAGCCACACCCATGTTTGTTTTCCATACAATAATAGTATAGCTTATTTGGGTTGTCATCTAATTCCAAAATGCACCTGCATATCGTATTTGCAAATCAAATGAGGTTGCCATTAATCTCATTCCTTCATCCTCTGCAACCTCGGCTACTTGATCGTATTGTTTTTTATGAACTTGCTCAATCTATAATAAGTATGCGGTAGTGATGAAGAGAAGTGCATAAAATGAAGTGATATTGCCCTTTAAATGTGTCGGAGAAAAATCAGTTTTTAAAATTTTGTAAAAACTTTTAGGATCGCTCTCATACAATATATAAGAATTTGTAATCTAGAAATCGTACCTTGAAAATTCAATTTGGCTTTTTCCGCTGAAGTGATATAGGCTCCCAAATCACGATCCGTCACCACCACTCTTGTTAGATCATGATCCGTCACCCAATAATCTTCCAGGCTACGACTCAAGTTTGATCTGCACTTGACGTGTGGGCACCTTTATCAACACTAAAGCAACTAGCACGAGAAAATTTTTCTCTTAATAATAGAGAGAAAAATCTTTTTCTCTAATATGTATAAAGTGGTTACTATATTCTTTTGGGAGAAAATAAGCTATTTTATATCTCTATTTAGTGGAATAAACGCTAGGCTCCCTCTTTTATATTATTTAATTCTATTAAATCAAGTTTGATTTAAATTAAATATAATAAAGAAAAAGTAACGTTACTTCTTTCTTGTCATAAGGGCCCATCTTATAAAATAACACAAGGCCCCTTAGACACAAGTGCATTACATGGAGCCTACTACTAAATAATATATTTAGGCTTTTAACCCAAATAGCTAGTTATCTTGCTTATTAATCCAGTAGTGGTGCAGTCAATTAAATGAGCTAACCCGGGGATCATTTGGGAACATATAATAGTGGCTACAACAATTAAGCATGTAATTAAACAAACCTAATCATTTAATTCCAACTCTACTCCACTATAAGGTTGGATCTGACCTCCATAATTGTATGCTCGAATAATAATTTGTTCCAAACCATATTGATTTCTTTACTATACAATCTTTTGTACCACATTGTTAATTAAATTGATATCTCAACTGTCCAATCAATTTAATAACATCTTGTTCCTTGATACTTACTAGTTTCTCTAATGATCATTTTTAACATACTAAATATGTTGACACACTCTGGCTAGAGAATTCTATGATCAAGTATCGAAAACCCATCAAGAGATGTGTTGTACAAATCCTATATTGTTAATCTATAACTCCAATACTCATAATTGCTCCCACCAAGATACAGGGTAATCTTGACCACAAGTGTGTGTCCTGCCCATTGATAACTCAAACATCTGATAAAGATTAGCCATTATTTCAATGGTTGTTTCCATGCTCCGATGTTTCTTATGCAGTTCTACAAAAATCGAAGCCAATATATAGCGCTTAGCCATTTTGTTAGCTTCGCACCATTTCTCATAAGGCTCCCTCTGATTTCTATAATTGTATAACGTTGGTTCTGGAGGGCATAGCTGGGTCAACATATATTTGCAGCCTTTAGCAGTGAGAATATTAAATAGATTGCATTTCCAATCTAAATAATTTTCGCCAGCGAGTTCATTTTAACAAGGATAATTCATAATGGG
The DNA here is from genome assembly GCA_030444775.1 of Atalantia buxifolia. Classification (NCBI taxonomy): domain Eukaryota; kingdom Viridiplantae; phylum Streptophyta; class Magnoliopsida; order Sapindales; family Rutaceae; genus Atalantia; species Atalantia buxifolia. The sequence continues at coordinate 16,315,078 of CM059839.1, forward strand.
TTGATGGAAGATATTTTCTAAAAAAACAAAATAGACATGCATAAATACTTTGAAACAATATTCACAATAAATGACAAAAATGTAAAAAACCATAAATGCATTTTAAATTATTGCAACGATAATCTAGTACCGCTTTGACAAGCTATCTGTTAGGGAAGTCATGTCTACACTTACTACACCCAATTATCCATTGAATTATTTATTTTCATGTAGAGACATGATAAATAATTATCGTTATCCCTTTGGGCTTAAATTTGTTAACAGAGCTTCGTTGGAAAGGTTAATAACAAATTTTAGTTGAGTGTATAACCATTGTTTCAATCTACGTATTTTTCATATCAATAGTCACTGTTGGGGTGAACAATTGATTGAAAAATATTTCAATTTATCTTTAAAGAAGTTCATCAAATAAAATATCTAATATATATACCCTTCGTAGAGAGCATCACCGTACCATGAAGTCGAGGTATATATATAATTTTATTATTGAACTAAAAATTATCTTGAATTTTCCCTCTCCCACTCAATATTTTAAAATTGATTTTTTTTTTCTTTTTAAAACATACATATTGTTAATTGCATGCTTCCTATAGTATTATGTAGATGATATCTAATATTATTAAGCATACGCAAATTACAAACAATATAACAAGATTCATAATATATGAATGACATGTATCATTATGCATAGAGTGGAACTACCTATTCTATATGACATATTATCATGTCATGTTATCATCCAAAACATAACATATAGAAAAATAATTAAATAATCTTAATTCATGGCTTCCTAAAAAAAAAATACATTAACCCTGAGCCTAATCTTCATTGGGCTTCTTGTCAATGTCCATCTTCTATAGGTTTGTCTTTGTTAATGGACTAGGGGAAGTCAAGCTTTTAAATTTATTATTGGTCCAATTTTAATTTTAAAAGGAAATAAATAAAATCTTTGTTTTAAATAAAATTTTTGGACCAAAAATAAATTTAATGAGTTCAATTTTATCTATACATTTTAATCCATTAAGCTTAATTTTATCTATGCATTTTAATCCATTAAGCTTAATTTAAATTGAGCCTAAAATTAGGATTCATTAAGCTCAAAACTGTTTTTAGACTTAAATGCATAGACTTAAAAACTTTTCTGCCCAAAGAACAATTACGGAACTATAGGGACCCTCATGATAAAAATGATGAAACCGTAAAACCATATTTTTCTTTTCCTTCTTCCCTAGTCGCCATCTCCACAAACCAGTTACTGTTCACTGTTTCCACACCGGACAACCACCATCAACGTTGAGTCACCGTTGCTGCCTCATCGGAAACGCACCAAACCCGCGTACAATTTGCTGGCTGTGTTACTTGCCATTTAGAATCGCCGGGCGCGCTAGTTACTGCAGCGTTCTCGGGCCATGCTAGCCGCGATCACTGCTGCAGCGTGCGCTGGTTGGTTGTTGCCGCTGAAAAATCCAGCCTTCGTTCCTTTGATGTTCCTTTGATCTATCGTCGCGTGATTAATCTCCAGCGATTTACAAATTTCCTACACCAATTTTGGCTTACAAAAATTCTATAACAGTAAACTAAATCAAGAGGGAAACGTGGTGATAATAAACCACCCCTCTTGTTATAGATCCAAAAGAAAAAATACAGTAGAGAATCTAACCATGATTAAGACTAACTAAAACATGTTTTATTGATATATTAAACAAATAATATATATCTGAATAAATTGTGCCACTCTAATATATAAATTTCAAGATTGATTTCATATGAAATTCTTATACATTAATATGAGCTGGCTCTGATACCAATTGTTGGAGAAAAATCAGTTTTTAAAATTTTATAAAAACTTTTAGGATCGTTCTCATACAATATATAAGAATTTGTAATCTAGAAATTGTACCTTGAAAATTCGATTTGGCTTTTTTCGCTGAAGTGATATAGGCTCCCAGATCACGATCCGTCACCACCACTCTTGTTAGATCACGATCCGTTACCAAATAATCTTCCAAGCTATGACTCAAGTTTTATCTACACTTGAAGTATGAGCGCCTTTATCATCACTAATTCTTTATTAACCACTATTGTGGATAAATATGAGATCAAGTATCTAATGTGACACAAATATCTTAACGTATCAGTATTATGTCAAAATATTATATAGATCCAAAGATATCTAGATTTATAAATTAACATAATATAAAAGAAATCGAAAAGAAATAAAAATGAAAATTAATAAAATAAACTTTAGAACTCACTTGAGAGAGTAATTGATTTAATAATTTGAAACCTTGAGCTTCATCTTTCATCTCAACTTAGAAAATTAGTTACTCATATTGAAAAATAAAACACTCATTTTATTTGACAAACTTCTGAAATATATTACAAGAGAATGAACTACACAAAAGAAGAAATTTTCGGCTTCCTTTTTTCTCTCCACCCTCATTCTGTCTTTATATTATTACCTTTTATAAGCAACTGACCGTGTCATCTTATTTTATTTTATGATTATTTATTTTATTTTTATAATATTTATACATAGAAATGTGCGACAGTCCAGTGGCAAAATGACCATCTGATTATCAAGAACCTGTTTGTTCACTTTTCTTTTTTCCTTTTTATTTTTTATTAATTATACCTCCTCGATAATACATTCCAAATGGCTCCAGCAATTCTTAAATATTTACATTCCAAATGGCTCCAGTAATTCTTTTTATTCCTCAAATATTTACAATATAAAAATTAACATAAAAATTTATTACGGGAGCATTAAGATGATTTAGGAATAATGAGCTCATTAATCAACACTGTAAGCGGAAAACAGATAATTTTATCTTTATTAAATGTACATTTTAATCAACAATGTAAGTGAAAAATGAATAATTTTATCTTTATTAAATGTACACTTTTTAGTATCTATCTTACCCTCTAACTAGCTTATTTATAGGTCCTAGGAATTTAAGCGATAAAATCTAGCAAATTTTAAACCCAAATTGAAATCTCTCTTTTTTTTGGGTTAAAATTGTGGTTATTTCTTTAATCGGATTAATGACAACTTTAAAGGTTTAGATCCAACTTCAAGGGATGAACAAACGGTTTCTTCAAAGATGGCAACTTTACACCACCAGTTGGTGTACCGCCTACAAAACCATGCTCTTGACCTTTCTACACCACAAACCTCTTCGGATGCCCTAATGATTCTTGCTGACTTAGAAACCATCCCTTCGATAGTCAAAATTCCAAGACATATTCAAAAGCAAGAGCTTCTTAAGCCCATGCCTCTTGAGTGGCTATCCAATTATGAAAAATTTTATCAGAACTCTCAACTTGTCTAGACTTCTGACGCTCTCTTTGAAAAAAGAGCAGATGGAACGGTTAGAATGACTTTTCAGCCACCCACTGAACAAACACCATTTAGAAATTCTTTTTTCTATTCTTCCATGATCATAACTATTCCAACAGCACAAGAAGACATTCCCATCCATGGATTTGCTTTAGATGGCTATCCGATATACCCGGATAAGATAAATGATCACTTTTTATGGGATGTTCCAGGGTCCCATATGTGTGATCCAGGATTTCCTTGCCTCGAAGAAGAAGATGATGTTGATGACTTTAATAGATGTCCCAGGCGTCGGAAGAAGAAAAGTCACAGGATGGAACCATGCCAACAAAAGCCTCATTTACCTCCAAATGATCCAGATAGTACAACTCCTTTGCCCATTTATAAGAAAGGTTTGAAATTCATCCAAAATGAGTATCAGCTAAAAACATGCAGGCAAAAGGCTAATCAGCCTTTTATCCAATCTTGCATGATGTTTTCATCTAGCTCGTACCAAGAACAATTTCCACCCTTGGAGAAGCAGACAGATCCCCAGGCAAAGGTTCTCAGTAAAGCTTTTGTCCAATCTCCAGTAACACCTACAGGCCAACTTGAGGAACCAAGACCCTTTGAAGCAGTTTTAAAATGGCAAACCCAAAATGCCAGAGCATAAAATTCGGCTTTCAGAACCCTTGATGACAAGATTGAGAAGGTTGCATCTCAAGTCAAACAGACTAACATTAAGGTTGATAAAATCAATCTCCAAAATCAAGTTTCTCAGCTTGATTTAGAACTTCGGTTAATGATTCAAAACCAATACTGAGGTCTAGAATTCAACCAAAAAGAAACAGAAATCAGAAAGTTAAAAGTTGCCAGAATATATGCAGATACGCAGCAACCCTCCTTATTTGCAAAATCTCCTGCTATACCTCTTCATACACCAACCTTTCGTACCTATCAACCGTTTTATACACCATCTACTTCCAGACAGCCAGTAGATTATGCAAAAAATTTTGGACTGTCCCATACTCTTTATTGACATCCTCCAACAACTCCAATTGTCGAGGATCTAGCTTATATCTCTAAATTACTGATGGTTCAACTTTCCACAGGGTCCAATGATCCTTCTCCATCATCACATCCTCCAACAACTCCAATTGTCGATGAAGCAGAGTCAGATACTAACCCTACTACACCTTCCCATGATAATCCTCCAAAACCTGCCAATGGCTCATGGTTTATCTTTGACGATTTCCCGAAAGTCAAATGGCCTGCTAGATTCCAAGAATTCTCAGCATGGATAGATGTCTAAATGCTCATAACTGGAGCAACAACTCAAACAGTCCTTAAAGAATTCAGTTCTCAATTTACTGGATCTTTAAGAGATTGGTTTGAAAGTCTTGGCCAATATAGACAACTCCAGTTAATCCAAGCTGAAATTCCTCAAGCCCTTGGAATCATTTATGAACAATTCCTTGGAGAGGCTACAGCTGCAAATGAAACGACACGACAAGAATTTCAGCAAATGAAGTGTTGCCCACTACAAAAGAATGTCTACGATGTACTATAAGCTAAATGCTTTAATGATCCTTCATTAAAGCATGTCTTCGTAGCATCTCTTCCTCTTTTCTTTAGGAAAAACTATCAGTTGGCAGTAAATTATCTGGAAAGGCTCTGTGAACAGAAAGAATTTTTCAAGGATCTAATGGAAAGCAAGCAACCATTTAAAAGTGCTTGCAAAAAACCTCATCTCTCCATTATGTGCAAAAGTGATAAGGATTGCACTTGTTCAACCAAGAAAAAAATCCCATTTCCAAAAATACCAACAACCACATAAGGAAAAACAAACTTCAAACAGACTAAAAAAACCTTATCATTCCTTCAAAAAAAATGATCCTACCCAGTCCTCTAGATCCAAAAGCAGTCGTTGTTTCATCTATAAAAAGAAAGAGCATTTTGTGAGAAATTGTCCAAATCGTCCTTCAAAATCAGTTTGTCTCATTCAACATCTTCAAAGTTCTTATATGCTCTCAGACAATGATGACGTTGAATCTTTCTTTTCAGAATAAGAAGTTTATGACAAACAAACTGCTTTTATTCTTGCTGAAACAGAAGATCACTCTGATTCAGAAAGTGTTTCAATGATCCAAATAGTACAACAAATCCAAACATCTCAGCCAATCATTCTAATTCCTTCGATCAAAATCCATCTTTTGCCTGAGAAATTTAATAAACCAATTTCTGTTATTGGATTTATTAACATTGGAGCACAAAAAAGTATGCTTAATCCATCCATCCTTCCATCTCAATTTTGGAAAAAGCATACGGAGTATTTTAAAGCAGCCAATGGAGAATTATTCCACACCAACCTGATTACCAAGAAACCAGTTGGTATTCAGTTCTTTCCAAAATGTGTCCTTTGGATCAAAATTGTTGGATATTTAATTGGGTTTTATATTATTCACCTGATTAAAAAGCTCCATATTACAGTCTCTGGAATCCGTTACAAACAAATGTTTCAACCATACACTGATGTCCTAAGACTGTTTTCCATCTCAAACTCTTCTCCTTCATATGATTCATACAAAAACCGATTTCTGCCTCTTTTTCCTGAGAATCATAGTCAATTTTAACATCCATCTCCTTTATGGAAAAATGAAAAATTCTTTATTAAGCTTCCCTTTAAGCTTAACAAAAATGTCAACCCCACCAAAGCTACCCATCCGGGCATGACACCATCTAATCTTGAACTTGCCCAGCAGGAATGCTCTCAATTACTTCAACAAGGGCTTATTGAGCCTACAAATTCTGAATGGGCTTGCCAGGCCTTCTATGCGGAAAAACGGCCAGCAATAGTCCGAGATAAAAAATGTCTTGTCATAGATTACCAACCTCTTAATTGTTTCCTTCGTGATGATAAATTCCCTTTGCCAAAAACCCAGTCTCTATTTGTCCATATCCGTGATGCTAAGGTCTTTTCCAAATTTGACCATAAAGCTTCTGGCAATTAGGAATTCATCTTGTTGACCGTCATAAAACTGCCTTTTGCATTCCAAATGCTCACTATCAATGTAAAGTAATGCCATTTGACCTCACGGTAGTACCTTCACTTTTTCAGAAGGCCATGATCAAAATCTTTGAGCCCATCCTCCATCATGCACTTATCTATATAGATGATGTGCTATTGTTTTCCAAAGATCATGATTCCCATCAGAACATACTTTCCCACTTTCTTAAGATAATGGAATCACATGGCATTATGTTGTCTGACAAAAAGAGCATCTTAGGCCAGGATTCTGTTGAATTTCTTGGCATGATCTTGAAAGACAGACATTACCGTCCTAGTCCACATATAGCTTAAAAACTGGTCCATTTTCCTTATGAACACCTATCCACAAAGCAAATTCAGCAATTTCTAGGCATTGTCAATTATCTCTGAGATTTTTTCTCTCATGTAGCTATTCACACCAGCCAGTTGTAAAAAATGCTAAGAAAATCAGCCCCACCATGGGGACCCACTCAGACTGTTGCAGTTCAACACCTTAAGAAAATTGCCCAGCATCCTCTTCCATTAAAGATCCCCACTGAAGGACAATGCATTCTCTAAACAGATGCAAGTATGAATATTGGGGAGCTGTACTTTTGGAAAAACATGATGAAAATGAATCTTACTATGCTCATGCCAGTGGTCAATTCAAAGAATCGAAAAAACATTATCACGTGATCCACAAGGAAATTTTAGCCGTAAAATATGATATTCAAAAATTTGATTTTCATCTTATTGGCCATAATTTTCTTATCAGATTAGATAATTCCTCTTTTCCGAAAATTCTTGATTTAAAAAATAAGACACTACCAGACAAACACCTTCTCCATCTTAAGACATGGTTTTCTAAATATGACTTTTCAGTGCAACACATAAAAGGAGATTAAAATCTCATCCCTGATTTGTTATCCAAACCTTTTTCTTCATCTATCTCTACTTTCATATCTTCCTCAGTCACAGTACCAGTAATCTTCATGACTTCTTCTTTTCCTCTCCCCCTAATTTGATACCCCTGAATCCATTTTTAGCTTAGTTTTCTGTAATTCTTTCTCTATCTTGTATTTTCTACATATTCTAATAAATTTTCATTTTACCCTTAGTTCAATTATGAGTAGCTAATTTTCTTTCAAGCTTGGGTTGAAGGTGAAGTCTCAACATGTGTCATGGGCTTTATTTGGTAAATTTATTTTCTCTTCCCCTCTAATTTCTGTGGAGGTTTTGACTTTTCGTCGACAAATAATAATAATCTTGTCTAGTTACCGCCCTAGTTTCACTGGCACCCTAGTATAAGGTTATTATTATTTGGCACAATAAGCCCTTAGCACCATATTGATTAGAGCGTGGTTTATGAGGTGTGGAAATCCCCCTCATGATTTAATTGGTATTAATAAGGAATATTTAGCTCATGGTGCATGTTGATACGGATCCAGATACCCAAGCACTTTATTATAATAGTTTCCAGTTCAATTTAATTCCGCTATTCCAATTTAAATTCCAGCATAATCTAAATCACTTCCACAAAAATCCAATCACCCACTTACAAAATTAATTCTACACCTAATTAAAATCTACCTCCTCGTGGGATCGACACTCGACACCATTAATCTATTCTACAATAGATTCGTGCGCTTGCGATTTCAACAAAATTTGCACAACAAGTTTTTGGTGCCGAGGAGGTAAGTATTTTAATTTCTAGAATTAATTTTTTTGTAAATAATTTATTATTATTATTTTAGTTATTTCCTTGTAATTTTTTTTATTAAAAAAAAAGAAGTGAATTTACATTTTTAGATAAGATTTCTTTTTCTCTTCTTTAAATTTCTGCAATTTAATTTTTAAGTTATTCTTCTTTATAAGTTTTCATTTATCTTATTAATTTATTTTAATTTTAGTTAATTTCACTTAGTTTTTTTTGTGTTTTCATAGTAAAGTTGTAACAGCGCAATAAGGTTAGTATCGTAATTTCTCCTTCTTCTTCATTTTTATTTATTTTTTTTTCTCATTTTTATTTTCTTTGCATGCATGGGCGTAGGTCATTATTACCTAATCTTGAACCTATAGACCTTAAATTGGAAAAAACACTTCGCACACATAAAAACATTGCACTTAAAAATAAAATTGAAATGGATTTGCAACAACCAGAACCATAGGAGAGGCCATTTAAGGACTACTTCAGTCCCTTAGCTAATTTGAGCACATCATGCATAAGATACCCAAATGTAGCTGCTAGGAGTTTTGAGTTAAAACCTAGTGTGCTAAATTGTCTCCCAACATTCTATGGCTTAGAAAATGAGGACCCATATAATCATCTGAATGATTTTCATACTATATGTCAAACTTTTAAATATGAGAATTTTTCAGAAGATGATGTTAAACTTAGACTATTCCCATTTTCTTTAAAGGATAGAATTCGTTCATGGTTCAATACATGGGAACAAATGGTAACAAAATTTTTGAATAAATATTTTCCAGTGTATAAAACCAATGCTATTCGCAGGGAAATTTCAGAGTTCACACAGAGAGAAGACGAGCAGTTTTTCGAAGCATGGGAGCGATTCAATAGGCTATTCTTGAAGTGTCCACATCATGGGTATGAGAAGTGGCACCAGTGCCAATACTTCTTGGAGGGATTATTACCAAATGTGCAAGAATGGCTAATGGCAACAAGTGGATGTCAAAAAGTGCATCAGAGATTTGGGATTTCTTCCAGCAACAAGCAGATTATTCCCAACAACGGAGTCGATCTCTCAGGAATACTAAAAGAATTAAAGGAGTGAATGAGGTTCACATTGGCGAGTCAAGTTCGGGATTAAAGAAGTCAAAGAGATAATTGAAGGTCTTTCCCGACAAATAGTATCGTTGACGACTGTTAAATCAACAGAGCAACATGACCATGAGTCATATTCAGATCAAGCCAATGCCATCGGTGTCATGAGGAAGCCATCAAATTACAACCCATACTCCAACACATATAACCCTGGATGGAGAGACCACCCCAATTTTTCATGGTCTCAAAGATTCCAACAGAATGGACCAACAGCTCCAGCTCCGCCAATGTAACCAATTCCTCAAGTTCGTCAAGCCTCTCAACCACCATTTAGACCATACAATCAGAACCAGAATTACTCTCAACTCAGACCATGGGAGGATGCATTTCAGAATTTCAAGAATGTTACTCACTCTGCGATTGAGCAACAGAACCGCACCATTGATGGACTACGGAATGAGATGAAAGCAGGCTTCAACTCACAAGCCCAATCAATTTCAAGCCTCGAGAAGATGGTGGGACAACTTGCCTCTTCAGTGCAACTTTGGCAATGACTGTTGAAAAAGGCAAGTTTCTAAGTCAACCAGTGCCTAATCCTAAAGAAGTGCATGAAGCAAGTACCAGTTCACTGTAGCAGCATGGAGAGGTCAAAGCCGTTATGACCTTGCGAAAAGTAAAAGAAGTCGACAACAAAGTAAAGATGCCGGTGATAAAAGAAAATCAAATTGTACCTGTGAATGTTAAAGACTCACCACCGGAGAAGAAAGAAGAAACCAACCCACGGGAATACGTTCCTAAAGCTCTATTTCCTCAGAGGTTAGCTAAAGGAAAGAAGGGAAAATCCATAGGTGAGATTCTTGAAGTCTTCAAACAAGTAAGTGTTAACTTCCCTTTACTTGATGCAATAAAACAAGTTCCATCTTATGCCAAGTTTCTTAAAGACCTTTGCGCTAAAAAGAGAAACATTCATGTTCAGAAAAAGGCCTTTTTAACAGAAAACATTAGTTCTATACTCCAACACAAAATTCCTCTAAAATGTAAAGACCCAGGCTCCCCCACTATCTCATGTAGTATAGGGAACCACACAATTGAGAATGCTTTGTTGGATTTAGGAGCTAGTGTAAATCTATTGCCTTACTCAGTATTCGTGAAACTTAGATTGGGAGAATTACACCCAACTCCAGTGGTTACAGCTTGCAGATCGGTCCACGAAAATATCTCGTGGTGTTGTGGAGGATGTGTTTATGCAGGTAGACAAGTTTTATTTTCCTGTTGATTTCATTATAATTGACACTCAACCAATTCAGGATTCAAGGAAGCACATCCCATTATCCTAGGCTGACCATTCTTGGCAACTACCGATGCTCACATTCAATGCAGAACTGGAAATATACAGTTGTCTTTTGGCAACATGACCATGGAGCTCAACATCTTCAACATTACCAAACAACCTCACAATGCAGATGATGGAATTGTTGATGTGGATTTAATTGAAGCATTAGTTGATGATACTTCTCTTTCAAACCTTAGTGATAACCCTTTATAAACATGTTTAACTCACTTTGGTTTAAATTTTGATATTGACAGATCAGTCGATGAGGTCAACGCCCTACTTGATTTAGCACCATCCATGGACACTAATAAATGAAAGTCAAGAGCTGAACAACTAGCACCATCAGAGAAGAAATTCAGCCCATCATCAGAATCAGCACCAAAACTCAAGCTCAAACCATTACCCAACACTTTGGAATATTCGTTCTTGGGAGAAGAAAGCACTCTACCGGTAATCATCTCATCATCCCTAAATGACGAACAAAAAGGTAAGTTGTTGGATGTTTTAAAAGAGCACAAAGGAGCATTAGGATGGGCCATAGCTGACATTAAAGGTATAAACCCAGTAGACTACATGCGTTACATTCATCTTGATGAAAATGCTAAATCTACAAGGGAAATGCAACGTCGGTTGAACCCTAACATGAAAGAAGTTGTTAGAAAGGAAGTCATTAAGCTATTAGATACAGGTATCATTTACCCAATTTCTAATAGTTCATGGGTCAGTCCTGTGCAAGTTGTCCCTAAAAAGTCAATAGTCATAGTAGTTACCAATGCTGATAATGAATTGATACCCACTAGAGTGACTACAGGATGGCGTGTATGCATTGATTATAGAAAGTTAAATTTTGTCACATGTAAAGACCATTTTCCTTTACCATTTATTGATTAAATACTTGATAGATTAGAAGGCCATGAATTTTATTGCTTTTTAGATGGCTACTCAGGATACAATCAGATTCCCATAAAACCAAAAGATCAAGAGAAAACCACTTTCACTTGCCCTTTTGGCACTTTCGCATAGAGGAGAATGCCGTTTAGATTATGTAATGCACCTGCTACATTTCAACGATGCATGTTAAGCATTTTTTCAGATATGGTTGAACGATTCCTTAAAATCTTTATGGATGATTTTTCTGTCTTTGGTGACTCATTTGATCAATGTTTACATCATCTAACACAAGTTTTGCAGAGGTGTATCGAGAAAAATTTAGTCTTAAATTGGAGAAGTGTCATTTTATGGTAAAACAAGGTATAGTTCTCGGTCACATCATTTCATACAAAGGTATTGAGGTTGACAAAGCCAAGGTGGATCTCATTTTCAATCTTCCTCGACCTAAAACAGTCAGAGAAATAAGATCTTTCCTTGGGCACGCTGGTTTTTATAGACGTTTCATTAAGGATTTTAGCAAAGTTTCTAGACCCTTATGCAATTTACTTGCTAAGGATGTACATTTTATCTTTGATGATTCATGTCTTGTAGCATTTGAAAAGCTAAAGCAATTGTTGATGTCATCACCCATAATTCAGCCACCAAACTAGAGCTTACCATTCGAACTTATGTGTGATACATCTGATTTTGCAGTAGGAGCAGTATTAGGACAAAGAGTAGATCGAATTCCCCATGTTATTTACTATGCTAGTATGACATTAAATGATGCACAGTTGAACTGTTCAACTACTGAAAAAGAAATGCTAGCAATAGTATTTGCATTAGAAAAATTTCGATCTTATTTCATTGGTTGTAAAATTATTGTGTTCAATATCTTCTCACAAAGAAAGATACAAAAGCTAGATTAATTCGTTGGGTGTTGTTTTTGCAGGAGTTTGACTTGGAATTCAAAGATAAGAATGGGACAGAAAATGTTGTGGATGACCATCTCTCTCGTCTCCATTTTGACACAATAACAGAACCCTTAATATTGAATGAGTTATTTCCGGATAAGCAATTAATGAGTGTGGAAGTATTACCTTGGTATGCTGATATCATTAATTTTCTTGTTACAGGTAAACTTCCAGAGCATTGGGCCAAGCAGGACAAGGCTAAATTTTTTGCGGAAATAAAGAATTTTTTCTGGGATGACCCCTATCTGTTCAAGTATTGTGCATATCAAATTATTAGACGATGCGTCCCAAAAAATGATTTTCATAACATCCTTTCGTTCTGCCATGAACAAGCTTGCGGAGGCCATTTCAGCGCTAAGAAAACAGCGACAAAAGTTCTACAATGTGGTTTCTATTGGCCAACTACATTTCGAGATGCTTACACCTTTTGCTCTTCATGTGATAGGTGTCAACGAATAGGAAGCATTAAACGAAGGAACATGATGTGTGGGGTATCGACTTCATGGGACCATGTCCCTCTTCTTTTGGCCATCAATATATATTGGTTGCTGTTGATTATGTTTCAAAATGGGTAAAGGCAATTCTATGTAGGACCAATGATCATAAAGTGGTGATAGGGTTTTTGAAGAGCAACATTGTTTCACGCTTTGGATTCCCTCGGGCAATAATCAGTGATGGTGGTACCCACTTTTGCAACAAATCATTCAAAGCACTTTTGACAAAGTACTCTATCACTGATAAAGTGGCAACCCCGTATCATCCGCAAACCAGTGGCCAAGTTGAGATCTCCAATCAAGAAATAAAGCACATATTAGAAAAAACGGTGAGGCCAGACATAAAAGATTGGTCATTAAGACTTGATTACGCGTTATGGGCATATAGAACGGCTTTCAAGATCCCAATTGGGATGTCACTCTACAGGCTAGTGTATGGAAAAGCTTGCTACTTACCTATGGAACTCGAGCATCGTGCGTACTGGGCCATCAAGAAATTCAATTTTGACATGTAGCAAGCTGGTTCAGAAAGACGATTACAGCTGGCAGAACTTTAAGAAATTCACAACGATGCATACGAAAATGCCAAGATTTACAAGCAGTGAATGAAAGTCTTTCATGATAAACATATTATGAGAAAATCTTTCACTCCATGTCAGAAAGTGCTTTTATTCAATTCTCGCTTGCACCTATTCCTAGGTAAGCTATGCTCTCAATGGTCTGGCCCCTTCATTGTTCATACTGTTTTTTCACATAAGGCAATTGAAATTAAGGACTCAAAGAACGGTGTCACGTTTAAAGTTAATGGTCAAAGATTACAGACATATCTAAAATACCAACCACATGGAAAGGACACCGAAATAAATTTGAGTGACCCACCACATTTGAATTGAGATTTTTCTGTCTTTTCGGTGATTTGATTTTTTTTCTTTCTTTTTACTATTCTTTTGCTAATTAAAATTATTTGTGCATAAGTGTGTTTGTTTAACCATTAAGTTTCCTTTTATCACTTTTAATCATGAGACATATCCTCTTGAACATCCTTAGACGACTTCAACATGTCCAATCTCATCTCAGAGGCCAGATACGATTTTATAAAACACATTGTATTTGGAAGCTACAACCACGAGAGTTAATATCCCACGTTGAGGATTTAGAAAGCCAACTAAGAGACATTGAGAGAAGTGTCTATAACATCCAGTTGGAGCTTGAGGTAAATTCCATAAGAGGACGATTGTGATTTTCTTTGTGTGTTTTTATTTGTTACTTTGTTTGTGTGTTTTAGTTTGTCACCCCGGTCAAGTGGCGGATAACGGTACTCCGTGACAATTAAGTCGGTTACTTCAGTTTCACATAATAACTGATATTCTGAGATGAAATAATGGACAACAACGAGATTTTAGCAAAGCTTCACAATCGATTCCCTTCACTTCCTCAGAATGCCCTCCTTACAATCTATAAAGCTCGGTCCGAATGCATGCGATTGCTCATAAGGAATAACATACCTGCTGATATCCGCTGGTTAATTGAGGCCAAAGTACGCTTGGCAGGTGAGTTACCTCCTAAATTTATTGCATACATGCCTGGTTGTGGTAAAGAAAATTACGCAAGAAAGCAAAGAGCTTGGAGAATTTCTGTTGCTTGTCATAAGTGTGCCAGAATGATATGCGATAAAAAAACGATGTTTTTTAGGAATGGTGTCTGATAACAGAGAAGATAAGATTCAATTCATTAGGGATGGCTTGAATAATGAGTTATTGGATGATATCCTTTTGTCTCTTAAAACGCATCCAAGTGGATATGTACAAAGAGCGATTCTCCAATTATGGCCATCATTCCAGAAAGAGCATGCACGATACAGTCTCAGGAATCTGACTATAAATGACCTTGTTTGTCAGTTTATAAGAAAACTGGATGGGAAGCCTATCCTCGACCCACAGAGGGCATTGAATCCGTTTCTGGACGTAAAACCAGAGGAAGATGTGAGCCAGAGTCGCAACTACCTGTAAATATCCTTTTACTTCACTGTTATTTTATTTCACTGTTGTTTTACCATTTGCATTATTGTCTTTAATAATTTTATTTTATCATTGTTTACTTTTCCTTTTTTACTCTTTCCTTTTTGACTCTCGAGCCATGTGTATTACACAATTTATTGACATAGACATGATACCCCATTCACAGCTGTGACCCACTGCCGCCAAGATCCTTAAATATGATTCTTTTTGTTTGCACTCACAAATTATTTTTGAGAAGTATCCCAATGGCAGCTACTCCCAATAAACAATTCGAGAACATTTGTGTGCTTTATGGATTTAACTATGGCAAATATAAAGAGTTCTTTGAGGCAGCCATTGATCTTGGTCGAAGCATAGCAGAGAGAAAATTACCCTTGGTATATGGCGGAGGTGACCGAGGGTTATCAAAACTGGTCTCAGAAGCTGCTTATGTCAGAGGGAGTCAAGTGTTAGGCATCATCCCAACAACCCTAAAACCTTTGGGCTGTTTGTCTGACTCACCGACTGCAGAAGAGTTAGTTGTCTCAGGTATGGAAGAAAGAATAACTGAAATGCTTGATCATGCTAATGCTTTTATTTTCTTACCAGGAGATCTTGCAACTCTAGAGGCACTTATCACATTAGTATCTTGGGCCCATCTGCACATTCATCAGAAACCCATCACTTTGTTAAATGTCAATAACTTTTATGATGGTTTTATCGCATTTCTTAACCATGTAATAAAAAACTACTTCATTCCTTCCACAGAGAAAAAGCTTTTTATTTGTGCTCATACTGCTAATGAGCTACTTGATCTGTTACAAGCTTATCGACCAGAGCCAGATCCCAAGACCTTGGTATTGGAGTGTACAAATAACGATGGTAAAAATAGCAGCAGTAAGAAGTACAAATTAGATTTAACTCTCTGCCTGTAAATATTTTATTCTGTGTTGCACCACGCAGGTGATGTCTTCTAAAATCTACTTCTTTCCTTTAAAACATTGAAGACAATGTTTAGTTCTGGTTGGGGGGAGGAGATAGTTGACAATTGTGGAATGTTGGTTAAAATTTTATTAACTTTTTTGTTGTAGAGACTAACCGTGGTTAAATTTTTAAGTAGAAGATGGCTGAATATAGAGTGTAGTGACTCTAGAAACACATCTTCTTAGTTTGGAAGTTAAAAAAAAAAATTTGTGATCTTTCTAACTTTTTCTTTTTGACTTCTCCTTTATAAATATGCATTTTTAAACTTTTGAGTCAAAGATGACTGAATATAGAGTGTAGTGCCTCTAGAAACGCATCTTCTTAGTTAAAAAATAAAAAAACCATTTTCTTTTTCTATCATTTTAAGTGTGACTTTTCTAATTAATTTTTCTTTATCATTTTCACATTTCTGCATGTATATTTTCTTTTCATGTTTAGAATAGGTTGGGGGGTAAAATGTTGTTTAAAAAAAAAAGTGTGATTTTGTTTTTATTTTTGGATGACAAGATGACTTTTGAATTTTAGTATTTGTATTTTCTTTAGTCTTGAGTGATGTTACACTATGTTTGCTACTCTAAATGTTGATATCGGAGATAAATATGAGTTGCTTGAAAGAATTGACATGTCATAATGAATACCAAGTAAGCTTTTGAGCCTATTATTTTTCTTGGAGAGTAACCTTTTTTACCCATTTTTCATACAACTTAGCAGTTTATTATTTTATATACGATCTCTATATTCTTTTGAATCAACCCTCTAAAAAAAATTGCTTTAAAAAAAAGAGAAAAAAAAAGAAAAAGTGTGTTGCTATATCTGAATGTCCATTTAACTAGTAGATATGGAGGATTATCTATAGCCCTAAAAGATTATTTGAAGGTCATCTTTGACCCGTTTTAGCCTTTCTAACCATCGCTTATGTGAAATATCCATAGTTAGCCCTTTTGAGCCTTTTATTAAAAAAAAAAAAACTTTTCTTTGTCAACTTATCATCTTGACCCACTCCAATTTGGAGTATTACCCGATATCTTACAAGTTCTATCACCTATTCATGTTTGAGAAAAATATAAATAATTATTTTGTTTAGTAAAGTTGTGCAATACAAAAAAAAAGAAAAAAAAGAAAAAAAAGAAGAAAACAAAGTTCTAAAAAAAAAGGGAGAAAAGAACAAAGAGAAAGAGAGAGAGAGAGAGAGATATAATACAATAATAAATAAGTGAAATGCACTTTTTAGTTTCCAAAAAATATTATTTTTTCTCAAACATATATTATTTTTCTCTATCTTCTTTTCTTTGTTAGCCATGTCCCTAGCCTACGTTACATCCTAATAAAAGTCTTTCTTGATTTTAGGGAACTATAGTCTGAAGTATAAGTTAGTTATATGGGCTAAAAAGATGTAGTGGTGCATAAATAAAAAAAAGAAAAAAATAAGTAAATAAATTGGGTTGACTAACATTTTGTTTGACTTGAGATCGTGTTATTTCTAAGTTGTGGGCGTATTTTCTTTCATTTTGGTAAGAGCGTGTGATATTACTTCCTTATTATTTTTCTCTCAATTTACCATTCATTAGACTGACTATTTTTCTTGGGTTTAATTTCTTTGTGAGAGTGTCACTACTACTGGTGAGATTTCGGGGTTTGACATGTCATTTTTGAAAGTAGCTGTGACAAAATCTACTAGGTTGATTCATGTGAATGGTTGATATAGGTGTGATGTTTCTTTAGACTGGAGATAATGCTTATACTTTTATTTTATTGTTATCATTAGTCTGATTGAATAAACACGATTATTTAAAAAAAATCATTTTGGATTTGAATTTCATTTTCGCTTTATTTGCTAGGGACTAGCAATAAGCTAGTTGGGGGGTGTGTTGAGTGTTAGAAAGTGTATATTTATAAAGGAGAAAATCGTCATTTTACACTTCAAGTCTCACTAACATCTCTAATTTTATTTATTTAAGTCCCTTCTTATTTAATTATAAGTGTTTTGTTTTAATTAAGTATTTTATGTATTTTAGGGGCATCATGGGCATTTCACAATGAACGAGATATCGGATAGCAAAACGGACGTCACTTTTGAACTTAAGACAGTCGAAAATCTTAAGAGGAGCATAAAAGGAAAAATGACACTATTCACACGCATTTACATTATTCACATGTATGCGGTCTTTGTTCATGGGTAATCGCATTTCACGAGCATCGTTTCATACCACGTCACTGTTCAAACTGTGTGCAAACTGTGTTACTGTTCAAACCGCGTGGTCAAAGGTCAAACCGCATACTGTTGACTGATGACGTGGTGCAATCATGTGCGTCCAAACTGTTTTTAATCCGATGGCCATGATTTACTTTATCTATAAAAAGGGGGCCTCTCCCCCCAAATTTGATACCTCTGAATCCATTTTTGAGCTTAATTTTCTGTAATTCTTTCTCTATCTTGTATTTTCTAAATATTCTAATAAATTTTCATTTTACCCTTAGTTCAATTATGAGTAGCTAATTTTCTTTCAAGCTTGGGTTGAAGGTGAAGTCTCAACATGTGTCATGGGCTTTATTTGGTAAATTTATTTTCTCTTCTCCTCTAATTTCTTTGGAGGTTTTGACTTTTCGTCGACAAATAATAATAATCTTGTCTAGTTACCGCCCTGGTTTCACCAGTACCGTAGTATAAGGTTATTATTATTTGGCACGATAAGCTCTTAGCACCATATTGATTAGATCGTGGTTCATGAGGTGTGGAAATCCTCATCATTTAATTGGTATTAATAAGGAATATTTAGCCCATGGTGCATGTTGATACGGATCCAGATACCCAAGAACTTTATTATAATAGTTTCCAGTTCAATTTAACTCAGCTATTCCAATTTAAATTCTAGCATAATCTAAATCACTTTCACAAAAATCCAATCATCCACTTACAAAATTAATTCTACACCTAATTAAAATCCACCTCCTCGTGGGATCGACACTAGACACCATTGATCTATTCTACAATAGATTCATGCGCTTGCGAGTTCAATAAAATTTGCACAACAGATACAGATCTCAGAAAAATGATTAACAATGATATCTGGGGTCCAAAGTTTAACAGAAAAGAAGCAGAGATAAGAAAACTCAAAGCTGAGTTAGCCAAAATTGATGCACCTACTACATTTCAACGATGCATGTTAAGCATTTTTTCTGATATGGTTGAACGATTCCTTAAAGTCTTTATGGATGACTTTTCTATCTTCGGTGACTCATTTGATCAATGTTTACATCATCTAACACAAGTTTTATAGAGATGTATCGAGAAAAATTTAGTCTTAAATTGGAGAAGTGTCATTTTATGGTAAAACAAGGTATAGTTCTCGGTCACATCATTTCATGCAAAGGTATTGAGGTTGACAAAGCCAAGGTGGATCTCATTTTCAATCTTCCTCCACCTAAAACGGTCAGAGAAGTAAGATCTTTCCTTGGGCACGCTGGTTTTTATAGACGTTTCATTAAGGATTTTAGCAAAGTTTCTAGACCCTTATACAATTTACTTGCTAAGGATGTACATTTTATCTTTGATGATTCATGTCTTATAGCATTTGAAAAGCTAAAGCAATTGTTGATGTCATCACCCATAATTCAGCCACCAAACTAGAGCTTACCATTCGAACTTATGTGTGATACATCTGATTTTGCAGTAGGAGCAGTATTAGGACAAAGAGTAGATCGAATTCCCCATGTTATTTACTATGCTAATATGACATTAAATGATGAACAGTTGAACTATTCAACTACTGAAAAAGAAATGCTAGCGAGTGTATTTGCATTAGAAAAATTTCGATCTTATTTCATTGGTTGTAAAATTATTGTGTTCACATATCATGCTCCTCTGAAATATCTTTTCACAAAGAAAGATACAAAAACTAGATTAATTCGTTGGGTGTTGTTTTTGCAGGAGTTTGACTTGGAATTCAAAGATAAGAAAGGGACAGAAAATGTTGTGGCTAACCATCTCTCTCGTCTCCATTTTGACACAATAACAAAACTCTTAATATTGAATAAGTCATTTCCGGATGAGCAATTAACGAGTGTGGAAGTATTACTTTGGTATGCTGATATCGTTAATTATCTTGTTACAGGTAAACTTCCAGAGCATTGAGCTAAGCAGGACAAGGCTAAATTTTTTGCAGAAATAAAGAATTTTTTCTGGGATGACCCCTATCTATTCAAGTATTGTGCAGATCAAATTATTAGACGATGTGTCCCAAAAAATGAATTTCATAACATCCTTTCGTTCTGCCATGAACAAGCTTGCGGAGGCCATTTCAGCGCTAAGAAAATAGCGACAAAAGTTCTACAATGTGGTTTCTATTAGCCAACTATATTTCGAGATGCTTACACCTTTTGCTCTTCATGTGATAGGTGTCAACGAATAGGAAGCATTACACGAAGGAACATGATGCCACTAAATCCAATTTTAGTAGTTGAGATTTTTGATGTGTGGGGTATCGACTTCATGGGACCCTGTCCCTCTTCTTTTGGCCATCAATATATATTGGTTGCTGTTGATTATGTTTTGAAATGGGTAAAGGCAATTCCATGCAGGACCAATGATCATAAAGTGGTGATAGGGTTTTTGAAGAGCAATATTGTTTCACGCTTTGGATTCCCTCGGGAAATAATCAGTGATGGTGGTACCACTTTTGCAACAAATCATTCAAAGCACTTTTGACAAAGTACTCTATCACTCATAAAGTGGCAACCCCGTATCATCCGCAAACCAGTGGCCAAGTTGAGATCTCCAATCAAGAAACAAAGCACATATTAGAAAAAACGGTGAGGCCAAACAAAAAAGATTGGTCATTAAGACTTGATGACGTGTTATGGGCATATAGAACGGCTTTCAAGATCCCAATTAGGATGTCACCGTACAGGTTAGTGTATGCAAAAGCTTGCCACCTACCTATGGAACTCGAGCATTGTGCATACTGGGCCATCAAGAAATTCAATTTTGACATGTAGCAAGCTGGTTCAGAAAGACGATTACAGCTGGCAGAACTTGAAGAAATTCGCAACGATGCATACGAAAATACCAAGGTTTACAAGCAGTGAATGAAAGTCTTTCATGATAAACATATTATGAGAAAATCTTTCACTCCATGTCAGAAATTGCTTTTATTCAATTCTCGCTTGCACCTATTCCCAGGTGAGCTAGAACCACGAGAGTTAATATCCCACGTTGAGGATTTAAAAAGCCAACTCAGAGACATTGAGAGAAGTGTCTACAACATCCAGTTGGAGCTTGAGGTAAATTCCATAAGAGGACGATTTTGATTTTCTTTGTGTGTTTTTATTTGTTACTCTATTTGTGTGTTTTAGTTTGTCACCCCGGTCAAGTGGTGGATAACGGTACTCCTTGACAATCAAGTCAGTTACTTCAGTTTCCTATAATAACTGATATTCTGAGATGAAAGAATGGACAACAACGAGATTTTAGCAAAGCTTCACAATCGATTCCCTTCACTTCCTCAGAATGCCCTCCTTACAATCTATAAAGCTCGGTCCGAACGCATACGATTGCTCATAAGGAATAACATACCTGTTGATATCCGCTGGTTAATTGAGGCCAAAGTACGCTTGCCAGGTGAGTTACCTCCTAAATTTATTGCATACATGCCTGGTTGTGGTAAAGCAAATTACACAAGAAAGCAAAGAGCTTGGAGAATTTATGTTGCTTGTCATAAGTGTGCCAGAATGATATGCGATAAAAAAACGATGTTATCTAGGAATGGTGTCTGATAACAGAGAAGATAAGATTCAATTCATTAGGGATGGCTTGAATAATGAGTCATTGGATGATATCCTTTTGTCTCTTGAAACGTATCCCAGTGGATATGTACAAGGAGCGATTCTCCAGTTATGGCCATCATTCCAGAAAGAGCATGCACGATACAGTCTCGGGAATCTGACTATAAACGACCCTGTTTGTTAGTTTATAAGAAAACTGGATGGGAAGCCTATCCTCGACCCACAGAGGGCGTTAAATCCATTTCTGGACGTAAAACCAGAGGAAGATGTGAGCCAGAGTCGCAACTACCTGTAAATATCCTTTTACTTCACTGTTATTTTATTTCACTGTTGTTTTACCATTTGCATTATTGTCTTTAATAATTTTATTTTATCATTGTTTGCTTTTCCTTTTTTACTCTTTCCTTTTTTACTTTCGAGCCATGTGCATTACACGATTCATTGACATAGACATAATACCTCATTCACAGCTGTGACCCACTGCCGCCAAGATCTTTAAATATGATTCTTTTTATTTGCACTCACAAATTATTTTTGAGAAGTATCCCAATGGCAGCTACTCCCAATAAACAATTCAAGAAAATTTGTGTGCTTTCTGGATTTAACTATGGCAAATATAAAGAGTTCTTTGAGGCAGCCCTTGATCTTGGTCGAAGCATAGCAGAGAGAAAATTACCCTTGGTATATGGCGGAGGTGACCGAGGGTCATCAAAACTGGTCTCAGAAGCTGCTTATGTCAGAGGGAGCCAAGTGTTAGGCATCATCCCAACAACTCTAAAACCTTTGGGCTGTTTGTCTGACTCACCGACTGCAGAAGAGTTAGTTGTCTCAGGTATGCAAGAAAGAATAACTGAAATGCTTAATCATGCTGATGCTTTTATTTTCTTACCAGGAGATCTTGCAACTCTAGAGGCACTTATCACATTAGCATCTTGGGCCCATCTGCACATTCATCAGAAACCCATCACTTTGTTAAATGTCAATAACTTTTATGATGGTTTTATCGCATTTCTTAACCATGTAATAAAAAACTACTTCATTCCTTCCACAGAGAAAAAGCTTTTTATTTGTGCTCATACTGCTAATGAGCTACTTGATTTGTTACAAACTTATCGGTCAAAGCCAGATCCCAGGACCTTGGTATTGGAGTGTACAAATAACGATGGTAACAATAGCAGCAGTAAGAAGTACAAATTAGATTTAACTCTCCGCATGTAAATATTTTATTCTGTGTTGCACCACCTAGGTGATGTCTTCTAAAATATACTTCTTTCCTTTAAAACATTGAGGACAATGTTTAGTTCTGGTTGGGGGGAGGGGATAGTTGACAATTGTGGAATGTTGGTTAAGTTTTTACTAATTTTTTGTTGTAGAGACTAACCGTGGTTAAATTTTTAAGTAGAAGATGACTGAATATAGAGTATAGTGACTCTAGAAACGCATCTTCTTAGTTTGGAAGTTAAAAAAAAAAATTATGATCTTTCTAACTTTTTCTTTTTGACTTCTCCTTTATAAATATGCATTTTTAAACTTTTGAGTCAAAGATGGCTGAATATAGAGTGTAGTGCTATATCTGAATGTCTATTTAACTAGTAGATATGGAGGATTATCTATAGCCCTAAAAGATTATGGAAAGGCCATCTTTGACCCGTTTGAGCCTTTCTAACCATCGCTTATGTGAAATATCCATAGTTAGCCCTTTTGAGCCTTTTATTATAAAAAAAAAACTTTTCTTTGTCAACTTATCACCTTGACCCACTCCAATTTGGAATATTACCCGATATCTTACAAGTTCTATCACCTATTCATGTTTGAGAAAAATATAAATAATTGTTTTGTTTAGTAAAGTTGTGCAATACAAAAAAAAAAAGAAAGAAAAGAAGAAAAAAAAAGAAAACAAAGTTCTTAAAAAAAAAAAGGGAGAAAAGAACAAAAAAAGAGAGAGAGATATATAATACAATAATAAATAAGTGAAATGCACTTTTTAGTTTCCAAAAAATATTATTTTTCTCAAACGTATATTATTTTTCTCTATTTGCTTTCTTTGTTAGCCATGTCCCTAGCCTACGTTACATCCTAATAAAAGTCTTTCTTTATTTTAGGGAACTATAGTCTGAAGTATAAGTTAGTCATATGGGCTAAAAAGATGTAGTGGTGCATAAATAAAAAAAAAGAAAAAAATAAGTAAATAAATTGGGTTGACTAACATTTTGTTTGACTTGAGATCGTGTTATTTCTAAGTTGTGGGCGTATTTCTTTCATTTTGGTAAGAGCGTGTGATATTACTTCTTTATTATTTTTCTCTCAATTTACCATTCATTAGAGTGAGTATTTTTCTTGGGTTTAATTTCTTTGTGAGAGTGTCACTACTACTGGTGAGATTTCGGGGTTTGACATGTCATTTTTGAAAGTAGCTGTGACAAAATCTACTAGGTTGATTCATGTGGATGGTTGATATGGGTGCGATGTTTCTTTAGACTGGAGATAATGCTTATACTTTTATTTGATTGTTATCATTAGTCTGATTGAATAAACACGATTATTTAAAAAAAATCATTTTGGATTTGAATTTTGTTTTCGCTTTATTTGCTAGGGACTAGCATTAAGCTAGTTGGGGGGTGTGTTGAGTGTTAGAAAGTGTATATTTATAAAGGAGAAAATCGTCATTTTACACTTCAAGTCTCACTAACATCTCTAATTTTATTTATTTAAGTCCCTTCTTATTTAATTATAAGTGTTTTGTTTTAATTAAGTATTTTATGTATTTTAGGGGCATCATGGTCATTTCACAATGAACGAGATATCGGATAGTAAAACGGACGTCACTTTTGAACTTAGGACAGTCGAAAACCTTAAGCGGAGCATAAAAGGAAAAATGGCTCTGTTCACACGTACGAGACTATTCACATATTTGCATCGTTCATGGGCATCGCATTTACGATACATCGCTCATACCACGTCACTGTTCAAACTGTGTGCAAACCGTGTTACTGTTCAAACCGCGTGGTCAAAGGTCAAACCGCGTACTGTTGACTGATGACGTGGCGCAATCTTGTGCATCCAAACTGTTTTTAATCCGATGGCCATGATTTACTTAATGTATCTATAAAAAGGGGGCCTCTCCCCCCAAATTTGATACCCCTGAATCCATTTTTGAGTTTAGTTTTTTTTAATTCTTTCTCTATCTTGTATTTTCTACATATTCTAATAAATTTTCATTTTACCCTTAGTTCAATTATGAGTAGCTAATTTTCTTTCAAGCTTGGGTTGAAGGTGAAGTCTCAACATGTGTCATGGGCTTTATTTGGTAAATTTATTTTCTCTTTCCCTCTAATTTATATGGAGGTTTTGACTTTTCTTCGATAAATAATAATAATCTTGTCTAGTTACCGCCCTAGTTTCACCGGCACTCTAGTATAAGGTTATTATTATTTGACACGATAAGCTCTTAGCACCATATTGATTAGATCGTGGTTCATGAGGTGTGGAAATCCTCATCATTTAATTGGTATTAATAAGGAATATTTAGCCCATGGTGCATGTTGATACGGATCCAGATACCCAAGAACTTTATTATAATAGTTTCCAGTTCAATTTAATTCCGCTATTCCAATTTAAATTCCAGCATAATCTAAATCACTTCCACAAAAATATAATCACCCACTTACAAAATTAATTCTACACCTAATTAAAATCCACCTCCTCGTGGGATCGACACTCGACACCATTGATCTATTCTACAATAGATTCGTGCGCTTGCGAGTTCAATAAAATTTGCACAACAGATACAGATCTCAGAAGAATGATTAACAATTATATCTGAGGTCCAGAGTTTAACAGAAAAGAAGCAGAGATAAGAAAACTCAAAGCTGAGTTAGCCAGAATTGATGCTGATAAAGCCAGACCTTCACTCTTTACTAAAACACAGTCTATACCTGTTTCTCCTCCATTGTTTGACACCTACCAACCTTTCTACACACCATCCCGATCACAACCAGTGTATAACCAATTCTTTGGCTTTTCTCAACTTCAACCTCAGCCTATACCGCAACAAAACCCATTTCACTAAGGAAACAAAAATCCAATGTGAAAATCTCAGAACCAAAACCAAAGACAACTTCTTCCTCTTCTGTTCCTCCAGAAGATTCTTTAACAGTAATACCTGCACCTCAGAAAAAAGATAAGCAACCAGCTGAACAATACCATTACCATAGTCTTCAACCCCAAACTCAAGCCTCATCCTCAGAATCTGAATCTGAAACAAAACCTGATCTTAATTCATCTGAGTCACCCTCCGAACCAGAAACAGAAACCAATACTTCTGATTCAAACCTAGCCATACCTTCCCCATCTTCCACAGACCTAGATGTTACCTCTACAGATTAAGAATCAGCATATGCTGACATCTCTAGCATACTCATGGCAACCAGAAATGAAGAAACAGAATCAATCTTTGAAGTACCCTCTGATATTGAAGAAGATCCACCTGAATCTTCAGCCACAAACAGGTTTGTTCCGCCTATTTCACCTATGCCTCCACAGAATTCTAATGGTACAACAAAGCCATCCTCGGCTTTCTGGTTTACATTTGATGACATTCCTCGTCACAAATGGCCTGCCAGATAACAAGAATTTGATGCATGGATTGATCTTCAATCAACAAGGCCAAATGCTACATCACAAGCAGTCCTTAAAGAATTCATGACCTGTACAATGGAATCCTTGCGAGATTGGTTAGAAAGCTTAGGAGAATACAGACAGCTCCAGTTTATGCAGGCTCCAACTGGATCAGCTCTCTCCATTATTTATGAGCAGTTCATTGGTGACAAAACTACATCCATTGAAGTAGCAAGAAAAGAATATCATCAAATGAAATGTTGTTCTCTCAAACGACATTTGTTAAAAACTCATTACAAAAGAATGAGTCAGTTGTTCTACAAGCTGAATGGATACAATGATCCATCCCTCAAACATGTGTTCATAGCCTCTCTTCCTTCTGAGTTACAACCAGAACTCCAGAGACAGATCACAGCCTCTACCCTCGACATTGCCAACATTTCACTTGGAAAGATTTTCCAAATGGCCATGTCTGGTTTAGACAAACTCTGTGAACAAAAAGAATTTTTCAAAGACCTCATTGAAAACAAACAGCCTTTTACCTCAGCCTGCAAAAAACCTTATCTCAAGATTGAGTGCAAAGATGAAAAGAAGTGTGATTGTCCAACCAAGAAGAAAAAACATTTCCAAAAACACTTTCATAAAAAATCCAAAAAACCTTTTCGTTATTTCAGAAAGAAAGACCCTTCCCCGTACAGAAAGAAAAACAAATTCAACCATTGTTTTATTTGCAAGAAACGTGGTCATTTTGCCCGAAATTGTCCTAAAAAGTCTGCAAAAACTGTTAAACTTGTTCAACATCTCCAGGACTCCTCTTTACTTTCGGAAAACGAGGATGTTGAGTCAAACATCTCAGAACAGTCAAGACAAGATGAGCAAACTGCTTTCATTATCGCAGAGTCTTTTGACTCTGAGGATATCTTTGTCATTTCTGCAATTCAAAGTGTTAATCAAATCTCCATCACAAGGAAACCTTCCCTTAAGGTGTCAGTCCTTCCCTCAAAAGTTTCACAAACCCATTCCTGTCATAGGATTTCTTGATACTAGATCAGACACCAGTATGATTGATCCTTCTATTCTTCCCTCAGAATGTTGGGAACCTCACTCAAAGGTATTCAGAGCAGTCAATGGTGAAATCTTTGAAACCACTTTGATTACCAAAAAACCCATTGGTATTCAATTCTTTCCGAATTGCATTATTTGGAAAAAGATTATAGCTGCTCATCTTCCAGATAAAGATTTGCTTATAGGTTTTGACATACTTCAATTAGTTAAAAACCTATTCATTACCAGTTCTGGAATCTGCTACAAACAGATGTTCTTAGCCTATACAGATATTTTATGTCTGTATACATTATCTGAAACACCTTCTCCATACACAGAAATTTCCCAGAAATTTTTGCAATTCTGTCCAGAAAATCATTCATAGTTCCATCATCCCTCACCTCCCTGGAAAAATGAACAGTTCTTTATCCATCTTCCTTTTAAACTCAATGACGACATAAACCCCACAAAAGCATCTCATCCGGGTATGTCTCCAACTGACCTCTCACTTGCTAAGCAAGAATGTTCCCAATTGCTTGACCAAGGTCTCATTGAACCCACTGATTCAAATTGGGCTTGTCAAGCCTTTTATGTTGAAAAAATATCTGAATTAGCTCGTGGTAAGAAAAGGTTAGTTATTGATTACCAGCTATTAAATTCATTTCTTAAAGATGATAAGTTTCCCCTTCCAAAAATTCAGTCTTTATTTGTCCATCTCCAAGGGGTTCGTATTTTTTCTAAGTTTGATCTAAAAGCTAGTTTCTAGCAACTTGGTATCTCACCAGTTGACCGTCACAAAACTGCCTTCTGCATTCCAGACGCCCACTATCAGTGGACTGTCATACCTTTTGGTCTCAAAGTTGCCCCTTCACTATTTCAAAAAGCCATGACCAAAATCTTTAATCCCATCCTTCATCATGCCATGATCTACATCGATGATATTTTACTTTTCTCATCTGATCATGATAGTCATCAGAAACTCCTTTTGGATTTCTATCACATTATCTAGTCACATGGAATCATGCTTTCAGAAAAGAAAAGCAACATCGCAAAGGAATCAATTGACTTCCTTGACATTATCATTAAAGACAGCCATTATCACCCTGGTCCACACATTGCAACTGAATTATTAAAGTTCCCAGACACAGATCTCAGTAAAAAGAAAATTCAACGGTTTCTCGGCATTATTATTATGTCCGTGACTTTATTCCTAAAGTAACGGTCCACACTAGTGTGCTTTCACACATGTTAAAGAAACAACGCCAACCATGGGGTCCAGATCAGACAGAAGCTGTCAAGCAGCTAAAGGTGATAGCTCAGTCAACTCCTCCACTCAGAATTCCCACTACTGGCCAGCGCATCATTCAAATTGATGCCAGTGATAATTATTGGAGTGCTATCCTTATTGAAAGAATTGACGGATCAGATCATTATTGTGCTCATGCAAGCGGCCAATTCAAAGAATCTGAAAAGAATTACCATGTGATCTACAAAGAGATTTTGGCAGTGAAATATGGAATTAAAAAATTTGAATTTCATCTCATCAGCCATCACTTTATTATCAACATGGACAACTCATCTTTTCCCAGAATCTTTGACTTCAAGAACAAATTGCTCCCTGACAAGCAATTGCTCAACCTTAAAAACTGGTTCGCCAAATATGACTTCACAGTCCAGCACATCAAAGGTAAACAGAACCTTATCCCTGATTTCCTCACCCGTCCGTCTATAAATAAACCCTCACTCATTTCCTCCATTCAAACTATCCTAGTTATACCCATGAATCGATCACTTCCTTTCAAAGCTCTTAACTAGAAATCTTTTCCTATGAATATCCCTTTTCAATCAGCTTTCCAAATCCAGGACTTTGCAAATAAATTCCTCTATACGTATTTCTTCAATGTTCAAAGTGGAAAACCTTATCGTTTTCCATCCCTCTGTTTGGAACACCTGTTCTTTACAGGTCTTACCCTCACCAACCTCACCATCTCAGAAGATGAACTTTGGTATATGTGGCGTCTCACCACACTCTATGCCACTAAGCTCGTCATCCCTATTAAGCCTATTCTTAACCATCTAACAACCCCTGAGTTCTCTCCAGAACTTTTATGGACTCTCTTGTAGTGGTTCTCACCAATCCCCTGGTGGCGCAGACAACTAAAAAATCTGTGTACCTTTCACGGGTTAGACAGATTTCCTGAACAAGAAGTCAATATGTTCACCACAGTCTTCATCATTCACAGGCCCTATTTCCAACATCTAGAAACAAAAGATTACTGGACACATGATATGGCTTATGAATGGAGAACTTTTCCACACCCATTCCTAATCCATCATGATCCAACTGTCACTTTAGCCCTAAAAGCCTATCTCATGGAACTCAACAATGTTCAACCTCCAACCAGTAATATTCACCACACATCTCTTGGTCCAGCTCACACCCTTGAAATAATTCTAAAAACTCAAACCTGTACTCCAGGTTCTAACTCCACTCCTCATGGAATCCTTGTTATGGAATATCGTCCTAATTTTACCAATGTCTTATTCCAAGACTCCCAGGATCCATATGAAGATTTGAAGTCCCAAGACTCCCAGGATCCATATGAAGATTTCAATCCCTTCTCCCATCAGAATCCAAGTACACTGTCACTGAGCCTGAACCTCTAACTCCACACAAAAGAAAAGTTGCAACACCATCACGTGATTTTCCAGAAGCATCTTCCTCACAATATCCTCCATACTCATCACAGCCTGAAGATTTCCCACAGCCAGTTCTTCCACCATCATCGAAAAGTCAGAACTGTCCTTGGCCATTTGTTCCAGAATATTCTCATCCACATCGTGATCAAGATAACACAGAATCTGATACCGACACTATCTCACTTTAAGATATTTGTTGTATTGTAACAATTATGCTTTACCTTTACTTTTAGAAAAGTGTGCTTTTGCTTTTATAAAGTTTGGCGTGATGTGTTTTCATAATTACGTTTTACTTTCCTTTGTAAAAGATAAGGGTCCTACCTTATCAGTGTGTCTCTAGGCCTCTATATAAAGGCCTCCCCGCTCTTGTAAAAAACAAGTAGAAATTGAAGCTTGAATCGAATTAAGTTTTCTCTATTTCGATTATGTCTCTCTAAATCTCTTTTTTCTTCTAGGAGTCAAACGAGTTATTTGAATTAATAAAGATACGTTCACCTCTATCTTTATACTGAGTATGCTCTGTACTTGCCTTGACTCCAAGGATCCAGTGCACCAGAAAGGTCCTGATTTTATCCTCCAAAATCGATTTTTATAAAAAAAAATTATTTTCTCACAACGTTCACCCTCTTGAAGGTTGTGAGTGCCGTGTTTTCAGGTGGTATCGTGAAAAACTGTTTTAAATATGATTTTCGGATTTGGTATTTGATGTATAAGTGTATATCGGCTGGAATACCTGAGAGTGCGGACTACTGGTTCAAAGCATGCTCTTGCAGCATGATCTCTCTCGTCTAACAACGCCACGTACAACTAGGGTATTTTGGTAAATTGATTCTCATTCCCATTCCTCATTCCCATTTATTTTGCTAAATAAACACATCAATGGCTTTCCAGCATATTCCCATTCCCATTTATTTTTGCCAAGTAAATATTGAAATCTCATTCCCATTCCTAACTCATTCTCATTCCATCTCATTCCCATTCCTTAAAAGTAAACGCACCATAAGTGTTTTGTTTGCTTGTAATAATTACTTTTGCTTTTATCAAAAGCAAAGCATTTGCTTTTCTAAAAGCTAAAGTTTGCTTTTGCTTTTTCTGTAATTATGTTTGCTTCGTTTGCTTTTACTTTGAGAAAAAGAAGATAAGGATCCTATCTTATCCCTTCCATGATTATGTCTTTACTTTTAGAAGGATAAGAGTCATTTCTTATCCTCCCTCAAAGAGTTCTCTTATAAAAGGAAAACTCATTTTAGTTTGTATTTAGACCTCATTGTGAAATAAATCGTGTGTTTACAATATGGCATTCTAAATTTCCTCTTTTCCTCGATTTCTTTAAAGAAAACAACAGACTTTCATAATAGTTCATTTCCATCCTGCAACAAGTATGCTCTACACTCGCCTCTTTGAAGGATCTTGTGCATCAGAAAGTTTTAGGCTGTGAGTTCCAACGTTCCAACTATAGTTCATCCTATCTAGTAGACAAGGAGTGGCTTAATCTTTGGGTGGTAGTGGTTGTCCCATTATCTTCGGTCTAAAGAAAATAACCCCCACACAAATCAATCAAGTAAAATCATGCAAAATGGTCAATTATCAGAGCTACATTAATGAAGCCACCTTTAAGAATGATATGTCAAACCTCAAAATCTCATGGTTAAGAGTAACTCTCTTAAAAGAAAATAAACCCAATAAAAACAATCACTCTAAGAAGTGGTAGATTGAGATAATAGTAAAAGAATATCAAACACTCTCACTAAGATGATATAATACCGGCAACAACTTATAAATAGAATGATCTCAAGGCCTGGAAATTACTAGCCAAACCAATTTGTTTATTTTCATTTTTTTGCATCAACGCATCTTTTGATCCATATTACTTGCTTTTACTTCATACTATAGTTCCCTAACATAAAGGAAGAGTTTCACTAGGATGTAACATATCTTAAGGATATGGCTAACAAAGAAGAGAAAATAGAAAAAATAAAATATATGTTTGAAAAATAAAGGACTGTTGGAGTTTTGCAATGTGCTTTTCATCTATATTTTTTTCTTTTTTATTTTATTTTATTTATTTTTATTTTATTTGTTCTTTATAGCATCATTTTTAAGAATACATAATCATCCATTTTTTCAAACATAATTATGTGGTGGAAAACATAAAGTATAAAGTGATACTCCATATTGGAACGGGACAAGATAATAGGTTATCAAAGAAAAAGATTTTTTTAAAAATATATAGGCTCAAAGGGTTCAACTATGAATACTTTATAATACTTTATAATCTTTCATATCCACTAGTTCAATAGACTTTCAGATGCAGTTGCTCAATTTTTTCTTTTTTCTTTTTTACTTTTTTTGATTGACTTTAAAGAAAATATAGAGATCTTGTGTAATAAATTGTGAAGCTATATAGGCAAACAGGGTTGCTCTCTAAAGATAATAGGCTTTAAAACTCACTTGGACTTGCCATGACATGTGCATTCCTTCAAATGACTTAATCAGTTTTACTCATCAAATTTCTCAATTTACATTTTAACATGCAAAGTGGAAAACATGTGTAATATAACTCAAAGCCAAATATAATACAACTACCAAAATTTAGAAGTCATCATATTATCCAATGTTAAAAGATCAAACAAGAAATAAAAACTTTTTTTGCTTCTTTCGCTTTTCTTTAAAAAGTTAAAGAAAAAATAATTAAAGAAGAAGTTGGAGCAATCACATCTAAACTGATTGTAGAAACTTGAAGGAGATGATTAAGAAAAAAAAAGATAGAAAAAAATCTTTCTTTTTTAAGAAACAAAACTTTAAGATTAAGAAGATGCGTTTCTAGAGTCATTATGCTTCATATTCAACCATCTCTGACTCAAAGTTATCCAAAGTTAGTCGTTATAAAAAAAATTAGCAAAAACATCACCAAGACTGAGACATTGCACAACTGTCAACTATTCCTTACTTAACATTAAGGAAACATTATCCTCAACATCTTAGAAGAAAGAAGGAAAGTTTAGAAGACATTACCTGACCACTGCTACAAAATATTTACAAACGGAGAGTTAAATATAATTTAAATTTATGACGAGGGTTACTGACATCATCTTTAGTCGACCAATTCAATGCCAAAGTCATGGGATATAGCTGTAGTTTGTAAAACAAGATAGTAAGAGCACAAACAGAGAGGCTTTTCGCTAAGGATGAAATAGAGAGATTCTTAATTGCATGATTAAGAAATGTTTTTAAGTCATCATAAAAGTTATTAACATTTAACAAATTGATGGGTTTTTTTATGGATATTCAAATGAGCCCAAGAAGCAAATGTAATTAGCATCTCTAAAGTTGCAAGATCTCTTAGTGAGGAAATGAAGGCTTCAACATGATTTAACATTTTGAATATTCTTTCTTGCATACTTGAGACAACTAACTCTTCTCCAGTTGGTGGGTTAGGCAGACATCCCAAAGGTTTTAAGGCTTTTAGAATGATGCCTAACACTTGGCTTCCTCGAACGAAAATAGCTTCTAAGACAAGCTTTGATAACCCTTGGTCACCTTCTCCATATACAAGATGTACTTTTCTCTCTGCTATAACACGATCAAGATCTACAGCTACCTGAACAAGCTCCTTATACTTTCCATAGTGAAACCCAGAAAATACATAAATGTTTTGAGTTGTCTGTTTAAAGTTGCTACCATTGAAACAGTCTTCAAAAATAATTTATGAGTGCTTGAAAAGGAGCACATGTTTAAAGATCTTGGTAATAGACACAATGATACACAGCTGTAAATGGGGTGGTGTGTTTGTCAAATGATGCATAAAGCTTGTGGCTCAATAATTTAAAAGCAAATAGAAAAAGCAAACAATGATTAGATATAAAATCATATAAATAATAATAATAATAATGCAAAATATAAAAGAACAGTAAAATAAAAGGATATTTACTGGTGGTTGTGATTGTAACTTACAGCTTCCTCTAGTTTTACGTTCAGTAATGACTTGAACGTCCTCTATAGGTCGAGGATAGGCTTCCCATCCAGTTTTCTTATAAACTAGCAAATAGGGTCTTTTAGAGTCAGATTCTCAAGAATAAACTATGCACTTTCTTTTTGGAATAGATTCTATAAACTATGAATCTCACGTTGCACATATCCGCTCGGATGCATCTTAAGAGATCGTAAGATATAATCTAACGATTTTTTACTCATGCCATCCTTGATGAATTTAATCTTATCTTAATGATTTATATAAACCATTCCTAAAGTTTTACAATGTAGTTTATTGCAAACAAGTCTTAAACAGTTAGGACATTTAAAGCTAAGCTGTTTAGCTCTTTCTTTTTTAACAAATGTACTTTTATAAAAACCAAGCATGTAAGAAACAAATAGATCAAAAAACTCACCTGCTATTCAAACCTTTGCTTCAAGCAACCAATGAATGTCAGTAGGAATTCCATTAATCATTAACAAACGTAGCCGTTCATAACTTCGTAAATCTTCTCAAGAACATTTTGAATGGTATAAGGAAAACACTTATGCAACTCATATTATATTTCTTCCATGTTTAATTTTAGGATTTCAGTTATTGTGGGAAACTGAAGATATCGACTTAAGAAGTCACAGGGTATTATTATCCACCATTTATATGGGAAAGTGAATAAAAACATATTAAAAAACAAATTAAGTCTGAAAAATCAATTCAAAAGTGAAGGCGAACAAAACAACAAAATAAAAACAAATAATGAATATAATCAAACATGTAACTCATCTTCGTCATTTTAGTGAATTTACCTCAAGTTCCAATTAGAGTTCATAAATACCACTATATTTTCTTGAGGCATCTTTCTAGATCTTCAATGTGGGATACTAACATTGGTGGTCGTAGATCCCAAGTAGGATGTGATTTACAAACTTGGAGAAAGCTTCTTAAGTGAAATTTTATATATAAAAGTTCTCCCAAATGTTTTAAAATGATCCTTCTCATAGAGGTACACATGACAAATATCAAAAACGGTGAAATGAAACACAAAACAAACGCACTTAAACAAAAAAAAAAACAACATAATGCACTTCATTCAAGACATAAAAAAATAAAACAATTCAAATGGTGAACTAATAGTAAAATGAATTGACAGAAAGTTAAGATAAAAGACTTAATTAAGATTTGGTAGGTTACTTAAATTGATTTTGGTGCTTGCTTCACGTGATTGGTATTTCAAATATGGTTTTAATCTTTGACCATTAACTTTAAATGTGACATTGTCCTTTGGATTCTCAATTTCTACGGCTCCATATGGAAAAATAGTGTGAATGATAAATGGGTCAGACAATCGAGAACGCAACTTACATGGAAATAGTTATAGGCGAGAGTTGAATAAAATCACTTTTTGTCCTACTGTAAAAGATTTACTTGTGATAAGCTTATCATGAAAGATTTTCATCTGCTCCTTGTAATTCTTGGCACTTTCTTCTTTTTGGTCGCTTGTGAGTTGGGAAGAAATTACCATTGGAAAGATTTGCTAATCTTTGAGTTACACATACTTTAATTCTTCCTATTAAAGTTTCAATTCTAGTTTTGGTGCTTCCCTTTCCTTTATCTCCTCAAGGTTTATCATGTCTTCAAAGTTTAGTTGGCCACTACATCTTCAGGTACCTGTGTAGAATCAAGTATTGAGCATATGTTAATAGTATTACATTCTAATTCCTTACTTGATTCAAAAGAATCAGTAAAATAAATTTTGCATGGAGTTTCTAAATTTCTCATCTTGAATTTGTCCCTTAATTATTGGTTCAATGAGTTCAATATCCTTATTCTCACTATCTTGATCTTTTGTGTAAGAAAGTCATTTACACATGTTGAACACATTGAGTTCCAATGTCATGTTGCCGAAAGATAATTTTATTACTTTATTCCTGCAATTAATCAAAGCATTAGCAATAGCTAAAAAAGGTTGACCTAATATGATAAGAATTTTCTTACGTTCATCAGCACTTAGTTCTGTTTCCAAAATAATAAAATCCACAAGATAGAATTTATCAATTTGAACTAATATATCTTCAATCCCTTTTAGTATCTTAATCAACCTATCGGCAAGTAAAAGAATGGCATAAGTTAGTTTTAACTCATTGAAATTGAGTTGTTGGTACACTGAGTAAGGAAACAAATTAACACTAGCACCAAGATCAAATAGAAAATGTCCAATTTTATGATCCCCAATAATGCAAGTAATAGTTGGACAACCAGAATCCTTGTATTTCAAAGCGTTATTGGTTAAGAGAATGAAACTTGTTTTACTAGAAAAGTTTTCTTTTGTACCTTATGTTTCCTTCTCACAGTACACAATCTTCTAGAAATTTAGTATAAGAGGATACTTGTTTAATGACGTCCGACAAAGAAATGTTGACCTTCACTTGTCTAAAAACTTCATAAATTCTTGGATAGTGGTTTGATTTCTTTGGCTTGATTAGTGCTTAAGGAAATGGAGTATAGGCGGAAAGTTTGTTATTTCTTCATAGGTTAAAGGTTCAACAGAGTTTTCCTTGTTCTCTAAAGTTGAATCCTTATTAATTTACGAGGGACCGGAATGTGTTTCTCGACAACTTTACCACCACAAATGGTTATAACCAATTTGACTTGGGTCATATATTGGTTTCCTATATTACCTATTTGAGGATGTTGTTGACTCTTAGGGTTTGGTTCAGGTTGAGTAGGAAACTTACCTTTTTCATGCATGATAAGGGTTGATGTAAGTTTGAAGATAGTTTCTATCAAATTAGTTAAGGTTTACATGGTTTGATTATTGATCAGCCATTGTTTTTCAATGAATGAATACAATGTATCTTCAAGAGCTTTTATTAGTAGTGGGACATATGGTTGGTAACTTTGGGAGTTTTAGAAATTCTAATGTAGAGGAGATAGTTGTGAACATTGTGCATGATTATCATTTCTCCAACTAAAATTTAAGTGGTTTCTCCAACCAGAGTTGTAGGTCTCAGAGTATGGATTGGGATTTAACTTTCTGAAATTTTCAACGACATTTAATCGTTCGTGCAAACTTTCTCTCAAAGCTGGCAAGGTCGAACAGTTCTAATAGAATGGTCAGTAGAATTGCAATAACATGAAATTTCTTGAATAGACTTTACATGATCATTATTTTTTAACTCTCATGCTTTGAATTTTCTAGCTAAGGATGCAAATTTGGCTTGAAGGTCATGGTCTTCGCTAAGAATATACATGCTTCCACCAGATAAAGATGACTAGGGTTTACTCGATAACTCATATGAACCAACTATGTCCCAGTATTGTGTATTCTCTGCTATATGGTGAGGGTTATCAATGCATCTTCAGGACTTTTGTCCCTAAGTTCACCATTACATATCATTTCAACGACCTATTTACTTTGGGATGTTAGTCCTTTGTAGAAATATGACATTAACCTCCATGTTTCAAAACTGTAGAGTGGGCAAATATTAACTCTTTGTACATATCCCAACATTAGTAAAGAGTTTCTCCTGACTTTTGAGTGAAGGTGATGATTTGTCTTTTGTAAGAATTTGTTCTGTAGGGTGGAAAGAATTTTTCTAAAACTTGTGCTTGCATTTCATCTCAAGTTCTAATGATCCTAACCTAAGATTTTGTAGCCAAGTTTTAGTTTTTTCTTTTAAATGCAGGTATGGATTTTTAGATTCAAAACCATGAAAAGTAGGCAAAGTTGAATGATACGAGGTTTGAAATTAAAACGAGATGCGTTAGGAGGAAAAATTATGCATGATGGTGACCCTGTTATATATATATATATATAAGACACTATAGTGGAATTAAAGTGAAACAGCATTTCATCAATCTCATTTATAAAACCACCAAAATAATATCCAATAATAAATGTTCCAAAACGTCCAAAAAAAATAAATTTTGAAATAACATATCCTCAGATAAAAATCATCCCAAAGGAAACTAAATTATTTTTAAATTATCAACGTAACATTAATTCCTAAAAGAAACTAAGCTCTTATTCTTCCTCCTAAGACCATGAGCTCACATCATCTAACTTTATCTGTAAAAATATGATAACGAGGGATGAGTCGTCAACTCGGTTAGTAAATTCATGCACAATACTAAAAAAACTATTAAAATATAATTTAAAAAAACTTCTTGAATATACATAATAATAAGAGAAATTACCTTTGTAAATTATTATTTAGCAAAAATAAATAACATAATTATAAAGTCATTTAAATTATTTAAACATAACAAAAGTCTAGCATGGAGGAATATTCCTCGAAAAGGAAGCTCCATAACCTTTCTGTGAAGACTTGTCACCCCTACTTGTGCTCTTCTGATTATTATTAGAGTCTTTCCTTGTGATCCTCCTTGTTGCCTATGCTTTTTCCGCTGCTCCTGTCTCTTCCGGGATTCATTCATACATATCCCCCTAGAAATGGCTCTATCCACCAAATCTGCATAATCTGTTATCCTCAAGGGCTCCAAAGGATCTCTGACAGATGGATTTAATCCCTCAAGGAAGCGCCTACATCTCTTTTCATTAGTATCAACCATTGTTGGAGCTAATTGAGATAAGGCATTATAGGTGTCCTTATACACCACCACAAACTTATTGCCCTAAATTAAATCCAGAAACTCCCTCTTCATCTTCTTGGCGACACTCCGAGGAAAGTATTTCTCATAGAAGGCATCCACAAACATCTTCCAAGTAATCAATCCATCACCTAAGTTATTCCTCACAATCGAGCCCTAGCCTCCCACTAGTGATCCGCCTCATCCTGAAGCACGAATGAGGCAAAAACCACCATTTGCTCGTCAGTACACCTAACGGCCTCTGATATCTTCTGTACTTGATTCAGCCATGCCTCGACTGCCATAAGGTCAATTGTCCCACAGAACACAGTTGGCCCCAACTTCTGGAACTGCTTTCAAGTCACCATTACTCTGCCTCCAACAGCAACACCTTGCCCCTCGGTCCTCAATCAACCTAGCATGTCTCTTCATAATATCAGCCAACACCTGTATGGCTGGGGTATGATCACGAGCCATCTCACGAAGAGTGGGGTCTGCTCTGCCATCTCTTTGGTGAGGATTGCTCGTTCCCACACCATCCTCTCATGGGACATTAACTATACTAGAGGCCGCTCCACCCTCAATCTGGAGTTGGCCTTGGTTAGCATTATTTCTACTTTTGGGAGGCATTTTGCTATTTGTATCAAACATACACACATCAAAGTCAATGGAACATTTATCCTCAAGAATAATATCATAGAAGTTCATAAAACGTGCAGTAAGCAAACATAATGACTATTAAACAGAAAAATCAACATTATTTTCATACATCATTTGGATAGAAAAATTGCGAAATCAAACATGCTGCTGAAAATCAGAATTTTCCAGCACCGCTTTTCCAACTTCGAAAATTCATAACAAATTGATTACTTGAAATCTCTTTGCAAAAAAATATATCATTGAAAACCTTGGGATGATTAGTTTAATTTTGTGAAACTCTTGTGAAGAAATAGAATCAAAAAATAAAGGGAAAGTAGTAATAAAGTCACAGCACTATTTCCTCATAATGCCTAGCTAGTCATTAATGATAAAGACAGCAATGCATGCATTCACTATCAAACATATAAGATTAGAGAACATGTATTAGAGAAAGATAATTACCTCAAAACTTGTTTCAAACGTGTATAAAAGAAAATTGTAGAATTCTGTACTTTTATATGGTTATTAGGTTAAAGAATTTTAATCATAGGGAGAAAGGAAGCATTTAAGTTTTATTAAAACACTTGCTTTTTTTAAAAAAATACATTGTACGATGAAGATGGTAATCCTTTATATGTTATTTTAGAAAAAATAAATTAATAAAAAAAACAGATAAATAAATAGAATTATGCCTTTTCTCAATTAATGCTAATTAAAATCGATTAACACAAACAAATGACAAACAATTAAATAGGTAATCACAAACAACAAACAAGGAATAGTTTATATATGTATATATGCTGAATACATAATAATCTTGAAATTATAATATATATAATACTAATATCATGGCCCAAGCCTCCTAGCATGGTTTGTCTCATGGATGATTGTAGACTCATGTAGTGTGTAAATATTTTTCATGTATTGATTATAGGTGGTCATTGAACACTAAATCACTCTCTTGCACTCTATATATAGGAGGGGCCTCATTTTGGCCAAGACACACAAGCAACACAACAAATCCAATACACATAGCTTTGTAAGCATTTCATTGAACAATAAGAGTTCTTTCCTCCCATCTTAAGTGAGTTTGAGTGAATACACTTTCCGACTTTGATGAGAACCATCAAGAAAATACTATTAAAGATTCAAGTGATCCTTTGCACATTCATGGAGGCCCAATTACAAGAGGTAGAGCCAAAAAGATGCAAGCTGCTTTAAATGGATTAATTGAGAAAATATGGATTGAAAATACAATTCAAGATGCAAGACATCACGAATTGGGCTTGGAGAGAAGACAAGGCATTGTGGCCATTATTCAAGCTATTGGGCAGCCAAATACACAACTTGGATCAAATGCAGCAAGGGCATCTTCGGAATAAAACTGGTATTGATTGAGCCCGAAGTAATATGCAAGCTATATACCGTTGGAAAGATAATTAAGTTAGCTTTCCAATGCATTTTACAGAGCTGGATTTGGAGTTCTCTAGAAGGAGTTATGACCAATTCATTACAGCTTGTTCAGACTTGGGATTTTCAACGACTCCTTTGTTTTTCAACTTCATTGTTTGTTTTGTTTCAAGTTTGTCAATGTGTAAGGTAAGTCTACCATCAATAATGGTGGGCTAACATTAAGTTTGTCAATGATAACATTAAATAAGGTAAGTATTAAGTTTGTCAATGCTAGCATTAATTATGGTGGGTTGGTGAAGACTTTTGAAGCATCCTTTGACAAACCTATACTTGGAGGGTTGTTCCAATGTTTCCATTTGTATTTTTAGGATCTTGGGTTTTTTTATTAGCCTATTTAAACCCAGCAACCTTGCTATGTAAGGAATTGGAGATTAATGTTATTTGAATTTGAAAGATTATTCTTTCTTTGGTTCTTTTGAGAACTAGTGAACTTATCAAGAATTAGCATTCTTGTGGTGTTCCAAATTTAGACTTATCACTCACCTTCTCATCTATTTCTTGAGTGTGGCGTCAATATCATTCTCTATACCTTTGGTTCATGTTTTCTTAAGCATTGGGTCAAGGTTTTTGTTTGTGTTAAATCTATTTAGAACTTTCTTGGGAAGTTGAAACTTCAATTTAAGTGTGGGTTTCAAAATTTCATTGTGGGATTCGCATCAGACTTTCGAGTCCAACACCGGATTTGAGTGGCCAAGGCTGACTTAGGGCCAAGTGGGTGTGAATTAGCTCTTAAGGCTGCATGGCACAGCGTTGGAAACAAGCGGGTTGTGATAGTTGGTATCAACTTCAAATTTTATCACAAATTCTCAATAATAGTACATAATATAAGATGAGAAATGATTTATAAAGTAGGGATATTTTTTGCACTAGAAATTAACTGGTTTATTTAGATTTCTCTATCAAGTAAAAAGTAAAAAAAAAAGGCTTATTTGATTAAGTTTAAATTATCTAAGAAGTTCCATTAAATTATAAAAATAAATAATTAAATCACTTTAATTCATTCAATTAAAGAACAAACACCCTTTAATTGTTCTTCTCTAAGGATGGATCCAGCACGTTTGATTAATTCAGGATAATTTATAAATTGGTCTACTTATTTGTACCCTAGAATTACTTTAAACACTCTTTTCGATTTATTTTATTAATTATTAAAATATTCAAACAGTAGTTTACGCAATCTGCACAATAAGGGCTCGTTTGGATTACTTTTGGGAGATTTAAAAGTGATTTTGAAAATCTAAAAGTTAATTTTAGTGTGTGGTAAAAAAAATCAAAATCACTTTTATCAAAATTAGTCTCTCATATAGTTAATTTTAAAAAGTAGGAAAGAAGTATATTTTAAATTCTGATTTTGAGAATCAATTTTATCCTTTAATACAATTCTATAAATATCCTTAAAATTATTACCTAAACCCAAAATTATCTTTATTCAAATTAGAAAGAAAATTAATATTTTAATGAACTTTTATTATAATTCATCAATATAAATTTATTAAGATAAATTTATTGATCGAACTATTATTAAATTTACTTCACTATATTATAAATTTAATTATCAATTGTTTTAAGATTAAAAAATTAAAAAATTAAAATCAATGTATTATAAATTTTATTTTTAGTAAAAATTATTATAATACACAATTAAAAAATTATATGTACATATTTTTATATGTATAAGTAAATTTTATTCTACATTATATATATTTTAGTTATTTATTTTCTTTTAGCATTTTAATACTAAAATTTACTAAATGTCCATAACTGCTCAAAATTCACAATACCTCTAAAAATAAAATTTACTAAATACTCAATTAATTCTCTTCGTAA
Source organism: Atalantia buxifolia (assembly GCA_030444775.1). NCBI lineage: Eukaryota > Viridiplantae > Streptophyta > Magnoliopsida > Sapindales > Rutaceae > Atalantia > Atalantia buxifolia. The sequence continues at coordinate 16,357,503 of CM059839.1, forward strand.
TTAATTATTTTTATAAAATAATTAACAATAATTATTTTAGAAGGTACAGTATTTCCAAACTGAACCTAAATCAAATACTATAATTCTCTTCGTCAAGGATATTGTAGTCTTTTACTAACTTGGTTAGTTTTGCAAAATGATGAAAAATAATATGCCAATTGTCTCGTTCCTTGAGTTGTAACCTTTATGCTGTGATAACTAGGGTTTTTGCGCTCGCGTAGAGAAAGGAGATTGTTCTTCCAAATGGCAAACAGTCAGTGTTCCTCTTGCTTTCTTTCCGGATTCATATTTTTATTGATAATTTGAAAATGATTAATGAACTATGTTCTTATTTGATCTGCAGCAATGGCTAGGTCTTTTCTACAAGTTGCAGCTGCGGAGGAGGTTGCGCCGCCTCTCAGAGTTGTTCAGATTGAGGGTCTGGTATTATCTCTCTCTGCTTCTTTTCTTTCTTTCCAATAAGTAATTTTTATATTTCTAATTTTAAAATTTTTTTACAGTCTTTTTTGCACAAGATTAAAGTAATATTTACGGAAAATTATGTTATCAAATTGCAGCCAAACAAGTAAAAAATTGAATGACAATGCCCAAGCATTCTTGAATATGCTAATAGTTACCGTATTTAGACTTTTTATACAGAAGATGAGAGCATGCTTTAGATTCTTAATTTTCTTTTCTGAAACAGGTTATGCTAAAAATAATCAAACACTGCAAGGAGTTTTCACCAGCTTTGGTGACAGGACAACTTCTTGGGTTAGATGTTGGTAGTGTGCTTGAAGTTACCAACTGTTTCCCCTTCCCGGTATGATAGGCGCTGTTGCTCTCCAGTTAAAATCTTCATGTTCAATTTTTTTCTCTTTTCAAAACAAATGATTTACTGAATATTGTTTATTTTTCTGCAATTATAAATGTAAATGTAGATCCAGGAAGAGGACGAAGAAATTGAAGCTGATGGTGCTAATTACCAGCTTGAAATGATGAGGTGTCTAAGAGAGGTTAATGTGGACAATAACACTGTTGGATGGTAAGCTTGGCTGAAGAGGAGCTGTGTGTTTCGTGGTGGTGTTTTTCATTTATTTTACTAGACTCTTTATATACGTGTACTTTACTAGTCTTCAATCTTATGCAAGCTAGGATCTAAATTAACTATGGTTACGTTCCATGTGAGCGTATAGTCTCAGAACTCTCGTCTAATTTTCAATTCATCACATAATTGCCGTACATCACCTTAAACCCTGTAATCATGACCGAAAACAGAAAATTTATTGCTGTCCAACATGAGATAATTTGATACGATATCAACTACTGGTGTTGCTTTAGCTTCCCTTTGTGTATAGTGTGAGTCTGTATGTGTGCGCTTAGACTTCTAAGGTTTGCTTGGATGTAGAGGTTCATTTGTTTGGTTTGGTAAATTGAGATAGAAATAGGATTTTACTGGAATTCTGGAATCCTAATTCCTTATCAAATGGTGAGAAATTGGGATTTCTATCCTGTACAATCTTTAACTTCCACTGTTACCCTTAAATTTTTTTAATTGTTAATTAGATTTAATTTACAAAAATATTAAATGATAATTTAATAATATTTAATTACTAAATAGAATATCTAATCATACTTTAAAACTTAATGAATTCAAAAATTGTGAAAATTCTAGTAATTTGTGTAGCCAGAAAAGTTGATTCATTAAAGACACCACCTGCAGCATCTAAACAGAAATCGGGTGATAACTTCTAGCTTTTTTTCTGCTTGATCACATGTGTGTTAGTTTTCTTAAATAGATAACAGAGTTTTGTTTCTTATATAAATATTAGTTGGCCGACGTGTGGAACCTTACTTCGTTTCTTAATAAATATTTTTAAGGTACCAATCAACAATGCTAGGATGTTTTCAAACAGCAGAGTTGATTGAAACTTTTCTGAACTACCAGGTATGTTCTGGAACTTGCGATGTATATCTTTATGAAATATATGCATGTAAATTAATGCCATATTATTGTGTCCTTTTTCTCCAATTTCTTCTCTGCTCTAGTGTGGTTGCTAAGGTTAGAACAAATTTGAGTTCTATTACTCTGACTGGGTATCAATTGTATCAAAGCAACACTTTTTGTGTTTTTTTTCTCATTCATTTTGGCTAGACTCTTAAATAACTGTGATTTTACATGTTATGTGATTATTTTTTTGAAATAGTCTGTCCCCATAAATTACTGGTGGTCAGATTTATTTTGGTTTCACATTGCAAATTTTAAAAAGTAGAAGAGGAGGAAAAGAGGAAAATTTCAAATATGACCAGAAAAAATGAGAAAAATAAAGGCGAACCGAGGCATTGACAACTGGAAAAACAGTCATCAAGCCTTCAAACAAAGCTTTAAAGCTGCTTCCGATTCTCTATTGTTTGCTACTTAAATTGACATACCTAAAAGTGTTTGGTAAAGTCTTCTTCTAATCCTTAATAGGAAAAGAATTCCTGAATTTTTTTAAGCAAGAAAGAGACTGGACTTTGACAGGGGATCATGGTGTGACATTATATAGGACTGTTAGACTACTAAACCTAAAATAAGATGTATTGGAAGTGCTAATGCTAGATTTAGCTGTAGTGGAAATTACAGGCGTATCATTGATTCCTTAATGGTGTGTTTACCTGAGGGTTTACTAATAATAATAATAATTATTATTATTATTATTGTTATTATTATTATTATTAAATTTTATTTATTTTATTATTTTAGTTATTATTATTTTTATTAATATTATTTTTATTTTTATTAATAAAAATAATAATTATTATTATTTTTATCATTATTAACATTATTTTTATCATTATTTTTATTGTTAATAATGATAATAATAATAATTATTATTATTATTTTTATTAATAAAAATAAAAATAATATTAATAAAAATAATAATAATTATTATTATTTTTATCATTATTAACATTATTTTTATCATTATTTTTATTGTTAATAATGATAATATTAATAAAAATAATAATAACAACAATATTAATAAACATAATAATAGTAATTAATAATAACTAAAATAATAAAGTTAATAAAATTTAATAATAATAATAATAATAATAACAACAACAACAACAACAATAATGATAATATTGTTAATAATGATAAATTAATTATTTTTGTTAATTATTAATACTATGGGTATTTTGATAAATTGATTCTCATTCTTATTTCTCGTTCCCATTTATTTTGCCAAGTAAACACATCAATGGCATTTCAGCACATTTCCATTCCCATTTATTTTTGCTAAGTAAACATTAGAATCTCATTCTCATTCTAGCCCATTCCCATTCCATGAAGCTCACCATAAATTCTGTGAAACTTAAATGTTAGAACCCGCTAACTGCTGATTTGCATAGGACTGAATTTACACATAATTGCCTTTACGTGAGGCTCCAAGGAATTCTAGCATTTCTTGATCATTTGCTCATTTTGTTGACTTTATAATGTGGGATGATATATGGGACTTTGTTGAATCTATCGACCTTTATTATTACTTGGTATTCTTAATCTTTGTAATCTTTTCTTTGATATTCTCTTTGTAATTATTGGGTTAGTTTTTTATTATTTTGGCGTTCATTGTGTCCCTTTCTTTTAGGTTTTTCTTGTCCTTGTCACTAGTCTCTGACTTTATTTCATTTTGATGATGGTGAAGATGATTTATGTGTTGCAGTGATTTATTTTGGACATTTTACACCATTCTTTTTGGTAATTGGAATTTTATTATTTAGGGGTTTCTTCACTTTCTTGTCCTGTCAATTTTATCTATTTTGGGTATTTTAATTTGCGCCTTCCTTTCTTTAAAGTTATTCCTTGGTATTTAATGTTTCCACCGTTTTACTTGTCTAAATGCAGCCTTCTCTCTGCTGTGTCCTTTTATCATGTGGATAATATAGTTTTTGTTTGTAGTAATTTTAATTGTGAAACTTGCAAAATTTCTTTTAGTGTGCAAGGAATAGAAAAATTTTAAGTGCTAGTCAGTGAAATAAAATTTCAGTACAGATCAACACATCGAATGATATCAGATAAAGCAGAAAATACTGTCTCCTTCTTGCTTTTGTAGCCAAGTATTCTTTTTGTGAAACTCCTTGTTGCCATGGATCAGTCGGTCCTATTGTTATGGAACTTGCTTTTATGCTTAATATGTACTGAGTTCTGGTATATACAATTTTTAACTGACGCCCGTGGTCTAGAATCACAAAAGTAAGAGTTTGGGCCATTAAATAGCTTGTCCCCATAGAACATTTGCCGAAACATAGATAATGAATAAATAGGAGTTAATATCATTCCAATTGTCGTTACAAAAGTGATTACTATTTTTAGCATTAAAAAAACTTTTGGCTAGTAATTATTCCGACGAGACTAGACTATATCTATTGCTTTTGTTGAGATGAGGGATTGCTTTACATAAAAATTCCATTTTTAATCTTATTTAATTAATAACTATATTGAAACAATAAATTATATCTTTAAATGCTTTTTATCAAGGAGCTGTGTTTTATTCTACATATCTATAGGAAAAGCTAGTGCGGAGGTCACACAAATATTTGGTAGGGTAGAGGAAGTTTTTTGTTGAATTGAACTAAGAGAAATACTGGCTAATGAATGAAAATGCAATTAGTTTTAATAATTTTCACTCCTTGGCATCTTATTTCTTCTCCTTGACTTTTTTTTAAAATTTTTTTTACTTCATTTTGGGTGATTGCAGGAGAATATTAGAAGGTGTGTCTGCATAATTTATGACCCTTCAAGGTCCAATCAAGGTGCCTTAGCTTTTAAGGCTTTAAAGCTTTCTGATTCCTTCATGGATCTTTACCGCAGCAACAATTTTACTGGAGAAAAGTACGTGATTCTTATGTCCATGTTGCAGCCAAAAAAAAAAAAATGTTTGCATATAAACTAGTTGATGTGATATTATGTTTTAATGCATATAAACTAGTTGATGTGATATTATGTTTTAATGCATTTTCTTTTTTGCTTCCAATAGGTTGAGGGAGAAAAATTTATCATGGGTGGATATTTTTGAGGAAATTCCTGTAAGCTTATATGAACCATTTCCTCTTTGGACAAAATTTATAAATTTATCATTGTGCCTACATTGTTTGTTATGACAGTTTCCTTCTGTTGTCTTTTTAATCCGTGTAAAAGAAAAATGACTCTGCGGAGTTGCTGTAACTATTTATTTGTTTCTTGGGGAGGTAAAACCAGTTGCATAATAACAAGGGATCAGGATCCTCTCCTGATCTGATCTTTACCTGAGCAAATTCTATTAATGTGATTGGTGGTTAATAAATTAAAAAGAAAAATAAGTCAAATCTTAATCATCCACTAACACCAAAATACAGGTGGTACAAGATTTATAAAAGATCAGGAATGCTCAGATCAGGAGAGGATCCTGATCCAATAACAAGGCCTGAAGATTTTATTCATGGATTTTTTTTGTTGGTTGACTTGAGGTGTCATTGACCTGATGGCTCAAAAATATATGATTTTATAAGCCCGTAGATTCACGCTTTTTCTTTTTGTCAGACTTGAGGAGTCATTATAACTGTAAAACCAAAGACAGAGAAAAAGGGGAGGAAAAAAAAAAATGAAGAGAGAAAGGAAAGGGGAGGTATAGCATTCACTCACACACATTTTGTCCTTTAGTAAATTTGTATAGAGATTCATGGTATAGGATATAAAAAATGAGGATGTCAAGAAAAATAAGCATTTGAGGATTATCATAGATATGTGTGACTGTAGTCATTATCTGGTAGACAACATTGCTCTCGTTATGGTGACAGATGTTGCCATGTGGCATTGACTAGTTAATCCCACAGCTGCAACTCCATAGGCACTGTGGAGTAGCACCATGTGCATTGCTTCTCACCAGATTATATACATACATACATGCATGCATGCATGCATTCATACATATATGTATATGTATGTATGTATGTATGTATGTATAGGTATGTACGTATGTAAATACATGTGTATCTAGGTGTTGGATTAGTAAAATATTGTTTACACAATTTATAACCCAAGTTTTAACCATTGGATCAATGGCATTTCAATGGTTGAAATTACTCCTAATATTTGTGTTAGTAATGTATAATTATGCCTACAATTATCACTGTTGAGATTTTTAATCTCAACTACCGAAAGTACATTAAGGCAGTTGGTCTGAACATGGTGTAAGAATTTGTCTACAAAATGAAGACTCATGATCGTAGCCCATAAATATATTCGGGTGGCTCAAAGGCTTTATCCATTTATAATACTTATTTGATGAGAGATTTGAGCTGTCATTGATTTGCATTTAAATGGCCTCATCAAAACTGGGCTTGACTTTGTATTTGAGCTCTTAAATGTACATTTTCCAAGTTCCAAAATTTGGGATTTTATTACTTTGTGCAGGTGTATGATATGGGGTTAATTGACAAACTTACACTTGGTTATTATGTTTATTGGTTTATTACATTACAGGTTAAAGTCTCAAATTCTGCACTTATTAGTGCCTTTATGACTGAGCTGGAACCTGATACTCCAGTCACACAGGTAAACTAGCAGGTTGCCCTGGAGACCTTGTAATAAGATGGAGTTTAAAGTCTGTAATCTAATATTACTGTGGTTTCACTCTGGTGTCAGTGTGATTACGACCGCCTGCAATTGTCAAGCAGTCCATTCTTCGAGAGGAATATGGAATTTTTGATTGAATGCATGGATGATTTGTCAGTGGAACAACAAAAGGTTTGTGCCTCTTTTTACTCAATATTTTATTGTTATTTTACACTTTTACTATAATTTGAATATTTGATCCCTGCCTCCTTTCCAGTTCCAATTTTACTATCGAAGCCTAACACGTCAGCAAGCTCAGCAGCAATCATGGCTTCAGAAGAGAAGGTAGATGGTGGCTTAATTTTTTACTGTTTATTTTCTCTGTTGCCTATATCTGATGTATGCGTTTTGTTTTGATGTTCTTAGATGGAAAATTTGCTAATATTTATACGACAGTGAATTATTATTTCTTTCTAACATTAATATTAGTGCAGACGGTCGATTGATCAGTTATAGAATTATGAGGTTTTCAAACTCTTAATACTCTCCATTTTCACTTGATGTGTATTGATATTATGGATGATATTTTTATCTCCATGCTGCATCCATTTTCTTTTGGCCATGGCTTACTTTTCAACGTTAATACTGTCCCAGTTGTGGTATTGAATTTGTGTCCAAGAATCTGTGGTTTTTTACATCTTCTTCTGTAGATAAAGATAACTTTGGGAAGAAAATTTAGCTTTACATGTTAGACAACTTGAGAAATAAAATATTGATGAAAACAGTACTTCAATAGCCAGAATCTCTTTGTTGACATTTTCTAAGTTTGAGCTTGGCTAGTGCTTTAATAGCCAAACTCGTGAGACTCTGTTGATAACTTTAAGTTGTTCAAAAATAGTACTTTAATAGCCAAACTTTTGGAAGGCTTTCTTTTTTCTTTGCCTTCCCTTTTTCTTGTCCAATAATATAGGACACTCATTTTATTATCATCATTCATGGTTTAAGGTATAGTGGTTAATGTCTTGATTTGTCAGTATATTTGAGAGCTTTCTTGGTAAATTTTGCAGTATTTTTTAATGGAGTATGTTTCCTAGGTGATGGCATCAAATATTATGACCTGGCTTCCAGAATATTCTAACAAGGCAATTAATTAGAAACAAGGTGTAGGATGGCCCATAGATAAACACATGTTGCAATTCACTTGCGTTTTATGTTTTCTATTCCTAAATAATTGGTGAAACTTATAACCTACCGCATTATCTGCGGTCTACTGTATTTCCATATTCCATATAGCCACTAATATTTTGCTAATATTTGACCTGTTCTTGCTGCTTTGAGGATGGGGGATGGGGGTCCTTGGGTGGGAGTTGTTGAGTTTGAGAATTCAAGTATTAGTTGTCTATTAAGCGTCGTGCTTCTTGCTCCTTTTTTTTTTCATCTTTTATTTTGTTGGTTTGAATTTATTGTTTTTGCAAGTGAGATTCATGACCCATTTTGTAAGTTGCGATTTGTCGTGATTTTTAGGGATGAGAATAAGGCACGTAAAGCTGCTGGAGAGGAGCCTTTGCCTGAGGAGGATCCTTCAAATCCCATCTTTAAGTCAATTCCTGAGCCTCCTCGATTGGAAAGTTTTCTAATTGCAAATCGGATTGCCAACTATTGCAACCAAATTAATGGGTATGTTGGAAATGTTAGAGGACACATAGAACGCATCTGGCCTTGTTTTTAACAACAATAATAATAATAATTTAAGTAAAAAAGAAAATCAGGGAAATTCTGTGATAAAGCCCTTGATTGCTTCCAGAAAGGCTCTAGGAAAAGGTGTAGCTCAGATCCTACAATCAGAATCCATCAGACCAAATCTTTAGTGAAACTCCATATTCAGGCAATTGCTGATTCCTGGTTGTGGTGGATAAACAAAAATGAAAAAGGGCAAAAAAAGAAAAAAAAATCGATTCTCGTAGGAAACAGAAATCCAAAGGGATGCCAGAAAACACTTCGATTCCAGAATTTGAACAATCCCTCCCATTGATAGAATTCGAGGATTCTTCTATTTCTCATTATTTACAGAACACAGAGAATAGACATAACTTTTATGAATGCAAGCAGCTGATAGTCTTACGGAGTTGCCATAACTTGACACAAGAAATTTAAAAACTACATGAAAGGGGAGGAAACTGCACAGTTTCTTCTTTTATTATGTCAAGTGTTTGCTTTATTGTTAATATTGCTATTAGTGTACATTGATTGTAATTGATATTGTCAAACACCTTTCAGGGTTACGGGACAGAGCTTTAGTCGATTATATTTGACGAAAGCTTTGCATGATAATTGATGTGAAGCTCGATGGCAGCTCTCTTATACCTATCTTGCAGTAGCTGTTTGAAGACGAGAGATTGTGATTGCAAATGAGGTAAAGGTTGGTTGTGTAATGTGATTGAAAACAAAGATTTTGGACTGCAGCTTGTTTTTTTATTTTGTTGTAGAAATTTAGAGCAGACCGATATCTAGAAGGGAAATTCAGAAATATCATGAAAATTATTATTAAATACTCGTAATTATATTCGATTCTTAATGTTGTGCTTCTATTATCATGATATATCTTTAAATTATGTAAAAATGAAATGCTAAACAAGATTGACCAATACTATTAATACTACAACGCAAAAGCTAATTCTAGCAGAAAAACAATAATAATAAAACAATTGATGTTATGTGTGAGTTTTTGATTTGTGGGTCTAGTACTGTATGTCAAATCACAAATATTATATATATTTGTTTACTTTAAATTATGTTTCTTGGCATAATTTTTGTTTGGTTGGCCATTTGGTTAACAAGGTATGGTCAATAGTTAATTTAGGGCTTACATACGGCAAAAACTCTCCCCCTTCTTACCACTACCGCTCTTCGCATTGCTACCGACAAGTACGCTTGTTTTTCTTGTTTTCTCACCGGTGGTTTCTTTGCTTTTTTCTTGTTTTGCCAAGTCTTGCAATCTTTCCTCGCTTAGACACAGATGTGTAGCATGTGTGAGAGTTTCGCCGCTTAGACACAGATATTGGTCAATCTTGAGTATGGGAGTCTGATTCCCAACCTTTTCTGAGGATCAGACTTATTTTTTAATTTCAAATTACTGTGGGTTCCATAATATTGATTTGCATTTCCATCCATAAAATGTGAGTAAACATTCTAAATGAATCATATTTTAAATTTTATTTTTTAATTTCAAATTACTGTGGGTTCCATAATATTGATTTGCATTACCATCCATAAAATTTGAGTAAATATTTTAAATGAATCACATTTTAAATTTTAATTGCTCAATGCAAAAAGTAAATGTACCATGAGATTTATTAGAAGAAGTATTCCATTAGTGCATGATGTGAACACGTGGCATCCAATTGTGGTCTTGATTTGACATTATCTAATATCTATAGAGCGGAGTGAAAATCTCAAGAGCTCCAATTCAAATTCAATTTCCTATGAACGGTCATGGGTGAAATGAAAACACGTGGCATGATTTTTGTTTGTTTGGCCATTTGGTTAACAAGGTATGGTCAATAGTTAATTTAGGCTTACATACGGCAAAAACTCGCCCCCCTCTTACCCCTACCGCTCTTCGCATCGCTACCAACAAGTACGCTTGTTTTTCTTGTTTTCTCACCGGTGGTTTCTTTGCTTTTTTCTTGTTTTGCCAAGTTTTGCAATCTTTCCTTGCTTAGACACTGATATGTAGCATGTATGAGAGTTTCGCCGCTTAGACACAGATATTGGTCAATCCGAGTATAGGAGTCTGATTCCCAACCTTTTCTGAGCATCAGACTCTTATTTTTTAATTTCAAATTACTGTGGGTTCCATAATATTAATTTGCATTCCCACCCATAAAATGTGAGTAAACATTCTAAATGAATCACATTTTAAATTTTATTTTCTTATTTCAAATTACTGTGGGTTCCATAATATTAATTTGTATTCCCACCCATAAAATGTGAGTAAACATTCTAAATGACTCACATTTCAGATTTTAACTGCTCAATCCAAAAAATAAATGCACCATGAGATTTATTGGAAGAAGTATTCCATTAGTGCATGATGTGAACACGTGGCATCCAATTGTGGTCGTGATTTGACATTATCTAATATCTGTAGAACGGAGTGAAAATCTCAAGAGCTCCAATGCAAATTCAATTTCCTACGAACGGTCACGGGTGAAATGAAAACATTATTGCTCCCAAGGCAATGTGAGGATAACACATTCTTTTCTTGGACAGTGAGAGATTCTGATGGTCCCACTCCCACGTACAGCCAACACCCGAGTAGAATGACAGAGACAGCTATACTTTTTTGTTATTGGAATTTTGTGTACTCCATCTCATCTCGTGAACGTGAAGATGTTTTGGATCTTGTGAGTTCCACGCCCATGTTGCATTCCGTCTGGATTCATGCAACAAATTCATAAAATGAATCCAATAATTGAATATAACAAGTGATTCCTGCTTGCATCAAAATCATAGTCTAAATGGTAGCATCAGCATTGATTTGATTTTCCAAACAGAAATTATTAGAGTTTGAAAATATTGGATAGTTTTTTAATGGGGTTATATCCTTTCATTATTTTAATTATAACAAAATAATAAATCACTACATAAATCATTAAAGAATAATAATTTATTAATTTAATTAGAAAAAACACTTAACTACTTTTTTGTTACTATCATTAGTTGATCTACTAGTTGATTTTAAAATTTTAAAATTACCTTTATTAATAACTCTAAATATAATAAGGATAAATAGAAATTTTTGGCAATTATTTAAGATGGGTCAATCTTAAATAATTTTCACTTTAATTTTTATTTTTAGTATTCATGTTGAAAACAAAAAATCAAATTCAATGTTTAATAAGTCTAAAGAAGTTTTTTTTTTTTTTTAATCCAAGCATGAGGATAACCAAACCACACCATCTATAGTATGTTTACTAATTAGTAATCTAAATATAAATTAAGGAATATAAATGAATAATGTGTTTTAATAAGAAGTGGAATTAGAATCAAAGTGGTAGACTCAATCTAAAATTAAGAATGATGGTTAGAATTTTCATTCCTATGGGCACGGTGGGAATGAGAACTTCATTTCTTGAAGTGACTAAACTACCCCCACTCAATTTTTAAAATTTTTATTTTGTCCTTTATATATTTGAAAAAAGTTCTTACTACTGTTGTTGCTGATGTTGGTAGTTGTCACCACTGTTGCCATTACAACTACTACTGTTGTTGCTACTTGTTGCCGTTGCTATGTTACGACTTGTTGTCCTTGCTACCATTCACTACTACTGCTCTTTCTGTCGTTGTTTCTGCTGCTGCTTGTTATTGATGCTTTTGTGGTCACTGTTGATTGTTGGTGGTGGTGGTGGTGGTGGTGGTGGTGATGATGATTATTATTATTATTATTATTATTGTAGTTATTGACATTGTTATTAACATTTTTATTATTATTAACAATAATTTCTTTTAATAATATATTTTAAAATAATAATTATCACAATTATCATAACAAATAATGATATTAATTAATTAATTAAACACATTTTAATAACTAATAGTCCATTCTAAATCTTATAACTCAAGTAAACTTCTTATTTTGATTTTCATTCCTTATTCTAATTCTGGCCCATTCCGATTCCATCCTATCAAATTACCGATTAGTAAACATGGCATTAAGTTAACTTCTTCAATTGCAGTGTGAATTAATTTGAAGAAAGAAATAAACAGATGGAGGAGGTGGCAACAGTTTCGAGTAGCTATATTGGCGGTTTCTAGTGTGCAACGAAGGGAGTGGTGAGATATGCCTCCATCACCGCTACGACTTGTTGCTGTACTGCTATTGTATTTTGCTTCCATTCAAGAACTGGTAGCAAAAGAAGAAAGGAGAAAGAAGAAAGAAAGTGGGCAAAGAAGAAAAAGAGAAAGTAATAAAACTAGCCTCAATTTTTTTAATTTTTCTTAATTTATTTTTTTATTGTAAATGTTGTTAATTATTGGATATTAAGGTATTAATATTAATTAAGGTATTAAGGGATTATTTGTTTTACTTTCAAATTTTTGGGCTCACTTATAATTTTGGGTTAGATTTTACACAATGACAGATTTTCCTCCATAAGATCAACATTTGACTCACAGAACTAACCGAAATATAGTAAAGTGTTATTTTTTTAATAACTAATATAGTAAATCATTATCTTTCAATAATTCATACAGTGATCTATTATACTCCAATTACAAGATTAGTGAAAGGATAATAAATTTTTTAAATTATTCACGTGCACACATCCAATATTTGTAAAGTGTTATCAACTTTTCACTTTAGCACTAATAGTTTAATTTAACGTGAAAAAAAAAATCCCTATGAAAATGGAAAAAAAAATGCAGCAACAAATAAAGTCTTTGGGACATTGAGTGACAATTTTTGGAATTAATAATTGTTTTGGTTAATTAACACTAATAGTTGGGTGCCAAGGAAGATGTTGGCTAACTATTTTCGTAGAGCTTTTTGTGTCCGTGGGCCTTTTTTTCATTTTTTTTATTAGAGTAGATTAATAAAAGTCAATTTTCCTTTGTTTCCTAAGTTTAGATTACTAGATTATATTCCTAATTTATCCAACACTAAAAAGATGACAGGTACTTCTGAATATAATTAAATGAAAATTTTCAACATATTTTTTTAATTCCTTCTGAGATTTTTGGACTGGTTTATGAAATAAAAAGAGTAAATACTACATAATCAAGAACACTGCAGTAGCAGTACCTTGGGATTTAAAGTATGTGTTTTAGATCAGTTTTGGCTTTTAGTTAAGAATAGAGGCTTCTTCTATACTAAGGAAAGGGCTCTAGTGGAGACAAGATGGTTATGATGGCCAATTTTGCGTTTCTTGTGTGTGAAAAAACATAAATTAAGATTTTGGATCACGGAAGAAGGAGTCTTCTTGAGCAAGACGATCAACGGTTAAAACCTTACGGGGTCGCTGTTTTAAGGCTATTTAGGCAGCTAAAATGACTGGTAAAGGCGTAAGTCCTGAATATTCTTTGAATGGTGAATAAAGGTCTCTATTTTTAGGGTTTTAGGACAAATCCTAATTGATCAGTTTATCTTATTTCTATAAGGTAACACAAATCTCTTATCCTATAATGCAAGGTATGTCTTGATTCTTTCCCTTAATTTATAGGGGCAAGATCACTTTTCTCTTTTAGGTAGAATTTCTGTCCTAATTAAGGCTAATTTATGATTGCTCGGCATTAAAATATATACCTTGTAGGGGTAAGAAGGTGCGAGTGGAATCATGGCTGTTTGGGGAAAGCTTCAAGAAGGTTAATGTCCTAGTATAGCTAGCGATGGGTAAAATAACCAATCCAACTCGATCCGACCCAATTCGATCTGAAAAAAATCAGGTTCGGATCGGATCGGATTGGATCAATGTTGCTAACCCGATCGGATCGTGATTGGATCAGGTGAAATCCGATCCAATCCGACAACCCGAATGGGTTGGCTTAAAGAAGAAAGTGAACAACCCTCACGAATACAACACACATGCATCCAACAACAAGCAGTCAAGCACTAGTGACGCCACAAAGCACATACCACACACTACACGGCCTCACACACCACACACGTATACAGCACACATCATAGAGATGGAGGTACAAAACCAATAGAGATAGAGGCACAAAACTAGTAGACCATACACTCAGCGCACTCAGCCCGCACCCAACAGCCTCACTCCCCTCCCTCACGCCTCACGGTCTCCCCCTCAAGCCTCAACAAGAGACCACACAGCGCACACCAGCCTCCGCTCCCCTCCCTCACGCCTCATAGGTCATTGCCCCACCCTCAAGTCAACACTCAACACAAGTTACACAAGTGGAAACGCGCGCACACACACACACACACACACAGAGTCGCAACGAACACACGCTCACCACAATCATCGCCGACGCCAATCGCTAGCCGATCTATTGGTTCGCAAGGATCGCGACCAAATTTGCTGCTACTGCCTACCGATCTGCTATCTCCGTGCCTCTACACACTTCATCACCAAGTTTCTCCTCCAAGTTTCATTCGAAATCTAGCAAACGGCGGGTCGAATTTTTATTTTGAGTTTGGATTTTTGAGTTTAGTTCAAATACAAATAGTTGTAATGTGTAATATATTATATAACATATGTTAAATCATTCATTTGGAATTGTTAATCGAACCCAATTTGAATCGAATTAAACCTGATTTTTTGATCTGATCTGATAATTAAAATCATGTTGGGTCGGGTTGTAAATTCAAGTTAAATTTGGATGAGTTTTTGTTCAACCCAATCAACCTAAAACCCGATCGGGTTGATCCGAACCTGATTTTGCCCAGCCCTAAGTATATAGCATATGACTACTGTGGTATTCGATCATGTATGGACTAGAAATATAAGCTTTAGGGCTAACACTATTTTGGCACTTATAATGTTATTGATTCTCCACCAGTCCACTCCACAAAGCATTTCCTTATAATTCAACATCCCCCAAGTGGGCTTGGCTAAGGGTTAAATGTGAATTGAACTTTACTTATGCATTTCATGCCTTTTAAATCATTATCTAAATTGGTTGCCCAGGATTGGATGGACATTTCAATCATATTGTCAATTTTAGGTAGCATCAACTTTAATTAGATATGCAATAATAAGTTTATTCAATCATAATACTAAAAATATTCCTAACCTATTTGTTTGGTGAAAAGAAGGAAGACTAGTAATAGAGTGCACATATCAATGTAAAGTTTTATAATAGCAAAATGTCACCAAGACGATATTGGCCTATGTCGGTGCACCAGGTAATCAAAATGGTATGGTCGAAAGGTCAGAGAAAATATCCAAAAATGTTTGTGCTTAAGGAGTCACTATCGCCCAAGAAGAATGATTGAATCTTTTGCATAGGGTAAGAAATCAATAAAGAAATATGATGCTAAAAAAGAGGGGATAACAGGCTACAACGCTTGCAAAAAAATGCCAAGAAGTAGCTCACCAAGATATTTAGTGTCATCTGTCCCTAATTGCCATGCACGCAATTGCTGAGTAGCCTTTGCTAAGGCATACAAAACCTCCTAGCTAAATCCAACACATGTGTGGGTAGACAAAACATGAAAATGACCTCCAACTTATTCTCTAAGCATACTCCAAAAGTTTCAAATGATCAAGTGAGCAAAAAGACCAAAAAATCCTTACCACGGTGGCAAAGAACGCGTTAGGTGGCATGACAACACTCAAGTTCTATTTTTCTTACTTATTGCAAGTTCACATACAATAAGCTAGATGTATTCTTCAATCTCTAGCCACCTCCATTATCAAGAGCTTTCTAACTCTTACCTCAAAAACGAACCCAACACTAACTTGAGCGTCGGAGTATAGTCGTTGGCTACCTCTGACTCCACCTCTAACCTCCTTTCTCTATTTTACAGGTTAAATTTATAGCCCATCAAGCCAATTCTCTCTAGATCTAAGCCTTTCACAACATTCCCAGATCCTCCATTCTTTTCCAATCTTCATATAAGGCCAAAATGAGTAACACACTCTGATTACACGAGACACCCTGTAATGTTAATACAAATTTATTTTGTTTAGCTAGGTTTACGTTCTTTTCTTCTTTCATCCCAAAATCTAGTTAAAACATTATTCTATAGTTCTATTCAAATGTTATGAATTGAAAATATAAATGTATTGTTAAGTTTCATGTATTTATTACTATTTGATTAAATAACCAATTATTTAATCAAAAATATGTTATGCAAAAGTCATTATAATAGGTTATTTAATAAAAAAATATGTTATGCAAAAGTCATTATAATAGGTTTACTGCTATGAAACATGCAGCCGTCTTAGAAAGCGGGTTGTATGTTTATGGCTGCATGCACTGTAGGGGTGGGCGCGGTTCGGTTCGGTTTGGTTTTTTACTAAATTTTTCATAATCATTCGATTATGATTATTTTAAAATCATAATCGCGATTAATCAAATTATCGAGATAATCAAATACTTAATTAATTGAAATAATTCAATTCGGTTCGGTTCATTTATTTCGATTATTGGCCTATTGGGCTTATTTTAGACCTTTTTAAATGTAAAACCTTAAATTAATAAATCTACCACAAACATAAAAAGTTAACAAACAAAAAATCAAAATATATCTCAAAGTATGTTCAAGAACACATAACATGTTCAAATAACAAGTTCAAATAAAAATAAATAAGCAAAAAGTCTTTTAAACTTTAACAAAACTACAAAAGCAATAAACATCAATCAACTCCCAAATCCCAATTACTCTTCAACTGCTTGTTCTTGTTGAGCTACTATTGGCCTACTAAATTCTACATTAACAAATTAAACAAAAATATTAAAATGATTAGTTAAGAGTGAAATAACCAAAACAACATATCAAAAAATGGTAGTAACATATTACCTACTTCAATAACTTCATAGAATTCAGTTTCTTCCTGAGTAGGTTGTATTATCCGTTCTCCTAATAGAGTTGAGCGAAGCCAATTTTGAGTACAAATCAATTACTCAACAGTTTTATGAGTTAAAGGACTTCTAAAAGATCAAGAACACGTCCTCTTATGCTAAATGCCGATTCCGAAGCTACTGTAGACACTGGAATTGCCAAAATATCCATGGCAATCTGAGATAAAATCATATACCTATGCCCATTCAACTTCCACCAAGTCAAAATATCAAAATGGGCATTACTAGTACTCTCATTAGCATCTATCAAGTACTTTTCAACATCATTTTTCGAACTAATGTCATCATTTGAACTTTGCTTCATCATTTTGAAAGATGAAAAAAGATTAATTGACATTATACTACTACTAGTACCACCACCACCACTACCATCATGGATATCACCAAAACAAAACACCACCACTATTCCTCACATCACTCCCACCAATATAGCTATTATATAGCTTCATCAACAACTCCTTAATTTTGTTAGATTTATACATGCTGCTAAAACAAAATGTAACAAACTCCAATTTACATCTAGGATCAAGCACATTTGCTACAAATAATAACATGTTAACGTGATCAAAAGAATCACCCCAATATTTAGCAAACTTTTGTTTCATTTTTTTGGCCATTTTCCTCAACAAATCATCACTAGAAGTAACAAGTGACTTAAAATGAATTAGAACTTTTGCCATTTTATTTAAATAATCATTGGAAGTGACATCAAAAGAGTTACTAAATTTCAAGGTCACATAATAAAAAACTAATAAAAAGTTGACGTTTCTCCTTGTATTTCCCCAATCGTCATCGCTCGGTGGCCCCTTCTCTCTTCTTTTCACCCTCATCCTCAACAAACCAATTAACATAATGTCCATCATCTTCCTTCATCCTATCAAATGCTTTTTTAAACACAACCGCTTTGTGCAACATCAAATATGTTGAATTCCATCTGGTAGGCACATCCAACACCATAAGCCCTTCATATGAGATTTTCTCCCTATCAACACATGTTTTAAACTTTTGCAATCTTGCTGGAAAGGATCTAACATACTTTACTGCATTGCGAATATTAGCTATTGAATGATTCACCTCCACCAACCCATCTTACATAATCAAATTTATTATGTGTGTCGAACACCTCACATGCATATATAAACCATTCAAAACCATTGAATTCACACTCCAATTTGCTAACTTCTTCTTTACATAAGTTATTGCAACTTTATTAGCACTTGCATTGTCCACTGTAATTGTGAACAACTTCTCAATTCCTCAATCAATCAAACATGTCTCAATTAGCTTCCCAATACCATCTCCTTTATGATTAGCTATAGGTGTGAAACTAAGAATCTTTTTGTGCAACACCCAAAACACTTTTTAACAACCCTTTTTCGTGCTGATACAATTCAAGAGTATCCCTTATAATTGTTCTTCGTGATGGCACATCAAATCTTGGGCAACAAGTTTGCATAAACTCTAAAAACCCTACAGCCTCCACAAAGCTAAAAGGTAATTCATCCTTGACAATCATCTTCAAAAGTGCCATTCTACAAGCCTCTTGACTAAACCCGCCACTAACTTTGACAACTCCATCATCTTTATCTTTTCCCTTTTGACAGAAAAGTACTTGTTGCTTCGGATCCCTTTCAACCTTCACATATTAATATGACCTACATTTATCCAAATGATTCTTCAAATTAGTGGTATTTCCTCTATTAGCTGCAAAGGTTTTACGGCAATGATGACATTTTCCTTTGTTTCCACAAGGTAGTTTGGTAAAATGAGCCTAAACATTTGATCTCAAAGGTATTTTTCTTTTTTTCCCATAATCAACCTCCACCTCTTGCACGTCCTCCTCATCATAATTTTCCATTCTACACAAACACAAAATCATTCGTAGAAAATTGTGGCAAATCAAAAATCAGCAGCAACAAATAAAAAATCAGCAGCAAAAAATCAACACCACAGCAGTAACAAATCAACACAACAACAGCAACAAGTAAAAAATCAAGTATCACAATCAGTTTCATGAAGTCAATGTTTCAAGCTAAATATAGCATCTCAAGTGAAATCAAAACAACATTTTATTATCTCCAATTTTAATCTCGAACAAACTGATAAAAAGAATACAAAGTTTGTTCTTCACATGTATGAACCTCATTTATGATGCAATGCCTAAGAAATTGCAACAGTATTGTGCATTAACAAAGCATATGGATAAAAGGATTAAGAAATGGAGAAGAATTGCTGAGAATGCAAGTCTGGCTAATGGGCACTCGAAGATTAAGCCGAAAGATCCCAGGCAATATCATATTGTTGATTTCAAATGAAGGGCGAGTGAAATTTAATTTTTTTTTAATATATCATCATTTATTTATGCTGTTTGTTCTGATCTAGAAAACTGAAAGCAAAGAAATACAACAATACAAGATTGAGTAGCAAAATTTCATAATTGTATGGTTTAGTAACAAATCCTGACACGTCATAACTTGAAAAGTTCAAGATGTTGATAATGAAAATAGGCTATCAAATTTCTTGCAATGAACTTTAAACCAAATTCATAAAACCGAAATGAGAAATGGAACCTTTTTCGTTCAATTTTTTATTCTGCTGAGAGCTTTTGGTGACAGTGGCAGCAGCAGCAGATGACAGCGGTTGCAGCACGTGGTAGCAGCAGCGGAGACTTGGCGACGAGCAGCAGTGGCGATGAGCAGCGGTGGCGATGAGCAACGGGGATGAGATTCCAGCGGCTGAAGGTCACGAGTTCGGATTCGACTGAAGATCATAAGTGGTGTTTAGTTTAGACTTTATTCGCTTTAGGGATTGTCAGATTGTTATTCAGTTTATTTGATATTCGGTTCAGTTTTTCAATTTTTTTTAAACCGAAAACCAAACCGACTAATTTTACTATTTTCATTATATTACTCATTCAGTTTTTTAGATGTAAAAAAACCGCACAAAAATCAAACCAAACCGAACAATTCAATTCGATTTTTTATTAATCAGCTTTTTTTGTCCACTCCTAGTGCACTGCACTGCTAAGTTATTTAGTAGTGGAAAGTAGATACATCATTGATATTAAGGAAGAGAAGGCACATGAGTGAGAAAGCGGCTCAAGGTGACGACAAGCGTGGTCACGCCTGAGCTTCCTTTAGCCCAACTCCCAGTCCCAGACAAATAAAACCCTTGATGTGAGGTTGGACTTGCTGGACCAATTGTCTTTTTGTTCACAGACTCACGTTAACTAGCAATTTCCTTTTCATAGAAAGTCTCGTGAGCACGGTCATTCTCATATCCGGTGCGTTGTCTAATAGTTCTCTTCCCCGCACTTAACTGATTAAATTCATGCAAATGCGTTACTACCACCAGACTAGAGCTAACAGATTAACAATGAAGTTTCTAAAATTGTTGTTGTATTTATTAGTGTCTTCTTTTCTGCAAGGCTGCATTTCCGATGATGCTTCTATTGAACTAAACGATGATGTACTAGGCCTCATAGTCTTCAAATCAGAGCTTAAAGATCCGTCGTCGAATCTTCAATCTTGGAAAGAAGATGACAACTCCCCGTGTTCATGGAAATTCATACAATGCAATCCCATCAATGGTCGTGTTTCGCATGTATCACTTGATGGTTTGGGATTATCGGGTAAGATCGGTACTAGAGGCCTGCGAAAGTTGCAGCATTTGAAGGTACTATCACTTTCTCATAACGATTTTACTGGTAACATAAATCCTGAGCTGGGTCTCATTACTAGTCTGGAAAGGCTTAACTTTAGTCACAACAGTCTTTCCGGCCAAATACCACCTTCTCTTTTGAATTTGAACATGATGAATATGAAATTTCTTGATCTTTCAAACAATTTACTATCAGGACCAGTCCCTTACCAACTCTTTGAAAACTGTGCATCGTTAAGATACCTTTCTTTGGCTGGCAATATTCTTCAAGGGCCAATCGGCAAAATATTTAATTATTGTTCCTCTTTGAACACTCTAAATCTCTCCAACAATCATTTCTCTGGAGACCTGGATTTTGCTTCTGGTTACGGAATTTGGTCACTGAAAAGGCTGAGGACTTTGGATCTTTCTCATAATTCATTTTCTGGATCCATACCACTAGGCGTGGCAGCTCTTCATTACTTGAAAGAGCTCCTACTGCAGGGGAATCAATTTTCGGGACCACTGCCGGCGGATATTGGATTCTGCCCACACTTGACAACGTTGGATCTCAGCAATAATCTTTTCACCGGACAGTTGCCAGTCTCTCTTCGATTGTTAAATTCTATGAGCTTTATCAGCGTATCAAATAATACGCTGACAGGTGATATCCCTCATTTGATTGGAAATGTAAGCACCCTGGAATTTTTGGATTTCTCCAATAATCATTTAACAGGAAGCCTACCTTCATCACTGTTTAATTGTAAAAAGTTGTCGGTGATTCGGTTGAGGGGTAATAGTTTGAATGGTAACATACCAGAGGGTTTATTTGATTTGGGGTTGGAAGAAATTGATTTATCAGAAAATGGATTTATGGGTTCCATTCCCCCAGGTTCTTTAAGTTCCAGTTCAAGCACACTGTTTCAGACACTCCGTATACTGGATTTGTCAAGTAACAATCTTGTCGGAGATATTCCTGCAGAAATGGGTCTTTTTGCCAACTTGAGATACTTGAATTTGTCATCAAATCATCTTCGTTCAAGGATACCTCCAGAGCTTGGTTACTTCCACAATCTAATACATTTAGATCTCAGAAACAATGCCTTATACGGTTCTATTCCTCAAGAAGTATGTAAGTCTAGAAGCTTAGGTATTCTTCAGTTGGATGGAAATTCATTGACCGGTCCAATTCCTCAAGAGATTGGGAATTGCACATCGCTCTATTTACTGTAAGTTCACGCTTGTCGCTTCCTTTAATTTTCTCTGAATTCCCCTTCTCTTATTAATGCATTATTTTATGGCCATGTTTTGTTTGCAGAAGCTTGTCCCACAATCATTTAAGTGGTTCCATTCCTAAATCCATTTCAAATTTGAACAAGCTCAAGATTCTGAAGTTGGAGTTCAATGAGTTAAGTGGAGAGATACCACAGGAGCTGGGAAAGTTGGAAAGTCTTCTCGCTGTGAATGTATCATATAACAGGCTAATAGGAAGGCTTCCAGTTGGTGGTGTATTCCCCACGTTGGATCAAAGCTCTTTACAGGGAAATTTGGGCATTTGCTCACCCTTATTGAAGGGACCTTGTAAGATGAACGTACCGAAGCCTCTTGTACTTGATCCAGATGCTTATAATAGTAACCAAATGGATGGTCACATCCACAGCCACAGCTTTTCTAGTAATCATCACCACATGTTCTTTAGTGTTTCTGCTATTGTTGCTATCATAGCAGCTACTCTAATCGCAGGTGGAGTACTAGTAATCAGCCTATTAAACGTATCAACTCGCAGGAGGCTTACATTTGTGGAAACCACCCTGGAAAGCATGTGTTCAAGTTCTTCAAGGTCTGTAAATCTAGCTGCAGGCAAGCTGATTCTTTTTGATTCAAGGTCATCATCCCTTGATTGTAGCATTGATCCTGAAACCCTCCTGGAAAAAGCCGCCGAGGTCGGGGAAGGCGTCTTTGGAACTGTATACAAGGTCTCATTTGGGACGCAAGGAAGAATGTTAGCAGTCAAAAAGCTTGTTACATCAGATATAATCCAATATCCAGAAGACTTTGAAAGGGAAGTTCGAGTCTTGGGAAAACCAAGGCACACAAATTTGATATCACTGGAAGGATACTACTGGACTCCTCAGTTGAAGCTTTTGGTGTCTGATTATGCACCAAACGGTAGCTTGCAAGCCAAACTCCATGAAAGGCTTCCTTCTGCTCCACCGCTTTCTTGGACTAACAGATTCAAAGTAATCCTCGGAACAGCAAAAGGCCTTGCTCATTTGCACCATTCTTTCCGCCCACCCATTATTCATTACAACCTAAAACCAAGCAACATCTTGCTTGATGACAATTACAACCCAAGGATTTCAGACTTTGGATTGGCGAGGCTTTTGGCCAGGCTCGACAAACATGTAATGAGCAACAGATTTCAGAGTGCACTAGGGTATGTGGCACCAGAATTAACATGCCAGAGCTTAAGAGTGAATGAGAAATGCGACATATATGGTTTTGGGGTTTTAATACTTGAGCTTGTAACTGGTAGAAGGCCTGTTGAATATGGAGAAGACAATGTAGTGATATTAAGCGAGCATGTGAGAGTTCTTCTGGAAGAGGGCAACGTGTTAGATTGTGTTGATCCAAGCATGGGAGATTACCCAGAAGATGAGGTCTTACCGGTGCTCAAATTGGCCCTTGTCTGCACTTGTCATATACCATCAAGCAGGCCTTCAATGGCAGAGGTTGTCCAAATATTGCAAGTCATCAAAACCCCACTTCCACAGAGAATGGAGGTATTCTAAAACACCGATGGTGCTGCCCTGATCATTATTTCTTGATATTGTTTTCTTATCTTTATTTTCATTTAGATTGATACCAATTATGCTGCTATTTAGCTTGTATTTTGTTTATTAATTTTCTAGTATTTGCATATTCATCATTAGACAATTATAGCTTTTATATATTATTATGTCTTTGCGCTTGGCGCAATGACGCAGCTAGTGAGGATTTTGATATTATGTATTCCGTTTTTGTTCTTTGATTTCTGGTCTTGTCATCAAGCTTGATCTTTAATCAAGATTCTGGTTTCTTGGTTGTGATAATCTTGAATCCACAACAATATTATTATGAATTTTCCGGTTTTGATTAATTAAAGTATGAGGTCGGAGCTGGAAAAGACCCAGGGTACCGTATAGGATAGAAAGTTTGAAGGTAAAATCCGTACAATTTTATTGATCAAAACACACAGTACAAGATCAATCGAAACAGGGAAAATGTAATGCTAACTAAAAAATAGAGAGTCTAAAAGAATTTACTAGAAAGGAAAAGAGTACAAGTTCTGCAAACGGAGCTAACAAATCAGCTCTTAAACTGTCTTAACTTGTCACGTGAGCACTCTTTGCATTTTAAGTCCCTAACTGGGCGCTATTTTCACACAATCTTCCGCTGATTTGCAAATAGGTCCAAAATGATTTGCAAATTAGGCGCATAACAAATACAGTAATTCACACGGTGCTGATTTCATTGACCGATATGGATAGATATTATAGATTGATAGCGCTTCTACTCGACTAGTAGTATATATGTCGAAAGGAATAATTTCTTTTCTTCGGCCAGCGCCCACCCCGCCCGCCCCCGGCCGCCGCCGCCAAAACGAATAGGATGGTACCGTAAATCTATACTAGCAGGCAAAAGAATAAAATTTTGTCTAGATATTTTCATGATGATCCACTAATGAAAAAAGAAAAAAAAGACAAATATATACCTTTTCCAGCTTTTTATATTAGTTGATTTTCACCTTTGCCTAAATATTTCAATAAAATTTCAAAATCTCACCTAAATATTATTATAAATTTCAGCTTACACCCAAGTTGAAAATTTTATATTTTTATTTTATTTTATTATTAAGGGTGGGCTATTTGAAGTCTCTAGATTTCTCTCTACACCTAAATTTATTATTAAAAATTAAAAATTTAAAAATCTTAAAATTATACTTCGCTGATCACTTTCTCTTCCTTGCAACTTCACTCTCTTTCGAATTCAATTGTTTGGCCTTTCTTATATATTATAACTTATATTTTATACTTTCTATATATAAGATCTTTTTTATCTTGATAATATAACTTATATATTATATTGATAATCATTAGTTTTTCTGTTTGGTAAAAATGAGTTTCTTGATAATCAATAACTATCACGGCTATAAAAACTCCTTAATGTTCATTTTTAAATGGTAGATTTTGTTCTCCTTAGTTAATGACATCAATTATTTACATATAAAAGAATATATCTAACTGAATTGATGAGAATGGAATTGAAAAGAAAAATAAAACAAAGATTAGTTTAAGTGACTTTTTCAAAAAATTATTTAGCTAATAAATTTCTTAATTAAAAAGAAGGTGTAAAAAGAAAATTAATATGTTTAATTAGCTCTACCCTATCGTTAATTATACCATATGCATTGTTTTTTTTTTTGAATTTTGTTATATACAAGATTGTTACTGATATTTCAGATATTTACAAATAGACTATATAACTAGGACCTTCTTATGGTGTGTACATTGATCTTCTGAAGCACTGCGTAGATTCTTTAAATCCTCTTTAATATTCGAAGAGTGCTTACTCCACTTACATTTTATAAGGAAGAGACTGTCTCTACTCAATTATCTGATAATTGAGGAAGAATTGAAACTAATCTCCATAAAGTTTTTATGGAGGCTCAAACCTTTAATCTTACCATTATAAGTGTAAGGACTCTTCCACTAGACCAAAAACCCATTGGTATACTATATGTATTGTTAGTTGTACAGAATAGACCGCATTGCCCAACGTTTGATTTTTTTTTTTTAAACTGATACAAGAGAAATTATTTGAATAAGAAAAATACATCTTTGCCTATTGAATTTAAACGAACGGGAAGTTTTATGTGTGCCTCTAATAAAATGCAGTTTATTCAATAAATATTTTTGAAGGATTAATTTTAAATGGCCTGAGTATCACAACATTCTCTATCAAATGAATCAGAAGCATAAATTTTTCCAATCTTTTGTAGAGTAGCCAACATCAACAATTATTTTCGAACCCTACATAAGTATTGAAATATTATGATAAACTTAGGGGTATTCTCATACTTTATTAAGTTAATGTCAATCAATTATTAAAAGTAATTGAATTTATGGGTTAAATCAATGTTTTCACATTTTTTAGAAGTAAATTGAGAATTGTCATTCTAGTTGAGGTAAAAAAAAATTTATCTTCTATAAAAGAGATTAATTTCACTTTACCTTCTAATAAATTGATTATTCTTAAAGTACCACCAAACTATTATAAACCTTAACTTATCCCTAATTACTATTCAAAAGATAAGGGCAAATGTAGGTGAGTTGATAATTTTTTTCTTTGTAATAATAATTGAGAGTATTAGAGCTAATTTTGAGATTCTGGTTGCTAATGAAATAAGTTGTTTCTATTGTGCGCGTGAAATAAGTTGCTATTTAAGAAAGTGACCTAGTGTTTGACAAATTATGTTGTTGCAGCGCTTTGGTTTAAAAAGCAAAGTACATGTATTTGATAAATTTTATTATAAAAATAGTATCTTATTATATAATGATCAAAATAGACATAAGTTTAAATTGACTTTTGTTTATATATTAGGATTTATGGAAGATAAGATATAATTATCTTTTATTAAAATATTAAGATTATAATAGAAACTTTAAAAAGGTGTCGTGACTTATGTAATAAGCTTTTTAAAAAAGTAACCTCTTACCTACTTTTAAAAGTTACTGTAAAAGAAATTATGAAACGGCATTTTTATCGAAACTTATGAAATAAGTTGCTTATGGTATTTTAATCTCAATCTCAAATGGAGCCCAAGTTGAGTCTACAATTGTTTAATGGTGTATTTATTTATTATTAATGGAAATGAGAATCAAGAAATGAGAGTCAAAATTTGTTTACTTGCAAAATAAGGAGGGGAATGGCAATAAATTAGTTTGAGACCCACTAATTTGGGAATGATTATGAGATTTTTGATTCCTAAGATGGGGCTGGAAATAGAACTCCATTCTCGTGACTGACCACATATCCACCACTTAAATCTTATCATTTCCAAGTACTATACAATCGATCTTGTGGCGGTTGTTACTCGTAGATGTTGTCACTGAGCACTCGTCCATCACCATCGCTGCCACTGCTACTACTCGTTGTCATTGCTGCGCGTTGCCAATGTTGCCTATTGCCTTTGTTACTGATGATGTTGCTCGTTCTAGTTGTTGCCGCTGTCACTGTTGGTTGTTGCTGCCGATGATGACGACGTGATTTTCTATTATTATTTTGAACGGATTATTGTATATTATTATTGTTGTTGTTTTTTTAAATTTTTTGTTATTATAATGTTTTTTAATAATAATAATCATCATAATTATTATCACAAATAACAATAATAATAATAATAATAATTAAGGGTTTAGTAACTTCATTTTAATTACAAGATAAATAAACACATTAATGATAATTAGCTCATTCAAAATTTTAAGTCCAATCATTTAAGTAAACATCTTATTTTAATTATTATTCCTCATTCTATTTCAGTCTATCTAATTATAAATTAGTAATATAGTATAAGAATAGTTTGAAAATAGTACTTAATTTAGGGATAGATTCAAGGGGCACAATTTTTGACAATTTTCTAGCCATTAGAGTAGAACTCATCCAAAAGTTAAGATTAAAGCTGATATGAAATTTATTAATTTTGATACGGATTCTATTATGGTAATTAATTATCTCTCTTTAATATTTTTAATTATCTCTCTTTATTATTGTATTCCTTCTTTTGCCTATCTCCCCATGACTGTATTTTCTCTTTATTAAAAATAGACGGGAAACAAGGAATTGAAGATGATAAAAAAGTCTTCATCAATCAAGAAATGGTTTAATAGGAGAGCAAAATAACAATTATAAAATTCACCAAAATTAGTTCTTCTTGTAAATTTTTGGTTTCTTATTCATTTTTAATCAATGTGTCTTCTAATCTTCCATATACAATGGGTATGCCTGTATGGCAGATTTGTGATAATTGGATTATTTCATTAAGATAATAATAATAATTAAAAAAAGAAATCATCTCTTGTACTTTATTATCATCACCGATATATTTTATAGATTTTTTATTATATTGATTTAATATAACTCATAAAGTTTTTATATATTTTGTATATTCAGAGATGATCAAGCGCACTTGATCGTAATTTCATGTATAGTAACATAAAATTGAGCGAAAAATTGTGTTTGTATAAACTCAAAGAGGCATAAGGAGAGAGAAAAGAGCAAGCACGTTAATTAATAGAGATATGAGAGAAATAATTAATTATTATAATAAGACTCACATTAATTTGTTCACTTCTAAAATTAATAAATTCCATGTTCACTTTAATCTTGACCCTTAAATGGAATCTAATACAATAATTAGAAAATTATGTCTAAAGTTAGGGGTGTTTAATGGTCCAAATCTAATGGCTTTTGTCAAATCTAAATATATGATCTGAATCAATATAAAATCAAATCTAATGAATCAATCTTATCAAAATAAAAATTGTCAATTGCGCCTTAGGGTTACTAATTACTAACAATTGGAAAAAAAAATCAACTTCTTTAATATTTCATGATTCATGGATTTTATCATCACATTTATGCTTCAATTCTCCAAATGCTACTATTTGACATAATGGCAAGAGTGATATGTGCTTATTTACATAAATAAAGAAATAAAAATTAATTTGTTAGATTGGTTTATATTGGATTTAAACACATATATCCACAAATAACAATGAATTTTTCATTTCACAATCCAATTCAATCAAATCAAAATGTCAATCCAACAAAAATTGGATTGGTTTAAAGTGAATCCAGTGATTTAATTGGTTAGATTGAATTGTAAATGCCCTTGTCTAAAATTAGTCACATTAATTTATTAGGAGATCATCCGAAATTCCAATAAGAATGGATTTTTCATTTTACAATCAACCCCAATCAAATCAAACGGTCAATCCAACCAAAATTGGATTGGTTTGAATTGGATTCATTAATTTAACTGGATTAGATTAAAATGTAAACACCTTTATTTAAAATCTGTTGCATTAATTTATTAAGAGATTATCCGAAATTAACCCTAATCAAAATCAAATCCAAACTTCATTTCTTTGCTTCTTTGACAGTTTCTTTATAAATGAAATAAGTGCCCCATAGTTAGATTATGATCAATTTACCACTTGAATTTTGTTGACAGCTCAATCATTAATAAGGGATTCTGACAATAGTTAATTTTTTCAAAGTAAAATAATCTTCAATAGAATCTACATTAAGAGAATATTTGTCCTTTGAAATGAAAAAAATAAAATCAATTATTTATAAAGTATAAATCAAACAAATAAAAATAATTGAGTCATAAATTTAACAGATTTATAAATCGAATAAATGAATTAAAAGGAAAATAAAACAGTTGCAAAATAAAATAAATATGAAATAGTTGTCACAAAATTAATAGATTTATTAATTTGAATAAATTGAAATTGAAAGGGAAATCGAACTAGTAACAAATATCTTCGAGGAAGCCGTATTTAATGAGTTTAAATCGGTGTCATTTTGACCTACAGAAATTAGATTAATGAACTAGCTTAATGATGCATTTATCAATTGGTAATTGAGGAATGAGAATTATAATAAATTGCTTACCGAGGTTGCAAGAATCGAAATCGGAATAATCCATATTCTCATTGATGTGTCGATTCTATCTTTGTGTCAGAATGAGTTGTGCCCATAATTAGAATTTTGTATTTGTTCACTAATAAAATAATAAGTAAATTTAAATAAAGGGTAAATTTGATTCTACCCCCTTATTTGACATACTATAATTTACCCTCTAAAAATATGAAAAATCCACAAATCGTTAACGCGCTGTTAGTTTTAACATCCAAAAGAGTAAAATTGTATTTATATACATACCGTAACAGTCATTAGATCTAGAGCCTTGCACATATCAAATCAATGTTATTATTTTTTTCCAAGTTGAAGGATTTAGTAAATATTCAAGTAATGGATGACATATACGTGGCGTTGTTACACCAGATCTACAACAGTACAAGGCTGTCTTTAGGGCCAGTAGTCTGCAAGTTCTGATTTCCAGCCGATATACACTTATCCATCAAATACCAAATCCAAAAATCATCAAAGAAAACGGTTTTCACGATACCACCTTTAAACACGGTTACTCTGAACCTTCAAAGAGGGTGAACGTTGTGATAAAACAATTTTAATTTTTTTGAAAATCGGTTTTGGAGGATAAATCATGACCTTTCTGATGCACAGGATCCTTGTTCAAGGCAAGTGCAAAGCATACTCAGTATAAAAATATTAAAGGTGAGCGTACCATTATTAATTCTAATAACTTCTTCGATTCCTAGAAGAGAGAGAGAGAGTTTAGAGAGACATGATGTGGAGAAAACTTGATTTCATTTAAGCTTGGATTTTACAATAGAAAGAGGCCCTTTATATAGAGGCCTTAGGGTGGTGAGATAAGACATGCCCCTTATCTCTTATCCAAAGTCAAATAAAACACATAATAATTTAAAGCACACCTTACACTTGTCAACATAAGACCTCACTAAAGACAACTTTAATTAAAGCACACCTTACACTTGTCAACATAAGACCACACTAAAGACAACTTTAATAAAGCACACCTTACACTTGTCAACATAAGACCACACTAAAGACAACTTTAATAAAGCACACCTTACAAAAGTAAACACATGACACCTTACAAAAGTAAACATTCTAAATCACACTTATTTGGACAACTTTAGTAAAACTTCACGTGAGATGCTTCATGGAGTGGATGGGAATCTTCTTGGAGACATGTCACCTGTCTCTCTTTCATAACACTTTTTTACACGCTTAGCTTCAATTTGGATAAGCACTTCTTCGTCTTGGTCAGTCCATTCTGGTGGGGACGAAGGCTGAGCTAGAGCTTTGTTGAATGGGTTCAAGAATGATGTATTGGGATGATTCAGCATGGATGAGGGAATTAAAATCTTCCCATTGATCCTGAGCATCTTGGAATAAGACATTTGTGTAGTCAGGATGTTGTTCTGTAACTAGGATACCCTTGGGAGATGAACTGGAACTTGGTGTACAAGCTTAGACTTTTGGAACAAATTCAAGGGTGTGATGTGAACCAACTGAGGTATGGTGAATGTTGCTGGGAGGGGGTTGGATGTTTTTTAATTGCATGAGGTAGGATTCTAGTATGGAGATAACTGATAGATCATGGATGAGAGGGAATTGGTATGGATAGGTCTTCCATTCATACGCCATGTCTTGAGTCCAGAAATCCTTGGTTTTAGGGTGTTGGAAATATGGCATGTGGACAATGAAACGGGAAGTAAACATGTTGGCTTCTTGTTATGAGATTCTGTCCAAATGATGGAAACTGGAGATATGTTATAGTTGTTTGCGCCACCGGGTGAGAGGCGAGAACCATTCTAGAAGTGTCCATAGGAGGGTGGGTGCATTGTCTGGTGTGAGAATGTGGTGGAGGACTGGTTGAATGGGAAAGACTAGCTTTGTGGCATACAGAGTGGTGAGACACTACATGTACCAGAGTTCATCTTCTGATATAGTGAGGTTGGAAAGGGTAAGACCTGTAAGAAACAGGTGTTCTAGGTTGAGAGAAGGAAAATGGTTTGGTTTCATTCTCTGAACATTCATAAAGTATCGGTAGAGGAATCTTTTTGCAATGTCTTGAAGCTGGAAGGCTGAATTGAAACGGATATTCATGGGAAAGGTTTTCTGAGTGAGAGCTTTGAGAGGAATTGATCGATTCATGGCTATGATCGAACTAGTTTGGTGAACTGAAGAGATGAGGGCAGACTTATTTATAGAGGGCCTGGTGAGAAAGTCAGGGATAAAGTTTTGTTTACCTTTGATGTGTTGTACTTGGAAGGCATATTTGGCAAACCAATTCTTTAGATTGAGGAGTTGCTTGTCTGGTAGCAATTTGTTCTTAAAGTCAAAGATTTTGGGAAAAGCTGAGTTATCCATCTTGATGAGGAATTCATGGCTGATGAGGTAGAACTTGAACTTTTTGATTCCGTATTTGACGGCAATGATTTCCTTGTAGATCACGTGGTAGTTCTTTTCTGATTCTTTGAACTAATCGCTGGCATATGCACAGAAGTGTTCTACATCATCTTTTCTTTCTAAAAGGATGGCGCTCCAGTATTCGTCATTTACATCTGTCTGGAGCATGCACTGGGCATCTGTCGGTATTCTGAGAGGTGGGGCAGATTGCGCTATCTTTTTCAATTACTTGACAGCTTCAGTTTCGTCTGGACCCTAAGGGGGTGGCTGTTTTTTGAGCATGCGTGACAACTGGCTTGTATGGACCGCAACTTTTGGGATAGAGCTTCTGACATAATTAATGATTCCAAGAAACTGTTGGATTTGCCTTTTGGATAAGCTTGTGTCAGGAAAGTTCAATAATTCACTTGCAATGTGTGGTCCTGAATGGTAGGTACCATCTTCGAGGACCATGCCAAGGAACTCAATGAAGTTTTTTCTAATGCTACTTTTTTTTTTCGGAAAGCATGATTCTATGCGTCTGGATAATGTTGAAAAATTCTGACAGGAGTTGGTGATGGCTGTCATGGTCTTGGGAAAACAACAGGATGTCGTCAATGTAGACGAGGGCATGATGGAGAATGGGTGAAAAGATTTTTACCATGGATTTTTGGAATAAAGATGGAGTGACCTTGAGACCAAAAGGCATGACTGTCCACTGGTAGTGTGCATCAGGAATGCAGAATGTAGTTTTAGGCCGATCAGAAGGTGTAATACCCAATTGCCAAAAACCTGCTTTGAGATCAAACTTTGAAAATATTCGAGCACCTTAGAGATGAATGAATAAAGACTGGATCTTTGGTAAAAGAAATTTATCATCTTTTAGAAAAGAGTTGAGAGGTTGATAATCAATGACTAATCTCTTTTTACCTCGAACTAATTCAGACTTTTTTTCCACATAAAAGGCTTGGCAAGCCCATTCGGAGTTGGTTGGTTTAATAAGGCCTTATTGCAGTAACTGAGAACATTCTTGTTTTACTAGCAAGAGATCAATAGAATTCATACCCGGATGAGTGGCTTTGGTAGGGTTAATATCTTCATTGAGTTTGAAAGGGAGATGGATAAAGAATTGAGAGTTTTTCCAGAGAGGTAAAGGATGTTTGAACTGGGAATGTCTTTCTGGACAATATTCAAGGAACTTTTGAGAAATAGAGGTATAAGGAGAAGGGGTTTCAGACAACGTATACAGACATAAGGTGTCTATATAAAGAAGGTACATGTGTTTATACCTAATACCTGAATGGGTGATGAAGAAGTTTTTGATCAAGTGAAGAGCATCAAAACCGATGAGTAAATCTTTGTTGGAAAGATGAGAAACAATCATTTTTTTCTAAATAACACAATTAGGAAAAATCGAATACCAATGGGTTTTTTGGTAATCAATTTTGTCTCAAAGATTTCTCCATTTACGGTTCTAAAAAACCTTGAATGGTTTTCTAAGTAACCAGAAGGAAGGACAGAAGGATCAACCATACTGGTTTCTGCACCAGTATCTAAAAAACCTATGATTGGGACTGGCTTGTGAAATTTTGAGGGAAGAACAGAAATTTTGACATAGGCAATGGAAGGTTTAGATACTTGGTTGATTTCTTCGACTGTAGAAATAATAGAAACTTCATCAGAATCAAATGATTCTACAAGGATGAAGACTGTTTGTTCATCTTGTTCTGTTTGTTCAAAAAAGTTAGACTCAACATCTTCATTTTCAGAGAGCAGTGAAGATTGCTGGATGTGTTGTACGAGTCTGACAGCTTTGGCAGATTTGTGAGGACAATCTCTGGCAAAATGACCCCGTTTTTTACAAATGAAACACTTGTTGTTTTTCTTTTTCTTATATTGAGAGGGATCTTTTTTTCTGAAATATCAGAAAGGCTTTCTGGATCTGGATAAGGATTTATGGAAGTGTTTTTTTGTTTTTGGAAGAACAGTCACACTTCTTGTTGTCTTTACACTCAATTTTGAGGTAAGGCTTTTTGCAAGCTGAGGCAAAAGGCTGTTTGTTCTCCATAAAATCTTTGAAAAACTCTTTTTGCTCACAAATTTTGTCAAGACATGCGAGAGCCATTTGAAAGATTTTCCCCATGGATATGTTATCTACAACAAGGTTGGAAGCAGTGAATTGTCTTTGCAGTTCAGGCTGTAACTCTTGAGGAAGAGAAGTTATTAAGACATGCTTCAATGTTCGATCATTAAATCCATTTTGCTTGTAGAATAACATGTTCATTCTTTTGTAATGCATTTCCAATTGATATCTTTTGAGAGAACAACATTTTACTTGATGGAACTCTTTTCTGGCTGCTTCATTTGATGCAGTTAGCTCACCAATCCATTGTTCATAGATATATCCGAGAGCTAGCACTGTTGTAGTTTGAACAAATTGCAATTGTCTATATTCCCTGAGACTTTCAAACCAATCACGGAGAGATCCAGTGAATCTGGAACAAAATTCATGAAGCACTGCTTAGAATTGGCATTAGGTTTTATCATTTGCAAGTTGTTGTGCAAATTTTGTTGAACTCACAAGCGTACGAATCTATTGTAGAATAGATCAATGGTGTTGAGTGTCAATCCCACGAGGAGGTGGATTTTAACTGTGTGTAGAATTAATTTTGTAAGTGGGTGGTTGAATTTGTGGGGAAATTGATTTAAATTGAATTGGGAACTATTGAAATAAAGTACTTGGGTATCTGGATCTGTATCAACATACACCATGGGCTAAATATTCCTTATTAATACTAATTAAATTATAAGGGGGGATCCACACCTCATAAACCACACTTTAATCAATATGGTGCTAAGGGCTTATCGTGCCAAACAATAATAACCTTGTACTAGGATGCCGGTGAAACCAGGACTGTAACTAAACAAGATTATTATTATTTGTCGACAAAAAGTCAAAACCTCCACAGAAATTAGAGGGGAAGAGAAAATAAATTTACCAAATAAAGCCCATGACACATGTTGAGACTTCACCTTCAACCCAATCTTGAAAGAAAATTAGCTACTCATAATTGAACTAAGGGTAAAATGGGAATTTACTAAAATATGTAGAAAATACAAAATGGAGAAAGAATTACAGAAAACTAAGCTCAAAATGGATTCAAGGGTATCAAATTAGGGGGGAGAGGTCCCCTTTTTATAGATACATTGAGTAAATCATGGCCATCAGATTAAAAACAATTTGGACGCACAGGATTGTGCCACGTCATCAATCAATAGCACGCGGTTTGACCACGCGGTTTGAACAATAACACGGTTTGCACACGGTTTGAACAGTGACGCAGTATGAACAGTGTCGTAAACAGTACACATGAACAGTACGTATATCTGAATAGTGCCGTACGTGTGAACAGTATCATTTTTTCTTTTATGCTCCTCCTAAGGTTTTCGACTGTCTTGAGTTCAAAAGTGACGTCCGTTTTGTTATTCAATATCTCGTTCATTGTAAAATGACCATGATGCCCCTAAAATACATAAAATACTTAATTAAAACAAAACACTCATAATTAAATAACAAGAGACTTAAATAAATCAAATTAGAGATGTTAGTAAAACTTGAAGTACAAAATGACGATTTTCTCCTTTATAAATATACACTTTCTAACACTCAACACACCCCCCAACTAGTTTATTGCTAGTTCCTAGCAAATAAAGCGAAAACAAAATTCAAACCCAAAATAAATTTTTTTTTAAACAAACTTGTTTATTCAATCAGACTAATGATAGCAACCAAATGAAAGTATAAACATTATCTCCAGTCTAAAGAAACATCACACTCACATCAACCATCCACACGCATCAGTCCAGCAGACTTTATCACAGCTATAGTAATCAAGGCACTTTCAAGAATGACATGTCAAACCTCAAAATCTCACCTGTAATAGTGACACTCTCATAAGGAAATTAAATCCAATAAAAATTGTCACTTCAATGAATGATAAACTGAGTGAAGATAATAAAGAAATAATATCACACACTCTCACCAAGATGAAAAGAATATGCCCACAACTTAGAAACAACACAGTCTAATAAAGAAAACAAAATGCTAGTCAACCCAATTTATTTACTTATTTATTTATTATTTTTTTTAGCACCACTACATCTTTTTAACCCATATAACTAGCTTCTACTTCAGACTATAGTTCCCTAAAATCAAGAAGGACTTTTATTAGGATGTAACGTAGGCTAGGGACATGGCTAACAAAGAAAAGAAAATAGAGAAAACAAAATATATGTTTGAGAAAAATAATATCTTTTCAAAATTAAAAAGTGCATTTCACTTATTTATTATTGTATTATATCTCTCTCTTTTTATTCTTTTCTCATTTTTTTTTAAAGAACTTTGTTTTCTTTTTTTCTTCTTCTTTTTTTTTTTTAGTATTGCACAACTTTACTAAACAAAACAATCATTTATATTTTTCTCAAACATGAATAGGTGATGGAACTTGTAAGATATCGGGTAATACTCCAAATTAGAGTGGGTGAAGATGATAAGTTGACAAAGAAAAGTTTTTTTTTTAATAAAAGGCTCAAAAGGGCTAACTATAGATATTTCACATAAGGGATAGCTAGAAAGGCTCAAACGGGTCAAAGATGGCATTTCCATCATCTTTTAGGGCTCTAGATAGTCTTCCATATCTACTAGTTAAATGGACATTCAGATGTAGCAACACACTTTTTTTTTAAAGCAAATTTTTTTTTTAGGGTTGTTTCAAAAGAAGATAGAGATCGTATATAAAATAATAAACTGCTAAGTTGTATGAAAAATGGGCAAAAAGGGTTACTCTTCCAAGAAAAATAATAGGTTCAAAAGCTCACTTGGTATTCATTATGACATGTCAATTCTTTCAAGCAACTCATATTTATCTCTGACATCAACATGTAGAGTAGCAAACATAGTGTAACATCACTCAAGATCAAAGATAATACAAATACTAAAATTCAAAAGTCATCATGTCATCCAAAAATAAAAACAAAATGACACTATTTTTTTTTTAAACAACATTCTACCCCCCAACCTATTCTAAACATGAAAGGAAAATATGCATGCAGAAATGTGAAAATGATGTAGAAAAACTAATTAGAAAAGTTACACTTAAAATAATAGAAAAAGAAAACGATTTTTTTTAATTAAGTAGATGCGTTTCTAGAGGCACTACTCTCTATATTCAGCCATCTTCGACTCAAAAATTTGAAACTGTATATTTATAAAGGAGAAGTAAAAAAAAAAGTTAGAAATATCACAATTTTTTTTTTTAACTTCCAAACTAAGAAGATGCGTTTCTAGAGTAACTACACTCCATATTCAGCCATCTTCTACTCTAAAATTTAGCCACGGTTAATCTCTACAACAAAAAATTAGTAAAGACTTAACCAACATTCCACAATTGTCAACTATCCCCTCCCCCCAACCAGAACGAAACATTGTCCTTAATGTTTTAAAGGAAATAAGTAGAATTTAGAAGACATCACCTAGGTGGTGCAACACAGAATAAAATATTTACAGGCAGAGAGTTAAATCTAATTTGTACTTCTTATTGCGGCTACTGTAACCATCGTTATTTGTACACTCCAACACCAAAGTCCTAGGATCTGGCTCTGGTCGATAAGCTTATAACAGATCAAGTAGCTCATTAGCAGTGTGAGCATAAATAAAAAGCTTTTTCACTGTGGAATGAATGAAGTAGTTTTTTATTGCATTGTTAAGAAATGCGATAAAGCCATCATAAAAGTTATTGACATTTAACAAACCGATGGGTTTCTGATGAATGTGCAGATGGGCCCAAGATGCTAATGTGATAAGTGCCTCTAGAGTTTCAAGATCTCCTGGTAAGAAAATAAAAGCATTAGCATGATTCAGCATTTTAGTTATTCTTTCTTGCATACCTGAGACAACTAACTCTTCTCCAGTCGGTGAGTCAGACAAACAGCCCAAAGGTTTTAAGGTTGTTGGGATGATGCGTAACACTTGGCTCCCTCTGACATAAGCAGTTTCTGAGACCATTTTTGATAACCCTCGGTCACCTCCGCTATATACCAAGTGTAATTTCCTTGCTGCTATGCTTCGACCAAGATCAATGGCTGCCTCAACGAACTCTTTATATTTGCCATAGTTAAATCCAGAAAGCACACAAATGTTTTTGAATTATTTATTGGGAGTAGCTGCCATTGGGATACTTTTCAAAAATAATTTGTGAGTGCAAATGAAAAGAATCATATTTAAGGATCTTGGCGGTAGTAGGTCACAGCTGTGAATGAGGTATCATGTCTATGTCAATTAATCGTGTAATGCACATGGCTCGAGAGTAAAAAAGGAAACAATAAAAAGGAAAAGCAAACAATGATAAAATAAAAATTATTAAAGACAATAAAGCAAATGGTAAACACAGCAGTGAAATAAAATAACAGTGAAGTAAAAGGATATTTACAGGTAGTTGCGACTGTGGCTCACATCTTCCTCTGGTTTTACGTCCAGAAACGGCTTCAACGCCCTCTATGGGTCGAGGATAGGCTTCCCATCCACTTTTCTTATAAACTGGCAAATAAGGTCGTTTATAGTCAGATTCCCGATACTGTATCGTGAATGCTCTTTCTGGAATAATGGCCATAACTGGAGAATCGCTCCTTGTACATATCCACTGGGATGCGTTTCAAGAGACAAAAGGATATCATCCAATGACTCCTTATTCAAGCCATCCCCAATAAATTGAATCTTATCTTCTCTGTTATCAGACACCATTCCTAAAGAACATCATTTTTTATCGCATATCATCCTGGCACACTTATGACAAGCAACAGAAATTCTCTGAGCTCTTCGTTTTCTTACGTAATTTCCTTTACCACAACCAGGCATGTATGCAATGAATTTAGGAGGCAACTCACCTGCCAAGCGTACTTTGGCCTCGATTAACCAGCGGATATCAGTAGGTATGTTATTCCTCATGAGCAATCGCATGCGTTCGGACCGAGCTTTATACATTGTAAGGAGGGCATTCTGAGGAAGTGAAGGCAATTTACTGTGAAGTTTTGCCAAGATCTCGTTTTTGTCCATACCTTCGCCTCAGAAGATCAGTAATTATGGGAAACTGAAGTAACCGACTTGATTGTCACGGAGTACCGTTATCTGCCACTTGACCGAGTGACAAACAAAAACACACAAATGGAGTAACAAACAAAAACACACAAAGAAAATCACAATCGTCTTCTTATGGAATTTACCTCAAGCTCTGACTGGATGTTGTAGACACTTCTCTCAATGTCTCTGAGTTGGCTTTCTAAATCCTCAACGTAGGATATTAACTCTGGTGGTTGTAGCTTCCAAATACGATGTGTTTTACAAAATTGTATCTGGCCTCTGAGATGAG
The DNA here is from genome assembly GCA_030444775.1 of Atalantia buxifolia. Taxonomy (NCBI): domain Eukaryota; kingdom Viridiplantae; phylum Streptophyta; class Magnoliopsida; order Sapindales; family Rutaceae; genus Atalantia; species Atalantia buxifolia. The sequence goes on from CM059839.1 coordinate 16,396,779, forward strand.
ATTGGACACGTTGAAGTCGTCTAAGGATGTTCAAGAGGATATGTCTCATGATTAAAAGTGATAAAAAAAATTAATGGTTAAACAAACACACTTATGCATAAATAATTTCAATTAGCAGAAGAATAGTAAAAAGAAAAAAATAAATAAATCAAATCACCGAAAAGAAAAATCTCAATTCAAATCTGGTGGGTCACTCAAATTTATTTCGGTGTCCTCTCCATGTGGTAGGTACTCTAGATATGACTTTAATCTTTGACCATTAACTTTAAACGTGACACGATTATTTGGCTCCTTAATTTCAATTGCCCCATGTGAAAAAACAGTATAAACAATGAAGGGGCTAGATCATCGAGAGCGTAGCTTACCTAGGAATAGGTGCAAGCGAGAATTGAATAAAAGTACTTTCTGACCTGGAGTGAAAGATTTTCTCATAATCTACTTATCATTAAAGACTTTCATTCGCTGCTTGTAAACCTTGGTATTTTCGTATGCATCGTTAAGAATTTTTTCAAGTTCTGCCAGCTGTAATCGTCTTTTTGAGCCATCTTGCTGCATGTTAAAATTGAATTTCTTGTGGCCCAGTACGCACGATGCTCGAGTTCTATAGGTAGGTGGCAAGCTTTTCCATTCACTAGCCTGTAGGGTAACATCCCAATTGGGGTCTTGAAAGCTGTTCTATATGCCCATAACGCGTCATCAAGTCTCAATGACCAATCTTTTCTGTTCGGCCTCATCGCTTTTTCTAATATGTGCTTTATTTCTCGATTGAAGATCTCAACTTGGCTACTGGTTTGCAGATGATACGGGGTTGCCACTTTATGAGTGATAGAGTACTTCGTCAAAAGTGCTTTGAAAGATTTGTTGCAAAAGTGGGTACCACCATCATTGATTATCGCTCCAGGGAATCTAAAGCGTGAAACAATGTTGTTTTTCAAAAACCCTATCACCACTTTATGATCATTAGTTCTGCATAGAATTGCCTCTACCCATTTTGATACATAGTCAACAGCAACCAATATGTATTGATGGCCAAAAGAAGCGGGAAAGTGTCCCATGAAGTCGATACCCCATGAAGTCGATACCCCACACATAAAAAATCTCAACCACTAAAATTGGATTTAGTGGCATCATGTTCCTTTGTGTAATGCTCCCCATTCGTTGACACCTATCACATGAAAAGCAAAAGGTGTAAGCATCTTGAAATATAGTTGGCCAATAGAGACCACATTGTAGAACTTTTGTCGCTGTTTTCTTAGCGCTGAAATGGCCTCTGCAAGCTTGTTCATGGTAGAACGAAATGATGTTCTGAAATTCATTTTCTGGGACACATCGTCTCATAATTTGATCTGCACAATACTTGAACAGATAGGGGTCATCTTAGAAAAAATTCTTTATTTTCGTAAAGAATTTGGCCCTGTCTTGCTTGGTTCAATGCTCTGGAAGTTTACCTGTAATAAGATAATTAACGATATTAGCATATCAAGGTAATACTTCCACACTCATTAATTGCTCATCCGGAAATGACTCATTCAATATTAAGGGTTCTGTTATTGTGTCAAAATGGAGACGAGAGAGATGGTCAGCCACAACATTTTCTGTCCCTTTCTTATCTTTGAATTCCAAGTCAAACTCCTGCAAAAGCAACATCCAACGAATTAATCTAGCTTTTGCATCTTTCTTTGTGAGAAGATATTTCAGAGCAGCATGATCTGTGAACACAATAATTTTACAACCAATGAGATAAGATCAAAATTTTTCTAATGCAAATACTACTGCTAGCATTTCTTTTTCTGTAGTTGAATAGTTCAACTGTGCATCATTTAATGTCATACTAGCATAGTAATATAATATGAGGAATTCGATCAACTCTTTGTCCTAATACTGCTCCTACTGCATAGTCAGATGCATCACACATGACGTCATCACCCAAGGTCTTATCGAACCTACCCATTCTCAATGGGCTTGCCAAGCCTTTTATGTTGAGAAACATTCTGAGATTGTCCGAGGAAAGAAACGCTTAGTCATTGACTACCAGCCATTAAACATGTTTTTACAAGACGATAAATTCCCATTGCCCAAAAGACAAAGCATGTTTACTTTTCTCAACAATGCCCAGATCTTTTCAAAATTTGATTTAAAATCAGGTTTTTGGCAATTAGGCATTGAACCTTCTGAACGGTACAAAACTGCTTTTCGCATTCCCAATGCTCATTTCCAATGGACAGTTTTACCCTTCGGTCTCAAAACAGCCCCTTCCATTTTCCAAAAATCCATGGTCAAAATCTTTGAACCTATCTTGCATCATGCATTGATTTACATTGACGATATTTTACTGTTTTCAGGAACACATGATGAACATCGCCAGTTGTTAAATCACTTTTTTGACATTATCCAAACCCATGGTATCATGTTATCAGCAAAGAAAAGCACCATTGCAACGGATAATATTGAATTCCTTGGTATGATCATTAAAGACGGACACTACCAGCCAGGAAAGCACATTGCCCAAGAATTGCTTCACTTTCCAGATCAGCAACTTTCCAAAAAGCAAGTCCAACAATTTCTTGGCATTGTCAACTACATCAGAGATTTTATCCCACATGTCGACCATTACACTCATCACCTTTCGGCTTTATTGAAAAAGAAGCCTCCAGAGTGGAATTCAGACCACACAAGTGCTGTCACTACTCTAAAGCAACTTGCGCAAGATCTGCCACCATTAAAGTTGATCACATATGGCAAACGCATATTGCAGACAGATGCTAGTGATGAATCATGGGGTGCCATCCTTCTTGAAGAAATCAATGGAAAAGAACACTTTATTGCTCATGCTAGTGGACAATTTTCTGACACACAGAAGCGCTACCATAGCGTCTTCAAAGAAATCTTAGCGGTAAAAAATGGCATCAAAAAATTTGAGTTTCATCTCATTGGTCATCATTTTCTCATCCGAATGGACAGTTCAGCCTTTCCCAATATCCTCAATTTCAAAGGTAATACTGTTCCCGAAAAGATGTTACTCAGGTTAAAAGATTGGTTTTCCAAATATGATTTCTCTGTCCAGCATATAAAAGGATCTCAAAACCTCATCCCTGATATGCTATCCCGACTCTCAAAGCCAGAACAGCCTCTAGCCCTTGTTTCCACCAAATATCACTTTCCAATTATTCTCATGGCTACTTCACTCCCTTCTGAAGCTATCACCAAAAAGACATTTCCCCTTGGCAAAACCTTCATCTCAGTCTTTGCCCTCCAAGAATTTGCAAAAAAGGCTATGTTTCGATTCTTCATGAAAGCTTACCTTTTAGCAGATTCATTTCCTTTCTCAACCTTCCATCCAGAAAACATGTTTCTTACTGGTTTAACACTTGATCCACCCAATGAAATTACCGAAGATGAGTTATGGTACATCTGGTGCCTAACTGTCTTATATGCTACTAAGTTGGTTTTACCAGTTCATTCCACCTTGTCCCATCTCCTTAATCCAGAAAAATCCACCTCTCTTATCTAGACTCTTCTCGAGTGGTTCTCCCCCATTCCCTGGTGGAGAAAGAAATTACAGCAATTAACTGAATTATACAATCTTGATCGAATGCCTGCATCTGAAGCCAAAATGTTCACATCTGTGTTCAGTATTCATCGGCCATATTTCCAACATCCAGACACCAACCTTTTCTGGACTCAAGATCAGGTATATGAATATCTCACCACTCCTCATCCTGCCCTCATTGAAAATGAATTCCAGCCCAACCTCAACAATTACCTTTCCCAACTCAATCACCAGACTCCACCTCATAAGGATATCTTCCACACATCCTCGGCCTCAACATGACATGATTATGATTCCCACTCCATCAGCCATATCCAAACCAAAGTCCACCGGTATCATCATCAAGGAAGAAAAACCAGACTACACTGACTTCCTTTACCAAGACTCTCAAGACCCATGGGAAGAATTTCTTCCACTCAGCCAACACCTTCAACAGTTCCCACAACCATCCATGCATGAACCAGGATCATCATCTCAACCTCCGCCTCAGAAAAAAGACAAAGCAACTCAGACATCACCACAACAATTACCACCCGGCTACAGAAGAGATTGTCCTTATCCACCTTGCCGTGGTCCCCGTTGCAAGCATCCAAAGCTCTCCAAGACATTTTTCCCAAAAGATAATGATCGTGATCCAGATGAAACAGATTGGTCATCTGAAGACGACTACATGAATCTCCGCTCTCCATAAAGTAGTTTGTCTTGTTGTAATAATTATGTTTGCTTTTGCTTTATGATTTTGTCTTCTTGTAATCATTAAAGCTTGCTTTTACTTTAAGCTTTTACTTTTGTAAAAGTTATGTCCAAGTCATGCTTTAAGTCTTTGTCGCTTGTAATAATTAAAGGTGTGTAATCAATATGTGTAATAAGTATGTCTTTTACTTTTCAAAAAAGATAGGGGCCCTGTCCTATCTTTATGCTTTGGAATCCTTATATAAAGGATTTCTCGCTTCATTGTAAGATATCAGCTATCAAGCATTATCAATAAAAACTCTCGTGTTTTCTAAGCTATGACTTTCTAAACTCTTCTCTCTCTCTGCAAATGAAGTTCTAAAGAAAAGAAAAGAATAAAGATTTTATCTGTTCATTTTGAAATCTCAAGGAAGTATGCTCTGCACTTGCCTTTCAGCAAGGATCCTGTGCATCAGAAAACTTGATAAATTTTATCTGGTTTGGTACCCTGTTTTAGACTAAAAGGAAAGTCTGTTTTGGGTTGTAGAACCTACAAAATTTTTTTAAGGATTTTGATGCTCATACAAGTATATCGGCTGGAAACCAAGACTTGCGGGCTACTGGCCCAAAGTACAGTTCTAACTGTTGTAGACCTGGTGTAAACAACGCCACGTACTAATACAAACGGATAATTCCCAACAACGGAGTCGATCTCTTAGGAATACTAGAAGAGTTAAAGGAGTGAATGAGGTTCACATTGGCGAGTCCAATTTGGGAATCAAAGAAGTCAAAGAGATGGTTGAAGGTCTTTCTCGACAAATAGCATCGTTGACGACTGCTAAATCAACAGAGCCACATGACCATGAGTCATATTTAGATCAAGCCAATGCCATCGGTGTCATAAGGAAGCCATCAAATTATAACCCATACTCCAATACATACAATCCTAGATGGAGAGACCACTCAAATTTTTCATGGTCTCAAGGATTCCAACAGAATGAACCAGCAGCTCCAGCTCCACCAATGCAACCAATTCCTCAAGCCTCTCAGCCACCATTTAGACCATACAATTAGAACCAGAATTACTCTCAACCCAGACAATGAGAGGATGCATTCCAGAATGTCAAGAATATTACTAACTCCATGATCGAGCAACAAAACCGAACCATTGATGGACTACGGAATGAGATGAGAGCAGGCTTCAACTCACAAGCCCAATCAGTTTCAAGCCTCGAGAAGATGGTGGGACAACTTGCTTTTTCAGTTCAGACTTTGGCAATGACTGCTGCGAAAGGTAAATTTCCAAGTCAACCAGTGCCTAATCCTAAAGGAGCACATGAAGCAAGTACCAGTTCACCACAACAGCATGGAGAGGTCAAAGCCGTTATGACCTTACGAAAAGAAAAGAAGTCGACAAAAAAGTGGAGATGCCAATGACAAAATCAACTCAAATTGTACCTATGAATGTTGAAGACTCACCACCGGAAAAGAAAGAAGAAACCAATCCAAGAGAATACGTTCCTAAAGCTCCATTTCCTTAGAGGTTAGCTAAAGGAAAGAAGGGAAAATCCATAGGTGAGATTTTTGAGATCTTCAAACATGTAAGTGTTAACATCCCTTTGCTTGATGCTATAAAATAAGTTCCCTCTTATGCCAAGTTTCTTAAAGACCTTTATACTAAAAAGAGGAACATTCATGTTCAAAAGAAGGCATTTTTAACTGAAAATGTTAGTTCTATACTCCAACACAAAATTTCTCTAAAATGTAAAGACCTAGGCTCCCCCACTATTTCATGTAGTATAGGGAACCACACAATTGAGAATGCTTTGTTGGATTTAGGAGCTAGTGTTAATCTCTTGCCTTACTCAGTATTTGTGAAACTTGGATTGGGAGAATTACACCCAACTTCAGTGGTGTTACAGTTTGTAGATCGATCCACGAAAATACCTCGTGGTATTGTGGAGGACGTGCTTATACAGGTAAACAAGTTTTATTTTCCTGTTGATTTCATTGTAATTGACACTCAACCAATACAGGATTCAAGGAAGCATATCCCCATTATCCTTGGCCGACCTTTCTTGACAACTGCGGATGCTCACATTCAATGCAGAACTGGAAATATGCAGTTGTCCTTTGGCAACATGACTATGGAGCTCAACATCTTCAACATTGCCAAACAACCTTACAATGCAGATGATAGAATTGTTGATGTGGATTTAATTGAAATATTAGTTGATGATACTTTTCTTTCAAACCTTAGTGATGACCTTTACAAACATGTTTAACTCACTTTGATTTGGATTTTGATGTTGACAGATCAGTCGATGAGGTCAACGCCCTACTTGACTCAACACCATCCATGGATACTAATAAATGGAAGTCAAGAGTTGAACAACTAGCACTATCAGAGAAGAAAATCATCCCATCATCAGAATCACCATTGAAACTCGAGCTCAACTATTACCCAACACTTTAGAATATGCGTTATTGGGAGAAAAAAGCACTCTACCGATAATCATCTCGTCATCGCTAAATGACGAACAAAAAGGTAAGTTGTTGGATGGTTCAAAAGAGCACAAAGGAGCATTAGGATGGACCATAGTAGACATAAAAGGTATAAACCCGGTAGACTGCATGTATTACATTCATCTTGATGAAAATGCTAAATCTACAAGGGAAATGCAACGTCGGTTAAATCCTAACATGAAAGAAGTTGTTAGAACAGAAGTCCTTAAACTATTAGATGCAGGTATCATTTACCCCATTTCTGATAGTTCATGGGTCAATCCTGTGCAAGTGGTCCCCAAAAAGTCAGGAGCCACAGTAGTTACCAATGCTGATAATGAATTGATACCCACTAGAGTGACTACATGATGGCGTGTATGCATTGATTATAGAAAGTTAAATTTTGTCACACGTAAAAACCATTTTCCTTTACCATTTATTGATCAAATGCTTGATAGATTAGCAGGCCATGAATTTTAATGCTTTATAGATGGCTACTCAGGATACAATCAGATTCCTATAGCACCAAAAGATCAAGAGAAAACCACTTTCACTTTCCCTTTTGGCACTTTTGCATATAGGAGAATGCCATTTGGATTATGTAATGCACCTGCTACATTTCAACGTTGTATGTTAAGCATTTTTTTCTGATATGGTTGAACGATTTCTTGAGGTCTTTATGGATGATTTTTCTATTTTTGGAGATTCATTTGATCAATGTTTACATCATTTGACAAAAGTTCTGCAAAGATGTATCGAGAAAAATTTGGTCTTAAATTGGGAGAAGTGTCATTTTATGGTAAAATAAGGTATAGTTATCGGTCACATCATTTCATGCAAAGGTATTGAGGTTGATAAAGCCAAGGTGGATCTCATTTTCAATCATCCTCCACCTAAAACAGTCAGAGAAGTAAGATCTTTCCTTGGGCACGCTGGTTTTTATAGACGTTTCATTAAAGATTTTAGCAAAGTTTCTAGACCCTTATGCAATTTACTTGCTAAGGATGTATATTTTTTCTTTGATAATTCATGTCTTGTAGCATTTGAAAAGCTAAAGCGATTGTTGACGTCATCACCCATCATTCAACCACCAAACTCTCTGTTTGGGCTAGGACTAAGTCAGAAGGACTCATTCCTAGATGAGTGGCTTTTGTGGGATTAATATCTTCATTTAGTTTGAAGGGCAACTTAATGAAGAAAGACTGATTTTTCCAAAGTGGGTTTGGATGGGTGAACTCAGAATGGGATTCTGGACAATATTGTAAAAGCTTGGTTGAAATGTCATGGTAAGATGGGGGTGTTTCAGACAAATGGTAAAGTTTCAAGATGTCTGTGAAAGGTTTGAACATGGATTTGACTCGGATGCCATTGGGAATGATCTGGAGGTGTTTGATCTGGTGAATTATGTCAAAACCTAACAAGATATCCTTATTAGGCAGATTGGATCCAATAACTTTGGTCCAAATGACACAATTAGGAAAAAGTTGAATACCAATGGGTTTTTTGGTAATCAATTTGGTAGTGAAGAATTTTCCACTTGCAACCCGGAAATGTTCTTCGTAGTGGGTCCAGCTTTCAGGGGGAAGAATGGCTGGATTTAACATACTTCTCTGGGCTCCAGTATCTAAAAGACCAATTGCTGGAATGGGCCTGTGGAATTTTGAAGGTAAGATTTGGAGTTTAATGGAAGGAATGGGAACAGAAGTGTCGAGAGACAACAACTGTTGATGGAAAATGCTTTGGGGCTCATCATTTTCTGAATCACTAGATGAGTCTTCCAGTGCGAACACTGTTTCATCAGTGGGTTCTTCTTGTTCAGAGAAATAGGATTCAAGCTCTTCCTTTTCAGGAGAATAATCAGTGGTAGCCTGAAGGTGTTCAACTAGCCGAATAGATTTTTCTCGTTTGTTGGGACAATCTTTGGCATAGTGACCTTTTTTCTTGCAGATAAAACATCTGCTTGGTTTTCTCCGTTTCGATCTCTCGAATGAACTTGATTTTTTCCCAAGAATCTGAAGGCTTTCTCGGATTTGCGAGGCTTTGAAGAATATTCAATTGAATTTCGGAAATGCCTTTTCTTTTTGGAACCGCAATCACAATCCTTTTTCTTTTGCACTTGATCCGAGATAAGGTTTTTGCAAGCACTACGGAATGGCTCTTTGTCATTAATGATTCTTTGAAAAACTGTTTTTGCTTACAAAGTTTATCAAGGCATGTCTTAGCAATCTGAAAGATTTTGCCAAGAGATATAGTGTCAAGATTGAGATTGTGAGTTTTGAGCTGCCGTTGGATGTCTGGTTGTAGTTCATCTGGTAGGGAAGCCAGAAAGACATGCTTCAATGTAGGCTCGTTGAATCCATTAAGCTTGTAGAACAAGAGAGGCATTCTTTTGTAATGGAATTCAAGATCTTTAGCATTGAGAGAGTAGCATTTCATATTGAGATAGTCTTTGCGTGCAGCTTCAAAAACTGCAGCTGGATCGCCTAGAAACTGATCATGAATAACTGCAAGAGCAGTTGAGACTTCTGGTAATTGAACAAATTGCGATTTACTCAGATCGCCTAATGAATCAAACCAATCTCTTAGGGCACCCATAAAACGAGTAGCAAATTCCTTAAGAACGGAATGAGTAGTTGCTCCTGACCGTAACATTTGGAGATCAATCCAGGCAAACATTTCAGTAAGTCTGTCTCGCCATTTATGAGATGGAATATCATCAAATGTAAACCATGGACCATTGGATGGTTTTTCACTGGTTTGACCGCGAGGGGGTTGAGGTGTGGCAGAAGATTCAGCTGGAGGTTCATCCTCAATATCTGAGGGAATGTCAAAATATGGTTCAAGTGGTCGAGAGGGTTGACCTTGTTCGGGTGGATTGTCAGCCATGAGGATTCTGGTAATATCAGCATAAGACTTTTCAGAATCACTGGTTGTGGATAGTGAAGAGGATGTTGTATCAGTAGAGGTGTCTGAAACGGCTAAGTTTGAATCAGAAGTGGATTCATCAATTTCTGGAGATAGATTGGCTATCTGAGCACTATATTGATGCATAGGTGTTTTATCTTTAGACTGTGTTGGTGGTGGAGGCTGTGGTGATATTGGTGTGTGAGTTGGAGAGTGGTGCTCTAGAATAGTTAATGAGGATTTGTAGGTTCTGACTGGAGGAGGAGGCTGAGGTTTGGGTTTTGGTTTTGATTTGGGTTTAGGTGCTGGTGGAATAGAGTGGTCTCTGAATAGAGTATGGGTCATGCCAAATAATTTGGATGGATCATAAGATCTGATTGGAGAAAGCATAGAAGCAAATGGGTGGTAAGGTGGACTTATGGTGGGTATGGGTGGTGATGTGGGAAACAAGGTAGGTCTTTGTTTTTCAGATTCAATCTAGGTAAGCTCAATTTGTAAGCGTCTGATCTCTCTTTCTTTTTGGTCAAACTCTGGGCCATTGTATCTTTGAGCAAGCATGGTTCGGAGCTCTGAATCCAATTGAACAATTCTGGATTTGAGATTTTGGTGGATCTGCTCCATTTGAGCTGTAATTGAGTCAACTTTCGTCTCAATCTGTTCAGTTCGTAAACTGATTTTTTCAACCTTGGAATGAATATTCAACAAGGTATCATTTTGTGCTCTGGCATTTTGGGTTTGCCAGTTGAAAACTGATTCAAAAGGTTTAGGAGGTTCAAGATGACCTGTTGAGGTAATAGCTGAAGGAATGAAAGGTTTAGACACAACATTGCGTTGTGAATCAGTATGGGTGTCAAGAGGAGGAAAAGATGAAGAATAGTCTGTAGAGGTGGAGGAAAACATCATACAAGCCAAGGGTTGTACGATTGGTGTGGAGTTGTGAGAAAATGAGGGAACTTCAGATTTGCAATTTGTTGCAATCCATTTGAGTTCTTTTTTGTAAATGGGTAGTGGACTTGGTGGAGGTGGAGGGTCTTTTGGTGGTTTAGGTTCACAGTGTTTACATGGGATAGGTAAGGTTTTCTTTTTGGGTTTTCTTTTCCTTTTGGTGTCATAATCATCGTCCTCTTCCCAATCATCCCAACAGGGACAATTTGGGTCGCACATTCCTGAGCCAGGGACATCCCATAAGAAATGTCCGTTGTGTTTGGCTGGATATACAGGGTAACCATCAGAACTGAACCCTGTGATTGGCAGATCTTCTTGAGCTGTCTGAACAGCTGTGATCATTGAGGAATAAGTGAAAGAGAGCCGAGGAGGCTCTTGTGGAGCACTTGGAGGTGGTTTGAAAGTCATACGAACTGTTCCATCTTGTCGTCTTTCAAACATGCTTTCTGATGTCTGAATGTGAGTCAGATTATTGTGAACCGCTTTCATAGTTTGAGATCCATTCAAGAGGCATAAGTCAGATGAGCTCATTTCGAGGAATTTGTCTTGGGATCTGGATAATGGTTGGGATCTCGATTCGATTCTCGCTAACACCATGAGGGTGTCGAGTGATGTTCGGGTGTGGGTAGATCTAAGGCATGGTTTTGAAGCCTATAGACCAATTGATGATGGAGAGTAGCAATTTTGGCTGAAGAAATTTGGTCTGCACCTTGAATTTGGACTTGGACTTTCAAGGCTGTTGAAAGGTTGGTATCTTGAAGAGAAAGGTTGAAATTTGGATAGAAAGTGAGTAAAACACTGCCTGCATGAAGGGTTGTGAGGACAGTACCTATAACAGCATCTTGGTACTGTTTGAACCGGGTATCCAACATAGCAATTCGGGCAGTGACCGGTAATCATTTTCTCCCATGAAGGGTGAGGATTAATCTTACTCCTCCGAGATGGAGATGAGTATAACCTTCTCTTTTCCAGTTTGAGATTAACTCTGAAGGGATTTCCAGAGTTACATATTGCTCAGCAATGGTTGCTTGGAGTGAACACTGATCAAGTCTAGAAGACTGGATGTATTCTTTTGGGTGAGGCCTTTTAGTGGATATGAGAGTTCTGATGCTTCGGGTAAAAGAACTGGGTCGTTTGTACAACTGGTAAGGACTGATAAGAGGGTAGGAGGATTCACTAATTTGGGCAGATTCAGGAATATAGGAGTATTCTACAAGATTTTCGATTTTATTGGTAGTGTGAGAAGTGCAAGATTTGGGTAAAGAAAGTGTAGAAGAAAGAGTAATAGGGGTTGAAGGAGTTGAAGTTGAAGATGAAGATGATGCCATGATTTAGAAATTCTCTCTGCGCCTGAAGTCTATTGATCAAAATTGAATAAAAGATTTTAATCATACCATTTTGGTGAAATGAAGAACAAGGTTGTGAAAACAAAAGGGTTTTCAAGGTAAGTAAAACTCCCAAATCTCTGATGCACTTTTTGACATTAGCTCTCCTCCACTTGTTGCCATTAGCCATTCTTGCACATTTGACAATAATCCCTCCAAGAAGTATTGGCATTGGTGCCACTTCTCATACCCATGATGTGGACACTTCAAGAGGAGCCCATTGAATTGCTCCCATGCTTCGAAAAACTGCTCGTCTTCTCTCTGTGTGAACTCTAAAATTTTCCTGCGAATAGCATTGGTTTTATGCACTGGAAAATATTTATTCAAAAATTTTGTTACCATTTGTTTCTATGTTGTAATGCTATTAGCAGGCAATGTATTGAACCATGAACGAGCTCTATCCTTTAAAGAAAATGGGAATAGTCTAAGTTTAACATCATCTTTTGAAAAATTTTCATATTTAAAAGTTTGACAAATAGTATGAAAATCATTCAGATGATTATATGGGTCCTCATTTTCTAAGCTATAGAATATTGGGAGACAATTTAGCACACTAGGTTTTAACTCAAAACTCCTAGCAGCTACATTTGGGTATCGTATGCATGATGTGCTCAAGTTAGCTAAGGGACTGAAGTAGTCCTTAAATGGCCTCTCCTGTGGTTCTGGTTGTTGCAAATCCATTTCAATTTTATCTTTAAGTGCAATGTGTTTATGTGTGCAAAGTATTCTTTCTAATTCAAGGTCTATAGATTCAAGATTAGGTAATAATGACCTATGACCATGCATGCAAAGAAAATAAAAATGAGAACAAAATAAATAAAAATAAAGAAAAAGGAGAAATTACGATACTAACCTTATTGCGCTGTTGCAACCTTTCTAAAAAAAAACACACTAAAACAAATACGTGAAATAAATTAAAATAAATTAACAAGATAAATGAAAAATTATAAAGAAAAATAACTTGAAAATTAAATTGCAGAAATTTAAAGAAGAGAAAAAGAAATTCTTACCAAAAAATGTAAATTCGCTTCTTTTTGTTTTAATAAAACAAATTATAAGGAAACAACTAAAATAATAATAATAATAATAATAAATTAATTCTACAAATTAAAATACTTACCTCCCCGGCAACGGTGCCAAAAACTTGTTGTGTAAATTTTGTTGAACTCGCAAGCACACGAATCAATTGTAGAATAGATCAATGGTGTTGAGTGTCGATCCTACGAGGAGGTGGATTTTAATTGTGTGTAGAATTAATTTTGTAAGTGGGTGGTTGGATTTGTGGGGAAATTGATTTAAAGAATGCTAGAATTTAAATTGGAATAGCGGAATTAAATTGAATTGGGAACTATTGAAATAAAGTACTTGGGTATCTGGATCCGTATCAACATGCACCATGGGCTAAATATTCCTTATTAATACCAATTAAATCATGAGGGGGGAATCCACACCTCATAAACCACACTCTAATCAATATGGTGCTAAGGGCTTATCGTGCCAAATAATAATAAACTTGTACTAGTATGCCGGTGAAACCAGGGCGGCAATTAATCAAGATTATTATTATTTGTCGAAGAAAAGTCAAAACCTCCACAGAAATTAGAGGGGAAGAGAAAATAAATTTACCAAATAAAGCACATGACACATGTTGAGACTTCACCTTCAACCCAAGCTTGAAAGAAAATTAGCTACTCATAATTGAAGGGTAAAATGGAAATTTACTAAAATACGTAGAAAATACAAGATGGAGAAAGAATTACAGAAAACTAAGCTCAAAAATGTATTCAGGGGTATCAAATTAGGGGGGAGAGGCCCCCTTTTTATAGATACATTGAGTAAATCATGGCCATCGTATTAAAAACAGTTTGGACCACAGGATTGCGCCACGTCATCATTCAACACTGAACAGTACGCGGTTTGACCATGGATTTGACCACGCGATTTGAACAGTAACACGATTTGCACACGGTTTGAACAGTGACGCGGTATAAACAGTGTCATGAACAGTATCCATGAACAGTACCGTACATGTGAATACTACCGTACGTGTGAACAGTGCCATTTTTCCTTTTATGCTCCTCTTAAGGTTTTCGACTGTCCTGAGTTCAAAACTGACGTCCGTTTTGTTATCTGATATCTAGTTCATTGTGAAATGACCATGATGCCCCTAAAATACATAAAATACTTAATTAAAACAAAACACTCATAATTAAATAACAAGAGACTTAAATAAATCAAATTAGAGATGTTAGTAAAACTTGAAGTACAAAATAACGATTTTATCCTTTATAAATATACAATTTCTAACACTCAACACAAGTCTATCCATGCAACAAATTCTTGATGTCTGGCTGGCCATTTATGGCGAGGAATATCATCAAATGTGAAATAGGTGGATGATGATGATTTGGATATATGGTCAACAGTGGGTTGATTAGTAGGAGGAACTGGTTCTGTTTGTGAGGCTTGAGCATTTTTATCCTCAGAACTTCCACTTTCAATGATTGGGGTTGTGGAAGTGCTTGGATTATCAGTGTTAGTTGCCATGAGTAAACCAGAAATATCAGCGTATTCTGATTCTGAATCAGAGGTAGTGTTTTCAAGAATTGTTGTGTAGGAGGAGGAGGATGAAACTGAATCAACAGATTCTGGTTCTGACTCTGTCTCTGAAGTTGGAAGTTGCTTATCAACACCATAGTAATGATATCGATCAAGGGGATTTTTGTCTTTTGACTGAGGCGCCGGGGTTTCTTTTTGTGAATCTTCTGGAGGGACAGAAGATGAAGTTTGAGGCTTTGATTTTGGTTCAGAGATTTTGACCTTTGCCTTGGATTTTTTTTAAGAAGTAGGTTTCGGTTGAGAGATATTGGGACCGGGAGTATGTAAATGGAAAAAACCAACAGACTGAATATAAACTGATTGTGGTCGGGAAGGTGTGTAGAAAGGTTGATAAGTTTAAAAAATTGACGGTAGGATTGGGATGGACTGTGTTTGGGTAAAAAGTGAAGGCCTAGCTTTGTCAGCATCAATCTTGTTAACTCAGCCTTGAGCTTTTTGATTTCAGCTTCTTTTCTGTTAAACTCTAGACCCCAACTTGATTATTGATCATCATTCTGAGATCTCTGTCAAGCTCTGTAATTATGTCTTGGAGATTGTGGTAAATTTGTTCAAGGCGAGCACTGATGGAGTCAAACTTGGATTCAGTCTGTGAAACGTGAGTGGCAACTCGGTCAATTTTCTTACCAAGTTTTTGTAAGGTTTGGTTCTGAACATTGGCGTTCTTTATTTGCCAGTTGAGAACAGCTTCATACTGTTTCGGGGGTTCTGGTTGGCCTGTAGAGGTGATTGGAGATTGAATGAAAGGCTGGGGAACAACTTTGGTTTGAGGGTCAACCTGTTTTTCAAGTGGAGGAAAAGTTTCTTTATAAGATTCTGAAAAGATCATACAAGATCTTATTTTTGATTGGACAGTTTGAGTGGGAGGCTTTGGGTCTGGAGGAGGTTGGTAAGTGTGGGTGTTGCAAGGAGTTTTTGCAAAATAAGGTTTTTTCTTTTTCTTTCTCCTTCTCCTCATGGTTTCTAACTCATAATCAATATCCGTGTCTGAATCTTCAGGACAAGGACAGTCCGGATTGCACATACGGGCCTCAGGGACATCTCATAGAAAATGACCATTGAGTTTATCAGGGTAAACTGGATACCCGTCAGAGGTAAAACCATGAATAGGGAGGCCTTTTTCTTGACATGTAGACAGAATTATAGAGCTTGATGTTGAGTGTTAGAAAGTGTATATTTATAAAGGAGAAAATCGTCATTTTGTACTTCAAGTTTTACTAACATCTTTAATTTTCTTAATTTAAGTCTCTTGTTATTTAATTATGTGTGTTCTGTTTTAATTAAGTATTTTATGTATTTTAGGGGCATCATGGTCATTTCACAATGAACTAGATATCAGATAACAAAACGGACGTCAGTTTTGAACTCATGACAGTCGAAAACCTTAAGAGGAGCATAAAAGGAAAATGGCACTGTTCACACGTACGGCACTATTCACATGTACGATACTGTTCATGGATATCGCTTCACGACTTAATCGTTCACCGCGTTCTTGTTCAAACCGTGTGCAAACCGTGTTCTTTGTTCAAACCGCGTGGTCAAACCCGTGGTCAAACCGTGTTACTGTTCACTGATGACGTGGCGCAATCCTGTGCATCCAAACTATTTTTAATCCGATGGCCATGATTCACTCAATGTATCTATAAAAAGGGGGCCTCCCCCCCCTAATTTGATACCCCTGAATCCATTTTTGAGCTTAGTTTTCTGTAATTCTTTCTCCATCTTGTATTTTCTACGTATTTTAATAAATTCCCATTTTACCCTTAGTTCAATTATGAGTGGCTAATTTTCTTTCAAGCTTGGGTTGAAGGTGAAGTCTCAACATGTGTCATGGGCTTTATTTGGTAAATTTATTTTCTCTTCCCCTCTAATTTCTGTGGAGGTTTTGACTTTTCGTCGACAAATAATAATAATCTTGTCTAGTTACCGCCCTGGTTTTACCGGCACCCTAGTATAAGGTTATTATTATTTGGCACGATAAGCCCTTAGCACCATATTAATTAGAGCGTGGTTCATGAGGTGTGGATTCCCCCCTCATGATTTAATTGGTATTAATAAGGATTATTTAGCCCATGGTGCATGTTGATACGGATCCAGATACCCAAGTGCTTTATTTCAATAGTTCCCAATTCAATTTAATTCTGCAATTCCAATTTAAATTCTAGCATCCTTTAAATCAATTTCTCCACAAATACAACCACCCACTTACAAAATTAATTCTACACACAATTAAAATCCACCTCCTCGTGGGATCGACACTCGTCACCATTAATCTATTCTACAATAGATTCGTGCGCTTGCGAGTTCAACAAAATTTGCACAACAAGTTTTTGGCGCCGTTGCCGGGGAGGTAAGTATTTTGATTTGTAGAATTAATTTTTTGTAAATAATTTTATTATTATTATTATTACTATTAGTATTATTATTATTATTTTAGTTGTTTCCTTGTAATTTTTTTTTCTTTCTTAATTAATTAAAAAAAAAAAAGAAGTGAATTTACATTTTTAGGTAAGAATTTCTTTTTCTCTTCTATTTTTTTCCTGCAATTTAATTTTTAAGTTATTTTTCTTTGTAATTTTTCATTTATCTTGTTAATTTATTTTTATTTTTTTTATTTTATTTCACGTATTTTTTTTATGTGCTTTCATAGAAAGGTTGTAACAGCGCAATAAGGTTAGTATTGTAATTTCTCCTTTTTCTTTATTTTTATTTGTTTTGTTCTCAATTTATTTTCTTTATTTGCATGCATGGTCGTAGGTCATTATCACCTAATCTTGAACCTATAGACCTTGAATTAGAAAGAACACTTCGCACACACAAACACATTCCACGTAAAGATAAAACTGAAATGGATTTGCAACAACCAGAACCACAGGAGAGGCCATTCAAGGACTACTTCAGTCCCTTAGCTAATTTGAGCACATCATGCATTAGATACCCAAATGTAGCTGCTAGGAGTTTTGAATTAAAACCTAGTGTGCTAAATTGTCTCCCAACATTCTATGGCCTAGAAAATGAGGACCCGTATAATCATCTGAATGATTTTCATACAATTTGTCAAACTTTTAAATATGAGAATTTTTCGTAAGATGATGTTAAACTTAGACTATTCCCATTTTCTTTAAAGGATAGAGCTCGTTCATGGTTCAATACATTGCCTGCTAATAGCATTACAACATGGGAACAAATGGTAACAAAATTTTTGAATAAATATTTCCCGATGCATAAAACCAATGCTATTCGCAGGAAATTTCAGAATTCACCCCAGAAAAGAAGACGCAGCGCTTTTTCAAGCGTGGGAGCGATTCAATGGGCTACTTTTGAAGTGTCCACATCATGGGTACGAGAAATGGCACCAATGCCAATACTTCTTGGAAGGATTATTGCCAAATGTGCAAGAATGGCTAATGGCGACAAGTGGAGGAGAGCTAATGTCAAAAAGTGCATCGAGATTTGGGATTTCTTCCAAATGACAAGCGAGATAATTCCCAACAATGAGTCGATCTCTCAGGAATACTAGAAGAATTAAAGGAGTGAATGAGGTTCACATTGGCGAGTCTGGTTCGGGAATCAAAGAAGTCAAAGAGATGGTTGAAGGCCTTTCTCGACAAATAGCATCGTTGACGACTGCCAAATCAACAGAGCCACATGACCATGAGTCGTATTCAGATCAAGCCAATGCCATCGGTGTCATGAGGAAGCCATCAAATTACAACCCATACTCCAACACATATAATCCTGGATGGAGAGATCACCCCAATTTTTCATGGTCTCAAGGATTCCAACAGAATGGACCAGCAGCTCCAGCTCCACCAATGCAACCAATTCCTCAAGCCTCTCAGCCACCATTTAGACCATACAATCAGAACCAAAACTACTCTCAACCCAGACAATGGGAGGATGCCTTCCAGAATGTCAAGAATGTTACTAACTCCATGATCGAGCAACAGAACCGCACCATTGATGGACTACGAAATGAGATGAGAGCAGGCTTCAACTCACAAGCCCAATCAGTTTCAAGCCTCGAGAAGATGGTGGGACAACTTGCTTCTTCAGTTCAGACTTTGGCAATGACTGTTGAGAAAGGCAAATTTCCAAGTCAACCAGTGCCTAATCCTAAAGGAGTACATGAAGCAACTACCAGTTCACCGCAACAGCATGGAGAGGTCAAAGCCGTTATGACCTTGCGAAAAGGGAAAGAAGTCGACAACAAAGTGGAGATGCCAGCAACCAAAGAAAATCAGATTGTACCTGCAAATGCTGAGGACTCACCACCGGAGGAGAAAGAAGAAACCAACCCACGGGAATACATTCCTAAAGCTCCATTTCCTCAGAGGTTAGCTAAAGGAAAGAAGGGAAAATCCACAGGTGAGATTCTTGAAGTCTTCAAACAGGTAAGTGTTAATATCCCTTTACTTGATGCAATAAAACAAGTTCCATCTTATGCCAAGTTTCTTAAAGATCTTTGCACTAAAAAGAGAAACATTCATGTTCAGAAAAAGGCATTTTTAACACAAAATGTTAGTTCTATACTCCAACACAAAATTCCTCTAAAATGTAAAGATCCAGGCTCCCCCACTATTTCATGTAGTATAGGGAACCACACAATTGAGAATGCTTTGTTGGATTTAGGAGCTAGTGTTAATCTCTTGCCTTACTCAGTATTTGTGAAACTTGGATTGGGAGAATTACACCCAACTCCAGTGGTGTTACAGCTTGCAGATCGGTCCACGAAAATACCTCGTGGTATTGTGGAGGACGTGCTTATCCAGGTAGACAAGTTTTATTTTCCTGTTGATTTCATTGTAATTGACACTCAACCAATACAGGATTCAAGGAAGCACATCCCCATTATCCTAGGCCGACCATTCTTGGCAACTGCCGATGCTCACATTCAATGTAGAACTGGAAACATGCAGTTGTCTTTTGGCAATATGACCATGGAGCTCAACATCTTCAATATTGCCAAACAACCTCACAATGCAGATGATGGAATTGTTGACGTGGATTAGTTGATAATACTTTTATTTCAAACCTTAGTGATGACCCTTTACAAACATGTTTAACTCACTTTGGTTTGGATTTCGATGTTGACAGATCAGTCGATGAGGTCAACGCCCTACTTGACTCAGCACCATCCATGGACACTAATAAATGGAAGTCAAGAGTTGAACAACTAGCACCATCAGAGAAGAAAATCATCCCATCATCAGAATCACCACCGAAACTCGAGCTCAAACCATTACCCAACACTTTGGAATATGCATTCTTGGGAGAAGAAAGCACTCTACCAGTAATCATCTCATCATCCCTAAATGACGAACAAAAAGGTAAGTTGTTGGATGTTTTAAAAGAGCACAAAGGAGCATTAGGATGGACCATAGCAGACATAAAAGGTATAAACCAAAGAGATCGCATGCATTACATTCACCTTGATGAAAATGCTAAATCTACTAGGGAAATGCAACGTCGGTTAAATCCTAATATGAAAGAAGTTGTTAGAACAGAAGTCCTTAAACTGTTAGACGCAGGTATCATTTACCCCATTTCTGATAGTTCATGGGTCAGTCCTGTGCAAGTTGTCCCCAAAAAGTCAGGAGTCACAGTAGTTACCAATGCTGATAATGAATTGATACCCACTAGAGTAACTACAGGATGGCGTGTATGCATTGATTATAGAAAATTGAATTCTGTCACACGTAAAGACCATTTTCCTTTACCATTTATTGATCAAATGCTTGATAGATTAGCAGGCCATGAGTTTTATTGTTTTCTAGATGGCTACTCAGGATACAATCAGATTCCCATAGCACCAAAAGATCAAGAGAAAACCACTTTCACTTGCCCTTTTGGCACTTTTGCATATAGGAGAATGCCGTTTGGATTATGTAATGCACCTGCTACATTTCAACGATGCATGTTAAGCATTTTTTCTGATATGGTTGAACGATTCCTTGAAGTCTTTATGGATGACTTTTCTGTCTTTGGTGACTCATTTGGTCAATGTTTACATCATCTAACACAAGTTTTGCAGAGATGTATAGAGAAGAATTTGGTCTTAAATTGGGAGAAGTGTCATTTTATGGTAAATCAAGGTATTGTTCTTGGTCACATAATTTCATGCAAAGGTATTGAGGTTGACAAAGCCAAGGTGGATCTCATTTCTAATCTTCCTCCACCTAAAACAGTCAGAGAAGTAAGATCTTTCCTTGGGCATGCTGGTTTTTATAGACGTTTCATTAAAGATTTTAGCAAAGTTTCTAGACCTTTATGCAATTTACTTGCTAAGGATGCACATTTTATCTTTGATGATTCATGTCTTGTAGCATTTGAAAAGTTAAAACATTTGTTGACGTCATCACCCATCATTCAGCCACCAAACTGGAGCCTACCATTTGAGATTATGTGTGATGCATCTGATTATGCAGTAGGAGCAGTATTAGGACAAAGAGTAGATCGAATTCCTCATGTTATTTACTATGCTAGTATGACATTAAACGATGCACAGTTGAACTATTCAACTACTGAAAAAGAAATGCTAGCAGTAGTGTTTGCATTAGAAAAATTTCGATCTTATCTCATTGGTTGTAAAATAATTGTATTCACAGATCATGCTGCTCTGAAATATCTTCTCACAAAGAAAGATTCAAAAGCTAGACTAATTCGTTGGGTGTTACTTTTGCAGGAGTTTGACTTGGAATTCAAAGATAAGAAAGGGTCTGAAAATGTTGTGGCTGACCATCTCTCTCGTCTCCACTTTGACATCAACACAGAACCCTTAACATTGAATGAGTCATTTCCAGATGAACAATTAATGAGTGTGGAAGTATTACCTTGGTATGCTGATATAGTTAATTATCTTGTTACAGGTAAACTTCCAGAGCATTGGACCAAGCAAGACAGGGCTAAATTCTTTGCGGAAATAAAGAATTTTTTCTGGGATGACCCTTATCTGTTCAAGTATTGTGCGGATCAAATTATTCGACGATGTGTCCCAGAGAATGAATTTCATAACATCCTTTCGTTTTGCCATGAACAAGCTTGTGGAGGCCATTTCAGCGCTAAGAAAACAGCCACAAAAGTTCTACAATGTGGTTTCTATTGGCCGACTATATTTCGAGATGCTTACACCGTTTGTTCTTCATGTGATAGGTGTCAACGAATGGGGAGCATTACACGAAGGAACATGATGCCACTAAATCCAATTTTAGTGGTTGAGATTTTTGATGTATGGGGTATCGACTTCATGGGACCCTTTCCCCCATCTTTTGGCCATCAATACATATTGGTTGCTGTTGACTATGTTTCAAAATGGGTAGAGGCAATTCCATGCAGAACCAATGATCATAAAGTGGTGATAGGGTTTTTGAAGAGCAACATCGTTTCACGCTTTGGATTCCCTCGAGCAATAATCAGTGATGGTGGTACCCACTTTTGCAACAAATCATTCAAAGCACTTTTGACAAAGTACTCCATCACTCATAAAGTGGCGACTCCGTATCATCCGCAAACCAGTGGCCAAGTTGAGATCTCCAATCGAGAAATAAAGCACATCTTAGAAAAGACCGTGAGGGCATTAAAAGATTGGTCATTAAGACTCGATGATGCATTATGGGCATATAGAACGGCTTTCAAAACCCCAATTGGGATGTCACCCTACAGGCTAGTGTATGGAAAAGCTTGCCACCTACCTGTGGAACTCGAGCATCGTGCGTACTGGGCCATCAAGAAATTCAATTTTGACATGCAGCAAGCTGGCTCAGAAAGACGATTACAGCTGGCAGAACTTGAAGAAATTCGTAATGATGCATACGAAAATGCCAAGGTTTACAAGCAACGAATGAAAGTCTTTCATGATAAGCAGATTATGAGAAAATCTTAGGAATCGAAGAAGTTATTAGAGTTAATAATGGTACGCTCACCTTTAATATTTTATACTGAGTATGCTCTGCACTTGCCTTGAACAAGGATCCTGTGCATCAGAAAGGTCATGATTTATCCTCCAAAATTGATTTTCAAAAAAATTAAAATTGTTTTATCACAACGTTTACCCTCTTTGAAGGTTCAGAGTAACCATGTTTTCGAGTGGTATCGTGAAAACCGTTTTCTTTGATAATTTTTGAATTTAGTATTTGATGGATAAGTGTATATTGGCTGGAAACCAGAACTTGCAGGCTACTGACCCTAATGACAGCCTTGTGCTATTGTAAATCTGGTGTAACAATGCCATTAAATATTTCTAGAAAAAATTAATGAACAAACCCTAGGTCAACAAAATTTGAGGTTTTTGATTTCATTTGTCATTTTGTTGAAACTAAGGCTTTCATTTGTGAAAATTTTTCAGTAGAGAGAAGATAATCATATTGGTATTGCTTTTACTCTTAATGATCTTGGTGTTAATGAGGCATTTTGTTTACTTCCTTTCAAAGCTCTAATTCAGAAGACTTTTCCCTTAAACCTTTCTTTCAGTTCAGCCTTTCAAATCCAAGACTTCACAAAGAAATTCCTTTACAGGTTTTTCTTCAATGTCCACAGATCCAAACCCAACAGATTTCCCTCACCCTGCTTAGAACACCTGTTCCTTACTGGTCTTACTCTCACCAACCTAACCATCTCTGATGATGAGTTATGGTATATGTGGTGCCTCACAATCCTCTATACTAGCAAGCTTGTCCTTCCTCTAAGAGCAACCCTCAAACACATCTCAACTCTTGAAAATGCTCCAACCCTTCTTTGGACACTCCTAGAATGGTTTTCATCACTCACCTGATGGTGTAAATAGCTTCAGAATCTATCCAATTTCCATCAATTGCATAGGATTCCTGACCAAGAAGCAGACCTATTTACGTCAGTATTCATCATTCATAGACCATATTTTCAACACCCTGAAACAAATGATTATTGGACACAAGATATGGCATATAAATGGAAGACCTTCCCTCATATTTTCCCTCTTAACCATGATCCAAACATTGCCTCCAATATTACCTTTTGGAACTCAATAATATCCAGCCAGTTCCCACAAACATCCACCATACCTCTATTGGACCTTCACACACCCTTGAAATAATATCTAAAATTCAGTCTTGTACTCTAGGTTCCAGCTCAAGCCCTCATGGAATTCTTGTTCAAGAACAAAGACCAGACTACACAAATGTTCTCTTCCAAGATGTTCAAGACCCTTGGGAAGACTTTGTCTCTCTCCTCCCAATAAAAGAAACTCAATATTCAGTCACTCAACTAGACTCTCCTTAGAAAAGACAAATCACTCACAAGGATGAAGAAAACCTAATCTACCAACAAATTGCCTGAGCCAAAAAAAAACTATGAGAAAGAAACTGGTGACGTGTCTCCATCCAGATTTCCATCCACTCCTTAAAGCTCTGGGAATCTCAGCTTTCTCGACTTTTTATAAAGACAAGGGTCTTGTCTTGTCTTTTAAGTGTGTTTTTGTATGATTGCTTTGCTTTACTTTATGGGTTTGCTTTTACTTTTGTGAGGTTACTTTTTCTTTTGATGTAATTTGTTTTTATCTTTGTTTTGAAAAGAGATAAGATTCGAATCTTATCATCTTATCGTTTGGCTTGCTGCTAAGGCTCTATAAAAGGAGTTCTTTCTTGTAAGAAATGGCAGACTGAAATAAAACGACAGTTTTTATTCCAAATGTCTTTTTAAGTTTCTTATCTTCTTCTAGGAAACAAGAAAAAAATACTTGGGTATAATATTTTTAAAAATATGTTTGTCTCTTTTCTACACCGAGTATGCTCTGCACTTGCCTTAACCATAAGATCCTGTGCATCAGAAAAGTCCTAATTTATCCACAGATCTGATTTAAGAAAAGTAAAATCTGTTTTCTCACAACATTCACCCTCTTTGAAGGTCAAATAAGACCGTGTTTTCGGGTGGTATCGTAAAAAATAGTTTTTTGAAATTCTATTTTAGATCTGAAATCCCATGGATAAGTGTATATTGGCTGGAAACCAGGACTTGCGAACTACTAGTTTAAAGAACAGTTTCGTACTGTTATAGTTTCGGTGTAACAACGTCACGTACAACTACCCACTGGTATCAGAGCCAATTTTTCATGCTGAGTATGAGTATTTTCAAATAGAATATCCAAGTATGAGTATCTGGTAACCTAGAAGAATTCTTTAAACATGGAAACAACAGTGTCTTCCAGTTCAGCATTAATATCCGTATCATCCAGGCAAGGACAATCTGGATTGCACATGTGTGCTTCAAGAACATCCCATAAAAAAATGTCCATTGATTTTGTCAGGATAGACAAGATATCCATCTGACGAAAAACCGTGAATTGGGAGATTTTTCTCTTGACTAGTAGAAACTACTGTGATCATAGCAGTATAAGAAAGCCTTGGAGTTTCTGAGATGGGTTTGGATTCAGGCGTCTGAAAAGACAACTTTACTTGTCCATCATTTCTTCTTTCAAAAGTGGCTTCTGTAGTTTGAACTGGTTCAGAGTTTTGATGAAAATGCTCATAATTGGTTAGCCATTCAAGAGGCATGAGTTTGAGCAATTCTTACTTTTGGGAATTTGGATTATGGTTGGAATAGTGTTTGTATCAGCAAGAATCATCAAGGCATCTGAATCACTATTTGGTGATGAAGGGTTACAATTTTGGAAGTGGGGGTTTGTTCTGCTCCCTAGAGTTGAACCTGAACTTGCAAAGTTGTTGGCAGGTTGGGATCTTCTAGAGACATGTTGAAATTTGGGTACAAAGTTAACAAAACACTACCGGCATGGAGTGTTGTTAAGATGGTTCCAATAACAGTATGTTGATACTGTTTGAATCTTGTGTCTAGAAGAGCAATTCTGGCTGTGACAGGTAAGGCTTTTCTGCCATGGAGTGTAAGAATCAATCTAACACCACTAAGATGAATATGTGTATACCCTTCTCGTTTCGAAGAGGTTACAAGATCTGGGGGAATCTCTAAAGTGACATATTGTTCACTTTGAGATGCTTGGAGAGCACACTGGTCTAGTCTAGAGGATTAGATGTACTCTTTTGGGAGAGGTCTTCTGGTGTTGATAAGGGTTCGGATGCTTCTGGTAAATGAAGTTTTTTTTTTTTATTTGTAGAGGTTGTAAGGACTCATGATAGGGAACTGTGATTCATTAATCTGCGCAAACTCAGGAATATAAGAGTATTCAACTAAGTTCTCAATTTTTGAGGCAACATGTTTTTGGCAGTTCTTTGGAAAGGAGAAAGTAGAAGACAAAGATATATGAGATAAAGAAGAGGAAGAATGAGCTGAAGATAAATTTGTTGTTTCCATATTTCTGAGATCTTCTTCTAGGAGTTCAAATAATGTTATTCGAGATTACTAATGATACCGCCTCTTTGTTTTGTTTGGCTCTGATACCATCTGGGTAGTTGTACGTGGTGTTGTTACACCAGAACTACAACAATGTAAAGACTATCTTTAGGGCTAGTAGCCCGTAAGTTTTGGTTTCCAGCCGATATACACTTATCCGTCAAATATCAAATCCAAAAATCATAAAGAAAATAGTTTTTCACGATACCACCGAAAACATGGTCACACAAGACCTTCAAAGAGGGTGAACGTTGTGATAAAACAATCTTGTTTTATAAAATCGGTAAAATACGGTCACACAAGACCTTCAAAGAGCGTGAACGTTGTGATAAAACAATCTTGTTTTATAAAATCAGTTTTGGAGGATAAAATTAGGACCTTTCTGATGGACAAGATCCTTAAGCTTAAGGCAAGTGTAGAGCATACTCAGTATAGAAAATTAGAAGTGAACGTATCTTTATTAACTCAAATAACTTCTTTGATTCCTAGAAGAAAGAAGAGATTTAGATAAACATGATCAGAGATAGAGGAAAACTTAATTCGATTATCTTCTGAATTTTATATAAGAGAGAGACCACTTATTATAGAGGTCTGAAGGCAAAGAGATAAGGTAGGACCCTTATCTTTTACAAAAGCTTACAATGATTAAAGTAAAAGCTAAAGCAAAAGTTAAAGCAAAACACACAAAAAAAACACACTTTAGACAAGACAGGACCCTTGTCTAATTATTAAAGCAAACTTTAATTAAAGCTTCACGTGCTTGGATGCCATCATGGAGTGGATGGGAATCTTGATGGAGACACGTCACCTGTTTCTTTTTCATATTGTCTTTTGGCACGTCGTATTTGTTGAAGGATCAGATATTCTTCGTCTTCAGTAGTAATTTCTTTTGGTGAAGCTGAAAGGTCTGGTTCAGGGTCCAAGACTGTGTACTGTGAATTTTCAGTGGGGAGAAGAGATTGGAAATCTTCCCATGGATCCTGAGCATCCTGGAATAGGACGCTGGTACATCAGGACGTTGTTCTGTGACAAGGATTCCTTGAGGACTTGAACTTGAACTTAGAGTACAAGTCTGAATTTTGGGTACTATCTTGAGGGTGTGAAATGGTCCGATATATGTGTGGTGGATGTTTGTGTTTGGTGGTTGGACATTATTGAGTTCTATGAGAAAGGTTCTAAAGATGGATGTGACTGATGGGTCATGAATGAGAGGAAAAAAGATGAGGATATGTCCTCCATTCATATGTCATGTCCTGTGTCCAGTAGTCTTTTGTTTCTGGATGTTGGAAATAAGGTCTATGAACAATGAATACCGAGGTCAACATTTCTGCTTCTTGGTCAGGGATTCTGTCTAGCTGGTGAAAGATAGAAAGGTTTTACAATTGTTT
Source organism: Atalantia buxifolia (assembly GCA_030444775.1). Taxonomy (NCBI): domain Eukaryota; kingdom Viridiplantae; phylum Streptophyta; class Magnoliopsida; order Sapindales; family Rutaceae; genus Atalantia; species Atalantia buxifolia. The sequence goes on from CM059839.1 coordinate 16,424,081, forward strand.
GCGCCACCATGTGAGCGGTGAGAACCATTCAAGGAGTGTCAATAACAGTGAGGGTGCGAATTCTGGAGTTGTGATATGTCGTAGGACTGGTCTAAGAGGAATGACAAGTTTTGTGGCATACAGAGTGGTTAGGTTGGTGAGAGTGAGACACCACATATACCATAGCTCATCTTCAGAGATGGTTAGGTTGGTGAGAGTGAGACCTGTGAGGAACAGGTTATCCAAGTTGAGATACCTGTAGAGGAATTTCTTAGCAAAGTCTTAGATCTGGTAGGCTGAACTGAAAGGAATGATCAGAGGGAAGGATTTTTGGGTGAGAGCTTTGAAAGGAAGTTGTCGATTCATGGCTATTACTGGGATGGTTTGAATGGAAGAGATAAGAGCAGGTTTATTTATAGGAGGCCGGGTCAGAAAATCGGGGATGAGGTCTGTTCACCTTTAATGTGCTGAACTGTGAGGTTATATCTAGCAAACCAATTTTTGAGGGTGAGTAGTTGCTTATCAGGAAGAAACTTGTTTTTGAAATCAAAGATTTTTGGAAAAGAAGAGTTATCCATCTTGATAAGGAATTTGTGCCTGATGAGATGAAATTTAAACTTTTTGATTCCGTACTTTACCGCCAAGATCTCTTTCTAGATCACGTGATAATTCTTTTCTGAGTCTTTGAATTGTCCGCTTGCATGAGCACAAAAATGGTCTGAGTTAGCGTTCTTTCTAAAAGAATAGCACTCCAATATTCATCGCTGGCATCTGTCTAAAGGATGCGCTGGCCATCTGTCGGTATTCTGAGTGGAGGGGGTGACTGAGCTATCTCTTTTAACTGCTTTATAACTTCTATCTATTCTGGGCCCCATGGTTGGGACTATTTCTTGAGCATGCTTAAAAGCTTGTTGGTGTGGACCGCAGCTTTTGGGATAAAGTCTCGAACATAATTAATAATTCCTAGAAATTATTGTATCTGCTTTTGGTTGAGATTTGAGTCCGGAAACTTTAATAATTCAGTTGCTATGTGTAGTCCAAGATGGTAATTACCATGCCAAGAAAGTCAATAGATTCCCTTCCTATGCTGCTTTTCTTTTCAGAAAGCATGATTCCATAAGTTTCCACGATGTGAAGGAAGTCTGTCAAGAGTTGAATGTGACTCTCGTGGTCTTGTGAAAACAACAGCACATCATCAATGTAGACCAAAGCATGATGAAGGATAGGAGAGGAACCATTGCTTTTTGAAACAAAGAGGGAGCAACTTTGAGGCCGAAAGGCATGACAGTCCATTGATAATGAGCATCAGAGATGTAGAAAGCTGTCTTAGGCCGATCTTCTGGTGAAATACCAAGTTGCCAAAAACCAGCTTTAAGATCGAACTAAGAGCGGCTGGTAATCAATGACTAATCTCTTTTTTTCTCGAACTAACTCAGATCTTTTTTCAACATAGAAGGCTTGGCAAGTCCAATCTGAATCAGTGGGTTTAATAAAACCTTATTGAAGCAGTTGAGAATATTCTTGCTTAGAAAGTGAGAGATCAATGGGAGTCATACCTGGATGAGAAGCTTTTGTGGGATTGATATCTTCATTTAACTTGAAAGGAAGGTGAATGAAGAACTGTTCATTTTTCGATAGTGGTGAAGGATGAATGAACTGAGAATGATTCTCTAGACAATATTGAAGGAACTTTTGAGAAATGTGGTGATATGGAGAAGGTATATCTGACAATGTATACAAACGTAGAGTATCTGTATTGGGCAAGAACATTTGTTTAAATCTGATTCTTGAATATGTAATGAAAAGGTTGTTGACGAGTTGAAGAATGTCAAAACCTATGAGAAAGTCTTTGTTTGGAAGATGAAAGGTAATGAGATAATACAATTCGGAAAAAATTGAATACCAATGGGTTTTTTGGTAATCAATTTGATTTTAAAAATTTCTCCATTGACTACTCTGAAAAACTTTGAATGTTTCTCCCAATGACTAGAAGGAAGGACAGAGGGATCAATCATACTGGTTTCTGCACCAGTACCAATAAAACCAATGACTGAGATGGGTTTATGGAATTTGGAAAGAAGGATTGAAAGTTTTAATGAATGAGTGAAAGGATTAGAAATTTGATTGACATTTTGGACTGTAGAAATGACTAAGATATCATCGAAGTCTGATGACTCTGCAATGATGAAAGCAGTTTGTTCATTCTGTTCTGACTGTTCTGAGAAATTGGACTCAACATCTTCATTTTCAAAAAGCATTGAAGAATGTTGGAGATACTGTATGAGTCGAACAACTTTTGCAGACTTGTATGGACAATTTTCTGGCAAAATGATTGTGTTTCTTGCAAATGGAACACCGATTATGTTTTTTCTTTCTGTACTGGGATGGATCTTTCTTTTTAAAGTACTGGAAAGGTTTTTTAGATCTGTCGAAGTGTTTTTGGAAATGTCTTTTCTTCTTGGTTAGGCAAACACATTTTTTTTCGTCTATGCATTTAATCTTGAGATAAGGTTTTTTGCAGGCTGAGAAGAAAGGTTATTTGTTTTCAATGAGGACCTTGAAGAATTATTTTTGTTCACAGATTTTATCTAAGCATAGCATAGTCATCTTGAAGAATTCTTTTTCTTGAAAGATCTGATTGAAAACAAGCAACCTTTTGCTTCAGCCTGCAAAACACTCTACCTCAAGATAGAATGCAAAGATGAAAAGAAATGTGCTTGTCCATCCACAAAGAAGAAACATTTCCACAAATCCTCTCTCAAAAATCCAAAAAACATTTCTGATACTTCAAAAAGAAAGACCCTTCCCAGTACAAAAAAAAGAAGCATAACCGATGCTTTATCTGTAAAAAAAACAAGGTCATTTTGCAAGAAATTGTCCAAATAAATCTGCAAAAGCCATTCGGCTTATGCAACACCTCCAACAGTCTTCTATGCTTTCAGATCATGTGGATGCTGAGTCCAATTTCTCAGAACAAAATGACCAAACAGCCTTCATTCTCACTGAATCAACAAATTTTTGAATTAGATGAGATTTCCATTATCTCCACTATTCAGGCAATCCAACATATTTCCAAACCCATTGTTCATGCAGTAAAAATTTCCATTCTCCCCTCAAAGTTCCATAAACTAATTCCAGTCATTGGCTTCATTGATACTGGCGCAAAATGTACCATGTTATCTCCCTCAGTTCTTCTGCAAAATTGTTAGGAAAATTACTCGAACTTTTTCAGAGTAGTAAATGGAGAAATTTTTTAAACAAAGCTCATCACCAAAAATCCAATTGGCATTCAATTCTTTCCCAATTGTGTTATTTGGAAAAAGCTTATTGGTTCAGACTTGCTTAAAAAAAATATTCTTATAGGCTTTGATCTTCTCTCTTTGGCAAAAAACCTCTTCATCACCCCGACAGGAATAAAGTTCAAACATATGTTCCTACCTTATACAGACATTCCCTGTCTGTATGCTCTTTCAAACACTCCCTCTCCTTATGAATCCATTTATCTCAAATTCCTTCAATTCTGTCTAGAAAACTATTACCAGTTTCATCATCATTTTCCTTAATGGAAAAATGCATAGGTCTTTATGCATCTCCCTTTCAAATTAAATGAAGATGTCAATCTTACAAAGGCATCTCACCCAGGCATGTCTCCTTCGGATTTGACTCTTGCGAAACAAGAATATGCTCTGTTACTACAACAAGGGCTAATTCATCTTTGTCTTCAAGAACAAATTGCTTCCTGATAAGTAATTACTCAGTCTAAAAAATTGGTAATCAAAATCTTATCCCTGATTTTCTCACTCGACCCACTATAAATAAACCTTCTGTTATCATTTCAATTCACACCATCCCAGTTATAGCCATGAATCGATCACTTCCTTTCAAAGCTCTAGCTCAGAAGACTTTTCCTTTAAACCTTTCGTTTAGTTCAGCCTTTCAAATCCAAGACTTCACAAAGAAATTCCTTTATAGGTTTTTTCTTCAATGTCCACAGCTCCAAACCTGACAGATTTCCCTCACCCTGCTTAGAACACCTGTTCCTTACTGGTTTTACTCTTACCAACTTAACCATCTCTGATGATGAGTTATGGTATATGTGGTGCCTCACAGTCCTCTTTGCTACCAAGCTTGTCCTTCCTCTAAGAGCAACCCTCAGACACATCTCAACTCCTGAAAATGCTCCAACCCTCCTTTGGACACTTCTAGAATGGTTTTCACCCCTCACTTGGTGGTGTAAATAGCTTCAGAATCTATCCAATTTCCATCAATTGCATGGGATTCCTGACCAAAAAGCAAACCTATTTACGTCGGTATTCATCATTTATAGACCATATTTGAATGGAAAACCTTCCCTCATGTTTTCCCTCTTAACCATGACCCACATATTGTGTCAACCCTCGGATCTTACCTTATGGAACTGAATAATATCCAGTCAGTTCCCACAAATATCCACCATACCTCTATTGGACCTTCACACACCCTTGAAATAATATTTAAAATTCAGTCCTTTACTCCAGATTCTAGCTCAAGCCCTCATGGAATTCTTGCTTGAGAACAAAGACCATACTACATAAATGTTCTCTTCCAAGACGCTCAAGACTCTTGGGAAGACTTTGTCTCTCTCCTCCTGACAGAAGAAACTTAATATTTAGTCACTCAACTAGACTCTCATCAGAAAAGACAAATCACTCACGAGGATGAAGAAAACCTAATCTACCAAAAAATTGCCCGAGCCAAAAAAAACTATGAGAAAGAAACTAGTGACGTGTCTCCATCCAGATTTCCATCCACTCCTTAAATCTCTGGGAATCTCGGCTTTCTCGACTTTTTATAAAGACAAGGATCCTGTCTTGTCTTTTAAGTGCGTTTTTGTGTGATTGCTTTTGTTTTACTTTATGGGTTTGCTTTTTACTTTTGTGAGGTTAATTTTTCTTTTGATGTAATTTGCTTTTATCTTTCTTTTGAAAAGAGATAAGATTCCAATCTTATCAACTTATCATTTGGCTTGCTGTTAAGGCTCTATAAAAGAAGCTCTTTCTTGTAAGAAATGGCAGACTGAAATAATAATGGAGTTTTTATTCCAAATGTCTTTCTAAGTTTCTCATCTTCTTCTAGGAAACAAAAAAAAAAATACTTTGGGTATAATATTTTTTAAAATATGTTCGTCTCTTTTCTACACTGAGCATGCTCAACACTTGCCTTAACCCTAAGGATCCTGTGCATCAGAAAAGTCCTGATTTATCCACAGATCTGATTTAAGAAAAGCAAAATCTATTTTGTCACAACGTTCACCCTTTTTAAAGGTCAAATGAGATCGTGTTTTTGAGTGGTATCGTGAAAAATAGTTTTTCAAAATTCTGTTTTAGATCTGAAATCCCATGGATAAGTGTATATCGACTGAAAACCAGAACTTACGGACTACTAGTCCAAAGAATAATTTTGTACTATTATAGTTCTGGTGTAACAACGCCACGTATAACTACCCACTGCTCAAGGAAGTGATCGATTCATGTCTATAACTGGGATGGTGTGAATTGAAGTGATGACAGAAGGTTTATTTATAGTGGGTTGAGTGAGAAAATCAGGGATAAGATTTTGATTACTTTTTATGTGCTGGATTATGAAATCATACTTTGCGAACCAAAGTTTTAGATTGAGTAATTGCTTATCAGGAAGCAATTTGTTCTTGAAGTCAAAGATCTTTGGGAAAGATGAATTATCCATTCCGATGAGAAAGCTGTGGCTGATGAGGTGGAATTCAAATTTTTTGATTCTATATTTTACTGCCAAAATTTCTTTGCAGATCACGTGATAATTCTTTTCAGAATCTTTGAACTATCCGCTTGCACATTATGTCGAGAAAATGTATTATTTTCCTTTTTTCATACTTTCCCGTTTGGAAAATTTACTACTTTCCTTTTTGGATACTTTCCCGTTTCTTGAGGAGACTAGTGGAGAAACAAATCAGTTATTTCTCCCGTAATTTCCGCGTTTCCATTTTAATTAATGTAAGACATTTAATTGATTACGATTTCAATTTGATTTAGATTCTTTCCTTATTAGGCTTCCGATTGATTTCGGTATAGGATTTATTTCTAAAAATTATTGTAATCAACCCTATATAATGTACTCGCATCCAATAAACAAAGACATATATGTTTTGATGCAATTGGTGAGAGAGTTAATTTTCTTTGGTTCTTAAACTAATTCTTTGAACTTATCAGAATTTCGTGACATTCAAACTCTTGACTTATCAATTAGATCATCCATAGCTGATTGTGGCATCCTCACATAACAAGGTTCGTGCTTTCATTGAGCATTAGGTCGCAATTCTATTCAATTCTAAGTTTAGATTTGATCTTGGAGACCAAATTGATTAGGGTCACATCAGTTCTTGGCGGGGTTCGTATCACAACCTGAACTTAAACCTCACCTACATCATGAAGACACACTTATGTTCCATAACACATCAACTTTTGAACCACAAACCAGCCAAGAGATATTATAGAAGCTCAGAGCAATCACTAATAGCAAAAATCCAACAGTTCAATTCATTGCTCCTACAAAAAAACCTGTTGCTTAAAAATCCCTAGTTTATCAAACACCAACTGTACTACAATTTGACATACCCCATAACCAATGCCTGCAGTTAACCCTTTGAACATGAGGCTCCAAACAAAACTGACAATTGTGAAACTGATTCCTTCCACCTCTCATAATGTAGTGACATGTATGTAACTTTGAGGTTGAGGATGACATTAATTGCTGATGACTTCCCTAAGTTTCTGATGGTGAATGATAAGGATGACATTAATCTTGATAAAAAGGTAGTTGATCTACCATTATCTCAATTTTTGAAGGATTGTCCCTCACAACCTTTTTCAAAGGATGAACTATACAAAACCTTAGGCAGGAATGGTCACACTGCCTATACAAGACTTAGTCTTCTATGAAACAGAGCAGCCGTCAAACCTTTACAAAAGGAAAATCTACATCTGTTAAAGTAAAGGCTTTTGAGAGGAAAGCAAGTAAAAACAACCTGTAGCTGTTCCGTGGATGGTTCAGAACAATAAAGATAAGAAAGCAAGGAAGAAAAATGTTGTGGATTCAGAGCATGTGATGAGCAGGCCTAAGACAACCAAGAAAAGGAAGTCAAGCATGAATATGGATGATGGTACTGATCCATCATCACAAACTATTTGTCATGATGATGAGTTATCAGAAGCAAAGGATGATTTCTATGTACTTTCTAAATTAAAAGATGATATTGATGATAGAGAATCTAGATAACAGGAAACTCGATATCATGGGGATGAGCATCATGCAAATGATGACTTATTAGACGTATATGAGAGTGATATTGGAGGTTATGAGCATCTTTTTAGTAGAATGTCTCATGTGTTTGGTGGTCAGATGCTTATAGATGGAGCAAGTGTTAAAAAACTTTTAACCTATTGTATGGGCTCTGAAAGATTACTGCATACAACAAGATTTCAGAGGTAGAACAACTAAGTTTGAAAGAAGAAGAATTGTATATAAATGTTTTGTAAACAAATGTCCTTTTAAAATATATCTAGCACTTTATAGATTTGGATAATATTTTTAGATCAAGACCTTATACAACACACACGCATGTTAAACCCATGTGAAAAATCCAAAAGTTATTGTTGGTTAGATTGCAAGGAAGTATAACAAAAAGGTGACAGGCGATCTAAGGATTGCTATAAGCAGTCTTGTTGATGATTTTAGGACAGTGTATGGAATAGAGGTAGATTCCTAGAAAGTTTATAGAGCAAAGAGAAAGATTTTAAAGTCAACTGCTGGAGGAGATCATGTTGAAACCTTCAGACAAGTTTAAGATTATGCTTACATCATAAAAAAAATAGATGCCAAAGGCTTTAGCATATTTTAAAATAACAAAAGAAGACACACTTACAGATCAGTGCAGATTTCAAAGATTCACGATGAATGGATGAGCTTCCCAAATGTTAGAGATGGCTTTAAGGAAGGTTATAGATCATTTATTGGGTTGGATGGTTGTCATTTAAATGCCTCTTTGAAGGTGTTTTATTGTCAATTGTGAAACTTGATGCAAATCAGGGTATTTTTGTAATTGCAATATATGTTTGCAATAGGCAAAAGGGTGTTCTTGCAGCATTGAAATTGGGATTTGGTGGATCATACAACAGATTTTGTGCAAGACATATGTTTGTCAATTTAAATACCTAAAGTCGAGCTAAGGAATCAATATTAAAGGGCTATTAGAGCATCAAATAAGGATGCATTCACTGCAACAATGAAAGACATATAAAATATTGATACTAAGCATTTGAGTGGCTGGGAAAATTGATCCTAAGGACTAGTCAGTTCATGCTTTTGATAAGTTCATACATTAAATAATATGATTGAGAGTTAGAATACACATATTCGTAAAATGAAGAAGGCACTCATAATCGCTTTGGCGGAGTGCATTAGAAAAAGGATGATAAGAGCAATAAATAACAGAAAGTTAACTGTTCAAAATGGAAAACTGATGTTCCTACCTTCATTAATAACAAAATGAACTAGCCACTGAAGAATGGGAGGAAGCATAAGGTTACACTAACAAGTGAAGTGCTATCTAAAGTTGAATCTACTCCAGAGTTGTTGTCAACTTACAAGAGCATATATGTTATTGTGGGTTATGCAAATAAGTGGCTTACCTTATGGGCATGCATGACTTGTATAGCTCATATTGTATAGCTCATATAAGGGGCACTTACGAGAAATTTGTTGCGTATTGTTAATCACAAGAGGCATATTTAAGATGTTACTCAATCATGATTCATCCTTTGCTTGACAAATCTAAATGGCCACACGTAGAAGGAAAGGAAATATCGGCCCTAGATATTTAAAGACCGCCATGCAAGCCCAATACATACAAAAGAAGAGAGCTTTATGAACCACCAGCTCATAAGAGACGATTCGCAGTATGCTATGAATTATGTTGAGTTATTTTCCATAATAGAAGATGTAGCCCTACTGACCCAACCACTGCACATAAGAAAACAAGAAGCATGTTGGTAAGACAATGGTTAAAACATGCAATAATTTCTTATTATTTATGCAAAATAATAATGTAAATTTTATTTAGTTTTTGCTTTATGTTTGAAGAAACATTAGAAAACATTGGCAGCAATTTCAAGCTCAGGTGTATCATTTGCAAAAGGCCATGTTGCTGACAACTAGAGGTGGGCACGGTTCGGTTCGGATCGAAATTAAGTAGAACCGATTTAAATCGGTTATTTTATAAAAAGAACCGAATAAGAACCAAACTCAAATGTATCTTTTCGGATCAGATCGGTTTGGTTCGGTTCGGTTTTTTTAGTTCTGGGCATATTGAGCCTATTTTGAATTTCAAATTTTTAGCCCATTGGGCCTCATGAATGTAATAATTTTTTTTCAACAATTAATTTATCCTAATTTCATTGTAAATATTAGCAATAAATACAAAGTATTCAAAACACATTTTATCACTAATATCTTACTAACTACTAATAAGGTACTCACAAAATATGAAATTTCAAAATACATAACCAAACTCCAATACTCCATCTATATAAACATAATCATAATGTTGTAAAGACAAATAAAAATAACAACAATTACAAATAATTCGGTTTAACACATGTCGATTTGAATAAAATGTAAAAATAATTCGGTTTTTCGGTTCAGCTGAGTGAACCAAATACTGAACTGACATTTTGGTTTTTTTAAAAAAAATTAAAACTGATCGGTTTTTTTAAGACCACGGTTTTTTTACCCACCCCTACTGACAACTTACAAACTACTAGTATTGCTACCATTGGCTCCGCGCTTGGTGCATCAATTCATGGTGGTACTTGTATAAGTGCATCTTAGCCTATAGATCAGGTTCATTATGTTATTTTTTAAGCTTGTAACTGATACTTGTAATTATTTTTCACTACTATCAACATTTAGTAACTTCAAATTTTGAAGTTGACTTTTGATTAGAGGGAAAATTAGAATATGTTAGTCTTGTTAGGGGCTACTTTGTAATATGTCAATCTAGTGGGGGTAAATTGAAGAGTATCCTTAGAATTTTAGCATCTTCTTTTCCATTAATCATAAAGGCACAATAGCTCAGCTCTCACCTTTGACATCAACACAGATGCAAAGTCAAGCAACAATGTGTTCAATAACTAGGGAAACCATAAGGAATGCAACAACAATGTAAGTAGGAAAAACAAATGATATTGTTGATCCGTTACCTAGGACTAGGGATGGCAAATTTTTCGAGTCCAACCCGGACCCAGACAAACTCGGACGATCCGGTCTGGGTTAAACCTAGCCTGAGTCCGTGAAAATGTGGATCCGGGCAGTATTTTTTCAAACTCGGATACATCGGGTCTGGATGCAGGTTCAGCTGAACCCGGATTCCCAAAACCCAGACCTAGACTATAGTGTTTATAATTAATTAATTAATTAATTTTATTATTAAATATAAATATGAAAGCCAAAAGTTAAAAAAAAGAAACCTTAAATCCCCACCCTAACTACCACCTCTATTTTTCTTTTCCTCAACATCAATTCAATGATTCATCATCCACCATCGTCAATTCATCATCAACAACAATAACAATTAATATCATCCTCAACATCAATTTAAATCATTGTCAATTCATCATCGATCATCACCAAAAGCAATAAACAATCTTTGGCACCATGAAATTCGATCTATCTCTCATCTCTCATCAAATTCGATCTCATCTCTCTCTTGTTCGTGGATGCTGGATCTCAAACCTTGTGATGAGATTAAGGACAAAACTATCACAAGCACATGGGATTAGACATATTCAGATCCTATTGAAGTTCCCGTTGGACCCGTTACAAGAGCTCGATAAAGAAATTCAAAGAAGCGCTTAATGGATTAATTCAGGCAACTTGGGTTCAATCAAATTCGTGGAGGCCCGTTGAAGGAATTGCACATGATAAATGCATGATTCAGGCTCTTGAAGTTTCCAAATAATTGCTTCCATGAAATAGGGAGCTGGTTTGCACATTATGGCGGGTAAATATATTATTTTCCTTTTTCAAATACTTTTCTGTTTCTTGAGGAGGCTATTAGGGAAACAAATCAATTAGTTCTATTTTAATCGCCTAGTTTCTATTTAATTGATGTAAGGCATTTAAGCTAATTAGGATCCTGATTTGATTTAGATTCTTTTCTATTTATTTAGATTAGAATTCTGATTTGCTTTAGATTCTTTCCTATTAGGAAAGATTTAGATTCAGATTTGATTTTTGGTTTAGGATTTATTTCTAAATATTCTTGTAACCAACCCTATATAATGTACTCATATCCAATCAACATAAAAGAAGTTTTTTTTGATGCAATTGATGAGATAGTTAATTCTCTTTGGTTCTTTATGAACTCTTTGAACTTATCAAATTTTCGTGACATTCAAACTCTTGACTTATCAATCAGACCATCCATAACTGATTGTTTTCACCCTGATCACTTTTTTCTCAGAGGACTTACCATTTCTCCTATATAAGGAGAACTTATCTCAGTTTGTAAGCAGAGCTCATTATTAGAACTCATTGTGAAATAAATCGTGTGTTTATAATATGGCATTCTAAATTTTTTCAATAAGTATTGGGTCAAGGTTTCATTCCATTCCTGGTTTAGATTCAATCTTGGGAACTAAATTGATTAGGTTCGCGTCAGCTCTTGATGGTGTTCGTATCATTGGGTATTAGAGCCTAGGCTTCAAGGACAGATTCATCTATCTTTGTTGTTTTTCATTCTTGTTCTAGTATCTATAAAAAATAGAAAGAAAAAAAAAAGTGTCATGAACAGTGCCGCGTGAGCAATATTTTTAGGGCTTCCTTTTAAATCAATTTTGTATCTTTGTGGTTTAATTCTCCTTAAATCCACAAGTTTTACTTATTCCTTTTCCTTAAAAAAAAAAAAAAGAACTCCAACCTTCTCTCAAAATCTTTCATTTTTTTTTCATTATTTGTCTTTGAAGTCTAAAATAAGTTTTACCTAATAGGTGAAAATTTTGGCCAAAATCAAAACTCAACTTTCATACACATTGCCTTCTTACTCTTGAAATTAAATTCTCCTTAGTGTCATCTTTGTGAATTGTTGCTGAAATCCTGATATTGGTTTGATTAGTTTGATAAGAACCGAATGAGGATTACTAAGAGTGGAAAAAGGCAAGAGAGTGTGATTGTATTAGAGGGTAAAAGCCAATTAATTTGAGTGAAACATGAGTGGAATTGAGTGATTCATTTTTCTTGAGTGAAACACGTAAGGGAGTGAAGTGAGGTCCTTCCACATTATTTCTAACTTTCTTTTACAGATAATAGCTATGTCTCACAATCTAGAACGAAACACAAATGAAGAAGATCAATCTACAACAACTCAGAATTTACAAGTTCAAGCATTGATAAGAGATATGAGAAGGATGATGAAGACTGAATTAGAGCTCATACACGAGCGTTTAGATCAAGTAGAGAACACACGTGTAGGGCAGCCACAACATGTTCTTCAAGCACGTAGAAGAGAAAAAACTCCAGCTAGAGGAGAGATTGATGACTATTATAGGGATGAGTATGATGAATGGGAGGACTCAATGGGTAGCTATAGAATAGACGGACAATGTAGGAGAGCTAGGAATAGAGATGATGGATTAAGTGGCATGAAGATGAAGATTCCATTTTTTCCAGGAAAATTCGACTCAGAAGCATACTTTGAATGGGAGAAGAAAATAGAGTTCATATTTAACTGCCATAATTATTCTGAGGCAAAAAAGGTAAAATTGCCTGTAATTAAGTTTTCTGACTATGCTATTATTTAGTGGGATCAGCTTATTATAAGTAGGAGGCAAAATAGAGAACGTCCAATTAAGACATGGGATGAAATGAAACCATTGATAAGAAGGTGTTTTGTACCTAACCACTATTATCGACACTTGTACAAAAAATTACAACGTCTTACACAAGGTAGCCAAAGTTTTGAGGATTATTATAAAGAAATGGAGATTGCCATGATGAGAGCAAATGTGAAGGAGGATAGAGAAGCTACCATGACACGATTATTCAATGGTCTTAATCGGGAGATTGCAGATAAGGTTGAGTTACAACATTATGTGGAGATTAAGGAAATAGTCCACAAAACCATCAAGATTGAGCAGCAACTCAAGAGGAGGGATAACACTCGTGCAACCCCAAGCTCGGGATAACACTCGTGCAGCCCCAAGCTCGAGTTCCACTCCTTGGAAGCCGAGCTATGTGAAACGAGATGAGAGACCATAAGCATCTATTGCACCTAAGCAAATAACCGAGCACTCCAAACACAATTCACAAGGTAACAACGTGACTCCTACTATTAGGAATCGTGACATTAAATTTTTTAAATGTCAAGGCAGAGGGCATATCGCAAGTGAATGTGTGAATAAAAGCGTTATGGTGTTGTGGAACAATGGTGGGATTGTAACTGAAGATGAAATAGAAGAAAGTAAGATGCTGCCATTAGAGGACGTCGAAGATGAAGAGCATATAGCCCATAGGGAATTAACTTTAGTAGCGATGAGTGCTTTGAGTGTGCAAGTAAAGGAAGACGAAGCAGTGCAACGGGAAAATATTTTCCATACTAGGTGCTATGTTCAAGACAAAGTATGTAGTATGATTATTGATGGAGGAAGTTGTACTAATGTTGCTAGTACTATCATGGTAGAGAAGTTAGGACTTCCGACACTTAAACACCCACGGTCATACAAACTACAATGGTTAAATGACAGTGGTGAGGTTAAAGTGAACAAGCAGGTACTGGTGACTTTTCAGATTGGTAAGTATAAAAATAAGATGCTTTGTGATGTAGTGTCAATGCAGGCTGGATACTTGTTACTTGGGCGGCCTTGACAATTTGACAGACGTGTGAAACATGATGGCTTCACCAACAAATATTCACTTGTATTTAATTAACGCAACATCACTCTTGTTCCATTGACACCAAAGTAGGTTTATGGAGACCAAGTGAGCCTACAGAGAGAGAGTGAAGAAAAGATAAAGATAGAAAAAGAGAGTAAAATTCAAAAAGAGGGCGAGGAAAATGTGAGAGAAAAACCAAAGAAAAATACAGCCATTGAACGAAAATCAGATGGAAAACAAAAAAATTTCTATGCGAGAGCGAGTGAGATAAAAAAAAGAGTTGTTTTCACATCAATCGATGATTGTACTTTTGTACAAATAGGTATTTTTGAATACTAACGAATTTAACCCGACTTTACCTAGCTCTATTACTTTTCTTTTGCAGGAGTATGAGGATATCTTTCCTGAGGAAACATCACATGGTTTAACTTTACCTAGCTCTATTACTTTTCTTTTACAGGAGTATGAGAATATCTTTCTTGAGGAAACACCACATGGTTTAACTTTAATCCGAGAGATTGAGCATCAGATTAATTTTGTGCTAGGTGTAGTCATTCCAAATAGACTAACCTATAAGAGCAATCCGGAAGAGACCAAGGAACTTCAAAGGTAGGTTAATGAATTGATGGAAAAAAAGGTACGTGAGAGAAAACAATTTGGATGTTCTTAATGAAATTAAAATTTGACATTCCTATCACCTGGCTCAAGAAAAATATATGAAAAAAAATCCAACAATCAATCAATTGTTGAGGATCGATCAATTAATACATTTTTCAGCAATGACAATATAACATACAAAAAATATTATGGGTATTATTTTCACCCACCACAAAACCTTCCAATCCTTTCTCCATTCCATATACCAATTGCTCTCAGCTTCACTTAACTCGCAGCAATTGTGCAATTGAAGCGACATGTTTGGTCTAGACACTTCTCTCATCTATTGTCTTAAGTAGTGTGGAATGTTAATATAGCTTGGAGAGTTTTTTTAACCGCCAATGAAACCCAGCCGATGAAGTATCACGGCTAATATGAGCATGCATATAGCCAGAATCATACCAGGTTTTCCCAGCAGCCAATTCTTTGTCTTTTTGACACCTTGAACTCCTCTCTGAACCCTATCTGCCCACAGCATCTGCAACAATTTGAATGAAGAAAAAATTTAATATATCCAACCATTGAGGCTAGTCAAATAATATTGTTTAATTTAAATTCATTTAATTGTATGAAAAGAGTGGAAGTTGAGGGAAAAACTAAGACCAACACAATTAGAGGCCCTTGATAATTAAACCAAGATGTTTACCTACTGTTTTACATAATTACATAGCTTAAACTTAACCATACACATGCAAATCAACAAAGCCCAAGCACCAATAACAATGGTACTATAAGACTACGATCGGACTTACCTAACTACTAAGGATATCAAAAATCTAGCAAGCAAGTTGTGGAATAAAAAATTCGAAAAAGAAAAGAATAAAAATAAAAATCAGAAGCTGCAATAATACATTAAGGAACACATACCATGTTTTGAGGGTCTAGTACATTAATTACAAGTGTTCAATATTGTCAAACTTTACAACTCATTCGAAGTCATTTCAACCTTTGGTATCAGGTGTTTGTATGCGTGTAAAGTGTAGGATAGGAAATATACACATGTATATATATATATATATATATATATATATATGTATGTATGTATGTATGTATGTATGTATGTATGTTTTTTATTATACGGCTTTACGGAATTCCTCATGGCTAACAACAATATCCAACGGCAAAACAAATTTACACTTAAAATAATAATAGTAATAATAATAAAAGAGAAATGAAAGACGAAGAAGAAGAAGATAAAAGTCTCTTTCCTTTGATCTTTTTCATCCATTTTCTCATTATCCAAAAAGAAAAACAATTACTTTGATTTTAATGAGGATAGCAATAAAATAGTATAAGCAAGTACTGATTAAACGTAATCTTAATAGATGAATCTATCAACTTACAAGTTGTAAAAGCTAAGAGATAAAAATAACTTCGAATCATGTAGATGGTCAAATGTTCTAAATGTTAAGAACTGGGTTATTTAATTATTTTATATATAAATAGTAATATGAACAGAGGAAAATTGCTAAAACAGTCACATGAACAGAGGAAAATTACAAAAGGAAGTTACCATTCTATCCAAGTCATTCAGTGATAAAGACGACATGGTTTGTTGAAATTTTTCTGTGTCTTCCAAAGAAAGCTTGATTCCAAACTGCTCACTCATGTTTGCCATCATTTCTGGGCTCATATTCTTAATCATGGAAGAGAACATCTACCAATTTGCAAGTGAACAGAAATTCAGGTATTAGGTCTCGAATTTCTTTATGATATACCAGGGATTCTAAAGAGAATGATATCATTCCACAGCCACATTAATTAATCTTTACCATGAAAAGCTTTACAGCATGGAGTGATTGCCAAATATTCAAGTATCATAGATAAAATTGAGTAGTGAATTTAATTATTTCAATCCTATCAGCGCGATTTTAAATGTTGTCCCATACAAATTAAATGATTTCATTTCCAGACAGATTTGAAGCAACCATTACAGAAAAATGAAACAAAGAGAAGCGAGTACCTGTTTCATAGCCGGATCATTCATCTGGTTTCTCATTTGTTGTAAATCAGCAGTTGAGGGCGAAAAGCTAGACTGTTGATTGGCTCTAGAATTTGGAAAGAAGCCACCAGAACTAGGCTGACCCACAACATTATTCCCATTAACAGCAGATCTCTCCCCCGATTCTGATAACCTCGGTCCAGGATCTGAACTTATTCCTTTCGTGTCTACAGCCGCCGATGCTTGACCAGCGACTTTGTTTTTCAAGGTGGATTCCATTTCAAACATTTTCTGAAGATCCTCTGATGACATCTTACTCATGACATCGGATGCTGTTTTAAGCATGTCAGGTCTCATATTTGGAGGAGTTGACCCAGGCCTAGAGCCATTAAAATTAGTTTCAATGGAATCCCCATTTGCATGTGGATTTTCCCCTTGAAATGAAGATGCAAATTGAATCATCCTTTGAAGTTCTTCAGGTGACATCTTGTTGATCATAATCGACACAGCCTTGAACATGTCAGGAGATATCTCTCCAGCTTCTCCGCCACTTAAAGCAGCCAAGGAATCAGGATTGGCATTGGAAATGAAATTCTGGAATGATCTATAGGAGTCACCAAATACAAGAAGCAGAATTAGTAAACATTATAATTTCATAATCAAGGCTCAGTCATTGAATAAACCAGAAGGACAAAACAACCACTTCTGCCTTGAATGGATGAGTTAGCGCAATTGGATATTGATCCAGAAATCAACTTAAATCCTTTGAGATCTGATTGCAGTAATGTTAATCTTAATAATTTAGAGCAATGTGGTAAATTTGTAGGAGGTGTATAAAATTAGAGAATATGACAATATGAGCATATGTAAATACTACTGCCAAATGTCCCAAAAATTTTCTTTAAAAGGAAAACACAACACTACTGTCCAAGCTCTGTGTTAAATTTATAATTAAATGATGCCAAGTATAAACCATAAATTTAGAAAAAGGGATTGGATAAAGAAACTCATCATCAGGACCAAAGAAGGCAAGAGAGAAGAGGTAATTATGCCAGTTCAAATTCCAATATGGTTTTTTATGCTCAAATATTTTTCATGCTTCACTGCACCATCAATTTTTCGTAGACTATTCAATTTTTAAAAACAAGAGAATCTCATCATGCATTGATACCAGGATTAATTATAACTACTCTAACAGCTCATTCTAGCAACAAAATAATTATAACTCTTTATTTCCTTCCTATTGCTAATTTGGCATATTGCTATTTTCTCTACCTCATTTCATCAACTCAATAGCTTAACTAACGGGAAATTTCTGTTTGCTCGGCTTTTTCACTTTTGCTTTTCATCCCCCAACTAGATGGTCCTTACAAATTTGGCTTTTCTTGCATCATATTAGATCATGCTTTCCCAAGCTTATCTCAAATTCAGGAGTTTCCTCGCTTATACAAGATTGAGCTTCATGAGCTCTATACTTAAAACATCAGCTTTGGTTTTAGATGTATGCTTCATTCTTCAGCCAATAATTAGGAAAAATAAACAAAAAAAGACTATCAATTAAACAATTTAAAAATGGATGGCTATAAAACCTGATTGACTCAGGGTCATCTTTCAAATCTGGTAAAAACTCGGGTTTAGTTGACGAGCCTCTACCATTAGCACTATATTCACTCTTAGAAGGGTCAGCTTTTTCCCGTGCCAAGTACTCTGTGCCTGAACTTCTATGGCTTCCAGAAGACACTGCCCCAACTTCTTCAGTTATCTCTTCAATTAATAATCCTATCAAATATAAGCAGAGAACAAACAGTTAACACAAATTTCAAGATAAAGAACAAATACACAATTAAGAAGTAAACCATTAAGAAATATCATAACCATCAACAGTATAAAGCAAAAAAACAACGTACCTCTTGGTCCATGATGACCACCTTCTTTCACCAGTATTTCCTTGGCATCTCTGCATAAAATATTGCCCTCATATAATATGGTACATTTAAAACCCAGAATGCTCTCTTTTATTCTTTCAATTACCATAAACTATTAATAAATGTGATAAAACCAAAAAACGAAGGAATGCCATAAATATTGGGAATTAAAATATCAAATAATTTTCTGCATTTCTTAACTCTATGCAACTTTTGGGCTATAGCGCAACCAGCATGATTTCACGAGAATAGCTATACTAACATTAATGACATGTGCAGCATAATGGCACTTAAAGACATCCCATGTTTGGTCCATTGCCAGTTGAAATCATACCTTAAGACATCTGCAATAGTTCCATCATCAGGGGAAACTTCATGGGCATTGCTCAAATCAGAGACAGCTTCCTAAACAATTTCAGAAAGCTCATAATAAGTACCAAATAAATTGCATAAATTTGAAATCTTCCAGAAGCACAACTTGGTAATCAGGGGTAGCAACTCACTAGTTTTTATGAAAGAACTTACTTCCAATTGGCCAATATTTTTATAGGCTTGACCCCTTCGATAAAGAGCCTTGACATTCTTTGCATCATATGCCAATACCTGGAATAAATCCAAGGAAAATCTTTTTATTTTGTATTCTCTTCTTTAACAAAATATAAACCAACAGTCTAATGATCATTAACTTGTTTATTATGTCTATTGCCAAAATTCAGTTTGTTTCTCCCATCTTAGTTATTTATTTATTTCATTTTAGGAAACAGAGAAACTTAAATATAATAAAAAAGTAGGCATACAAATAAGTGACAAGAAGTCCGTGAAGAAAGAAGTAAAGATTGCAAACAGTTCTCCCATGTTCTTACTCTGGAATAACTCGTTAGCTTACCATAAATGAAGGATTTCATATCACAATACAAAGACAAGGATAAAATGGCTAGTTCGTACCTCAGAGCCTACTCTTATACACTCATCATACTGCTTTGTTTTTAGGTAACAAGACATCGAGTTAAGGGAGCATGCCAATAAAAGTGTTCTGCCTTCAGAGGAATGGATTCCTTGTAGGTTTTTCTTTGCCTAAAAATTACAAATGGGGAACATCAATATCAATTCGAGAACATACAACAATCAAAGAGCTTGTGAAAGGTGGATGAGATAAGCTGAAAATATTGCTTTACAAGTAAATATTTCTGCAAGGCATCGCTGAACCTTCCCTCACTATAAAGCTCATTCCCCTGCAATAGAGAAACGAAAATAAAAAATAAAAAATAGATTCCAAAATGTTACTGGAAGATGTGAATAGAACATGCTTAATTGCAAATCCTAGATCTGTTTCTCTAGTTCATTATGCTTTACCATACACATTGGTAATATGCAGGGTAGAAAGTAATCAAGAATCGATTAATTCAACCGCAGTCTATGTTATAGTCTTTTTTTTTTCTTTTTTTTGGCGGGAAGATAGTCTATGTTATGATCTCACCTATGAAATCTAAGCTCCATATATATCAAACATGTATATGGCTTACTATTAGAGAAGTCATCCCATGACAAGCATGGTTGTTTGAGTTACAAAATCAATACATCATTTTCCCATTTCAAAGACAAAATGAATATGGTTTTCCTGACATCAAATCCTTTAAAGGTACCTGTTTCTTCAACATCCTAGCAGCATTAAACTCATAATTCATTTGGGCATCAATACGGGCATGCATGGTAGCAATCTCTTCTGGACTTGCATTAGCCAATTTCTCACCAATCTCAGCTACCTCCTCAGGACGGGTATGATTCAACTGTTCTGCAGCACGTTTCAAGTCTTCAGGTCTCATATTCTTCATGTTTTCTGTAGCTATTCTCATCAACTCTGGATTAGCCATCATCTGCAGTACCAATGGTCATTATGACAATCAATTATAGAAGATTACAAAATGAACAAACCATTGAAAATCTCGAGGCCCATTAAACACCATTAACCACAATCACCCCAAACTAATTAACTGTATATCCTTGGTTTCCAAAAGGAGGATAATGGTTTTTATCTCCTTCAGACCAACTACTTCAATTATTACATTCTGCCATCTACAAGTTTTCTTTTTTTTTTTTAAATATTATTTTATTTTATTTTTTAAAAAAGATGTAACTGTATGATAAGATTCTCTACTTGAACTAAAATCTTTTGCGAAATATTTGCCTGACATGGCCAATTTGAGAAACGTAGTAGGTGTCATCAGTGCCTAGCGACCAAATGAACAATTCAGTCATACAGTTAATGAGCTCAGTATGAATTAATTTACTGAGGTTGATCTAGAAGGCAGAAACTGTAACTTATTTTTAAGTGACTGTCTCTGTTTCATCTTATCATGGTTGGGCTGCACAGTTCTTGAGATTTTAAAACCTAATAGTTAGTCATTGTGGTATAAACAGAATACCGGTGAAGTCATCCACAAAAGATTTTGGAAGGGTTCAAAAGAGCCATATCTGGTTTTAAAATTACTTTAACTGGTTTCATATTATCCTTAACAGTGATGATACCTGTGGGATGCTGCCATAGCGGCCTGTCTAAGTGATTTTCAAGCAGCTTTACGCAATTGACTGCCTGAGTTAGAATCCTGGGGGAGGTAGAGGGTTATATGCTATTGATTATTTGTACATATTCAAATACAGAAACATATGAAATCAATCTAATTAATCCCAGAGGCATCTAGCATTATTCGATATAGTTAGATTTTATTCTGGCTTAATAAACATTTAAGTTATAAACCAACTAATAGTGTTGGTACGGCTATATGAATTCACCAACATAATAGTTGCCACACCTCTGAAGACGAGTTTATGACCAACAAAGCAAAGCTCAACCATTAGTCACACTCTGTTTAATAATTACATTGTTGAACCTAAATGTTGTAACAAAATTTCAAATATTATATTACGGTTGGTAAATCTTGATTTCTATTGCTACTATTTCTTTATGCTTTTGTTTAATTAAAAAAAAAAATTCAATAGCCCAAACATCCTAGGCGGATGCTACAGGCTGAAACTATGGAGTAGGAAAATAATCAACAGAAAATTCCATTAGAAACCTTAATCGGAATTCACATGATCACAACACAAAATTGCACAATTCAAGCAATTTCCAAAAGTATATCAAAATTTAAGAATCAAGTAAAACAACAATGAACAGAAGAATACCTGTTGTTGGATCCTGGCAAAGTCATCGGGCGACATGCGACTCATCTGTTCTTGAGCAAGTCTAATCATCTCTGGATCCATCATTCCGTTAAACATTCTAGAATTCGAGGACGCTTTGCGACTGCTGGATTGGAATAATCGGTTAAGTTTTGAATTTGATTGTTTGTTCAAAGCTTGATTCTTTCGTTTCCAATTATTTTTTATTTAAATGCTTTAGGATTAGGAACCCCGATGAAACACAATTGAAAAAGTAAATAGAAACTGGCAAATCCAATATTTGTTTATTTTATTATTATTCCTCCTGTAATTTTTGTACAGTACCCATAATATTTTAATGGTATATACTATTGTATTTAATTAGTAGTATACAATAATTGTGCCCAAAAATTTTTATAAAATAACTTTGACCATTCTTAGAGTTTAAATAATTTAACTTAAATAGTATACTTTATTTAAAATTACTCTTCAATACTCTTTTAAATTTGTATTGTAATAATCATTTTTAAATAGATCTCTTAAAATCTATTACTATTAAGTATAAAATATAATAGCAGGTTATTTAACACAAATTAAATAAATAAGTTGTAATTATAAAAATTGTATATAATATAAAATTAATAAATAACACAACTAAGTATATATACTTAAGTAAACATCATAATTATATTAATAAACTCATTGGTGAGATTGCTTGTAACTAAAAAATATTTGATCACTCATGTTTTAATAAAATTTAAAATCATATATTAAAATGCTCATTATTTTATATAATATCAAGGACATTGTATAATTGATCATAAAGTATATATTATTTTTAACACCCATTTAATATACTAATTTTCTGAACTTTTTGTTTATATATTATTTTTAACACCCATTTAATATACTAATTCTCTGAACTTTTTGTTTATCTTACAATTAATATTTTTACATGGCAAGAATTTTAAGTTTTACAAGCTTATATATTTTAATTTTATTTTCAAATATCACTTTGTTAATTTCATAAATGTTAAATCTAATATATATTCATATTCAGCTTTAGTTTATGAATCATGAAAGATTATTTTATTGGCATCCTTTGATTGTAATTATAAAATTTTATGTTACTAAGAGTCATTACTTTTATTTCGTTAATTACTAGTGACAATGAATAAAATATTACCTCCAATAAAATTTATGTGGGAAAATATGCGAAAGAAAATCTTTTTATATTTTTATTTACATTGTAGGAAATTATCCAAGCCTTATAATTTAACTTTCACAAGATGACGAAAATACCCTTTCAAGGCTAACAGGTACAATTTCTCGGCAAATTTGGTAATGTAGGCATATTCAAAAGTCTAAAATACCTACATCAAACATAAATTTCATATTGCTTAGAAGTTGGAGATTTGAGGTCAAAAAAAATTTCAAAAATGCTAATATTACCATTGGAATCAACGGTAATATTGGCCACAACTTTGCCTATAAATACTTCAAAAAAACGATGTTTAGCTCCCATGACCATTTAACATTTATTCTGCAGGAAAAAAAAAAGCAATTGCATGAACTCAGCAAGCTCATGCTATACATTCTCGTGAATCATTATATTCAATCAGTATATAAGCTAAAAACAGAAAACACTATATTTCTTCTCCCTTAACTTGTTGAATGCCATCTTGCAAATCAGATTCTTTCTTCAAGGTGGCATAACTCGTCTCCCAAGGTGACATAACTTGAAATCTGACTTCAGTTACATGCTTAATAGGCTGATCAAAGCATAAATCCCTGATATCAGCCCACAACTTGTACTGCTCTAGTATCACTGATGCAACGGTGAGCAAGTCACCTCCTACAACAGCCTCTATATCCATGTATACAGATCTGGAAAAAAAATTTACATAAACATCTATTTACAATTAACACAGTCAAATCAAGTATTTAAAAAAATTACATTTACTAAGATCATAGGTGCATTCATGATATTACACAACTTATATCTTATATAAGACTCAAACTAAACAACTCAATAACTTATGCATTAACTGCTCTGTCACCTCCAACAACTCCACCTATTCATTAACTACGTTGTCGATGCAAGCAGAAATATTCAATAATGAATTTACAAACATCAAATCTATTACAAACCTTAAACCATTAAATCATTAGCTGCATACTGATAGAAACTATCTTTTATAACTAACATCAACAGCTGCTACACCTTACGAAATAAATGACAACTCGAGCAAAATTCACACTCCTACAGTCAAGCACTATGAACAAACAACCATCACTGTTATCCCAAAAAGCTTTTGTTTATTTTTCGCGTGTTTAATATATTGATATTTTTTATTAAAAAAAATCTATCTACTCAAAACAATTGGGGGTGCGTAAAATAAGAATATTGTAATTTTCGCTGATTATTAATTTTTGGAGTTTTAACCATAACCCTTCATGTTAATGATATGAGCAAGCATGGGCTAGCATGCATTTAAGATAACACAATTCGCATGATCAAGATGAAACCAACGTTTCCATTTTTTTTAATTACAAAATAGCATAATAAGAAAAATCCAAAACAAATAATAGAAGATTAATCCAAATATACAAATGATGCTCGTTCTGTCTTTTTGTTTATCCTTAAATACAAGCAATGCAAAGCGAAACTAAAAGATTGTATTTAAATTGTAAGAGACATTAGATTAGCTAGACTACCTAACATTACTTAAATCTTGTCGCAGAAGATTAATAAGAAAAAGCGAAACCCATTATAATCCAGCCATAATATACTTTCTACCTAAAAATTCTACATAAATTTAGTGGATTTAAACTTCTTGTCACTTTTAAAGTCAAAGCGAGGATAAAAACCAAAACTGACTAAAGAATTGCTAAAATTCTGCATGTCTAATGCTAGTCAAATATCAAGTACACGAATCAATGGGACATAAAGAGTTGAACAAGAATTTTCAAGCACCCAAAACAGTAACTAAATTTGTGTCTAAATGCGGAAATAAGCAATACAAGAAATAGAAACAGGGCTGAGTTTCAAAAAGAAAAACTTGAACTGATACTACTCTTCCTCATAATTTATTAGATAGTTATTTTCACCCATTTATCATCTGAGTCTCAGTCAAATTGCCTACAACTAGAATACTCATCAATTAACTCCAACATTATAAAAAATTAACTGCTAATAAATATTTAGTTGAAAATCTAATTAACTGAAAAAAAAAGTTAAAAACAAAAATACTAAACCACTGGGGTTGCTGGTCGTGCTTGTAAGATTACTTAACTTCAAGACTTGGGGCAAAACTAAAAGTTGTGCTTGTGATAACGCGATGAGGATTTGACACACACACACAAACACAGAGTCAGGAGCTGAAGTCATTGCAATGACATCGAGCTGTGCAGAGGTGGAGAGGCGTGGAGGAACCGCTGAATTGAGAGGAATGAGTGGATGAGAAAGGATGTGGCTCTTAGGGCTTGTTTTGTTTTGTGAAATTGGGAATTAGGGGAACGAAATCGTGGGCTGCAACAACGAGACATGGTGTGGCATGAAGGAATCAAACTACATAAATCGAAACCCAAACATTCACAACACAACAGCACCAATCTTTCCAACTTATATATCCAAAACGAAGAAAACCAAAGCTATGATTTACTGCAATAGTGTTCCCTAAAAAAAAAAAAACTAACCTCTTCGCAGCTCCAATGCCAATTGCGGAACCACGTCGCCGTCTATACTCGCTCGTCGGTAGTCTTCTATCACCATCCAAGCTTGTCTTGTTCATAGGTAAGTTTAAACTGATGATGAATCTTGATCTTCAAGCTCGATAATACTTGCTTGTTTTCACACTTATGCTACTGAGGGGTGAACTTTGTGCAAGTGTAAATTGTGCAAGTGATTGCAAAAGATTTACACTTTTGTGAAGGCATTATTTTTTGGTTAATGATTTGGACCAGATAATAAAGTGATGCAGTAGGTTTTTTGCGCTTACCCATACTAGTACAATTTACTTTTTGAGTTTTTTTGAATTTTAAATGAGCTTTTACGATTTTAGCCTTGTATACTGATGCTATACATAACTTTATACTAACTGCAGGAGAGGGATGTAAAAATGCTGCAATACTTTCTATTAAATTGTTATTGCGTGAAACTTCAAGGGAGGTATGTGAAAATAACCGTTTGTCCGTCCACAAACGGTCAACTGACGGAAATACTAACTGCGAGGGAGGGATGTAAAAATACTACCATATTTTCTATTCAACTGTTATTACGTGAAACCTTAGGGGAGGTATGTAAAAATAACCATTATAAAATTTTTATAGGGAAATTATCAGTCATATACCTTTAAATGACACCAATATCAAACGTTTGTGAATACTTTTCAAGTGTATTACGCGTATACCCTAAGTTGACAAAACACTTCTGTCGTCTACCAATCCATTAACTGCCGTTTGCAAGCGCTGATATCATAAGGGTAATCTAGTCTTTTTAAAACAACGACGTGTCATCCCATTTACCTAGTAACAGATGTGTAAGGACCGGGATCATGGAAAGTGTGTGAGTGTTCAGGAATTATTAAAAGAAGACTTTAAACAAGCAAACAGAACTGGAAAATAAATTTACCAAGTTGAAATACGTGGCGTTGTTATACCAGAACGACGAGATCCTTGACAATTCAGTCAAGATATTTAAATCTCCTTTGGACCAGTAGCCCACACGTTACAGTTTCCAGCCTATATACCTTTATAAGTTGATTTTAAAATTTTTATACTGTTTTAAGCAATCTTGTTTACCCAAGGCTCATACACAGTACTAGTATCTAGATCCCAGATCTAGTGCTCTGAAGGAAAGGAGGGAAAAGAGAATACGACTGAGGGGAGAGATCCGGTCTCTATGCCTCAGAAGAATGTACAGGTTTTAAAAACAGATCTAATATTGAAGATCAAACTGCAGATCATGCATAAGACTTTAAAATAAATTGCTTTAAATTAAATTGCGGAAATTTAAATTGCAGAAAAGTAAAGTGCAGAAAAGTAAATTGCGGAAATTTAAACATGAAATTAATTACAAGCTTTAATTGCTTTAAAATAAATTACAAATTTAGATGCTTATATTTAAATTGAAGGCTTTGAAAAGAAATTTAAAAGGAAAATTAGAAAGACAGGATTAAATCCTTGATGTCTTTCTCCAGATTTCTTTAGAGAAGAGAAAGAGAAGAAAGGGGAAAAATCACAAGACAGGAAATAATTCCTTGAAGTCTTGATCCTGGTTTCCCGCGAGAGATAGAGAGTAAGAAGAGAGAGAGAGAACTAAAAAATCTGAGGAGTCTTAGTCTTCCTTCAAACTTAAATACAAAAACGGATTTTTAACTGTAGCGCGTCTGTAGCTTCACCACTGTAGCGGGTCTGTAGCACCACCACTGTAACGAATCTGTAGCACCATGTGTCTTTATACGGAAGAAATACAAAGGACTATTACAAAATACAAAATCGGGTGAAGAGACATATGCGCTCTCACTTGTGTCTAGGGGACCACCCGAAAATATACAAAGAAAATTACAGAAAAAATAAAAGAAATTACTATTTTTTTAAGTAAATAAACTATTTACAATGCTTTATTGGAGACAAAATTCCGAAGCAGTCATCTTCATTGTCATCTCCAAGGGAAATGAATGGCTCCTCTTCATCATTATCTGAAGAACTGGCGATAGACGTCTCAAACCTTGAGGCAAGGAGCTGTTGCATGAGTTTGAAATATTCCTCTTCAATCTTGGCGCTGGCCAAAAGAGACTGGGCTTTAGATTTTTGTGTGAGGAATGTACTTTGGGCTTTAGTTTCTTCAATTGTAGGGGTTAGGAGGCCTTTTGATTTAAACCAGGTTTGGACCATGACTTCAGACAGTTTTGACTTTTCATCAAATTTAGACCACCATTTTACTTTAAAGGTTCTTTGAAGGACTAATTAGGTATCTTGGGTGTGGTACTGAAGGTTCCACATCCAAACCCAAGGAAGGAAGAAATTTGAACAGAAACAGAGAAAATGAGAGAATCTTTTCTTAGACTCTGAAGGAGTATAATGGGCTTTAAAAAGGTTTAAACAGTTTAAAGCATTCGGGGTTAAGATTTGAGGAGTTGGTCCAAAATAGTTCCACCATTGTTGAAACCAATTTGGAAGGCTTTGTATAGTTATCTTCGAATTGAAGAAGAATAACCAAGAATGGGATTTTTTTGGGTTTTGTATGAAAAATGTATTGAACCACACTTGTTGATAATCCCAGTATGAGAAAGTCAAACAATGTGGTAGACGCATAAGAAAATTTGCTGGAAAAGACTTTTGACTATGGAGTTGGTCACCCCATTGCTTTGGGCTTAAGACTTTTAATATAGTGGCTGTAGAATAGGCCGGCTCAGAATGGGCTTCACTAAGAAAGAAGTGTTTAAACTTAACAGACTTAGTAGCCTCAAGAATGGCTTGGTAATAAGGCTGGGGTTTTGTTAAATCCCAAGGTTTAAAAAACTAACCTTTGGGGAAAAACTTTGTAATTGCTTGAAATGGATCAGAATGATAAAATCCATCTTCCATAGATAAAATATTTTGGAAATGGGTTTTATTATACCAGTCCGAAGTCTTTTGAGAAAGCTTTGATTGTGAAACTACGACCTGAGAGGAAGAACTTTCACAGGAAACAATTTCTTTAGAAGAAGAGGGTTTTATAATTTCTTTAGATTTTTCTTTTTCAGAATCATGAGAAATATGGTGCTCAGAAAGAATATTTTGTGTAACATTTTTTAAAGCTAATAAAAGTTCAGGGGACTTTGTAATGAAGTTCATCCATTCTTTTGCCTGTTCTTGAGAGGCAAGGGCTTTAGACTTTGAATCTTCTTCTTCGGCCATGTCAATCCAAGATCTGATTGGCATGGCTGATGAAAGTAGTTTTTCTTTAGGAGGAGAGGAGGCTTTAGAGGGTGTCTGGGACACAGGGTCTTTGAAGATCCCTTTCCCTTTATCTTTTGTCTTTTTGGAAGGCATTATCTGTTTTGAAGAAATTCTCTCGTTAGAAAATCAGGAACAGAATTTGTATCTCCTTTAATAAACTCAATTTCAAAATAAAAAACACTTAAAATAGCTTGCCATCGTGCAAATATTTGTTTAGATGCAATGTTTTGAACATCTTTTTCTAAAACAAATTTTGCAGCTTTGCAATCTATCCTAAGTAAAATTTTCTGATTTAATAAATCATTTTAAAATTTGGATATGCATAAAACAATAGATAAAATTTCTTTTTTGATAGTAAGGAATGCGATTGTCATAAAGAGATTTAATGGAATTTCTAACTTTTTCTCCTAAGAGAGTAGGTAAACCAGCAAGGAATTTTTCTTTCTAAGTTATGTGGTTTGCATCATCTCTTAAGAATAGCCTAGTGAAGAAGGTAGTTTTGTAGCTTTGGAATTCACTAAGTTTTCTACATCTTAAATTGTGTAGTAACTCAGCATTTTTGTCTCTAAGGTGAGAAGGATCACCTATGAAATGAAGGGATATGGTCATAATCAGGGTAGCAACTGCATCCTGAATTGGGCTATTAAATTCATCAAGGATTGGTGTTTGGTCTTCGTCTGTTTGGATTGAATTTAAGATTTCTAATTGTTACTGTTTAGTGAGAAGATGATCCCACCAACCTTTTAGTTGACCAGTAAAACCTGCAATCAGAATTTCTGCAATAGCTTTGTCAGAAATTCCTGATTGAGTTTTATAAGCATTAGCTGCCATGATCATCTGTTGCAACAATCCTAAGATATTATATTCAGACATTCCATCTAAATTCCACTCATAAACGGAAGATACATTAAAACGGGATTGATTTAATGCACTTGGTCTATTATCTATAGCTAGATCTGGTGGACTTTTAGTGGTTGGGAGTACTAATTCCCAATAGATTTTATTGACTTTTGAAATAGGTTCTTCTTTGAAGGCTTCTATATCCGAAGAGGCTATAAAGGATTGATCTTTGGACTTTAGAAGTAGAAGTAGAGGATGATGCTTCTATTCTATCAAGTTGTTCTCTAATGGCTTTAGCAAAATCTGATTTTGACTCTTGAACAAGCTTTTGACTATGTTTCGAAACCTGAAAAGGTTTGAAAATAAGCTCTTTAAGCTTTTTGTCAGAATCCGATTTTGATGTAACAGGCTTAGAGGTAATAGGAGGAACAATTATGGTAGTCTTTTGGAATCGATCTTCTATTCTAGTTAACTGTTTTCCTATTGTATTTAGATTAGCATTACAGAAATTATTCTGCTGGATAATGCTATCTAAATTTTTCTCAATATCATTAGGTCTTTGAATTTTGTAAGGAGAGGCTTTGATTTGAACAGGTGGTTCACCATGGGTAATGGTAACATTTCTGAGAGGAGGGTGCTCAGATTCAATAGTTCTATCAGCATCTGATAGATTCCATTCAGTGATTTTTTTACGAATTGTGATTGGATTTGATTCTTTAAAAGGGTAAGAAATGTTATTTTCGGAAACATAAATTTCAAACCAATCAAAAAACATGATATGGACTTTATGAGAATTCACAAATTCATAATAAACTTCTTGGATTTCTTTTCTTTGGTTTAAGAAATGTTTAAAGAACCAAAGTCTTTTTTCTTTGTTATTCTCAGAATAAAAATCTTTATGCAAAAGGGTTTTATTGAGCTCAAAGTCTTTTTCAAGAACATTTATTACATTTTCTGTAACAATAGAAAATGTAGGAGAAGTTGGAGGAGAAGGTTCTTTTTCATTTTGGCTTTGTTCTTGTGGTTTACTAGTGTAAATTGGATGGGGAACACTAGTTGTATAATCCACAGAATGTATGGACGAACTAGGTATATCCGAAGTGGAGAACCTAGGTTGGCTTTGGAAAGGTAAGTTTATGACTGAAGGGACTTTTGAAAATTTTCTTTCCATTATTGGAATACTGGAATTTGAGTCTCTATCAAAAAATCTAGGGGATGTGGAGAGTCTTTGGGACGTTGACCTTTTAAAAGACAGTTTGACTCTACCATCAGAATACTGAGTTACATTTTGTAACTCTGTGTTGAGCTCAAGTTGTTTTGGAATCACTTTGGTTCAATAGCTCCTTGAGAATCCACTCTCTCAGAAGATTGACATCTTTAGTTGGATAGGTTTATGAATATGGTGTTTGCTTTGGACGAGATCGATCTGTGAGAGAAGAGTTTCATCTCTTTTTATTTGGAATTTATGTTGCGTATTGAACGCTAAGATCATGGCTTTGTATGATATTTTGAAAATTAATGCAAATGGAGCAGATCCTTCTAACATGTGATAGTTATGAGTTTTGACATGTAAAATCATGCTTTTCAAAATATTTTTATCTTTTAATGAAACCGTTATGTTTGGATAACAGTCAAAAGAAATTGGTCATTTACAGAGACTAGATTTAATACTACTAAGTAAGGAATCATCAAAGAAGATGAACCTCCCATCCCTGAGGACAGCAAGAATTGAAGTATTTAATCCTTCTTTAGTTAGGGGTTTTATGCCTACTTGGATTAAACCGATGTGGACATAATTAAAATTCTTTTCTTTTAACTTTTTTAAGGAATGTTCAGAAAACAAATGAATTGTTTCAAATGGTTTTGAAAGGGTGATATCTCTTTCTTCTGTCTTTATTACACAATCAGTCTTTAAAAAATCAAGTTTCTTCATTTTATAAATTTTTTCTTTAGAAACTTTTGGTAAATCCCAATTATCAATTGCTTTATTAAAATCTTCAATTATGAATTCTTCTGAATTTACCACGTTCTTTGAAACACTAGTCTTCTCGGAAGAAGAGCTAGAAAAAGAGGATGCTCTATAGAGTAGAGAATCCATGATGTCCTATTCTTCAATTAAGGTCTATATGAATGCCTACAGGTATGGTTTTACTACCCTAAACAGAATCCTTTTCCTAAAGCGAGACTTACTACCAGTAAAAAATTCAACACGCACACAGAAAATAATTTTTGAAAAGAACAATACAGATTCTTTACAACTATATTACACCTACTTTCCCGGTCCTTATTGGTATCAGAGCCAAGGGAAAGTAGGTGTAATATAGTTGTAAAGAATCTGTGTTGTTCTTTTCAAAAGTTGTTTTCTGTGTGCGTGCTGAATTTTTTATTGGTAGTAATTCCCGCTTTAGGAAAAGGATTCCGTTTAGAGTAGTAAAACCATACCTGTAGGCATTCATATAGTCCTTAATTGAAGAATAGGACATCATGGATTTTCTACTCTGTAGAGCATCCTCTTTTTCTAGCTCTTCTTCCGAGAAGACTAGTGTTTCAAAGAACGTGGTAAATTCAGAAGAATTCATAATTGAAGATTTTAATAAAACAATTGATAATTGGGATTTACCAAAAGTTTCTAAAGACAAAATTTATAAAATGAAGAAACTTGATTTTTTAAAGACTGATTGTGTAATAAAGACAGAAGAAAGAGATATCACCCTTTCAAAGTCATTTGAAACAATTCATTTGTTTTATGAACATTCCTTAAAAAAGTTAAAAGAAAAGAATTTTAATTATGTCCACATCGGTTTAATCCAAGTAGGCATAAAACCCCTAACTAAAGAAGGATTAAATACTTCAATTCTTGCTGTCCTCAGGGATGGGAGGTTCATCTTCTTTGATGATTCCTTACTTAGTAGTATTAAATCTAGTCTCTGTAAATGACCAATTTCTTTTGACTGTTATCCAAACATAACGGTTTCATTAAAAGATAAAAATATTTTGAAAAGCATGATTTTACATGTCAAAACTCATAACTATCACATGTTAGAAGGATCTGTTCCATTTGCATTAATTTTCAAAATATCATACAAAGCCATGATCTTAGCGTTCAATACGCAACATAAATTCCAGTCAAAAAGAGATGAAACTCTTCTCTTGCAGACTGATCTGTCCAAAGCAAACACTGTTATTCATAAACCTATCCAATGGAAAGATGTCAATCTTCTAGAGGAGTGGATTCTTGAAGGAGCCACTGAACCAGTTATTCCAAAACAACTTGAGCCCAATACAGAGTTACAAAATGTAACTCAGTATTCTGATGGTAGAGTCAAACTGTCTTTTAAAAGGTCAACGTCCCAAAGACTCTCCACATCCTCTAGATTTTCTAATAGAGACTCGAATTCCAGTATTCCAATAATGGAAAGAAAATTTTCAAAAGTCCCTTCAGTCATAAACTTACCTTTCCAAAGCCAACCTAGGTTCTCCACTTCGGATATACCTAGTTCGTCCATACATTCTGTGGATTATACAACTAGTGTTCCCCATCCAATTTACACTAGTAAACCACAAGAACAAAGACAAAATGAAAAAGAACCTTCTCCTCCAACTTCTCCTACATTTTCTATTGTTACAGAAAATGTAATAAATGTTCTTGAAAAAGACTTTGAGCTCAATAAAACCCTTTTGCATAAAGATTTTTATTCTGAGAATAACAAAGAAAAAAGACTTTGGTTCTTTAAACATTTCTTAAACCAAAGAAAAGAAATCCAAAAAGTTTATTATGAATTTGTGAATTCTCATAAAGTCCATATCACTTGTTTGAAACTTCCCAATCCTATCAGGATATTTTATCTAAACTTTTGACTTACTGTCCAGAATCTCATTCTGAGTTTACCCATCCAAACCCTATTTGGAAAAACAAGTCTTTCTTCATTAAGTTACCCTTAAAACTAAATAAAGACATTAACCCGACCAAAGCCACTCACCCAAGAATGAGTCCTTCTGACTTAATCCTAATCCAAAAGGAATGTTCACAATTATTAGCCCAAGGTCTTATTGAGCCTACAAACTCTCAATAGGCTTGCCAAGCATTCTATGTTGAAAAGAATTCTGAAATTGTCAGAGGAAAGAAATGCCTAGTTATTGATTACTAGCCATTAAACATGTTTTTGCAAGACGAAAAATTTCCTTTAGCCAAAAAACAAAGCATGTTTACTTTTCTAAAAAATGCCCACATTTTTTCAAAATTTGATTTAAAATCAAGATTTTGGCAATTAGGCATTGAACCCTCTGAATGATATAAAACTGCCTTCTGTATCCCAAACGCTCATTTTCAATGGACAGTTTTATCCTTCGGTCTCAAAACTGCCCCTTCCATTTTCCAAATATCCATGGTCAAAATTTTCCAACCTATCCTGCATCATGCATTGATTTACATTGACATTATTTTGCTTTTTTCAAGATCACATGAAGAACATCGCCAATTATTAAATCAATTCTTTAATATTGTCCAAAGTCATGGAATCATTTTGTCGACCACGAAAAGCACAATTGCCACGGACAACATTGAATTCCTTGGCGTGGTCATAAAAGATGGCCAATCACATTGCTCAAGAGTTACTCCACTTTCCAGATCAGCACCTTTCCAGAAAGCAAATCCAATAGTTTCTCGGCATTGTCAATTACATCAGAGACTTTATCCCACATGTAGACCACCACACCCACCATCTTTCGGCTTTATTAAAAAAGAAGGCACCAGAATGGAATACTGATCACACAACTGCTGTCATCACATTAAAGCAGATTGCACAAAATCTGCCACCACTCAAACTAATTACAGATGGCAAGCAGATATTGCAAACCGATGCAAGTGATGAATCTTGGGGTGCCGTCCTCCTTGAGGAAACTGATGGAAAAGAATACTTTATTGCCTACGCTAGTGGACAATTTTCTGACACACACAAGCACTACCATAGCGTATTCAAAGAAATCCTAGCGGTAAAGAATGACATCAAAAAGTTTGAGTATCATCTCACCATTTTCTTATTCGAATGGACAATGGAGCCTTTCCAAACATCATGAATTTCAAAGGCAAAACAATACCAGAGAAAATGTTACTCAGGTTAAAGGATTGGTATTCGAAATATGACTTCTCAGTCAAGCATATAAAAGGAACTTAAAACCTCATCCCTGATATGCTATCCAGACTGTCAAAGCAAAACAACCCTTATCCCTTATATCTTCAAGACACTAGTTTTCTATTATCTTCATGGCCACTTCTCTACCCACAATGGCCCTCACCAGAAAAATATTTCCTCTTAATATGAATTTTCAGTCTCCCCATCAAATCCAAGACTTTACAAGAAAATTCCTCTTCAGGTTTTTTGTGAATATCTATATGATGAATAAAGAACCTATGTTTTTCCCCAGTAGTCATTACCCCTCATCAAGACATCACTGAAGATGAGTTGTGGTATACTTGGTGCCTTACAGTCCTGTATGCTACAAAAATGGTTTTCCCTATTTTACCTCTTCTTGACAGGTTAAACAATCCAGGATAAGCGACCTCTCTCATTTGGACACTCTTTGAATGGTTTTCACCATTACCTTGGTGGCGTAGGAAACTCCAACAAATTTTTTACGTACACCAAGTCAGACAACTCCCAGATTAGGAAGGAAATCAATTCACCTCTATTTTCATCATCCACCGTCAATATTTTACCCAAGCTTTTTGGACACAAGACCAAACCTATGACTGGATCATTGTTCTGCATCTAGCATGTCTTGAACAAGATTTTGAAATCAAGACCTCCTTGAAAAACTTTCTCATGGAACTTAACCATATCCCTCCAGACCAACCAACCATCCTCCATGCCTCTTTAGGTCCAAACATGATATGATCATGGTCCCCACACTATCTTAACATTCTCAACCTGCTAACCGTGGAATCATCATCAAGGAAGAAAAGCCAGACTACACTGACTTCTTATTCCAGGATTCTCAAGACCCATATGAAGACTTCACTCTCATACCATCACCAACATCGTATGAACTCAGATCATCATCATCCACTCCTTATCCAGCATTCTCATCTCAGCCTCCACAAAAATGTCAAAGCTGCTCGAAACCAAAGCACGATTTGAGAAAGAAAATCATTGCCCATATCCACCTTGTGGTCCATATTGTAAGCATCCAAGGCTCTCAAAGTCATTTTTCCTAAAAGACAACCGTGACCAGATGAAACAGACAACTCATCCGACAACGAATACATGAATCTCTCATCTCCATAAAGTCGTTTGTCATATTATATAATTAAAGTTTGTTTTTGCTTCCTTTTGCTTTAAGTCTTTGTCATTTGTAATAAAGTCTAAAAAGATGTATCTTTAGTCTAAAAAGGTGTGTCTTTACTTTTGCTTTAAAAAAGATAGGGTCTTGTCCTATCCGAGAATTCTCCTATATAAAGAGTTCTCCCCTCACTTGTAAGATATAGAAGTTTGAAGAAATAAAATCATGTATTCTCAATATCCATGGCCTTTTAACTCCCCTCTCTCTCTCTGGAAATGAAGATCTAAAGTAAGAAAAAGAAAAAGAAAAAGAGATTTTGAATCTGTTCATTTTGAAAACCTAAGGAAATATGCTCTACACTTGCCTTCCAGTAAGGATCCTGTGCATCAAAAAACTTATAATAATTTCTTAAACGGTTTGGTACCCTGTTTTAAGATTAAAAGAAAAGTCTGTTTTAGGGTAATATAACCTACTAAGGAAAAATTTTAAGTTTTGATGCTAAGTTTCTGAGTATATCAGCTGGAAACCAAAATTTTTGGGCTACTGGTCCAAAGGACAGCTTGATCTGTTGTAGTTCTGGTATACAATGCCACGTACTGAGTACCCTGTTTTAAGACTAAATCGTCCTTTGGACCAATAGCCCACATGCTTAGGTTTCTAGCCGATATACCCTAATGATCATCAAAAACTCGAAACATTTTCTTTAAGATTTTACAACCCAAAAAAGACTTTCCTTAGTCTAAAACAGGGTACCAAACTAGATAAAAACTATCAAGTTTTCTGATGCACAGGATCCTTGCGAAAGGCAAGTGCAGAGCATACTTCCTTGAGATTTCAAAATGAACAGATTTAAGTTTTCTTAATTTTCTTTGAAGCCTTAGATCTTCATTGACATAAAGAGAGCAGAAAGTTTAGAAATTCATGATTATAGAAAACATAAGATTTTATTTCTTCAAACGAGTTCCTCTTGTTCTGAGAAATATAACTCAATTTCATCTTTGTGAGGAGAGTAATCAGTGGTGGCTTGTAGATGTTCAAGTAAATGGATTGCATTATCTTTTTTGTTGGGGCAATCTTTGGCATAATGGCCTTTCTTTTTGCAGATGAAACATCGACTTGATTTTCTCCTTTGCTGTTCCCTGAAAGAACTAGATCTTTTTCTGAAGAACCTGTATGATTTTCTCTAGGACTTTGATCTAGAGAAAAAATCTGGATTTTTGAATTTTTTGAAATGCTTTTTCTTTTTGGTGCTGCACTCACAATCTTTGTTTTTCTTGCATTAGGCTTTTTGCAAGCACTTCGGAAGGGCTCTTTATCTTTCAGCAGTTCTTTGAAAAACTATTTCTGTTCACATAGTTTCTCCAAACATCATTTGGCAATTTGAAAGATTTTTCCCAAAGAAATGTTGTCACTGTTAAGATTGAGAGATGCGAGCTGCCTTTGTATATCTGGCTGTAATTCTTCAGGTAATGACGCCAGAAATACATGTTTGAGAGTAGGATCATTGAATCCATTGAGCTTGTAGAATTGAATTGACATCCGTTTGTAATGGAAAACAAGATCTATGGCCTTGAGTGAGCAGCATTTCATGTTGAGATAGTCACTTCTTGCAGCTTCAAACACTACTGCAGATTCTCCAATGAATTGTTCATGGATGACAGAAAGAGCATTTGAGACATTAGGAAGTTGCACAAATTATAGTTGTCTGTTTTCTCCTAAAGTATCAAACCAATCTCTTAAAGATCCCGTAAATCGGGTTGCAAGTTCTCGAAGGACGGTGGCTGTTATAGCATTTGCTCTTAACATTTGGATATTTGTCCAAGCAGCCATTTCTGATAATCTTTCTCTCTATTTAGCTGTAGGTATATCATCAAAAGTAAACTATGGGACATTTGATGGTTTATGATCATTTTGAGTTTGAGGCTGAGCAGGCCGATTTGTGGCTGAGGTTTCTCCTTGTGGATCTTCCTCAATATTTGAGGGTATTTCAAAGAATCTGAAATACAAGTGTGCAACCCAAGAGGGGGGGTGAATTGGTATTTTAAAAATTTTCCTAACAAAACCACACAACAATCCAATCTAACACCTTAATAAAATCGAAAGCAATAAGTTCAATAAAAGCACAATAATAAATGAGTAAGAGAGAAGAGAAACAAACACACAAAATTTTATGTGGTTCGGCAATCCTCGCCTATGTCCACTCCTCCAAGCGATCCAAGCTAGAGGTTTTCACTATCCAAGCCTTCCAAGGCTTAAAATGATTACAATTGACTTCAAGGTGTCAATGAACCTTTATAACAAAGAGATTATCTCTCAATCTCTTCACTCAAGTGTCTCACACACTCAAACACTCACAATTGAGATGAAGAAATGAAAATTACAACAACTCTCTTAAAGAGTAAATGAACAAAATTGAAGAACAACAATGATTCAATGAATAATGATTTGCGAATTGAGAGCTCAAGATAGGTTGTGTGCTTTTAGTTTTTACTTTTTAGGGAGGAATGAAAGTGAATTGGATTTGAGTTTTTATAGTTGGAGTTAAAAAACTAGCCGTTATGAGTTTTTTACTCACAACCGGATTACCGTTTATAGTAACCGAAATTCCGCTTGCATGTTACCGTTAAGGCAAAAATTTGAATTTTAGAACATCCGAAATACCGCTTGTGATATCCAGATTGCCGTTTATGCTCCAGAAGCTTGCTAGCCAACAACCGGATTACTGCTTAGGGAATTCGGATTGCCGCTTTTCTTACGGAGAGTTTCTGCCTCGTAACTGAATTTTCGTTTATCATATCCGGAATGCCGCTTGCTACAGTAATGGTACAGTGCAATGTTTGCCAAAATTATATTTTGGCCCCAAAACTTTATAAAACTATATTATGGCCCAAAAGTTATAAAAATTTGTAATTAAGTCCAATTTCAGAATTTCTTAATAATACTTTGTGAATCCCAAGACTTTTTGAAATTATGAACATGCCCAAACTTTGTGAAATATTAGAATGGCCCACAATATTTAAATATATTCAAATAAGTCCAAATCTGAAATTCAAAACAATATTTATTAAAAACAAAGATTGTAAAATTCTATATTTATTAAAAACAAAGATTGTAAAATTCTTTCACTTTAGTTCACAACTTTGAAAAAATAACTTAACTCCATAAAATCATTTCTTATTTTAAAAGCACAATATAACTACTCTCAATTTTCTTTAATCAACACATGTGGTTTGTTATCATCAAAATCAATATTTATAACCATATAGGCTAACAGAATGGGTCTGTTCTTGATGATTGAGCAGGTTCAGTTTCTTCTGGCATGAGAATTTTGGTGATATCAGCATAGGACTTTTCAAAGTCACTAGATGATGTTGAAGATTAAAGGGAAGACTTTGTCTCAGATTCTGATGGGCTTTCTGAAACAGCTAGGTTTGAATCAGAAGTTGGATTATCTGTATCAAATGGATCTGAGACCATTTGGGCACTGAACTGTTGCATGGGTGCTTTATCTTTGGCTTGGGTTGGTGGTGTTTGTGTAGGTAGAGATGTATAAGGAGGTGAATCTTGTTGTTCTAGGATGGACAAAGGTGGTTCAGGTATCTTTTCTAGTCGAGGTCGGGGCTTAGATCTGGTTGGTTTTGGCAATGGATTATTTCTGAATAAAGTATGTGTCATGCCAAATAGTTTGGACGGATCTTGTGGTTTAATGGGAGATAGCATA
Source organism: Atalantia buxifolia (assembly GCA_030444775.1). Classification (NCBI taxonomy): domain Eukaryota; kingdom Viridiplantae; phylum Streptophyta; class Magnoliopsida; order Sapindales; family Rutaceae; genus Atalantia; species Atalantia buxifolia. The sequence continues at coordinate 16,463,469 of CM059839.1, forward strand.
GGTACAAAAGGATAGAAAGTTGGGCTGATGGTAGGTAAAGGTGGGGATGTGGTAGATAATGTTGGCCTTTGTCTTTATGACTCAATTTGTTCAAGTTCTGCTTTCAATCTCCTAATTTTCTCTTCTTTTTTTATCAAATTCTAGGCCATAGTACATTTGACTAAACATGGCTCGTAACTCTGAATCCAGTTCAGAGATTCTGAATTGAAGATTCTGGTAGATCTGCTGCATCTGTGAATGATTGAATTAACTTTGGATTCAATATGATCAGTTTGTAAACTGATATGATTCACCTTTTTATGAATGTCTACCAGGGTTTCATTTTGAGCTCTGGCATTTTGTGTTTGCCAGTTGAGAATGGCTTTAAAAGGTTTGGGGTCTTCTAAATGACCAGTAGGAGTGATGGGAGAAGGAATAAAGGGTTTGGTTACAACTTTTCTTTATGGGTCAGCATATATTTCTAGAACAGGGAATAATCCTGTGATGTTGATGAAAACATCATGCAAGCCATGGGCTGTATGGGTTGAATTAAATTCTGGGAAGGTGGAAGAACTTCAATTTTGTAATTTTTAGCGATCCATTTAAGTTCTTTTTTGTAAATGGGTAAAGGAGCTGGTGGAGGTGGAGGATTATGTGGTGGTTTGGGTTGATTATGTGAACACGGAGATTTGGGTATTATCTTTTTGGGCTTCCTTCTCCTTTTCGAATCATAATCATCCTCTTCTTCCCAATCATCCCAACAGGGACAATCTAGGTCACAGTTTCCTGAATCCCAAAGAAAGTGGCCATTAAGCTTAGCTGAGTAGACATGATATCCTTCTGAATTGAATCCTGTAATTGGCAGCTTTTCTTGTGTTGTCTGAACAGTTGTGATCATTACTGAATAGGTGAATGAGAGCCTTGGAGGCTCTTCTGGTGCTGTTAGTGGAGGTCTGAAACTCATTCTGACAGTTCCATTAGGTCTTCTTTCGAACATACTCTCTGATATCTGAATAGGAGTAGTGTTGGTATGAAACTTTTCATAATTTGAAATCCATGAGCTTTATGAGTTCATGTCGAGGGATCTGTCTTGGAATTTGGATGATGGTAGGTATCTGATCTGATTCTGCTAACACCCTAAGGGCGTCAGAGTGGTGCCAGGTGTAGGAAGGTCTAAAGTATGGTTTTGAAGCCTATAAACTAACTGATGATGAAGGGTTACAATCTTTGCAAAAGAGATTTGTACTTGAATTTGCACCTTGATTTTGTACTTGAACTTTCAAGGCAGTGGAAAGATTGGTGTCTTGAAGAGAAATGTTGAAATTTCGATAGAAAGTGAGGAGAACACTTCCTGTATGAAGAGTGGTCAGAACAGTACCGATAACAGCATCTTGATATTGTTTGAACCTGGTGTCCAGCATAGCAATTCTTGCTATAACTAGTAATCCTTTCCTTCCATGTAAGGTCAGGATTAGTCTTACTCCTCCGAGATGGAGATGAGTATAACCTTCTCTTTTTCAATTGGAAATCAACTCTGCGGGTATTTCCAGAGTGACACATTGTTCAGCTGTGGTAGCCTGAAGGGTGTACTGATCCAATTTAGGAGACTGGATATACTCTTTTGGATGAGGCCTTTTGATGGTTATAAGGGTTCGGATGCTTCTAGTGAGAGAGTGAGGTCTTTTGTAGAGTTGGTAAGGATTGATAAAAGGGAAAGAAGACTTATTGATATGAGCGGATTCAGGTATGTAGGAATATTCAACTAAATTTTCTATTTTATTGGCAGTTTGTTTAGTGTAGGATTTTGGTAAAGAGAGAGTAGAAGAAAGAGAGACTGGAGTGATTACAGAAGAAGTAGAAGCTTCGTTTGACGATGTTGATGCCATGAATATGAATTTTCTTTGTCTTTGAAGTCGTTAGCTTAAAAAATCATAAGAAAACTACTATCATACCATTTTGTGATTTGAAGAACATAATTTTGAAAATAATTTTATTTTCAAGTATAGTAAAACTCTGGGTTGGCTCTGATACCATAGGAGAACAATGGAGTACGTGGCGTTGTTATACCAAAGCAATGACGAATAAATCGTCCTTTGGACCAGTAGCCCGCATGCTTGGGTTTCCAACCGATATACCCTGATGATCATCAAAAACTCGAAATATTTTCTTTAAGGTTTTACAACCCAAAACAAACTTTCCTTAGTCTAAAACTGGTACCAAACCAGATAAAAACTATCAAGTTTTTGATGCACAGGATCCTTGCGAAAGGCAAGTGCAGAGCATACTTCCTTGAGATTTCAAAATGAACATTTCAATCAATGGCTTATAGAGGACATGGTGAGGGTGTAAATTTAAGGAATCGGAGAAATTTCATTGAATTATTAAAACTTTTGGCAACATATAATGTTGATGTTTCTAAAGTTGAATTAAAAAATGCACCAGAACACAAAGTGAGGGAGAAAATTTTTGAGGAAATTGGGATTCAAGGCATTGTATTTGCTTGATAGAATGCTAGGAAAAACGTCCCGTATCTAAGTAAGTGTCAGTATGGTGCAATCGAAAGATAAGATTCTTCCTACTAAAAAGAGGAAGAATAATAAAGAAACCAGAAGGCACAACTTTAACTTTGTGAAGCATCGGATAGTCATCTAAGAATATGAGAGTGACAATAAAGCTCCACCTAGAACTCAAAATTAGAAGTCCATAATGGCTACCTTCCTTACAAAGCTAAAACTAAGTTAGATGAGCTTTTTATGTCTCATTAAGGGGAATTCTGGAATTTCATCTTAGCACAATTGTTATAGTTTCGACCCTACAATAGGCTAGACAAAAGGGAGACCATATGAAAGATATTACAATAAATCTCTAAGGATTGACAAATGGAACCCTCCTAATTGATCAAATCTTGAAGACTTTATTCAGCAACACTACGATCAAACATGAGAATCAACGCAATTAAACATTATAAGTTATGGTATGATTGAATTTATTTATAAGTTCTAATACATCAAAGCATGAGAAATTGGTATGCTTATTACCTGACTTGAATTTTTTTTTTGAAATATTTGTCCTTTACTTCTAGTTGGAACAATCATCACATGAGCTAATTAGTCTTAGCTGAAAGGGAAGTGATGAGAACAAGATTGCTAAAGCTCCACAAGATCCATTAAGCATCCATGGAGGTCCAATGACAAGGGCAAAAACCATGAAAATAAAGGATGCATTAAATGTATTAATTAAGCACATCTCAAATTTGTGCCTCATCCGAGACAATAATCTGCCCAAATTAAGAATTCAAGATAGTCAATGCTTTGTCAATATTATTCAAACTTCTAAATTTGATTCGAAGTGAATTACATGAAGAACAAATAAATCTTATCAAATTAGGAGGAGAAATTAGGCAAAACCTTGTTTCCTAATCTGTTTTGGAAACAAGATCTTTTATTTCCTTTTTACTTTAGGTTATATTTAGCAATAAGGAAAACCTTATTCAATTATAAAACTCAACTATATAACCCTATTGGAAATTTCATATCAGAGTTTATAATAACAGTGAGAGCTTTTCTCTTTAGTTCTTCAATGATCGTTCAAATCTCAGCAAGATTTCATCTTGTGGTGTTCTTTCTTGACTTATAACTCACAATCTTCTCTTTTTTCTTGAGTGTGGCATCAATCCTATATTTCTTATACCATTGGTTCTTATCTTTATAGATAAAGGGTCAAGGTCTTAGTTTTATGATTGTTTAAATCTGAATTAGAACGATCCTTGGCAAAAGAACCTCATTGAGTATAGGTCTCGCTTATCATTATGAGGTTCACATCAGGACGAACAAACCATTGTGTTTCAGGGAGTATTGTATGTGCAATATACTTATTATTTACCTGGAAATGCAAAAGTTAATCACTCTGTTAGTTAACATTATTACACACAAATTACTTCTGAGAAAGTTTGTGTTTTCTATTAAAGGAATCATTTGTTCTTACATGAGGATTGACCTTTACCAAAGACCTAGCATCATGTAAGCCCACATGAGAAGATCATGACCTCAAATGTAGCAAATTATAAGTTTACAAATTTCATCGCGACAAGATGCATACATGTGATAGCTAAGCAATAAAGGGAAGAAACAACGATAGAAAATCCCCATGAGGCAAAACAATTGAGCAAAAATGAAGAGCACTACAAAATAATCAAATGCAATTCCTGAAGAAAGGCCATCAGCTCAAGACCTAACGAGGGTTTGTCAATTTAACAAGGAAACAATTATGGAAAAGAGGACTCTAATGTCTGATCAGGGAAAGGAAATTTAATTTTCTCGTCTAGCTATAATATTCTATAGTGTAAAGTCAACATAGCGAAAGACCAATTGAGATTAGAAATGTGGTAAGATCAGTGTACCAAAGAAATCTAAAAAAATAAGAAGGGACAATGACCCATAAAGTGTGCACACTTATCTAGATAGTTACCACTTTAAACGAAGTGGAATTGGATGATCTCAAGCATGCCCTGCCATTTAAAGGATCTCCAGGGCACGAGTTATACTGCCATATGAGTAATGTGCAAATAAGCATGAATTATAATGCCCTATGAGTAATGTGCAAATAAGCATGAATTATAATGCCCTATGAGTAATGTGCAAATAAGCATGAATTATGTTGCCCTCTGAGGTACGAATTACATGGCCTTATAAGCAGTGTGCAAATAAATAGGAATTATACTACCCTTCAAAGCATGAATTATATTGACCAATGAGCAGTAAGTAAATACACACGAATTTTACTACCCTCTAATGTCCAACTTATACAGTCCGTTTAAGCCAAGTACAAGCAAGCACAAATTATATGGCCCTTTGAGCCATGTGCAAATAAACATGAATTATACGGCCCTCTGAGCCATGTGCAAGTAAGCACAAACTATGCTGCCCTCTAATCAGTAGGCGAATATGCAAAACTATATAACCCTTTGAGTGATGCGTAAATAGTCGCATGTTATCGCCATCTAAGCAGAATTGCAGATAATCACGAACTAAATTGTTGCATAGGCCCGGATTTAGGACAATGGTTGGGTTTGTGGAGGTTCAAGAATATATCCAGGGGATTGATACAAACCCTGTCAAGAACTGACGCGACCCTAACCAAATTAGTTCCCAAGATTGAATCTAAACCCAGGAATGGAATGAAAGCTTGACCCAATGCTTAGTGGAAGCACGAACCTTGGTATGTGAAGACACCACAATTAGCTACGGAAGGTCTGATTGATAAGTCAAGATATTGAACGCCACGGAAATCCGATAAGTTCAAAGAGTTTGTAAAGAACCAAAGAGAATTAACTCTCACAATTGCATAAAAAAAAAAGCTTCTTCTTATTCATTAGATACGAGTACATTATATAGGGTTGGTTACAAGAATTTAAACCAAATCAGAATCATATTTGGCTTTAAATGCCTTACATCAATTAAATGGAAACTAGGCAATTAAAATAGAACTAACTGATTTGTTTTCCTAATAGCCTCCTTAAGAAATGGGAAAGTATCTGAAAAAGGAAGATAATATATTTTTCCGCCATACTGTGCAAACCAACTCCCTATTTCATGGAAGTGAATATTTGGAAACTTCAAAAGACTAAATCATGCATTTATCATGAGCGATTCCTTCAAAGGGCCTCTATGAATTTGATTGAGCCCAAGTTACTTGAATCAATCCATTAAGCGCTTCTTTGAATTTCTTTGCTCGAGATCTCGTGACGGGTCTGACGGGAACTTAAATAGGATCTGAATATACCTCATCCCATCTGCTTGTGATAGTCTTATCCTTAATCTCATCATTCCCCTCTTCTTTAAGAGGATTTGTCCTCAAATCGTCACCTACATCAAAAGGACTTATATCAAAAGCTTTATCCCAAAAGTTGCGTTCCATACAAGCCAGTTGTCGTGCATGCTCAAAAAAAAGCCACCCCCTTGGGGTCCAGACCAAACTGAAGCTGTCAAGCAATTGAAAAAGATAGTGCAATCTCCCTCACCTCTCAGAATACCAACAGATGGCCAGCGCATCCTCTAGACAGATGCAAGTGACGAATACTGGAGCGCCATCCTTTTAGAAAGAAAAGATGATGTAGACCACTTTTGTGCATATGCCAGTGGTCAGTTCAAAGAATCAGAAAAGAGCTACCACGTGATCTACAAGGAAATTATTGCCGTCAAATACGGAATCAAAAAGTTCGAGTTCTACCTCATCAGCCATGAATTCCTCATCAAGATGGATAACTCAGGTTTTCCCAAGATCTTTGACTTTAAGAACAAGTTGCTACCAGGCAAGCAACTCCTCAATCTAAAGAATTGGTTTGCCAAATACGCCTTCCAAGTCCAACACATCAAAGGTAAACAAAACCTTATCCCTGACTTTCTCACCAGGCCCTCTATAAATAAGCCTGCCCTCTACCAATACTTTATGAATGTCCAGAGAATGAAACCAGACCGTTTCCTTCTCTACACCTAGAACACCTGTTTCTTACAGGTCCAACCTCACTATATCAGAAGATGAACTCTGGTACATGTGGTGTCTCACCACTCTGTATGCCACAAATCTAGTCTTTCCTATCCAACCAGTCCTCCACCACATTTTCACACCAGACAATACACCCACTCTCCTATGGACACTTCTGGAAAGTCAGGGATAAGATTTTGTTTACCTTTGATGTGTTGTACTTGGAAGGCGTATTTGGCAAACCAATTCTTTAGATTGAGGAGTTGCTTGTCTGGTAGCCATATCGATTGAGGAGTTGCCATGTACTAATATGGTATCGGAGTTTTACTTACCTTGAAAATAATTTTGTTTTCAAAATCTTGTTCTTCATTTCACCAAAATTGTATGATTAAAACCTTTTATTCAATTTTGATCAATAGACTTCAGGAGCAGAGAGAATTTCTAAATCATGGCATCATCTTCATCTTCAACTTCAACTCCTTCGAACCCTCTTACTCTTTCTTCTACACTTTCTTTACCCAAATCTTGCACTTCTCACACTACCAATAAACTCAAAAATCTTGTAGAATACTCCTATATTCCTGAATCTGCCCAAATTAGTGAATCCTCCTACCCTCTTATCAGTCCTTACCAATTGTACAAAAGTCCCAGTTCTTTTACCCGAAGCATCAGAACTCTTATATCCACTAAAAGGCCTCAACCAAAAGAATACATCCAGTCTTCTAGACTTGACCAGTGTTCACTCCAAGCAACCACTGCTGAGCAATATGTAACCCTAGAAATCCCTTCAGAGTTAATCTCAAACTGGAAATGAGAAGGTTATACTCATCTCCATCTGGGAGGAGTAAGATTAATCCTCACCCTTCATGGGCGAAAAGGATTACCGGTCATACCCCGAATTGCTATGCTAGATACCCGGTTCAAACAGTACCAAGATGCTGTTATAGGTACTGTCCTCACAACCCTTCATGCAGGAAGTGTTCTACTCACTTTCTATCCAAATTTTAATATAGCCTTGAAAGTTCAAGTCCAAATTCAAGGTGCAGAACAAATTTCTTCAGCCAAAATTGCTACTCTCCATCATCAATTGGTCTATAGGCTTCAAAATCATGCCTTAGATCTACCCACACCTGAACATCACTCTGACACCCTCATGGTGTTAGCAGAATCAGATCAGATCCCAACCATTATCCAGATCCCAAGACAAATTCCTCGACATGAGCTCATCAAGCTTATGCCTCTTGAATGGATCTCAAACTATGAGCAATTCCATAATAATACAGCTCCTATTCAGACATCTGAAAGCATGTTTGAAAGACGACAAGATGGAACAGTTCGTATGACTTTCAAACCACCTCCAAGTGCTCCACAAGAGCCTCCTTGGCTCTCTTTCACTTATTCCTCAATGATCACAGATGTTCAAACAGCTCAAGAAGATCTGCCAATCACAGGGTTCAATTTTGATGGTTACCCTGTCTATCCAGCCAAACAACATGGCCATTTCTTATGGGATGTCCGTGGCTCAGGAATGTGCGACCCAAATTGTCCCTGTTGGGATGATTGGGAAGAGGACGATGATTACGACACCAAAAGAAAAAGAAAACCTAAAAAGAAGAAACCACATGTCCCATGTAAACACTGTGAACCCAAACCACCAAAAGACCCTCCACCCCCACCAAGTCCATTACCCATTTACAAAAAAGAACTCAAACGGATTGCAAGAAATTGCAAAACTGATATTCCTACGCATCCTCACAACCTGCCATCCACCGTACAACCATTAGCTTGTATGTTGTTCTCCTCTACCTCATCGGACTATTTTTCATCTTTTCCTCCTCTTGAAACTCATACTGATTCACAACGCAATGTTGTGTCTAAACCCTTCATTCCTTCAGCTATTACCTCAACCGATCATCTTGAACCTCCTAAACCTTTTGAATCAGTCCTCAACTGGCAAACCCAAAATGCCAGAGCCCAAAATGATACTTTGTTGCATATCCATTCCAAGGTCGAAAAGATCAGTTTACGAATTGAACAGATTGAGACGAAAGTTGACTCAATTACAGCCCAAATAGAGCAGATCCATCAAAATCTCCAATCCAGAATTGTTCAGTTGGATTCATAACTCCGAACCATGCTTGCTCAAAGATACTATGGCCCAGAGTTTGACCAAAAAGAAAGAGAGATCAGACGCTTACAAGCTGAGCTTGCCCAAATTGAATCTAAAAAACAAAGACCTACCTTATTTACCACATCACCACCCATTTGCCTTTATGCTTTCTCCAATTAGATCTTATGATGCATCCAAATTATTTGGCATGACCCATACTCTATTCAGAGACCATCCTATTCCATCAGCACCCAAGCCCAAATCAAAACCAAAATCCAAACCTCAACCTCCTCCTCCGGTCAGAACCTACAAATCATCATTAACTATTCCAGAGCACCACTCCCCAACCTACACACCAACATCACCACAGCCTCCACCACCAACACAGTCCAAAGATAAAACACCTATGTATCAATATAGTGCTCAGATAGCCAATCCATCTCCAGAAATTGATGAATCCACTTCTGATTCAAACCTAGCTGTTTCAGAAACCTCTACTGACACAGCATCCTCTTCACCATCCACAACCAGTGATTCTGAAAAGTCTTATGCTGATATTACCAGAATTCTCATGGCTGACAATCAACCAAAGCACGGCCAACCATCTCGACCACCTGAGTCATATTTTGATATTCCCTTAGATATTGAGGAAGAATATCCAGCTGAATCTTCTGCCACAAACCAGCGTCATCCAAGTCAACCAAAAGAAAAACCATCCAATGGCCCATGGTTTACATTTAATGATATTCCATCTCATAAGTGGCGAGACAGACTAACTGAAATATCTGCCTGGATTGATCTCCAAAAGCTACGGTCAGGAGCAACTACTCATTCAGTTCTTCGAGAATTTGCTACTCATTTTACAGGTGTCTTAAGAGATTGGTTTGATTCATTAGGCCAGTACAGACAACTGCAATTTGTTCAATTACCAGAAGTCTCAAGTGCTCTTGCAGTTATTCATGATCAGTTCCTAGGCGATCCAGCTGCAGTTTTTGAAGCTGTACGCAGAGACTATCTTAATATGAAATGCTGCTCTCTCAATGCTAAAGATCTTGAATTCCATTACAAACGAATGTCTCTCTTGTTCTACAAGCTTAATTGGATTCAATGAACCTACATTGAAGCATGTCTTTCTGGCTTCCCTACCAGATGAACTACAACCAGACATCTAACGGCAGCTCAAAACTCACAATCTCAATCTTGACATTATATCTCTTGGCAAAATCTTTCAGATTGCTAAGACATGCCTTGATAAACTTTGTGAACAAAAATAGTTTTTCAAAGAACTGTTAAAAGACAAATAGCCATTTCGCAGTGGTTGCAAAAAGCCTTATCTCCAGATCAAGTGCAAAAAGAAAAAGGATTGTGATTGCAGTTCCAAAAAGAAAAGGCATTTCTAGAAATTTAACAATTCAGAATATTCTTCAAAGCCTCGCAGATCCAGAAAGCCTTACAGATTCTTCAGGAAAAAATCAAGTTCATCCAAAGATCAAAAACGGAGAAAATCAACCAGATGTTTTATCTACAAGAAAAAAGGTCACTATGCCAAGGATTGTCCCAACAAAAGAGAAAAATCTATTCGGCTAGTTGAACACCTTCAGGCTACCACTGATTATTCTCCTCAAAAGAAAGAGCTTGAATTCTATTTCTCTGAACAAGAAGAACCCACTGATGAAACAGTGTTCGCACTGGAAGACTCATCTAGTGACTCAGAAAATGATGAGCCTCAAAACATTTTCCATCAATAGTTGTTGTCTCTAGACACTTCTGTTCCCATTCCTTCCATCAAACTCCAAATTTTGCCTTCAAAATTCCACAGGCCCATTCCAGCAATTGGTCTTTTAGATACTGGAGCCCAGAGAAGTATGTTAAACCCAGACATTCTTCCCCCTGAAAGTTGGACCCATTATGAAGAACATTTCAGGGTTGCTAGTGGAAAATTCTTCACTACAAAATTGATTACCAAAAAACCCATTGGTATTCAACTTTTTCCTAATTGTGTCATTTGGACCAAAGTCATCGGTTCAAATTTGCCTAATAAAGATATTTTGTTAGGTTTTGACATAATTCACCAGATCAAACACCTTCAGATCATTCCCAGTGGCATCCGATTCAAATCCATGTTCAAACCTTTCATAGACATTTTGAAGCTTTACAATTTGTCTGAAACACCCCAATCTTACCATGACATTTCAACCAAGCTTTTACAATATTGTCCAGAATCCCATTCTGAGTTCACCTATCCAAACCCACTTTGGAAAAATCAGTCTTTCTTCATTAAGTTGCCCTTCAAACTAAATGAAGATATCAATCCGACAAAAGCCACTCATCTAGGAATTAGTCCTTCTGACTTAGTCCTAGCCCAAACAAAGTGTTCTCAATTGTTAGCCCAAGGTCTTATAGAACCTACCCATTCTCAATGGGCTTGCCAAGCCTTTTATGTTGAAAAACATTCTGAGATTGTCCGAGGAAAGAAACGCTTAGTCATTGACTACCAACCATTAAACATGTTTTTACAAGACGATAAATTCCCATTACCCAAAAGACAAAGCATGTTTACTTTTCTCAAAAATGCCCAAATTTTTTCAAAATTTGATTTAAAATCAGGTTTTTGGCAATTAGGCATTGAACCTTCTGAACGGTACAAAACTGCCTTTTGTATTCCCAATGCTTATTTCCAATGGACAGTTTTACCCTTCGGTCTCAGCACAGCCCCTTCCATTTTCTAAAAATCCATGGTCAAAATCTTTGAACCTATCTTGCACCATACATTAATTTACATTGACGATATTTTATTATTTTTAGGAACACATGATGAACATCGCCAGTTGTTAAATCAATTCTTTGAAATTATCCAAACTCATGGCATCATGTTGTCAGCAAAGAAAAGCACCATTGCAACGGATAATATTGAATTCCTTGGTATGACCATTAAAAATGGACACTACCAACCAGGAAAGCACATTGCCTAAGAATTGCTTCACTTTCCAGATCAACAACTTTCCAAAAAGCAAGTCAGAGATTTTATCCCACATGTCGACCACTACACTCACCAACTTTCGGCTTTATTGAAAAAGAAGCCTCCAGAGTGGAATTCAGACCACACAAGTGCTGTCACTACTCTAAAGCAACTTGCGCAAGATCTGCCACCACTAAAGTTGATCATAGATGGCAAACGCATCTTGCAAACAGATGCTAGTGATGAATCATGGGGTGCCATCCTTCTTGAAGAAATCAATGGAAAAGAACACTTTATCGCCTACGCTAGTGGACAATTTTCTGACACACAAAAGCACTACCATAGCGTCTTCAAAGAAATCTTAGCGGTAAAAAATGGCATCAAAAAATTTAAGTTTCATCTCATTGGACATCATTTTCTTATCCGAATGGACAGTTCAGCCTTTCCCAATATCCTCAATTTCAAAGGTAATATTGTTCCCGAAAAGATGTTACTCATGTTAAAAGATTGGTTTTCCAAATATGATTTCTCTGTCAAGCATATAAAAGGATCCCAAAACCTCATCCCTGATATGCTATCCCGACTCTCCAAATCTAAACAACCTCTAGCCCTTGTTTCCACAAAATATCAACTCCCAATTATTCTCATGGCTACTTCCTTTCCTTCTGAGGCCATCACCAAAAAGACATTCCCACTTGGAAAAACCTTCACTTCAGTCTTTGCACTCCAAGAATTTGCAAAAAAGGCTATGTTTCGGTTCTTCATGAAAGCTTACCTTTTAACAGATTCATTCCCTTTCTCAACCTTCCATCCCGAAAACATGTTTCTTACTGGTTTAACACTTGATCCAACCAATGAAATTACCGAAGATGAGTTATGGTACATCTGGTGCCTAACTGTCTTATATGCTGCTAAATTGGTTTTACCAGTTCATTCAACCTTGTCTCATCTCCTTAATCTAGAAAAATCTACCTCTCTTATCTGGACTCTTCTCGAGTGGTTTTCCCCATTTCCCTGGTGAAGAAAGAAATTACAGCAATTAACCGAATTATACAATCTTGATCGCATGCTTGCATCTGAAGCCAAAATATTCACATTTGTGTTCATTATTCATCGGCCATATTTCCAACATCCAGACACCAACCTTTTCTGGACTCAAGATCAGGTATATGAATATTTCACCACTCCTCATCCCGCCCTCATTGAAAATGAACTCCAGCCCAACCTCAACAATTACCTTTCCCAACTCAATCACCAAACTCCACCGCATAAGGATATTTTCCACACATCTCTTGGCCCTCAACATGACATGATTATGATTCCCACTCCATCAACCATATCCAAACCCAAGTCCATTGGTATCATCATCAAGGAAGAAAAACCAGACTACACTGATTTCCTTTACCAAGACTCTCAAGACCCATGGCAAGAATTCCTTCCACTCAGCCAACACCTTCAACAGTTCCCACAACCAACCATGCATGAACCAGGATCATCATCTCAACCTCACCCTCAGAAAAAAGACAAAGCAACTCAGACATCACCACAACAATTACCACCAGGCTACAGGAGGGATTGTCCTTATCCACCTTGCCGTGGCCCCCGTTGCAAGCATCCAAAGCTCTCCAAGACATTTTTCCCAAAAGATAATGATCGTGATCCAGATGAAACAGACAACTCATCTGAAGATGACTACATGAATATCCACTCTCCATAAAGTAGTTTGTCTTGTTGTAATAATTATGTTTCGCTTTTGCTTTATGGTTTTGTCCTGTTGTAATCATTAAAGCTTGCTTTTACTTTAAGCTTTTACTTTTGTAAAAGTCATGTCCCAATCATGCTTTAAGTCTTTGTCGTTTGTCATAATTAAAGGAGTGTCATAAGTATGTCTTTACTTTTCAAAAAGCAAAAGATAGGGGTCCTGTCCTATCTTTACGTCTCGGAATCCTTATATAAAGGATTTCTCTCCTCATTGTAAGATATCGGATGAAATCAAGAATCATCAATCAAGAGATCTCTCGTGTTTTTTAAGCTATGACTTTCTAAACTCTTCTCTCTCTCTGCAAATGAAGTTCTAAAGAAAAGAAAAGAATAAAGATTTTATCTGTTCATTTTGAAATCCCAAGGAAGTATGCTCTGCACTTGTCTTTCAGCAAGGATCCTGTGCATCAGAAAACTTGATAAATTTTATCTGGTTTGGTACCCTGTTTTAGACTAAAAGGAAAGTCTGTTTTGGGTTATAAAACCTACAAAATTGTTTTAAGTATTTTGATGCTCATACAAGTATATCGGCTGGAAACCAGGACTTGTAGGCTACTGGCCCAAAGTACAGTTCTAACTGTTGTAGACCTGGTGTAAACAACGCCACGTACTAATATGGCAATGATTTCCTTGTAGATCACATGGTAGTTCTTTTCTGATTCTTTGAACTGACCGCTGGCATATGCATAGAAGTGGTCTACATCATTTTTTCTTTCTAAAAGGATGGCGCTCCAGTATTCGTCACTTGCATCGGTCTGGAGGATGCGCTGGCCATCTGTCGGTATTCTGAGAGGTGGGGGAGATTGCGCTATCTTTTTCAATTGCTTGACAGCTTCCGTTTGGTCTGGACCCCAAGGGGGTGGCTGTTTTTTGAGCATGCGTGACAATTGGCTTGTATGGACCGCAACTTTTGGGATAAAGCTTCTGATATAATTAATGATTCCAAGAAACTGTTGGAATGGTAGGTACTATCTTCAATAATTCACTTGCAATGTGTGATCCTGGATGGTAGTTACTATCTTTGAGGACCATGCCAAGGAACTCAATGGAGTTTTTTCCAATGCTACTTTTCTTTTCGGAAAGCATGATTCCATGTGTCTGGATAATGTTAAAAAATTATGACAGGAGTTGGTGATGGCTGTCATGGTCTTGGGAAAACAACAAAATGTCGTCAATGTAGACGAGGGCATGATGGAGAATGGGTGAAAATATTTTTATCATGGCTTTTTAGAATAAGGACGAGGCGACCTTGAGACCAAAAGGCATGATTGTCCACTGGTAATGTGCATCAGGAATGCAGAATGCAGTTTTAGGATGATCAAAGGGTGCAATACCCAATTGCTAAAAACCGGCTTTGAGATGAAACTTTGAAAATATTTGAGCACCTTGGAGATGAATGAATAAGGACTGGATCTTTGGTAAAGGAAATTTATCATCTTTTAGAAAAGAGTTGAGGGGTTGATAATCAATGACTAATCTCTTTTCACCTCGAACTAACTCAGACCTTTTTTCCACATAAAAGGCTTGGCAAGCCCATTCGGAGTTGGTTGGTTCAATAAGGCCTTGTTGCAGCAGCTAAGAACATTCTTGTTTTGCTAGCAAGAGATCAGTAGGATTCATACCCGGATGAGTGGCTTTGGTAGGGCTAATATCTTCATTTAGTTTGAAAGGGAGATGGATGAAGAATTGAGAGTTTTTCCAGAGAGGTAAAGGATGTTTGAACTGGGAATGGCTTTCTGGACAATATTCAAGGAATTTTTGAGAAATAGAGGTATAAGGAGAAGGGGTTTCAGACAACGTATACAGACATAGAGTATCTGTATAAGGAAGGTACATTTATTTATACCTGATGCCTGAATGGGTGATGAAAAGGTTTTTGATCAAGTGAAAAACATCAAAACCGATGAGTAAATCTTTGTTGGGAAGATGAGAAACAATCAATTTTTTCCAAATAACACAATTAGGAAAGAATCGAATACCAATGGGTTTTTTGGTAATCAATTTTGTCTCAAAGATTTCTCCATTTACGGTTCTGAAAAACCTTGAATGGCTTTCTATGTAACCAAAAGGAAGGATAAAAGGATCAATCATACTGGTTTCTGCACTAGTATCTAAAAAACCTATGACTGGGACTGACTTGTGAAATTTTGAGGGAAGAACAGAAATTTTGATAGAGGGAATGGAAGGTTTAGATGGTTTAGATACTTGGTTGATTTCTTGGACTGTGGAAATAACAGAAACTTCATCAGAATCAGATGATTCTGCAAGGATGAATACTGTTTGTTCATCTTGTTCTGTTTGTTCAGAAAAGTTAGACTCAACATCTTCATTTTCAGAGAGCAGTGAAGACTGCTGGAGGTGTTGTACGAGTCTGACAACTTTGGCAGATTTGTGAGGACAATCTTTGGCAAAATGACCTCATTTTTTTCAAATGAAACACTTGTTGTCTTTCTTTTTCTTATATCGGAAAGGCTTTATGGATCTGAATGAGGATTTAAGGAAGTGTTTTTTGAAGTGTTTTTTCTTTTTGGAAAAATAGTCACACTTGTTGTCTTTGCACTCAATTTTGAGGTAAGGCTTTTTGCAGGCTGAGGCAAAAGGCTGTTTGTTCTCCACAAATTTTGTCAAGACATGCGAGAGCCATTTAGAAGATTTTTCCCATGGATATGTTATCTACAACAAGGTTGGAAGTAGTGAATTGTCTTTGCAGTTCAGGCTGTAACTCTTGAGGAAGAGAGGCTATGAAGACATGCTTCAATGTTGGATCATTAAATCCATTTAGCTTGTAGAATAACATGTTCATTCTTTTGTAATGCATTTCCAAATGACGTCTTTTAAAAGAGCAACATTTCATCTGATGGAACTCTTTTCTGGTTGCTTCATTTGATGTAGTTAGCTCACCGATCCATTGTTCATAGATATATCCGAGAGATAGCACTGTTGTAGTTTGGACAAATTGCAATTACCTATATTCCCCGAGACTTTCAAACCAATCACGGAGAGATCCAGTGAATCTGGAACAAATTCACGAAGCACTTCTTGTGAATTGGCATTAGGTCTTATCATTTGCAAGTCTATCCATAAAGCAAATTCTTGATTTCTGGCTGGCTATCTGTGGCGAGGAATATCATCAAATGTTAAATAGGTGGATGATGATGATTTGGATATATGGTCAACAGTGGGTTGATTAGTAGGAGGAACTGGTTCTGTTTGTGAGGCCTGAGCATTTTCATACTCGGAACTTCCACTTTCAATGATTGGGGCTGTGGAAGGGCTTGGATTATCAGTGTTAGTTACCATGAGTAAACCAGAAATATCTATGTATTCTGATTCTGAATCGAAGGTAGTTGTGTAGGAGGAGGAGGATGACACTGAATCAACAGATTCTGGTTCTGACTCTGTTTCTGAAGTTGGAAGTTGCTTATCAATACCATAGTAATGATATTGATCAAGGGGATTTTTGTCTTTTGACTGAGGTGCCGGGGTTACTTTTGGTGAGTCTTCTAGAAAGACAGAAGATAAAGTTTGAGGCTTTGATTTTGGTTCAGAGATTTTGACCGTTGCCATGGATTTTTTTGGAGAAGTAGGTTTTGGTTGAGAGACATTGGGACCGGGAGTATATAAATAGGAAAAACCAAAGGATTGAATATAAACTGATTGTGGTCGGGAAGGTGTGTAGAAAAGTTGATAAGTTTCAAAAATTGACAGTAGAACTGGGATGGACTGTGTTTGGGTAAAAAGTGAAGGCCTAGCTTTGCCAGCATCAATTCCTACTAACTCAGCCTTGAGCTTTCTGATTTCACTTCTTTTCTGTTAAACTCTGGACCCCATACTTGATTGTTGATCATCATTCTGAGATCTCTGTCAAGCTCTGTAATTCTGTCTTGGAGATTGTGGTAAATCTGTTAAGACGAGCACTGATGGAGTTGACCTTAGATTCAGTCTGTGAAACGTGAGTGGCAACTCGGTCAATTTTCTTACCAAGTTTTTGTAAGGTTTGGTTCTGAACACTGGCATTCTTTGTTTGCCAGTTGAGAACAGCTTCATACTGTTTCGAGGGTTCTGGTTGGCCTGTGGAGGTGATTGGAGATTGAATGAAAGGCTGGCAAACAACTTTGGTTTGAGGGTTAACCTGTTTTTCAAGTGGAGGAAAAGTTTCTTCATAAGATTCTAAGAACATCATACAAGATCTTATTTTTGATTGGACAGTTTAAGTGGGAGGCTTTGGGTCTGGAGGAGGTTGGTAAGTGTGGGTGTTGCAAGGAGTTTTTGCAAAAGAAGGTTTTTTCTTTTTCTTTCTTCTTCTCCTCATGGTTTCTAATTCATAATCAATATTTGTGTCTGAATCTTTAAGACAAGGACAGTCCGGATTGCACATATGGGCCTCAGGGACATCCCATAGAAAATGATCATTGAGTTTATTAGGATAAACTGGATACCCGTCAGAGGTAAAACCATGAATAGGGAGGCCTTTTTCTTGACCTGTAGATACTACGGTGACCATAGCAGTATATGAAAGTCTTGGAGTCTCGGAATTGGCTATGGGCTCAGGTGTTTGAAAGGATAATTTAACTTGGCCATCTCGGCGTCTTTCAAAAGTTGCTTGAGTGGTTTGAACATGTTTGGAATTTTGGTGGAACTGTTCATAATTGGTAAGTAATTCAAGAGGCATGAGTTTGAGCAGGTCTTGTTTCTGGATTTGTTTGGGAATTTGGATGAGCGTAGGAATGGTGTCTGTGTCGGCAAGGATTATCAGGGCATCAGTTGTGGTGTGTGCTATAGGAAGATCTAGTGCATGATTTTGTAATCGATACACTATTTGGTGATGGAGTGTGGCAATTTTTGAAGTGGATGTTTGTTCTACTCCTTGGAGCTGGATCTGGACTTTCAACGTCTCTGGTTGGTTGGGATCCTCAAGGGACATGTTAAAGTTTGGATAAAAGGTGAGTAAGACACTACTAGCATGGAGAGTGGTTAAGATGGTTCCTATAATAGCATGTTGATACTGTTTGAACCGCGTGTCAAAAAGAGCAATTCTGGCTGTGACAGGTAAGCCTTTTCGGCCATGGAGGATAAGAATGAGACGTACACCACCTAGGTGTAAATGAGTATATCCTTCTTGTTTTCAGGAGGCGACGAGGTCTCGAGGTATTTCAAGAGTAATATACTGTTCATTCTGAGAGGCTTGAAGAGCACACTGATCTAAACGGGATGACTGGATGTATTCTTTTGGTAAAGGTCTTCGGGATGAGATGAGGGTTCGAATGCTTCTAGTGATAGAAGTCTTTTGTTTGTAAAGCTGATAAGGGCTCATGATAGGAAATTGGGATTCATTAATTTGAGCTAATTCTGGAATATAGAAATATTCGACAAGATTTTCTATTTTAGAGGCTACATGTTTATGGCAAGATTTTGGCAAGGACAAGGTAGAAGAAAGAGAAACATGTAGAGAGGTAGATGAGGAAGGAGTTGAAGAAGATGCAGAAGTTGTTTCCATGTTTTGAGATTCTTCTTCTAGGAGTACGAATAATGTTATTTAAAATTGCTAATTCACCAACCAGTTTCATTAATTCATGAACAAAAAAGGAATCTCCTAGATACTCTCCTAGACCTTCACAAACCCAAGCACCACCACAAGTCCAATCCAAAGATAAAGAACCCATGCAACAATTCAGTACCCAAACAATCCAAGAATCATCTGATACAGATGATTAAACATCTGATTCAACCAGTGACTCTGAAAAATCTCATGCTGATATCACCAGTGACAGCCAAACAGAAACTGAAACTTCTGGATCAACCAGTGACTCTGAAAAATCTTATGCTGATATCACCAAAATCCTTATGACCAACCAGAACAATCAGAATCTACCCAATCCTCAAGAACCGACCCAATCTTTGAAATACCTTTAGATGTTGAAGATGAACCAGCTGAATCATCAGCAACAAACCAGCCTTCTCAATCTCAAGCTCATAATGGTCAGAAACCAGCAAATGGCCCATGGTTTACTTTTAATGACCTACTCGCAGCTAAATGGAGAGACATACTTAATGAAATGTCAGCATGGATTGATCTCCAAATGATCAGAGCAGGAATAACAACTGAATCAGTCCTTAGAGAATTTGTCACCCATTTTACGGGATCTTTAAGAGATTGGTTTGATACTTTAGGTCAGTACAGACAGGTGCAATTTGTACAATTACCTAATGTCTCTAGTGCTCTTGCTGTTATACATGAACAATTCATTGGCGAACCAGCTGCAGTCTATGAAGCTGCAAGACGAGACTACCTCAATATGAAATGCTGCTCACTCAACTCTAAAGATCTTGATTTCCATTATAAACGGATGTCAATCCTGTTCTACAAGCTCAATGGATTCAATAATCCGACTCTAAAGCATGTATTTCTTGCCTCATTACCTGAAGAATTGCAACCAGAAATATAGAGGCAGCTCACCGCTCACAATCTCAGCATTGACAACATCTCCTTAGGAAAGATCTTCCAGATCTCCAAAGGATGTTTGGAAAAATTATGTGAACAGAAACAGTTTTTCAAAAAACTGTTGAAAGACAAAGAGCCTTTCAGAAGTGCTTGCAAGAAACCATATTTGCAGATCAAATACAAGAAAAAGAAAGACTGTGATTGCAGTCCCAAAAAGAAGAAGCATTTCAGAAAATTCAAACATTCAGATTCCCTTTCTCGACCAAAGTCCAGAAAGCCATACAGATGTTTTAGGAAAAGATCAAGTTCCTCCAGAGAACAGAAAAGGAGAAAATCAAGTAGATGTTTCATCTGCAAAAAGAAAGGCCACTATGCAAAAGATTGTCCAAACAAAACAGACAAAGCAATCAAGCTAATTGAGCATTTACAAGCCACTACTGCATATTCCCCGAAAAAGGAAGAAGTAGAGTTCTATTTTTCAGAGCAAGAAGAACCTACTGATGAAATAGTGTTCGCACTGAAAACTTATCTAATGATTCTGAAGATGATGAGTTTCAATCTGTTTTCCATCAACAACTCTTGTCTTTAGACACCACAATTCCAATTCCTTCTATTAAACTCCACATCCTACCTTCAAAATTCCAAAAGCCAATTCCGGTAATTGGACTTCTTGATATAGCTGCACAAAGAAGTATGTTGAATCCAAACATTCTTCCAGTTCAATACTACCTTCAAAATTCCAAAAGTCAATTCCGGTAATTGGACTTCTTGATATAGCTGCACAAAGAAGTATGTTGAATCCAAACATTCTTCCAGTTCAATACTACCTTCAAAATTCCAAAAGCCAATTTCGGTAATTGGACTTCTTGATATAGCTGCACAAAGAAGTATGTTGAATCCAAACATTCTTCCAGTTCAATACTGGAAACAATATGATGAAAACTTCAGAGCTGTTAATGGGAAAATCTTCACAACTAAATTATTACCAAAAAATCCATTGGTATTCAAATCTTTCTAAACTGTGTTATCTAGACAAAAGTCATTGGTTCAAATCTTCCTAATGAGGATATCTTGTTAGAATTTGATATCATTCACCAAATCAAACACCTTCAAATTCTTCCCACAAGAGTCAGAGTGAAATCAATGTTCAAACCTTTTACAAACATTCTTAAGCTTTACGGTTTATCTGAAACTCCACAGTCTTTTCAAGACATTTTAACTAAGCTTTTGAATTACTGTCCTGAATCTCATGCTAATTTCCACCATCCGAACCCTTTGTGGAAAAATAAGCATTTCTTTATCCAGCTACCTTTCAAGCTAAATGAAGACGCCAACCCAACCAAAGCAACCCATCCAGGAATGAGTCCTTCTCACTTAGTCCTAGTCCAAAAAGAATGTTCACAGTTATTAGCCCAAGGTCTTATTGAACCCACAAGTTCTCAATGGGCTTGTCAAGCTTTTTATGTTGAAAAACATTCTGAAATGGTTAGAGGAAGGAAACGATGAGTCATTGACTATCAGCCTCTAAACATGTTTTTACAAGATGACAAATTCCCTTTGCCAAAGAGACAAAGCATGTTTACTTATCTCAAAAATGCCTAGATTTTTTCAAAATTTGACCTCAAATTAAGTTTTTGGCAACTTGGCATTGAACCCTCAGAAAGATACAAAACTGCCTTCTGCATACCAAATGCCCATTATCAATGGACGATTTTACCTTTCGGCCTAAAAACTACTCCTTCCATTTTTCAAAAATCCATTGTCAAAATCTTTCAACCCATCTTGCATCATGCATTGATTTACATTAGCAATATTTTGTTGTTTTCAGGTACACAAGATGAACATCAGCAATTGTTTGATCAATTGTTTGATATTATTCAATATCATGGAATTATGTCATCGGCCAAGAAAAACACAATTGCCATAGATAACATTGAATTTCTTGGAATGATTATCAGATATGGACAGTACCAGTCAGGAAAGCACATTGCTCTAGAACTAATTCACTTTCTAAATCAGTATCTTTCCAAAAAGTAGATACAACAGTTCTTTGGTATTATTAATTATATCAGGGACTTTATTCCTCATGTCAACTACTACACAAGTCAGCTGTCAGCTTTGTTGAAAAAGAATCCACCTTCGTGGAATGACCACCACACACATGCTCTTACCACTCAAAAAGAGATTGTGCAAAATCCGCCACCACTAAAGTTGATAACAGATGGCAAACGGATACTTTAGACAGACGCAAGTGATGAATCATAGGGTGCCATCCTCCTTGAAGAAATAGACGGAAAAGAGGACTTTATTGCATATGCTAGTGGACATTTCTCTGACATACAAAAGTATTATCACAGTGTGTTCAAAGAAATATTAGCAGTAAAGAATGGTATCAAGAAATATGAATACCATCTTATCGGCTACCACTTTCTTATTAGAATGGACAACTCAGCTTTTCCCAACATCATGAATTTTAAAGGAAAAATAGTTCCTAAAAAGATGTTGCTCAAACTTAAAGACTAGTTTTCGAAATATGACTTCTCTATGAAGCATATAAAAGGATCTCAGAACCTTATCCCAGACATGCTTTCAAGACTTGCAAAACTACAAAAAGCTCTATCTCTCATATCCACAAAACACCAGTTCCCCATCATCTTCATGGCTACTTCACTACCATCACAAGCCATTACCAAGAAAACTTTCCCTCTCAGAAAAACCTTCTCCACAGTTTTTGCAATTCAAGAATTCGCCAAAAAAGTTGTTTTTAAGTTTTTCATAAAAGCCTATCTCCTATCAGACTCATTTCTATTTTCAACTTTTCATTTAGAAAACTTGTTCGTTACAGGTTTAACCTTGGATCCCTCCAGAGAAATCTCAGAAGACAAGTTATGGTACATTTGGTGCCTAACTGTTCTCTATGCCACAAAATTGATTTTGCCTGTGACATCTACTTTAGAACACTTGTTAAATCCAGACAAATTAACCTCACTCACTTGGACACTTCTTGAGTGGTTCTCCCCACTTCTATGGTGGAGAAAGAAACTACAACAGTTGTTAGAAGTTTACAACTTGGAATGTATGCCAACATCAGAAGCAAAAATGTTCACATCCGTGTTCATTATCCATAGACCATACTTCCAACACCCAGACACAAGTCTCTTCTGGACCCAAGATCAAGTATTCAAATGGTTAACCAAACCACACCCAAAAAAGCCTTCATAATTTCCTTTGCCAGCTAAACCATCAACTTGCTCCACACAAGGATATTTTTCATACCTCCCTAGCTCCACAACACGACAATCATCATGATCCCCACTGCTTCACAAATCTCAATGCCAAAATCCACAGGAATCATCATTAAAGAAGAAAAACCATATTTCACTGACTTCCTTTTTCAAGATGCACGAGACCCATGGGAAGCCTTTTTGCCATTAAGCCAAGATCTTCAACAACTCCAGAATCAACCACCACATAGAGCCAATACTGAAATACAAGTGTGCAACCCAAGAGGGGGGGTGAATTGGTATAAAAAAAAATTCTCCTAACAAAACCACACAACAATCCAATCTAAAGCCTTAATAAATTCAAAAGCAATAAGTTCAATCCAAGCACAATAATAAATAAGTAAGAGAGAAGAGAAACAAACACAAGAAATTTTACGTGGTTCAGCAATCCCCGCCTACGTCCACGCCTCCAAGCGATCCAAGCTTGAGGTTTTCACTATCCAAGCCTTCCAAGGTTTAAAATGCTTACAATTGACTTCAAGGTGTCAATGAACCTTTACAACAATGAGATTATATCTCAATCTCTTCACTCAAGTGTTTCACACACTCAAACACTCACAATTTGAATAAGGAAATGAAAATTACAATGAAAACTCTCTTAAAGAGTAGATGAACAAACTCAAGAACAAGAATGATTCAAATAATAAAGATTTGCGAATTGAGAGCTCAAGATATGTTGTATGCTTTTTGTTTGTGCTTGCTAGAGAGCTTGAAAAAGAATTGGATTTGAGTTTTTATAGATAGAGCCAAAAAACTAGCCGTTATGAGTATTTTAATCATAACTGGATTACCGTTTATGGTATCCGAAATTCCGCTTGCATGTTACCGTTAAGGCAAAAATTTAAATTTTTGAGTATCCGGAATGCCGCTTGTGATATCCGGATTGCCGTTTATGCTCCAGAAGCTTTCGCCCATGCTTAGGAATAACCTAATGCCGCTAGAAGACAACCGGATTGCCATTTATGCTCCAGAAACTTTCTCCCCCATAACCGGAATTCCGTTTATCATATCCGGATTACCGCTTGCTCTGATAGCAGTAAAGTAATTTTGCGAAAAGTACAGTTTGACCCCAAAACTTTCCATAACTGCACTATGACCCAAAACGTTATAAAAATTTACAATTAAGTCCAATTTCAGAATTTCTTAATAATACTATGTGAATCCCAAAACTTTCTGAAATTATGAACAAGCCCAAACTTTGTGAAATTTTAGAATGGCCCATAATATTTAAATATTTTCAAATAAGTCCAAATCCGAAATTCAAAAACAATATTTATTAAAAACAAAGATTGTAAAATTCTTTCACTTTAGTTCACAACTTTGAGGAATAACTTAACTCCATAAAATCATTTTCTTGTTTTAAAAGCACAATATATAAAACTTTATTTTTAACTACTCTCAATTTTCTTTCATTTACACATGTGGTTTGTTATCATCAAAATCAATATTTATAGCCATATAGGCTAACAATCTCCCCCTTTTTGATGATGACAAAACACATTAAAGAAAATTGATTTAGTTATGAAAAGCTCCCCCTTAATCAATGCAAGGTTAAGAAATAATTTTAAAAAGATTTAAACGCTCCCCCTGCATACATGCATATCAATTTTCATAACACATAGACATATTATATCTCCCCCTTCATCATCAAAAAGAACAAGAGCTCCCCCTATCAAAATCTCAACACAAGTACATTAGTTAAAAAAAATCCAAAGCATGAAAAGATATTATAACCAACAAATAAAACAAATCCATAGCATCCAAAACTAAATTAAAGAACATAATACATATACAAAGCAAATGCATATAATCCAAATCAAATACATAATCCATAGTCATAACAACCATCCATATAATCGAAAACGGAAAATACATAAAGCAGTAAATAACATGTAGGTGTGTCCGATACAAGCATAAGAGACTACTGAGGTGGTGAGGATGGTGGTGATGGAGGTGGATACGGATATGGAATACCGAAGTGCTCAAAGAGGAGGCGCTGGCCGTGAATGAGCTGCTTCTTTGAAACTCGGTCTGCAGATCTTGAGAGCATCTCACATCCATCCATGTCTGTCAAGTGTAACCTCATGGGAAATAGGATGCTCGGGAGGTGTTAATGCAGTGCGAGGCGGTAGGAGCAGAGGTAGACTGGAGACTCTCGACGACGACGCTGGCCTCGAAACGGAAGCGGGAAATCAGGGAGTTGATCAGCAGGAATCACATCATTGAGTTGCCGATCATCACTCGGAGCGAGGAAAGTGTAATTGTTTTGAGTGACTTTGACCCAAGTGCGATCACGCCACTCAAAACCTAAGCTAATAACAGAATCATCCCCTATACCCTTAGAAGGCCTAAACGATGGTTCATTAATCGGAACTTCAAAGTGTTTAAGGATTCGGGTAATTAATTGACCATATGGAAGGGAGCGAGAAATCAAGGCAGGTATGGTCAACATATTTCGGATGATGAGATAACCTAAGTTAACCGGACAACGATGAAGAATACAGTCAATCAAAGCAACATCCATATGAGAAACCTCATCCAAATGCCCTGATCTAGGAAGAACAATGGACTGAATAAAGCGAAGTAAAATACGAGTTTGAAGACAAAGACAGCGAGTACGGAAATGAATGGTACAGTCTTCAACAGAAAGATCTCTACGCCGACAAATATTTCGAACGGCGTCAATATGAACATATCTCTCAATTTTGGGAGATTTCCTAGGCGAAAAAATTTCTAGACCAAAATCGGATGATCCTAGGATAGAATTTAACAACGAAACATCAAAATCAATCATAACTCCTCCAACATTGGTGATTACTCGAGTTCTTTTCTCCTCGGAAACGTCCATATTCGAGTAAAACACTTTCACCAAGTCGGGATAAACATGTTCGCTAATCATAAGAGCACCATTCCAACCAACATCACCAAGCAATTGAAATAAATTTCTATGACTAATATGAAGACTATGAAGCCAATTGGGTTCGGAAATATAAAACGTATTGAGTACCTCTCGAGTCCGGAAATTTTGATGAAACCGGTTGATCAAATGCTTGTTCCGAAGGTGTGAGGACTCAAAAGTGGATTGAGTGGTGGTGTCGCCGGCTTGCCGTGACCGCTTGGGGGGTTGAACCGGTTCTTTGCCTTTTCTTCGAACCGGCCGTGAGCTTGACATTGTGATGTTGAATGATTTGAGGTGAAATATGTTAAGGAAAATGAAGATAATGAGGATTGGAAACAATTTTGAGAAACAATTTGGCTCAAAAACAACTTGAGAGGAAGAAATTTAGAGAGAGAAAAAATTTCGAAAAACCCTAGGTTGATTTCGGATCTAGAGGTTTTGAGGTCGAAAATGAATTTTAAAGTAGATTTTGGACACAAGAACGGATGGGGAACAATTTGTTTGGATCAATTTGCATCAAAAACACATGAAACATGATGGATTTTGAAGAGAAAATGAGAGAGGGAGAAGCGGCTTTAGAGAGAGGGAAGAACCGGTTTGCCGAATAAGAGAAGAAGATGAAGAACAAAAAGAATTTTTGCGAATTCAGAATTCCGGATGCGAACAACCGGTCATCCGGTTGCGTTCCAGTATACATCTATGCAAATCCGGATTACTGGATATGCATAACCGGACTTCCGGTTGCATTCCAGAAAGTATCCTCGCGAATCCGGGTTTCCGGATGACAGAACTGGTTATCCGGTTTGAAGGCAGTAAGCTCCAAGGCGAATCCAGTTTACCGGATGTTAGTAACCGGTCATCCGGTTAAGCTCCAGAAACGAATTCCTTGAATCCGGATTTCCAGATAACATAACCGGTTATCCGGTTTGGAGGCAGTGAAGACAATTTAGAATCCGGTTTACCGAATGTTATAACCGGTTATCGATTCTGATCCAGTATCTACTTAAGCATATCCGGATTTCCGGATTTCCTTATCCGGTTGTCCGGATAATTCCCAGAAATGTTTCAGAAACAATTCGGTTTACCGGTTTAATAAACCGGATTTCCGGATGTGAGGCAGAGAGTATTTTTCAAATCCGGTTTACCGGTTTGGTAAATCCGGTTAGCCGAATATTGACCCGAGAGCAACAAGAAGAAAACGGATTTCCGGTTGAATAGAATGCGGTATATTGGTTTGGACTTAGAAAAATTTTTACCACTTATTGAAAAATTGTAAGCTCTTATACTTGTATTATACACACCATTTTATTTTTGGCTTAAAAATTGATCAATTTTAAATCATTTTGAGATCCAAAATTTTTCAATAAGCCATTTAATTCATGAAGCATAAAATAACAAACATATCAAGCTATTTAATATATGAAGTATAAAACCATACAATAACAAACATAGCAACAATTCATAACTCAAGATGCTACATTCAACATTCCAAGCTCATGTCTTATCTTTATAAAAATCTCTTCACTAAGAGGTTTTGTAAAGATATCCGCAAGTTGATTTTCAGTCAAAACAAATTTAATCACAACATCTCCTTTTTGAACATGATCTTTAAGGAAGTGATGCCTAATTTCTATATGCTTTGTCCTAGAATGTTGAATTGGGTTCTTGGATAGATTAATAGTACTTGTATTGTCACACAAGATAGGTATTTGATCGAGTTTAATGCCATAGTCTCTAAGGGTTTGTTTCATCCAAAGAATTTGTGCACAACAACTACCTGCGGCTATATATTCGGCCTCGGTGGTTGAAAGCGCAACTGAGTTTTGTTTCTTACTAAACTAAGAGACAAGTGAATGACCTAGGAAGTGACATGTTCCACTAGTACTTTTTCTATCAACCTTATAACCAGCAAAATCAGCATCTGAATAACAAGTTAAGTTAATATGTGCTCCTCTAGGATACCAAAGACCAAGATTAATGGTGCCAATCAAATAACGAAAAATTCGTTTAACAGCAAGCAAGTGTGACTCTTTAGGACAAGATTGAAATCTAGCACACAAGCATACACTAAACATAATGTCAGGCCTACTAGCAGTTAAATAGAGTAAGGATCCGATCATACCTCGATATGTCTTGATATCAACTTCCTTACCTTTCTCATCTTTGTCCAACTTGATTGTAGTACTCATTGGAGTGCTTTTTGCTGTTCCATTTTCATAGCCAAATCTTTTGAGTAGATCTTTCACGTACTTGGCTTGATTTATGAAAATTCCTTCCTCGTTTTGTTTGATTTGGAGTCCAAGGAAGTACTTCAACTCTCCCATCATACTCATCTCAAATTCTTTGCTCATACAAGATGAAAAATCTTTACACAACAACTCATTAGTAGAACCAAAAATAATATCATCAACATAAATTTGAACAATAAGTATATCTTGGCTTTTATGCTTAACAAATAAAGTTGTGTCCGCTTTTCCCATCGAAAAATCGTTATCTAACAAGAAGTTTTTAAGTCTATCATACCATGCTCTAGGTGCTTGTTTAAGACCATACAAAGCCTTAGATAACTTATACACATGGTCTGGAAATTTTTCACTTTCAAAACCAGGAGGTTGTTTCACATATACTTCCTCCATAATATAACCGTTTAAGAAAGCACTCTTGACATCCATTTGATATAAAATGAAATCCTTATGACATGCATAAGCTAACAGCATCCTAATGGATTCTAATCTAGCTACAGGTGCAAATGTTTCATCAAAATCAATTCCTTCTTCTTGGTTGTAACCTTGAGCCACTAATCTAGCTTTGTTTCTTACAACCACACCGGATTCATCCATTTTGTTTCTAAATACCCATTTAGTACCTATAATAGATTGATGTTCCGGATTGGGACTAATTCCCACACATTGTTTCTTTCAAATTGATTCAACTCCTCTTGCATTGCCATAATCCAAGACTCATCATTTTCCGCATCCGCAAAGGATTTTGGTTCAATTTGAGAAATAAATGCAGCATGTTCACATGTGTTCCTAAGTGATGATCTAGTTGTAACACCTCGTGAGGGATCTTCTAAAATTACATCCTTAGGGTGAGAAGAAACATACCTCCACTCCTTGGGGAGTGTTTGAGATGTACCTTCATTTTGCTCTGCATTTGATTCTTCATGATGCTCTTCTTGAATTCCATGAGGTGCATCCTTTTGGTTATCATTTGATAATTCTTCTTGATGTTCTTCTTCTGCATTATCATCAACAACACCAACATCGCCACAGTCTAAAGATAAAACCCCTATGCATTAATACAGTGCTCAAGTAGCCGATCCATCTTCCGAACCTGATGAATCCACTTCTGATTCAAACCTAGCTGTTTCCGAACCCTCTACTGATACAGCATCCTCTTCACTATCCACAACCAGTGATTCTGAAAAGTCTTATGCTGATATTACCAGAATCCTCATGGCTGACAATCCACCAGACCAAGGTCAACCCTCTCGACCACCTGAACCATATTTTGATATTCCCTCAGATATTGAGGATGAACCTCCAGCTGAATCTTCTGCCACAACTCAACCCCCTCGCGGTCAAACCAGTGAAAAACCATCCAATGGTCCATGGTTTACATTTGATGATATTCCATCTCATAAATGGCGAGACAGACTTTATCGAAAATCGCTGGATTGATCTCCAAATGTTACGGTCAGGAGCAACTACTCATTCCGTTCTTAGGGAATTTGCTACTCGTTTTACGGGTGCCCTAAGAGATTGGTTTGATTCATTAGGCGATGCAATCGCAATTTGTTCAATTACCAGAAGTCTCAACTGCTCTTGCAGTTATTCATGATCAGTTTCTAGGCGATCCAGTGCGGTTTTTAAGTCGCACAGAGACTATCTCAATATGAAATGTTGCTCTCTCAATGCTAAAGATCTTGAATTCCATTACAAAAGAATGTCTCTCTTGTTCTACAAGCTTAATGGATTCAATGAACCTACATTGAAGCATGTCTTTCGGCTTCCTACCAGATGAACTACAACCAGACATCCAAAGGCAGCTCAAAACTCACAATCTCAGTCTTGACACTATATCTCTTGGCAAAATCTTTCAGATTGCTAAGACATGCCTTGATAAACTTTGTGAGCAAAAACAGTTTTTCAAAGAACTGTTAAAAGATAAAGAGCCATTCCGCAGTGCTTGCAAAAAACCTTATCTCCAGATCAAGTGCAAAAAGAAAAAGGATTGTGATTGCAGTTCCAAAAAGAAAAAGCATTTCCGAAAATTCAGCAATTCAGAATATTCTTCAAAGCCTCGCAGATCTAGAAAGCCTTACAGATTCTTCAGGAAAAAATCAAGTTCCTTCAGAGATCAGAAACGGAGAAAATCAAGCAGATGTTTTATCTGCAAGAAAAAAGGTCACTATGCCAAAGATTGTCCCAACAAACGAGAAAAATCTATTCGGCTAGTTGAACACCTTCAGGCTACCACTGATTATTCTCCTGAAAAGGAAGAGCTTGAATTCTATTTCTCTGAACAAGAAGAACCCCTGATGATGAAACAGTGTTCGCACTGGAAGACTCATCTAGTGACTCAGAAAATGATGAGCCTCAAAACATTTTCCATAACCAGTTGTTGTCTTTAGACACTTCTGTTCCCATTCCTTCCATTAAACTCCAAATCTTGCCTTCAAAATTCCACAGGCCCATTCCAAAGAATTGGTCTTTTTGAGATCTGGAGCCCAGAAGTATGTTAAATCCAGCCATTCTTCCCCCCGAAAATTTGGACCCCTACGAAGAACATTTCCGGGTTGCAAGTGGAAAATTCTTCACTACCAAATTGATTACCAAAAAACCCATTGGTATTCAACTTTTTCCTAATTGTGTCATTTGGACCAAAGTTATCGGATCCAATTTGCCTAATAAGGATATCTTGTTAGGTTTTGACATAATTCACCAGATCAAACACCTCCAGATCATTCCCAATGGCATCCGAGTCAAGTCCATGTTCAAACCTTTCACAGACATCTTGAAACTTTACAATTTGTCTGAAACACCCCCATCTTACCACGACATTTCAACCAAGCTTTTACAATATTGTCCAGAATCCCATTCTGAGTTCACCCATCCAAACCCACTTTGGAAAAATCAGTCTTTCTTCATTAAGTTGCCCTTCAAACTAAATGAAGACATTAATCCCACCAAAGCCACTCATCCAGGAATGAGTCCTTCTGACTTAGTCCTAGCCCAAACAGAGTGTTCTCAATTGTTAGCCCAAGGTCTTATTGAACCTACCCATTCTCAATGGGCTTGCCAAGCCTTTTATGTTGAGAAACATTCTGAGATTGTCCGAGGAAAGAAACGCTTAGTCATTGACTACCAGCCATTAAACATGTTTTTACAAGATGATAAATTTCCATTACCCAAAAGACAAAGCATGTTTACTTTTCTCAAAAATGCCCAGATCTTTTCAAAATTTGATTTAAAATCAGGTTTTTGGCAATTAGGCATTGAACCTTCTGAACGGTACAAAACTGCTTTTTGTATTCCCAATGCTCATTTCCAATGGACAGTTTTACCCTTCGGTCTCAAAACAGCCCCTTCCATTTTCTAAAAATCCATGGTCAAAATCTTTGAACCTATCTTGCATCATGCATTGATTTACATTGACGATATTTTTTCTTGTTTTGGGAACACATGATGAACATCGCCAGTTGTTAAATCAGTTCTTTGATATTATCCAGACTCATGGCATCATGCTATCAGCAAAGAAAAGCACCATTGCAACGGATAATATTGAATTCCTTGGTATGATCATTAAAGACGGACACTACTTTACCCGGCCAGAAAGCACATTGCCCAAGAATTGCTTCACTTTCCAGATCAGCAACTTTCCAAAAAGCAAGTCCAACAATTTCTTGGCATTGTCAACTACATCAGAGACTTTATCCCACATGTCGACCATTACACTCATCACCTTTCGGCTTTATTGAAAAAGAAGCCTCCAGAGTGGAATTCAGACCACACAAGTGCTGTCACTACTCTAAAGCAACTTGCGCAAGATTTGCCACCATTAAAGTTGATCACAGATGGCAAACGCATATTGCAAACAGATGCTAGTGATGAATCATGGGGTGCCATCCTTCTTGAAGAAATCAATGGAAAAGAACACTTTATCGCTCACGCTAGTGGACAATTTTTTGACACACAGAAGCACTACCATAGCGTCTTCAAAGAAATCTTAGCGGTAAAAAATGGCATCAAGAAATTTGAGTTTCATCTCATTGGACATCATTTTCTCATCCGAATGGACAGTTCAGCCTTTCCCAATATCTTCAATTTCAAAGGTAATACTGTTCCCGAAAAGATGTTACTCAGGTTAAAAGATTGGTTTTCTAAATATGATTTCTCTGTCAAGCATATAAAAGGATCTCAAAACCTCATCCCTGATATGCTATCCCGACTCTCAAAACCAGAACAGCCTCTAGCCTTTATTTCCACCAAATATCACTTCCCCATTATTCTCATGGCTACTTCACTCCCTTCTGAAGCTATCACCAAAAAGGCATTTCCCCTTGGCAAAACCTTCACCTCAGTCTTTGCCCTCCAAGAATTTGCAAAAAAGGCTATGTTTCGATTCTTCATGAAAGCTTACCTTTTAGCAGATTCATTTCCTTTCTCAACCTTCCATCCAGAAAACATGTTTCTTACTGGTTTAACACTTGATCCACCCAATGAAATTACTGAAGATGAGTTATGGTACATCTGGTGCCTAACTGTCTTATATGCTACTAAGTTGGTTTTACCAGTTCATTCAACCTTGTCCCATCTCCTTAATCCAGAAAAGTCCACCTCTCTTATCTGGACTCTTCTCGAGTGGTTCTCCCCCATTCCCTGGTGGAGAAAGAAATTACAGCAATTAACTGAATTATACAATCTTGATCGAATGCCTACATCTGAAGCCCAAATGTTCACATCTGTGTTCATTATTCACCGGCCATATTTCCAACATCCAGACACCAACCTTTTCTGGACTCAAGATCAGGTATATGAATATTTCACCACTCCTCATCCTGCCCTCATTGAAAATGAATTCCAGCCAAACCTCAACAATTACCTTTCCCAACTCAATCACCAGACTCCACCTCATAAAGATATTTTCCATACATCCCTTGGCCCTCAACATGACATGATTATGATTCCCACTCCATCAGCCATATCCAAACCAAAGTCCACCGGTATCATCATCAAGGAAGAAAAACCAGACTACACTGACTTCCTTTACCAAGACTCTCAAGACCCATGGGAAGACTTCCTTCCACTCAGCCAACACCTTCAACAGTTCCCACAACCATCCATGCATGAACCAGGATCATCATCTCAACCTCCGCCTCAGACAAAAGACAAAGCAACTCAGACATCACCTCAACAATTACCACCAGGCTACAGGAGAAATTGTCCTTATCCACCTTGCCGTGGTCCCCGTTGCAAGCATCCAAAGCTCTCCAAGACATTTTTCCCAAAAGATAATGATCGTGATCCAGATGAAACAGATTGGTCATCCGAAGACGATTACATGAATCTCCGCTCTCCATAAAGTTGTTTGTCTTGTTGTAATAATTATGTTTTGCTTTTGCTTTATAGTTTTGTCTTGTTGTAATCATTAAAGTTTGCTTTTACTTTAAGCTTTTACTTTTGTAAAAGTTATGTCCACATCATGCTTTAAGTCTTTGTCGCTTGTAATAATTAAAGGTGTATCATCAGTATGTGTAATAAGTATGTCTTTTACTTTTACTTTTCAAAAAGATAGGGGTCCTGTCCTGTCCTATCTTTATCTTTTGGAATCCTTATATAAAGGATCTCTCGCTTCATTGTAAGATATACATCAGCTATCAAGCATTATCAATAAAAACTCTCGTGTTTTCTAAGCTATGACTTTCTAAACTCTTCTCTCTCTCTGCAAATGAAGTTCTAAAGAAAAGAAAAGAATAAAGATTTTATCTGTTCATTTTGAAATCTCAAGGAAGTATGCTCTGCACTTGCCTTTCAGCAAGGATCCTGTGCATCAGAAAACTTGATAAATTTTATCTGGTTTGGTACCCTGTTTTAGACTAAAAGGAAAGTCTGTTTTGGGTTGTAAAACCTACAAAATTGGTTTAAGTATTTTGATGCTCATAAAAGTATATCGGCTGGAAACCAGGACTTGCGGGCTACTGGCCCAAAGTACAGTTCTAACTGTTGTAGACCTGGTGTAAATTAGACTCATCAAATGTGACATGCATAGATTCTTCCACAACCAAAGTTCTTTTATTATACACTCTATATAAGCTTTGCTTGAGTTTGAATAACCAAGAAAAATATCAACATCTGATTTTGAATCAAATTTACCTAGATTATCTTTTGTGTTCAAAACAAAACATTTGCATCCGAAAACCTTGAAATAACCAATGTTGGGTTTTCTATCTTTCCAAAGCTCATATGGAGTTTTATTAAGATTAGGTCTAATCAACACACGATTCAAAACATAACATGCGGTGTTGACGGCTTCGGCCCAAAAATATTTTGGCAAAGAATTTTCATTTAGCATGGTCCTAGCCATTTCTTGAATAGACCTATTCTTTCTCTCTACAACTCCATTTTGTTGAGGAGTCCTAGGTGATGAAAATTGATGCTCAATGCCAAACTCATTACAAAACTTCTCAAATGCATGATTTTCAAACTCTCCACCATGGTCACTTCTAATACAAGTAATTGAATATCCTTTTTCATTTTGAACCTTTTTACATAAAATTCTAAATGCATCAAAAGCATCATCCTTATTAGTTAAGAACAATACCCATGTGAATCTAGAGAAATCATCCACAATTACAAAAGCATAATGTTTGCCACTTAAACTAGCATATCTAGAAGGACCAAATAAATCTATGTGAAGTAATTGAAGAGGTTTTGAAGTAGAAATATTTTTCTTGCTTTTGAAAGAAGTTTTGATTTGTTTTCCAAATTGGCAAGCTTCACAAATTCTATCTTTTTGAAAATTGATTTTCGGAAGACCTTTAACCAAATCATTTTTCACAATTTTTGAAATCAAATCCATACTAGCATAACCTAATCTTCTGTGCCACAACCAACCATCATCATGCAATGCGGAGAAACATTTATCATTTGAGAATGCACAATCTATATTGATAGTATAAACATTAACACATCTATTTCCTACAAACAAAATCTTGCCATCACATGCATTCTCAATAAGACATTTTGATTCATCAAAGATAACTCTATATCCTTTATCACATAATTGACTAATGCTAAGAAGATTGTGTTTCAAGTTTTCAACCAAACATACATTTTCAATAAGAGTAGAGGATACATTACCGACATTGCCAATGCCAATGATTTTTCCTTTTGAATTATCTCCAAATGATACCTCTCCACCATTTTCGATTTTGGTAAAACTTGAAAACCAAGAATAATTCCCTGTCATGTGTCTTGAACAACCGCTGTCCAAGTACCACTTATTCTTCTTCTTCTTCAAGCCCTGCAGAAAAAGTCTCAAGTTTTAGGTACCCAAACCTTTTTGGGTCCTTGAGAGTTAGCAATGGTTCCTTTTGGAACCCAAACACATTTCACACCATAATATGCATTTCTCTTTATTGGACATCTATCTTTCATAGGACCATCTTGATTACAATAATGACATACAATTTGATTTTTAATAGATGTATTTTTTACAAAGTAATTCTTGTAATATTTTTGTTTCAAATTTGGTTTGTAACCAATCCCTCCTTTGTCAAACACACACTTTTGTGAATTAAGCAAGTTATCCAACATCTTTTGCCCATTTGTAAATTTCAGCACAATCTCATTTAGATCATTGCTCTTCTTTCTAAGCATATCATTTTCATTTTTCAAGTCATTCACATGTGATTCTAAATGCTCATGTGATGTACTAGAATTCTCAAATAATACAACTTTATCATGCAAAGTTTTATTCTCCAATTCTAGGCAAGTAATCTTTGCACTAAATGATTCATTTTCATTTTTAAGCTCTACCATTTTCTTTTTAAGGCAAACATTTTTTTTACCCATCTTCATCAATTCATCATGCAATTCTTTAAAGGCATCATGCAATTCATCATATGTAGGAAGATCACTTACCTCATCAAGTTCATCACATGATTCTTCTCCAAAGGCCATGAGAGCTAAGTTTGTCATTTCTTGTTGCTCTTCCTCATCACTTGATTCCTCATCGCTATCATCCCATGTGGCCACCATAGCTTTCTTCTTGAGTTTGTTGAGGAGAGGACATTCCGGTCGTATGTGTCCGGGCTTCTTGCATTCATAGCAAGTGATTGGTTCTTTCTTCTTCTTTTTATTCTTGTAACCTCTGAACTTTCTCTGCTCATTATTCTTCTTGTAAAATTTTCTGAATCTTCTAGCCAACATTGCCAACTCCTCATCATCCATCTCGCTTTCCTCATCACTCTCACGTTTTGAGGCTTTGAGAGCAATGTTTTTCTTCTTTTCCTCATGCCCTTTTTCTGCTGCCAAATCTTCTTCATATGAAATAAGAGAGCCAATTAAATCATCAATAGGTAAAATATTTAAATCTTTGGCTTCCTTAATGGCAGTCCTTTTTGGTCTCCATTCTTTAGGTAGCGACCTAATGATTTTCTTAACTTTCTCGCTATTAGAAAAGGTTTTTCCTAGGGCTCCTAAAGTGTTCACTATGTCCATGAATCTAGTGTACATAGAATATACACTCTCATTTTGTTCCATTTGGAACAATTCATATTGTCGAGTGTACCTACTAATTTTCGACTCTTTCACTTGATTCGTGCCTTCATACACAACTTCAAGTTTGTGCCAAATTTCATTAGCACTTTCACAACTAGACACTCTATGAAACTCTTTCTTATCAAGTGCACAAAATAAGGCATTCATTGCTTTGGAATTTAGAGAAGCTTTTCTCTTTTCCAATTCATTCCATTCCCGTGAAGGTTTTGGAATATCTTCCCCTACTTCGTTTTTAGTCAAAGGCATGAAAGGACTATCATTAACGATTTCCCAAATTTCGTAATCTAAAGCTTGCAAGTAAATTCTCATCCTAGTTTTCCAATACGGATAATCATTTCCATCAAAATATGGTGGTCTAGTGGTGGATTGTCCTTCCCTAAATGTAGAATCATTATGAGTTGCCATTGATCTTTAGCTCTAGATGGTTAAATCTAAATAAGAGCACCTCGCTCTAATACCAAATGAAATACAAGTGTGCAACCCAAGAGGGGGGGTGAATTGGTATAAAAAAAAATTCTCCTAACAAAACCACACAACAATCCAATCTAAAGCCTTAATAAATTCAAAAGCAATAAGTTCAATCCAAGCACAATAATAAATAAGTAAGAGAGAAGAGAAACAAACACACGAAATTTTACGTGGTTCAGCAATCCCCGCCTATGTCCACGCCTCCAAGCGATCCAAGCTTGAGGTTTTCACTATCCAAGCCTTCCAAGGCTTAAAATGCTTACAATTGACTTCAAGGTGTCAATGAACCTTTACAACAATGAGATTATATCTCAATCTCTTCACTCAAGTGTTTCACACACTCAAACACTCACAATTTGAATGAGGAAATGAAAATTACAATGAAAACTCTCTTAAAGAGTAGATGAATAAATTCAAGAATAAGAATGATTCAAATAATAAAGATTTGCGAATTGAGAGCTCAAGATATGTTGTATGCTTTTTGTTTGTGCTTGCTACAGAGTTTGAAAAAGAATTGGATTTGAGTTTTTATAGATAGAGCCAAAAAACTAGCCGTTATGAGTATTTTAATCATAACCGGATTACCGTTTATGGTATCCGGAATTCCGCTTGCATGTTACCGTTAAGGCAAAAATTTGAATTTTTGAGTATCCGGAATGCCGCTTGTGATATCCGGATTGCCGTTTATGCTCCAAAAGCTGCATGCTTAGGAATCGAATGCCGTTTAGACAACCGGACAAGGATTGCCGTTTATGCTCCAGAACCTTTCTGCCCCATAACCGGAATTCCATTTATCATATCCGGATTACCGCTTGCTACAGTAACGGTACAGTGCACTGTTTACAAAAATTATAGTTTGACCCCAAAACTTTCCATAACTGCACTATGGCCCAAAATGTTATAAAAATTTGCAATTAAGTCCAATTTCAGAATTTCTTAATAATACTATGTGAATCCCAAAACTTTCTGAAATTATGAACAAGCCCAAACTTTGTGAAATTTTAGAATGGCCCATAATATTTAAATATTTTCAAATAAGTCTAAATCCGAAATTCAAAAACAATATTTATTAAAAGCAAAGATTGTAAAATTCTTTCACTTTAGTTCACAACTTTAAGGAATAACTTAACTCCATAAAATCATTTTCTTGTTTTAAAAGCACAATATATAAAACTTTATTTTTAACTACTCTCAATTTTCTTTCATTTACACATGTGGTTTGTTATCATCAAAATCAATATTTATAGCCATATAGGCTAACAAATACTAGTCAGCAATCACCTCTTACCAATTGCCTGAAAGCAGACAATTGCCCTTGGCCACCCTACCATCTAGATTGCAGACATCCAAAGCATCCAAAGAAACTAAAGGTTCTTCTCTCAAAAGGAAAAGATGACATAGACAGCTCATCCGACGAAGATTACATGAATCTATCGTCTCTATAATTAAAGTAGTTTGCTTTTACTTTATGGTTTTCTCTTGTATAATTATTAAAGGTTTACTTTTACTTTAAGCTTTTAGAAAAGACACACTTTATAAAAGTGATTGTCGTTTGTAATTATGAAAGCCTGTTTTGCATTTATAAAAGTTTGCTTTTACTTTTCAAAAGGAATCTTGATAAGGGTCCTATCTTATCAAGATCATGTCAAATCTCGTCCTTTTATAAGGAAGTTCTCCCCTATTGTAAGATATCGAAGTTTGAAAAAAAAATTAACAGATTTTCAATTATCCATGAGTTTCTAAACTTCTCTCTCTCTCTCTCTGCAAATGAAGTTCTAAAGAAAAGAAAAAGATAAAAGGTTTTAATCTGTTCATTTTGAAAACTTAAGGTAGTATGCTCTGCACTTGCCTTTTTATAAGGATCCTGTGCTTCAGAAAACTTTTGATAATTTTGTATCTAGTTTGGTACCCTGTTTTAAAGATGAAGAAAAGTCTGTTTTAGGGTTATATAACCTTCAAAGAAAAAGTTTGAAGTTTTTTGTGCAAAGTTTTGGGTGTATCGGCTAGAAACCCAAGCATGCGGGCTATTAGTTCAAAGGATGATTTATTCGTTATTTCTTTGGTATAACAACGCCACGTACGTCAATTCTGCGCCTATTTTAGTATCAGGGTGTCAGAGTGATTTTCTGGTGTGGGAAGACCCAAGGCATGATTTTGAAGCCTATATACCAATTGGTGGTGAAGGGTAGCAATTTTGGCAAAAGAAATTTGTTTTGCACCTTGAATTTGGACTTGAACTTTCAAGGCAGTCGACATATTAGTATCTTGAAGAGAAAGGTTAAAGTTTGGATAAAAAGTGAGAAGAACACTTCCTGCATGTAGAGTGGTCAGGACAGTACCAATAATAGCATTTTGATACTGTTTAAACCTGGTGTCTAGCATGGCAATTCCATGTTTAAACCTGGTGTCTTACTCCTCCGAGATGGAGATGAGTATAACCTTCTCTTTTCCAATTTGAAATTAACTCTAGAGGTATTTCCAAAGTTACATATTGCTCAGCAGTGGTTGCTTGAAGTGAACACTGGTCCAATCTAGAAGACTAGATGTATTCTTTTGGATGGGGTCTTTCGGTAGAGATGAGGGTTTTTATACTTCTGGTGAAGGAGTTTCCTCTCTTATACAACTGGTAAGGGCTAATAAGAGGGAATGAAGATTCATTGATCTAGGCAGATTCAGGTATGTAAGAGTATTCTACAAGGTTTTCGATCTTGTTCTGGGTATATCGACTAGAAACCCAAGCATGCAGGCTACTGGTCCAAAGGATGATTTATTCGTCATTGCTTTGGTATAACAACGCCACGTACGTTAGTTTTGCGCCTATTTTGGGTGGTAGAACCGACTATATCATAATTAAATAAAAAATATCACAATATAGGTAGCATAGTCATCCATAGAAAGATTAAATAAGAAAATATCATAATACAGATGGCACAACCGACCATATAAGGGTTAAATAAGAAAAGATAATAACATAGGCGGCATATCCAACCATATAATAATTAAATAATAAAAAAATCACATAATAGTAGCCATCATAAGATAAAGAAATAATTAAAGATGAATTTAAGTATAAAAAAGAACTTTGTCTCTACATTACAATTGAAGTGTTACTTACCTCTTAACCTTGACTTCTCTAGACCCTCTTACTTGAGGATTTCTCTATTCTTTGATATTATTACTTAAAATAGAAGATGATAAAATTTCTAAGGTGCTATGGAAAACAAAAGGGTAAGGAGTATTTATAAGATTTCTTAAAGCCAATGGATGTCTAGGATTTTGCCACTATAACTTTTGGCTAATGGTCGAGATTTATCATTCCATAAACATATTTATAAATTCTAGAATTTCTAAATATTTCTGTAAACATCTCTTATTGCACCATTGCTTATGTCATCACTTTTGTCATCATTACTCTAGAATTTACTATCATAATAATTATTATTATTATACTTAAGGGGATTTATTAGCTTAAAAACTAATTATACTATATTTAAATGAGCAAGTGGTATCTCACATATTGACTATCTTGAAACTTAACTTAGGTAGATTAGCATCTTAGACAAGGCATAAAGTTGAGATGTGTTCAATTAATTCACTTAATGCTTCCTTCATTTTCTTGGTGTCCCTTGTCATTGGACCTCCATGGATGCCCAATGGATCTTGTGAAGCTTTAACAGCTCGTTCTCATCACATAACTTACAAACTATTCTTATCTTCAATAAGTCTTTCTTAACCTTATATCGTTCAAGCAGTGTAAATTTATGTCCACAAATGTATATCATAATAATGCATCTAATCATCTTTATATCTAACTAGGGATTTCTATGGACTTGTTCGTCAATAACTCACCAAATGTTTCAACATAATATTGTATCAACACATAACTATTAACATTGGCTTTCAAATTCCATATTTAACTAATCTTATGTATTAATCATACTCCTAATAAGATCAATCAATATCCTATGTCAATGTTTAAAGTTCATATAATCCCAAAGATACCCAATATCATCTTGACAAAATAGATAAATTACAATATCATGCCTAATAGCTAGAACTTATCTGCAAACTTAGTAAAAAGTCTATAAAATCTAAAACTATGCTCTAATACCAACTGATATGACCCTATATCAATTTTTGACATTTCTAACCTGCAAATCTATAAAATAAGCACTTCCAAATAATCCAATATTTAACCAGCTTCATTAATCAACCTTCCCAACCACATAACATCATACATCACTGTAGATAATATAATTAATTAATCTCATTCAAATGCCACTCTATTTTTCCAATAATATCAAAAAATATAATCCGATCAGAATTATATAATCTAAAATGAGATGATCAAGATGCTCTAATAATATAATCTATAACTCTTAGCACCATCACATGGGAAAAATTCAAAATAACTAAAGCTGCTAGGACAACTAATGTACCTACAATCGCCTATGGGTGGGAAAAATATAGTACAATGGACTGAGCATGAAACTAAATAAGTGGATTGTAGTTTTTAAAATAAAATTTACTTTTAAAAAATTATGTTATTGCAATATAAAATTTTCATCAAAATTGTGTGTGATAATGTAAGTAAAAATGTTTAAATTTTAACTAGCATTAAAAGGAAAACATGATACTGTACATAATAATTGTGAAAATGTAGGTATTAAAATCTCACATGCAATACCGAAATCAACGTATATTCATGATTATAAAACTATCATTAAGCAAGTACTCAACAGAAAGTCCTTGTCATATATGAACCTTGTCTTATCCAGACCTCATACGAGTCTCGCAATGGTGTACTAAAAGCGTATTGTCATGCTCCTAGCTACAATGGGTAGACCAATGACATTATCTCATATCTCATCATATCTCATCGCATTAAATGTGTATAGCCTTCAAAGGACAAAAGCACCCAAGCATACGACCTAAAGGCTATGTGTGCTAAAAGGGGCCCTAACTATATCTATATATTGTGTCTCTATAATTATAATTTTATCTCTATACTCATCTCTATATCTAGAGGCGAAGGCTAGAAATTAATAAACTTGTGCTTTAGAAAGGCCTAAGCTCAAC
Organism: Atalantia buxifolia; assembly: GCA_030444775.1. Classification (NCBI taxonomy): domain Eukaryota; kingdom Viridiplantae; phylum Streptophyta; class Magnoliopsida; order Sapindales; family Rutaceae; genus Atalantia; species Atalantia buxifolia. The sequence continues at coordinate 16,505,720 of CM059839.1, forward strand.
TGGGACACTAAATGGGCCCATTAGCTGAGTGGATTATTGATTGTTGACTGATATCTTCAACTTAGAAATGAAAAAATGTAGGGCTTGGCAAAGTTCGAGCTCAGCCTTAGGAGGTCTTTTATCAAGTTAGGCTTTGACTTGCTCAGGTCAAGCTTTTTTTAGGCCGGGTGATAAAATTCAAATTCTACTACATTTTTTAAAATTATTTTCACTATGTTCTACTACATTTTTTAAAATTATTTTCACTATGTATTATAAATTTATAATTTATATAATTTCATTTTTTTATTGCATTAGGCTTTAAAAATTAGGCTTATAGGATTTAAAGCTATAAATTTATGTTATGGGTAAATTAAACATATGCAAAAGGCGTATTTTAATTAAAATAATGTATTTTTAAAATTTTTAAACTCTTAAAAATCCAATCCCAACCTAGATATTTATAAGAAAATGTTCGGATCGAGCCAAAGCCGGCCCGAAGTATCTACACTTAGGGCGTGCTTTCTTAGCCATCCGTACATCAATTCAAGTTAGATTACAGTCGCGTAATCGAGTCTCCGCTTCTTTAACTTCTTTCGCCGTTAAAGGGAAAATCGACGACAGAGGTCAACATTTAACTCGCACGAAAACCGTCAGATCTCCATTTTAAACCGTAATATGTCCACGTCAGCTTTTAGTTCGAATTTGAGCGGCCAGAACCAGTAAACCACAAAATCTGTTAAAAACAGAAGAGGAAACAAAAAGCAATTAGTTAAAAAATAAATGAAACAATGTCAATCTCAACTCTTGAATCTTGCAAGAAGAGAAAAAGAAGGCCGAAACTGTTCGGGTTCCATACGTTTATGGAATCGGGTTGCCCGATAAGCCCCACCGGTGCATTTCGCGATAACGTGAGACAGTTTTTATCAGCATGTGGCGAGCTTGAAGATTACAAAGTTGAAGGCATGGCCATTTGGTGCACTCTTCTAGTTCACGAGAGCAGCAGTATTGTTTTTCCTCTTTACGCCATCGAAGAGCACGTCAAGGACTCTCCTCAGCCCTACTGTGATCAATGCCGATGCTCCGGTTGGTTTCTCTAATTTTTGCCCTGCCCAATTGTTGATTTTCCCTACTGGGGTTTTGTTAATTTTGTGGAATTGTTTTTTTTTTATTTTCCCTCGTTTGTTCCCCCTATTAGGTTGGAGTAATCATTATATGTCAAAACGCAAGTATCATTGGATAATACCAATTGACTGTGACTGGAATAAGCCCCTTGAGGATGGTGTTTTTGATCTTCAGACCCATATCTTGCATGGGTTAATTCACTGTAATGGCTTTGGTCATCTCCTCTCTATTAATGGGATTGAAGGGGGTTCTGGCTACCTCTGTGGTAGAGAAATCATGGATCTTTGGGACCGTATTTGTACAAATCTTCGTACCTGGTAAATAAAAAATTTCGCTTGTTGATTGATTATTTTTTATAATCTTAATTGAATATATATAAATCTCTACTAGTGATTGATTGCAGCAAAGTCACTGTTGAGGATGTATCAAAGAAGAAGTCAATGGACCTTCGGTTGCTTCATGGGGTTGCATACGGTCATTCATGGTTTGGTAGATGGGGATACAAATTCTTTCATGGAAGCTTTGGGGTGAGAGAGCAAAATTATAACAGAGCGATTGAAATTCTCAGCTCTTTGGAACTTGACAATATAATTCAAGATTTCTGTGGCACGGATCTGTGCAGAGAAATGACGCAAATATTTCATCACTATCGAGATATGAGTGAAACTCTGTTGCTCACACTAAAAGATCTTCTCAGGTTTATGTTAACTGTCAAATCTTGTGCTTCTGCACAAAAGAAAACAATCATGACCACTTCAAAGCCTTCAAAAAGAATGACCCTGCGGAATAAGTCTGTGGTGAAGGATAAATCTGTCAACTATAGAAGATTCAGTGCTATTGTTGCTAAAATGGATAGCAGATGGTCTGCGAGAAGACTAGAATCCGCAGCAGAAGTGATTGTTAATGCATTACAAGAAAAAAAGGCAGAAAACTTGGGTCATGGTGGAGGGATGAGCCGGCAAAAGTTAAGAGATGCAGCCAGGATGCACATTGGGGACACAGGGTTACTGGATTATGTGTTGAAGTCAATGAACAATGTAATAGTTGGGAGTCATATCGTGCATCGTGCAGTGAATCCAGCCACTCGGCTATTGGAATACACCATTCATGATCTCTGTGATGGTGCTGGAATCTCAGAGCCAGGACCAAAGATCTCTGACGAGCCCCTCCCACCCTTAGCTCTAGAGACAGGATCTGATGTTTACAGTGAAGTGGTCTATTTGTATATGAATGTACTATTGAATTACCCAGAATCAGAATTAGTGGCACTGGCAACACAGGCAGTTCTTGACAGCAAGCACTTTGTGAAGGAATGGCCATTTAGGGATGAAGATGACCAATTTCTGAGATTTAAATGCCAGGTGATGCCTAGTTTTGTTGATTCAGAAACTGATTTGACAGCAAAATTACCACCTGGGGAGTTGGTCATGGTTCCATTGCATTCTACAGTTCTGGAGCTCAAGGAAGCTGCAGAGAGTGCATTGAGGGATACTCATTGTATTATGGAAAATCTTGTGGTAACAGATGTTGGAAACATGCAAAAACTGGATGATGGAGAATTGCTGTTTGGAGCGGTAGAATCAGGTTCAGAAGTTTGGATACAAGGATATGGGATTGATCCAGACTCTAGATTGAGGTACGAAGGTGGGAATGACAAATGGATTGTAAAATGCGAATGTGGAGCTCAGGATGATGATGGTGAGAGAATGGTGGCATGTGACATTTGTGAGGTGTGGCAGCACACGCGCTGCCATGGCATTGAAGATTCTGAAACTGTGCCACCACTGTTTGTTTGCCCACGGTGCTGCTCTTCCTTTGCACCATCAAGAACCGAATCTTCTTTCAGGCTTTTGGGTTCCGATGATTTGTTGTTGGTCCCAGAAACTGAATACGGCGCAGAGAGAGTTGTATTCACTGATGATATTGGGATGTCGCTGTGATGAGTGTCAAGATCATATGCTTCTGGCCTTCCATTAATGCCTTTCACAAAGATTTTGTGGGGATAGGTAAAATGTTCTGTTACATTGTATTCTGTAGATGTTTCTGAAAATCTAAAATCTAGAAGAGTTAGATACCATTCTAGAGCAGCAGATGTAGAACTCTAGGCTTAAGTAGATGTGAATCTGCTATATGAAAGAATTATGGTTAACGTTCATATTAGGTCAGAATTATACTGAAATGAAAGGTATCGTCTTTTGATCAAATAAAGAATTCAACATTTTACTTCTTGTTGCATTTGTGAATCTTGCTTACTGTTCTTGATTCAATTGATCACACTATTCTAGCAGTTTGCATTGCCTGAGTGTTGTGTCACATTTCAGGCAATGTTGTGTCACATTTCATTAAGTCCTTTATTCCCCTTTATTTGTTTATTTTTTGAAAACAAGAGTTCCTTGTCTACAAGCGGTCTTGATTTGTTTTGTCATTAAAGTTTGTTGATGTAGACGTGTTTTGGTGACAATTATTGCTCAATCTTTTCATGTACCTAGGTAAAGCTTCTGAACTTTCAAAAGAAACAATGTTACTTTCTGGAGTACAGTCTTTTGGCTTGTGGTTTGTATTTACCAGTAACTGGTAACATTTCTAGCAGCACTGAGCGGGCTGCCACAGGTGTTACTATTCTTCGCATTGTGATCGAATTAGTTTCAATTTTGTCCCCAAACTAACAAATGCTTCCCCATTGGTTTTTGGTTGAGCCTGATGTAAACATCTCTCTCTTCCTGTTTGCTTCGCGTTTTATACGTCTATCGTGTATTGTAATCGCAGAATTTTGCGATGCAAACCCATTAAATAACAAGGTCTTGGATTCTTGGTCTTTGTACATACGAAGCCCAAACGTGATGGGTCTCCTAACCTTGGCTTGACGTCTCCTTCGAAAGAGCAGATAAGTCCTCAATACCTATCATATGAGTCACCACCAATCCCATCCGCCGCGCTACAACATAATTCACATAATTTTTATAAATAATCCAAAAATATAGATTAATTTGACTAAAATGCTTTTCTGAGGTCAAGTGTTAACTCCAGTTCATGTCAAATTTGGTCAAGGACTTGAATGAAACAAAATATAATTATTAAGCACTTAAGAAATGCTATTTTTTCTTTTTAACTTTAACTCATGAGTCATGATTGCCATTGGTTGTGAGCTATTCTCTAAAAACTATACGAAGGAAGGACTTGAACTGACAATAGGTTATCGTTTGTTTTTTTTATCTATAATTTTAATAAATTTAAATATAAATATTTAAATAATATATATATATTTTTTAAATATTTGAATATAAGTAACTTCTTAATAGTTTTAAATATCTTAAACATGGTTATTTAACATTTATGTCTTTTTTTGGCATTTGACACGCACTTATAATCATGAGGTCCATGATGCGATTTACGTAGAGAGCTTATTTTCTTTCTTAATTATGGTATATAATTAAGTGAATGTGTTTTCTCCCTTTTGAAATATGAGTAGAGTAGACACCCCTCGAATATTTGAAAGGGTAAAATCAGTGCTCTATAAGAATTAATGTAAAATAGTTCCAGTAATTATTTGATTGTAAATATGAGTTGTAAATCTTATATAATATGAGTTGTAATCTAAGCATTAGTCTCATGTAATTAAAAAAAAAAAACTATGTCCTTATAAATCAAATCAAAAAAAGGGATTAGGTTTTATAGTTTAGGAAATAAGTACATTGTATAAATATATATTTTTAATATAATATTTACTTCTTATTCAGATTTTTCTTCATTCAAATAAAAATATATATGCGGATCTAGATGTGGATAATATCTACAAAGATTGCAGGCAGAGATCCTGTATATCTAGATCTGCATCAATTCAACAATTTAACATATAATTTAAAATTTAATAATTTACCTAATAATATCAGATAAAATCAAACATAATTTAACAATTAACAATTCAATTCTTAAAATAACATATAACACCATAAATTCATCAATAAAAATACCATAACAAAAATCAAATATCAAGAATAATATAAAATTCAAGTTTAATACCACCACAATTCCACAAATAAAATTATATAAACACCACAAACCCGCATAAAATAATATAGATCCCTATATATTTTTTAATTTAATTTAACTTATATATTTTTTAATTAATCCTATTATGTTTTTATTTAACTTATATATTTTTTATTTAATTTTAATTTAATAAATAGTTTAATTAAAAAATAATATAGATTCAACTATTTGATTTTCTAGATGCATTTGTATTTGGATCCGGATTCAGCTTTGTATGGACTATAAGTTTTAGTATTTAGATCCGTATTTTTTAATATGTTAATCTAAATTTTTCTAAATTCAAATCTTTTGAATCTTTACAGATTCCGATGGGACCTAAATTGCTTTGCCACCCTTACATCCAACTCTTAAGACTATAAATCCTATATTATTATTGGTGGAGATACTATAAATCCGATGGGACCTAACTTATACATTTTTAATATGTTAACTAATTTCCTTTTTCAGCACCCGTGGTTAAGTTTGTTGAGCCTCATGTGCATGTCTTTTACTAGAACTTTTGGTTCGAGTTTGGGTTTGGGTCTCTCTCTGCTGTCATTTAACTTAAAAATACCTCAACTTGTTCTGTTGCTTGAAAAGCAAAGAAGAAGTATTACGTAAACTTATTTTTATTTTTATTTTTATTTTTATTTTTGGGTAATTAGTTAGAAGTAAGAACACAGAACACTATACACATGCAATGCGAATATGCGATACATGGTGTCCACAAATGCAATTCCAAGTTGTCCTCATGGTCATCATGGAATCCGGATCAAAGTACAAGTAATACCCACGAGATGACAGCCTTCGATACTCAGATCTGTGGTCCCCACGGCCATGTGCAATCTTTGCAATTTTTTAACTCTCGAATATCTTCTTTTTCATATCATGATTACCATTTCGTGATTCGCTTGCATTAAACTCTTTTTATCTCTCCATTTCAGCAATTGAGCTGGAGCTAGAGCTATTTCCCTTTACATTTCAGTGAAATGCATTTAATTATTTAAAGCTCTTCAAAGAAAAAGTTAACAACTTCGTTTCCTTTCTTAGAGCTTAACTTCACTGAGAGAAATTATAGGAGGAAGATGAAGGAAAAAACTTGTGTTGCGTTCAAGCTGCTGACGCTTTATTTTGGGTTTTGTTCAATACTATTTGTGAGTGCAAGTGGTGATGATGGAGATACTGCAGTAATGTTGGCTCTGAAGAAAAGCCTCAACGCACCCGAATCTCTTGGATGGTCCGACACGGACCCTTGCAAATGGAACCACGTTGTCTGCACTGAGCATAAACGGATCACTCGGATCCAAATCGGTCACCAAAATCTGCAAGGTGCACTTCCTTCAAATCTCCAAAAGCTCACAAAACTAGAGCGTCTAGAGCTCCAACGGAATAGCATTTCGGGCCCTCTCCCAAGTTTAAATGGGTTAGCTTCTCTTGAAGTAGTTATGCTAAGTAACAATCAATTCACTTCAGTTCCCAGTGATTTCTTTACTGGCTTATCCTCACTTCAGTCCATTGAGATCGATAATAACCCATTTTCTTCCTGGGAAATTCCTCAAAGTCTGAGGAATGCTTCAGGTTTGCAAAATTTCTCAGCTAATTCTGCTAATATTACCGGCCAAATACCTTCCTTTTTTGGCCCGGATGAGTTTCCTGGCTTAACCATTTTGCATCTGGCCTTTAATCAGCTCATTGGTGGCTTGCCGGCAAGCTTTTCCGGTTCGCAGATACAGTCTTTATGGGTTAATGGACAAAATGGTAATGCCAAACTTGGTGGTGGCATCGATGTTATACAGAACATGACATCGTTGAAAGAGATTTGGTTGCATTCCAATGCGTTTTCTGGTTCTTTACCTGACTTTTCTGGAGTGAAACAGCTTGAAAGCTTAAGCTTGAGGGATAATTTCTTTACTGGTCCTGTTCCACATTCTTTGGTCAAACTTGAATCTTTGAAGATAGTGAATCTGACCAATAATTTGCTACAAGGGCCAGTACCTGAGTTTGATAGATCTGTCTCATTGGACATGGCTAAGGGTTCAAATAACTTTTGTTTGCCAAGTCCTGGTGCATGTGATCCAAGGCTTAATGGATTGCTTTCAATTGTGAAATGGATGGGTTATCCTCAAAGGTTTGCTGAGAATTGGAAGGGAAATGATCCGTGCTCAGATTGGATTGGGGTCACTTGTACTAAGGGGAATATCACTGTCATCAATTTTCAGAAGATGAATCTTACAGGAACAATTTCTCCTGAGTTCGCTTCATTCAAGTCTCTGCAAAGATTGATTCTTGCTGACAACAATCTCAGTGGTACGATTCCTGAGGAGCTCTCTGTTCTGGGTGCTCTTAAAGAACTTGATGTATCAAACAATCAGCTTTATGGGAAAATCCCATCATTTAAGAGTAATGCAATTGTGAATACTGACGGTAACCCAGATATTGGAAGGGAGAAGAGCAGTTCATTCCAAGGCTCTCCATCAGGCAGTCCAACAAGTACAGGTTCTGGAAATGCTTCTAGTTCTGAAAATAGTGGCAAAAACTCTTCGGCTTTAATTACAGTTATCTTGTTTTGTGTTATCGGGGGTGTCTTTGTGATTTCCTTGATTGGTGTTTTGGTTTTCTGTCTTTGTAAAAAGAAACAAAAGCGGTTCAGCAGAGTGCAGAGCCCCAATGCAATGGTGATACATCCTCGCCATCCAGGGTCAGAAAACAGCAAGAGTGTTAAGATCACAGTTGCGGGCTCAAATGTTAGTGTTGGTGCAATTAGTGAAACGCATACCGTTCCTAATAGTGAGCCTGGTGACATCCAAATGCTTGAAGCTGGAAATATGGTAATCTCTATCCAAGTCTTAAGGAATGTAACAAACAATTTCAGGGAAGAAAACATATTGGGACGAGGAGGTTTTGGGACTGTCTATAAAGGGGAGCTCCATGATGGAACAAAGATTGCCGTGAAGAGAATGGAAGCTGGGGTGATTTCTGGCAAAGGATTGACAGAGTTCAAATCTGAGATTGCTGTTTTGACCAAGGTTAGGCACCGGCATCTTGTTGCTCTTCTTGGGCATTGCTTGGATGGGAATGAGAAGCTTCTTGTATTTGAGTACATGCCCCAAGGCACACTCAGCAGACATATCTTTAACTGGGCAGAAGAAGGATTGAAACCACTGGAATGGAATAGAAGGTTGACCATTGCCTTAGATGTGGCAAGGGGTGTTGAGTATCTTCATGGTCTGGCCCATCAAAGCTTTATACACAGGGACTTAAAACCTTCAAATATTCTTCTTGGGGACGACTTGAGGGCTAAAGTTGCAGATTTTGGTCTTGTACGTCTTGCCCCGGAGGGAAAAGGCTCAATTGAAACAAGAATAGCGGGAACTTTTGGGTATCTAGCACCAGAATATGCAGGTAATCTTGGTTCAAGTAGATTTGCTAACATAATTTTTTCCCTTTTGTCTTCTATACATACTTTTACAAAGTATTTGGGAATATTTCAACCTACATGCCAATATATATTTTTGTAGATGAAACGGGAGAACATTCAGAAAACTGTTTGGTGAGACTTTTGCATTTGTTATTTATAAGTAGAAAGCAAGATACCACTCAAATATTGTTTTTCACAAAAATTAAGTATTTTACTTTGGTTTTTGCTCAAATTAGGTTCTATTAGCTTAAAAGATTAAAGAATATTTAGTTGAGTCATGTAAAGTAGATTGTGTTCGGCTTTTAATTGTCATTTAATCGTCTTCTCTGATAGCTGGACTTGTGATTGCTTTTTTTGAGTCGTAATTTATTTGTTTGAATTTCTTTCTAGTTCACACAAGGTGGTCTTCTTGCAGTTACAGGGCGGGTAACAACTAAAGTAGATGTGTTCAGCTTTGGAGTAATATTAATGGAGCTAATCACAGGCAGAAAAGCACTTGATGAGAGCCAGCCTGAGGAGAGTATGCACCTTGTAACATGGTTCCGAAAGATATACCTCAGCAAAGATTCGTTCCACAAGGCCATTGATCCCACGATTGACCTCAATGAGGGAACATTGGGAAGCATCAGCACTGTTGCTGAGTTGGCTGGTCACTGCTGTGCTAGGGAACCATATCAAAGGCCAGATATGGGACATGCTGTCAACGTATTATCCTCTTTGGTGGAGCTCTGGAAACCAACCGACCAAAATTCTGAAGATATATATGCCATTGACCTTGAGATGTCCTTGCCACAAGCACTCAAGAAATGGCAAGCTTATGAAGGTAGAAGCTATGTGGAATCGTCGTCTTCTTCATTACTACCTAGCTCAGATAATACTCAGACCAGCATACCCACACGCCCATATGGATTTGCTGAGTCGTTCACATCAGCAGATGGGAGATGAGGATTGTAAATGATGGTGGTGTTGTTTTCTCTATATCCATTTGTATTGCTTGTTCCTGGCATGTCGTCAAAGAACATTCATTTAAATTTTTCATGTTTTTACTTGTTAAGGGCATGGTCTGGTATTCTTCACTAAAATGTAATTTGGATAATCATGTCTTAAGAAATTTTGAAAATGAATTGAGATTAAATCGGAAAGTATCGAGGGTTGATCTCCTGTTTTTGTTGGAACCTGCGAGCTATGATGAACGGAAACAGAACTGATAGTAATTAAAATTAACAGTAGAACCTTGGTCTCGTAACAACATATGGTGCAGTTTAATTCTGATAACTAATTTTTACGGGTGGGCGCGGATCAGTTGGGGTTTGAATCAATCTGAACCGATCAGTTTGAGGTCATTATATAAATCGAACCAAATTAAAATGGTTCAGTTCCTGTTTGGTTCTTTTTTTTTTTTTTTTAGAAGCGACAGTTCGGTTTAATTTTTTAGTACGAATTGATTTTTTTGCCCACCACTTCAGATATCCTTAGTTCCACTATCTTGGCTTTTTTATCCTACTTTATAGTCTTTTTCTCCAACTAATATTTCATCTACATTTTCTACGTAATAAATTTCATCTATTCCTAAATTTTTAAAGTCGGACACGGACGCCGGTTTAAATGTTTAGGGAAAATTTATACGTGACTTGTTATACCAGCGGTGCAAACTGATCTAGTCCCCATTCGGATCCAGAGAAAACTTGTACGTGGTTTCTTATACCAGCGGTACAAACTGATCTAGTCCCTATTCGGGTTCTTATATTTAAAGCATTAACAAAAGGTGGTCCTTGTTATCATTCAGGAGCAATGAGTTTTTTTGGAGGGAAAGTTTTTAATGATGGCAAAGCATCTTCCGCAATTTTCATAAGTTGCGTAAAGCTATCAAAAACTATCAGAAACAAATGGATTCTCCGGATAAAGCGTAAGACGGATGGGTCAATCAAGAGATATAAAGTAAGATTAGTCGCTAAAGGTTATACCCAACAGGAGGGTGTAGACTATGAAGAGATTTTTTCTCCTGTAGTAAAGTTTGCTTTTATACGATTAATTTTGGCTATCGTTGCACATCTAGACCTTGAGTTACATCAAATGAATGTAAAAACTGTATTTCTCAATAGAGAACTAGATGAAGAAATTTATATGGCACAACCACAAGGTTTTGTTATTAAAAGCCAAGAGCGCAAAGCATGCAGGCTAAAAATGTCTATTTATGGCCTTAAACAATCATTTAGACAATGAAATCTTAAATTTCATCAAGCCGTAATTTCTTATGGCTTTAGGATGATTGAGGAAGACCATTGTGTGTACGTTAAAAGGTCTAAAGACGATTTTGCTATATTTTCTTTGTATGTGGACGATACACTGTTAGCTGCGAACAGTAAAGAGTTTACCAAAACTGTTAAAGATTGATTATACTCAAATTTTGACATGAAAGATATGGACGAAGCAGCTTATATCTTAGAAGTCAAAATTTTCAAGAATCGTTCAAGGAAACTTCTGGCACTATCACAAGAACCTTACATTAAGAAGATCCTTGAAATATTCAATATGGCTGATTGTAAGCCAATGGATACCCCAATAGCTAAAGGACAATCTCTTAGTCTCGATATGTGTCCCAAGACTCCTCAAGAAAAGGAAAGAATGACTACAGTTCCTTATGCAAATGTCATTGGAAGTCTCATGTATGCCATGATGTGTACAAAGCCTTATATCAGTTATGTAGTAGGACTGGTGAGTAGATACTAGTCTAATCTTGGACAAAAGCATTGGAGTGCGATCAAAAGAATTTTGGCATATCTCAAAGGCATTGCAGATTATTCTTTATGCTATCAAGGAGGTGGTTTGCGAATTGTTGGATATTCAGATGCTGACTGGAGTGGCGATCTAGATGAGCGCAAATCGACCTCAGGATATGAATTCTTACTAAACAGAGGAGCAATTACATGGAGTAGCAAAAAACAAACATGCACAGCTTTATCAACGATGGAAGCTGAATATATTGTATATTCTGTAGCAGTGCAAGAAGCTGTGTGGCTTAAGAGATTTATGGAGAACTTAGAGATTAATATTAGTGCTACTAGTCCAGTAACTGTCTATTGTGACAATCAGGCTGCTATATCATTTTCTAAAGACGTCAAATATCACAGCAGGTCTAAACACATTGAGACTAAATACAATTTCATAAGAGACATTTTAGTAAAGAAGGAAGTAACCATAGAATACATATCTACGCATAGCATGATAGATGATCCACTTATAAAAGCTGTAACGAGGGATGTATTCGCCTCTCATGCTTGATCATTGGGGCTACGTAGATTGTAATTTTGCATTGTAAAGATATTTTAGTACATGAATTATTTTGAAATGCAATGATATTTTAAGTTCTCTTATTTCAAATTAGTTTGAGAAAGGCATAATTACACACATATAAGAGTATGTCCTCAAGTCAATGACCAGCTTTCTTACACAAGCGGTCACCTCAGTTGCTCTGGGAGCAAGCTGAGATGAGACAAGTATAATAATGAGACAATGTGTTTTGTCTAAGAGCCAAAGAATAAAGAAATATTCTACAAATTTTGTCGCATTAACTACAGTCAAGATGAGGCCGTATACGATATTTTCTCGTTGACCGACTATGATGTACCCCACCATCATAAAGACCTGATGGAAGATTCACTGTAACGCCTATATCATACCGCGTATATCACCTTGAAATGGAAAATTCACTGTAACACGTATATCATACCGTGCGTGCTTGGTGACCAAAAATGGAAAATGAGAGAATCTCCTTCTTCCTCAGTGTGTAAGTTCCATATGACTTGCTATAAGTCAATTGTGGTATCCCTATGACTATCAATTATGTTTCTGAGATTTCAGACTGGTGTTTGCTACTTTAACATATTATCTACGACCTTGACATGATTCGGTGTATGAAACATGACTAGGAAAGCGACTATTCTAGATTGATAGACATGAGTGTGATGGGACCAATTGTTTCTTTTATGTAATTCACTGGTCGACCAATTGTTTAATATTTTTGTGATATTACAATTGTAAATACATAAAGAGATTGCGTAATTTTAGCATACCGAAGGGATTTAGTATGCTTTAGTATTAAAGTAAATTAAATCTGGAATACAATAAACATATGTCAAGTTCTCTTGCATATGATTGCAATTGAGACATCTCTTGCCAGGGTTAGCAATTGAGATATGTCTTTGGCTCCTTGAATGAGTTTTTGGATATGTTCATGGTCACACGGTATATTTGCCAGTATGATTGGAGATATGTGGTTGTTCATTGTTTCTTTGTTCATTGCTCTGCGGTTTCGATATCATCGCATCATATGCGAGTGGGAGATGTTGGACGGGTGGGCGCCCAAGATGGGCCGACCCGACCCGACCTGACCCGACCCACACATGGTAATCACTTGTTGGTTGGGAGAGGGAAGTTGAACACAAACCAACTTCCCAACCGCTCCCAACTGCTGTATATATTCATAAAAAATCGCTGCTGAAAAAAAGATGTACTCATAATTCCATTCATTCGAAGAGAAGAGTGTGTGTGGGTGAATGAAAAAAATTAAAAACAAGATTATTGAACAATCTAAAAAAGGCAAATATAGTGTGACTTGAGGAAGATTTCTGTTCATGATTTCTTTCCGACCTGTTATGTGATCCAACGCCTACTTATTCCGCTGCATAATTCAACAAGGCAAGATCTATTGACTCCTTTAAGAATTCCTTCAGGTACGTAATTGTATTTGATGTGTATAGTTAGGGTAGTTGCCTTGCTTGTTAAAGGGCAGGTAGTTGGGTGTCATGGCAAACAAAAGGTGACGGGCGTCGGTTCTTAGTTTGAATGATTATTCAATAAGTCCCATAATTATTAGTCGATTATCAATTTATTTAATGATTATTCCCTAATGTTAGTGGTGGTTGTATATATTATGAAGCCTTGATCAAACTTTTTGACTCACTCATATAATTTTCGTTTCATTAAGAAGGGAGAGTAGACCATGAATTTCGGACGTGCATGTGGACACTAGATACCAGCAAAAGGACGAGTAGTTTATTAAGCTTGGTTATATGCCTCCTTTTTTTATTCTTTAGGATTAGATTTTACCGGTTTATGCGGATCTTAACGTGTAAGAATTGCTCAAAATTTTGGAAAATTCATGAAAATGATCTGGTATTATTATTCTGTTCCTGAGATTGTTATCTTATATAATTATATAAGATACATAATTTTCTACAACCGTTTAATAAAATTTAACAATTATAAAAATATAAAATAATAAAATTATATTATTTGCAAAAATATGTATCATACGTGCTCACGTAAGATAAAGCCTTCTGTTTCCTGACTTGCTGAAAAAATATATGTTGAGCTGTCCTGCAGCCTGTAGCTCAGATGAGTACTCGGTACTCCTAGCACGCAGAAATTAATCTGCTTCAATTTTGTGTGGAGTTGTCCTTTTTAACTTAGCACAAGTCCCATAGCTGCCACTCGGGGTCAATCCGATCGGATCGACCAATCCAATCGGATTGCATTTAAAATATAATTTAAATATATATAAGTAAAAAAATTAAAAAAGCAAACATAATCTACCATAAATTCCCAAATTAGAAACGGATTGAACCTCGGCTACCCACGAAGGCAAAATTCTAGCCAACTGTCTAGGCCAGTCATCGACTTTTGCGTTCGCCGGCCAATTGCACGCCGACGACAGCAACCAATTGAAGATGACAGGAAGTATTGCCTCTTTAGATTAAGAAAATACTATTGTCTTTCATACTTTCTCGCGTCTACTTTGTTCCTTCACATGTGAGTTAGCTAACTAATTATTTAATCTCATTGCAAAGGTCATAATTGCTTTCGTTTTTGCATATGTAGGACCTCCCTGGCCTTATTCTATATCTATTTTCAATTTTGCATATCAAAATTTTGATTTTTCCTGTTTTTTTATTGAGAAAAATAGTTCGGTGGAATGGATTAATTTGATGCAGAACTTTATATTCGATGGGTGTTTGCATTTTTTTGCTTAACTGGTTATTTCCTTTACACATTCATCAAAATCCAATTTTAATCCAAAATTATTAACTAATTTCAATCCAAATTAATCTGAATTAATCATCCGATCCAAAATTGATTGAAAATTAATGAGAGCAGTTCAGATCGGATAGAATTTAAGATTCAGTTTATATTCGGATAATCTTTTTTCTCAATCCAACCGTCCAAAACCGATCCGATTGATCTGGATCCAGTGTGAATCCATTTTTCCCACCCCTACCTATAGCCCTTCAAAAGTCCTTCCCTGACGCGCACAAATTACTCTCCATCTAATAGATTGAAAATGAAGTTGACCTGGATCATTTAGATCTAATCTCCTAGCCTCCAATTGTGGACCCACTGCTACAACACAAGTTCCAGTTCCACTACCTGCTGCATTATTTTCATAGTGCGTATAAAAATAATGTTGCAGGTAAGCGTACATCTTTTTTTAAAATATGAAAAAAATGAATACTCAAGCTAATTAATTAATATTTTTTTTAAAAAAAGCTAACTAATAATTACTACGTAGTGTTGAATTGAGCACTTTATTATAGTCAAATAGGCATCAAGTCATATCAAAGGCAAAACAAATCATTATTAGAGAAACTTACTACGTACACTACATTTATCTTCATCTGTAAGTGATAAGCTATGGATTCCTCCCCTCGTAATACGCCCAAATCTCTCTCAACGAATCTCTTTTTTATCTTCTTCCTCTTGTCAACAAATTTCTTAACATTGTTTCTTTCAACCATCCTTAACTCCTCTTCCTGTTACCTCATCAACCCGCCAGGTATCACCACCCCCACCACCACCACAGCTTCCGTCTCTGTCAGTGAGGACGACTCAGCCTCCGTCCCATCAGAATTCCTTGCCTTCACTTCCGGTCAAAACCTTCCTTTCGGATTCAACACAAACTTTGATTCGGACACCATCTACCCTCCCGTGGGCCGTGCTTGCACCCTCTTTCCGGATGAACTCCGTCGTTACGTGTCCTACAAAGTCAACGCTTCTTGCCCTGACGACGAGCTTCTAGCCCAGAAACTCCTCCTCAAAGGCTGTGAGCCACTCCCACGCCGCCGTTGCCGCGCTGTAGGCCCCTCTCATTACATTGAACCGTACCCTCTCCCCAAAAGCCTTTGGACCACTCCTCCCGATTCATCACTTGTGTGGACAGCATACACATGCAAGAACTACACATGTCTTATCAACCGAAAGCATACACAAAAAGGTTTTGATGACTGTAAAGATTGCTTTGATCTGCAAGGAGTAGAGAAAATTCGTTGGACACAAAAGAAAGGTAATGGTGGTCTTGATTTTTCCATTGACGAAGTGCTTGCAACAAAGAAACCCGGAACCATCAGAATCGGGCTTGACATTGGTGGTGGTGTTGCTACGTTTGCTGTAAGAATGATGGAAAGAAACATTACTATAGTTACAACTTCAATGAATCTGAATGGTCCCTTCAACAACTTTATTGCTTCAAGAGGTGTTGTACCTTTGTATATAAGTATATCTCAGAGGCTTCCGTTTTTTGACAACACATTAGATATTGTTCACTCTATGCATGTGTTAAGCAATTGGATTCCAACAACGCTGCTGCATTTCTTGATGTTTGATATCTATCGGGTGCTGAGGCCAGGTGGGTTGTTCTGGCTTGACCATTTCTTCTGTGTGGGTGCGCAGTTGGAGGATGTTTACGTACCGCTTATCGAGAGCGTTGGATTTAACAAGTTGAAGTGGGTTGTAGGAAGGAAACTTGATCGTGGGCCCGAGCTTCGGGAGATGTATCTTTCAGCTTTGCTAGAGAAGCCATTCCTTGATGCTTAAAAGATTTTCATTAGTTTTAAGCTTGTATTTGCTTCTTATCCAATAGATTAATTTATTATACATTAACTTACAGTTGTTTTTAATACTGATATAGAAGACTACTACTAATATTATAGTAGATCACAACCGTTTTGACCCTCATTAATAGAGATATGTTCACTCTACTCACATTTAATGAGAGAGAAGACCTTACTTATTAATTAAGAGACGTCTACTATACTCACATTTCGTGAGAGAGAAGATTGTCTCTATTGAGGGCAACCACTATACTCATATTTAGTAAGAGAGAAGATTGCCTCTACTCATTAATCAAGAAGTGTCCACTCTAGCCATATTTCGTGAGCAAAAAATTGTCTACTCAATTATGAAATAATTGAGGAAAAACTGCAACTAACCCCCATAATACTTTTATGGAGGCTTAAACCTTTACTTTCGCATATTGTGAGTGCAAGACTTCTCCCATTAGACCAAAGCCCCATTAGTATATATTAATGTACAATTGATTCTTTGGTTAATGATATGTTTTTATAGACTCTGATCATAATTCATTTGTTTTCTATAATTTTGATAATAATATACGAGAAATTATCAATTTTCAAATGAAAATCAATATATACCATTTATTTTGATATTATTTTTAAATACATAGTAACCCTTTAGCGTTACAAATTTACAATATTATCCTGATTTTTAAACACACTTTTATTTATATTGGTTATAAATTAAATAAATCATATAAATTAAAATAAAAAAATTTAAATAATAAGAATAAGAAATATAGGTTTCAATGTAGATAAACAATTAATAACAAGACATTTTTCTTGTACCTTTTTTTAATTTTTTAAACATTTTTATTATAATAACTATTTTATATTCTTAAAATAATTATCAAGCAAATGACCATTTACGCTCTTTTTTATTTTTATTTTTTGTGTTGATGGGATTTTAGATATTATGAAAACAATAGAGTATATATTAATTTCAGTATGTGGGAAATTGACAATCTCCTTTTTTATATACTAAGTCAAGATTATTTTCTTATATTTTCTCTGAAACTCAATTTATTAGCCATCATATTGGCAAGGCAAACCCAATAAAGAAGCAACAAACCAACTATGTAGTCTAAAATATTGTTGGAAAAATAACATAATGAGTTGCTTACGTAGGGATGGTAATTGTATTCATTCATATTCGATATCTAGAACATTCATCCTTATTGGATAAGATAATATCCATTCAAAATTATATTGATGTGAATATGGGTATTTTAAGATAATATTATTGTTTTAAGGAGGGGGAATTACGGCTGCAAATGTGTGCCAATGGCATGTGACGTGTGACATAAGGAGTTAAAAAAGTTAAGGTAAATCATTTGACCAAGACACCAGGATAGCATAAAGTAAGCAAGGAGGTAAGCTATCCGAAAGAAGGGTAATACCAGTAAAACAAGTAATATATATATAAAGGGCAAAATTGAAATTCAGATTTTTGGTGATTTGGGGCACACGTGCACAGTACATGCCATCATTCGTGAAATAAAAAATATATCACTTTTGGCTAAATAAAAGGAGTTAATAGAAGAAGAGATTCTTAAGACAAGGAATGAATGACTACCACATCAGCTTGTAACACTCCACTTAAACATTCACTTTAAAGATGTTTAAAATACTGTGCTTTTATAAATACGGATTAAAAATTTCACGACAAAGAAAACTTTCTTACAAAAAGGTAAGAGTCATACAGAAACTTATTAATAAGAAAGCTATATTATTACATAAAACTAAGATCATTATTTTATCAAAACAAAGCTGAGCCCATTATAAAATCTCAAGGTCTATTATCCCAAAGACTACTCAACGTTACTTGCAATGTAAGGACTTTATGAGCTAACACCCAGTAAGATAACACTTTGATGCATGTACGAATTATGATGCATATGGATGACCATATTAAGCTTTCAAAAGAAACTTAGAAAAAATACTAAACAACATCATTAGGGCCCTAGGTATGTTGTACAACATGCCCTTGGGCTTCATTAGTTGATCTTTTGGGCGTTACGTATCGCCGTCCTCAAAAAATTTCTCTTTACTTACCTTTAAGGGCTTGCCCTCTTTAGAAATTTTGCCACCTGGTAGTACAACCACACCTATTTTCATAAATTCATTTTCATAAACATCTTCTTAATAATGTAATCCATGATATGCATGTATCAATGCAACTTATGTCAAAACATTTGAAACTCCTAGATGCATAACAGAATCAACACGCAATACTATTTAAGAACAAGATTCTTTAATATATGCTGCATAGCCGACCATAACATAATTAAGTATAAGTATCACAGATTAGGCGGTAAGACCGACCATAACATAACTAAACATCATAAATTAGACAGCAAAGTCAACCATAACGTAACTAAGCATCATAGATTAGGCAGCAGAGCCGACCATATAAGAATTCACATTATCATAATAGGCATCACAACATAAATGAATAGTTAAAAACTGAATTACGTATAAAAAATAATTTTTTCCTTACACTGCAGTTGAAGTGTTACTTGCCTCTTGACCTTGACTTCTCTAGACCTTTCTAAATTGAGGATTTCTTTATTTTTATTGTATGACTTTAGAATAGAAGAGAATGAAATTTCTAGGTTGCATTCAAAATGAGAGGTGGTGGGATTTCTTTAGGCCAATAGATGGCTATGATTTTGCCACCAATACTCTTGATCCATGGTTGAGATTAACCTTCATAAATACCTTACTAAATTCTAGAATTCTTATCTTTCTCTACAACTTTCTTTTACTTCATCACTTATATCATCATTACTTATGTCATCGTATTAAATATCTAAGTAAAGATGAGATTATCTTTCATAAATATCTTATTAATTTCTAGAATTCTTAATGATCTCTACAACTTTCTTTTACATAATCACTTATGTCATTGCTTATGTCATCATTACTTATGTTATTGATTATGTTATCTTATTAAATATCTAAGTAAAGATGAGATTATCTTTCATAAATATCTTACTAATTTCTAGAATTCTTAATGACTTAAGGGAGCTTATTAGCTTAAAATAAATTCTATTATATTTATGTGAGAAAATTGTACCTCACAATTCCTCCCCTCTTTTAAAAAATTTCGTCCTCAAAATTTACTTTGTGAATAGCTCAGGATACTTATTCTTCATCTCTTCCTCACATTCCCATGTTGCCTCCTCCACTGAGCTATTTCGCCATAGTACTTCTACTAAAGAGATCTTCTTATTTCTTAACTCTTTTATTTTCCTATCAAGAATTTGAATCGGACGTTTTTCGTAAGTGAGGTCTCCTTCTAGTTGTAGAGGCTTATAATCTAGCACATGAGAGGAGTCTGAGACGTATTTCTTTAACATAGAGACATTAAAGACATTATGTATTCTTGATAACGATGGTGGAAGGGCAAGTTGATAGGAAACATTTCCGACATGATCGAGTATTTCAAATGGCCCAACAAACCTTGGACTTAATTTTCTTTTGTTCCCAAATATCATTGATCCTTTTACTGGGGCAACTTTTAGAAATCCTTTGTCACTAACTTGAAATTCAAAGGCCTTTGCCTCTTATTCGCATAACTTTTCTATCGACTTTCAGTTGCCTGTATTTTTTGACATATTTTCTCGATCGCTTCATATGAGGCAGTAATTAAGTCAGGTCCAAGATGCCTTCGCTCGCCCATCTCATCCCAATTAATAGGCGATCTACATTTTCTACCACATAGAGCTTCGTATGGTGCCATATCTATTGTTTCTTAGTAACTATTGTTGTAGGCAAATTCAACCAATGGTAAATACTTGCTCCATGATCCTTGAAAGTAGATAGCAGATCCTCACAACATATCTTCGAGTGTCTGAATTGTTCTTTTTGATTGGCCGTCTGTTTGAGGGTGAAATGCTGTACTAAACTTCAATCTTGTCCCCATAGCGCTATGTAACTTTTCCCAGAATGTCGAAGTAAACCTTGCATCTCGGTCAGAAATAATAGAAATGGGTACACCATGTAGTCTTACTATTTCCTTTACATACCCAAACCTTTTGAATCAGTCCTCAATTGGCAAATACAAAATGCCAGAGTATAGAATGAAACATCGATAGACATCTACAAGAAGGTTGACAAAATCAGTTTACGAACTGATTACATCAAGTTTAAAGTTGATTCGATATCTGAATAGATGCAGCAGATTTATCAAAATCTCCAGTCCAGAATCAGTCAGCTAGACTCAGAATTACAAGTCATGTTCCAGCAGAGGTACTATGGTCCCGAGTTTGATAAAAAAGAAAGAGAAAGCTGAAGGTTAAAAACAAAGCTTGAACAAATTGAGTCAGAAAGGCAAAGGCCAACATTTTTTACCAAATCACCTCCCATACCTACAGTCAGCCCTACCTATCATCCTTTTGCACCTATACTCTCACCAATCAGACCTTATGATCTCTTTAAACTTTTTGGGATGACACATACCCTTTTTAGAGATAATCCATTGCCAAAACCGTCTCGATCAAAACCTAAATCTCATCCGAAACCAATCAAAATCCACCAACCAGTCCACTCAATTCCTGAACAAGAAAAGGAATCTCCTGGATATACTCCTGAACGTCCACAAACCCAACCATTGTCTCAGACTCGATCAAAAGATAAGGCACCAATGCAACAATTTAGTGCCCAAACAGTTCAACCATCATCTGATTCAGATAATCAGACTTCTAATTCAAAACTAGTCATCTCAGAAAGCCAAATAGATACAGAAACAGGGACTTCCTTTTCAACCACCGACTCTGAAAAATCTTATGCTGATATCACCAAAATTCTCATGGCCCAGCCAAAAGAAACAGAACCAGCCCAATCATCAAGAACCGACCCTATTTTTAAAATATCCTCAGACATTGAAGAAGACCCACCTGAATCCTCAACAACAAACCAACCACCTCAACCTCAAGCTCAGAATAATAAAAAACCATCAAACGGTCCATGGTTTACTTTTTATGATATCCCCACGACTAAGTGGAGAGAAAGACTCAGTGAAATGTCAGCATGGATTGATCTCCAGATGTTAAGAGCAAGAATAACAACAGAATCCGTCCTTAGAGAATTTGCATCCCGTTTTACGGGATCTCTGAGAGATTAGTTTGATACACTTGGTTAGTACAGACAGCTGCAGTTTGTACAACTACCTAATGTCTCAAGTGCTCTTTCTGTTATACATGAACAATTCATTGGGGAACCAGCTGCAGTTTTTGAAGCTGCAAGGCGAAATTATCTGAATATGAAATGCTGCTTACTCAACCCACAAGATCTTGATTTCCATTATAAACGGATGCCAATTCTGTTTTATAAGCTCAATGGATTCAATGATCCAACTCTCAAGCATGTATTTCTAGCCTAACTACCAGAGGAATTACAACCAGATATTCAGAGACAGCTCACAGCCCACAATCTCAATATTGACAATATTTCCTTAGGAAAGATCTTTCAGATCGCCAAGGGATGTTTGGAAAAGTTGTGTGAGAAGAAATAGTTTTTTAAAGAACTGTTGAATGACAAAGAGCCTTTCAGAATGCTTGCAAAAAGCCGTACTTGCAGATCAAATGCAAAAAGCCGTACTTGCAGATCAAATGCAAAAAGAAAAAGGATTGTGATTACAGTCCCAAGAAGAAGAAGCATTTTAGAAAATTCAAAACTCCAGACTCTTTTCCTCGATCAAAATCCCAAAAGTCATATCGATTTTTCAGGAAAAGATCCAGTTCATCTACAGAACAGAAAAGGAGAAAATCTAGCAGATGTTTCATTTGCCAAAAAAAAGGCCACTATACAAAAGATTGTCCAAACAAAAAGGACAAAGCAATCAATCTATCACATACTATTCCCCTGAGAAGGAAGAAGTAGAGTTCTACTTTTCAGAACAAGAAGAACCTACTGATGAAACAGTGTTCGCACTGGAAAATTCATCTGATGAATTTGGAAATGATGAGTTTCAAATTATCCTTTACCAACAATTACAGTCCCTTGACACCACTATTCCTATCTCATCCATTAAACTTCAAATTCTTCCATCCAAATTCCAAAGACCAATTCTCGCAATTGGACTTCTTGATACTGAAGCACAAAGAAGTATGTTAAACCCAAACATTCTTCCATCACAATACTGGTAACAGTATGATGAAAATTTTAGAGCAGCAAACGGGAAAATCTTTACAACCAAATTGATTACCAAAAAACCCATTGGTATTCAAAATTTTCCAAGCTGTGTTATCTGGACCAAAATCATTGGATCAAATGTTCCTAATATAGATATCTTGTTAGGATTTGATATTATTCACCAGATCAAACACCTCCAAATCCTTCCTAAAGGAATCAGAGTCAAATCTATGTTCAAACCTTTCACAGATATTCTCAAGCTTTATAGTTTATCTGAAACTCCTCAGTCTTTTCAAGACATCTCGATAAAGCTTTTGAGTTACTGTCCTGATTCCCATGCTAATTTCCACCATCCTAACCCTTTGTGGAAAAATAAGCATTTCTTTATTCGACTACCTTTCAAGTTGAATGAAGATATTAACCCACCTAGGAATGAGTCCTTCTGACTTAGTCCTAGCCCAAAACGAATGTTCGCAACTCTTAGCCCAAGGTCTTATTGAGCCCACTAGTTCTCAATGGGCTTGTCAAGCTGTTTATGTTGAAAAACATTCTAAAATTGTTAGAGGAAAAAAACGATTAGTCATTGACTATCAGCCTCTAAACATGTTTTTGCAAGACGACAAATTTCCTTTACCCAGAAGACAAAGCATGTTTTCCTATCTCAAAAATGCCCACGTCTTTTCAAAATTTGATCTTAAATCAGGTTTTTGGTAACTTGGCATTGAACCCTCAGAAAGATACAAAACCGCCTTTTGCATTCCAAATGCCCATTATCAATGAACAGTTTTACCCTTTGGCCTAAAAACTGCTCTTTTAATTTTTTAAAAATCCATGGTCAAAATCTTCCAACCCATCTTACATCATGCATTGATTTACATTGACGATATTTTGTTGTTTTCAGGTACACAGGATGAACATCGCCAATTGTTAAATCAATTCTTTGATATTATTCAATCACATGGAATCATGTTGTCCGCAAAGAAAAGCACGATTGCCACAGATAACATTGAATTTCTTCGAATGATTATTAAAGATGGACACTACCAGCCAGGAAAGCACATTGCTCAATAATTGATTCACTTTCTAGAGCAGCATCTTTTCGTAAAGCAAATACAGCAATTCCTTGGTATTATAAACTATATCAGGGATTTTATTCCTCATATCGACTACTACACAAGCCAGCTGTTAGCTTTGCTAAAAAAGAATCCACCTCTGTGGAATGACAACCACACGTGCTCTTGTCACACTTAAAGAGATTGCGCAAAATTCGCCACCATTAAAGTTGATAACAGATGGCAGACGCAAGTGATGAATCATGGAGAGCCATCCTCCTTGAAGAAACAGACGAAAAAAAATTTTATTGCACATGCTAGTGGACAATTTTCTAACGCAAAAAAGCATTACCACAGTGTCTTCAAAGAGATCCTCAGTCAAAAATGGCATCAAAAAGTTTGAATATCATCTCATCAGTCATCATTTTCTTATCAAAATGGACAATTCTGCTTTTCCCAACATCATGAACTTCAATGGCAAAACAGTTCCTAAAAAGATGTTGCTCAGACTGAAAAATTGGTTTTCAAAATATGATTTCTTCGTGAAACATATAAAAGGAGCTCAAAACCTCATTCTTGACATGCTCTCTAGACTTGCAAAACCATAAAACCCCATTGCCTTCATAGTTTTAACCTATCAATTCCCCATCATCTTTCTGGCTACCTCACTCCTAACACAAAGCCATTACTAAAAGAACTTTCCCTCTTGAAAAAACTTTCACCTCAGTCTTTGCAATTCAAGAATTCGTAAAAAGACTCTTTTTAGGTTTTTCATGAAAGTCTATCATTTAGAGGATACATTCCCATTCTCAACTTTTAATCCAGAGAACTTGTTCCTTACAGGTTTAGCCCTGGATCCCTCTAGAGACATCTCAGAAGACGAATTATGGTACATCTGGTGCCTAACCGTTCTCTTCGCCACAAAACTAATTCTGCCAATCACACCCACCTTGGAACACCTTCTTGATCCAGAAAAATCAACTTCCCTCATCTGGACTCTCCTTGAATGGTTTTCTCTATTACCATGGTGGAGAAGAAAATTGCAACAATCGTCAGAGGTCTATAATTTGGAACGTATACCACCAACAGAAGTAAAAATGTTTACTACAGTGTTCATTATTCATAGGTTATACTTCCAACATCTAGACACTAACCTTTTTTGGACCCAAGACCAAGTATATGATTGGTTAACTATACCTCATCCAGCTCTCCTTGAACAAGACGTTGAAATCCAAAAGGCCTTCACAACTATCTTTGTGAGTTAAACAATCAACCTACCCCAAACAAAAACATTTCCCATATCTCCCTTGGTCTACAACATGAGATCATTATGATTCCCACTCCACCAATCTCAAAACCAAAAATCAACTGGAATCATCATCAAAGAACAGAAACAGAACTTTACAGACTTCCTGTACCAAGATGCATAAGACCCATGGGAAGATTTCTTATCGTTAAGTCAGCATCTCCAACAAATCCAACCAACACATGGAGCCAGTTCCAGTAATCAACTACCTCTCACAAATTGTCCGAAAGCAGACAATTGCTCCTAGCCACCTTGTCACCAAAATGACAAACATCCAAAGCATCCAAAATTGAAAGTTCTTTTCTCAAAAGATGAAGATAAAACGGACAGCTCATCCGATGAGGATTACATGAATCTATTGTCTCCATAAAGTAGCTTGTCTTGACTTGTTTTGTCTTAATTTGCTTTCTAAAAGTTATTTGTCTTGTATAATTATTAAGTTTTCTTTTGCTTTTCGAAAAGGAAGATAGGGGTTCAGTCCTATCCCTTCCAAGTTCTCTCCTATATAAGGAGAGCCTATCTTTGTAAGAAAACAACGGGTTTTGAAAGAAATAAAAACTTGTGTGATTTCCATAATTATGAAATTCTAAACTCTCTTCTCTCTCTGCCAATAAAGCTCTAAAGCTTTAAGAAAAATAAGAAAACTTAAATATGTTCATTTTGAAATCTCAAGGAAGTATGATCTGCACTTGCCTTTCGCAAGGATCCTGTGCATCAGGAAAATTGATAGTTTTTATCTGATTTGGTACCCTGTTTTAAACTAAGGTAAGTCTGTTTTGGGTTGTAAAACCTTAAAGAAAATGTTTCGAGTTTTTTTATGATCATCAGGGTATATCGGCTGGAAACCCAAGCATGTGGGCTACTGGTCTAAGGGACGATTTATTCGTCATTGCTTTGGTATAACAACGCCACGTACTCCGTTGTTCTTCTATGGTGAGTCGATTGACGATCACCCAGATAGCATCATGCATTTTTGTAGTCCTTGGAAGACCAATGACGAAGTCCATTGTGATTTCTTCCAACTTCCATTGAGGAACTTGACTGGATTCCAAAAGTCCTGATGGTCTCTGGTGCTCTGCTTTGATTTGTTGACAAGTGAGACAATTTGCCATGAACTCACCTATATCTTTCTTCATTCCAGGATGAACTCAACTATATCTTTCTTCATTCCAGGCCACCAACAATGCTTCTTTAAGTCTTTGTACATCTTTGTTGTGCCAGGATGAAGTGAATAGGGGGTTGTGTAAGCTTCAAGTAGAATTTCTTTCTTTATAACTTTATTGTTTGGTACACATATCTTATCCTTGAACAAGATGATTCCCCCCTCTCACTTTTTGAACGACGTCTCCTTTAAGTTAGCTTCTATCTTCAAGTTCTTCAAGTAGAAATCGCTTTCCTGCCCCTCTTTAATCTTTTCTAATAAAGTTGAACGAAGTGTCATGTTGGCTAATTTTCCTCCTACTAGCTCGATCTCTGCTTTGCATATATCATTTTGTAATGGCTTAGGCAGAATCCTTAAAGTTGACAGACTTGACTTTCTATTAAGTGCATCTGCTACCACATTTGCTTTTCCAGGATGATAGTTTATTTTGCAGTCGTAGTTCTTGACAAGCTCTAGCCAATGCCATTGTCGCATGTTTAACTCCTTCTGTGGAAAGAAGTATTTGAGGCTCTTATGATCAGTGTAAATCTTACAATATGAATCCATTAAATAGTGACGCCATATTTTTAATGCATGCACCACCGCTGCCAATTCGAAATCATGCGTTGGATAATTTTTCTCGTACTCCTTCAATTGTCTAGAAGTGTATGCAATGACTTTTCCATTTTGCATTAGGACACATCCTATGCCAATTTTGGAGGCATCACTATAGATGACAAATTCTTTAGGGCTGTTAGGAATGGCTAGGATTTGAGCAGTGACCAGCCGTTGTTTTAATTCTTCAAAGCTTTTCTCGCATTCTGGCGTCCATGCAAACTTGGTATTTTTCTTTGTCAATTGGGTCAATGGCATCACGATCTTCGAGAAACCTTCCACAAATCTTCGATAGTATCCAGCCAAACCCAAGAAGCTTTTGACTTCTTTAGCATTAGTCGGTCTGGACCATTGGCTTCTACCTTCGAGGGGTCTACTGAGATCACATCTTTAGATACGACGTGTCCCAAGAATATAACTTTTTCAAGCCAAAATTCACATTTCTTGAGTTTTGCATAAAGTTGTTTCTCCTTCAAGGTCTAAAAAGTAATCCCTAAGTGCTCGGCATGCTCTTCCTTTGATCGTGAGTAGACCAAAATATCGTCGATGAACGCTACTATGAATTTGTCTAAGTAGTCTTTAAATACCCTGTTCATGAGGTCCATGAAGTCTGCTGGAGCATTAGTTAGACCAAATGGCATGACGACAAACTCATAGTGTCCATAACGTGTTCTAAATACTGTTTTAGGAATATCTTCTTCCCTAATTCTCAATTGGTGATATCTTGATCGTAGATCAATCTTTGAAATTCGTAGATCAATCCTTGTAGCTGATCAAACAAGTCATCGATGCGGGGAAGTGGATATTTGTTCTTGATAGTCACTTTATTTAGCTCTCGATAGTCAATTCACATTCCCATTGATCCATCCTTCTTTTTTACGAATAATACCAGTGCTCCCCATGGTGAATGACTTGGGCGTATGTAGCCTTTGTCTAGTAACTCCTGCAATTGACTCTTTAACTCTTTTAATTTTGATGGGGCCATCTTATAAGGTGCCTTTGAAATTGGAGCAGTTCCTGGTAGCAAATCGATTTTGAATTCAATTTCTCGATCTGGTGGCAATCTTGGGAGTTCTTCAGGAAAGACCTCATGAAATTCGTTCATCACTGAAATATCTTCCAACTTTGGTCAGCGTTGTTTACACCAGGTCTACAACAGTTAGAACTGTACTTTGGGCCAGTAGCCCGCAAGTCCTGGTTTCCTGCCGATATACTTCTATGAGCATCAAAATACTTAAAACAATTTTGTAGGTTTTACAACCCAAAACATACTTCCTTTTTAGTCTAAAACAGGGTACCAAACCAGATAAAATTTATCAAGTTTTCTGATGCACAGGATCCTTGCTGAAAGGCAAGTGCAGAGCATACTTCCTTGAGATTTCAAAATGAACAGATAAAATCTTTTTTCTTTTCTTTTCCTTAGAACTTCATTTGCAGAGAGAGAAAAGAGTTTAGAAAGTCATAGCTTATAGAAAACACAAGAGGGTTTTGATTGATATTCGATATCTTACAATGAGGAGAGAAATCCTTTATATAAGGATTTCAAAGCGTAAAGATAGGACAAGACCCCTATCTTTTGCTTTTGGAAAAGTAAAAGACATACTTATTACACTCCTTTAATTATTACAAGCGACAAGGACTTAAAGCATGACTTGGACATGACTTTTACAAAAGTAAAAGCTTAAAGTAAAAGCAAGCTTTAATGATAACAACAAGCCAAAACTATAAAGCAAAAGCGAAACATAATTATTACAACAAGACAAACTACTTTATGGAGAGCAGATATTCATGTAGTCGTCTTCAGATGAGCTGTCTGTTTCATCTGGATCACGATCATTATCTTTTGGAAAAAAGGTCTTAAAGAGCTTTGGATGCTTGCAACGGGGACCACGACAAGGTGGATAAGGACAATCTCTCCTGTAGCCTGGTGGTAATGGTTGTGGTGATGTCTGAGTTGCTTTGTCTTTTTTCCGAGGCTGAGGTTGAGATGATGATCCTGGTTCATACATGGATGGTTGTGGGAATTGTTGAAGGTGTTCGCTAAGTGGAAGGAATTCTTCCCATGGGTCTTGAGAGTCTTGGTAAAGGAAATCAGTGTAGTCTGGTTTTTCTTCCTTGATGATGATACCAGTGGACTTTGGTTTAGATATGGCTGATGGAGTGGGAATCATAATCATATCATGTTGTGGGCCAAGAGATGTGTGGAAGATATTCTTATGTGGTGGAGTTTGGTGATTGAGTTGGGAAAGGTAATTGTTGAGGTTGGGCTGGAGTTCATTTTCAATAAGGGCGGGATGAGGAGTGGTGAAATATTCATATACCTGATCTTGAGTCCAGTAAAGGTTGGTGTCTGGATGTTGGAAATATGGCCAATGAATAATGAACACAGATGTGAACATTTTGGCTTCAGATGCAGGCATTCGATCAAGATTGTATAATTCTGTTAATTGCTGTAATTTCTTTCTCCACCAGGGAATTGGGGAGAACCACTCAAGAAGAGTCCAGATAAGAGAGGTAGATTTTTCTAGATTAAGGAGATGGGACAAGGTTGAATGAACTAGCACCAGATGTACCATAACTCATCTTCGGTAATGTCATTGTCTGGATTGAGGGTTAAACCGGTAAGGAACATGTTTTCTGGATGGAAGGTTGAGAAAGGGAAGGAATCTGCTAAAAGGTAAGCTTTCATGAAGAATCGAAACATAGCCTTTTTTGCAAATTCTTGGAGGGCAAAGACAGTGGTGAAAGTCTTGCTAAGGGGAAATGTCTTTTTGGTGATAGCTTCAGAAGGAAGGGAAGTAGCCATGAGAATGATTGGGAATTGGTACTTGGTGGAAACAAGGGCTAGAGGTTGTTCAGGTTTTGAGAGTCGAGATAGCATATCAGGGATGAGGTTTTGGGATCCTTTTATATGCTTGATAGTGAAGTCATATTGGGAAAACCAATCTTTTAACCTGAGTAACATTTTTTCGGGAACAGTATTACCTTTGAAATTAAAGATATTGGGAAAGGCTGAACTGTCCATTCGGATGAGAAAATGGTGTCCAATGAGATGAAACTCAAATTTTTTGATGCCATTCTTTACTGCTAAGATTTCTTTGAAGACGCTATGGTAGTGCTTCTGTGTGTTAGAAAATTGTCCACTAGCGTGAGCGATAAAGTGTTCTTGTCCATTGATTTCTTCAAGAAGGATGGCACCCCATGATTCATCACTAGCATCTGTTTGTAATATGCGTTTGCCATCTGTGATCAACTTTAATGGTGGCAGATCTTCCACTCTGGTGGCCTCTTTGTCAATAAAGCCGAAAGGTGGTGAGTGTAATGATCGACATGTAGGATAAAATCTCTGATGTAGTTGACAATGCCAAGAAATTGTTGGACTTGCTTTTTGGAAAGTTGTCGATCTGGAAAGTGAAGCAATTCTTGGGCAATGTGCTTTCCTGGCTGGTAGTGTCCGTCTTTAATGATCATACCAAGGAATTCAATATTATCCGTTGCAATGGTGCTTTTCTTTGCTGATAGCACAGTTGGCGATGTTCATCATGTGTTCCTAAAAACAATAAAATATCGTTAATGTAAATCAATGCATGATGCAAGATAGGTTCAAAGATTTTGACCATGGATTTTTGGAAAATGGAAGGGGCTGTTTTGAGACCGAAGGGTAAAACTGTCCATTGAAAATGAGCATTAGGAGTACAAAAAGCAGTTTTGTAACGTTCAGAAGGTTCAATGCCTAATTGCCAAAATCCTGATTTTAAATCAAATATGGAAAAAATCTGGGCATTTCTGAGAAAAGTAAACATGCTTTGTCTTTTGGGCAATGGGAATTTATCGTCTTGTAAAAACATGTTTAATGGCTGGTAATCAATGACTAAGCGTTTTTTTCCTCGAACAATCTCAGAATGTTTTTCAACATAAAAGGCTTGGCAAGCCCATTGAGAATGGGTAGGTTCGATAAGACCTTGGGCTAACAATTGAGAACACTCTGTTTGGGCTAGGACTAAGTCAGAAGGACTCATTCCTCGATGAGTGGCTTTTGTCGGATTGATATCTTCATTTAGTTTGAAAGGCAACTTAATGAAGAAAGACTGATTTTTCCAAAGTGGGTTTGGATGGCTGAACTCAGAATGGGATTCTGGACAATATTGTAAAAGCTTGGTTGAAATGTCATGGTAAGATTGGGGTGTTTCAGACAAATTGTAAAGCTTCAAAATGTCTATGAAAGGTTTGAACATGGATTTTGACTCGGATGCCATTGGGAATGATCTGGAGGTGTTTGATATGGTGAATTATGTCAAAACCTAACAAGATATCTTTATTAGGCAGATTTGAATCGATGACTTTGGTCAAAATGACACAATTAGAAAAAAAGTTGAATACCAATGGGTTTTTTGGTAATCAATTTGGTAGTGAAGAATTTTCCACTAGCAACCCTGAAATGTTCTTCATAATGGGTCCAGCTTTCAGGGGGAAGAATGGCTAAGACCCATGGCTGGAATGGGCCTGTGGAATTTCGAAGGCAAAATTTGGAGTTTAATAGAAGGAATGGGAACAGAAGTGTCTAGAGACAACAACTGTTGATGGAAAATACTTTGGGGCTCATCATTTTCTGAATCACTAGATGAGTCTTCCAGTGCAAACACTGTTTCATCATGGATTCTTCTTGTTCAGAGAAATAGAATTCAAGCTCTTCCTTTTCAGGAGAATAATCAGTGGTGGCCTGAAGATGTTCAACTAGCCGAATAGATTTTTCTCGTTTGTTGGGACAATCTTTGGTATAGTGACCTTTTTTCTTACAAATAAAGCATCTGCTTGATTTTCTTCGTTTCTGATCTCTGGATGAACTTGATTTTTTCCTGAAGAATCTGTAAGGCTTTCTGGATCTGCGAGGCTTTGAAGAATATTCTGAATTGTTGAATTTCTGGAAATGCCTTTTTTTTTTTTAACTACAATCACAATCCTTTTTCTTTTTGCACTTGATCTAGAGATAAGGCTTTTTGCAAGCACTTCGGAATGGCTCTTTGTCTTTTAACAGTTCTTTGAAAAACTGTTTTTGTTCACAAAGTTTATCAAGGCATGTCTTAGCAATCTGAAAGATTTTGCCAAGAGATATAACATCAAGATTGAGATTATGAGTTTTTAGCTGCCGTTGGATGTTTGGTTGTAGTTCATCTGGTAGGGAAGCCAGAAAGACATGCTTCAATGTAGGTTCATTGAATCCATTAAGCTTGTAGAACAAGAGAGACATTCGTTTGTAATGGAATTCAAGATCTTTAGCATTGAGAGAGCAGCATTTCATATTAAGATAGTCTCTGCGTGCAGCTTCAAAAACTGCAGCTGGATCGCCTAAAAACTGATCATGAATAACTGCAAGAGCGCTTGAGACTTCTGGTAATTGAACAAATTGCAGTTGTCTGTACTGGCCTAATGAATCAAACCAATCTCTTATGGCACCCGTAAAACGAGTAGCAAATTCCCTACGGACAGAATGAGTAGTTGCTCCTGGTCGTAACATTTGGAGATCAATCCAGGCAGACATTTCAGTAAGTCTGTCTCGCCACTTATGAGATGGAATATCATCAAATGTAAACCATGGGCCATTGGATGGTTTTTCTTTGGATTGACTTTGATGGGGTTGGTTTGTGGCAGAAGATTCAGCTGGATATTCTTCCTCAATATCTGAGGGAATATCAAAATATGACTCAGGTGGTTGAGATGGTTGGCCTTGCTCTGGTTGATTGTCAGCCATGAGGATTCTGGTAATATCAGCATAAGACTGTTCAGAATCACTGGTTGTGGATGGTGAAGAAGATGCTGTGTCAGTAGAGGTTTCTGAAACAGCTAGGTTGGAATCAGAAGTGGATTCATCAATTTCTGGAGATGGGTTGGCTATTTGAGCACTGTATTGATGCATAGGTGTTTTATCTTTGGACTGTGTTGGTTGTGGAGGCTGTGGTGAGGTTGGTGGATAGGTTGGGAAGTGGTGCTCTGGAATAGTTAATGATGATTTGTAGGTTCTGACCGGAGGAGGAGGCTGAGGTTTGGATTTTGGTTTAGGTGCTGATGGAATAGGATTGTCTCTGAATAGAGTATGGGTCATGCCAAATAGTTTGGATGGATCATAAGATCGAATTGGAGAAAGCATAGAGGCAAATGGATGATAGGTTGGACTTATAGTGGGTATAGGTGGTGATGTGGTAAACAAGGTAGGTCTTTGCTTTTCTGATTCAATCTGGGCAAGCTCAGTTTGTAAACGTCTGATCTCTCTTTCTTTTTGGTCAAACTTTGGGCCATAGTATCTTTGAGCAAGCATGGTTTGAAGTTCTGAATCTAATTGAACAATTCTGGATTGGAGAATTTGGTGGATCTGCTCCATTTGGGCTGTAATTGAGTCAACTTTTGTCTTAATCTGTTCAGTTCGTAAACTGATCTTATCAACCTTGGAATGGATATGCAACAAGGTATCATTTTATGCTCTGGCATTTTGGGTTTGCCAGTTGAGGACTGATTCAAAGGGTTTTGGAAGTTCAAGATGACCAGTTGAGGTAACGGCTGAAGGAATGAAGGGTTTAGACACAACATTGCGTTATGAATCAGTATGCGTGTCAAGAGGAGGAAAAGATGAAGAATAGTCAGAGGAGGTAGAAGAAAACATCATACAAGCTAATGGTTGTACGATAGATGTGAAGTCGTGAGAATTTGAAGGAACTTCAGTTTTGTAATTTTTGGCAATCCATTTGAGTTGTTTTTTGTAAATGGGTAATGGACTTGGTGGAGGTGGAGGGTCTTTTGGTGGTTTGGGTTCACAGTGTTTACATGGGACAAGTGGTTTCTTCTTTTTGGGTTTTCTTTTTCTTTTGGTGTTATAATCATCGTCCTCTTCCCAATCATCCCAACAAGGACAATTTGGGTCGCACATGCCTGATCCAGGGACATCCCATAAGAAATGACCATTTTGTTTAGCTGGATAAACAGGATAACCATCAGAATTGAACCCTGTGATTGGTAGATCTTCTTGAGCTGTTTGAACAGCTGTGATCATTGAGGAATAAGTAAAAGAGAGCCGAGGAGGTTCCTGTGGAGCACTTGGAGGTGGTTTGAAAGTCATACGAACTGTTCCATCTTGTCTTCTTTCAAACATGCTTTCAGATGTCTGAATGAGAGCCGTATTATTATGGAACTGCTCATAGTTTGAGATCCATTCAAGAGGCATAAGTTGTATGAGCTCATGTCGAGAAATTTGTCTCAAAATCTGTATAATGGTTGAGATTTGATCTGATTCTGCTAACACCATGAGGGTGTTAGAGTGATGTTCAGGTGTGGGTAGATCTAAGGCATGATTTTGAAGCCTATAGACCAATTGATGATGAAGGGTAGCAATTTTAGCTGAAGAAATTTGTTCTGCACCTTGAATTTGGACTTGGACTTTCAAGGCTGTTGAAATGTTGGTATCTTGAAGAGCAAGGTTGAAATTTGGATAGAAAGTGAGTAGAACACTTCCTGCATGAAGGGTTGTGAGAACAATACCTATAACAGCATCTTGGTACTGTTTGAACCGGGTATCGAGCATAGCAATTCGGGCTGTGACCGGTAATCCTTTTCTCCCATGAAGGGTGAGGATTAATCTTACTCTTCCCAGATGGAGATGAGTATAACCTTCTCTTTTCCAATTGGAAACTAACTCTGAAGGAATTTCAAGAGTTACATATTGTTCAGCATTAGTTGCTTGGAATGAACATTGGTCAAGTCGAGAAGACTGGATGTATTCTTTTGGGTGAGGCCTTTTAGTGGATATAAGATTTCGGATGCTTCGGGTAAAAGAACTGGGTCTTTTGTACAACTGGTAAGGACTGATAAGAGGGTAGAAGGATTCACTGATTTGGGCAGATTCAGGAATATAGGAGTATTCTACAAGATTTTCGATTTTATTGGTAGTGTGAGAAGTGCAAATTTGGGTAAAGAAAGTGTAGAAGAAAGAGTAATAGGGTTCGAAGGAGTTGAAGTTGAAGATGATGCCATGATTTAGAAATTCTCTCTGCTCCTGAAGTCTATTGATCAAAAAAGAATAAAAGATTTTAATCATACCATTTTGGTGAAATGAAGAACAAGATTTTGAAAATAAAGATATTTTCAAGGTAAGTAAAACTCCGATATGGCTCTGATACCATAAAGATATTTCCAAGTACCCCTTACATCCTCTATTTAATAGTACGACTGCTTTTTAAGGCAAAAATGTTAGACATTTTATTCTCTTTGCATTCTCCCTTAAATGTAAATGATTCCTTTTGTGGTGGTTGAAAAGTTACCTCATTTTTCTAGCAATCTATCATGGTATAGTGCTTCGATAACCAATTCATGCCAAGAATTATGTCATAGTCATGTATCTCGAGAATTATTAGGTCAACGCTTAGTGTATTACCACAAATGCTAACCTCACATGCCTTGACTAATTGTCCCGAGTTTAATATTTCACCCGATGGTACCATGACACTAAAAGGCCTATTTATTATGTCAAGGATATTTTCGATTTTCCTAATGAATGTTGGTGAGGCAAATGAATGTGTAGCTCCTGAGTCTATGCAGGAGTTTTGGAGATAGATAGTTCACCTGATATTACTGAGGGGTTTTCTTCTGCATCCATCTTGGTGAGTGTTAATACTCGAGCATTAGCCTTTTCTTGTTGCGTACTATTTTCTAGGCAGTCCCTGATGAAGTGTCCTTCCTTTCCACATTTGAAACATGTTCTGAGTTCTATCGCATTGATTGCATATTGGCTTTTGCGGGACTTCCTTATGATGATTCTTTGGGCGCTTGCTTTTATTTTAATCTTGGACCACTGGCATTCCCTTTCTCTTATTATTATTTGAGCGTTGTCTTTCTACAAAGTTTCCCTAGTTCATACTTCCTTTGTTTTTGCGTTTTTCTTCCTTTTTTTCTTCATCTGTTTGCTCGATTACCAAGGCTCGATCGATGAGTTCGTTGAAGGAAGCATCACGGACTCCAGCCACCTTTAAGTCTTTTGGGAGATCTTTGTGCAATCCTTGCATAAAGTGGTCCTTTTTAAGTCTTCTGTTGCAACCATATGTGGGGCATATCGAGAGAGCTCATCAAATTTTCGGATGTACTCTAGCACAAACATCCTTCCCTGTTGTAAATAACAAACTCTCTTCTTTTTGTTAAGCGAACAATCTCTGAAAAGTATTTGTTGTAGAAGTGTTCTTTAAATTCCACCCATTGCATTGTTGCTTTATTATGGATTCGTTTGATAGAGTCCCACCAGTATTTCGCCGCTCCTCGTAGCATTAAGGAGACACAAGTGACTTTTTCTTCTTTTGGCACTTTAGCTACTTCTATCATTCTTTCCATAGTTCGTAACCATTGCTCTGCTGCGATAGGATCTACACTTCCTTCGAATGTGGGCAGATTTAATCACTCCCTGCGTTGCTTATTGCCCGATCATGTTCATCCCTTCTAACTTCCCTTTCCAAGAGTCGTGCCATAATATCTGTAAGTCGATCAATTGCAGATTACTCCCCTGAAGTTCCTTCTGCCCTTCTGCCCTTCTGCTTCTATTACCCCTAGCGCTTGACATCTCAACGAGTTTTTAGTCTAATTTCTACGTGTCAAACAAATCAAATATAAGATTAACCTAGACTCAAGATTTTACTAAAAACCCGAGCCTTGTCCTTCCCCTTGACTTGTGCTTATGGACGATCTACAGAATCACTTTAAATCTTGGGCTCTGATACCAATTTGTAACACTTCACTTAAATATTCACTTTAAAGATGTTTAAAACACTGTGCTTTTATAAATACAGATTAAAAATTTCACTACAAACAAAACTGTTTTACAAAAAGGTAAGAGTCATATAGAAAACTAAGACCTTTATTTTATCGAAACAAAGCTGAGCCCATCATAAAATCCCAAGGTCTATTATGCCCATATGCACTTCATCTTGGTTAGGACTTGGCGCCAGCTTGCCCTACTCATCGTTATCTACAATGTAAGGACTTTATGAGCTAAAGCCCAGTAAGATAACACTTTGATGCATGTATGAATTATGATGCATATCATGGCTACATCACTCCCATCACAAGCCATAACCAAAAAATATTTTCCTCTTGGAAAAACTTTCACCACCGTCTTTACTATACAAGAGTTTATTAAGAAAGTTATTTTTAGGTTTTTCATGAAAGCATATTTCTTATCAGACTCATTTCCATTTTCAACCTTCCATCCAGAAAACCTATTCCTTACAGGCTTAACCCTAGACCCTTCCAGGGAAATTTCATAAGATGAGTTATTGTACATATGGTGCCTAACAGTCCTCTATGCCACTAAACTGATTGTCCACTTCATTAACCTGGACACTCCTTGAATGGTTTTCTCCAATTCCTTGGTGGAGAAAGAAGCTCCAATAGTTGTCAGAAACTCATAATTTGGAACATATGCCACCACCCGAAGTAAAAATGTTCACATCCGTGTTCATTATTCATAGGCCATACTTTAAACATCCAGACACCAACTCATTCTGGACTCAAGGTTAGGTATATGATTGTTTGACTTTACCACATCCAGCCCTCCTTGAACAAGATAGTGGAATACAGAAAAGCCTCCACAATTATCTTTGTGAATTGAATCATCAAACTGCTCCGC
This sequence comes from Atalantia buxifolia, assembly GCA_030444775.1. NCBI lineage: Eukaryota > Viridiplantae > Streptophyta > Magnoliopsida > Sapindales > Rutaceae > Atalantia > Atalantia buxifolia. Next base: position 16,543,087 of record CM059839.1, read on the forward strand.
ACAAGGACATTGTTCACAACTCTCTAGGTCCATAACACGACCTCATCATGATCCCAACTCCATCTGCCATATCCAAACCAAAATCCACAGGCATCATCATCAAAGAAGAAAAACCAGATTTCACCAATTTCCTTTATCAAGACTCACAAGATCCATGGGAAGAATTTCTCCCACGCAGTCAACATCTCCAACAATTTCCACAACCAACTATGCATGAACTAGGATCATCATCTCAGCCTCAGCCTCAGAAAAAGGACAAAGCAACTCAGACGTCACCAAAGCAATTACCAACTTATTCACCTTGCCGTAGTCTCCATTGTAAGCATCCAAGGCTATCCAAAACATTTTTCCCAAAAGATAACAACCGTGATCCAGATGAAACAGACAGCTCATCCGAAGACGACTACATGAATCTCCACTCTCCATAAAGTAGTTTGTCTTGTTATAATAAATGTTTTGTTTTACTTTTGCCTTGTATAATTATTAAGTGTATTGTTTTTCTTTAAGCTTTAGCTTTTGTCAAAGTCATGTTAGCTTTTGTCAAAAGTCATGTTAGTATTGTCAAAGTTATGTTAGCTTTTGTCAAAGTCATGTTAGCTTTTGTCAAAAGTCATGTTAGTATTGTCAAAGTTATGTTAGCTTTTGTCAAAAGTCATGTTAGCCAATAAAGCTTTTGTCCCTTGTAATAATGTTTGCTTTACTTTTAGAAGACATCTTGATAAGGACATGTCTTATCAAGATCTAGTCAAGTTTCTTCCTTATATAAAGTTTCACGGTTGTAAGATATCTCTTTTGAAAAATAAAATTCCTATTCTCATTATCCATGGCTATCCAAAACATTTTTCCCAAAAGAAAATTAAGAAAGTTTAAATCTGTTCATTTTGAAATCTCAAGGAAGTATGCTCTACACTTGCCTTATGCCGAAAAACTTGATAAGTTTTATCTGGTTTGGTACCCTGTTTTAGACTAAGAAGAAAGTCTGTTTTAAGTTGTAAAACCTAGAAAATGTTTTAAGTTTTTTATGCTCATAGAAGTATATCGGCTGGAAACCAGAACTTACAGGCTACTAGCCTAAAGTACAGCTTTATATGAGCTGGTGTTTGAATGTTGGAAGTATGGCCTATGAATAATGAACACAGATCTGAACATTTTTGCTTCGAGTGGTGGCATACGTTCCAAATTATGAAATTCGGACAACTGTTGGAGCTTTTTTCTCCACCAAGGAATTGGAGAAAACCATTCAAGGAGTGTCCAAAGTGAGAGTGACAGGGACAATCAATTTAGTGGCATAGAGGATAGTTAGGCACCATATGTACCATAACTCATCTTTTGAAATTTCCTTTGAAGCAACATAGGTTTCTTAAGATATATGCTTTCATGAAAAACCTAAAAAACTTTCTTTCTTGTCAATGAGGAAAATATATGCTTTTTTTACCTTTGAAATTCATGATGTTAGCAAGCCGTGAGAGCATATCGGGGATGAGGTTATGAGTTGTCCATTATGACAAGAAAGTGGTAGCCGATAAGATGAGTCTTTTAACCTTAGCAACATCTTTTCAGAACATTTTTTTGAATACCAGTTGTCCATTATGACAAGAAAGTGGTAGCCGATAAGATGATACTCAAATTTTTGAATACCATTCTGGACTGCTAAAATTTCTTTGAACACACTGTGGTAATGGACTTGTGTGTCAGAGAAGTGTCCACTAACTAGCATAGGCAATAAAGTGTTCTTTGCCCTCTGCTTCTTCAAGGAGGATGGCCCCCCAAGATTCGTCACTTGCATCAGTTTGCAGTATCCATTTACCATCTGTGATAAGCTTTAATGATGGCGGATTTTGCGCAATTTGCTTTAAAGTTGTGACAGCAAGTGTGTGGTCGTTGTTCTATGGTGGTGGATTCTTTTTTAAAAGGGCTGACAGCTGGCAGGTGTGATTATCAACATGAGGAATAAAGTCTCTGATGTAGTTGATAATACCAAGAAATTCCTGGCTGGTAGTGTCTGTCTTTGATAGTCATTCCAAGGAATTCAATGTTATTGGTGGCAATCGTGCTTTTCTTAGCTGACAACATGATTCCATGAGTTTGTATTATATCAAAGAATTGATGTAACAATTGGCGATGTTCATCTTGTGTACCTGAAAATAAGAAAATATTGTCAATGTAAATCAATACACTATGCAGGATAGGTTGGAAAATTTGGACCATGGATTTTTGAAAAATGGATGGTGCTATTTTAAGACTAAAAGGTAAAACTATCCATTGATAATGGGCATTTGGAATGCAAAAGGCAGCTTTCTATCTTTCTGAGGGTTTGATGCCAAGTTGCCAAAATTCGGATCTAAGATCAAATTTTGAAAAGATTTGAGCATTTTTTATGTAAGTGAACATGTTCTGTCTTTTTGGATGAAGGAATTTGGATTATGGTTGGAATTGTATCTGTATCAGCAAGGATTATCAAGGCATCTGATGTGGTATGGGCTGTAGGAAGGTCTAGTGCATGATTCTGTAATCGATGCACTATTTGATGATGGAGGGTTGCAAGGTTGTTGGCAAGTTGATCTGAACTTTCAAGTAGGTGTTTGTTTTGCTCCTTGGAGCTGGATCTGAACTTTCAAGGTTGTTGGCAAGTTGGGATCTTCTAGAGACATGTTGAAATTTGGATAAAAGGTCAGCAAAACGCTACCGGTATGAAGTGTTATCAAGATGGTTCCAATAACAACATGTTGATACTGTTTGAACCTGGTGTCTAGAAGAACAATTCTGGCTGTGACAGGTAAGTCTTTTCTGCCATGAAGAGTAAGGATTAATCTAATAGCACCAAGGTGAATCTATTGACTTTCTTGGCATGGTGATAAAAGATGGTCATTACCATCCTAGACCACACATTGCAGAAGAATTATTAAAGTTTCTAGACGCAAATCTCAACAAAAAGTGGATACAACAGTTCCTTGGAATTGTTAATTATGTTCGAGACTTTATCCCAAAAGTTGCGGTCCAAAAGAACAGACAGAGGCTGTAAAGCAATTAAAGTTGATAGCTCAAACTCCTCCTCCACTCAGAATTCCCACAGATGGACAGCGCATCCTTCAAACAGATGCCGGCGATGATTATTGGAGTGCTATCGTTTTAAGAAACAAACCAGAGATGTTAAAATGACTGCCCCTTTCACCAATAAAAAAAGTCTCAAGAAGTGTACCAACACAGACAATCATGTGAGATGAGGCAATATTTAGTTCCTACTTAAGTTCTCCTCAAACTTGTCACAAGAGCTTGTGCAAAGAAATTCAATGAAGCACTTAATAGGTTGATTCAAGTAACTTGACTCAATCTAATTGGTGGAGGCCTGTTGAAGGAATCACACATGATATTCAAACCACTAAATGTGTGATTCAGACTCAGTTGGCTTGCACATTAAAGGGTTGGAAAATATACTACTTTCCTTTTTGGATACTTTCCCATTTCTTGAGGCAAGTGGTGAAACAAATTAGTTATTTCTCTTTTAATTACCTAGTTTCTATTTTAATTGATGTAAGGCATTTAAGCCATTTAGGATATTTTTTCCTTATTTGCTTTAGATTAGGTAGATTAGGATTTTCATTTGATTTTGGTCCTTATTTGCTTTTAGATTATTGGATGAAATTTTTGTAACCAACCCTATAAATATACTCACATCCAATAAGAGAAACATATCGCTTTGATGCTACTGGTGAGAGAGCTAATTCTCTTTGGTTTTTAAACTAACTTATTGAACTTATCGGATTTCCATGGTGTTCAAACTCTTGACTTATCAATCAAATCATCCATAGCTGATTATTGCGTCCTCACATACCACAGGTTGGGCTTTCATTGAGCATCAGGTTACAGTTCCCTTCAAATTCTAGGTTTAAATTCGATCTTAAAGACTAAATTGATTAGGGTCACATAAGTTCTTGGTGGAGTTTGTATGAATCAAGTCAAAAGATTCATAACAAATGTGTATAACTATTCAAAACATACAATGAAATTAAGGATAAATCTATCACAAGCACATGGGATGTGTGATCCAAGCTCTTGAAGTTTCCAAATAATCACTTCTATGAAATTGAAAGTTGGCTTGCACACTATGGCGGGAAAATATATTATTTTCCTTTTTGAAATACTTTCTTGTTTCTTGAGGAGGCTATAGGAGAAATAAATCAGTTATTTCTTTTAATTACCTAATTTCCATATAGGAGAAATAAATTAGTTATTTCTTTTTTAATTACCTAATTTCTATTTTTAATTAATGCAAGGCATTTAAGTTGATTAGGATTATGATTTTATTTAGATTCTTTCCTATTTGTTTAGATTTAGGTTCGGATTTGATTTTGATTTAGGATTTATTTCCAATTAACCAACCCTATATAATGTACTTGCCTCGAATAAATAGAGAAGATCAGTTTTGATGCAATTGGTGAGAGAGTTAATTATCTTTGGTTCTTATCAATTAGATCATTCATAACTTATTGTGGCGTCCTCATATACCAAGGTTTGTGCTTTCATTAAGCATTAGGTCAGGGTTCCATTCAATTCTAGGTTTAGATTCGATCTAAGGGACTAAATTGATTAGGGTTGCGTTAGTTCTTGACGGGGTTCGTATCAATCATCATCATAAGTCTCATTTATATGATTCCCATCAGTAGAAGGTACTTGATCATTGTTATCAGTCTCATGCCTAGCATTCTCATTAAACTCTATTTGTGGCCTATACAGGGTTCCAGTCCTAGGGTTCCAGTCCACTATCACAATTTGCTCTACAGATAGTTACACTCCTAAGTTATGTAGCATGACTTTCAACACTCCACCAAGTGGTAAATTTGGATGTAGGGTTGGTAAAACTGTGACTTCCAATGAATCATGAACAACGAATTAAATCTGAAAGGCTGCCTCAGCTATAATAACTTATTGCTTGTTCTTTAGGTTGGTAATCTATAACTGCACACTTTCAGGAGTGGTCAACCCATGTTCATTAGTAATCTTCACTGCCTCATTCTTCATCTGCTGCAAGGTGTATTCAAATCAACCCTATACAATGTCTTTCACCTTTATATATAGTATATGTAGTTGCATTAGTAACATCATCTGCAATTTTAAAAGTAAGGAAAATTATGGCTAATAACCAAAATTATAGCAAAATTGCAAATGCATGTAAGCTTGATGATTACAAATAAAATGGCAAAAATTAATGAACAATAGGCAAGTAGTAATCATAACCTATTAAAATCCTAATCTATTAAATTCAAGTACTAATCACAATTCAAAGCAATTTAATCAAGTAAAAAGTGATGAATAATAAGCAAAAAAAGAGATAGTGGAGATGGCAACAAGCTTCCTACGAGATTTAAAGAGATATGCATCAATGACGGTGGTGAGCGAGAGAGGTTGGAGATGGAGCAAGAACAGTGAGAGAGAGGGGCTGATTTCGATTTCTAGGGCTGCATGACTAATTTCTTGTTTATCTTACAATTTCAAAACACAACGTTTTGACATCACAGGAATTGTCCAAAATGCCCTTATGACGTCAGCAAAATCTTTAACTAGTTAATGAAAAGGTGGGAAAATACTAACAGTGTAAATGTATGGTTTGTCAGAATAACTTTGGTAGGAAAATGATAATATCCCTTTTAATAATCAAAATGGAAACTAGGCAATTAGAAGATAAATAGCTAATTTTGTTTAGCCACTCTCCAAAGAAAAGTAGCACATTTTCTAACCATAATGTGCAAGCCAACTTGTTGATTTCATAAAAATCATCATTCAGAAACTTTAAGAGCCTGGATCACGCATTTGGTGGTTTGAAAACCATGTGCTTAAATCAGACAATTAAGTGCATCTTTGAATTTCTTTACATGAGCTCTTCTCTCAAAGTGAACAATATGTCACTTTAGAAATACCCCCAGATCTCGTAGCCAACTGGAAACGAGAAGGGTATACATATCTTCACCTTGGTAGTATCAGATTAATCCTCACTCTCCATGGCAGAAAAGGCTTACCAGGTTCAAACAGTAACAACATGCTGTTATTGGAACCATCTTGACAACACTTCATGCCGGTAGCGTTTTGCTGACCTTTTATCCAAATTCCAACCATAATCCAAATTCTCAAATAAATCTAGAAACGAAATTTGCTCAAACTCATGCCATTAGAATGGCTAACCAATTATGAGCAATTTCACCAAAACTCTGAACCAGTTCAAATAATGGAAGCAAAATCAGAAGTTTCATCTTCTTCTGGTCCACCAGAAGATTCTCGAACAGCAACTCTGGAACCACTAAAGAAAGACAAAGATCCAACTAGTCAATATCTTTACCACGATGTTGAAAGCCAACAATCATCCTCTGAATCTGACCAGAACAATTTTCACCTTCCTCATCTTCATCCACAGATTTCAACAACACTTCCTCTGATTCAGAATCAAAATATGCTGACATATCCGGTCTGCTAAAGGCAACTAAAGCAGAAGAACCAAGCACCTCAACTCCCATTGTTGAAAGTTCTGATGATGAAAACCATCTACCGCATCCTGGTTTACATTTGATGATATCCCTTGTCATAAATGGCCAGCAAGATATCAAGAATTTACAGCATGGATTGATCTTCAAATGACAAAACCAAATGCTCAATCAGATACAGTCCTTTGAGAGTTTGTCCCGTTCAACAGGTTCCCTTCGGGATTGGCTTGAAAGCTTGGGAGAATACAGACAACTCCAGTTTATTCAAACCACAATCGCTACTGCACTCTCTATCATCTATGAACAATTCATTGGAGAAAAAACAGCCTATAATGAAGCAGAAAGAAAAGAATATCATCAGATGAAATGTTGTTCTTTCAAAAGACATCATTTAGAGATGCATTACAAGCGGATGAGCATGTTATTCTACAAGTTGAATGGATTCAATGATCCAACCAAGAAGAAGAAACATTTCCAAAAACACTTCCAAAAATCCTCTTAAAAAGAAAGACCCATCTCAGTACAGGAAAAAGAAACACAATCGTTGTTTCATTTGCAAGAGATGCGGTCATTTTGCCAGAAACTGTCCACACAAGTCTGCAAAAGCTATTCGACTCATACAACATCTACAACATTCTTCAATGCTATCTAAAAACGAAGATGTTGAGTCCAATTTCTCAGAACAATCATGACAGAGTCATTTGACTCTGATGATATCTCAGTCATTTCAACAATTCAAAATGTCAACCAAATTTCTAAACTTTTCAGTCCTTCTTCCTTCTAAGTTCCATAAACCCATCCCTGTCATTGGTTTTATTGATACTAGAGCAGAAACCAGTATGATTAATGATGCGAATCCCACAATGAAACTTTGAAACATATTCTTAATTTGAAGTTTCAACCCCAAGAAAGTTCTAAATAGATTTAAGACAAACAAAACCTTGACCCAAATGCTTAAGAAAACATGAACCAAAGGTATAGAGAATGATATTGACGCCACACTCAAGAAGTAGATGAGAAGGTGAGTGATAAGTCTAAATTTGGAACGCCAAAAGAATGATAATTCTTGATAAGTTCACTAGTTCTCAAAAGAACCAAAGAAAGAATAATCTTTCAAATTCAAATAACATTAATCTCTAATTTCCTTACATAGCAAGGTTGCTGGGTTTAAATAGGCTAATAAAAAAACCCAAGATCCTAAAAATACAAATGGAAACATTGGAACAACCCTCCAAGTATAGGTTTGTCAAAGGATGCTTCAAAAGTCTTCACCAACCCACCATAATTAATGCTAGCATTGACAAACTTAATACTTACCTTATTTAATGTTATCATTGACAAACTTAATGTTAGCCCACCATTATTGATGGTAGACTTACCTTACACATTGACAAACTTGAAACAAAACAAACAAATGAAGTTGAAAAACAAAGGAGTCGTTGAAAATCCCAAGTCTGAACAAGCTGTAATGAATTGGTCATAACTCCTTCTAGAGAACTCCAAATCTAGCTCTGTAAAATTCATTGGAAAGCTAACTTAATTATCTTTCCAACGGTATATAGCTTGCATATTACTTCTAGTTCAATCAATACCAGTTTTATTCCGAAGTTGCCCTTCTTGTATTTGATCCAAGTTGTGTATTCGGCTGCCCAATAGCTTGAATAAAGGCCACAATGTCTTGTCTTCTCTCCAAGCCCAATTCATGATGTCTTGCATCTTGAATTGTATTTTCAATCCATATTTTCTCAATTAATCCATTTAAAGCAGCTTGCATCTTTTTGGCTCTAGCTCTTGTAATTGGGCCTCCATGAATGTGCAAAGGATCACTTGAAGCTTTAATGGTATTCTCCTGATGGTTCTCATCAATTAATCCCTCTGTTCTTCCTTGAAGTTATTGGGAAAATCATTCAAAGCATTTTAGAGCTATAAATGGAGAAGTCTTTGAAACCAAATTGATTACCAAAAAACTCATTGGTATTCAATTCTTTCCGAATTACATTATTTGGAAAAAAACTCATTGCCTCTAATCTTCCAAACAAAGACCTGCTCATAGATTTTGACATTCTTCAACTAGTCAAAAATCTTTTCATTACCCATTCAGGAATCAGATTTAAACAGTTGTTCTTGCCCTATACAGATACTTTACGTCTGTATACATTGTCTGATATACTTTCTCTATATCACCACATCTCCCAAAACCTTCTCCTATTTTGTCCAGAAAACCATTCACAGTTTAAACATCCTTCACCACTCTGGAAAAATGAACAGTTTTTCATTCATCTTCCCTTCAAACTCAATGAAGATATTAATCCCATAAAAGCTTCTCATCCAGATATGACTCCTACTGATCTCTCACTTGCGAAGCAAGAATGTTCTCAATTGCTTCAACAAGGTCTTATTGAACTCACTAATTCAGATTGGACTTGGCAAGCCTTCTATGTTGAGAAAAGATCTGAGTTAGTTCGAGGAAAAAATAGATTAGTCATTGATTATCAACCACTTAATTCATTTCTTAAAGATGATAAGTTCCCTCTTTCGAAGATACAGTCAATGTTCGTTCATCTTCAAGGGGCTCGAATTTTCTCTAAGTTTGATTTAAAAGCTGGTTTTTGGCAACTTGGCGTTTCACTAGATGATAAGCCTAAGACAGCCTTCTACATCCCTGATGCTCACTACCAATGGACTGTCATGCCATTCGGCCTCAAAGTTGCTCCATCCTTGTTCCAAAAATCAATGGTCAAGATTTTCTCTCTTATCCTTCATCATGCTTTGATCTGCACCGATGATGTGCTGTTGCTCTCACAAGACCACGAGAGTCACATCCAACTCATATCAGATTTCTTTCACGTAGTGGAAACATATGGGTTCATGCTTTCTGAAAAGAAAAGCAGCATAGGAAAGGAATCTATTGACTTTCTTGGCTTGGTGATAAAAGATGGTCATTACCATCCTGGACCACACATTGCAGAAGAATTATTAAAGTTTCCAGACGCAAATCTTAACAAAAAGTAGATATAATAGTTCCTTGGTTCATTATGCTCGAGACTTTATCTTAAAAGTTGCGGTCCACACCAGCAAGCAGTCACGCATGCTTAAAAAACAGTCCCAAACATGTGGTCCAGAACATACAGAAGCTGTAAAGCAATTAAAGTTGATAGCTCAAGCTCTTCCTCCACTCAGAATTCCCACAGATGGACAGCGCATCCTTCAAAAAGATGCCAATGATGAATATTGGAGTGCTATCCTTTTAGAAAGAATTGATCACTCAGGCCATTTTTGTGCTCATGCAAGCAGACAATTCAAAGACTCAGAAAAGAATTATCATGTGATCTACAAAGAGATTTTGGCGGTAAAGTATGGAATTAAAAATTTTGAATTTCATCTAATTAGCCACAAATTTCTTATCAGGATGGATAACTCTTCTTTTCCAAAGATCTTTGATTTCAAAAACAAGTTGCTTCCTTACAAGCAACTCCTCACTCTCAAAAATTGGTTTGCAAAATATGCACATAAAACATGAACTTCTCCTCATCCCTGATTTTCTTACACGACCTCCTATAAATAAACTTGCTCTTGTCTCTTCCATTCAAACCATTGCAGTAATAGCCATGAATAGCCAACTCCCATTCAAAGCTCTCATCCAAAAATCATTTCCTCTAAACATTCCTTTTAGTTCAGCCTACTAGATTTAAGACTTTGCTAAGAGATTCCTTTATAGGTATTTCTTCAATGTCCACACAAAGAAACCTGAACAGTTCCCTTCTCCCTGTTTGGAAAGTTTGTTCCTCACAAGCCTCACTCTCACCAACCTAACCATCTCTGAAGATGAGTTATGGTACATGTGATGTCTCACCACCCTATATGCCACAAAACTGGTCATCCCTCTCAGGCCAGTCCTTCGACACCTTTCAACTCCAGATTTTGTCTCCACCCTGTTATGGACACTTCTTGAGTGGTTCTCACCACTTACATGGTGGCGCAAACAATTGCAAAACATCTCCAACTTCTATCAGCTAGACAGAATCCCTGATCAAGAAGCAGATCTATTCACTTCGGTGTTTATTATCCACAAGCCTTATTTCCAGCATTTAGAGACAAAAGACTACCGGACACAGGACATGGCATATGAATGGAAAATGTATCCTCACCCTTTTCCTCTCATACATGACCCATCTGTAACATCAATCCTCAAAGCCTATCTCATGGAACTCAATAATGTCCAACCACCAGTCACAAATATCCACCACACATCCATTGGACCATCTCACACTCTTGAGATTATACCCAAAGTTTAAGCCTGTACTACAGGATCAAGTTCAAGTCGTCAAGGAATCCTTGTCACAGAACAACATCCTGACTACACCAAATCCTATTCCAAGATTCTCAAGATCCATGGGAAGATTTCTAATCTCTTCTTCCCACTGAATCCCAATACACAGTCACATAACCTGAGCCAAATCCTCCAGCTCCACCAACTTGCAAAGAAATCACTGATGAAGATGAAGAGTATCTGATCCGTCAACAGATACGACGTGCAAAAAGACAATATGAAAAAGAGACAGGTGACGTTTCTCCATCAAGATTCCCATCCACTCCGTGATGGCCATTCAGCACGTGAAGCTTTCTTAAAGTTTGCTTTAATAATTAGACAAGGGTCATGTCTTGTCTAAAGTGTGTTTTTCTTTGTGACTTTTGTATGCTTTTGTTTTTTATGCTTTTGCGTTAATCATTTTAAGCTTTTGTAAAAGATAAGGGACCTACTTTATCTCTTCGCCTCCAGGCCTCTATATAAGTGGTCTCTCTCTTATGTAAAAAAATGAGAAGGAAAGAAGAAAAAGAGATATAATCAAATTAAGTTTTCCTCTATCTCGGATCATGTCTCTCTAAATCTCTTCTCTCTTCTAGGATTCAAAGAAGTTATTTGAGTTAATAAGTATGCTCTGCACTTGCCTTAAGCCAGAAAGGTCTTGATTTTATCCTCCAAAACCGAGTTTGTAAAAAAAAAATTGTTTTCTCACAATGTTCACTCTCTTTGAAGGTCTAGTGTGATCGTGTTTTTGGGCGGTATCGTGAAAAACTGTTTTCTATTACAATTTTCGGATTTGGTATTTGAGGGATAAGTGTATATCGGCTAGAAACCAAAACTTACGGGCTACTGGCCCTAAGAACAGTCTTGTGCTGTTGTAGTTCTAGTGTAACAATGCTAGGTACAACTCCTCAGTTGGTATCAGAGCCACGTATGTGGTCTTGGGCCCGAGGCCTGGGTAGAGTGAATGATAAGTTCTTATCCCACATCACTAATGTGGTAGCCTGGTCGCCCGTTTATAAGTGCTAGGCAGTCCTCACCCTTTGAAAGCTCTTTTGGGGCTGAGTTAAGCTAAACATAGGACATGGCATACAAATGGAAAACGTATCCTCACTCTTTTCCTTTTATACATGATCTATCTGTAACATCAATCCTCAAAGCCTATCTCATGGAACTCAATAATGATAAGCACTTATCCCACATCGCTTGTGAAGATGGGACCTGACCAGTTTATAAGTGCTGGGCAGTCCTCATCCTTTGAGAGCTCTTTTGGGGTTGAGTTAGGCTTCGACCCAAACTTGCTATCAGAGCCTGGCCCTTGGCGAGAGTGGGTAGTGAGAATGATAAGCACTTATCCCACATCACTTGTGGAGATGGGACCTGGCCAGTTTATAAGTGTTGGGTAGTCTTCACCATTTGAGAGCTCTTTTGGGGTTGAGTTAGGCTTCGGCCTTATGCTATATTGCTATCATTTAATCAATGAGCCTTTCTTTCTCTTGTCTTTCATTTAGTTTTCTTTAATGGATTTGATATTCAATAATTTAGACATGCATAAGTAGTTCTTTTATTGGTTAGGGTTGATTTTAAAACCCTAGACATGAATTTTTATTATTAAAGTTTCAGAATTAGAAGTTCTTCATCTTTCTCTAGAGAATTTTATATGTCACTGATTTTAGTTTAATCATTGTTACTATATCAGAGCCAAACAAACCAGGCTAAAGGTGGTATCATTAGTAATTTTAAATAACATTATTCGTACTCCTAGAAGAAGAATCTCAAAACATGGAAACAACTTCTACATCATCTTCAACTCCTTTCTCATCTACCTCTCCACATGTTTCTCTTTCTTCTACCTTGTCCTTGCCAAAATCTTGCGACAAATATTATATTCTAGAATTAGCTCAAATTAATGAATCCTAATTTCCTGTCATGAGCCCTTATCAGCTTTACAAACAAAAGACTTCTATCACTAGAAGCATTCGAACCCTCATCTCATCCCGAAGACCTTTACTAAAAGAGTACATCCAGTCATCCCGTTTAGATCAATGTGCTCTTCAAGGCTCTCAGAATGAACAGTATATTACTCTTGAAATACCTCGAGACCTTGTCGCCTCTTGGAAACATGAAGGATATACTCATTTACACCTAGGTGGTGTACGTCTCATTGTTACCCTCCATGGCCGAAAAGGCTCACCTTTCATAGCCAGAATTGCTCTTCTTGACACGCGGTTCAAATAGCATCAACATGCTGTTATAGGAACCATCTTAACCACTCTCCATGCTGGCAGTGTCTTACTCACCTTTTATCCAAACTTCAACATGTCCCTTGAGGATCCCAACCTACCAGAGACGTTGAAAGTCCAAATCCAGCTCCAAGGAGTAGAACAAACACCCACTTCAAAAATTGCCACACTCCATCAACAAATAGTGTATCGATTACAAAATCATGCACTAGATCTTCCTACAGTACACACCACAACTGATGCCCTGATGATCTTTGCTGAAATAGACACCATTCCTACCATCATCCAAATTCCCAAACAAATCCAGAAACAAGACCTACTCAAACTCATGCCTCTTGAATGGCTTACCAATTATGAACAGTTCCACCAAAATTCCGAACCTGTTCAAACCATTCAAGCTACTTGTGAAAGACGCTGAGATGGCCAAGTTAAATTATCTTTCAAATACCTGAGCCCATGGCCAATTCTAAGACTCCAAGACTTTCATATACTGCTATGGTCACCGCAGTATCTACAGGTCAAGAAAAAGGCCTCCTTATTCATGGTTTTACCTCTGACAGGTATCTAGTTTACCCTAATAAACTCAATGGTCATTTTCTATGGGATGTTCCTGAGGCCCATATGTGCAATCCGGACTGTCTTTGTCTTGAAGATTCAGACACGGATATTGATTATGAGTTAGAAACCATGAGGAGAAGGAGAAAGAAAAGGAAAAAACCTTCTTTTGCAAAAACTCCTTGCAACACCCACACTTACCAACCTCCTCCAGACCCAAAGCCTCCCACTCAAACTATCCAATCAAAAATAAGATCTTGTATGATGTTCTCAGAATCTTATGAAGAAACTTTTTCTCCACTTGAAAAACAGGTTGACCCTCAAACCAAAGTTGTTTCCCAGCCTTTCGTTCAATCTCCAATCACCTCCACAGGCCAACCAGAACCCCCAAAATAGTATGAAGCTGTTCTCAACTAGCACACAAAGAACGCTAGTGTTCAGAACCAAACCTTACAAAAACTTGGTAAGAAAATTAATTGAGTTGCCACTCACGTTTCACAGACTAAATCCAAGGTTGACTCCATCAGTGCTCGTCTTGAACAGATTTACCACAATCTCCAAGACAGAATTACAGAGCTTGATAGAGATCTCAGAATGATGATCAACAATCAAGTATGGGGTCCAGAGTTTAACAGAAAAGAAGCTAAAATCAGAAAGCTCAAGGCTGAGTTAGCAAGAATTGATGTTGACAAAGCTAAGCCTTCACTTTTTACCCAAACACAGTCCATCCCAGTCCCACCGTCAATTTTTGAAATTTATCAACCTTTCTACATACCTTCCCAACCACAATCAGTTTATATTCAATCCTTTGGTTTTTCCCATTTACATACTCTCGGTCCCAGTGTCTCTCAACCGAAACCTACTTCTCTGAAAAAATCCAGGGCAAAGGTCAAAATCTCTGAACCAAAATCAAAGCCTCAAACTTCATCTTCTGTCCCTCCAGAAGATTCACCAAAAGAAACCCCGGCGCCTCAGTCAAAAGACAAAAATCCCCTTGATCAATATCATTATTATGGTGTTGATAAGCAACTTCCAACTTCAAAAACAGAGTCAAAACTAGAATCTGTTGATTTAGTTTCATCCTCCTCCTCCTGCATAACAATTCTTGAAAACACTACCTCTGATTCAGAATCAGAATACGCTGATATTTCTAGTTTACTCATGGCAACTAACACTGATAATCCAAGCACTTCCACAGCCCCAATCATTGAAAGTGGAAGTTCCGAGGATGAAAATGCTCAAGCCTCACAAACAGAACCAATTCCTCCTACTAATCAACCCACTGTTGACCATATATCCAAATCATCATCATCCACCTATTTCACATTTGATGATATTCCTCGCCACAGATGGCTAGCAAGACATCAAGAATTTGCTGCATGGATAAACCTGTAAATGATAAGACCTAATGCCAATTCACAAGTAGTGCTTCGTGAATTTTGTTCCAGATTCACTGGATCTCTTCGTGATTGGTTTGAAAGTCTTGGGGAATATAAGCAATTGCAATTTGTCCAAACTACAACAATGCTGGCCCTCAAATATATTTATGAACAATGGATTGGTGAGCTAACTGCATCAAATTAAGCAGCCAGAAAAGAGTTCTATTAGATGAAATGTTGCTCTCTCAAAAGACATCATTTGGAAATTCATTACAAAAGAATGAACATGTTATTCTACAAGCTAAATGGATTTAATGATCCAACATTGAAGCATGTCTTCATAGCCTCTCTTCCTCAAGAGTTACAGCTTGAATTGCAAAGACAATTCACTGCTTCCAACTTTGTTGTAGATAACATATCCATGGGGAAAATCTTCCAAATGGCTCTCGCATGTCTTGACAAAATTTGTGAGCAAAACGAGTTCTTCAAAGATTTTATAGAGAACAAACAGCCTTTTGCCTTAGCCTGCAAAAAGCCTTACCTCAAAATTGAGTGCAAAGACAACAAGAAGTGTAACTGTTCTTCCAAAAAGAAAAAACACTTCAAAAAACACTTCCATAAGTCCTCATCCAGATCTAGAAATCCATTCCAATATTTCAGAAAAAAAAGATCCCTCTTAATACAAGAAAAAGAAAAGCAACAAGTGTTTCATTTGTAAAAAGCGGGGTCATTTTGGCAGAGATTGTCCTCACAAATCTGCCAAAGCTATCAGACTCGTACAACACCTCCAGGAGTCTTCACTGTTCTCTGAAAATGAAGATGTTGAGTTCTGAACAAATAGAACAAGATGAACAAACAGTCTTCATCCTTGCAAAATCATCTAATTCTGATGAAGTTTCTGTTATTTCCACAGTCCAAGAAATCAACCAAGTATCTAAACCATCTAAACCTTCCATTCCCTCTATCAAAATTTCTGTTCTTCCCTGAAAATTTCACAAGCCAGTCCCGGTCATAGGTTTTTTTGATACTGGTGCAGAAACCAGTATGGTTGAGCTTTCTGTCCTTCCTTCTGGTTACTTAGAAAACCATTCAAGGTTTTTTAGAACCGTAAATGGAGAAATCTTTGAGACAAAATTAATTATCAAAAAACCCATTGGTATTCGATTCTTTCCTAATTGTGTTATTTGGAAAAAATTGATTGTTTCTCATCTTCCCAACAAAGATTTACTCATCGGTTTTGATGTTCTTCACTTGATCAAAAACTGATGAGAACCATCAAGAGAATACCATTAAAGCTTCAAGTGATCCTTTGCACATTCATGGAGGCTCAATTACAAGAGCTAGAGCCAAAAAGATGCAAGCTGCTTTAAATGGATTAATTGAGAAAATATGGATTGAAAATACAATTCAAGATGCAAGACATCATGAATTGGGCTTGGAGAGAAGACAAGACATTGTGGCCTTTATTCAAGCTATTGGGCAGCCAAATACGCAACTTGAATCAAATGCAGGAAGGGCAACTTCGGAATAAAACTGGTATTGATTGAGCCAGAAGTAATATGCAAGCTATATACCTTTGGAAAGATAATTAAGTTATCTTTCCAATGAATTTTACAGAGCTAGATTTGGAGTTCTCTAGAAGGAGTTATGACCAATTCATTACAGCTTATTCAGACTTCGGATTTTCAACGACTCCTTTGTTTTTCAACTTCATTTATTTGTTTTGTTTCAAGTTTGTCAATGTGTAAGGTAAATCTACCATCAATAATGGTGGGCTAACATTAAGTTTGTCAATGATAACATTAAATAAGGTAAGTATTAAGTTTGTCAATGCTAGCATTAATTATGGTGGGTTGGTGAAGACTTTTGAAGCATCCTTTGACAAACATATACTTGGAGGGTTGTTCCAATGTTTCCATTTTTATTTTTAGGATCTTGGGTTTTTTTATTAGCCTATTTAAACCCAGCAACCTTGCTATGTAAGAAAATTAGAAATTAATGTTATTTTGAATTTGAAAGATTATTCTTTCTTTGGTTCTTTTGAGAACTAGTGAACTTATCAAGAATTAGCATTCTTGTGGTGTTTCAAATTTAGACTTATCACTCACCTTCTCATTTATTTCTTGAGTGTGGCGTTAATATCATTCTCTATACCTTTGGTTCATGTTTTCTTAAGCATTGGGTCAAGGTTTTGTTTGTTTTAAATCTGTTTAGAACTTTCTTGGGAAGTTGAAACTTCAATTTAAGTGTGGGTTTCAAAATTTCATTGTGGGATTCGCATCAAAAACCTCTTCATCACCCATTCAGGCATCAAGTATAAACAAATGTACCTTCCTTATATAGATACTCTACGTCTGTATACATTGTCTAAAACCCCTTCTCCTTATACCTCTATTTCTCAAAAATTCCTTGAATGTTATTCAGAAAGCCATTCCCAGTTCAAACATCCTTTACCTCTCTGGAAAAACTCTCAATTCTTCATCCATCTCCCTTTCAAACTCAATGAAGATTAACCCTACCAAAGCCACTCATCCGGGTATGAATCTTACTGATCTCTTGCTAGCAAAGCAAGAATGTTCTCAGTTGCTGCAACAAGGCCTTATTGAACCAACCAACTCCAAATGGGCTTGCCAAGCCTTTTATGTGGAAAAAAGGACTGAGTTAGTTCGGGGTAAAAAGAGATTAGTCATTGATTATCAACCTCTCAACTCTTTTCTAAAAGATGATAAATTTCCTTTACCAAAGATCCAGTCCTTATTCATTCATCTCCAAGGTACTCGAATATTTTCAAAGTTTGATCTCAAAGTCGGTTTTTGGCAATTGGGTATTACACTCTCTAATCGTCCTAAAACTGCATTCTGCATTCCTGATGCACATTATCAGTGGACAGTCATGCCTTTTGGTCTCAAGGTCGCTCCATCCTTATTCCAAAAGGCCATGGTAAAAATCTTTTCACCCATTCTCCATCATGCCCTCGTCTACATTGACGACATCCTGTTATTTTCCTAAGACCATGACAGCCATCACCAACTCCTGTCAGAATTTTTCAACATTATCCAGACTCATGGAATCATGCTTTCTGAAAAAAAAAAGTAGTATTGGAAAAACCTCCATTGAGTTCCTTGGCATGATCCTCAAAGATGGTACCTACCATCCAGGATCACACATTGCAAGTGAATTATTGAAGTTTCCTGACACAAGCTTATCCAAAAGGCAAATCCAACAGTTTCTTGGAATCATTAATTATATCAGAAGCTTTATCCCAAAAGTTACGATCCATACAAGCCAGTTGTCGCGCATGCTCAAAAAACAGCCACCCCCTTGGGGTCGGACAAATCAAGTGTCAAGCAATTGAAAAAGAAAGCGCAATCTCCCCCACCTCTCAGAATACCGACAGATGGCCAGCGCATCCTCCAGACATATGCAAGTGACGAATACTGGAGCGCCATCCTTTTAGAAAGAAAGATGATATAGACCACTTCTGTGCATATGCCAATGGTCAGTTCAAAGAATCAGAAAAGAACTACCACGTGATCTACAAGGAAATCATTGCTGTCAAATACGGAATCAAAAGTTTGAGTTCCACCTCATCAGCCATGAATTACTCATCAAGATGGATAACTCAGCTTTTCCCAAAATCTTTGACTTTAAAAACAAGCAACTCCTCAATCTAAAGAATTGGTTTGCCAAATATGCTTTCCAAGTACAACACATCAAAGGTAAACAAAACCTTATCCCTGACTTTCTCACCAGGCCCTCTATAAATAACCCTGCCCTTATCTCTTCGGTTCACCAAACCATTCCGATCATAGCCATGAATCGATCAATTCCTCTCAAAGCACTCACTCAGAAAACCTTTCCCATGAATATCCGTTTTAATTCAGCCTTCCAGCTTCAAGACTTTGCAAAAAGATTCCTCTACCGATACTTTATGAATGTTCAGAGAATGAAACCAGACCATTTTCCTTCTCTCAACCTAGAACACTTGTTTCTTACAGGTCTCACCCTTTCCAACCTCACTATATCAGAAGATGAACTCTGGTACATGTGGTGTCTCACCACTCTATATGCCACAAAGCTAGTCTTTCCCATCCAACCAGCCCTCCACCACATTCTCACACCAGACAATGCACCCACTCTACTATGGACACTTCTGGAATGGTTCTCGCCGCTCACCTAGTCATATCTCCAGTTTCCATCATTTGGACAGAATCCCAGAACAAAAAACCAACATGTTTACTTCCTATTTCATTGTCCACATGCCATATTTCCAACACCCTGAAACCAAGGATTTCTGGACTCAAGACATGGCATATGAATGGAAGACCTATCCATGATCTATCAGTTACCTCCATACTAAAATCCTACCTCATGGAATTAAACAACATCCAACCTCCTCCCAGCAACATTCACCATACCTCAGTTGGTCCACATCACACCCTTGAATTTGTTCCAAAAGTCCAAGCTTTTACACCAAGTTCCAGTTCATCTCCCAAGGGTATCCTAGTTACAGAACAACGTCCTGACTACACAAATATCTTATTCCAAGATGCTCAGGATCCATGGGAAGATTTTAATTCCCTCATCCATGTTGAATTATCCATGTTGAAGTTCCAGTTCATCTCCAGCTCAGCCTTCGTCCCCACCAGAATGGACTGACCAAGACGAAGAAGTGCTTATCCAAATTGAAGCTAAGCATGCAAAAAAGCGTTATGAAAGAGAGACGGGTGACGTGTCTCCAAGAAGATTTCCATCCACTCCATGAAGCATCTCACGTGAAGTTTTACTAAAGTTGTCCAAATAAGTGTGCTTTAGAATGTTTACTTTTGTAAGGTGTCATGTGTTTACTCTTGTAAAGTGTGCTTTATTAAAGTTGTCTTTAATCTTATGTTGACAAGTGTAAGGTGTGCTTTAAATTATTATGTGTTTTATTTGACTTTGGATAAGAGATAAAGGGCATGTTTTCACCACCCTAAGGCCTGTATATAAAGGGCCTCTCTCTATTGCAAAATCCAAGCTTAAATGAAATCAAGTTTTCTCTACATCATGTCTCTCTAAACTCTCTCTCTCTCTTCTAGGAATCGAAGAAGTTATTAGAGTTAATAATGGTACGCTCACCTTTAATATTTTATACTGAGTATGCTCTGCACTTGCCTTGAACAAGGATCATGTGCATAAAAAAGGTCCTGATTTATCCTCCAAAATCGATTTTTAAAAAATTAGAATTGTTTTATCACAACATTCACCTTCTTTGAAGGTTCAGAGTAACTGTGTTTTCGGGTGGTATCATGAAAACCGTTTTCTTTGATGA
Source organism: Atalantia buxifolia (assembly GCA_030444775.1). Lineage (NCBI taxonomy): Eukaryota > Viridiplantae > Streptophyta > Magnoliopsida > Sapindales > Rutaceae > Atalantia > Atalantia buxifolia. The sequence goes on from CM059839.1 coordinate 16,563,354, forward strand.
TTTTCGGATTTGGTATTTGATGGATAAGTATATATCGGCTGGAAACCAGAACTTGCGGGTTACTGACCCTAAGGACAACCTTGTGCTGTTGTAGATCTGGTGTAACAACGCCACGTAACTGAGAATTTTTGAGAAATTGAGGTATAAGGAGAAGGGGTTTCAAACAACGTATACAGACGTTGTGTTTTGTGTTAGTAACTTGTTAATTAGGAACAATCCTCCATAGGAATGCCCTTTGCTTACATCTATACATAATAATGATAATATTTAAGGTAAGGTTTTAAGTGATACACTTTATAGCTTATTAGCGTTAGTTCCAATTATGGGTATTTTTGTAATAAATAATTTTGTTAAAATTAAAATACTCAAAGTAACTTGTAGAATGCAAATAGTGTCACTCTAGATACTATATTTTCGACCATCAATCTGTATCATTGAAAATAATATGTATTTTGACCATCAATCCTTATCATTGAAATAATATCCAAAAACTTTTGTACCTACTACTCATATTTTACTAGTTTGATAGTTGATTGAAATTAAACTTCTATTATTGACAGAAATAATGCGGTAAAAGATAATAATGTATTTATAACAAAATTAACAAAGTGTTTGGAAATTTTGTTATGTTTTTTTATAGTAATAAAATAGATTGACAATACAGATACTAATCAAAGTAGCATCACGTGGCACATGATCCATATGATTTATTATATTACTTTATGTTTTTATCAATCAATCAATCGTATCATGGCAAGCATTATTTGATTTTTGCTAAAAGTTAATTATAAGCGATGAATTGCTAAAATTATTCCATTTGAAATTTATAGGATATCACCTTTTTTAGCAATGAAGTGATTTTTGTAAACTGAAAATAGTCCTACCTTTCTTATTATACACGTTGGCGACTGTAATTTTGATTTCATGTCGGTGAATGCATTTCAAATATATAGAAAAAATAAAACGACAAACATGGTATGCAATCAATACAAGATGATGTCAGAAACCGTGGATTTTTTTATAATAAAAGAATTCCATAAAGAGAAAAATTCCTTTTCTGACAAACTCCAAAAAGTTCCAGTAATTAATAAGAGTTCTATTAGTTTCATAATAAAGTTATGATAATTTTTTATTTATTTTCATATATAAAAGGTCAAAGAACGTACCCAGAAAATGTTAAAAAAAAAAAAAACTATCTTTCTTTTCTAAAGATGAATGCATATGTATTAGGAAATAATGTCTCAAAACATGTTAACTTTTAAACCTTTTATCATATTTGGTAATTTTGATGCAATACAAAATCTCACTTTCCTTGATTTTCGGTGGCTTTGATTATGTTTTAGCTATTACAAGGGTAAATGTGTAGTTCATAACAAGGAAAAATAACTAAATAAATAAGAATAATAATAATACCAGCAGCAAAAAAATAAAGACTCTATCAAAAGGAGGAAAAAAATCTCTAGACAAATCGTAATCTTATTCTTTTTGTTTTGTGTTGTCATTTTGCTTTCTTTATACGGAATTGGGTTTGTAAGATCTGACTACATATATGCTCAGTTGCTGAATATATTGCATTTAAACATAAGAACAAGATAGCCAATTTATCTCAAAAAAAGACGGCGAATTTACAGATCAGATTAGTTTTTTAATTGTTTCAAGGGCTGATAATGGATTTTGTTATGGGAAACGGTGGTGATTTAGGTGATGAACAAGATGCTACTAATTCTCAAAATAAGGGAAAGATAACATGCCATCGCCACACAACTCACCAGATACAGACACTTGAAGCGTAAGATCAATAACCCTAAAAATATTAACTTGATCGTTAAGAAGGGGTTTTTAAGTTATTAATTTTATTTTCCATAGAAGCTTCGTAAGTTGGTTTCAGTTTCATGTTTATAGTCAACATCAACAATTAGGATTCATTTACTTCCCTTGGCCAATATTAAAAAAATCATACTATACAGACTCTTTCAACTAGCTTTTTTTTTTTTATTGACATCCTGGATTGCAGAAATGACTGAGATTTCATCAAAGTCTGATAACTCTGTAGAATTTGATGATTCTGCAATAATGAATGTTGTTTGCTCATTTTGTTCGACTGTTCTGAAAAAAAATCAATTAGCATTTTCTCTAATAAATTGTCTTTTGTTGTAATTAAGATTTTTCAAGGACTGCCCTCACCCAGACGAAAATCAACGTCGTCAATTGAGTAAGGAATTGGGCCTGGACCTAAAACAAATCAAATTTTGGTTTCAAAATAAGAGGACTCAAACTAAGGTTGGTTGATTTTTTAATTAAATAATAATCATTTCTATATTTTTTTGCCTAATCGATATTTAATTCTTGATTAATTATTCATAGAAAAAGCAAGCTTGCCTGGGCTAAGCCAAACTAAAATTTTGAAACGACAACACACTGTTGATGGTTTATTATTGTTTTTGTCAATATTTTATTTAAAATTTCCCTTTATAATTATTTGTGCTACTGTAGGCTCAGAATGAGCGAGCTAACAACTCAGTGCTTCGAGCAGAAAATGAAAGAGTACAGTGTGAAAACCTAGCAATTAGAGAGGCACTAAAGAATGTGATTTGCCCATCATGTGGTGGCCCTCCCTTTGGAGTAGAAGAACGTCAACGTAGTCTACAAAAACTACAATTAGAAAACTCGCAGTTGAAAGAAGAGGTTATTATGTTTGAATTCAATAATGTTATTTCCAAAAACATGCACAGAATAATGATAAGAATGAATTTCTTAAAGCATTAGAACTCAGTACTAAATTGAGATTTTATTAAATACTGAATCAGTGGTCAAGATTTATTTTTAATTTTATTTTTATATTTTGCTTGTCAACAACCACTGATTTAGAACTCAACACTAAATTCTTGTCTTTTCATAATTTTTTTTTGTAAAATGATAATTTTATGAGCCTAATAAAAATGATTGTTTGTGTACGTATTATGATTAAATAGCATTTATTTATACTCTTTTGAATTTGACTTATATTAATTAATGTTTTAATACAAAAATCAATTGACAGCACGAGAAGGTATCGAACCTTCTTGCCAAGTACATAGGAAAGCCAATATGTCAAATGAACTCGTCATTGATGCCGTCTCTTCCTGGATCAGCAATATTGGAACATCAGAATGTCCTACCACCACCAATTTTGCCTGTTCATCAAGAAATGGATCTTGGTCTTGATCTTAATCTTCAATTTAAAGGAATCAATGATTTGGAACAATCACTCATGATGGAGACTGCTACTAATGCCATGGATGAACTAATTAGGCTTATGCGAATCAATGAGCCTTTATGGATCAAGTCTCCATCATCAACAAATATTGAAAGATATGTCATTCGCCCTGAAAGCTATGAAAAAGTTTTCCCAAGGGCTAATCGCTTTAAAACTTCAAGTGCTCGTGTGGAGTCATCAAAATATTCAGGAATGGTGACCATGAATGGGATGCAATTGGTTGACACGTTGTTAGACTCGGTTAGTGTTCATTTATGATTTTATTTTGGAAATTATAATAGCTAAGATAAATGGTGAATCTAAATTTTGCCAAAGCATGACTCTAATTAAGATATATATACACATATATTTCTTCATAGGATAAATGGGTGGATCTTTTCCCAACAATTGTTTCCAAAGCAAGGACAATTCAAGTTCTCCAACCTGGAATCAATGGAAATAGAAATGGTTGCTTGCAGCTGGTAAGTTATTTACCTTGATACACACACATATAGTCATTTTCTAGTGCAGGCGCCCTCATTTTTTTTTATGCAAACATGCTATTAAATCGTGCAATTTAATAGAGTCAGTGCAAACATACTATTAAACAGCACGGTTTTATAGTCCATTGAAAACTCACTCTATTAAACTACATTGTTTAACAGCATGTCCACATTCTAAGGGTGATCGCAACTAATATGTATGTGTGTGTGTGTTTGGATCATCAGTATATATATCGATCAAATTTAATACAATTCAAGATTCTAATTGAATGTAGATGCACGAACAAATGCACATTCTTTCTCCTTTGGTGTCACCTCGGGAGTATTACTTTCTTCGCCATTGTCGGCAAATTGAGCTAGGCTTGTGGGTTATAGTGGATGTATCTTATGAATGGCCGAAAGATAATATTTCATCTTCTCATTGTTGGAGGCTCCCTTCTGGTTTCATGATTCAAGACATGAGCAATGGGTGTTCTAATGTAAGTAAAATGTAATTAATAGCATTATCAAGATGATTAGGTGGAAAGCCGATTAATTTTTCTGAACTTTCACCAAACATTATCATTTTGAATTTTGGTTTGTCTAGATAAACTAGAATTATTAAAGGAATCACATGTATTAATAATACTCAAATATTGAGATTCCTAATATTATTGATTCTCCTAGAATTACCTCGAGTTGTGTTGGGGCAAACAACATGGCAACCCCATCATAATGGGTCGTTTTGCTGTTTGACCTATATTGGCAAATTCGAGCCATTCACACCAGGCGCAAAAAAGCATTGTTTTATTGGTTTTTGCTTCTCTTTTGCATGTAACAGCAATTTTTAATATAAATTTTTATATTAATCTAATAATATATGTATAATTACTTGCTATTTGCATGTAGATTACGTGGCTGGAACACGTAGAAGTAGATGATAAAACCCAAACTCATAGGCTTTACAGAGATCTTATATGCAACAGTTGTGCATATGGAGCAGAAAGGTGGGTTGTCACTCTTCAGAGAACATGCGAGAGATTACTAGCTGAAAACTCCCAAAGTATTCATGAGGTTGGAGGAGGTACTATATATACATAATTTTTTTTAATTGAATCATGTCAAATGCATTCCTTTGCATTTTATAAGTACAGACTCACTCTTTTACTCCCTTTTTTCAGATTTGAAATTTTTTAACATAAGTTTGTACTTTATAAAGTGCAGACATTCACACTTAAGCGATTCTCACATCCATTAATATTTAGTTCCTTAAACTAAGAAAAATTGATTAACTAATTATATAAGTGCCGGTCAGTGATAAATTTGCCTCAAGGTAGAAAGAGCATAATGAAGCTTGCGCATAGGATGGTGAAGAATTTTTGTTCAATGTTGAGCATGTCAGGGAAATTAGATTTTCCTCAGTTATCTGAAGTAAACAACAGTGGTGTTCGAGTCTCTGTACGTAAAAGCTTAGGACACGGCCAGCCAAGTGGAATTGTAGTCAGTGCTGCTACCTCCCTTTGGCTTCCATTACCATCTCATAATGTCTTCAATTTTTTCAAAGATGAGAAAATGCGAGTGCAGGTAACAATTCACTCTCACAAGAACAAAGTTTTTTTTACAAATATATTGAAAAATTTTAATTACCATCAATGGCTTAAATGTATAAATAGACCTCTATGATTTCGAAAATGATCAAAAAGACTTATTTTTGGACAAACCTTGAAAGTCTACGTGACCATTTCTGAACCCAAAAGGGAATCTATCCGCATGTATAAACAAATTTTTGGGGGTGGTATTGATGGTTTATGTATTAGCAATTGATTAATGTATTTTATGTGATAGTGGGATGTGCTCTCCAATGGAAGCCCTGTGCAAGAGATTGTACATATCTCAAACGGTTCTCATCTAGGCAACTGTACATCGATTATTTGGGTAGTATATATTTTTAACAAAAGCTTTCTAATTTTGTTGCTAAATGAACTTTAAGAAATCAACTTACTAATTTGTTTTTGTATAATTTATTTGTGGAGCATGTAATGCAGCCTCTCATCCCCACCGAGAATAACATGTTGATGCTTCAAGAAAGTTGGATAGATCAATTAGGGTCAATGGTAGTCTATGCTCCAATTGACATACCATCCATGAATTTGGCAATAAGTGGAGATGACTCTTCAAATATTCCCATACTATCCTCAGGTTTTGTAATATCTAGTGATGGTCGTCAAAGAGACCATTATAGAGCCTCAACAAGCACTGAGACTGGCTTTGGGACAGGGACTGGGATCGGGACTAGTGGTTCACTTCTTACGGTTGCTTTCCAGATATTAGTTTCTAGTCCATCATCATCAAAAGAACTCAACATGGAATCTGTGGCCATTGTCAATACACTCATTAGCTCTACCGTTCAAAGGATAAAGGCTGCTTTGAATTGTTCTAATTTGGATTGACTTATTGTTCTTGTATTACATTAGAAATTGTTGCATTTTATAACTAAAATAATATTGTAATTTGATTACTAGTACAATCATATTTTATCCTCAATTTTTATAGATTATCATAATCTTCTCCTTTTAATTTCTCTCCAAGTAGATTTTAATGATCTGATGGCACATGACTTTAAGCAAATTGAAAGGCTAAAATTGAATTTTTAGTTTTTAGTGCTCCATTTATTGTTGCAGTTTTCTTTTATTAACTATTTTTACCAAGATTTTCACTCTTCTTTCTCAATGCTTTAATTTATTTAATTATTTTTATCTTGAAAAGAAAAAAACACAAAAAAATATTAATCCATTTTTTCTCATGAATATTCAATTTTGGCTAACCACCACTTATTTCTAGGTTTTTGGGAGCATACTACGCAAATGTAAGCTTATTTAGAATATACTGTGTCTTTACAAAATTCTCTTCAAATATGGAAAGATGATCATACATTATGATGGAAACAAGTTTTCTTTTTTTCTTTTTACTTGATTGGTGGTAGAAACAATTTAATTTGAAGGATAAGTTTATTTAAAAATTATCAAAATTTTTAAAGAATTTGCGAGTGACCAAACTTGAAAGTTCCTAAAATTGTAAAATTAAATTATACTCAAGGCCCCAATAAATTACACTCAAGTTCAAAGCTCAATGGTTATGGCATTTACACTAAGTCCAGTTTAATAGTCATTAATTTATTGAGATCTTATGATTAAGTTAGCTTTTTTTTTTTGGCCAAATCTAAATAAGTTTAAATTTGGCTGAAGTCTAAATTGATTTGAACAAAAATTTCTTTTAGTCATTTTTTTTATTTTTAATATTCAAGTATAAGCGGCACCTTTTTAAAAAAATAAAAAAATCTTAAACTTAATTATTTTACATTTATGTCTCAAAACGAATAAAGGAATATGTTTTATAGTTGAGGAAATAAGTATATTTAATATAGACTTTTTTGGGATATTTTTGGGATATAGTGTTTACTTTCATTTAGACTTTTTTGCATTTAGATAAAAGTTACAAAAGTTTACTTTTTATTTTAATTAATATTTAACCTTAAATTTGTTTTTAACCTTAAAATTCACAACAATTATGAAAATTTATACACATTTTGCTTGTTATGGAAGTTGGTGGCTATCAAGGCTTGATAATAGGCCCAGCCCCTATGAAAGCCCATCCAAACTTAGACAAGCTAAAAGTGGTAACACTTAAATTAGAGATGATTATCCAATATATAAATATACTAATAGTCCAACACATAAAATACTAACAGACACAACTTGTTTAATCTTAGAGATTGTTGTGATTTGGGAAATTTGGCATTTTGTTTTCTTCTCTTTTTTTTGGAAAATTTTGATTTTGATTTTTGATTTATAAATTATAAAACATAAGCTTGACCTAGGCATTTTCCATAAGCCCTTAACAGGCCCATTTGCAAAGCGAGCTTTAAAAAATTTTGGCCCATGTTCAGGCCCATTCGTAGTATGCCAGGCCTAAAACCTGTGGGCCTACTTTTTTCCCTACCCTAAGCTAAAGCATGCACCACTATTTACAATTGATTAAATAAACAAGTCAGCATAGTCACATATGAAGACAAAGCCAATTACCTTGGTGAAGGTAAATCTAGTGAGCAAGAATTTGTTTAACTACACACATAGCCCTATTTAAATTAGTTATGCTTGACTGGATAACATAGGGTTTCTTTATTAATGTTTGAAGTTTGAAATTTTACTAATTTTAAATCTTTTTTAAAATTTGCTTGTTTGCTTTTTGCAACTTATGGCAGATTTTCAGACTTTGTAAATCTAAGTGAAAAAAGTAAACTTTTATGATTTTTATCTAAATAGAAAAAGGTCTGTATTAAAAGTGAATATTATATTCTAAAAATATGTCTATAAAATATACTTGTTTCAGTAACCATAAAACCTAAGAGAACATAAATGTCAAATAAAATTTTTTAAGATTTTTTATTCATAAAAATAAACAAGATATCACTTATACTCAAATATTTATAAAAAAATATGTTATTCAAATATTCGTCATAAAAATTCAAACCCATTCAGATTTTAAATAAAAAAATAAATGTTACCTTAGTTAGACTAAGTTAAATTAAGTGCAAGCCAAGGTTAACTAGTTAGGCCATGTACATAAGCCAAGGTTAAATATTCGTATATAAGTATTTAATTGGATAACATGTACTATAAATAGGGCGCACAACCTCATTTTTGGTATACAATTCAAAAGTAATAATTTTCTCTCTAATTTTACTTACTTTTTATTATATACTTGAATTATAGATCACTTCTTGTCAACTATTATATCTGACACTATTTTATATGATTCCATTCTAGTAATAAGTAATGTTGATATTACATTAAAAAGTAATTTTTCACAGTAAAGAGCTTGAGCAAAGAAATTCAAAGAAGCACATAATGGGTTGATTCAAGCAACTTGTGCTCAATCAAATTTGTGAAGGCCTATTGAAGGAATCGCACATGATAAATGTATGATTCAGACTCTTAAAGTTTTCAAATTATCACTTTCATGAAATAGGAAGTTGGCTTACACATTATGGTGGGAAACTATATTATTTTCCTTTTTTGGATACTTTCCCATTTCTTGAGGAGGCTAGTGGAGAAACAAAACAGTTATTTCTCTTTTAATTGCCGAGTTTCCATTATAAGTAATGTAAGGCATTTAAGCCGATTAGGATTATGATTTGATTTATATTCTTTCATATTTGCTTAGATTAGGATTAGGATTTGATTTAGATTCTTTCCTATTTGCTTAGATTAGGATTCTTATTTGATTTATATTCTTACCTAATTGTTTAGATTTAGATTCCGATTTGATTTTTATTTAGGATTTATTTCTAAAAATTCTTTTAACCAAGTACGTGAGAGAGTTAATTCTTACTCTGTTTTGATGCAATTGGTGAGAGAGTTAATTCTCTTTGGTTCTTAAACAAACTTTTTGAACTTATCGGATTTCTGTGGTTTTCAAACTCTTGACTTATCAATCATAGCTGATTGTGGCATCCTTACATACCAAGTTCATGCTTTCAATAAGCATTGGGTCTCAATTCCATTCAAGTCTAGGTTTAGATTCGATTTTGGATACTAAATTGATTAAGGTCGTATCAATTCTTAGCGACGTTCATATAAGAGTTATACAGACAATCAAAGGGGGAACTTAGAGTTTGAAGTTAGCGATTGAGTATTTCAAAAAGTGGCCTGATGAAGGGAGCTATGAGGTTGGTAAGAAAGGAAAGTCGGGAGGAACTTGCCCAAGGTTTATTGCCCTTTTGAGATTCTTACACAAGTATATTCCTAACTCATCAATCGGAGGAGGAACTTGCACTTCATCCATCAGTATCCAAAGTTCATGGATTATGAATGGAATCCCACATCGCTTGGGATCACTCACGAGGAGTAGCTTAAATACTCATGTGGTTCCCCAACTCTACGAGGCCTTTTGGGTGTTAGGCTTAGTTCACGGGCCTTAGTACCCATAGTGGTATCAGAGCCAAACTCGTGTGGTGTGTTCAAGTGGGGAATATGAATGGAATCCCACATCGCTTGGGATCACTCACGAGGAGTAGCTTAGATAGCCATGTGGTTCCCCAACTCTACGAGGCCTTTTGGGTGCGGATGCTGCGGGTAAAGGAGTGTGGGCGTTTGTAAAGTTGGTAAGGACTAATAAGAGGGAAAGATGACTCATTGATTTGTGCGGATTCAGGGATGTATGAATATTCAACAAGGTTTTCTATTTTGTTGGCTGTTTGTTTAGTGCAGGATTTTGGGAGTGAGAGAGTAGAAGAAAGAGAGACAAGAGTGATTACAGAAGAAGTAGAAGATTCGTTTGATGAAGTTGATGCCATATTTGGAAATTTCTCTCTGTCTTTGAAGTCTTTAGCTTAAAAAATCATAAGAAAACTTCTATCATACCATTTTGTGATTTGAAGAACATGATTTTGAAAATAATTTTATTTTCAAGGACAGTAAAACTCTGGTATGGCTCTGATACCATAATAGTACGTGGCGTTGTTTACACCAGATCTACAACAGTTAAAAGAATATATCCAGTCTTCTAGATTGGATCAGTGCACAATTCAGGTTACTACAGCTGAACAATATGTTACTCTGAAAATTCCTTCAGAGTTGATCTCCAACTGGAAAAGAGAAGCTTATGCTTATCTCCATCTCGGAGGAGTAAGATTAATCCTGACCTTACATAGAAGGAAAGGATTATTGCATAATTGCTATCTTTGGACCCTGTGTTTAAAAACGGTATCAAGATGTGTTATTATTTATTCTCACCACTCTTCATGCAGGAAGTGTTCTCCTCACTTTTTACCCAAATTTTAACCTTTCTCTTCAAGACACCAATCTTTCCACAACCTTGAAAGTCCAAGTACAAATCCAAGGTGCAGAACAAATCTCTTCTGTAAAGATTGCAACACTTCATCACCAGCTAGTCTATAGGCTTCAAAACCATGCCTTAGACCTTCCCACACCTGAGCACCACTCTGACGCCCTTATGGTGTTAGCAGAATCAGATTAGATACCCATCATCATCCAAATTCTAAGACAGATCCCTCGACATGAACTCATAAAACTCATGCCCTTGGAATGGATTTCAAATTATGAAAAGTTTCATACCAATACTGCTCCTATTCAAACATGAGAAAGTATGTTCGAAAGGAGACCAGATGGAACAGTCAGAATGACTTTCAGACCTCCACTAACAGCACCAGAAGAGCCTCCAAGGCTCTCATTCACCTATTCAGCAATAATCACAAATTGCTTGAGACAAAGACAAGAAAAGCTGCCAATTACAGGATTCAATTCAGAAGGATATCCTATCTACCCAGCTAATCTAAATGGCCACTTTCTTTGGGATATACCCGGATAAGGAAACTGTGACCCAGATTGTCCCTGTTGGGATGATTGGGAAGAAGAGGATGATTATGATTCAAAACGGAGAAGGAAGCCTAAAAAGAAAATACCAAAATCTTCGTGTTCACACAATCAACCTAAACCACCACATAATCCTCCACCTCCACCAGCTCCTTTACCCATTTACAAAAAAGAACTTAAATGGATTGTAAAGAATTGCAAAACTGAAGTTCTTCCACCAGTTCAAGATACCATTCCTACCATACAACCCATGGCATGCATGATGTTTTCATCAACATCACAGGATTATTCCTCCAATTTCTCTATTCTAGAAACACATGTCGACCCACAAAGAAAAGTTGTAACCAAACCCTTTATTCCTTCAACCATCACTCCTACAGGTCACTTAGAAGACCCCAAACCTTTTGAAGCTGTCCTCAAATGCCAGAGCCCAAAATGAAACTCTGGTCGATATTCATAAAAAGGTGAATCATATCATTTTACGAATTGATCATATTGAGTCCAAAGTCGATTCAATTACTTCACAGATGTAGTAGATCTATCAAAATCTCCAATCCAAAATCTCTCAACTGGATTCAGAGTTACGAGCCATGCTTAGTTAAAGGTACTATGGCCCAGAATTTGACCAAAAATAAAAGGAAATCAGAAAATTAAAAGCAGAACTTGAACTACATCACCACATCACCACCTTTACCTACCATCAGCCCAACTTTCCATCCCTTTGCGCCTATGCTATCTCCCATTAAACCACAAGTGATACGAACCCCGTCAAGAACTGACGCGACCCTAACCAAATTAGTTCCCAAGATCGAATCTAAACCCAGGAATGGAATGGAACCTTGACCCAATGCTTATTGGAAGCACGAACCTTGCTATGTGAAGACACCACAATCATCTATGGAAGGTCTGATTGATAAGTCAAGATATTGAACACCACGAAAATCCGATAAGTTCAAAGAGTTTGTAAAGAACCAAAGAGAATTAACTCTCACAATTGCATAAAAAAAAAGCTTCTTCTCGTTTATTATAAACGAGTACATTATATAGGGTTGGTTACAAGAATTTAAAACAAATCAGAATCCTAATATAAGTAAATAGGAAAGAATTTAAACCAAATTAGAATCCTAATCTAACTAAATAGGAAAGAATTTAAACCAAATCATAATCATATTTGGCTTTAAATGCCTTACATCAATTAAATGGAAACTAGGCAATTAAAATAGAACTAACTGATTTGTTTTCCTAATAGCCTCCTTAAGAAATGAAAAAGTATCTGAAAAAGGAAAATAATATATTTTTCCACCATAATGTGCAAACCAACTCCCTATTTCATGGAAGTGAATATTTGGAACTTCAAAAGCCTGAATCATGCATTTATCATGAGCGATTCCTTCAAAGGGCCTCCATGAATTTGATTGAGCACAAGTTGCTTGAATCAATCCATTAAGCGCTTCTTTGAATTTCTTTGCTTAAGCTCTCGTAACGGGTCCGACGGGAACTTGAATAGGATCTGAATATACCTCAGCCCATGTGCTTGTGATAGTCTTATCCTTAATCTCATCAACAGATCCGTCCAAACTATTTGGCATGACACACACGTTATTCAGAAATAATCCATTGCCAAAACCAACCAGATCTAAACCCCATCCTCGACCAAGACCAGATAAACAACCTTCCCATCCACTTTTGTTAATCCCAGAATACCAATCACCTCAATATACATCTCTACAAACACCACCAGCTCAAACCAAAGATAAAGCACCCATGCAACAATTTAGTGCCCAAATGGTCCCAGATCCATCTGATACAAATAATCCAACTTCTGATTTAAATCTAGCTATTTTAGAAAACCCATTAGAATTTGAGACAGAATCTTCCCATCCACTTTTGTTAATCCCAGAATACCAATCACCTCAATATACATCTCTACAAACACCACCAGCTCAAACCAAAGATAAAGCACCCATGCAACAATTTAGTGCCCAAATGGTCCCAGATCCATCTGATACAAATAATCCAACTTCTGATTTAAATCTAGCTGTTTTAGAAAACCCATTAGAATTTGAGACAGAATCTTCCCCTGAATCCTCAATATCAACTAGTGACTCTGAAAAGTCCTATGCTGATATCACCAAAATTCTCATGGCCCAACCAGAAGAAACTGAACCTGCCTAATCATCAAGAACATACCCATTCTTTGAAATACCCTCAGATGTTGAGGAAGATCCACCTAAAGGAACCTTAGCCACAAACCGGCCTTCTCAACCTCAAACTCAAAATGATCATGAACCATCAAATGGCCCATGGTTTACTTTTGATGATATACTTGCAGCTAAATGGAGAGAACGGCTATGAGAAATGGCCACCTGGACAGATCTCCAAATGTTAAGAGCAAATGCAACAACAACCTCTATTTTTAGAGAACTTGCTACCCGTTTTATGGGATCTCTAAGAGATTGGTTTGATACTTTAGGAGAGTACAAACAACTACAGTTTGTGCAACTTCTTAATGTCTCAAGTGCTCTTGCTGTTATCCATGAACAATTCAATAGAGAATATGCAGCAGTGTTTGAAGCTGCAAGACGTGACTATCTCAGCATGAAATGCTGTTCACTCAAGGCTAAAGATCTTGATTTCCATTACAAACGGATGTCAATTCTGTTTTACAAGCTCAATGGATTCAATGATCCTACTCTCAAACATATTTTTCTGGCGTCGTTACCTGAAGAATTACAGCCAGATATACAAAGGCAGCTCACATCTCTTAATCTCCAAATTGACAACATTTCTTTGGGGAAAATCTTTCAAATCACCAAAGGATGCTTGGAGAAACTATGTGAACATAAATAGTTTTTCAAAGAACTACTGAAAGATAAAGAGCCTTTCTGAAGTGCTTGTAAAAAACCTTACTTGCAGATCAAATGCAAGAAAAAGAAAGATTGTGAGTGCAACACCAAACAGAAAAAGCATTTCAAAAAGTTCAAAGATCCAAATTCCTTTCCTAGATCAAAGTCCCAAAGAAAATCATACAGGTTCTTCAAAAAAAGATCCAGTTCTTACAGAGAACAACAAAGGAGAAAATCAAGTCGATGTTTCATCTGCAAAAAGCAAGGCCATTATGCCAAAGATTGCCCCAACAAAAAGATAAGGCAATCTGCTTACTTGAACATCTACAGGCCACCACTGATTACTCTCCTCACCAAGATGAAATTGAGTTCTACTTCTCAGAACAAGAGGAACCTACTGATGAAATAGTGTTCGCACTGGAAAACTCATCTCATGATTCTAAAAACGATGACCATCCCCATTCCATCCATAAAACTCCAAATGATGAGAACCATCAAGAAAATACGATTAAAGATTCAAGTGATCCTTTACACATTCATGGAAGCCCAATTACAAGAGCTAGAGCCAAAAAGATGCAAGCTGCTTTAAATGGATTAATTGAGAAAATATGGATTGAAAATACAATTCAAGATGCAAGACATCATGAATTGGGCTTGGAGAGAAGACAAGGCATTGTGGCCATTATTCAAGCTATTAGGCAGCCAAATACACAACTTGGATTAAATGCAGCAAGGGCAACTTCAGAATAAAACTGGTATTGATTGAGCCCGAAGTAATATGCAAGCTATATACCGTTGGAAAGATAATTAAGTTATCCAATTCATTTTACAGAGCAGGACTTGGAGTTCTCTAGAAGGAGTTATGACCAATTCATTACAGCTTCTTCACACTTGGAATTTTCAACGACTCCTTTGTTTTCAACTTCATTTGTTTGTTTTGTTTCATGTTTGTCAATGTGTAAGGTAAGTCTACCATCAATGATGGTGGGCTAACAATAAGTTTTTCAATGATAGCATTAATTATGGTTGGTTTGTGAAGACTTTTTGAAGCATCCTTTGACAAACCTATACTTGGAGGGTTATTCCAATGTTTTCATTTGTATTTTTAGGATCTTGGGTTTCTATTGGTTTATTTAAACTCAGCAACCTTGCTATGTAAGGAATTAGAGATTAATGTTATTTGAATTGGAAAGATTATTCTTTCCTGGGTTTTTTTTAGAACTAGTGAACTTATCAAGAATTAGCATTCTTGTGGTGTTCCAAATTTAGACTTATCACTCACGTTCTCATCCATTTCTTGAGTGTGGTGTCAATATCATTCTCTATACCTTTGGTTCATGTTTTCTTAAGCGTTGGGTCAAGGTTTTGTTAGTGTTAAATCTGTTTAGAACTTTCTTAGGAAGTTAAAACTTCAATTTAAGTGTGGGTTTCAAAATTTCATTGTGGGATTCTCATCATTTGGTATCAGAGGTAGTTTCTAATCAGGTTTGAATGTCTTATATATTTTGATTATCAAAAAAAAAGGAGAGAAAAAAAAGCTTCCAAAATGAATCAAGTATTCCTACTTTCATCAAATTGGATTTTAGTTATTCCTTTTCCTTGACATTGTTTCCTTTGCTTTCTTGCTTTCTTTTCATCAAATTCCTTGTTGTTCTTTGTGTCCTCTTAATTCCTTTTCTTTGTTTAGTGTGTTGATTCGTCATATTTGGTGTGCCACCTGGGTTTTTCTTGATTTTGTTTATTTAGTTCAATAAAGAACTGAAAGAGAGAATTAAGTGTGGTTAATAAAAAAAAAATTTGTGAGATCATTAGAGGGTAAAAGCCAATTTGTGTGTTAAACATGAGAGTTAAGTGACATCAAATTGAGTGAAACACGTGAGGGAGTGTTGCGAGGTTTTTTCTTTGCTAACATTTTTTTTTCATATCACAAATATGTCAAAAGATCAAGAAGCTGTAGACAATCATTCATGCTCAAAGCCATGCAACAACAATTTGAGCACATGAATATGATGTTTGGAGAGATCCGTGACAAATTGGAAGAGGCAAGACACTGCCATAGCCAATCTACAAAGGGGGCAACAACCAATAGCTCCTAATGTAAGAGGTAATCAAGGGCGTGCTGCCATGGGAGAAGAAGATGGTGATGACCTAGATAATTTTGATGAACAAGCCACTGTTGACATGCGTGGAAGAGATGATAGAAGGGCAAGACGTATAGATCGTGATTTGAGGAGTATCAAACTGAAAATTCCTTCTTTTCAAGGTAAAAATGATCCGGAAGCTTATTTGGAGTGAGAAAAAAAGTGGAGCTAGTATTTGATTGCCACAACTACTCTAAGGAGAAAAAGGTAAAACTAGCTGCCGTTGAATTTACTGATTATGCTATAATTTGGTGGGATCAACTTGTTTTGAGTAGGAGACGAAATTGTGAAAGGCCTATAAACACTTGGGAGGAGATGAAGGCCATCATGAGGAGGAGATTTGTTCCTAGTCATTATTATAGGGAGTTGCACCAAAGGCTTCAAAGTCTTACACAAGGTTCTAGAAGTGTGGAAGATTACCACAACGAGATGGAAATAATCATGATTCGAGCCAACATTGAAGAAGAATGAGAGGCCACTATGGCAAGATTTTTACATGGTTTAAATCAAGATATTGCTAATGTGGTTGACTTGCAGTACTATGTTGAGTTGGAAGACGTGGTTCACATGGCCATGAAAGTGGAACGACAATTGAAAAAGAAAGGTTCCACTAGAACTAATTTGGGTTCATCTTCCTCATAGAAGTCGAAATGGAGCAAAGATGAAAAGGTTGTTTCAAGGCCATTCAAGGATCATAAGAGGGAGGCAACCAAAGCAAAGGTAAATCTAATTCCCAACACTCTAGAAATAGAGATATTAAGTGTTTTAAATGTTTGGGGACAGGTCATATTGCATTTCAATGCCCAAATAAGAGAGCAATGATCTTGAGGGATGATGGTGATGTGGAAACCGAGAGTGAATTGGATGATGATCCAATGCCACCTTTGGAAGATGCTAATGATGGTGTAGAATATCCTGTTGATGGTAAATTGATGGTTGCTAGGCGTGCTCTCAACATGCAAGTAAAAGAGGATGCGGAGGTACAACGTGATAACATTTTTCATACTAAATGCCACATCAAAGATAAGGTATGTAGTATGATAATTGATGGTGGAAGTTGTACTAATGTAGCTAGCACTAGTTTAGTTGAAAAACTGAATTTGAAAACTTTGAAACATCCTAGGCCATATAAGCTATAATGGCTGAATGATTGTGGAGAAGTTAAAGTAAATAAACAAGTGCTGGTTTCATTTTCTATTGGGAGATACAAGGATGAGGTTGTATGTGATGTAGTACCCATGCATGCTGGACACACGACCTCATCATGATCCCAACCATCTGCCATATCCAAACCAAAATCCACAGGCATCATAATCAAAGAAGAAAAATCAGATTTTACCGATTTCCTCTACCAAGACTCACAAGACCCATGGGAAGAATTTCTTCCACTCAGTCAACATCTCCAACAATTTCCACAACCAACCATGCATGAACCAGGATCATCATCTCAGCCTCAGCCTTAGAAAAAAGACAAAGCAACCCAGACGTCACCAAAGCAATTACCACCAAGCTACAGAAGAGATTGCCCTTATCCACCTTGCCGTGGTCCCCGTTGCAAGCATCCAAAGCTCTCCAAGACATTTTTCCCAACAGATAATGATCGTGATCCAGATGAAACAGACAGCTCATCCGAAGACGACTACATGAATCTCAACTCCCTATAAAGTAGTTTGTCTTGTTGTAATAAATGTTTTACTTTTCCTTGTATAATTATTAAGCGTATTGTTTTTTCTTTAAAGCTTTAGCTTTTGTCAAAAGTCATGTTAGCTTTTTCCAAAAGTCATGTTAGCTATTAAAGGTTTTGTCGCTTGTAATAATGCTTGCTTTACTTTTAGATGACATCTTGATAAGGACATGTCTTATCTAGAACTAGTTTAAGTTTCTTCCTTATATAAGGAAGTTTCCTCTAGTTGTAAGATATCGGGTTTTGGAAAAATAAAATTCCTATTCTCATTATCCATGTCTTTCTAAAATTCTCTCTCTCTCTCTGTCAATGAAACTCTAAGGCTTCAAAGAAAATTAAGAAAGCTTAAATCTGTTCATTTTGAAATCTCAAGGAAGTATGCTCTGCACTTGCCTTATGCAAGGATCCTGTGCATCAGAAAACTTGATAAGTTTTATCTAGTTTGGTACCCTGTTTTAGACTAAGAGGAAAGTCTGTTTGGGTTGTAAAACCTAGAAAAATGTTTTAAGTTTTTGATGCTCATAGAGGTATATCGGCTGGAAACCAGAACTTGCGGGCTACTGGCCCAAAGTACAGTTTTAACTGTTGTAGATCTGGTGTAAACAACGCCACGTACTAATATATAGATATTCCTTTGTAATGAATAAAAAGCAAATCACTCTTGTACCTTTAACACCTAAACAAGTGTATGAGGATCAAATGTCAATACAAAAAGAGAGTGATACAAAAAAAAAGAAAAGGAGAGTACAAAAGAAAGAGAAATTGAGGGAAAAGCAAATGGAAAGATAGAAAAAAATATTGTCGAGAGAAAAGAGAGGCAACAAGTGAACTTGTTTGCAAAAGAGAGCAGGGTTAAGAGGGCTTTCTTTTCAAAACAGCCTATCATTGTACTTTTGTGCAAAGAGGGTTGTTTACATACTAACGAGCTTAACGTTTCTTTGCCTAGTGCTATTATGACTCTTTTGCAAGACGTTGATGATGTATTTCCAAATGAGGTCCCTAATGGTTTGCCACCTATTAGGGGAATTGAGCATCAAATAGACTTCGTTCCTGGAGTTACCATTCCTAATAGACCCGCATATAGAAGCAACCCCGAGGAGACAAAGGAGCTTCAAAGGCAGGTTAAAGAACTCTTGGCAAAGGGATATGTGAGGGAGAGCATGAGTCCTTGTGTGGTACCAGTTCTACTAGTGCCCAAAAAGGATGGAACATGGAGGATGTGCGTTGACTGTCGAGCAATTAATAAAATCACTGTAAAGTATCGACATCCTATTCCTAGACTTGATGGCATGCTTGATGAATTGCATGGTTCATGTGTGTTTAGTAAAATTGATCTTAAAAGCAGATATCATCAAATTAGGATTAGAGAGGGAGATTAATGGAAAATTGCCTTTAAATGGTTTATATGAGTGGTTAGTGAACTTTGTTTTGCGTGCTTTTATTGGTAAGTTTGTAGTTGTCTATTTTGATCTATAGTAAAAGCGTAGAAGAACACATTGAACATTTGCAAAGTGTATTAACTATTTTAAGAAAGGAAAAATTGTATGCTAATTTGAAGAAGTGTTCATTTTGTACAAATCAGATTGTTTTTCTTGGTTATGTTGTGAGTGCTAAAGGAATTGAGGTTGATGAAGAGAAGGTAAAGGCTATCAAGGAGTGGCCTACACCTAAAAGTGTAAGTGAGGTAAGAAGTTTTCATGGTTTGGCTAGTTTTTATAGAAGATTTGTGAAAGAATTTAGCACCCTTGCTGCACTATTAACTGAAATTGTGAAGAAACATGTGGGATTTAAGTGGGGTAGTGAACAAGAAAGGGCATTTAATCTAATCAAGGAGAAATTAGTTTCTACACCATTACTTACTTTACCTGATTTTGCTGAAACTTTTAAAATTGAGTGTGATGCTTCAAGTATAGGTATTGGAGCTATTTTGATGCAAGAAGGGCGTCCAATTGCCTATTTTAGTGAGAAATTGAGTGGAGCAGCACTAAACTATCCTACCTATGACAAGGAGATGTATGCATTGGTGAGAGCATTGGAAACTTGGCAACATTATCTTCTACCTAAAGAGTTTGTTATACACACTGATCATGAGTCCTTGAAGCATTTGAAAGGGCAAGGTAAGTTGAATAGGAGACATGCCAAATGGGTTGAATTTATTGAGCCATTTCCTTATGTGATCAAATACAAACAAGGTAAGCAGAATGTGGTGGCTGATGCATTATCTAGAAGGTATGCACTTATCTCTACATTAAATGCAAAGTTGTTTGGATTTGAGCATATTAAAGAATTATATGTTAATGATCCTGATTTTACTAATGTGTTTAATGCTTTGAGAAAGTTGCATTTGGAAAGTTCTATAGGCCTCATAATTCTTTGCGTGAATTGCTTGTGCGTGAAGCCCATGGGGGAGGTTTAATGGGACATTTTGGCATTGCAAAGACTTTAGATGTTTTAAAAGAACATTTTTTTTGGCCACATATGAAACATGATGTTGAAAGAATATGTGAGAAGTGTATCGCTTGTAAACATGCTAAGTCTAAAGTTTTACCTCATGGATTGTATAACCCTCTGCCCATACCTAGCAAACCTTGGGTTGATATTTCCATGGACTTTGTTTTGGGTTTACCTAGGTCAAAAAGGAGAAAGGATTCTGTGTTTGTTGTTGTTGATAGGTTTTCAAAGATGCCACATTTCATTCCATGTCACAAAACGGATGATGCAACAAACATAGCTAATTTGTTTTTCGCATGGAGTGCCAAGGAGCATAGTTTCAGATCGAGATACTAAGTTCTTGAGCCACTTTTGGAAAATTTTGTAGGGTAAGTTGGGTACTAAACTTTTGTTTTCTACTGCTTGTCATCCACAAAATGATGGACAAACTGAAGTTGTAAATAGAATTTTGTCTACTTTGTTGCTTGCCACTATTCAAAAGAACTTGAAAATGTGGGAAGAATGTTTGCCACATGTTGAATTTGCTTACAATAGAACTATCCATTCAGCTACTAAATTTTCACCATTTGAGATTGTATATGGTTTTAATCCATTAACTCCTTTAGATTTATTGCCTTTACCTATTGATGAACGTGCTAGTATGGATGGTAAAAAGAAAGCCGAATTTTTCAAGCAATTGCATGAGAGAACGCGACAACACACAGAAAAGAGAACTAAACAATATGCTACTCAAGCCAACAAAGGACGTAAACAAGTGGTTTTTCAGCCTGGAGATTGGGTTTGGGTGCATATGAGAAAGGAGAGGTTTCCAGCACAAAGGCGTTCTAAGTTGCTTCCAAGGGGAGATGGTCCATTTCAAGTGGTTGCACGGATCAATGACAATGCCTACAAATTGGATCTTCCTAGTGAGTATAATGTGAGTGCTACTTTCAATGTTTCTGACCTATCTCCTTTCGATGTAGGTGAAGATTCGAGGACAAATCCTTTTGAGGAGAGGGGGAATGATGAGAACCATCAAGAAAATACCATTAAAGATTCAAGTGATCCTTTGCACATTCATGGAGGCCCAATTACAAGAGCTAGAGCCAAAAAGATGCAAGCTGCTTTAAATAGATTAATTGAGAAAATATGGATTGAAAATACAATTCAAGATGCAAGACATCATGAATTGGGCTTGGAGAGAAGACAAGGCATTGTGGCCATTATTCAAGCTATTGGGTAGCCAAATAAACAACTTGGATCAAATACAGCAAGGGCAACTTCGGAATAAAACTGGTATTGATTTAACCCGAAGTAATATGCAAGCTATATACCGTTGGAAAGATAATTAAGTTAGCTTTCCAATGAATTTTACAGAGCTAGATTTGGAGTTCTCTAGAAGGAGTTATGACCAATTCATTACAGCTTGTTCAGACTTGGGATTTTCAACGACTCCTTTGTTTTCAACTTCATTTGTTTGTTTTGTTTCAAGTTTGTCAATGTGTAAGGTAAGTCTACCATCAATGATGGTGGGCTAACAATAAGTTTTTCAATGATAGCATTAATTATGGTAGGTTAGCATTAAGTTTGTCAATGATAGCATTAATTATGGTTAGTTGGTGAAGACTTTTTGAAGCATTCTTTGACAAACCTATACTTGGAGGGTTGTTCCAATGTTTTCATTTGTATTTTTAGGATCTTGGGTTTCTATTGGTTTTATTTAAACTCAGCAACCTTGCTGTGTAAGGAATTAGAGATTAATGTTATCCTTTCTTGGGTTCTTTTGAAAACTAGTGAACTTATCAAGAATTAGCATTCTTGTGGTGTTCCAAATTTAGACTCATCACTCACCTTCTCATCTATTTCTTGAGTGTGGCGTCAATATCATTCTCTATACCTTTGTTTCATATTTTCTTAAGCATTGGGTCAAGGTTTTGTTTGTGTTAAATCTGTTTAGAACTTTCTTGGGAAGTTGAAACTTCAATTTAAGCATGAGTTTCAAAATTTCATTGTGGGATTCGCATCACCAAATCTTACCTTCAAAATTCCAAAGACCAATTCCTGCCATTGGACTTCTTGATATAGGTGCACAAAGAAGTATGTTAAACCCAGACATTCTTCCACCTTAGTCTTGGCAACATCATAAAGAAAATTTCAAAGCAGTCAACGGAAAATTCTTCACTACCAAATTGATTACCAAAAAACCCATTGGTATTCAAATCTTTCCAAACTGTGTTATCTAGACGAAAGTCATTGGTTCTCATCTTCCTAATAAGGATATCTTGTTAGAATTTGATATTATTCACCAGATAAAACACCTCTAAATCATTCCTACTGGAATCTGAGTCAAGTCCGTGTTCAAACCCTTCACCAATATTCTTAAACTTTATGGTCTAACTGAAACCCCTCAGTCCTTCCAAGATATTTCCACAAAGTTTTTGAAATATTGTCTTGAGTCTCATGCTGATTTCCACCATCCAAATCCTCTGTGGAAAAATTCACATTTCTTTGTTCAGTTACCCTTCAAGTTGAATGAAGATATCAACCCAACCAAAGCCACCCATCCAGGAATGAGTCCTTCAGACTTAGTCCTAACTCAAAAAGAATATTCTCAATTGTTAGCCTAAGGTCTCATCGAGCCTACCAGTTCTCAATGGGCTTGCCAAGCTTTTTATGTTGAAAATCATTCTGAAATTGTTAGAGGAAAAAAACGATTAGTCATTGACTTATCAACCTCTAAACATATTTTTACAAGATGATAAGTTCCCTTTGCCAAAAAGACAGACCATGTTCACTTTCCTAAAAAATGCCCAAATCTTTTCAAAATTTGATCTTAAATCCGGATTTTGGCAACTTGGCATCAAACCCTCAGAAAGATACAAAACCGCCTTTTGCATCGCAAATGCTCATTATCAATGGACGGTTTTACCCTTTGGTCTTAAAACAGCTCCATCCATTTTCCAAAAGTCCATGGTTCAAAATTTCCAACCTATCATGCATAGTGCATTGATTTACATTGACGATATTTTGTTATTTTCAGGTACACATGATGAACATCGCCAATTGTTAGATCAATTCTTTGATATAATCCAAACTCATAGAATCATGCTATCAGCTAAGAAAAGCACAATTGCCACCAATAACATTGAATTCCTTGGAATGACTATCAAAGACGGACACTACCAGCCAGGAAAGCACATTGCCTAAGAACTCATCCACTTTCCAGATCAGGATTTTTCCAAAAGACAAATACAACAATTTCTTGGTATTATCAACTACATCAGAGACTTTATTCCTCATGTTGATAATCACACCCGCTAGCTGTCAGCCCTGTTGAAAAAGAATCCACCACCATGGAACAACAACCACACACTTGTTGTCACAACTTTAAAGCAAATTGCGCAAAATCCGCCACCATTAAAGCTTATCACAGATGGTAGATGAATATTGCAAACTGATGCAAGTGACGAATCTTGGGGGGCCATCCTCCTTGAAGAAGCAGAAGGCAAAGAACACTTTATTGCCTATGCTAGTGGACACTTCTCTGACACACAAGTCCATTACCACAATGTGTTCAAAGAAATTTTAGCAGTCAAGAATGGTATTAAAAAATTTGAGTATCATCTTATCAGCTACCACTTTCTTGTCAGAATGGACAACTCAGCCTTTCCTAACATCATGAATTTCAAAGGTAAAAATGTTCCTGAAAAGATGTTGCTAAGGTTAAAAGACTGATTTTCGAAATATGACTTCTCTGTGAAGCATATAAAAGGAGAACATAACCTCATCCCTGATATGCTCTCACGGCTTGCAAAACCAGAAAAATCCTTGCTTTTCATATCCTCCCAATATCATTTTCCTATCATTTTCATGGCTACATCACTCCCATCACAAGCCATAACCAAAAAATATTTTCCTCTTGGAAAAACTTTCACCACCGTCTTTGCTATACAAGAGTTTGCTAAGAAAGTTGTTTTTAGGTTTTTCATGAAAGGCTATCTCTTATCAGACTCATTTCCATTTTCAACCTTCCATCTAGAAAACCTGTTCCTTACAGGCTTAACCCTAGATCCTTCCAGGGAAATTTCAGAAGATGAGTTATGGTACATCTGGTTCCTAACTGTCCTCTATGCCACTAAACTAATTGTCCCTGTCACTCTCACTTTCGAGCACCTAGTTAATCCAGACAAATCCACTTCATTAACCTAGACACTCCTTGAATGGTTTTCTCCAATTCCTTGGTGGAGAAAGAAGCTCCAACAGTTGTCAGAAATTCATAATTTGGAACGTATGCCACCATCCGAAGCAAAAATGTTCACATCTGTTTTCATTATTCATAGGCCATACTTCCAACATCCAAACACCAGCTCATTTTGGACTCAAGACCAGGTATATGATTGACTAACCCTACGTCATCCAGCCCTCCTTGAGCAAGATAGTGGAATACAAAAAAGCCTCCATAACTATCTTTGGTCCACAACATGACATCATCATGATACCAACTCCATCTCCCATATCAAAACCAAAACAAACAGGAATTGTCATTAAAAAAGAACGACCAGATTTTACTGATTTCCTGTACCAAGATGCACAAGACCCATGGGAAGATTTCTTACCATTAAGTTATTATCTCCAACAACTCCAACAAATCCAACCGACACAAGAAGCCACCAGCTCCAACAATCAACCATCTCTCACCAGTTGTCCGAAAGCAGACAATTGCCCCTGGCCACCTTGTCGTCCAAATCACAAACATCCAAAATGACCAAAGTTAAAGTTAAAGATGAAATCGACAGCTCATCCGACGAGGACTACATGAATTTATCATCTCCATAATTAAAATAATTTGTCTTGGCTTGCTTTTTCAAAGTCATTTGTCTTCGTGTAATTATGAATGCTTTTACTTTTTCAAAGCTTGTAATAATTAAAGCATGAGTCATGCTTTAATTTGTCTTTATCGCTTTTACTTTATGGTTTTGTCTTGTATAATTATTAGCTTGCTTTGGCTTTTGATAAAGTAACCCCTGTTTTATGACTTTTTCCTATTTATTTATTAAGTTTGCTTTTGCTTTTCGAAAAGGAAGATAGGGGTCTTGTCCTATCCCTTTCATAATTATGTCTTTACTTTCCAAAAGAGATAGGGACTTGTCCTATCCTTTTACCCGTCTCCTATATAAGCTAAGCTTGTCTTAGTTTAAGGGGAGGAACTCGTTTGAAGAAATAAAATCTTATGTTTTCCATAATCATGAGTTTCTAAACTCTCTCTCTCTCTCTCTGTGTCAATGAAGCTCTAAGGCTTCAAAGAAAATTAATAAGCTTAAATCTGTTCATTTTGAAATCTCAAGGAAGTATGCTCTGCACTTGCCTTATGCAAGGATCCTGTGCATCAGAAAAATTGATAAGTTTCATCTGGTTTGGTACCCTGTTTTAGATTAAGAGGAAAGTCTGTTTTGGGTTGTAAAACCTAGAAAAATGTTTTAAGTTTTTGATGCTCATAGAAGTATATCAGCTGGAAACCAGAACTTGCGGGTTACTGGCCTAAAGTACAGTCTTAACTGTTGTAGATCTGGTGTAAACAATGCCACGTACTATTATGTGCACTAAAAATAGTCTCAAAAACCCAGATTGCTAAATAAGATGCCACGAAGGTTAGCAACTCCTTTGATAAGTTGCCAAAAGTCTGCTTAAAGAACATAAAAGAGTGTTTATATATGGTGGCTAACCCTAATTTAACTTAAAAACATGAAAAAAATCCTAAAACTAAAAACTCGGAGCCGTATAAGCCCTGGCCTGCAGAGCTACTGATTTTAAACGGACCAAAACTTAGACATGTGATGTCGGCTTTGGGCCCAAAATATACCATTTCGAAGCTCTCAACATAAGGGATCTGGTGAATTATATCAAATCCTAACAAAATATCCTTATTAGGAAGATGAGAACCGATGACTTTTGTCCAGATAACACAATTTGGAAAGATTTGAATACCAATAGGTTTTTTGGTAATCAATTTGGTGGTGAAGAATTTTCCATTGACTACTTTGAAATTTTCTTCATAATTTTGCCAAAACTGGGGTGGAAGAATGTCTGGGTTTAACATACTTCTTTGGGCACCCGTATCAAGAAGTCTAATAACAGGAATTGGTCTTTGGAAATTTGAAGGTAAGATTTGGAGTTTTATGGAGGGAATGGGAATAGTGGTGTCTAAGGACAGAAGTTGTTGATGAAAAACAGTTTGAAACTCATCGTTTTCAGAACACTGTTTTCCAGTGCGAACACTATTTCATCAGTAGGTTCTTCTTGTTTTGAGAAGTAGAACTCAATTTCATCTTTGTGAGGAGAGTAATCAGTGGTGGCCTGTAGATGTTCAAGTAAACAGATTGCCTTGTCTTTTTGTTGGGGCAATCTTTGGCATAATGGCCTTTCCTTTTGTAGATGAAACATCGGCTTGATTTTCTCCTTTGCTGTTCTATGAAAGAACTGGATCTTTTTCTGAAGAACCTGTACGATTTTCTCCGAGCCTTTGATCTAGGAAAAGAATATGGATTTTTGAATTTTTTAAAATGCCTTTTCTTTTTGATGCTGCACTCGCAATCTGTCTTTTTTTTGCATTTGATCTGCAAGTAAGGCTTTTTACAAGCACTTCGGAAAGGCTCTTTATCTTTTAGCAATTTTTTGAAAAATTGTTTCTGCTCATAGTTTCTCCAAACATCCTTTGGTGATTTGAACGATTTTCCCCAAAGAAATATTGTCAATTTGGAGATTAAGAGATGTGAGCTGCCTTTGTATATCTGGCTGTAATTCTTCAGGTAATGACGCAGAAAAACATGTTTAAGAGTAGGATCATTGAATCTATTAAGCTTGTCAAACAGAATTGACATCCGTTTGTAATGAAAATCAAGATCTTTAGCCTTGAGTGAGTAGGATTTCATGTTGAGATAGTCACATCTTGCAGCTTCAAATACTGCTGCAGATTCTCCAATGAATTGTTCATGGATAACAGCGAGAGCACTTGAGACATTAGGAAGTTGCACAAACTGTAGTTGTCTGTACTCTCCTAAAGTATCAAACCAATCTCTTAGAGATCCCGTAAAACGGGTAGCAAGTTCTCTAAGAACAGAGGCTGTTGTTGCATTTGCCCTTAACATTTGTAGATCTGTCCAGGCGGCCATTTCTGATAGCCGTTCTCTCCATTTGGCTGCAGGTATATCATCAAAAGTAAACCATGGGCCATTTGATGGTTTATGATCATTTTGAGCTTGAGGCTGAGCAGGCTGGTTTGTAGCTGAGGTTCCTTCAGGTGGATCCTCCTCAATATCTGAGGGTATTTCAAAGAATGGATCTGTTCTTGATGATTGGGCAGGTTCAGTTTCTTCAGGTTGGGCCATGAGAATTTTGGTGATATCAGCATAGGACTTTTCAGAGTCACTAGTTGATATTGACGATTCAGGGGATTCTGTCTCAGATTCTGATGAGCTTTTTGAAACAGCTAGGTTTGAATCAGAAATTGGATTATCTGTATCAGATGGATCTGGGACCATTTGGGCACTGAACTGTTGCATGGGTGCTTTATCTTTAGCTTGAGCTGGTGATGCTTGTGTAGGTAGAGATGCGTAAGGAAGTGATTGGTATTCTGGAATTGACAAAGATGGTTGAGTTATTTTTTCTGGCCGAGGTCGAGGTTGAGGTTTAGATCGAGATGGTTTTGGCAATGGATTATTTCTGAATAAAGTGTGTGTCATGCCAAATAGTTTAGATGGATCTTGTGGTTTAATGGGAGATAGCATTGGTGCAAAAGGATGGAAAGTTGGGTTGATGGTAGGTAAAGGTGGTGATGTGGTGAATAATGTTGGCCTTTGCCTTTCTGACTCAATTTGTTCAAGCTCCGCTTTTAATTTTCTAATTTCTTTTTCTTTGTGGTCAAATTCTGGACCATAGTACCTTTGACTAAGCATGGCTCATAACTCTGAATCCAGTTGAGAGATTCTGGATTGGAGATTCTGATAAATCTGCTGCATCTGTGAAGTAATTGAATCAACTTTAGACTCAATATGATCAGTTCGTAGACTGATATGATTCACCTTTTTATGAATATCGACCAGAGTTTCATTTTGGGCTCTGGCATTTTGTATTTGCCAGTTGAGGACAGCTTCGAAAGGTTTGGGGTCTTCTAAGTGACATGTAGGAGTGATGGCTGAAGGAATAAAGGGCTTGGTTATAACTTTTCTTTGTGGATCGACATGTGTTTCTAGAACAAGGAAGTTGGAGGAATAATCTTGTGATGTTGATGAAAACATCATGCAAGCCATAGGTTGTATGGTAGGTATGGTATTTTGAACTGGTGGAAGAACTTTAGTTTTGTAATTCTTTTCTATCAATTTAAGTTCTTTTTTGTAAATGGGTAAAGGAGCTGGTGGAGGTGGAGGATTATGTGGTGGTTTGGGTTGGTTGTGTGAACACGGAGATTTGGGTATTTTCTTTTTGGGCTTCTTTCTCCGTTTGGAATCATAATCGTCCTCTTCTTCCCAATCATCCCAATAGGGACAATTTGGGTCACAGTTTCTTGATCCTGGTATATCCCAAAGAAAGTGGCCATTGAGTTTAGCTGGGTAAACAGGATATCCTTCCGAATTGAATCCTGTAATTGGCAACTTTTCTTGTGCTGTCTGAACAGCTGTGATCATTGCTGAATAGGTGAATGAGAGACTTGGAGGCTCTTCTGGTGCTGTTGGTGGAGATCTGAAAGTCATTCTGACCGTTCCATCCGGTCTCCTTTCGAACATACTTTCTGATGTCTGAATAGGAGCAGTGTTGGTATAAAACTTTTCATAATTTGAAATCCACTCCAAGGGCATGAGTTTTATGAGATCATGTCGAGGGATCTGTCTTGAGATTTGGATGATGGTGGGTATCTGATCTGATTCTGCTAACACCATAAGGGCGTCAGAGTGGTGCTCAGGTGTGGGTAAGTCTAAGGCGTGATTTTGAAGCCTATAGACAAGCTGGTGGTGAAGGGTTGCAATCTTTGCAGAAGAAATTTGTTCTGCACCTTGAATTTGTACTTGGACTTTCAAGGCCGTGGAAAGATTGGTGTCTTGAAGAGAAAGGTTGAAATTTGGGTAGAAATTGAGGAGAACACTTCCTGCATGAAGGGTGGTTA
Organism: Atalantia buxifolia; assembly: GCA_030444775.1. Classification (NCBI taxonomy): domain Eukaryota; kingdom Viridiplantae; phylum Streptophyta; class Magnoliopsida; order Sapindales; family Rutaceae; genus Atalantia; species Atalantia buxifolia. Next base: position 16,592,723 of record CM059839.1, read on the forward strand.
GTACAGTACCAATAACAGCATCTTGATACTGTTTGAACACAGTGTCCAAAGATAGCAAGTGCAATTTGTGTGGATCGGTAATCCTTTCCTTCCATGTAAGGTCAGGATTAATCTTACTCCTCCGAGATAGAGATGAGTATAACTTTCTCTTTTCCAGTTGGAAATTAACTCTGAAGGAATTTCCAGAGTAACATATTGTTCAAATTTGTAGAGCTTTGAAGTGTGCACTGATCCAATCTAGAAGACTGGATATATTCTTTTGGTTGTGGTCGCCTGGTAGTGATGAGGGTGCGGATGCTCTGAGTACTCTGGATCACATCAACTTAAGATATAGCTGAAATTATTGATGAAATGATGGATTGACACCACAGAAAATAAATTAGACAACAATAGCTAGCTAGTAATAGTTAAAAGTCAATAGTAGTCAGACTTTTATCATATTCATTTTTTTTATAGAAAACTTTATTTTACTTACTACCTGATAAGGGAAAAAATAATATTGGCCCAGCATACTTTCATCGTGATCGCATACAAACTAGAAAACAATATTATTGGCGTAGCATACTCTCATCATTTTTACTTTAACCTTGTTGTTAAAGTAGCTATTGTGATTGCATCACAGTCACAAGCAATAGTTAATTAATATATTTTTGCACGAATATAGGAAAAAAATGCCGTTGAAAAAGAAGGTTACCAATTACAAAGAGATCATAGCTATATATACACACACTCATATATTTATATCGATAAGTTTCTATTTTATTTACCAATAATATAACAATTTACCACTTCTATGTTAATTTATTGTACTTCTAAAAGAACACACAATTTGCAATAAATGAGTGACAACTGCATGATTAGTTGTGGTACTTATAACTTTTAGATAAAACCATTTTTTTCTTCAAAAAGATTAAGAAAGAATATGAAGAACCAAATCCAGGAAGGAAAATTAAATCTCAATAACTTAAGGGAAAGAGGAAAATGAATGCCAATGCACATGTTTCCTACCTTAGAAAATGGCTCATACCTCAGTTAAAGCTGTAAGTTGTAAACACCACCAAGGAAGAAAATCAAAAGAAAATAGAGAATCAGATGTGCCTGATTAAAAATAAAAATACCAAGTGTGCAGTTGGAAAAAAATGGCACAAAATAATATATTTGACCTATTGCCACATCATTCTAATTACTGAAAATGGGACTTATAAAGATAGTTTGTCAATTTCACATCGTGGTGGAGAAGTTAGGGCTTCTGACACTTAAACATCCACGGCCATACAAACTATAGTAGTTGAATGATAGTGTTGAGGTAAAGGTGAACAACTAGGTATTAGTAACTTTTCAAATTGTCAAGTATGAAGATAAGATGCTATGTGATGTTGTACCAATGCAGGCTGGACACTTGTTACTTTGGCAGCCTTGGCAATTCCACAGGCATGTAAAGCATGATGACTTCACCAACAAGTGTCTATTTTTTGTTTAATCAATGCAATACCACTCGTGTTCCTTAAACATCACCCTTGCTCCATTGACATCAAAGTAAGTTTATAGAGACCAAGTGAGCCTACAAAGAGAGAGTGATCAAAAGAAAGAGGGGGAACAAAAAAAAAAGAGAAAAACAGAGTGAAAATCAGAGAGAGAGGCCAAGAAAAATGAGAAAAAGAAAAAAATACGACCATTAAGAGAAAATCAAATTGAAAACACCAAAATTTCTATGCAAGAGTGAGTGAGATAAAAAATGCGATATTCTTGCATCAGGCAATGATTGTACTTTATATAAGGAGGCATTTTTAAACACTAAGTAACCCGACCCTACTTTTCCTAATTCTATTATCTATCTTTTGCAGGATTATGAGGATGTCTTTCCTAAGGAAAGACCACGTGGTTTACCTCTAATCTGAAGGATTGAGCATCAGATTGATTTTGTGCCCGCTGTAACTAATCTAAACTAACCAACAAGTTAGTAAACTGATGGAAAAAAGGTATATGAGAGAAAGCATGAGTCCATGTGAAGTTATGGTGTTACTAGTTGCTAAGAAGGACGGAACATGTAGGATGTGTGTCGATTGTTGAGCCATTAACAACATAATGGTAAAGTATCGATTTCTTATTCTTAGGCTTGATGATATGCTTGATGAATTGGATGAATCTTGTGCATTTTCTAAAATTGATCTAAAAAACAAATATCATCATATTAGAATGAAAGAAGATGAATGGAAAACGGCCTTTACAACAAAAGATGGCTTGTATGAATGGTTAGAGACTTATGAATCATGTTTTGCAAGCTTTTATTGGAAAGTTTATCTTTGTTTATTTTGATGATATCCTCATATATAGCAAAAACTTGGACGATCACATAGTACATTTGAAATCTGTTTTAGATGTGCTTAGGAAGGAGAAGTTGTTTACTAATCTAAAGAAGTGTATCATTTGCACCAACAAACTTGTGCTTTTAGGATTTGTTGTGAGTGCACAGGGTATACAAGCTTATAAGAGTGGCAGAGTCCCACAAGAATAAGGTACCTTAAATGCCAACACAAGCTGAAGCGATGCAAGCTCATGGATTAATTGAGAAAATGTGGACTGAAAATGACAATCAAGAGAATGATTTTGCTAATGTGTTTAATGCTTGTGATAAAGTTGCATTTGGTAAGTTCTATAGGCATGATGGGTTCTTACTCAGAGAAAATAAATTATGATTGCCTAATAGTTCTTTGCGTGAATTGCTTGTGCGTGAAGCTCATGGGGGAGGTTTAATGGGACATTTCGGCATTGCAAAGACTTTAGATATTTTAAAAGAGCACTCCTTTACTAATATCTAACAAACTTTGAGTTGATATTTGTATGGACTTTATTTTTGGGTTTACCTAGGTCAAAGGGGGAAAGGATTCTATTTTTGTTGTTGTTGATAGGTTTTCAAAAATGGCACATTTCATTCCATGTCATAAAACTTATGACTCAATAAACACAACTAATTCGTTTTTCAAGGAGAGAGTAAGATTAAATGGAGTACTAAAGAGCATAGTATTAGATCGAGATGCTAAGTTTTTTAGCCATTTTTGGAAAACTTTTGTTTTCGACTACTTGTCATCCATAAACTAATGAACAAATTGAGGTTGTAAATAGAACTTTGTTTACTTTGCTGTGTGCCATTATTCGAAAGAACTTAAAAACTTGGGAAGAATGTTTGCTACATGTTGAATTTGCTTATAATAGAATTGTCCATCCAACCACTAAATTTTCATCATTTGAGATTGTATATGATTTTAATCCATTAACTCCTTTGGATCTATTACCTTATGCTTTAATTATTAAAGTTTGTTTTATTGGGTCCCACCTTATCAGTTTGTCTCCCGGCCTTTATATAAGGGCCTCCCCTCTTTCGTAAAATTCAGAAGCGAATTAGAAGTTGAAATAAGTTTTTCTATCTCTATGATGTCTCTCTAAATCTTCTCTTTCTTCTAGGAGTGTCCATAGAAGGTCTGGAGTAAACTCAGGTGTTGTGATATGGTTGCGAACTGGTTTGACAGGGATGACCACCACATATACCATAGTTCATCTTCTGAGATGGTCAAGTTGGAGAGGGTAAGACCTGTGAGGAATAGGTGTTCCAAATAGAGGGAAGGAAAATGGTCAGGTTTGATACTTTGGACATTGAAGAAATACCTATAGAGGAGTTTCTTTGCAAAATCCTGGATTTAATAGGCTGACTAGAAATGTATGTTCATGGGAAAGGATTTTTGAGTAAGAGCTTTAAAGGGAAGTGAGCGACACATGGCTATGACTGGTATGGTTTGTATTGAAGAAATGAGTGAAGGTTTATTTATAGATGGACAGGTAAGGAAATCAAGGATAAGGTTCTATTTACCTTTTATGTGCTGGACTGTAAAGTCATATTTGGTGAACCAATTCTTTAAGTTGAGTAATTGCTTGTCAAGAAGCAATTTGTTCTTGAAGTCAAACTGATGGGAATCCCACAATGAAATTTTGAAACCCACACTTAAATTGAAGTTTCAACTTCCCAAGAAAGTTCTAAACAGATTTAAAACAAACAAAACATTGACCCAATGCTTAAGAAAACATGAACCAAAGGTATAGAGAATGATATTGACGCCACACTCAAGAAATAGATGAGAAGGTGAGTGATAAGTCTAAATTTGGAACACCACAAGAATGCTAATTTTTGATAAGTTCACTAGTTCTCAAAAGAACTAAAGAAAGAATAATCTTTCAAATTCAAAATAACATTAATTTCTAATTTCCTTACATAGCAAGGTTGCTGGGTTTAAATAGGCTAATAAAAAACCCAAGATCCTAAAAATACAAATGGAAACATTGGAACAACCCTCCAAGTATAGGTTTGTCAAAGGATGCTTCAAAAGTCTTCACCAACCCACCATAATTAATGCTAGCATTGACAAACTTAATACTTACCTTATTTAATGTTATCATTGACAAACTTAATGTTAGCCCACCATTATTGATGGTAGACTTACCTTACACATTGACAAACTTGAAACAAAACAAACAAATGAAGTTGAAAAACAAAGGAGTCGTTGAAAATCCCAAGTCTGAACAAGCTGTAATGAATTGGTCATAACTCCTTCTAGAGAACTCCAAATCTAGCTCTGTAAAATTCATTGGAAAGCTAACTTAATTATCTTTCCAACGAAATATAGCTTGCATATTAATTCTAGCTCAATCAATACCAGTTTTATTCCGAAGTTGACCTTCCTGCATTTGATCCAAGTTGTGTATTCGGCTGCCCAATAGCTTGAATAATGGCCACAATGTCTTGTCTTCTCTCCAAGCCCAATTCATGATGTCTTGCATCTTGAATTGTATTTTCAATCCATATTTTCTCAATTAATCCATTTAAAGCAGCTTGCATCTTTTTGGCTCTAGCTCTTGTAATTGGGCCTCCATGAATGTGCAAAGGATCACTTGAAGCTTTAATGGTATTCTCTTGATGGTTCTCATCATTCCCCCTCTCCTCAAAAGGATTCGTCCTCGAATCTTCACCTACATCAAAAAGAGAAAGATCAGAAACATTGAAAGTAGCACTCACATTATACTCACCAGGAAGATCCAATTTGTAGGCATTGTCATTGATTCGTGCAACCACTTGAAATGGACCATCTCCCCTTGGAAGCAACTTGGAACGCCTTTGTGCTGGAAACCTCTCCTTTCTCATATGCACCCAAACCCAATCTCCAGGCTGAAAAACTACTTGCTTACGTCCTTTGTTGGCTTGAGTAGCATATTGTTCAGTTCTCTTTTCTATGTGTTGTCGCGTTCTCTCATGCAATTGCTTGACAAATTCAGCTTTCTTTTTACTATCCATATTAGCATGCTCATCAATAGGTAAAGGCAATAAATCCAAAGGAGTTAATGGATTAAAACCATATACAATCTCAAATGGTGAAAATTTAGTAGCTGAATGGACAGTTCTATTGTAAGCAAATTCAATATGTGGCAAACATTCTTCCCAAGTTTTCAAGTTCTTTTGAATAATGGCACGCAACAAAGTAGACAAAGTTCTATTTACAACCTCAGTTTGTCCATCAGTTTGTGGATGACAAGTAGTAGAAAACAAAAGTTTAGTACCCAACTTACCCCACAAAGTTTTCCAAAAGTGGCTCAAGAACTTAGCATCTCGATCTGAAACTATGCTCCTTGGTACTCCATGCAATCTGACTATTTCCTTGAAAAACAACAAAAACAGAGTCCATAGAAATATCAACCCAAGGTTCGCTAGGTATGGGTAAAGGGGTATACAATCCATGGGGTAAAACTTTAGACTTAGCATGTTTACAAGTGATACACTTCTCACATGTTCTTTCAACATCACATTTCATATGTGGCCAAAAAAAGTGTTCTTTTAAAACATCTAAAGTCTTTGCAATGCCAAAATGTCCCATTAAACCTCCCCCATGGGCTTCACGCACAAGCAATTCACGCAAAGAACTATGAGGCACACACAATTTATTCTCTCTAAATAAGAACCCATCATGCCTATAGAACTTTCCAAATGCAAATTTCTCACAAGCATTAAACACATTAGCAAAATCAGGATCATTAACGTATAATTCTTTGATATGCTCAAATCCTAACAACTTTGCATTTAATGTAGAGATAAGTGCATATCTTCTAGATAATGCATCAGCCACCACGTTCTCCTTACCTTGTTTGTATTTGATCACATAAGGAAATGGCTTAATAAATTCAACCCATTTGGCATGTCTCTTATGCAACTTACCTTGCCCTTTCAAATGCTTCAAGGACTCATGATCAGTGTGTATAACAAACTCTTTAGGTAGAAGATAATGTTGCCAAGTTTCCAATGCTCTCACCAATGCATACATCTCTTTGTCATAGGTAGGATAATTTAGGGCTGCTCCACTCAATTTCTCACTAAAATAAGCAATTGGACGCCCTTCTTGCACCAAAACAGCTCCAATACCTATACCGGAAGCATCACACTCAATTTCAAAAGTTTTAGCAAAATCAGGTAAAGCAAGTAATGGTGCAGAAACTAATTTCTCCTTAATTAGATTAAATGCCCTTTCTTGTTCACTACCCCACTTAAATCCCACATGTTTCTTCACAATTTCAGTTAATGGTGCAGCAAGGGTGCTAAAATCTTTCACAAATCTTCTATAAAAACTAGCCAAACCATGAAAACTTCTTACCTCACTTACACTTTTAGGTGTAGGCCACTCCTTGATAGCCTTTACCTTCTCTTCATCAACCTTAATTCCTTTAGCACTCACAACATAACCAAAGAAAAACAATCTGATTTGTACAAAAGGAACACTTCTTCAAATTAGCATACAAATTTTCCTTCCTTAAAACAGTCAACACACTTTGCAAATGTTCAATGTGTTCTTCTATGCTTTTACTATAGATCAAAATATCATCAAAATAGACAACTACAAACTTACCAATAAAAGCACGCAAAACATGGTTCATTAACCTCATAAAAGTGCTAGGTGCATTAGATAACCCAAATGGCATCACTAACCACTCATATAAACCATATTTTGTTTTAAAGGCAGTTTTCCATTCATCTCCCTCTCTAATCCTAATTTGATGATATCCACTTTTAAGATCAATTTTACTAAACACACAAGAACCATGCAATTCATCAAGCATGTCATCAAGTCTAGGAATAGGATGTCGATACTTTACAGTGATTTTATTGATTGCACGACAATCAACGCACATTCTCCACTTTCCATCCTTTTTGGGCACTAGTAGAACCGGTACCGCACAAGGACTCATGCTCTCCCTCACATATCCCTTTGCCAAAAGTTCTTCAACCTGCCTTTGAAGCTCTTTTGTCTCCTCGGGGTTGCTTCTATATGCGGGTCTATTAGGAATGGTAGCTCCAGGAACGAAGTCTATTTGATGCTCAATTCCCCTAATAGGTGGCAAACCATTAGGGACCTCATTTGGAAACACATCATCAAAGTCCTGCAAAAGAGTCACAATAGCACTAGGCAAAGAAACGTTAAGCTCATTAGAATGTAAACAACCCTCTTTGCACAAAAGTACAATGATAGGCTGTTTTGAAAAGAAAGCCCTCTTAACCTCGCTCTCTTTTGCAAACAAGTTCACTTGTTGCCTCTCTTTTCTCTCAACAATATTTTTTTCTATCTTTCCACTTGCTTTTCTCTCAATCTCTCTTTCTTTTGTACTCTCCTTTTCTTTTTTTGCATCACTCTCTTTTTGTATTGACATTTGATCCTCATACACTTGTCTAGGTGTTAAAGGTACAAGAGTGATTTGCTTTTCATTCATTACAAAAGAATATCTATTTAAATAACCATCATGTGTCACATGCCTATCATATTGCCAAGGACGCCCCAAAAGAATGTGTCCAGCATGCATGGGTACTATATCACATACAACCTCATCCTTGTATCTCCCAATAGAAAATGAAACTAGCACTTGTTTATTTACTTTAACTTCCCCACAATCATTCAGCCATTGTAGCTTATATGGCCTAGGATGTTTCAAAGTTTTCAAATTCAGTTTTTCAACTAAACTAGTGCTAGCTACATTAGTACAACTTCCATCATCAATTATCATACTACATACCTTATCTTTGATGTGGCATCTAGTATGAAAGATGTTATCACGTTGTACCTCCGCATCCTCTTTTACTTGCATGTTGAGAGCACGCCTAGCAACCATCAATTTACCATCAACAGGATACTCTACACCAATCTTAGCATCCTCCAAAGGTGGCATAGGATCATCATCCGATTCACTCTCGGTTTCCACATCACCATTATCCCTCAAGATCATTACTCTCTTGTTTGGGCATTGAGATGCAATATGACCTGTCCCCAAACATTTAAAACACTTAATATCTCTATTTCTAGAGTGTTGGGAATCAGATTTACCTTTGCTTTGATTGCCTCCCTCTTTATGATCTTTGAATGGCTCAATCTTAGGCTTTGAAACAACCTTTTCATCTTTGCTCCATTTTGACTTCCATGAGGAAGATGAACCCAAATTGGTTCTAGTGGAACCTTTCTTTTTCAGTTGTCGTTCCACTTTCATGGCCATGTGAACCACGTCTTCTAACTCAACATAGTGTTGCAAGTCAACCACATTAGCAATATCTTGATTTAAACCATGTAAAAATCTAGCCATAGTGGCCTCTAGTTCTTCTTCAATTTTGGCTCGAATCATAATTATTTCCATCTCCTTGTGGTAATCTTCCACACTTCTAGAACCTTGTGTAAGACTTTGAAGCCTTTGGTGCAGCTCCCTATAATAATGACTAGGAACAAATCTCCTCCTCATGATGGCCTTCATCTCCTCCCAAGTGTTTATAGGCCTTTCACGATTTCGTCTCCTACTCAAAACAAGTTGATCCCACCAAATAATAGCATAATCAGTAAATTCAACAGCAGCTAGTTTTACCTTTTTTTCCTCAGAGTAGTTGTGGCAATCAAATACTAGCTCCACTTTTTTTTCCCACTCCAAATAAGCTTCCGGATCATTTTTACCTTGAAAAGAAGGAATTTTCAGTTTGATACTCCCCAAGTCACGATCTATACGTCTTACCCTTCTATCATCTCTTCCACGCATGTCAACGGTGGCTTGGTCATCAAAATTATCTAGGTCATCGCCATCTTCTTCTCCCATGGCAGCACGCGCTTGATTACCTCTTACATTAGGAGCTATTGGTTGTTGCCCCCTTTGTAGATTGTCTATGGCAGTGTCTTGCCTCTCCAATTTGTCACGGATCTCTCCAAACATCAGATTCATGTGCTCAAATTGTTGTTGCATGGCTTTGAGCATGAATGATTGGTCTACAGCTTCTTGATCTTTTGACATATTTGTGATATGAAAAAAAAAATGTTAACAAAAAGACCTCACAACACTCCCTTACGTGTTTCACTCAATTTGATGTCACTTAACTCTCGTGTTTAACACACAAATTGGCTTTTACCCTCTAATGATCTCACAATTTTTTTTTTAACACACTTAATTCTCTCTTTCAGTTCTTTATTGAACTAAATAAACAAAATCAAAAAAAACCCAGGTGGCACACCAAATATGACGAATCAACACACTAAACAAAGAAAAGGAATTAAGAGGACACGAAGAACAACAAGGAATTTGATGAAAAGAAAGCAAGAAAGCAAAGGAACACAATTGATATTGTGTGCAAACAATGTCAAGGAAAAGGAATAACTAAAATTCAATTTGATGAAAGTAGGAATACTTGATTCCTTTTGCAAGCTTTTTTTTTTTTTTTGGTACGTTTTTTTTTCTCTCTCTTTTTTTTTTTGATAATCAAAATATATAAGACATTCAAACCTGATTAAAAACTAGCTCTAATACCAAATGATGGGAATCCCACAATGAAATTTTGAAACCCACACTTAAATTGAAGTTTCAACTTCCCAAGAAAGTTCTAAACAGATTTAAAACAAACAAAACCTTGACCCAATGCTTAAGAAAACATGAACCAAAGGTATAGAGAATGATATTGACGCCACACTCAAGAAATAGATGAGAAGGTGAGTGATAAGTCTAAATTTGGAACACCACAAGAATGCTAATTCTTGATAAGTTCACTAGTTCTCAAAAGAACCAAAGAAAGAATAATCTTTCAAATTCAAAATAACATTAATTTCTAATTTCCTTACATAGCAAGGTTGCTGGGTTTAAATAGGCTAATAAAAAACCCAAGATCCTAAAAATACAAATGGAAACATTGGAACAACCCTCCAAGTATAGGTTTGTCAAAGGATGCTTCAAAAGTCTTCACCAACCCACCATAATTAATGCTAGCATTGACAAACTTAATACTTACCTTATTTAATGTTATCATTGACAAACTTAATGTTAGCCCACCATTATTGATGGTAGACTTACCTTACACATTGACAAACTTGAAACAAAACAAACAAATGAAGTTGAAAAACAAAGGAGTCGTTGAAAATCCCAAGTCTGAACAAGCTGTAATGAATTGGTCATAACTCCTTCTAGAGAACTCCAAATCTAGCTCTGTAAAATTCATTGGAAAGCTAACTTAATTATCTTTCCAACGGTATATAGCTTGCATATTAATTCTAGCTCAATCAATACCAGTTTTATTCCGAAGTTGCCCTTCCTACATTTGATCCAAGTTGTGTATTCGGCTGCCCAATAGCTTGAATAAAGGCCACAATGTCTTGTCTTCTCTCCAAGCCCAATTCATGATGTCTTGCATCTTGAATTGTATTTTCAATCCATATTTTCTCAATTAATCCATTTAAAGCAGCTTGCATCTTTTTGGCTCTAGCTCTTGTAATTGGGCCTCCATGAATGTGCAAAGGATCACTTGAAGCTTTAATGGTATTCTCTTGATGGTTCTCATCACAAACATTTTTGGAAAAGAGGAGTTGTCCATGTTGATGAGGAGCTTGTGGCTGATCAAATGAAACTCAAATTTTTTAATTCCATATTTCACCGCCAAGATTTCTTTGTAGATCACATGATAGTTTTTTTCTGAATCTTTGAATTGGCCTCTTGCATGGGCACAAAAGTAAACTCGTTCAAGGAGAATGACACTCCAGTAATTATTACTGGCATCAGCCTGGAGGACACGTTGGCCATTGGTGGGAATTCTGAGTGGAGGAGGTGACTAGGCTGTCACCTTTAGTTGTTTGATGACTTACATGCATTCGGGTCCCCATGGTTGACACTGTTTCTTGAGCATGCGTGAAAGCTTGCTGGTGTGGATCGCTATTTTTGGGATAAAGTTACAGACATAATTAACAATTCCAAGAAATTGTTGTATCTGCTTTTTACTGAGATTTGTGTCTGGGAACTTTAATAATTCTGCCGCAATGTGTGGTCTTGGCTGATAATGGCCGTCTTTAATAATTCTGCAGCAATGTGTGGTCTTGGCTGCTGCTTTTCTTTTTAGAAAGCATGATTCCATATGTCTGAATGATGTGAAAGAAATCAGAGAGAGGTTGTGTGTGACTTTCAATATTTGGTGAAAAAAATAGTACATCATTGATGTAGATCAAAGCATGATGGAGACTCGGAGAAAAGATCTTGACCAATGCTTTTTAAAACAAAGATAGAGCTACATTGATTTGTGCGAATTCAGACTAGCTGATGATGAAGTGTTGCAATCTTTGCAGAAGAGATTTGTTCTGCACCTTGAATTTGTACTTGGACTTTCAAGGCTGTGGAAAGATCGGTGGCATAACAGTCCACTGATAATGAGCATCAGGGATACAGAAGGCTGTTTTGGGATGGTCAACTGGTGAGATACCAAGTTGCCAGAAACTAGCTTTTAAATCAAATTTAGAGAAGATACGAGCCCCTTGAAGATGGACAAATAGTGACTATATTTTTGGAAGGGGAAACTTATCATCTTTAAGAAATAAATTAAGTGGCTGGTAATCAATAACTAACCTTTTCTTACCATGAACTAATTCAGACCTTTTTTCAACATAGAAGGCTTGACAAGCCCAATCTTGCTTAGCAAGTAAGAGGTCAGTTGGAGACATACTCGGATGAGATGCTTTTGTAGGGTTTATGTCTTCATTGAGTTTGAAAGGAAGATGGATGAAGAACTGTTCATTCTTCCAGAGAGGTGAGGAATGATGGAATTGTAAATGACTTTCTGGATAAAACTGTAGAAGTTTCTAGGAAATTTCTATGTATAGAGAAGGTGTATCAGATAGTGTATACAAACGTGGAATATCTGTATATGGCAAGAACATTTGTTTGAACCGAATTCCGGAGTTGGTAATGCAAAGGTTTTTGACTAACTTTAGGATATCAAATCCTATGAGTAAGTCTTTGTTTGGAAGATGAGAGGCTACTACTTTTTTCCAAATTATACAATTGGGAAAGAATTGAATACGAATGGGTTTTTTGGTAATCAAAGTAGTTTCAAATGTTTCTTCATTGACTGCTCTAAATAGTCTTGAATGATTTTCCTAACATTCTGAGGGAAGAGTAGAAAGATCAATCATACTGGCGTCTGAACCAGTATCAATAAACCCGATAATAGGAACAGGTTTGTGGAATTTGGAAGGAAGGACTGACATTTTTAGTGAAGGTCTGAGAATGTTTGAAACTTGATTGACTGAAATATCCTCAGAGTCAGAAGACCCTATAATAATGAAAGCGGTCTGTTCAACTTATTCTAACTGTTCCGAAAAATTGGACTCAACATCTTCGTTCCCAAAAAGCATTAAGGAATCCTGGAAATGTTGAATAAGTCTAACAGCTTTTGTAGACTTTTGTGGACAGTTTCGAGCAAAATGATCGTGTTTCTTGCAAATTAAACAACGATTGGATTTCTTTTTTCTATACTGGGAAGTTTTTTTTTTCTTGTAACGGAAAGGTTTTTTGGATTTTTTGTGGAAGTGTTTCTAGAAATGCTTTTTCTTTTTGGTTGGACAAACACACTTCTTGTCATCTTTGCACTCAATCTTGAGGTAGGGTTTTTTACAGGCTGAGGCAAAGGGCTGTTTGTTTTCCACAAGATCTTTGAAGAATTCTTTCTGTTCACAGATTTTGTCTAAACATGACATGGCCATTTGGAAAATCTTTCCAAGAGAGATGTTGGCTATATCAAGAGTAGAGGTTATGATCTGTCATTGTAGTTCAGGCGGTAATTCAGAGGGAAGAGAGGATACGAAGACATGTTTGCGGGTTGGATCATTGAATCTGTCTAACTTGTAAAACAATAGACTTATTCTTTTGGAATGAGCTTCTAAAAGATGTTTTTTGAGAGAATAACATTTCATTTAGTGATATTCCTTTCTTGTTGCTTCAATGGTTGCAGTTTTGTCACTAATAAACTGTTCATAAATAACAGAGAGTGCTGACCCAGTTGTGGTTTGCATAAACTGGAGTTGTCTTTATTCTCCTAAGCTTTCTAACCAGTCTCGTAAGGAACCCATTGAGTAGGTCATCAATTCTCTAAGAACTGATTCTGGCGTAGCATTTGGCTTCGTCATTTGGAGATCAACCCACGCATCAAATTCTTGATATCTAGCAGGCTATTTATGACGAGGAATGTCATCAAATGTAAACCAGGAAGCTGATGATGGCTTTGAACCATTGGAGGGTGGAGGCATAGGTGGAACAAGTTCAGTTTGTTCAGTTTGAGCATTATGTTCATCATCAGAACTTTCAACAATTGGTGTTGATGTGGAGGCAGTTGATTCTTCAGTTTTGGTTGCCATGAGTATGCCAGAGATGTCAGCATATTCTGATTATAAATCTGAAGAGGTAATGTTTAAGTCTGTAGAGGATGATGAGGAGGATAAGGATTGGTTTGACTCATAATCAGTTTGTGGTTCAGATTCTGAAGAAGAGACTTGGGTTTGAAGACCACGATAATGGTATTGCTCAGCTGGCTATTTGTCTTTCTTTGGAGGTTCAGGAGTTGTTATTGATAAGTCTTCTGGAGGAACAGAAGAGGAAGGAGTGGCCTTTGGTTTTGGTTCTGAGATTTTCACTTTGGATTTTGATTTTTTGGGTGAAGAAGGTTTTGGTTGAGGAGTTTGTTGTTGTTGAAGGTGAGAAAAACCAAAGAACTAGTTATAGATTGGTTGAGACCGGAATGGTGTATAGAAAGGTTGGTAAGTGTCAAATACTGGAGGAGAAATTGGGATAGATTGTGTGTTTGGTAAAGAGTGAAGGTCGAGCCTTTTCAGCATCAATCCTGGCTAACTCAGTTTTGAGTTTTCTGATCTCTGCTTCTTTTCTGTTGAACTTTAGACCCCAGATATGATTATTAATCATCCCCATATATGATTATTAATCATTCTTCTGAGATCTGTATTCAATTCAGAGATTCTAGATTGCATATTTATATAAATCTGATCAAGGCGACTACTGATGGAATCAACCTTTGTTTTAGTCTGTGAGACTTGATTGGGAACTCGATCAATCTTTTTTTCCAACTGATGAAATGTTTGATTCTGGACACTGGCATTTTTTGTTTGCTAGTTCAAACAGCTTCATACTGTTTTGGTTCTTCAATTTGTCCAGAGGATGTAACTGGAGTTTGGACAAATGGTTTTTACACAACTTGGGTTTGTGAATCAACTTGTCTTTCAAGAGGAGGAAAGGACTCATCATAAGATTGGCTTGAGAACATTAAGCACGATCTTATTTTGGGAGGTTTTGGATCTGGTGGAAGTTGTGGTGGAAATTGTTTACAAGGAGTTTTAGGATGAGAAGGTTTTTTCGTGTTCTTTTTTCTTCTCGTCATAATTTCAATTTCATTATCAATATCCGTATCATCTAGACAAGGACAATCCAAATTACACATATACGCTTTAGGAACATCCCATAAGAAATGACCATTGAGTTTGTCGGGATAGACTGGATATCCATCTTACGAAAAACCATGGATGGGAAACTTCTTTTCTTGACTAGTTTGGACTGCAGTGATCACTGCAGTGTAGGAAAGCCTTGGAGCTTCTGAAACTGGGGTAGTCCCAGGTTTTTGAAAAGACAGTTTGACCTGTCCATTATTTCTTTTTTCAAAAGTGGTTAGCCATTCAAGAGGCATGAGTTTGAGCAAATCTTGCTTCTGGATTTGTTTGGGAATTTGGATTATGGTTGGAATGGTGTCGGTGTCAGGAAGGATCATCAGGGCATCTGATGTAGTTTGTGTTGTAAGTAGTGTCGATGTCAACTACTTGTCACCCTCAAACTGATGGTCAAACAGAAGTTGTGAATAGAACTTTATCTACTCTGTTGCGAGCTATCATTAAAAAGAACATTAAAACTTGGGAAGATTGTTTACCTCATGTTGAGTTTGCTTATAATCATTCCGTTCATTCTGCTACTAAGTATTCATTGTTTGAAATTGTTTATGGTTTTAATCCTTTAACCCAGTAGATTTAACTCCATTACCTGTTTCTGAGTGTGTTAACTTAGATAGCAAGAAAAAGGCTGAAATTGTTAAACAGATACACGAGAGGGCGAAGTTTAACATTGAGTGGAGAATTGAGCAATATGCTAAACAAGCCAACAAAGGGCGACATAAGCTTATTTTTGAACCTGGCGATTGGGTGTGGTTACACATGCGCAAGGAACGATTTCCGGAACGAACGAAGGAAACCTTGAGGGGATGGTTCATTCCAAGTTTTGGAACGGATCAATGACAATGCATACAAATTGAATTTGCCTGGTGAGTACAATGTAAGTGCTACTTTTAATGTTTATGATTTAAGTCCTTTTGGTGTAGGTGACGATTTGAGGACAAAGAGGAGGGGAATGATGAGATTAAGGATAAGACTATCACAAGCACATGGGATGAGGTATATTCAGATCCTATTCAAGTTCCTGTCAGACCTGTTACGAGAGCTCAAGCAAAGAAATTCAAAGAAGCGCTTAATGGATTGATTCAAGCAACTTGGGCTCAATCAAATTCATAGAGGCCCTTTGAAGGAATCGCTCATGATAAATGCATGATTCAGGCTTTTGAAGTTTCCAAATATTCACTTCCATGAAATAGGGAGTTGGTTTGCACATTATGGCGGAAAACTATATTATTTTCCTTTTTCAGATACTTTCCCATTTCTTAAGGAGGCTATTAGGAAAACAAATCAGTTAGTTCTATTTTAATTGCCTAGTTTCCATTTAATTGATGTAAGGCATTTAAAGCCAAATAGGATTCTGATTTGGTTTAAATTCTTTCCTATTTAGTTAGATTAGGATTCTAATTTGGTTTAAATTCTTTCCTATTTACTTAGATTAGGATTCTGATTTGGTTTAAATTCTTGTAACCAACCCTATATAATGTACTCGTATCTCATAAATGAGGGGAAGCTTCTTTTTTTTTATACAATTGTGAGAGTTAATTCTCTTTGGTTCTTTGCGAACTCTTTGAACTTATCGGATTTCCGTGGCGTTCAATATCTTGACTTATCAATCAGACCTTCCATAGCTGATTGTGGCGTCTTCACATACCAAGGTTCGTGCTTCCAATAAGTATTGGGTCAAGGTTCCATTCCATTCCTGGGTTTAGATTCGATCTTGGGAACTAATTTGGTTAGGGTCGCGTCAGTTCTTGACGGGGTTCATATCACTTGTGGTTTAATGGGAGATAGCATAGGCGCAAAGGGATGGAAAGCCAACCCATCAACACCAATTGTTGAAAGTTCTGATAATGAACATAATGCTTTGATCTACATCGATAATGTTCTATTGTTTTCACCAGACATTGAAAGCCACACACAACTTCTCTTTACTTTCTTTCACATCATTCAGACATATGGAATCATGCTTTCTGAAAAGAAAAGCAGCATAGGAAAGGAATCAATTGACTTCTTTGGCATGGTGATTAAAGAAGACCACTATCATCCAGGACCACACATTGCGGACCCTCCATGTTTTTGGGTGGTATCGTGAAAAACTGTTTTGTTTAAGATTTTCGGATTTGATATTTGATGGATAAGTGTATATCGGCTGGAAACCAGAACTTGCGGGCTACTGGCCCTAAGGACAGTCTTGTACTGTTGTAGATTTGGTGTAACAACGCACGTACAACTACCCAGAATGTTATCACTTCTGATATACTGCATATACCCTTTTGATGAAAAACTATGGATGGGAAGTTTCTTTTCTTGACGAGTTTGTACTGCAGTGATCATTGCAGTGTAAGAAAGCCTTGGAGTTTCTGAAATTGGTGTAGTCTCAGGTTTTTGAAAAGTCAGTTTGACCTATCCATCATTTCTTCTTTCAAAAGTGACTTGTGTGCTTTAAACGGGTTCAGAATTTTGATGGAAGTGTTCATAATTGGTCAGCCATTCAAGAATGCATGAGTTTGAGCAAATCTTGCTACTGCTCAAGAAAAGAAAGTTCAATTATCTCACCACTCACATGGTGGCGCAAACAACTGAAGAATCTGTGTACTTTTCATGGATTAGACAGAATTCCTGAACAAGAAGCCAACATGTTTACTACAGTCTTCATCATCCACAAGCCTGACTTCCAACATCTAGAAACAAAATATTATTGGACACAGGATATGGCTTACGAATGGAGAACTTACCCTCATCCATTCCCAATCAACCATGACCCATCGGTCATATCCATCCTAAAAGCCTACCTCATGGAAATCAACAATGTTCAACCTCCAATCACTGACATTCACCACACATCCATTGAACCGGCTCACACCCTCGAAATAATTCTTAAAGTTCAGACTTGTACTCCAGGTTCAAGTTCAAGTCCTTAAGAAATCCTTGTTACAGAGCACCAATGTTCTATTCCAAGCCGCCTAGGATCCATATGAAGATTTCAAGTCACTTCTCCCAGCACAATCTCAGTAAACTGTCACTGAGCCTGATCACAAGTGAACATAAGAGAAAAGCTGCTACACCATCACGTGATTTTCCTAAAGCATCCTCATCTCAATACCCACCGTATTCATCACAACCTAAAGATTTCCCACAGCCAGTCTTGTACTTTTGTAGGGTTTATGTCTTCATTGAGCTTGAAAGGAAGATGGATGAAAAACTGTTCATTCTTCCAGAGAGGTGAGGGATGATGGATAAGTGCATATCGGTTGGAAACCAGAACTTGTGGGCTACTGACCCTAAGGAAAGCTAAATTTGTTAAGCAATTGCATTAGAAAGCACGACAACACGTAGAAAAGAGGACTAAACAATATACTACTTAAGCCAACAAAGGACATAAGCAAGTGGTTTTTCAGCCTCAAGATTGAGGTTGGGTGCATATGAGAAAGGAGAGGTTCCTAGCACAAAGGCGTTTCAAGTAGAGGTGGTAAAAACACCCGTCCGGCCCAGATTGGGACCGAACCCGGCTCATACGGTCCAGGTTTTATCCAAATCACATTAATAAAGAAAGCCGTCCCGGGTTTTGAAAATCAATATCCAGATAATTCTGGGCACAGATTCAGGGATAACCTTAAAAACTCATAACCCAAATTAGTGCCCGGTTAAATTTTTTTAATTTAAAAAATATATATAATGTGATATATATATATATATATATAAATTAGTGCCCGGTTAAATTTTTTTAATTTAAAATATATATATATAATGTGATATATATATATCACATTACATTTACAAACCCTAAAGCTCTCATAAACTTGCACTCACAAAGCCGCCACTCCCTCACCTTCAACACTCCAAGCAATTCCCTCATCTTGAACTCTCCAAGCCAAGTAGCCAATGCCCAACAGCAACAACCCTCACCCGTCCTCTTCAAAGACACAAAGAAACCTTAAATTTAAATCCAATAATAAATTAATAGAAATATTTTCTTATCTTATTCTTCCTTTTTTTCTCTCTTTTCCCACTTCTCAAATCTGGCCTGTGACTCACAGTGCATAACACCTCCACATCGCAGCCACGTTTGTGCAACAATCGTCTTGTTAGTTTGTTCCTAGTTATTTGATGTTTTGAAACTTTCATATTTTATATTGATAGTTGGCATTTTATTTATCAATTGTAATTGTTATGCTATTTAATTTAAGTTTTTGATGGAGAATGAAATGAATGAATTTTATTTACTTAAAATTTACAAAGTAGATTGAAATAATTAAGATGTTGTAACAATTTATTATAGGATTTTTCCCCTTTTAATTGAATTTATTCGAGCGGAGAAAACTTGGATAAAAAACCCGTCACAGTCTGGATCCAGACAGCTATGTGTATCTTACCCGAAGCATCAGAACCCTCATCTCCATCAAAAGACCGCATCCAAAAGAATATATCAAGTCTTCTAGATTGGATCGGTGCACCCTTTAAGCTACTACAGCTGAATAATATGTCACTCTGGAAATACCCCCAGAGTTAATTTCCAACTGGAAAAGAGAAGGTTATACTCATCTCCATCTTGGAGGAGTAAGACTAATCCTGACCTTACATGGAAGGAAAGGATTACTAGTCACAACCAGAATTGCCATGCTGGACACCAGGTTCAAATAGTATCAAGATGTTGTTATTGGTACTGTTCTGACAACTCTTTATGCAGGAAGTGTCCTTCTCACTTTCTATCCAAATTTCAACCTTTCTCTTCAAGACACAAACTTGCCAACCTTTCACCATCAACTAGTCTATAGACTTCAAAATTATGCCTTAGACCTTCCCACACCTGAAAACCACTCTGACGCTCTCATGGTGTTAGCAGAATCAGACCAGATTCCCACTATCATCCAAATTCCAAGACAAATCCCTCAACATGAAACTCATGCCCTTGGAATGGATTTTAAATTATGAGAAGTTCCACACTAACACTACTCCCATTTAGACATCAGAATGACTTTGTGGGCTCCACCAAGTGCTCCTGAAGAGCCTCCAAGGCTATCATTCACATAATCATCAATGATTACAGCTGTCTAGACAGCTCAAGAAGATCTACCAATTACAAGATTCAATTTTGAAGGATATTTTGTATACCCTGCCAAAGTCAACGACCACTTCCTATGGGATACACTAGGACTAGGAAAATGTGACCCTGATTGTCCTTGTTGGGATGATTGGGAAGAGGATGATTGTGATTCAAAAAGGAGAAGAAAACAAAAAAGAAAACCCATTCTCCGTGTAAACACAATAAATCCAAACCACCCTATAATCCTCCACCTCCACCAGCTCCATTACCCATATACAAAAAAGAGCGTAAATGGATTGCAAAACATTGCAAGACTAAAGTTCCTTCACCAGTCCCAAATTATTCACCTTCCATTGAACAACCCACTTGTATGATGTTTTCATCCACCTCACAAGACTATTCCTCAAATTTCCCTGTCCTAGAAACCCAATATGACCCACAAAAAACATTGTCACGAAACCTTTTGTTCCTTCAGCCATAACCTCTACAGGCCATCTAGAAGAACCCAGACCTTTTGAATCTGTCCTCAACTGGCAAATACAAAATGCCAGAGCACAAAATGAAACACTAGTAGATATCCACAAAAAGGTTGACAAAATCAATTTATGAACTGATTGCATTGAGTCCAAAGTTGATTCAATATCCATACAAATGCAACAGATTTACCAGAAAGAAATTATGGCCCTGAGTTTGACCAGAAAGAAAGAGAAATCAGACGGTTAAAAGCAAAGCTTGATCAAATTGAGTCAGAGAGACAAAGACCTACACTCTTCACAAAATCACCTCTCATACATACCACCCGTTTTCTTCCATGCTTGTACCCATGAAGCCGTATGATCCTTCTAAATTATTTGGGATGACACATACTCTTTCTAAAAATACACCTTTAGCATCACAGCTAAAACTAAAACCTAAACGTCAACCTCAGTCAATAAAAATCCATCCACCAGTAATCCCCAGGATACACTCCATTCTTTACCCAAACACAGACCCAAACACAACCATCCAAACCTAAAAAAGACAAAGAACCCATGCATCAATACACTTCCCAACAAATTGATGTCTCTACAGATTCCAAAACTGACTCTGATACATCTATAATTCAATCAAACACTGAATCAGTTTCAGAGACTCATCCTTTAGCTTCCACCAGTGATTCAGAAAAATCTTATGTAGACATAACCAAACTTTTGATAGAACAACCCGAATAAATAGAATAAGCTCAAACAACACAACCAGAATCATATTTTGAGATACCCTCAGATGTTGATAAGCCTGCTAAATCTTCAAACCAACCATCTCCTCCACCACAGGCATAAAATAACCACAAACCATCAAACGGTTCATGGTTTATGTTTGATGAAATTCCTCCAACCAAGTGGAGAGAAAGATTATCAGAAATGTCAGCCTGGATAGATCTCTAGATGCTAAGATCAGGAGCGACCATAGAATCAGTTCTTAGGGAATTCGTTACCTGTTTTACGGGATCTCTAAGAGACTGGCTTGACAGTCTTGGCACTTACAAACAATTGCAATTAGTGTAATTACCAAACATCTTCAGTGCTCTTGCAGTCCTACATGAATAGTTCATTAGAGAGCCAGCTGTAGTTTTTGAAGCTGCACGAAAAGACTACCTCAACATTAAATGTTGTTCCCTGAATTCAAAGGATCTTGATTTCCATTACAAAAGAATGTCCATCTTGTTCTACAAGCTTAATGGACTCATTAATTCTACTCTAAAGCATGTATTTCCTTGCTTCTCTGCACGATGAATTCCAGCCAGAAATTCAAAGGCAGCTTACAGCGTATAACCTCAATATTGACAACATTTCCTTAGGCAAAATCTTCCAGATAGCTAAGGGATGCTTAGAAAAGCTCAATGAGCAGAAACAGTTTTTCAAACATCTGATGAAAGAAAAAGAGCCTTTCAGAAGCGCTTGTAAGAAACCATATTTGTAGATTAAGTGCAAAAACAAAAAAGATTGCGACTGCAGTTCAAAAAAGAAGAAGCATTTCAAAAAAGGCAGACATCCAGATTCTTCTTCAAAATTAAAGCCTCGGAGATGGAAAAAACCATACAGAATTTTTAAAAGAAAATCAACTTCTTCAAGAGATCAAAGAAGGGCAAAATCTAGCAGATATTTTATTTGAAAAAAAAAAAGGCCACTTTGTAAAAGATTGTCCGAACAAAAAAGACAAGGCAATCAGATTGATCAAGCATCTACAGACTGTTACCAACTACTCTCTTGAAAAGGAAGAAGTAGAGTTCTACTTTTCTGATCAAGAAGAACCTACTGATGAAACAGTGTTCGCATTGGAAAACTCATCTGATGATTCAGAAAATGATGAGTTCTAAACTATCTTCTACCAGCAGTCAGTATCCCTCAAAACCAAAGCTTTTATTCCCTCCATCAAACTCCAAATCTTACCATCAATACCAAAGACCCATTCCAGCAATTGGACTAATAGACACTGGTGCTGAATGAAGCATGTTAAACCCAGACCTCCTTCCAGCAGACGGGAAAATGTTCACAACTGATTTGGTTACTAAAAATTCTATTGATATTCAAATTTTTCCAAATTGTATTATCTGGACAAAAGTTATCGGCTCAAATCTTCCTAATAAGGATATCTTGTTAGGATTTGATATCATCCACTAGATAAAACACTTCCAAATCCTTCCCTTATGAGTCAAAGTCAAGTCCATGTTCAAATTATTCACAGAAATCCTCAAACTCTACAGCCTATCTGAGTCCCTACAGTCCTACCATGAAATTTCAACCAAGCTGTTGAAATACTGCCCAGAGTCTCATTCTGAGTTTACCCATCCAAATCCACTCTAGAAAAACAAGTCTTTCTTTATTCAGTTACCCGTTAAACTGAATGAAGACATCAACTCAACAAAGGCTACCCATCTGGGAATGAGTCCATCTGACTTAGCCTTACCCCAACAAGAATGCTCACAATTATTAGCCCAAGGACTTATCGAGCCCACGAATTCTCAATGGCCCTATCAGGTGTTTTATGTTGAAAAACGTTCTGAACTTGTTAGGGGAAAAAAGAGATTAGTCATTGACTATCAACCCTTAAACATGATCCTACAAGATGATAAGTTCCCATTACCAAAAAGATAGAGCATTTTCACCTATCTAACAAATGCCCAGATTTTTTTTTGAAATTTGATATTAAGTCAAGTCTTTGGCAATTGGGCATTGAACCCTCAGAAAGATACAAAACTGCATTCTGCATTCCCAATGCTCACTAGAAGTGGAAAGTTTTACCCTTTGGCTTAAAAACTGCCCCTTCCATTTTCCAAAAAGCCATGGTCAAAATCTTCCAACTCATTCTGCATCATGTATTGATTTACATTGACGATATTTTGTTGTTTTCAGGAACACATGAAGAACATCGCCAGTTGTTAAATCAATTCTTTGATATCATCCAATCCCATGGAATCATGTTGTCAGCTAAGAAAAGAACCATTGCAACCAATAATATTGAATTCCTCGGTGTGGTCATCAAAGACGGGCACTACCAGCTAGGAAAGCACATTGCCCAAGAGTTAATTCACTTTCCAAATCAACATGTCACTAAGAGACAGATACAACAGTTTCTTAGTATAATCAATTATATCAGAGACTTTATCCCAAATGTTGATCAGCGCACCAGCCAGCTTTCAGCTTTATTGAAAAAGAAGCCACCAGAATAGAACGACAATCACACACTTGCTTACAGATAGCAAGAGAATTCTCTAGACAAATGCAAGTGACGAATCATGGGGTGCTATTATCCTCGAGGAAAACAACGAAAAAGAAAGTTTTATCGCTTATGCTAGTGGACATTTCTCTGACATGCAACAACACTACCACAGTGTCTACACAGAGATTTTAGTGGTAAAGAATGGTATCAAAAGGTTTGAATACCATCTGATCAGCCATCATTTTCTTATCCGAATGGACAGCTCAGCATTTCCTAATATCATGAATTTCAAAGGAAAAATAGTTCCGGAAAAGATGATGCTCAGACTCAAAGATTGGTTCTCGAAATATGACTTCTCAGTGAAGCATATAAAAGGAGCAGAAAACCTCATTCCAGACATGCTCTCAAGACTTGCAAAACTAGAATCTTCTCTGCATTACATCTCTTCAAAATACCACTTTCCCATAATCTTTATGGCCTCCCCACTCCCTAAAACAGCCCTTACCAAAAAATCCTTCCCTTTTGACACACCTTTCCAGTCTCTACACCAAATACAGGATTTTGCTAGAAAATTTCTTTTCAAGTTTTTTATGAACATTTATATGTCAAGTAAAGAACCTATGTTCTTTCCATCCTTTCATCCTGACCATCTCTTTCTCACAGGATTAATAGTCACACCACACAAAGACATTACCGAAGATGAGCTTTGGTACACATGGTGCCTCACAGTCCTGTACGCAACCAAAATTGTTCTCCCTGTTTTGCCTATTCTCGACAAACTCAACAATCCAGAAATGTCAACCTCCTTGACATGGACACTCTTTGAATGGTTTTCTTCGCTATCTTGGTGGCGTAGAAAATTACAACAGATTGCTGAGACACACTAGCTCAGACAACTCCCTGATCTAGAAGGAAAATAGTTTATCTCCATCTTCATCATCCATCGTCCTTATTTTCAACACCCTCACACTAGAGATTTTTGGACATAGGAACAAGCATATGAATGAATGACTGTCCCACACATCGCATGCCTTGAGCAAGACTTCCAGATAAAGTCTTCTTTAAAAAACTTCCTCATGGAACTTAACCATATACCACCAGACAAACCTGCCATCCTTCACACATCCCTTGGTCCTAAACACGACATGTTTATGGTCCCTAAACTATCACTGCATTCCCAACCTCCGAACCGTGGAATCATCATTAAGGAAGAAAAGCCAGATTATACTGACTTTCTATTTTAGGATTCCCAATATCCCTATACAGATTTCACTCATGTACCATCACCATCACGTGATTTTCCTGAAGCATCACCAAAAAGTCAAAACTGCCCTTGGCCATGTTTTCCAGGATGTTCTCATCCAGATCGTAATCCAGATGAAACAGAGTCTTCATCAAATGCAACTACTTCAATTTAGACAACTTGTCGTTTTCTAATTATTAAAGTTTGTCTTTATTGCTTTTTGCTTTAATTATTATAGTTTTCTTTTACTTTTGTAAAAGAATCTTGATAAGGGTCCTGTCTTATCAAGTTTGCTTGTTTTTCATCCTATATAAAGGATGCTCTCCCTCGTTGTAAAATAGAGAAGTTTTAAGAAATAAAATTTCGTGTGATTTCTTAAAAATGAGTCTCTGAACTCTCTTCCTTCTCTCCATCAATGAAGTTCTAAAGCTTTAAAGAAAACTCTCAAGGAAGTATGCTCTACACTTACCTTTTGCAAGGATCATGTACATCAGAAAACTTGAAAGTTTACCCTGTTTTAGACGAAAGAAAATCTATTTTGGGTTGGGTATATCGGCTGGAAACCCAAGCATGCCAACTATTGGTCCAAAGGGCGATTTATTCGTCATTGCTTAGGTCTAACAACGCCACGTACTGCGTTGTTCAATCTCGACCCGAACTTTTGCCAACCCTAATTCCAAGTTGCTTCCAAGGGGAGATGGTCCTTTTTAGGTAGTTGTATGGATCAATGACAATGCCTACAAATTGGATATTCCTAGTGAGTAAAATGTGAGTGCTACTTTTAATGTTTTTTTTTATCTTTGTCCTTTTAGTGTAGGTGAAGGAAAGAGGAATGATGAGAACAATCAAGAGAATGCCATTAAAGCTTCAATTGATCCTTTTGCACATTCATGGAGGCCTAATAATGACAGCTAAAGCCAAAAAGATGTCGCCTGCTTTAGATGGATTAATTGAGAAAACGTGGACTAAAAATGCAATTCAAGATACAAGAGATGATGAATTGGGCTTGGAGAGAAGATAAGGCATTGTGGCATTATTTAAGCTATTGGATAGCCACATACACAATTTAGGTCAAAAGGCAAATTTGGAATAGAATTGGTGTTGGCTGAGTAAGAGTTAATGTGCAAGTTATATATTGTTGGAAAGATAATTAAATTAACTTTCTGATGCAATTTACAGAGGTAGATTTGGAGTTCTCTGGAAGACGTTATGAGTAATTTATTATAGCTTGTTCAGGCTTGGAAATTCTAGCCACCCCATTGTTTATTCAACTTCATTTATTTATTGTCTTTCAAGTTTGTCAATTAGTTAGGTAAGTCTACCATTAATGATGGTGGGCTAGGCTAGCATTAAGTTTGTCAATGACTAGCATTAATAATGGTGGGTTGATGAAGACTTTGAAGCATCCATTGACAAACTTATGCTTGGAGGGTTGTGCCAATGACTTTTAAAGTATCCTTTGACAAACCTATACTTTGAGGGTTGTGCCAATGACTTTTGAAGTATCCTTTGACAAACCTATGCTTGGAGGGTTATTTTAATTTTTCCAAGTGTATTTTTATAATCTTGGGTTAAATTGATATTAGAGCCATTTACACTATAGTTGTCCATGGAAAATTTTATTTTTCAAAACGAGAGAGAAATCCTTAATCATGGCTTCATCTTCTTCAACTCCAACTCCATCTAAAGTTACCTCTATTTCACTTTCTTCTAACTTTACCTTTGCCAAAATCTTGTACAAAACAAATTGCTAACAAGATCAAAAACCTTGTAGAATACTCTTACATACCTGAATCTGCCCAGATTAATGAATCTTCATTCCCTCTTATTAGCCCTTACCAGCTGTATAAGAGAGGAAACTCCTTCGCCAAAAGCATAAAAACCCTCATCTCTACCAAAAGACCCCATCCAAAAGAATACATCCAGTCTTCTAAATTGAACCAGTGTTCACTTCAAGCAACCACTGTTGAGCAATATGTGACTTTGGAAATAGCTCCAGAGTTAATTTCAAATTGGAAAAGAGAAGGCTATACACATCTCCATCTCGTAGGAGTAAGACTAATCCTAACCTTACATGGAAGGAAAGGATTACCTACCATGCTAGACACCAGGTTTAAACAGTATTAAGGTGTTGTTATTGGTACTATCCTGACCACTCTACATGCGGGAAGTGTTCTTTTAACTTTTTATCCAAACTTTAACCTTTCTCTTCAAGACACTAATCTGTCGACTGCCTTGAAAGTTCAAGTCCAAATTCAAGGTGCAAAACAAATTTGGTCTATAGGCTTCAAAATTATGCCTTGGATCTTCCCACACCAGAAAATCACTCTGACACCCTCATGGTGTTTGGTGTAGTCTGGTCTTTGTTCTCTGACAAGGACTCCATGAGGACTAGAACTTGTTCCAGGAGTACAAGTCTGGATTTTGGGTGAGAGCTTTGAATGGAATTATTCCCATGAGATAGGCCTTGAGGATGGATGAAGGGAAAAAGGTTAGGATATGTTCTCCATTCATATGCCATGTCCTGTGTCCAGTAATCATTGGTCTCTGGATGTTGAAAATAGGGTTTGTGGACAATAAACACGAAGTGAATAATTCTGCTTCTTGATTAGGGATTCTATCCAAGGAGTGAAAAGTAGAGATGTTTTTCAACTGCTTGTGCCACCAGGTTAGTGGTGAAAACCATTCAAGGAGTGTCCATAGCAAGGTGGAGGAAAATTCTGGAGTTGTGATATGTCGCAGGACTGGTCTAACACGGATGACAAATTTTGTGGCGTACAAAGTGGTGAGACACCACATATACCATAACTCATCTTCAGAGATGGTCAAGTTGGTAAGAGTGAGACCTGTGAGGAAGAGGAGTTATAGACAGAGAAAAGGGAATCGTTCTGGTTTGGTTCTCTGGACATTGATAAAATACCTGTAAAGGAATAAAAGGCTGAACTGAAAGAAATGTTCAGAGGGAAAGACTTTTGGGTGAGAGCTTTGAATGGAAGTTATCGATTCATGGCTATTACTGAGATGGTTTGGATGGAAGAGATGAGAGCAGGTTTATTTATAGAGGGTCTAGTAAGAAAATCGGGGATGAGATTTTGTTTACCTGCTTATTAAAATAGGTTTTCTAATCAAATTAAGATAAGTCTTGGTTAGTACAAATAAGTGTCCTTTGTAGCTTTTACAAGCAGATTTTCGAATTCAATAATATTTTCAATTTTCAAATCTCTGTGTGAGTATTTGAGTTCGGTTTATTCTCGGTATTCTGCGGAATCAATGAGTCTTAACTACTAAAGTCACAGAATTCTTTTTAATCAAGGTGAATTTAGTTTGTTCGTTATTTCGATATTCTCTAGAATCAATGGAATATTTTGAACTTTAAACTTTCGCTACATCAACTAACTTAATGATGCAGAGCAAGAAATTTAAAAAATCCTAATTAGATTGAAATTTATAATATTTACAAATATTTTAGTTAATTTGTATTCTAGTTTAATTTGGTTTCTTATTTAGAGTCTTATTATTTAGGTATAAGTCTTATTAAAATAAATTTTTTAATCAAATTAGGATAAGTCTTACCTAGTATAAATAAGTGTCTTTTGTAGCTTTTACAAGCAGAGATTCGAGTTCAATAATATTTTCAATTTTCAAATCTCTGTATGAGTATTTGTGATAGAACCCCTGTCACTAGAATTGAATGGAACTGCGACCCAATGCTTAATGAAAGCATGAACCTTAATATGTGAAGACGCCACAATCAGCTATGGATGGTCTGATTGATAAATCAGGAGTTTGAATGCCACGAAAATTTGATAAGTTCAAAGAGTTTGTATAAGAACTAAAGAGAATTAACTCTCTCACCAATTACATCAAAACTTATCTCTATTTATTGGATACGAGTACATTATATAGGATTGGTTACAAGAATTTTTGGAAACAAGTCTTGAACCAAAATTAAATCAGAATATGAATCTAAACAAATAGAAAAGAATATTTGATCAAGGCATAGTTAAACTATTTGGCATGAAATGTTAAGTAAATTGATTATTAGTTGTAATTAATGTTCGAAGCAGTAAATGTCTCCAACCCTTTTCCTCTTTGATCATGTACTCATTGAAGCCTCTTGAAATTAACTCAACCCCTTTTGCAAAGTTCCTCGAACCGAAGATAATTATTTCTTTTCCATTTGCTCTTTCTTCTATCTAGGAAGATAGTGTAGTGGCCGTTTTGGATATTGTATTTTCTTCTTGTTGCACGCACGTTAACATGATGTATCATTGTATGATCCTTCAATGCACCGAGGTTTCATGTCGGTATAGGAAATCAATGGCTTAATTTGTCCATCTAGTAGTTGTCATTGCCAATTAATTAATTTAATCCAAGTGCTTGTGAAAATAGAGATAGAGTACTGGCTCTATAACTTGCTGCATGTATCCTCTATTAAAAACTCTCATGTCAAATTGTAACATTTCATACATTCCATGTTTGACGCTATCCATTTATACATAATTTACGTTCCAATGAATATTTATTGCTACTCCTTAAGTGAGAAAATTTCAGTAATTTTTCGGCAGTTTAGTAAGAATGTTGTTTCAATGGAATTCAATTTCAATGGAATTCAATTCCACTTTTAGGCAATAATTTATATATTTTCAAGCTATGTGATGAGAACCATCAAGAGAATACCATTAAAGCTTTAAGTGATCCTTTGCACATTCATGGAGGGCCAATTACAAGAGCTAGAGCCAAAAAGATGCAAGCTGCTTTAAATGGATTAATTGAGAAAATATGGATTGAAAATACAATTCAAGATGCAAGACATCATGAATTGGGCTTGGAGAGAAGACAAGACATTGTGGCCTTTATTCAAGCTATTGGGCAGCCAAATATGCAACTTGAATCAAATGCAGGAAGGGAAACTTCGGAATAAAACTGGTATTGATTGAGCCATAAGTAATATGCAAGCTATATACCGTTGGAAAGATAATTACGTTAGCTTTCCAATGAATTTTACAGAGCTAGATTTGGAGTTCTCTAGAAGGAGTTATGACCAATTCATTACAGCTTGTTCAGACTTGGGATTTTCAACGACTCCTTTGTTTTTCAACTTCATTTATTTGTTTTGTTTCAAGTTTGTCAATGTATAAGGTAAGTCTACCATCAATAATGGTGGGCTAACATTAAGTTTGTCAATGCTAGCATTAATTATGGTGGGTTGGTGATGACTTTTGAAGCATCCTTTGACAAACCTATACTTGGAGGGTTGTTCCAATGTTTCCATTTTTATTTTTAGGATCTTGGGTTTTTTTTTATTAGCCTATTTAAACCCAGCAACCTTGCTATGTAAGAAAATTAGAAATTAATGTTATTTTGAATTTGAAAGATTATTCTTTCTTTGGTTCTTTTGAGAACTAGTGAACTTATCAAAAATTAGCATTCTTGTGGTGTTCCAAATTTAGACTTATCACTCACCTTCTCATCTATTTCTTGAGTGTGGCGTCAATATCATTCTCTATACCTTTGGTTCATGTTTTCTTAAGCATTGGGTCAAGGTTTTGTGATGCGAATCCCACAATGAAACATATTCTTAATTTGAAGTTTCAACCCCAAGAAAGTTCTAAATAGATTTAAGACAAACAAAACCTTGACCCAAATGCTTAAGAAAACATGAACCAAAGGTATAGAGAATGATATTGACGCCACACTCAAGAAGTAGATGAGAAGGTGAGTGATAAGTCTAAATTTGGAACGCCACAAGAATGCTAATTCTTGATAAGTTCACTAGTTCTCAAAAGAACCAAAGAAAAAACCCAAGATTCTAAAAATAAAAATGGAAACATTGGAACAACCCTCCAAGTATAGGTTTGTCAAAGGATGCTTCAAAAGTCTTCACCAACCCACCATAATTAATGCTAGCATTGACAAACTTAATACTTACCTTATTTAATGTTATCATTGACAAACTTAATGTTAGCCCACCATTATTGATGGTAGACTTACCTAACACATTGACAAACTTGAAACAAAACAAATAAATGAAGTTGAAAAACAAAGGAGTCGTTGAAAATCCCAAGTCTGAACAAGTTGTAATGAATTGGTCATAACTCCTTCTAGAGAACTCCAAATCTAGCTCTGTAAAATTCATTGGAAAGCTAACGTAATTATCTTTCCAACGGTATATAGCTTGCATATTACTTCTGGCTCAATCAATACCAGTTTTATTCCGAAGTTTCCCTTCCTGCATTTGATTCAAGTTGCATATTTGGCTGCCCAATAGCTTGAATAAAGGCCACAATGTCTTGTCTTCTCTCCAAGCCCAATTCATGATGTCTTGCATCTTGAATTGTATTTTCAATCCATATTTTCTCAATTAATCCATTTAAAGCAGCTTGCATCTTTTTGGCTCTAGCTCTTGTAATTGGCCCTCCATGAATGTGCAAAGGATCACTTGAAGCTTTAATGGTATTCTCTTGATGGTTCTCATCATTCCCCCTCTCCTCAAAAGGATTCGTCCTCGAATCTTCACCTACATCAAAAAGAGAAAGATCAGAAACATTGAAAGTAGCACTCACATTATACTCACCAGGAAGATCCAATTTGTAGGCATTGTCATTGATTCGTGCAACCACTTGAAATGGACCATCTCCCCTTGGAAGCAACTTGGAACGCCTTTGTGCTTGAAACCTCTCCTTTCTCATATGCACCCAAACCCAATCTCCAGGCTGAAAAACCACTTGCTTACGTCCTTTGTTGGCTTGAGTAGCATATTGTTCAGTTCTCTTTTCTATGTGTTGTCGCGTTCTCTCATGCAATTGCTTGACAAATTCAGCTTTCTTTTTACCATCCATACTAGCATGCTCATCAATAGGTAAAGGCAATAAATCCAAAGGAGTTAATGGATTAAAACCATATACAATCTCAAATGGTGAAAATTTAGTAGCTGAATGGACAGTTCTATTGTAAGCAAATTCAACATGTGGCAAACATTCTTCCCAAGTTTTCAAGTTCTTTTGAATAATGGCACGCAACAAAGTAGACAAAGTTCTATTTACAACCTCAGTTTGTCCATCAGTTTGTGGATGACAAGTAGTAGAAAACAAAAGTTTAGTACCCAACTTACCCCACAAAGTTTTCCAAAAGTGGCTCAAGAACTTAGCATCTCGATCTGAAATTATGCTCCTTGGTACTCCATGCAATTTGACTATTTCCTTGAAAAACAAATTAGTTATGTTTGTTGCATCATCCGTTTTGTGACATGGAATGAAATGTGCCATCTTTGAAAACCTATTAACAACAACAAAAACAGAATCCTTTCCCCTTTTTGACCTAGGTAGACCCAAAACAAAGTCCATAGAAATATCAACCCAAGGTTTGCTAGGTATGGGTAAAGGGCTATACAATCCATGGGGTAAAACTTTAGACTTAGCATGTTTACAAGTGATACACTTCTCACATGTTCTTTCAACATCACGTTTCATATGTGGCCAAAACATCACGTTTCAAAGTGTTCTTTTAAAACATCTAAAGTCTTTGCAATGCCAAAATGTCCCATTAAACCTCCCCCATGGGCTTCACGCACAAGCAATTCACGCAAAGAACTATGAGGCACACACAATTTATTCTCTCTAAATAAGAACCCATCATGCCTATAGAACTTTCCAAATGCAAATTTCTCACAAGCATTAAACACATTAGCAAAATCAGGATCATTAACATATAATTCTTTGATATGCTCAAATCCTAACAACTTTGCATTTAATGTAGAGATAAGTGCATACCTTTTAGATAATGCATTAGCCACCACATTCTCCTTACCTTGTTTGTATTTGATCACATAAGGAAATGGCTCAATAAATTCAACCCATTTGGCATGTCTCTTATGCAACTTACCTTGCCCTTTCAAATGCTTCAAGAATTCATGATCAGTGTGTATAACAAACTCTTTAGGTAGAAGATAATGTTGCCAAGTTTCCAATGCTCTCACCAATGCATATATCTCTTTGTCATAGGTAGGATAATTTAGGGCTTCTCCACTCAATTTCTCACTAAAATAAGCAATTGGATACCCTTCTTGCACCAAAACAGCTCCAATACCTATACCTGAAGCATCACACTCAATTTCAAAAGTTTTAGCAAAATCAGGTAAAGCAAGTAATGGTGCAGAAACTAATTTCTCCTTAATTAGATTAAATGCCCTTTCTTGTTCACTACCCCACTTAAATCCCACATGTTTCTTCACAATTTCAGTTAATGGTGCAGCAAGGGTGCTAAAATCTTTCACAAATCTTCTATAAAAACTAGCCAAACCGTGAAAACTTCTTACCTCACTTACACTTTTAGGTGTAGGCCATTCCTTAATAGCCTTTACCTTCTCTTCATCAACCTCAATTCCTTTAGCACTTACAACATAACCAAGAAAAACAATCTGATTTGTACAAAAGGAACACTTCTTCAAATTAGCATACAATTTTTCCTTCCTTAAAATAGTCAATACACTTTGCAAATGTTCATTGTGTTCTTCTATACTTTTACTATAGATCAAAATATCATCAAAATAGACAACTACAAACTTACCAATAAAAGCACGCAAAACATGGTTCATTAACCTCATAAAAGTGCTAGGTGCATTAGATAACCCAAATGGCATCACTAACCACTCATATAAACCATATTTTGTTTTAAAGGCAGTTTTCCACTCATCTCCTTCTCTAATCCTAATCTGATGATATCCACTTTTAAGATCAATTTTAGTAAACACACAAGAACCATGCAATTCATCAAGCATGTCATCAAGTCTAGGAATAGGATGTCGATACTTTACAGTGATTTTATTGATTGCACGACAATCAACGCACATTTTCCACGTTCCATCCTTTTTGGGCACTAGTAGAACCGGTACCGCACAAGGACTCATGCTCTTCCTCACATATCCCTTTGCCAAAAGTTCTTCAACCTGCCTTTGAAGCTCCTTTGTCTCCTCGGGGTTGCTTCTATATGCGGGTCTATTAGGAATGGTAGCTCCAGGAACGAAGTCTATTTGATGCTCAATTCCCCTAATAGGTGGCAAGCCATTAAGGACCTCATTTGGAAACACATCATCAAAGTCCTGCAAAAGAGTCACAATAGCACTAGGCAAAGAAACGTTAAGCTCATTAGTATGTAAACAACCCTCTTTGCACAAAAGTACAATGATAGGCTGTTTTGAAAAGAAAGCCCTCTTAACCTCACTCTCTTTTGCAAACAAGTTCACTTGTTGCCTCTCTTTTCTCTCAACAATATTTTTTTCTATCTTTGCACTTGCTTTTCTCTCAATCTCTCTTTCTTTTGTACTCTCCTTTTCTTTTTTTGCATCACTCTCTTTTTGTATTGACATTTGATCCTCATACACTTGTCTAGGTGTTAAAGGTACAAGAGTGATTTGCTTTTCATTCATTACAAAAGAATATCTATTTAAATAACCATCATGTGTCACACGCCTATCATATTGCCAAGGACGCCCCAAAAGAATGTGTCCAGCATGCATGGGTACTACATCACATACAACCTCATCCTTGTATCTCCCAATAGAAAATGAAACCAGCACTTGTTTATTTACTTTAACTTCCCCACAATCATTCAGCCATTGTAGCTTATATGGCCTAGGATGTTTCAAAGTTTTCAAATTCAGTTTTTCAACTAAACTAGTGCTAGCTACATTAGTACAACTTCCACCATCAATTATCATACTACATACCTTATCTTTGATGTGGCATCTAGTATGAAAGATGTTATCACGTTGTACCTCCGCATCCTCTTTTACTTGCATGTTGAGAGCACGCCTAGCAACCATCAATTTACCATCAACAGGATACTCTACACCATCATTAGCATCCTCCAAAGGTGGCATAGGATCATCATTCGATTCACTCTCGGTTTCTACATCACCATTATCCCTCAAGATCATTGCTCTCTTGTTGGGCATTGAGATGCAATATGACCTGTCCCCAAACATTTAAAACACTTAATATCTCTATTTCTAGAGTGTTGGGAATCAGATTTACCTTTGCTTTGATTGCCTCCCTCTTTATGATCTTTGAATGGCTCAATCTTAGGCTTTGAAACAACCTTTTCATCTTTGCTCCATTTTGACTTCCATGAGGAAGATGAACCCAAATTGGTTCTAGTGGAACCTTTCTTTTTCAGTTGTCGTTCCACTTTCATGGCCATGTGAACCACGTCTTCTAACTCAACATAGTGCTGCAAGTCAACCACATTAGCAATATCTTGATTTAAACCATGTAAAAATCTTGCCATAGTGGCCTCTCGTTCTTCTTCAATGTTGGCTCGAATCATGATTATTTCCATCTCCTTGTGGTAATCTTCCACACTTCTAGAACCTTGTGTAAGACTTTGTAGCCTTTGGTGCAGCTCCCTATAATAATGACTAGGAACAAATCTCCTCCTCATGATGGCCTTCATCTCCTCCCAAGTGTTTATAGGCCTTTCACGATTTTGTCTCCTACTCAAAACAAGTTGATCCCACCAAATTATAGCATAATCAGTAAATTCAACGGCAGCTAGTTTTACCTTTTTCTCCTCAGAGTAGTTGTGGCAATCAAATACTAGCTCCACTTTTTTTTCCCACTCCAAATAAGCTTCCGGATCATTTTTACCTTGAAAAGAAGGAATTTTCAATTTGATACTCCCCAAATCACGATCTATACGTCTTGCCCTTCTTTCATCTCTTCCACGCATGTCAACAATGGCTTGGTCATCAAAATTATCTAGGTCATCACCATCTCCTTCTCCCATGGCAGCACGCCCTTGATTACCTCTTACATTAGGAGCTATTGGTTGTTGCCCCCTTTGTAGATTGGCTATGGCAGTGTCTTGCCTTTCCAATTTGTCACGGATCTCTCCAAACATCAGATTCATGTGCTCAAATTGTTGTTGCATGGCTTTGAGCATGAATGATTGGTCTACAGCTTCTTGATCTTTTGACATATTTGTGATCTGAAAAAAAAATGTTAACAAAAAGACCTCACAACACTCCCTCACGTGTTTCACTCAATTTGATGTCACTTAAC
Organism: Atalantia buxifolia; assembly: GCA_030444775.1. Lineage (NCBI taxonomy): Eukaryota > Viridiplantae > Streptophyta > Magnoliopsida > Sapindales > Rutaceae > Atalantia > Atalantia buxifolia. Next base: position 16,628,582 of record CM059839.1, read on the forward strand.
TCTCGTGTTTAACACACAAATTGGGTTTTACCCTCTAATGATCTCACAAACTTTTTTTTTTTTTATTAACCACACTTAATTCTCTCTTTCAGTTCTTTATTGAACTAAATAAAAAAAATCAAGAAAAACCCAGGTGGCACACCAAATATGACGAATCAATACACTAAACAAAGAAAGGGAATTAAGAGGACACAAAGAACAACAAGGAATTTGATGAAAAGAAAGCAAGAAAGCAAAGGAACACAATTGATATTGTGTACAAACAATGTCAAGGAAAAGGAATAACTAAAATTCAATTTGATGAAAGTAGGAATACTTGATTCCTTTGGCAAGCTTTTTTTTTTTTTTTTTGGTACGTTTTTTTTCTTTTTTTTTTTTTGATAATCAAAATATATTAGACATTCAAACCTGATTAGAAACTAGCTCTGATACCAAAATGATGCGAATCCCACAATGAAACTTTGAAACATATTCTTAATTTGAAGTTTCAACCCCAAGAAAGTTCTAAATAGATTTAAGACAAACAAAACCTTGACCCAAATGCTTAAGAAAACATGAACCAAAGGTATAGAGAATGATATTGACGCCACACTCAAGAAGTAGATGAGAAGGTGAGTGATAAGTCTAAATTTGGAACGCCACAAGAATGCTAATTCTTGATAAGCTCACTAGTTCTCAAAAGAACCAAAGAAAGAATAATCTTTCAAATTCAAATAACATTAATCTCTAATTTTTTACATAGCAAGGTTGCTGGGTTTAAATAGGCTAATAAAAAAAACCCAAGATTCTAAAAATAAAAATGGAAACATTAGAACAACCCTCCAAGTATAGGTTTGTCAAAGGATGCTTCAAAAGTCTTCACCAACCCACCATAATTAATGCTAGCATTGACAAACTCAATACTTACCTTATTTAATGTTATCATTGACAAACTTAATGTTAGCCCACCATTATTGATGGTAGACTTACCTAACACATTGACAAACTTGAAACAAAACAAATAAATGAAGTTGAAAAAAAAAGGAGTCGTTGAAAATCCCAAGTCTGAACAAGCTGTAATGAATTGGTCATAACTCCTTCTAGAGAACTCCAAATCTAGCTCTGTAAAATTCATTGGAAAGCTAACTTAATTATCTTTCCAACGGTATATAGCTTGGTTATTACTTTTGGCTCAATCAATACCAGTTTTATTCCGAAGTTACCCTTCCTGCATTTGATTCAAGTTGCATATTTGGCTGCCCAATAGCTTGAATAAAGGCCACAATGTCTTGTCTTCTCTCCAAGCCCAATTCATGATGTCTTGCATCTTGAATTGTATTTTCAATCCATATTTTCTCAATTAATCCATTTAAAGCAGCTTGCATCTTTTTGGCTCTAGCTCTTGTAATTGGGCCTCCATGAATGTGCAAAGGATCACTTGAAGCTTTAATGGTATTCTCTTGATGGTTCTCATCATTTTGTTTGTTTTAAATCTGTTTAGAATTTTCTTGGGAAGTTGAAACTTCAATTTAAGCGTGGGTTTCAAAATTTCATTGTGGGATTCGCATCATTTGGTATCAGAGCTAGTTTCTAATCAGGTTTGAATGTCTAATATATTTTGATTATCAAAAAAAAAAAAAAAGAGAGAAAAAAAAACGTACCCAAAAAAAAACAAAAAGCTTGCAAAAGGAATCAAGTATTCCTACTTTCATCAAATTGAATTTTAGTTATTCATTTTCCTTGACATTGTTTGCACACAATATCAATTGTGTTCCTTTGCTTTCTTGCTTTCTTTTCATCAAATTCCTTGTTGTTCTTTGTGTCCTCTTAATTCCTTTTCTTTGTTTAGTGTGTTGATTCGTCATATTTGGTGTGCCACCTGGGTTTTTCTTGATTTTGTTTATTTAGTTCAATAAAGAACTGAAAGAGAGAATTAAGTGTGGTTAATAAAAAAGAAAAAGAAAAAGTTTGTGAGATCATTAGAGGGTAAAAAGCCAATTTTTTTTTTCAGATCACAAATATGTCAAAAGATCAAGAAGCTGTAGACCAATCATTCATGCTCAAAGCCATGCAACAACAATTTGAGCACATGAATATGATGTTTGGAGAGATCCGTGACAAATCGGAGAGGCAAGACACTGCCATAGCCAATCTACAAAGGGGGCAACAACCAATAGCTCCTAATGTAAGAGGTAATCAAGGGCGTGCTGCCATGGGAGAAGAAGATGGTGATGACCTAGATAATTTTGATGACCAAGCCACTGTTGACATGCGTGGAAGAGATGATAGAAGGGCAAGACGTATAGATCGTGATTTGGGGAGTATCAAATTGAAAATTCCTTCTTTTCAAGGTAAAAATGATCCGGAAGCTTATTTGGAGTGGGAAAAAAAAGTGGAGTTAGTATTTGATTGCCACAAGTACTATGAGGAGAAAAGGGTAAAACTAGCTGCCATTGAATTTACTGATTATGCTATAATTTGGTGGGATCAACTTGTTTTGAGTAGGAGACGAAACCGTGAAAGGCCTATAAACACTTGGGAGGAGATGAAGGCCATCATGAGGAGGAGATTTGTTCCTAGTCATTATTATAGGGAGCTGAACCAAAGGTTTCAAAGTCTTACACAAGGTTCTAGAAGTGTGGAAGATTACCACAAGGAGATGGAAGTAATCATATGATTCGAGCCAACATTGAAGAAGAATGAGAGGCCACTATAGGAAGATTTTTACATGGTTTAAATCAAGATATTGCTAATGTGGTTAACTTGCAGCACGATGTTGAGTTGGAAGACGTGGTTCACATGGCCATGAAAGTGGAACGACAATTGAAAAAGAAAGGTTCCACTAGAACGAATTTGGGTTCTTCTTCCTCATGGAAGTCAAAATGGAGGAAAGATGAAAAGGTTGTTTCAAAGCCTAAGATTAAGCCATTCAAAGATCATAAAGAGGGAGGCAATCAAAGCAAAGGTAAATCTGATTCCCAACACTCTAGAAATAGAGATATTAAGTGTTTTAAATGTTTGGGGACAAGTCATATTGCATCTCAATGCCCAAACAAGAGAGCAATGATCTTGAGGGATAATGGTGATGTAAAAACCGAGAGTGAATCGGATGATGCTCCTATGCCACCTTTGGAGGATGCTAATGATGGTGTAGAGTATCCTGTTGATGGTAAATTGATGGTTGCTAGGCGTGCTCTCAACATGCAAGTAAAAGAGGATGCGGAGGTACAACGTGATAACATCTTTCATACTAGATGCCACATCAAAGATAAGGTATGTAGTATGATAATTGATGGTGGAAGTTGTACTAATGTAGCTAGCACTAGTTTAGTTGAAAAACTGAATTTGAAAACTTTGAAACATCCTAGGCCATATAAGCTACAATGGCTGAATGATTGTGGGAAGTTAAAGTAAATAAACAAGTGCTGGTTTCATTTTCTATTGGGAGATACAAGGATGAGGTTGTATGTGATGTAGTACCCATGCATGCTGGACACATTCTTTTGGGGCGTCCTTGGCAATATGATAGGCGTGTGACACATGATGGTTATTTAAATAGATATTCTTTTGTAATGAATGAAAAGCAAATCACTCTTGTACCTTTAACACCTAGACAAGTGTATGAGGATCAAATGTCAATACAAAAAGAGAGTGATGCAAAAAAAGAAAAGGAGAGTACAAAAGAAAGAGAGATTGAGAGAAAAGCAAGTGCAAAGATAGAAAAAAATATTGTTGAGAGAAAAGAGAGGCAACAAGTGAACTTGTTTGCAAAAGAGAGTGAGGTTAAGAGGGCTTTCTTTTCAAAACAGCCTATCATTGTACTTTTGTGTAAAGAGGGTTGTTTACATACTAATGAGCTTAACGTTTCTTTGCCTAGTGCTATTGTGACTCTTTTGCAAGACTTTGATGATGTGTTTCCAAATGAGGTCCCTAATGGTTTGCCACCTATTAGGGGAATTGAGCATCAAATAGACTTCGTTCCTGGAGCTACCATTCATAATAGACCCGCATATAGAAGCAACCCCGAGGAGACAAAGGAGCTTCAAAGGCAAGTTGAAGAACTTTTGGCAAAGGGATATGTGAGGGAGAGCATGAGTCCTTGTGCGGTACACGTTCTACTAGTGCCCAAAAAGGATGGAACGTGGAGAATGTGCATTGATTGTCGTGCAATCAATAAAATCACTATAAAGTATCGACATCCTATTCCTAGACTTGATGACGTGCTTGATGAATTGCATGGTTCTTGTGTGTTTAGTAAAATTGATCTTAAAAGTGGATATCATCAAATTAGGATTAGAGAGGGAGATGAATGGAAAACTGCCTTTAAAACAAAATATGGTTTATATGAGTGGTTAGTGATGCCATTTGGGTTATCTAATGCACCTAGCACTTTTATGAGGTTAATGAACCATGTTTTGCGTGCTTTTATTGGTAAGTTTGTAGTTGTCTATTTTGCGTGCATAGAAGAACACATTGAACATTTGCAAAGTGTATTGACTCTTTTAAGGAAGGAAAAATTGTATGCTAATTTGAAGAAGTATTCCTTTTGTACAAATCAGATTGTTTTTCTTGGTTATGTTGTGAGTGCTAAAGGAATTAAGGTTGATGAAGAGAAGGTAAAGGCTATCAAGGAGTGGCCTACACCTAAAAGTGTAAGTGAGGTAAGAAGTTTTCATGGTTTGGCTAGTTTTTATAGAAGATTTGTGAAAGATTTTAGCACCCTTGCTGCACCATTAACTGAAATTGTGAAGAAACATGTGGGATTTAAGTGGGGTAGTGAACAAGAAAGGGCATTTAATCTAATTAAGGAGAAATTAGTTTCTGCACCATTACTTGCTTTACCTGATTTTGCTAAAACTTTTGAAATTGAGTGTGATGCTTCAGGTATAGGTATTGGAGCTGTTTTGGTGCAAGAAGGGCATCCAATTGCTTATTTTAGTGAGAAATTGAGTGGAGAAGCCCTAAATTATCCTACCTATGACAAAGAGATGTATGCATTGGTGAGAGCATTGGAAACTTGGCAACATTATCTTCTACCTAAAGAGTTTGTTATACACACTGATCATGAGTCCTTGAAGCATTTAAAAGGGCAAGGTAAGTTGCATAAGAGACATGCCAAATGGGTTGAATTTATTGAGCCATTTCCTTATGTGATCAAATACAAACAAGGTAAGGAGAATGTGGTGGCTGATGCATTATCTAGAAGGTATGCACTTATCTCTACATTAAATGCAAAGTTGTTAGGATTTGAGCATATCAAAGAATTATATGTTAATGATCCTGATTTTGCTAATGTGTTTAATGCTTGTGAGAAAGTTGCATTTGGAAAGTTCTATAGGCATGATGGGTTCTTATTTAGAGAGAATAAATTGTGTGTGCCTCATAGTTCTTTGCGTGAATTGCTTGTGCGTGAAGCCCATGGGGGAGGTTTAATGGGACATTTTGGCATTGCAAAGACTTTAGATGTTTTAAAAGAACACTTTGAAACGTGATGTTTTGGCCACATATGAAACGTGATGTTGAAAGAACATGTGAGAAGTGTATCACTTGTAAACATGCTAAGTCTAAAGTTTTACCCCATGGATTGTATACCCCTTTACCCATACCTAGCGAACCTTGGGTTGATATTTCTATGGGGTCTACCTAGGTCAAAAAGGGGAAAGGATTCTGTTTTTGTTGTTGTTGATAGGTTTTCAAAGATGGCACATTTCATTCCATGTCACAAAACGGATGATGCAACAAACATAACTAATTTGTTTTTCAAGGAAATAGTCAGATTGCATGGAGTACCAAGGAGCATAGTTTCAGATCGAGATGCTAAGTTCTTGAGCCACTTTTGGAAAACTTTGTGGGGTAAGTTGGGTACTGAACTTTTGTTTTCTACTACTTGTCATCCACAAACTGATGGACAAACTGAGGTTGTAAATAGAACTTTGTCTACTTTGTTGCGTGCCATTATTCAAAAGAACTTGAAAACTTGGGAAGAATATTTGCCACATGTTGAATTTGCTTACAATAGAACTGTCCATTCAGCTACTAAATTTTCACCATTTGAGATTGTATATGGTTTTAATCCATTAACTCCTTTGGATTTATTGCCTTTACCTATTGATGAGCGTGCTAGTATGGATCGTAAAAAAAAAGCTGAATTTGTCAAGCAATTGCATGAGAGAACGCGACAACACATAGAAAAGAGAACTGAACAATATGCTACTCAAGCCAACAAAGGACGTAAGCAAGTGGTTTTTCAGCCTGGAGATTGGGTTTGGGTGCATATGAGAAAGGAGAGGTTTCTAGCACAAAGGCGTTCCAAGTTGCTTCCAAGGGGAGATGGTCCATTTCAAGTGGTTGCACGAATCAATGACAATGCCTAAAAATTGGATCTTCCTGGTGAGTATAATGTGAGTGCTACTTTCAATGTTTCTGATCTTTCTCTTTTTGATGTAGGTGAAGATTCGAGGACGAATCCTTTTGAAGAGAGGGGGAATGATGAGAACCATCAAGAGAATACCATTAAAGCTTCAAGTGATCCTTTGCACATTCATGGAGGCCCAATTACAAGAGCTAGAGCCAAAAGATGCAAGCTGCTTTAAATGGATTAATTGAGAAAATATGGATTGAAAATACAATTCAAGATGCAAGACATCATGAATTGGGCTTGGAGAGAAGACAAGACATTGTGGCCTTTATTCAAGCTATTGGGCAGCCAAATATGCAACTTGAATCAAATGCAGGAAGGGCAACTTCGGAATAAAACTGGTATTGATTGAGCCAGAAATAATATGCAAGCTATATACTGTTGGAAAGATAATTACGTTAGCTTTCCAATGAATTTTACAGAGCTAGATTTGGAGTTCTCTAGAAGGAGTTATGACCAATTTCATTACAGCTTGTTCAGACTTGGGATTTTCAACGACTCCTTTGTTTTTCAACTTCATTTATTTGTTTTGTTTCAAGTTTGTCAATGTATAAGGTAAGTCTACCATCAATAATGGTGGGCTAACATTAAGTTTGTCAATGCTAGCATTAATTATGGTGGGTTGGTGAAGACTTTTGAAGCATCCTTTGACAAACCTATACTTGAGGGTTGTTCCAATGTTTCCATTTTTATTTTTAGGATCTTGGGTTTTTTTTTTATTAGCCTATTTAAACCCAGCAACCTTGCTATGTAAGAAAATTAGAAATTAATGTTATTTTGAATTTGAAAGATTATTCTTTCTTTGGTTCTTTTGAGAACTAGTGAACTTATCAAGAATTAGCATTCTTGTGGTGTTCCAAATTTAGACTTACCACTCACCTTCTCATCTATTTCTTGAGTGTGGCGTCAATATCATTCTCTATACCTTTGGTTCATGTTTTCTTAAGCATTGGGTCAAGGTTTTGTTTGTTTTAAATCTGTTTAGAACTTTCTTGGGAAGTTGAAACTTCAATTTAAGTGTGGGTTTCAAAATTTCATTGTGGGATTCGCATCACTATGTATGTAACAACAGCTCCAGTGATCATATTAATGCATGGACAATGAGTTGTAATTAATGATTTAAGGCATCAATGTCTTAAAAGATTCAAATATGATATCCATAAGGTTTTAAACTTTAAAGCAATATATTTCAAGTTATTTTTAAATACCTCCCCTGAGGTTTGATATAATTACAGCTAGATGGCAACATTGAATGTATTCCCACTTACTTGCCCTGCCGTTAATATACATACACTAACGTTGAGGGTAAAAATGTAAAAGACATGATGAAAATCTAAAAAAATCAGGTAACAATAAAACATGCATTGTGTTATGTCCATTATTTATAGAGTTGGCATCCTATGGAAAGTCTAGTTAAATTAAAATTTTATTTATTGCATATCTTGTAATAGGGATTAATTTATTAATTCCTTAATTTACTGAGATTCCAATTTATTAGGAATATTTGTTTCCTAATTTAATTAGATGTCTAATTTAGCAACTCAATTAATGATGAGATTCTATAATTGGTGCATAAAATCTATTAAGTTGGTTCAAGCAGGAAGTTCATTAAATGCTCTAGATATTTCTTAGGAGATAAGCAAGGCAAGATGATAAAATTTATTCATATTCAGATTCTAGGAATTTATTAGGAGATAAGCAAGACAAATAAGAGGAAAGAAACACTTATTTGGAAAGAATCCTGATCTAAGTGAATAGGAAATAATTTAAATCAAATCAGACTGCTAATTGGCCATTAAAATAGAAATAATTGATTTGTTTCTCTAATAGCCTCCTCAAGAAATAGGAAAGTATCTGAAAAAGGAAAATAATATAACTTCCCGCCACAATGTGCAAGCCAACTTCCTATTTCATGGAAGTGATTATTTGGAAATTTTAAGAACCTAAATCATGCATTTATCATATGCGATTCCTTCAACGGGCCTCCACAAATTTGATTGTGTTAACAAGCTCAAAAATAGTTAATGGTGTTAAATTCAATGGGGTTAAATGATTAAAACCATAAACAATTTCAAACTCAATATGTGGTAAACAATCTTCCCAAGTTTTGATATTCTTTTTAATGATAGATTGCAGCAGAGTAGATAAAGTTCTATTCACAACTTTTGTTTGACCATCAATTTGAGGGTGACAAGTAGTTGAAAACAACAACTTAGTTCCTACCTTAGCCCATAATGTTTTCGAAAAGTAACTTAAAAATTTAACATCCATACAAAAACAATTGTCTTGGGCATACCATGTAACCTCACAATCTCCCTAAAGAATAGCGACATTAGAAGCATCATCCATTTTGTGGCATGGAATAAAATGTGCCATCTTTGAAAATCTATCTACAACCACAAACATTGAGTTTTTCCCTTGTTTAGACCTAGGTAAACCTAGCACAACATCTAGCGAAACATCAATCTAAGGTGCACTAGGTATTGGCAAAGGGGTGTATAAGCCATAAGGTTGCACTTTCGATTTGGCTTGCCTACAAGTGACACATTTACCACAAAGTCTTTCAACATCTCGTTTCATATGTGGCCAATAGAAGTGTTACTATAAAACTACTAGAGTCTTTACAACTCCAAAATGTCCCATTAACCCTCCTCCATGGGATTCTCTCACTAATAAATCTCTGAAAGAATAGTTAGGCACACATAGTTTATTCTCCCGAAATAAATAGCCATCATGCCTAAAATATTTACCAATTGCGGTCTTTTCACAAGCTTGGTATTCAACACTAAAATCATGGTCATCAGCATACAATTCCTTAAGTATTGAGATTAACACATCCCTGTGGGAAAGAGCATCTGCAACAACATGTTCCTTATTTGCTTGTAATGAATGACATATAGAAATGTTTTTATGAATTCTACCCATCAAGAATGCCTCTTGTTCATCTTATGTTGGCCTTTAAGGTGTTTCAAGGACTCATGATCGGTGTGAATCACGAACTCCATAGGCCATAGATATGTTGCCATGTTTCTAACGCTCGAACCAATATATACCACTCATTATCGTAAGTAGGGTAGTTTAAGGCTGCCCTACTAAGTTTCTCACTAAAGTAAGCAATTGGTCATCCCTCTTGCATTAGGACTGTACCAATACCAATACCAATACCTGAGGCATCACATTCAATTTTAAATGTTTTATTAAAGTTAGGCTTAAGGGAGCATTGGTTAGCTTTTGCTTGATCATTTGAAATGTCTTCTCCCCACTTGAATCCAACATCTTTTTTTATTACTTTAGTAATTGGTGCTGCTAATGTCATAAAGTCTTTCACAAATCATCGGTAGAAACTAGCGAGCCCATGAAGGCTTCTCACAGTACTTACACTTGTGGGATCCGGCTACTCTTGGATTGCACATACCTTTTCCTCATCAAATAAGTCTTACAAAAGTGCTCGGGCCATTAGTTAGACCAAAAGGCATGACTAACCATATTTTATTTTAAAGGTAGTTTTCCATTCATCTCTTACTTTCATTCTATTCTAATGATATCCACTTTTCAAATCAATTTTAGAAAATACACAAGACCCATGTAATTCATCAAGCATATCATCTAGCCTAAGAATGGGATGTTGATACTTTACTGTTATGTTGGTGATGGTCTGACAGTCAACACACATCCGCCACATCCCATCCTTCTTAGGACCTAATAAAAATGGAACTGTACATGGACTCATGCTTTCTCTCATGTACCCTTTTTCCATCAATTCATTAACTTGCCTTTGAAGTTCCTTGGTCTCTTCCAGGTTGCTCATATAGGCTGGTCTATTTGGAATGGTTGTACCGAGCACAAAATCAATCTGATGCTCAATTCCTCAGATTGGAGGTAAACCATATGGTGCTTCCTCAAGAAAGACATCCTTATATTCTTGTCCTGCAAAAGAGAAGTAATAGAACTATGCAAAGTAGGGAAAAATTTGTTAGTGTTTGAAAATGCCCCTTTGTACAAAAGTATAATCATCTGTTGATGTGAAAAGAATGCTTTTTTTTTTTATCTCACTGACTCTCATGTATCAATTCTTTTTTTTTCCTTATGATTTTCTCTTTCTTCAGTTTTTCTCTCACATTTTCCTCGGCCTCTTTTTGAATTTCACTCTCTTTTTCTCTCTTTTCCTTTTGCTCACTATCTCTTTGTAGGCTCACTTGGTCTCCATAAACCTGCGTTGGTGTCAATGGAACAAGAGTGATGTTGCGTTGATTAAATACAAATGAATATTTGTTGGTGAAGCTAAGGCTGCCCAAGTAACAAGTGTCCAGCCTGCATTGGTACTACATCGTATAGCTCTAATACCAAATGGGTTGTTGTATGTGGCATTGTTATTCCAGAGAGATCATGCTGCAAGAGCATGCTTTGGACCAGTAGCCCGGAAGGGGCTGTTTTGAGACCGAAGGGTAAAACTGTCCATTGGAAATGAGCATTGGGAATACAAAAGGCAGTTTTATACCGTTCAGAAGGTTCAATGCCTAATTGCCAAAATCCTGATTTTAAATCAAATTTGGAAAAAATCTGGGCATTTTTGAGAAATGTAAACATGCTTTGTCTTTTGGGTAATGGGAATTTATCGTCTTGTAAAAACATGTTTAATGGCTGGTAGTCAATGACTAAGCGTTTCTTTCCTCGGACAATCTCAAAATGTTTTTCAACATAAAAGGCTTGGCAATTGAGAACACTCTGTTTGGGCTAGGACTAAGTCAGAAGGACTCACTCCTGGATGAGTGGCTTTTGTGGGATTTGAATATACACGTATCCATCCGAAAATCATAATCAAAATAGTTTTTCACAATACCACCCGAAAACACGGCACACACGGCCTTCAAAGAGGGTGAATGTTGTGAGAAAACAATTTCTTTTTATAAAATCGATTTTGGAGGATAAAAACAGGACCTTTCGGTGCACAAGATCCTTAGGCTTAAGGCAAGTGCAGAGTATACTCAGTATAGAAAAATAGAGGTGAACGTATCGTTATTAATTCAAATAACTTCTTTGATTCTTAGAAGAAAGAAGAGATTTAGAGAGACATCAGAGAGATAGGAAAACTTATTTCGATTTCAACAACTGATTTTTACATAAGGGGGAAAGGCCTTTATATAGAGGCCTTGAGACAAACTGATAAGGTGGGACCCTTATCTTTTATAAAGCTAATTATTACAAAGATAAAGAGATAAGGTAGGACCCTTATCTTTAACAAAAGCATAAGTAATAAAACAAACTTTAATAATTAAAGCATGATTGTGCATCCTTTACTTTATCAAAAGCATAATTATTACAACATGAAAAATATCTTAAAGTGAGATAGTCACGTCAGAGGAGTCTGTGTCATCCGGATCACGATCTAGATAAGAACATCCTGGAACTGCCAAGGGCAGTTCTGACTTTTTGGTGATGGTGGAAGAACTAGTTATGGGAAATTCTCAGGCTGTGTTGAGAACGATGGGTATTGTGAGGAGGATGCTTCAAGAAGATCATGTGATGGTGTAGCAGCTTTTCTCTTATGTGGACTTGGAGGTTCAGGCTCAGTGACAGTGTACTAAGATTGTAATGGGAGAAGTGACTGAAAATCTTCATATGGATCCGGGCGTCTTGGAATAGGACATTGGTGTAATCAGGACGGTGTTCTGTAACAAGGATTCCATGTGGACTTGAACTTGAAGCTGGAGTACAAGTCTGAGTTTTTGGGACTATTGTGAGCTGGGCCGATGGATGTGTGGTGAATATTACTGGCCAGAGGTTGAACATTGTTGAGTTCCATGAGGTAGGCCTTTAGGATGGATGTGACTGATGGGTCATGGTTGAGTGGGAATGGATGTGGGTAAGTTCTCCATTTGTAAGCCATATCCTGTGTCCAGTAATCTTTCATTTCTGGATGTTGGAAGTAAGGCCTGTGGACAATGAAGACTGTAGTGAACATGTTGGCTTCTGGTTCTGGGATTCTATCTAATCCGTGAAAAGTACACAGATTTTTCAGTTGTTTGCGTCACCAGGTGAGTGGCGAGAACCATTCTAGGAGTGTCCATAGAAGGTGTGGTGCAAACTCTGGGGTTGTGATGTGGTTGAGGATGGTTTGATAGGGATGACCAACTTTGTGGCATAGAGAATAGTGAGACACCACATATACCAAAGTTCGTCTTCTGAGATGTCCAAGTTGGAGAGGGTAAGACCTGTGAGGAATAGGTGTTCCGAACAGAGGGAAGGAAAATGATCAGGTTTTCTACTTTGAACATTAAAGAAATACCTATAGAGGAATTTCTTTGCAAAGTCCTGGATTTAGTAGGCTGATTGGAAAGGATCTCTGGTTAAGAGCTTTGAAAGGAAGTGAACGATGCATGGCTATGACTGGGATGGTTTGTATGGAGGAGATGAGTGAGGGTCTATTTATAGACGGACGAGTGAGAAAATCAGGGATGAGGTTCTGTTTACCTTTGATGTACTGAACTGTGAAGTCATATTTGGCGAACCAATTTTTTAGGCTGAGTAATTGCTTGTCAGGAAGTAATTTGTTCTTGAAGTCAAAGATTTTTGGAAAAGAGGAATTGTCCATGTTGATGAGGAAGTGATGGCTGATGAGATGAAATTCAAAATTTTTAATTCCATACTTTACCGCCAAAATCTCTTTGTAGATCACATGGTAGTTCTTTTCTGAATCTTTGAATTGGCCACTTGTATGAGCACAGTAGTGGTCTGATCCGTCAGTTCTTTCAATATGAATAGCACTCTAATAATCACCGCTGACATTAGTTTGGAGGATGCGCTAGCCATCAGTAGGAATTCTGAGTGGAGACGGTGACTGGGCTATCCCCTTTAGCTATCTGAAAACTTCTGTCTGTTCTGGTCCCCATGGTTGACACTGTTTCTTGAGCATGCGTGAAAGCTTGCTGGTGTGGACCGCCACTTTAGGAATAAAGTCACGGACATAATTAATAATGCCGAGAAACTGCTGTATTTGCATTTTACTGAGATCTGTGTCTGGGAACTTTAATAATTCTGCCGCAATGTGTGGGCCTGGATGGTAGTGGCCAGCTTTAATTACCATGCCAAGAAAGTCAATTGATTCTTTTGCGATGTCGCTTTTCTTTTCTAAAAGCATGATTCCATGTGTCTGGATAATGTGATAGAAATAAAAAAGGAGTGTCTGGTGGCTATCATGATCAGATGAGAAAAGTAAAATATCATCGATGTAGACTAGGGCATGATGGAGGATAGGATTGAAGATTTTGGTCATGGCTTTTTGAAATAATGAAGGAGCAACTTTAAGAACAAAAGTCATGACAGTCCACTGATAATGAGCATCAGGGATACAGAAGGCTATTTTGGGACGGTCAACTGGTGAGATACCAAGTTGCCAGAAACCAGCTTTTAAACCAAATCTAAAGAAGATACAAGCCCCTTGAAGATGGACAAATAGTGACTGTATTTTTGGAAGGGGAAACTTATCATCTTTAAGAAATGAGTTTAATAGCTGGTAATCAATAACTAACCTTTTCTTACCACGATCTAATTCAGACCTTTTTTCAACATAGAAGGCTTGACAAGCCCAATCTGAATCAATGGGTTTAATGAGACCTTGCTGAAGCAACTGGGAACATTCTTGCTTAGCAAGTGAGAGATCAGTTGGAGACATACCCGGATGAGATACTTTTGTGGGGTTTATGTCTTCGTTGAAAGGAAGGCGAATGAAGAACTGTTCATTTTTCCAGAGAGGAAAAGGATGATGGAACTGTGAATGACTTTCTGGACAGAACTATAAGAGTTTTTGGGAAATTTCTGTGTATGGAGAAGGTGTTTCAGATAATGTAAAAAGACGTAAAGTATCTGTATAGGGCAAAAACATTTGTTTGTAGTGAATTCCAGAGTTGGTGATGAATAGGTTTTTAACTAATTGAAGAATGTCAAAACCTATAAGCAAATCTTTGTCTGGAAGATAAGAGGCTACAATCTTTTTCCAAATAATGCAATTCGGAAAGAACTGAATACCAATGGGTTTTTTGGTAATCAAGGTAGTTTCAAAAATTTCACCATTAACTGCTCTGAATATCTTTGAATGATTTTCCCAACATTCTAAAGGAAGAATAGAGGGATCAATCATACTAGTGTCTGATCCAGTATCAACAAATCCAATAATAGGAATGGGTTTGTGAAACTTTGAGGGAAGGACGGACACTTTAAGTAAGGGTTTACGTGTGGTGGAAACTTGGTTGACACTTTGTACTGCAAAAACAACAGAAATATCATCAGAGTCAGAAGACTCTGCGATAATGAAAGCAATTTGTTCATCTTGTTCTGAATGCTCTGAGAAATTTGACTCAACGTCTTCATATTTAGAAAGCATTGAGGAATGTTGGAGATGTTGAATAAGTCTAACAGCTTTTGTAGACTTTTGAGGACAGTTTCGGGCAAAATTATCACGTTTCTTGCAAAAGAAACAACAATTGCTTTTCTTTTTCCAATACTGGTAAGGGTTTTTCTTTCTGAAGTAACGGAAAGGTTTTTTGGATTTTTTATGGAAGTGTTTCTGAAAATGTTTTTTCTTTTTGGTTGGACAAACACACTTCTGAGATAGGATTTTTTATAGGCTGAGGCAAATGGCTGTTTGTTTTCATTGAGGTCTTTGAAAAATTCTTTCTGTTCACAGAGCTTATCAAAACCTGACATGGCCATTTGGAAAATCTTTCCAAGAGAGATATTGGCTATATCAAGAGCAGTGGCTGTGATCTGTCTCTGTAGTTCAGGTTGCAACTCAGAGGGAAGAGAGGCTATGAACACATGTTTGAGGGATGAATCATTGAATCCATTAAGCTTATAGAATAGTAGACTCATTCTTTTGTAATGAGCTTCCAACAAGTGTCTTTTAAGAGAACAACATTTCATTTGGTGATATTCTTTTCTTGCTGCTTCAATGGATGCAGTTTTGTCACCAATAAATTGCTCATAGATAATAGAGAGAGCTAATCCAGTTGTGGTTTGCATGAACTGGAGCTGTCTATATTCTCCTAAACTTTCTAACTAGTCTCTCAAGGAGCCCGTTGTACGGGTCATGAATTCTCTGAGAACTGATTCTGACGTAGCATTTGACTTTGTCATTTGGAGATCAACCCATGCATCAAATTCTTGATATCTGGCAGGCCATTTGTGATGAGGAATGTCATCAAATGTAAACCAGGAAGCCGATGATGGCTTTGTTGAACCATTTGAGGTTGGTGGAGGCATAAGTGGAACAGGTTTGTTTGTGGCTGAAGATTCATCTGGATCTTCGAGATTAGAGGGTACTTCAAAGATTGGTTTTGTTCTTGAAGATTGAGCAGGCTCTGTTTCTTTAGTTTTGGTTGCCATAAGAATGCCAAAGATGTCAGCATATTCAGATTCTGAATCGGAAGAGGTATGATCGAAGTTTGTGGAGGATGATGAGGAGGATAAAGATGGATTTGACTCGGATGGCTTGGACTTAGGATTAGTTTATGGTTAAGATTCTGAAGATGAGACTTGTGTTGGAAGATTATGGTAATGGTATTGGTCAGCTGGTTGTTTGTCTTTTTTGGGAGGCTCAAGAGTTGCTGTTAGTGAGTCTTCTGGAGGGACAGAAGAGGAAGAAGTGGTCTTTGGTTTTGGTTATGAGATTTTCACTTTGGATTTTGATTTCTTGGGTGAAGAAGGTTTTGGTTGAGGAGTTTGTTGTGGTTGAAGGTGAGAAAAACCAAAGAATTGGTTATAGACTGAGATGGTGTGTAGAAAGGTTGGTAAGTGTCAAACACTGGAGGAGGAATTGGGATAGACTGTGTCTTGGTAAAGAGTGAAGGTCGAGCTTTTTGAGCATCACTCCCGGCTAACTCAGTTTTGAGTTTTCTTATCTCTGTTGAACTCTGGACCCCAGATATAATTATTAATCATTCTTCTTAGATTTGTATCTAATTCAGAGATTCTGGATTGCAGATTTATATAAATCTGATCAAGGTGACTGCTGATGGAATCAACCTTTGTTTCAGTCTGTGAGACCAAATTGGCAACTCGATCAATCTTTTTCCCCAACTGGTGAAGTGTTTGATTCTGGACACTGACGTTTTTTGTTTGCCAGTTCAAAATAGCTTCATACTGTTTTGGTTCTTCAATTTGTCCAGAGGATGTAACTGGAGTTTGGACAAAAGGTTTTGACACAACTTGGGTTTGTGAATTGATGAGATTAAGGATAAGACTATCACAAGCACATTGGATTAGGTATATTCAGATCCTATTTAAGTTCCCGTCGGACCCGTTACGAGAGCTCGAGCAAAGAAATTCAAAGAAATAGATTGATTCAAGCAACTTGGGCTCAATCAAATTCATGGAGGCCCTTTGAAGGAATCGCTCATGATAAATGCATGATTCAGGCTTTTGAAGTTTCCAAATATTCACTTCCATGAAATAGGGAGTTGGTTTGCACATTATGGTGGAAAAATATATTATTTTCCTTTTTCAGATACTTTCCCATTTCTTAAGGTGGCTATTAGAAAAACAAATTAGTAGTTCTATTTTAATTGCCTAGTTTCCATTTAATTGATGTAAGGCATTTAAAGCCAAATAGGATTCTGATTCGGTTTAAATTCTTTCCTATTTACTTAGATGAGGATTCTAATTTAGTTTAAATTCTTGTAACCAACCCTATATAATGTACTCGTATCTAATAAACGAGAAGAAGCTTTTTTTTTATGCAATTTTGAGAGTTAATTCTCTTTGGTTCTTTACGAACTCTTTGAACTTATCGGATTTTTATGGCGTTCAATATCTTGACTTATCAATCAGACCTTCCATCGCTGATTGTGGCGTCTTCACATACCAAGGTTCGTGCTTCCAATAAGTATTGGGTCAAAGTTCCATTCCATTCTTAGGTTTAGATTCGATCTTGGGAACTAATTTGGTTAGGGTCGCGTCAGTTCTTGACGGGGTTCGTATCACATTGAAACATGTCTTCATAGCTTCTCTTCCACCAGAGCTGCAAAGACAACTCACAGCTACTAATCTTGACATAGCCAGCATCTCTCTTGGAAAGATTTTCCAGATGACTATGCTATGCCTAGATAAAATCTGTGAACATAAAGAATTCTTCAAAGATCTCATTGAAAACAAGCAACTTTCTCCTCAGCCTATAAAAAGCCTTATCTCAAAATTGAATGCTGAGATGAAAAGAAATGTGCTTGCCCAACCAAGAAGAAGAGTCATTTTCAAAAACATTTCTACATATCTAAATATTCCATACTTCAAAAAGAAAGACCCATCCCAGTACAGAAAGAAAAAACACAATTGTTGTTTCATTTGTAAGAAACGTGGTCATTTTGCTAGAAACTGTCCACATAAATCTGCAAAAGCTATTTGACTCATACAACATCTCCAGCATTCTTCAATGCTATCTGAAAATGATAACTGTCAATATTTCGAGGAGTGGAACTCGAGCTTGGGGCTGCACGAATGTTACCCCTTCTCTTAAGTTGCTGCTGAATCTTGATGGCTTTGTGGACCATCTCCTCAATCTCTATATAATGTTGCAACTCAACCTTATCTGCAATCTCCCGATTAAGATCATTTAAGAATCGTGCCATGGTAGCTTCCTCCTCCACATTTGCTCTAGTCATGGCAATCTCCATTTCTTTATAATAATCCTTCACGCTTTGGCTACCCTGTGTAAGACGTTGTAATTTTTGGTACATGTCTCGATAATAGTGGTTAGGTACAAAGCGCCTTATAATAATTGATTTCATTTCATCCTATGTCTCAATTAGACATTCCCTATTTCACCTTCTGCTTATAACAAGCTGATTCCACCAGGTAATAGTATAGTTAGAAAACTCAATCACAACCAATTTTACTTTTTTTGCCTCTGAAAAATTGTGGTAGTCAAATATGAACTCCATTTTCTTCTCCCATTCAAGGTATGCTTCTTCATCTTTATGCCACTCAATCCATCATCTCTATCCCTAGCTCTCCTACCTCGTCCATCTCTCCTATAGCTACCCACTGAGTTTTCACCCTCATCATACTCATGCCTATAATAGTCATCAATCTCTCCTTTATTTGTGTTTCATTCTAGGTTGTAAGACACAACTAAAATATGCAAAAGAAAGTTAGAAATAATGTGGAAAAGACCTCACCTTACTCCCATACATGTTTCACTCAAGAAAATGACTCACTCAATCCCACTCGTGTTTCACTCAAATTAATATGCTCACACACTCTTGCCTTTTTCCACTCATAGTAATTCTCACTCGATTCTTATCAAACTAATCAAACCAATATCAGGATTTCACAAAGATTACACTAAGGAGACTTAAATTTCAAGAGTAAGAAGGCAATGTGTACATAAAGTTGAGTTTTGATTTTGAGCAAAATTTTCACCTATGGAGCAAAACCTGTTTTAGACTTCCAAGACACAAATAATGGAAAAATGAAATATTTTAAGAGGGAGTTGGGGATTCTCCTATCTTTTTTTTTTTTTTTAGGAAAAGGAATAGGTAAAACTTGTGGATTTAAGGAGAATTAAAGCACAGGGATGCAAAATTGATCCAAAAAAAAAAGAAACCCTAAAAATACTTTTCACGCGGCACTGTTTATACGACGCTATTCACAATTTTTTTAATAGATACTAGAACAAAGATGAAAAATTCAAACAAGAATGAAAAACAACAAAGATAGATGGATCTGACCTTGGTGCCTAGGCTCTGATACCAAATGATACGAACCCCGTCAAGAATTAAGGCGACCTTAATCAAGATCGAATCTAAACCAGGAATTGAATGGAACCTTGACCCAATGCTTAATGAAAGTATGAGCCTTGGTATGTAAAGACTCCACAATCAGCTATGGATGGTCTGATTGATAAGCCAAAAGTTTGAACGCCACGGAAATCTGATAAGTTCAAAGAGTTTGTAAAGAACCAAAGAGAATTAACTCTCTTACCAATTGCACTAAAAGCTTCCCTTAGTTGGTTGCAAGAATTTTTGGAAATAAATCCTAAACCAAAAATCAAATTAGAATCCTAATCTACGTAAATAAGAAAGAATTTAAACCAAATCAGAATCCTAATCTAAGTAAATAGGAAATAATCTAAATTAAATCAGGATCCTAATTGTTTTAAATGCC
Organism: Atalantia buxifolia; assembly: GCA_030444775.1. Classification (NCBI taxonomy): domain Eukaryota; kingdom Viridiplantae; phylum Streptophyta; class Magnoliopsida; order Sapindales; family Rutaceae; genus Atalantia; species Atalantia buxifolia. Next base: position 16,648,134 of record CM059839.1, read on the forward strand.
TTACATCAATTAAATGAAAACTAGGCGATTAAAATAGAAATAACTGATTTGTGTCCCTAATAGCCTCCTCAAGAAATGGGAAAGTATTTAAAAAAAGAAAATAATATATTTTCCTGCCATAATGTGCAAGCCAACTCCCTATTTCATGGAAGTGATTATTTGGAAACTTCAAGAGCCTAAATCATGCATTTATCATGTGCGATTTCTTCAACGGGCCTCTACGAATTTGATTGAGCCCAAGTTGCTTGAATCAATCCATTAAGCGCTCCTTTGAATTTCTTTACTCGAGCTCTTGTAACAAGTCCGAAAAAAACTTGAATAGGATTTAAATATGCCTCATCCCACGTACTTGTGATAGTTTTATCCTTAATCTCATCACCTTTCCCCACATGATTTTCATTCGGACCCTAAGGAGATTAGTTTAGATCTAACTAGAACAAATAAGGAGCTTGCTGATCCTAATATCTCGATTGAACATCGAGACAAACCCCCTAATAAGGATTTTCAAATGGATGCCAATGATGAAGATAACCCGAATGATGAGAGCTTTAAGGATGAAACTGAGAAAAGTGACTCAGAATCTGATGATAGTGGAACCTCCTTGGAAGATGAGGATAACATGGAATCTAAATAAAGTTTGGTATGGATAGTTTCCTCCTTTCTTTGTCACAATGGATAAGATTTATAATCCTGATATTGTTGCAATCATGGAGCCTAAAATCATCGGAGTTAAAGCTAGTAACTTTATTAAACATAGTGGTTTTGATTTCTTGCATCGAGTGGAAGTTGAGGGTTTTGCTTGGGGTATTTGGATTTTATGGAAAGAGGACTTTAGGATGGAGTTTATTTTTAACCATAAGTAGTTCATTCATTTTAAAGTCATAGATTCTTTAGGCAATTGGTCGTGGGCCACTGCTATTTATGCTAACCTCAACTCAAATCTAAGGAGGAAGTTATGTGTCTATATAGACCCTGTTATGGATTAACGAAAATGTACAAAAGTTCTATTTGCCCCAAAAGAGCTCTCAAAGGGTCCACACACCCTTGGGCCATCATTGCCCAAATCCTTTCCTCCTCTTGAAAGACAAGTTGATTTACAAACCCAAGTTGTGTCAGAACCTTTTGTCCAAACTCCAGTTACATCCTCTGGACAAATTGAAGAACCAAAACAGTATCTCAAATCTTGCACTTCTCACACTACTAATAAAATCGAAAATCTTGTAGAATACTCCTATATTCCTGAATCTGCCAAAATCAGTGAATCCTCCTACCCTCTTATCAGTCCTTACCAGTTGTACAAACGACCCAGTTCTTTTACCCGAAGCCTCAGAACTCTCATATCCACTAAAAGGCCTCACCCAAAAGAATACATCCAGTCTTCTAGACTTGATCAGTGTTCACTCCAAGCAACCACTGCTGAGCAATATGTAACTCTGAAAATCCCTTCCGAGTTAATCTCAAACTGGAAACGAGAAGGTTATACTCATCTCCATCTCGGAGGAGTAAGATTAATCCTCACCCTTCATGGGAGAAAAGGATTACCGGTCACTGCCCGAATTGCTACGTTGGATACCCGGTTCAAACAGTACCAAGATGCTGTTATAGGTACTGTCCTCACAACCCTTCATGCAGGAAGTGTTCTACTCACTTTCTATCCAAATTTCAACCTTTCTCTTCAAGATACCAACCTTCCAACAGCCTTGAAGGTCCAAGTCCAAATTCAAGGTGCAGAACAAATTTCTTCAGTCAAAATTGCTACTCTCCATCATCAATTGGTCTATAGGCTTCAAAATCATGCCTTAGATCTACCCACACCTGAACATCACTCTGACACCCTCATGGTGTTAGCAGAATCAGATCAGATCCCAACCATTATCCAGATCCCAAGACAAATTCCTCGACATGAGCTCATACAGCTTATGCCTCTTGAGTGGATCTCCAACTATGAGCAGTTCCATAATAATACAGCTCCTATTCAGACATCCGAAAGCATGTTTGAAAGACGACAAGATGGAACAGTTCGTATGACTTTCAAACCACCTCCAAGTGCTCCACAAGAGCCTCCTCGGCTCTCTTTCACTTATTCTTCAATGATCACAGCTGTTCAGACAGCTCAAGAAGATCTGCCAATCTCAGGGTTCAATTTTGATGGTTACCCTGTCTATCCAGCCAAACAAAATGGACATTTCTTATGGGATGTCCCTGGCTCAGGAATGTGCGACCCAAATTGTCCTTGTTGGGATGATTGGGAAGAGGACGATGATTATAACACAAAAAGAAAAAGAAAACCAAAAAAGAAAACTTTACCTGTCCCATGTAAACACTGTGAACCCAAATCACCAAAAGATCCTCCACCTCCACCAAGTCCACTACCCATTTATAAAAAAGAACTCAAATGGATTGCAAGAAATTGCAAATCTGAAGTTCCCTCATTTTCTCCAAACTCCACACCAATCGTACAACCATTGGCTTGTATGATGTTTTCCTCCACCTCTTCAGACTATTCTTCATCTTTTCCTCCACTTGACACCCATACTGATTCACAACGCAATGTTGTGTCTAAACCTTTCATTCCTTCAGCTATTACCTCAAGCGGTCATCTTGAACCTCCTAAACCTTTTGAATCAGTTCTCAACTGGCAAACCCAAAATGCCAGAGCACAAAATGATACCTTGTTGAATATCCATTCCAAGGTCGAAAAAATCGATTCTTAACCGAAGCAGTTGAGACGAAAGTTGACTCAATTACAGCTCAAATGGAGCAGATCCACCAGAATCTTAAATCCAGAATTGTTCAATTGGATTCAGAGCTTCGAACCATGCTTGCTCAAAGATACAATGGCCCAGAGTTTGACCAAAAAGAAAGAGAGATCAGACGCTTACAAACTGAGCTTGCCCAGATTGAATCTGAAAAACAAAGACCTACCTTGTTTACCACATCACCACCCATACCCACCATAAGTCCACCTTACCACCCATTTGCTTCTATGCTTTCTCCGATCAGATCTTATGATCCATCCAAATTATTTGGCATGACCCATACTCTATTCAGAGACCACCCTATTCCACCAGTACCTAAACCCAAATCAAAACCAAAACCCAAACCTCAACCTCCTCCTCCAGTCAGAACCTACAAATCCTCATTAACTATTCCAGAGCACCACTCTCCAACTCACACACCAACATCACCACAGCCGCCACCACCAACACAGTCCAAAGATAAAACACCTATGCATCAATACAGTGCTCAGATAGCCAATCCATCTCCAGAAATTGATGAATCCACTTCTGATTCAAACCTAGCTGTTTTAGAAACCTCTACTGATACAGCATCCTCTTCACTATCCACAACCAGTGATTCTGAAAAGTCTTATACTGATATTACCAGAATCCTCATGGCTGACAATCCACCCGAACAAGGTCAACCCTCTCGACCACCCGAACCATATTTTGACATTCCCTCAAATATTGAGGACGAACCTCCAGCTGAATCTTCTGCCATAACTCAACCCCCTCGAGGTCAAACCAGTGACAAACCATCCAATGGTCCATGGTTTACATTTGATGATATTCCATCTCATAAATGGCGAGACAAACTTACTGAAATGTCTGCTTGGATTGATCTCCAAATGTTACAGTCAGGAGCAACTACTCATTCTGTTCTTAGGGAATTTGCTACTCGTTTTACGGGTGCCCTAAGAGATTGGTTTGATTCATTAGGCCAGTAAGCGCAATTTGTTCAATTACCAGAAGTCTCAACTGCTCTTGCAGTTATTCATGATCAGTTTCTAGGCGATCCAGCTGCAGTTTTTGAAGCTGCACGCAGAGACTATCTCAATATGAAATGCTGCTCTCTCAATGCTAAAGATCTTGAATTCCATTATAAAAGAATGTCTCTCTTGTTCTACAAGCTTAATGGATTCAATGAACCTACATTGAAGCATGTCTTTCTGGCTTCCTTACCAGATGAACTACAACCAGACATCCAACGGCAGCTCAAAACTCACAATCTCAGTCTTGACACTATATCTCTTGGCAAAATCTTTCAGATTGCTAAGACATGCCTTGATAAACTTTGTGAACAAAAACAGTTTTTCAAAGAATTGTTACAAGACAAAGAGCCATTCCGTAGTGCTTGCAAAAAGCCTTATCTCCAGATCAAGTGCAAAAAGAAAAAGGATTGTGATTGCAGTTCCAAAAAGAAAAGGCATTTCCGCAAATTCAGCAATTAAGAATATTCTTCAAAGCCTCGCAAATCCAGAAAGCCGTACAGATTCTTCAGGAAAAAATCAAGTTCATTCAGAGATCAGAAACGAAGGAAATCAAGCAGATGTTTTATCTGCAAGAAAAAAGGTCACTATGCCAAAGATTGTCCCAACAAACGAGAAAAATCTATTCGGCTAGTTGAACACCTTCAGGCTACCACTGATTATTCTCCTGAAAACGAAGAGCTTGAATGCTATTTCTCTGAACAAGAAGAACCCACTGATGAAACAGTGTTCGCACTGGAAGACTCATCTAGTGATTCAGAAAATGATGAGCCCCAAAGCATTTTCCATCAACAGTTGTTGTCTCTCGACACTTCTGTTCCCATTCCTTCCATTAAACTCCAAATCTTACCTTCAAAATTCCACAGGCCCATTCCAGCAATTGGTCTTCTAGATACTGGAGCCCAGAGAAGTATGTTAAATCCAGCCATTCTTCCCCCTGAAAGCTGGACCCACTACGAAGAACATTTCCGCGTTGCAAGTGGAAAATTCTTCACTACCAAATTGATTACCAAAAAACCCATTGGTATTCAACTTTTTCCTAATTGTGTCATTTGGACCAAAGTTATCGGATCCAATCTGCCTAATAAGGATATCTTGATAGGTTTTGACATAATTCACCAGATCAAACACCTCCAGATCATTCCCAATGGCATCCGAGTCAAATCCATGTTCAAACCTTTCACAGACATCTTGAAACTTTACAATTTGTCTGAAACACCCCCATCTTACCACGACATTTCAACCAAGCTTTTACAATATTGTCCAGAATCCCATTCTGAGTTCACCCATCCAAACCCACTTTGGAAAAATCAGTCTTTCTTCATTAAGTTGCCCTTCAAACTAAATGAAGACATTAACCCAACAAAAGCCACTCATCCAGGTATGAGTCCTTCTGACTTAGTCCTAGCCCAAACAGAGTGTTCCCAATTGTTAGCCCAAGGTCTTATCGAACCTACCCATTCTCAATGGGCTTGCCAAGCCTTTTATGTTGAGAAACATTATGAGATTGTCCGAGGAAAGAAACGCTTAGTCATTGACTACCAACCATTAAACATGTTTTTACAAGATGAGAAATTCCCATTGCCCAAAAGACAAAGCATGTTTACCTTTCTAAAAAATGCCCAGATCTTTTCAAAATTTGATTTAAAATCAGGTTTTTGGCAATTAGGCATTGAACCTTACGAATCGCATAAAACTGCTTTTTGTATTCCCAATGCTCATTTCCAATGGACAGTTTTACCCTTCGGTCTCAAAACAGCCCCTTCCATTTTCCAAAAATCCATGGTCAAAATCTTTGAACCTATCTTGCATCATGCATTGATTTACATTGACAATATTTTACTGTTTTCAGGAACACATGATGAACATCGCCAGTTGTTAAATCAGTTTTTTGATATTATCCAAACTCATGGCATCATGTTATCGTCAAAGAAAAGCACCATTGCAACGGATAATATTGAATTCCTTGGTATGATCATTAAAGACGGACACTACCAACCAGGAAAGCACATTGCCCAAGAATTGCTTCACTTTCCAGATCCCACATGTCGACCATTACACTCATCACCTTTCGGCTTTATTGAAAAAGAAGCCTCCAGAGTGGAATTCAGACCACACAAGTGCTGTCACTACTCTAAAGCAACTTGCGCAAGATCTGCCACCACTAAAGTTGATCACAGATGGCAAACGCATATTGCAAACAGATGCTAGTGATGAATCATGGGGTGCCATCCTTCTTGAAGAAATCAATGGAAAAGAACACTTTATCGCTCACGCTAGTGGACAATTTTCTGACACACAGAAACACTACCATAGCATCTTCAAAGAAATCTTAGCGGTAAAGAATGGCATCAAAAAATTTGAGTTTCATCTCATTGGACATCATTTTCTCATCCGAATGGACAGTTCAGCCTTTCCCAATATCCTCAATTTCAAAGGTAATACTGTTCCCGAAAAGATGTTACTCAGGTTAAAAGATTGGTTTTCTAAATATGATTTCTCTGTCAAGCATATAAAAGGATCTCAAAACCTCATCCCTGATATGCTATCCCGACTCTCAAAACCAGAGCAACCTCTAGCCCTTGTTTCCACCAAATATCAGTTCCCAATTATTCTCATGGCTACTTCACTCCCTTCTGAAGCTATCACCAAAAAGACATTTCCCCTTGGCAAAACCTTCACCTCAGTCTTTGCCCTCTAAGAATTTGCAAAAAAGGCTATGTTTCGATTCTTCATGAAAGCTTACCTTTTAGCAGATTCATTTCCTTTCTCAACATTCCATCCAGAAAACATGTTTCTTACTGGTTTAACACTTGATCCACCCAATGAAATTACCGAAGATGAGTTATGGTACATCTGGTGCCTAACTGTCTTATATGCTACTAAGTTGGTTTTACCTGTTCATTCAACCTTGTCCCATCTCCTTAATCCAGAAAAATCCACCTCTCTTATCTGGACTCTTCTCGAGTGGTACTCCCCCATTCCCTGGTGGCGAAAGAAATTACAACAATTAACTGAATTATACAATCTTGATCGCATGCCTAAATCTGAAGCTAAAATGTTCACATCTGTGTTCATTATTCATCGCCCATATTTCCAACATCCAGACACCAACCTTTTCTGGACTCAAGATCAGGTATATGAATATCTCACCACTCCTCATCCTGCCCTCATTGAAAATGAATTCCAGCCTAACCTCAACAATTACCTTTCCCAACTCAATCACCAGACTCCACCTCATAAGGATATCTTCCACACATCCTCGGCCTCAACATGACATGATTATGATTCCCACTCCATCAGCCATATCCAAACCAAAGTCCACTGGTATCATCATCAAGGAAGAAAAACCAGACTACACTGACTTCCTTTACCAAGACTCTCAAGACCCATGGGAAGAATTCCTTCCACTCAGCCAACACCTTCAACAGTTCCCACAACCATCCATGCATGAACCAGGATCATCATCTCAACCTCCGCCTCAGAAAAAAGACAAAGCAACTCAGACATCACCACAACAATTACCACCAGGATACAGGAGAGATTGTCCTTATCCACCTTGCCGTGGTCCCCGATGCAAGCATCCAAAGCTCTCCAAGACATTTTTCCCAAAAGATAATGATCGTGATCCAGATGAAACAGATTGGTCATCTGAAGACGACTACATGAATCTCCGCTCTCCATAAAGTAGTTTGTCTTATTGTAATAATTATGTTTGCTTTTGCTTTATAATTTTGTCTTCTTGTAATCATTAAAGCTTGCTTTTACTTTAAGCTTTTACTTTTGTAAAAGTTATGTCCAAGTCATGCTTTAAGTCTTTGTCGCTTGTAATAATTAAAGGTGTGTAATCAATATGTGTAATAAGTATGTCTTTTACTTTTCAAAAAGATAGGGGTCCTGTCCTATCTTTATGCTTTGGAATCCTTATATAAAGGATTTCTCACTTCATTGTAAAATCATCATCAGCTATCAAGCATTATCTATAAAACTCTTGTGTTTTCTAAGCTATGACTTTCTAAACTCTTCTCTCTCTCTGCAAATGAAGTTCTAAAGAAAAGAAAAGAATAAAGATTTTATCTGTTCATTTTGAAATCTCAAGGAAGTATGCTCTGCACTTGCCTTTCAGCAAGGATCCTGTGCATCAGAAAACTTGATAAATTTTATCTGGTTGGGTACCCTGTTTTAGACTAAAAGGAAAGTCTGTTTTGGGTTGTAAAACCAACAAAATTGTTTTAAGTATTTTGATGCTCATACAAGTATATCGGCTGGAAACCAGGACTTGCGGGCTACTGGCCCAAAGTACAGTTCTAACTATTGTGGGATTGGCACCATTCGTGCACTTTCGCTCCACACACCCTTGGGCCATCATTGCCCAAATCCTTTCCTCCTCTTGAAAGACAAGTTGATTTACAAACCCAAGTTGTGTCAGAACCTTTTGTCCAAACTCCAGTTACATCCTCTGGAAAAATTGAAGAACCAAAACAGTATCTCGACTTGGTGGCTAATTCGATTACTAGACCATGGCTCCTAGTTGGTGACTTTAACTTAATCCTAGATGTTTTAGAGAAAAAAAAAAGCATTGGTGTTTGTAGACTATTTAATAAACAGTTTCATGATAATCAACTTGTCGACCTACATTTCAAAGGACCTTGTGTCAAGGAGATCATTATTTAAAAGATTGGATAGAGCCATATGTAACGATTAGTGGAATGCTTCTTTTACTGAAGCTTCAGTTTTACAAAAATTCATTCTGACCATCATTCTATTCTTGTCAGATTTGACCTTATTTCCAATACGATAAATGTTGTTAACCCTTTTCATTTCTTGGATGACAGAGTAGTCTTTCCAATCTCTTGGATGATAGGCGACTCATAATTTCGTGGATAAAGTTAGTGGTGGAATAAAGAGAACTTTGGGAATATTTTTAAAAGGAAGAGATGTTTGTTGGCGAGATTAAATGGCATTTAGCATGTTCTGAAGAGATTTGATTCAAACAAGCTTCTTAAGCTTGAGACCAAATTGAGGATATAGCTTGAAACTATTTTATCCCAAGAAGAGCTGTTGTGGTATCAAAAGTTGAGGAGAGAATGGATTTCATGTGGTGATAGAAACACTACTTTCTTCCATAGAAAAAAAACAACAAGAAGGAGAAATCAGATGGATGCAATTCAGAATAGTTAAGGTACGTGGATTTATAATAAAGAAGATATCAAGTCCCAGGCCATTGATTTTTTTCTCTAAACTTTTTACTTGTGATGATGAAGTGATTTTTAATTATCCTATTGCTAATGCTTTCCCAAGAATTGAAGACTAAAATTTAACTGAGCTTAGTAGACCTGTCCAAAATGAGGAAATTAAAACTACGGTTTTTGGAATGAGCCCTTTGAAAGCTCTGGAATTGATATCCTTCATGCTATATTCTACGAATCACAATGGGATGTGGTAGGTTCATCAGTTTGTGATCTTGTGAGTAATATTTTTAAAGGCAATCCCCTCCCTCCATAGCTTAATAAGACTCTTATTGTCCTTTTTCCCAAAACTAACAACCCCACCAATTCGAAATCGGTCCGTCCTATTAGCCTTTGTCCAGTGATGTACAAAACTGTTACAAAAATATTGGCAAATAGGTTAAAGGTAATTCTACTTGACTTGATTAGACCAACCTAGACAAGCTTTGTTCCCAGAAGGCAAATTATGAAGAATATTATGGTGGCGTAAGAAATTATCCGCACAATGAGAAACAAAAAAGGGAAAATTAGGTAGATGGCTATCAAAGTGACCTTGAGAAAGCTTATGATCGGATTAGGTGGGAATTCATCCATGATACTCTTAAGGATGTTGGGCTACCTAAGGAGTTTATTCGGATTGTAATGGAATGCATTACCATGGCTAGAATGCAAATTCTATGAGAAGGAAAGCCACTGAGGAATTCACCCCCTCTAGAGGAATCCGACAAGGTGACCATCTTTCTCCTTATATTTTTGTTCTATGTATTGAGCGCCTTAGTCATGCGATTAATTTGGGTAAGGGATGAAAGTTGGTGTCCTATACGTCTTTCATGCAATGATATTCCTCTATCTCACCTCTTTTCTTGTGGATGACCTGCTTCTTTCGTAACCAAGCCCACGTGATCAACAAGGTGCTAAACATTTTTTGCAGCTGCTCTAGAGAGTTGATTAGCAAACAGAAGACTCGGGTCAACAGAAAAAGTAAGAAAAATCAGTGATTCATTGGGATTCACTACAACAGATAATCTTGGAAAATATCTTGGAATGCCCTTACTTCACAATAGAGTGACCAAAGCCACTTATTAAGAGATTGTGGATAACATTGATAAAAGATTGTCTAGATAGAATGCAATGCACCTCTCCCTTGTTGGGAGAATTACTCTAGCTCAATTAGTTATTCAAGCATTCCCTATTTTTGCCATGCAAACAACAAGGAATCCTCATGGAATTTTAGACAGAATCAACTAGATTTCTCGAAGATTTATTTGGGGGAGTAAGAATGAAAGCCGTAAACTAAGCTTGATTAATTGGAAAACGATAGGTGGTCTTGGTTTAAAAAATCTTGAAAACATGAATAATGTGCTCCTTATAAAAATCAGATGGAACATGTTGACCCCTCACAGCCTATGGATTCTTGTTTGAAGATCAAAATATGGGCTTAATTTAGATTTTATTCCCACTACACTAGAGAATAAATGCAGCTCTTATCTTTTGAAAAGTATAAGCATAATATGGAAATATTTGTTGCAAGGAACAAGATGGTCAATTGGAACAAGGACTAAGGTAAATTTTTGGCATCAGTGCTGGGTTTTAGAAGAGCTTATCATTTCTAATCATACTACAATTCAAATACCAGATGGCTTGAAGAAAAAATACGTGGCAGATTTTGTGGATGATCAGGGGAATTGGAACTGAAGTATGTTTGGTCATACCCTTCTCTAGATTGTAGCAATCAAGCCCCCTTCAGATAAAGGTTGTGAAGACCAACCTTTTTGGGCTTAGTGTAAGCCAGGCAATTTCCCATCTAAGTCAGCTTATCTGTCTCTTAATTATCCAATATGCAACAATAATGCCCATTTATGGAAATTGATTTGGCATTGGCAAGGACCCCAATGAATTTATATTTTCTTGTGGTTGGTAATGCACGGTGGTTATTCAAGAGGAACATCCAAAGCTCTATGATTTGTGAATGTTGTGGTCAGGAAAAAGAAGATGTGATTCATGCCCTTTGAGATTGTGTTGTTGCAAAAATAATATGGAATTATTTGGTTCTAGATGTGTTTGGGCCATCATTTTTCTCCCTTAATATTTGTGATTGGTTATGCTTCAACTTGGGAAAGGCTGGTATCAACGAGATTGTGGATGATTGGGCCTACTTGTTTGGCGTTGCTATTTGGAAATTTTGGTTTTAGTGTAATCAATTTATCTTCTCACATAATGCACCTTGCTGCACTCAATGGTCACTAAAATTTGATCTTGCGAAATATGACTTCTCTGTGAAGTATATAAAAGGAGAACATAACCTCATCCCTGATTTGCTCTCACGACTTGCAAAACCAAAAAAATTCTTGCCTTTCATATCCTCCCAATATCAGGCCTCCATTTCGTTCGTGGTAGTAAAATCATCAAAGAAATTGGCTGGCAAGCTCCCTCTGAACCATTTTTCAAACTGAATATAGATGGCTCTCGATTAAAGAATGATTTGGCAAGTGGCAGTTCGGTTTTAGAATGAACATTGGTCTTTGTTCGGTGACTTCAGCTAAACTATGGGGTCTATTTGAAGGTCTACGCTTGCTTGGGATCGTGATATCTGTTACTTGGAGGCAGAGGGGGATAGTTAATGTATCTCTCAAGTTATCTCTTCCGTAAGATCGGCGCCTAATGCCCACCTTTCACTTATCAATGCCCTCAAGGAGTTCATGAATAGAGATTGGCATATATCATGAAGCTAATTTTGCTACTGATTTCATGGTCAAGTTCGCAGGATCCTTGCCTTTCGGTTTTCATGTCTTTGATAAACCCCCTGAGGGGATTGGATATTGGTTATGTAATGATATGTATGGGACCTCTGTTCCCTGATCGGTTATATCCTAGTTCCTACTAGGCTCCAATGTATGAAAATAAACCTCTAGTTTCAGTTTTTCTAATTTACTTGTCAGTCCAAAAGGCTCTATATAATCATATCTATATAAGTATGCAATCCAGAATCTCTGAATTGGATACAGATCTCAGAAGAATGATTAATAATCATATCTGGGGTCCAGAGTTCAACAGAAGAGAAGCAGAGATTAGAAAACTCAAAATTGAGTTAGCCAGGATTGATGCTAAAAAGGCTCACAGTCTATCCCAATTTCTCCTCCAGTGTTAGAATGAACATTGGTCTTTGTTCGGTGACTTCAGCTAAACTATGGGGTCTATTTGAAGGTCTACGCTTGCTTGGGATCGTGATATCTGTTACTTGGAGGCAGAGGGGGATAGTTAATGTATCTCTCAAGTTATCTCTTCCGTAAGATCGGCGCCTAATGCCCACCTTTCACTTATCAATGCCCTCAAGGAGTTCATGAATAGAGATTGGCATATATCATGAAGCTAATTTTGCTACTGATTTCATGGTCAAGTTCGCAGGATCCTTGCCTTTCGGTTTTCATGTCTTTGATAAACCCCCTGAGGGGATTGGATATTGGTTATGTAATGATATGTATGGGACCTCTGTTCCCTGATCGATTATATCCTAGTTCCTACTAGGCTTCAATGTATGAAAATAAACCTCTAGTTTTAGTTTTTCTAATTTACTTGTCAGTCCAAAAGGCTCTATATAATCATATCTATATAAGTATGCAATCCAGAATCTCTGAATTGGATACAGATCTCAGAAGAATGATTAATAATCATATCTGGGGTCCAGAGTTCAACAGAAAAGAAGCAGAGATCAGAAAACTCAAAATTGAGTTAGCCAGGATTGATGCTAAAAAGGCTCATAGTCTATCCCAATTTCTCCTCCGGTGTTTGACACTTACCAACCTTTCTACACATCATCCTGATCTCAACCGGTTTATAACCAACTCTTTGGTTTTTCTCACCTTCAACCACAACAAACTCCTCAACCAAAACCTTCTTCACCCCAAAAATCAAAATCTAAAGTGAAAATCTCAGAGCAAAAACCAAAGGCCACTTCTTCCTCCTCTGTTCCTCCAGAGGATTCATCAATAGTAACCCCTGAACCTCCAAAAAAAGACAAACAGCCAGCTGACCAATACCATTACCATAATCTTCAAACTCAAGTTTCATCTCAAGCCTCAGCTTCAGAATCTGAACCAGAATTTAATCCTGAGTCCAATCCATCTGAGTCAAACCCATCCTTATCCTCTTCATCATCCTCAACAGACTTCAATGCTACTTCTTCAGAGTCAGAATCAGAATATGCTGACATCTCTAGCATACTTATGGCATCTAAAACTGAGGAAACAGAACCTGCTCAATCATCAAGAACAGAACCAATCTTTGAAGTACCCTATGATATTGAAGAAGATCAAGATGAATCATCAAACAAGCCTGTTCCACCTGAGCCTCTATCAGGCTCTAATAGTTCAACAAAGTCATCTTCGGCTTCTTGGTTCACATTTAATGACATTCCTCATCACAAATGGCCTGCCAGATATCAAGAATTTGATGCATGGATTGATCTCCAATCAACAAGGCCAAATGCTACCTCACAATCAGTTCTCAAAGAATTCATGACCCACACAACGAGTTCCTTAAGAGACTGGTTATAAAGTTTAAGAGAATACAAACAGCTCCAATTCATGTAAACTACAACTGGACTAGCTCTCTCTGTCATTTATGAGCAATTTATTGGTGACAAAACTGCATCCATTGAAGCAGCAAGAAAGGAATATCACCAAATGAAATGATGTTCTCTCAAAAGAATGAGTCTGTTGTTCTACAAGCTCAACGGATTCAATGATCCATCCCTCAAACATGTGTTCATAGCCTCTCTTCCCTCTGAGCTACAACCCAAACTACAGAGACAGATCACAGCCACTGCTCTTGATATAGCCCATATCTCTCTTGGAAAGATTTTCCAATGGCCATGTTAGGTTTAGATAAGCTCTGTGAACAGAAAGAATTTTTCAAAGACCTCATCGAGAACAAGCAGCCATTTGCTTCAGCCTATAAAAAATCCTACCTCAAAATTAAATGCAAAGATGACAAGAAGTGTTTTTGTCCGACCAAAAAGAAAAAACATTTTCAGAAACACTTCCACAAAAAATCCAAAAAACTTTTCCGTTACTTTAAAAAGAAAGACCCTTCTCAATACAGGAAAAAGAAATCCAACCGTTGTTTCATCTGCAAGAAACGCTGTCACTTTGCCCGAAATTGTCCACAAAAGTCTACAAAAGCTGTTAAACTTACTCAACATCTCCAACATTCCTCAATGCTTTCTGAAAACAACGATGTTATGTCCCATTTCTCAGAACAAGATGAACAAACTACTTTCATTATCGCAGAGTCATCTGACTCTGATGATATCTCTGTCATTTCTACAATTCAAAGTGTCAATCAAGTCTCCACCACACGAAAACCCTCACTTAAAGTGTCCGTCCTTCCCTCCAAGTTTCACAAACCCATTCCTGTTATTAGATTTGTTGACACTGGATCAAACACCAGTATGATTGATCCATCTATTCTTCCTTCAGAATGTTGGAAAAATCATTCAAAGATATTTAGAGCAGTCAATGGTGAAATTTTTTAAACCACTTTGATTACCAAAAAACCCATTGATATTCAGTTCTTTTCGAATTGTATTATTTGGAAAAAGATTGTAGCCTCTCATCTTCCAGGCAAAGATTTGCTCGTAGGTTTTGACATTCTCCAAATAGTTAAAAACCTATTCATTACCCCTTCTGGAATTCGCTACAAACAAATGTTTTTGCCTTATACAGATACTTTACGTCTGTATACATTGTCTGAAACACCTTCTCCATACACAGAAATTTCCCAAAAACTCCAACAGTTTTGTCCAGAAAATCATTCCCAGTTCCCTCATCCCTTTCCTCTTTGGAAAAATGAACAATTCTTCATTTACCTTCCTTTCAAACTCAACGAAGACATAAACCCCACAAAAGCATCACATCCGGGTATGTCTCCAACTGACCTCTCACTTGTTAAGCAAGAATGTTCTCAATTGCTTCAGCAAGGTCTCATTGAACCCACTGATTCAGATTGGGCTTGTCAAGCCTTCTATGTTGAAAAAATGTCTGAATTAGTTCGTGGTAAGAAAAGGTTAGTTATTGATTACCAGCCATTAAACTCATTTCTTAAAGATGATAAGTTTCCCCTTCCGAAAATATAGTCACTATTTGTCCATCTTCAAGGGGCTCGTATCTTCTCTAAATTTGATTTAAAAGCTAGTTTCTGGCAACTTGGTATCTCACCAGTTGACCGTCCCAAAACAGCCTTTTGTATCCCTGATGTTCATTATCAGTGGATTATCATGCCTTTTGGTCTTAAAGTTGCTCTTTTATTATTTCAAAAAGCCATGACCAAAATCTTCAATCCTATCCTCCATCATGCCCTAGTCTACATCGATGATATTTTACTTTTCTCATCTGATCATGATAGCCACCAGACACTCCTTTATGATTTCTATCACATTATCCAGACACATGAAATCATGCTTTCAGAAAAGAAAAGCAACATCGCAAAAGAATCAATTGACTTTCTTCGCATGGTAATTAAAGATAGCCACTACCATCCAGGTCCACACATTGCGGCAGAATTATTAAAGTTCTCAAACGCAGATCTCAATAAAAAGCAAATACAGCAGTTTCTCGGCATTGTTAATTATGTCTGTGACTTTATTCCTAACGTAGTGGTCCACACCAGCAAGATTTCACGCATGCTCAAGAAACAGTGCCAACCATGGGGACCAGAACAGACAGAAGCTATCAAGCAGCTAAAGGTGATAGCCAAGTCACCTCCTCCACTCAGAATTCCCACTAATAGCCAGCGCATCCTCCAGACTGATGTAAGCGATGATTATTGGAGTGCTGTCCTCATCGAAAGAATTGACGAATCAGACTACTACTGTGCTCATGCAAGCGGCCAGTTCAAAGATTCAGAAAAGAACTATCATGTGATCTACGAAGAGATTTCGGCGGTAAAGTATGGAATTAAAAAATTTGAATTTCATCTCATCAGCCATTACTTTCTCATCAACATGGACAACTCCTCTTTTCCAAAAATCTTTGACTTCAAGAACAAATTGCTTCCTGACAAATAATTACTCAGCCTAAAAAAATGGTTTGCCAGATATGACTTCACAATCCAGCACATCAACCCTCACTCATCTCCTCCATACAAACCATCCCAATCATAGCCATGTATCATTCACTTCCTTTTAAAGCTCTTAACCAGAGATCCTTTCCCATTAACATCCCTTTCCAGTCAGCCTTCCAAATCCAGGACTTTGTAAAGAAATTCCTCTACAGGTATTTCTTCAATGTTCAAAGCAAAAAACTTGATCGTTTTCCTTCCCTCTATTTAGAACACCTGTTTCTCACATGTCTTACACTTACCAACTTAGATATCTCAGAAGAAGAACTTTGGTATTTGTGGTGTCTCACTACTCTCTATGCCACAAAGTTGGTTATTCCTATCAAACCAGTCCTCAACCACATCACAACCCCTGAGTTTTCACCACATCTTTTATGGACTCTTGTAGAATGGTTCTCGCCACTCACCTGGTGGCCCAAGCAGTTAAAAAATCTATGTACTTTCCACGGATTAGACAGAATCCCAGAACCAAAAGCTAACATGTTCACCACAGTCTTCATCGTCCACAGGCCTTACTTCCAACAAAGATTACTTGACACAAGAAATGGCTTATGAACGGAGAACTTATCCACATCCATTCCCACTCAACCATGCACATTAGTCACATTCGTCCTAAAAGCCTACCTCATGGAGCTCAACAATGTTCAACCTTCTCCCAGTAATATTCACCACACATCCATCGGCCTAGCTCACACCCTTAAAATAGTCCCAAAAACTCAGACTTGTACTCAAGGTTCAAGTTCAAGTCCACGTGGAATCTTTGTTACAGACCACCGTCCTGATTATACCAATGTCCTATTCCAAGACGCCCAGGATCCATATGAAGATTTCCAGTCACTTCTCCCATCACAATCTCAGTACACTGTCACTGAGCCTGAACCTCCAAGTCCACACAAAAGAAAAACTACTACATCATCATGTGATTTTCTTGAAGCATCCTCCTCCCAATACCTATCGTTCTCAACACAGCCCAAAGATTTCCCACAACCAGTTCTTCCACCATCACCAAAAAGTCAAAACTGCCCTTGGCCATATGTTCCAAGATGTTCCCATCCAGATTGTGATCCAAATGACACAGACTCCTCTTTACTTTTGTAATAATTATGCTTGCTTTAGCTTTATCTTTACTTTTCTTAAAGTGTATTTTGATAAAGTAAACTTTGTCGTAATAATTAAAGGATGCACAGTCATGCTTTAATTATTAAAGTTTGTTTTATTATTTTTACTTTTGTTAAAGATAAGGGTCCCACATTATCTCTTTAGCTTTGTAAAAGATAAGGGTCCTACCTTATCAGATTGTCTCGAGGCCTCTATATAAAGGCCTATCCCCCTTATGTAAAAATCAGAGCTTGTTGAAATCAAATTAAGTTTTCATATCTCTATGATGTCTCTCTAAATCTTCTCTTTCTTTTAGGAATCAAAGAAGTTATTTGAATTAATAAAGATACGTTCACCTCTGCTTCTATACTGAGTATGCTCTGCACTTGCCTTGATTCCAAGGATCCTGTGCACCAGAAAGGTCCTGTTTTATCATCCAAAACCGATTTTTATAAAACAAAATTGTTTTCTCACAACGTTCACCCTCTTTGAAGGCCGTGAGTGCCTTGTTTCGGGTGGTATCGTGAAAAACTATTTTCAATATGATTTTCAGATTTTGTATTTGATGGATAAGTGTATATCGGCTGGAATACCCGAGAGTGTGGGCTACTGGTCCAAAGCATGCTCTTGCAGCATGATCTCTCTGGTTTAACAATGTCACGTACAACTACCCAGAATGTTATCATGGCTGGCATGAATGAAGTTTAAATGTGCAACTAGGCTAGAAGAGTTTAGAAGCATGATTTTTAAGTTTAATTCAACTCTTGGGTTGGAAGAGTCCGGAAGCATGATTTAAAGTTTAATCGAACAGCAGACATGATCTGATATTTGGGTTGGAAGGTTATGCTCAATTCAAGAGATGGGCTAGAGGGGTCTAGAAGCAGGACTTAAGTTCAAAGCATAAGCTTGACTAGCAGAGTCTAAAGGCACGATTTATGTTAAATGAATTTGTTTCTTTATTTTTTTTGTAAATTTTTTTATTTTTTATTTTTTATTTTCAGCTTCTTCTTTTTACTTTTTTAGTGTTAGCTTTGGTATTAGTATTACTGTTGGTGTTACTTTTGTAGCTATTTATGGTATCAATATCCTCATATCAGGGTTTTAATAGTCTTATCCAGGGTTCATTGAATCCAAGAGATCACCTAGTTTTTAATGTCTTTCTTGTAGATTTTTTGTTTATACTCCAAGCAAGACATTTTCACAAGATAATATAATATTTCATATTTAAATAAATTAAGAAGTAAAGAGAAAATGATAATTAACTTAAAACATTTGAAGAATGCATATATATAATATTTGTTATTAAAGCAATCTTAGATATTAATGCCTCATTAAGTGGCTGCTATAATTTTTAAGTTAAGTTTATTCCATACTTATACTATTTTTACTATATTTGTTAAAATTACAGTCACTTTTACTTCAAATCTACAATGCCTTTTCTAAAGAAGAAGCATTAAAAACTAAATAAAGCCTGCCATCAAAACAACAATATCCAATATGACTTTCTATCTATAAATAGAATCTCCAATGTATAATCTAAGAATATTTTATATTTGTGTGGTAAATCAAAGGAATTGGATAATTGTGCTCAATTTTGTGTATTCTCTCCTGAAAAAAAAGATGATAATGTGAAACAATAGCTTTTTTAATTTTAAAGGAATAAAATAAAAACTTACAAGATGGTATGATAGAAGTTTTTTTTATGATTCTTTAAGCTAAAGACTTCAAAGATAGAGAGAAATTCATACTCATAGCATCAACTTCATCAAACGAAGCTTCTACTTCTTCTGTAATCACTCCAGTCTCTCTTTCTTCTACTCTCTCTTTACCAAAATCTTGCACTAAACAAACTGCCTATAAAATAGAAAACTTAGTTGAATATTCCTACATCCCTGAATCAGCACAAATCAATGAGTCTTCTTTTCCACTACTTAGTCCTTACCAACGCCCCCATTCCCTTACCCGTACCTTCATTACCACCAGACGACCATAGCCAAAAGAATATATCCAGTCTTCTAGATTGGATCAGTGCACTCTTCAGGCTACTACAGCTGAACAATATGTTACTTTGGAAATTCCTCCAGAGTTAATCTCTAACTGGAAAAGAGAAGGTTATACTCATCTCCATCTTGGAGGAGTAAGATTAATCCTAACCTTACATGGAAGGAAAGGGTTACCAGTTACAGCCAGAATTGCTATGCTGGACGCTAGGTTCAAATAGTATCAAGATGTTGTTATTGTTACTGTCCTAACCACCCTTCATCTTTCCACAACCTTGAAAGTCCAAGTACAAATTCAAGGTACAGAACAAATCTCTACTGTAAAGATTGCAACAATTCATTATCAGCTAGTCTATAGGCTTTAAAACCATGCTTTAGACCTTACCACACCTGAGCACCACTCTGACACCCTTATGGTGTTAGCAGAATCAGATTAGATACCCACCATCATCCAAATTCCAAGACAGATCCCTCAATATAAACTTATAAAATTCATGCCCTTGGAATGGATTTCTAATTATGAGAAGTTCCACACCAATACTGCTCCCATTCATACATCAGAAAGCATGTTCGAAAGGAGACCTAATGGAATGGTCATAATGACTTTCAGCCCCCACCAACAGCACTAGAAGAGCCTCCAAGGCTCTCATTCACCTATTCAGCAATGATCACAGTTGTTCAAACAGCACAAGAAAAGCTGCCAATTACAGGATTCAATTCAAAAGGATATCCTGTCTACCCAGCTAAACTCAATGGCCACTTTCTTTGGGATATACCAGGATCAGGAAACTGTGACCCAGATTGTCCCTGTTGGGATGATTGGGAAGAAGAGGATGATTATGATTCAAAACGGAGAAGTAAGCCCAAAAGAAAACACCCAAAACTCCGTGTTCACACAATCAACCCAAACTACCACATGATCTTCCACCTCCACCAGCTCCATTACCCATTTACAAAAAAGAACTTAAATGGATTGCAAAGAATTGCAAAACTGAAGTTCTTCCACTAGTTCAAAATACCATACAACTTATGGCCTGCATGATGTTTTTATCAACATCACAGGATTATTCCTTCAATTTCCCTATTCTAGAAACACATGCCGACCCACAAAGAAAAGTTATAACCAAACCCTTTATTCGTTCACCCATCACTCTTACTCGTCATTTAGAAGACCCCAAACCTTTTGAAGCCGTCCTCAACTGACTTAAAATGAAACTCTGGTAGACATTCATAAAAAGGTGAATCATGTCAGTTTACGAACTGATCATATTGAATCCATAGTCGATTCAATGACTTCACAAATGCAGCAGATCTATTAGAATCTCCAATCCAGAATTTCTCAACCGGATTCAGAGTTACGAGCCACGCTTAGTCAAAGGTACTATGGCCTAAAATTTGATCAAAAAGGAAAGGAAATCAGGAGATTGAACAGATTGAGTCAGAAAGGCAAAGGCCAACATTATTTACCACATCACCACCTTTACCAACCATCAGCTCAACTTTCCGTCCTTTTGCACCAATGCTATCTCCTATTAGACTACAAGATCCATCTAAATTGTTTGGCATGACACATACCCTTTTTAGAAACAATCCATTACCCAAACCATCTTGGTGTAAACCTCAACCTCGACTAGAAAAAATACCTCAACCATCTTTGTCACTCCCAGAATACCAATCACTTTCTTATACATCTCTACCTACACAGGCACCACCAGCCCAAGCCAAAGATAAAGCACCCATGCAACAGTTCAGTGCCCAAATGGTCCCAGATCAATCTGATACAGATAATCCAACTTCTGATTCAAATCTAGCTGTTTTAGAAAGCCCATCTGAATCTGAAACAGAATCTTCTCCTGAATCCTCAATATCAACTAGTGACTTTGAAAAGTCCTATGCCCAATCATCAAGAACAGATCCATTATTTGAAATACCCTAAGATATCGAGGAAGATCCACTAGAAGGAACCTCAACCATAAACCGGCCTGTTCAGCCTCAAACTCAACATGACCATAAACCATCAAATGGCCCATGGTTTACTTTTGATGATATACCTGCAGCTAAATGGCTGCCTAGATAGATCTCCAAATGCTAAAGAGCAAATGCAACAACAGCCTCTATTCTTAGAGAACTCGCTACCCGTTTTACGGGATCTCTAAGAGATTGGTTCAATACTTTAGGAGATACAAACAACTACAGTTTGTGCAACTTCCTAATGTCTCAAGTGCTCTTGTTGTCATCCATGAACAATTCATTGGAGAATCTGCAACAGTGTTTGAAGCTGCAAGACGTGACTATCTCAACATGAAATACTGCTCACTCAAGGCTAAAGATCTTGATTTCCATTACAAACGGATGTCAATTCTGTTTTACAAGCTCAATGGATTCAATAATCCTACTTTCAAACATGTATTTTTGGCGTCATTACCTGAAGAATTACAGCCAGATATACAATGGCAGCTCACATCTCTTAATCTCAAAATTGACAACATTTCTTTGGGATAAATCTTTCAAATTGCCAAAGGATGCTTGGAGAAACTATGTGAACAGAAACAGTTTTTCAAAGAATTGTTGAAAGATAAAGAGCCTTTCCAAAGTGCTTGCAAAAAGCCTTACCTGTAGATCAAATGCAAGAAAAAGAAAGATTGTGAGTGCAGCACCAAAAAGAAAAAGCATTTCAAAAAATTCAGAAATCCAGATTCTTTTCCTAGATCAAAGTCCCGGAGAAAATCATATAGGTTCTTCAGGAAAAGATCAACTTCTTTCAGAGAACAGCAAAGGAGAAAATTAAGCTGATGTTTCATCTGCAAAAAGAAAGGCAACTATGCCAAAGATTGCCCTAACAAAAAAGCACTGATTACTCTCCTCACAAAGATGAAATTGAGTTCTACTTCTCAGAACAAGAGAAACCTACTAATGAAACAATGTTCGCACTGGAAACTCATCTGATGATTCCGAAAACGATGAGTTTCAAACTGTTTTTCACCAACAACTTCGGTCCTTAGACACCACCATTCCTATTCCATCCATAAAACTCCAAATCTTACCTTCAAAATTCCAAAGACTAATTCCTGCCATTGGACTTCCTGATATAGGTGCCCAAAAAAGTATGTTAAACCCAGATATTCTTCCACCTCAGTCTTGGTAACATTATGAAGAAAATTTCCACCTCAATGGAAAATTCTTCACCACCAAATTGATTACCAAAAACCCATTGGTATTCAAATCTTTCCAAATTGTGTTATCTGAACAAAAGTCATTGGTTATCATCTTCCTAATAAGGATATCTTGTTAGGATTTAATATTATTCACCAGATAAAACACCTTCAAATCATTCCTACTGGAATTTGAGTCAAGTCCATGTTCAAACCCTTTACCAATATTCTTAAATTTTATGGTCTAACTAAAACCCCTCAGTCTTTCCAAGACATTTCCACAAAGTTTTTGAAATATTGTCCTGAGTCTCATGCTGATTTCCACCATCCAAATCCTTTGTGGAAAAATCTGCATTTCTTTGTTCAATTACCATTCAAGCTAAATGAAGATGTCAACCCAACCAAAGCCACCCATCCAGGAATGAGTCCCTCAGACTTAGTCCCAACCCAAAAAGAATGCTCTCAGTTGCTAGCCCAAGGTCTCATAGAACCCTATCAGTTCTCAATGGGCTTGCCAAACCTTTTATGTTGAAAAGCATTCTGAAATTATTAGAAGAAAAAAATGATTAGTCATTGATTATCAGCCTCTAAACATGTTTTTACAAGATGACAAATTCCCTTTGCCAAAAAGACAGAGCATGTTTACTTACATAAAAAATGCTCAAATCTTTTCAAAATTAGATCTTAGATTCAGATTTTGGCAACTTGGAATTAAACCTACAGAAAGATATAAAACTGTCTTTTGCATCCCAAATGCCCATCATCAATGGATCCATTTTCCAACCTATCCTGCATAGTGCATTGATTTATATTGACGATATTTTGTTATTTTTAGGTACACAAGATGAACATCGCCAATTGTTAGATCAATTCTTTAATATAATACAAACTCATAGAATCATGTTGTTAGCTAGGAAAAACACAATTGCCATCAATAACGTTGAATTCCTTGGAATGACTATCAAAGACGGAAACTACTAGCCAGGAAAACACATTGCCCAAGAACTCATCCACTTTTCCAGATCAGGACTTATTCAAAAGACAAATACAGCAATTTCTTGGTATTATCAACTACATCAGAGACTTTATTCCTCATGTTGATAATCACACCCGCCAGCTGTCAGCCCTATTGAAAAAGAATCCACCACCATGGAACAACAACCACACACTTGCTGTCACAACTTTAAAGCAAATAGCGCAAAATCTGCCACCATTAAAGCTTATCACAGATGGCAGACAGATACTGCAGACTGATGCAAGTAACGAATCTTGGGGGCCATCCTCCTTGAAGAAGTAGATGGCAAAGAACACTCTATTGCCTATGCTAATGGACACTTCTCTGACACACAAGTCCATTACCACAGTGTGTTCAAAGAAATTTTAGCAATCAAGAATGGTATTCAGAAATTTGAGTATCATCTTATCGGCTACCACTTTCTTATTAGAATGGACAACTCAGCCTTTCCTAACATCATGAATTTCAAAGGTAAAAATGTTCCTGAAAAGATGTTGCTAAGGTTAAAAGATTGGTTGATGAGATTAAGGATAAGACTATCACATGCATATGGGATGAGGTATATTCAGATCCTATTCAAGTTTCCGTCGGACCCGTTACGAGAGCTTGAGCAAAGAAATTCAAAGAAGCGCTTAATGGATTGATTTAAGCAACTTGGGCTCAATCAAATTCATGGAGGCCCTTTGAAGGAATCGCTCATGATAAATGCATGATTCAAGCTTTTGAAGTTTCCAAATATTCACTTCCATGAAATAGGGAGTTGGTTTGCATATTATGGCAGAAAAATATATTATTTTTCTTTTCAGATACTTTCCCATTTCTTAAGGAGACTATTAGGAAAACAAATCAGTTAGTTCTATTTTAATTGATTTGGTTTAAATTCTTGTAACCAACCCTATATAATGTACTCGTATCTAATAAACGAGAAGATGCTTTTTTCTTTATACAATTGTGAGAGTTAATTCTCTTTGGTTCTTTACGAACTCTTTGAACTTATCGGATTTCCGCGGCGTTCAATATCTTGACTTATCAATTAGACCTTCCATAGCTGATTGTCGCATCTTCATATACCAAGGTTCGTGCTTCCAATAAGCATTGGGTCAAGGTTCCATTCTATTCCTGGGTTTAGATTTGATCTTGGGAGCTAATTTGGTTAGGGTCGCGTCAGTTCTCGACGGGGTTCGTATCATTTGGTATCAAAGCTTAGGCTCCAAGGTCAGATCCATCTATCTTTGTTGCTTTTCATTCTTGTTTGAATTTTTCATCATTGTTCTAGTATCAAAAAAAAAATCGTGAACAGTATTTTTTAGGGTTTCCTTTTTAAATCAATTTTGTATCCTTGTGGTTAATTCTCCTTAAATCCACAAGTTTTACTTATTCCTAAAAAAAATAAAAAAATAACCCTTTCTTAAAATCTTTCATTTTTTTTTCTCTCCATTATTTGTCTTGAAAGTCAAAAAAATAAGTTTTACCTAATAGGTGAAAGTTTGTCCAAAATCAAAACTTAACTTTTGTACACATTGCCTTCTTATTCTTGAAATTAAATTCTCTTTAATGTCATCTTTGTGAATTACTACTGAAATCTTGATATTAGTTTGATAAGAACCAAGTGAGGATTACTAAGAGTGGAAAAAGGCAAGAGAGTGTGAACATATCAGAGGGTAAAAGCCAATTAATTTTTGTGAAACACGAGTGAAATTGAGTGATTCATTTTTCTTGAGTGAAACACGTAAGGGAGTGAGGTGAGGTCCTTCCACATTATTTTTAATTTTCCTTTGCAGATAATAGCTATGTCTCACAACCTAGAACGAAACACAAATGAAGAGGATCAATCTGCAACTACTCAGAATTTACAAATTCAAGCATTGATGGGAGAGATGAGAATGATGATGAGGGTTGAATTAGAGCTTATACACGAGCGTTTGGATCAAGTGGAGAACACACGTGCAGGGCAGCCACAACCCGTTCCCCAAGCACTTAGAAGAGAAAGAGCTCCAGTTAGAGGAGAGATTGATGATTATTATAGGGATGAGTATGATGAGGGTGAGGACTCAACGGGTAGCTATAGGAGAGACGGACAAGGCAGGAGAGCTAGGAATAGAGATGATGGATTGAGTGGCATAAAGATGAAGATTCCATCTTTTCAAGGTAAATCCGACCTAGAAGCATACCTTGAATGGGAGAAGAAAATGGAGTTCATATTTGACTGCCACAATTATTCAGGGGCAAAAAAGGTTAAATTGGCTGTGATTGAGTTTTTTGACTATGCCATTACTTGGTGGGATCAATTTGTTATAAGCAGAAGGCGAAATAGAGAACGTCCAATTGAGACATGGGATGAAATGAAATCATTGATGAGAAGGCGTTTTGTACCTAACCACTATTATCGAGATTTGTACCAAAAATTACAACGTCTTCAACAAGGTAGCCGAAGTGTTGAGGATTATTATAAAGAAATGGAGATTTCCTTGATTAGAGCAAATGTGGAGGAGAATAGAGAAGCAACCATGGCAAGATTCTTAAGTGGTCTTAATCAGGAGATTGCAGATAAGGTTGAGTTGCAGCATTACGTGGAGATTGAGGAGATGGTCCACAAGGCTATCAAGATTGAGCAGCAACTCAAGAGGATGGGTAACACTCGTGTAGCCCCAAGCTCGAGTTCCATTCCTTGGAAGCCGAGCTATGCGAACCGAGATGAGAGGCCACAAGCATCTACTGCACCTAAACAAGTAACCGAGCACTCCAAGCACAATTCACAAGGTAACAGCGTCACTCATACTAGTAGGAATCGTGACATTAAGTGTTTTAAATGTCAAGGCAGGGGGCATATTGCAAGTGAATGTGTGAATAAAAGAGTTATGGTGTTGTAGGACAATGGTGAGGTTGTAACTGAAGATAAGATGGAAGAGAATGATATGCCACCATTAGAGGAAGTCGAAGATGAAGAGTATGTAGCCCCTGGGGAATTGATTTTAGTAGCGAGGAGAGCTTTGAGTGTTCAAGTAAAGGAAGACAAAGCAGTGCAACGGGAAAACATTTTTCATACTAGGTGCTATGCTCAAGACAAAGTATGTAGTATGATTATTGATGGAGGAAGTTGTACTAATGTTGCTAGTACTATAATGGTAGAGAAGTTAGGGCTTTCGACACTTAAACACCCACGGCCATACAAACTACAATGGTTAAATGACAGTGGTGAGGTGAAAGTGAACAAGCAGGTAGTAGTAATTTTTCGGATTGGCAAGTATGAAGATAAGGTGCTTTGTGATGTAGTGCCAATGCAGGCTGGACACTTATTACTTGGGCGGCCTTGAAAATTCGACAGACACGTGAAGCATGATGGTTTCACCAACAAATATTCATTTGTATTTAATCAACGCAACATCACTCTTGTTCTATTGACACCAAAGCAGGTTTACGGAGACCAAGTGAGCCTACAGAGAGAGAGTGGGGAAAAGAAAAAGAGAGAGAAAAGAGAGTGAAATTCAAAAAGAGGCCGAGGAAAATATGAGAGAAAAACCAAAGAAAAATACGGCCATTGAGCGAAAATCAGATGGAAAACAAAATAATTTCTATGCGAGAGCAAGTGAGATAAAAAAAAAGCATTATTTTCACATCAGCCGATGATTGCACTTTTGTACAAATAGGCATTTTTGAACACTAGCAAATTTGACCTTAGTTTGCCTAGTTCTATTACTTTTCTTTTGCAGGAGTATGAGGATGATTTTCCTGAGAAAACACCACATGGTTTACCTCTAATCCGAGGAACTGAGCATCAGATTGATTTTGTACCCGGTTCAACCATTCCAAATAGACCAGCCTATATGAGCAATTCAGAGGAGACCAAGGAACTTCAAAGGCAAGTTAATGAATTGATGGAAAAAGGGTACGTGAGAGAAAGCATGAGTCCATGTGCAGTTCTCGTTTTATTAGTTCCTAAGAAAGATGGGATGTGGAGGATGTGTATTGACTGTCGAGCCATCAACAACATAACGGTAAAGTATCGACATCCCATTCCTATACTAGATGACATGCTTGATGAATTACATGGGTCTAGTGTATTTTCCAAAATCGATTTGAAAAGTGGATATCATCAGATTAGAATGAAAGAAGGAGATGAATGGAAAACTGCCTTTAAAACAAAATATGGTTTGGATGAATGGTTTAGTCATGCCTTTTGGTCTAACTAAGGCCCCGAGCACTTTTATGAGACTTATGCCTTTTGTTGTTTATTTTGATGATATCCTCATTTATAGCAAAAACATAAATGATCATGTAGTACATTTGAAATTTGTTTTAGATGTGTTTAGAAAAGAAAAGTTGTTTACTAATCTGAAGAAGTGTACTTTTTGCATAGACAAACTTGTGTTTCTAGGATTTTTTGTGAGTGCACAGGGTATACAGGTAGATGACAAAAAGGTACGTGCAATCCAAGAGTGGCTGAGTCCCACAAGTGTATGTAATGTGAGAAGCTTTCATGGGCTTGCTAGTTTCTATCGATGATTTGTAAAAGACTTTAGTACATTAGCCGCACCGCTTACTGGGGAGAAGCGCAAGAGAAGGCATTTCAAATAATCAAGCAAAAGCTTACCAATGCTCCTTTATTGTCTTTGCCTAACTTTAATAAAACATTTGAAATTGAATGCGATGCTTCAGGTATTGGTATTGGTGCAGTCCTAATTCAGGAAGGACAACCAATTGCTTACTTTAGTGAAAAGTTGAGTAGGACAGCCTTAAACTACCCTAATTACGATAAGGAGTTGTATGCATTGGTTCGAGCATTAGAAACGTGGTAGCACTACCTATGGCCTAAGGAGTTCGTGATTCACACCGATCATGAGTCTTTGAAACACCTTAAAGGCCAACATAAGCTGAATAAGAGACATGCTTGATGGGTAGAACTCATTGAGACATTTCCATATGTCATTCGTTACAAGCAAGGTAAGAAAAACATTGTTGCAGATGCGCTTTCCTGCAGGTATGTCTTAATCTCAACACTTAATGCTAAATTACTTGGGTTTGAACATATTAAGGAATTGTATGCTGATGACCATGATTTTAATGTTGAATATCAAGCTTGTGAAAAGATCGCAGTCGGTAAATATTATAGGCATGATGGCTATTTATTTCGGGAGAATAAACTATGTGTGCCTAATTGTTCTTTGAGAGATTTGCTAGTGAGAGAATCCCATGGAGGAGGGTTAATGGGGCATTTTGGAGTTGTGAAGACTCTAGCAGTATTACAGGAACACTTTTATTGGCCACATATGAAGCGAGATGTTGAAAGACTTTTTGGTAAATGCGTTAATTGTAGGCAAGCCAAATCGAAAGTGCAACCTTATGGCTTATACACCCCTTTGCTAATACCTAGTGTACCTTGGACTGATGTTTCGATGGATTTTGTGTTCGGTTTACCTAGGTCTAGACAAGGGAAAGATTCAATTTTTGTGGTTGTGGATAGATTTTCAAAGATGGCACATTTTATTCCATGCCACAAAACAGATGATGCTTCTAATGTTGCTAACCTATTCTTTAGGGAGATTATAAGGTTGCATGGTATGCCCAGGACAATTGTTTCTGATAGGGATGCTAAGTTTTTAAGTT
Source organism: Atalantia buxifolia (assembly GCA_030444775.1). Classification (NCBI taxonomy): domain Eukaryota; kingdom Viridiplantae; phylum Streptophyta; class Magnoliopsida; order Sapindales; family Rutaceae; genus Atalantia; species Atalantia buxifolia. The sequence goes on from CM059839.1 coordinate 16,677,116, forward strand.
ACTTTTGGAAAACCTTATGGGCTAAGTTAGGAACTAAGTTGTTGTTTTCAATTACTTGTCACCCTCAAACTGATGGTCAAACAAAAGTTGTGAATAGAACTATATCTACTCTGTTGCGAGCCATTATTAAAAAGAACATTAAAACTTGGGAAGATTGTTTACCTCATGTTGAGTTTGCTTATAATCATTCCTTTCATTTTGCTACTAAGTATTCACCGTTTGAAATTGTTTAATCCTTTAAACCCATTATATTTAACTCCATTACCTGTTTCTGAGAGTGTTAACTTAGACGGCAAGAAAAGGCTGAAATTGTTAAACAGATACACGAGAGGGCGAAGTTCAACATTAAGCGGAGAACTGAGCAATATGCTAAACAAGCCAACAAAGGGCGACATAAGCTAGTCTTTGAACCTGGCGATTGGGTGTGGTTACACATGCGCAAGGAACAATTTCCGAAACGAAGGAAATCTAAGCTATTACCTCGAGGGGATGGTCCATTCCAAGTTTTGGAACGGATCAATGTCAATGCATACAAACTGGATTTGCCTGGTGAGTACAATGTAAGTGCTACTTTTAATGTTTCTGATTTAAGTCCTTTTGATGTAGGTGACGATTTGAGGACAAATCCTCTTCAAGAGGAGGGGAATGATGAGATTAAGGATAAGACTATCACAAGCACATGGGATGAGGTATATTCAGATCCTATTCAAGTTCCCGTCAGACCCGTTACGAGACCTCGAGCAAAGAAATTCAAAGAAGCGCTTAATGGATTGATTCAAGCAACTTAGGCTCAATCAAATTCATGGAGGCCCTTTGAAGGAATCGCTCATGAATGCATGATTCAGGCTTTTGAAGTTTCCAAATATTCACTTCCATGAAATAGGGAGTTGGTTTGCACATTATGGCGGAAAAATATATTATTTTCCTTTTTCAGATACTTTCCCATTTCTTAAGGAGGCTATTAGGAAAACAAATCAGTTAGTTCTATTTTAATTGCCTAGTTTCCATTTAATTGATGTAAGAAATTTAAAGCCAAATAGGATTCTGATTTGGTTTAAATTCTTTCTTATTTACTTAGATTAGGATTAGGATTCTGAATTGTTTAAATTCTTTCCTATTTAGTTAGATTAGGATTCTAATTTGGTTTAAATTCTTTTCTATTTACTTAGGTTAGGATTCTGATTTGGTTTAAATTCTTGTAACCATCCCTATATAATGTACTCGTATCTAATAAACGAGAAGAAGCTTTTTTTTTTTTTTATGTAATTGTGAGGGTTAATTCTCTTTGGTTCTTTACGAACTCTTTGAACTTATCGGATTTCCGTGGCGTTCAATATCTTGACTTATCAATTAGACCTTCCATAGCTGATTGTGGCATCTTCACATACCAAGGTTCGTGCTTCCAATAAGCATTGGGTCAAGGTTCCATTCCATTCCTGGGTTTAGATTTGATCTTGGGAACTAATTTAGCTAGGGTCGCGTCAGTTCTTGACGGGGTTCGTATCATTGGTTTTTGAAATATGACTTCTCTGTGAAGCATATAAAAGGAGAACATAACCTCATCCCTGATATGCTCTCAGGACTTGCAAAATTAAAAAAATCCATGCCTTTCATATCCTCTCAATATCATTTTCCTATCATTTTCATGGCTACATCACTCCCATCACAAGCCATTACCGAAAAATATTTTCCTCTTGGAAAAATTTTCACCACAGTTTTTGCTATACAAGAGTTTGCTAAGAAAGTTGTTTTTAGGTTTTTCATGAAAGCCTATCTTTTATCAGACTCATTTCCATTTTCAACCTTCTATCCAGAAAATCTGTTCCTTACAGGCTTAACCCTAGACCCTTCCAAGGATATCTCAGAAGATGAGTTATGGTACATATGATGCCTAATTGTCCTCTATACCACTAAACTGATTGTCTCTGTTACTCTCACTTTGGAACACTTGCTTAATCCAGACAAATCCACTTCATTAACTTGGACACTCCTTGAATGGTTTTCTCCAATTCCTTGGTGGAGAAAGAAACTCCAACAATTGTCAAAAATTCATAATTTGGAACGTATGCTACCATCCGAAGCAAAAATGTTCACATCTATGTTCATTATTCATAGGCATACTTCCAACATCCAGACACCAGCTCATTTTGGACTCAAAACCAAGTATATGATTAGTTGACTCTACCACATCTAGCCCTCCTGCAACAAGATAGTGGAGTACAGAAAGGCCTCCACAATTATCTTTGTGAATTAAATCATCAAATTGCTCCGCACAAGGACATTGTTCACACCTCTCTGAGTCCACAACATGACATCATCATGGTAGAAAATTCATCTCCAATATCAAAACCAAAACCAACAGGAATTGTCATTAAAGAAGAACGACCAGATTTTACTGACTTCCTGTACCAAGATGCACAAGACCCATGGGAAGAATTCTTACCATTAAGTCAACACCTTCAACAACTCCAACAAATCCAACCATATCGTCAATGTAAATCAATGCACTATGCAGGATAGGTTGGAAAATTTGGACTTGGTTGCAGCTATATCATCAAAAGTAAACCATGGGCCATTTGATGGTTTATGATCATTTTGAGTTTGAGACTGAGCAAGCCGATTTGTAGCTGAGGTTCCTTCAGGTGGATCTTGCTCAATATCTGAGCAGGCTCAACTCCAACCAGGAAAGAAAGCCAGCTCTAGCAAACGAACAGCTAGCTCTAGTAAGCAACATCCCTCTTCCACATGGCATAAAATATTTTGCCCTTATCCTTCCTGTCGCCCAGATTACCAACACCCACCAGAAACTCCACAACCATCACTCAAAATTCTTTCCTCAAAAGACAAAGATGACACCAACAGCTCATCTGATGAAGACTATATGAACTTGTCATCCCGTAATCAAGTCTTGGCTTGCTTTTTCAAAAAGCAATTTGTCTACATATAATTATGAGTGTTTACTTTTCAAAGCTTGTATTAATTAAGGCATGACTTTATTGCCTATGACTGTTTACCTTTTCAATGCTTGTAATAATTAAGGCATGATTTTATTGCCTTAATTTGACTTTATTACTTTTATTTTTAGAAAAACTTGTCGTTTGAAAAAAGCTTGCTTTTAGAAAAGTGATAGGGGTCCTGCCCTATCCTTTTCATCTTTATGTCTCCAAAAGAGATAGGAACTTGTCCTATCCTTTTTCCCGGGTCCTATATAAGCTAAGTTTGTCTTAGTTTGAAGGGGAGAACTCGTTTGAAGAAATAAAATCTTATGTTTTCCATAATCATGAGTTTCTAATCTCTCTCTCTTTCTCTCTTTGTCAATGAAGCTCTAAGGCTTCAAAGAAAATTGAAGAAAGCTTAAATCTGTTCATTTTAAAATCTCATGGAAGTATGCTCTGCACTTGCCTTATGCAAGGATCCTGTGCATCAGAAAACTTGATAAGTTTTATCTGGTTTGGTACCATGTTTTAGACTAAAGAAAAGTCTATTTTGGATTGTAAAACCTATATCGACTGGAAACAAAAACTTGCGGGCTATTGGCCCAAAGTATAGTTTAAATTGTTGTAAATCTGGTGTAAAAATTGCCACGTACCAATATAGTATCAGGGTATAAGCAACATTCCATATAGTGAGATATACGACGAAATATAAATTTGGTGACTGCATGGCCAAGGATGATGTTTGAGTTGAGAGACTCACGTGCATGTATTTTGTTCACGTGTTTCCTTCGGTTGTGCCTATTATTGCACTGTCCCATCTTGCGAGAGTTCCTCTAAGGGTATCTTGATAATATATGATAATTTCTTTGACAAGTGGCATATTGTGCTTGGCTACTAGGAACCTAGCTCTCGTTTATTATTTGTAACTTTTATTAATTAAAATTCATTTTTCTAACATCTAGAATGTATTATCTAATACAAACTACATGAAAATCTTCAATCTCTATAAGAAATTTTAAAATAAACCAAGAAATTTGATAGATAAAAAAGAAGTATAAAATAAGTATTACAACGAACGAAGAGGGGGTTTAATTTATTTCCTCCGAATAAGACTAGAAGAAGTTTAACTATTCAATCCTCCTTTAATTAGTTAAAAAGGCTTGTATGTATTGGGCTGCACATATATTTTTTCTGTGATGTCGTTTTACGAGCTAATCATTATCATGTGATTCCCTATAACTTAAATTCTAAGCATTATTTTGGTTGTATAAATTTGGAATCGTGACCAAACAATGTCAAAAAGCAAAAAAGGCAACAAGGCTTAGATAACGGCTTTAACAAGAAATGCTTGAAAGTGGGTGGTTAACAACCTTTTTGCCGCTTTTTGGCTCTCTTTGAAAATTATTAGTTGGACGATAATTACATTAACCAAAAAGCAACAGTACTTGAATTACCTGGATCACTTTGTACCCATGCTCAAATTTAAGTTTCCTTTATAGATCTAATCCGATGGATTTAATATCTGTTGTAGTAACCATTTTGACAAGGAATTTATAGTTGATTAAATGGAATTCAAACTTTACTATACGAAATATAGGATCTGCCTCTCAGGTTGTACTCGCTCTCAAAAACATTTTAGACTTTGTAATTGTAGAGACTCTTACCCTCTTTGATAATTGCGTTGGGTAGGCAATTATTTTCATAATTCTGATAATAATCGGAAGAGTTATATTTCTCAAATTGAAATAAATGCCTATTGCGTCACAATAGAAATTATTTAAGTTGGCTACAGTAGATTTCTTACTATAAATATTGTTTAAGTTAGCATAAAAATTTAGGCTATATAACAATATAAATCATTTAGGTTGTTGTAAGTAGATTCCTAATTGTAAATCGTTAACTTTAAAATTAGTTTAAATCTTTTTTAAAAAATTAAAAATATTTTTATTATTTTCCCCTGTTTTCTGTAAAAATTTCTTAATTCATATTATCATTAATTCTATTATGGGATATATTTAACATGTACATGTTAGAGAATTTTGGAAACTTAAGCACAAATATACCCATTTCACTGAATAAAATGATCAGTAAAGTTAATACCGTTATAACAATAAAAGGGTTTGAATGTATTTTAAAATAGCAAGAAAGGTTTGTTTAATTTCACCAAATAATTAACTAGAATTATCTCAGTAGTTAGTTTGTTAATAAGCAAATAAGCAAGAAGAGATTTGACGGAATTTATTAGTATGGTACATGACAAATAAGCAAGCATGAGGCCGAGATTTAATCAGAAAGTTTGGTACAAGAGAGACTGGAAATGCTAGTGATGTTCCAGCAGAAAGAAAGACAGCTACAAATCTCCAAACTTTGATCTTTTTTTGCCCTTTAAATTCAGTTTGATTCTATGATAATGTTGTGGTTCAATTGTCGCAACTAGCCTAACATGGAGAAAGCACCCACCAAGTCTGCACTAAAGGTTTGTATGCTTCCTGTCAATAAACTACTTCATTTTGGCTATTGGTTTCTGTAGAATAAATTACTAATTAAACTATTTTTTTAATAAGTTTGTCAAAGCTAGTTCACAATCTGCAGGATCGTTGAGTGCCTCAGCAAATGGAATGGTGAGATACATGAACTTTATCCAACTTTAAAAGCCCATTCAATTTTCTTGCCACGTCGCAATCCAATCGAGTCTAAAATAAAAAAATATTTAATGATGTTGGCTGACATCGGAGTGATAAAAACAGTGAAACTATACAGAGCTCCGAGTTGGTTTATTATAAAGACACTGTTTGTGGGACAATGTTGGGGCCAAATATCATTATGACTCATAATTTAATGCCCATTTATTTTAAAAGTTGTTGAATAAGCATGTAATTAAAATAAATGAATCCACATCAGAAGTTTCACATTACGTTCTAAATTAATATGATCAGCGTTTATCAACTGCCATAAAAGGAAAAAAATATAGCGGATACATTATTATTTGGTACAATTTGAAACTGACAGCTTTTATGAAAGAAGCAGAACCTTCTTTCTATCATAACCTTAAAAATTCAAAGTGATTATGATGCAATAATTCATTTATAGCAGCGCTAGCTCTTTCATAAACATTACGTTGCAAGCTTTATTTTTATTTTTCCATTTTTCATTTGGGGAATTAGATAACAGCCGTTAGATCGCCACTTTAATTTTCTGCATCAATATATCATGTACAAAGGAATTCTTGACAGGCAAAAGATTTTTGTAACAAACATTATAAAGTAGGCTTCTTTATATGTTAATCAAATATCAATCCTGGAATCTCTCTTTGAAGTATAATTGAGAGATGGATCCCATGCATGCATACCTATCTTCAATAACAGGCAAAAGAAAACACAAAGCCGCAAGAGTTCACACTCCATACTCAACAAAGAGCTATTAAACGAGCAATGTTCAACTATTCTGTGAGTATGCTATATATATATTTAATTATAAGTTTACTCTAATGTATCAACTTGCTATTCAGGTCAGAGTCTAAGCCTTTTCTAACCTCTTTGATGCACACAGGTTGCAACAAAACTATACCTTGAGCAGGTACAAAGGAAGAGAGTGGAGAAGTTGCAGAAGGTATAGCTACTCTCTCTATAGTGGATGCTCAATTAATCATTACTTCAATATTATTTACAGAAAATTACAAAATTATGCTATGTTATGTCTAGATACTCACCATGTATGTATGTATATAATTTAACATTGTGTCTAAGTCATCATTTCAATTGGATGATCTTGCAGATGATAGAAGAAGAAGAGATACGATTGATAAGAAAGGAGATGATTCCAAGAGCCCAGTTGATGCCTCTATTTGATAGACCTTTCTTTCCACAAAGGTTTTTATATCTCAACTATAAATCTTATTTGTTATTAAAGAGAGGATAAATTATATTATTTTAGTCCCTATAGTTTGTGCTAATTATTCATTTGTTATACATTTTTTTAAAAAAATTGAAAATTTCTCTTTACTTTTCGTAGAGCTATTGAATTTGATTTTTAAGGATAAAATAATGTTCTTATTTCATTAAAATTAAAATTAACCTTACAGATAAAAAATAAAAATAGATAACAATTGAATAGGTTTTAATGAAAATAGAAGCACGAACCTTTTGGATTTTACCAACTTAAATTGTCTTTTTCCTTATAATTTGCAGATCAATTCGACCATTAACGGTTTCGAGAGAGCCAAGTTTCCGTATGGCGAACAACAAATGTTGGAGTTGCATTTCTAATAATGAAATCTACAGTTTTGAGCACTCTCGTGCTTGGAAGCCCTTAAAATAATATAATTAATAAGATTACCATTGGTTTGATTAATATTTGTGTATTCATAAATGTTATTTGTGCATTTATGCTGCTGTTAAGTGTACGTAGTAGATATGAATAGTTAATTTTAGCGGTGATTGTTTCATTGTCAAAATTTCTTTGATTTAGCAAACTTTACATAATGTATTCAAAATATTAAAAAGTAAATCTTATTTTATTGTTTTGATCCATTTTAATTAGTAGATACACTTGTACAAAATTTCATTAGAGTCGTACAACCAATATAAAAATGCAAATTGTTGTGAAAACATGAATAATTGAGACAAAAGCTATACAATTTTTGTTTTCAGATTTCAACCTTTCCACATGTCCTAAATTGATTGTCTAGACATGCTTTTATTTTCTTGGATTGTCTTTGCGTTGAATTGGGTTTTCAACTTATAATATAATCGGATTGCTGTCAATTAAGCTCTAAGGCTTCAAAGAAAATTAAGAAAGCTTAAATCTGTTCATTTTGAAATCTCAAGGAAGTATGCTCTGCACTTGCCTTATACAAGGATCCTGTGCATCAGAAAACTTGATAAGCTTTATTTGGTTTGGTACCCTGTTTTAGACTACGAGGATAGTCTGTTTGGGTTGTAAAACCTAGAAAAACATTTTAAGTTTTTGATGCTCATAGAGGTATATATTTGGAAACGTAACTTGCGGACATGGCCCAAAGTACAGTTTTAACTGTAGTGAACATGCTCTGTCTTTTTGGCGTTGTTCTCATATGGCTCTGATACCATATTAGTACGTGGCGTTGTTTACACCAGGTCTACAACAGTTAGAACTGTACTTTGGGCCAGTAGCCCGCAAGTCCTGGTTTCCAGCCGATATACTCCTATGACCATCAAAATACTTAAAACAATTTTGTAGGTTTTACAACCCAAAACAGACTTTTCTTTTAGTCTAAAACAGGGTACCAAACCAAATAAAAGTTATCAAGTTTTCTGATGCACAGGATCCTTGCTGAAAGGCAAGTGCAGAGTATACTTCCTTGAGATTTCAAAATGAACAGATAAAACCTTATTCTTTTCTTTTCTTTAGAACTTCATTTGCAAAGAGAGAGAGAAGAGTTTAGAAAGTCATAGCTTAGAGAAAACACGAGAGGTTTTTTTGATTGATGGATCTGTATCTTACAAGGAGGAGAGAAATCCTTTATATAAGGATTCCAAAGCGTAAAGATAGGACAGGACCCCTATCTTTTTCTTTTTGAAAAGTAAAAGACATACTTATTACACTCCTTTAATTATTACAAGCGACAAAGACTTAAAGCATGACTTGGACATGACTTTGACAAAAGTAAAAGCTTAAAGTAAAAGCAAGCTTTAATGATTACAAGAAGACAAAATCATAAAGCAAAAGCAAACATAATTATTACAACAAGACAAACTACTTTATGGAGAGCAGAGATTCATGTAGTCGTCTTCAGATGACCAATCTGGCTCATTTGGATCACGATCATTATCTTTTGGGAAAAATGTCTTGGAGAGCTTTGGATGCTTACAACGGGGACCACGGCAAGGTGGATAGGGACAATCTCTCCTGTAGCCTGGTGGTAATTGTTGTGGTGATGTCTGAGTTTCTTTGTCTTTTTTCTGAGGCTGAGGTTGAGATGATGATCCTAGTTCATGCATGGATGGTTGTGGGAACTGTTGAAGGTGTTGGCTGAGTGGAAGGAATTCTTCCCATGGGTCTTGGGAGTATTGGTAAAGGAAGTCAGTGTAGTCTGGTTTTTCTTCCTTGATGATGATACCGGTGGACTGTGGTTTAGATATGGTTGATGGAGTGGGAATCATAATCATGTCATGTTGAGGGCCAAGAGATGTATGAAAAATATCCTTATGCGGTGGAGTTTGGTGATTGAGTTGGGAAAGGTAATTGTTGAGGTTGGGCTGGAGTTCATTTTCAATGAGGGCAGGATGAGGAGTGGTGAAATATTCATATACCTGATCTTGAGTCCAGAAAAGGTTGGTGTCTGGATGTTGGAAATATGGCCGATGAATAATGAACACAGATGTGAACATTTTGGCTTCAGATGCAGGCATTCGATCAAGATTGTATAATTCTATTAATTGCTGTAATTTCTTTCTTCACCAGGGAATTGGGGAGAACACTCGAGAAGAGTCCAGATAAGAGAGGTTGATTTTTCTGGATTAAGGAGATGGGACAAGGTTGAATGAACTGGTAAAACCAATTTAGTAGCATATAAGACAGTTAGGCACCAGATGTACCATAACTCATCTTCGGTAATTTCATTGGGTGGATCAAGGGTTAAACCAGTAAGGAACATGTTTTCTGGATGGAAGGTTGAGAAAAGGGTAAGCTTTCATGAAGAATCGAAACATAGCCTTTTTTACAAATTCCTGGAGTGCAAAGACAGTGTTGAAAGTCTTGCCAAGGGGAAATATCTTTTTGGTGATGGCTTCAGAAGGAAGGGAAGTAGCCGTGAGAATAATAGGGAAGTGATATCTGGTGGAAACAAGGGCTAGAGGCTGTTCTGGTTTTGAGAGGCGAGATAGCATATCAGGGATGAGGTTTTGAGATCCTTTTATATGCTTGATAGAGAAATCATATTTGGAAAACCAATCTTTTAACCTGAATAACATCTTTTCGGGAACAGTATTACCTTTAAAATTGAGGATATTAGGAAAGGCTGAACTGTCCATTCTGATGAGGAAATGATGTCCAATGAGATGAAACTCAAATTTTTTGATGCCATTCTTTACCGCTAAGATCTCTTTGAAAACGCTATGGTGGTGCTTCTGTGTGTCAGAAAAGTGTCCACTAGCGTAAGCGATAAAGTGTTCTTTTCCATTGATTTCTTCAAGAAGGATGGCACCCCATGATTCATCACTAGCATCTGTTTGCAATATGCGTTTGCCATCTGTGATCAACTTTTATGGTGGCAGATCTTGTGCAAGTTGCTTTAGAGTAGTGACACCATTTGTGTGGTCTGAATTCCTTATTTGGTGGCTTCTTTTTTAATAAAGCCGAAAGGTGATGAGTGTGGTGGTCGACATGTGGGATAAAATCTCTGATGTAGTTGACAATACCAAGAAATTGTTGGACTTGCTTTTTGGAAAGTTGCTGATCTGGAAAGTGAAGCAATTCTTGGGCAATGTGCTTTCCTGGCTGGTAGTGTCCATCTTTAATGATCATACCAAGGAATTCAATATTATCCATTGTAATGGTGCTTTTCTTTGCTGACAACATGATGCCATGAGTTTGGATAATATCAAAGAACTGATTTAACAACTGGCGATGTTCATTATGGGTTCCTGAAAACAGTAAAATATCGTCAATGTAAATCAATGCATGATGCAAAAGAGGTTCAAAGATTTTGACCATGGATTTTTGGAAAATAGAAGGGGCTGTTTTGAGACCGAAGGGTAAAACTGTCCATTGGAAATGAGCATTAGGAATACAAAGGCAGTTTTATACCGCTCAGAGCGTTCAATGCCTAATTGCCAAAAACCTGATTTTAAATCAAATTTTGAAAAGATCTGGGCATTTTTAAGAAAAGTAAACATGCTTTGTCTTTTAGGCAATGGGAATTTATCATCTTGTAAAAACATGTTTAATGGCTGGTAATCAATGACTAAGCGTTTCTTTCCTCTTACAATTTCAGAATGTTTCTCAACATAAAAGGCTTGGCAAGCCCATTGAGAATGTGTGGGTTCAATAAGACCTTGGGCTAACAATTGAAAACACTCTTTTTGGGCTAGGACTAAGTCAGAAGGACTCATTCCTGGGTGAGTGGCTTTTGTTGGGTTGACGTCTTCATTTAGTTTGAAGGGCAACTTAATGAAGAAAGACTGATTTTTCCAAAGAGGGTTTGGATGGGTGAACTCAGAATGGGATTCTGGACAATAGGATAAAAGCTTGGCTGAAATGTCTTGATAAGATGGGGGAGTTTCAGACAAATTGTAAAGCTTCAAAATGTCTGTGAAAGGTTTGAACATGAATTTGACTCGGATTCCAGTAGGAATGATTTGGAGGTGTTTGATCTGATGAATTATGTCAAAACCTAACAAAATATCTTTATTAGGCAGATTTGAACCGATAACCTTGGTCCAAATGACACAATTAGGAAAAAGTTGAATACCAATGGGTTTTTTGGTAATCAATTTGGTAGTGAAGAATTTTCCACTTGCAACCCTGAAATGTTCTTCATAATGAGTCCAACTTTCAGGGGGAAGAATGTCTGGGTTTAACATACTTTTCTGGGCTCCAGTATCTAAAAGACTAATTGCTGGAATGGGCCTGTGGAATTTTGAAGGCAAAATGTGTAGTTTGATGGAGGGAATGGGAACAGAAGTGTCTAGAGACAACAACTGTTGATGGAAAATGTTTTGAGGCTCATCATTTTCTGAATCACTAGATGAGTCTTCGCGTAACACTGTTTCATCAGTGGGTTCTTCTTGTTCAGAGAAATAGAATTCAAGTTCTTCTTTGTCAGGAGAATAATCAGTAGTGGCCTGAAGGTGTTCAACTAGCCGGATAGATTTTTCTCGTTTGTTGGGACAATCCTTGGCATAGTGACCTTTTTCTGCGCAGATAAAACATCTGCTTGATTTTCTCCGTTTCTGGTCTCTAAATGAACTTGATATTTTCCTGAAGAATCTGTAAGGCTTTCTGGATTTGCGAGGCTTTGAAGAATATTCTGAATTGTTGAATTTCCGGAAATGCCTTTTCTTTTTGGAACTGCAATCACAATCCTTTTTCTTTTTGCACTTGATCTGGAGATAAGGTTTTTTGCAAGCACTGCGGAATGGCTCTTTATCTTTTAACAGTTCTTTGAAAAACTGTTTTTGCTCACAAAGTTTATCAAGGCATGTCTTAGCAATCTGAAAGATTTTGCCAAGAGATATGACATCAAGACTAAGATTGTGAGTTTTGAGTTGCCGTTGGATGTCTGGTTGTAATTCATCTGGTAGGGAAGCTAGGAAGACATGCTTCAATGTAGGTTCATTGAATCCATTAAGCTTGTAGAACAAGAGAGACATGCGTTTGTAATGGAATTCAAGATCTTTAGCATTGAGAGAGCAGCATTTCATATTAAGATAGTCTCGGCGTGCGAGCTTAGCTATGTTGGATCGCCTAGAAACCGATCATGAATAAGCTGCAAAGAGCACTTGAGACTTCGGTAATTGAACAAATTGCGGTTATGTCATCAGATCGCCTAATAAATCAAACCAATCTCTTAGGGCACCCGTAAAACGAGTAGCAAATTCCCTAAGGACGGAATGAGTAGTTGCTCCTGACCGTAACATTTGGAGATCAATCCAGGCAGACATTTCAGTAAGTCTGTCTCGCCATTTATGAGATGGAATATCATCAAATGTAAACTATGGACCATTGGATGGTTTTTCACTGGTTTGACCACGAGGGGGTTGAGTTGTGGCAGAAGATTCAGCTGGAGGTTCGTCCTCAATATCAGAGGGAATGTCAAAATATGGTTCGGGTGGTCTAGAGGTTTGACCTTGTTCGGGTGGATTGTCAGCCATGAGGATTCTGGTGCAAGTGGAAAATTCTTCACTACCAAATTGATTACCAAAAAACCCATTGGTATTCAACTTTTTCCTAATTGTGTCATTTGGACCAAAGTAATCGGTTCACTGGTGGTGGATGGTGAAGAGGATGCTGTGTCAGTAGAAGTGTCTGAAACAGCTAGGTTTGAATCAGAAGTTGAGTCATCAATTTCTGGAGATGGGTTGGCTATCTGAGCACTGTATTGATGCATAGGGGTTTTATCTTTGGACTGTGTTGGTGGTGGAGGCTGTGGTGATGTTGGTGTGTGAGTTGGAGAGTGGTGCTCTGGACTAGTTAATGATGATTTGTAGGTTCTGACCGGAGGAGGTGGCTGAGGTTTGGGTTTTGGTTTTGATTTGGGTTTAGGTGCTGGTGGAATAAGGTGGTCTCTGAATAGAGTATGGGTCATGCCAAATAATTTGGATGGATCATAAGATCTGATTGGAGAAAGCATAGAAGCAAATGGGTGATAAGGTGGATTTATGGTGGGTATGGGTGGTGATGTGGTAAACAAGGTAGGTCTTTGCTTTTCAGATTCAATCTGGGCAAGCTCAGTTTGTAAGCGTCTGATCTCTCTTTCTTTTTGGTCAAACTCTGGGCCATAATATCTTTGAGCAAGCATGGTTCGGAGCTCTGAATCCAATTGAACAATTCTGGATTTAAGATTCTGGTGGATCTGCTCCATTTGGGCTGTAATTGAGTCAACTTTCGTCTCAATCTGTTCAGTTCGTAAACTGATTTTTTCAACTTTGGAATGGATATTCAACAAGGTATCATTTTGTGCTCTGGCATTTTGGGTTTGCCAGTTGAAGACTGATTCAAAAGGTTTAGGAGATTCAAGATGACCAGTTGAGGTAATAGCTGAAGGAATAAAGGGTTTAGACACAACATTACGTTGCGAATCAGTATGGGTTTCAAGAGAAGGAAAAGATGAAGAATAATCAGAAGAGGTAGAAGAAAACATCATACAAGCTAATGGTTGTACGATAGGTGTGGAGTTGTGAGAAATTGAGGGAACTTCAGTTTTGCAATTTTTTGCAATCCATTTGAGTTCTTTTTTGTAAATGGGTAGTGGACTTGGTGGAGGTGGAGGATCTTTTGGTAGTTTGGGTTCACAGTGTTTACATGGGACAGGTGGTTTCTTCTTTTGAGGCTTTTTGTTTCTTTTGGTGTAATCATCGTCCTCTTCCCAATCATCCCAACAGGGACAATTTGGGTCGCACATTCTTGAGCCAGGGACATCCCATAAGAAATGGCCATTTTGTTTGGCTGGATATACAGGGTAACCATCAGAATTGAACCCTGTGGTTGGCAGATCTTCTTGAGCCGTCTGAACAGCTGTGATCATTGAGGAATAAGTGAAAGAGAGCCGAGGAGGCTCTTGTGGAGCACTTGGAGGTGGTTTGAAAGTCATACGAACTGTTCCATCTTGTCGTCTTTCAAACATGCTTTCAGATGTCTGAATAGGACCTGTATTATTATGGAACTGCTCATAGTTTGAGATCCATTCAAGAGGCATAAGCTGGATGAGCTCATGTCGAGGATTTGTCTTGGGATCTGAATGATGGTTGGGATCTGATCTGATTCTGCTAACACCATGAGGGTGTCAGAGTGATGTTCGGGTGTGGGTAGATCTAAGGCATGATTTTGAAGCCTATAGACCAATTGATGATGGAGAGTAGCAATTTTGGCTGAAGAAATTTGTTTTGCACCTTGAATTTGGACTTGGACTTTCAAGCCTGTTGGAAGGTTGATATCTTGAAGAGAAAGGTTGAAATTTGGATAGAAAGTGAGTAGAACACTTCCTGCATGAAGGGTTGTGAGAACAGTGCCTATAACAGCATCTTGGTACTGCTTGAACCGGGTATCTAGAATAGCAATTCGGGCTGTAACCGGTAATCCTTTTCTCCCATGAAGGGTGAGGATTAATCTTACTCCTCCGAGATGGAGATGAGTATAACCTTCTCTTTTCCAGTTTGAGATTAACTCGGAAGGGATTTCCAGAGTTACATATTGCTCAGCATTAGTTGCTTGGAGTGAACATTGATCAAGTCTAGAAGATTGGATGTATTCTTTTGGGTGAGGCCTTTTAGTGGATATGAGAGTTCTGATGCTTCGGGTAAAAGAACTGGGACGTTTGTACAACTGGTAAGGACTGATAATAGGGTAGGAAGATGCATTGATTTGGGCAGATTCAGGGATGGAGTATTCAACAAGATTTTCTATTTTATTGGTAGTGTGAGAAGTGCAAGATTTGGGTAAAGAAAGTGTAGAAGAAAGAGTAATAAGAGTTGAGGAAGTTGGAGTTGAAGATGAGGATGATGCCATGATTTAGAAATTCTCTCTGCTCCTGAAGTCTATTGATCAAAATTGAATAAAGATTTTAATCATACCATTTTGAGGAAGTGAAGAACAAGATTTTGAAAATAATAGAATTTTCAAGGTAAGTAAAACTCCGAGGTGGCTCTGATACCATATTAGGCACTGTTCGCACAACCCTTCATGCAAGAAGTGTTCTACTCACTTTCTATCTAAATTTCAACCTTTCTCTTCAAGATATCAACCTTCCAACAGCCTTGAAAGTCCAAGTCCAAATTCAAGGTGCAGAACAAATCTCTTCAGCCAAAATTGCTACTCTCCATCATCAATTGGTCTGTAGGCTTCAAAATCATGCCTTAGATCTACCCACACCCGAACATCACTCTGACACCCTCATGGTGTTAGCAGAATCAGATCAGATCCCAACCATCATTCAGATCCCAAGACAAATTCCTCGACATGAGCTCATCTAGCTTATGCCTCTTGAATGGATCTCAAACTATGAGCAGTTCCATAATAATACAGGTCCTATTCAGACATCTGAAAGCATGTTTGAAAGACGACAAGATGGAACAGTTCGTATGACTTTCAAACCACCTCCAAGTGCTCTACAAGAGCCTCCTCGGCTCTCTTTCACTTATTCCTCAACGATCACAGCTATTCAGACGGCTCAAGAAGATCTGCCAATCACAGGGTTCAATTCTGATGGTTACCCTGTATATTCAGCCAAACAAAATGGCCATTTCTTATAGGATGTCCCTGGCTCAGGAATGTGCGACCCAAATTGTCCCTGTTGGGATGATTGGGAAGAGGACGATGATTACACCAAAAGAAACAAAAAGCCTCAAAAGAAGAAACCACCTGTCCCATGTAAACACTGTGAACCCAAACTACTGAAAGATCCTCCACCTCCACCAAGTCTACTACCCATTTACAAAAAAGAACTCAAATGGATTGCAAAAAATTGCAAAACTGAAGTTCCCTCAATTTCTCACAACTCCACACCTATCGTACAACCATTAGCTTGTATGATGTTTTCTTCTACCTCTTCTGATTATTCTTCATCTTTTCCTTCTCTTGAAACCCATACTGATTCGCAATGTAATGTTGTGTCGAAACCCTTTATTCCTTCAGCTATAACCTCAACTGGGCATCTTGAATCTCCTAAACCTTTTGAATCAGTCCTCAACTGGCAAACCCAAAATGCCAGAGCACAATATGATACCTTGTTGAATATCCATTCCAAAGTTGAAAAAATCAGTTTACGAACTGAACAGATTGAGATGAAAGTTGACTCAATTACAGCCCAAATGGAGCAGATCCACCAGAATCTTAAATCCAGAATTGTTCAATTGGATTCAGAGCTCCGAACCATGCTTGCTCAAAGATATTATGGCCCAGAGTTTGACCAAAAAGAAAGAGAGATCAGACGCTTACAAACTGAGCTTGCCCAGATTGAATCTGAAAAGCAAAGACCTACCTTGTTTACCACATCACCACCCATACCCACCATAAATCCACCTTATCACCCATTTGCTTCTATGCTTTCTCCAATCAGATCTTATGATCCATCCAAATTATTTGGCATGACCCATACTCTATTCAGAGACCACCCTATTCCACCAGCACCTAAACCCAAATCAAAACCAAAACCCAAACCTCAGCCACCTCCTCCGGTCAGAACCTACAAATCATCATTAACTATTCCAGAGCACCACTCTCCAACTCACACACCAACATCACCACAGCCTCCACCACCAACACAGTCCAAAGATAAAACCCCTATGCATCAATACAGTGCTCAGATAGCCAACCCATCTCCAGAAATTGATGACTCCACTTCTAATTCAAACCTAGCTGTTTCAGACACTTCTACTGACACAGCATCCTCTTCACCATCCACCACCAGTGATTCTGAAAAGTCTTATGCTGATATTACCAGAATCCTCATGGCTGACAATCCACCCGAACAAGGTCAAACCTCTAGACCACCCGAACCATATTTTGACATTCCCTCAGATATTGAGGACGAACCTCCAGTTGAATCTTCTGCCACAACTCAACCCCCTCGCGGTCAAACCAGTGAAAAACCATCCAATGGTCCATGGTTTACATTTGATGATATTCCATCTCATAAATGGCGAGACAGATTTACTGAAATGTCTGCCTGGATTGATCTCCAAATGTTACGGTCAGGAGCAACTACTCATTCCGTCTTTAGGGAATTTGCTACTTGTTTTACGGGTGCCCTAAGAGATTGGTTTGGTTCATTAGGCCAGTACAGACAACTGCAATTTGTTCAATTACCAGAAGTCTCAAGTGCTCTTGCAGTTATTCATGATCAGTTTCTAGGCGATCCAGCTGCAGTTTTTGAAGTTGCACGCCGAGACTATCTTAATATGAAATGCTGCTCTCTCAATGCTAAAGATCTTGAATTCCATTACAAACGCATGTCTCTCTTGTTCTACAAGCTTAATGGATTCAATGAACCTCCATTGAAGCATGTCTTCCTGGCTTCCCTACCAGATGAATTATAACCAGACATCCAATGGCAACTCAAAACTCACAATCTTAGTCTTGATGTCATATCTCTTGGCAAAATCTTTCAGATTGCTAAGACATGCCTTGATAAACTTTGTGAGCAAAAACAGTTTTTCAAAGAACTGTTAAAAGATAAAGAGCCATTCCGCAGTGCTTGCAAAAAACCTTATCTCCAGATCAAGTGCAAAAAGAAAAAGGATTGTGATTGCAGTTCCAAAAAGAAAAGGCATTTCCGGAAATTCAACAATTCAGAATATTCTTCAAAGCCTCGCAAATCCAGAAAGCCTTACAGATTCTTCAGGAAAATATCAAGTTCATTCAGAGACCAGAAACGGAGAAAATCAAGCAGATGTTTTATCTGCAAGAAAAAAGGTCACTATGCCAAGGATTGTCCCAACAAACGAGAAAAATCTATCTGAGTAGTTGAACACCTTCAGGCCACTACTGATTATTCTCCTGACAAAGAAGAACTTGAATTCTATTTCTCTGAACAAGAAGAACCCACTGATGAAACAGTGTTCGCACTGGAAGACTCATCTAGTGATTCAGAAAATGATGAGCCTCAAAACATTTTCCATCAACAGTTGTTGTCTCTAGACACTTCTGTTCCCATTCCCTCCATCAAACTACACATTTTGCCTTCAAAATTCCACAGGCCCATTCCAGCAATTAGTCTTTTAGATACTAGAGCCCAGAAAAGTATGTTAAACCCAGACATTCTTCCCCCTGAAAGTTGGACTCATTATGAAGAACATTTCAGGGTTGCAAGTGGAAAATTCTTCACTACCAAATTGATTACCAAAAAACCCATTAGTATTCAACTTTTTCCTAATTGTGTCATTTGAACCAAGGTTATCGGTTCAAATCTGCCTAATAAAGATATTTTGTTAGGTTTTGACATAATTCATCATATCAAACACCTCCAAATCATTCCTACTGGAATCCGAGTCAAATCCATGTTCAAACCTTTCACAGACATTTTGAAGCTTTACAATTTGTCTGAAACTCCCCCATCTTATCAAGACATTTCAGCCAAGCTTTTACCCTATTGTCCAGAATCCCATTCTGAGTTCACCCATCCAAACCCTCTTTGGAAAAATCAGTCTTTCTTCATTAAGTTGCCCTTCAAACTAAATGAAGACGTCAACCCAACAAAAGCCACTCACCCAGGAATGAGTCCTTCTGACTTAGTCCTAGCCCAAAAAGAGTGTTCTCAATTGTTAGCCCAAGGTCTTATTGAACCCACACATTCTCAATGGGCTTGCCAAGCCTTTTATGTTGAGAAACATTCTGAAATTGTCAGAGGAAAGAAACGCTTAGTCATTGATTACCAGCCATTAAACATGTTTTTACAAGATGATAAATTCCCATTGCCTAAAAGACAAAGCATGTTTACTTTTCTTAAAAATGCCCAAATCTTTTCAAAATTTGATTTAAAATCAGGTTTTTGGCAATTAGGCATTGAACCCTCTGAGCGGTATAAAACTGCCTTTTGTATTCCTAATGTTCATTTCCAATGGACAGTTTTACCCTTCGGTCTCAAAACAGCCCCTTCTATTTTCCAAAAATCCATGGTCAAAATCTTTGAACCTCTTTTGCATCATGCATTGATTTACATTGACGATATTTTACTGTTTTCAGGAACCCATAATGAACATCGCCAGTTGTTAAATCAGTTCTTTGATATTATCCAAACTCATGGCATCATGTTGTCAGCAAAGAAAAGCACCATTGCAATGGATAATATTGAATTCCTTGGTATGATCATTAAAGATGGACACTACCAGCCAGGAAAGCACATTGCCCAAGAATTGCTTCACTTTCCAGATCAGCAACTTTCCAAAAAGCAAGTCCAACAATTTCTTGGTATTGTCAACTACATCAGAGATTTTATCCCACATGTCGACCACCACACTCATCACCTTTCGGCTTTATTAAAAAAGAAGCCACCAGCGTGGAATTCAGACCACACAAATGGTGTCACTACTCTAAAGCAACTTGCACAAGATCTGCCACCATAAAAGTTGATCACAGATGGCAAACACATATGGCAAACAGATGCTAGTGATGAATCATGGGGTGCCATCCTTCTTGAAGAAATCAATGGAAAAGAACACTTTATCGCTTACGCTAGTGGACACTTTTCTGACACACAGAAGCACTACCATAGCGTTTTCAAAGAGATCTTAGCGGTAAAGAATGGCATCAAAAAATTTGAGTTTCATCTCATTGGACATCATTTCCTCATCAGAATGGACAGTTCAGCCTTTCCTAATATCCTCAATTTTAAAGGTAATACTGTTCCCGAAAAGATGTTACTCAGGTTAAAAGATTGGTTTTCCAAATATGATTTCTCTGTCAAGCATATAAAAGGATCTCAAAACCTCATTCTTGATATGCTATCTCGCCTCTCAAAACCAGAACAGCCTCTAGCCCTTGTTTCCACCAGATATCACTTCCCCATTATTCTCATGGCTACTTCCCTTCCTTCTGAAGCCATCACCAAAAAGACATTTCCCCTTGGCAAGACTTTCAACACTGTCTTTGCACTCCAGGAATTTGCAAAAAAGGCTATGTTTCGATTCTTCATGAAAGCTTACCTTTTAGCAGATTCATTCCCTTTCTCAACCTTCCATCCAGAAAACATGTTCCTTACTGGTTTAACCCTTGATCCACCCAATGAAATTACCGAAGATGAGTTATGGTACATCTGGTGCCTAACTGTCTTATATGCTACTAAATTGGTTTTACCAGTTCATTCAACCTTGTCCCATCTCCTTAATCCAGAAAAATCAACCTCTCTTATCTGGACTCTTCTCGAGTGGTTCTCCCCAATTCCCTGGTGGAGAAAGAAATTACAGCAATTAACAGAATTATACAATCTTGATCGAATGCCTGCATCTGAAGCCAAAATGTTCACATCTGTGTTCATTATTCATCGGCCATATTTCCAACATCCAGACACCAACCTTTTCTGGACTCAAGATCAGGTATATGAATATTTCACCACTCCTCATCCTGGCCTCATTGAAAATGAACTCCAACCCAACCTCAACAATTACCTTTCCCAACTCAATCACCAAACTCCACCGCATAAGGATATTTTTCATACATCTCTTGGCCCTCAACATGACATGATTATGATTCCCACTCCATCAGCCATATCTAAACCAAAGTCCACCGGTATCATCATCAAGGAAGAAAAACCAGACTACACTGACTTCCTTTACCAATACTCCCAAGACCCATGGGAAGAATTCCTTCCACTCAGCCAACACCTTCAACAGTTCCCACAACCATCCATGCATGAACCAGGATCATCATCTCAACCTCAGCCTCAGAAAAAAGACAAAGAAACTCAGACATCACCACAACAATTACCACCAGGCTACAGGAGAGATCGTCCCTATCCACCTTGCCGTGGTCCCCGTTGTAAGCATCCAAAGCTCTCCATGACATTTTTCCCAAAAGATAATGATCGTGATCCAAATGAGCCAGATCGGTCATCTGAAGACGACTACATGAATCTCCGCTCTCCATAAAGTAGTTTTTCTTGTTGTAATAATTATGTTTGCTTTTGCTTTATGATTTTGTCTTCTTGTAATCATTAAAGCTTGCTTTTACTTTAAGCTTTTACTTTTGTCAAAGTCATGTCCAAGTCATGCTTTAAGTCTTTGTCGCTTGTAATAATTAAAGGAGTGTAATAAGTATGTCTTTTACTTTTCAAAAAGAAAAAGATAGGGGTCCTGTCCTATCTTTACGCTTTGGAATCCTTATATAAAGGATTTCTCTCCTCCTTGTAAGATACAGATCCATCAATCAAAAAAAACCTCTTGTGTTTTCTCTAAGCTATGACTTTCTAAACTCTTCTCTCTCTCTCTGCAAATGAAGTTCTAAAGAAAAGAAAAGAATAAGGTTTTATCTGTTCATTTTGAAATCTCAAGGAAGTATGCTCTGCACTTGCCTTTCAGCAAGGATCCTGTGCATTAGAAAACTTGATAACTTTTATCTGGTTTGGTACCCTATTTTAGACTAAAAGAAAAGTCTGTTTTGGGTTGTAAAACCTACAAAATTGTTTTAAGTATTTTGATGCTCATAGGAGTATATCGGCTGGAAACCAGGACTTGCGGGCTACTGGCCCAAAGTACAGTTCTAACTGTTGTAGACCTGGTGTAAACAACGCCACGCTGATAGTCAATGACTAATCCTTTTTTTCCTCTAACAATTTCGGAATGTTTTTCAACATAAAAGGCTTGGCAAGCCCATTGAGAATTGGTAGGCTCTATGAGACCTTGGGCTAACAACTGAGAACATTTTTTTTGGGCTAGAACTAAGTCTGAGGGACTCATTCTTGGATGGGTGGCTTTGGTTGGGTTGACATCTTCATTCAGTTGAAATGGTAACTTAACAAAGAAATGTGGATTTTTCCACAGAGGCTTTGGATGGTGGAAATCAGCATGAGACTTAGGACAATATTTCAAAAACTTTGTAGAAATGCCTTGAAAGGACTGAGGGGTTTCAGTTTGACCATAAAGCTTAAGAATATTGGTGACTCAGAATGGGATTCTGGATAATATGGTATCAGAGCCATCTCGGAGTTTTACTTACCTTGAAAATAACTTTATTTTCAAAACCTTGTTCTTTATTTCACCAAAATGGTATGATTAACATCTTTATTCAATTTTGATCAATAGACTTCAGGCGCAGAGAGAATTTCTAAATCATGGCATCATCTTCATCTTCATCTTCAACTTCTTCGAACCCTATTACTCTTTCTTCTACCCTTTCTTTACCCAAATCTTGCACTTCTCACACTACCAATAAAATCGAAAATCTTGTAGAATACTCCTATATTCTTGAATCTGCCCAAATCAGTGAATCCTCCTACCCTCTTATCAGTCCTTACTAGTTGTACAAACGACTCAGTTCTTTTACCCGAAGCATCCGAACCCTTATCTCCACTAGACGGCCTCACCCGAAAGAATACATCCAGTCTTCTAAACTTGATCAGTGTTCCCTCCAAGCAACCACTGCTGAGCAATATGTAACTCTAGAAATCCCTTCAGAGTTAATCTCAAACTGGAAGATGAGGAGGCAAAGAAAAAAGAAGAGTCTCAAGACAAAAGCCTCCTTTGCCACCAGATGATGTAGATAGTGCAGCTCCTTTTGCCTATCTATGAAAAAGATTTAAAGGCAATTAAAATGGAGTATAGAAAAAATTCATGTAGCCAACAGGTTGCTCAACCTATTTGATACCATATTAGTACGTGGCGTTGTTTACACCAGATTTACAACAGTTAAAACTGTACTTTGGGCCATTAGCCTGCCAGTTCTAGTTTCCAGCTGATATACTTCTATGAGCATAAAAAACTTAAAACATTTTTCCAGGTTTTACAACCCAAACAAACTTTCCTCTTAGTCTAAAACAGGGTACCAAACCAGATAAAACTTATCAAGTTTTCTGATGCACAGGATCCTTGCATGAGGCAAGTGCAGAGCATACTTCCTTGAGATTTCAAAATGAACAGATTTAAGCTTTCTTAATTTTCTTTGAAGCCTTAGAGCTTCATTGACAGAGAGAGAGGGAATTTTAGAAAGCCATGGATACTGAGAATAGGAATTTTATTTTTCAAAACTCGATATCTTACAACTGGAGGAAACTTCCTTATATAAGGAAGAAACTTAACTAGTTCTTGATAAGACATGTCCTTATCAAGATGTCATCTAAAAGTAAAGCAAGCATTATTACAAGCGACAAAAGCTTTAATAGCTAACATGACTTTTGACAAAAGCTAAAGCTTTAAAGAAAAACAATACGCTTAATAATTATACAAGGAAAAAGTAAAACATTTATTACAACAAGACAAACTACTTTATGGGGAGTTGAGATTCATGTAGTCGTCTTCGGATGAGCTGTCTGTTTCATCTGGATCACAATCATTATCTTTTGGGAAAGATGTCTTGGAGAGCCTTGGATGCTTGCAACGGGGACCACGGCAAGGTGGATAAGGGCAATCTCTTTTGTAGAGCCTGGTGATAATTGCTTTGGTGACGTTTGGGTTGCTTTGTCCTTTTTCTGAGGCTGACGCTGAGATGATAATCCTGGTTCATGCATGGTTGGTTGTGGAAATTGTTGGAGATGTTGACTGAGTGGAAGAAATTCTCCCCATAGGTCTTCTGAATCTTGGTAGAGGAAATCGGTGAAATCTAGTTTTTCTTCTTCGATTATGATGCCTGTGGATTTTGGTTTGGATATGGCAGATGGAGTTGGGATCATGATGAGGTCATGTTGTGGACCGAGAGAGGTGTGAGCGATGTCCTTGTGCGGAGCAGTTTGATGATTTAATTCACAAAGATAATTGTGGAGATTTTTCTATATTCCGCTATCTTGTTCAAGGAGGACTGGATGTGGTAAAGTCAACCAATCATATACTTGATTTTGAGTCTAGAATGAGCTGGTCTCTAGATGTTGGAAGTGTAGCTTATGAATAATGAACACGGATGTGAACATTTTTGCTTCGGGTGATGGCATACGTTCCAAATTATAAATTTCTGACAACTATTGGAGCTTTTTTCTCCACCAAGGAATTGGAGAAAACCATTCAGGGAGTGTCAAGGTTAATGAAGTGGATTTGTCTGGATTAAGCGGGTGTTCCAAAGTGAGAGTGACAGGGACAATCAATTTAGTGGCATAGAGGACAGTTAGGCACCAGATGTACCATAACTCATCTTCGAAGATATCCCTGGAAGGGTCTAAAGTCAGGCCTGTAAGGAACAGGTTTTCTGGATGGAAGGTTGAAAATGGAAATGAGTCTGATAAGAGATAGGTTTTCATGAAAAACTTTAAAACAGCTTTCTTAGCAAACTCTTGTATAGCAAAGACGGTGGTGAAGGTTTTTCCAAGAGGAAAATATTTTTTGGTTATGGCTTGTGATGGGAGTGAAGTAGCCATGAAGATGATAGGAAAATGATTTTGAGAGGTTATGAAAAACAAGGATTTTTCTGGTTTTGCAAGTCTTGAGAGCATATCAGGGATGAGGTTATGTTCTCCTTTTATATGCTTCACAGAGAAGTCATATTTCGAAAACCAGTCTTTTAACCTTAGTAACATCTTTTCAGGAATATTTTTACCTTTGAAATTCATGATGTTAGGAAAGGCTGAGTTGTCCATTCTGACAAGAAAGTGGTAGCCGATAAGATGATACTCAAATTTCTTAATACCATTCTTGACTGCTAAAATATCTTTGAACACACTGTGATAATGGATTTGTGTGTCAGAGACGTGTCCATTAACATAGGCAATAAAGTGTTCTTTGCCCTCTACTTCTTCAAGGAGGATGACCCCCCAAGATTCGTCACTTGCATCAGTCTGCAATTTCCGTCTACCATCTGTGATAAACTTTAAAGGTGGCGGATTTTGCACAATTTGCTTTAAAGTTGTGACAGCAAGTGTGTGGTCATTGTTCCATGGTGACGGATTCTTTTTCAACAGGGTTGACAGCTGGCGGGTGTGATTATCAACATGAGGAATAAAATCTCTGATGTAGTTGATAATACCTAGAAATTGCTGAATTTGTCTTTTGGAAAAGTCCTGATCTGGAAAGTGGATAAGTTCTTGGGCAATGTGCTTTCCTGGCTAGTAGTGTCCGTCTTTAATAGTCATTCCAAGGAATTCAATGTTATTGGTGGCAATTGTGCTTTTCTTAGCTGATAACATGATTCCATGAGTTTGGATTATATCAAAGAATTGATCTAATAATTGGTGATGTTCATCATGTGTACCTGAAAACAACAAAATATCGTCAATGAAAATCAATGCACTATGCAGGATAGGTTGGAAAATTGATGGTGCTGTTTTAAGACCAAAGGGTAAAATCGTCCATTGATAATGGGCATTTGGAATGTAAAAGGCAGTTTTGTATCTTTCTGAGGGATTGATGCCAAGTTGCCAAAATCCGGAAAAGATTTGGGCATTTTTGAGGAAAGTGAACATGCTCTATCTTTTTGGCAAAGGGAATTTGTCATCTTGCAAAAACATGTTCAGAAGCTGATAGTCAATGACTAATCGTTTTTTTCCTCTAACAATTTCGGAATGTTTTTCAACATAAAAGGCTTGGCAAGCCCATTGAGAATTGGTAGGCTCTATGAGACCTTGGGCTAGCAACTGAGAACACTCTTTTTGGGCTAGAACTAAGTCTGAGGGACTCATTCCTGGATGGGTGGCTTTGGTTGGGTTGACATCTTCATTTAGTTTAAATGGTAACTTAACAAAGAAATGCGGATTTTTCCACAGAAGATTTGGATGGTGGAAATCAGCATGAGACTCAGGACAATATTTCAAAAACTTTATAGAAATGTCTTGGAAGGACTGATGGGTTTCAGTTAGACCATAAAGTTTAAGAATATTGGTGAAAGGTTTGAACATGGACTTGACTCGGATTCCAGTAGGAATGATTTGGAAGTGTTTTATCTGGTGAATTATATCAAATCCTAATAAGATATCCTTATTAGGAAGATGAGAACCAATGAATTTTGTCCAGATAACACAGTTTGGAAATATTTGAATACCAATAGGTTTTTTGGTAATCAATTTGGTGGTGAAATATTGGTGAAATTTTCTTCATAATGTTGCCAAAACTGGGGTGGAAGAATGTCTGGGTTTAACATACTTCTTTGGGCACCTGTATCAAGAAGTCCAATAGCAGGAATTGGTCTTTGGAATTTTGAAGGTAAGATTTGGAGTTTAATGGAGGGAATGGGAATAGTGGTGTCTAAGGACAGAAGCTGTTGGTGAAAAACGGTTTGAAACTCATCATTTTCAGATTCATCAGATGAGTTTTCCAGTGCAAACACTGTTTCATCAGTAGGTTCCTCTTGTTCTGAGAAGTAGAACTCAATTTCATCTTTGTGAGGAGAGTAATCAGTGGTGGCCTGTAGATGTTCAAGTAAATGGATTGCCTTATCTTTTTTGTTGGGGCAATCTTTGGTATAATGGTCTTTCTTTTTGCAGATGAAACATTAGCTTGATTTTCTCCTTTGCCGTTCTCTAAAAAAACTGGATCTTTTTCAGAAGAACCTGTACGATTTTCTCCGGGCCTTTGATCTAGGAAAAGGATCTAGATTTCTAAATTTTTTGAAATGCTTTTTCTTTTTGGTGCTGCACTCACAATCTTTCTTTTTGTTGCATTTGATCTACAAATAAGGCTTTTTGCAAGCACTTCGGAAAGGCTCTTTACCTTTCAGCAATTCTTTTTTGGCGGTTTGGAAGATTTTCTCCAAAGAAATATTGTCAATTTGGAGATTAAGAGATGTGAGCTGCCTTTGTATATCTAGCTATAATTCTTCAGGTAATGACGCCAGAAAAACATGTTTAAGAGTAGGATCATTGAATCCATTAAGCTTGTAAAACAGAATTGACATCCGTTTGTAATGGAAATCAAGATCTTTAGCCTTGAGTGAGCAGCATTTCATGTTGAGATAGTCACGTCTTGCAGCTTCAAATACAGCTGCAGATTCTCCAATGAATTGTTCATGGATAACAGGGAGAGCACTTGAGACATTAGGAAGTTGCACAAGCTGTAGTTGTCTATACTCTTCTAAAGTATCAAACCAATCTCTTAGAGATCCCGTAAAACGGGTGGCAAGTTCTCTAAGAACAGAAGCTGTTGTTGCATTTGCCCTTAACATTTGGAGATCTGTCCAGGCGGCCATTTCTGATAGCCGTTCTCTCCATTTGGTTGCAGGTATATCATCAAAAGTAAACCATGGGCCATTTGATGGTTTATGATCATTTTGAGTTTGAGGCTGAGCAGGCCGATTTATGGCTGAGGTTCCTTCAGGTGGATCTTACTCAATATCTGAGGGTATTTCAAAGAATGGATCTGTTCTTGAGGATTGGGCTGGTTCAGTTTCTTCAGGTTGGGCCATGAGAATTTTGGTGATATCAGCATAGGACTTTTCAGAGTCACTAGTTGATATTGACGATTCAGGGGATTCTGTCTCAGATTCTGATGGGCTTTCTGAAACAGTTAGATTTGAATCAGAGATTGGATTATCTGTATCAGATGGATCTGGGACCATTTGGGCACTGAACTGTTGCATAGGTGCTTTATCTTTGGCTTGGACTGGTGGTGCTTGTATAGGTAGGGATGTATAAGGAAGTGATTGGTATTCTGGGATTGACAAAGATGTTGGGGCATTTTTTCTGGTCGAGGTCGAGGTTTAGATCGAGATGGTTTTGGCAATGGATTATTTCTGAATAAAGTATGTGTCATGCCAAATAATTTGGATGGATCTTGTGGTTTAATAGGGGATAGCATAGGTGCAAAAGGATGGAAAGTTGGGCTGATGGTAGGTAAGGGTGGTGATGTAGTGAATAATGTTGGCCTTTGCCTTTCTGACTCAATCTGTTCAAGCTCTGCTTTTAATTTCCTGATTTCTCTTTCCTTTTGATCAAATTCTGGGCCATAGTACCTTTGACTAAGCATGGCTCGTAACTCTGAATCCAGCTGGGAGATTCTAGATTGGAGATTCTGATAGATCTGCTGCATCTGTGAAGTAATTGAATCAACTTTGGATTCAATATGATCCGTTCGTAAACTGATATGATTCACCTTTTTATGAATATCGACCAGTGTATCATTTTGGGCTCTGGCATTTTATGTTTACCAATTGAGGACAGCTTCAAAAGG
The DNA here is from genome assembly GCA_030444775.1 of Atalantia buxifolia. Lineage (NCBI taxonomy): Eukaryota > Viridiplantae > Streptophyta > Magnoliopsida > Sapindales > Rutaceae > Atalantia > Atalantia buxifolia. Next base: position 16,705,479 of record CM059839.1, read on the forward strand.
TTTGGAGTCTTCTAAGTGACCTGTAGGAGTGATGGCTGAAGGAATAAAGGGCTTGGTTACAACTTTTCTTTGTGGGTCGGCATGTGTTTCTAGGACAGGGAAATTGGAGGAATAATCTTGTGATGTTGATGAAAACATCATGCAAGCCATGGGTTGTATGGTAGGTATGGTATTTTGAACTGGTGGAAGAACTTCAGTTTTGCAATTCTTTTCAATCCATTTAAGTTCTTTTTTGTAAATAGGTAAAGGAGCTGGTGGAGGTGGAGGATCATGTGGTGGTTTGGGTTGGTTGTGTGAACATGGAGATTTGGGTATTTTCTTTTTCCGTTTTGAATCATAATCGTCCTCTTCTTCCCAATCATCCCAACAGGGACAATCTGGGTCACGATTTCGATCTGGTATATCCCAAAGAAAGTGGCCATTGAGTTTAGCTGGGTAAATAGGATATCTTTCTGAATTGAATCTTGTGATTGGCAACTTTTCTTGTGCTGTCTGGACAGCTGTAATCATTGCTGAATAGGTGAATGAGAGTCTTAGAGGCTCTTCTGGTGCTGTTGGTGGAGCAGTGTTGGTATGAAACTTTTCATAATTTGAAATCCACTCCAAGGGCATGAGTTTTATGAGTTCATGTCGAGGGATCTGTCTTGGAATTTGGATGATGGTGGGTATCTGATCTGATTCTGCTAACACCATAAGGGCGTCAGAGTGGTGCTCAGGTGTGGGTAAGTCTAAGGTGTGATTTTGAAGCCTATAGACAAGCTGGTGATGAAGGGTTGCAATCTTTGCAGAAGAGATTTGTTCTGCACCTTGAATTTGTACTTGGACTTTCAAGGCCATGGAAAGCTCACTTGGTATTCATTATGATTAACATCTTTATTGGTGAAAGATATTTAATGAAGCGATGTGTGACTAACTGGGACGTTTGTACAACCTACAAAAAGATGAAAGATCTTTTGTCTGATAAATATGTTAACATAAAGCTCAAAGTGTGCTAGTTTAAATTGTCGACAACATTTTAGTGGATATGAGAGTTCTGATGCTTCGGGTAAAAGAACTGGGACGTTTGTACAACTAGTAAGGACTGATAAGAGGGTAGGAAGATGCATTGATTTGGGCAGATTCAGGGATGGAGTATTCAACAAGATTTTCTATTTTATTGGTAGTGTGAGAACTTCAAGATTTGGGTAAAGAAAGTGTAGAAGAAAGAGTAATAGGAGTTGAGGAAGTTGGAGTTGAAGATGAGGATGATGCCATGATTTAGAAATTCTCTCTGCTCCTGAAGTCTATTGATCAAAATTGAATAAAGATTTTAATCATACCATTTTGAGGAAGTGAAGAACAAGATTTTGAAAATAATAGAATTTTCAAGGTAAGTAAAACTCCGAGGTGGCTCTGATACCATATTAGGCACTGTTCTCACAACCCTTCATGCAGGAAGTGTTCTACTCACTTTCTATCTAAATTTCAACCTTTCTCTTCAAGATATCAACCTTCCAACAGCCTTGAAAGTCCAAGTCCAAATTCAAGGTGCAGAACAAATCTCTTCAGCCAAAATTGCTACTCTCCATCATCAATTGGTCTATAGGCTTCAAAATCATGCCTTAGATCTACCCACACCCGAACATCACTCTGACACCCTCATGGTGTTAGCAGAATCAGATCAGATCCCAACCATCATTCAGATCCCAAGACAAATTCCTCGACATGAGCTCATCCAGCTTATGCCTCTTGAATGGATCTCAAACTATGAGCAGTTCCATAATAATACAGGTCCTATTCAGACATCTGAAAGCATGTTTGAAAGACGACAAGATGGAACAGTTCGTATGACTTTCAAACCACCTCCAAGTGCTCCACAAGAGCCTCCTCGGCTCTCTTTCACTTATTCCTCAATGATCACAGCTGTTCAGACGGCTCAAGAAGATCTGCCAATCACAGGGTTCAATTCTGATGGTTACCCTGTATATTCAGCCAAACAAAATGGGCATTTCTTATGGGATGTCCCTGGCTCAGGAATGTGCGATCCAAATTGTCCCTGTTGGGATGATTGGGAAGAGGACGATGATTACACTAAAAGAAACAAAAAGCCTCAAAAGAAGAAACCACCTGTCCCATGTAAACACTGTGAACCCAAACTACCAAAAGATCCTCCACCTCCACCAAGTCCACTACCCATTTACAAAAAAGAACTCAAATGGATTGCAAAAAATTGTAAAACTGAAGTTCCCTCAATTTCTCACAACTCCACACCTATCGTACAACCATTAGCTTGTATGATGTTTTCTTCTACCTCTTCTAATTATTCTTCATCTTTTCCTTCTCTTGAAACCCATACTGATTCGCAACGTAATGTTGTGTCTAAACCCTTTATTCCTTCAGCTATTACCTCAACTGGTCATCTTGAATCTCCTAAACCTTTTGAATCAGTCCTCAACTGGCAAACCCAAAATGCCAGAGCACAAAATGATACCTTGTTGAATATCCATTCAAAAGTTGAAAAAATCAGTTTACGAACTGAACAGATTGAGACGAAAGTTGACTCAATTACAGCCCAAATGGAGCAGATCCACCAGAATCTTAAATCCAGAATTGTTCAATTGGATTCAGAACTCCGAACCATGCTTGCTCAAAGATATTATGGCCCAGAGTTTGACCAAAAAGAAAGAGAGATCAGACGCTTACAAACTGAGCTTGCCCAGATTGAATCTGAAAAGCAAAGACCTACCTTGTTTACCACATCACCACCCATACCCACCATAAATCCACCTTATCACCCATTTGCTTCTATGCTTTCTCCAATCAGATCTTATGATCCATCCAAATTATTTAGCATGACCCATACTCTATTCAGAGACCACCCTATTCCATCAGCACCTAAACCCAAATCAAAACCAAAACCCAAACCTCAGCCACCTCCTCCGGTCAGAACCTACAAATCATCATTAACTATTCCAAAGCACCACTCTCCAACTCACACACCAACATCACCACAGCCTCCACCACCAACACAGTCCAAAGATAAAACCCCTATGCATCAATACAGTGCTCAGATAGCCAACCCATCTCCAGAAATTGATGACTCCACTTCTGATTCAAACCTAGCTGTTTCAGACACTTCTATTGACACAACATCCTCTTCACCATCCACCACCAGTGATTCTGAAAAGTCTTATGCTGATATTACCAGAATCCTCATGGCTGACAATCCACCCGAACAAGGTCAAACCTCTAGACCACCCGAACCATATTTTGACATTCCCTCAGATATTGAGGACGAACCTCCAGCTGAATCTTCTGCCACAACTCAACCCCCTCGCGGTCAAACCAGTGAAAAACCATCCAATGGTCCATGGTTTACATTTGATGATATTCCATCTCATAAATGGCGAGACAGACTTATTGAAATGTCTGCCTGGATTGATCTCCAAATGTTACGATCAGGAGCAACTACTCATTCCGTCTTTAGGGAATTTGCTACTCGTTTTACGGGTGCCCTAAGAGATTGGTTTGATTCATTAGGCGTCTGAGACATAAGCGCAATTTGTTCAATTACCAGAATTCTCAAGTGCTCTTGCAGTTATTCATGATCAGTTTCTAGGCGATCCAGCTGCAGTTTTTGAAGCTGCACGCCGAGACTATCTTAATATGAAATGCTGCTCTCTCAATGCTAAAGATCTTGAATTCCATTACAAACGCATGTCTCTCTTGTTCTACAAGCTTAATGGATTCAATGAACCTACATTGAAGCATGTCTTCCTGGCTTCCCTACCAGATGAATTACAACCAGACATCCAACGGCAGCTCAAAACTCACAATCTTAGTCTTGATGTCATATCTCTTGGCAACATAAAAGGCTTGGCAAGCAATTTTAAGTGAAACTGATTTTATTATATATTATTCCAGGTATTTCAGAAATGAATGCCCTACATAATTTAGGTCATCACCATCTTCTTCTGGATGGTGATGACCTAAATTACAATACTATTTGTAAATCATATGTCCTTTTGTAAAATATGTCCTTTTTTAGCTAAAAATTAAATAGAATTTAGGCTAGGCATGTTCAAGATTTTTTGACCATCATGATTTACAAAAGGACATATTTTAGCATAATGATAGTTTATGTTAGGCTAGGCAGAGTAAGGCTCGATCTAAGCAAACTCTGTGGCGGACAGTTAATCTTTAAGGCTCGAGCTGTTGGTGGCGCAGTAATCGATTGACATTGAGCTGCTAGTGGTAGAGAAAATGAAAGAGATTGGTGAGAGGTTAGGGTACATAGTGTAGAAATGAAAAGAGACATTGTGGGATTAGGGAAGCTTGGGAAAATGGGGTTGCTTGTTGAAGTCTAAAGGGATATTGCTCCTGAAATGTTTGTGGTGGAAGTGAAAGTGCCAGATTACAGTGGTTGTTGTGGCATGTTGCCGGAGTTTGAGGAGGGTGATTGGGAGCAGTTGCAAATGGGGCTTAAGAATATTGTTCTTCCTTGTTAATAGTGATGTGCTGTCATGTGAATTAATTTTGGTTATTTTGTTTCATTGTAATTTTGATTATCTGTTTAATTTATTATTTAATATTTAAATTGCAAAAGAAAAGCCGAAGTAATCTAATTTTTTTGTCATTTACCTAAGGTGAAATTGTAATTTTACATTAAGGGGTAAAATAGTTATTTTATTAATATCTTGTTAACTTCTCTCACGGAGTTTAGACGGCAATGGAAAAAGAATACATTTTGTAACTTCAAGTGGAAATAAGCCAAAAAGAAGATATGTATATTTTTAAAAAAATCCAAAAAAATAGGTAGTCAGTGGATCTTAACCTATAATTTGTTTTATACTTTTTAGTATAATAAAATCAAAATATAATTATGATATGTAGTTCTACTCGAGTTTGGGTACTGCATCATTTTTTGGCATATTATAGTGCATTATGATGTACGACAGTCTAGTTTTCAAAACTTCGAAACATAAGTAAGTATTATATTAACATGAATAGTAATTTAATACAATATAATATTATTTTCAAACACAATCTTAAAGAGTTTGTTAGTATGAAGTTGCTTAGTCTAAGCAAGTTGTAAACTCATGCATTGTATCTTAGATAAATATAGTGTAATTAGTAGATGTTATAAAATATTCAAATTTATTTCTCTCTCAAAATAGCTTAACTCTTTTCTCGATATTTTCTGACTATTTCCTATATTTTCTTAGTTTCCAACCACTCTTATAGTATTTGTAACAAGTTTTTTACTATTCTTATAACTTTTTTACTGAACATCATAAACATTTAATGAATATTAAATGTTAAATTATTTTAGTATGGATATTAGGTGCAAAAATGTTTTTGTTGGATATTTCACTATATAGTTCATTACTTAAAAAACTAGTTATTCTCCTTTTTTTAAAAAAAATAGTATTCTCTAAATTGATTATAAAAGTAAAGAATGAAACAATTTCAATAGAAACAACTTCAACTATCAATGAACCATCGGGATTTATGATTCTGCAACGAAGGTAACGTTTGTAGCACTGTTTGTAGCCATAAGATTCTGTCTACAAGTACAAGTACAAGGTAACGTGGGGTATGTAATAACAAAACGAGACCACCTTAATTTCAAAACACTTTAACCTTCACTTGCAGCACTGTTTGTAGCCATAAGATTCTGTCTACAAGTACAAAGTATTATAACTTGTCGGAGCATACCCCATATGCGTGATTTTTGGATACCTTTCTTGAGGTTTGCCTTACTACACTTGGAGAGAATGTATACATATATTGACATATAGCATCCCTAGGCATGTATAATGGTTAGAATGTCGTTTCCTCTATTGATGGAAGTACAATAATGCCCTTAATTCCACAGTACAATAACTGACAATACTTGTAGTAATGCAGAGTTATAAACTTAACAATGATTCTCACATTGCAGAGTTGTAGACCACCTATTGTTTTTTAGGTGTCAAATGCATAAGAACAGTGAATATGTATTTTTTTTCATTCACGAAGCAGCAACACCATGGATTTTGGTACCCCAGATGACATACTATTAATATCATCAGAAGTTACAATATCACAAGACTTATTCACCAACAAATTGCAATCTTCATTTTGCTTAGTATTATCTAAATCCATCTACTCTCATTTTCAATCAAAGATTGGTACAATGCCTTAGCCACCGCCCGAGATCCAAACCCAACGAACTTCTCACCGAAGTCCCTCTTTTTCTCTCAAGAGTTGCCTTAGCTTTAGTCTTACTAATAGGAAGTAAAAAGGCCTCACTTTGAAAAGAAACAAATAGCCTCCTAGTTAAAGTAATAAGTATCTTTATTGTTGTTGAAAGCTTTTCACTTAGAGCTTGGAACTGAAGTAGTAGCCCGTGGACTAGAACTATTCACAAGCCTTCTTTTATCAACAAATTGTGATCTTTTAGTCTTCAAGGCAAGAAACGTGCTTTGTAACTTAGATGAATTTGTTGAAAGAGACAAAAGTGGAGAAGAAAGCCTCTAGCTCTGACTCTGATTCTTTGTTATCGCTATTGCCATTGTTGAAGATGAAGAATGAGAAGGTGACAAATATCTTAAAGAGACAAGTCTGTTGATAGAAAATCTCTAGTTTCCTTGTACCATTAACAATAGAAGCATTATGCGCATTATCTTTTTCAGAAGACAAAATGGGAGGCCCTGAGTTTGTTGTTGAGTTCTCTTCAGAAATGGCAGCCACTATTATTAGAGGAACTATAGAAATAAAATAAAAATTCTTTCTTTCCCTTCACATTGCCTCATTGTGAAGTCTAAGATATTTTATCAATCTTTTTTTATTTTTTGCACTTTAGCCCAAAAAACATTAGTTGATGCTAGAATATGGCTGACCTAATGAGGGCAACCAAATTCTTTCATCAATGCTTTAATTTGTTTCGACGAGATATTACCACTTTCCATTACAGTTGAATTTGAATCACATTGATTCTTCCTCTGACTTGCAACAACAGAAAACTTTCAAGGACGTCTGATTTCTCTGACGAAAATCTTCCGATGCTCAAGTCAACAATTGAGTTTTCTTTTTTAGGAAAATAATAATGTTGCACTTTTTTATTTTAAGTATTTTTTGCTTTTTTTAGTTGAAAAAAGGAAAAAAAAGTCCTTTTTCCTAAATCTTCCCTCATCCTTATAGACAACCATGTGTGTCGCATGTTATTGCTCATTCTTTAATGCACGGTCATTATAAAATTGAATACGCCACTTGAATGTAAGGGTTAATATATCCATTTGTGTAATCATCGAGCTATCATTATAACACCTGGTCATGCTTTTATTATGGTAAATTGTGCCTGGACGCTATAGATGAGCTCTTCAATGAAGCTCAACAATATGAGATATAGACCAAAACCATGTGACTTGATTTTAGTCTTCTTACAAATCACTAGTCGCGCCTGCACATGCGGTGAGATAACTTTCTCCTCGATTTCAAATAGCTATCTTTTTAATGCCCCAAAGAGTAATCCCCCAGTTTCTAATGTTTAATAAGCAACCCTTCGTTGATAATCTGTTGCTCTCCTCAAGGGAAACTCCTTCTTTTCCACTAGTAGGTCCAAGTTCAAACATACATGTTCATTATTTTGCTCTTCACTGAAATGTTCTGTACGGTATATGCCCATTCCTATCTCCACCGGAACAATGGCCTCATGTCCAAAAACCAAAACAAAAGGGGTTTCTCCCATGGCAATCTTGTGGGTGGTTCTATAAGCCCAGAGCACACCAGGTAGTTCATCAACCCAAGTTCCTTTCTTGTCACCAAGTTTGGTTTTCAGCAGCCTCTTTATAGTCTTGTTTGCAGCCTCTATTTGTGTATTTGCCTATGGATAAGCTGGTGAACAGAATTTCAGCTCAATTTTTAAATTCTTGCAAATTTCATTCAAACTGTAATTATTAAACTGTTTGTCATTGTCTGTAATGAGAATGTAGGGGATCTCATATCTGCACGTGATATTTCTCTAGATAAAATCAATTGTTTTCTTCTTAATTTTGACCATCATGATTTTTTTTTATTAATGAATGTCAAAGACCCAAAGACTAAGATCAATTGGAGTTTATGTTGCTGATGGTCTAATACAATTTAGGCTAGGCATGTATGTTGACAGAGTAAGGCTCGAGAAGTATGTTGAAAATTTTTTTAGCTAAATTATGTCCTTTTGTAAAATATGTCCTTTTGTAAATCATCTTGACAGAGTAAGGTCTTGTAATCATCTTGTAAATTGGTAGGCTCTATTATGGTGATGAGCCTACCAATTAATGTAGGGCATTCATTTCTGAAATACCTGGAATAATATATAATAAAATCAGTTTCACTTAAAATTGCTTGCCAAGCCTTTTATGTTGCCAAGAGATATGACATCAAGACTAAGATTGTGAGTTTTGAGCTGCCGTTGGATGTCTGGTTGTAATTCATCTGGTAGGGAAACCGGGAAGACATGCTTCAATGTAGGTTCATTGAATCCATTAAGCTTGTAGAACAAGAGAGACATGCGTTTGTAATGGAATTCAAGATCTTTAGCATTGAGAGAGCCTACCAATTAATGTAGGTTCACATGACTTGTTTAAATTTATGAATTTGTGAGTATGTAAATATGTGAATTTAAAAATCCATGACACGTGTGTCTTGGATTTAAAGTTCACTTCTTTCATTAATATGTGGTTGTATTATGAAACTGAATTACTTAATAATGTTATCAATCTTGTGTGCTTTAAAATTCTAATTTAATTTGTTGCTGCTTGTGTTATCTCGAAGCTAGCAGATGGGCCCACATGACTCAAAGCCATCGAATATCCGGTTTAATTTCTCTAATATGTTAAAGTGGGTTGCTTTATGTTCGGAAAAATTGTGGGTCATGGGCTACGTGGCGTTGTTTACACTAGGTCTACAACAGTTAGAACTGTACTTTGGGCCAGTAGCCCGCAAGTCCTGGTTTCCAGCCGATATACTTGTATGAGCATCAAAATCCTTAAAACAATTTTTTAGGTTCTACAACCCAAAACAGACTTTCCTTTTAGTCTAAAACAGGGTACCAAACCAGATAAAATTTATCAAGTTTTCTGATGCACAGGATCCTTGCTGAAAGGCAAGTGCAGAGCATACTTCCTTGAGATTTCAAAATGAACAGATAAAATCTTTATTCTTTTCTTTTCTTTAGAACTTCATTTGCAGAGAGAGAGAAGAATTTAGAAAGTCATAGCTTAGAAAACACGAGAGTTTTTTTTGGATAATACTTGATAGCTTATGATCTTACAATGAAGCGAGAAATCCTTTATATAAGGATTCCAAGCGTAAAGATAAGACAGGACCCTTATCTTTTGCTTTTTGAAAAGTAAAAGACACACTTATTACACATACTGATGACACACCTTTAATTATTACAAGCGACAAAGACTTAAAGCATGACGTGGACATGACTTTTACAAAAGTAAAAGCTTAAAGTAAAAGCAAGCTTTAATGATTACAACAAGACAAAATCATAAAGCAAACATAATTATTACAACAAGACAAAATCATAAAGCAAACATAATTATTACAACAAGACAAACTACTTTAATTATTGCAACAAGACAAACTACTTTAATTATTGCAACAAGACAAACTACTTTATGGAGAGCGGAGATTCATGTAGTCGTCTTCAGATGACCAATCTGACCAGTCTGGGTCACCTTCTGGTGGGGGAAATGGCTGGGAGCGCCTAGGAAACTTCCTGTGGGGACCATGAGTAGGTGGATGGGGCCTGTAGCCGGTTGGTAAAGTCTTGGGTGATGATGACTTGGATCTGGGGCTTGGTATTTGGGTTGCTTTGTCTTTTTTCTGAGGCTGAGGTTGAGATGATGATCCTGGTTCATACATGGTTGGTTGTGGAAATTGTTGAGTGGAAGGAAGTCTTCCCATGGGTCCTGAGAGTCTTGGTAAAGGAAGTCAGTGTAGTCTGGTTTTTCTTCCTTGATGATGATACCGGTGGACTTTGGTTTGGATATGGCTGATGGAGTGGGAATCATAATCATGTCATGTTGAGGGCCAAGGGATGTGTGAAAAATATCCTTATGCGGTGGAGTTTGGTGGTTGAGTTGGGAAAGGTAATTGTTAAGGTTGGGCTGGAATTCATTTTCAATAAGGGCAGGATGAGGAGTGGTGAAATATTCATATACCTGATCTTGAGTCCAGAAAAGGTTGGTGTCTGGATGTTGGAAATATGGGCGATGGATAATGAACACAGATGTGAACATTTTAGCTTCAGATTCAGGCATGCGATCAAGATTGTATAATTCTGTTAATTGCTGTAATTTCTTTCTCCACCAGGGAATGGGGGAGAACCACTCGAGAAGGGTCCAGATAAGAGAGGTGGATTTTTCTGGATTAAGGAGATGGGACAAGGTTGAATGAACTGGTAAAACCAACTTAGTAGCATATAAGACAGTTAGGCACCAGATGTACCATAACTCATCTTCGGTAATTTCATTGGGTGGATCAAGTGTTAAACCAGTAAGGAACATGTTTTCTGGATGGAAGGTTGAGAAAGGGAAGGAATCTGCTAAAAGGTAAGCTTTCATGAAGAATCGAAACATAGCCTTTTTTGCAAATTCTTGGAGGGCAAAGACTGAGGTGAAGGTTTTGCCAAGGGGAAATGCCTTTTTGGTGATAGCTTCAGAAGGGAGTGAAGTAGCCATGAGAATAATTGGAAAGTGATATTTGGTGGAAACAAGGGCTAGAGGTTGTTCAGGTTTTGAGAGTCGGGATAGCATATCAGGGATGAGGTTTTGAGATCCTTTTATATGCTTGACAGAGAAATCATATTTAGAAAACCAATCTTTTAACCTGAGTAACATCTTTTCGGGAACAGTATTACCTTTGAAATTGAAGATATTGGGAAAGGCTGAACTGTCCATTCGGATAAGAAAATGATGTCCAATGAGATGAAACTCAAATTTTTTGATGCCATTTTTTACCGCTAAGATTTCTTTGAAGACGCTATGGTAGTGCTTCTGTGTGTCAGAAAATTGTCCACTAGCGTGAGCGATAAAGTGTTCTTTTCCATTGATTTCTTCAAGAAGGATGGCACCCCATGATTCATCACTAGCATCTGTTTGCAATATGCGTTTGCCATCTGTGATCAACTTTAATGGTGGCAGATCTTGCGCAAGTTGCTTTAGAGTAGTGACAGCACTTGTGTGGTCGGAATTCCACTCTGGAGGCTTCTTTTTCAATAAAGCCGAAAGGTGATGAGTGTAATGGTCGACATGTGGGATAAAGTCTCTGATGTAGTTGACAATGCCAAGAAATTGTTGGACTTGCTTTTTGGAAAGTTGCTGATCTGGAAAGTGAAGCAATTCTTGGGCAATGTGCTTTCCTGGCTGGTAGTGTCCGTCTTTAATGATCATACCAAGGAATTCAATATCATCCGTTGCAATGGTGCTTTTCTTTGCTGATAGCATGATGCCATGAGTCTGGATAATATCGAAGAACTGATTTAACAACTGGCGATGTTCATCATGAGTTCCTGAAAACAGTAAAAGATCGTCAATGTAAATCAATGCATGATGCAAGATAGGTTCAAAGATTTTGACCATGGATTTTTGGAAAATGGAAGGGGCTGTTTTGAGACCGAAGGGTAAAACTGTCCATTGGAAATGAGCATTGGGAATACAAAAAGCAGTTTTGTACCGTTCAGAAGGTTCAATGCCTAATTGCCAAAAACCTGATTTTAAATCAAATTTTGAAAAGATCTGGGCATTTTTGAGAAAAGTAAACATGCTTTGTCTTTTGGGCAATGGGAATTTATCGTCTTGTAAAAACATGTTTAATGGCTGGTAGTCAATGACTAAGCGTTTCTTTCCTCGGACAATCTCAGAATGTTTTTCAACATAAAAGGCTTGGCAAGCCCATTGAGAATGGGTAGGTTCGATAAGACCTTGGGCTAACAATTGAGAACACTCTGTTTGGGCTAGGACTAAGTCAGAAGGACTCATTCCTGGATGAGTGGCTTTTGTGGGATTAATATCTTCATTTAGTTTAAAGGGCAACTTAATGAAGAAAGACTGATTTTTCCAAAGTGGGTTTGGATGGGTGAACTCAGAATGGGATTCTGGACAATATTGTAAAAGCTTGGTTGAAATGTCGTGGTAAGATGGGGGTGTTTCAGACAAATTGTAAAGTTTCAAAATGTCTGTGAAAGGTTTGAACATGGATTTGACTCGGATGCCATTGGGAATGATCTGGAGGTGTTTGATCTGGTGAATTATGTCAAAACCTAACAAGATATCCTTATTAGGCAGATTGGATCCGATAACTTTGGTCCAAATGACACAATTAGGAAAAAGTTGAATACCAATGGGTTTTTTGGTAATCAATTTGGTAGTGAAGAATTTTCCACTTGCAACCCGGAAATGTTCTTCGTAGTGGGTCCAGCTTTCAGGGGGAAGAATGGCTGGATTTAACATACTTCGCTGGGCTCCAGTATCTAAAAGACCAATTGCTGGAATGGGCCTGTGGAATTTTGAAGGTAAGATTTGGAGTTTAATGGAAGGAATGGGAACAGAAGTGTCGAGAGACAACAACTGGTTATGGAAAATGTTTTGAGGCTCATCATTTTCTGAGTCACTAGATGAGTCTTCCAGTGCGAACACTGTTTCATCAGTGGGTTCTTCTTGTTCAGAGAAATAGAATTCAAGCTCGTCTTTTTCAGGAGAATAATCAGTGGTAGCCTGAAGGTGTTCAACTAGCCGGATAGATTTTTCTCGTTTGTTGGGACAATCCTTGGCATAGTGACCTTTTTTCTTGCAGATAAAACATCTGCTTGATTTTCTCCTTTTCTGATCTCTGAATGAACTTGATTTTTTCCTGAAGAATCTGTAAGGCTTTCTGGATTTGCGAGGCTTTGGAGAATATTCTGAATTGTTGAATTTCCGGAAATGCCTTTTCTTTTTGGAACTGCAATCACAATCCTTTTTCTTTTTGCACTTGATCTGGAGATAAGGTTTTTGCAAGCATCGCGAATGGCTCTTTGTCTTTTAACAGTTCTTTGAAAACTGTTTTTGCTCACAAAGTTTATCAAGGCATGTCTTAGCAATCAAAGATTTTGCCAAGAGATATAGTGTCAAGACTAAGATTGTGAGTTTTGAGCCGCCTTTGGATGTCCGGTTGTAGTTCATCCTGGTAGGAAGCCAGAAAGACATGCTTCAATGTAGGTTCATTGAATCCATTAAGCTTGTAGTGCAAGAGAGACATTCTTTTGTAATGGAATTCAAGATCTTTAGCATTGAGAGAGCAAAGATTTCATATTGAGATAGTCTCTGCGTGCAGCTTCAAAACCGCACTGGATCGCCTAGAAATCGATCATGAATAATCGCAAGAGCATTGAGACTTACAGTAATTGAACAAATTGCAGTTTGCATGATCGCCTAATGAATCAAACCAATCTCTTAGGGCACCCGTAAAACGAGTAGCAAATTTCCTAAGAACAGAATGAGTAGTTGCTCCTGACCGTAACATTTGGAGATCAATCCAGGCAGACATTTCAGTAAGTCTGTCTCGCCATTTATGAGATGGAATATCATCAAATGTAAACCATGGACCATTGGATGGTTTTTCACTAGTTTGACCGCGAGGGGGTTGAGGTGTGGCAGAAGATTCAGCTGGAGGTTCATCCTCAATATCTGAGGGAATGTCAAAATATGGTTCGGGTGGTCTAGAGGTTTGGCCTTGTTCGGGTGGATTGTCAGCCATGAGGATTCTGGTAATATCAGCATAAGACTTTTCAGAATCATTGGTTGTGGATGGTGAAGAGGATCTTTGTGTCGTCGCAGAAGTGTCTGAAACAGCTAGGTTTGAATCAGAAGTGGATTCATCAATTTCTGGAGATGGATTGGCTATCTGAGCACTGTATTGATGCATAGGTGTTTTATCTTTAGACTGTGTTGGTGGTGGAGGCTGTGGTGATGTTGGTGTGTGAGTTGGAGAGTGGTGCTCTGGAATAGTTAATGAGGATTTGCAGGTTCTGACTGGAGGAGGAGGCTGAGGTTTGGGTTTTGGTTTTGATTTGGGTTTAGTGTCTTTGGTGGAATAGGTGGTCTGAATAGAGTATGAGTCATGCCAAATAATTTGGATGGATCATAAGATCTGATTGGAGAAAGCATAGAAGCAAATGGGTGGTAAGGTGGACTTATGGTGGGTATGGGTGGTGATGTGGTAAACAAGGTAGGTCTTTGTTTTTCAGATTCAATCTGGGCAAGCTCAGTTTGTAAGCGTCTGATCTCTCTTTCTTTTTGGTCAAACTCTGGGCCATTGTATCGTTGAGCAAGCATGGTTCGGAGCTCTGAATCTAATTGAACAATTCTGGATTTAAGATTCTGGTGGATCTGCTCCATTTGAGCTGTAATTTAGTCAACTTTCGTCTCAACTGCTCGCCAGAATCGATTTTTTCAACCTTGGAATGGATATTCAACAAGGTATCATTTTGTGCTCTGGCATTTTGGGTTTGCCAATTGAGGACGGATTCAAAAGGTTTAGGAGGTTCAAGATGACCGGTTGAGGTAATAGCTGAAGGAATAAAAGGTTTAGACACAACATTGCTTTGTGAATCAGTATGGGTGTCAAGAGGAAGAAAAGATAAGAATAGTCTGAAGAGGTGGAGGAAAACATCATACAAGCCAATGGTTGTACGATTGGTGTGGAGTTGTGAGAAACTGAGGGAACTTCATATTTGCAATTTCTTGCAATCCATTTGAGTTCTTTTTTGTAAATGGGTAGTGGACTTGGTGGAGGTGGAGGGTCTTTTGGTGGTTTGGGTTCACAGTGTTTACATGGGACATGGAAGGTTTTCTTTTTGGGTTTTCTTTTCCTTTTGGTGTCATAATCATCGTCCTCTTCCCAATCATCCCAACAGGGACAATTTGGGTCGCACATTCCTGAGCCAGGGACATCCCATAAGAAATGTCTGTCATGTTTGGCTGGATATACAGGATAACCATCAGAATTGAACCCTGTGATTGGCAGATCTTCTTGAGTCATCGAACATTGTGATCATTGAGGAATAAGTGAAAGAGAGCCGAGGAGGCTCTTGTGGAGCACTTGGAGGTGGTTTGAAAGTCATACGAACTGTTCCATCTTGTCGTCTTTCAAACATGCTTTCTGATGTCTGAATAGGAGCTGTATTATTATGGAATCGCTTTCATAGTTTGAGATCCATTCAAGAGGCATAAGTCGTATGAGCTCATGTCGAGGAATTTGTCTTGGGATCGGATAATGGTTGGGATCTGATCTCGATTCTCGCTAACACCATGAGGGTGTCGAGTGATGTTCAGGTGTGGGTAGATCTAAGGCATGATTTTGAAGCCTATAGACCAATTGATGATGGAGAGTAGCAATTTTGGCTGAAGAAATTTGTTCTGCACCTTGAATTTGGACTTGGACTTTCAAGGCTGTTGGAAGGTTGGTATCTTGAAGAGAAAGGTTGAAATTTGGATAGAAAGTGAGTAAAACACTTCCTGCATGAAGGGTTGTGAGGACAAGACTATAACAAAGATCTTGGTACTGTTTGAACCGGGTATCCAACATAGCAATTCGGGCAGTGACCGGTAATCCTTTTCTCCCATGAAGGGTGAGGATTAATCTTACTCCTCCCAGATGGAGATGAGTATAACCTTCTCTTTTCCAGTTTGAGATTAACTCTGAAGGGATTTCCAGAGTTACATATTGCTCAGCAGTGGTTGCCTGGAGGGAACACTGATCAAGTCTAGAAGACTGGATGTATTCTTTTGGGTGAGGCCTTTTTGTGGATATGAGAGTTCTGATGCTTCGGGTAAAAGAACTGGGTCGTTTGTACAACTGGTAAGGACTGATAAGAGGGTAGGAGGATTCACTAATTTGGGCAGATTCAGGAATATAAGAGTATTCTACAAGATTTTCGATTTTATTGGTAGTATGAGAAGTACAAGATTTGGGTAAAGAAAGTGTAGAAGAAAGAGTAATAGGGGTTGAAGGAGTTGAAGTTGAAGATGAAGATGATGCCATGATTTAGAAATTCTCTCTGCGCCTGAAGTCTATTGAGCAAAATTGAATAAAGATTTAATCATACCATTTTGGTGAAATGAAGAACAAAGTTTTGAAAACAAAAATTTTCAAGGTAAGTAAAACTCCGATATGACTCGAGACAAGAATCAAAAACAATAAATAATATAATGCAAATAAAATTTGTATTTCATGTTTTCGATTTTGAGACGACACGTGTATCTTGAACTCGGATATCCGCAATGACCTTTGACAACGCGTTTTTTATTGACTAAAGACGCATGATCAGATTTCAGGGATTTTTTTTTACTATTTATATCTCAATTGAAACCTGATTTTTTATTTTTAAAAATTTTAGGAGCAAAAACGACATTATACCCTTGCGTTGCTGGTGCCGTTTAATGGATTCTCAAGCTTTCACCCGGAAGTAGTTGGTTGTCCAAATGAAAATAATCTTTAATTTCACAAATTAGTGATGTTATTCCGTGTATAAGAAGTGGATTTTTTACGAAAATAATTTAAAAAGAATTGCAATACTAATAAAATATGATTTTTTAGCTAAAAATTCTATTTAATTTTTCAAGTTTGCAACATACTTCTCGATGATTTACAAAAGGACATATTTTAGCATAATGATAGTTTATGTTGGGCTAGGCAGAGTAAGGCTGGAAATCGAATCGGATATTCGCCAGCTTTGAGTCCTGCGGGCTATCTGCTAGCTTCGAGGTTACATAAGCAGCAACAAATTAAATTAAAATTTTAAAGCACACAAGATCGATAATATTATTAAGTAATTCAGTTTCATAATACAACACAATGACACAAAATTCACATATTAATGAAAGAAGTACAGCGTATTTAAAGTAACACAAGTTATACAACAACAATGAAGAGTGGTCTCCCCACTTCAATGGAAAATTGACTGCTGCTGCATTGATCAGCTTTCCAAGAACTATATATATACTCAGCAAACACAAATGGTATCAATGCCTTGGCCTTAAGTGGAAACTTATATCAATAGATAGTCGTGTCAAGATTGATTGAAGCAAACATATTTATTAAGAAAGGAGATGACAGGAGAAGAGCCTGTTGGAGTCAAAACCTTTTGGATGAGCTTGACAATTCCATCAATGAAGTTGCAGACGAAGATGATAAGCAACGAGAGGGCGTAGAGAGCCCCGGATCGCGTACTTGAGCTTCCTGAATTTCGCGATATATGGAATTGTAGTGGCCAAAGCGAACGTAGTGGCAGCAACGTAGATAGCAGCTTTGTTTATCGCTTTGGATGCAGCGGCAAACTTGTGAGCAATAAGTTTTGAAACGAAGAGAGAAAGGAAGGTCAGGAGGATGGCAAATGAAAGCACACAGAATGAAGGGGACAATTCTTTTTGAGTTTCAGCAGACAGTATAGCGATCTCGAGGGCTGATGCAAAGCAAAACCCCATGATCACATTTTTCCATTCAAACACTTTTTTGGCTTCTCGGTCCATGGCGGGCTTGATTTAGTTTAAGACCAAAGTGTAGAAATGAAAAATTAAATAGAATTTTTAGCTGTTTGGGTCTAGTATGTGCAAACAAATCAAGCCTTACTCTGTCAACATACATGCGGATATATGTATCAAACATAGTGTAAGGCTCGATCTAATATGTCCTTTTGTAAAATATGTCATAAAAGGCTTGGCAAGCCCATTGAGAATTGGTAGGCTCTATGAGACCTTGGGCTAGCAACTGAGAACAATCTTTTTGGGCTAGAACTAAGTCTGAGGGACTCATTCCTGGATGGGTGGCTTTGGTTGGGTTGACATCTTCATTTAGTTTAAATGGTAACTCAACAAAAAAATGCGGATTTTTCCACAGAAGATTTGGATGGTGGAAATCAGCATGAGACTCAGGACAATATTCCAAAAACTTTATAGAAATGTCTTGGAAGGACTGATGGGTTTCAGTTAGACCATAAAGTTTAAGAATATTGGTGAAAGGTTTGAACATGGACTTGACTCGGATTCCAGTAGGAATGATTTGGAAGTGTTTTATCTGGTGAATTATATCAAATCCTAACAAAATATCCTTATTAGGAAGATGAGAACCAATGAATTTTGTCCAGATAACACAGTTTGGAAATATTTGAATACCAATAGGTTTTTTGGTAATCAATTTGGTGGTGAAATATTGGTGAAATTTTCTTCATAATGTTGCCAAAACTGGGGTGGAAGAATGTCTGGGTTTAACATACTTCTTTGGGCACCTGTATCAAGAAGTCCAATAGCAGGAATTGGTCTTTGGAATTTTGAAGGTAAGATTTGGAGTTTAATGGAGGGAATGGGAATAGTGGTGTCTAAGGACAGAAGCTGTTGGTGAAAAACGGTTTGAAACTCATCATTTTCAGATTCATCAGATGAGTTTTCCAGTGCAAACACTGTTTCATCAGTAGGTTCCTCTTGTTCTGAGAAGTATAACTCAATTTCATCTTTGTGAGGAGAGTAATCAGTGGTGGCCTGTAGATGTTCAAGTAAATGGATTGCCTTATCTTTTTTGTTGGGGCAATCTTTGGTATAATGGCCTTTCTTTTTGCAGATGAAACATCAGCTTGATTTTCTCCTTTGCCGTTCTCTAAAAAAACTGGATCTTTTTCAGAAGAACCTGTACGATTTTCTCCGGGCGTTTGATCTAGGAAAAGGATCTAGATTTCTAAATTTTTTGAAATGCTTTTTCTTTTTGGTGCTGCACTCACAATCTTTCTTTTTCTTGCATTTGATCTGCAAATAAGGCTTTTTGCAAGCACTTCAGAAAGGCTCTTTACCTTTCAGCAATTCTTTTTTGGCGGTTTGGAAGATTTTCTCCAAAGAAATATTGTCAATTTGGAGATTAAGAGATATGAGCGGCCTTTGTATATCTAGCTATAATTCTTCAGGTAATGACGCCAGAAAAACATGTTTAAGAGTAGGATCATTGAATCCATTAAGCTTGTAAAACGGAACTGACATCCGTTTGTAATGGAAATCAAGATCTTTAGCCTTGAGTGAGCAGCATTTCATATTGAGATAGTCACGTCTTGCAGCTTCAAATACAGCTGCAGATTCTCCAATGAATTGTTCATGGATAACAACGAGAGCACTTGAGACATTAGGAAGTTGCACAAGCTGTAGTTGTCTGTACTCTTCTAAAGTATCAAACCAATCTCTTAGAGATCCCGTAAAACGGGTGGCAAGTTCTCTAAGAACAGAAGCTGTTGTTGCATTTGCCCTTAACATTTGGAGATCTGTCCAGGCGGCCATTTCTGATAGCCGTTCTCTCCATTTGGTTGCAGGTATATCATCAAAAGTAAACCATGGGCCATTTGATGGTTTATGATCATTTTGAGTTTGAGGCTGAGCAGGCCGATTTATGGCTGAGGTTCCTTCAGGTGGATCTTGCTCAATATCTGAGGGTATTTCAAAGAATGGATCTATTCTTTAGGATTGGGCTGGTTCAGTTTCTTCAGGTTGGGCCATGAGAATTTTGGTGATATCAGCATAGGACTTTTCAGAGTCACTAGTTGATATTGACGATTCAGGGGATTCTGTCTCAGATTCTGATGGGCTTTCTGAAACAGTTAGATTTGAATCAGAGATTGGATTATCTGTATCAGATGGATCTGGGACCATTTGGGCACTGAACTGTTGCATAGGTGCTTTATCTTTGGCTTGGACTTGTGGTGCTTGTATAGGTAGGGATGTATAAGGAAGTGATTGGTATTCTGGGATTGACAAAGATGTTGGGGCATTTTTTCTGGTCGAGGTCGAGGTTTAGATCGAGATGGTTTTGGCAATGGATTATTTCTGAATAAAGTATGTGTCATGCCAAATAATTTGGATGGATCTTGTGGTTTAATAATGGATAGCATAGGTGCAAAAGGATGGAAAGTTGGCTGATGGTAGGTAAGGGTGGTGATGTAGTGAATAATGTTGGCCTTTGCCTTTCTGACTCAATCTGTTCAAGCTCTGCTTTTAATTTCCTGATTTCTCTTTCCTTTTGATCAAATTCTGGGCCATAGTACCTTTGACTAAGCATGGCTCGTAACTCTGAATCCAGCTGGGAGATTTTAGATTGGAGATTCTGATAGATAGATTCACGATTGTGAAGTAATTGAATCAACTTTGGATTCAATATGATCCGTTTGTAAACTGATATGATTCACCTTTTTATGAATATCAACCAGTGTATCATTTTGGGCTCTGGCATTTTATGTTTGCCAATTGAGGACAGCTTCAAAAGGTTTGGAGTCTTCTAAGTGACCTGTAGGAGTGATGGCTGAAGGAATAAAGGGCTTGGTTACAACTTTTCTTTGTGGGTCGGCATGTGTTTCTAGAACAGGGAAATTGGAGGAATAATCTTGTGATGTTGATGAAAACATCATGCAAGCCATGGGTTGTATGGTAGGTATGGTATTTTGAACTGGTGGAAGAACTTCAGTTTTGCAATTCTTTTCAATCCATTTAAGTTCTTTTTATAAATAGGTAAAGGAGCTGGTGGAGGTGGAGGATCAAGTGGTGGTTTGGGTTGGTTGTGTGAACATGGAGATTTGGGTATTTTCTTTTTCCGTTTTGAATCATAATCGTCCTCTTCTTCCCAATCATCCCAACAGGGACAATCTGGGTCACAGTTTCCTGATCCTGGTATATCCCAAAGAAAGTGGCCATTGAGTTTAGCTGGGTAAATAGGATATCTTTCTGAATTGAATCTTGTGATTGGCAACTTTTCTTGTGCTGTCTGGACAGCTGTAATCATTGCTGAATAGGTGAATGAGAGCCTTAGAGGCTCTTCTGGTGCTGTTGGTGGAGCAGTGTTGGTATGAAACTTTTCATAATTTGAAATCCACTCCAAGGGCATGAGTTTTATGAGTTCATGTCGAGGGATCTGTCTTGGAATTTGGATGATGGTGGGTATCTGATCTGATTATGCTAACACCATAAGGGCGTCAGAGTGGTGCTCAGGTGTGGGTAAGTCTAAGGTGTGATTTTGAAGCCTATAGACAAGCTGGTGATGAAGGGTTGCAATCTTTGCAGAAGAGATTTGTTCTGCACCTTGAATTTGTACTTGGACTTTCAAGGCCATGGAAAGATTGGTGTCTTGAAGAGAAAGGTTGAAATTTGGGTAGAAAGTGAGGAGAGCACTTCCTGCATGAAGGGTGGTTAGAACAGTACCAATAACAACATCTTGATACTGTTTGAACCTGGTGTCCAGCATAGCAATTCTGGCTGTGACTGGTAATCCTTTCCTTCCATGTAAGGTCAGCATTAATCTTACTCCTCCGAGATGGAGATGAGTATAACGTTCTCTTTTCCAGTTGGAAATTAACTCTGAAGGAATTTCCAGAGTAACATATTGTTCAGCTGTAGTAGCCTGAAATATGCACTGATCCAATCTAGAAGACTGGATATATTCTTTTGGTTGTGGTCGTCTGGTAGTGATGAGGGTGCGGATGCTACGAGTAAAGGAGGGTGGGCGTTTGTAAAGTTGGTAGGGACTAATAAGAGGGTAATATGACTCATTGATTTGTGCGGATTCAGGGATGTAGGAATATTCAACAAGGCTTTCTATTTTGTTGGTTGTTTGTTTAGTGCAGGAGTTTTGGAGTGAGAGAGTAGAAGAAAGAGAGACTGGAGTGATTACAGAAGAAGTAAAAGATTCATTTGATGAAGTTGATGCCATATTTGGAAATTTCTCTCTGTCTTTGAAGTCTTTAGCTTAAAAATCATAAGAAAACTTCTATCATACCATTTTGTGATTTGAAGAACATACTTTTGAAAATAATGTTATTTTCAAGGAAAGTAAAACTCCGGTATGGCTCTGATACCATATTAGTAAGACTTCTTACTAAAAAGTCATAAGAAAACTTCATCCAAACTTGTATGATGTTTTCATCAAGCTCTTCTTACCAAGAACAATTCCTTCTTTTGGAAAAACATACAAACACTTAAGCAAACAGTCACCAGTAACTCCATCTGGTCAGCTTGAAAAACCTAAGCCTTTTGAAGCTGTACTGAACTGGCAAACTCAAAACCCCAGAGCTCAAAACTCAACCTTAAGATCTCTTGATGAAAAGATAGAAAAAGTTGCCTTCAAAGGTTGGCAAAATAACCAACCAGCTTGAGTAAATGTATCTTGATATGCAAAATCGAGTTACATAGCTTGATTCAGACCTCTGGTTTATGATTCAAAATAGATACTCGGGTCCTGAGTTCAATCAGAAAGAAGCAGAGATAAGACATCTAAAAGCTGAGCTAGCAAGAAATGATGCAAATAAGCAACAGCCATCCTTATTTGCAAAATCTGCTCCTTCACCCCTCCATACACCAACTTTCAGTACTTACCAACCTTTCTACACCTCGTCCACATATGCCAAATTCTTTGGCATCAGCTAAACATCTTAAGTACTCAACACCAGCACCAGCTAAACATCAATCTAAAGCATCAAGATCTGAGCCACCTCCACCTCCAGTCTATCAGCTCCTGACCCCCATTTCTCTCTCCACAATCTACTCTAGAAACTTAACCCACTCAGAAATATAAAGCGCCATTATACCAATACTCATCTCAAGCCTTACCAATCTCCTCTGACTCAGAAGAAACCTCGCCAACCCATACAGATGAAACCTCATCCTATGAAGAATCCTTTTCTTCTTCAGATTCTGAAAAAGAATTTGCTGATATATCCAAATTGCTCATGGTCTAACCATCTACAGGATCCAATGAACCTTCTGCTTCATCTCCTCCTCCTGAAACTCCTATTGTTGAAAAAGTAGATTCAGACACAAACCCCAGAACCTCTCATCATAAAAATTCTCTTCTCCTAAACCATCAATTAGCCCATGGTTTACTTTTGATGATATTCCAAGAGTTAAATGGCAAGCTCGTTTTCAGGAATTTTCAGCCTGGATTGATGTTCAAATGCTCAGATCTGGAGCTACTACACAATCAGTTCTTAAAGAGTTCAGTTCAGTTTTATTAGATCTCTAAGGAACTAGTTCGAAAGCCTTGGTCAATACAGACAACTCCAGCTGGTTCAAGTAGAAATTTCTCCTCAAGTCCTTGGAATAAACTATGTACAATTCCTTGAGAAGCTACTGCAGCTAATGAGCAAACAAGAAGAGAGTTCCATATTATTAAGTGTGCCCTCTAGACTAGATCAGAGCCAAGAAGAGAGTTCCAAACTTGGAATCAGAGCCAAACAAAACAAACAGGTGGTATCATTAGTAATCTCAAATAACATTATTTGAACTCCTAGAAGAAGATCTCAGAAACATGGAAACAACAAATTCATCTTCAGCTCCTTCTTCCTCTTCTTCATCTCGTATATCTCTGTCTTTTACTCTTTCCTTACCAAAGAACTGCCAAAAACATGTTGACTTAAAAATTGAGAACTTAGTTGAATACTCTTACATTCCTGAGTCTGCTCAAATTAATGAATCACAGTTCCCTATCATGAGTCCCTACAGCCTCTACAAAAAAAAAAAAAATTCCTTCACAAGAAGCATCCGAACCCTTATCAGCCCCAAAAGAGCTCTCAAAGGGCGAGGACTACCCAACACTTATAAACTGTCCAGGACCCATCTCCACAAGCGATGTGGGATAAGTGCTTATCATTCACACTACCCACTCTTGCTAGGGGCCAGGCTCTGATACCAACTGAGTAGTTGTACGTGGTATTGTTACATTGGAACTACAATAGTACAAGACTATCTTTAGGGCCTGTAGCCCGCAGGTTCTGGTTTCCAGCCGATATACACTTATCCATCAAATACCAAATCCAAAAATATAAAGAAAATAGTTTTTCACGATACCACCTGAAAACACGGTCATACTAGACCTTCAAAAGAGTGAATGTTGTGAGAAAATAATTTGGTTCCTACAAACTCGGTTTTGGAGGATAAAATCAGGACCTTTCTGATGCACACAATCCTTAAGCTTAAGGCAAGTGCAGAGCATAATCAGTATAGAATATTAGAGGTGAATGTATCTTTATTAATTCAAATAACTTCTTTGATTCCTAGAGGAGAGAAGAGATTTAGAGAGATATGATCAGAGATAGAGGAAAACTTAATTTGATTATTTATTGAATTTTGCATAAGAGAGAGACCACTTATATAGAGGTCTAGAAGCGAAGAGATAAGGTACGACCCTTCTCTTTTACAAAGCTTACAAAGCTTGAAATCATTAAAGCTAAAGTAAAAGCACACACACAAATCACGCTAAAGAGAAAAAAATGTTAGCCTATATGGCCATAAATATTGATTTTGATGATAACAAACCACATGTGTTGATTAAAGAAAATTGAGAGTAGTTAAAATAAAGTTTTATATATTGTGCTTTTAAAATAAGAAAATGATTTTATGGAGTTAAGTTATTTTTTCAAAGTTGTGAACTAAAGTGAAAGAATTCTACAATCTTTGTTTTTAATAAATATTGTTTTGAATTTTGGATTTGGACTTATTTAAAAATATTTAAATATTGTGGGCCATTCTAAAATTTCACAAAGTTTGGGTGTGTTCATAATTTCAGAAAGTCTTGGGATGCACAAAGTACTATTAAGAAATTCTGAAATTCGACTTATTGCAAATTTTTATAACTTTTTGGGCCCTAATACAGTTTATAAAGTTTTGGGGTCAACAATAGCAAGCAGCATTCCGGATATGATAAACGAAAATTCGATTACGGGGCAGAAACTCTCCGTATGAAAAGTGGCAATCCAGATTCCGTAAGCGGTAATCCGGTTGTTGGGCAGCAAGTTTCTGGAGTATAAACGGCAATCCGGATATCACAAGCGGCATTCCGGATGTTCTAAAATTCAAAATTTTGCCTTAACAGCAACATGCAAGCGGAATTTCAGTTACTATAAACGGTAATCCAGTTATGAGTAAAAAGCTCATAACGGCTAGTTTTTTAGCTCCAATTATAAAAACTCAAATCCAATTCACTTTCATTCCCCCTAGTAAGTAAAAACTAAAAGTACACAACTTATCTTGAGCTCTCAATTCGTAAATCATTATTCATTGAATCATTATTGCTCTTCAATTTTGTTCATCTACTCTTTAAGAGAGTTGTTGTTGTAATTTTCATTTCTTCATCTCAATTGTGAGTGTTTGAGTGTGTGAGACACTTGCGTGAAGAGATTGAGAGATAATCTCTTTGTTGTAAAGGTTCACAAACACGGAGACAAAATTTGGGTTTGGAGTTGATTTGTTATATAAATTAAACCAAGCAATTTAAGGCAGAAAATCTGCAATTGCAGAAAATAGTTCTTAAGAGGTTGAAATATGATACAAAAAATGGTTAAGGAACTATTCTCCACCATTAAACATTAGATTTAGGTCAACTATCAGAATTATCAATCACTTCCTTTTAAAAACAACAGCTCTAAGATAATTATAAGCTCAATTATCTTGATCTTTCCTTACTTAGCTGTTAATAAAATAAGCTCTTTGCTTAATCTCTTTACATGAAACAATCAAGAACAAACTTTCTAGATTCAATAATTAAAAGCATTAAAATTAAGAAAGATGCATGTTGAATCAAGAAACAAGCAAACAAGCTCAATTTATTTATTTCAATTATATTTCATGTGCAATTAAATGAAAATATTCCACAATCTTGATCACAATATGCCACTTAACTAGCAATTAAATCACTTTCAAATTCCTCTTTGTTTTTCTTTAACCTAAACAAACAAGATAGCAATTTTTTTTGTATTAAAATAAGTGAAACATAAAATTTTCTAGAGAAAGATGAAGAAATTATGATTCTGATTATTTAGTAACTAAAAATCCATATCTAATGTTTTGAAATGTATCTTAACTAATAAAAAGATTATTCACACATGTTTGAAATATTCAATATCAAACCAAGGATAGAAAGCTTATTGATTGAATTATACTTATGGTTAAAACAAATAATTCTTATCAGCTAAGTGCATATGATTACCTAAGTTTAAATAATAACAAGGGGTGAAAATCGGTCTTTAATATGGTATCAGAGCCATATCGGAGTTTTACTTACCTTGGAAACCCTTTTGTTTTCAAAACCTTGTTCTTCATTTCACCAAAATGGTATGATTAAAATCTTTATTCCATTTTGATCAATAGACTTCAGGAGCAGAGAGAATTTCTAAATCATGGCATCATCTTCATCTTCAACTTCAACTCCTTCTAATCCTATTACTCTTTCTTCTACACTTTCTTTACCCAAATCCTGCACTTCTCACACTACCAATAAAATCGAAAATCTTGTAGAATACTCCTATATTCCTGAATCTGCCCAAATTAGTGAATCCTCCTACCCTCTTATCAGTCCTTACCAGTTGTACAAACGACCCAGTTCTTTTACCCGAAGCATCAGAACTCTCATATCCACTAAAAGGCCTCACCCGAAAGAATACATCCAGTTTTCTAGACTTGACCAGTGTTCACTCAAGCAACCATCTTTGAGCAATATGTAACTCTGGAAATCCCTTCAGAGTTAATCTCAAACTGGAAACGAGAAGGCTATACTCATCTCCATCTGGGAGGAGTCAGATTAATCCTTACCCTTCATGGGAGAAAAGGATTACCGGTCACAGCCCGGATTGCTATGTTGGATACCCGGTTCAAGCAGTACCAAGATGCTGTTATAGGTACTGTCCTCACAACCCTCCATGCAGGAAGTGTTCTACTCACTTTCTATCCAAATTTCAACCTTTCTCTTCAAGATACCAACCTTCCAACAGCCTTGAAAGTCCAAGTCCAAATTCAAGGTGCAGAACAAATTTCTTCAGCCAAAATTGCTACTCTCCATCATCAATTGGTCTATAGGCTTCAAAATCATGCCTTAGATCTACCCACACCTGAACATCACTCTGACACCCTCATGGTGTTAGCAGAATCAGATCAGATCCCAACCATTATCCAGATCCCAAGACAAATACCTCGACATGAGCTCATCCAGCTTATGCCTCTTGAATGGATCTCAAACTATGAGCAGTTCCATAATAATACAGCTCCTATTCAGACATCAGAAAGCATGTTTGAAAGACGACAAGATGGAACAGTTCGTATGACTTTCAAACCACCTCCAAGTGCTCCACAAGAGCCTCCTCGGCTCTCTTTCACTTATTCCTCAATGATCACAGCTGTTCAGACAGCTCAAGAAGATCTGCCAATCACAGGGTTCAATTCTGATGGTTACCCTGTATATCCAGCCAAACAAAATGGACATTTCCTATGGGATGTCCCTGGCTCAGGAATGTGCGACCCAAATTGTCCCTGTTGGGATGATTGGGAAGAGGACGATGATTACGACACCAAAAGGAAAAGAAAACCCAAAAAGAAAACCTTACCTGTCCCATGTAAACACTGTGAACCCAAACCACCAAAAGACCCTCCACCTCCACCAAGTCCACTACCCATTTACAAAAAAGAACTCAAATGGATTGCAAGAAATTGCAAATCTGAAGTTCCCTCAGTTTCTCACAACTCCACACCAATCGTACAACCATTGGCTTGTATGATGTTTTCCTCCACCTCTTCAGACTATTCTTCATCTTTTCCTCCTATTGACACCCATACTGATTCACAACGCAATGTTGTGTCTAAACCTTTTATTCCTTCAGCTATTACCTCAACCGGTCATCTTGAACCTCCTAAACCTTTTGAATCCGTTCTCAACTGGCAAACCCAAAATGCCAGAGCACAAAACGATACCTTGTTGAATATCCATTCCAAGGTTGAAAAAATCAGTTTACGAACTGAACAGATCGAGACGAAAGTTGACTCAATTACAGCTCAAATGGAGCAGATCCACCAGAATCTTAAATCCAGAATTGTTCAATTGGATTCAGAGCTCCGAACCATGCTTGCTCAACGATACAATGGCCCAGTGTTTGACCAAAAAGAAAGAGAGATCAGACGCTTACAAACTGAGCTTGCCCAGATTGAATCTGAAAAACAAAGACCTACCTTGTTTACCACATCACCACCTATACCCACCATAAGTCCACCTTACCACCCATTTGCTTCTATGCTTTCTCCAATCAGATCTTATGATCCATCCAAATTATTTGGCATGACCCATACTCTATTCAGAGACCACCCTATTCCACCAGCACCAAAACCTAAATCAAAACCAAAACCCAAACCTCAGCCTCCTCCTCCAGTCAGAACCTACAAATCCTCCTTAACTATTCCAGAGCACCACTCTCCAACTCACACCCCAACATCACCGGCCTCTCCACCACCAACACGCTTCGGTAAAGATAAAACCCCTATGCATCAATACAAAGTGCTCAAGTAGCCGATCCATCTTTCGAACCGATGAATCCCACGATTCAAACCTAGCCTCTTCTTCACCATCTGATAAAACCCCTATGCATCAATACAGTGCTCAAGTAGCCGATCCATCTTTCGAACCTGATGAATCCACTTCTGATTCAAACCTAGCTGTTTTAACCTTCTCGACCACAACCTCTTCTTCACCATCTACATCCAGTGATTCTGAAAAGTCTTATGCTGATATTACCCGAATCCTCATGGCTGACAATCCACCCGAACAAGGCCAAACCTCTAGACCACCCGAACCATATTTTGATATTCCCTCAGATATTGAGGATGAACCTCAGTGAATCTTACGCCACAACTCAACCCTGGCGGTCACGCGGTGAAAAACCATCCAATGGTCCATGGTTTACATTTGATGATATTCCATCTCATAAATGGCGAGACAGACTTACTGAAATGTCTGCCTGGATTGATCTCCAAATGTTACGGTCAGGAGCAACTACTCATTCCGTCCTTAGGGAATTTGCTACTCGTTTTACGGGTGCCCTAAGAGATTGGTTTGATTCATTAGGCCAGTACAGGCAACTGCAATTTGTTCAATTACCAGAAGTCTCAACTGCTCTTGCAGTTATTCATGATCAGTTTCTAGGCGATCCAGCTGCAGTTTTTGAAGCTGCAGTTTTTGACTATCTCAATATGAAATGCTGCTCTCTCAATGCTAAAGATCTTGAATTCCATTACAAAAGAATGTCTCTCTTGTACTACAAGCTTAATGGATTCAATGAACCTACATTGAAGCATGTCTTTCTGGCTTCCCTACCAGATGAACTACAACCAGACATCCAAAGGCAGCTCAAAACTCACAATCTCAGTCTTGACACTATATCTCTTGGCAAAATCTTTCAGATTGCTAAGACATGCCTTGATAAACTTTGTGAGCAAAAACAGTTTTTCAAAGAACTGTTAAAAGACAAAGAGCCATTCCGCAATGCTTGCAAAAAACCTTATCTCCAGATCAAGTGCAAAAAGAAAAAGGATTGTGATTGCAGTTCCAAAAAGAAAAGGCATTTCCGGAAATTCAGCAATCCAGAATATTCTTCAAAGCCTCGCAAATCCAGAAAGCCTTACAGATTCTTCAGGAAAAAATCAAGTTCATTCAGAGATCAGAAACGGAGAAAATCAAGCAGATGTTTTATCTGCAAGAAAAAAGGTCACTATGCCAAGGATTGTCCCAACAAACGAGAAAAATCTATCCGGCTAGTTGAACACCTTCAGGCCACTACTGATTATTCTCCTGAAAAGGAAGAACTTGAATTCTATTTCTCTGAACAAGAAGAACCCACTGATGAAACCGTGTTCGCACTGGAAGACTCATCTAGTGATTCAGAAAATGATGAGCCTCAAAACATTTTCCATCACGATTGTTGTCTCGACACTTGTTCCCATTCCTTCCATTAAACTCCAAATCTTACCTTCAAAATTCCACAGGCCCATTCCAAGAATTGGTCTTTTAGATCTGGAGCCTGAGAAGTATGTTAAATCCAGCCATTCTTCCCCCTAAAAGTTGGACTCATTACGAAGAACATTTCAGGGTTGCAAGTGGAAAATTCTTCACTACCAAATTGATTACCAAAAAACCCATTGGTATTCAACTTTTTCCTAATTGTGTCATTTGGACCAAGGTTATCGGATCAATGCCTAATAAGGATATCTTGTTAGGTTTTGACATAATTCACCGGATCAAACACCTCAGATCATTCCCAATGGCATCCGAGTCAAATCCATGTTCAAACCTTTCACGGACATCTTGAAACTTTACAATTTGTGCGAAACACCCCATCTTACCACGACATTTCAACCAAGCTTTTACAATATTGTCCAATCCCATTCGAGTTCACCCATCCAAACCCACTTTGGAAAAATCGGTCTTTCTTCATTAAGTTGCCCTTCAAACTAAATGAAGATATTAATCCCACAAAAGCCACTCATCCAGAATGAGTCCTTCCGACTTAGTCTAGCCCAAACAGAGTGTTCACAATTGTTAGCCCAAGGTCTTATAGAACCTACCCATTCTCAATGGGCTTGCCAAGCCTTTTATGTTGAAAAACATTACGAGATTGTCAGGAAAAAACGCTTAGTCATTGACTACGGCCATTAAACATGTTTTTACAAGGCGATAAATTCCCATTGCCCAAAAGACAAAGCATGTTTACTTTTCTCAAAAATGCCCAGATCTTTTCAAAATTTGATTTAAAATCAGGATTTTGGCAATTAGGCATTGAACCTTCTGAACGGTACAAAACTGCTTTTTGTATTCCCAATGCTCATTTCAATGGGCAGTTTTACCCCGGTCTCAAAAGACCCTTCCATTTCCAAAAATCCATGGTCCAAATCTTTGAACCTATCTTGCATCATGCATTGATTTACATTGACGATATTTTATTGTTTTCAGGAACACATGATGAACATCGCCAGTTGTTAAATCACTTCTTTGACATTATCCAAACCCATGGTATCATGTTATCAGCAAAGAAAAGCACCATTGCAACGGATAATATTGAATTCCTTGGTATGATCATTAAAAGCGGACACTACCAACCGAGGAAAGCACATTGCCCAAGAATTGCTTCACTTTCCGGATCAAGCAACTTTCAAAAGCAAGTCAACAATTTCTTGGCATTGTCAACTACATCAGAGACTTTATCCCACATGTCGGCATTACACTCATCACCTTTCGGCTTTATTGAAAAAGAAGCCTCCGGAGTGGAATTCAGACCACACAAGTGCTGTCACTACTCTAAAGCAACTTGCGCAAGATCTGCCACCATTAAAGTTGATCACAGATGGCAAACGCATATTGCGAGCAGGATCTTAGTGATGAATCATGGGGTGCCATCTTCTTGAAGAAATCAATGGAAAAGAACACTTTATCGCTCACGCTAGTGGACAATTTTCTGACACACAGAAGCACTACCATAGCGTTTTCAAAGAAATCTTAGCGGTAAAGAATGGCATCAAAAAGTTTGAGTTTCATCTCATTGGACATCATTTTCTCATCCGAATGGACAGTTCAGCCTTTCCCAATATCTTGATTTCAAAGGTATAATTGTTCAGAAAAGATGTTACTCAGGTTAAAAGATTGGTTTTCCAAATATGACTTTTCTGTCAAACATATAAAAGGATCTCAAAACCTCATCCCTGATATGCTATCCCGACTCTCAAAACCCGAGCGACCTCTCGCCCTTGTTTCCACCAAATATCACTTCCCAATTATTCTCATGGCTACTTCACTCCCTTCTGAAGCTATCACCAAAAAGGCATTTCCCCTTGGCAAAACCTTCACCTCAGTCTTTGCCCTCCAGGAATTTGCAAAAAAGGCTATGTTTCGATTCTTCATGAAAGCTTACCTTTTAGATTCATTTCCTTTCTCGACCTTCCATCCAGAAAACATGTTTCTTCTTGGTTTAACACTTGATCCACCCAATGAAATTAGAAGATGAGTTATGGTACATCGGTGCCTAAGCTTGTCTTATATCTTTACTAAGTTGGTTTTGCAGTTCATTGACCTTGTCCATCTCCTTAATCCGAGAAAAATCCACCTCTCTTATCTGGACCCTTCTCGAGTGGTTCTCCCCATTCCTGGTGGAGAAAGAAATTACTGACAATTAAGCGAATTATACAATCTTGATCGAATGCACGCATCGAAGCCAAAATGTTCACATACGTGTTCATTATCCATCGCCCATATTTCCAACATCCGGACATGACCTTTTACGGACTCGAGATCGGTATATGAATATCTCACCACTCCTCATCTGCCCTCATTGAAAATGAATTCATGACCTCAACAATTACCTTTCCCAACTCAACCACCAAACTCCACCGCATAAGGATATTTTCACACATCCCGGCCTCGACATGACATGATTATGATTCCCACTCCATGACCATATCAAACCAAAGTCCACCGGTATCATTATCAAGGAAGAAAAACCGGACTACACTTGACTTCGCTTTACCAAGACTCTCAAGACCCATGGGAAGACTTCTTCCACTCGGCCAACACCTTCAACGGTTCCATGACCATCCATGCATGAACCGGGATCATCATCTCGACCTCGCCTCGAGAAAAAGACAAAGCAACTCGGACATCACCAGTCATGACAATTACCACCGGGCTACGGGAGAGATTGTCCTTATCCACCTTGTCGTGGTCCCGTTTGCAAGCATCCAAAGCTTTCAAGACATTTTTCCCAAAAGATAATGATCGTGATCCGGATGAAACAGTTGGTCATCGAAGGCGACTACATGAATCTCCGCTCTCCATAAAGTAGTTTGTCTTGTTGCAATAATTAAAGTAGTTTGTCTTGTTGTAATAATTATGTTTACTTTTGCTTTATGATTTTGTCTTCTTGTAATCATTAAAGCTTGCTTTTACTTTAAGCTTTTACTTTTGTAAAAGTTATGCTTTAAGTCTTTGTCGCTTGTAATAATTAAAGGTGTGTAATCAATATGTGTAATAAGTATGTCTTTTACTTTTCAAAAAGATAGGGTCTGTCTATCTTTATGCTTTGGAATCCTTATATAAAGGATTGCTCGCTTCATTGTAAGATCGAATCATCAGCTATCAAGCATTATCAATAAAAACTCTCGTGTTTTCTAAGCTATGACTTTCTAAACTCTTCTCTCTCTGCAAATGAAGTTTAAAGAAAAGAAAAGAATAAAGATTTTATCTGTTCATTTTGAAATCTCAAGGAAGTATGCTCTGCTTGCACTTGCCTTTGCAAGAGGATCCTGTGCATCAGAAAACTTGATAAATTTTATCTGGTTTGGTACCCTGTTTTAGACTAAAAGGAAAGTCTGTTTTGGGTTGTAGAACCTACAAAAAATTGTTTTAAGGATTTTGATGCTCATACAAGTATATGGTGGAAACGGGACTTGCAGACTCTTTTGGCCCCAAAGTACTGATTTTAATCATTGTAGACTGGTGTAAACAACGCCACGTACTAATATGGCCATTAGTTTGCTCTTTTACACATTAAAAGCGTTTAAAATCATTACTTTGGCGAGTCTAAGTCCTGGTTTCAAGATATACTTGTATGAGCATCAAAATCCTTAAAACAATTTTGTAGGTTTTACAACCCAAAAAGACTTTCCTTTTAGTCTAAAAGCAGTACCAAACCGGATAAAATTTATCAAGTTTTTGATGCACAGGATCCTTCTTTGAAAGGCAAGTGCGAGCATACTTCCTTGAGATTTCAAAATGAGCAGATAAAATCTTTATTCTTTTCTTTTCTTTAGAACTTCATTTGCAGAGAGAGAAGAGTTTAGAAAGTCATAGCTTAGAAAACACAAGAGTTTTTATTGATAATGCTTGATAGCCGATGATTACAATGAAGCGAGAAATCCTTTATATAAGGATTCCAAAGATAAAGAAGACAGGACCCTTATCTTTTTTGAAAAGTAAAAGACATACTTATTACACATATTGATTACACACCTTTAATTATTACAAGCGACAAAGACTTAAAGCATGACGTGGACATAACTTTTACAAAAGTAAAAGCTTAAAGTAAAAGCAAGCTTTAATGATTACAAGAAGACAAAATCATAAAGCATAAAATTACAACAAACAAATACTTTATTTACAACAAGACAAACTACTTTATGGAGAGCGGAGATTCATGTAGTCGTCTTCAGATGACCAATCTGTTTCATCTGGATCACGATCATTATCTTTTGGGAAAAATGTCTTGGAAAGCTTTGGATGCTTGCTGTGGGGACCACGACAAGGTGGATAAGGACAATCTCTGTAGCCTGGTGGTAATTGTTGTGGTGATGTCTCGAGTTGCTTTGTCTTTTTTTCGAGGCGGAGGTTGAGATGATGATCTGGTTCATGCATGGATGGTTGTGGGAGCTGTTGAAGGTGTTGGTGAGTGGAAGGAACTTCCCATGGGTCTTGAGTCTTGGTAAAGGAAGTCGGTGTAGTCTGGTTTTCTTCCTTGATAATGATAGGTGGACTTTGGTTTGGATATGGCGATGGAGTGGGAATCATAATCATGTCATGTTGAGGGCCGAGGATGTGTGAAAAATATCCTTATGCGGTGGAGTTTGGTGGTTGAGTTGGGAAAGGTAATTGTTGAGGTTGGGCTGGAATTCATTTTCAATGAGGGCAGGATGAGAAGTGGTGAAATATTCATATACGATCTTGAGTCAGAAAAGGTTGGTGTCCGGATGTTGGAAATATAGGCGATGGATAATGAACACAGATGTGAACATTTTGGCTTGAGATCGGGCATTCGATCAAGATTGTATAATTGATTAATTCTTTGTAATTTCTTTCTCCACTTGGGAATGGGGAGAACCACTCGAAGGGTCGAGATAAAGAGGTGGATTTTTTCGGATTAAGGAGATGGGACAAGGTTGAATGAACTGTAAAACCAACTTAGTAGCATATAAGACGATTAGGCACCGGATGTACCATAACTCATCTTGGTAATTTCATTGGGTGGATCAAGTGTTAAACCAGTAAGAAACATGTTTTCTGGATGGAAGGTTGAGAAAGGAAATGAATCTGCTAAAAGGTAAGCTTTCATGCATTTGAAGAATCGAAACATAGCCTTTTTGCAAATTCTTGGAGGGCAAATATCGAGGTGAAGGTTTTGCCAGGGAAATGCCTTTTGGTGATAGCTTCAAAAGGGAGTGAAGTAGCCATGAGAATAATTGGGAAGTGATATTTGGTGGAAACAAAGGCGAGGTACATTTCTGGTTTTGAGAGTCGGGATAGCATATCAGGGATGAGGTTTTGAGATCCTTTTATATGTTTGACAGAAAAGTCATATTTGGAAAACCAATCTTTTAACCTGAGTAACATCTTTTCGGGAACAGTATTACCTTTGAAATTGAAGATATTGGGAAAGGTGAATGTCCATTCGGATGAGAAAATGATGTCCAATGAGATGAAACTCAAACTTTTTGATGCCATTCTTTACCGCTAAGATTTCTTTGAAAACGCTATGGTAGTGCTTCTGTGTGTCAGAAAATTGTCCACTAGCGTGAGCGATAAAGTGTTCTTTTCCATTGATTGCTTCAAGAAGGATGGCACCCCATGATTCATCACTAGCATGTTTACATGCAATATCGTTTGCCATCTGTGATCAACTTTAATGGTGGCAGATCTTGCGCAAGTTGCTTTAGAGTAGTGACATGACACTTTGTGTGGTCGGAATTCCCTTAGGAGGCTTCTTTTCAATAAAGCCGAAAGGTGATGAGTGTAACGGTCGACATGTGGGATAAAGTCTCTGATGTAGTTGACAATGCCAAGAAATTGTTGGACTTGCTTTTTGGAAAGTTTTGATCGGAAAGTGAAGCAATTCTTGGGCAATGTGCTTTCCTGGTTGGTAGTGTCCGTCTTTAATGATCATACCAAGGAATTCAATATTATCCGTTGCAATGGTGCTTTTCTTTCTTTGATAACATGATACCATGGGTTTGGATAATGTCAAAAATTGATTTAACAGCTGGCGATGTTCATCATGTGTTCCTGAAAACAATAAAATATCGTCAATGTAAATCAATGCATGATGCAAGATAGGTTCAAAGATTTGGACCATGGATTTTTGGAAAATGGAAGGGCATTTTGAGACAGAAGGGTAAAAGCATGTCCATTGAAATGAGCATTGGGAATACAAAAAGCGATTTTGTACCGTTGAAGGTTCAATGCCTAATTGCCAAAAAATCGATTTTAAATCAAATTTTGAAAAGATGGGCATTTTTGAGAAAAGTAAACATGCTTTGTCTTTTGGGCAATGGGAATTTATCGTCTTGTAAAAACATGTTTAATGGCTGGTAGTCAATGACTAAGCGTTTCTTTCCTCGGACAATCTCGAATGTTTTTCAACATAAAAGGCTTAGCAAGCCCATTGAGAATGGTAGGTTCATAAGACCTTGGGCTAACAATTGTGAACACTCTGTTTGGGCTAGGACTAAGTCAGAAGGACTCATTCCTGGATGAGTGGCTTTTGTGGGATTAATATCTTCATTTAGTTTGAAGGGCAACTTAATGAAGAAAAACTGATTTTTCCAAAGCGGGTTTGGATGGGTGAACTCAGAATGGGATTCTGGACAATATTGTAAAAGCTTGGTTGAAATGTCGTGGTAAGATGGGGGTGTTTGGACAAATTGTAAAGTTTCAAGATGTCGTGAAAGGTTTGAACATGGATTTGACTCGGATGCCATTGGGAATGATCTGGAGGTGTTTGATCTGGTGAATTATGTCAAAACCTAACAAGATATCCTTATTAGGCAAATTGGATCCGATAACTTTGGTCCAAATGACACAATTAGGAAAAAGTTGAATACCGATAGGTTTTTGGTAATCAATTTGGTAGTGAAGAATTTTCCACTTGCAACCCGGAAATGTTCTTCGTAATGGGTCCAGCTTTCAGGGGGAAGAATGGCTGGATTTAACATACTTCTGCAGGCTCAGTATCTAAAAAGACCAATTCTTTGGAATGGGCTGTGGAATTTTGAAGGTAAGATTTGGAGTTTAATGGAAGGAATGGGACGAAGTGTCGAGAGACAACAAGCTGTTGATGGAAAATGTTTTGAGGCTCATCATTTTACGAATCACTAGATGAGTCTTCGGTGCGAACACGGTTTCATCGTGGGTTCTTCATTGAGAGAAATAGAATTCAAGTTCTTCTTTTCGGGAGAATAATCGGTGGTGGCACGAAGGTGTTCAACTAGCCGGATAGATTTTTCGTTTGTTGGGACAATCTTTGGCATAGTGACCTTTTTCTTCGAGATAAAACATCTGCTTGATTTTCTCCGTTTCGATCTCGAATGAACTTGATTTTTTCTGAAGAATCTGTAAGGCTTTACGGATTTGCGAGGCTTTGAAGAATATTCGGATTGTTGAATTTAGGAAATGCCTTTTCTTTTTAAGCTGCAATCACAATCCTTTTTCTTTTTGCACTTGATCACGGAGATAAGGTTTTTGCAAGCATTGCGGAATGGCTCTTTGTCTTTTTGATTCTTTGAAAAGCTGTTTTTGCTCACAAAGTTTATCAAGGCATGTCTTTGCAATCGAAAGATTTTGCCAAGAGATATAGTGTCAAGACTAAGATTGTGAGTTTTGATTTTGCCTTTGGATGTCTGGTTGTAGTTCATCAGTAGGGAAGCCGAGAAAGACATGCTTGATGTAGGTTCATTGAATCCATTAAGCTTGTAGTACAAGAGAGACATTCTTTTGTAATGGAATTCAAGATCTTTAGCATTGAGAAGCGGCATTTCATATTGAGATAGTCTCTGCGTGCGGCTTAGCTATTTGGTGGATCGCCTTAAAGCGATCATGAATAAGCTGCAAGAAGCGATTGAGACTTACAGTAATTGAACAAATTGCGAGTTGCATATTGGCCTAATGAATCAAACCAATCTCTTAGGGCACCGTAAAAAGAGTAGCAAATTCCCCACAGGGCGGAATGAGTAGTTGCTCACCGTAGTAACATTTGGAGATCAATCAGGAGACATTTGATAAGTCTGTCTCGCCATTTATGAGATGGAATATCATCAAATGTAAACCATGGACCATTGGATGGTTTTTTCAGTTGTGGCCGCGAGGGTTGAGTTGTGGTGAAGATTGGTGGAGGTTCATCCTCGATATCGAGGAATATCAAAATATGGTTCGGGTGGTCTAGAGGTTTGGCCTTGTTCGGGTGGATTTGTCGGCCATGAGGATTCGGGTAATATCGGCATAAGACTTTTGAGAATCACTTTGGATGTAGATGGTGAAGAAAGGTTGTGTCGGTAGAAGGTTACGAAGCTTGACTAGGTTTGAATCGAAGTGGATTTTGGATTGTATTGATAGGGGTTTTATGGAGTTCGGTAGAAGGAAGGTTTGAATGGAGTGGATTCATCGAGTTCGAAAGATGGATCGGCTACTTGAGCCTTTGTATTGATGCATAGGGGTTTTATCTTTATTTGTGTTGGTGGTGGGAGTTTTGTGGTGATGTTGGGGTGTGAGTTGGAGAGTGGTGCTCTGGAATAGTTAAGGAGGATTTGTAGGTTATTTGGAGGAGGAGGAGGTGAGGTTTGGGTTTTGGTTTTGATTTAGGTTTTGGTCTTTGGTGGAATAGGGTGGTCTCGAATAGAGTATGGGTCATGCCAAATAATTTGGATGGATCATAAGATCGATTGGAGAAAGCATAGAAGCAAATGGGTGGTAAGGTGGACTTATGGTGGGTATAGGTGGTGATGTGGTAAACAAGGTAGGTCTTTGTTTTGATTCAATCGGGCAAGCTCGTTTGTAAGCGTCGATCTCTCTTTCTTTTGGTCAAAACTGGGCCATTGTATCGTTGAGCAAGCATGGTTGAGCTCGAATCGATTGAACAAGTGCGGATTTAAGATTACGGTGGATCTGCTCCATTTTGGTGTAATTGAGTCAACTTTCGTCTCGATCATTTGGTTAAATGGCTGATTTTTTTCAACCTTGGAATGGATATTCAACAAGGTATCGTTTTGTGCTCTGGCATTTTGGGTTTGCCCGGTTGAGGTGATTCAAAAGGTTTAGGAGGTTGAGATGGCCGGTTGAGGTAATATTTGAAGGAATGAAAGGTTTAGACACAACATTGCGTTGTGAATCGGTATGGGTGTCAATAGGAGGAAAAGATGAAGAATAGTCGAAGAGGTGGAGAAAACATCATACAAGCCAATGGTTATGCGATTGGTGTGGAGTTGTGAAATGGAGGAACTTGATTTGCAATTTCTTGCAATCCATTTGAGTTCTTTTTGTAAATGGGTAGTGGACTTGGTGGAGGTGGAGGGTCTTTTGGTGGTTTGGGTTGCGGTGTTTACATGGGACGAGGTAAGGTTTTCTTTTTGGGTTTTCTTTTCCTTTTGGTGTCGTAATCATCGTCTCTTCCCAATCATCCCAACGAGGGACAATTTGGGTCGCACATTCTGAGCAGGCGGGGACATCCCATAGAAATGTCCATTTTGTTTGGTGGATATACAGGTAACCATGAATTGAACCTGTGATTGGCGAGATCTTCTTGGTATGCG
This sequence comes from Atalantia buxifolia, assembly GCA_030444775.1. Classification (NCBI taxonomy): domain Eukaryota; kingdom Viridiplantae; phylum Streptophyta; class Magnoliopsida; order Sapindales; family Rutaceae; genus Atalantia; species Atalantia buxifolia. The sequence continues at coordinate 16,744,862 of CM059839.1, forward strand.
AGCATTTGTGATCATGGAGGAATAAGTGAAAGAGAGCGAGGAGGCTCTTGTGGAGCACTTGGAGGTGGTTTGAAAGTCATACAAACTGTTCCATCTTGTCGTCTTTCAAACATGCTTTCTGATGTCTGAATAGGAGTTGTATTATTATGGAAGCGCTTTCATAGTTTGAGATCCATTCAAGAGGCATAAGTTTGGATGAGCTCATGTCGAGGTATTTGTCTTGGGATCGGATAATGGTTGGGATCGATCGATTACGCTAACACCATGAGGGTGTCAGAGTGATGTTCAGGTGTGGGTAGATCTAAGGCATGATTTTGAAGCCTATAGACCAATTGATGATGGAGAGTAGCAATTTTGGTGAAGAAATTTGTTCGCACCTTGAATTTGGACTTGGACTTTCAAGGCATTGGAAGGTTGGTATCTTGAAGAGAAAGGTTGAAATTTGGATAGAAAGTGAGTAGAACACTTCTGCATGGAGGTTGTGAGGACGAGTACCTATAATGACATCTTGTCTTTGCTTGAGCTTGAAGGGTATCAACATAGCAATCCGGTGTGGCCGTAATCCTTTTCCCATGAAGGGTAAGGATTAATCGACTCCTCCCAGAGATGGAGATGAGTATAACCTTCTCTTTTCGGTTTGAGATTAACTCGGAAGGATTTCGAGTTACATATTGCTCGGCGGTGGTTGCTTGGAGTGAACACTTTGGTCAAGTCTAGAAAGACTGGATGTATTCTTTTCGGGTGAGGCCTTTTAGTGGATATAAGAGTTCGAGGCTTCGGGTAAAAGAAGCGGGTCGTTTGTACAGCTAGTAAGGACTGATAAGAGGGTAGGAGGATTCACTAATTTGGGCGATTCGGGGAATATAGGAGTATTCTACAAGATTTTCGATTTTATTGGTAGTGTGAGAAGTGCAGGATTTGGGTAAAGAAAGTGTAGAAGAAAGAGTAATAGGATTAGAAGGAGTTGAAGTTGAAGATGAAGATGATGCCATGATTTAGAAATTCTCTCTGCGCCGGAAGTCTATTGATCAAAATTGAATAAAGATTTTAATCATACCATTTTGGTGAAATGAAGAACAAGGTTTTGAAAACAAAAGGGTTTCCAAGGTAAGTAAAACTCCAAGGTAAGATCTGCCAATCACAGGGTTCAATTCTGATGGTTACCCTGTATATCCAGCCAAACAAAATGGACATTTCCTATGGGATGTCCCTCGGCTCGAGAATGTGCGACCCAAATTGTCCCTGTTGGGATGATTGGGAAGAGGACGATGATTACGACACCAAAAGGAAAAGAAAACCCAAAAAGAAAACCTTACCTGTCCCATGTAAACACTGTGAACCCAAACCACCAAAAGACCCTCCACCTCCACCAAGTCCACTACCCATTTACAAAAAAGAACTCAAATGGATTGCAAGAAATTGCAAATCGAAGTTCCTCGATTTCACAACTCCACACCAATCGTACAACCATTGGCTTGTATGATGTTTTCCTCCACCTCTTCAGACTATTCTTCATCTTTTCCTCCTATTGACACCCATACTGATTCACAACGCAATGTTGTGTCTAAACCTTTTATTCCTTCAGCTATTACCTCAACCGGTCATCTTGAACCTCCTAAACCTTTTGAATCCGTTCTCAACTGGCAAACCCAAAATGCCAGAGCACAAAACGATACCTTGTTGAATATCCATTCCAAGGTTGAAAAAATCAGTTTACGAACTGAACAGATTGAGACGAAAGTTGACTCAATTCACTCAAATGGAGCAGATCCACCGAGAATCATAAATCGAATTGTTCAATTGGATTCAGAGCTCCGAACCATGCTTGCTCAACGATACAATGGCCCAGTGTTTGACCAAAAAGAAAGAGAGATCAGACGCTTACAAACTGAGCTTGCCCAGATTGAATCTGAAAAACAAAGACCTACCTTGTTTACCACATCACCACCTATACCCACCATAAGTCCACCTTACCACCCATTTGCTTCTATGCTTTCTCCAATCAGATCTTATGATCCATCCAAATTATTTGGCATGACCCATACTCTATTCAGAGACCACCCTATTCCACCAGCACCAAAACCTAAATCAAAACCAAAACCCAAACCTCAGCCTCCTCCTCCAATCAGAACCTACAAATCCTCCTTAACTATTCCAGAGCACCACTCTCCAACTCACACCCCAACATCACCACAGCCTCCACCACCAACACGCCTAAAGATAAAACCCCCATGCATCAATACAAGATTGCTCAAGTAGCCGATCCATCTTTCGAACCTGATGAATCCACTTCTGATTCAAACCTAGCTGTTTGTAACCTTTCACCGACACCTCTTCTTCACCATCCGATAAAACCCATGCATCAATACGAAGGCTCAAGTAGCCGATCCATCTTTCGAACCCGATGAATCCACTTCGAACTGCATTTGTTTAACCTTCTACCGACACACCTCTTCTTCACCATCTACATCCAGTGATTCGAAAAGTCTTATCTTTGATATTACCCGAATCCTCATGGCTGACAATCCACCCGAACAAGGCCAAACCTCTAGACCACCCGAACCATATTTTGATATTCCCTCAGATATTGAGGATGAACCTCCAGCTGAATCTTCTGCCACAACTCAACCCCCTCACACCAAAGTGAAAAACCATCCAATGGTCCATGGTTTACATTTGATGATATTCCATCTCATAAATGGCGAGACAGACTTCAAATGTCTGCCTGGATTGATCTCCAAATGTTACGGTCAGGAGCAACTACTCATTCCGTCCTTAGGGAATTTGCTACTCGTTTTACGGGTGCCCTAAGAGATTGGTTTGATTCATTAGGCAATCTGACAGCAGCGCAATTTGTTCAATTACTGAAGTCTCAACTGCTTTGCATTATTCATGATCGATTTCTAGCGATCCATTTGCGGTTTTGAAGGCTGCAGAGACTATCTCAATATGAAATGCTGCTCTCTCAATGCTAAAGATCTTGAATTCCATTACAAAAGAATGTCTCTCTTGTACTACAAACTTAATGGATTCAATGAACTGTTATGAAGCATGTCTTTCTCGGCTTCCCTACCGATGAACTACAACCTGAGACATCCAAAGGCGGCTCAAAACTCACAATCTTAGTCTTGACACTATATCTCTTGGCAAAATCTTTGATTGCTAAGACATGCCTTGATAAACTTTGTGAGCAAAACAGTTTTTCAAAGAATGTTAAAAGACAAAGAGCCATTCATGATGCTTGCAAAAAACCTTATCTCGGATCAAGTGCAAAAAGAAAAAGGATTGTGATTGCAGTTCAAAAAGAAAAGGCATTTTAGGAAATTCAAGCAATCAGAATATTTCTTCAAAGCCTCGCGCAAATCCGAGAAAGCCTTTGATTCTTCGGGAAAAATCAAGTTCATTCGAGAGATCGAAACGGAGAAAATCAGCGAGATGTTTTATCTCGCAAGAAAAAGGTCACTATGCCAAGGATTGTCCCAACAAACGAGAAAAATCTATCCTAGTTGAACACCTTGAGCCACTACCGATTATTCTCCGAAAAGGAAGAACTTGAATTCTATTTCTCGAACAAGAATTTTGATGAAACCGTGTTCGCCTTTTGGAAGACTCATCTAGTGATTGAGAAAATGATGAGCCTCAAAACATTTTCCATCACGCAGGTTGTTGTCTCTCGACACTTTGTTCCCATTCCTTCCATTAAACTCCAAATCTTACCTTCAAAATTCCACAGGCCCATTCCAAAGAATTGGTCTTTTAGATCTTTGGAGCCAGTATGTTAAATCCAGCCATTCTTCCCCGAAAAGTGGACCCATTACGAAGAACATTTAGGGTTGCAAGTGGAAAATTCTTCACTACCAAATTGATTACCAAAAAACCCATTGGTATTCACTTTTTCCTAATTGTGTCATTTGGACCAAAGTTATCGGATCAATCTGCCTAATAAGGATATCTTGTTAGGTTTTGACATAATTCACCGGATCAAACACCTCGGATCATTCCCAATGGCATCCGAGTCAAATCCATGTTCAAACCTTTTCACGGACATCTTGAAACTTTACAATTTGTCCGAAACACCCCCATCTTACCCACGACATTTCAACCAAGCTTTTACAATATTGTCCGAGAATCCCATTCGAGTTCACCCATCTAAAGCCACTTTGGAAAAATCAGTCTTTCTTCATTAAGTTGCCCTTCAAACTAAATGAAGATATTAATCCCACAAAAGCCACTCATCCAGGAATGAGTCCTTCTGACTTAGTCCTAGCCCAAACAGAGTGTTCACAATTGTTAGCCCAAGGTCTTATAGAACCTACCCATTCTCAATGGGCTTGCCAAGCCTTTTATGTTGAAAAACATTCTGAGATTGTCCGAGGAAAGAAACGCTTAGTCATTGACTACCAGCCATTAAACATGTTTTTACAAGACGATAAATTCCCATTGCCCAAAAGACAAAGCATGTTTACTTTTCTCAAAAATGCCCAGATCTTTTCAAAATTTGATTTAAAATCAGGATTTTGGCAATTAGGCATTGAACCATACGACGTTACAAAACTGCTTTTTGTATTCCCAATGCTCATTTCCAATGGACAGTTTTACCCTTCGGTCTTAAAACAGCCCCTTCCATTTTCCAAAAATCCATGGTCCAAATCTTTGAACCTATCTTGCATCATGCATTGATTTACATTGACGATATTTTACTGTTTTCAGGAACACATGATGAACATCGCCAGTTGTTAAATCACTTCTTTGACATTATCCAAACCCATGGTATCATGTTATCAGCAAAGAAAAGCACCATTGCAACGGATAATATTGAATTCCTTGGTATGATCATTAAAGACGGACACTACCAACCAGGAAAGCACATTGCCCAAGAATTGCTTCACTTTCCAGATCAGCAACTTTCCAAAAAGCAAGTCCAACAATTTCTTGGCATTGTCAACTACATCAGAGACTTTATCCCACATGTCGACCGTTACACTCATCACCTTTCGGCTTTATTGAAAGAAGCCTCAGGAGTGGAATTCGGACCACACAAGTGCTGTCACTACTCTAAAGCAACTTGCGCAAGATCTGCCACCATTAAAGTTGATCACAGATGGCAAACGCATATTGCAGACAGATCTAGTGATGAATCATGGGGTGCCATCCTTCTTGAAGAAATCAATGGAAAAGAACACTTTATCGCTCCACGCTAGTGGACAATTTTCGACACGGAAACCTTTACCGTAGCGTTTTCAAAGAAATCTTAGCGGTAAAGAATGGCATCAAAAAAGTTTGAGTTTCATCTCATTGGACATCATTTTTTCTCATCGAATGGATAGTTCACCTTTCCCAATATCACCGATTTCAAAGGTAATCTTGTTCCAGAAAAGATGTTACTCGGGTTAAAAGATTGGTTTTCAAATATGACTTTTCTGTCAAACATATAAAAGGATCTCAAAACCTCATCACGATATGCTATCCACTCTCAAAAACCGAAAATGACCTCTCGCCCTTGTTTCCACCAAATATCACTTCCCGATTATTCTCATGGCTACTTCACTCCTTCCTGAAGCCATCACCAAAAGGCATTTCCCCTTGGCAAAACCTTCACCTCAGTCTTTGCCCTCCAAGAATTTGCAAAAAAGGCTATGTTTCGACTTCTTCATGAAAGCTTACCTTTTAAGATTCATTTCCTTTCTCAACCTTCCATCAGAAAACATGTTTCTTCTTGGTTTAACACTTGATCCACCCAATGAAATTACGAAGATGAGTTATGGTACATCGGTGCCTAAGCTGTCTTATATCTACTAAGTTGGTTTTACCAGTTCATTCAACCTTGTCCATCTCCTTAATCCAGAAAAATCCACCCTCTTATCTGGACCCTTCTTCGAGTGGTTCTCCCCATTCCTGGTGGAGAAAGAAATTACTGACAATTAACTGAATTATACAATCTTGATCGAATGCCTGCATCTGAAGCCAAAATGTTCATCATCGTGTTCATTATCCATCGCCCATATTTCCAACATCCAGGACACCAACCTTTTCTGGACTCAAGATCAGGTATATGAATATCTCACCACTCCTCATCCTGCCCTCATTGAAAATGAATTCCAGCCCAACCTCAACAATTACCTTTCCCAACTCAACCACCAAACTCCACCGCATAAGGATATTTTTCACACATCCCTTGGCCCTCAACATGACATGATTATGATTCCCACTCCATCAGCCATATCCAAACCAAAGTCCACCGGTATCATCATCAAGGAAGAAAAACCAGACTACTGCTTCGACTTCCTTTACCAAGACTCTCAAGACCCATGGGAAGACTTCCTTCCACTTAGCCAACACCTTCAACAGTTCCCACAACCATCCATGCATGAACCAGGATCATCATCTCAACCTCCGCCTCAGAAAAAAGACAAAGCAACTCAGACATCACCTCAACAATTACCACCAGGCTACAGGAGAGATTGTCCTTATCCACCTTGCCGTGGTCCCCGTTGCAAGCATCCAAAGCTTTCCAAGACATTTTTCCCAAAAGATAATGATCGTGATCCAGATGAAACAGATTGGTCATCTGAAGACGACTACATGAATCTCCGCTCTCCATAAAGTAGTTTGTCTTGTTGCAATAATTAAAGTAGTTTGTCTTGTTGTAATAATTATGTTTACTTTTGCTTTATGATTTTGTCTTCTTGTAATCATTAAAGCTTGCTTTTACTTTAAGCTTTTACTTTTGTAAAAGTTATGTCCAAGTCATGCTTTAAGTCTTTGTCGCTTGTAATAATTAAAGGTGTGTAATCAATATGTGTAATAAGTATGTCTTTTACTTTTCAAAAAGATAGGGGTCCTGTCCTATCTTTATGCTTTGGAATCCTTATATAAAGGATTGCTCGCTTCATTGTAAGATCGAATCATCAGCTATCAAGCATTATCAATAAAAACTCTCGTGTTTTCTAAGCTATGACTTTCTAAACTCTTCTCTCTCTCTGCAAATGAAGTTCTAAAGAAAAGAAAAGAATAAAGATTTTATCTGTTCATTTTGAAATCTCAAGGAAGTATGCTCTGCACTTGCCTTTCAGCAAGGATCCTGTGCATCAGAAAACTTGATAAATTTTATCTGGTTTGGTACCCTGTTTTAGACTAAAAGGAAAGTCTGTTTTGGGTTGTAGAACCTACAAAATTGTTTTAAGGATTTTGATGCTCATACAAGTATATCGGCTGGAAACCAGGACTTGCAGACTCTTGGCCCAAATACGATTTTAATCATTGTAGACCTGGTGTAAACAACGCCACGTACTAATATGGTATCAGAGCCATATCGGAGTTTTACTTACCTTGAAAACCCTTTTGTTTTCAAAACCTTGTTCTTCATTTCACCAAAATGGTATGATTAAAATCTTTATTCCATTTTGATCAATAGACTTGGGAGAGAGAGAATTTCTAAATCATGGCATCATCTTCATCTTCAACTTCAACTCCTTCGAATCCTATTACTCTTTCTTCTACACTTTCTTTACCCAAATCTTGCACTTCTCACACTACCAATAAAATCGAAAATCTTGTAGAATACTCCTATATTCTGAATGCCCAAATTAGTGAATCCTCTGCCCTCTTATCAGTCCTTACGGTTGTACAACGACCCGGTTCTTTTACCCGAAGCATCGAACTCTCATATCCACTAAAAGGCCTCACCCGAAAGAATACATCCAGTCTTAGACTTGACCAAGTGTTCACTCAAGCAACCCTTTCTTTGAGCAATATGTAACTCTGGAAATCCCTTGAGTTAATCTCAAATCGAAACGAGAAGGCTATACTCATCTCCATCAGGGAGAGTAAGATTAATCCTTACCCTTCATGGGAGAAAAGGATTAGGTCACGGCCGGATTGCTATGTTGGATACCGGTTCAAGCAGGTACCAAGATCTTTGTTATAGTCTTGTCTCACAACCCTCCATGCGAGGAAGTGTTCTACTCACTTTCATCCAAATTTCAACCTTTCTCTTCAAGATACCAACCTTCCAATGACCTTGAAAGTCCAAGTCCAAATTCAAGGTGCAGAACAAATTTCTTGACCAAAATTGCTACTCTCCATCATCAATTGGTCTATAGGCTTCAAAATCATGCCTTAGATCTACCCACTTTGAACATCACTCGACACCCTCATGGTGTTAGCGAGAATCGAATCGGATCCCAACCATTATCCGGATCCCAAGACAAATACCTCGACATGAGCTCATCCGACTTATGCCTCTTGAATGGATCTCAAACTATGGCGATTCCATAATAATCAACTCTGATTCGGACATCGAAAGCATGTTTGAAAGGCGACAAGATGGAGCAGTTCGTATGACTTTCAAACCACCTCAAGTGCTCCACAAGAGCCTCCTGGCTCTCTTTCACTTATTCTCAATGATCCATTGTTCAGGGCTCAAGAAGATCTGCCAATCACGGGGTTCAATTCGATGGTTACCCTGTATATCGAAACAAACAAAATGGACATTTCCTATGGGATGTCCCTGGCTCAGGAATGTGCGACCCAAATTGTCCCTGTTGGGATGATTGGGAAGAGGACGATGATTACGACACCAAAAGGAAAAGAAAACCCAAAAAGAAAACCTTACTGTCCCATGTAAACACTTTGTGAACCCAAACCACCAAAAGACCCTCCACCTCCACCAAGTCCACTACCCATTTACAAAAAAGAACTCAAATGGATTGCAAGAAATTGCAAATCTGAAGTTCCCTCAGTTTCTCACAACTCCACACCAATCGTACAACCATTGGCTTGTATGATGTTTTCCTCCACCTCTTCAGACTATTCTTCATCTTTTCCTCCTATTGACACCCATCGATTCACAACGCAATGTTGTGTCTAAACCTTTATTCCTTGGCTATTACCTCAATCGGTCATCTTGAACCTCCTAAACCTTTTGAATCCGTTCTCAACTGGCAAACCCAAAATGCCAGAGCACAAAACGATACCTTGTTGAATATCCATTCCAAGGTTGAAAAAATCAGTTCTGGCTGAGCAGATCGAGACGAAAGTTGACTCAATTCTGACTCAAATGGGCAGATCCACCAGAATCTTAAATCCAGAATTGTTCAATTGGATTCAGAGCTCCGAACCATGCTTGCTCAACGATACAATGGCCCAGAGTTTGACCAAAAAGAAAGAGAGATCAGACGCTTACAAACTGAGCTTGCCCAGATTGAATCTGAAAAACAAAGACCTACCTTGTTTACCACATCACCACCTATACCCACCATAAGTCCACCTTACCACCCATTTGCTTCTATGCTTTCTCCAATCAGATCTTATGATCCATCCAAATTATTTGGCATGACCCATACTCTATTCAGAGACCACCCTATTCCACCAGTACCAAAACCTAAATCAAAAACAAAACCCAAACCTCAGCCTCCTCCTCCAGTCAGAACCTACAAATCCTCCTTAACTATTCCAGAGCACCACTCTCCAACTCACACCCCAACATCACCACAGCCTCCACCACCAACACAGTCTAAAGATAAAACCCCATGCATCAATACGGTGCTCAAGTCAAGCCGATCCATCTTTCGAACTTTGATGAATCCACTTACGATTCAAACCTAGTCTGTTTGGGAACCTTCTACCGACACGAGACCTCTTCTTCTTCACCATCTACATCCGGTGATTGAAAAGTCTTATCTTTGATATTACCCGAATCCTCATGGTGACAATCCACCCGAACAAGGCCAAACCTCTAGACACCCGAACCATATTTTGATATTCCCTCGGATATTGAGGATGAACCTCAGTGAATCTTACGCCACAACTCAACCCCTCGCGGTCACACCGGTGAAAAACCATCCAATGGTCCATGGTTTACATTTGATGATATTCCATCTCATAAATGGCGAGGCAGGACTTTTGAAATGTCTGCTGGATTGATCTCCAAATGTTACGGTCGGGAGCAACTACTCATTCCGTCCTTGGGAATTTCTTTACTCGTTTTACGGGTGCCTAAGAGATTGGTTTGATTCATTAGGCGATCTGAAAGCGCAATTTGTTCAATTACGGAAGTCTCAATTGCTCTTGCGATTATTATTCATGATCGATTTTAGGCGATCAGTGCGGTTTTTGAAGGCTGCGCGCAGAGACTATCTCAATATGAAATCTTGCTCTCTCAATGCTAAAGATCTTGAATTCCATTACAAAAGAATGTCTCTCTTGTACTACAAGCTTAATGGATTCAATGAACTACATTGAAGCATGTCTTTCTCGGCTTCCCTACCGGATGAACTACAACCGGACATCAAAGGCAGCTCAAAACTCACAATCTTAGTCTTGACACTATATCTCTTGGCAAAATCTTTGATTGCTAAGACATGCCTTGATAAACTTTGTGAGCAAAAACAGTTTTTCAAAGAACTGTTAAAAGATAAAGAGCCATTCCGCAGTGCTTGCAAAAAACCTTATCTCCAGATCAAGTGCAAAAAGAAAAAGGATTGTGATTGCAGTTCCAAAAAGAAAAGGCATTTCCGGAAATTCAGCAATCCAGAATATTCTTCAAAGCCTCGCAAATCCAGAAAGCCTTACAGATTCTTCAGGAAAAAATCAAGTTCATTCGAGAGATCGAAACGGAGAAAATCAAGCAGATGTTTTATCTGCAAGAAAAAAGGTCACTATGCCAAGGATTGTCCCAACAAACGAGAAAAATCTATCCGGCTAGTTGAACACCTTCAGGCCACTACTGATTATTCTCCTGAAAAGGAAGAACTTGAATTCTATTTCTCTGAACAAGAAGAACCCACTGATGAAACCGTGTTATACTTTGGAAGACTCATCTAGTGATTGAGAAAATGATGAGCCTCAAAACATTTTCCATCACCGGTTGTTGTCTCTCGACACTTGTTCCCATTCCTTCCATTAAACTCCAAATCTTACCTTCAAAATTCCAGGCCCATTCCAATGAATTGGTCTTTTACATCTGGAGCCAGAGAAGTATGTTAAATCCATCCATTCTTCCCCGAAAATTTGGACCCATTACGAAGAACATTTAGGGTTGCAAATGGAAAATTCTTCACTACCAAATTGATTACCAAAAACCCATTGGTATTGACTTTTTCCTAATTGTGTCATTTGGACCAAAGTTATCGGATCAATTTGCCTAATAAGGATATCTTGTTAGGTTTTGACATAATTCACCGGATCAAACACCTCAGATCATTCCCAATGGCATCCGAGTCAAATCCATGTTCAAACCTTTCACGAGACATCTTGAAACTTTACAATTTATGCGAAACACCCCATCTTACCACGACATTTCAACCAAGCTTTTACAATATTGTCCGAATCCCGTTAAGGTTCACCCATCCAAACCCACTTTGGAAAAATCAGTCTTTCTTCATTAAGTTGCCCTTCAAACTAAATGAAGATATTAATCCACAAAAGCCACTCATCCGGGAATGAGTCCTTACGACTTAGTCCTAGCCCAAACAGAGTGTTCACGATTGTTAGCCCAAGGTCTTATAGAACCTACCCATTCTCAATGGGCTTGCCAAGCCTTTTATGTTGAAAAACATTCGAGATTGTCAGGAAAAAACGCTTAGTCATTGACTACCAGCCATTAAACATGTTTTTACAAGACGATAAATTCCCATTGCCCAAAAGACAAAGCATGTTTACTTTTCTCAAAAATGCCCAGATCTTTTCAAAATTTGATTTAAAATCAGGTTTTTGGCAATTAGGCATTGAACCTTCTGAACGGTACAAAACTGCTTTTTGTATTCCCAATGCTCATTTCCAATGGACAGTTTTACCCTTCGGTCTCAAAACAGCCCCTTCCATCTTTCAAAAATCCATGGTCAAAATCTTTGAACCTATCTTGCATCATGCATTGATTTACATTGACGATATTTTATTGTTTTCAGTAACACATGATGAACATCGCGGTTGTTAAATCACTTCTTTGACATTATCCAAACCCATGGTATCATGTTATCGCAAAAGAAAAGCACCATTGCACGGATAATATTGAATTCCTTGGTATGATCATTAAAGACGGACACTACCAGCCAGGAAAGCACATTGCCCAAGAATTGCTTCACTTTCCAGATCAGCAACTTTCCAAAAAGCAAGTCCAACAATTTCTTGGCATTGTCAACTACATCGAGACTTTATCCCACATGTCGACCGTTACACTCATCACCTTTCGGCTTTATTGAAAAAGAAGCCTCGGAGTGGAATTCGGACCACACAAGTCTTTGTCACTACTCTAAAGCAACTTGCGCAAGATCTGCCACCATTAAAGTTGATCACAGATGGCAAACGCATATTGCAGACAGATGCTAGTGATGAATCATGGGGTGCCATCCTTCTTGAAGACATCAATGGAAAAGAACACTTTATCGCTCACGCTAGTGGACAATTTTCTGACACAGAAGCACTACCATAGCGTTTTCAAAGAAATCTTAGCTGTAAAGAATGGCATCAAAAAGTTTGAGTTTCATCTCATTGGACATCATTTTCTCATCCGAATGGACAGTTCAGCCTTTCCCAATATCTTCAATTTCAAAGGTATCTTGTTCGAAAAGATGTTACTCAGGTTAAAAGATTGGTTTTCCAAATATGACTTTCTGTCAAACATATAAAAGGATCTCAAAACCTCATCCCTGATATGCTATCCCGACTCTCAAAACCGAGCGACCTCGCCCTTGTTTCCACCAAATATCACTTCCCAATTATTCTCATGGCTACTTCACTCCCTTCTGAAGCTATCACCAAAAAGGCATTTCCCCTTGGCAAAACCTTCACCTCAGTCTTTGCCCTCCAAGAATTTGCAAAAAAGGCTATGTTTCGCTTCTTCATGAAAGCTTACCTTTTAGCAGATTCATTTCCTTTCTCAACCTTCCATCCAGAAAACATGTTTCTTACTGGTTTAACACTTGATCCACCCAATGAAATTACCGAAGATGAGTTATGGTACATCTGGTGCCTAACTGTCTTATATGCTACTAAGTTGGTTTTACCAGTTCATTCAACCTTGTCCCATCTCCTTAATCCAGACAAATCCACCTCTCTTATCTGGACCCTTCTCGAGTGGTTCTCCCCCATTCCCTGGTGGAGAAAGAAATTACAGCAATTAACTGAATTATACAATCTTGATCGAATGCACTGCATCGAAGCCAAAATGTTCACATCTGTGTTCATTATCCATCGCCCATATTTCCAACACCCAGACACCAACCTTTTCTGGACTCAAGATCAGGTATATGAATATCTCACCACTCCTCATCCTGCCCTCATTGAAAATGAATTCCAGCCCAACCTCAACAATTACCTTTCCCAACTCAACCACCAAACTCCACCACATAAGGATATTTTCACACATCCCTTGGCCTCAACATGACATGATTATGATTCCCACTCCATCAGCCATATCCAAACCAAAGTCCACGGTATCATCATCAAGGAAAAAAAACCAGACTACTGCGACTTCCTTTACCAAGACTCAAGACCCATGGGAAGACTTCCTTCCACTTAGCCAACACCTTCAACAGTTCCCACAACCATCCATGCATGAACCAGGATCATCATCTCAACCTCGCCTCGAGAAAAAGACAAAGCAACTCGGACATCATCACCTCAACAATTACCACCAGGCTACAGGAGAGATTGTCCTTATCCACCTTGCCGTGGTCCCCGTTGCAAGCATCCAAAGCTCTCCAAGACATTTTTCCCAAAAGATAATGATCGTGATCCAGATGAAACAGATTGGTCATCTGAAGACGACTACATGAATCTCCGCTCTCCATAAAGTAGTTTGTCTTGTTGCAATAATTAAAGTAGTTTGTCTTGTTGTAATAATTATGTTTACTTTTGCTTTATGATTTTGTCTTCTTGTAATCATTAAAGCTTGCTTTTACTTTAAGCTTTTACTTTTGTAAAAGTTATGTCCACGTCATGCTTTAAGTCTTTGTCGCTTGTAATAATTAAAGGTGTGTAATCAATATGTGTAATAAGTATGTCTTTTACTTTTCAAAAAGATAGGGGTCCTGTCCTATCTTTATGCTTTGGAATCCTTATATAAAGGATTGCTCGCTTCATTGTAAGATCGAATCATCAGCTATCAAGCATTATCAATAAAAACTCTCGTGTTTTCTAAGCTATGACTTTCTAAACTCTTCTCTCTCTCTGCAAATGAAGTTCTAAAGAAAAGAAAAGAATAAAGATTTTATCTGTTCATTTTAAAATTCCAAGAAAGTATGCTCTGCATTTGCCTTTCAAAGCCAAGGATCTGTGCATCGAGAAAACTTGATAAATTTTATCTGGTTTGGTACCCTGTTTTAGACTAAAAGGAAAGTCTGTTTTGGGTTGTAGAACCTACAAAATTGTTTTAAGGATTTTGATGCTCATACAAGTATATCGGCTGGAAACCAGGACTTGCGGGCTACTGGCCCAAAGTACAGTTTTAACTGTTGTAGACCTGGCGTTGTTGAAATAAAAAAATGATGTTAATTTATTCACAATTTCTACAATTGAATTATATAATTGATTAAAAGCTTAAAATTTATATTAAAATTTTAAGTTTGAAAATAATCAAAGTTGAAATAAATTCATCGTAACATCTCGACTTATTTTTATCTAAGTTATTTTGATAGTAACTTATAAATATAAAAGTTGAATTGGTTTTGGGCTTAACTAGTTCAAAAGCCTAAGTCCTATTTCGGCTCTTGCAAACTTAAATTAGAATTCTAGAGTTTTCAAACATATATTAAAATGGAAGTTAAGTGTTGGGAGTGTAAAGAGAGGATTTGAGTGAGAGAGAAGTGATTGAAATTTTTAAGTTGGATTTTTCCCAAAAGGAAGTAAGATTTTTGTCATTTTATCTTTATTTAAAGTTGAATGGCATAAGAATGAAGTTAACTTAAAAGTTTGTATACTTTATTTAAAGTTAGGGTTTCCAACGAATGGATAAAGTTTATTCCAAGCTAATTCTTGTAATTGGTAGATTATTTTAGGAGCAGAAGTGCACAACAAGGCATTGTAGAGTCAAAACGTGTAGCCCTTACTGTTTTCCTAATTTAGTATGTAAATAACTTATACTTTTGTATTACGTTTAAGTAGTTTATGGTTAATAATTAAATTATTGATAAGACATGGAAATTCAATTCCTAAGGTGGAGATTGGAATTTTGAGCATCAGTTGTAATTTATAGCTTTGAGGGTATTACGAAGTTTTGGGCTTACAAGTATGGGCTTGGGAGTTAGAAGTTTGGGGTAAAAATTTATTGTGCAGTTATATCGGATAAAATTAGTTGTAATTATATCATTTCCTTGATTTAAGAGGAGCTTGTTAGCCTAAAGGGCTACACACATTGTAATTTTAATGATAACAAACATGTGTCTTAAGTGATATGATAAATATTGTATTTCACATTTTCATTAGTTCTTGAAGGAAAATATTTATCTAAGTGAATCAAGTAAAATCAAGCTTAAGACACTCAACAGACGATGGCTTGATCAAGAAAAAAGTTTAGTTCAATGGAGTCATTATCGCGACAAATTCTTGTAAAGCCGGTATGATTTAATATATACATGGTTTAACATTTGAGAAGCTCAAGATTTTATTTAATAAATTATTACTTTTCATAAACCAAAAAGTTTTATATTTCTAAGACAAGTATTTAGTGGATTTGAGTGTTTTTCAAAATTTGGATTTAATTGAAAAAGTTTTAAAATCAATAAGCATTATGAAAAGAACTTCTTTAAAAAGCATTATAAAAATTTAGGCCATAGTATAATTTTAAAAAGTTTTGTGGAATAACAAGCATTATTTAGAAATTTTAAAATTGGATCTATTTGTAAATTTTTATGATGAATTGGGCCATAATCAAATTATAGAAAGTTTTGGGCAAAAAGACAATTTTAGAAAATAGTATTATTGTAGCAAAATTCAAATTGTACGGTAAATTGCACTGTACTAAGCGGTGACCCAGCTAGTTAAGAGGCTAGCTGCTTGCTTACTAGTTTTGTCCATAATGGCTAGTTTTTGTGTCAAAACTATATAAACTCAAATCCAATCCATTTTTAGAGACTTTTGCAAGCATTAACAAGTGTACACAACATATTTTGAGCTTTCAATTCTCAAAATCATCATAAGTTAAATCTTTATTGAGCTGTTATTTGTATATCTACTTTTAAATAGAGTATTTGTTGTAATTCTTGAATTCATTGTAAAATTTGTGAGTGTGTAAGTGTGGAAAACATTTCAGTGAAGAGATTGGTGATAATCTCTTGCTGTAAAGTCAGTAAAATCCTCAAGCTTGTTTGCTTGAAGGAGTGGACGTAGGCGGGGATTGCAGAACCACATAAAAATATTTGTGTTTTTTCTCTCTTCCCTTACTTTTTTATTTTTTAGCATTGTTAAATTTATTATTTTTAATTTTATTGAGGCATTAGATTAAATTATTGTGTAGTTTACTTATCTTAAGTTTTAAAAAGCCAATTTAACCCCTCTTGGGTTGCATAACTAGTATTTCAGAGCTAGAATGTGAGTCAACCCAAGGACGTCGATGATAGTCGAGCTTCAGCATCGTCGTTGTAAGTGGAATATATTATATGTGTATTTTTTTATTTTTCTTATGATTTTAATTTTGGTAAAGTAAAGCATGTTTAAAAAGTAATATTTGATACTTTCATTAAGTTTTCTAGAATTAAATTTTATTTGCCTATTGATATATTTCCTTAAGGATGTAGGAAATGGTTTTATTTATTTATTTGATTTTAAATGCATGAGAGTATTTTAGTGAAAAAAAAATATAGATTTAAAGCATGTTTTAAAATTCTTATATATGCTTATGCACATGTGTGAAAAAGTTTGTTTTTAAAATTATTAGACAGTATCATTCCCTTACCAATACAGAGATGAGTATAAAGAAATAGTTATAAAGATACAGTTGAGAAAAAGTCCTTTGAGGCCTGTGTGCCTTGGGCCGAGTACTTGGGTGCTTTTTTCCTTTGAGGGCTATTTTACGCATGTAGTATGATGAGACATGATAAGATATATGAGAAGGCCAATAAGTGCATATTTTCTCCATATTTTACTAATTAATTTCTCCATCTTTTTCATATTTCGTCTTAAATATTCTAATTATTTTAGTCAATTTTTAATTTAGTTATTTGTTAAATTTTATTTTATTTTTTATTTTTTATCTTAATTTTTATATTTTGTTATTTTAGGTATATTATGGGATTAAAGAGGATTAAATCGGAAAATTCATGAAAAAATTTGCTTGAAAAAATTAGAAAGGGAAAGGAATAAACAAATTTAATTAAAACAAATAAAGGAAGACGCAATTTAATTATCCATCACACATGCATTCATGTGGAGCACTAGAAAGCAATTAAGCATACATGCATGTGGAATTCAAGCCGATCAAACCAAAGCCAATAAAATTAATTCATGCAAATGCAAAAGCTTATGACAATCATGTGGAATTAATAAAGACTTTGGAAACAAGCATGCATAAAATAGAAATTTATTTAATGTACATGGCTTTATAAGTGGCATGCAATATTTACATGACCAATTTAAAAGATTGTATGCATAAATCTTGCCTTACTTGAGTCGGTTTTTGAAATCATTATAAAAAGGTATGGTTATCGGTGTAGTGGGACAGCCGCACGCAATAAAAAAAAAAAAAAAAAGAGCAGCAAAAACTAGAGAGTGGGCGCCAATTGCAAGGAGAGGGAAAAAAAGGGAGAAGCCAATGATATTAAATTAGAGCAACTATAGATGAAAACAGAGTCAACCTTTTGGATTAATCTCCATAATTAGTTTTATTAACTCTTTTATTCCATATTCAATTATGTTAAGATATATTTTCTATTTGGTTGAGGGTGAATTCAAAACCCTAAATATGTCATATAATTAATATTCAATTTCTGTCATTCAATTTATTTAATTGAAATTAAACAGTTTATGTTCATCTATAATTAATGTTTATGATTTTATTCTTTTCTTATTTGAGCGGTCAATTAGATAGGAGAAATTAATGCTTGATCCGTAATTGCTAGATTAAAATTCTTGATCCGTAATTGTCTCGATATTTTAATCATTAGTAGTAAATTCAAATTAGTGATTTCAATTGGAGAAATTAATCTAGGTTGAATAATCTAAGTTTGTAAGTTTATTGCCTAGATCAACCTAATGTCCCTTTATACTTAATGCTTCCATAATCTTAAATTTAAAGAGCTTGTTTTAAATTTTTTAAAGGCCAGATATTAGGTGAAGAGCTAGTTTTGCCTAACAAGTCATTAAAGAAAGATAGATATTAATATAGCTTATTATTGTCTACGGTTGTTAGTTTCAATAGAAATTGATGATATAATTGATGTATTGATTCTGTGCATGTTTGGTGATGCCGAATGATCCTTTGACCAAAGTTTTCATTACTATTATTTCTTTCTAGTTTAATTAGAATTTCTATTAAATTATTATTTTCGTAACTTTAGTTCCTTTATTTCTTGTTATTTAATTAAAAATTCATTAATCCCACTTTATTTATAGTTGGCTTATATTTATTATTATTATTATTATTATTATTATTATTATTATTATTATTATTATTATCATCATCATCATCATCATCATCATCATCATCATTATTATTATTTTAAGTCTTTGTTTTAAAGTTAATACAACTAGCATAATCTTCATGGGATCGATCCTTACTTTGTAAGGACTTGTTGTTTACGTTATTAGTAAGATTTTATATTTGGTGCACCCTAATGACACTGTCAAATTTTTGGCGCTGTTGTCGAGGACTAGTGTCTAGTTTGTTTATTAAAACTAATTAGTTTATTTTCTATTCAACTTTAGATTTTCATGAGTATAGAGGACATTCGACAAAAACTCTAACAGCTTAGAGTAACCTCATCACATCCGAAAATCAATTTTGCCATCCACATTCTACTCTCGAAGACAGAGCCAAGTAGCGTAGAACCCGAACCAATGGCTTAGAACAACAACCGAGCATTTAAAGAGTTGGCGGCTCCCAACAACCATTATGCATTCAAAATCTGAATCCTCAGGTAAATTTCAAAGTCAAATCAAGGATGATTTATCTTCTGCCTACTTTTCATGGTCTTGTGGGAGAGGATCTAAATAAGCACTTGAAGGAGTTCCATGTGGTATGCTTTGCAATAAAATGAGTCGAAGTTTTTAAAGAGCAAGTTAAGCTGATAGCCTTTTATATGAACCCCGTCAAGAACTGATGCGACCCCAATCAATTTAGTTCCCAAGATCGAATCTAAAGCAAGAATGGAATGGAACCTTGACTTAATGCTTATTGAAAGCACAAACCTTGGTATGTAAAGACGCCACAATCAGCTATAGATGGTCCAATTGATAAGTCAAGAGTTTGAATGCCACGGAAATCCGATAAGTTCAAAGAGTTCGTAAAGAACCAAAGAGAATTAACTATCTCATCAATTGCATCAAAAAACTTCTTCTTGTTTATTAGATACGAACACATTATATAGGGTTGGTTACAAGAATTTTTGAAAATAAATCCTAAACCAAAAATCAAATCATAATTTCAATCTTTCCTAATAGGAAATAATCTAAATCAAATTAGAATCCTAATCTAAGTAAATAGGAAAGAATTTAAACCAAATCAGAATCTTAATCTAAGTAAATAAGAAAGAATCTAAATTAAATCAGGATCCTAATTGGCTTAAATGTCTTACATCAATTAAATGGAAGCTAGGCGATTAAAATAGAAATAATTGATTTGTTTCCCTAATAGCCTCCTCAAGAAACGGGAAAATATCTAAAAAAGGAAAATAACATATTTTCCCATAATGTGCGAACCAACTCCCTATTTCATAGAAGTGATTATTTGGAAACTTTAAGAGCCGGAATCATGCATTTATCATGTGCAATTCCTTCAACGGGCCTCCACGAAATTGTTTGAGCCCAAGTTGCTTGAATCAATCCATTAAGCGCTTCTTTGAATTTCTTTGCTCGAGTTCTGGTAACGAGTCTGACGGGAACTTGAATAGGACTTGAATATGCCTCATCCCCATGTGCTTGTGATAGTTTTATCCTTAATCTCATCATTCCCCTCCTCTTGAAGAGGATTGTCCTCAAATAATCACTTATATCAAAAGGACTCAAATCAGAAACATTAAAAGTAGCACTTACATTGTACTTACCAGGAAAATCCAGTTTGTATGCATTGTCATTGATCCGTTCCAAAACTTGGAATAGGCCATCCCTTCGAGGTAATAACTTAGATTTTCTTCGTTCTGGAAATCGTTCCTTGCACATGTGTAACCACACCCAATCGCCAGGTTCAAAAACTAGCTTATGTCGCCCTTTGTTGGCTTGTTTAGCATATTGCTCAGTCCCCCGCTCAATGTTAAACTTTACCTTCTCATGTATCTATTTAACAATTTCAACCTTTTTCTTGCTATGAAGTTAACACGCTCAAAAATAGGTAATGGAATTAAATCCAATGGGGATAGAGAATTAAAACCATAAACAATTTCAAACGGTGAATACTTAGTAACAGAATGAACGGAACGATTATAAGCAAACTCAACATGTGGTAAAAAATCTTCCAAAGCTCGCAATAGCGTAGATAAAGTTATATTTACAACTTCTGTTTGACCATCAGTTTAAAGGTGTCAAGTAGTTGAAAACAACAACTTAACCCATAAGGTTTTCCAAAAGTAACCTAAAAACTTAGAGTCCTGGGCATAAAAGTATCATCCGTTTTGTGGCATGGAATAAAATGTGCCATCTTTAAAAATTTGTCTACAACCACAAAAATTGATTCTTTCCCTTGTTTAGACCTAGGTAAACCTAGCACAAAATCCATCGAAACATCAGTCCAAGGTGCACTAGGTATTGGCAAAGGGGTGTATAAGGCATAAGGTTGCACTTCGATTTTGCTTGCCTACAAGTAACAAGTTTACTACAAAGTCTTTCAACATCTCGTTTCATATGTGGCCAATAAAAGTGTTCCTACAAAATTGTTAGAGTCTTTACAACTCTAAAATGCCTCATTAACCCTCCTCTATGGGATTATCTCATTAACAAATCTCTCAAAGAATAGTTAGGCACACATAGTTTATTCTCCCTAAATAAATAGCCATCATGCCTAAAATATTTACCAACTGTGGTAATTTCATAAGCTTGGTATTCAACACTAAAATCATGATCATCAGCATACAATTCCTTAATATGTTCAAACCCAAGTAGTTTAGCATTAAGTGTTGAGATCAAGACATACCTGCGGGAAAGCGCATCTGCAACAATGTTTTCCTTACCTTGCCTGTAACGAGTGACATATGGAAATGTCTCAATGAATTCTACCCATCGAGCATGTCTCTTGTTCAGCTTGTGTTGGCCTTTAAGGTGTTTCAAGGATTCATGATTGGTGTGAATCACGAACTCCTTAGGCCATAGGTAGTGCTGCCACGTTTCTAATGCTTGAACCAACGTATACAACTCCTTATCGTAAGTAGGGTAGTTTAAGGCTGCCTCACTCAACTTTTCACTAAAGTAAGCGATTGGTCGTCCCTCCTGCATCAGGACTGTGTCAATACCAATACCTAAGATATCGTCCCTCCTGCATCAGGACTGTGTCAATACCAATACCTAAGACAAAGACAATAAAGGAGCATTGGTCAGCTTGTGCTTGATTATTTGAAATGCCTTCTCCCCACTTGAATCCAACATCTTTTTTTATTACTTCAGTAAATGGTGCGGCTAATGTGCTAAAGTCTTTCATAATTCGTCGATAGAAACTAGAAAGCCCATTAAAGCTTTGTACATTACTTACACTTGTGGGACTCGGCCATTCTTGGGCTGCACGTACCTTTTGCTCATCAACCTGTATAATAAAAATCCTAGAAACACAAGTTTGTTAGTGCAAAAATGTAACACCCCGAGTCTAACACGTGCAGAGCACATGAAGAAGTGGGTTACTCACAAATCATAATCTCTACTCATAAATTACCAACTGAAATACCTCAAAATCTTATTCAAATAATTCCACAAGTTCAAAAGTCTGACACTAAACAAATCTCTCCAGAAACATAAAAATAATAAAAGTCTCAAACTCTAAATTACAAGTTCATAATAGAAATAAACTAAATAGAAACATGAGTCTATTTCTTCTCTTATTCAAATGGCAAACGGAAACGAAAATTACAAACTCCAAAGCTAAGCGCACTTCTCAAAGGAACTTAATCTGCAAAAAGTAATGACGAGGGGTGAGCCGTCAACTCGGTAAGTAAAACCATTCCTAACACACTAGGCCTATCGATACCCAAAATATTGCAAGCCTCCTTTTATTTTAAAAAAACATATATATCATAATTCGTAATTTCATAAAACATCATATCACAATAAAGTAACATAAACTCATGGTAATTCAGAATATCAAAAGCATAGTTACTTACGAAAGCAAATCATATATCGCATTCACAGAAAAAAAAAGGTTAGCTCATGTCACATAGTGTTACCTATAGTCCCGGTGACTCAGCCCAGACAGAATCAGAACATCATGTGCACATTTCATTTAAAACATATGTTACAATTCATAAATTTCATAAAACAACATATTTCAATAAGATGACATAAATTTATGGTAATTCAGAATATCAAAAGAATCATTTATAAAAGCAAATCATATATTGTGTACACATAAAACAGATAGTTAGCTCATGTCACATAGTATCACCTATAGTCCCGGTGACCTGACCCAGACAGAATCAGAATATCATGTGCACATTTAGAACAAAAACCTAGTACTAGTCCAGACAGATATATCGTATATTACGATCATAATCAGAATCAAAATAACTATGGACAATGAGCCAAAACATTAGGAATCCCATACAATCATCAATAATTGAAATCAAACATGAGTACAAACTATTCGTATCAGATTCATGAAGTCCATAAAAATAATTTAGGCTTGCAACCTATTTCATAGACAAAATTATAAAAGGTAGTCATGTCATAAAATAATTTACATATTGAAACACATTTATAAAATCTTTTATCAACAGAATTCAGATTTGAAAACATTTTCATAAACTGATTTTTGTATAAAAATCCATGAATCTTCTAAGTAGTGTAAAAACTTTTATAATAATATCAAAATACTTATACATACCTAGTATATTAGGAATGAAGATACTTGCATAAACTAATCTTGTTATGAAAAGCAATTGATTTTCCAAATAAATCATAAAAACACATGTACAAAATAATCATACTTATCCAGTACATTAGGAATGAAGTTACTTACAATAATAACAAAATAATCATACATATCTAGTATATTAGGAATGAAGTCACTTACCTCAATTAAAAGATTTGAATTAACACACCTCTAAGCCTCTAAAAGCCTCAATCACCTCCAACACCTTAACAAATATAAGATATAACTATCAATAACTTATCCTAAGAATATGATTTTCTAATTCATACTCGCACTAGTTTGATTCTCAAAATTTTAACTCTTAATCTAAAGCTCAAAATGACATCATGTTCTATGGAACCATTCTGGACATCCATGGGCACCTCATATAAAATTTCCAAGAGGATCCGATACCAAAAACATTTTCAAAACTATTTATTACTTAACAAATTTGAAACTATTTCACAGTATCTTAACCAAACAGAACGTGTTCTGAAATTTTTATAAAATCAGATACTAATCCGAAAATTATGAAATTAAAACTGGAAATACTATACACATGTATCAACTTCTATATAAAATTTCAGAATCTTCCGAGTTCATTTAATAGTACAAATAAGTTTTTGAATCTGATTGACTTGCTGGAATCGTAGTTTTCAGTTGTATTAGTGTCCGATTCAAAACTCCATATAAAATTGAAAACAAAGTCAAATATTATGAAAAAAAATTTAATCAATAAGCACTACATGTCTAGTTTTTAAAAATATAAAGTTCTTAAAAAAAATAGTTCAGAAAATATATGTTTGAATTCGAGATACTCATACTGTCCAGGCCCCATCCACCTACTCCTGGTCCCCACAGGAAGTTTCCAACTCAGTATTGCACAACTTTATCAAATGGCGATGGAATTAATCCAGAGTCATTTGGCTCAACTTGGAGAACAACATGACCCTGATTGAGTCCTGCTTCAACAGCAGTAATCAAGGCCTAGCTTTAACTGCCCTCATTGACACTGGAGCAATGTGCTCATTCATCAAGCAAGCTTGCGTCCCTTCTTCTGATCATGTTGATTGGTCTGGATAGGAAATCTGCTACAGTATTGGATTCTCCTTTGATATGTCTCACTTAACATGCCAGCCACCTGTCTCAATTCAAGGCTCTAACCCACAAGCATGGATTAGCACTATCAGAACCAAAGATGAAGATAGGCCTTGATGAAGTAGATTTTTTGGGACTACACATCAAACAGGGATTCATCTTAAACACACCTTAAATCATGTATTATGATTTGTAACAATCTTAAATCATGTATTATGATTTGTAACAATCTTAAATCATGTTAATATAAACCCTAGATAGAGTGATTAGAAATCTTGTGGAGAATAAGTAGAGTAAACTTACCAATTGCTTTGATGCTCTCCTAAACAAATGTTTTAATTCCTAAGTTAGATTGAAAATGAAAGGAGTTAGGGGGTATTTATAGGATTTCTTAAGGCTAATGGATAACTAGGATTTTGCCACCATAACTCTTGATCAATGGTTGAGATTATCCTTCATAAATACCTTACTAATTTCTAGAATTCTTATCTATCTCTACAACTTCTCTTAAATCATCACTTATGTCATTCTTTATGTCATTATTACTTATGTCATTACTTCTCTCTCTGGAGGGATCCAAGGTTAAACCTGTAAGGAATAAGTTTTCTGGATGAAAAGCTCAAAATAAATTCTACTATAATTAGGTGAGAGAATTGAACCTCACAATTTCCTCCCCCCTTTAAAAATTTCGTCCTCGAAATTCAAGGATTACCTTATGCGTAAAAGAGTTGAGGGTGCTTTTCCAACATTTTTGCCTCTCGCTCCCATGTGGTTTCCTCAACAGAGTGGTTCATCCAACGTACCTTAACTAAGGGAATAACTCTACTCCTTAGTATTTGCTCCTTTCGATCAACAATCTCAATAGGTTGCTCCTCGTATGACATGTCTTCTGATATCTGAATTGGTTGATAGTCTAGCACATGTGAAGGGTCTGCTATATACTTTCTTAACACAGACACATGAAACATATTGTGAAGTCTAGATAGAGGCGGTGGTAAAGCTATATGATAGGCCACAAGACTGAAATACAAGTGTGCAACTCGAGAGGGGGGGTGAATTGGTTTTTTTTTTAAAATTATCCTAACAAAACCACACAACAATCCAATCTAAAGCCTTGATAAATTTGAAAGTAATAAGTTTAAACAAATCACAATAATAAATGAGCAAGGGAGAAGAGAAACAAACACACGAAATTTCACGTGGTTCGGCAATCCCCGCCTACGTCCACGCCTCCAAGCGATCCAAGCTTGAGGTTTTCACTATCCAAGCCTTCCAAGGCTTAAAATGCTTACAATTGACTTCAAGGTGTCAATGAACCTTTACAAGCGATCCAAGCTTGAGGTTTTCACTATCCAAGCCTTCCAAGGCTTAAAATGCTTACAATTGACTTCAAGGTGTCAATGAGATTATAGCTCAATCTCTTCACTCAAGTGTCTCACATACTCAAACACTCACAATATGGATGAAGAAATGAAAAATGCAACAAAAACTCTCTTAAAGAGTAGATGAACAAAATGAAGAACAATAATGATTCAATGAATAATGATTTGCGAATTGAGAGCTCAAGATAAGTTGTGTGCCTTTTGTTTATGCTTGCTAGAGTGCGTGAAAATGAATTGGATTTGAGTTTTTATAGTTAGAGTTAAAAAACTAGCCGTTATGAGTTTTTTACTCATAACCGGATTACCGTTTATGGTATCCGGAATTCCGCTTGCATGTTACCGTTAAGGCAAAAATTTAAATTTTTGAATATCCGGAATATCGCTTGTGATATCCGGATTTCCGTTTATGCTCCAGAAGCTTTTTGCCCCGTAACCGGATTTCCGTTTAGCACAACCGGATTGCCGTTTATACTCCAAAAGCTTTCTGCACTGTAACCGAAATTCCGTTTAGCATATTCGAATTGCCGCTTGCTACAGTAATGGTACAGTGCACTGTTTGCCAAAATTATATTTTGACCTCAAACCTTTATGAAACTGTAGTATGGCCCAAAACGTTATAAAAATTTACAATTAAGTCCAATTTTAGAATTTCTTAATAATACTTTGTGAATCCCAAAACTTTCTGAAATTATGAACACGCCCAAACTTTGTGAAATTTTAGAATGGCCCATAATATTTAAATATTTTTAAATAAGTCTAAATCTGAAACTCAAAACAATATTTATTAAAAACAAAGATTGTAAAATTCTTTCACTTTAGTTCACAACTTTGAAAAATAACTTAACTCCATAAAATCATTTTCTTGTTTTAAAAGCACAATATATAAAACTTTATTTTTAACTACTCTCAATTTTCTTTAATCAACACATGTGGTTTGTTATCATCAAAATCAATATTTATAACCATATAGGCTAACAAGGACCGATTTTCTCTAAAATCTCAAATGGTCCAATGAATTTAGGGCTAAGCTTCCCTTTTGTCCCGAATCGAAACACTCCTTTCCATGGTGATACCTTCAAGAAAACCAAGTCTCCTTTTTCAAATTTTAACTCACGTCTACGACGATCTGCATAGCTCTTCTGTCTACTCTGAGCTGTTTGAAGACGTTCTCTAATCAATTTGATTTTATGTACGGTAATATGTACCAATTCTGGACCCAAAAGTTTTCTTTCACCAACCTCATCCCAGCAGATTGGGGGTCTACACTTTCTTCCATATAATGCCTTAAACGGTGCCATGCCGATACTTGAGTGGAAGCTATTGTTATAAGCAAACTCGATCAACATTAGATGTTCTTCCCAACTACCACTTAAGTCTAGTGCACAAGCTCGAAGCATATCCTTGAGGGTTTGGATAGTCCTTTCGGATTGTCCATCTGTTTGTGGATGGAAAGCAGTGCTAAATCTCAATTTCGTCCCCATCTCTTTGTGTAAGCTAGCCCAAAATCTTGAAGTGAACAGTGGATCTCTATCAAACACTATTGACACTGGAACTCCATAAAGCCTTACTATCTCTTTAATGAATAACTTAGCTACTCTTCCTTGCCAAGAAATGAGCTGATTTCGTCATTCAATCAACAATTACTCAAATACAATCACATCCCCTTTTAGAACGAGGTAATCCAGAGGCAAAATTCATTGTTATATGTTCCCATTTCCATTACGGAATAGGAAGTGTTTGTAAAGTTCCTGCTAGTCTTTGATGTTCAATCTTCACTTGTTGGCAAACTAAACATCGAGACACAAAAGCAGTAATATCTCTCTTTATATTCCTCCACAAAAAACTCTGCTTTAGATCACGATACATCTTATTACTACCATGATGCATACTATAAGGTGACTCATAAGCTTCTTTTAAGATCTCTGCCTTTATCTCTTCATATGCTGGCACGCAAAGCCTTTGTCCTACCCATGATACATCTCCATTGTCAAGTCTGAAATTGGGTTGATGTCCTTTGTTCACCTTTTCACGGATTTTATTGAGTCCATGTCGTTCTTTTGAGCTATCTTAATTCTATCGATTAGAGTGGGTTGGACTATTAAATGTGCTAACAAGTTTGCTTGCCCATGAGTAACTACCTCGATCCCACATCTCCCCAAGTCCTTTACCAAATGAGTTTGCATGGTGGTTAGATGTGCTATTCGCCCAGATGATTTCCTACTTAAGACGTCAGCTACCACATTTGCCTTTCCTGGATGGTAATTAATAGAGCAATCAAAATCCTTCACCAACTCCAACCATCTTCTCTGCCGCAAATTCAATTCTTTTTTAGTAAACAAATACTTCAAACTCTTATGATCGGTAAAGATCTCACAAGTCTCCCATACAAATAATGTCTCCAGATTTTTAAAGTAAATACTATAGCAACCAACTCCAAATCATGAGTCGGATAGTTTTGTTTGTGGCTCTTTAACTACCTAGAAGCATACGCTATAACCTTACCATGCTGCGTTAGAACACAACCCAAGCCCTTTCTAGAAGCATTGTAAATTACAAAACCTTCACCCTAAGAGGGGAGAGTTAAAATAGGAGAAGATATCAAACGACTCTTGAGCTCTTGGAAGCTCTTTTCACATGCCTGATCTCAAGTGAACTTCACATCCTTCTTAGTCAAATTAGTCAATGGTGCTGCTATACTAGAATATTCCTTCACAAAGCATCTATAATAACATGCCAATCCCAAGAAACTCCTTACTTCAGTCACACTAGATGGCCTTTCCCAATTCACAATAGCCTCCACTTTGGCTGGATTTACCAAAATACCATCCTTCGTCACAATATGCCCAAAAAATGCCACACGATCAAGCCAAAACTCACACTTCTTAAACTTTGCATACAACTTCTTCTCACGCAATGTTTCCAACACAATCCTCAGGTGCGTCTCATGCTCCTCCTTACTTTTAGAGTAAACCAATACGTCATCGATAAAGATAATGACAAATTGATCAAGATAAGGTTGGAAAATGATAAGTGCATATTTTCCTGCTATTAATTTCTCCATCTTTTTCTTGTTTTGGTCTTAAATATTCTAGTTATTTTAGTTGATTTTTAATTTAGTAGATTATATTTTATTGTATTAATTTTTATCATAGTTTATTTGATTTGATTTGATTTTGTTATTTAGGTATATTCCGGGATTAAAGAGAAATTACATCAGAGCATTCCAGAAAGAAATCTAATTGAAAGAATCAAAATAGGAAAAGAATTGAAGATTGGGAATAATCTGTGCTTAAAGGGATCAAAGCTAGAGAGAGTTGAAGATTGTTCATGCTCATTGCTGTGGTGATAAAGTCGAAAGACAAGAAAAAAAAAAAGCAACTAAATTGATTGGCCGAATTAATAGCTAAAGGACATGAGAAATATTAGCCAAATTAAAAAGGAACGAAAATTCCAAGTGGAGTGCACGTGAGTGAAGCCAAAGCAAATTAAAAGGCTTGGCCTTTGGCTTAAGAGTTGGAAAAGTCGGTGGGGCCCATTTTAAAGGCTATATAGAAAGCTGAACTTTGGCTTTTGGAAGAGAGCTGCCAGGGTAAAGAAAGAGTATTCGGCAGAGAGAGAATCAGTAGCATACAAACTGAAAATTTTCAGCCGCAAAGGAGAAAAAAAAAATCACAGCCGAAGGGAATTGAAGCAAGGGCAACAACTTGAATTAATCTCCATGATTGGTTTTATCAATTCTTTTATTCTTAATTTAATTATGTTATGCTAGATTTTTTATTTGGTTGAGGGTGGGTTTTGCTATGCAATTAAATTTAAATTCAAATTTTATCATTCAATTTATTTAATTGAGATTGTTTATGTTATTCTATAATTAATGTTTATGATTTTATTCTTGTTTTGTTTGAGTGGCCAATTAGATAGGATTTGAATAAATCTATTGTTAGATTAAAATTCTTGATCCGTAATTGTCTTGATATTTTAATTATGAGTAGCAGGTTGGAATCAGTGATTTCAATTGGAGAACATAACCTAGATTAAATAATCCGAGCTTGAGTGTTTATTGCCTAGATACCTAATATCTTTCTTTGCTTAATGCTTTCATTATCTTAAATTTAAAGAGCTTGCCTTAAATTATTTAATGGTTAGAGATTAGGTGAAGAGCTTGTTCTGCCTAACGACACATTAAGAAAAGATTGAGACTAACAGAGCTTATTGTTGTCTATTGTTGATAGTTTAAATATAAATTGATGATAGAATTGATATATTATGTGCATGTTTGGTGGTGACGAATGATTCTTTAACCAAATTTTTGTTATTTCTTTATCCTTTAATTAGAGTTTTTACTAAATTATTGTTTTCGTAATTTAATTTCTTTGTTTCTTGCATTTAGTTAAAAATTCAAAAACCCCCTTTTCTCTATTTTTAGTTGACATTTTCTTTAGTTAGATTAATTTATATTATTATTTATATTATTATTTTATTTTAAGTCTTGCTTTAGAGTTGATAATAAATACAACTAGCATAGTCTCTGTAGGAACGATCCTTACTCGCTTTGTACTAATTATTTATACTAGTAGTAAGGTTTTAAATTTGGTGCAGCCTAACAACACTACCAAGAAGTTCCATGTGGTATGCTCCACAATGAAAACAGCCGGGTTTCTGAAGAGTAAGTTAAGCTAATGGCCTCCCTTTCTCTTTGGCAGATTCAGCCAAGGAATGGTTGTACTATCTTTCCTCTGGTACTGTCACTACATGAAATGAGATGCGTTAGCTATTTTTAGAGAAATATTTCCCAGCATCAAAAGCTAACAGCATTTGAAAGGAAATTTGTGGAATCCAACAATATAATGGAGAGTCATTGGGAACGATTCAAAAAGCTATGTGCTAGTTACCCCCACCATCAGATAAGTGATCAACTTCTTATTTAACACTTTTATGAGGGTCTACTGCCTATGGATAGGAGTATGATTGATGCCGTAAGTGGAGGAGCACTCGTGGATAAGACACCAGAAGCAGCCCGAAATCTCATTGATAACATGGCTGCTAATTCCCAACAATTCAACACCAGGAACGATCTACTGCCGCCACTGTTGAGTGTTAGAAAGTGTATATTTATAAAGGAGAAAATCATCATTTTATACTTTAAGTTTTACTAACATTCCTACTTTTATGTATTTAAGCTTCTTATTTTAATTAAGTATTTTATGTATTTTAGGAGCATCGTGGTCATTTTACAATGAACGAGAGATCAGATGGCAAAATGGACATCAGTTTTGAACTCAGGACTAGTCGAAAAACCTTAGGAGGAGCATAAAAGGAAAAATGTCACTGTTCACATGTACGGTACTATTCACACATATGAAACGATGAGTGGCATTGACCGATGATGTGGCATTGACTTATGAGGTGTCACGATTCTATTGGAAAAAAATCTTATGCACTGTTGATTGATGAAGTGGCGCAATCCTGAGCGTCCGAACTGTTTTTAATTCGATGGCCATAATTTATTCAATGTATCTATAAAAAGAGGATCTCTCCCCCCTAATTTGATACTCCTGAACTCATTTTTGAGCTCCATTTTCTGTAATCCTTTTTTCATCTTGTATTTTCTACGTATTACAATAAATTTTCATTTTACCCCTAGTTCAATTATGAGTAGCTAATTTTCTTTTAAGCTTGTGTTGAAGGTGAAGTCTCAACATGTGCCATAGGCTTTATTTGATAAATTTACTTTCTCTTCCCCTCTAAATTTTGTGGATGTAATGAACAGATTTAAGTTTTCTTATTTTCCTCAAAGCTTTAGAACTTCATCGACAGAGAGAGAAGAGAGTTTAACCGGCTCCCTAGTACAAGGTTATTATTATCTGGCACGATAAGCCCTTAGCACCATATTGATTAGAGTATGGTTCATGAGGTGTGAAATCCCCCCTCATGATTTAATTGGCATTAATAAGGAATATTTAGCCCATGGAGCATGTTGATGCAGATCCAGATACCCAAGCGCTTCAATTTCAATAGATTTTCACTTTAATTTATTCTCGCCATTCTAATTTAAATTTTACTCGCTTCAATTTCAATCTAACTACCCACTTGAAAAATTAATTTTACACACAATTAAAATCCACCTCCTCATGGGATCGATACTCGTCACCATTAATCTATTCTATAATAGATTCGTGTGCTTGCGAGTTCAATAAAATTTGCATAACAAGTTTTTGGCGCCGTTGCCGGGGAGGTAAGTTATTTTAATTTGTAGAATTATTTTTTGTAAATAATTTCTTTTTCTCTTATTTAAATTTCTGTAATTTAATTTTCAAGTTATTTTTCTTTGTAAATTTTTTATCTTGTTAATTTATTTCTATTTTATTTATTTTATTTCACTTTTTTTTTGTTTTCATAGTAAGATTGTAACAGCGTGACAAGGTTAGTACCGTAATTTCTCTTTCTTATTTTTTTTATTTTTTTTGTTCCCATTTTTTGTGTTCTTTGCATGCATGGTCGAAAGTCATTATTACCTAATCTTGAACCTATAGATCTTGAACTTGAAAAAATACTTCGCACACGCAAACACGTTGCACTTAAAGATAAAATTAAAATGGATTTGCAACAACAACCACCACCACAGGAGAGGCCATTTAAGGACTACTTCAGTCCTTTAGCTAATTTGAGCACATCATGCATAAGATACCCAAATGTAGCTGCTAGGAGTTTTGAACTAAAACTTAGTGTGCTAAATTGTCTATGGCTTAGAAAATGAGGTTCCATATAATCATCTAAATGATTTTCATACTATTTGTCAAACTTTTAAATACGAGAATTTTTTAGAAGATGATGTTAAACTTAGATTATTCTCATTTTCTTTAAAGGATAGAGCTCATTCATGATTTAATAAATTGCCTGCTAATAGCATTACAACCTGGAAACAAATGGTAATTTTTGAGTAAATATTTCCCAGTGTATAAAACTAATGCTATTCGCAGAGAAATTTCAAAGTTTACCTAGAGAGAAGACGAGCAGTTTTTCGAAGCATGGGAGCGATTCAATGGGCTACTTTTGAAGTGTTCATATCATGGGTACGAGAAATGGCACCAATGCCAATACTTTTTGAAAGGATTATTGCCACAAGTGGAAGAATGGCTAATGGCAACAAGTGACGGAGAGCTAATGTCAAAAAGTGCATCAAAGATTTAGGAATTCTTCTAGCGACTAGCGGATAATTCCCAACAACGGAGTCGATCACTCAAGAATACTAAAAGAATTAAAGGAGTGAATGAGGTTCACATTGACGAGTCCAGTTCGAGAATTAAAGAAGTCAAAGAGATGGTTGAAGGTCTTTCTCAACAAATAGCATCGTTGACGATTGCTAAATTAGCAAAGCCACATGACCATGACTCATACTCAAATCAAGCCAATGCCATCGGTGTCATGAGAAAGCCATCAAATTACAACCCATACTCCAACACATATAACCCTGGATGGAGAGACCACCCCAATTTTTCATGGTCTTAAGGATTCCAATAGAATGGACCAGCAACTCCAGCTCCACCAATGCAACTAATTCCTCAAATTCCTCAAGCCTCTCAGCCACCATTTAGACCATACAATCAGAACCAGAACTACTCTCAACCAAAACCATGGGAGGATGTATTCTAGAATGTCAAGAATATTACTAACTCCATGATCGAGCAACAAAACCACACCATTGATGAACTACGAAATATGATGAGAGCAGGCTTCAACTCACAAGCCTAATCAGTTTCAAGCTTCGAGAAGATGGTGGGATAGCTTGCTTTTTCAGTTCAGACCTTGGCAATGACTGTTGAGAAAGGCAAGTTTTTGAGTCAACCAACGCCTAATCCTAAAGGAGTGCATGAAGCAAGTACCAGTTCACCACAACAACATGGAGAGGTCAAAGTAGTCATGACCTTGCGAAAAGGAAAAGAAATCGACAATAAAGTGGAGATGCCAGTGACAAAAACTAATCAAATTTTACTTGTGAATGTTGAAGACTCATCACCATCGGAGGAGAAAGAAGAAACTGGCCCACGAGAATATGTTCCAAAAGCTCCATTTCCTCAGAGATTAGCTAAAGGAAAATCCACAGGTGAGATTCTTGAAATCTTCAAAAGGGTAAGTGTTAACATCCCTTTGCTTGATGCTATAAAACAAGTTCCATCTTATGCCAAGTTTCTTAAAGACCTTTGTACTAAAAAGAAAAATATTCACGTTCAAAAGAAGGCATTTTTAATAGAAAATGTTAGTTCTATACTCCAACACAAAATTCCTCTAAAATGTAAAGACCTAGGCTCCCCCACTATCTCATGTAGTATAGGGAACCACACAATTGAGATTGCTTTGTTGGATTTAGGAGCTAGTGTAAATCTGTTGCCTTACTCAGTTTTCTTACACCGAACTCCCCGTGTTATTGTGGAGGACGTGCTTATCCAGGTAGATAAGTTTTATTTTCCTGTTGATTTCATTGTAATTGACACTCAACCAATCCAGGATTCATTGTAATTGACATCCCCATTATCCTAGGCCGACCTTTCTTAGGAACTGCCGATGCTCACATTCAATGCAGGATTGGAAATATGTAGTTGTCCTTCGGCAATATGACCATGGAGATGACTCTTTACAAACATGTTTAACTCACTTTGGTTTAGATTTTGATGTTGACAGATCAGTCGATGAGGTCAACATCCTACTTAACTCAGCACCAGCCATAGACACTAATAAATGGAAATCAAGAGTTGAACAACTAGCACCATCAGAGAAGAAAATCATCCCATCATCAAAATCACCACCGAAACTTGAGTTCAAACCATTACCCAACACTTTGGAGTATGCGTTCTTAGGAGAAGACAGCACTCTACCAGTAATCATCTTATCATCCCTAAATGACGAACAAAAAGGTAAGTTGTTGGATGTTTTAAAAGAGCACAAAGGAGCATTAGGATGGACCATAGCTGACATAAA
Organism: Atalantia buxifolia; assembly: GCA_030444775.1. Taxonomy (NCBI): domain Eukaryota; kingdom Viridiplantae; phylum Streptophyta; class Magnoliopsida; order Sapindales; family Rutaceae; genus Atalantia; species Atalantia buxifolia. Next base: position 16,779,515 of record CM059839.1, read on the forward strand.
AGGTATAAACCCAGTAGACTGCATGCATTACATTCACCTTGATGAAAATGCTAAACCTACTAGGGAACGCATTACATTCACCTTTAAAGCAAATTGCGCAAAATCTGCCACCTTTAAAGCTTATCACAGATGGTAGATGGATACTGCATACTGATGCAAGTGACGAATCTTGGGGGGCCATCCTCCTTGAAGAAGCACAAGGCAAAGAACACTTTATTGCCTATGCTAGTGGACACTTCTCTGACACACAAGTCCATTACCATAGTGTGTTCAAAGAAATTTTGGCAGTTAAGAATGGTATTCAAAAATTTGAGTATCATCTTATCGGCTATCATTTTCCTATCATGAATTTCAAAGGTAAAAATGTTCCTGAAAAGATGTTGCTAAGGTTAAAAGACTGGTTTTCGAAATATGACTTCTCTGTGAAGCATATAAAAGAAGAACATAACCTCATCCCTGATATGCTATCAAGACTTGCAAAACCAGAAAAATCCTTGTTTTTCATATCCTCTCAAAATCATTTTCCTATCATCTTCATGGCTATTTCACTCCCATCACAAGTCATAACCAAAAATTATTTTCCTCCTGGAAAAACCTTTACCACCGTTTTTGCTATACAAGAGTTTGCTAAGAAAGTTGTTTTTAGATTTTTCATGAAAACCTATCTCTTATCAGACTCATTTCCACTTTCAACCTTCCCTCCAGAAAACCTATCCTTACAGGCTTAACCCTAGACCCTTCCAGGGATATCTCAGAAGATGAGTTATGGTACATCTGGTGCCTAACTGTCCTCTATGCCACTAAACTGATTGTCCCTGTCACTCTCACTTTGGAATACCTGCTTAATCCAGACAAGTCCACTTCATTAACCTGAACACTTCTTGAATGGTTTTCTCCAATTCCTTGGTGGAGAAAAAAGCTCCAACAATTGTCAGAAATTTATAATTTAGAACGTATGCCACCACCCGAAGCAAAAATGTTCACATCCGTGTTCATTATTCATAGGTCATACTTCCAACATCTAGACACCAGCTCATTCTAGACTCAAGACTGAGCATATGATTGGTTAATTTTACCACATCCAGCCCTCCTTGAACAAGATAGCGGAATACAGAAAAATCTCTATAATTATCTTTGTAAATTAAATCATCAAACTGCTCCGCACAAGGACATTGGTCACACCTCTCTAGGTCCACAACACGAACTCATCATGATCCCAACTCCATCTGCTATATCCAAACCAAAATCCACAGGCATCATAATCAAAGAAGAAAAATCAGATTTCACCGATTTCCTCTACCAAGACTCACAAGACCCATGGGAAGAATTTCTCCCACTCAGTCAACATCTCCAACAACTTCCACAACCAACCATGCATGAACCAGGATCATCATCTCTGCCTCAGTCTCAGCCTCGAAAAAAGGACAAAGCAACCCAGACGTCACCAAAGTAATTACTACCAGGCTACAGAAGAGATTGCCCTTATTCACCTTGTCGTGGTCCCCATTGTAAGCATCCAAGACTATCCAAAATATTTTTCCCAAAAGATAACGACCGAGATCCAGATGAAACAGATAGCTCATCCGAAGACGACTAGATGAATCTCAACTCTCCATAAAGTAGTTTGTCTTGTTGCAATAAATGTTTTAAGCGTATTTGTTTTTCTTTAAAGCTTTAGCTTTTGTCAAAAGTCATGTTAGTTTTGTCAAAAGTCATGTTAACTTTTGTCAAAAGTCATGTTAGTTTTGTCAAAAGTCATGTTAGCTATTAAAGCTTTTGTCGCTTGTAATAATGCTTGCTTTACTTTTGGATAACATCTTGATAAGGACATGTCTTCTCAAGAACTAGTTAAGTTTCTTCCTTATATAAGGAAGTTTCCTCCAGTTGTAAGATATCGGGATTTGGAAAAATAAAATTCTTATTCTCATTATCCATGGCGTACTAAAATTCTATCTCTCTCTCTGTCAATGAAACTCTAAGGCTTTAAAGAAAATTAAGAAAATTTAAATCTTTTCATTTTGAAATCTCAAGGAAGTATGTTCTGCACTTGCCTTATGCAAGGATCCTGTGCGTCAGAAAACTTGATAAGTTTTTATCTGGTTTGGTACCTTGTTTTAGACTAAGAGGAAAGTCTGTTTTGGGTTGTAAAACTTGGGAAAATATTTTAAGTTTTTGATGCTCATAGAAGTACATCGGCTGGAAACCAGAACTTGCGGGCTACTAGCCCAAAGTACAGTTTTAACTGTTGTAGATCTGGTGTAAACAACGCCACGTACTAATATGGTATCAACAAAAGAAATTGGATTTTTTTTTGTCTCAAAAGGGTTTGCTCATAATTCTCGGTGAAATATTTTGTCAAAAGGGCTGAAGCTTAACGTGACGGCAGAGGAGCGATAGCAGCGACCAAGACGAATGGCAGTAGCGAAGTATACAAATGACAATAGCGACGTAAAAAAAGGAAGTTAATAGATTTAACTCCTCTTCAGTATTTTCATACATGTGCCAAAAGAGAGAAGAGAATGAAATGGTACTTGATCTCGGCGGTAAAGGGACAGCATTGGCTGGGCTGAAGTTTACGTGATGGCATAAAAACAGTAGCAACGACATACAAAAAGGTGGTTAACATGTTGTTGATGGTTGAAGTTTAACAACAAAAGAGTAGAGGTAGCAATGATGTCAAGAAACGACAGTCGACAATAGTGAAAGTCGAGCAACAAGAATGACGGTAAAGTGGTGAGTCAAAGCGGGGAGCGATATGCAACAACTTAAAAAGTGGTGTTTTTGATTAGGTTAGATTTATGGTTTCTTATTTTTTATTTTATATTTGGAAAATCAAATAGTGTAATTGTTCGCATTGTAATTTAATAAACGTGTCCAATAAACATAAAAAGAAGTTTTTTTGATGCAATTGGTGAGAGAATTAATTCTCTTTGGTTCTTTACGAACTCTTTAAACTTATCAGATTTATGTGGCGTTCAAACTCTTGACTTATCAATCAGACCATCCATAGCTAATTGTGGCGTCTTCACATACCAAGGTTCATGCTTTCAATAAGCATTGGGTCGAGAATCCATTCCTTCCTGGTTTAGATTCAATCTTGGGAACTAAATTGATTAGGGTTGCATCAGTTCTTGACGGGATTCGCATCACAGCTACATGAATAAAAAGCCAACATATAATTCATTATCATATTAGTTTGTAACATAGACAGTGAATAGTTCAATAAACAATTATTGCAAAAAAAGTTCATCGATTGGCAACCCAAATTCCCTCTTTGTTATTTCGTGCATAGATTGCTCGGTCACCATTTGCAGAACGTAACAAATCATTAGTTGGAAATTTTCTGGTGAAGGGAAGATATTCTGTTACATTATTGACCTCATCTTCATTTATTTGATTAGGATTACTTCTATTAAGCATATGATAGACAATAGACCACTTTTTTTAATCTGATCGTTTACATAAAATACTTGTTTGGCTTGAGAAGCCAATATAAATGGATCATATTTATATCCTAATCGGTTTAAGCCTACTAAGATGAATCCAAGCTCATCCATCTTGACACAACTACTTTGAACCCAATCACACTTCAACACAGGGACTTTCAACAAATGATAGTCAAGTACCCAAATTTCACCTACACTAACTCCACTATTTTGAGTTACTCAACTTAAGTCTTGATCTCGTGTAACAAAATGGAAACCATTAATTTCATAACCATTATGTTTAGTTACAAAAGGAAGAGGCCCATGCGATAACCATCGCAAAGTATCCGATACATGATCACCCTTTTCAATCAAGTCATATACCTAACAAGACAAGAAAGAAAAGTAAACATCTTTACTAAGTGAAAAAAAAAGTTGAGATTTCTTTGTGAAAATTAATTATATACATGCTGGAACCTTATCAATTAGCCAATCGGCAAAAGTACAGTTGTGTTCCTCTTACAACCATTTGTCATTTTGATGTGAATAACGTGTTTTAAGCCACTGCATATGGTCGCGAGACATCTATTAGACTGAAAAATTATAGAAATAAATTATGTGGATTTGACTAGAAGAAATTAACCAAATTACCTAATGTATGGTATCACCTCTTGCGTGTTATGCAAGATGTACAAGTGCGCTTGATCTAGTGAATGTGGAGGAATTCGTAGCCCTTTCCCACCAAATAATGGCTTATCTTTTGATAGGTTTTGCACATTTCCAAGAGGAACCCCAACTGTATTCATGTTTGACATGTATTTTGCACAAAATTCTAATGCTTCTTTCGCAATATAACTCTCTGCTATACAACCCGCAGGACAGTTACAGTTCTGGAACCTTTGAGAGTTTTCACGTATCTCTCGAAAGGATATATTCATCGAAGGTAAACTGGGCCACATAGTCTAACTTCATTGACTAAATGCATAGTCAAGTGTACCATTATGTCAAAGAAAGAGGGAGGAAAATCTTTTTCTAACAAGCGCAAAGTCACCACATGCTATGCTCTGCCTGTAATTTTTCCAATGTTGACACATCAACCACATTGGAACATAGCAAGTTAAAGAATAAACACAGCCAGATCATAGCTTCTTTAACATGCTTTAGCAAGACACACTGAATGGCAATAGGAAAAAGTTGTTGCATAAGAACATGGTAGTCATGTGACTTAAGGCCCTGAAGTTTAACGTCCTTCATTGACACAAGATTTTTTATGTTTAAGGAATATCCAGCTGGAACCTTAATACTTTTTAAAGCTTTGCAGAACCTTGTTTTTTCATCTCTAGTTAATGTGTAACAAGCTGCCGGAAGGAATATGCGTTTTTTATTTTTTAAAGTTGGTGCAAATTCATCCCTAATTCCCATTTCCACAAGACCATCTTTGGTCTTTCTCGGAATATGCAGCAGTATTTCGTAAATGCTCTCACACACATTCTTTTCAGTGTGCATAACATTTAATTGATGACATACAAGTAAATGCTTCCAATACTCTAAATTAAAGAATATGAATTTTTTTTCCACCAAATGCGGTCATCATTGTTAGAACTTTTGTGTTTTTTAGAGTTGTTCTTCCCCCATTTATAATCAATAGACTCAACCAACCGCAAAACACCCTCCTCATCCAACGGTTTCGGGCCAAACTCTCTCTCCATTGTGTTGTCAAAGGCTTTCTCTTGGTCTCGAAATTCATGACCATGAGGAAGCCAACAACGGTGACCAATATATGCATTTTTGCCACTGTGTTTAAGTCTACATTTAGTAGTGGCTACTCCATAATATGGACAGACATTATATCCTTTAACAGTGCAACCAGCTAGATTTCCGTATGCTGAAAAGTCATTTATAGTCCATAATAACACAGCCCGCAAATTAAAGAACTCCTTCCTGTAGGCATTATAAGCCTCTACCCCAACTACCCACAAAGTTTGTAAATCTTCTATCAAAGGTGCCATGTACACATCGATGTCATTGCCCAGTTGTTGAGGACCAGAAATCAGTAGGGACAACATCATGAATTTTCGTTCCATACACAACCATGGAGGAAGATTATACGTTATAAGAATAATTGGCCAACAACTATATGTACTACTAAGAGAGCTATGTGGATTTAGTCCATCAGCCGCTAATGCAAGACGAAGATTTCTAGGATCTAATGCAAATGTCGGCCATTTGTTATCTACTAATTTCCATGATGGCGAGTCTGCCAGATGTCGGAGCTTACCATTATCGACTCTCTCATTTGCATGCCAAGTCAAGTCCTTATCCGTTTCTGAGGACTGAAACATGCGTTTAAATCTAGGTATGGGCGGAAAATACCATAAAACCTTCGCAGGAACCCCTTTCCTATATTGGTCAACACTACCATCCTTTTTTTTTTATCTAGATAAACCACAACTAGGACAGTCAGACAGCCCTTCATACTCTTTTCTGTAAAGTATGCAATCATTTAGGCAAGCATGTATTTTTACATATTCTAAGCCTAAAGCGGATATTGTCTTTTTGGCCTCGTACATAGATATTGAACAAGCTAACCACAACTAGGACAGTCAGACAGTCCGACACAATTTTGCATTAGAAGCTAAATTAGGATCTAATTAGGTTTAAATTCTAATTTGTTGTAAAACCAATACTAGAACTTCATCATTTCCTAATAACCCCATACTTCAATAATAAAATTAACCCCAAATATGCAAACTTACAAATTAACGCCACTTTAAATACCCTTACTGCAAGATAAACATAGCAAAAAATTTCGACCCCACACATTACAGTAGTCACAACACAGAATGCAAGTAGATAGACACATTACAATAGCCACAACATAACATACAAATCAAGCCCCATACAACTTCAAATCATACTATCATATAAAGGACCATAATATTAAAGTAATTGTTATCGTGCAACTATTAATTAACTAACGAACTCAAAACTCTAAAAATAAAGAAGTGCAATTTATTTACCAAATAAAATTAATTCATCTATAGCAAACTGTTCCAGCAAAAGAGATGCAGCAAACTCTGTAACAAAAGAGGTGGTAGCAAGCTGCTTCAACAAAAACACAGAGTCAACAAAAACACAGATACCTTTTTCAATAAAATAAAATATAATTTTTGCATCAAAAGCTAAATTAAGTTCTAATTAGGTTCTAAGTATAAATTTGTTCCAAAAAAAGTACTGCTACTTCACTCATTTCCTAATAACCCCAAACTTCAATGAAAAATTAACCCTAGACATGCAAATTTACCACAATAGGAAAATTATTTGGCTAATATTTTATATTTATGTACCACAATAGGCAAATATAAAATATTACACGAAGGAATATAAAACTTTAGGTTTATATAATACCTAAAGTTTCAGATAAAAAAGCACCAAAATTAAGTCAACGTGAAATTTCTATCATGAATTATTGACGTTTAAATTTATATCACAAAGACATCATATATTCTTGACATAATCTTTTTCTATCACCAGTCCATCACAAATCAGTCATGAATATGTGATAGCCAAAAATATATCACAACTATATCATGTTTTTATGACCCACTCAGAATCCGTCAACAAGTGCTGTCATTTATTATCATTTTTCTTGTAGTGAAAAAATCAAAATGTAACAACGATATAGAGATTTCACCATAAAATGGATTTCATAAGTGGCGTTGTTATACCAGATCTACAATAGCACAAGGTTGTCCTTAGGGCCAGTAGCCCGCAAGTTCTGGTTTCCAGTCGATATACACTTATCCATCAAATACTAAAATCGAAAATCATCAAAGAAAACGGTTTTCACGATACCACCCGAAAACACAGTTACTCTGAACCTTCAAAGAGGGTGAACGTTGTGATAAAACAATTTTAATTTTTTGAAAATCGATTTTGGAGGATAAATCAAGACCTTTTTGATGCACAGGATCCTTGTTCAAGGCAAGTGCAGAGCATACTCAGTATAAAATATTAAAGGTGAGCGTACCATTATTAACTCTAATAACTTCTTCGATTCCTAGAAGAGAGAGAGAGAGTTTAGAGAGACATGATGTAGAGAAAACTTGATTTTGTTTAAGCCTGGATTTTAAAATAGAGAGAGGCCCTTTATATAGAGGCCTTAGGGTGGTGAGATAAGACATGCCCCTTATCTCTTATCCAATGTCAAGTAAAACACATAATAATTTAAAGCACACCTTACACTTGTCAACATAAGACCACACTAAAGACAACTTTTAATTAAAGCACACCTTACAAAAGTAAACATTCTAAAGCACACTTATTTGGACAACTATAGTAAAACTTCACGTGAGATACTTCATGGAGTGGATGGGAATCTTCTTGGAGACATGTCACCTGTCTCTCTTTCATAACACTTTTTTGCAAGCTTAGCTTCAATTGGGATAAGCACTTCTTCGTCTTGGTCAGTTCATTCTGGTGGGGTCGAAGGCTGAGCTGGAGCCTGTTGTTGAGTGGTTCAAGATATGATGTATTGGGATGATTCAGCATGGATGAGAGAATTAAAATCTTCCCATGGATCCTGAGCATCTTGGAATAAGACATTTATGTAGTCAGGACGTTCTGTAACTAGGATACCCTTGGGAGATGAACTGGAACTTGGTGTATAAGCTTGGACTTTTGGAACAAATTCAAGGGTGTGATGTAGACCAACTGAGGTGTGGTGAATGTTGCTAGGAGGAGGTTGGATGTTGTTTAATTCCATGAGGTAGGATTTTAGTATGGAGGTAACTGATAGATCATGGATGAGAGGGAATTGGTGTGGATAGGTCTTCCATTCATACGCCATGTCTTAAGGCTTGAGCATTTTCATCCTCAGAACCAGAAATATCAGCGTATTCTGATTCTGAATCGGAGGTAGTGTTTTCAAGAATTGTTGTGTAGGAGGAGGAAGATTAAACTGAATCAACAGATTCTAGTTTTGACTTTGTTTCTAAAGTTGGAAGTTGCTTATCAACACCATAGTAATGATATTGATCAAGGGGATTTTTGTCTTTTGACTAAGGCGTCGGGGTTACTTTTGGTGAATCTTCTGGAGGGACAGAAGATGAAGTTTGAGGCTTTGATTTTGGTTCAGAGATTTTGACCTTTGCCTTGGATTTTTTTGGAGAAGTAGGTTTTGGTTGAGAGACACTAGGACCGGGAGTATGTAAATGGGAAAAACCAAAGGACTGAATATAAACTGATTGTGGTTGGGAAGGTGTGTAGAAAGGTTGATAAGTTTCAAAAATTGACGGTGGGACTGGGATGGACTGTGTTTGGGTAAAAAGTGAATGCCTAGCTTTGTCAGCATCAATTCTTGCTAACTCAACCTTAAGTTTTCTGATTTTATCTTCTTTTCTGTTAAACTCTGGACCCCATACTTGATTGTTGATCATCATTCTGAGGTCTCTGTCAAGCTCTGTAATTCTGTCTTGGAGATTGTGGTAAATCTGTTCAAGACGAGCACTGATGGAGTCGACCTTGGATTCAGTCTGTGAAACGTGAGTGGCAACTCGGTCAATTTTCTTACCAGGTTTTTGTAAGGTTTGGTTCTGAACACTGGCGTTCTTTGTTTGCCAGTTGAGAACAGCTTCATACTGTTTCGGGGGTTCTGGTTGGCCTGTGGAGGTGATTGGAGATTGAACGAAAGGCTAAGAAACAACTTTGGTTTGAGGGTCAACCTATTTTTCAAGTGGAGGAAAAGTTTCTTCATAAAATTCTGAGAACATCATACAAAATCTTATTTTTAATTGGACAGTTTGAGTGGGAGACTTTGGGTCTGGAGGAGGTTGGTAAGTGTGGGTGTTGCAAGGATTTTTTTGCAAAAGAAGGTTTTTTCTTTTTCTTTCTTCTTCTCCTTATGGTTTCTAACTCATAATCAATATCTGTGTCTGAATCTTCAAGACAAGGACAATCAGGATTGCACATATAGGCTTCAGGAACATCCCATAGAAAATGACCATTGAGTTTATTAGGGTAAATTGGATACCCGTCAGAGGTAAAACCATGAATAAGGAGGCCTTTTTCTTGACCTGTAGATACTACGGTGACCATAGCAGTATATGAAAGTGTTGGAGTCTCGGAATTGGCTATGGGCTTAGGTATTTGAAAGGATAATTTAACTTGGCCATCTCGGCGTCTTTCAAAAGTGGCATGAGTGGTTTGAACAAGTTCGGAATTTTGGTGGAACTATTCATAATTGGTAAGCCATTCAAGAGGCATGAGTTTGAGCAAGTCTTGTTTCTGGATTTGTTTGGGAATGGTGTCTGTGTCAGCAAGGATCATCAGGGTATCGGTTGTGGTGTGTGCTGTAGGAAGATCTAGAGCATAATTTTGTAATCGATACACTATTTGGTGATGGAGTGTGGCAATTTTTGAAGTGGGTGTTTGTTCTACTCCTTGGAGCTGGATCTAGACTTTCAACGTCTTTAGTAGGTTGGGATACTCAAGGGACATGTTGAAGTTTGGGTAAAAGGTGAGTAAGACACTGCCAGCATGGAGAGTGGTTAAGATAGTTCCTATAACAGCATGTTGATATTGTTTGAACCGTGTGTTAAAAAGAGCAATTCTGGCTGTGACAAGTAAGCCTTTTTGGCCATGGAGGGTAAGAATGAGACGTACACCACCTAGGTGTAAATGAGAATATCTTTCTTGTTTCCAAGAGGCGACGAGATCTCGAGGTATTTCAAGAGTAATATATTGTTCACTCTGAGAGGCTTGAAGAGCACACTGATCTAAATAGGATGACTGGATGTATTCTTTTGGTAAAGGTCTTTAGGATGAGATGAGGGTTCGAATGCTTCTAGTGATAGAAGTCTTTTGTTTGTAAAGCTGATAAGGGCTCATGACAGGAATTGGGATTCATTAATTTGGGCTGATTCTGGAATACAGGAATATTCGATAAGATTTTCTATTTTAAAGGCTACATGTTTGTGGTAAGATTTTGGCAAGGACAAGGTAGAAGAAAGAGAGACATGCAGAGAGGTAGATGAGGAAGGAGTTGAAGATGATTCAGAAGTTGTTTCCATGTTTTGAGATTCTTCTTTTAGGAGTACGAATAATGTTATTTAAAATTACTAATGATACCACCTTTAACTTGGTTTGTTTGGTTTTGATACAATCTAGCTAGTTGTACGTGGCGTTATTATACCAAATCTACAACTATAACTTTATTATTTGGGCTCCGAGATTGAGCATCATAAAAAAAGTTTCTACTTGCTCAAAAGAATTGATTAAAATATTAAAAACAAAAGAATTTTTTTATTTAAAAAATTGTAATTCAGTAGTTCAATTTCTTTTTATTTTTTTCTTTTTCTTTTTCTTTTTAATCCTTCGTCTCCGACTCTTCTTCTCCATAGTCTTTTTTTTTTTTAATTTTTTTTGTCTTCTTTTTTTCTTTTCATCCTCTTGCTTCCCTTTCATCTTCTTTCTTCGTCTCTACTCTTTTTTTTTTTTCTTCTTTTCGTCTTCTTTTCTTGCTTCTTATTTCTTCTTCTGCTTCTTGCTTCTTCTTCTGTGCGCTGCTTCACCGCGACAATATAGGTCAATATGCTCCATTCAAATGATTTTATATTTCGTAAAAATTAACAACAAAAAGAATGAATTTTCAAATAATAAGCTATTTGGGTGAGAAGTGAAATTGATTAAAATAGACTGTATTTTTTAATTTATTGAAACACTCAGGCACAATGGCGGACCCAGAAACTTAAATTAGGAGAACTTAGTTCAAACTTTTTTTATCTAATTTAAAAGTTTTTTTTTAATGTTCACTTGAATATATTGTAAATCTTCTAAACTCAAATTTTATTATTTTCTTTTAAATTCTAAATAAAAATAAAAATAAATTATTTATTTTAAATACGTAAAAATATCATTTTTCGAAACAGTTTCCACAATATTTTTTTAAAAAAATAATATAGTTATTGAGATTTGAACCATCATATAACACTCTTACCATTGAACTAAAAATCTTTTAATATATAAAAAATATGACCAAATTTTTTTTATGTAACATTTTCAAAAAAGGCTTGGGGTACATTTAAAAGAAAAATTAATAACCCAACCCTTTCTAAACCTTAATTCGGTCCGCCCATGGGCATGAGTGAAAGCGAAAAAAACAAAGGTGACTTTTAACAGAAATATACAATACAATTTCACCAAATTAATTAAAACAACTAAGAGACAGTAGATTCTAGGGGAGTTTTTTATATTTTTAAGGAGAAAATTGAAATTTGTTATTCTAACTGCAATTAAATTGAAATTTACCTATTATGAAATTGGACTTATGTTACAAAATTGTTTCGTAAATACTAATTGTTATGACTTCAAAATTAAATTTTTTACAATAAAAAATCTATTATAATTTTAATAACTTTCTGAAAATTAGTATACTAATTACAAAATTCCTAAGATTTCTTTTTTTTTCAGTAATTAGGAACTGAGTTTTAGAATGAGCGGAATCAATGTTTTTATCCTCGCCTGGTGTTCTTGGTTCTTGCATAAAATATAATCAATAAAGCTAAAGGATGATTGATGTCTTTTAATATACTTTCAATTATGACTACAACCCTATTTGAAATTACCTTAAAAATTATAGTGTTAAATTATTTAGTAAATACTAATTGTTATAACTTTAACTTTTTAAAATAAAAAATCTATTATATTTTTAATAACTTTCTAAAAATTAATATATAAAAATTATATTTATTATAAATTATTAATTTTTATTTCATAATAACAATTTTTTTTACGATAATTATAACTTAAAAGTTTAATCATCTCAATATCAACCAGATCATGATAAATAGTTAAAGGCGGAAATAAGAAATTTTGAAGAGGAGGGCCAACAACCTAGAAATAATTACTAACATGCATAGAAAGGTTACTAACACCCCCTTTTGTCTTATAAAACCCCTTTAATTATTATTATTATTTTTTTCTAAAAGACAACTTCACACATCAAAGTATATCCATGAAGGAAAGGTTAACGGGAAAAAGAAGTGAACCGGAAAAGGAGATTAAAGAAGATGTTGATTGGAATATTTTGATTTAAAGGAGAGCCAGTAAATTAATTTTGCTTGTTTATGCTTCAATACTGGCAAATTTGTCAAAGATGCTCAATGGAAATAAGAAATCTGAAATCACGAAAAGTAAAGAAGAAATAGGATTACACTTTTCAATCAGTGTTCAGTAATTGGAAGAAATCCAAATTTTCACCTACAAGATCAATCCATACCTGAACAATGAACCCACACATTCAAAAGAGAAGCTACTGTGACAAACCTACCAATCAAAAAACATTGGAAACTAGGCTAGCAAACTTCGAATGCCCCTAATTCTTTAAAAAAAATGTGATTCTTTGCAATCATACTGTACTGTCAAATTATTTAAAAGAATACAACTCTTACTCGGCTTGCAAAAATTTGGGTATCAATGTTAACATTCTAAAGGAAAAATATAAATACTATACTGCGAAAGTATCACAGTTTGAAATTAGAAGGCATCAACAATCTACACAATGACTTGTTCAACTAGTAGATACTAGGGAGTAGGTGTCAGCATCTCCTGGGTCAATGAGATGCTGTAGGACTCATGCCTTTTGTTTATTCATCAACTTAGTTATATACTCTACAAAGGAAACAACAATTAAAGCTCAAATCAAATAAACAGCCGTTCTGTCTCTCATTTACAAAGGGAACCTCCGACAAAACTTATGTAACAAACTCTCGTCAAAAGTACAATGCAGTTATTTCTTCTTTAGATTTTTCATCATTTATTGTTTGTTCAAAAGAGCAATAAACTAGAAGACAAACTTTCCAGCCTAGATCTTTAACAGTTCAAACAGATATGACCACAACAGACACCACGTTTCTTACAACAGTAGCAGACAACAGAGGTTCCAATGCCACAGCATCGGTCATCCAGCATTACCATCTGTCTTGTGAAATTGATTGATTACAATACTTTAATCTTCTCATCCTACTTCCAGATCCAATACTATACTAAAATGAGTAATTTTAACCTAACATTGCATGCATCATCTAATGCCAGCTCTTAAAAGACTTCGATGGAAATAACTTCAGATTTAACAATAACTAATGAAAAGTTGAATCCATCAGCTATCATCTTTGTATCCTAAGCTACATGCTAATGGGGCATTTTTCATAGCATGTTGAACAAAAGCCTATCATCCAAAGCAAAAGCTGTAATACGTTATAAGCACCAGCACACCACTGCACACAAAGTCTCTAGTTAGGCCATGATTTTCTAATAATCTCTCCAGTTGTGCACACTGGAGAAGTATGAAATTGTAAATATCTTCATGTTAGTAGCCTCACCCATCAGACACCCTAATGAAACTTATATCTCTCAGTATTATTGGTTGTACACACCTGATTAAAATACACAATACCCATTGCTTCTTTTAGCAAAACACGGACAGAAAGTCATCTTTACTAAGCCCCCTAATGATAACAAGAATCCAAAGCCTTTGGGAGGCAAATGCCCCTAACTTTTAAAAGAATATGTCATGCTTGAAAATCACATACTATACTGTCAAAATGTTTTGAGGAAATATAAATCCCCTACCTAGGTTGCAAAAAATTTGGGTGTAAAGATCAACAATCTCCACAATGACTGTGCTTCAAACTAGTAGAATATAAAGTAGATAGTAGCATCTCCTGTGTCAATGTCGTCGAACTCAATACTGAATGCCTTAATTTTATTCATCAACTTAGCTAGATACTCTACAAAGGAAAATAACCCTCCAGCACAACCCCCAAAACTATTAAAAAAAAAAGATAAAAATAAGAATTTTATGTAACAAACTTGCATGTCAAAAGTACAATGCGGTATTTTCTTCTTTTAATTTTTAATCATTTTTCATTCATTCAGAAGAGCAATAAACTAGCAGACAAAATTTTCAGTATAAACCTTTAAAAGTTTAAACAGCTACTAAAGACCCCACATTTCTCGCAACAGTAGCAGACAACGGAGATTTTAATGCCATGGCATCGGTCATTCAGCATTAGCTTCTGTGTCATGAAATTGACTGATTAAAATACTAGAATCTTCTAATAAATCCTACTTCTAATCTAGCATTGCTGTTATCATCTAAAGCTAGGTCCGAAAAAGACTTAGATGCAAAGAAAACAATTAGTAGTGAAAATTTGAATCAAGCAGCTATCATCTCGGTATACTGAGCTACGAATTAAGAAAACTCAACCATTCTTATTATGCAAATTAAGGGGGGGGGGGGGGGGGGGGGCGAGGAGGTGGCAGGGTGGGGAAAAAACGATTACAAAGCAAAACCTTTCAAGTACTCAGGATCGCGCTTGGCCTTTTCTTGAAACTTCTTGAACCAGCGGTCCAAAATGTCCATAGGAACAATCAATTTGCTACCATCGACTCCACAAAACGATTGCATAAAATTAAACAAGTTTTCGCCAACTTTCATGGCAAGCCGTTCGATCCTCTTCTCGGCGGTCACATCCAAGGAAGGCAGCGACGTCAAATCTTCAACAGAAACCCCAATTTTGGCCGAGAGCGGGGTGGAATCGGGTGCGGTTAGTTGCATCCCGCCGCCCGGCTCCGGCCAAGGAAGTGAAAGGACGGCAGAGGGGCGGGCTACAGTGACAGCACCGCAATACAAAAAGGGTGAGCCTGGTGATTGAATGTAAACAGCAAGGGCTTTATCTGGTGGAAGAGTAAAATTGTTTAAGAGGAAAATGCACACGTCTCGGACTTGATCGTACGCCTCGCCTACGAAAGTGTTCATGTCGAGGATCCAATGAAAGGTATCGATTTGGGAGAAAGTGGAGATGTCCATAGGGAAGCTCCGGTTTGGGAACACAACTCCGAACATTGTTACTGTCACTGTCGCTCTACAGAGTTCCAAGTAACCAGTACAAACCAGAATCTAGAAGACGTGGCCAACAACACTCTGGTGGACTCTAGAAAACGGCAAAATGGGGGCCTGCTCTCTGTGATCACCGGGTCTGCCGCTTTATCAAATCACAATAAGTTGATAACAATAAATTAGGGATGTCAAAAATTCTCATGGGATAGGTATTTTTGAAAATTTTTCTCATTTGAGGAGGATATGAGGATAATTTTATACCTAATTTCTTATTTAGAGAAGGAACAAAAAAATTTTTTTACTCAATTTCTTATTCGTGGAGGGGATGGGGATGAGGTGGAATCCCCATCCTCTACCTATTTCCCCATTTTAATTTTTAATTTTATTTTTATTTTTTAAAATTACTAGTAAATAAATTATAAAATTTGAATTATGAAATTATATATATTGGTTAAAATAATAAATATCAAAATATTTATATTATTAAACTTTTAGGCCTAATTAACTAATTATAGTCCTAAATTTTTATTTAGGATATTAAAAAATCAAATAAATTATATTAGCCCAAAAATTTTGTTTTAATTTTAACATTCATTAAATATTTTAAACTTAAATTTATTTTTATTTATTTTTAGATGTTATAATTGCCCACAACGAATCACAATTTTAATATCTAATCTAACTTAATATTTGCTCTTGATTTGTTCCAACTTAACTATTGTGCTGTAAAGGGAAAGTCCACATTTATAAAGTGCCCACGCCACCATTGAAAAAGTTAATTTTGAATCTAAATTCGATTTTATTTGAAACACTTTTGTATTAGACTATTAATTTATTCACGATAGTTTGTAAAAAAAGTTTGTATCCCTTACATGATGTGTTACTTACTAATTTTTTTATTTTAATATGATTAACTCAAAATCGAAAAAAAAAATTAGTTATTGAGGGATCGGAGACCCTCGGGGATCCCCTGTTATTACTCGGGGAGGGGATGGAGATTCTCTCAAGTAATTCTGACGGAGACGGAGAGGAGACAGGGACATATGTAAAATATCAGAGATGAATACGAAAAGATTGGTCCCCTCCTCTCCCCTCCCCATTGCCATCCTTACAATAAATCCCGTAATCCACCTTTTCTTAATTTACAACAATTTATTTTTTCATGCAATTACAATTTTATCCTTAAATAATTTGATATTTTTTTTAATGGCCCATATTAAAAGTTTTGAGAGTTAAAGAACCGACTCTTTAATCTCTAGTTTCTAGCTTCTCAGGGCACGTGGAATTTTCAGTATCTATTGCAATTCAGAAAGGCTTGGATCTAACTACTTGGGCTTAGCCCAAGTGGTCAGAACCCCTCCCTCACAAATGTGAGAGAAGGAGTTCGAGCCCCCGCAGACGCATTGCAGGGGTTTAATTTAAATTTCCTTCCTCGGAGCCCAAGAGCTTGAGTGAAGGCAGTTTTTCTCCCAGGAGGGGAGTTGAAGTCCCTCGAATATTTGAGAGGGTTAAAAATCTTAGCGGTGTCATATCAAAACTGATGTAAACGGGTCTCAGTATATGTATGATTGTAAATATCATGAGCAATAGTCTCTTCAAAAAAAAAAAAAAGAAAGGCTTGGATCTGACTAAGGAAGCAGTGCTCACTCCTGCAATTGTTGAATCAGATGACATTAATGTGGTGTGTCTCATTAACTATAGCATTAGTGTAATAAGAAAAAAAAAAATTATAGCATTAGTAGACGTGAAGCCGGGTGGTTACTGTATCACTAAAATTTTTTTATTTATTTTTTATTTAAAAAATCACATTAAATAAAATATACTTCTCACAGTTTAATATTATCGAGTGATTTTCTCTTTTTTTTATTAATATTTTATTATTTTTTTATTAAAAAGAGAAAAATGGCTATAATTATTATTTATTTTTGTTTTCAAAATAAATAATGGTTATATAACAATTTCTTTTACCTTGTCAAATATTATTAAACTCACGCACGCCTCACAGCAAATTTTTTTTTTTTCAAATTGTTGTATGTTTTCAAGCAAATTTATAATTAATATTACATATTTTATTTACTAATTACTATTTTTTTAATTAGCATGCTTTAAATAAAATTGGACAAACATAATGGAAAAAATATATTAAGAGCACATCAATAGAATTATTAATAGATAAGCATATTTAAAACATAATAATAATAATAATAATAATAATAATAATAATAATAATAATAATAATAACTGTTTTTGTAGGATTTTAGATGACCCCAAGTAAAACAATACGAGTATGCTTTAAAAGGTAAGTACAAGGGAAAGAGGCTGCCTTGTTATGTTTTAAAGTATTCTATCACAAGATGAAGGGGTTAGTTGCGTGTGTTGTGTATTTGATGGTAAAGGCAGAAAGAAAGGATGAAAACTAAGGATGAAGACCACCAAGCTTGAGCTAAACATATCCTGCAAAATAGAGCAACCACGAATGTTAGAGGTGGAGCTGACAGTGGCCTGCAGCCACACTCCAATGCTCGAGCTAGACTTTGAGTAATATAGAGTTGTTATCAGGAATGGACTTTGAAACTATAAAAAATGGTGAAGTTGCTCTGAGGAAGATGATGAGAATAGTGTTTTGAGTGATGAAAGTTGATTACTGTTTGAGACTGAAACTTGACATTTTGTAGAGTGTGCATGAGGGTCGTTTTAGTAATTTCAGACACATGGTGCTCATTGATTGGTTGCCCTCTCTCAGTCGAGAATATTTTGATAATCAGGCTTGTGGTCCTAAGATGGTCTCATGCTTAGGTATAGAAGGCAAAAGAACTAATAGCCACCCTTTTGCCTTATGCTTCATACACGTGTCATGAAATACTAGGTATGCAACCCAAGAGGGGTCGTGAATTGGGTTTCTAAAAATTATGCAATACTTGAACAAAAACTTAGTGCAAATCTTAAACAAATTCAAAACAATAATAAATAAACCAATCAAAATGTAAAGACATAAGGGAAGAGAGATTCAAACACAAAGATTTTTACGTGGTTCGACCAACCCTGTCTACCTTTATGCCTCCAAGCTCACCTGTCTTGAGAATTCCACTATTCAAGCCTCCAAGGCTTCAAGAACTTTTACAATTGACTTTACAGGTGTCCATTAACCTTTACAACAAGAGATAATCTCAAATCTCTTAACCCAAGTGCTTCCCACACTCACATTTTCTCAAACACAAGTTTTTCTCACACACAATCTATGTGTTTACAAATATTTACCCAAGGAGTGATTTAAAAAATGAATGAACAAATTAAAGCTCAAGAAATATTGTATTCTCAATAATATGCTTTCTAGTATTCGTTGGATTTACTTTGATTTGGATCTAATGCAGCGTTTTTATAGTTGGGGCTGAAAGCTAACCGTTATTGACTTTTTGTACAAAGTAGGATCGTCGTTATGCCTTATCGAATCATCATTTTGACTTGAGGAAATTACCGTTGTGCTATGATTTCAAATTGTCGGATCACCGTTTTCTAAATGTCAGATCGTCATTAGTTTCCAGAAACTAAACTCCAATTCTGTTCGATGTCAATTAGCCGTTATCTCCCAACCGATTAGTTGTTTTGCTACAGTGATTGATACAGCGACATTATTTTTCAAATTTATAGTTTTATCCCAAAATTTTCTATAATTATACTATAGCCTAAATTTTCATAAAACTTTACAAATAGGTCTATTTTTGGAGTTTCATAACAATACTTGTTGATTTCCAAAACTTCTGAAATTATAGGATGACCCAAAACTTTATATAATATTTCCAATAGGTTCATTTCTAGAATTACATGTTTTGCTAGAACTATTGTCTTTTTTAAGAACTTATCTCTTTACTTACTTTGAGCTATCCTGGCTTCCTAATCAAACAATCTACTTGTTTGACTGCTTTTTGACCACGTGTCATTATATCATTGGCCTACATATGCACCCATAATTCCTTTTAAATAAGATCGCCCTAGTTATTTTGTATTGAAAAATTTTTTAAGCACGAAAGACTATGGAGAAATCGTCGAGTACTAAAATGTGGCAAGGCTGTTTCTAGTTTTTGAATATGGAGAAAATAGAAGGGCTTGATCAATATTTTGCTAGGGCATTTCGGTATAATGGTGTACATTAGGGACTTTATCAAAAATTCTTCCTGTAACACCCCACATAAATATTTATTTTAAAGATGTTTAAAACATTGTACTTTTTATATAAATACGAACTCTTAAAGTGGTTATACACAACGAACAAAACTTTCTTACATAAAGAAAAAGTCATACATAGATTCCATTGTTTATTTTAAAACTTAATTATCACATAAAGCTAAGATATTTATTATTTTTTATTAAAACAAAGTCATCCCAAGGTCGGTTATGTCCATATGCACTTCGTCTTGGTTAGGACTTGGCGCTAGCTTGCCCTACTCATCGTTACCTACAATGCAAAGACTTTATGAGCTAACACCCAATAAGATAACACTTTGATGCATGTATAAATTATTATACATATGGATTGATACGAACCCCGTCGAGAACTGACGTAACCCTAATCAATTTAGTTCCCAAGATCGAATCTAAACCAGGAATTGAATGGAACCGCAACCCAATGCTTTTTTAAAGTATGAACCTCGGTATGTGAAGATGCCACAATCAGCTATAGATGGTTTGATTAATAAGTCCAGAGTTTGAACGCCAAGAAAATCCGATAAATTCAAAGAGTTCATAAAAAACCAAAGAGAATTAACTCTCTCACCAAATGCATAAAAAAATTCTTTTTTTATTATTGGATACGAGTACATTATATAGGGTTGCTTATAATAATTTTTAGAAATAAATCCTAAACCAAAAATCAAATCAGAATCTAAATCTTCCCTAATATGAAAGAATTTAAACCAAATCAGAATCCTAATCTAAGTAAATAGGAAAGAAATCAAAATCAAATCAGAATTCTAATCTAAATAAATAGGAATGAATATAAATCAAATTAGGATCTTGATTGGCTTTAAATGCCTTATATCAATTAAATGGAAACTAGGCGATTAAAATAGAACTAACTAATGTATTTCCCTAATAGCCTCTTCAAGAAACGAGAAAGTATCTTAAAAGGGAAAATAACATATTTTCCCTCTATAATGGGCAAACCAACTCCCCATTTTATGGAAGTGATTATTTGGAAACTTCAAGAGCCTGAATCATGCATTTATCATGTGCGATTCCTTCATCGGGCCTCTACGAATTTGATTGAGCCAAAGTTGCTTGAATCAATCCATTAAGTGCTTCTTTGAATTTCTTTACTGGAGCTCTTGTAACGGGTCCGATGGGAACTTGAATAGGATCTGAATATCCCCCATCTTATGTGCTTGTGATAGTTTTATCCTTAATCTCATCATTCCCCTTCTCTTGAAGAGGATTTGTCCTCAAATCATCACCTACATCAAAAGGACTCAAATAAAAAACATTAAAGGTAGCACTTACATTATACTCACCAGGCAAATCCAGTTTGTATGCATTATCATTGATCTATTCCAAAACTTGGAATGGGTCATCCCCTCGAGTAATAACTTAGATTTCCTTCGTTCAGGAAATCGTTCCTTGCGCATGTGTAACCACACCTAATTGCCAAGTTCAAAGACTAGCTTATGTCGCCCTTTGTTGGCTTGTTTAGCATACTGCTTAGTTCTCCGCTCAAAGTTGAACTTTGCCTTCTCGTGTATCTGTTTAACAATTTTAGCCTTTTTCTTGTCATCTAAGTTAACACGCTCAGAAACAGGTAATGGAGTTAAGTCCAATGGGGTTAAAGGATTAAAACCATAAACAATTTCAAACGGTGAATACTTAATAGCAGAATGAATAGAACGATTATAAGCAAACCCAACATATGGTAAACAATCTTCTCAAGTTTTAATGTTCTTTTTAATGATAGCTCGTAACAGAGTAGATAAAGTTCTATTCACAACTTCTGTTTGACCATCAGTTTGAGGGTAACAAGTAGTTGAGAACAACAACTTAGTTCCTAACTTAGCCCATAAGGTTTTCCAAAAGTAACTTAAAAACTTAGCATCCCTATCAGAAACGATTGTCCTGGGCAGACCATGCAACCTTACAATCTCCCTAAAAAATAAAGAGATTGTAAAATGTGTCATCTTTGAAAATATATCTACAACCACAAAAATTGAGTCTTTTCCTTGTCTAGACCTAAGTAAACCTAACACAAAATCCATCAAAACATTAGTCCAAGATGCGCTAGGTATTGGCAAAGGGGTGTATAAGCCATAAGGTTGCACTTTCGATTTGGCTTGCCTATAAGTGACACATTTACCACAAAGTCTTTCAACATCTCATTTCATATGTAGCCAATAAAAGTGTTCATGTAAAATTGCTAGAGTCTTTACAACTCCAAAATGCCCCATTAACCCTCCTCCATAGGATTTTCTCACTAACAAATCTCTCAAAGAACAGTTAAGTAGTTTATTCTCCCAAAATAAATAGCCATCATGCCTAAAATATTTACCGACTACGGTCTTTTCACAAGCTTGGTATTTAACACTAAAATTATGGTCAACAGCATACAATTCATTAATATGTTCAAATCCAAGTATTAAACGTTGAGATTAAGACCTACCTGTGGGAAAGCGCATCTACAATAATGTTTTCCTTACCTTGCTTGTAACGAATGACATATGGAAATGTCTCAATGAATTATACGCATCGAGCATGTCTCTTGTTCAGCTTGTGTTGGCCTTTAAGGTGTTTCAAGGACTCATGATCGGTGTGAATCATGAACTCCTTAGGCCATAGGTAGTGCTGCCACGTTTCTAACGCTCGAACCAATGTATACAACTCCTTATCATAAGTAGGGTAGTTTAAGGCTACCCCACTCAACTTTTCATTAAAGTAAGCAATTGGTCATCCTTCCTGCATTAGGACTGCGCCAATACCAATACCTGAAGCATCACATTCAATTTCAAATGTTTTATTAAAGTTAGGCAAAGACAATAAAGGAGCATTGGTCAGCTTTTGCTTGATTATTTGAAATGCCTTCTCTTGCGCTTCTCCCCACTTGAATCCAACATCTTTTTTTATTACTTCAGTAAGTGGTGCGGCTAACGTGCTAAAGTCTTTCACCAATCGTCGATAGAAACTAGCAAGCCCATGAAAGCTTCTCACATTACTTACACTTGTGCGACTCGGCCACTCTTGGATTGCACGTACCTTTTTTCTCATCAACATGTATACCCTATGTACTCACAACAAATACTAGAAACACAAGTTTGTCAGTGCAAAAAGTACACTGCTTCAGATTAGAAAACAACTTTTCTTTCCTAAGTACATCTAAAACAGATTTCAAATATACTACATGATCGTTTATGTTTTTGCTATAAATGAGGATATCATCAAAATAAATAACAACAAACTTGCAAATAAAAACTCGTAAGATATGATTCATAAGTCTCATAAAAGTGCTCGGGGCATTAGTTTGACCAAAAAGCATGACAAACCATTCATACAAACCATATTTTGTTTTAAAAGCAGTTTTTCATTCATCTCTTTCTTTCATTCTAATATGATGATATCCACTTTTCAAATCAATTTTGGAAAATACACAAGACCCATGTAATTCATCAAGCATGCCATCTAGCATAGGAATAGGATGTCGATACTTTACCGTTATGTTGTTAATGGCTCGACAATCAACACACATCTTCTACATATCATCTTTCTTAGGAACTAATAAAACGGGAACTGCACATGAACTCATGCTTTCTCTCACATACCCTTTTTCCACTAATTTATTAACTTGCCTTTAAAGTTTCTTGGTCTCTTTCGTATTGCTCCTATAGGCTGGTCTATTTGGAATGGCTGCACCGGGCACAAAATCAATTTGATGCTCAATCACGCGGATTAGAGGTAAACCATGTAGTGTTTCCTCAGGAAAGACATCCTCATACTCCTGCAAAAGAAAAGTAATAGAGTTAGACAAAGTAGGATCAAATTCGTTAGTATTCAAAAATGCCTCTTTGTACAAAAGTACAACCATCGGATGATGTGAAAACAATCCTTTTTTTATCTCACTCGCTCTCGCATAGAAATTCTTTTTTTTTCATTTGATTTTCACTCAATGACCGTATTTTTCTTTGGTTTTTCTCTCACATTTTCCTTGGCTTTTTTTGAATTTCATTATCTTTTTCTCTCTTTTTCTTTTCTTCACTCTCTCTCTGTAGACTCATTTGGTCTCCATAAACTTGCTTTGGTGTCAATGGAACAAGAGTGATGTTGCATTAATTAAATACAAATGAATATTTGTTGGTGAAGCCATCATGTTTCACACGTCTGTCGAATTGCCAAGGCCGCCCAAGTAACAAGTGTCCAGCCTACATTGACACTACATCACAAAGCACCTTATCTTCATACTTACCAATCCGAAAAGTTACTAGTACCTGCTTGTTCACTTTCACCTCACCACTGTCATTTAACCATTGTAGTTCATATGGCCGTGGGTGTTTAAGTGTCAGAAGCCCTAACTTCTCTATCATGATAGTACTAGCAACTAGGGATAGCAATGGGGCAGATATGGGTTAGATCTACTCTGTTCCAGATCCAGATCCATAATAAAAATCAAGATCCGTATCTGCTCCAGATCCGTCATGAATCCATATTTTTCGCTTCATATCCAGATCCAAAAAAGAAATAAATATCTATATTTGCTCCAAATCCAAAAAAAAAATTAGGATCCGTCATGAATTCTAAAACTCAGAAATAAAAAAGTAATAATTTTTTAGAATGAAAATTGAAGGATAAAATGTACTAATAACAAATAAATTATACAATTTCTCTCAAAAATATAATAAATATTGTAGCTTATACTTTTACACCAAAACAATAAATAAGAAAGATAATAAAATACTCTTCAAAAGTAGTTGCATGAGTAAGATAAATCTAATATTTTACATCATTCTAATATCCATGATACACACACTCTCATTCCTACAACATTAGATAATGACATATAAATTAAATATGATTTTATATTTAGTGCTTTATTATTTTTATTATGACCATATTTGACTAAATATATTAATAACTATATTCCTTAAAAATTATTTGGCCAATATAATAAAATAAATTGTCAGGTTTTATTACTTGGCTTGCAATTTGAATATTACATGTACATGTTTTGGGGTTAGCAGACCTTTAAATTTACAAAACTAACCTTTAAGTTTTAAGAGTTTAAATGCATGGTAAATACTACTAATATGCTATGAATAAAATTTATTATCATTATAATTCCACAATTGTTAAGAAACTTTTAAAAGAAAATAAAATTAAAAGATGGGTGGACATGGATATGGATTTAGATATTAAGATAGATCCAGACCTACTCCAAATCCATCTTAGATTCGTACATCGATATCCAAATCCGATCCAAATTCATTTTAAATGGACCCAAATCCGATCCAATTGGATTTGGATCACGTGGATCTTGCGTCAGATCCAATCCATTGCCATCCCTACTAGCAACATTAGTACAACTTCTTCCATCAATAATCATACTACATACTTTGTCTTGAACATAACACCTAGTATAGAAAATGTTTTCCTATTGCACAGCTTCGTCTTCCTTTACTTGCACATTCAAAGCTCTCCTCACTACTAAAGTCAATTCTCCAAGGGCTATATACTCGTTATCTTCAACGTCCTCTAATGGCGGCATCTCATTTTCTTCCGTTTCATCTTCAGTTACAATCTCACCATTGTTCCACAACACCATAACTCTTTTATTCACACATTCACTTGCGATATACCCCCTGCCTTGACATTTAAAACACTTAATGTCATGATTCCTACTAGTAGGAGTCACAGTGTTACCTTGTGAATTGTGCTTGGAGTGCTCGGTTATTTGTTTAGGTGCAGTAGATGCTTGTGACCTCTCATCTCGTTTCACATAGCTTGGCTTCCAATTAGTGGAACTCGAGCTTGGGCCTGCACGAGTGTTACCCCTCCTTTTGAGTTGCTGCTCAATCTTGATGGCTTTGTGGACCATCTCTTCAATCTCCACATAATGTTGCAACTCAACCTTATCTGCAATATCCCAATTAAGACCATTTACGAATAGAGCCATGGTAACTTCTCTATCCTCCTCCACATTTGCTCTAATCATGACAATCTCCATTTTTTTATAATAATCCTCAACACTTCGGCTACCCTATGTAAAACGTTGTAATTTTTGGTACAAGTCTCGATAATAGTGGTTAGGTACAAAACGTCTTCTCATCAATGATTTCATTTCATCTCATGTCTCAATTAGACATTCCACATTTCTCCTCCTGCTTATAACAAGTTAATCCCACCAAGTATTAGCATAGTCTGAAAACTCAATCATAGCCAATTTTACCTTTTTTGCCTCTGAATAATTGTAGCAGTCAAATATGAACTCCATTTTCTTCTCTCATTCAAGGTATGCTTCTGAGTCGGATTTTCCTTGAAAAGATGGAATCTTCATCTTTATGCCACTCAACCCATCATCTCTATTCCTAACTCTCCTACGTCGTCCATCTCTCCTATAGCTACCCACTAGGTCCTCACTCTCATCATACTTATCCCTATAATAGTCATCAATCTCTCCTCTAGATGAAGCTCTTTTTCTATGTGCTTGGGGAACGGGTTGTGGTTGCCCTACACGTGTGTTCTCTACTTGATCCAAACACTCATGTATGAGCTCTAATTCAGCCCTTATCACCCATCTCATCTCTCCCATCAATGCTTGAATTTGTAAATTCTTAGTAGTTGCGAATTGATCATCTTCATTCGTGTTTCGTTCTAGGTTGTGAGACATAGTTATCATCAGCAAAAGAAAGTTAGAAATAATGTGGAAGGACCTCACTTCACTCCCATACGTGTTTCACTCAAGAAAAAATGAATCACTTAATTTCACTCGTGTTTCACTCAAATTAATTTGCTTTTACCCTCTAATACGCTCACACTCGAGCCTTTTTCCACTCTTAGTAATCCTCATTCGGTTCTTATCAAACTAATCAAACCAATATAAGGATTTCATTAGCAATTCACAAAGATGACACTAAGGAAAATTTAATTTCAAGAGTAAGAAGGCAATGTGTATAAAAGTTGAGTTTTGATTTTGGGCAAAATTTTAACCTGTGAGGTAAAACTTATTTTAGACTTCAAGGACACAAATAATGGGGAAAAAATGAAAGATTTTAAGAGAAGGTTGGAGATTTTTTTTTTTTTTTAGGAAAAGAATTAAGTAAAACTTATGGATTTAAGGAGAATTAAACCACAACGATGCAAATTGGATGTAAAAGGAAATCCTAAAAATACTATTCATACGACACTGTTCATATGATACTATTCACGCAGCACTGTTCACGACACTTTTTTTTTTAAATAGATACTAGAGCAAGGATGAAAAAAATTCAAACAAGAATGCAAAACAACAAGGATAGATGGATCTGACCTTGGAATCTAGGCTCTATTATTAAATGATATGAACCCCGTCAAGAACTGACGCGCCCTAATCAATTTAGTTCCCAAGATCGAATCTGAACCAGGAATTGAAAAGAACCTCGACCCAATACTTATTAAAAGTACAAACCTTGGTATGTGAAGACGCCACAATCAGCTATGGATGGTCTGATTAATAAGTCAAAAGTTTGAACGCCACAGAAATCCAATAAGTTTAAAGAGTTCGTAAAGAACCAAAGAGAATTAACTCTCTCACCAATTACATAAAAAAACTTCTTTTTTTATTATTAGATACAAGTACATTATATAGGGTTGGTTACAATAATTTTTGGAAATAAATCCTAAATCAAAAATCAAATCAGAATCTAAACCTTCCTTAATAGGAAAGAATCTAAACCAAATCAGAATCCTAATCTAAGTAAATAGGAAAGAAATTAAACCAAATTAGAATCCAAATCTAAATAAATAGGAAAGAATCTAAATCAAATCAGGATCCTAATTGGCTTTAAATGCCTTGTATCAATTAAATGGAAACTAAAAGGGAAAATAACATATTTTCCCGCCATAATGGGCAAACCAACTCTTTATTTCATGGAAGTGATTATTTGGAAACTTCAAGAGCCTGAATCATACATTTATCATGTGTGATTCCTTCAACGGGCCTCCACGAATTTGATTGAGCCCAAGTTGCTTGAATCAATCCATTAAGCGCTTCTTTGAATTTCTTTGCTCGAGCTCTTGTAACGGGTTCGACAGGAACTTGAATAGGATTTGAATATGCCTCATCCCATGTGCTTGTAATAGTTTTATCCTTAATCTCATCATGGATGACTATATTAAGCTTTTAAAAAAACTTAAAACAACTTCATTAGGGCCCTAGGTATGTTGCACTACAAGGCTGGCACTTTTACTCTTTAAACAATATGCCCTTCGGCCTGATCTTTTAGGCGTTACGTATGCCATCCCCAAAAGATTTATTTTTACTTAGCTTTGAGGGCTTGCCTTCCTAAGAAACTTTGCCACCTGGTAGTACAACCACCTATTTTTCATAAATTCATTTTCTGAAACATCTTCTTCATAATGTAATCTATGATATGCATGTATCCAATACAACTTATGTCATAATATTTGAAGTTCCTAGATGCATAATAAAACAACACACAATACTGTTTAAGAACAAGATTCTTTAATACAGGCGGCATAGCCAACCATAGCGTAATTAAGTATAACTATCATAGATTAGACGGCAGAGCTGACCATAATATAACTAAGTATCATAAATTAAGTGGCAGAGCCGACCATAACATAATTAAGCATCATAGATTAGGCGGCAGAGCTGACCATAGCATAACTAAGCATTGTAGATTAGGCGGCAGAGCCGACCATATAAGAATTTAGATTATAACTAATCACGTCATAATAGCCATCACAACATAAAGGAATAGTTAAAACGGAAGTTAAGTATGAAAGGAATTTTGTCCCTACATTGCAGTTGAAGTGTTACTATCTTGACTTCTCTAGACCTTTCTAATTTAAGGATTTCTCTACTTTTTTATCATGACTTAGAATAGAAGATAATGAAATTTAAAGGTTGCATTGAAAATGAGAGGTGGTAGGGGGTATTTATAGGATTTCTTAAGGCTAATGGATGGCTAGAATTTTGTCACTATAACTCTTGATCAATGGTTGAGATTAACCTTCATAAATATCTTACTGAATTTTAGAATTCTTATCTTTTCTCCACATACTTCTCTTACATTATCACCTTTCATTGCTTATGTCATCATTACTTATGGCATTACTTATGTTATTTTATTAAGTATCTAATTAAAGATGAGATTATCGTTCATAAATATCTTACTAAATTCTAGAATTCTTAATGATCTCTACAAATTTTTTTTACATCATCACTTATGTCATCATTTCTTATGTTATTGCTTACGTCATCATTAATTAAATATTTTATATTATTATTATTTTAATACTTAAGGGAGCTTGTTAGCTTAAAATAAATTCTATTATATTTAAGTGAGAAATTTATACCTCACAATTCCTCCCCCCTTTACAAATTGTCTTCAAAATTTACTCTCTGAATAGCTCAGGATACTTATTCTTCATCTCTTCCTCACATTCCCATCTTGCCTCCTCCACTAAGCTATTTCGCCATAGTACTTTTACTAAAGGGATCTTCTTATTTCTTAACTCCTTTATCTTACTATCAAGAATTTGAATTGGACGTTCTTCGTAGGCTAGGTCTCCTTCTAATTGAAAAGGTTTATAACCTAGTACATGAGAGGAGTCTAGAACATATTTCTTTAACATGGAGACATGAAAGATATTATGTATTCTTGATAACGATAGTGGAAGGGCAAGTCGGTAGGAAACATTCCCAACGTAATTGAGTGTTTTAAATGGCCCAATAAACCTTGGACTTAATTTCCCTTATTCCTAGATTTCATCGATTTTTTTACTGGAGTAACTTTTAGAAATGCTTTGTCACCAACTTAAAATTCCAAAGGCCTTCGCCTCTTATTAGCATAACTTTTTTGTTGACTTTGAGCTGCCTGCATTCTTTCACGTATTTTCTCGATCGCTTCAGATGAGATAATAATTAATTCAGGTCCAAGATGCCTTCGCTCGCCCATCTCATCCCAATGAATAGGCGATCTACATTTTCTACCATATAGAGCTTTGTATAGTGCTATATGTATTGTTGCTTGGTAACTATTGTTATAGGTGAATTCAACCAATGGTAAATACTTGGTCCATGATTCTTGAAAGTCGATATCACATCCTCGCAACATAACACAAAAAACTATTGTGACAAAACTTTCAAATCATCTTTGATTTTCTTATAATTTTTTCTATAATTAGGGATCTATGTTCCTCTCAAGTCACCGTGTTAGTATTGGAAACATCAAAAGATAAGCACATAGATTAGTACATTACACGTAATCAAAAGGTAATTAAAAAATAACACAAAAAATACCTCGATCTTACTCAAGCTTACTCTATCAAACCCCAACTGTTTTAAATTAAAATTACCGCAGCCTTATTGCTAAGCACACACGGATAATCTCCATGGTAGACAAAATAAAAAATTAAAAGAAAAGATTGTTGTGCCAGAAACTGCGCATACGTGCACGTTTGCAGTGGCGCAATACCAATAAATTGATTAAACAAAAGTAAAACAAATGTGTCGACCACTTGTTGGCTTAATGGTGGCATGGCGGCCACATACTCTGTTCAACTTATTGAAAGTTTGAGTTTTTTATCTGTATTTCGGGAGTGATTTTGCTCCTTTTTTTTAATTGTGTTTTCAAGGCATTTCAAATATCCGACTTTATATCAATCTATTTGTAGATTTACGTATAAATTAAAAAAAATAGAGCAACTTTACCATATAATAAAATTTTTCTATAGTAATATTTTATATAGAAATAATCTTCATATAATAAAAAAAATTTAATTCCAATTTAAGTTAGATATAGAAAAGAATAAAATTAATTATGAATAAATTATAATTTTCTAAATCTCTCTTAAGACTCTTACTTTCACATAATAATAATTATATGTATATTATAAAAATATATATACTATGTTTCATTAAATATTTAAGATAAAATAAAATATTTTTCTAAAATTGTTTGGGACAGTAGTTTATTTCGTGGACTTTTAAAATTACTTTGCATATTTCTAACAATGTATAGATATTAGTTTTTTGAAATTACGTCCGTCGATTTTATCAATGTTTACATGTTAGATTTGACATATTCTAATAATTAATTATTAATGTATAACACATAATAATAACTAAGTTAAAATAAATATTTTTATAACTATAGTTATATGAAGGTATAATTTTCTTATAGTAATAAAATTAATTTAGTCCAACACTGTGACTTTTGAGAGATTCTATTGTATTTAATTTTTCTGGCTATAAATTAGAGAGGACGCAAACGCAAGGAACAAGTTGTTGTGGTACCGAGCTTGCTTCCGATTAAACAAAAATATCCAAACATTTAACTTTGAACGTCATTTTGGCGTAAGGCCCCCGTTTTTCTTGTGATTCATCATATCTCTGTCTACTCTCTAGACAGAAGCAAACCGTATTTGCAGTAGGACTCTTTAATTTATTAGCTTGCTTGTTTCTAATCAAATTTTTAGAAAGTATTTAAAAATCAGTTAAGGGTTGACCTGGGGATCTTGGTGAGCAGAGCAAAGCAGAGGAGATCGATCATGGGAGATTTTGATAATATATTAATATTTATTATATTTGAAAAGTAGAGGTGGAAAACCTCAAGTTCCGAATAGGGATGGCAATGGATATCATTTGTAGTGGGTTTGTCATTACCAAACTCATACTCGCACAAAATTTAAATAACTAAATCTATCAGTAACCCACTGTGAATTTTAATTTTTTTTAAAAAACCCACCAGCTACGGGTTTTGATAATTACCAAACCCGCAATGGTATTCAGCGGATTTTTTACGGGTTTCTACATTTAAAATCGCAAATGTTCAATATATAAATTTATTAGGACAAGACTGTGGTGCAACTATGGTATCGTACCATAGTTGCACCTAACCATTGGATCCACTTAAATTCAAGTGGACCCCACCCATTTAAGTGGATCCAACGGCTGGTGCAACTGTGGTATGGTGCCACAGTTGCACTGTAGCCGGACCCAATTTATTATAATAACCTAAAAATTTCACATAACATACTCAATTCTAAATTTAACCAATGTAAATGAAAAATTAAAAATTTTAACATCAATCCAACACAATTTCTCAAATTTAAGTGTAAAATAAACAAATCCATAAAACAATCCACAAACTAGTATCTAGATAGAACAATTATCATTTCATATTATCATTCAACACAAGCTCCAAGAGAATATCTTCATTCATTTACCATCATTAGCATCCATCCAACACGATTCCTACAATAATGATTAAAATTATTATTTTGTAAAGAATAATAAATTTTAGATACTAATCTAAAGAACAAAATTATAATAAAGAAATAACCCATGCATGAAGTTAAAGAATAATAGTCCATACAAAATTATAGTAAGTAACATTACAATCAATATATAATGCATTAAGTTAAAAAAAATTCAATTTGAATTACAATAAGTATATTTTTAGATTTAAATAATTTTCTATTAAAATTAAATTAAAAAATAATTTAAAAAAGTTGCGGATTGGCGGATATCCATGCGGATATCCGTCGGATATTTGACTAATACCAAACCCACCCGCAAGATAGTATGAGTTTCAATTTATAATACTAAACCCGCTCACAACCCACAAAATTACCCGCAACTGGTGGGTTTAGGGTAATTTGTGGGTTTGCGAGTACCATTGGCATCCTTAGTCCTGAACTTCTTTTACATCAATAGAGTGCAAAGTCGCCATCTTTCCATGCAACTGCACGAGCATCTCAAAAATGGAGAAGGCGATTGTCATATGCAAATACTAGGTTACGAAAGGATTATCTCTAGGGCTGGGCACGGTTCGGTCCGGTTCGGTTTGGTGCGAAATTAAGTATAACCGAATTAAATCGGTTCTTTTCATAAAAGAACCGAATAAGAATCGAACTAAAAAAAACCGAACTCAAACGGATCTTTTTAAATCGGTTCGGTTTTTTCGGTTCTAGGCCTATTTGGCCTATTTTAAATTTCTAAATTTTTAGCCCATTGGACCTCACTAACTACTCATAAAATATGAAATATTAAGATTTTAAAATTTATAATCAAACTCCAATACTCCATCTATATAAACATAAATACATAATATTGTAAAGACAAATAAAAATAACAATAGATACAATTTACAACACAAAATAAAAAGAAAATTTAAAAACAAACACCAACAACATTCTCTCATTTTCACCAAAAAAAAAAAAAAATACAAACGCCAACAACAGCATATGGGAATCCCATCTTCATTAATATCAGCATCAACTTTAGGCATTTTCCAACTCAATATTTAGATCTATAAAAAAAATTTAAAACAATAAATAATTAAATAAACAATCTATATAAATAAAACACTAGCCAAATTATCGAAATGCCATTGCTGACCAACGAGCAACTTTAGGCAGGCCAAAACTCTTCATCACAAAGAGCAATTGACATGGATCATCGTTATCATCATCATACAATATTCCATAATGACAGGATCAGTAGCAATTCAAAAAAATATCATCCAATTTAATTTTAGGGCACTGGCCAAATTACCAAAATGCCATTGCTGACCAACGGTGACCGGAATGCAACTGATGTCGACGGGAAGGTCAGGTCTTAAAGTTCTGGCCACGCTGAGTCTACCGGTGGCGGTGGTGACGTCTAACGCGCGGCGATGGCGCCGGATCGAGCTTCCAAAACTGTGAATCCTTCACGGCCGATCAACGGTAAAACGATGTCCCCGGCGGTAGTGGATGGTCGGAATAGACAGGGGCAAGGTGAGGAACAAAAGCGAAGCAGTAGGGTCACCGGAAACCGCCGAAATCGTGGCCAATTCAGGCGGCGATTCCGCGGCTTTTGTGGGTTCAATCGGCTGCTTTTCGGATGCTTTCCAGCGGCAAGAATGGGATGGATATGACCAGTGGCTCAAGAGCTTCCGATTGGTACCAATCTTGGCCGGATTGGTGGTCGGAATTGAGAGAACCGATCGGGTCACTGTTGCGGGTCGGGTTGACCCGTTTCGGCTCTCCTCTCTTTCTCTCTCTCGCCCCCCATTCCCGTGAGCTTTTCTAAGTTTCTTTTTCTTTTTCTCTCGCTGAACGCTGAATCGCTGATGGGTCATAGGTATATTAGTTACACGTTAAAATGATTCGATTCCTCAATTCGGTTCTTCGGTTCATTTGAATGAACCAAATACCGAACCGATATTTCAGTTTTTTTATTAATAATATATTTCGGTTTTTTTAAAAAATTAAAACCGAACTGTCAGTTCGGTTCGGATTTTTTAACAATACGGTTTTTTTACCCACTCCTAATTATCTCTCCATTTCAAATATCAGTATTACAACAAAATCTCAAAAAATTTATACTTTTATTGAATAAAATATTTTTCAAATCTTAAATTGGTCAACGCACTAAATTATAAGTCAGTTAATTAATATTTACTTAATTAATAAATTTTTCTTAATAGATTAATTTCACGAGTTTATAAAAATGGTACTACGCATAAATTTTCATAATTAATTTTTATTAAAAAATTGACCGAATATGAAGAGAGATACAGACTCATCTGCATTATAGTTGAAAAAGACATATTAAAAAACATAAAATAAATTCATATGTGCTTACACACCAATTTTGCAATGACTTAACTTTCAAATCTCACCTAAACTCTAGGAATATTCATGTTGTATTATTAAAAATTAATAA
This sequence comes from Atalantia buxifolia, assembly GCA_030444775.1. Classification (NCBI taxonomy): domain Eukaryota; kingdom Viridiplantae; phylum Streptophyta; class Magnoliopsida; order Sapindales; family Rutaceae; genus Atalantia; species Atalantia buxifolia. The sequence continues at coordinate 16,813,740 of CM059839.1, forward strand.
TTAAATATGCAGAAACGTTTCGTTCTCTAGAATTATGTGGTTTACCTTCCAAGTCAATATGTTATCCTAGAGAATCCTTTAACTTTCTCTTTGTAATCTCTTTGATGATGAGTTGTCAGAAAAAAATGGAATATTATGTATAACCTGAGGACAATAACCACTTATATAGATAACTTCCTGTTATCAATTCATATTTCAACCCATCATTGAAATAAAAATTACTCTTAAGTCTCTACACATTAAAGGCTTATATCCTGTTAGAAATATTGAAGGGCAAATTACCCAAAACTTAATAGATCATTTTTAATTGGCCTTAACCATATATGAAAGTTCGCAATGCATAATTATTCACATATAATCCCAAAGCTAGATTAAGGATCCAACATCTCTCACTTGGGATATATGTATAACCATATAATCATGTTTTGTAAAAATAACCATATAAGTTTAACCTTGCTATCATTACTGAAATGTATTGATAACCAATTTAGTCTATCAACCATAACAACATAGGATCAAAGCGGCCCTTGTTACAATTGTGCAAATACGACTAAATTACATGGATCATGATGTGGATATGTAGCACGTAAATTCCATGCATTGTGATCTTAATAAGTCTATTTCGAACTAGTCCACTTTAAACCTTAATAAGATCAAACCATGCCAAAATTAGAGGGTGGATAAACCATAATTTATTTCTGCATAAAACAACCTTAAATATCTATAAACTAAAATAACTGAAAAATGCCTATAGCATAAAAGCATTTATAATCACAAACTCTCACTAAAACTAAATATCTTTTATTGACAAAACACCTATACATGCACTGTGCTCATGGAACAATTTGGGTAGTAATCCCATAGTAGCCATATCAACAATAATGGAGTTTGTGTTGACGTATTCTATAGATAACTATCCACTTTGAACTCTTTCTTTAACAATTAGGAACTTGATGTCTATATGCTCTGGCATTGTTAAACTCCTATTGTTACTGAAATACAACATTGCTAATTTATTGTCACAAAATAATTTGAGTAGCCTATCAATACCGCCTATTATGTGTAGCCCCGTTACAAAATTTTGTAGCCATATACTGTAATTGGATGCCTTATAATATGCTATGAGCTCTGCTACCATCATAAAAGAAGCTATAGGAGACTTTTTAGTATTCTTTCGGGAGGCAGCACCTCAGCTAGTGGATAGATGTAGCCCAATATGGACTTTATATTATCTTAGCATCCAGCAAAATCAGAGTCAGTATACCCAATGATCTTAAGCTGATCTAATCTCCAATATGTCAGCATATAGTCTTTCATTCTCTATAAGTATTGTAAGACTCGTTTGACTACTTTCTAATGGTCTATTTTTGGATTACTTAAATATCTATTCAACATCCTAGTAATATATGCAATATTCCATCTCTTGAGAACTTTTTGACATAGCTTACCAAGAATATCGCGAGAGCAATCCCGATGTATTTGTTTGCCTAAAACAAAAGAGGCGTCGTTAAGATCTTTCATCTTAAAATTTTTAGCTAGAAATCTCTTGGTTTTGTGGAATAAGCTTATATTGTTGCTAGCAAGCAAAATGTCATCAACATCTAAAATTAGAAAAATATATTTCCTCTTACAAAACTTATAGTATATGTGATGCAAAGCAAGAAATTGAAGAAATCCTAATTAGATTGAAATTTGTAATATTTAGGAATATTATAATTAATTTATATTCTACATTAATTTGGTTTCTTATTTAGAGTTTTATTGTTAAGACATTGCTTATTTGAGTAATATTCCTAATTTAGGTATAAGTCTTATTAAAATAAGTTTTCTAATTAAATTAGGATAAGTCTCTTAGTTAATATAAATAAGTGTCTTTTGTATCTTTTAGAGAGATAGATGTTCAATTTCAATAATATTTTCAATTTTCAAATCTCTTTGTGAGTATTTGACTTCAGTTAATTCTCGGTATTCTGTGGAACTAACAAGTCTTAACCCCTAAATTCGCGGCATTCTTTTGAATCAACGTGAATTTAGTTGTTCTTTATTCTAGTATTCTCTAGAATCAACGGAATATTTTGAACATTAAACTTCCACTACATCAATATGCAATCATCGACTAAATTTATCTTAAAACCAAATGAAATTATCACTTGAGGAAACTTTAATTAACATTGTCGAGATGCTTGCTTGAGTGCATAAATAGATTTCTTATGTTTGCAAACCATACTCTTTGGTTCTCCTAACATGAAGTTTTCTGACAACATAATATAGATTGTCTCATTAATATTACCGTTGAAAAATGCTATCTTCACATTTATTTGATGTAATTTAAGTTTGAAATGCGCCACTAATACCATTGTCACTACTAAAAAAAGACCAAATAATGACAAATTTTATGACTTTTTTTGTTGTGTCATGAATGTATCATGAAAGCTAATATCTCAATCATGCTTGATTTATGTTGTATTAATGAGATTTTAAAATGTTGCTGTTTAAATTATCTATAATTTTTTATTAAATATTTAAATTATTTTTTAAATAAAAAATTTAAAAAAGGACGTCGTTTAAATTAAGCATCACCGGTTTGCAAAACCTGCAACACTTGGCCAAAATTTGCTAAGTGCTATATAATGTGCGATTTTATGAGTTTCTTGAACACTTAAAAAAGTAGAAATGTATAAAATTGTGATTGGTCCAAAAGCTTGCTGGGAAAGTTTGTATAATAATATAAATCAGAAAATGTTTTTGTAAGTGCGATTATGTTTTTTTATTTCATTAATATTAAAATTCATATTCTTTAGCATTAATTATTCCATTATTGAATTATACAAAATAAGAAAATAATTATTTCAGATCTCGCCAATTTACAGCAATTCCGCTTAGTTTATTTGAATTCCCATCAAATTAAAAAATTTATTATTTTAAATAATTTAGTATTTATTTCGATATGATTTTTAATTAAATATTAAATTATATATGTAGATATCAATCGTGTATAGACAATATTATCACAGACATTTGTCACACGTGCATGACAATTTCGTGATGGATAATAAATCATAAAACACATGATATATATAAAACTATCATGTAAAATTTCTTGACACGTGCTTCAATGACGATTGGGCAACTGTCATCTAATGGGGTGTATGATGGTGAAAAATCATCACTATTTATTTTTTATTTAATAGTTATGATCCTGAAAGAGTCTTTCAAAAAAATTGGAAAGAAAATTTATTTATAGTTGATGCATTTTTTCTACATAAATATAACAAGACGCGTCTTGTAAACTTAATAAATTCATAAAATAAATAATTATGTATTGTGGATTGTCTTATAAGGTTAAAGTTAAATCTAATTAAAAGTACTTTATCAAGTTTTTCGGTAATTTGTTCTTTAATGTATTTGAGAGGATGCGAGCCCTTAATTTATAGAGACTGAAGAATGATTTCTATTTTTATAATGAGTTCAAATAAAAATATCTAAAAATAATAATAAAATTATTTATATAGGTGATTATAATTTTCAAATCACATGTAATATTTTATTCTTTTCTAACATCTTATCGTCCGTATGCAAAGAAAAGCTTAAAAGATTCTCAATTTTCATGTTTGATTTTTATATAATTTGTACGATAATTAAGGATCTATGTTCTTCTCGGTTCTCAAGTCACGGTGCCAGTATTGGAAACATTAGAAGATGAGCATATAGATTAGTAGATTACACGTATTCAAACGGTTGAAGATCCCACGTCTATTAATTTAAAAATAGCACATTACATGGATCAATCTTAATCTTCATCAAACCCATCTGTTTTAAATTAAAATCACCGCAGCCTTCTTACTTAGCACCCGTAACCTCCAGACAAAAAAAAAAAATTAAAAGAAAAAATTGTTGGGCCAGAAACTGCGCATACGTGTATGTTGGCAGTGGCGCAATACAAATAAATTGATTAAACAAAAGTAAAACAACCGTGTAAACCACTAGTCAGCCAGTGGTGTCCGCTGCTGTCTTCCACATGAAGTTGAAAGTTTGTGTCTCTTATGTGCATTTTAAGAGTAATCTCTCTCTCTCTCTCTCTCTCTCTCTGCGCCCCTTTTTTTTTTTCAATAAATGGGCTTGCCTTCAGCTATGCCACTTTATATAAGTCTATTTGCAGATGTACATGTACATTTCATATAAATAAATGAAAAAATATAACAACTTTGCTACATGATATAATTTTATTATAGTGATACTTTATATAAAATAACTTTTATTTGGTTATAAAAATTTTAGTTTTAATTTGAATTAATTATTGATGAGAACAAATCCTATATTGAAATAAATTATAAATTTATTGATTTGTTTTAAGAAATTTACTTACTTCCACATAATAACTATGTGTATATTATAAAAAATGCATGTTATGTTTCAGTTACGATAAATTAAAATATTTTTCTAAAGTTGTTTGAGAAAATAGTTTATTTTATAAACTTTTAAAATGATTTTGTATATTTCTAGCAAATATAAGTGTTAATTTTCTTAAAATTATATTAATATATTTTATTAATGTCTATACAATAGATTTGACATGTTTCAATAATTAATTATAAATGTAGCATGTATATAAACAGACACACTTTACCATTATATATTTATATCATTTAAACAAATAATAATTAACCAAGTCAAAACAATAACTTCTATAATTATTCTTCTATCAAGTTATAATTTTTTTATAATAATAAAATTAATTTAGTCCTAATATTTTGAATTTAAAGAGATTTTATTGTATTTCGTTTTGTCTGGCTATAAATTAGAAAGGACGCAAACGCAAGGAGCAAGTTGTTGTGGTGTCTAGCTTCCTTCCGATCACATTAAATCATCCAATCATTTTTACTTTGAGCGTCATTTTGGTATAAGGCACCCGTTTTTCTCGTGATTCATCATATCTCTGTCTAGTCTCTAGAAAGAGGTAGTGCATATTTGTAGTTGGACTCTTTTATTAGCTTGTATTTTTTTCAAAAATTTTTTTGGAAAGAATTTAAAAATCAGTTTAGTTGAGTTGAGGGATCTTGGTGAGCAGAGCAAAGCAGAGGAGATCGATTATGGGAGATTCTGATAAAGAAGGAGAGTATGAGGTGGATGATTTGAGAGAAGGATTCAAATCATCGAGAGGGAGCAGATTCAATTTGATTGCAAATCAGTTTGGATTTGGATTTGGATTTCGAAGAAACTTCGCAGTCAATCTTCAATCACTGGTATCAGACATTTCTCTAAAGGCTCAGTCATTCATCCTGATAACAGGTCTGTCTGGTTTCTCTCTCTCTCTGTGGAATTCAAACTCTTTTTTTTAGAATAAATAATTTGGTCTCCGTGATTATTGGGAAAATTTGGGATTAACAAGAGGAATGATAATTTATGATCACGGAATACTGTTCGATTAATATACAACTCTAAAATTATTTACAGTAACATAAAGATTAGTGTGGTGTAACCTCCCCAATCGGCTAGAAGAGGAGACTGGCATGGTAGCCACCAGTGTTTTTGTATACCATCCTCCTGGCATCAAGTTTTCCATCGGCCAAAATAGACACTTTCAAGTTTGAGGTGAAAGAGTAATACTTCTCGACACTATTCTACACGTGTTTGCTTTTTATTGACTAACGCCACTGCCGTCATAAAACTGCGTCACTACTGACTAAGCCGAACATCTTTAAATTGACTGTAATGTCAGCGAGTGTCCCTACGTTCTAATGCTTTTCCAAGTTGTATCCAAAATAAAATCCTCAATCCACAGTTATAAATAATTAAAAAATTGATTTTCTTAAGAACTTATATATATTTGTTCTATTGAATTCCAAATTGTGCAATGAAATATGATGATGAGTTTTGCGCGTGCTTAGTGGGATACAATTGAGTGCACGTGCTGTAAATGTTAACGAATCAACTTTTTGTTTTGGCATTGGCATAGAGAATTCAAATGTATTGGTGGAATTGATTGTAAAATACCAAATATCTGATTTCAGTTATTTGGTAACCTGCTGCAATGTGGGAATAATGTTGCTACTTTCAAGAGCTGAAAACTCAGTTCTTTTGTTGAAAGATTTTTTAAAGAAAATTTGTGATATTTCATAATTCATGAATTGTGATTCCAAAAGCAAAAAGAATTTAATAATTATTTTTCTAAAAAAAATTGGGGCCAATTGTGGAGGGAGGAAATGTCTATAAAAAAATAAAAAATAATTGAAAATTTGTGTCCAATTTTTTAACAATTGTTATTCGTACGTCAATTTTACGTAATTCAACAATTACCCTTTTGAGTCTTGGGATTAAGTGATATTTAATTTTCATTTTTCAAAATATTTTTATGATTAAATTTTTTTTTCGGGAAATACACAAGTTTCATGGTAAAACCACAACTCTTTTTGATTGGGAAAAAAATCCCTTCCTTACCTGAGGAGATGGGAGTAAATTTATTTATTTATTTTTTAAAGTATATTTGGCTCTTCAAATTAGAGATGGCAAAATGGGTCCATGGGTCGTGTTAATTTTGCGTCGTATGAAATTTAGGTCGATCCAAACAGGTTACCTAACTAACTTGCTTTATATCTATATACTTAACAAAATTTTATCAAACATTTAGAGATTGATATATATATATATATATATAGTTTGTCGATATTATAAAATATATATATCTACTAGTATTTTACACATTTACACTATTGAAATTCTACATATATATAAAATTTTATAAATAAAAGATCTTGTATTTGTTCATCCTTCCGAAACAAAAAGAAAAGAGAGAATTATGTTTAATATTTGAGTTTTTATGACAAGAACCTACACATTAATTTAGAGTAGAAAATATAATGATGTCATTGGTCGAGTATATAGGTCAAGAGCTTTAACCTTAATCTGACCAAAAAAAAAAAAAACGTGTCGACTCGGACTTGGTTCATTTAATAATCGTTAGGGGTGTTCATAATCAAATCCGATCTGCTCAATCCGTAGAAATCCGATCCGTGAATTGATGGATTTGATTGGATTGAAAATTTGATAATCCGTAATTAGTGGATTGGATATTAATCTACTTCTGTAAATCCGCAAAAATCCGCGAATCCACAAAAAAAAGTATTTATTTAATTAAAAATAAAACTAGTAAATATGGCATTAATACTCACTAGTAAATAAATAAGTTAAAATATAGTTACATTAATACTATATTATATTTTATCCGATAATAATATAAAATAAAAAAATAATTAAATAAACAAATATAACTTTCTAAATAATTAATTTCCATGTATTGATCTAAACGAATGAAATTTTTTTTTCGTTTTGGTGTGTTATGTTTTGAAATTTTAAATATATTTTCTAGCTTTATTTAAACAAATAATTTATTTTAATCTTATTTAATTTTAAATTTGATCGGCAGTAAAATTATTTTTATATTAAATTTTTTATTTAGTTAGTTCGTGGATTGAACAGAATTAAAAATTTTTAGTCCGCAAACCAATTCATAAAAGGTGGAGTGGATATGGATTGGGTCAAATCCACATCCAATCTGCAGATGTACTGATTGGATTTGGATTAAAAATTATCAATCCATGGATTTGATTGGATTGAAAATTTATAATCCGTAAAATTGTGGATCGGAAATGGATTGAGATCCAGTTCGTAAAATCTGATATGCGAACACCCCTAATAATCGTGTCAAATTTGATGATCTGTACCCATTTATTCGTGTTCGACATGTGTCGGATAATCAAGTCGTGTCAAATTTTACTAGCTCTACTTTGAAGTACTCCTAGATTTAGTTTGTTAGAGGATAGATATCTATAATAAGAGAAAAATTTGAGTGGGATGCTCATAGACTCTATTTGTGGGTCATAAGTTCGTAGATCCATTGATGATTCTACATAAGCATCGAATACTTTGCTACATTGCAGAGTTTAAATTGTTGTACTATGGTAGTGAGACAATTCTACACAAAATTTTCTCCCACAATAGATAAAATGCAAACTACTAAATAGAAAAAAAATCATACAATAATATATTTTTTAATGTTATATACAATTCAACCAAAGTCTAACACATAGTATAAATATTCAATTAAAGCTTAACAGATAATTAAAGCCCACTAAGCTTAGGATAAAAAATCAAAGGAAATACTCCCACAACTATAGGGAGATTGAAGCCCTCTTTACCTGAGAATTAAGGAAAGAGGAATGCCAACCAATAATATATTTTTAAAGATAAAAAATAAATAAAGTTCAAATTAATTTTTTAATCCCACGTCCTCTAATATACATCTTTTATTTTTCAATACCATATAGTATAATATTAATGTAACACGTTAAAATATAACTTAAATAATAATAACAAGTATTCTATATTATTAGTCTGAATAATGGTTCAATATTTGGGTCATTTTAAGTAAAGAATCTAAATTCAAATATATACGGAATATAAATAATGGAGTTAAAGATTAAAATGATGACTGCAGGTGGTATCGGACATGGACAAAATTCATACTGATATGGGCATTATATTCATCATTCTCCACACCAATGGAGTTTGCATTCTCCAGGGTACTACCAGAGAACCTCTTTATATTGGACATTGCAGGACAGATTGCTTTCCTAGTTGACATCATCTTGCAATTTTTTCTTGCTTATAGAGATAGCCAGACCTATCGTTTGGTCTACAAGCGCACCCCTATTGCTCTTAGGTAATTCAAATTTAATTTAATTTATTTGCTTCCTCTCTCATTCTCTTACTTCTAACTAAGTAATTAATTTTAAATTCTCTTTGCATCGCAGGTACTTGAAATCTAGTTTTATCATTGATTTACTCAGTTGTTTGCCCTGGGATGTTATCTACAAGGTATTATTATTTCTTGATTGTACTACCTTTATAGTGCATAAATATTTGGTTATAACTCATCCTTAAAAACCGGCTTATAACATGGAGAGAGAGAGTCTAAGGACTTATAACGGCACATATTATTTCTTGAGCGTACTGCCTTATAAACCCACCTGTGAGAAAAGGGAGACCAAATGCTTATAACCACATATGCCAAGATTTGCAATGTGGGACTCAATTAGAGTCTATCACAGTCCATCCCTCTTTCAGGAACTAACAATCACGGCGGTTCATACCTTAGTTAGGTGACACACCAGGGTCATGAGACTAGGACCAGCCGTAGCGAGGGTTTTCTCTAAGAAAGCAACTTGTTCTGGTACTAATTGTTATGGATACATCGGGTAAAACTCATCCTTAAAAACTGGCCTGTAAAGAGAGGGAGCCCAATTACTTATAAGCTCACATACCAAACCTTAACTTACCAATGTGTGGACTCGATTAGATTTGTTACAAACATAGTCATCTTTTGGAGTTGTAATTGTGCAGATGTTGCTATTTTGACCAAGCGGTTTTCAAGCACCTTTCAAATTCTTGGGAGACAGTGGGCTAAACATCTGAGACTTTTTTGTTTTCCCTTTCCAGGCTTGTGGAAGAAAAGAAGAAGTCAGGTACCTTTTATGGATTAGGTTATATCGAGTGCGAAAGGTGATTAAATTTTTCCAAAAGCTGGAGAAGGATATACGAATCAATTATCTGTTTACCAAGATTATTAAGCTTACTGCTGTTGAAATCTACTGCACACATACTGCTGCCTGCATGTTTTACTATTTGGCTACCACTCTGCCTCCTGAAAAAGAGGGCTACACATGGATTGGAAGTTTGAAGTTGGGTGATTACAGCTATTCAAATTTCAGAGACATCGACATCTGGACACGATACACAACATCTATGTATTTTCCATTGTAACCATGGCCACTGTTGGTAAGTTACCTTTGTAATTCATATTTGTACTCTAATAACTATAGCATTGCGGATTCATATTATTTTCCTTCATCGTTTGTGTCTTGTACAGTTCAAATCTAGAAAACTTTACAGATTGATTGAAGTGCTCTGGAATTGTAATGTTTAATAACTCAATGGGGAAAGCAATGGACACTCAAAGTACCACTTTAATGGAAACAAAAGCTCTAGATTATCTGAAATGCAAACTTATTCTTTTTAAATTACAACGAAATGGTTGACAATCAACCATATCTTGAAACATTAATGAGAGCCATTGATGTCAATACAAATGCAAGATTTTAATATTACAATTAAACATATGTATGTGAAAAGGCTGGAACAAGATTCTGTCATCTGAAAAATTTGTGCTTGTGTATGCATACAAAGGCTTGAAGATGAGATGTGGTAATCTATTTCAATCTATGGAAGGCTTATTTATTCAAACATGATTGTTAGTTGTGACAGGCTGACAGCATAGCAAATAGTTGATCTCCACTTGTCATGAAAGCAATTGCCCTGATACCTAACATATACATTTTGAACTGGATGTTTTGCACAGCAGGTTATGGAGATATACATGCCGTTAATCTAAGGGAGTCAATTCATAATGATTTATGTCTCCTTTGACATGGTTCTTGGAGCTTACTTGTGATGCGAATCCCACAATGAAATTTTGAAACCCACACTTAAATTGAAGTTTCAACTTCCCATGAAAGTTCTAAACAGATTTAAAACAAACAAAACCTTGACCCAATGCTTAAGAAAACATGAACCAAAGGTATAGAGAATGATATTGACGCCACACTCAAGAAATAGATGAGAAGGTGAGTGATAAGTCTAAATTTGGAACACCACAAGAATGCTAATTCTTGATAAGTTCACTAGTTCTCAAAAGAACCAAAGAAAGAATAATCTTTCAAATTCAAAATAACATTCATTTCTAATCTCTTACACAGCAAGGTTGCTGGGTTTAAATAGGCTAATAAAAAAATCCAAGATTCTAAAAATAAAAATGGAAACATTGGAACAACCCTCTAAGTATAGGTTTGTCAAAGGATGCTTCAAAAGTCTTCACCAACCCACTATAATTAATGCTAGCATTGACAAACTTAATACTTACCTTATTTAATATTATCATTGACAAACTTAATGTTAGCCCACCATTATTGATGGTAGACTTACCTAACACATTGACAAACTTGAAACAAAACAAATAAATGAAGTTGAAAAAACAAAGGAGTCGTTGAAAATCCCAAGTCTGAACAAGCTGTAATGAATTGGTCATAACTCCTTCTAGAGAACTCCAAATCTAGCTCTGTAAAATTCATTGGAAAGCTAACTTAATTATCTTTCCAACGGTATATAGCTTGCATATTACTTCTGGCTCAATCAATACCAGTTTTATTCCGAAGTTGCCCTTCCTGCATTTGATTCAAGTTGCATATTTGGCTGCCCAATAGCTTGAATAAAGGCCACAATGTCTTGTCTTCTCTCCAAGCCCAATTCATGATGTCTTGCATCTTGAATTGTATTTTCAATCCATATTTTCTCAATTAATCCATTTAAAGCAGCTTGCATCTTTTTGGCTCTAGCTCTTGTAATTGGGCCTCCATGAATGTGCAAAGGATCACTTGAAGCTTTAATGGTATTCTCTTGATGGTTCTCATCAACTTGATTGGTAACATGACTGCATTGATTGTGAAAGGTTCAAAGACCGAAAAATTTAGGGACAAAATGACAGATCTCATTAAATATATGAACCGAAATAGACTTGGGAGGGACATTCGTGATCAGATCAAAGGCCATGTGCGGTTACAGTATGAGAATAGCTACACTGAGGCTTCTGTTCTCCAGGATATCCCTGTCTCTATTCGTGCTAAGGTAATACCTCAGTAGGAACAATCGCTTTATGTTTTTCTTCATTCCCTCTTTCATAATTGGGTACTTTTAAGAAGAAAAATGATTAAAGCAAAGAACCTTATACAGGAGAGATTCTTTTTTCAAAATATACTCATTTGATGTGCTTATGCACCTCAATAAGTCTAGATCCTTTTGTCTCATCATTTGCTTTCCTTCTCACCTACTTGAAGTCCATAATTATAGAAGAAAGTCTGTGGGACCTATTTGAAGTCCATAATTATAGAAGAAAGCCCATGTATCATATATGTGGGGTGGACATAATGTGAAAATATGCTCCTAAATAAGTCTAGATCCTTTATTCTCATCATTTGCTTTCCTTCTTGCCTACTTGAAGTTCATAATTATAGGAGAAAGTCTATGAACCTACTTGAAGTCCATAATTATAGAAGAAAGTCTGTGATCATATATGTGGCATGGACATTGAAAAAATTGGCCAAAACCGCTTCTTTGAATGTCACATATATTGTGAAAGCCAATCTTATCTAATGATTGGACTTACATATAGTAGTTTCCTCCAGCAGACTTTTTGAGACAGGTAGAAATCTAATATTTATGTGTATGAAATTTTCAAATTTTTGCTGGTCTAGATAATAAGAAAGTATATCTGACCATAATCTGGAAAGATTCTTCCCTATTGGCCAGGGTTTTCAGGCCAGGAATCATCAAATTTAACTTTACTCTAACCTGATACCCAAGAAGGGGAATTCCAGGAGGAAGGTTAATGAAAAGAAAGGCTTCCTTCTGTCTCTGAGTTACAGAAAATGGTATCTAAATCAATGGGGAATTGCATTTTTCATTTTCTTTTCATTTTTCTCAAAGATAGTACCTAAATAATCTCCACAGGATCACAAGCCAAAAACTTTTGTAGCCTTATCTCCTTAGGGAATGCATTTGAATTGACTTCCATCATAGAAGGAATCTGAAAATGGGCCACATAAGTCAATGTTTACTTGGTGAACAACCTTTGTCATATGTGCCAGTAATGGCATTTTGGAATTTTGTTGCATTTCTGGGGAGTCAGTATATAACATTTACCTTTTTTAATCATTTTAATCATGTTATCATTCACCAGTTTTTGTAAATTTGTTTAAAACATACGTTATGTTATATAATACCTATTCATGAATGTTGTCTGTTACATATTACTTATCAAACTTAATTTGTACTGTATTTAACAGTATAGAGATTATCATATTGACATAGTTTCCCTTTTTCTTATCATTCTTTTTTTCCTTTTACAGATTTCCCAAACTTTGTACATGCCATATATTGAGAAGGTTTTTCTTTTTAAGGGATGCTCTTCAGAGTTTATTAATCAGATTGTAAGTTTTAGCCATCCATTTACCTAGTGCATCATGCAAGAAAATGCCAAAAATTGAATGTTGAAATAAGTGAAACTAACACTGATGCTACTTAATTACCTATGACTTGGCACTTCTTTATTGTGATGAGCAGAACATGGCAACGGGTACACCTTGAAACATGTGTTATGTACTACATGTAATGATTTCACAACTCTTAGCATACATCTTGAATTTTGTATGGCAAGGATGGATGTTTGGCTGTAAAATGAGTCGTTGAAAAGGCTGTTTTGAACAGTATGACTTGTGAATTTACTTTTAATGGATTGGTGTAATGCAGTCACAGAGCTGGTATGCAATGGCTAGGCACTCTCATAGAACTCTTCTTATCTTCTATAAATATCCTTACTTAACTACTACCCAGAAACGAAAACAATCCATATAAATTATCTTTTGTATTTTTCTTTGTTTTGTAGGTTACTAGACTCCATGAGGAATTTTTTCTCCCAGGAGAAGTGATAATGGAACAGGGAAACGAGGTAGATCAACTTTACTTTATCTGTCATGGTATGCTGGTATGATCTAATATCCTTTTGTCACCAATGCCAGTCATTCAGTTTGTTGTTGTCCTCATTTTCTTTCTTTTCTGTCTTCTCAATGATTTTTCAAGCTCATTATTATTTTGCTTATATTTCTCAAGAATGAATGACATTTTTCAGCATGTTGCAGTGATTGTTCTTACCACCCATTTACATATGTTATTTTGTCCTTTTTTCTCCTTGCTTGGCTTGAAATGCATTAAAGTTTTTAAAAAAGAATAGAAACACAGCCTCACACATTTATAAATGTTAAACTGTTTTTTTACATTGGGCTGCATCAACATGTTGAAAGTGGCTGTATTTCATTCTGACCAGTTTACAAACTTGTGTCAGTACAATCTATGTTAATATACCAAATTTTTTTAATTGGCTCTTCAACGTATAAGGCACTTTTGATGATTCAACAGTCCCCCAAAAATAAAACAGAAAGAAAACCTTTACTGGTTATGTGAGGGAAAAAAATTGGTCTTATAACATGTTATTTTCCTTGCTGAAAATAATGACACCGCAGAGGTCAAGTGAACAATCTACTTCAAACAGAAAACAAAAACAATGACAAAGGGGAAATTTCTAGCATTGAGTATAGTTCATATCTCTTATGTGCAGGTCTATTATCATTATCTTTCTTCAGGTGTCAAATTACAATAAAATTAGAAAAGAAAAATTGAAAGACAATATCTCTGCTGCATATTTGTGCAATGGTTTCAAAGTGCCAAATATGTGGTATGGCCACTTTTACAAAATTTATAAGCAGGGGATTCTTGTTCAACTCCTAATATATGTTGGTTATCTTAATTGATATTCTAAGCCACTCTTACAAACTACAAATCCATAGAATTATTTAAAATTAGCAAAATTTACCTTTGTGCTGGGGGAGGTTGGTGTGGGGGAAGATGGATCAGAAGAAACTGTTTCACAACTACAACCTAACAGCTCATTTGGAGAAGTATCTATCCTTTGCAACATTCCCCAGCCTTATACAGTTCGTGTTTGTGAACTATCTAGGCTTCTGCGGATTGATAAACAGTCTTTTACAAATATTCTTGAGATATATTTCTCTGATGGTAGGAAAGTTTTGACCAACCTCTTAGAGGTAATATGACTATGCTGATGAATTAATTGCTGCTGCTGAAGTTCTACTTTTCTGTTTGTGGCTATACTAGGTAGAAAAGCATGACTAAATATCATTGGATTCTTTCGTTTAAACAATAAATGTAGTCAATTTTTGCAATGAAAATTGTTATGCACTCATCAGAGGACTACAATTACATAATTGACAGGGCAAAGAATCCAATCTTCGACTTAAGCAGCTGGAGTCAGACATCACATTTCACATTGGTAAGCATGAAGCAGAGCTTGCATTGAGGGTTAATAGTGCAGCTTACCATGGAGATTTGTATCAGCTGAAAGGTTTAATCCGTGCTGGAGCTGATCCGAATAAGACAGATTATGCTGGAAGATCACCCTTGGTATTGGTTTATTTTTCTGATTGTCAATTATTTAGTTCTGAACTTATCTTTACTAACCCTTTTGATGGGACATCTAGAAAATGGTAGGTGCAGGTCATCCTAGCTTGTTTGGTTTGAACTGCAATTGCTAACATTGCTTCTTATTTGAATATTTAATTCTATTCTGGAAGTTCTTAGGGGTGATATAACCTGCACCATTGAGAAGTTGTGACAGGATAGGTTCTTGTCTTTGCCTATGAAATTAGTACTGTTGAAGATTAAATTAATGCCATTGAACAATGGGTTTTTTACTGCATTTAAATGATTAGATAAATGCAAAACTCTACAATTTCTACTTCTGGAATATGCAGAACAACCTCCACTACTTTTTATGTTACCTGTGTATATGTTTAAATTGAAGAAAAAAGTTTACTTTCAGTTGCACTTTACCAGTTCTTTATAGGCCCAAGCCTTATTGCTAATCTCGTTGCGGATGAGAGTTCCAAGGAACATGCATTCCAATTTAATTGATATGAGCATAATGGATTTTTTGAATTTCTGTGCTGATGCAAGTTTTCATGGAACCAATATTGCTGGGAGTTTTTTAACTAAATATTGCCATCTGAAATGATCTGCTTTCAACAGCATCTGGCAGCATCCAGAGGGTATGAAGATATTGCACTTTTCCTTATTCAAAAAGGAGTAGACGTTAACATTAAAGGTAATTGTATAATGCAATAATTTCCTTATTAGTTTGTCTATCAAAGTTTAGTCTGTCAGTCAAGTCATGGTAACATGTGTTGTTAATTTGTTTTACACAGATAAATTTGGGAACACACCCATGCTAGAAGCCATTAAAGGTGGTCATGACGGAGTTGCTTCTTTACTTGTTAAAGAAGGGGCCTCCTTGAATGTAGATGATGCTGGTAGTTTTCTATGTACTGCTGTTGCCAGGGGGGATTCAGATTTCCTAAAAAGAGTTTTGTCCAATGGCGTTGATCCAAATTCCAGAGATTATGATCACCGGACCCCACTTCACATAGCTGCTTCAGAGGGATTATATTTAATGGCAAAGTTGCTGTTAGAGGCTGGTGCTAGTGTCTTTACAAAGGACAGGTATCGTTGAAAAAATTATTTTGCCTTATAGATATGGATAAAGTCATGTTATATGTTACTCTTAAGGCTATGTGCATTTAATTCAATCTTTTTGATGCCTTACTACAAATGCACTGATCTGTTTGGTTTCACTCTCTGTGACCACCTTTGATGATTGAGAAAGAAATAAATAAAATAAAAGAGGAAAAATGTATTCATCGAAAGTCATTGGAAGTCATTGCTTTTTGAATACTTACTGTGCAGATGGGGAAACACCCCTCTTGATGAGGGCAGAATGTGCGGAAACAAAAATTTGATCAAGCTACTTGAAGATGCAAAATGCACTCAGTTGTCAGAATTCCATTATGGCTCTCAAGGCATGATAGGTATTGCTGAAAATCTGTTACTACTTCCATTATGCGAACTCTGATCTGTTTGATATGTCTTATCTTAAATGCTACCCAAACTAGCTGTTGAACAACTTAGTTTTTCTGGATAAAGTTAAATTATGAATAAAAATGATGAAAAAAAGAAAATCTGAATTATAGGTATATTTATAGTATAGTTCAATGTGCGATTCTGTGTTACTAGTTAGATATGGATACTTAAATTAGAGGATCTTGTTAGTTGGCAAAGAGTTGTCACCATTGGCATAGCCGCATAGGTTATTCTTATGCTGAGACAATTCCTAATACTGTATCTTTCAGGAAAAGGACAATGATAGTATTTATACACTGATATATCTACATGCAGATGCTCAAATGTAATTAACAGACTTGTTAGATGATCCAATAACTTGGGGGTCCAAATGCAAACAACTTGCTCTGTTCTCTATTTTTAACTAATAGAATGGGGATCCTAGCAGAATCAATTGTTTAATCGAAATTTGATGCATGTTGAAATACAAAACACAAGTAATAAAATATGTTTGTTAGTAATGGAATCTTTTGTTGATAATTACAGATAAAAAGCACCCAAGGAAATGCACTCTGTTCCCTTTCCACCCTTGGGATGAGAAAGTGCATAGAAGATATGGAATTGTGTTGTGGGTCCCACATAACATCAAAGAGCTTATCAAACTTGCAGTAGATCAGTTAGGTGTTCCAGGTGGTCATTCGATGTTATCGGAAGATGGAGGTAAAATTCTTGATGTAGACATGATTAATGATGGTCAAAAACTGTACTTAATCTGTGAAACAGAATAGGTTATTGGCAATTGGGTGGCTTTGAAATGAAAAATTGCAGCTTAATTCCTGTCTTGTATTTGCTTACATATCAGTACATCATCTGCTGCATTTCTGCATTCTTTACTATATATGCATATATAATATGTATGTCTTATGCATATACATGTTGTATAAGACAGCATATACATGTTTGTAGGCATGTATTTTGGTTCGGATTTGTAAAATAACCTTTTGAGAGTTGAGGATTAACTTGTTACGGATGTAATTGGTTAGTGACATGGACGATGGAAGGGTAAGGGTCTGAAAAATGAAAGGAAAGTTATGATTGTGAGGATTGTTGCGAGATAACGAAAGAACAAAAAGCACTTTTCTTGAATTCATAAATTTTATTAAAGCAAAGAAATAAATATTAAGTCGCATGGTAACTTTTTTTTAGCTTATTCTATTAAAGAAATAAGTTGGAATAAAAAATTTTATGAAAGGAAAGTTATGTTTGGGGTTCTCAACTCCGTCTTGTTCTTGTCTAACTCGTTATGAGCCCTTTTTTTATAAAAAAAAAGTTCGAATCAACTGAATAAGAAGACACATGACTTTCTTATTTTGAATTACATTACAATCTAGCAGTATTTATTATTACAATAAAACAAAGATGTGCCTGACCATAACTTTGTTCTTAATAATCATGAGGTGCGTATGTGTTGAAGTTGCTTGAAATGTTTCTGTGCTGCTACGTTGGCGTTGCCAGAAGTTTCGGCTTCATCCTCCCCTAAACAAGGGAGAAGGTGAAATAAGTGTAGTTATTACATAACCAAAAAGTGGAAGAGAAGAACAAATATTCAAGGCTTCCCTGAGATTCATATCTAAGCTTATGGGTTATGATGCTCTCAGCAAAATTAATAATAATAAGCTTTAATTAATTGAAGATAGCACATGTTGTATCACTTTTTACGGGTCCTTCATTGTGTCGATCTCAAGCCAGAAGAATTTTTTATCTTTTGTTTTTTGGAAAATGATGCCCGAATCAATTTCTAGAACAGTAAAAAATGCAACAACGCAGTGAAGATAGCTTAAGGAACGAAGGCTTGTTGTCTATCAAGTGAGAGTCAAGCCCGAGTGATGTCAATTGTTAAGCCATCTCAAATTGATCTTAAAAAGTCAAAAAAAAAAAAAAAAGGGGGAAAAAAAGAAAAGCAAACGCAAATTGACTTCTCTCAATATTCTCAAAATATTTACATCAACTTAAGAGTTGTGTTGAGTAGAGTTATTTGAAACATCAATTAAGTCTCTACACTCTCTTCTTTAATTAAAATATTTATTATGAAAATAATTTTAATAAAACTACCAAGCAACTTTATATTTTCTCTCTCAATTTTTCAGCTCAAACCTCTCTTAATAAAACTGGTTGTGTTAGGAATTGGCTAAAGTTATAAATGTTAATGCCAATTTAAAAGTATAATCAACAAATGTCCCAATTCAAGTGACACAAAGATTGAAATAAAGAAAAAAAAATAATCCATGGCCAAAATAGAGTAAAAGTGAGAGATTAATTTGCAAGAAGTAATGGTAGAGAGAGAACATACACACACAACGAGATAGAGAAAATAATCCGAATCAGTTTCTAGTTCTGACTCAGAATCAGAATATGCTGATGTCTCTAGACTATTGATGTGTCAACCTACTGATGAACCATCTTTTTCATCTCCTCCTCTAGAGACGCCAATTGTTGATGAATTAGCAGCTGACAATGAACCAACTGTCCCTGCTCTTGATCCCACACCAAGACCTACCACTGGTCCATGGTTCACATTTGATGATATTCCAAAATCAAAATGGGCAGACAGATTCCAGGAATTCTCAATCTGGATTGATGTCCAAATGATTAGACCCGGTGCAAACACTCAATTAGTCCTCCGAGGAGTTGTTACCTAAACTGCAACGGCAACTCAAAGTGCACAATCTGTAGGTATCCAATTTATCTCTTGGAAAGATTTACGAATTTGCTATTGGTTGTCTTGAGAAACTCTGTGAGCATCCTTACCCAAGGAGTTGTTACCTAAACTGCAACGGCAACTCAAAGTGCACAATCTGTAGGTATCCAATTTATCTCTTGGAAAGATTTACGAATTTGCTATTGGTTGTCTTGAGAAACTCTGTGAGTAGAAAGAATTATTCAAAGATCTCATGAAGGATTAAGCACCCTTTAAGAGTGCATGCAAAAAACTATATCTTGAGATCAAGTGCAAAGACAACAAGCATTGCACATGTTTCCCAAAGAAAAAGTTGCATTTCCACAATTACCCAACAAAACCCAAAACCAGGTCTTCCAAACACAAAAAACCTTATAGGTTTTTCAAAAGAAAAGACCCAGCTTGAACCCACAAAACCAAAGGCAGCCGATGCTTCATTTGTAAGAAAAAAGGCCACTTTGCAAAAAATTGTCCTAATCGACCAACCAAAGTCACCTCCAACAATCTTCTATGATTTCTGATAATAAGGATATTGAGTCTCTCTTTACCGAGGAGGATGACTATGATGATTTCAGTGCTTTTGCATCAGACAATTCAAGTGAGTCTTCAAACTTTGATAATGTGACCATCATACACACAATCCAACAACTCTCTATTTCTGTTTCCCAACAGGCACCCATACCTTTAGTCAAGCTTCACCTGTTGCCTTCCAAATTTGATAAACCAATCTCTCTTATTGGTTTCATTGATACAGGTGCTCAAAGAAGCATGTTAAATCCTTCCATACTTTTTTCCCATTGCTGGAAAACCCATACTGAATATTTCAGAGCTGCGAATGGTCAGTTGTTCTAAACCAATCTTATCACCAAAAAACCAGTTGGAATTCATTTCTTTCCCAACTGTGTCCTTCGGGTAAACATTGTCGGTTCGGATTTACCTGACAAAGATCTTCTCATAGGATTTGATATTCTTCATCTCATTAAAAAACTTCAGATCACTGCATCTGGAATCCGATTTAAGCAAATATTCCTGCACTTCCATTAAAAACCAACTTCTCCCTTTTTGTCCAGAAAGTCAAAATCTATTTTCCCATTCTAGTCCGTTATGAAAAAATCAAGACTTCTTTATTAAGCTTCAATTTAAGCTTAACGAAGATATCAACCTAATAAAAGCAATTCATCCGGGAATGACACCCTCTGATCTCAAATTAGCACAGGCATAATGTTCTCAACTCCTAGCCCAAGGTCTCATTGAACCAGCCCATTCTGATTGGGTATGTCAATCTTTTTATGTTGAGAAAAGGTCAGAACTTCTTCGGGGAAAAAAAAGGTTAGTCATTGTTATCAACCTTGGAACTGTTTCCTCAAAGATGACAAATTTCTATTACCCAAGATCAGAATCCTTTTTGTTCATATTCATGACGCAAAAATATTTTCCAAATTCGATCTCAAAGCCGGATTTTGGCAACTTGGGATCCATCCATTTGATCATCACAAAACAGCATTCTGTATCCCAAATGCTCACTACCAATGGACCATAATGCCCTTCTGTTTAAAGGTAGCACCTTCTTTGTTCCAAAAGACAATGATCAAAATAGCACCATGGCCTGATCTACATTGATGACATTTTATTATTCCCAAAGGATCATAACCCACATCAAAAGCTGCTTTGTGAATTCTTGTCCATAGTAGATAAGCATGGCATTATGCTTTCTGCTAAGAAAAGCATCATTGGCTAGCCCTCAGTTGAATTCCTAGGGATGATTCTCAAAGACGGAAACTTCTAACCTGGACCACACATTGCCCAAGAACTTCTCCATTTTCCAGATCAAGATCTGTCCCGCAAACAAATTCAACAATTCCTTGGAATTGTGAATTATCTCAGCGACTTCATTCCACACGTTGCTAGACACACAAGCCACTTGTCAATAATGCCTAAAAACTCAACCCCCCTGATAAGTGTATATTTTTCATATATTTTAATATTAATTTCTCCATCTTTTTCTTGTTTTTGTTCTTGAATATTCTAGTTATTTTAGTTAATTTTTAATTTAGTATATTATATTTTATTGTGTTAATTTTTTTCTTAGTTTATTTTATTTTATTTGATTTTGTCATTTTAGGTATATTTCGGGATTGAAGAGAAATTAAATCGGAGCATTTAAGAAGAAATCTACTTGAAGAGATTAGAAAAGGAAATAACTGAAGATTTTTGAAATTAATTAATTAATTGATACACATTTAGAAGCCTATGGGATTTCATGGAGCTAAAATTGGAAAATGAAAGTAAAAAAAGGAAGCCAAGCCAATTAAAGGAAGCCAAGCCATACATGAAAGTAAAATTGGAAAAAGGTGATTGCCATCCACGTGAGAGGAAGAAAAGAATAAAGGCTTTTGGCTTTAAGCATGGCCAATCAAAAGAGTTTGTGCATGAAGAAAAAGAAAAGGTAACAATATTTTGCATGATAATTTAAATGGCAAGTCACGTGCATGGCATTGAAAAATTGGAAAACAAAGATTGCAAACCAAAAGTGGCCAGCACGTGAATTGCAAAAGACAAGTGGCGGTTTTGGCTTGGATTTATTCCTTTCCATGTGAGGATTCAAGACACAACAAAAGCTAGCCAAGCGGAAGCAACACAGAGAGAGTTTTTTGGTGAAGAGATTTTCGGAAGAGGAGAGTTTTCGGCAACAAAGCAAACTGAAAAAAATCAGCAGCCGAAAGGAATTGAAGAAAAATTGCAGCCGTTTGAATTAATCTTCATAATTGGTTTTATCAATTCTCTTATTCTCAATTTAATTATGTTAGGCTAGATTTTCTATTTGGTTGAGGGTGAATTCAAAACCCTAAACATGTCATATGATTAATTTTTAATTTCTATCATTCAATTTATTTAATTGAGATTGTTTATGTTCTTCCATAATTAATGTTCATGATTTTATTTTTGTTTTATTTGAGTGACCAATTAGATAGGACTTGAATAAATTCTATTGCTAGATTAAAATTCTTGATCCGTAATTGTCTTGATATTTTAATTATTAGTAGCATGTTAGAATCAGTGATTTCAATTGGAGAACATAACCTAGGTTAAATAATTCAAGCTTGTGTGTTTATTACCTAGATCAACCTAATATCTTTCTTTATTTAATGCCTCCATTATCTTAAATTTAAAGAGCTTGTTTTGAATTATTTAATGGTTAGAGATTAGGTGAACAACTTATTTTGCCTAACGACACACTAAGGAAAGATTGAGATTAACAGAGCTTATTGTTGTCTACGGTTGATAGTTTCAATATAAATTGATATATTATGTGCATGTTTGGTGGTGGCGAATGATCCTTTGACCAAAGTTTTTCTCATTGTTATTTCTTTATCCTTTAATTAGAGTTTTAATTAAATTTTTGTTTTCATAGTTTTAATTTCTTTATTTCTTGCAATCTAGTTAAAAATTAAAAAACCCCCCATTTTATTTATAATTGGCATTTTCTTTAGTTAGATTAAATTATATTAATTATTTCTATTATTATTTTAAGCCCTGTTTTAGAGTCGATAATAAATACAGCTAACATAGTCTCTGTGGGATCGATCCTTACTCGCTCTTTACTAATTATTTATAATAGTAGTAACGTTTTAAATTTGGTGCACTTAACGACACTACCAAATTTTTGGCCCTGTTGCCGGGGACTAGCGTCTAGTTTGTTTATTATCACTCACTTTATTTTATTTATTTACTTTATTTTAATTAGTTGTTTTTTGTTCTATATTTAGATTTTCATGAGCATAGAGGACATTTGATTGAAACTCGAACAACTTAGAGCAAGCTCATCACATTCAGAACTCGATTTTTCCATCCGTATTCTGCTCACGAAGACAAAGCCAGGCAGCCCAGAACCCGAACCAATGGCTCAGAACAACAACCGAACACTTAAAGAGTTGGCATCTCCTAACTTGGACCAACAACCTTTATGCATTGAGAATCCAAACCCTCAGGTAAACTTTGAACTCAAATCTGGAATGATTCATCTTCTTCCTACTTTTCATGGTCTTGCAGGAGAGGACCCAAATAAGCACTTGAAGGAGTTCCATGTGGTATGCTCCACAATGAAACCAGCTGGAGTCTCTGAAGAGCAAGTTAAGATAATGCCCTTCCCATTCTCTTTGGCGAATTCAGCTAAGGAATGGTTGTACTATCTTCCCTCCGGTACTGTCACTACATGGAATGAGATGCGTCAGCTATTTTTGGAGAAATACTTCCCAGCATCAAAAGCTGGCAGCATTCGAAAAGAAATTTGTGGAATCCGACAGTAAAATGGGGAGTCCCTTTACGACTATTGGAAACGATTCAAAAAGCTATGTGCTAGTTGCCCCCACCATCAAATAAGTGATCAACTCCTTATTCAATACTTTTATGAAGGTCTACTGCCTATGGATAGCAGTATGATTGATGCCGCTAGTGGAGGAGCACTCGTGGATAAGACACCAGAAGCAGCCCGAAATCTCATTGCAAACATGGCTGCTAATTCCCAACAGTTCAACACTAGGAAGGACCTATTACCGCCACCTAAGCGAGTCCAACAATTAGCCCTAGGGCAACAGGTGAGACCGTGTGGCGTTTGTTCCATGGTCGGGCATGTGACTGATATGTGCCCAACTCTCCAAGAGGGTTCGCATGAGCAAGTTAATGCAGTTGAGGGTTTCCTAGGCCAACCAAGACAAAGGTATGATCCCTACTCTAATTTTTACAATGAAGGGTGGAAGGATCACCCTAATTTTAGGTATGGAAACCAACAATAAGGCATTCCTAATATGGCACCGTCTCGAGCACCGGGCTACCCCCAACAGCGGGTGCAACAACCTTACCAAGTTCGGCCACCTCCACCTCCTCAAAATCAAGGTACGTCTTTGGAAGATCTTGTAAAAGCTCTCGCTACTAACTCTATGAAGTTCCAACAGACTACCCAGACACAGCTCCAACATTTAGAGAATCAGATTGGCCAGCTGGCCACATCTATGAGTAGGATAGAGGCTAGAACTTTAGGAAAGTTACCTTCTCAACCAGAAATTAATCCAAAGGAGAATGCTAGTGCTATGTCTCTGAGGGAGCGGAAAGCAGTTGGAACCATTATTAGCTAGCCATCAAAAGACCCTACAACATCATCGCACTCTGTGACTAATCCCTCCCCTAAGGCTCCTTCTTTAACAAGGAAAGATGACTCTCACTCAGCATTGCCAGTCGACCCATCTGGCCAGGTAAGTGCCCCTTCACCGCGAATTAAGACTCTTTCCATTCCTCCACCATTTTCTAGTAGGTTTAAACAATCCAAGAAAGAGAAGCAAGAAAAGGAGATCCTTGAGACCTTTCGTAAAGTAGAGGTAAATATTCATCTACTTCATGCTATTAAACAAGTGCCGCGTCATGCAAAGTTTTTGAAGGAATTATGTAGCAACAAGCGAAAGTTGAGCGGTAACGAAAAGGTAAGTTTAGGAGAGAATGTTTCTACTATACTTCAAAGAAAACTTCCTCCTACGTGCAAGGATCCAGGTACTTTTACTATCCCCTGCACTATTGGTAATACCAAATTCGAAAGATGTATGCTAGATTTAGGGGCCTCAATTAATGTTATGCCATATTCGATTTATAACTCTTTGAATTTAGGTCCAATGGAAGAAACTGGTATAATTATTCAATTGGCTGATAGATCTTCGCCCAATCCCACTCCTATTCTGTTAGGGCGACCATTCATTAAGATAACCCGAACCAAGATTGATGTTCACGATGGAACCCTTACAATGGAATTCGATGGTGAAGTGATTCGCTTCAATATCTTTGAGGCAATGAGGTATCCTAGTAATGTACATTCTATCTTTGCCATAGATGATATTAATACTTTGGTGTAGGATTTCTTTGAATTATCAGGTAATGACAGCTTTGAAATTGCCATAAGCTTTATCTTATGAAAGATGATTCTAAGGAACAAGCAAATTTGATAAATTTGGATGATGAGGTAGAAGAAGCTATGGCAATCTTAGATGGAGCAGTCCCATTACGCACCAATGGGTATAATATTTCTTATCTTGAATTGCCTTTATTAAACGAGAAACTTTTACCTTCAGTTGTGCAGGCACCTACCTTAGAGCTTAAGTGATACGAACCCCGTCAAGAACTGACGCGACCTTAACCAAATTAGTTCCCAAGATCGAATCTAAACCCAGGAATGGAATGGAACCTTGACCCAATGCTTATTGGAAGCACGAACCTTGGTACGTGAAGACGCCACAATCAGCTATGGGAGGTCTGATTGATAAGTCAAGATATTGAACGCCACGGAAATCCGATAAGTTCAAAGAGTTCGTAAAGAACCAAAGAGAATTAACTCTCACAATTGCATAAAAAAAAGCTTATTCTCGTTTATTAGATACGAGTACATTATATAGGGTTGGTTACAAGAATTTAAACTAAATCAGAATCCTAATCTAAGTAAATAGGAAATAATTTAAACCAAATTAGAATCCTAATCTAACTAAATAGGAAAGAATTTAAACCAAATCAGAATCCTAATCTAACTAAATAGGAAAGAATTTAAACCAAGTCAGAATCCTATTTGGCTTTAAATGCCTTACATCAATTAAATGGAAACTAGGCAATTAAAATAGAACTAGCTGATTTGTTTTCCTAATAGCTTCCTTAAGAAATGGGAAAGTATTTGAAAAAAGGAAAATAATATATTTTTCCGCCATAATGTGCAAACCAACTTCCTATTTTATGGAAGTGAATATTTGAAAACTTCAAAAGCCTGAATCATGCATTTATCATGAGCGATTCATTCAAAGGGCCTCCATGAATTTGATTGAGCCCAAGTTGCTTGAATCAATCCATTAAGCGCTTCTTTGAATTTTTTTGTTCGAGCTCTCGTAACGGGTCCGACGGGAACTTGAATAGGATCTGAATATACCTCATCCCATGTGCTTGTGATAGTCTTATCCTTAATCTCTTCATTCCCCTGCTCTTGAAGAGGATTTTTCCTCAAATCGTCACCTACATCAAAAGGACTTAAATCAGAAACATTAAAAGTAGCACTTACATTGTACTCACCAGGCAAATCCAGTTTGTATGCATTGTCATTGATCCGTTCCAAAACTTGGAATGGACCATCCCCTCGAGGTAATAGCTTAGATTTCTTTCGTTCCAGAAATTGTTCCTTGCGCATGTGTAACCACACCCAATCGCCAAGTTCAAAGACTAGCTTATGTGGCCTTTTGTTGGCTTGTTTAGCATATTGCTCAGTTCTCCGCTCAATGTTGAACTTCGCCCTCTCATGTATCTGTTTAACAATTTCAGTCTTTTTCTTACCATCTAAGTTAACACGCTCAGAAATAGGTAATGGAGTTAAATCTAATAGGGTTAAAGGATTAAAACCATAAACAATTTCAAATGGTGAATACTTAGTAGCAGAATGAACGGAACGATTATAAGCAAACTCAACATGAGGTAAACAATCTTCCTAAGTTTTAATGTTCTTTTTAATGATAGCTCGCAACAGAGTAGATAAAGTTCTATTCACAACTTCTGTTTGACCATCAGTTTGAGGGTGACAAGTAGTTGAAAACAACAACTTAAGAGCATGCTTTGGACCAGTAGCCCACACTCTCGGGTATTCCATTCGATATACACTTATCCATCAAATACCAAATTCGAAAATCATATTGAAAATAGTTTTTCACGATACCAAAATTTATCTTAAAAGTGGATGTCATCAAATTAGGATTAGAGAGGGAGATGAGTGGAAATCTGTCTTCAAAACAAAATATGGTTTATATGAGTGGTTAGTGAAATCTAATGCACCTAGCACTTTTATGAGATTAATGAACCATGTTTTACGTGCTTTTATTAGTAAGTTTCTAGTTGTCTATAGTGAAAGTCTAGATGATCACATTGAGCATTTGCAAAATGTATTGACTGTTTTAAGGAAGGAAAAGTTGTATGCTAATTTGAAGAATTGTTCTTTTTGTACAAATCAGATTGTTTTCTTGGTTATGTTATAAGTGCTAAAGGAATTGAGGTTGATAAAGAAAAGGTAAAGGCTATTAAGGGCTGGCCTACACCTAAAAGTGTAAGTGAGGTAAGAATTTTTTTATGGTTTGGCTAGTTTTAATAGAAGAGTTGTGAAAGATTTTAGCACCCTTGCTGCACCATTAACTAAAATTGTGAAGAAACATGTAGGATTTAAGTGGGGTAGTGAACAAAAAAGGTCATTTAATCTAATCCAGAAGGAAACCACCATTACTTGCTTTACCTGATTTTGCTTAAATTTTTGAAATTGAGTGTGATGCTTTAGTACAGGTATTGGAGCTGTTTTGATGCACGAAGGGCGTCCAATTGCCTATTTTTAGTGAGAAATTCAGTAGAGCAATCCTAAACTATTCTACCTATGACAGGGAGTATTGGAAACTTGGCAATATCATCTTTAACACACTGATCAAGGTAAGTTATAAAAGAGACATGCCAAATGGGTTGAATTTATTGAGCCATTTCCTTATGTGATCAAATACAAACAAGGTAAGGAGAATGTGGTGGCAGATGCATTATCTAAAAGGTATGCACTTATCTCTACATTAAATGCAAAGTTGTTAGGATTTGAGTACATTAAATAATTATATGTTAATCATCCTGATTTTGCTAATGTGTTTAATGGGTTCTTATTTAGAGAGAATAAATTGTGTGTGCCTCATAGTTCTTTGTGTGAATTGCTTGTGCGTGAAGCGCATGGGGGAGGTTTAATGGGACATTTTGGCATTGAAAAGACTTTAGATGTTTTAAAAGAACACTTCTTTTGGTCATATATGAAACGTGATGTTGAAAGAATACGTGAAAAGTGTACCACTTGTAAACATGCTAAGTCTAGAGTTTTACCCCATGGATTGTATAACCTTTTATCCATACCTGGCGAACCTTGGGTTGATATTTCTATGGACTTTGTTTTCGGTTTACCTAGGTCAAAAAAGGATTCTGTTTTTGTTGTTGTTGATAGGTTTTCAAAGACGACACATTTCATTCCATGTCACGAAATTGATGATGCAACAAACATAGCTAATTTGTTTTTCAAGGAAATGGTTAGATTGCATGGAGTGCCAATGAGCATAGTTTCAGATCGAGATGTTAAGTTCTTGACCCACTTTTGGAAAACTTTGTGGAGTAAGTTGAGTATTAAACTTTTGTTTTCTACTACTTGTCATCCACAAACTAACGGACAAACTGAGGTTGTAAATAGAACTTTTTCCACCATGTTGTGTGCCCTTATTCAAAAGAATTTGAAAACTTGGAAAAAATATTTGCCACATGTTGAATTTGCTTACAATAGAACTGTCCATTCAGCTATTAAATTTTCACCATTTGAGATTGTATATGGTTTTAATTCCTTTGAATTTATTACCGTTACCTATTGATGAGCATGAAAAATTGTGACAATACATAGAAAAGAGGACTGAACAATATGCTAATCAAGCCAACAAAGGACGTAAGTAAGTGGTTTTTCAGTCTGGAGATTGGGTTTGGGTGCATATGAGAAAGGAGAGGTTCCCAGAACAAAGACGTTCCAAGTTGCTTCTAAGGGGAGATAGTCCATTTCAAGTGGTTGCACGGATCAATGACAATGCCTACAAGTTAGATCTTCCTAGTGAGTATAATATGAGTGCTACTTTTAATTTTTCTGATCTTTCCCGTTTTGATGTAGGTGAGGGGGAATGATGAGAACCATCAAGAGAATATTGTTAAAGCTTCAACTGATCCTTTGCACATTCAGGGAGGCCCAATTACAAGAGTTAGAGCCAAAAAGATGCAAGCTTCTTTAAATGGATTAATTGAGAAAATATGGATTGAAAATACAATTCAAGATGCAAGACATCATGAATTGGGCTTGGAGAGAAGACAAGGCATTGTGGGCATTATTCAAGCTATTGGGCTGCCAAATACACAATTTGGATCAAATGTAGAAAGGGCAAATTCAGAATAAAATTGGTATTGATTGAGCTAGAAGTAATGTGCACGCTATATACTGTTAACTTTCCAATGTAATTTATAAAACTGGATTTGGAGTTCCTTAGAAGGAGCTATGATTGATTTATTACAACTTATTCAGACTTGGGATTTCCAACGACTCCTTTGTTTATTCAAATTCATTTGTTTGTTTTGCTTCAAGTTTGTCAATGTGTAAGGTAAGTTTTTCAATGATAGCATTACTAATGATGGGTTGGTGAAGACTTTTGAAGCATCCTTTGACAAATCTATACTTAGAGGGTTATTCCAATGTTTTCATTTCAGCAACCTTGCTATGTAAGACAATTAGAGATGAATGTTATTTTGAATTTGAAAGATCATTCTTTCTTTGGTTCTTTTGAGAACTAGTGAACTTATCAAGAATTTACATTCTTGTGGCATTCCAAAATAGACTTACCACTCACCTTCTCATCTATATCTTCGTGTCCATATCCTTCTTTATACCTCTGGTTGATGTTTTCTTAAACATTAGATCAAGGTTTTTGTTTTGCTTAAATCTGTTTAGAACTTTCTTGGGAAGTTGAAACTAAAAATTAAGTGTGGGTTTCAAAGTTTCACTGCGGGGTTCGCATCAGTTCACCAAAGCTATTCCCTGAGCTCTCTTTAGCTCTCATGTCAACTTTCTAAGTTAACTTTTATGAGTTCTACTAAACTATCCATATTATTCCAAATAAGAATACCTTAGTTCACCTCCTATATCACCATTGTTCACCTCCTATTTCACCTCAGCTATGCCTTCTGTCCTAAACAGTAGAAAAGCACACCTATACCCAAACTTAGCATAATCTCGCCTTATTTGAACCCTAGAGAAAATCTAGTTAAAACAATATATATTTTTTAGTCATTTTTATTTTTTATTTTTAGATTATTGAATTATTTTATTGGACAGGGAATTAATTGGACGAGCAGTACATACATTGAAGAATTAACAGAAGTTAAAGTGTACAGTAGGTAAAGACAAGTTTAATTTGCATTGAAAAGGAACTTTAATTTTACAATTGAAATACACATGCAACACCATTAAAAAGAGAAGGCATGGCTTATTAAGTAATGGTGGCTTTGCCTTTAAAAATGAAGCTAATTGATTGTTTTAATTTAATAGAGTCTATTAAGATTTCGAATCAAAATCCAACAAGGATTTTGCTATAGGCTTTGTCACCTAGCATTATAAGTAACATGGAGACAAAAGCTGGGCTATAGCAAGTAGAAGAGAGGAAGGGGAAAAGGAGTGGCAGTAGTGTTCATCAAATTCTCCCATGGTTTGTTCTATTTATTTTGTTGCTCTACAAATTAAAGTATATTTAGCTAATTTTTTATACTGAGTGTTGATACCTAATTTTTCTTTCCTATGGTTGAGCCAAGTGTAATAGATGGAGGTATACGTGAACACATAGTAAGAAACAAAAGGCAGTGGAATGGGGCCAGAAAACAGGGTTTCCTGTGATTCCAATCTGATGCTTAAGTTAGTGGTTGGAGAATACAAGTTGAATCATAAAAATGAAGTTCTAGTGAACTTGCCTCTCTTTAAGTGGGAAGCTGAGTATTTATCGTATACCACATTTTTAAGTGAGTGGGTCCCTTTTTTTGGTGAATGTGAGGAGTTATTGACTTCATCTCTTGTATTTTAGGAGGTCATGGGATGGTGGTGAGATTATACCCAAAACCCAAGCCTGTACTCCAGGATCAAGTTCAAGTCCTCAAGGAATCCTTGTCACGGAACAGCGTCCTAACTACACCAACATCCTGTTTCAAGTGGAGCATGTCTTTAAGAGTGAGGGTCATGCTCTAATACCATATTAGTACGTGGTGTTGTTTACACCAGGTCTACAAAGTTAGAACTGTACTTTAGGCCAGCAGCCCGCAAGTTCTGGTTTCCAACCGATATACTTCTATGAGCATCAAAACTTAAAACAATTTTCCAGGTTTTACAATCCAAAACAGACTTTCCTCTTAGTCTAAAGCAGGGTACCAAATCAGATAAAAACTTATCAAGTTTTCTGATGCACAGGATCCTTACATAAGGCAAGTGCAGAGCATTCTTCCTTGAGATTTCAAAATGAACAGATTTAAGCTTTCTTAATTTTCTTTGAAGCCTTAGAGCTTCATTGACAGAGAGAGAGAGAATTTTAGAAAGCCATGGATAATGAGAATAGAAATTTTATTTTTCCAAAAGCCGATAGCTTACAACTGGAGGAAACTTCCTTATATAAGGAAGAAACTTAACTAGTTCTTGATAAGACATGTCCTTATCAAGATTTCATCTAAAAGTAATGCAAGCATTATTACAAGCGACAAAAGCTTTAATAGCTAACATGACTTTTGACAAAACTAACATGACTTTTGACAAAAGCTAAAGCTTTAAAGAAAAACGACACTCTTAATAATTATACAAAGAAAAAGTAAAATATTTATTACAATAAGACAAACTACTTTATGGGGAGTTGAGATTCATGTAGTCGTCTTCGGATGAGCTGTCTGTTTCATCTGGATCACGATCATTATCTTTTGGGAAAAATGTCTTGGAGAGCCTTGGATGCTTGCAACGGGGACCACGGCAAGGTGGATAAGGGAAATCTCTTCTGTAGCTTGGTGGTAATGGCTTTGGTGACATCGGGTTGCTTTGTCCTTTTTCTGAGGTTGAGGCTGAGGCTGAGATGATGATCCTGGTTCATGCATGGTTGGTGGTGGAAATTGTTGGAGATGTGGATTGAGTGGAAGAAATTCTTCCCATGGGTCTCGTGAGTCTTGGTAGAGGAAATCGGTGAAATCTAGTTTTTCTTCTTTGATTATGATGCCTGTGGATTTTGGTTTGGATATAGAAGATGGAGTTGGAATCATGATGAGGTCATGTTGTGGACCCAAAGAGGTGTGAGCAATGTCCTTGTGTGGAGCAGCATGATGATTTGATTCACAAAGATAATTGTGGAGATTTTTCTATATTCCGCTATCTTGTTCAAGGAGGGCGGGATGTGGTAAAGTCAACCAATCATATACCTAGTTTTGAGTCCAGAATGAGATGGTGTCTGGATGTTGGAAGTATGGCCTATGAATAATAAACACGGATGTGAACATTTTTGCTTCAGGTGGTGGCATATGTTCTAAATTATAAATTTCTGACAACTGTTGGAGCTTTTTTCCTCCACCAAGGAATTGGAGAAAACCATTCAAGGAGTGTCCAGGTTAATGAAGTGGATTTGTCTGGATTAAGCAGGTATTCCAAAGTGAGAGTGACTGGGACAATTAGTTTAGTGGCATAGAAGACAGTTAGGCACCAGACGTACCATAACTCATCTTGTGAGATATCCCTGGAAGGGTCTAAAGTCAAGCCTGTAAGGAACAGGTTTTCTAGATGGAAGGTTGAAAATGGAAATGAGTCTGATAAGAGATAGGTTTTCATAAAAAACCTAAAAACAGCTTTCTTAGCAAACTCTTGTAAAGCAAAGACGGTGGTGAAGGTTTTTCCAAGAGGAAAATATTTTTTGGCTATGGCTTGTGATGTGAGTGAAGTAGCCATGAAGATGATAGGAAAATGATTTTGAGAGGATATGAAAAACAAGGATTTTTCTGGTTTTGCAAGTCTTGAGAGCATATCAGGGATGAGGTTATGTTCTCCTTTTATATGCTTCACAGAGAAGTCATATTTCAAAAACCAGTCTTTTAACCTTAGTAACATCTTTTCGGGAACATTTTTACCTTTGAAATTCATGATGTTAGGAAAGGCTGAGTTGTCCATTCTGACAAGAAAGTGGTAGCAGATAAGATGGTACTCAAATTTCTGAATACCATTCTTGATTACTAAAATTTCTTTGAACACACTGTGGTAATGGATTTGTGTGGCAGAGAAGTGTCCACTAGCATAGGCAATAAAGTGTTCTTTGCCATCTGCTTCTTCAAGGAGGATGGCCCTCGAAGATTCGTCACTTCCATCAGTCTGCAATATCCGTCTACCATCTGTGATAAGCTTTAAAGGTGGCGGATTTTGCACAATTTGCTTTAAAGTTGTGACAGCAAGTGTGTGGTGGTTGTTCCATGGTGGTGGATTCTTTTTCAACAGGGCTGACAACTGGCGGGTGTGATTATCAACATGAGGAATAAAGTCTCTGATGTAGTTGATAATACCTAGAAATTGCTGAATTTGTCTTTTGTAAAGGTCCTGATCTGGAAGTGGATAAGTTTTTGGGCAATGTGCTTTCCTGGTTGGTAGTGTCTGTCTTTGATAGTCATTCCAAGGAATTCAATGTTATTGGTGGCAATTGTGCTTTTCTTAGCTGATAACATGATTCCATGAGTTTGGATTATATCAAAGAATCGATCTAATAATTGGCGATGTTCATCATGTGTACCTGAAAACAACAAAAATATCGTCGATGTAAATCAATGCACTATGCAGGATAGGTTGGAAAATTTGGACCATGGATTTTTGGAAAATGGATGGTGCTGTTTTAAGACCAAAGGGTAAAACCGTCCATTGATAATAAGCATTTGGAATGCAAAGGGCAGTTTTGTATCTTTCTGAGGGTTTGATGCCAAGTTGCCAAAATCCGGATTTAAGATCAAATTTTAAAAAGATTTGGGCATTTTTGAGAAAAGTGAACATGCTCTGTCTTTTTGGCAAAGGAAATTTGTCATCTTGCAAAAACATGTTTAGAGGCTGATAGTCAATGACTAATCGTTTTTTTCCTTTAACAATTTCGGAATGTTTTTCAACATAAAAAGGCTTGGCAATCCCATTGAGAATTGGTAGGCTCTATGAGACCCTGGGCTAGCAACTAGGAACATTCTTTTTGGGCAAGAACTAAGTCTGAGGGACTCATTCCTGGATGGGTGGCTTTGGTTGAGTTGACATCTTCATTCAGTTTAAATGGTAACTGAACAAAGAAGTGTGGATTTTTCCACAGAGGATTTGGATGATGGAAATTAGCATGAGACTCGGGACAATATTTCAAAAACTTTGTGGAAATGTCTTGAAAGGACTGAGGGGTTTAAACATGGACTTGACTCGAATTCCAGTAGGAATGATTTAGAGGTGTTTTATCTGGGGGATGATATCAAATCCTAACAAGATATCCTTATTAGAAAGATGAGAATCGATGACTTTTGTCCAGATAACACAGTTTGGAAAGATTTGAATACCAATAGGTTTTTTGGTAATCAATTTAGTGGTGAAGAATTTTCCATTAACTGCTTTGAAATTTTCTTCATAATGTTGCCAAAACTGGGGTGGAAGAATGTCTGGGTTTAACATACTTCTTTGGGCACCTGTATCAAGAAGTCCAATGGCAGGAATTGGTCTTTGGAATTTTGAAGGTAGGATTTGGAGTTTTATGGATGGAATGGGAATAGTGGTGTCTAAGGACAGAAGTTTTTGGTGGAAAACAGTTTGAAACTCATCATTTTCAGAATCATCAGATGAGTTTTCTAGTGCGAACACTGTTTCATCAGTAGGTTTTTCTTGTTCTGAGAAGTAGAACTCAATTTCATCTTTGTGAGGAGAGTAATCAGTGGTGGCCTGTAGATGTTCAAGTAAACAGATTGCCTTATCTTTTCCTAGATCCATTTTTATTGTCTTTTGTGAATCTCTTATGCTGGCTTAGTTTCTTTGACTAATTCATGGCCTCGATTGAGAGTTCCTTGTTTCCAACCTCGAGGAGTCCTTAATTCCATGTGGTGATCTTTGTTCCTGCATTTGAGGGATCCTAATTTCCCCTAGAGATCCTAACCCCCTCGAAGTGGAACAAATGACTAATTTCCATATCAATACATGTGCTCAGCTTATGAAAGGAGTTTTTGAAATTCAAAGTTCTCTTTTTATGAACTAAATAAGTAGTAAATACATGCTGACACTCATTGCAAAGCATCAATCCTTTTTTTAATTAGGTCTGATGCCATGTTCACATGGGAAAACCCTTTTACTTGCTGATTTTATTTTATACAATTCTTCCTTTGCTCCTCTTGTTTAGGAGGAGAGATATTCCTTATCACTTGGACTTAAATTTCCCTAAAGAGACTTTGGAGCATTATGGAGTCTGTTCTAGTATTCGAGTGGAGCATTTTAAGTTATAACCCATTTTAAGATGTTGATCAGAGCCACTTCTCAACAAGATGAAATATTTTGATCGTGATATTAGAAGTTTCATTGTTTAAGAGTGAGTGATGAGGTATGATGAAGTCAAGTTGCAACTGATGTAGCCCTTTTGAGATAAGACAACATCAGTTGCAACACTCTAGAGGTAAGCTGCATCCGGTGTAGTCTTTTGCCAATCATCAATATGCTAGATGATTTGTAGGTTGGCCCAAGTGCTATGCTTTCGAACCTGGGTAGTTCGATCATTTCCTTAAATGATATTGTTGTATCCTTACTTGGGCCCTTTATAATTGATAAATTTTATTGAGTCTGCGGAAGAAATCACTTTGAAGCATATCTTCATGTTTTCTCTCTAAATGAAGATGTTTATACCCATTATGTAAGTCATTTTCGTTTCATAGCTTTTGCCTTTACTGATGAGATTAAGGATAAAACTGTTACAAGCACGTGGGATGGGACATATTCAGATCCTACTCAAGATCTCGTTGGATCCGTTATAAGAGCTCAAGCAAAGAAATTCAAAGAAGCTGTTAACGGATAAATTTAAGCAACTTGGGCTCAATCAAATTCGTTGAGGCCCGTTGAAGGAATTGCACATGATAAATGCATGATTCAGACTTTTGAAGTTTCCAAAAAATCACTTCTATGAAATAAGAAGTTCGCTTGCACATTATGGCGGGAAAATATATTATTTTCCTTTTTTGGAAACTTTCTCGTTTCTTGAGGAGGCTATTAGAGAAACAAATTAGTTATTTCTATTTTAATCGCTTAGTTTCCATTTTAATTGATGTAAGGCATTTGGTTTAGATTCTTTCCTATTTGTTTAGATTTAGATTTTGGTTTAGGATTTGTTTTCAAAAATTCTTGTAACCAACCTTGTATATTGTACTCATATCCAATAAACAAAGATAAGTTTTGATGTAATTGGTGAGAGAGTTAATTCTCTTTGGTTCAAAGAGCAAACTCCGAACTTATCAATCAAACCATCCATAGTTGATTGTGGTGTCCTCACATACCAAAGTTCGTGCTTTCATTAAGTGTTAGGTCACAATTCCATTCAATTCCTAGTTTAGATTTGATCTTG
The DNA here is from genome assembly GCA_030444775.1 of Atalantia buxifolia. NCBI lineage: Eukaryota > Viridiplantae > Streptophyta > Magnoliopsida > Sapindales > Rutaceae > Atalantia > Atalantia buxifolia. The sequence continues at coordinate 16,850,334 of CM059839.1, forward strand.
GGGACCAAATTGATTAAGATCGTGTCAGTTCTTGATGGGATTTGTATCATTTACCTTGCTGTTCATTTTGGCAATTAGATTTGCAAAGACTGATTGTACAGCTTCAATATATTCCTCGTTCTAGAGCAATTCTTCACGCTTGTCCCTTTTCCTTTATGGTGATTTTTCGTTGGCAGCTGCATAGCTTTGTCTTGAGGCAAGTTAAATTGCCTAGATGACTTCTACATGTCTGGTTTCACAATTAAATGGTATGCTATGTCTCAGCACACACACTTTATGCATAACATCAACGTATGACCGCTTGAGAGCCTTATATATGTGTTCTTTCTGGGAAGATGGGTGGCAATTGTTCATGCTAGGATGCACGTTTGCTCATACGTCAATTACACATGCTTCAACGTACTTTTGCGCAATTGGTAATTTCGTGCTTGAATGCACTTTTGCATAATTTGTAATTATTTGTGCCTGAATGCACTTTGTTTCAATGGTGATAATTTGTGCTTTATTTGCACTTTGTTCTAATGGTGATAATTTGTGCATCATCTCCACATTATTTTAATGGCGATAGTTCATGCTTAGTTGGCGCAGTATTTTGATGGTGATAATTCATCCTTAGTCGGCACGTTATTCTGATCATAACAATTTGTGCTTAATCCACACATTATTCTAATGGTGATAACTCGCGCCTAATTAATACATTATTCTAATTGCAATAATTCATGCCCAACCGACATACCATTCTAATAGCAATAATTCGCGCTGACTTTGCACGTCATTCTGATGGCGACAATTTGTGCTTAATCAGAACATTATTCTAATTGCAATAATTCATGCCTAGCTAGCACATTATTTTGATGGCAATAATTCGTGCTTAATCTACACGTCATTCTGATGGCGATGATTCATGCTTAATTAGCACATTATTCCAATTGCAATAATTCGTGCCTAGCTGGTGATACGAACCCCGTTAAGAACTAATGCAACCCTAATCAATTTAGTTCCCAAGATCGAATCTAAACCAGGAATGGAATGAAACATCGACCCAATGCTTATTGAAAGCACGAACCTTGGTATGTGAAGATGCCACAATCAGCTATGGATGGTCTGATTGATAAGTCAAAATCCGATAAGTTCAAAGAGTTTGTAAAGAACCAAAGATAATTAACTCTCTCACCAATTGCATAAAAAAAAAACTTCTTTTTATGTTTATTGGATACGAGTACATTATATAGGGCTGGTTACAAGAATCTAAATCTTCCCTAATAGGAAAGAATCTAACCTAAATCAGAATTCTTATCTAAGTAAGTAGGAAAGAATTTAAACCAAATCAGAATCCTAATCTAAGTAAATAGGAAATAATCTAAATCAAATCAGGATTCAATTAAATGGAAACTAGGCGATTAAGAGAGAAATAACTAATTTGTTTCCATAATAGCCTCCTCAAGAAACGGGAAAGTATCTGAAAAAGGAAAATAATATATTTTCCCGGCATAATGTGCATCCCTATTTCATGGAAGTGATTATTTGGAAACTTCAAGAGCCTGAATCATACATTTATCATGTGCGATTCCTTCATCAGGCCTCTACGAATTTGATTGAGCCTAAGTTGCTTGAATCAATCCATTAAGCGCTTCTTTAAATTTCTTTCCTCGAGCTCTTGTAACGGGTTCGACGGGAACTTGAATAGGATCTGAATATGTCTCATCCCATGTGCTTGTGATAGTTTTATCCCTAATCTCATCAGCTGGCACATTATTCTGATGGCGATAATTCATGCTTAATTAGCACATTATTCTTATTGTAATAATTCATGCGTAGCCAACACATTATTCTAATGGAAATAATTTGTGCTTAATCTACACATCATTCTAATGGCAATGATTTGTGCTTAATTAGCACATTATTCAAATTGCAATAATTGTTGCTTAGTCAGCACATTATTCTAATGGTATAAATTCACACTACATGGCTTTGTTATACCAGAGCAATGACGACAGAATCGTCATTTGGACCAGTAGTCCGCATGCTCAGGTTTCTAGCTGATATACCTAACCAAGATGAATCTCTAGAACCAGTCATAGTAGATCATCAGTCACTTACCACCCAGAAAAATGGCGAAATTAGTATGGCAACAAGGAAGGGTGAACAGTGATAAATGATTTCTGGACTAATAACAAGACAGAGAGAAATTTACAATCATGGCATCGACTTCATCAAACGAAGCATCTACTTCTTCTGTTATTACTCCAATTTCCCTCTCTTCTACTTTATATCTACCTAAATCTTGCACCAAACAAATAACCAATGAGTCTTCTTTCCCTCTTATCAGTCATTACCAGCTTTACAAGAGACCACTCTGATACGAACCCCGTCAAGAATTGATGCGACCCTAACCAAATTAGTTCCCAAGATCGAATCTAAACCCAGGAATGGAATGGAACCTTGACCTAATGCTTATTGGAAGCACGAACCTTGGTATGTGAAGACGCCACAATCAGCTATGGAAGGTCTGATTGATAAGTCAAGATATTGAACGCCACGGAAATCCGATAAATTCAAAGAGTTCGTAAAGAACCAAAAAGAATTAACTCTCACAATTGCATAAAAAAAAAGCTTCTTCTCGTTTATTAGATACGAGTACATTATATAGGGTTGGTTACAAGAATTTAAACTAAATCAGAATCCTAATCTAAGTAAATAGGAAAGAATTTAAACCAAATTGGAATCCTAATCTAACTAAATAGGAAAGAATTTAAACCAAATTAGAATCCTAATCTAAGTAAATAGGAAAGAATTTAAATCAAATCAGAATCCTATTTGGCTTTAAATGCCTTACATCAATTAAATGGAAACTAGGCATTTAAAATAGAACTAACTTATTTTTTTTCCTAATAGCCTCCTTAAGAAATGGGAAAGTATCTGAAAAAGGGAAATAACATATTTTTCCGCCATAATGTGCAAACCAACCCCTATTTCATGGAAGTGAATATTTGAAAACTTCAAAATGCTGAATCATGCATTTATCATGAGCGATTCCTTCAAAGGGCCTCCATGAATTTGATTGAGCCCAAGTTGCTTGAATCAATCCATTAAGCGCTTCTTTGAATTTCTTTGCTCGAGCTCTCATAATGGGTCCGACGGGAACTTAAATAGGATCTGAATATACCTCATCTCATGTGCTTGTGATAGTCTTATCCTTAATCTCATCACACACTCTCTAACCCAAAGCATCCGAACCCTAATCACCACCAAAAGACCTCATCCAAAAGATTATATCCAATCTTCTAGATTGGATCAGTGTACCCTTTAGGCTACTACAGATGAACAATATGTCACTCTAGAAATACCCCCAGAGTTGATCTCCAATTGGAAAAGAGAAGGTTATACTCATCTCCATTTTGGAGGAGTAAGATTAATCCCGACCTTACATGGAAGGAAAAGATTACCGATCCACGGCCGAATAGCTATGCGATGCAGATTCAAACAAAGTATCAAGATCTTTATTGGTGTGTCTTATTCTAACCACTCTTCTTGCAGGAAGTGTTCTCCTCACTTTCTATCCAATTTCAACCTTTCTCTAAAAGATACCAACTTGTCAACTACCTTGAAAGTTCAAGTTCAAATTCAAGGTGCTGAGCAGATCTCTTGTGCTAAAATTACAACCCTTCACCATCAACTTGTCTATAGGCTTCAAAACCATGCCTTAGACCTCCCTACGCCAGAAAACCACTCTGACGCCCTCATGGTGTTAGCAGAATCTGACCATATCCCTACCATCATTCAAATTCCAAGACAAATCCCTTGACATGAGCTCATAAAACTCATGCCCTTGGAATGGATTTGAAACTATGAAAAGTTCCACACAAACACTGCTCTTATTCAGACATCAGAAAGTATATTTGAAAGAAGACCTGATGGAACTGTCAGAATGACCTTTCGACCTCCACCAACGGACCCTGAAGAGCCTCCTAGGCTATCATTTACTTATTTTGCCATGATCATAGCTGTTTAGACAGCTCAAGAAAAACTACCAATTGCAAGCTTTAATTCTGAAGGATATCTAGTATATCCAGCCAAGGTCAATGGCCATTTTTTATGGGATGTTCCAGGCTAAAAAATGTGTGACCTAAATTGTCCCTGTTGGGATGACTAGGAAGAAGATGATTGTGACTTGCAACGGAAAAGAAAACCAAAAACGAAAAAACACCATTTCCCCTGCAAACACAACCAACCCAAACCACCCCAAGATCCACCACCTCCACCAGCCCCATTACCCATCTACAAAAAAGAACTTAAATGGATTGCAAAACTGAAGTTTCTTCACCAGTCCATAATCCTACCATACAGCCCATGGCTTGTATGATGTTCTCATCAACTTCAAAAGAATACTCTTTTAGTTTCCCACCTTTAGAAATTCAAAAAGATCCACAACGAAATGTTGTGACAAAAGCCTTCATTCTTTCAGCTATTACTTCCACTGAACACCTTGAAGAACCCAAACCTTTTGAATCAGTCCTCAACTGGCAAAGACAAAATGCCAGAGCACATAATGAAACGCTAATAGATATCTATAAGAAGGTTGATAAAATCAGTTTACGAACTGATCACATTGAGTCCAAAGTTGATTCGATATTTGAATAGTCTCCAGTCCAGAATCAATTAGCTAGACTCAGAATTACGAGTCATGCTCCAGCAAAGGTACTATGGTCCCGAGTTTGATAAAAAAGAAAGAGAAATCAGAAGGTTACGAACAGAGCTTGAACAGATTCAGAAAGGCAAAGGCCAACACTTTTTACCAAATCACCTCCCATACCTACAGTCAGCCCTGCCTATCATCCTTTCGCACCCATGCTCTCACCAATCAAACCTTATGATCCTTCCAAACTTTTCGGGATGACACATACCCTTTTTAGAGATAATCCATTGGTTTAACCTAAATCTCACCCAAACCAATTAAAATCCACCAACCAGTTCAATCAACTCCTGAACAAGAAAAAAAGTCCCCTGGATACAGTCCTGAACCTTCACAAACACCACCATTACCTCAAATCCAATCAAAGGATAAAGCACCAATGCAACAATATAGTGCTCAAATAGTTCAACCATCATCTGATTCAGATAACCAAACTTCTGATTCAAACCTAGCCATTTCAGAAAGCCAAACAGATACATAAATAGAAACCTCCCTTTCAACCACTGACTCTGAGAAATCTTATGCTGATGTCACCAAAATCCTTATGGCTCAGCCAGAAAAAACAACACCAGCCCAATCCTAAGCAACAAACCAACCACCTCAACCTCAAGCTCAGAATAACCAGAAACTATCAAATGGTCCATGGTTCACTTTTAATGATATACTCACAACTAAGTGGAGAGAGAGACTTAGTGAAATGTCAGCTTAGATTGATCTCTAGATGTTAAGAGCTGGAATAACAATAGAATCAATCCTTAGAGAATTTGCCACTCGCTTTACGGGATCTCTGAGAAATTGGTTTGATACACTTGGTCAATACAGATAGTTGCAGTTTGTACAACTACCAAATGTCTCAAGTGCTCTTTCAGTTATTCGTGAACAATTCATTGGAGAACCGGCTGTAGTTTTTGAAGCTGCAAGAAAAGACTACCTCAACATGAAATGATGTTCACTCAACTCTAAAGATCTTGATTTCCATTATAAATGGATGTCAATTCTGTTTTATAAGCTCAATGGATTCAATGATCTGCTCTCAAACATGTGTTCCTAGCTTCATTGCCAGAAGAATTGCAACCAGATATTCAGAGACAGCTCACAGCTTTCAATCTTAATATTGACAACATCTCCTTAGGAAAGATCTTCTAAATCGCGAAAGGGTGTTTGGAGAAGCTATGTGAACAAAAACAGTTTTTCAAAGAGCTATTAAAAGACAAAGAACCTTTCAGAAGTGCTTGCAAGAAACCTTATTTGCAAATCAAATGTAAAAAGAAAAAAGACTGTGAATGCAATCCCAAAAAGAAGAAGCATTTCAGAACATTCAGAAACTCAGAATCTTTTCCTACATCCCAGAGAAAATCATATAGATTTTTCAGGAAAAGTCTAATTCATCCAAGGAACAGAAAAGGAGAAAATCAGCATGTGCTTCATCTGCAAAAAGAAAGGCCACTATGTTAAAGATTGTCCAAACAAAAGAAATAAGGCAATCAGGCTTGTTGAGCATTTACAGGCCACCACTGAATATTCTCCTCATAAAGAAGAAATAGAATTATATTTCTCAGAACAAGAAGAACCAGATAATGAAACTCATCTGATAATTTTGAAGATGATGAGTTTCAATCTGTTTTCCATCAACAACTCTTGTCCCTAGACACTATCATTCCTATCCCTTCCATAAAACTCCAAATCCTACCCTCTAAATTCTAAAGACCAATTCCTATCATTGGACTTCTTGATACAGGTGCCCAAAGAAGTATGTTAAACCCAAAAATTCTTCCATTTGAGTACTGGCAACATTATGAAGAAAATTTCAAAGCTATCAATGGAAAATCCTTCACAACCAAATTGATTGCCAAAAAACCCATTGGTATTCAAATTTTTCCAAACTGTGTTATCTGGACGAAAGTTATTGGTTCAAATCTACCTAATAAGGATATCTTGTTAGGATTTGATATCATTCATCGGATAAACACCTCTAAATCATTCCTACTGGAATTCGAGTCAAGTCCATGCTCAAACCTTTCACCAATATTCTTAAGCTTTATGGTTTATCTGAAACCCCTCAGTCTTTTCAAGACATTTCAAAAAAGCTTTTGAATTATTGTCCTGAATCTCATACTGATTTCCACCATCCAAATCCTCTGTGGAAAAATAAGTATTTCTTTATTCAGTTTCCCTTCAAACTAAATGAAGACGTCAATCCGACCAAAGCCACCCATCTAGGAATGAGTCCTTCAGACTTAATCCTAGCTCAAAAAGAATGTTCCCAATTATTAGCCTAAGGTTTTATTGAGCCCACAAGTTCTCAATGGGCTTGCAAAGCTTTTTATGTTGAAAAATATTTTGAAATTGTTAGAGGAAAAAAATGATTAGTCATTGACTATCAGCCTCTAAACATGTTTTTATAAGATGACAAGTTCCCTTTGCCGAAAAGACAAAGCATATTCACTTATCTCAAAAATGCCCAAATATTTTCAAAATTTGACCTCAAATCCAGTTTTTGGTAACTTGGCATCAAACCCTCAGAAAGATACAAAACCGCCTTCTGCATACCAAATGTCCATTATCAATGTACGGTTTTACCCTTTGGTCTCAAAACAACCCCTTCTATCTTCTAGAAGTCCATGGTCAAAATCTTTCAACCCATTTTACATAGTGCATTGATTTATATTGACGATATTTTGTTATTTTCAAATTATCCAATCTCATGGAATCATGTTGTCAGCCAAGAAAAGCACAATTGGAACAAAAAACATTGAATTTCTTGGAATGATCATCAAAGATGGACACTGCCAGCCAGGAAAACACCTAGCCCAAGAGCTAATCCACTTTCCAGACCAGTACCTTTCCAAAAGGCAAATACAACAATTCCTCGGAATAATCAATTATATCAGGGATTTTATTCCTCATGTTGACTACCACACACGACAGTTATCAGCCTTATTAAAGAAACATCCATCATCATGGAATGACAGCCATACACGTGCTCTCATTGCTCTAAAAGAGATTGCGCAAAATCTACCACCATTAAAGTTGATAGCAAATGGAAAGCGAATTCTCCAGACATATGCAAGTGATGAATCTTGGGGGGCCATCCTCCTAGAAGAAACAGACGGAAAAGAGAGTTTTATTGCCTATGCTAGTGGTCATTTCTCTGACACACAGATTCACTACCACACTGTGTTCAAAGAAATCCTTGCGGTAAAGAATGGTATTCAGAAATTCGAATCATCTTATTGGCTACCATTTTCTTGTCAGACTCAGCTTTTCCTAACATCATGAACTTTAAAGGGAAAATTATTCCAGAAAAGATGTTGCTCAGACTAAAGGACTGGTTTTCAAAATATGACTTCTCTGTAAAGCATATAAAAGGAGCTCAAAACCTCATCCCTGACATGCTCTCGTGACTTGCAAAACCAGAAAAATCCTTGTTCTTTGTATCCTCAAACTACCATTTTCCTATTATCTCCATGGCCACTTCACTCCCAACACAACCAAAAGATACTTTCCTATAGGAAAAACATTCATTGCAGTTTTTGCTATCCAAGAGTTTGCCAAAAAAGCATTCTTTAGGTTTTTTATGAAAGCCTATCTCCTCTCACACTCATTTCCATTCTCAACATTTCATCCAGAAAACTTTTTCCTTATTTCTCAGAAGACGAGTTATGGCACATTTTGTGCCTTACCATTCTCTATGCCACAAAGTTGATTGTCCCTGTCACAGTTACTTTGGAACATCTCCAGAAAAATCAACCTCACTCATCTGGACTCTCTTTGAATGGTTTTCTCCATTACCATAGTAGAGAAGGAAATTACAACAATCGTCAAAAGTCAACAACTTGGAACGTATGCTAGCAACAGAAGCAAAAATATTCACAACAGTGTTCATTATTCACAGACCATACTTCCAACACCCAGACACCAACTTGTTTTAGAGTCAAGATCAGGTATATGATTGGTTAACTATTCCACACCCAGCTCTCCTTGAACAAGACAAAGAAATCCAAAATAGCCTTAACAATTATCTTTGTGCGTTAAACAATCAACTTACTCTCTTAGTCCACAACATGAGATCATTATGATTCCCACCCCTTCAACAATCTCAAAACCCAAATCGACTGGAATCATCATCAAAGAAAAAAAAACCCCATTTTACAGATTTCCTGTACCAAAATGCACAAGATCCATGGGAAGAATTCCTCCCATGAAGCCAACTAGAGCAAATCCAACCGACACATGAAGCCACCAGTTCCAACAATCAACCACCTCTCACTAATTGCCCCTAGCCACGTTGAGCATCCAAAGTTGGAAGTGCTTTTTTCAAAAGGAAAAGATGAAACCGATAGCTCATTCGACGAGAACCACATGAATCTATCATCTCCGTAATTACAGTAGTTTGTATTGGCTTGCTTTTTCAAAAGTTAATTGTCTTCATGTAATTATGAATGCTTTTACTTTTTCAAAAGCTTGTAATAATTAAAGCATGAGTCATGCTTTAGTTTGTCTTTATTGCTTTTACTTTATGATTTTATCTTGAATAATTATTAGCTTACTTTTATTTTAAGTTTTGGTCAAAGTCATGCTTTACCAAAAGCATTTGTCGTTTGTAATCATAAAAGTTTGCTTTTAGAAAAGTGATAAGGGTCATGTCCTATCCCTTTCATAATTATGTCTTTACTTTCCAAAAGAGATAGGGGTCCTGTTCTATCTTCTTTTTCAGATCTCTTCCTATATAAGCTGAACTTATCTCAGTTTAGGAGGAGGAACTCGTTTGAAGAAATAAAATCTTATGCTTTCTAAAATCATGAGTTTCTAAACTCTCTTCTCTCTCTGTCAATGAAGCTCTATGGTATTTTGAAATCTCAAGGAAATATGCTCTGCACTTGCCTTACGCAAGGATCCTGTGCATCATAAAACTTGATGAGTTTTATCTGGTTTGGTACCCTATTTTAGACTAAAGGAAAGTCTGTTTTGGGTTGTAAAATCTAGAAAACTTGATAAGTTCATGAGGGTATATCAGCTGGAAACCCAAGCATACAGGCTACTGGTCCAAAAGGCGATTTATTCGTCATTGCTTTGGTACAGAGTTCCTCCTCCTAAACTGAGATAAGTTCAGCTTATATAGGAAGAGATCTGAAAAAGAAAATAGGACAGGACCCTTATCTCTTTTGTAAAGTAAAGACATAATTATGAAAGGGATAGGACAGGACCCTTATCACTTTTCTAAAAGCAAGCTTTTGTGATTACAAAGGACAAATGCTTTTGGTAAAGCACGACTTTGACAAAAGCTTAAAATAAAAGTAACCTAATAATTATACAAGACAAAATCATAAAGTAAAAGCAATAAAGACAATTATTACAAGCTTTTGAAAAAGTAAAAGCATTCATAATTACATGAAGACAATTAACTTTTGAAAAAGCAAGCCAATACAAACTACTTTAATTACGGAGATGATAGATTCATGTAGTCCTCATTGGATGAGCTATCGGTTTCATCTTTTCCTTTTAAAAAAAGCACTTTCAACTTTGGATGCTTTGTGATGAGATTAAGGATAAGACTATCACAAGCACATGGGATGAGGTATATTCAGATCCTATTCAAGTTTCCGTTGGACCCGTTACGAGAGCTCGAGCAAAGAAATTCAAGGTAGCGTTTAATGGATTGATTCAAGCAACTTGGGCTCAATCAAATACATGGAGGCCTTTTGAAGAAATCGCTCATGATAAATGCATGATTCAGGCTTTTGAAATTTCCAAATATTCACTTCCATGAAATAGGAAGTTGGTTTGCACATTATGGCGGAAAAATATATTATTTTCCTTTTTCAGATACTTTCCCATTTCTTAAGGAGGCTATTAAGAAAACAAATCAATTAGTTCTATTTTAATTGCCTAGTTTCCATTTAATTGATGTAAGGCATTTAAAACCAAATAGGATTCTGATTTGGTTTAAATTCTTTCCTATTTACTTAGATTAGGATTCTGATTTGGTTTAAATTCTTTCCTATTTACTTAGATTAGGATTCTGATTTGGTTTCAATTCTTTCCTATTTAGTTAGATTAGGATTCTAATTTGGTTTAAATTCTTTCCTATTTAGTTAGATTAGGATTCTAATTTGGTTTAAATTCTTTCCTATTTAGTTAGATTAGGATTCTAATTTGGTTTAAATTCTTTCCTATTTAGTTAGATTAGGATTCTAATTTGGTTTAACTTCTTGTAACCAACCCTATATAATGTACTCGTATCTAATAAACGAGAAGAAGCTTTTTTTTATGCAATTGTGAGAGTTAATTCTCTTTGGTTCTTTACGAACTCTTTGAACTTATCAGATTTCCGTGGTGTTCAATATCTTGACTTATCAATCAAACCTTCCATAGCTGATTGTGGCGTCTTCACATACCAAGGTTCGTGCTTCCAATAAGCATTAGGTCAAGGTTCCATTCCATTCCTGGGTTTTGATTCGATCTTGGGAACTAATTTAGTTAGGGTCGCGTCAGTTTTTGACGGGGTTCGTATCATTTGGTATCAGAGCTTAGGCTCCAAGGTCATATCTATCTATCTTTGTTGCTTTTCATTCTTGTTTTAATTTTTCATCCTTGTTCTAGTATCAAAAAAAAAAAAACCCAGTGAACAGTGCCTTGTGAATAGTACCGCATGAACAGTATTTTTTAGGGTTTCCTTTTTAAATCAATTTTGTATCCTTGTGGTTAATTCTCCTTAAATCTACAAGTTTTACTTATTCCTAAAAAAAAAATAACCCTTTCTTAAAATCTTTCATTTTTTTTCTCTCCATTATTTGTGTCTTGAAAGTCAAAAAAATAAGTTTTACCTAATAGGTGAAATTTTTGTCCAAAATCAAAACTCAACTTTCGTACACATTACCTTCTTATTCTTGAAATTAAATTCTCTTTAATGTCATCTTTGTGAATTACTCCTGAAATCCTGATATTAGTTTGATTAGTTTGATTAGTTTGATAAGAACCGAGTGAGGATTACTAAGAGTGGAAAAGGCAAGAGAGTGTGAGCATATCAGAGGGTAAAAGCCAATTAATTTGAGTGAAACACGAGTGGAATTGAGTGATTCATTTTTCTTGAGTGAAACACGTAAGACAGTGAGGTGAGGTCTTTCCACATTATTTTTAACTTTCTTTTGCAGATAATAGCTATGTCTCACAACCTAGAACGAAACACAAATGAAGAGGATCAATCTGCAACTACTCAGAATTTACAAATTCAAGCATTGATGGGAGAGATGAGAAGGATGATGAGGGCTGAATTAGAGTTTATACACGAGCGTTTGGATCAAGTGGAGAACACACGTACAGGGCAGCCACAACCCGTTCCCCAAGCACTTAAAAGAGAAAGAGCTCCAGTTAGAGGAGAGATTGATGATTATTATAGGGATGAGTATGATGAGGGTGAGGACTCAGCGGGTAGCTATAGGAGAGACGGACAAGGCAGGAGAGTTAGGAATAGAGATGATGGATTGAGTGGCATAAAGATGAAGATTCTATCTTTTCAAGGTAAATCTGACCCAGAAGTATACCTTGAATGGGAGAAGAAAATGGAGTTCATATTTGACTACCACAATTATTCAGAGGTCAAAAAGTTTAAATTGGCTGTGATTGAGTTTTCTGACTATGCCATTACTTGGTGGGATCAACTTGTTATAAGCAGAAGGCGAAATAGAGAACGTCCAATTGAGACATGGGATGAAATGAAATCATTGACGAGAAGGCGTTTTGTATCTAACCACTATTATCGAGATTTGTACCAAAAATTACAAGGTCTTCAACAAGGTAGTCGAAGTGTTGAGGATTATTATAAAGAAATGGAGATTGCCATGATTAGAGCAAATGTGGAGGAGAATCGAGAAGCAACCATGGCAAGATTCTTAAGTGGTCTTAATCGGGAGATTACAGATAAGGTTGAGTTGCAGCATTACGTGGAGATAGAGGAGATGGTCCACAGGGCTATCAAGATTGAGCAGCAGCTCAAGAGGAGGGGTAACACTCGTGCAGGCCCAAGCTCGAGTTCCACTCCTTGGAAGACGAGCTATGCGAAACGAGATGAGAGGCCACAAGCATCTACTGCACCTAAGCAAGTAACTGAGCACTCCAAGCACAATTTACAAGGTAACACCGTGACTCCTACTAGTAGGAATCATGACATTAAGTGTTTTAAATGTCAAGGCAGGGAGCATATTGCAAGTGAATGTGTGAATAAAAGAGTTATGGTGTTGTGGGACAACGGTGAGGTTGTAACTGAAGATGAAACAGAAGAGAATGAGATGCCACCATTAGAGGAAGTCGAAGATAAAGAGTATGTAGCCCCTGGGGAGTTGACTTTAGTAGCGAGGAGAGCTTTGAGTGTTCAAGTAAAGGAAGATGAAGCAATGCAACGAGAAAATATTTTCCATACTAGGTGCTATGTTCAAGACAAAGTATGTAGTATGATTATTGATGGAGGAAGTTATACTAATGTTGCTAGTACTATAATGGTAGAAAAGTTAAGGCTTTCGACACTTAAACACCCACGGCCATACAAACTAAAATGGTTAAATGACAGTGGTGAGGTGAAGGTGAACAAACAGGTACTAGTGATTTTTCGGATTGGCAAGTATGAAGATAAGATGCTTTGTGATGCAGTGCCAATGCAGGCTGGACACTTGGTACTTGGGCGGCCTTGGCAATTCGACAGACATGTGAAGCATGATGGCTTCACCAACAAATATTCATTTGTATTTAATCAACGCAACATCACTCTTGTTCCATTGACACCAAAGTAGGTTTACAGAGACCAAGTGAGCCTACAGAGAGAGAGTGAGGAAAAGAAAAAGAGAGAAAAAGAGAGTGAAATTCAAAAAGAGGCCGAGGAAAATATGAGAGAAAAACCAAAGAAAAATACGGCCATTGAGTGAAAATCAGATGGAAAACAAAATAATTTCTATGCGAGAGAGTATAAGGATGTTTTTCCTGAGGAAACACCACATGGTTTACCTCCAATCCGAGGGATTGAGCATCAGATTGATTTTGTACCCGGTTCAACCATTCCAAATAGACCAGCCTATAGGAGCAATCCAAAGGAGACCAAGGAACTTCAAAGGCAAGTTAATGAATTGATGGAAAAAGGGTACGTGAGAGAAAGCATGAGTCCATGTGCAGTTCCCGTTTTATTAGTTCCTAAGAAGGATGGGACGTGGAGGATGTATGTTGACTGTCAAGCCATCAACAACATAACGGTAAAGTATCGACATGCCATTCCTAGACTAGATGACATGCTTGATGAATTACATGGGTCTAGTGTATTTTCCAAAATCGATTTGAAAAGTGGATATCATCATATTAGAATGAAAGAAGGAGATGAATGGAAAACTGCCTTTAAAACAAAATATGGTTTGTATGAATGGTTAGTCATGCCTTTCTGTCAAACTAATGCCCCGAGCACTTTTATGAAACTTATGAATCATGTCTTGCGAGCTTTTATTGGCAAGTTTGTTGTTGTTTATTTTGATGATATCCTCATTTATAGCAAAAACATAAATGATCATGTAGTACATTTGAAATCTATTTTAGATGTGCTTAGAAAAGAAAAGTTGTTTGCTAATTTGAAGAAGTGTACTTTTTGCACAGACAAACTTGTGTTTCTAGGATTTGTTGTGAGTGCACAGGGTATATAGCTAGATAAGAAAAAGGTACGTGTAAGTAATGTGAGAAGCTTTCATGGGCTTGCTAGTTTCTATCGACGATTTATGAAAGACTTTAGCACATTAGCCGCACCGCTTACTGACGTAATAAAAAAAATACTGGATTCAAATGGGGAGAAGCGTAAGAGAAGGCATTTCAAATAATCAAGCAAAAGCTGACCAATACTCCTTTATTGTCTTTGCCTAACTTTAATAAAACATTTGAAATTATTTATGGTTTTAATCCTTCAACCCGATTAGATTTAACTCCATTACCTGTTTCTGAGCTTGTTAACTTAGATGGCAAGAAAAAGGCTGAAATTGTTAAACAGATATACAAGAGGGCGAAGTTCAACATTGAGCGGAGAACTGAGCAATATGCTAAACAAGCCAACAAAGGGCGACATAAGCTAGTCTTTAAACTTGGCAATTGGGTGTGGTTACACATGCGCAAGGAACGATTTCCGGAATGAAGGAAATCTAAGCTATTACCTTGAGGGGATGGTCCATTCCAAGTTTTGGAACGGATCAATGACAATGCATACAAACTGGGTTTGCCTGGTGAGTACAATGTAAGTGCTATTTTTAATGTTTCTGATTTAAGTCCTTTTGATGTAGGTGATGATTTGAGGACAAATCCTCTTCAAGAGGAGGGGAATGATGAGATTAAGGATGAGATTAAGGATAAGACTATCACAAGCACATGAGATGAGGTTTAAATTCTTTCCTATTTAGTTAGATTAGGATTCTAATTTGGTTTAAATTCTTTCCTATTTAGTTAGATTAGGATTCTAATTTGGTTTAAATTCTTTTAACTAACCCTATATAATGTACTCGTATCTAATAAACGAGAAGAAGCTTTTTTTTATGCAATTGTGAGAGTTAATTCTCTTTGGTTCTTTACGAACTCTTTGAACTTATCGGATTTCCGTGGCGTTCAATATCTTGACTTATCAATCAGACCTTCCATACCTGATTGTGACGTTTTCACATACCAAGGTTCGTGCTTCCAATAAGCATTGGGTCAAGGTTCTATTCCATTCCTGGGTTTAGATTCGATCTTGGGAACTAATTTGGTTAGGGTCGCGTCAGTTCTTGACGAGGTTCGTATCACTTTGGATGTTTGTGATCTGGACAAGGTGGCCAGGGTCAATTGTCTACTTTTGGGCAATTGGTGAGAGGTGGTTGATTGCTGGAACTGGTGGCTTCATGTGTCGGTTGGATTTGCTCTAGTTGTTGGAGACGCTGACTTAATGGGAGGAATTCTTCCTATAGGTCTTGTGCATCTTGGTACAGAAAATCTGTAAAATGGGGTTTATGTTCTTTGATGATGATTCCAGTTGATTTGGGTGGGAATCATAATGATCTCATGTTGTAGACCGAGAGAGGTATGGGAAATATTTTTGTGTGGAGCAGGTGGATTGTTTAACACACAAAGATAATTGTGAAGGCTATTTTGGATATCTTTGTCTTGTTCAAGGAGAGTTGGGTGTGGAATAGTTAACAAATCATACACCTGATCTTGAGTCCAAAACAAGTTGGTGTCTGGGTGTTGGAAGTATAGTCTGTGAATAATGAATACTGTTGTGAACATTTTTGCTTCTGTTGCTGGCATACGTTCCAAGTTGTAGACTTTTTACAATTGTTGTAATTTCCTTCTCCACCAAAGTAATGGAGAAAACCATTTAAGGAGAGTCCAGATGAGTGAGGTTGATTTTTCTGGAGTAAGGAGATGTTCCAAAGTAACTGTGACAGGGACAATCAACTTTGTGGCATAGAGAACAGTAAGGCACCAAATGTACCATAACTCGTCTTCTGAGATTTCTCTGGAGGGATCTAGGGTTAAACTTGTAAGGAACAAATTTTCTGAATGAAAAGTTGAGAATGAAAATGAGTGTGAGAGGAGATAGGCTTTCATAAAAAACCTAAAGACTGCTTTTTTGACAAACTCTTGGATAGCAAAAACTGTGGTGAATGTTTTTCCGAGAGGGAAGGATCTTTTGGTAATGGCTTGTGTTGGGAGTGAAGTGGCCATGGAGATAATATGAAAATGGTAGTTTGAGGATACAAAGAACAAAGATTTGTTTGGTTTTGAAAATCGCGAGAGCATGTTAGGGATGAGGTTTTGAGCTCTTTTTATATGCTTCACAGAGAAGTCATATTTTAAAAACCAGTCTTTTAGTCTGAGCAACATCTTTTCTGGAACATTTTTCCCTTCAAAGTTCATAATAAGCTGAGTTATCCAATCTGACAAGAAAATGGTGGTCGATAAGATGATACTCGAATTTCTGAATACCATTCTTTACCGCAAGGATTTCTTTGAGCACAGTGTGATAGTGAATCTGTGTGTCAGAGAAATGACCACTAGCATATGCAATAAAGCTCTCTTTTCTGTCTATTTCTTCAAGAAGGATGGCCCCCCAAGATTCATCACTTGCGTCTGTCTGGAGAATTCGCTTGCCATTTGCTATCAATTTTAATGGTGGCGGATTTTGCGCAATCTCTTTTAAAGTAATGAGTGGTGCTCAGGTGTGGGAAGGTCTAACACCATCTGGTATCAGAGCCAAACAAACCAAGCTAAAGGTGGTATCATTAGTAATTTTAAATAACATTATTCGTATTCCTAGAAGAAGAATCTCAAAACATGGAAACAACTTCTACATCATCTTCAACTCTTTCCTCATCTACCTCTCCACATGTTTCTTTTTCTTCTATCTTGTCCTTGCCAAAATCTTGCCACAAACATGTAGCCTCTAATATAGAAAATCTTGTCGAATATTCCTGTATTCCAGAATTAGCTCAAATTAATGAATCCCAATTTCCTATTATGAGCCCTTATCAGCTTTACAAACAAAAGACTTCTATCACTAGAAACATTCGAACCCTCATCTCATCCCGAAGACCTTTACCAAAAGAATACATCCAATCATCCCGTTTAGATCAGTGTGCTCTTCAAGCCTCTCAGAGTGAACAGTATATTACTCTTGAAATACCTCGAGACCTCGTCGCCTCCTGGAAACAAGAAGGATATACTCATTTACACCTAGGTGGTGTACGTCTCATTCTTACCCTCTATGGCCAAAAAGGCTTACCTGTCACAGCCAAAATTGCTCTTCTTAACACGCGGTTCAAACAGTATCAACATGCTGTTATAGGAACCACTTAACCACTCTCCATGCTGGCAGTGTCTTACTCACCTTTTATACAAACTTCAACATGTCCCTTGAGGATCCTAACCTACCAGAGACGTTGAAAGTCCAGATCCAGCTCCAAGGAGTAGAACAAACACCCACTTCAAAAATTGCCACACTATATCACCAAATAGTGTATCGATTACAAAATCATGCACTAGGCACACACCACAACCGATGCCCTGATGATCCTTGCTGACACAGACACCATTCCTACCATCATCCAAATTCCTAAACAAATCTAGAAACAAGACCTGCTCAAACTCATGCCTCTTGAATGGCTTACCAATTATGAACAGTTCCACCAAAATTCTGAAGTTGTTCAAACCACTCAAGCTACTTTTGAAAGACGTCGAGATGGCCATGTTAAATTATCCTTTCAAGCACCTAAGCCCACAGCCAATTCCGAGACTCCAAGGCTTTCATATACTACTATGGTCACCGCAATATCTGCAGGTCAAGAAAAAGGCCTCCCTATTCATGGTTTTACCTCTGACAGGTATTCAGTTTACCCTGATAAACTCAATGATCATTTTCTATGGGATATCCCTGAGGCTCATATGTGCAATCTGGACTGTCCTTGTCTTGAAGATTCAGACACGGATATTGATTATGAGTTAGAAACCATGAGGAGAAGGAGAAAGAAAAAGAAAAAACCTTCTTTTGCAAAAACCCCTTGCAACACCCACACTTACCAACCTCCTCCAGACCCAAAGCCTCCCACTCAAATTGTCCAACCAAAAATAAGATCTTGTATGATGTTCTCAGAATCTTATGAAGAAACTTTTCCTCCACTTGAAAAATAGGTTGACACTTAAACCAAAGTTGTTTCTCAGCCTTTCGTTCAATCTCCAATCACCTCCACAGGCCAACTAGAACCCCCGAAACAGTATGAAGCTGTTCTCAATTGGCAAACGAAGAACGCCAGTGTTGAGAACCAAACCTTACAAAAACTTGGTAAGAAAATTGACCGAGTTGCCACTCACGTTTCGCAGACTGAATCCAAGGTCGACTCCATCAGTGCTCGTCTTGAACAGATTTACCACAATCTCCAAGACAGAATTACAGAGCTTGATAGAGATCTTAGAATGATGATCAACAATCAAGTATGTGGTCCAGAGTTTAACAGAAAAGAAGCTGAAATCAGAAAGCTCAAGGCTGAGTTAGCAAGAATTGATGCTGACAAAGCTAGGCCTTCACTTTTTACCCAAACACAGTCCATCCCAGTCCCACCATCAATTTTTGAAACTTATCAACCTTTCTACACACCTTCCCGACCACAATCAGTTTATGTTCAGTCCTTTGGTTTTTTCCATTTATATACTCCCGGTCCCAAGGTCTCTCAACCGAAACCTACTTCTCCAAAAAAAATCCAAGGCAAAGGTCAAAATCTCTGAACCAAAATCAAAGCCTCAAAATTCATCTTTTATCCTTCCAGAAGACTCACCAAAAGTAACCCTGGTAGCGCCTCAGTCAAAAGACAAAAATCCCCTTGATCAATATCATTACTATGGTGTTGATAAGCAACTTCTAACTTTAGAAACAGAGTCAGAACTAGAATTTATTGATTCAGTTTCATCCTCCTCCTCGTACACAACAATTCTTGAAAACAATACCTCCCATTCAGAATCGGAATACGCAGATATTTCTGGTTTACTCATGGCAACTAACACTGACAATCCAAGCACTTCCACAGCCCCAATCATTGAAAGTGGAAGTTCTGAGGATGAAAATGCTCAAGCCTCACAAACAGAACCAGTTCCTCCTACTAATCAACCCATTGTTGACCATATATCCAAAACATCATCATCCACCTATTTCACATTTGATGATATTCCTTGCCACAGATGGCCGGCCAGACATCAAGAATTTGCTGCATGGATAGACTTGTAAATGATAAGACCTAATGCCAATTCCCAAGCAGTACTTCGTGAATTTTGCTCCAGATTCACTTGATCTCTCCGTGATTGGTTTGAAAGTCTCCGGGAATATAGGCAATTGCAATTTGTCCAAACTACAACAGTGCTAGCTCTCGGATATATCTATGAACAATAGATTGGTGAGCTAACTGCATCAAATGAAGCAGCCAGAAAAGAGTTCCATCAGATGAACTGTTGCTCTCTCAAAAGACATCATTTGGAAATGCATTACAAAAGAATGAACATGTTATTCTACAAGCTAAATGGATTTAATGATCCAAAATGAAC
Organism: Atalantia buxifolia; assembly: GCA_030444775.1. Classification (NCBI taxonomy): domain Eukaryota; kingdom Viridiplantae; phylum Streptophyta; class Magnoliopsida; order Sapindales; family Rutaceae; genus Atalantia; species Atalantia buxifolia. Next base: position 16,870,108 of record CM059839.1, read on the forward strand.
AGATAAAATCTTTATTCTTTTCTTTTCTTTAGAACTTCATTTGCAGAGAGAGAGAAGAGTTTAGAAAGTCATAGCTTATAGAGAACACAAAGTTGATTGATTTCGATCTATGTTACAAGGAGGAGAGAAATCCTTTATATAAGGATTCCAAGCGTAAAGATAAGACAGGACCCTTATCTTTTGCTTTTTGAAAAGTAAAAGACACACTTATTACACTCCTTTAATTATTACAAGCGACAAAGACTTAAAGCATGACGTGGACATGACTTTTACAAAAGTAAAAGCTTAAAGTAAAAGCAAGCTTTAATGATTACAACAAGACAAAATCATAAAGCAAACATAATTATTACCTTGAAAGTCTGTTTACACCAGATTAAAGTAATCATACATATTATGGCTCTGATACCATATTAGTACGTGGCGTTGTTTACACCAGGTCTACAACAGTTAGAACTGTACTTTGGGCCAGTAGCCCGCAAGTCCTGGTTTCCAGCCGATATACTTGTATGAGCATCAAAAATCCTTAAAACAATTTTGTAGGTTCTACAACCCAAAACAGACTTGCCTTTCAGCAAGGATCCTGTGCATCAGAAAACTTGATGAATTTTATCTGGTTTGGTACCCTGTTTTAGACTAAAAGGGGAAATGTCTTTTTGGTGATAGCTTCAGAAGGGAGTGGAGTAGCCATGAGAATAATTGGAAAGTGATATTTGGTGGAAAAACTGTTTTTGCTCACAAAGTTTATCAAGGCATGTCTTAGCAATCTGAAAGATTTTGCCACGTACAGTTCTCTCGACACTTCTGTTCCCATTCCTTCCATTAAACTCCAAATCTTACCTTCAAAATTCCACATGCCCATTCCAGCAATTGGTCTTTTAGATACTGGAGCCCAGAGAAGTATGTTAAATCCAGCCATTCTTCCCCCTGAAAGCTGGACCCACTACGAAGAACATTTCAGGGTCATAGCCTCTCTTCCTCAAGAGTTTCAACCTAAATTGCAAAGACAATTCACTTCTTCCAACCTTGTTGTAGATAACATGTCCATGGGGAAAATCTTCCAAATGGCTCTCACATGTCTTGACAAAATTTGTGAGCAAAAAGAGTTCTTCAAAGATTTTATGGAGAACAAACAGCCTTTTGCCTTAGCCTGCAAAAAGCCTTACCTCAAAATTGAGTCCAAAGACAACAAGTGTGACTGTTCTTCCAAAAAGAAAAAACACTTAAAAAAACACTTCCATAAATCCTCATCCAGATCCAGAAAGTCATTCCAATATTTCAGAAAAAAAGATCCCTCTTAATACAAGAAAAAGAAAAACAACAAGTGTTTCATTTGTAAAAAGCGGGGTCATTTTGCCAGAGATTGTCCTCACAAATCTGCCAAAGCTATCAGACTCGTACAACACCTCCAGCAGTCTTCACTGCTCTCTGAAAATGAAGATGTTGAATCCAACTTTTTTGAGCAAACAGAACAAGATGAACAAACAATCTTTATCCTTGCAGAATCATCTGATTCTGATGAAGTTTCTGTTATTTCCACAGTCCAAGAAATCAAACAAGTACCTAAACCATCTAAATATTCCATTCCCTCTGTCAAAATTTCTGTTCTTTCCTCAAAATTTCACAAACCAGTCCCAGTCATAGGTTTTTTAGATACTGGTGCAGAAACCAGTATGGTTGATCCTTCTGTCCTTCCTTTTGGTTACTTAGACAACCATTCAAGGTTTTTCAGAACCGTAAATGGACTAATCTTTGAGACAAAATTGATTACCAAAAAACTCATTGGTATTCGATTCTTTCCTAATTGTATTATTTGGAAAAAATTGATTGTTTCTCATCTTCCCAACAAAGATTTACTCATCGGTTTTGATGTTCTTCACTTAATCAAAAACCTCTTCATCACTCATTCAGGCATCAGGTATAAACAAATGTACCTTCCTTATACAGATACTCTACGTCTGTATACGTTGTCTGAAACCCCTTCTCCTTATACCTCTATTTCTAAAAAATTCCTTAAATATTGTCTAGAAAGCCATTCCCAGTTCAAACATCCTTTACCTCTCGGAAAAACTCTCAATTCTTCATCCATCTCCCTTTCAAACTCAATGAAGATATTAACCCTACCAAAGCCACTCATCCGGGTATGAATCCTACTGATCTCTTGCTAGCAAAACAAGAATGTTCTCAATTGCTGCAACAAGGCCTTATTGAACCAACCAACTCCGAATGGGCTTGCCAAGCCTTTTATGTGGAAAAAAAGGTCTGAGTTAGTTCAAGGTAAAAAGAGATTAATCATTTTCTTTACCAAAGATCCAGTCCTTATTCATTCATCTCCAAGGTGCTCGAATATTTTCAAAGTTTGATCTCAAAGCCGGGTTTTTGGAAATTGAGTATTACACCCTTTGATGGTCTTAAAACTGCATTTTGCATTCCTGATGCACATTATCAGTGGACAATCATGCCTTTTGGTCTCAAGGTCGCTTCGTCCTTATTCCAAAAAGCCATGGTAAAAATCTTTTCACCCATTCTCCATCATGCCCTCATCTACATTGACGACATCCTTTTGTTTTCTCAAGACCATGACAGCCATCACCAACTCCTGTCAGAATTTTTCAACATTATCCAGACACATGAAATCATGCTTTCCGAAAACAAAAGTGGCTTTGGAAAAAACTCCATTGTGTTCCTTGGCATGGTCCTCAAAGATGGTACTTACCATCTAGGATCACACATTGCAAGTGAATTATTGAAGTTTCCTGACACAAGCTTATCCAAAAGGATCCAACAGTTTCTTGGAATCATTAATTATATCAGAAGCTTTATCCCAAAAGTTGTGATCCATACAAGCCAGTTGTCGCGCATGCTCAAAAAACAGCCACCCCCTTGGGGTCCAAACCAAACTGAAGCTGTCAAGCAATTGAAAAAGATATCGCAATCTCTCCCACCTCTCAGAATACCGACAGATGACCAGCGCATCCTCCAGGCAGATGCAAGTGACGAATACTGGAGCGCCATCCTTTTAGAAAGAAAAGATGATGTAGACCACTTCTGTGCATATGCCAGCGGCTAGTTCAAAGAATCAGAAAAGAACTATCATGTGATCTACAAGGAAATTATTGCCGTCAAATACGGAATCAAAAAGTTCGAGTTCCACTTGATCAGCCATGAATTCCTCATCGAGATGGATAACTCAGCTTTTCCCAAGATCTTTGACTTTAAGAACAAGTTGCTACCAGACAAGCAACTCCTCAATCCAAAGAATTGGTTTGCCAAGTACGCCTTCCAAGTACAACACATCAAAGGTAAACAAAACCTTATCCCTGACTTTCTCACCAGGCCCTCTATAAATAAGCCTGCCCTCATCTCTTCGGTTCACCAAACCATTCCGATCATAGCCATGAATCGATCAATTCCTCTCAAAGCTCTCACTCAGAAAACCTTTCCCATGAATATCAGTTTCAATTCTGCCTTCCAGGTTCAAGACTTTGCAAAAAGATTTCTCAGAGGATGAAACCAGACCGTTTTCCTTCTCTCAACCTAGAACATCTGTTTCTTACAGGTCTCACCCTTTCCAACCTCACTATATCAGAAGATGAACTCTGGTACATGTGGTGTCTCACCACTCTGTATTCCACAAAGCTAGTCTTTCCCATCCAACCAGTCCTCCACCACATTCTCACACCAGACAATGCACCCACTCTCCTATGGACACTTCGGGAATGGTTCTCGCCTCTCACCTGGTGGCGCAAACAACTACAACATATCTCCAGTTTCCATCATTTGGTCAGAATCCCAGAACAAGAAGCCAACATGTTTACTTCATGTTTCATTGTCCACAGGCCATATTTCCAACACCCTGAAACTAAGGATTTTTGGACTCAAGACATGGCGTATGAATGGAAGACCTATCCACACCAATTCCCTCTCATCCATGATCTATCAGTTACCTCCATACTAAAATCCTACCTCATGGAATTAAACAACATCCAACCTCCTCCCAGTAACATTCACCACACCTCAGTTGGTCCACATCACACCCTTGAATTTGTTCCAAAAGTCCAAGCTTGTACACCAAGTTCCAGTTCATCTCCCAAGGGTATCCTAGTTACAGAACAACGTCCTAACTACACAAATGTCTTATTCCAAGATGCTCAGGATCTATGGGAAGATTTTAATTCTCTCATCCATGCTGAATCATCTCAATACACTGTTACTGAACCAGTTCAACCTTCATCCCCACCAGAATGGACTGACCAAGATGAAGAAGTGCTTATCCAAATTGAAGCTAAGCGTGCAAAAAAGAGTTATGAAAGAGACACAGGTGACGTGTCTCCAAGAAGATTCCCATCCACTCTATGAAGCATCTCACGTGAAGTTTTACTAAAGTTGTCCAAATAAATGTGCTTTAGAATGTTTGCTTTTATAAGGCCTTGTTGCAGCAACTGAGAACATTCTTGTTTTGCTAGCAAGAGATCAGTAGGATTCATACCCAGATGAGTGGCTTTGGTAAAGGATGTTTGAACTGGGAATGGCTTTCTGGACAATATTCAAAGAACTTTTGAGAAATAGAGGTATAAGGAGAAGGGGTTTCAGACAACGTATACAGACGTAAGGTATATGTATAAGGAAGGTACATGTGTTTATACCTGATACTTGAATGGGTGATGAAGAGGTTTTTGATCAAGTGAAGAACATCAAAATCGATGAGTAAATCTTTGTTGGGAAGATGAGAAACAATCAATTTTTTTTCCAAATAACACAATTAAGAAAGAATTGAATACCAATGGGTTTTTTGGTAATCAATTTTATCTCAAGGATTTCTCCATTTATGGTTCTGAAAAACCTTGAATGGATTTCTAAGTAACTAGAAGGAAGGACAGAAGGATCAACCATACTGGTTTCTCCACCAGTATCTAAAAAACCTATGACTGGGACTGGAATGGAAGGTTTAGATGGTTTAGATACTTGGTTGATTTCTTGGACTGTGGAAATAACAGGAACTTCATCAGAATCAGATGATTCTGCAAGGATGAAGACAGTTTGTTCAGAAAAGTTGTACGAGTCTGACAACTTTGGTAGATTTGTGAGGACAATCTCTGGCAAAATAACCCTGTTTTTTACAAATGAAACACTTGTTGTTTTACAAAATAACCATGGATATGTTATCTACAACAAGGTTGGAAGCAATGAATTGTCTTTGTAGTTTAGACTGTAACTCTTAAGGAAGAGAAGCTATGAAGACATGCTTCAATGTTGGATCATTAAATCCATTTAGCTTATAGAATAACATGTTCATTCTTTTGTAATGCATTTCCAAATGATGTCTTTTGAGAGAGCAACATATCATTTGATTGAACTCTTTTTTGGCTGCTTCATTTGATGCAGTTAGCTCACCAATCCATTGTTCATAGATATATCTGAGAGCTAGCACTGTTGTAGTTTGGACAAATAGTAATTGCCTATATTCCCCGAGACTTTCAAGCCAATCACGGAGAGATCCAGTGAATCTAGAACAAAATTCACAAGCAGTGCTTGTGAATTGGCATTAGGTCTTATCATTTGCAAGTCTATCCATGCAGCAAATTCTTGATGTCTGGCTGGCCATCTGTGGCGAGGAATATCATCAAATGTGAAATAGGTGGATGATGATGATTTGGATATATGGTCAACAGTGGGTTGATTAGTAGAAGGAACTGGTTCTGTTTGTGAGGCCTAAGCATTTTCATCCTCGGAACTTCCACTTTCAATGATTGGGGCTGTGGAAGTTCTTGGATTATCAGTGTTAGTTGCCATGAGTAAACAAGAAATATCTGTGTATTCTGATTTTGAATCGGAGGTAGTGTTTTCAAGAATTGTTGTGCAGGAGGAGGAAGATGAAACTGAATCAATAGATTCTGGTTCTGACACTGTTTCTGAAGTTGGAAGTTGCTTATCAACACCATATTAATGATATTGATCAAGGGGATTTTTGTCTTTTGACTGAGGCGCCGGGGCTACTTTTGGTGAGTCTTCTGGAAGGACAGAAGATAAAGTTTAAGGCTTTGATTTTGGTTCAGAGATTTTGACCTTTGCCTTGGATTTTTTTGGAGAAGTAGGTTTTCGTTGAGAGACACTGGAACCGGGAGTATGTAAATGGGAAAAACCAAAGGACTGAATATAAATTGATTGTGGTCGGGAAGGTGTGTAGAAAGGTTGATAAATTGACGGTGGGACTGGGATGGACTGTGTTGGGGTAAAAAGTGAAGGCCTATCTTTGTCAGCATCAATTCTTGCTAACTCAGCCTTGAGCTTTCTGATTTCACTTCTTTCTGCTAAACTCTGGACCCCATACTTGATTGTTGATCATCATTCTGAGATCTCTGTCAAGCTCTGTAATTTTTTCTTGGAGATTGTGGTAAATCTGTTCAAGACGAGCACTGATGGAGTCGACCTTGGATTCAGTGTGTGAAAGGTGTGTTATCAAATGTAAACCAAGAGAATGATGATGGTTTTGTTGAACCATTAGAGGTTTAAGTATTATTTTCATCATCAGAACTCTCAACAATTGGTGTTGATGTTGAGGCAGTTGGCTCTTCAGTTTTGGTTGCCGTGAGTATGCCAGAGATGTCAGCATATTCTGATTCTGAATCTGAGGAGGTCTCAATTGAATCTGTAGATGATGAGGAGGAGGATAAAGATGGGTTTGACTCATGATGAGTTTCTGGTTCAGATTTGGAAGATGAGATTTGGGTCTGAATACCACAGTAATGGTATTGTTCAGCTGGATGTTTGTCTTTTTTCAGAGGTTCAAGAGTTGCTGTTGGTGAGTTTTCTAGAGGAACGGAAGAGGAAAGAGTGGCTTTTGGTTTTGGTTCTGAGATCTTCACTTTGGATTTTGATTTCTTGGTGAAGTAGGTTTTTGTTGAGGTTGAAGGTGGGAAAAACCAAAGAATTGGTTATAAACTAGTTGAGGTCGAGATGGTGTGTAAAAAGGTTGGTAGGTATCAAATACTGGAGGGGGAACTGGTATAGATTGTGTCTTGGTAAAGAGTGATGGTTGAGCTTTTTCAGCATTAATTTTGGGTAACTCAGTCTTGAGTTTTCTGATCTCTGCTTCTTTTCTGTTGAACTCAGGACCCCATATGTGATTGTTAATCATTCTTCTGAGATCTGTATCTAGTTCAGAGATTTTGTCTTGTAGATTTATATAAATATGATCAAGACAATTGCTGATAGAATCAACTTTTATTTCAGTCTGTGAGATCTGGTTGGCAACTAGATCAATCTTTTTCCCTAACTGGTAAAGTGTTTGATTCTGGATACTGGAATTTTTTATTTGCCAGTTCATACTGTTTTGGTTCTTCAATTTGTCTAGAGGATGTGACTGGGGATTGGACAAATGGTTTTGACACAACTTTGGTTTGTGGGAGGATTCATCATAAGATTGGCCTAAGAACATTAATCATGATCTTATTTTGGGTTTAACACTTTGTGTTGGAGGTTTTAGATTCTGTGGTGGTTGAGGGGAAATTGGTTTGCAAGGTGTTTTAGAATGGGAAGACCCTTTCTTTTTCTTTTTTCTTCTTCTCATAATTTCAATTTCCTCATCTATATCTGAAAAGCCTACCTCATACTTGGATTATGCCTAATGTTCTTAGGCCAATCTTATAGTGAATCATTTCCTTCTCTTGAGAAACAAATTGACCCACAAACCAAAGTTGTGTCAAAACCATTTGTTCAATCCCCAGTCGCATCCTCTGAACAAATTGAAGAACCAAAGCAGTATGAAGTTGTTTTAAACTGGCAAACAAAAAATGCCAGTGTCTAGAATCAAACACTTTACCAGTTAGAGAAAGGAATTGATCGAGTTGCCAACCAGGTCTCACAGACTAAAATAAAAGTTGATTCTATCAGCAATTGTCTTGATCATATTTATATAAATCTACAAGACAGAATCTCTGAACTAGATACAGATCTCAGAAGAATGATTAACAATCACATATGGGGTCCTAAGTTCAACAGAAAAGAAGTAGAGATCAGAAAACTCAAGACTGAGTTAGCCAAAATTAATGCTGAAAAAACTCGACCATCACTCTTTACTAAGACACAATCTATACTCTTCTCAAAAAAAAAAAAAAGACACAATCTATACTAGTTCCCCCTCCAGTATTTGATACCTACCAACCTTTTTACACACCATCCCGACCTCAACCAGTTTATAACCAATTCTTTGGTTTTTCCGACCTTCAACCTCAACAAAAACCTACTTCACCAAAGAAATCAAAATCCAAAGTGAAGATCTCAGAACTAAAACCAAATGCCACTCCACACCAAATCTACAATCGTACAAGGCTGTCCTTAGAGCCAGTAGCCCGCAAGTTCTAGCTTCCAACTGATATACACTTATCCATCAAACACCAAATCCGAAATCCATAATTGAAAATAGTTTTTCACGATACCACCCGAAAACACGGTCATACAAGACCATCAAAGAGGGTGAACGTTGTGAGAAAACAATTTCTTTTTATAAAATTGGTTTTGGAGGATAAAATCAAGACTTTTCTGGTGCACAAGATCCTTAGGCTTAAGGCAAGTGCAAATCATACTCAGTATAGAAAATAGAGGTGAACGTATCTTTTTTAATTCAAATAACTTCTTTAATTCCTAGAAAAAAAAGAGGATTTAGAGAGACACGATAGAGATATGAAAAACTTGATTCCATTTCAACTTCTGATTTTTACAAAGGAGGGAAGGCCCTTATATAGAGGCCTGGAGACACACTGATAAGGTGGGACCCTTATCTTTTATAAAGCTAATTATTACAAAGCTAAAGAGATAAGGTGGGATCCTTATCTTTAACAAAGCAAAGGTAAAAGTAAAAGTAAAAGCAAAAGAAAAAAACACAAAGCACGCCACACTTTAGATAAGACAGGACCCTTGTCTAAATTATTAAAGCAAACTTTAATAAAGATAAAGTTTCTTGATTATCATGGAGTGGATGGGAATTGTGATGGAGATATGTCGCCAATGTCTCTTTTATATTTCTTTTTTGCTCGTGCTATCTGTAGCTGGGTCAAATAGTCTTCGTCTTCCGCGGTGAGTTCTTTTCTCTTGTTGAGACTGTGATGTTGGAAGGAGTGACTGAAAATCTTCCCATGGATTCTGAGCGGCTTGGAATAGGACATTGGTGTAATCAGGACAGTGCTCTGTAACAAGGATTCCTTGAGGACTGGAACTTGAACCTGGAGTACAAGTCTGGACTTTGGGAATTATCTCAAGAGTATGAGCTACTCCAATGGATGTGTGGTGAATGTCAGTAACTGGGGGTTGAACATTGTTAAGTTCCATGAGGTAGGCTTTAAGGATAGATGTGACTGATGGGTCATGTATGAGTGGGAATGAATGAGGGTAAGTTCTCCATTCGTAGGCCATATCTTGTGTCCAGTAATCTTTTGTTTCTGGGTGTTGAAAATAAGGTCTGGTTAGCTATACGTGGCATTGTTACACCAGATCTACAACAATACAAGGCTGTCCTTAGGGCCAGTAGCCTGCAAGTTCTAGTTTCCAGCTAATATACATTTATCCATCAAATACCAAATCCGAAAATCATCAAAGAAAACGGTTTTCACGATACCACCCGAAAACACGGTTACTTTGAACCTTCAAAGAGGGCGAACGTTGTGATAAAACAATTTTAATTTTTTGAAAATCGGTTTTGGAGGATAAATCAGGACCTTTCTGATGCACAGGATCCTTGTTCAAGGCAAGTGCAGAGCATACTCAATATATAACATTAAAGGTGAGCGTATCATTATTAACTCTAATAACTTCTTCGATTCCTAGAAGAGAGAGAGAGTTTAGAGAGACATGATGTAGAGAAAACTTGATTTCATTTAAGCTTGGATTTTACAATAGAGAGAGGCCCTTTATATAGAGGCCTTAGGGTGGTGAGATAAGACATGCCCCTTATCTCTTATCCAAAGTCAAATAAAACACATAATAATTTAAAGCACACCTTACACTTGTCAATATAAGACCACACTAAAGACAACTCTTACACTTGTCAACATAAGACCACACTAAAGACAACTTTAATAAAGCACACCTTACAAAAGTAAACACTTGACACCTTATAAAAGTAAACATTCTAAAGCACACTTATTTGGACAACTTTAGTAAAACTTCACGTGAGATGCTTCATGGAGTGGATGGGAATCTTCTTGGAGACACGTCACCTGTGTCTCTTTCATAACTCTTTTTTGCACGCTTAGCTTCAATTTGGATAAGCACTTCTTCATCTTGGTCAGTCCATTCTGGTGGGGACGAAGGCTGAGCTAGAGCTTGTTGAGCTGGTTCAGTAACAGTGTATTAGGATGATTCAGCATGGATGAGAGAATTAAAATCTTCCCATGGATCCTGAGAACCATTCTAGAAGTGTCCGTAGGAGAGTTGGTGCATTGTCTGGTGTGAGAATGTGCTGAAGGACTGGTTGGATGGGAAAGACTAGCTTTGTGGCATACAGAGTGGTGAGACACCACATGTACCAGAGTTCATCTTCTAATATAGTGAGGTTGGAAAGGTTGAGAGCTTTAAGAAACAGATGCTCTAGGTTGAGAGAAGGAAAACGGTCTGGTTTCATCCTCTGAACATTCAAAAGTATCGGTACAGGAATCTTTTTGCAAAGTCTTGAAGCTGGACCGCAACTTTTGGGATAAAGCTTCTAACATAATTAATGATTCCAAGAAACTGTTGGATTTTCCTTTTGGATAAACTTGTGTCAGGAAACTTCAATAATTCACTTGCAATGTGTGGTCTTGGATTGTAGGTACCATCTTTGAGGACCATGCCAAGGAACTCAATGGAGTTTTTCCCAATGCTAATTTTCTTTTCGAAAAGAATGATTCCATGTGTCTGGATAATGTTGAAAAATTCTGACAGGAGTTGGTGATGGCTGTCATGGTCTTGGGAAAACAACAGGATGTCGTCAATGTAGACGAGGGCATGATGGAGAATAGTTGAAAAGATTTTTACCATGGCTTTTTGGAATAAGGACGGAGCGACCTTGAGACCAAAAGGCATGATTGTCCACTGATAATGTCCATCAGGAATGCAGAATGCAGTTTTAGGACGATCAGAGGGTGTAATACCCAATTGCCAAAAACCGGCTTTAAGATCAAACTTTGAAAATATTTGAGCACCTTGGAGATGAATGAATAAGGACTGGATCTTTGGTAAAGAAAATTTATCATCTTTTAGAAAAAAGTTGAGAGGTTGATAATCAATGACTAATCTCTTTTTACCTCGAATTAACTCAGACCTTTTTTCCACATAAAAGGCTTGGCAAGCCCATTCGGAGTTGGTTGGTTCAATAAGGCCTTGTTGCAACAACTGAGAACATTCTTATTTTGCTAACAAGAGATCAGTAGGATTCATACCCGGATGGGTGGCTTTGGTAGGGTTGATATCTTCATTGAGTTTGAAAGCGAGATGGATGAAGAATTGAGAGTTTTTCCAGAGAGGTAAAGGATGTTTGAACTGGAAATGGCTTTCTGGACAATATTCAAGGAATTTTTAAGAAATAGAGGTATAAGGAGAAGAGATTTCAGATAACGTATACAGACGTAGAGTATCTGTATAAGAAAGGTACATTTGTTTATACCTGATGCCTGAATGGGTGATGAAGAGGTTTTTTATCAAGTGAAGAACATTAAAACCGATGAGTAAATCTTTGTTGGGAAGATGAGAAACAATTAATTTTTTCCACATAACACAATTAGGAAAGAATCGAATACCAATGGATATTTTGGTAATCAATTTTGTCTCAAAGATTTCTCCATTTCCGGTTCTGAAAAACCTTAAATAGTTTTCTAAGTAACCAAAAGGAAGAATAGAAGGATCAACCATACTGGTTTCTACACCAGTATCTAAAAAACCTATGACTGGGACTGGCTTGTGAAATTTTGAGGGAAGAACGGAAATTTTGATAGAGAGAATGGAAGGTTTAGATACTTGGTTGATTTCTTGGACTGTGGAAATAACAGAAACTTCATCAGAATCAGATGATTCTACAAGGATGAAGACTGTTTGTTCATCTTGTTCTGTTTGTTCAGAAAAGTTAGACTCAACATCTTCATTTTCAGAGAGTAGTGAAAACTGCTGGAGGTGTTGTACGAGTCTGATAGCTTTGGCAGATTTGTGAGGACAATCTCTGGCAAAATGACCCCGTTTTTTACAAATGAAACACTTGTTGTTTTTCTTTTTCTTGTATTGAGAGGGATCTTTTTCCCTGGAATATCGGAATGGCTTTCTGGATCTGGATGAGGATTTATGGAAGTGTTTTTTGAAGTGTTTTTTCTTTTTTGAAGAACAGTCACACTTCTTATTGTCTTTGCACTCAATTTTGAGGTAAAGCTTTTTGCAAGCTGAGGCAAAAGGCTGTTTGTTCTCCATAAAATCTTTGAAGAACTCTTTTTGCTCACAAATTTTGTTAAGACATGCGAGAGCCATTTGGAAGATTTTCCCCATGGATATGTTATCTACAACAAGGTTGGAAGCAGTGAATTGTCTTTGCAGTTCAGGCTGTAACTCTTGAGGAAGAGAGGCTGTGAAGACATGCTTCAATGTTGGATCATTAAATCCATTTAGCTTGTAGAATAACATGTTCATTCTTTTATAATGTATCTCCAAATGATGGAATTCTTTTTTGGTTGCTTCATTTGATGCAGTTAGCTCACCAATCCATTGTTCACAGATATATCCGAGAGCTAGCACTGTTGTAGTTTGGACAAATTGCAATTGCCTATATTCTCCGAGACTTTCAAACCAATCACGGAGAGATCCAGTGAATCTGGAACAAAATTCACGAAGCACTGCTTGTGAATTAGCATTAGGTCTTATCATTTGCAAGTCTATCCATGCAGCAAATTCTTGATGTCTGGCTGACCATCTATGGCAAGGAATATCATCAAATGTGAAATAAGTGGATGATGATGATTTGGATATATGGTCAACAGTGGGTTGATTAGTAGGGGAACTGGTTCTGTTTGTGAGGCTTGAGCATTTTCATCCTCAGAACTTTCACTTTCAATGATTGGGGCTATGGAAGTACTTGGATTATCAGTGTTAGTTGCCATGAATAAACCAGAAATATCTGCGTATTCTAATTTTGAATCGGAGGTAGTGTTTTCAAGAATTGTTGTGTAGGAGGAGAAGGATGACACTGAATCAACAGATTCTGTTTCTGAAGTTGGAAGTTGCTTGTCAACACCATAGTAATAATATTGATCAAGAGGATTTTTGTCTTTTGACTGAGGTGCCAGGGTTTCTTTTGGGGAATCTTCTGGAGAGACAGAAGAGGAAGTTTGAGGCTTTGTTTTTGGTTCAGATATTTTGACCTTTGCCTTGGATTTTTTTGGAGAAGTAGTAGGTTTCAGTTGAGAGACACTAAGACCGGGAGTATGTAAATGGGAAAAACCAAAGGACTGAATATAAACTGATTGTGGTCGGGAAGGTGTGTAGAAAGGTTGATAAGTTTCAAAAATTGACGATGGGACTGGGATGTACTGTGTTTGGGTAAAAAGTGAAGGCCTATCTTTGTCAGCATCAATTCTTGGTAACTCAGCATTGAGCTTTCTGATTTCAGCTTCTTTTCTGTTAAACTCTGAACCCCATACTTGATTATTGATCATCATTCTGAGATCTCTGTCAAGCTCTGTAATTTTGTCTTGGAGATTGTGGTAAATCTGTTCAAGACGAGCACTGATGGAGTCGACCTTGGATTCAGTCTGTGAAACGTGAGTGGCAACTTGGTCAATTTTCTTACCAAGTTATTGTAAAGTTTGGTTCTGAACACCGGCATTCTTTGTTTGCTAGTTGAGAATAGCGTCATACTGTTTCGGGGGTTCTGGTTGGCCTGTGGAGGCGATTGGTGATTAAACGAAAGGTTGGGAGACAACTTTGGTTTGAGGGTCAACCTGTTTTTCAAGTGGAGGAAAATTTTCTTCATAAGATTTTGAGAACATCATACAAGATCTTATTTTTGGTTGGACAGTTTAAGTGGGAGGCTTTGGGTCTGGAGGGGGTTGGTAAGTGTGGGTGTTGCAAAGGAGTTTTTGTAAAAGAAGGCCTTTTCTTTTTCCTTCTTCTTCTCCTCATGATTTCTAACTCATAATCAATATCCGTGTCTGAATCTTCAAGATAAGGACAATCAGGATTGCACATATAGGCTTCAGGAACATCCCATATAAAATGACCATTGAGTTTATCAGGGTAAATTGGATATCGGTCAGAGGTAAAACCATGAATAGGGAGGCCTTTTTCGTGACCTGTAGATATTGCGGTGACCATAGCAGTATATGAAAGTCTTGGAGTCTCGGAATTGGCTATGGGCTCAGGTGTTTGAAAGGATAATTTAACTCGGCCATCTCAGCGTCTTTTAAAAGTGGCTTGAGTGGTTTGGACAGGTTCGGAATTTTGGTGGAACTGTTCATAATTGGTAATCCATTCAAGGGGCATGAGTTTGAGTAGCTCTTATTTCTGGATTTGTTTGGGAATTTGAATAATGGTAGGAATAATGTCTGTGTCAGTAAAGATCATCAGGGCATCAGTTGTGGTGTGTGCTATAGGAAGATCTAGTGTATGATTTTGTAATCTATACACTATTTGGTTATGGAGTGTGGCAATTTGTGAAGTAGGTGTTTGTTCTACTCCTTGGAGCTGGTAGGTTGGGATCTTCAAGGGACATGTTGAAGTTTGGATAAAAGGTGAGTAAGACACTGCTAGCATGGAGAGTTGTTAAGATGGTTCCTATAACGGCATGCTGATACTGTTTGAACCTCGTGTCAAGAAGAGCAATTCTGGCTGTGATAGGTAAGCCTTTTCGGCCATGGAGGGTAAGAATGAGACATACACCACCTAGGTGTAAATGAGTATATCCTTCTTGTTTCCAAGAGGCAACGAGGTCTCGAGGTATTTCAAGAGTAATATACTGTTCACTCTGAGAGGCTTGAAGAGCACACTGATCTAAACGGGATGACTGGATGTATTCTTTTGGTAAAGGCCTTCGGGATGAGATGAGGGTTCGAATGCTTCTAGTGATAGAAGTCTTCTGTTTGTAAAGCTGATAAGGGCTCATGACAAGAAATTGGGATTCATTAATTTGAGCTGATTCTGGAATATAGGAATATTCGACAAGATTTTCTATTTTAGAGGCTACATGTTTGTGGCAAGATTTTGGCAAAGACAAGGTGGAAGAAAGAGAGACATGCAGAGAGGTAGATGAGGATGGAGTTGAAGATGATGTAGAAGTTGTTTCCATGTTTTGAGATTATTCTTCTAGGGGTACGAATAATGTTACTTAAAATTACTAATGATACCACCTTTAGCTTGGTTTGTCTGGCTCTGATACCATCTGGTTAGTTGTACGTGGCGTTGTTACACCAGATCTACAACAGCACAAGGTTGTCCTTAGGGCCAGTAGCCTGCAAGTTCTGGTTTCCAGCCGATAAAGAAAACGATTTTCATGATACCACCCGAAAACACGGTTATTCTGAACCTTCAAAGAGGGCGAACGTTGTGATAAAATAATTTTAATTTTTGAAAATCGGTTTTGGAGGATAAAGCAGGACCTTTCTGATGCATAGGATCCTTGTTCAAGGCAAGTGCAGAGCATACTCAATATATAATATTAAAGGTGAGCGTATCATTATTAACTCTAATAACTTCTTCGATTCCTAGAAGAGAGAGAGAGTTTAGAGAGACATGATATA
This sequence comes from Atalantia buxifolia, assembly GCA_030444775.1. NCBI lineage: Eukaryota > Viridiplantae > Streptophyta > Magnoliopsida > Sapindales > Rutaceae > Atalantia > Atalantia buxifolia. The sequence goes on from CM059839.1 coordinate 16,885,851, forward strand.
GAGAGAGGCCCTTTATATAGAGGCCTTAGGGTGGTGAGATAAGACATGCCCCTTATCTCTTATCCAAAGTCAAATAAAACACATAATAATTTAAAGCACACCTTACACTTGTCAACATAAGACCATACTAAAGACAACTCTTACACTTGTCAACATAAGACCACACTAAAGACAACTTTCATAAAGCACACCTTACAAAAGTAAATACTTGACACCTTATAAAAGTGAACATTCTAAAGCGCACTTATTTGGACAACTTTAGTAAAACTTCACGTGAGATGCTTCATGGAGTGGATGGGAATCTTCTTGGAGACACGTCACCTGTGTCTCTTTCATAACTCTTTTTTGCACGCTTAGCTTCAATTTGGATAAGCACTTCTTCATCTTGGTCAGTCCATTCTGGTGGGGACGAAGGCTGAGCTGGAGCCTGTTGAGCTGGTTCAGTAACAGTGTATTGGGATGATTCAGCATGGATGAGAGAATTAAAATCTTCCCATGGATCCTGAGCATCTTGGAATAAGACATTTGTGTAGTCAGGACGTTGTTCTGTAACTAGGATACCCTTGGGAGATGAACTGGAACTTGGTGTACAAGCTTGGACTTTTGGAACAAATTCAAGGGTGTGATGTGGACCAACTGAGGTGTGGTGAATGTTACTGGGAGGAGGTTGGATGTTGTTTAATTTTATAAGGATTTTAGTATGGAGGTAATTAATAGATCATGGATGAGAGGGAATTGGTGTGGATAGGTCTTCCATTCATACGCCATGTCTTGAGTCTAGAAATCCTTAGTTTCAGGGTGTTGGAAATATGGCCTGTAGACAATGAAATAGGAAGTAAACATGTTGGCTTCTTGTTCTGGGATTCTGTCCAAATGATGGAAACTGGAGATATGTTGTAGTTGTTTGCGCCACCAAGTGAGAGGCGAGAACCATTCCAGAAGTGTCCATAGGAGAGTGGGTGCATTGTCTGGTGTGAGAATGTGGTGGAGGACTGGTTGGATGGGAAAGACTAGCTTTGTGGCATATAGAGTGGTGAGACACCACATGTACCAAAGTTTACCTTCTGATATAGTGAGATTGGAAAGGGTGAGACCTGTAAGAAACAGATGTTTTAGGTTGAGAGAAGGAAAATGGTCTGGTTTCATCCTTTGAACATTCATAAAGTATCGGTAGAGGAATCTTTTTGCAAAGTCTTGAAGCTGGAAGGCAGAATTGAAATGGATATTCATGGGAAAGGTTTTTTGAGTGAGAGCTTTGAGAGGAATTGATCGATTCATGGCTATGATTAGAATGGTTTGGTGAACCGAAGAGATGAGGGCAGGCTTATTTATAGAGGGCCTGGTGAGAAAGTCAGGGATAACGTTTTGTTTACCTTTGATGTGTTGGACTTGAAAGGCTTATTTGGCAAACCAATTCTTTAGATTGAGGAGTTGCTTGTCTGGTAGCAACTTGTTCTTAAAGTCAAAGATCTTGGGAAAAGCTGAGTTATCCATCTTGATGAGGAATTCATGGCTGATGAGGTGGAACTCGAACTTTTTGATTCTATATTTGACGGCAATGATTTCCTTGTAGATCATGTGGTAGTTCTTTTCTGATTCTTTGAACTGACCGCTGGCATATGCACAGAAGTGTTCTACATCATCTTTTCTTTCTAAAAGGATGGCGCTCCAGTATTCGTCACTTGCATCTGTTGGTATTCTGAGAGGTAGGGGAGATTGCGCTGTGTTACCTTTGAAATTCATTATGTTTGAAAATGCTGAGCTGTCCATTTGGATAAGAAAATGGTGTCCAATGAGATGATACTCGAACTTTTTGATAATATTCCTTGCCACAGATGGCCAGCCAGACATCAAGAATTTGTTGCATGGATAGACTTGCAAATGATAAGACCTAATGCCAATTCACAAGCAGTGCTTCGTGATTGGTTTGAAAGTCTCGGAGAATATAAGCAATTGCAATTTGTCCAAACTACAACAGTGCTAGCTCTTAGATATATCTATGAACAATGGATTGGTGAGCTAACTGCATCAAATGAAGCAGCCAGAAAAGAATTCCATCAGATGAAATGTTGCTCTCTCAAGAGACAACATTTAGAGATACATTACAAAAGAATGAACATGTTATTCTACAAGCTAAATCGATTTAATGATCCAACATTGAAGCATGTCTTCATAGCCTCTCTTCCTCAAGAGTTACAGCCTGAACTGCAAAGACAATTCACTGCTTCCAACCTTGTTATAGATAACATATCCATGGGGAAAATCGTCCAAATGGCTCTCGCATGTCTTGACAAAATTTGTGAGCAAAAAGAGTTCTTCAAAGATTTTATGGAGAATAAACAGCCTTTTGCCTCAACTTACAAAAAGCCTTACCTCAAAATTGAGTGCAAAGACAACAAAAAGTGTGACTGTTCTTCCAAAAAGAAAAAACACTTCAAAAAACACTTCCATAAATCCTCATCCAGATCCAGAAAGCCATTCCGATATTTCAGGAAAAAAGATCCCTCTTAATACAAGAAAAAGAAAAACAACAAGTGTTTCATTTGTAAAAAACAGGGTCATTTTGCCAGAGATTATCCTCACAAATCTGCCAAAGCTATCTTCACTGCTCTTTGAAAATGAAGATGTTGAGTTTAACTTTTCTGAACAAACCGAACAAGATGAACAACAGTCTTCATCCTTGTAGAATCATCTGATTCTGATGAAGTTTCTGTTATTTCCACAGTCCAAGAAATCAACCAAGTATCTAAACCATCTAAACCTTCCATTCCCTCTGTCAAAATTTTTGTTCTTCCCTCAAAATTTCACAATCCAGTCCCAGTCATAGGCTTTTTAGATACTGGTGCAGCAACTAGTATGGTTGATCCTTCTGTTCTTCCTTCTAGTTACTTAGAAAACCATTCAAGGTTTTTCAAAACCGTAAATGGAGAAATCTTTGAGACAAAATTGATTACCAAAAAACCCATTGGTATTCGATTCTTTCCTAATTGTGTTATTTGGAAAAAATTGATTGTTTCTCATCTTCCCAACAAAGATTTACTCATCGGTTTTGATGTTCTTCACTTGATAAAAAACATCTTCATCACCCATTTAGGCATCAAGTATAAACAAATGTACCTTCCTTATACACATACTCTACGTCTGTATACGTTGTCTGAAACCTCTTCTCCTTATACCTCTATTTCTCAAAAATTCCTTAAATTTGTCCAAGGTGCTCAAATATTTTCAAAGTTTGATCTCAAAGCTGGTTTTTGGCAACTGGGTATTACACCCTCTAACCGTCCTAAAACTGCATTCTGCATTCCTGATGCACATTATTAGTGGACAGTCATGCCTTTTGGTCTCAAGGTCGCTCCGTCCTTATTCCAAAAAGCCATGGTAAAAATCTTTTCGCCTATTCTCCATCATGCCCTTGTCTACATTGACGACATCATTTTCCCAAGACCATGACGGCCATCACCAACTCCTGTCAGAATTTTTCAACATTATCCAGACACATGGAATCATGCTTTCCGAAAAGAAAAGTAGCATTGGGAAAAACTCCATTGAGTTCCTTGGCATGGTCCTCAAAGATGGTATCTACCATCCAGGACCACATATTGCAAGTGAATTATTGAAATTTCCTGACACAAGCTTATCCAAAAGGCAAATCCAATAGTTTCTTGGAATCATTAATTATGTCAGAAACTTTATCCCAAAAGTTGCGGTCCATACAAGCCAATTGTCGCACATGCTCAAAAAACAGCCACCCCTTGGGGTCCAGACCAAACTGAAGCTGTCAAGCAATTGAAAAAGATAGCGAATACTGGAGCGCCATCCTTTTAGAAAGAAAAGATAATGTAGAACACTTCTGTGCATATGCCAGTGGTCAGTTCAAAGAATCAGAAAAGAAATACCACGTGATCTACAAGGAAATCATTGCCGTCAAATACAGAATCAAAAAGTTCGAGTTCCACCTCATCAACCATGAATTCCTCATCAAGATGGATAACTCAGCTTTTCCCAAGATCTTTGACTTTAAGAACAAGTTGCTACCAGACAAGCAACTCCTCAATCTAAAGAATTGGTTTGCCAAATATGCCTTCCAAGTCCAACACATCAAAGGTAAACAAAACATTATCCCTGACTTTCTCACCAGGCCCTCTATAAATAAGCCTGCCCTCATCTCTTCGGTTCACCAAACCATTCTGATCATATCCATGAATCGATCAATTCCTCTCAAAGCTCTCACTCAAAAAACCTTCCCATGAATATCCGTTTCAATTCTGCCTTCCAGCTTCAAGACTTTGCAAAAAGATTCCTCTACCAATACTTTATGAATGTTCAGAGGATGAAACCAGACTATTTTCCTTCTCTTAACCTAGAACATCTGTTTCTTATAGGTCTCACCCTTTCCAACCTCACTATATCAGAAGATGAACTCTAGTACATGTGGTGTCTCGCCACTTTGTATGCCACAAAGCTAGTCTTTCCCATCCAACCAGTCCTCCACCACATTCTCACACTAGACAATGCACCCACTCTCGTATGGACATTTCTAGAATGGTTCTCGCCTCTCACCTGGTGGCGCAAACAACTACAACATATCTCCAGTTTCCATCATTTGGACAGAATCCCAAAATAAGAAGCCAACATGTTTACTTCCTGTTTCATTGTCCACAGGCCATATTTCCAACACCCTGAAACTAAGGATTTCTAGACTCAAGACATGGTGTATGAATGGAAGACCTATCCACACCAATTCCCTCTCATCCATGATCTATCAGTTACCTCCATACTAAAATCCTACCTCATAGAATTAAACAACATCCAACCTCCTCCTAGTAACATTCACCACACCTCAGTTGGTCCACATCACACCCTTGAATTTGTTCCAAAAGTCCAAGCTTATACACCAAGTTCCAGTTCATCTCCCAAGGGTATCCTAGTTACAGAACAACGTCCTGACTACATAAATGTCTTATTCCAAGATGCTCAGGATCCATGGGAAGCTTTTAATTCTCTCATCCATGTTGAATCATCCTAATACACTATTATTGAACCAGCTCAACAGGCTCCAACTCAGCCTTCGTCCCCATCAGAATGGACTGACCAAGATAAAGAAGTGCTTATCCAAATTGAAGCTAAGCATGCAAAAAAGAGTTATGAAAGAGACACGGGTGGCGTGTCTCCAAGAAGATTCCCACCCACTCCATGAAGCATCTCACGTGAAGTTTTACTAAAGTTATCCAAATAAGTGTGCTTTAGAATGTTTACTTTTATAAGGTGTCAAGTGTTTACTTTTGTAAGGTGTGCTTTATTAAAGTTGTCTTTAGTGTGGTCTTATGTTGACAAGTGTAAGGTGTGCTTTAAATTATTATGTGTTTTTATTTGACTTTGGATAAGAGATAAGGGGCATGTCTTATCTCACCACCCTAAGGCCTCTATATAAAGAGCCTCATACGAATCCCGTCAAGAACTGACGCGACCCTAACCAAATTAGTTCCCAAGATCGAATCTAAACCCAGGAATGGAATGGAACCTTGACCCAATGCTTATTGGAAGCACGAACCTTGGTATGTGGAAGACGCCACAATCAGCTATGAAAGGTCTGATTGATAAGTCAAGATATTAAACGCCACAGAAATCCAATAAGTTTAAAGAGTTCGTAAAGAACCAAAGAGAATTAACTCTCACAAATTGCATAAAAAAAAAAACCTCCCTCGTTTATTAGATACGAGTACATTATATAGGGTTGGTTACAAGAATTTAAATCAAATCAGAATCATAATCTAAGTAAATAGGAAAGAATTTAAACCAAATTAGAATCCTAATCTAACTAAATAGGAAAGAATTTAAACCAAATTAGAATCCTAATCTAAGTAAATAGGAAAGAATTTAAACCAAATCAGAATTCTATTTGGCTTTAAATGCCTTACATCAATTAAATGGAAACTAGACAATTAAAATAGAACTAACTGATTTGTTTTCCTAATAGCCTCCTTAAGAAATGGGAAAGTATTTGGAAAAGGAAAATAATATATTTTTCCGCTATAATGTGCAAACCAACTCCCTTTTTCATAGAAGTGATATTTGGAAACTTCAAAAGCCTGAATCATGCTATTATCATGAGCGATTCCTTCAAAGGGCCTCCATAAATTTGATTGAGCCCAAGTTGCTTGAATCAATCCATTAAGCTCTTCTTTGAATTTCTTTGCTCGAGCTCTCGTAACGGGTCTGACAGGAACTTGAATAGGATCTGAATATACCTCATCCCATGTGCTTGTGATAGTCTTATCCTTAATCTCATCATTCCCCTCCTCTTGAAGAGGATTTGTCCTCAAATCGTCACCTACATCAAAAGGACTTAAATCAAAAACATTAAAAGTAGCACTTACATTGTACTCACCAGACAAATCCAGTTTGTATGCATTGTCATTGATCCGTTCCAAAACTTGGAATGGACCATCCCCTCGAGGTAATAGCTTAGATTTCCTTCGTTCTGGAAATCGTTCCTTGCGCATGTGTAACCACACACAATCGCCAGGTTCAAAGACTAGCTTATGTCGCCCTTTGTTGGCTTGTTTAGCATATTGCTCAGTTCTCCACTCAATGGCGAACTTCGCCCTCTTGTGTATCTGTTTCAAAATTTCAGCCTTTTTCTTGCCATCTAAGTTAACACGCTCAGAAATAGGTAATGGAGTTAAATCTAATGGGGTTAAAGGATTAAAATCATAAACAATTTCAAACGATCAATACTTAGTAGCAGAATGAATGGAACGATTATAAGCAAACTCAACATGGGGTAAACAATCTTCCCAAGTTTTAATGTTCTTTTTAATGATAGCTCGCAATAGAGTATATAAAGTTCTATTCATAACTTCTGTTTGACCAACAGTTTGAGGGTGACAAGTAGTTGAAAAAAACAACTTAGTTCCTAACTTAACCCATAAGGTTTTCCAAAAGTAACTTAAAAACTTAGCATCCCTATCAGAAATAATTGTCCTGGGCATACCATGCAACTTTATAATCTCCCTAAAGAATAGGTTAGCAACATTAGAAGCATCATCTGTTTTGTGGCATGGAATAAAATGTGCCATCTTTGAAAATCTATCCACAACCACAAAAATTGAGTCTTTCCCTTGTCTAGAACTAGGTAAACCTAGCACAAAATCCATTGAAACATCAGTCCAAGGTACACTAGGTAGTGGCAAAGGGGTGTATAAGCCATAAGGTTGCACTTTCAATTTGGCTTGCCTACAATTAATGCATTTACCACAAAGTCTTTCAACATCTCGCTTCATATGTGGCCAATAAAAGTGTTCCTGTAATACTGCTGGAGTGTTTACAACTCCAAAATGCCCCATTAACCCTCCTCCATGGGATTCTCTCACTAGCAAATCTCTCAAAGAACAGTTAGGCACACATAGTTTATTCTCCCAAAATAAATAGCCATCATGCCTATAATATTTACCGACTGCGATCTTTTTACAAGCTTGATATTCAACACTAAAATCATGGTCATCAGCATACAATTCCTTAATATGTTCAAACCCAAGTAATTTAGCATTAAGTGTTGAGATTAAGACATACCTGTGGGAAAGCGCATCTGCAACAATGTTTTCCTTACCTTGCTTGTAACGAATGACATATGAAAATGTCTCAATGAATTCTACCCATCGAGCATGTCTCTTATTCAGCTTGTGTTGGCCTTTGAGGTGTTTCAAAGACTCATGATCGGTGTAAATCACAAACTCCTTAGGCCATAGGTAGTGCTACCACGTTTCTAATGCTCGAACCAATGCATACAACTCCTTATCATAAGTAGGGTAGTTTAAGGCTGCCCAACTGAACTTTTCACTAAAGTAAGCAATTGGTTGTCCTTCCTGCATTAGGACTGCACCAATACCAATACCTAAAGCATCGCATTCAATTTCAAACGTTTTATTAAAGTTAGGCAAAGACAATAAAGGAGCATTGGTCAGCTTTTACTTGATTATTTGAAATGCCTTCTCTTGTACTTCTCCCCATTTGAATCCAACATCTTTTTTTTATTACTTTAGTAAGCGGTGCGGCTAATGTGCTAAAGTCTTTCACAAATCGTCGATAGAAACTAGTAAGCCCATGAAAGCTTCTCACATTACTTACACTTGTGGGACTCGGCCACTCTTGGATTGCACGTACCTTTTCCTCATCTACCTGTATACCCTGTGCACTCACAACAAATCCTAGAAACACAAGTTTGTTTGTGCAAAAGTACAATTCTTCAGATTAGCAAACAACTTTTCTTTTCTAAGCACATCTAAAACAGATTTCAAATATACTACATGATCATTTATGTTTTTGCTATAAATGAGGATATCATGAAAATAAACAACAACAAACTTGCCAATAAAAGCTCGCAAGACATGATTCATAAGTCTCATAAAAGTGCTCGGGGCATTAGTTAGGCCAAAAGGCATGACTAACCATTCATACAAACCATATTTTGTTTTAAAGGTAGTTTTCCATTCATCTCTTTCTTTCATTCTAATATGATGATATCCACTTTTCAAATCGATTTTGGAAAATACACTAGGCCCATGTAATTCATCAAGCATGTCATCTAGTCTAGGAATGGGATGTCGATACTTTATTGTTATGTTATTGATGGCTCGACAGTCAACACACATCCTCCACGTCCTATCCTTCTTAGGAACTAATAAAACAGGAACTGCACATGGACTCATGCTTTCTCTCACGTACCCTTTTTCCATCAATTCATTAACTTGCCTTTGAAGTTCCTTGGTCTCCTCTGGATTGCTCTTATAGGCTGGTCTATTTAGAATGGTTGAACCGGGTACAAAATCAATCTGATGCTCAATCCCTCGGATTGGAGGTAAACCATGTGGTGTTTCCTCAGGAAAAACATCCTCATACTCCTGCAAAAGAAAAGTAATAGAACTAGGCAAAGTAAGATCAAATTCGTTAGTGTTCAAAAATGTCTCTTTGTACAAAAGTACAATCATCTACTAATGTGAAAACAATGCTTTTTTTATCTCACTTGCTCTCGCATAGAAATTATTTTGTTTTCCATCTGATTTTTGCTCAATGGCCGTATTCTTCTTTGGTTTTTCTCTCATATTTTCCTCGGCCTCTTTTTGAATTTCACTCTCTTTTTCTCTCTTTTTCTTTTCCTCACTCTCTCTCTGTAGGCTCACTTGGTCTCCGTAAACTTGCTTTGGTGTCAATGGAATAAGAGTGATGTTGCGTTGATTAAATACAAATGAATATTTGTTGGTGAAGCCATCATGCTTCACACGTTTGTCAAATTGCCAAGGCCGCCCAAGTAACAAGTGTCCAACCTGCATTGGCACTATATCACAAAGCACCTTATCTTCATACTTGCCAATTCGAAAAATCACTACTACTTGCTTGTTCACTTTCACCTCACCACTGTCATTTAACCATTGTAGTTTGTATGGCCGTGGGTGTTTAACTGTCGAAAGCCCTAACTTCTCTACCATTATAGTACTAGCAACATTAGTACAACTTTATCCATCAATAATCATACTACATACTTTGTCTTGAACATAGCACCTAGTATAGAAAATGTTTTCCCATTGCACTGCTTCGTCTTCCTTTACTTGAACACTCAAAGCTCTCCTCGCTACTAAAGTCAATTCCCCAAGGGCTACATACTCTTCATCTTCGACTTCCTCTAATGGTGGCATCTCATTCTCTTCCGTCTCATCTTCAGTTACAACCTCACCATTGTCCCACAACACCATAACTCTTTTACTCACACATTCACTTGCAATATGCCCCCTGCCTTGACATTTAAAACACTTAATGTCACAATTCCTACTAATAGGAGTCACGGTGTTACCTTGTGAATTGTGCTTGGAGTGCTCGGTTACTTGCTTAGGTGTAGTAGATGCTTGTGGCCTATCATCTCGTTTCGCATAGCTCGGCTTCCAAGGAGTGGAACTCGAGCTTGGGCCTGCACGAGTGTTACCCCTCCTCTTGAGCTGCTGCTCAATCTTGATAGCCCTGTGGACCATCTCCTCAATCTCCACGTAATGCTGCAACTCAACCTTATCTGTAATCTCCCGATTAAGACCACTTAAGAATCTTGCCATGGTTGCTTCTCGATTCTCCTCCACATTTGCTCTAATCATGGAAATCTCCATTTCTTTATAATAATCCTCAACACTTCGACTACCTTGTTGAAGACCTTGTAATTTTTGGTACAAATCTCGATAATAGTGGTTAGATACAAAACGCCTTCTCATCAATGATTTCATTTCATCCCATGTCTCAATTGGACGTTCTCTATTTCGCCTTCTGCTTATAACAAGTTGATCCCACCAAGTAATGGCATAGTCAGAAAACTCAATCACAGCCAATTTAACCTTTTTTACCTCTGAATAATTATGGTAGTCAAATATGAACTCCATTTTCTTCTCCCATTCAAGGTATGCTTCTGGGTCGGATTTACCTTGAAAAGATGGAATCTTCATCTTTATGCCACTCAATTCATCATCTCTATTCCTAGCTCTCCTGCCTTGTCTGTCTCTTCTATAGCTACCCGCTGAGTCCTCACCCTCATCATACTCATCCCTATAATAATCATCAATCTCTCCTCTAACTGGAGCTCTTTCTCTTCTACGTACTTGGGGAACGGGTTGTGGCTGCCCTGCACGTGTGCTCTCCATTTGATCCAAACGCTCGTGTATAAGCTCTAATTCAGCCCTCATCATCCTTCTCATCTCTCCCATCAATGCTTGAATTTGTAAATTCTGAGTAGTTGCAGATTGATCCTCTTCATTTGTGTTTCGTTCTAGGTTGTGAGACATAGCTATTATCTGCAAAAGAAAGTTAAAAATAATGTGGAAGGACCTCACCTCACTCCCTTATGTGTTTCACTCAAGAAAAATGAATCACTCAATTCCACTCGTGCTTCACTCAAATTAATTGGTTTTTACCCTCTAATATGCTCACACTCTCTTGCCTTTTTCCACTCTTAGTAATCCTCACTCGGTTCTTATCAAACTAATCAAACTAATATCAGGATTTCAGCAGTAATTCACAAAGATGACATTAAAGAGAATTTAATTTCAGGAATAAGAAGGAAATGTGTACGAAAGTTGAGTTTTGATTTTGGACAAAAATTTCACCTATTAGATAAAACTTATTTTTTGACTTTCAAGACACAAATAATGGAGAGAAAAAAAATGAAAGATTTTAAGAAAGGGTTATTTTTTTTTTTAAGAATAAGTAAAACTTGTGGATTTAAGGAGAATTAACCACAAGGATACAAAATTTATTTAAAAAGGAAACCCTAAAAAAAACTGTTCATGCGGCACTGTTCACAAGGTACTGTTCACGATTTTTTTTTTTAATACTAGAACAAGGATGAAAAATTCAAACAAGAATGAAAAGCAATAAAGATAGATGGATCTGACCTTGGAGCCTAAGCTCTGATACTAAATGATACGAACCCCGTCAAGAACTGACGCGACCCTAACCAAATTAGTTCCCAAGATCGAATCTAAACCCAGGAATGGAATGGAACCTTGACCCAATGCTTATTGGAAGCACGAACCTTGATATGTGGAAGACGCCACAATCAGCTATAGAAGGTCTGATTGATAAGTCAAGATATTGAAAGCCACGGAAATTCAATAAGTTCAAAGAGTTCGTAAAGAACCAAAGAGAATTAACTCTCACAAATTGCATAAAAAAAAACCTCCCTCGTTTATTAGATACGAGTACATTATATAGGGTTGGTTACAAGAATTTAAATCAAATCAGAATCCTAATCTAAGTAAATAGGAAAGAATTTAAACTCGATTAGAATCCTAATCTAAGTAAATAGGAAAGAATTTAAACTAGATTAGAATCCTAATCTAAGTAAATAGGAAAGAATTTAAACCAAATCAGAATCCTATTTGGCTTTAAATGCCTTACATCAATTAAATGGAAACTAGGCAATTAAAATAGAACTAACTGATTTGTTTTCCTAATAGCCTCCTTAAGAAATGGGAAAGTATCTGGAAAAGGAAAATAATATATTTTTTCGCCATAATATGCAAACCAACTCCCTGTTTCATGGAAGTGAATATTTGGAAACTTCAAAAGCCTGAATCATGCATTTATCATGAGCGATTCCTTCAAAGGGCCTCCATGAATTTGATTGAGCCCAAGTTGCTTAAATTAATCCATTAAGCGCTTCTTTGAATTTCTTTGCTCGAGCTCTCGTAACGGGTCCGACGGGAACTTGAATAGGACCTGAATATACCTCATCCCATGTGCTTGTGATAGTCTTATCCTTAATCTCATCACTCTCTCTATTGTAAAATCCAAGCTTAAATGAAATCAAGTTTTCTCTGCATCATGTCTCTCTAAACTCTCTCTCTCTTCTAGGAATCGAAGAAGTTCTTAAAGTTAATAATGATACGCTCACATTTAATATTATATGCTTAGTATGCTCTGCACTTACCTTAAACAAGGATCATGTGCATCAAAAAGGTCCTGATTTATCCTCCAAAACCAATTTTTAAAAAATTAAAATTGTTTTATCGCAACATTCGCCCTCTTTGAAGGTTCAGAGTAACCGTGTTTTTGGGTGGTATAGTGAAAACCATTTTCTTTGATGATTTTCGAATTTGGTATTTGATGGATAAGTGTATATCGGCTGGAAACCAAAACTTGCGGGCTACTGGCCCTAAGGACAGCCTTGTGCTGTTGTAGATCTGGTGTAACAACGCCATGTACAACTACCCAGATGGTATCAAGACTTTCTCTATAGTCTTTGCTATTCAGGAGTTTGCGAAAAGGGCTATGTTTCGATTCTTCAAGAAAGCATATCTTTGACAGACTTATTTCCATTCTCAACCTTTCACCCAGAAAATCTGTTCCTTACAGGTTTAACCCTAGATCCATCTAGGAATGTTACTAAAGACGAGTTATGGTACATATGGTGTCTAACTATTCTTTATGCAACCAAGTTAGTCCTACCAATCACTCATACTCAGGAAAACTTGCTTAATCCAGACAAAGCCACCTCTCTTACCTGGGCATTACTTGAATGGTTCTCCCTATTTCCATGGTGGAGAAAGAAATTGCAACAATTGTCAGAGATTTACAATCTAGAACGTATGCCTACCTCCAAAGCAAAAATGTACACATCTGTGTTCATTATTCATAGGCCATACTTCCAGCATCCAGACACAAATCTCTTTTAGACTCAAGACCAGGTATATGACTGGTTTACCACACCTCATCGAGCCATTATTGAAAATGAAATTAAGACAAAACCACCAAACTCCACCACATAAGGATATCTTCCATACATCCTTAGGTCCACAACATGATCTCATCATGATCCCTACACCTTCTGCCATATCCAAGCCAAAATCTACCGGCATCATCATTAAAGAAGAAAAACCAGACTTCACAGAGTTCCTCTACCAAGACTCACAAGACCTATGGGAAGATTTTTTCCCGTTAAGTCAACATCTCCAACACTTTCCACAACCAGCCCCTTATGAACCAGGATCATCATCTCGGCCTTCAAAAATTGACAAGGCAACTCAGATACCAAGCCCCAAGCCAAAGTCACCAGCAGCTAAGACTCTCCCACTAGGCTACAGAAGGGATTGCCCTTATCCACCTTGTGGTGGTCCCCATTGTAACCATTCAAGGCTATCCAAAATATTTTTCCCAAAAGACAATCGTGATCCAGATGAAACAGACAACTCATCCGAAGACGACTACATGAATCTCTCATCCCCATAAAGTTATTTGTCTCGTTATGATAATTGTCTTTGCTTTTGCTTTTAAGTCTTTGTCTTTGTAATAAAGTAATATTGTTTGTCTTTTACTTTTTCTTTAAGACTTTTTCGTTTGTAATAATGTCTAAAAAGGTGTGCCTTTAGTCTTAAAAGGTGTGTCTTTAAGTCTAAAAAGGGCTCCTCACTTGTAAGAATTATCCTATATAAAGAGCTCTCCCCTCACTTGCAATATATAGAAGTTTGAAGAAATAAAATAGTGTATTCTCAATATCCATGGCCTTCTAACTCCGTTCTCTCTCTCTCTGCAAATGAAGATCTAAAGAAAGAAAAAGAAAAGGGTTTTGAATCTGTTCATTTTGAAAACCTAAGGAAGTATGCTCTCCACTTGCCTTCCAGTAAGGATCCTGTGCATCAGAAAACTTCTTAAACGGTTTGGTACCCTGTTTTAAGACTGAAAGGAAAGTCTGTTTTAGGGTAATATAAACTACAAACGAAAAGTTTTAAGTTTTGATGCTAAGCTTCTGAGTATATCGGCTGGAAACCAAAATTTGCGAGCTACTAGTCTAAAGGACAGCTTGATTTGTTGTAGTTCTGGTATAACAATGCCACGTACTGAGTACTTAGTGTACTACTGCGCCTATTTTGGTATCAAAGCCATACCACTCCTTGAAAATTCTATGTTTTCAAAAGCTTATTTTCCATGAACAAAATGGTATGATTCAAATCTTTATTCTGTTTTGATCAATAGACTTCAGGAGCAGAGAGAACTTTTAAATTATGGCTTCAACTTCATCTTTAACTCCAACTACTTTAACTCCTGTTACTCTTTCTTCTATACTTTCTTTGCCTAAATCTTGCACTTCTCACACTACCAATAAAATAGAAAACCTTGTAGAATATTCCCACATCCCTGAATCCGGCCAAATTAATGAATCCTCTTATCCTCTTATTAAGACTTATCTGTTATATTTACCTGAAGCATCCAAACCATTATCTCCACTAAAAGACCCTAACCAAAAGAATATATTCAGTCATCTCGCTTAGATCAATGTTCTCTTCAAGCAACCTCTGCTGAGCAATATGTAACTCTGGAAATACCCTCAGAGTTAATTTCAAACTGGAAAAGAGAAGGTTATACTCATCTCCATCTTGGAGGAGTAAGATTAATCCTTACGCTTCATGGAAGAAAAGGATTACCGATCACAGCCCGAATTGCTATGCTTGATACCCGGTTCAAACAATACCAAGATGTTGTTATATGTATTGTTCTTACCACTCTCCATGCAGAGAGTGTCCTTCTTACTTTCTATCCAAATTTCAACCTTTCTCTTCAAGACACCAACTTGTCAATAGCCTTGAAAATTCAAGTTCAAATTCAAGGTGCAGAACAAATCTCTTCTGCTAAAATTACCACCCTCCATCACCAATTGGTCTATAGGCTTCAAAATCATGCCTTAGATCTACCCACACCTAAACATCACTCTGACACCCTCATGGTGTTAGCAGAATCAGACCAGATCCCAACTATCATCCAGATCCCTAGACAAATTCCTCGACATGAGCTCATAAAGCTTATGCCGCTTGAATGGATCTCAAATTATGAACAGTTCCACAATAATACAGCTCCAATTCAAACGTCCGAAAGTATGTTTGAGAAACGACAAGATGGAATAGTTCGAATGACTTTCAAACCACCTCCTAGTGCCCCACAAGAGCTCTAAGGCTCTCTTTTACTTACTCTTCAATGATCACAGCTGTTCAGACAACCCAAGAAGATCTTCCAATCGCATGGTTTAATGCTGAAGGTAACCCTGTTTATCCAGCCAAGCAGAATAGACATTTCTTATGTGATGTTCCTGGCTCAGGAATGTGTGACTCATCTACTCCATGAAGTATCTCACGTGAAGTTTTACTAAAGTTGTCCAAATAAATGTACTTTAGAATGTTTACTTTTGTAAGGTGTGCTTTATTAAAGTTGTCTTTAGTGTGGTTAATCAACAGATTCTAGTTCTGACTCTGTTTCTGAAGTTGGAAGTTGCTTATCAACACCATAGTAATGATATTGATCGAGGGGATTTTTGTCTTTTGATTGAGGTGCCGGGGTTACTTTTGGTGAGTCTTTTGGAGGGACAGAAGATGAAGTTTGAGACTTTGATTTTGGTTTAGAGATTTTGACCTTTGTCTTGGATTTTTTTTGGAGAAGTAGGTTTTGGTTGAGAGACACTGGGACCGGGAGCATGTAAATGGGAAAAACCAAAGGACTGAATATAAACTGATTATGGTCGGGAAGGTGTGTAGAAAGGTTGATAGGTTTCAAATTGACGATGGGACTGGGATGAACTATGTTTGGGTAAAAAGTGAAGGCCTAGCTTTGTTAGCATCAATTCTTGCTAACTCAGCCTTGAGCTTTCTGATTTCAGCTTCTTTTCTATTAAACTCTGGACCCCATACTTGATTGTTGATCATCATTCTAAGATCTCTGTCAAGCTCTGTAATTCTGTCTTGGAGATTGTGGTAAATTTGTTCAAGACGAGCACTGATGGAGTCGACCTTGGATTCAGTCTGTGAAACGTGAGTGGCAACTCGGTCAATTTTCTTTGTAAATAATTTATTATTATTATTATTATTATTATTATTATTATTATTATTATTATTATTATTATTATTATTATTTCAGTTGTTTCCTTGTAATTTTTTTCTATTAAAAAAGAAGAAGTGAATTTATATTTTTAGGTAAGAATTTCTTTTTCTCTTCTTTAAATTTTTGCAATTTAATTTTCAAGTTATTTTTCTTTATAATTTTTCATTTATCTTGTTAATTTAAATTTTAGTTAATTTCCCGTATATTTTTTTTTATGTGTTTTCATAGTAAGGTTGTAACAGCCCAATAAGGTTAGTATCATAATTTCTCCTTCTTAAGGTCACAATTTCCTAATCTTGAGCCTATAGAGCTTGAATTGGAAAAAACACTTCGCACACACAAACACGCTGTATTTAAAAATAAAATTGAAATGGATTTGCAACACCAACAACCAGAACCACAAGAGATGCCATTTAAGGATTACTTCAGTCCCTTAGCTAATTTGAGTACATCATGCATACGATACCCAAATGTAGTTGCTAGGAGTTTTGAGTTAAAACTTAGTGTGCTAAATTGTCTCGCAACATTTTATGGCCTAGAAAATGAGGACTCATATAATCATCTGAATGATTTTCATACTATTTGTCAAACGTTTAAATATGAGAAATTTTCAGAAGATGATGTTAAACTCAGATTATTCACATTTTCTTTAAAGGATAGAGCTCGTTCATGGTTCAATACATTGCCTGCTAATAGCAATGCTATTCGCAGTGTATAAAACCAATGCTATTCGCAGGGAAATTTTAGAGTTTACCCAGAGAGAAGACGAGCAGTTTTTCGAAGCATGAGAGCAATTCAATGGGCTACTCTTGAAGTGTCCACATCATGGATATGAGAAATGGCACCAATGCCAATACTTTTTGGAGGGATTATTGCCAAATGTGCAAGAATGGCTAATGACAACAAGTGGAGGAGAGCTAATGTCAAAAAGTGCATAAGAGATTTGGGAGTTCTTCCAGCGACAAGCGGATAATTCCCAACAGCGGAGTCGATCTCTCAGGAATACTAGAAGAATTAAAGGAGTGAATGAGGTTCATATTGGCGAGTCAAGTTCGGGAATTAAAGAAGTCAAAGAGATAATTGAAGGTCTTTCTCGACAAATAGCATCGTTAACAACTGCTAAATCAACAGAACCACATGACTATGACTCATACTCAGATCAAGCCAATGCCATCGGTGTCATGAGAAAGCCATCAAATTACAACCCATACTCCAACACATATAACCCTGGATGGAGAGACCACCCCAATTTTTCATGGTCTCAAGGATTCCAACAGAATGAACCAACAGCTCCAGCTCCACCACTGCAACCAATTCCTCAAGTTCCTCAAGCCTCTCAGCCACCATTTAGACCATACAATCAGAACTAGAATTACTCTCAACCTAGACCATGGGAGGATGCATTCCAGAATTTCAAGAATTCTACTAACTCCACAATTGAGCAACAAAGCCGCACCATTGGTGGATTACAAAATGAGATGAGATCAGGCTTCAACTCACAAGCCCAATCAATTTCAAACCTCTAAAAAATGGTGGGACAACCTGCTTCTTCAATTCAGACTTTGGCAATGACTGTTGAGAAAGGCAAATTTCCAAGTCAACTAGTGCCTAATCCTAAAGGAGTGCATGAACGAAGTACTAGTTCACCACACCAGCATGGAGAGGTCAAAGCCGTCATGACCTTGCGAAAAGGAAAAGAAGTCGATAACAAAGTGGAGATGCCAGTGACAAAAGAAAATCAAATTGTACCTGTGAATGTTGAAGACTCACCATCGGAGGAGAAAGAAGAAACCAACTCATGAGAATATGTTCCTAAAGCTCCATTTCCTCAGAGGTTAGCTAAAGGAAAGAAGAGAAAATCCACAGGTGAAATTCTTGAAATCTTCAAACAGGTAAGTGTTAACATCTCTTTACTTGATGCTATAAAATAAGTTCCATCTTATGCCAAGTTTCTTAAAGACCTTTGTACTAAAAAGAGAAACATTCACGTTCAAAAGAAGGCATTTTTAATAGAAAACGTTAGTTCCATACTCCAACATAAAATTCCTTTAAAATGCAAAGACCCAGGCTCCCCCACTATCTCATGTAGTATAGGGAACCACACAATTGAGAATGCTTTGTTGGATTTAGGAGCTAGTGTAAATCTGTTGCCTTACTCTGTATTCGTGAAACTTGGACTGGGAGAATTACACCCAACTCCAGTGGTGTTACAGCTTGTAGATTGGTCCACAAAAATACCTCGTGGTATTGTGGAGGACGTACATATCCAGGTAGACAAATTTTATTTTCCTATTGATTTTATTGTAATTAACACTCAACCAATCCAGGATTCAAGGAAGCACATCCCCATTATCCTCAGTCGACCTTTCTTGGCAACTGCGAATGCTCACATTTAATGCAGGACTGGAAATATGTAGTTGGCCTTCAGCAATATGACCATGGAGCTCAACATCTTCAATATTACCAAACAACCTCACAATACAGATGACGAAATTGTTGATGTGGATTTAATAGAAACAATAGTTGATAATACTTTTCTTTTAAACCTTAGTGATGACCCTTTGCAAACATGTTTAACTCATTTTGGTTTGAATTTTGATATTGACAGATCAGTCGATGAGGTCAACGCCCTACTTATCTCAGCACCAGCCATAGACACTAATAAAGGGAAGTCAAGAGTTGAACAACTAGCACCATCAGAGAAGAAAATCATCCCATTATCAAAATCACCACCGAAACTCGAGCTCAAACCATTACCCAACACTTTGGAATATGCATTTTTGGGAGAAGAAAGTACTTTGCCAGTAATCATCTCATCATCCCTAAATGACGAACAAAAAGATAAGTTGTTGGATGTTTTAAAAGAGCACAAAGGAGCATTAGAATGGACCATAGCCGACATAAAAGGTATAAACCCAGCAGACTGCATGCATTACATTCACGTTGATGAAAATGCTAAACCTACTAGGGAAACGCAACGTTGGTTAAATCCTAACATGAAAGAAGTTGTTAGAACTGAAGTCCTTAAACTATTAGATGCAGGTATCATTTACCCAATTTCTGATAGTTTATGGGTCAGTCATCTGCAAGTTATCCCTAAAAAGTCAGGAGTCACAGTAGTTACCAATGCAGATAATGAATTGATACCCACCAGAGTGACTACAGGATGGCGTGTATAGAAAGTTAAATTCTGTCGCACGTAAAGACCATTTTCCTTTACCATTTATTGATCAATGCTTGATAGATTAGCAGGCCATTAATTTTATTGCTTTCTAGATGGCTACTCAGGATATAATCAGATTCCCATAGCACCAAAAAATCAAGAGAAAACCACTTTCACTTGTCCTTTTGGCACTTTTGCATATAGGAGGATGCCATTTGGATTATGTAATGTACCTACTACATTTCAACGATGCATGTTAAGCATTTTTTCTGATATGGTTGAATGATTTCTTGAGGTCTTTATGGATGATTTTTCTATTTTTGGAGATTTATTTGATCAATGTTTACATCATTTGACAAAAGTTCTGCATAGATGTATCGAGAAAAAATTGGTCTTAAATTGAGAGAAGTGCTATTTAATGGTAAAATAAGGTATAGTTCTCGGTCACATCATTTCATGCAAAGGTATTGAGGTTGACAAAACCAAGGTGGATCTCATTTCCAATCTTCCTCCACCTAAAACAGTCAGAGAAGTAAGATTTTTCCTTGCGCATGCTGGTTTTTATAGACATTTTATTAAGGATTTTAGCAAAGTTTCTATACTTTTATGCAATTTACTTGTTAAGGATGTACATTTTATCTTTGATGATTCATGTCTTCTAGCATTTAAAAAGCTAAAGCATTTGTTGACGACATCACCCATCATTTAGCCACCAAACTGGAGCTTACCATTCGAGCTCATCTGTGATGCATCTGATTATGCAGTAGGAGCAGTATTAGGACAAAGAGTTGATCGAATTCCCCATGTTATTTACTATGCTAGTATGACATTAAATGATGCACAGTTGAACTATTCAACTACTGAAAAAGAAATGCTAGCAATAGTGTTTGCATTAGAGAAATTTCGATCTTATCTCATTGGTTGTAAAATTATTGTGCTCACAGATCATGCTACTCTGAAATATCTTCTCACAAAGAAAGATGTAAAAACTAGACTAATTCGTTGGGTGCTGCTTTTGCAGGAGTTTGACTCGGAATTCAAAGATAAGAAAGGGACAGAAAATGTTGTGGCTGACCATCTCTCTCGTCTTCATTTTAACACAATAATGGAACCATTACCATTGAACGAGTCATTTCCAAATGAACAATTAATGAGTGTGGAAGTATTACCTTGGTATGCTGATATCGTTAATTATCTTGTTACAGTAAACTTTCAGAGGGGCCAAGCAGGACAAGGCTAAATTTTTTGCGGAAATAAAGAATTTTTTCTAGGATGACCCCTATATGTTCAAGTATTGTGCAAATCAAATTATTAGATGATGTGTCCCAGAAAATGAATTTAAGAACATCCTTTCATTCTGCCATGAACAAGCTTGCAGAGGCCATTTCAGCGCTAAGAAAACAGAAACTAAAGTTTTAAAATGTGGTTTTTATTGGCCAACTATACTTCGAGATGCTTACAGCTTTTGCTCTTCATGTGATAGGTGTCAACGAATGGGGAGCATTACACGAAGGAACATAATGCCACTAAATCCAATTTTAGTGGTTGAGATTTTTTATGTGTGGGGTGTCGACTTTATGGGACCCTTTCCCCTTCTTTTGGCCATCAATACATATTGGTTGCTGTTGACTATGTATCAAAATGGGTAGAAGCAATTCCATGCGGAACCAATGATCACAAAGTGGTGATAGGGTTTTTGAAAAGTAACATTGTTTCACGCTTTGGATTCCCTTGATCAATAATCAGTGATAGTGGTACCCACTTTTGCAACAAATCATTCGAAACACTTTTAACAAAGTACTCCATCACTCATAAAGTGGCGACCCCGTATCATCCGCAAATAGTGCCCAAGTTGAGATCTCCAATCGAGAAATAAAGCACATATTAGAAAAAACTGTGAGGCCAGACAGAAAAGATTGGTCATTAAAACTTGATGATGCATTATGGGTATATAGAATGGCTTTCAAGACCCCAATTGGGATGCCACCCTACAGGCTAGTGTATAGAAAAGCTTGTAGAACTCAAGCATCATGCGTACTGGGCCATCAAGAAATTCAATTTTGACATGCGGCAAGCTGGCTCAGAAAGACGATTACAGCTGGCAGAACTTGAAGAAATTCACAATGATGCATACGAAAATGCCAAGGTTTACAAGCAGTGAATGAAAGTCTTTCATGACAAGTAAATTTTGAGAAAATCTTTAACTCCAGGTCAGAAAGTGCTGTTATTCAATTCTCGCTTGCACTTATTCCCAGGTAAGCTACGCTCTTGATGGTCTGGCCCCTTTATTATTCATACTATTTTTCCACATGGGGCAATTGTAATTAAGGACCTAAAGAACAGTGCACGTTTAAAGTTAATGGTCAAAGATTAAAGCCATATCTAGAGTACCAACCACATGGAGAGGACACCGAAATAAATTTGAGTGACCCACCACATTTGAATTGAGATTTTTCTATCTTTTCGGTGATTTGATTTTTTCTTTCTTTTTATTATTCTTTTGGTAATTGAAATTATTTGTACATAAGTGTGTTTATTTAACCATTAAGTTTTCTTTTATCATTGTTAATCATGAGTACCTCAGTTAAACAGATCCTCTTAGACCATCTTAGACGACTCCAACGTGTAAAATCTAATCTCAGAAGGTAGATTCGATTTTGTAAAACACATCGTATTTGGGCTCTGCAACCACCAGAGTTAGTATTCCACGTTGAGGATTTAGAAAGCCAACTCAAAGATATTAAGAGAGGTGTCTACAACATCTAGTTGGTTAATCGAGCATAAAGTACGAATGGCAGGTGAGTTGTCCCCCAAATTTATTGCATACATGCCTGATTGTGGAAAAGGAAATTACCCAAGAAAGCGAAGAGCTCGAAAAATTTCGGTTGCTTGTCATAAGTGTGCCAGAATGAGATGCGATAAAAAACCATGTTCTTTAGGAATGGTGTCTGATAACAGAGAAGATAAGATTCAATTCATTAAGGATGGCTTGAATAAGAAGTCATTGGATGATATCCTTTTGTCTCTTGAAACGCATCCCAGTGGATACGTGCAAGGAGCGATTCTCCAGTTATGGCCATCATTCCAGAAAGAGCGTGCACGATATAGTCTCGAGAATCTGACTATAAATGACCCTGTTTGCCAGTTTATAAGAAAACTGGATGGGAAGCCTATCCTCGACACATAGAGGGTGTTCAAGCTGTTTTTGGACGTCAAACCAAAGGATGATGTGAGCCACAGTCACAACTACCTGTAAATATCCTTTTACTTCACTATTATTTTATTTTACTGTTGTTTTACCATTTGCATTATTGTCTTTAATAATTTTATTTTATCATTGTTTGCTTTTCCTTTTTATTGTTTCCTTTTCCTTTTTATTGTTTCCTTTTTGACTCTCGAGGCATGTGCTTTACACATTAATTGACATAGACATAATACCTCATTCACAACTGTGATCCACTGTCGCCAAGATCCTTAAATATGATTCTTTTTTGTTTGCACTCACAAATTATTTTTGAGAAGTATCCCAATAAACAATTCAAGAACATTTGTGTGCTTTCTGAATTTAACTATAGCAAATATAAAGAGTTCGTTGAGGCAGCCATTGATCTTTGTCGAAGCATAGCAGCAAGGAAATTACACTTGGTATATGGCGGAGGTGACCGAGGGTTATCAAAACTAGTCTCAGAAGCTGCTTATGTCAGAAGAAGCCAAGTGTTAGGCATCATCCTAACAACCCTAAAACCTTTGGGCTGTTTGTCTGACTCACCGACTGGAGAAGAGTAAACCAGAGCCAGATCCCAGGACCTTGGTATTGGAGTATCCAAATAATGATGGTAACAGTAGCCACAGTAAGAAGTACAAATTAGATTTAACTCTCCGCCTGTAAATATTGTCTTCTATGTTGCACCACCCAGGTGATGTCTTCTAAACTCTACTTCTTTCTTTTAAAACATCAAGGATAATGTTTCGTTCTAGTAGGGGGGAGGGGATAGTTGACAATTGTGGAATCTTGATTAAGTTTTTACTAATTTTTTGTTGTAGAAACTAACTGTTGCTAACTTTTTGTGTTGAAGATGGCTGAATATGGAGTGTAGTTACTCTAGAAACACATCCTCTTCGTTTAAAAAAAAGAAGAAAAAAGCAAAAGAAAAAAATTTCAGGCATTTTCTTTTTCTTTATTAAGCTCTGATATTCATTTTTTTTCTTTTTTTTCTTCTTTTTAATTTCTCCTTTATAAATATACATTTTAAAATTTTTGAGTCGAAGATGGCTGGATTCTCATATCCAAACAGACTTTCCTTGTCTTTAAAACAGGGTACCAAACTAGATAAGAAATTATCAAAAGTTTTTTGATCCATAGGATCTTTACAAGAAGGCAAGTGCAGAGCATACTTCCTTAGGTTTTCAAAAAGAGAGAGAGAAGTTTAGAAACTCATGGATAATTGAAAATCTGTTTATTTATAAGGAAGAAATGTTGATAAGACAGGACCCTTATCAAGATTCTTTTGAAAAGTAAAAGCAAACTTTTATAAAAGCAAAACATGCTTTTATAATTACAAATGACAAACCTTCCTTTAATAATTACATAAAACAAAAGTAAAAAGCTAAAGTAAACTTTAATAATTATACAAGACAATACCATAAAGTAAAAGCATAACTACTTTAATTATGGAGACGATAGATTTATGTAATCTTCGTCAGATGAGCTGTCTGTGTCATCTTTTCCTTTTGAGAAAAGAACCTTTAATTTCTTTGGATGCTTTGGATGTCTGCAATCTGGATGACAAGGTGGCCAAGGGCAATTGTCTGCTTTCGGGCAATTGGTGAGAGGTGGTTGTTTGTTTGTAGTGGCTCTATGTGGTGGTTGATTTTGGAGTTGTTGAAGATGTTGACTCAATGGCAAAAAGTCTTCCCATAGGTCTTGTGCATCTTGAAAAAGGAAATTAGTGAAGTCTGGTTTTTCTTCTTTAATTATGATTCTAGTGGATTTTGGCTTTGAGATTTGTGAAGGAGTGGGGATCATGATGATGTCGTGTTGTGGACCTATGGAGGTATGAAAAATATCCTTGTGGGGAGCAAGTTGATGGTTTAAGCTGGCAAAGGAAATTATGAAGGCTTTTTTGGATATTGGTGTGGTGTGGTTAACCATTCGAATACTTGATCTTGAGGGATTGGTGTGGTGTGGTTAACCATTCGAATACTTGATCTTAAGTCCAGAAGAGACTTGTGTCTGGATATTGGAAATATGGTTTATGAATAATGAACACTGATATGAACATTTTTGCTTCGGATGTTGGCATACATTCCAAGTTGTATACTTCTGATAACTGTTGTAATTTCTTTCTCCACCATAGAAGTGGGGAGAACCACTCAAGAAGTGTCCAGGTGAGTGAGGTTGATTTGTCTGGATTTAGGAAGTGTTCTAAGGTAGATGTCACAGGCAAAATCAGTTTTGTGGCATAGAGAACGGTTATGCACCAAATGTACCATAACTCGTCTTCTGAGATATCTCTGGAGGGATCCAGGGTTAAACCTGTAAGGAACAAGTTTTCTGGATGAAAAGTTGAAAGGGGAAATGAGTCTGATAGGAGATAGGCTTTCATGAAATACCAAAAAATAGCTTTTTTGGCGAATTCTTGGATTGCAAAAACTGTGGACAAGGTTTTCCCGAGAGGGAAAGTTTTCTTAGTAATGGCTTTGTGATGGGAGTGAAATAGCCATGAAGATAATAGGAAATTGGTGTCTTGAGGTTATGAGATATAGAGAATTTTGTGGTTTTGCAATTCTTGAGAGCATATCTGGGATAAAGTTTTGGGATCCTTTTATATGCTTCACAGAGAAGTCATATTTCGAAACCAGTCTTTGAGTCTGAGCAACATGTTTTCTAGAACAGTTTTTCCTTTAAAATTCCTGATGTTGGGAAAAGTTGAGCTGTCCATTCTGATAAGAAAGTGGTAGCCGATAAGATGGTATTCAAATTTCTTGATACCATTCTTTACTGCTAAGATTTCTTTAAACACACTGTGATAAAATTTCTTGTGTCAGAGAAATGTCCACTAGCATATGCAATAAAGTCTTCTTTTCCGTCTATTTCTTCAAGGAGGATGGCACCCCATGATTTATCACTTGCGTCTGTCTAAAGTATCTGTTTGCCATCTGTTATCAACTTTAATGGCGGCGGATTTTGCGCAATCTCTTTTAGAGTGATAAGAGCACGCGTGTGGTTGTCATTCCATTGAGGTGGATTTTTTTTCAACAACCCTGACAGCTAAGTTGTGTAGTGGTCAACATGAGGAATAAAATCCCTGATATAATTGATGATACCAAGAAACTGCTGTATCTATTTTTTGGAAAGATGTTGACCTGGAAAGTGAATTAATTCTTGAGCAATGTGTTTTTCTGGCTGATACTATCCATCTTTGATAATCATTCCAAGAAATTCAATGTTATTTATGGTAATTTCATGAGATTGAATAATATCAAAGAATTGATGTAATAATTGGCGATGTTCATCTTGCATACCTAAAAACAACAAAATATCGTCTATGTAAATTAATGCATAATGGAGGATGGGTTCAAAGATTTTGACCATGGATTTTTGAAAAATGGAAGAGGCAGTTTTTAGGCCGAAAGGTAAAACCGTCCATATGGGCATTTGGTATGCAAAAGGCGGTTTTATACCTTTCTGAGGGTTCAATGCCAAGTTGCCAAAAACCTAATTTGAGGTCAAATTTTGAAAAGATCTGGGCATTTTTGAGATAAGTAAACATACTTTGTCTCTTTGGCAAGGGGAATTTGTCATCTTGTACAAACATGTTTAGAGACTGATAGTCAATGACTAATCGTTTCTTTCCTCTAATAATTTCATAATGTTTTTCAGCATAAAATGCTTGACAGGCCCATTGAGAATTTGCAGGTTCAATAAGACCTTGGGCTAAAAACTGAGAACATTCTTTTTGGGCTAGGATTAAGTCATAAGGACTCATTCCTGGATGGGTGGCTTTGGTTGGGTTGACGTCTTCATTTAGCTTAAGTCAGAAGGACTCATTCATGCTTATTTTTCCACAAAGGGTTTGGACGGTGGAAATCAGCATGGGATTTAGGACAGTAATTTAGAAGCTTAGTTGAAATGTCTTGAAAAGATTGTGGGGTTTCAGATAAACCGTAAAGCTTAAGAATGTCTGTGAAAGGTTTGAACATGGATTTGACTCTGACTCCTGTGGGAATAATTTGAAGGTGTTTTATCTGGTGGACGATATCAAATCCTAACAAGATATCCTTATTAGGAAGATTTTAGTCAATGACTTTTGTCCAGATAACACAGTTTGGAAAGATTTGAATACTAATGGGTTTTTTGGTAATTAATTTGATTGTGAAGATTTTCCCATTTACAGCTTTGAAATTCTCATCATACTGTTTCCAGTATTGAGCTGGAAGATTGTCTGCATTCAACATACTTCTTTGTGCACTGGTATCAAGGAGTCCTATTGTTGGAATTGGCTTTTGGAATTTTAAAGGTAGAATTTGGAGTTTAATGGAAGGGATAGGAATTGTGGTGTCTAAGGACAAGAGTTGTTGATGGAAAACAGATGAAAACTCATCATCTTCAGAATCATCATATGAGCTTTCCAGTGCGAACACTGTTTCATCAGTAGGTTCTTCTTGTTCTGAAAAATAGAATTGTACTTCTTCCTTCTCCGAGGAATATTCAGTAGTGGCTTGTAAATGCTAAATCAATCTGATTGCTTTATCCTTTTTGTTGGACAATCTTTTGCATAGTGACCTTTCTTTTTGCAAATGAAACATTTGCTTGATTTTTCCCTTTTATGTTCTCTTGAGGAACTTGATCTTTTCCTAAAAAATATGTATGGCTTTCGGGACTTAGATCGAGGAAAGGAATCTGCTTGTTTGAATTTCTTGAAATGGTTCTTCTTTTTAAGACCGCAATCATAGTCCTTTTTCTTGCATTTGATCTGCAAATAAGCCTTTTTGCAAGCAATTCTGAAAGGCTCTTTGTCTTTCAATAGTTTTTTGAAAAACTGTTTCTGCTCGCATAGCTTTTCCAAACATCCTTTGGAAATCTGAAAGATTTTTCCTGAAGAGATGTTGTCAATGCTGAGATTGTAGGCTGTGAATTGCCTCTGTATTTCTGGTTGTAATTCTTCAGGAATGAAGCAAGAAATACATGCTTTAGAGTTTGATAATTGAATCCATTGAGCTTGTAAAACAGGATTGACATCCGTTTATAATGAAAATGAAGATCCTTAGAGTTGAGTGAGCAACATTTCATATTGAGGTAGTCTCGTCTTGCAGCTTTAAAATCTGCAGCTGGTTTCCCAATGAATTGTTCATGTATGACAACAAGGGCGCTAGAAACATTAGGCAATTGTACAAACTGCAACTGTCTGTACTGACCTAAAGTATCAAACCAATCTCTTAAAGATCCAGTAAAACGGGTGACAAATTCTCTAAGGACTGATTTCGTTGTTGTTCCTGCTCTTATCATTTGGAGATCAATCGATGCTGACATTTCATTTAGTCTGTCTCTCCACTTAGCTGCAGGTAAGTCATCAAAAGTGAACCATGGGCCATTTGATGGTTTCTGACCATTCTGAGCTTGAGGTTGAAAAGGTTGGTTTGTTGCTGAAGATTCAGCTGGTTCATCCTCAACATTTGAGGGTATTTCAAAGATTGGGTCGTTTTTTGAGGAGTTTCTGTTTGTTCTGGTTAAGTCATGAGATTTTTGGTGATATTAGCATAAGATTTTTCAGAGTCATTGGTTGATCTGGAAGTTTTTGTTTTTATTTCTATTTGGCTGTCATAAATGGCTAGATTTGAATCAGAAGTTGACCATCTATGTTAGATAATTATTGGATTGTTTGGGCACTGAATTGTTGCATGAGTGCTTTATCTTTGGATTGGACTTGTGGTGGTGGTTGGGTTTGTGAAGGTCCAAGAGATTTCTTTTCTTGTTTAGGAATTGATGGAATTGGTTGGTGAATTTTGATTGGTCTTGGTTGAGGTTTTGGTTTTGACTAGGATGGTTTTGGTTGTGGATGATTTTTTAAAAGAGTATATGTCATTCCAAAAAGTTTAGAAGGATCATATGGTTTGATTAGTGAGAACATGGGAGCAAAAGGATGATAAGCAGGGCTGATAGTGGGTAGTGGAGGTGATTTGGTAAAAAGTGTAGGTCTTTCCTTTTCTGACTCAATTTGATCAAGCTCTGCTCTTAGCCGTCTGATTTCTCTTTCCTTTTGGTCAAACTTTGGACCATAGTACCTTTGACTAAACATGACTTGTAATTCTAAATCTAGTTGGGAGATTCTGGATTGTAAATTCTGATAAATCTGCTACATCTGCAAGGTTATTGAATCAACCTTTGTTTCAATTTTATCAGTTCGCAAACTAATGTTATCAACCTTTTTGTGAATGTCTACCAATGTATCATTTTGTGCTCTAGCATTAAGGGTTTGCCAGTTGACCAGTAGAGGGAAGTCTAATTGGGTTTTTAAGGCAGGGAAATTAGAAGAATAATCTTTTGAAGTTTATGGGTAATGTCCATTTTGTTTGGCAGGATATACAGGGTAACCTTGTGAATTGAACCCTGTAATTGGTAGATTTTCTTGAGCTATTTGAATAGCTGTGATCATTCAAGAATATGTAAAAGATAGCCTTGGGGTCTCTTGTGGAGCATTGGGTGGTGGTCGGTATGTCATTCGAACAGTGCCGTCTTGTTTTCTTTCAAACATACTTTCTGATGTTTGAATTAGGGCAGTATTATTGTGGAGTTGCTCATAATTTGATATTCATTCTAAAGGCATGAGTTTTATGAGTTCATGTTGTGGGATTTGTCTTGGAATCTGGATGATAGTAGGGATTTGGTTAGATTCTGCCAACACCATGAGGGTGTCAGAGTGATGTTGTGGTGTGGGAAGATCTAAGGCATGGTTTTGAAGCCTATAGACCAATTGGTGATGAAGGGTGGCAATTTTGGCAGAAGAAATCTGTTTTGCACCTTGAATTTAAACTTGAACTTTTACGGCAGTTGACAGATTAGTGTCTTCAAGAGAAAGGTTAAAGTTTGGATAGAAAGTGAAAAGAACACTTTCTGTATGTAGAGTGGCCAGAACAGTACGAATAATAGCATCTTGATACTGTTTAAACCTGGTGTCTAGCATGGCAATTCTGGCTGTGACTGGTAATCCTTTCCTTCCATGTAAGGTTAGGATTAGTCTTACTCCTCCGAGATGGAGATGAGTATAACCTTCTCTTTTCCAGTTTGAAATTAACTCTAGAGGAATTTTCAAAGTAACATATTGTATTCATTTGGTAGAGATGATGGTTTTTATGCTTCTGGTGAGCGAGTAGGAGTATTCTACAAGATTGTGGGGTTTGTGTCTAAATGTGCTTCATTGATCGAAAATCTTTGCCAAATCTTGTACAAAATAAACTGCCAACAAAATCGAAAATCTTGTAGAACACTCCTACATCCCTGAAACAGCCCAGATCAATGAATCTTCATTCTCTGTTATTAGCCCTTACCAGCTGTATAAGAGAGGAAAGTCCTTCACCAGAAGCATAAAAACTAAGGCCCCATACAAAAGAATACATCCAGTCTTCTAGATTGGACCAATGTTCACTTCAAGCAACCGTTGCTGAACAATATGTTACTTTGAAAATTCCTCCAGAGTTAATTTCAAACTGGAAAAGAGAAGGTTATACTCATCTCCATCTCGGAGGAGTAAGACTAATCCTAACCTTACATGGAAGGAAAGGATTATCAGTCACAGCTAGAAATTGCCATGCTAGACACCAGGTTTAAACAGTATCAAGATGTTGTTATTGGTACTGTTCTGACCACTCTACATAAAGGAAGTGTTTTTCTCACTTTCTATCCAAACTTTAACCTTTCTCTTCAAGACACTAATATGTCAACTGCCGTGAAAGTTCAAGTTCAAATTCAAGGTGCAGAACAGATTTCTTCTGCCAAAATTACCACCCTTCATCACCAATTGTTCTATAGGCTTTAAAACCATGCCTTAGATCTTCCTACACCAGAACATCACTCTGACACCCTCGTGGTGTTAGCAGAATCTGACCAAATCCCACGACATGAACTCATAAAACTCATGCCCTTAGAATGGATATCAAATTATGAGCAGTTCTTCATATTTAACCTTTGATGACACCAAACCTTCTTTTTCTAGTGTTGCTACTTCTTTGTTATAGGAATTTGAATATGCATTTCATAAGGAAATGCCTATTAGTTTACCATCCATTTGAGGCTTTGAGCATCAGATCGAATTCATATCAAGAGAAGTCATTCCCAATAGACCAGCCTATAAAAGTACCCCCAAGGAGACCAGCGAGCTACAATAGGCAGGTTATGGAGCTAATGAGTAAGGGACACATGAGAGAGAGTATGAGCCCATGTACCAAAGAAGGATAGAAATTAGAGGATGTGTGTTGATTGCGAAGCCGTCAATAATATTATGGTAAAGTATCGCCATCCGATTCGTAGGTTAGATAATATGCTAGATGAATTGCATGGAGCATGTTTATTTTCCAAAATTGATTTAAAAAGTGGCTATCGCCAAATTTGGATGAAAGAAGGCGATGAATGGAAAGATAAGGTTGTTTGCAGGACAAGTGCAATCTTTTTAATCCTTACACTTGATAGAAAGATAAGGTTTTTTGTAGGCACTTTTGAAAGGTTGTTTGTGTTCCATCAAATCTTTGAAAAATTCTTTTTGTTCACAGAGTCTTTCAAGATAGTTGACAGCCATTTGGTAAATTTTTCCAAGGGAGAGATTAGCTATGTCTAGCTGATGAATTGTGAACTGTCTTTGGAGCTTCAGCTGAAGCTCTTTTGGAAGAGATGCTACGAAAAAACGAGTGATCATTAAAGCTATTGAGTTTGTAGTACATTGTAGACATCCTGTTATAGTGACTTCATAAGATGGAACTCTCTTCTTGTCTGTTCATTAGCAGCAGTAGCTTCTCTAAGGAATTGTTCATAGATTAGTCCAAGGACTTGTGAAATTTCTGCCTGTACCAACTGGAGTTGCCTGTACTGACCAAGGCTTTCGAACAAGTCCCTTAGAGAACCAGTAAAACGTAAGAACTGATTGTGTAGTAGCTCTAGATCTAAGCATTTGAACATCATTCTAGGCCGAGAATTCTTGAAATCAAGCTAGCCATTTAACTCTTGGGATATCATCAAAAGTAAACTAGGAGCTACTCAATAGTTTAGGAGAAGAATTTTCAGGATGAGAGGTTGTGGGGTTTGTGTCTAAATCTGCTTCCTCAACTTTGGACCATGAGCAATTTGGATATATCAGCAAATTCTTTTTCAGAAACTGAAGAAGAAAAGGATTCTTCATAAGATGAGGTTTCTTCTATATGGGTTGGCGAGGTTTCTTCTGAGTCAGAAGAGATTAGTAAGGCTTGAGATGAATATTGGTATAATGGCACTTTATCTTTCTAAGTGGGTTGAGTTTCTAGAGTAAATTCTGGACAAAAATAAGGGTCAGGAGCTGCTGAGGATTGTTTATAAACTGGAGGTGGAGGTGCCTCAGATCTCGATGGTTTGAAAGCTTTAGGTTTATGTTTAGCCGGTGCTGGTGGCACAGGTGTTGAGTACTTAAGATGAGACAAATCGAAGAATTTGGCATAATCAACAGGTTGTTTAGATGTGGACAGGGTGTAGAAAGGTTGGTAAGTACTGAAAGTGGGTGTATGTAGGGGTAGAGGTGCAGATTTTGCAAATAAGGATGGCTGCTGCTTATCTGCATTAATTCTTACTAGCTCAGCTTTAAGCTATCTAATCTCTGCTTCTTTTTTATTAAACTCAGGACCTCAGCATCTGTTTTGAATCATAAACCGGAGGTCTGAATCAAGCTGGGTGACTCTGTTTTGCATACCAAGATACATCTGCTCAAGCTGGTTGGTTATTTTGTTAACCTTTGTATTTGTTTGCCTAACTTGCGAGGCAACTTTTTCACCAAGAGATTTAAAGGCTGAATTTTGAGCTCTAGCATTTTGAGTTTACCGTTTAGAACAGCTTTAAAAGGCTTGGGTTCCTCAAGTTGACCAGTTGGGGTTAGTGGTGATTGGATGAAAGGTTTAGTTGTAACCTTCGCTTGAGTGTCTGTCTGCTTTTCCAGACGATGGAATTGCTCTTGGTAAGAGGAGCTTGATGAAAACATCATACATGATTGTATGGGTGTTGTGGGTATAGCTTGAGAAGCCTATTAGCTACATGATTTTTTCTTGTGCTCCATTTTGATTGCTTTTTAGGCCTTTTTATAGATAGGTAAAGGGGCTACACTATCTGCATCATCTGGTGGCAAAGGAGGCTTTTAATGGCAAGGATTTGTCCTAAGACTCTTCTTTTTTCTACGTCTTGGACATCTGTTGAAAGCATCATCCTCTTCTTCATCTTTCAGGCAAGGAAAACCCGGATCACATTTGTAGGACCCTGGAATATCCCATAAAAAGTGGCCATTGATTTTATTTAGGTATATTGGATAGCCATTAGTGGCAAATCCATGAATAGGAAGATCTTTTTGGGCTGTAAAAACAGTTGTAATCATGGAGGAATAAGAAAAGGAATTTCTGGGTGATTCATCTCAAGCCTTACCAATCTCTTCTAACTTAGAAGAAACCTCGACAACCCATACAGAAAAAACCTCATCTTATGAAGAATCCTTTTCTTCTTCAGATTCTAAAAAAGAATTTGCTGATATATCCAAATTGCTCATGGTCCAACCATCTACAAGATCCAATGAACCTTCAACTTCATCTCCTCCTCCTGAAACTCCTATTATTGAGGAAGCAGATTCAGACACAAACCCCAACACCTCTCATCTTGAAAATTCTTCTCCTAAACCATCGAGTAGCCCCTGGTTTACTTTTGATGATATCCCAAAATTTAAATGGCCAGCTCGATTTCAAGAATTCTCGGCCTGGATTGATGTTCAAATGCTCATATCTGGAGCTACTACACAATCAGTTCTTAAAGAATTCAGTTCTCGTTTTACTTGTTCTTTAAGGGACTGGTTCGAAAGCCTTGGTTAGTACAGGCAACTCCAATTGGTACAAGCAGAAATTTCAGAAGTCCTTGGACTAATCTATGAACAATTCCTTGGAGAATCTACTGCCACTAATGAACAAACAAGAAGAGAGTTTCATCTTATGAAGTGTTGTTCTCTCCACATTAAAGATCTAGATTTCCACTATAAAAGGATGTCTAAAATATACTACAAACTCAATGGCTTTAACGATCACTCGTTAAAGCATGTTTTCGTAGTATCTCTTCCAAAAGAGCTTAAGCCGAAGCTCCAAAGACAGTTTACAATTCATCAGCTAAACATAGCTAATCTCTCCCTTGGAAAAATTTACCAAATGGCTGTCGTGAGACATAGCTAATCTCTTTGAAGGTCTAGTGAGACCGTGTTTTAGAGTGGTATCATGAAAAACTGTTTTCTATTATGATTTTACAAAAATACAAGACTATCCTTAAGGCTAGTAGCCTGGAAGTTCTGGTTTCCAACCGATATACACTTGTCCATCAAATACCAAATCCGAAAATCGTAATAGAAAACCATTTTTCACAATACCACCCGAAAAACATGGTCTCACTAGCCCTTCAAAGAGGGTGAATGTTGTGAGAAATCAATATTGTGTTTACAAAATCGGTTTTGGAAGATAAAATCAGGACCTTTATGATGAACAGGATCCTTAAGTTTAAGGCAAGTGCAGAGCATACTCAATGTAGAAAATTAGAGGTGAACGTATCTTTATTAACTGAAATAACTTCTTTGATTCCTAGAAGAGAGAAGAGATTTAGAGAATCATAATCAGAGATAGAGGAAAACTTAATTTGATTATGTCTTGAATTTTACATCAGAGTGGAAGGTCTTTATATAGAGACCTTAGAGCGATATGGTAGGACCCTCATCTTTTACAAAAACTTAAAATGATTAAAAGAAAAAGTAAAAGCATACACACAAATCACGCTAAAAACACACTTTAGACAAGATAGGACCCTTGTCTAATTATTAAAGCAAACTTTTGAAAAAGTTTCATATGCTCGACAGCTATCATGGAGTGGATGGGAACCTTGATGGAGATATGTCACCAATCTCTTTTTCATATTCCTTTTTGGCCAGCAATATTTGTTGTCGGATCAGATATTCTTCATCTTCATGATTGATTTCTTTGGGAGCTAGAGACTTTGGTTCGGGTTCTGTGACTGTGTATTGTGATTTCTCAGTGGGAATGAGAGATTGGAAATCTTCCCATGGGTCTTGAGAATCTTGAAACAAGATGTTGGTGTAGTCAGGACGTTGTTCTGTGACAAGGGTTCCTTGAGGACTTGAACTTGATCCCGGAGTACAGGCTTGAACTTTGGGTATAATCTCAAGAGAGTGAGATGATCCAATAGATGTGTGGTGGATGCTTGTTATAGGTGGTTGGACATTGTTGAGTTCCATGAGATAGGCTTTGAGAAATGATGTTATGGATGGATCATGTATGAAAGGAAAAGGGTGAGGATATGTTTTCCATTCATATACCATATCTTGTATCCAGTAGTCTTTTATTTCTGGGTACTGGAAATAGGGCCTGTGTACATTGAACACTGAAGTGAATAGATCTGCTTCTTGGTCAGGGATTCTGTCTAACTGGTGGTGAGAGCCACTCAAGAAGTGTCCATAACAGGGTGGAGGCAAATTCTGGGGTTGAAATGTGTCGAAGGGCTGGCCTGAGAGGGATGACAAGTTTTATAGCATACAGGGTGGTGAGACACCACATGTACCATAACTCATCTTCAGAGATGGTTAGGTTGGTGAGAGTGAGTCCTGTGAGGAAAAGATTTTCCAAGCAGGGAGAGGGCAACCGTTCAGGTTTCTTTGTGTGGACATTGAAGAAATACCTATAAAGGAATCTCTTAGCAAAGTCTTGGATTTGGTAGGCTGAACAAAAAGGAATGTTCAGAGGAAATGATTTTTGGGTGAGAGCTTTGAATGGAAGTTGGCGATTCATGACTATTACTGGAATGGTTTGAATGGAAGAGATAAGAGCAAGTTTATTTATAGGAGGTCGTGTGAGAAAATTAGGGATGAGGCTCTGTTAACCTTTAATGTGTTGGACTGTGAAATCATATTTTGCAAACCAAATTTTGAGAGTGAGGAGTTGCTTGTCAGGAAGCAACTTGTTTTTGAAATCAAAGATCTTTGGAAAAGAACTTTTTAAGTTGTTATCCATCTAGATAAGAAATTTGTGGTTGATTAGATGAAATTTGAACTTTTTAATTTCATACTTTACTGCAAAAATCTCTTTGTAGATTACATGATAATTCTTTTCTGAGTCTTTGAATTGCCTGCTTGCATGTGCACAAAAATGTTCTGAGTCATCAATTTTTTCTACAAGGATAGCACTCCAATATTCATCGCTGGCATAGATTTGAAGGATGCGCTGTCCATCTGTGGGAATTCTAAGTGGAGGAGGAGTTTGAGCTATCATCTTTAACTGCTTTACAGCTTTTGTCTGTTCTAGACCCCATGCATGTGACTGTTTCTTGAGCATTCGTGAAAGCTTGCTGGTGTGGACCACAACTTTTGAGATAAAGTCTTGAACATAATTTCCAATTCCTAGATATTGTTGTATCTGCTTTTTGTTGAGATTTGTGTTCGAGAACTTTATAATAATTCTTCTGCAATGTGTGATCTATGATTGTAATGACCATCTTTTAATATCATGTCAAGAAAGTCAATAGATTCCTTTCCTATGTTATTTTTCTTTTCAGAAAGCATGATGCCATATGTTTCCACTATATGAAAGAAATCTGACAGGATTTGCTTGTGACTGTCGTGGTCTTGTGAGAATAATAGCACATCAACAATGTAGATCAAAGCATGATGGAGGATAAGAGAGAAATTTTTGACCATTGATTTTTGAAATAGGGATGGAGCAACTTTGAGGCCGAAATACATGACAGTCCATTGGTAATGGGCATCAAGGATGCAGAAGGCTGGCTTAGGCCGATCTTCTGGTGAAATGCCAAGTTGCCAAAAACTAGCTTTTAAATCAAACTTAGAGAAAATTCCCCTTGATGATGAACGAACATTGACTGTATCTTTGGAAGAGGGAACTTATCATCTTTAACAAATGAATTAAGTGGCTGATAATCAATGACTGATCTCATTTTTCCACGAATTAACTCAAATCTTTTCTCAATATAGAAGGCTTGGCAAGCCCAATTTGAATCAGTTTGGGTCAGTAAGACCTTGTTGAAGCAATTGAGAACATTCTTGCTTTGCAAGTAAGAGATCAGTAGGAGTCATGCTGTTGTGCAAATTTTTTTGAACTCGCAAGCGCACGAATCTATTGTAGAATAGATCAATGATGTCGAGTGTCGATCCCACGAGGAGGTTGATTTTAATTAGGTGTAGAATTAATTTTGTAAGTGGGTGATTAGATTTGTGGGGAAATTGATTTAAACTATGCTAGAATTTAAATTGGAATGACAAGAATAAATTAAACTAGGAACTATTGAAATAAAGTGTTTGGGTATTTGGATCCGTATCAACATGCACCATGGGCTAAATATTCCTTATTAATACCAATTAAATCATGAGGGGGATTTCCAAACCTCATGAACCACGCTCTAATCAATATGATACTAAGGGTTTATCGTGCCAAATAGTAATAACCTTGTACTAGGGAGCCGGTTAAACTAGAGCGGTATCTAGACAAGAATACTACTATTTGTCGACGAAAAGTCAAAACCTCCACAAAAATTAGAGGGGAAGAGAAAGTAAATTTACCAAATAAAACTCATGACATGTTGAGACTTCACCTTCAACCCAAGCTTGAAAGAAAATTAGCTACTCATAATTGAACTAAGGGTAAAACGGGAATTTATTAAAATACGTAGAAAATACAAGATGGAGAAATAATTACAGAAACCTAAGCTCAAAAATGGATTCAAAGGTGTCGAAATAGGGGGGAAGAGCCCCCTTTTTATAGATACACTGAATAAATTATGGCCATCGCATTAAAAACAATTTGGACGCTCAGGATTGGGCCACGTCATCAGTCAACAGTATGCGGTTTGACCACGCGGTTTGAACAGTACCACGGTTTGTACACGGTTTGAACAGTGACACGACATGAACATTGTCGTGAACAGTACCATAAATAGTGCCATATGTGTGAACAATGTCATTTTTTCTTTTATGCTACTCCTAAGGTTTTCGACCATCCTGAGTTCAAAAGTGATGTCTGTTTTGCTGTTTGATCTCTCGTTCATTGTGAAATGACCACGATACCCCTAAAATACATAAAATACTTAATTAAAATAAAACACACATAATTAAATCACAAAAAGTTTAAATACATAAAAGTAAGAATGTTAGTGAAACTTGAAGTACAAAATGATGATTTTCTCCTTTATAAATATGCACTTTCTAACACTCAACACCCCCCCCAACTAGCTTATTGCTAGTCCCTAGCAAATAAAGCGAAAATAAAATTCAAATCCAAAATGATTTTTTTTTAAACAATCGTGTTTATTCAATCAGACTAATGATAGTAATCAAATAAAAGTATAAGCATTATCTGCAGTCTAAAGAAATATCACACCCACATCAACCATCCACACGTATCAGTCTAGCAGACTTTGTCACAACTATAGTAATCAAGCCACTTTGAAGAATGACATGTCAAACCCCAAAATCTCACCGGTAATAGTGACACTCTTACAAGAAAATTAAACCTAATAAAAATTGTCACTTCAATGAATGATAAATTGAGTGAGATAATAAAGAAATAATATCACACACTCTCACCAATATGAAAGGAATATGCCCATAGCTTAGAAATAATGCGATCTCAAACAAAATACTAGTCAACCCAATGTATTTATTTATTTATTATTTTTTTTATGCATCATTACATCTTTTTAGCCCATATAACTAGCTTCTACTTCAGACTATAGTTCCCTAAAATCAAGAATGACTTTTATTAGGACGTAACGTAGACTAGGGACATGGCTAACAAAGGAGGGAAAATAATGAAAACAAAGTGTATGTTTGAGAAAAATATAGAGAGATTTTTATATTTTTCGAAGTTACAAGATGGATTTCACCTATTATTTATTTTTTTCTCTTTTTTTTTAAACAACAAATTTTTTTTTGGTTTTTGTTTTTTTTTTGGCACAACTTCACTTAACAAAATAATTATTTACATTTTTCTCATACATAAATAGGTGATGGAACTTATAAGATATCGGGTAATACTCCAGATAAGAGTGGGTCAAGATGATAAGTTTGACAAAGAATTTTTTTTTTTAAAGGCTCAAAAGGGTTAACTATGGATATTTCATAAAAGGGATGGCTAGAAAGGCTCAAACTGGTCAAAGATGGTCTTTCTATCATCTTTTAGGGCTCCAAATAATCTTCCATATCTACTCGTTAGATGGACCTCCAGATATAGCAACACATTTTTTTCTTTTTTTTCTTTTTATTTAACTTTTTTTTTAGAGGATTGACTCAAAGGAAATCAGAGATCATATATAAAATAATAAACTGTTAAGCTGTATGAAGAATGGGCAAAAAGGGTTACTCTCCAAGAAAAATGACGGGCTCAAAAACTTGGTATTCATTATGACATGTGCATTCCTTCAAGCAACTCATATTTATCTTCGACATCAATATGTAGAGTAGCAAACACGACGTAACATCTCTTAAGACTAAAGATAGTACAAATACTAAAATTTGAAATTCATCATGTCATCCAATGTTAAAATAAATCATATAATTTTTTTTTATAAATAACATTCTACCCCCCAACCTATTCGAAATAGAAAAGAAAAGATGCATGAAAAAATGAAAATGATGCAGAAAGATTGAGTAGAAAGGTTACAATTAAAATGATGGAAAAAGAAAATGTCTGGAATTTTTTTTTTTTACTAAGAAGATACGTTTCTAGAGGCATTACACTCCATAAACCTTCAAAGGAAAAGTTTTAAGTTTTTTGTGCAAAGTCTTGAGTATATCGGCTGGAAACCCAAGCATGCGGGCTACTGGTCCAAAGCACTATTTATTCATCATTGTTTTGGTTTAACAATGCCACGTACATCAGTTCTGCACCTATTGTGGTATCAGAGCAAAAGCATGAAATGACTTGCTTTATATGCTTTCCTAATCTCCCCCACTCTCACAAAGCTCTTTTTTACTCTTTCCTCTTTCTCACTCTTTTCTTTTCTGTCACTTTTGGCCTTACTCTCTTTCTTTTTCTTCTCAAAACTCTTAGCCTCACTCTTTCTTGTGTTGTCCGTCCTTTTCCCTCTTCTTCATTTAGCCCTTCTAGACCTCTTTTAGTGTTGAAGGAACAAGCATCACAGTTCTCCCATCCTTGACAAAGCTATATCTATTCTAAACCCATTATGTGTTACCTTCCTATCATACTGCCACAGCCTCTCCAATAATAAATGCCTTGCATGCATAGGAACTATGTTACAAAGCACCTCATCATTATACTTCCCAATAGTAAATTTTACCAATACTTGCTTGTTAACCTTGACCCCTCCAAAATCATTTAATCACTGCAATCTATAAGGTCTGGGATGCGGTAGCAAAGGCAACCCTAACTTCTCTACAAGGATAGTGCTAGCTATATTGGTGCAATCTCAGCCATCTACACACTTTGTTATTCACAATGTATCTAATATGGAAGATGTTCTCTCTGTGTTGCTCCATGTCATCAACACTCATTTGTGTACTCAAAGCACGCCTAGCAACTAGGGATTCACCTTTCACAAGGTATTCCACATCATCATCATCACTAGCATCAATCAACTCTGACATCTCTACGCCATCACTCTCACTCTTACTCACTACTTCCCTACAATCTTGCATCACCATAACTCTATTATTTAGGCACTAGGAAACAATGTGTCCAGAACTCAAACACTTGAAGCACTTGATGTCCCAATTCTTCTGTGGTTGGGACTCAGCCTTGGACTTGTTTTTTCTACTGAAATCTTCTCTTGCCTTAGGCAGTTCAGTCATGATAGCTTCATTTTTGTCTCTCACTGAAGTATATCTAGCTGTACCCTTCTCTTTAATTACCTCTCCACCTTTACAGTTATACGGGCCATATCCTCTAACTCCACATAATACTGTAGCTCCACTACATTGGCAATCTCTTTATTTAACCCGGTAAAAAATTGTATTATAACTTCTTTATCTTCCTCCACATTAGCCCTAATCATAGCAATCTCCATCTCCTTGTGGTAATCCTCTACACTCTTCGACCCTTGCGTAAGACTTTGTAGCTTAAGATAAAGATCCATGTGGTAATGACTAGGAATGAACTGTTTCCTCATAAGCACTCTCAACTCTTCCCAAATAGCTATAGGCCTCTCACGATTACTCTTCCGTTTATTCAACAACTAATCCCACCAAATAATAGTATAGTCAGTGAATTCAATAACTGCTAACTTTGCCTTTTACTCCTCTAAACCATTGTGACAATCAAAGATTAATTCAACTTTCTTTTCCCACTCCAAGCCTCAGGTCACTTTTTCCTTGAAACGAAGGAATGGTCATTTTGATTTTACCTAAATCCCTATCCTCATCATCTCTCCGATATCCCCTCCCTTACTTACCTCTTCTACATCTCACTCTATCGATATCTACTTCGGATGCTTGATCATTACCATTATCTTCCCAAAATTCATTCTCTGCCTTATTCTCATCCATAGGCTCGTATCTACGCCATTTACTTCCCTCGTTATGTCTTGCTTCATCATTTCTAGCCTTGTTTGCTCCTTTTGAATACTCTCAATAGCGGCTCCATGTTGCCTCAACTAGCTTCCTATCTTTTCAAAACTCATATTCATCTTCTCAAATGCTTGGAGCATTGCTTTCAAAGTTAAATTAAGGTCTATTTTGGAAGGTTGTGCCTCACTTTGATCATCCATATCAGTTATTTGAAGTAAGCTTCAAAGAGATGTTAGCAAAAATAGAGAAAAAAAAGTAATAAACCTCACAAGCCTCACATGTTTACACTCGAGATGTCACTCCACTCTTGTTTACACTCAAATAAGCATTTACATGAAGCTGTGTTCACACACTCTTGCCTTTTACCACCTTTAAATTTTCTTATTGTAGTTCGTTAGGAATTAATGACTCAATCAAGGGAAACCACCAAAGTATAATCCCTGTAACAATCACAGTCCAAGAAACAAAAGAACAAGAAAATAGGAAACAAGAAGAAACAAAGGAGATCACCAAATATGATTATTATTGTTATTATTACTTTTTTTTTTGTAAACCCTAAATAACTGAAATTTGAATGAATTTAGGGAAAGAAATAGGTAACATTTTCATATTTAAGGAAATAAGACACAAGGATGCAAAATGATAAAAAGAAAACCCTAAAAGTACTGTTGATGTGGCACTGTTCATGGCTTTGTTCACGAACTATTATGAATTTTTAGTAGAACAAGAATGAAAATTAGTAAAGATAGATGAATCTGACATTGAAGCCTAAGGTTTAATGCCAACTAATGAGGGCCCCTCTAGATCTAGCTAGAAAAACCAACAAATAGATTAATAAGAACCCAAGAAAGCTAATATGATCATAATTCAAATAAAAGATGCAAACCCTTGAGAAGCTAAGTCTCAAGAACGTGGATTGGTAAATAAGACACCACAAACGTTAGCAACTCCTTTCAATGATATTAAACTCAAAATTGTCAAAATTCATTGAACAGGTGGCTAACTTAAAAATATGAGAAAAAACTAAAATTAAAAACCTAGAGTAGAGGCTATGAGCCAGTGATTTAAAACGGGTTATAACTTGGGCGTATGATGTTAGATTTGAGCCCACAATATACCTCTTTAAAGCTTTTGATGTAAGGAATTCAACTACAACTTTGGATTTGTTTTTCTAACCTTTCTTCTACCTCAAAAATTATCCTCTTCGACACTCACCACCTCGTTAGCTTGAATCAAGTATACTAAGACTGGTTCCTTCTCTTTTAAGCCCATCTGGATTATTGGTCACTTATAAATTGAATTTGAATTGAATTCACCCAAAGTAGCTTGAACAAATCCTTGCATTGCTTCCCTGGTCTTCTTAGCTCGTGCTATCGTAATTGGCCCTTCTAGAACAAGCAACCGATCTTTGACACTCTGAGCACTTTAGATCACATCACTACCGAAGGATGAAACATGGAGGATGTGCATTGACTGTTGTGCTGTTAATAAAATCACAAAGTATAGACATCCTATTCCTAGACTTGATGATATACTTGATCAATTGCATTGTTCTTGTTTGTTTAGTAAAATTGATCTTAAAGCTGTATATCATTAGATTAGGATGAGAGAGGGAGATGAGTGGAAAACTACTTTTAAAACAAAATGTGGCTTACACAAATTATTAGTTATGTCATTTGGGCTATCTAATGCACCTAGCACTTTTATAGATTAATGAGCCATGTTTTGCGTTCTTTCATTGGTAAATTTGTGGCTGCTTAATTTGGTGATATTTTGATTTATAGTAGAATCTTGGACGAAAACATTGAACATTTGCAAAGTTTGTTAACTATTTTAAAGAAGGAAAAGTTGTATGCTAATTTTAAAAAAGTGTTCCTTTTGTACAAATTAGAT
Organism: Atalantia buxifolia; assembly: GCA_030444775.1. Classification (NCBI taxonomy): domain Eukaryota; kingdom Viridiplantae; phylum Streptophyta; class Magnoliopsida; order Sapindales; family Rutaceae; genus Atalantia; species Atalantia buxifolia. Next base: position 16,929,102 of record CM059839.1, read on the forward strand.
TGTTTTTCTTAGTTATGTTGTAAGTGCTAAAGGAATTGAGGTTGATGAAGAGTAGGTAAAGGCTATTAAGGAGTGGCCTACACCTAAAAGTGTAAGTGAGGTAATCAGTTTTCATTGTTTGCTAGTTTTTATAGAAGATTTGTGAAAGTTTTTAGCATCCTTGCTGCACCATTAACTGGAATTGTGAAGAAACATGTGAGATTTAAGTGAGGTAGTGAACAAGTAAAGGCATTTAATCAATGAAGGAAAAATTGGTTTGTGAACAGTTACTTGCGTTTCCTGACTTTGCTAATACTTTTGAAACTGAGTGTGATGCATCAAGTGCTATTTTGATGCAAGAAAGGCATTCAATGCAAGGAGATGTACGCATTGGTGAGGGCATTCGAAACTTGGCAATACTATCGTCTACCTAAAGAGTTTGTTATTCAAACTGATTATGAGTCCTTAAACCATTTGATAACCAGATGGTATCAAAGCCAAACAAACACTCGCAGAGGTGCTATCATTAGTAACTTCATATAACATTATGTGATCTCCTAAAAGAAGATTTCATAATTATGGAAACAACAACTTCATCTTCAGTTCCTTCTTCCTCTTCATCCTCTTATATCTTTCTATCTTCTACTCTTTCCTTACCAAAATCCTGTCAAAAGTATGTTACCTCAAAAATTAAAAATTTAGTTGAATATTCCTATATCCCTAAGTCTGCTCAAATCAATGAATCACAATTCCCTGTTATGAGTCCTTACATTCTCTACAAACAAAAAACTTCTCTCACCATAAGCATCTGAACCCTTATCAATACCAGAAGACTGCTCTCCAAAGAATATATCCAGTCATCACGACTAGATCAGTAGGCCTTCCAAGCATCTCAAAGTGAACAATATGTCACTTTAGAGATTCCTCCTGATCTCGTAACCTCTTGGAAACGAAAAGGGTATACACATCTTCATCTTCGTGGTGTTAGATTAATCCTCACTCTCCGTGGCAGAAAAGGCTTACCTGTCACAGCCAGAATTGCTCTTCTACACACATGGTTCAAATAGTATCAACAAGTTGTTATTGTAACCATCTTAACAACACTCCATACTGGTAGTGTTTTGTTGACTTTCTATCTGAATTTCAACATGTCCCTAGAAGCTCCCAACCTGCCAACAACTTTAAAAGTCCAAATCCAGCTCCAAGGAGTAGAACAAACACCCACTTCCAAAATTGCAACCCTCCATCAAATAGTGTATAGATTACAGAATCATGCACTAGACCTTCCTACAGCCCAAACCACATTAGATGCCCTGATGATCCTTGCTGACACAGACACCATCCCAACCACAATTCAAATCCTCAAGCAGATTCAGAAACAAGATTTGCTCTAACTCATGCCTCTTGAATGGCTCACAAATTATAAGCACTTCCACCAAAATTCTTAACCATTTCAAACCACATAAGCCACTTTTGAAAGAGAATTGATGGACAGGTTAAACTGTCTTTTCTAAAAACATGAGACTAAATCGGTTTCAGAAACTCCAAGGCTTTTTTATACTGCAATGATCACTGCACTCTAAACTAGTCAAGAAAAGAAACTTCAAATACATGGTTTTTCTTCAGGAGGGTATCCAGTATATCCTGAAAAACTCAATGGTCATTTCCTATGGGATGTTCCTGAAGCTCACATGTGTAATCCAGATTGTCCTTGTTTGTATGATACTGCTATAGATGAGGAAATTAAAATTATTAGAAGAAGAAAAAAGAAAAAGAAAAAGCCTTCTCATCCTAAAACACCTTGTAAACTAATTTCCCCTCAACCACCACCAGATTCAAAACCTCCTACACAAAGTGTAAAGCCCAAATTAAGATCATGTCTAATATTCTCAGGCCAATCTTATGATGAATCCTTTCCTCCTCTTGAAAAACTAATTGACCCAGAAACCAATGTTGTGTCGAAACCATTTGTACAATCCCCAGTCACATACTCTGGACAAATTGAAGAACCAAAACAACATGAAGCTGTTTTGAACTGGCAAATAAAAAATGTCAGTGTCTAAAATCAAACACTTCACCAGTTAGGGAAAAAGATCGATCGAGTTGCCAATCAGGTCTCACAGACTGAAATAAAAGTTGATTCCATCAGCAATTGTCTTGATCAGATTTATATAAATCTACAGGATAAAATTTCTGAATTAGACATAGATCTCAGAAGAATGATGAACAATCACATCTAGGGTCCAGAGTTCAATAGAAAAGAAACAAAAATTAGAAAACTCACAACCGAGTTAGCAATAATTGATGCTGAAAAAGTTCGACCATCACTCTTTACCAAGACACAATCCATACCCGTTCCCACTCCAGTGTTTGACACTTACCAACCTTTCTATACACCACCCCGATCTCAACCAGTTTATAACCAATTCTTTGGTTTTTCCCACCTTCAACCTTAACAAATTCCTCAACAAAAACCTCCTTCACCAAAGAAATCAAAATCCAAAGTGAAAATCTCAGAACCAAAACCGAATGCCACTCCCTCATTTTCTACTCCTTCAGAAGATTCACCAACAGCAACTCCTGAACCTCCAAAAAAAGACAAACATCCAGCTGAACAATACCATTACCGTGGCATTCAGACCCAAATTTCATCCTCCAAATCTGAACCAGAAACTGATCATTAGTCAAACCCATCCTTATCTTCCTCATTATCATCCACAGACTTGAACGTTGCCTCCTCAGGTTCAGAATCAGAATATGCTGACATCTCTGGCATACTCATGCCGACTAAATCTAAGGAACCAACTGCTTCAACATCAACACCAATTGTTGAGAGTTATGATGATGAAAACAATGCTCAAACTGAACAAACAGAGCCTGTTCCACCAATGCCTCCACCAACTTCTAATGGTTCAACAAAACCATCATCATCCTCGAGGTTTACATTTGATGACATTCCTCATCACAAATGGTCTGCCAGACATCAAAAATTTACCGCATTGATTGATCTCCAAATGACAAAACCAAATGCTCAGTCAGAATCAGTTCTCAGAGAATTCATGGCCCGTTCAACGGGTTCTTTGCGAGACTAGTTAAAAAGCTTGGCAAAGTACAGACAACTCCAATTCCTACAAACCACAGTTGCTACAGCCCTCTCTGTTATACATGAACAGTTTATTGGTGAAAAACTCTGCTACCAATGAAGTAGCAAGAAAAGAATATCACCAAATAAAATGTTGTTCTCTCAAACGACATTACAAAAGAATAAGTGTGATGTTTTATAAGTTAGACGAATTCAATGATCCAACCCTCAAACATGTTTTCGTAGCCTCTCTCCCCTCTGAACTACAGCCTGAACTACAAAGACAACTCACAGCCTCTAATCTTGACATAGCCAACATCTCTCTTGGAAAGATTTTCCAAATTGTCATGTTATGCTTAGACAAAATTTGCGATCAGAAAGAATTTTTCAAAGACCTTATGGAAAACAAATAGCTATTCTCCTCAGCCTGTAAAAGACCCTACCTCAAAATTAAGTGTAAAGATGACAAGAAGTATGTTGCCTAACCAAAAAGAAAAAGCATTTCCAGAAACACTTCCACAAAAAATCCAGAAAACCTTTCTGTTACTTCAACAAAAAAAAAACCTTCCCAGTACAGGAAAAAGAAGCACAATCGTTGTTCATCTTCAAGAAACGCGGTCACTTTGCTCGAAATTGTCCACATAAGTCTGCAAAAGCTATTCGAGTCATTCAACATCTCCACCATTCTTCAATGCTTTCTTCCAACGAAGATGTTGAGTCCAATTTCTCAGAACAGTCAGAACAAGATGAACAGACTGCATTTATTATCGCAGAGTCTTCTGACTCTGATGATATTTCAGTCATCTCCACAATTCAAAAGGTCAATCAAGTTTCCAACATACTTAGACATTCCCTCAAAATGTCAATTCTTCCTTCTAAATTCCATAAACCTATTCCTGTTATCAGGTTATTGATACCAGAGCAGACACCAGTATGATTAATCCTACTGTTCTTCTCTCAGAATGTTGGGAGAACTATTCAAGACTATTCAGAGCAGTCAATGGGGAAACTTTTGAAACTAAATTGATTACCAAAAAACCCTACAAAAGCATCTCACTCGATTATGTCTCCAACTGACCTCTTACTTGCTAAGCAAGAATGTTCCCAATTGCTTCAGCAAGGCCTCATTGAACCAACTGATTCAGATTGGGCTTGCCAAGCCTTCTATGTTGAAAAAAGATCATAATTAGTTCGTGTTAAAAAAAGGTTAGTTATTGATTACTAGCCACTTAATTCATTTCTTAAAGATGATAAGTTTTCCTTTCCTAAAATACAGCCACTATTTGTCCATCTTTAAGGGGCTCACATCTTCTCTAAATTTAATTTAAAAGCTGGTTTCTGGCAACTTGGTATTTCACCAGTTGACCATCCCAAAACAGCCTTCTGCATCCCTGATGCTCATTATCAGTGGACTGTCATGCCATTCGGTCTCAAAGTAGCTCCATCTTTGTTTCAAAAGGGAATGGTCAAGATCTTTTCTCCGATCATCCATCATGCCTTGATCTACATCGATGATGTACTATTATTTTCACCAGACATTGAAAGCCACAAACAACTTCTTTCTGATTTCTTTAACACCGTCTAGACATATGGAATAATGCTTTCTGAAAAGAAAATCAGCATAGGAAAGGAATCAATTGACTTTCTTGGCATAGTGATTAAAGAAGGCCACTACTAACCAGGACCGCACATTGCGCCAGAATTATTAAAGTTCCCAGACACAAATCTCAACAAAAAGCAGATACAACAATTTCTTAGAATTGTTAATTATGTTCGTGACTTTATCCAAAAGTTACGGTCCACACCAACGAGCTTTCACGCATGCTCAAGAAACAGTGTCAACCATTAAGAGCAGAACAAACAGAAGCTATCAAACAATTAAAGGTGATAGCCCAATCACCTCCTCCACTCAGAATTCCCACTAATGGCCAGCGCATCCTCTAGACTGATGCCAGTAATAATTACTAGAGTGCCATTCTCCTCGAAAGAATTGATGGATCATATCACTTCTGTGCTCATACAAGCGGACAATTCAAAGATTCAGAAAAGAACTACCATGTGATTTACAAAGAAATCTTAGCAATAAAGTATGGAATTAAAAAATTTGAGTTCCATCTAATCAGCCATAGGTTCCTCAACAACATGGACAATTCTTCTTTTCTAAAAACCTTTGACTTCAAAAACAAATTGCTTCCTAATAAGCAATTACTCAGTCTTAAAAATTGGTTTGCAAAATATGAATTCACAGTCCAGCATATAAAAGGTAAACAGAACCTTATCCCTGATTTTCTCACCCGTCCATCTATAAATAAACCTTCACTCATTTCCTCAATACAGACCATACCAGTAATAGCCATGAATCGTTCAATTCCCTTCAAAGCTCTCACCCAAAAATCCTTTTCTATGAATATCCCTTTCCAGTCAGCCTATCAAATCCAGAATTTTGCAAAGAAAATCCTTTACAGGTATTTCTTCAATGTCCAAAGCACTAAGCCTGACTGTTTCCCTTCTCTCTGTTTGGAACATCTCTTCCTCACAGGTCTTACTCTCTCCAACCTAACCATCTCTGAAAATGAGTTTGGTATATGTGGTGTCTTACCACTCTCTAGGCCACAAAGCTAGTTATCCCTGTCAAACCAGTCCTCTGTCACATCACAACCCCTAAGTTTGCACCAAACGTTCTGTGGACACTCCTAGAATGGTTCTGGCCACTCACACGGTGGCGCAAACAGCTGAAAAATCTGTGTATTTTTCACAGATTAGACAAAACCCCTGACCAAGAAGCCAACATGTTCACTACAGTATTCATCGTCCACATGCCTTATTTCCAACACCTAGAAACAAAAGATTACTGGACACACGATATGGCCTACGAATGAAGAACTTCTCCTCATCCATTCCCACTCATACACGACCCATCAGTCACATCCATCATAAAAGCCTACCTCATGGAACTCAATAATGTTCAACCTCCTATCATTGACATTCACCATACATCCATTGGACCATCTCACACCCTTGAGATGATTTCCAAAGTTCAGACCTGTACTCCAGGTTCAAGTTCCAGTCCTCAAGGAATCCTTGTTATAGAGCACCGTCCTGATTACACCAACGTCCTGTTCCAAGGCGTTCAGGATCCATGGGAAGATTTCTAGTCACTTCTTCCAACACCACAGTCTCAATACACTGTCACTGAACCTGATCCTCCAACCCAAAATAAGAGAAAAGAACTCACTGCTGAAGATGAAGAATGTTTGACCCACTTACAGATAGCCCGAGCAAAAAAGGAATATGAAAAAGACACTGGGGACATGTCTCCATCACGATTCCCATTCACTCCATGATGTTTATCAATCTTTATCTTTATTAAAGTTTGCTTTAATAATTTAGACAAGGGTCTTGTCTTGCCTAAAGTATGGTGTGATGTGTGTTTTTGCTTTTACTTTAATTATTAGCATTTGCAAAGAGAAAGCGGCCTACCTTATCTCTTCACCTCGAGACCTCTATAGAAAGAGCTCTCCCTCTCTCCTGTAAAATCAAATTTGAATGAAATTAAGTTTTTCTATCTTCATTATGTCTCTTTAAATCTCTTCTTGCTTTTAGGAATCAAAGAAGTTATTTGAATTAATAAAGATACGTTCACCTCTATTTTCTATATTGAGTATGCTCTGCACTTGCCTTGATTCCAAGGATCCTGTGCATCAGAAAGATCCTGATTTTATCCTTCAAAATCGATTTTGTAAAACAAAATTGTTTTCTCACAATGTTCACCCTCTTTGAAGGTCTGTAGTGACTGTGTTTTTGGGTGATATCGTAAAAAACAGTTTTCAATTATGATTTTCGAATTAGGTATTTGATGGATAAATGTATATTGGCTGGAAACTAGAACTTGCGTTGCCAGATGGGTTGAATTTGTTAAGCCATTTTCTTATGTGACCAAGTACAAACAAGGTAAGGAGAATGTGGTAGCTGATGCATTATCTATAAGGTATGCATTTATATCTACATTAAACGAAAATTTGTTAAAGAATTATATGTACATTAAAGAATTAAAGAATTAAGTACATTAAAGAATTATATGTAAATGATCCTGACTTGCTAATGTGTTTAATGCTTGCGAAAAAGTTTCATTTGGTAAGTTCCATAGGCATGATGGGTTCTTCTTTAGAGAAAATAAATCGTGTATGGTTAATAATTCTTTATGTGAATTGCTTGTGCGTGAAGCTCATGGGGGAGGTTTAATGAGACATTTTGGCATTGCAAAGACTTTAGATGTTTTAAAAGAGCACTTATTTTGGCCACATATGAAACGCAATCTTGAAAGAATATGTGAGAAGCGCATCACTTGTAAACGGGCTAAGTTTAGAGTTTTAACCATGGATTGTATAAATCTATACCTATACCTAGCAAACTTTGGGTTGATATTTCTATGGACTTTGTTTTTAGGTTTACCTATGTAAAAAAATGTAAAGGATTCTATGTTTGTTACTGTTAATAGGGTTTTCAAAGATAACACATTTTATTCCCATCCTAAAACCCCTTGCAAATCATTCTCTCCACAACCTCCACAAGACCCAAAGCCTCCTACACAACGTGTACAAACCACTCAAACCATTTTTGTGCACATGCAAATGGACAATTCAAAGACTCGGAAAAGAATTATCACATAATCTACAGAGAGATTTTGACAGTAAAATATGGAATTAAAAAGTTTGAATTCCATCTGATCAGCCACAAATTCCCTATCAAGATGGATAACTCTTCTTTTCCAAAGATCTTTGATTTCAAAAATAAATTGTTTCCTGACAAGCAACTCCTCACTCTCAAAAATTGGTTTGCAAAATATGATTTTACAGTCCAACACATAAAAGGTGAACAGAACTTCATCCCTGATTTTCTCACATGACCTCCTATAAATAAACCTGCTCTTATCTCTTCATTTCAACCATCCCAGTAATAGCCATGAATCGTCAACTTCCATTCAAAGCTCTCACTCAAAAATTATTTCCTCTGAACATTCCTTTTAGTTCAGTCTATCAGATTCAAGACTTTGCAAGAAATTCCTTTGTAGGTATTTCTTCAATGTCCACACAATGAAACCTGAACGGTTCCCCTCTCCCTGCTCACTCTCACTCTCACTCTCACTAACCTAACCATTTCTGAGGATGAGTTATGGTACATGTGGTGTCTCACCACCCTCTATGCTACAAAACTTTTCATCCCTCTCAGGCCAGTCTTTCCACACATTTCAACCCCAAAATTTACCTCTACCCTGTTATGGAAACTTCTTGAGTGGTTCTCACCACTTACATGGTGGCGCAAACAGTTGTAAAACATCTCCAACTTCTACCAATTAGACAGAATCCCTGACCAAGAAGCAGTGTTCATTATACACAAGCCCTATTTCCAGCATCCATAAACAAAAGACTACCGGACATAAGATATGGCATACGAATGGAAAACATATCCTCACCCTTTTCCTCTCATAAACATCAATCCTCAAAGCTTACCTCATGGAAATCAATAGTCCAACCACCTGTCATAAACATCCACCACACATCCATTGGACCATCCCAAACTCTTGAGATTATACCAAAAGTTCAAGCCTGTACTCCAGGATCAAGTTCAAGTCCTGAAGGAATCTTTGTCATAGAACAACGTCCTGACTACACCAACATCCTATTTTAAGATTCTCAAGACCCATGGGAAGATTTCCAATCTCTCCTTCCCACTGAGAATTCACAATATACAGTCACAAAACCCGAACCAAAGTCTCCAGCTCCCAACGAAATCAATCATGAAGATGAAGAATATCAGATCCGACAACAGATATTACGTGCCAAAAAGTAATATGAAAAAGAGACTGGCGACATATCCCTATCAAGGTTCCCATCCACTCCATGATGGTTGTCAAGCACGTGAAGCTTTTTTAAAGTTTGCTTTAATAATTAGACAAGGGTCTTGTCTTGTCTAAAGTGTGTTTTTCTTTAGCGTGATTTGTGTGTATGCTTTTACTTTTAAAGCTTGCTTTAATTATTTTAAGCTTTTGTAAAAGATAAGGGTCCTATCTTATCACTCTTCCTTAAGGTCTCTATCTAAAGACCTTCCCCTCTGATGTAAAATTCAAGACATAATCAAATTAAGTTTTCCTCGATCTCTTATCATGACTCTCTAAATCTCTTCTATCTTCTAGGAATCAAAGAAGTTATTTGAGTTAATAAAGATACGTTCACCTCTGATTTTCTACGCTGACTATGCTCTGCACTTGGCTTAAGCTTAAGGAACCTGTGCATCAGAAAGGTCATGATTTTATCCTCCAAAACCGAGTTTGTAAAAAAAAATTATTGTCTCACAACGTTCGCCCTCTTTGAAGGTCTAGTATGACCGTGTTTTCGGGTGGTATCGTGAAAAACTGTTTTATATTACGATTTTCGGATTTGGTATTTGACGGATAAGTATATATTCGCTGGAAACCAGAACTTGCGAGCTACTAGCCCTAAGAACAGTCTTTGAACTCTTGTAGTTCAGGTGTAACAACGCCACGTACAACTACCCAGATGGTCAGGAGTATAGTTTTAGATTGAGATGCTAGGTTCTTAAACCACTTTTGAAAAACTTTATAGGGCTTAGGTACCAAACTTTTGTTTTCTACTATTTGTCATCCATAAACTGATACTGTATGTCATTATTCAAAAGAACTTAAAACTTGGGAAGAATGTTTGCCACATGTTGTATTTTCTTATAATAGAATTACCCATTCAGCTACTAAATTTTCACCATTTGAGATTGTATATGGTTTTAATCCATTACTCCTTTGGATTTATTACCTTTACCTATTGATGAGCGTGCTAGTTTGGATAATAAAAGAAAGTTGAATTTGTTAAGCAATTACATGAGAAAGTGCAACAACATAGATACATTTTGTCAACTTAGGGTGGACGACTTATATATGTTGAAAGTGTTATAATACGTTTGATAATAGGGTAATTTAAGGGTACATGAGTGATAATTTCCCTTGTACTTTTGTACAAAGAGGCTTGTAACTAATGAACTTAATCCTTATTTGCCTAGTGTTATTGTTTCTCTTTTATAGGAATTTGAAGATATATTTCTCGAAAAAAAATACCTAATATTTTACCACCAATGGATCAATTGATAAAATGTAGACTGAAATTGCAATTCAAGATGCAAGACATGATGAATTGGGCTTAAAGAGAAGACAAGGGATTGTGAGCATTATTCCCAAGCTATTGGACAGCCAAATACACAATTTGGGTCAAATGCAATATAGGCAGATTTGGAACAAAACTAGTATTGACTGAGTTAGAATTAAAGTGCAAACTATATACCAATAGAAAGATAATTGAGTTAACTTTCCAATGCAATTTATAGAGGTATATTTGAAGTTTTCTATAAGATGTTTTGACCAATTTATTACAACTTGTTCAGACTTGGAAATTCCAATCACACCTTTGTTTATTCAACTTCATTTATTTGTTATGTTTCAAGTTTATCAATGTGTTAAGTACATCTATTGTTAATGATGGGGGGCTAGTATTAATTATGGTAGGCTAACATTAAGTTTGTCAAATGACTAGCATTTATAATGGTAGATTGGTGATGAATTTTAAAGCATTCTTTAACAAACCTATGCTCGGAGGGTTTTCTAATAAGAACCTGGTCAAGAACTGATGTGAATCTAACCAATTAGCCTCCAAGTCAAATTCTAAATCTAGAATTGAATAGAACTGCAACCCGATGCTCAATGGAAGTCCAGCTCAAAATTGCCTAAAGAAAATACCTAATCCAAAGTAAATAAGAAAAGTCCCTTAAATGGCATAAATGCCTCCTAAAAAAATAGGAAAGTTTCCAAAAAGGAAAGTAGCTAATTTTTTAGCCATAGTGTGCAAGCTAACTTGCTGATTTCGTAAGAGTGATTATTTAGAAACTTTAAGAGCTTAAATCATGAATTTGGTGGTCTAAATATCATGTACAATTCCTTTAATGGGCCTCCAGGACTTTGATTGTGCCCAAGTTGCTTGAATTAGTCCATTAAGTGCTTCTTTGAATTTCTTTACACAAGCTTTTGTAACAGGTCTGACGGGCTTAAATAGGATGTGAATATGCCTCATTCAACGTGCTTGTGCCAACCTTGTCCTTAATCTCTTCATTCACCTCCTCTTAAAGAGGATTTATCTTCAAATCATTACCTGTATCAAAAGGACTCAAATAAGAAACCTTAAAAGTAGCACTAACATTGTACTCATCGGACAAATCTAGCTCATATGTGTTGTCTTTGATCCGTAACAAAATGGGTACTAGCGAAACATCTAATATTTAGTTCTATTGGTTTATTGGATGTCACATTTAAGATACTGGAAATTGTGTGTTTTATTTTAAAAAAGAAAAAAATGACTTAGTAATTAGGCATCTTATGTCATTAGCAGTGATTGCCCATGTGAAACATCGAAGTTTTAGATATTTAAAAAACAGTCAACGAAGTAAAACTTTGCCTAATAACCAGTCGTCTTGCCTGATCATTAGTGGTTGTTTGTGTAAACCGGTGAAACTCTATTTAAAAAAAGTAATAATAATAAACAAATTTGAATATTTCAACACTTAACACCCCAAGGCCAACTGTCTGGGAGTCACTAGCCTAAAACTCACTATATGGGTTAAAGATATATTATTTACTTATTTATGTGTAAATGATCCATTGTCTAATGATAGAAACCCTAATAAACATTTATTTAAAAAAAAGTACTGTTCTCTTTCGATGAAACCCATATATTTCGTGTGTATTAACATTTGATCACAAAAGGAATGTTTATTGATATCCAATCTATGAGTTATTTAAAAGAAAAAAAAATTTGGAGTGTTCACTTGTTTAATTGTTTGAGGAGAAGAAGAACAATTACTAGCTTATATATTAATTTTACTCATTAAAGTCACTTTAATCCCTAGGGACTAGTAATAAGCTAGTTTAGGGTGTGATTAACACTGAAAAGTGTACATTTAGTAAAGTTTAGAATCATCATTTTTCACTTATGATTTTGATAACACTTAAGCCATTTTACGAATTATCTATTTTTATTTGTTTTTAAGTATGTTTTTGCATTTTGTACGAATAACCCTCAATTCATGGTGCTTCGATCGAACAATGAACGTGAAATTTGGATTAAGAGACTTAGAAGCCTCTTTGGTCCAACATTAACTATGATTGGCTGAGATCATGCTGTGTCTGAGCTCACATACATCTTATTGTATTAGATTTAACACTCAGCAATTTATTATTTCATTTACCTTAACTAAAGATCCAATGATTTGGCTTCAATTGTAGCAATTGGTTATTTTGAATCTAACATTCCATAATGCATCACAATTGTTATAATTTAGAACCTTGAATTATATCGGTAGCTCATCTAAAAGTTGTAGTTGAAGCTTGCCAAAATATCATCTAAATACTCACAGTTGATCAAATCAGTAGTTGCCTATATAAAGGCAAGAAAGCTCACAAATGAAGGTGTGGAGTTTTAGGTTTTGTAGAGAAATTTAGTAAAATTCTAGAGTGAATTTTAAGAAAAATTATAGTTAAAAAGAAAAGATTTTTCTTTTCCATTTTCTTATATTGTACTTTTACAAATTTATAAAATAAAATGAGTGTTTTACTTGCTGGCATGAGTGGCTATTTTTCTAAACAAAGGTGATGGATGAAGCTCGAGAATTCGAAATATAGATTTAATTACTCTTTCAAGTGAGTTTAAAGTGTATTTTTGTTAATTACATGGTTATAAGTTGAAATTTCTACAGATTGTTTTTGTTCAATATTGATTTGTAGATTTAGAATCCCTTGAATCTATGTGTGGGTTTAAACCTAATATTGACACACCAATGTGGTAGTAGGAACACTCCAATATGGGTATGTCACATTATATACTTAATCCCCTTATTTATTTATAAAGTGGTTAATTAATAAAGAAGTCACATTATATTCAAACTGGAAAAAAATGCAAAATATAAATATGAGAAAGAGTACTATGACTATAATTTAAATACCAAGAGTGGATCTCGTAAACTTAAAATTTCATTGATTTAGATTATTTCTTCCTAACTTTTATTTCTACAATTATTTCCTATTTTGCTGATGTGGATGGGAACATCATATAAGAAGATAGTTGAGGACCAGAAATGAAACCTGCTTGTTGACCACAGGTTTGTATTGGCTTAGGTTTCTGGGGTATGGAGTTATACAAGGGAAAAGAGGTTTTAGTTTTGGCTTTTGGGTTATCTGGAGGAAAAGGAGGTTGAGTCTTGCATGGAGATAAAAGAACAGACTTCTTGTTATGTCGTGATCGACGCCGACACCTTTGGTAATAGATCGCATCATCATCGTCTGATTTAGGATTACACATATGAGAACCAGGAACATCCCATAAGAAATGTCCATCTAATTTATCAGGATAGATGGGATAGCCTTTTGCGGACAATCTATGAATAAGAATGTTTTCTTGTGTAGTAGATACTGCAGTAATCATGGATGTGTATGAAAAAGAGGTTCTTGGAGCCCCTGGCTCAGATGGTGGCTAGAAGGTCATTTTTACTATACCATCATCTCTTTTTTCAAAGAAAGCTTCAGAAGTGTGGATTGGTTGCGAATTTTGATGGAATTTCTCATAATTTGAAAGCCCTTCCATTGGCATTAATTTGAGAAGCTCCTGCTTTTGGATCTATCTAGGAATCTTGACTATTGTGGGAATAGTCTCTGTATTTGCAAGAATCATGAGAGCGCCTGAAGAAGTTTGAGGGCTTGACTAGTTGATGATGGAGAATGGCCATTTTGCCGTAACAGCTTGTTCAACTCCTTGAAGCTGGATTTGAACTTTGAAAGCAATGGGTAGGTTTGGGTCTTGTAAAGACAAATTGAAATTTGGGTAGAAGGTAAGGAGAGCACTACCAGCATGAATAGTGGCCAAAACATTACCAATTACAGCATGTTGGTATTCTTTGAATCTTGTATCAAGCAAGGCTAGTCTAGTTGTGTCAGGAAGACCTTTTCGGCCATGAAGAGTTAAGATTAGGCGTACACCACCAAGATGAAGGTGGGTGTATCCTTCTCTTTGCCATTGTGCTATTAAATCTATGGGAATTTCAAGCATAACATATTGTTCCGCTTGTGTGGCTTGGAGAGCACATTGATCAAGATGGGAAGATTGGACATACTCTTTTGGAGTAGGCCTTTTTGTGGAAATTAGAGTTCTGATACTTCGAGTAAAAGTGTTTCCACGTCTATAGAGTTGGTATGGATTGATTAAGGGCATAAAAGATTCACTAACTTGGGCTGAATCTGGGACATACGAATATTCTACAAGATTTTCAATCTTGGAGGCCACATGTTTAGTACAAGTTTTAGGAAGAGAAAGAGTATAAGAAATAGATATATCAGATTGATCAAAGGTAATTTGAGATGAAGTTGAAGTGCTTGAAGTAGATGTTATATTTGTGAAGATGTTTTCTCTGTGTGATTAGGAAGATACTATAAACTCCTTATTTACCACCTCAGGTAGAAAATCTTCAGTGGATTATAAAAAATTCTTTGAAATGACGTGCACTCTGTTCCAAAATATACCTACCCAATCTCCACCAAGACCATCAAGATCTTCCACTTCATCTCAACAAAAAAAAAAAACATCATATATACCACCCACAACAACACAGCCATCATCAATACCCACTTCTTCACAACCCATATCCGATCTTCCTATTCCTCCACCATCAATGCTAGACCCTACAGCAAAGGACAAAGCCCCCATGGACCAATATTCTTCTCAGCAGTTAACAAAATCAGTGGCAATCTCTTCCTCTGCTTCTGACTTTGACACTTCAGAAAATGAGCAATCCGAATCAGTTTCTAGTTCTGACTCAGAATCAGAATATGCTGATGTCTTTAGACTATTGATGGCTCAACCTACTGATGAACCATCTTCTTCATCTCCTCCTCCAGAGACGCCAATTGTTGATGAATCAGTAGCTGACAACGAACCAACTACCCTTGCTTCTGATCCCACACCAAGACCTATCACTGGTCTATGGTTTACATTTGATGATATTCCAAATCAAAATGGGCAGACAGATTCCAGGAATTCTCAGCTTGGATTGATGTCCAAATGATTAGACCCAGTGCAAACACTCAATCAGTCCTCCGAGAATTCATGTCTAGAATTATTGGATCTTTGAGTGACTGGTTTGAAAGTCTTGGCCAGTAACGCCAATTACAATTTTTCTAAATCCCTGACATTCCTACTACTTTGGGACTCATCTATGAGCAATATCTAGGCAAACCGTCTACAGCCAAAGAATTGGCAAGAAGAGAGTTCCATCAAATGAAATTTTATTCTTTACAACAGAAAGATTTGGATTTTCACTATAAAAGGATGTCCAGTCTTTATTACAAGCTCAATGGCTTCAATGATCCAACACTCAGACATGTTTTTGTAACATCTTTACCCAATGAGTTGTTACCTGAACTGCAACGGCAACTCAAAGTGCACAATTTAGAGGTATCCAATTTATCTCTTGGAAAGATTTACCAATTTGCTATTGGTTGTCTTGAGAAACTCTGTGAGCAGAAAGAATTCTTCAAAGATCTCATGAAGAAAAAACCACCCTTTAAGAGTGCATGTAAAAAACCATATCTTGAGATCAAGTGCAAAGATGACAAGCATTGCACATGCTTCCCAAAGAAAAAGTCTCATTTCCACAAGTACCCAACAAAACCCAAAACCAAGTCTTCCCAGCTCGAACCCACAGAACCAAAGGTAGTCGATGCTTCATTTGCAAGAAAAAAGGCCACTTTGCAAAAAGTTGTCTTAACCGACCAACCAAAGTTGTGCGCCTTATTAGTCACCTCCAACAATCCTCTATGATTTATGATAATGAGAATATTAAGTCTCTCTTTACTGAGCAGGATGACTATGATGATTTCACTACTTTTGCATTAGATAATTCAAGTGAGTCTTTAGACTCTGATAATGTGATAATCATACACACAGTCCAACAACTCTCTGTTTCTGATGAGAACCATCAAGAAAATACCATTAAAGATTCAAGTGATCCTTTGCACATTCATGGAGACCCAATTACAAGAGTTAGAGTCAAAAAGATGCAAGCTGCTTGAAATGGATTAATTGAGAAAATATGGATTGAAAATACAATTCAAGATGCAAGACATCATGAATTGGGCTTGGAGAGAAGACAAGGCATTGTGGCCATTATTCAAGCTATTGGGCAGCCAAATACACAACTCGGATCAAATACAGCAAGGGCAACTTCGGAATAAAACTGCTATTGATTGAGCTCGAAGTAATATCCAAGCTATATACCGTTGGAAAGATAATTAAGTTAGCTTTCCAATACATTTTACAGAGCTGGATTTGGAGTTCTCTAGAAGGAGTTATGACCAATTCATTACAGCTTGTTCAGACTTGGGATTTTCAACGACTCCTTTGTTTTCAACTTCATTTGTTTGTTTTGTTTCAAGTTTTTCAATGTGTAAGGTAAGTCTACCATTAATGATGGTGGGCTAACAATAAGTTTTTCAATGATAGCATTAATTATGGTAGGTTAGCATTAAGTTTGTCAATGATAGCATTAATTATGGTTGGTTGGTGAAGACTTTTTGAAGCATCCTTTGACAAACCTATACTTGGAGGGTTGTTCCAATGGTTTCATTTGAATTTTTAGGATCTTGGGTTTCTATTGGTGTATTCAAAGTCAGCAACCTTGCTATGTAAGGGGAGAGATTAATGTTATTTGAATTTGAAAGATTATTCTTTCTTTGGTTCTTTTGAGAACTAGTGAACTTACCAAGAATTAGCATTCTTGTGGTGTTCCAAATTTAGACTTATCACTCACCTTCTCATCTATTTCTTGAGTGTGGCGTCAATATCATTCTCTATACCTTTGGTTCATATTTTCTTAAGCATTGGGTCAAGGTTTTGTTTGTTTTTAAATCTGTTTAGAACTTTCTTGGGAAGTTGAAACTTCAATTTAAGTGTGGGTTTCAAAATTTCATTGTGGGATTTGCATCATTTGGTATCAGAGCTAGTTTCTAATCAGGTTTGAATGTCTTATATATTTTGATTATCAAAAAAAAAAAGAGAGAGAAAAACGTACCAAAAAAAAAAAGCTTGCAAAAGGAATCAAGTATTTCTACTTTCATCAAATTGAATTTTAGTTATTCCTTTTCCTTGACATTGTTTGCACACAATATCAATTGTGTTCCTTTGCTTTCTTGCTTTCTTTTCATCAAATTCCTTGTTGTTCTTTGTGTCCTCTTAATTCCTTTTCTTTGTTTAGTGTGTTGATTCGTCATATTTGGTGTGCCACCTGAGTTTTTCTTGATTTTGTTTATTTAGTTCAATAAAGAACTGAAAGAGACAATTAAGTGCGGTTAATAAAAAAAAAAGTTTGTGAGATCATTAGAGGGTAAAAGCCAATTTGTGTGTTAAACACGAGAGTTAAGTGACATCAAATTGAGTGAAACACGTGAGGGAGTGTTGCGCCACTGTTGACATGCGTGGAAGAGATGATAGAAGGGAAAGACGTATAGATCGTGATTTGGGGAGTATCAAACTGAAAATTCCTTCTTTTCAAGGTAAAAATGATCCGGAAGCTTATTTGGAGTGGGAAAAAAAAGTGGAGCTAGTATTTGATTGCCACAACTACTCTGAGGAGAAAAAGGTAAAACTAGCTGCCGTTGAATTTACTGATTATGCTATAATTTGCTGGGATCAACTTGTTTTGAGTAGGAGACGAAATCGTGAAAGGCTTATAAACACTTGGGAGGAGATGAAGGCCACCATATTGAAGCTTTTGTAAATCTCAAGCAATCGAATGCAAAATCCTCAACATCTTAACTAGAACATCTTCTTTTAAGATGAAATCTTCAATACAATGTTGTGGTTTCATGACTATCTTTTTCCCTTACTTTTTTAAATCACTCGCTTTTTTCTTTCTTTTCATTTTATATTTTCTCTCTCCGTCTTTTTTTGGTGTTTGTATGGGTTTTTTTGCTAAGATTGAAAAATTGAAAGGCAATATTGGAATAAATAAAAGAACTAGTTCAAAACTATAAATAAGCAAAAGATGGGTTTATTGGCAACGGTAATCGAAAATTAGACAAGGACAGGTGGATCTAGAAGTTTGGTGAGTGTGATGATGGCAGTGTTTTAACTCAAATCATTGTGGATTGGTCAGAAACTTAAATTAAAGTGGTGTTGGGAGTTTAGGTTTCAATTTTTTGTGATTGGCAAATCTATCAATGGTGGGAATGGTAAGACAGGTCGTGCTAGTAGAAAAGAGTTGATTGATAGTGGTGGTGCTAGCCAACATGCAATGAAATTCGACAGATGGACAGCAGTAATATTGAATGGGTTTTGGCTAATTTTGACAACTTTAACGGTAGATTGGTAGTGGTCTCGTTTAAATTTTGTCGGCCCACTCCTTTTGATCCTAGTGGAGTTTGATTAATGAAGAAAGCCTTGGCAAAGGTGGTGACACCGTTGCTAGTGGTGGTAGGTGCGGTGGTTCGGGTTATGGTTTAGTGTTTTTTTTTTCAACCAAAGTAAATCAAACACAATATGGAAAAGATCGATAATGCATGCAGCAACTACAAACAATATGATCCAGGCTATTATCTCTTATACCAAATTGATGCAATAGAAGTTTAATGTTCTCATATTCGTTGATTCTAGAGAATACCGAAATAAGAAACAAACTAAATTCATGTTGATTCTAAAGAATACCGGGAACCTAGGAGTTAAGACTCGTTAATTCTACAAAATGCCAAGAATTAACGAAATTCAAAAACTCACACAGAGTTTTGAGAACTAAAAATATTATTAAACTCAAATCTACAATTTATTCCAAGAAATAATGAATAACAAATAATCAAGGCCTATAAAAGTTACAAAAGACATTTATTTATACTAACTATAACTTATTCTAAATTTGTTAGAAAACTTATTTCAATAAGACTTATATATAAACTAAGAATACAACTTAAATAAGCTATGCCTAAGTAATGAAGCTCTAAATAGGAAACTAAATTAAACCTAAGTAATGAAACACTAAATAGGAAACTAAATTAAAATAAAATACAAATTAATTAAAATATTCCTAAATATTATAAATTTTAATTTAATTAGGATTTCTTTAATTTCTTACTCTGCATCACTAATTATGATTAGTTCTTGGTTGAATTTGGCTGAGAAGTTTCAGATCTTCTTTTTTGGGCCTTGTTTCAAAGAGAATAGGTTTGAAGTGGATTTTTGCTCCCTCTAGTACTAGTAATATTGTGCAATGAATTTTGCACAAAGTTCCTTAAGCTGTGGTTGGAGTTTGACTGTAGATTGCAAAACTAAGACAACGCTATTTTGGTTAGGCTTGTAAAAAGGCTTTGAACATCAATGCCTCATCATATGTTTCAAAAGACATCTTCTACTTGTAGTGATATAAATGATATTCTAGGTTCATTTTTCAATCAAACTACTTCATCATCGGAATTGAGAACTTTGTGGTTTTATAAGAATGTCTTGAGAGAAAGGGCTAGTATTGATCTTTTGGGCAATCAAAATTGCACCATCTATAGCTAACTTTGCCTAAAGGGATTTTCTATATTCTTTAAACACTTTCTTAATTCCCTCTTACAACTTTTCTTAAAATTTCCTTTCTTCTTTCTATGCTGCCCCTATGTCAATTTCTACTGGTTATACTGCCCCTATTCCTTTCTTCTTTCTTAATTCCCTCCTACAACTTTGGCACCTCTAATCAAGCTTTCAATTCTCGATTATCTCTCTGGGTCTCCTTGACCTGTCAGCAGATTTGCTGTAGTATTTCCATTTGACCTAGCATACTTTGTCTAAGAAGCCATCTATGTTATCTTGATCAAATAATGATTCATCCATAGTTTCCTCCATTTTAGACTGAGGAAGTCTAGCAGTTTGTGGTTTGGCCATTGTCCTTATTATTTGTCACAAGTGTCATCAATTCCAAAAAACTCTATTTATGCATTTTCAAGAAGTTTTTCGTAATTCGTGCTATTGAATTATAAATGAGTAGAGATCGATAATCTAGAAATCATTTGTATTCGTGTATATCTGTATCTTTTGTTATGAGATTTGGTTCATGAATAGATGAATATCAACTTTGATGTTAGTAAATTGATTCCAGAATTTTACCTAATTACTCTGAAAACTTTTCGAAACGACATGTGATTCTCGTAAATTTCTTTTTTTATTGAACTCGAGCATGTATCTGCAAAGGTACTCTGACACTCAAGTTAGTATTTGTTGATTAGGAATTGTTTAGATCTAAAATTCTTTAGACTCTGTTATAAAAAATTGTCAAAAGATCCTTTTTTGGCCCCTATTTATAAATTATGAAATGTGGGATTGCCGAAAAACTTTATTTCAGATCTAAATACCCACCATCCATTTCCTTTCTTTAACTTACACTATTAAATTTTATAACTGTCTTTGTCCGTTTCTAATACCCACTTACACTATTAAATTTTATAACCATCTTTGTCCGTTTCTAAAACCCTTGCGCATGATTTTGTTAGTAATCTTGTGCTGCTAATTATCAATATTGCTAGAGTTCAATTGTCATTAGTTTTATCTGGATCATTAATTTAATTAACTAATGAATATTGATTTTCAATCCAGAGTCAACGTAAGCCATATCCGATACCAATTTCTTAATCAAGAGCCCATATAAACTGTGTTTGCATTAATCTTTAATATGTTGTAAATGCAAAATATGCCTCTTTATTTGAATTATATAGTTTTAAATGACACGTGTGTATAAGTGATTTATATGTTTTAGCACTTATAGTAAAAAAATAAAATTTCATCTTAAATTATTATAGGAATTAAAAAATCTCAGTTTCTTTGAGTATTAAAATTAAGTTCCGGACATTTCGTGCAACACATTAAAAATTGCGAGTCCTTACCTAACCCTGAAGAAGTTGACTTCATTGTAGTCAAGATTTATGTTTATTTCATGCATTTAAATTTTCTAAATCTCCCTCTTAAAAAATATAGCTTAATCACATCACACAAACTATACATAAATTCTGTATTAAAATAAGTAACAAACTTGATGAGGAAATAAAAATCCAAATTAATGATTGAAATAAATAAATAGAGCATTTTTTAAAAAAAATCAAAGCGGTAAAAGGAAAGGCAAAAAGTGGTGGCTTTGAAAAATGAAGAAAAAGGTTCGCGCAGAAAAAGACTTGGGGCGGAGAGGTTAGAATGATCTGACCGTCACGCTTCTTCTCACCCTTTAAAGAAAGTGCTCAAAATTCAAGGTACCCTTCTGTTCATTCTTTTATCTTTCTTTTTGCATTTTTTTTAATTTAAGTATGAGTAAACACACAAACTCATTATTAAAAAAAAAAAAGAAAGAAAGAAAAACACACATACACCGAATACAAATTCATTTTTTTAAGTAAAAATACAATATTATATAATTTGATTACAAAAACCAACCAACTCATAATAAATTAATAATAATACAAACTGTACTAGTCTTTTAGTCGGCCTACAATCAGAAAAAGTCAAAAGAGAATTTTGAGTATTTATCGTGAAACAAAAGCCTCTAATGTTCAGCTTAGGTTTTTCCTTCTTAGTTTGAGCTCGATTCATTCGGTGTTCTTTTCCTTCATAATGATTTTACTGCCAGCTTAAGAGGTTGGTCTTGAGGTTTATTTGTTACTTTCTTGCTATAATACGGCTTCGTTTTTTCTGTTCAGATTATATATAGTGATATTTGATTCCTGTTATGTTTTCGTAATTCGTCTTCAATTCTACAGAAGTGTGCTATAAGATATAAGAAGATATATATAATTTTTTCCCGTTTTGTTAGTTTCTAGAGTTTCAAGTCTCAGGGAATTAGGTTTTAGTTAAGTTTGACTGCAGGATTTTTTAAGGGTTTTGATTTAATATAACTATTTGTGTGTGTGTGTGTGTGTGTAGATATATCTATATGTTTTAGTTTCCTTAGTGTGAGGATGATGGTCAGGTGCCTTTCAATTCGAAGCTTATGTAAATTCTCACTTTGCTGAAGTTTTTAATGACCTTACTAGTTGGCGGATAGTTGAGGTAGTTTTAGTTAGTCAAGTATGCAGTTGAAATCAAATTCTGCCTTTTTTTTTCAGAGCAAATTTATCAAAAATGGAATTTAGATATTAAAGTTTTATATTTATTTGAAGGAAGCTTAATGAAATTACTTGATTTCTAATTTGTCTACAATTGAATGAGCTAACTGCAGGGATCAGATGGTAACAGCCAAGAAATGATTGTGTAATGAATTTACTAGGCTTTCATAGTCATAGCTAGGAAAGAGAAGACTACAGCTCTATTTTGTCATTCATAAGGTCCATGTAGTAACATATATGATTAAGCCATAAGGGTCTTTCAGATCATTGCCCACATCTGAATGTTTCTTCAAATTTGCCTATCTAGGTGCTTGAATGAAGCAAAATACTTGAAATGATTGTGTTTAGTTTTACAATGATGACTATATCTCGCTATCTTATTATTTACCATTTTTTCCGCTTGTTTCTTCTATTGATGTTGGTGGTTGTCAGCAATTAAACATCGGCTTTACATTGTTTTGTTCTTCCTAGAAATTGTTGATAAAACTTGACCATAATGCAGTCATTGATAGGCTAGATTGGCCATTTTTTATTTAAAATGACTGTGCTCTGTAGGAGTTTAGTAACAGCTCAAATCTTGAAGTGGAATGGTATTGACACATTGTTAACATAAACTGATATGGTTGGGATGACTCCATCTCCAATCAAGAAGTTAAAGCCGCCTTAGTACCTAATTTTTGTAAATGAGCTGTTGTACCAGGGAATTTCTGTTTTGCATTCTGAATTGAATTTTGTTTTGGTGCTTGTGGATCTTATAATTTTTGGTATTCAGTGACCCAGGAGGAAACACTATTTACTCTTCCCGAATTCTGGAACTCAGAGCACAAGATCAATCTTTTGGAATTCACATGGAGAATGCTGTTGACCTTAGTAGAAGTATGCTGTAATTATTTTTGTTTCTGTTTGCCATATGCTAGAATATTACTCTTGTTGATTTTTCAACAACTACCTCATCAATGTTTTTTCGGTTACCCAGATAGAAAGAAAATCGCACTGCTCAATTATCAGTAACTACAGACCCATAATTAGAAGAAACAGTTGATTTGTTTTATGGATTTAATGTGATCTTTTATCTCCATTTACCAGCCAATCTCTTCAATTTTCCTAAATGTTATTTCCTTGGTTATTTTTTTCCTGATTCATTGTTCATAAATATCTAGTTCCAACTGACTAGCAGAGGCTCTAGAGAAAATACTACTAACAACTCAATTGTAGGGCATATCTCTCCCTAGCACACTAGCAGGAAGGGCAAAAAACATTAATGTTTAGTTTATGAATATGTTTTTTTAACTTCTTGTTCACGTTTTAGCTTGTTCTGAGGGCACTTATATGTGGTAGCTAAGTTCTTCTCTGGTTTATTGGCTCTAGATGCTGACCTATATTCTTTTCATGTTTTTGGTGTGTCCTAGATAGTGTATTTTATCAAATGAAGACAGGTAACCAGGCAGGAGGAACTGATGTCCAATTTGGCACCTTGAGTAAGGTGAATCTTTGACCTTCCCTTCATTTTATTATCCTGAGATTAATGAAATTTGAAGTTACTAAGTTTTCTCTTTCTCTCTGTGTCACTTTGGGATTAGACACTTGCCTCCTCAGATATAAACCTTTCGTCACATATTGTGGGGTCCCAGTCAATGCCACAACAAAAAGAACCTCAATCGAATTTGATTTCTGTATCTAGTGGTCATCGAGAGAACTGGGGGGAGTCCAACATGGCAGAAGCCAGTCCAATAACTGATACCTCAACAGATGATACAGAAGATAAAAATCAAAGGGTAATGACTCTTACTTTCAGCTTTGAGCATGTGCTGCTTCTTGGAAACAATTGAGTAGCGTGTTTCTTCCATCCTTGCAACTTGCTCTTTGTTTGTTATTTTATTCTTTGTGATCCTACTTGAAAACAAAAGTTCCAGCTTTTGCTATTGATAACTGTATTTATTATACTTATTTCAAATAAAAGGTCATTTTCCATAGTGAATTTAACTACTACAAAATGGTGGATTCTAATTGTCTGATTCTCTTGTGCAGTTTGAAAGAGGTCAATTGACAGCTGTTGCAGCTTCTGATTCTAGTGACAAATCAAAAGAAAAATCAGGGGATCAGAAGGTTACATAGTTAAGCTAATTTTATTTATATAGCCACTTATCAGCGTAATTTTATACTTATAATTTAATTATTGTTCCCCTAATATTTATTTCAGACGTTACGCCGGCTTGCTCAGAATCGTGAGGCTGCCAGGAAAAGCCGGTTACGGAAAAAGGTATTTCCTCTTGGGATAGAGTTTGGTCCTTGTTGTGCAAGCTGTTAATGTAAAATGGAAGTGTGGCTGTATGGTGGTCTTATTATTAGTTCTGTTCTCTGTACAAAGACAGTGGTTGTATTGCATCTGCGTATTCTACCAAGCTTCTAATAATCCTTCACTTCCTCCCAACTTTTACTCCAGGCATATGTCCAACAACTGGAGAGCAGTCGGCTTAAACTTACTCAACTAGAGCAAGAGCTCCAGCGAGCTCGTCAGCAGGTGTGGATAATGTTGTTCCATTTATATAGTATGGCTTAAATATAGGCAAACTCCTGTAGTTTGCGAAACATCAATAACCTCCTCTGATAGGAGGTTTGACAGATTAAAGGTTACATTCTTGAAACAAATTTAAGATCATATGGACAAACTATAGCTTTTCATGAGGAAATTTCTGATGAATTTTAGAACTTTCAGGGCACACTTATATTTAGACCATACTGTAGGAGACGTCCACAATATTTACCTTTTTGTTTGCATCGGATACTATTATGTCTAATTAAGTTTCTTAATTGCAGGGTATATTCATTTCCAGTTCAGGAGATCAATCCCATTCAATGAGCGGCAATGGTATTTAAACTTCACTTACCTTTACTATCGTTTATAATTTGTTTAACAGTCTGGAAACTGATCAAGGTGATGATCTGTGACTTTTTAATGGTCTGCCGATATGTTCTGTGAGATCCAAGGAAAGCATTTAAAGTCTTGCTGCAGCATCAAAGTTACTTGTTCATAATTATATTGGATCAAAATCTCTGCTGCATGAGCTTAATATACTGTATGTCTTCTGAGATGTAATCTTTTGTCCATACTGATACGTTTTTAGTACTGCACAATGGTTTCTTAAAGATGTTGTTAGTTCTCTTTTTTGATGAAAATGAATTAGGGGAAATTGAGAAATACAAAAACATCAGAAACTATCAAAACTTACCATTTTGAAGAAGAGCCCCTCTCCCCTGCAGCAGAAACCATCCTCTAAACCTTCAAATTATCTCAGGACCACCTCCCAAATAAAATTAACAAGGTTTTTGTCACTTTATTATCTTTTTTGGATTGTTTCATCTGTAAACAATATGAGGAGGAATGGTGTCATAGATTGCTGTTGTAATTTAGTTAATAACAACATATCTCTTGTTTGGTGGATGACTTGTCCCCTATTTTTATAAACTTTCTTTGATCTAGAAAATGAATTTAAATTTCAGTGCTATCAAACTGAGATGGTTTTAGAATTTTTTCTATGCTAGGAGTGCTATGAATGTATCAATAGATCTACCCCTGTACATCAGTTGAAGTATTCATTTATAGGCTAGGATATGTTCTCTAGATTTTTTTAGCGAAAATAGTGAAATTTGATCTTATCAGTTGGTTGATGGCGGATGTACACCTGTCTGGTATCTTTTTATTTATCAGTGATTATTGTTGTGGTGAATAGAATAAATTTAGCGTTAAAGGTTTTTTCTGAGTTTGTGATCTTGGTCAGCTTGATAATTAGAAGCCAAGATCACTACTTCACTAACACATCTCCAAAGTGGTATTGTGATTATATTGCTGACACCTGGATGATCTGCAGGGGCAGCAGCATTTGATGTAGAATATTCTCGCTGGCTTGAAGAGCACAACAGGCATATAGTTGAGCTAAGGGCTGCAGTCAATTCGCATGCAGGGGACACCGAACTCCGTACTATCGTTGACAACGTTACATCACACTTTGATGAAATTTTTAGGCTTAAGGGCATTGCTTCAAAGGCTGATGTCTTCCACATCTTGTCAGGAATGTGGAAGACTCCAGCTGAAAGGTGTTTTATGTGGATTGGTGGCTTTCGGTCATCGGAGCTCCTTAAGGTGAGTAGGCTGCTTATCGTTATTGTTCCTACGGGCATCTGGCTCTTTTAGTTTTTATTTTTTTGGGTAGTTGTGGATTTGGTTGCTAAGTTGGGCAGAGGTGTTGTGAGGGGTTCATCTATATCTTAACTCGTGGAATTAAGACACAAGTACTTTTCAAATTTGGATATGTAACAAAGGCAAATAAATTATTGTTGTGAAATTTTATTTTTGATTGACATGAAGTTTATGCAAGAGAGAATTGTAGGAGGAAGCACTGGTTTTGAAAGATTGATATTTAACTGTTAGTGTGTTGTGTTTCTTTAATTTTATAGGCTTTTTCTGTATTTTCTTTAGAACCATCATTGTTGGTTTTTGGCTTAAAGCCTCGTCCCTAACTTTGTTCTGTTGAATCACTGCAGCAAAGGCAATTCTAATTGGCCATTCTGTTTTCAGCTGAATTTATGTTATTTCAAGTTTTATTATGCCTCACATTTGCATTTCTACTACCAATCAATTTTTGTGCTCTGCTTTTGAGCTGTATCAATGCTCTTGCAGCTTCTTGTGAATCAGTTGGAGCCTTTAACCGAGCAGCAGTTGGTAGGCATCTATAATTTGCAGCAGTCATCCCAACAGGCAGAAGATGCTCTGTCACAAGGGATGGATGCATTGCAGCAATCTCTGGCTGAGACATTGGCCAATGGGTCACCCAGCCCATCGGGAACATCTGGGAATGTTGCAAACTACATGGGTCAAATGGCCATGGCAATGGGAAAGCTAGGAACTCTTGAAGGGTTTCTTCGTCAGGTAATTTCGTTTAAATTAATTAAGCTTGCTTGTTTTATGATGCCACTACCAGTTTGAAGAATGATTAACATTTCCAAACTGGGTTTTCAAGTAGCTTTTGTCAGAATGTTCTTTTCATTTTATTTTGACTTATTGGCAAAAGTTTGGTACTCCGAAGGTGAGGTAGTTGTGGTATTTTAACCTTGTATAGATTTTGTCTTGTCAAACAAAAGCAATAAATGTAAAAGTCATATACAAAGTAAACAGATCATTCATATGTGGGCTTACCACAAATAGTCACACTTTGCTTTTGACATAGGCTAACCACCAGACTGCTCTGGAATTTGTTAACTGCTGGAGACAAGAACAATTGAGTACCGTAAGGCATAGAGTTAGTGCATGCACATTACATTATTGGATTCCCCCAACACAACCAAAAAAAAAACAAAAACAAAAAAGAGTTATTGCTGATCCTAAATAATGTATTTGAACAGCTAGTATTCTTTTTTGTTCTTAATTATAATTGGATGACACAATTCATCAATCTGATTTTGGTGATATAGACAAATATATATTCTTTGGTCCCAATCATTCGCAATATTTTTGGATTCACCTTTTCTTTTTCCTGACTTTTCAAATTGATTTCTTTTGGAGGAAAAGTTCAATTTGGTTGTTACATGGCAAATTGTTTTATACTTTAGTCTGTTCCTTTTTCCTTACATGG
The DNA here is from genome assembly GCA_030444775.1 of Atalantia buxifolia. Taxonomy (NCBI): domain Eukaryota; kingdom Viridiplantae; phylum Streptophyta; class Magnoliopsida; order Sapindales; family Rutaceae; genus Atalantia; species Atalantia buxifolia. The sequence goes on from CM059839.1 coordinate 16,957,012, forward strand.
TTTGCTGTGATGAAATTGTTTAATTCTCATTATTGTTCAATTTGGTTGTGGGGTTATAGTGTGGCATGTTTTATACGAGTTATTATTAGATGCCAGAGTTATTTATTTCTTTCTGTCATTTAGGGTTAATAATAAATGGTCTTGAGCTGCATGCTCATCCCTTCTGCCTGTCTTCCTTCCCATATGACAACTGTCATTTCTAATTAGTGTTTATCTCTTGCAATCACCAGGCTGATAATCTCCGTCAGCAAACTCTACAACAGATGCATCGTATATTGACCACCCGACAATCAGCTCGTGCGTTGCTCGCAATAAATGATTACTTCTCTAGGCTTAGAGCCCTCAGTTCTCTCTGGCTGGCCCGACCACGGGAGTGAGAGACGGTTCCTCTTCAAAAAGTTATTCTGAAGGGTATATGACTGGTAGATGATTAAATTATAACCACAAGTTTCTGCAGTGACAAATACAAATTAATACTGGTTAGAGCTCCTCTGTTCTATATCGTTAAGGAGCAATGGAATGGCTCACATTTGCTGTATTTATAGGTTCCGTCTATACCTGTAGCTTTAGATATGTTCATTTAGGTTTTGTATGCTTATTGTGTTGTAAAATAGTGCTAATAATCTGGTAATGCTTGATGTTTGTTAGAATTGAGAAATGAATATAGGAGTTTGTATGTAACATAGGGTATAGTTCTCAACTTCTTTATCGGGATTCAGATGATAAAATCAGGTTGAAAGAGTATTCATTTGGAAGTGTTCATTTTCTTCTGGCATGTGGTCATTTCATACTCTGAATGTAAATTGCCCAGACCCTTGCACATTTTTCAGTTAACTGCAGTGTAGAACACTCTTTCCTCTATTTGTGTGTCTTATTATTTTCAAATGTATAAGCGATTCTGTATCTGATCTTTTTCTTCTCTTTAGTTCAGTATATTGTTAAGATTGTTGTATGATTGCTACTCTTTTAAACGTAATGAAAACGTTGTACTAGCATATTATCAATCAGTTTCTTATTTGATCTCATTTAATTTCTTCTTGGTTTTGTTTCGTGGGTTTGGATTATTTGCACCCTAAAATATATTATAATCATTTTTCTTCTACGTTCTTCTGTTATATTTAAAAAGTTAATTTTTAGTTTGTACATTATTTGAAATGTTAAAAAAGAAAATCCTTAGTAATTAAACTCTTTACATTAATAATTTAATTTACTCTGTACATTTATAAGAATTCTTAAAGAAGGATTTGAAGAATTTTTTTCTTTTTTTACAACAATGAAATTGTAAAACAAATTTATTTAGAACCTTTTTTTTCTTTTCCCATAATTTTGGTTTCTCATGCTAAGGACTCAAAACAAAAATCATATGAGAGATCAAAACATTGCTCATTCTTTCCCTCCTACCAGCGGCCTACATGTACTCAATATTTTTCTTTGGACGCCAATTTCCCTACGGTACGGTTTGTTTATTCGTGGGATTGGAAATGGGAATAAAAAATGAGAATTATTGATATTATTTACTTTTTTTTTGGGCGCCTCGAAATGGGAATGGACGTTTTGGGATTCGCCAAATTTGGGAATGACAAAAGGTGGCAATGATTTCGTGGGAGTGATAATCTCATTCCTGGTTTGACATTTTTGCCTTCATATAATTTTTGAAATTCCAATTTTATTCCCTTTACAAAATGAAAAATGATAATAATTTTATCATATTATGATTATTATTATTATTATTATTAAAATAAAATTATAAATAAAGTTAGAATACAATTGTTAATGCAATTCTAAGCTAAGCAGTAATGAATTAGAAGCTCCTTAATCCAAAAATGCTTATTTTTCGGCATGATCGCCTCGATGACCCAAGATCTACGATGATCTATAAAACTATTAAGAAATGGACACTCATTATAGAACTAGAAGATTCTATTGTCAAACGAGATTAGTTGTACAACTTGCTCATAGTATATTTGTTGTTAGACCATCCCCTTTTAAGATTGGATTTCTCCAAATTTTCTTTAAAGAACTCATGAGGATATATGTAGCCAATCCATCATCAACTAAACTGCTTTGTTATTTTATGGTTTTGATTAATGCATCTGCAGGTGGTCACATGTTTGTTTGTTGTCCTATGTAATATTGCATTTACTAGATTGCTTGCTCAAATTATAATATTAAGGGCATAGTTTCTAGATTATCTAATCAAAGCCATATTAATGCAGGTGAGTTCACTTTTAAAAACATTTGATGACTGTTATACATATGTTGGAATTGATGTAGAACATCTAATTTTACATGTAGATACACAAAATGGATTGGTAGAATCATTGATTAAATGATTTCAAGTTACTGTTACATACATTATTATCAATATCTATATAAGGTCATGCTATTTTACATATTGCAGCATTAATTCTTCTTAGACCCTCTTCTTATCATTAATATTCTCAATTACAACTTGTGTTCAGTTATCTCTGATATTTCCTATCTATGCACATTTGGTTATGTTGTGTAATTCCTATCTCACCCCTACAACGCACAAAGATGAGACCTCAAAGTCATCTAGGGATCTATAGTAGGTTTAATTCTCCTTCCATTATCAGATATTTGGATTCTATGACAGTTATCTTTTTACCATACAACTTTGTGGATTATCACTTTGATGACACATTTTTCTTGCCATTAGGGGAATAAAATGTGCCTTTTAAAGTAAGAAATGAATATTTCTTAGAAAATTTTTACTGTGTCCCATTTTCATTTTTACACCAGTCAATGTCAAACTAAAGTGCGAAGGATAATTCATTTGTAGCAAATGTAAAACAATTGCAACATGCATTTACATATACATCAAAAGTATTTAAGTCAACATATTTTAGCTGCTAATACATTAGCCTGGATGATTGTTCCTATTGAACAATCACGTGTAAAGACAGCTAATGAATTATATGTTGCACATCATAAAGCGTGGCAAATAATTTGGTTCTAAAGATAGTATTCCTCAAAAAAGGAGAATAAAAATCATCCTTCAAAAGAAAATAATACTTAAGCAATAAATGTTCCCACATTACTTGAATCACTAGATTTAGATAAAATAATTTTCCTAAAAGAGATCTTGACTCAAAAGAGACTTATATCTTAGAGTAGACATAAATCTCTAGAGTGATAAAAGTCCTTAGAGAGACATGAGCCCTAAAAGAGACAAAATTTCAAAAATAAAGAAAAAGCCATCAAATTATACTTATACAAAAGAAATGTGGGCTGTAATAAAATTATCATCGATAGTGTATTTTCATTTAGAGTAGCTGCTAAAATTACAAATGATTTTGAGCCTAACTATTAATGAATGTAGACAAAGGCATAGTTAAAGCATAATTGACTTCTCCAGCCAAATTTGAAATATTTAAATTTATAGTAAAGATATTCGAAGATGTCAAACTTGTTGGATACAAATAGATAATTATAAGAAAAATAAAAAATATAATAAAATCACGGAATGAAAGTGCGACTAGTAGTACAAAATCTTTTGCAAAGACTTAGCATTGATTATGAAAATACATATTTTCCAGTAATAGATAGCATAATGATTATGGATTCACGTGGATGTGGTTAGAAATTAATCTAATTTTCATCTAGTTGCCTCCACCATTTGTCCTTTTTATTCCATTAATTTCAATCCATTTGATTTTAAATAACATATGACTTCTCAAAAAAAAAAAAAAATAACATATGAACGAATGATAGCAGCCGGCCATAAGTAACCGAAAACTGAAACTTAGCCATTTAGCCGTGGCCTTCAAGAGAACTGGAAAAAAAAAGAAATAAATACATGTAACTAAAGAAGATATTGAAGGCTAATCTGAAAACTATATTGGTATTGATAAGTAATTGCAAATATTGGGGAAAATTTCAGTATTAGTTAGGGTACCATAAAATTATCCCTTGACGTTAATTAATTAATTATTTTAGGATTGTGGGTTTAGCTTTTATGTAACTAGTGGCACCCTTTAAATACATTTTAAAACTCTTTTAATTATTTTAAAATTTTAATTTTTATTAAAATTATATATTAAAATAGTTTTTAATTAAATCTTCACTTAAAATTAAATATTTTTATTTTAAAATAAAAAAATATTTTTTCTCTAATTTTTTTACTGAGAAATTTATTATGGATACAATAGAGAAAATGAGAACTCATTATTTTTTTAAATGAAAAATATTTAATTGTTGAAATGAGATTTAATAATAAAAATTAGAGAATAATGTTTATATAATAAATTTTTTAAAGGATATTTTTATCATTGGCAGGAATGTTAAAATTTTTTTATAATTTTTAAAAATATTTTAATGAAATTAATTCCAAAAAGACGTATTAAAGATGTTTAGAGGGCGCCACTAGTCCCACTCTGTACGAGTGGAGGGAAACCGAAGGAGTATATTGTCAAACGGGAAAACCAAAACCCTTTCCTTCTCAGTTTATAATAAAAGTTTCTGATGGCGCGTCTTCTTCTGAAACCTCCTTATCTTCATATTCGCGTGCTCATGGCCTCTCGTTGTTTCTGCACTTTTAGCTCCTCTCTCTTTTCTAAACCTAGGTTTGTTTTTCCTTTTTCACTTCCACTTCATTCTATTTATTTATTTATTTTTTAAAATGAAATGAATTTTACTATTATTTTTCTCTAAATTTTGAAATACTTGAAGAAAGCAATGATAAAATAACAACAAATAATCTCTTACAAATTCTTTTTTTTTGGGTCATTTTTAGGACAAATTTTGCGATAAGAGGAGTTTCGAGTCAAGTTTTAACTCGGAGCAATGTGGTTTTACCGAGGGCATTCTTGTCGTCTAGCATTGCGACAGAAGCTTTTAAAGAAAATCCCGTCTCTAAGACCTATGGCTCCGAACAAATTCAGGTGCTTGAATTTGTTTTTTTGGTTTTAAACATTACACAAAAGCCTATTATGCTTCAATTATCCATTTTTTTTTTTTTGGTTTATGTATTTAGGTGCTTGAAGGTTTAGAAGCTGTTAGAAAACGGCCAGCAATGTACATTGGAAGCACAGGCCCTCGTGGTTTGCATCATTTGGTATCTTTTGTTGTCTTGACATTTACAGTATTAATACTATGTTTTGTATAGGCCATAGGAAACCTTTTAAATTGCTTGTTTTTTTTTTTTTTTTTTTTTGGGTCAATCTCTTTATCTTAGGTGTATGAAATATTGGATAATGCTGTCGATGAGGCCCAAGCAGGATATGCTTCAAACATAGAAGTTGCTTTGCTTGCAGATAATTCTGTGAGTGTTGCTGACAATGGTCGTGGGGTATGCTACATCTTGCTTTTATTTCTTGAGTTGAGAAATTATCATTGGTGTCTTTCATAAGGCTTGGAAAGAGTAATATAATTCGTTCACATCCGTGCTTGATGATTTCAATCTAGGTCTTTTGTCGTGGTAGATTGGGTTTTTAATCTACTGTTGATTTATTTTTTTGTTTATTTGTCATATGTTCCGTATCTAGAAATTGCTTATTGCATGTTTACACAGTGTACAAAGTTATGGATATTTGTTAGACTACAAGTGAATAGAAAATTATGTTTGGCGAACATTGTCATAGTCTGCTTTGCTATGCAGTAACATGTTGCAATCCTCTTGCAATAGGATTACCATCCATCATAGTTGTACGCTTAGGTTCTCTGTACTTTTGGTTTCACAAGCTAGGTAAATCAAATAACTGCTATTTCATTTTTGCTTTCTCGTTCATTAAATTTTTGAACATTGTATGCCAAGACCAGTGGTGAAGCTTGCAAAAGTTTTTTGGGTGGACTGAATTTCTTTTACTCTAATTGAATGCTTTTATATTGTATGAGAGAGCTTTATTTTATAAAAAAATTGAAGATACACCTAATAAGGAGAGACATAATGAGCCTTGCCCCTCAAAATATTTGTTTAATACATCATATGAGCTTATTTAGATAACATATTTACCCCTCACATGATGAATTTGAACAAGAATTAGATGATAGTTGAAGAGGTGACATATAAAAATTCTTATATGGGTTTCAATAAGGGTAATTTTGTAATTAAATAAAAAAAATTTTGAGAGACCTAGCCTGGCCTAGCCCTTTTTGAGCTTTGCCACTGGCCAAGAAGTTACTCTTATCAGTGTCCTGGCTTTTTTGCTAATTTATTTTTCCACATTTATAGAAAATATTCCTTCTGTCTAACATATAGTTGTAGTCCTAATTATTTTATATTTATGTGCGTTTCTCATCACGTTTTGCTTTTGTTTCACTTGCTTCCTTGTTTGTTAACTTGTAATATTGCAGATTCCTATTGACTTGCATCCAGCCACAAACAAATCTGCCTTGGAGACCGTATTAACGGTATTGTTTCTAAATGATCTTTTTAATACTTAGTTCTGTATCCGAGGCTAGAATGTCATCCCATGAATAGTTTCACTCTTTCAGAGTCATTTATTCTTTTACAATTGTATATATGCTTGGTTTATTATTTACCTGTTCGTCCCAGAACCGAGCTTCTCATCTGCAAAGAACTTGCTGCTATTATTTTGGTTCATAGTGTATCCCAAAACAAGCTTTCCCTGAGCTCTTTTTAAGGAATCTATTTCTGCCTCTTATTATAAGTTATCTGAGACCTTTGCATTAAGTTGAATGGGAAAAAAGAGAACACCACTTTCGTAAGTAATAAGGAAAGCATCTGGTAGAGTAATAAGGAAAGCATCTGGTAGATGCGGTGTCCTAGATTGCTGTAGGTGCTTTTTTGACTTAGAAAATTGTGAAAATTGTACACTATCATGTTTAATGGCTCTGAAGGAGTTTATAAATTATCTGCATACAGTAAAAGTTGCAGGAATGGTAGTTCTATGATAGTTACGGTACTGATAAATTTCAAATTTAAGACACTTGAAAGTTTGGGATGAAACTTAAAACTTAGATTAAACTATTTTGTCCATTCTAACATAATATAGTACTTACTCTTTTTCCAATAATTGTTCAATTATGTTGAAATGGTCTATGCTATCATTTGTCCAGGTCTTACATGCAGGTGGCAAATTTGGTGGTTCTAGTAGTGGTTACAGTGTATCTGGCGGATTACATGGTGTGGGTTTATCCGTCGTTAATGCCTTGTCTGAGGTGTCCACCATACACTTAGCTTTTAATTTTCTACTTTTGTAGTGATTATGAAATAGAGTAACTATATTTTTGCTTTTGTTTAGTACTTTATCAGTGTTCCTGACTTCATATGCGTATTGTAACTTTACAATGTTTCCAACAGTTTTCCAGTCTGTTTGGTGTTAATTTACTGGTAGGGTATCAATGCTGGACCCTTTGTCTCCCAAATGTGGTTGTTAAGATATGGATGAAAAATAATACTCAAGTGTATGAATTTTTGTGGGTTTTTCAGTCATTGATGAATAATCATAAATCTCCATGTTTGTGTATGCATATGCATAACAATGTTTTTCAGTTGTTGAAATCTCCCTCTGTTTGTGGGTGACAATTTTTTTGACCAGGGGGGATGTCCTCGGGAAGTCACACTGTTGCAAGTTGATTTTCAGTAGTAGTAATGATGATGTATAGTTTTTACCAATTAAGCTCACTTCCTATGCCTTGCTTTGTCTCTGTTTTCTGACTATTGGTTATTAGCATGTGTAATGTAAATTTTGATAGTTTATAATGTCATTCATACAGTCATTAGAAGTAACAGTTTGGCGCGATGGAATGGAATACCAGCAGAAATATTCTCGTGGGAAGCCTGTGACAACTCTGACATGTCATGTCCTTCCAGTTGATTCAAAGGATCGCCAAGGGACATGCATAAGATTTTGGCCTGATAAACAAGGTCTCCTTGACTCTTAAAGTCCTTATCTTTATTTTAAAACACTGGATGATACTTTTCCACCAGCGATTAACTTTTTTTTTTCCCCTTCTAACTTCTCCCCTAGTATTCACTACTGCTATTCAGTTTGACCATAATACAATAGCTGGAAGAATTAGGGAGCTTGCTTTCCTAAACCCTAAGGTAGTGCTATTATTTTAGTTATGACAATATGTTCTTTTCACTTTCTGCAAATAAATTTGTTAGAAATTAGATGGTTCTTACCTTTCACTTCTTTGTTTGAAGAATTAATTGTGGCTATAAATTTTCCATTATTGTGATGGACTGGTGGCATTAAGAAGTTATACTATTTCATTGATTTTTTTATGTTTCCTTCTCCTTTGACATCTACAGCTTGCTATCGCGCTTAGGAAAGAGGACAGTGATCCAGAGAAAAACCAGTATAATGAATATTTCTTTGCCGGAGGTTTGGAGGAATATGTACAATGGCTCAATACCGATAAGGTATAATTGGTTTATTTATTTATTTTTTGTCCTTTCCTTTTTACCTTTGCTGTTTTTGTTTTGCCAGCTTAGATTTTCTTTATTCTAAGGGTCCTTTAAGTGAGTTTGCCCCTTTCTGGCATAAATATGGGGGTTGTTGCCACGTAAGGCTGTGTGAATGGTTTTTATGAGACAGATGAATGTTTGGAGAGAAAAGAACAAAATTAAGACTAAAGATGTAGTTGTTGGTTGTTATAATGGATTATATACAGATATTTATGGGGATAGTAGCTGAGAGATGATTCTTGAAAGAGATTAGAGGTAGATGAGAACATGGCATGGTGTTTTAATTACTAATTGACTTGTTTTGGTTTGCAAGGAAGCATGAGGTGAAATTTATTTACAAGCTTTTAACAAAATGATGTTGCTCAAAAGCGCATTTCTTAAAATCTTGCCTTAAATATTATCATTATGGTGTATATATAGGCAAGCAAGATCATTCCCACAGAAGATTGTGCCCAATTAACAAGATATGACACAAAATTCACAAACTGACCAGCAACAAAGATTGAATTAAAGACCTTATCTATACTTAATGAAATTAACTTATTAAAGACCTTATCTATACTTAATGAAATTAACTTAAACTTTCTAGATCTACTACAGACATAATAATGAACACGCAGACAAAATTATGGTGGGATTTGTAGTTGATTTGCTATGTAAAATAAAAGAATTAGAGTAGAAAATCTGAAATTGCAGAAAACAGTTTTGAAGAGGCTGATATATGTTGCGAAATATGATTAAGGAATCATTCTCTATCACTAAACATTGTATTTTAGATCAATTATCTGAATCATCCTCCACTTTCTTTTGAAAACAACCCAAAGATAATTACAAGCTCAATTATCTTTATTTTTCCTTAGCTATCAAGGAAAACAAGCTCTTTACTAATTATTTTCTAGGCTGGGGCTTGTTTCTACTGGTGTTTATATAGATCTTTAGTCTTAATACTTCTAAGACTTATAAAATTTGTGTAAGCTCTCCTTTTCCTAGTAAGATTAGGACTTGGAACCTAGAAAGGTCTATGTGTCAAGATAGCTGCAAAATGAATTTTCAATGTGGGTTCAAACAGGAAATCTGATCAGCCCTTCAAAAATCAATCTTTATGGGCAAATTTGGTCCTCAACTTTAACACATGTGTAACATAGCCCAAAAAAGTGAATAAAGCCCAAAAATTCGTCCAAGGAAGCAATCAGAATCTATGAAGTCGCAGTTTGGCTATTCTTCACACTAATTTGTAGCTTTTCTACTCCTTTTTGTTCATGCCTCAAAAACTCCTACAAAACATAAAAGACTAATAAAGATTCAAGAAGTTCATGAAAATGTCAAATAACTGCAAAGAAAATAATAAAAGCTGATATAAAATTAAGCACTTATCACAAAGAAATGGAGAAAGCATAGATATTTTTGTTTGGTTGTTCAGTACTATCGTTTTGGGCCCTAGCTACTAGCTTAAGCTTTAAAGTCAAATGGTAACTTCATATGGTATCAAAACCAGTTGCCAAGAGGTCTTATGTTGAAATCCTCCGCGTGATTGTATTTATATTTGTTCCAGTCTCGTCTTTGTTTCTATCTTTAGTCTCTATTTAAGCTTGGATACATGTGAAACCTATTATTGCACAAGAAAGGGCTGATACATAATACTATTGTTTGACCTCTTTAGTAGCTGGTTAAGCTTTTAGGTCAAGTGGGTAACTTGGTAATTTTAATGCCATTGTGGACCTTTGGTTCCTTGCTGTACCTACCGCACTTCATTTATAAAATTCTCAGTTTCGTATGCTAAATGTAGAAAAATGGAAAAAGAAAGACCTCAGACCTGGCATTACTTGCTTCTGACCAGAATGCAGTATGGGGGCTTGATGGAGTTCATTCCTGGATGACCCAATATCATTTCTTAATGTAGTCTCAGATGATTGAAAAAGAAATTTGGAGAGCTTGAATAATGACTAATATTGTGAAATGGATTGGTAGCTGTCCAGTCTCAATGGTTAACGCACAGAAATAAAGCATACATTGCATTACAATGTTCCCTGTTGAGTGGAAATTCATGTTTTGGGCTAGCGATGATAAATTTGGTAATAAAATCTGTTGAAGAAAGGATATATCTTGCAAAATTGAAATAAAATCGTCTATTTGGGCATCAACTTCCAAGAATTTTCAAGATTCCTCATTCTTTTTCATTCAGCTTGATTGGGATGCAGTTTTGGTTAATTTTGTGGTTTGGATTCTTATTCCTGTGTCTCAGGTTTGAAGGGTTTTTTTTCTCATTGTTTTGTATAGATTTTGGTGTTCTACACTGCAGGGAAGATTTTAGTTTGTGAACCTCTGGTTTACTTTTGTAATATATATGTTCTTCTAATATTCTATAGAAGTATCTCTGTTTCCTGTCAAAAAAGAAAAAAAATTTAAGGACTGTAATCTGAATGATAGACTAAGTTTAGTAAGGGGGAAAAGAGGAAGAAAAAAGTAAAAAAAGATTTCAAAAAGCTAACAATGTATGGTATGTACAACTTTCTTTACAAATTTTCTTTCAATGTTCTGTTATTGTATTGGTAGTATCTTTGTGTCAAATATAATAACCCAGTCAAGACATTCTTACTTTCGTCTTTCTACCTGAAAGTGATTTCTTAGAAATTATTATCTTTGGATTAGGAAATTGTGTTTCATTTATGGAATCCTGAGTGATACCTTTCTATTGGTCCAGAAACCACTTCATGATGTTGTGGGCTTCAGAAAAGATGTAGATGGAATCACAATCGATTTAGCTCTCCAATGGTAAATGACTTATCTACTACTATATTGCTTTTTCTCAACCTAGCTGCTCTTTTATAATCTAAAAATACCTTTTTCATGACACTTTTTGGTATACAGCTAATTAATAAGTTCTCTGGGCATATGTAATTGATATTTGTTGTTACATCTCGCGTAATGAGATACTAATAATGTCTTTCTTGTAATGAGATAGGCATTCGTCCTTGAGTAGTCCAAGTGATTTGTTTTAGGTTTTTCATTCTATGCCAGGTGTTCGGATGCATATTCAGATACTATGTTGGGATATGCGAATAGCATACGTACCATTGATGGTGGCACCCATATAGAAGGGGTGAAGGCTTCATTGACAAGAACTCTCAACAGTCTTGGAAAGAAGTCAAAAATTGTCAAGGTGTGACCATCACAACTTTCAAATTGCATTAATTTCTTGTAATTTTATTTGATATCTTTAGTCATTTTCTTTTTTCTTCTTCTCGGTATAGTTTTTTAAATCTTGGTTGGGCCTTAGGATAGCTTGGTTTTAGGTTAACAGTTTGTTCCCTTCTCTTTTATTATTTCATTTTGTGATTAATACAATTATTAAGTTAATTACCAAACATATGTGCGCTTATCCTTTCTGAGGGATAAGCAAATGCCGTATATCCTTTCTGAAGGAAAGTTCCATTAAACTCCCTTCCACTTTCATGGGTCTGTTAGTACCAGTTGTAATTTTTTGGACTGTTACATCTGCGAAAAGGAAGAATTGCATGGAATTGCAACTACAAGAGAAGGAAAAACTGTAGGAATCATCAATTAAGTGAGACATTGATTTGGGAAGCCCATTTATCCAGTTCAAGATTGCAAAGAATCTGTTGAAGGAAAGATAAAAACCTAAGGCACATCAGCTGAATTTCCACATTAAAGGTTTCAGTATTCTTTAACTTCAATCAAGCTTTCTTTCTCCTTAAATCTCCCTTTGCCATAAGATCAAAAAACTTTCACTTTTCTGTTAAAGTGAAGATTGATTATGTCATACAAGAAGGAAATTTGATTGGCTTATGTTCGATGATGTGAAGACAACAAGGATAGTTGTAACTGTCGCTTGATTATGATAATGGATCTTTTCCAGGATAAGGATATTAGTTTAAGCGGTGAACATGTTAGAGAGGGACTGACATGCATTATCTCAGTGAGAGTTCCAAATCCAGAATTTGAAGGACAAACAAAGGTATTGTCTATTTGCAAAAAAATCTATGAGTTCCCATATAACCGGCATTTGCTTATCCTTTTATCGCTGACATTTAACCTTCTTGGCTTTCTGTCTATCACTGGAAGACAAGGTTAGGAAACCCAGAGGTGCGGAAAGTGGTTGATCAATCTGTTCAGGAATATCTTACTGAATACTTAGAGTTGCATCCAGATGTACTTGATTCAATCCTTTCCAAGTCTCTGAGTGCGCTTAAGGTAATTTTCATTTTAGTTGAGCAATAAATTATGGTTAATATTCATTATAATGAATGAAGCTAATGCTGTTTCAAGGACTTTATTAAGTCCACTTGCAACTTGGTTTAAACATTGGAAATATAACTTGTGTCCTTGTGTCTTTCGGTTATTCAGGCAGCTCTGGCAGCAAAGAGGGCAAGGGACTTAGTGAGACAAAAGAGTGTGCTGAGATCTTCATCGCTTCCAGGAAAATTGGCAGATTGCTCGTCTACAAATCCTGAAGATTCTGGTATGTATTGTGCTTTGTTTGTCTTCATGGGTTACATTGATTTGAAATGTATGATTATGAAATTGTTAATGGGAATTCATGATTATGAAATTGTTAATGGGAATTCATAAATAATCTTCTTCTTGTTATTATTTTTTCTACAAAAGCTGACTCAGTAAACCATATAGATTTAGATACCACTGCTATAGGTGGAGGTTAGAGTAAAGGTTATAGTTTGTGGAGATATTTGGGAGGGATGGGAATTTGACTGGTGGAATATTACTGTACTTTACAATAGTTTGAGAGTTTAGTTAAGCTTGGTTGACTTTGGTGAAAAGTTAAGAAAGAGAACTTATGGTTATGAAGTTCAGGTATTTTGAATTTGTTTCTTAAAAATCAGAAATGCGAGGAATATGATAAAGTAAACTATAGAAGAAGAAGAAGAGAAAATAGAAAATATAGACTGTTATGTTCTTGCCTTTGAGCAACATTTCAAGCTGGAATTCTCAATAGTATGCCGTTCATCCTCAACAACATGCTTATTGCTTGAATGGACACCAAACTCTGGAAGATATTGAAATCTCATCTCAAAAGTACTAAATCATAAGTATTGACTAAAAGCCAAGTTAAAAGAAGCCGAAAAGGAACTATCCCAACTTGTTCCCAGTTTCTGTACTGCGACTAGTGCTTAAGGGGATGGTACCCTACAAATAGAAGGTACAACATAAAATAACTGAATTCAACCGACTATGACCAACATGTCAAAAGTGTTAATGCAGACATTTCACATAAAGAATGGCATATATATTAATTTACACATTTCATATGTGTGAGTACATCAATTTATTAATGGTGTTTGTGAATTTCCTTTTGCAAAAAAAGTTTATTTGTTTTCAGGTAATTTGACATCTATTCAGGAAAGCTCACTATTTGTGGCAATCTATTATTGTTTATGGAACTATGCATTTATTAGATGGCAAACTCTGAACAGTGGATGACATAGGTTATGGAAATTTAGTGATTGTTTAGTCTTTTGAAACATATAGAACCTTTTGTGATGCCTCTGCCGTAGCCTTTCAGTGGTTTGGCATGTTTACATGCTGAAATTTTGTGAACAATAGGGCTGGAGGCACTTGTTTCATTGTTTTGTTGCATTTATAGTTGTATTTTTTAAATTCTTTTCTACTTGATCTTTGCAGAAATTTTTATTGTTGAAGGCGATTCTGCTGGCGGAAGTGCAAAACAAGGACGTGATAGACGTTTTCAGGTAATAATTAATCCACTTCAAGAATCAATAGTTGCATTTGCAAGTGCTTGAGGTTGCCTATTACAAAACCCTTCTAAGAACCATTGATACGAACCCTGTCAAGAACTGACGCAACCTTAATCAATTTAGTTCTCAAGATGGAATCTAAACTAGGAATGGAATGCAACCTCGACCCAATGCATATTGAAAGCACGAACCTTAGTATGTGAAGATGCCACAATCAGCTATGGATGGTTTGATTGATAAATCAAAGTTTGAACGCCACGGAAATCCGATAAATTCAAAAAGAACCAAAAAGAATTTAACTCTCTCACCAATTGCATAAAAAAATTTCTTTTTGGTTTATTAGATACGAGTATGTTAGATAGGGTTGGTTATAAGAATTTTTAGAAATAAATTCTAAACCAAAAATCAAATCTGAATCTAAATTTTTCCTAATAAGAAAGAATCTAAATCAAATTAGAATCATAATCTAAGTAAATAAGAAAGAATTTAAACCAAATCAGAATCCTAATCTAAATAAATAGGAAAGAATCTAAATCAAATTAAGATCCTAATTGGCTTAAATGTCTTACATTAATTAAATGGAAACTAGGTGATTAAAATAGAAATAATTGATTTGTTTCCCAAATAGCCTCCGTTTCTCAGGAAAATATCTGAAAAAAGAAAATAATATATTTTTCCGCCATAATGTGCAAGCCAACTCTCTATTTCATGGAAGTGATTATTTGGAAACTTCAAGAGCCTGAATCATGCATTTATCATGTGCGATTCCTTCAACGGGCCTCCACGAATTTGATTGAGCCCAAGTTGCTTGAATCAATCCATTAAGCGCTTCTTTGAATTTCTTTGCTCGAGCTCTTATAACGGGTCTGACGGGAACTTGAGTAAACCCATGTGCTTGTGATAGTGTTATCCTTAATCTCATCAACTATGCCCAGCAAGGCCAACTGTTCTTATGAGTGTATAAGAAAGTTATCACTGTTGATAGCACACAGTTCATTTGCAGTCTAAAAACTACATTTTGGAAGCATGAGAAGGATACTAATGGCAAAAAGTACTATTATTTTGGTTTGCAAACATTTCTCGTTTTCCTCGTGCGCCTAACAGAAGTGCCCAGTTCCATGACTATGCAGAATTTAACTGAGTACATATACCATCACACCAGATCTACAGTTATGCTGCCTTTAACATCTAGAAAAGTGTTCTTTCTACTGTTGCTATTAGATATTACAACAAATTAACAAAACCAACAAATGCCCAAATCAATTTGATGAGGAAATGGAACTTAATTCTAGTGCAAGGGAATATTTGTGCTTGAAAGTAACAATATCATAGCAAATGAGAACTTTATAAAATTGCATTGTGCTATTGTAAAACAAACCATCCTGCAGGTATTCCAGAATAAATACTTCTGTCACGAAGGCAAGGGCTTATTGATTTTCCATTGTGTCTGTGAAAACTTGACAGAAAAGGACATGAAATGGGTAGGCTCTGAATTAGCTAACTTTCTATGAAATGGAACATGCAGGCTCTGAAATTATCATTCTATATTTATGGTGCTTTATGGAATAAGCCATTGCATCATAACTTTTAGGATCCTATGAAAATTCCCCTCGTCCACGCCGTTTGGTTGTCACATGCTCTAGCTCAAGTTTGTAATATTGCTGGTACCTTGGGTAGCTTGTCCAACAAGAGTTGGTCTTGCTGCAGACTCGCATTCATAATGGATTAAACTGAACTTTGTTTTTGTTCAATATGCTGACCTTGTTGATCACATTATAGCTGAAGAGTAGTATAGGATACAAAAAATGGATGACAGCAGAAACATGTTTATGCAGGCTATTCTTCCGCTGAGAGGTAAAATTTTAAATGTTGAAAGAAAGGATGAGGCAGCAATGTACAAGAATGAAGAAATTCAGAATCTAATTCGTGCTCTTGGACTTGGAGTAAAGGTTAAATCATGCTGTTTTTATTTAATTAATTTATTTATTTTTGGCTTTAACTTCCTGACTTATTTCACAAACTTAAAATTTTCTTTGTTTCAGGGAGAGGATTTTAAAAAAGAGGCTCTGCGTTATCATAAGATCATCATATTAACAGATGCTGACGTGGATGGTGCTCACATCCGAACGCTGTTATTGACATTTTTCTACAGATATCAGGTATATAAAAGTGAGGATTGAATGCTTTTGTAGAGGAAAGAAAGAAAGTCTTTCGAATATAGAATTTGAGAAAAGTCAAACTGATAAAATTGCTGCTTGCAGAAAGCCTTATTTGATGAAGGTTGCATTTATGTTGGTGTTCCACCCCTCTACAAGGTTTGTTTTTGGCTGTGACAAATCTGCCAAGCAAAAGCATATAATTGAAACAATAAACATGTGTCATCTTTTTCTGAATTGCCTAGGTTGAGAGGGGAAAGCAAGTACAGTACTGCTATGATGATGCAGAGCTAAAGAAGGTCCAGAGCTCCTTCCCTTCAAATGCTTTGTATAGCATTCAGAGGTTCAAAGGTATGATAAACAAGACAACTCTTCTGGTTCCTTTATGTTTGTATTCATGCTTGAAGCCTGTGTTTAGTGTTCATGATACATTGTTCGCTTATGACTAGACACTTGCTCAAAACAAAGTCAAGTGATAACATCTTTAAAATTTGTTTGAAAGAAAAATCTCTGAACTTTGATGTCATTAATGCCCTAAAAGCACCCCAAAATCTCACTTTGTTCCTTAAGGAGGAGAGTGCCTCGCATAATCATCTAAAATTCTTGTAGTACATGTAAGATGACAATTGCAGGCCTTTCTTCATTTAGGGTGTATTTAAGATTGAGGTTGGACAGTTGTAGTTTAAAAGTTACAGCACTAAAATATTTGGTAAACACTAACTGCTGTATCTTGGAAACTATATTGATTTGATTTTTTATTTGTATGATGGAAAATCTAATATATCTTTAATACTTTTATCAAAATTATTATTAAAAATTTATATTTATTATTAATTTTTGTTTCATAGTTACAGTTTTTTTTCCACAGCATATAGAACCTTAGAGAACACTTTTTATGGTAGTTCATCTCATTCAGTTTAATCATTTTTAAGAAAACATCGTGGTTTTTTTTAATATAAGTAGCTGATGCAAGATATTTGTTCAGTTATCATGACTATCCTTTGAACCACAAAAGGGATTGCTTAATGCTTATTCACTTTTGTATGCAATCGGCATTTTTATGCATTTAGCTCACAAAAGGGATTGCTTAATGCTTATTCACTTTTGTATGCAATCGGCATTTTTATGCATTTAGCTCACTGCCTTCTTTAATAATGGTCCATATTTATATAGAAGATCTGTCTTTTGAATTCATGATGATGATGAAGAGCTAACCTGAAGGCTGACTGCTGGCCAATCTCAGGGACGAAACTGCTGAAATTTGTTGTCCTAAGAAAATTTCTTTGTAGTTTTACTTACTATTAGCATGGGTACAATGCAGGCTTGGGAGAGATGATGCCTGTGCAGTTGTGGGAGACAACATTGAACCCAGAGCAAAGAATGCTTAAGCAACTAGTGATTGAGGACGCAGCAGAAGCAAATGTTGTTTTCTCCTCCCTCATGGGGGCCAGGGTAAGTAGATAAGTTTTGAAAAGTTTGAGATTTTAGTTCTTTACCCCCATTTGTTTCTCTTTGGGATGAGGGGTTGGGTGGATTTGGAATCTGCAAATAACAAATGCAAAACCTGATGTGGACCAATTTATTTGTATGGAAGGCAGTGAGCTTCCTTGCCATAATGCCCAAGTTAATCCTTCAGGACATCCATGAAAACCTTTTTCTTTAGTTTCCGGTGTAATAATCATGACCATATGCTGTTCGAGCTAATTTTAGATAAGCTCTTATATTTGCTGTAAGCTGTAGGTTGGGAGATGTATGCTATTGATATGGTTCTTACTTGTGCTTCTTTTTTTTAATAGGTGGACACTCGGAAGGAACTCATCCAGAATGCTGCAAACCTTATAAACCTCGATCATCTTGATATTTAGGGCTGCACTTAGTATGAGAGCGTAAGTTTTTGTATGTAAAATGCAGGAAAACAAATAGAAAGGTTCAGAGATCACATTCAAGATGATTCTATTTTTGTAAAAGGTTATTTGGACAGTTGTATAGGTTTTAATATGTTCCCGATGTAGCGTAAAAACTAAGTTAATTTGATCTCAAACTTTAAATGATAAAAAACTTATAATATTTTTATTATTTTTGTCAAAACTTTTATATAAAAATCACATTTATTGTATATTATTAATTTTTATTTTATAATTACAATTTATTTTCTACCGTAACAAAAAGTTAAGAGCATTTTAAAACCAAATAGATTTAAGCTGGATATTTGCATTGTCTTACTTGTCCTTTCCGTACTGATTCTCTAAACATGTAAACTAAATGGTGGAGCATTTGTTATGAAACTAAATGGTGGAGCATTTGTTATGATGGGCCAAGTGGCTTCCCCGTCTTTTAATCTTGGCATTGTCTAAACTCTACAGTTTATATTAGGGGTGGGCAAAATATACGATCTGACTTGAGCCGACCTGAAACGAAATCTGATCGGATGAAATCTTTTAAACCCGATTGGATTGTGATAGGATTGGGTTGAACTCGATTCGATTTGAAAACTTGATTAGATTACTTAAAAAAAAACCTAAATAAACACACGCACGTCACACACATAAATCACAGATTTACAGAACATACGCATACATAGGTACACACCCAATGCCAACGGGGGCCATCACTTACAGCCTCACAAGTCACAACCTCACCCTTAAGAAGCAAGAACACTCTCCAGTCTCCACGCCTGATTTGTTGTGCGTCTGCAATTTGCTGCTGCTGTGCTGCGGTTCGCGATCTGTTGCCATGCTGTGCGTTCGTGGCCATTGTTCTGTTGCCAAGTGCCATCGATTTGCAGCTCCAAGCTTCCAACCCAGAAGCAGCTGCAGCCTGCAAGTGTAACACGACCCGAGTTTCTCCCCTTTAAGCTTTGACTTTTGAAGCTTTGATGGTATATATAGTTACTAATTAACGTTTAGTATTTGATTGTTGTAATATGAACCTGATCCTATCCGAATTTAATTCGATTTTTTGACCCGATCCGAAAATATATTAGATCGGATCAAGTCGGGTTGTAAGTTTGAGTTGCATTCGGATTAATTTTTACCCAACTCAAACAATCCAAAACCCGATCGGGTTAATCCAAACCGTACTCAAACTCGAACCCGATTTTGCTTACCCCTAGATAGTGTTACTTGGCTTACCCTTTTATTCTTCTAAATTTTTGGTTCAGCTAAAGAAGTATATCCATGGTCGAAAAGATGCAAATTAGTGATATATGTTTTTCATTTTTGGATATTTTCTGTTTAACCTCACATCGAAGCTTGTGGAATGTCATCGAGATAGAAAATTAGAAATCAATTATAATCAAATAAGTCAAGTTAAACCCAGGTGAATAAATACTAAGAAACGCAAACAAAAAAATATCCTAATGGAAGATAAAACACAATTAGTGAATAGAAAATACATAGAAGAGATAAAAAAAAAGAAACATATAAAAAGAATTAACGGTTAACATTTGAGATTTTATGTGATTTAACTTGTTAGACTTTTCATGAGAAAAATTCTATTGTAATATCACACATGTATTCTATGTGCGTATTGAATTATGACTATAGTCTAAACCATCAATCTAAAAGTAAATACGTATATCGAATTATGACTATAGTCCAAATCATCAATCTAAAAGCAAAAATAAGAACGCTGAAATGAACATATATACACATAACTTTTTTACGATAAATTTTTTACTTAAATTTCGATATAACTTTTCGTCACTCTAATAATAGTTATACAAACATTAAAATAATTTTTTTTTCTATTTTGAATATTTACTATTGAATTATACAATTCAATGGATAAGATTTATAGGATTTGGCATGTTCGGTTCAATTAATTTTTTACCCAACTAAATTAAACCGAATGGTTATTTTTAAAATTATGAACCGAGCATTTCATTTCGAGTTTTTAAATTTTTAATCTTTAAAATATTTTATTTTACCGGTTTGAGTTGATTTTTTATTTATTTAAATAAATCGATCGATTTTTCTTTTTCTTTTTTTAAACAAACCGAACAATAAGAGGGGTTTGATTTTTTCGGAACAAGGGATTTTTACCCACCCTGAGGACTTAATGTATACCAAAAATTTGAAGCGAAAAGTTATGTAGACATATGTAAATTCTGACTTTGAGGTGCATTGAAGACCAATAAGGAAGAAATTGGCGGGATATACCTCGTTCACCTCAAAATACTTGAAGTATGCCTTAAATTACTGTACACTCACACCTATATACTAAAAAAAATTGGGGAAAGTACGAAAATATTCTTAATTAAATCTGCACAAAATTGAACTGAAATCTTGAAGTTAAGAAAAGTTGCGTAATAAGTCAAGAATACTTAACTTCTAATGAAGCACAAAGATTAAGTTTCCTGAAAAATTCTTGACTTCTTCAATCAAACCAAGTGACGAGCTAAGTATACTCGACCTCAGTTCAATCACAACTAATTAAGTCCCTTGAAAAATTCTCAACTTCTTTAATTAAGTCATCGAGTTAAACATACTTGACCTTAGTTGAACCACGACCAATTAAGTCTCCTGAAAAATTCTTGAATTTGTTTCATGGAAGTCAGGCAATAAGTTGAGTATACTCAACTTTAATTGAATCACTACTGATTAAGTCTCCTAAAAAATTTGAGACCTTTTTATAGAAGTTGGATAAAGCATTGAGTATACTCGCCTTCAACTGTATCAGTAAGTAATCATCTTCCAAGATATGCAATAATCATTAAAAAATAATAGTATCTACAACATCCATAAATTATCCAACAAATATTAAATATAATGTCATCTCATAACAATTAGCAACGTTATCATTATATAATTTCAGTAAGAAAATCCTATACAATGACTGAGGACAGTCTTTCACTTGCTCCAAGTGCTCAAGCCATGACCCAAAATCTCCAAGACGCCACCCTTTAAAGACAACACACCATCTATGATCCTCCATTAAACTTTGTATAGACAAATAATTTTGAATTTAATATATGTTGAAATAAATGAAGAAAATAAGTATAGTCTATAAATTATCTCATCCATTAGTTTATGGATAAGTAACAATCGATTAGATTTTAAAATCATACTCGATGTGTTCAAAAGACTTACTTCACTTGTTCAAATAACTCAACATAATTAATACTCGATTTGTTTAAAAAACTACTTGATTTTTACTCGACTTGTTTAAAAGACTTACTCAACTTAATACTCGAAGTATTCAAAAGATTTACTCAAGCCCTACTCGACATGGTCAAAACACTTACTTGACTTCATCAAACAACTTAAAATAATTATTATTCGACTTTTTCAAAAAATTACTTAGGTCCCCCTCAATGTTTTTAAAAGACTTAAATTAATATTCGACTTATTCAATAGATTTACTCAACTAATACTCGACTTATTTATAAACTTACTTGACTTCTGCTTGAATTGTTCAGAGACTTGTTCCACTAATTACTCGAATTATTCTATACTACTTTACTACTTGGTTTACTATTGCTCGACATATTTCTAGAATTCCCACCCAACTTATGTCATAACTTATTTGACTCCAGTTTTTATTACACTAGATACTAGACTTATTTGACTTTTTACTTGACTAAATACTCAAATTAATTAACTCTCTCACATCACTTCTTACTGAACTAAATACTCGACTTACCCACCTTCTGAAATACAAGTGTGCAACCCAAGAGAGGGGTGAATTGATATTTTAAAAATTATACTAACAAAACTACACAACAATCCAATCTAACGCCTTAATAAAATCGAAAGCAATAAGTTCAATAAAAGCACAATAATAAATGAGTAAGAGAAAAGAGAAATAAACACATGAAATTTTACGTGGTTCAGCCTACGTCCACGCCTCCAAGCGATCCAAGCTTGAGGTTTTCACTATCCAAACCTTCCAAGGCTTAAAATGATTATAATTGACTTCAAGGTGTCAATGAACCTTTACAACAAAGAGATTATCTCTCAATCTCTTTACTCAAGTGTCTCACACACTCAAACACTCACAATTGAGATGAAGAAATAAAAATTACAATAACAACTCTCTTAAAGAGTAGATGAACAAAATTAAAGAACAACAATGATTCAATAAATAATGATTTGCGAATTGAGAGTTCAAGATAAGTTGTGTGCTTTTAGTTTTTACTTGCTAGGGAGAATGAAAATGAATTGGATTTGAGTTTTTATAGTTGGAGCTAAAAAACTAGCCGTTATGAACTTTTTACTCATAACCGAATTACCGTTTATAATAACCGGAATTCCGCTTGCATGTTACCATTAAGGCAAAAATTTGAATTTTAGAACATTCAGAATGCCGCTTATGATATCCGGATTGCCGTTTATGCTCTACAAGCTTGCTGCCCAATAACCGAATTGCCGCTTTTCATCCGGAGAGTTTCTGCCCCGTAACCGGATTTCCGTTTATCATATCCGGAATGCCGCTTGCTATAGTAACGGTACAGTGCACTGTTTGCCAAAATTATATTTTGACTCCAAACTTTATAAAACTATATTATGGCCCAAAATGTTATAAAATTTATAATTAAGTCCAATTTCAGAATTTCTTAATAGTACTTTGTGAATCCCAAGACTTTCTGAAATTACGAACACGCTCAAACTTTGTGAAGTTTTAGAATGACCCATAATATTTAAATATTTTCAAATAGGTCCAAATTCGAAATTCAAAACAATATTTATTAAAAACAAAGATTGTAAAATTCTTTCACTTTAGTTCACAACTTTAAAAAAATAACTTTATAAAATCATTTTCTTATTTTAAAAGCACAATATATAAAACTTTATTTTAACTATTCTCAATTTTTTTTAATCAACACATGTGGTTTGTTATCATCAAAATCAATATTTATAGCCATATAGACTAACAACTTCATACTCGACTTGTTCCTGAAATCATTTTTCAACTAACCCAAATTTAAATTGAATATTTTGATGTTAAATCCCTGCATTTAATGCAATAATGTATGTGTGCAAGTACTGAAATGAATAATATATTATGACAAACTCATAAATCATTAGCAAATATATTTGTAATTAAATCAGATCAAACCCTAAGCACACAATTATACAAAATGTTTATATTTTCTAAACATTCGTTATCTATCACTTGATATACACTAGTAAGGCTGTTTTTGAAGAGTTTGTGTTTATAAAAAGCCTTTCTATTAGAGGTAAGAGATAAAATGGTGAGAGATTAGAAAATCGTGAGAGAGGAAGAAAGAAATTATGAGGTGCAACAGAATGTGAAATGGTGAAATGAGTAAATAGATAGATGGATTTTTAAGGATATTTTTGACTTTTTATTCGCTTTCTTGGGGCTTACATATGTAATGAGATATGAGTTTGCTGGGCAAATGGGGTACATTCAAATAAAAAACCCATTTGTTTGACGGGTTTAGGAGAGAATATGCTAATAAGCGTCCGAATCTGTTAGGAAGTAGATAGACTTGAAACCGAACTAAACCAAACTAACAGCGAAGCCAAATAGTTTTCATCTCCAGTGTGTCTTCAAGCGCATGCATCTCAAAGTCTCAAAGGTCCTTCCCTCACCACCCCCACAACCCCCCCCTCCCCCCCCGAATTTAGTCTGATTGTTGAAGTTGAAGTCGAGTTAACAATTTTTATGTAAATGCAAAAATCAAGTTATGCTTGTGTTAGGTTGGGTTTTGTTTTCTGTTGCAATTGAGCTTATTCTGCACGACATCTGTTTGTTCCGGTGGTGAGGGATAAATGGATAGTGTTATTGGTGTTGCAGTAGTTGTGTTGTGTAGTTTTGTAGGAAACTGCTTGCTAGTTGCTACTGAGTTTTGAAAAATTGGGAAACCCTCATTTTTTATGATTACAGGATCCTTCACTATATTTGGATTTGGTTAATTGATCATTTGCTGCTTGCTAGTTGCTACTGAGTGTTATTAACATATTATTTCTCAACCATTTATCAAATTTGTTTTGTCAGATTATGGCACAGCCATTTCTTAAACCTATGTTTCCCTTATAGCAATGAAGATGAATATAAAGATTGAGCCCCAGTAGGGGCCTTTTAACCCCCTTCCCACGAAATGTAGCAGTAGATATCTCCCTAATATTAGTGGGATTATATTTATGAGCTAGCCTTGGTAGATTTATGCACTAGTTGTACTATAAGTGTATATATCTAGATTCTCAATAGATGTAATATACTTTTTGTTTGTAAACATTTCAAAGATGGCTTTCCTTTTCAAATTAAAAGATTATATATACATATATGTATATATATGAGTGTGTGTGTGTGTGTGCGCGCGCGCGCGTGTGTGTGGCAATACATGGATGAATTTTCCATAACATTATCATTCCTAAAGTATTAAGAACTGAGCGCAAATGTGATGTTTGGAAGAAAAATGTTGCATATTTATGTTGTTTGTGTTCAGTTAGTATGAAATCACTCTAAAATTGTTAATATTGATTTACGTTTAAATCATATGTGGGTGCACTTTTCGGAATCTGGTTCAAGTTAATTCCCTTCTGGTAGAGTTCAAAGTATTGATCTCTTATAGAGATGTGTTCTAGCAGCTTCTAGCAAGTTAAATGTTCATCGCTTAATGGTCCAAGATTATTGTGTTGTGAAGTCTAATGAGCTGCCAAGTAGCATGTTGAGTAATTAGTAAGAGGGGAATGTTAAAATGAGTACTAACGATTAATTAAGTAGCCAAAAAGAGAGTGACTACTACTTGATCATGGACTAGAATATATACCATTTCGAATAACATGGGAAGTGTTTATTACTATTCTAAGTTAATGTTATTACAGAAATCAGTCTACTCATTGGAACAGAATTAAGAAACCAGCCCCCCCTTTTTGAGCTGCTTTCTTAAAGAATGTCTGAATTTCTTAGGTTTTTCCTAAAAGTTTCTCCAACAATGGAATCAGCCTTAACAAATACAGCAGGATAGCCAATTGGAGCTTCCACCCAAGCTTCAGAACCTTGCCCTGTAAATATCTTTTCTGTCCAAATATGTTGCCAAGTGCTGGTTTCCCCAACTGGAAAATAAGCTCTGACTTTCTTCTTTCCTTTGTCTAGGATTGGCACAACTAAGAGCTCAGTACCCACCAAAAACTGCTGGTAACTCAATCTCTGCACCTTGTCATCATCTGGGTAGTGGAGAAATAGGTGACGGCATACAGGAAGACCTTTCTGAGCGGCCTCCTGTTAGAAGGCGAGAAAGAGGTTCATTAGAATTTACACTGAAAATACTGAGTTGAATTGAATGGATCACGTGTGTGCGTATATCACCTTTACAAGTTTGATTCTGTAGAATTTCCATGCTTTATATACTTTAGCAAATCGTGCAAAATGGGATAACGTTTGTTGGTTTGAGTAGAACTGGCTGTTGACGGATGGTTTGTTTCCCTGCATGTCAATGGGTTAGCTGACTTGGTTATTTAGAAAGAGAGTAATAACTTATCTACTCATTTCATTTTCACTCTAAAAAGATGCTAATAATGATAATGTCATTGTTAATGCAGGTATATGAATTTCTGGAAAGAAATTTTTAAGTTACTTCATGGGTCCGGAAAACGGTGGTGAAAGCATTTAGCTCCATCCATCGCAACAGCAACTCTTCACTTCTTCTGTATTTGATTAGAGGTAAGTTTACTGCACAGTAACCTCCAATATCACTGTGGTTAAAAGCATAACCAGAAAGTCCACTGCTCAGTAAGCCAACAACAGCACTCTTTATCCCATCATTAGCTTGCCAACTTACCATTTGGTCTCCTTCCCAAAACAGCATCCCCCATTTGGGACTATCTCTAAAACCTGCTCTCATGAAAAAAACCAAATCCTCTTCTGTGTCTTCCCTCTTTGTACCTGTACATTTATCTTTCCATTCTTCCACAAACTCTCGGTTAATTTGGGCCCATAGTTCTGGGTATCTGTTATGGGCTGAAATAGGATCTTCACCTAATAGAGTAACATTAAACTAGATAAATAATCATGCGAATAAAAAGGAAAAGTATTATCACAAAATATTAAACAGTTTTTAAATCATGTAGAACCAGTAGGTTCCCACTTTTCATTCAGTTTGCACTTGCTTAGTAGGGCAATCAACTGAGATCTCTGATGCCTACAAAATCTCTTTTCTTAATCCTCCACTTCTTTTTGCTTGTTGAGATGATTATGGGCTGTGTAAGTGTTGGTGAGTTTATTCAGCAAGTAAGTAGTTTGCCAAAAAGGCAACAGTTTGCATGCTTGCCAAAAAGGGTAATTATTAATAGGCAACAGTTAACTAGAGAAACTCGTTTCATGACTAGGATCCATCTTTCCTACAATATCACAAGTAAGCATTGTTAACAGTTGCAAAAGGTATAAGCTTTAGAGGAAAGGCATAGCTTGAGAGGTAGAGTGCTTTCATCATACATCATTTCTTATAAGTTGAGCTTTTGAATAGTGATGGTTTAAACTAATTGTTTAACATAAAGCACGTCAGAAATGCTAATCAAATGACCATCAAACTTTTAGTCATTTGTTTCACTTAGTTTCAAACAGCCTCACATGGGAGTGACAGTCAATCTAGAAAGAAATTAGAATTCAAACCTGAATAAAGGATGGCATCCACAGGCAAGCCTTCACCAAAATCGGCCATCCATCCTCTAACTCCATCTTCCACCATTTCTTGTAAAACCTGCTTGAACCAACTTGCTGTATCTGGGTGTGTCAAATCCAACATTCCCACATCAAAAGCTGTGTTTGGAACTAGGTATTGTTCACCATTCTTATCTTTTACCAGTAGGTCCAACTTCTTGGCCTCCTCAAAAAGATTTCTCCTTCTATTTGGCTTCTCATGAGACTGTGAAAGCAAGTAGAATATTCAGAAGAAAATGTGGCAGATTTTCAGTATATTGCCAAATATCACAATATAAGGCTGTACAAATGTCATAGCCTTTATTATATGTTAAATTGGAGAACATACGTACTGGTGCCAAACAAGGATTGCAGTATGTCATCACTTTAACATGATGAGCGTTGAGATCTTTAACAAGTTGTTTCCATCCCTTATATCTTGTTGTATCCACTTCCCAATTCCACCACAGTTGTGATCCAATCAATGTCTCCCGTTGACCCACCCAATCCTAATCAAAAGTTGTTAGACAATCAAATATGATGCATTCTATGGTATGAAATATGAATGTGAGTTGTGTTTATTCTACCAGATATTGCTGAAGGGACTGAATTTGGAATTTTAAGTTGTTCAGTTGTGGTCTAAATTAGAAATTATAAAATATCAATATTTTGAGAGATGTCTATCAGACTGCTAAAAGTTTGGTACCGATGCACCAGTTGAAATCTTGTGGAATATGGTGCCACCTTGAAACTGACATTTTGTAAGAATATATTGGTAAGTATGGGGAGTTGAACCTGCAACCAAAACGCTGAAACTGGAACTTGATAACTCCTAAGTGCATCCCAGACACGACGTACGGCATTTGTACCACCCTGCATTCCAGCTACAGCTCCAGATACAATCCAATCAGGAAGCTCAGGAGGCCTCCCAATAGTTTCTGTGAAGTGTTCAATGAGCTCACAAGGTGAGTTTCCATGCAATATCCTTCCCTGAACTGAATTTCCATGTATCTGCAAACTCCGGTATACAGAAAATGGGAAACTGCAAGTTTAAAATCTGTAAGAGCCTCAATATGTCTCAGGCTTTTAATTAATCCTTTTCAAAATGCAGTTGTAAATTTTATTGTGCAGAGAACACAGTGGAATTACAAAATATCAGTCACAATTTTCAATCATCAATTTTTCACCGTGCTCTCAGATCCAGATAATTATGAATTGAACAATTTACCTGTATCTGAACTCTATCAACTCTTGTGAGATCAAACACAGAATAATCATATCCTTGAAGGTAAACAGACCTCATCTTGGAAGTCATATAAAATGGAGATGGAGCATAAGTGGTACTCCAATCACCTCCGGCCCTATAAGAAGAAAATATGTTACTATGACTTATGAGCAGGTGTTTAAGGAAGAAACACGAGTGAATTTAAGTGGGGTACCATGTAGTAAGTACCTGTAGCTAACCAAATTGGCAGCAAAAGTAATAGGTTGGTCTCCTCTTCCAATGCCTTGTTCTTGAACAAAAATGGGAACCCCTTTGCCTTTGAAATCCATATGAGAAAACTGCTCTCCGAAACCATAGAATCTCTCATTTTCTTCACTTGAATATGTCAAAAACACCCTGTTGAATTCTCTATGCTGTGGAATTGGAATCTTCAACTCCGCCGCTGGCTGGGTCTCAGTCTCTGTTGAGGAAATTCTTACAAACCCTTTTGGCCTTGTAAGCGGCCAACGCCACCCAAGCTTTCGCTTCCGGATCCGAATCCGACCCATTCTCCTCGGCCTGATCTCAAAGTTGGGTTGACCAAGCTTCAATTCAAATCCGATTTGGTGACTAGTCTGTTGATCAAACAGTAACCAATATCTTGCCTTTGTTTCAAATTGTATATCCTTCTTGTTATAAATTACGTAACTTTGATTTGTCTTCTTAATCTTTTTACTGAAAATCCATCCTGTTATAAGCACAAGGGGGAACTGGACACTCTGATGTAAAGTAAAAGGACCGTCAAAGTGGAACTGATCATTGATCACTCTTATGTCATCAATAGTTTGATCCTGACAAAGCAAATGAATATGTCTGTCTTTGATAACGAAAGAGCCTCTGCTTTCTTCCACCAGAGTCTCAGCCAGTGCTGCAGAGACAAAGGCTTTTCCTGGGATGCTAGACCATAGGGGTCTTGCTGGCTTAGATTGATGAGAAATTGAGAGATACCCACCATTGTTTGAACTCCAAAGAATCGCAAAATCGTTACCGATTGTGAATATTTGGTGAGAAGATAGTTTTTTATAATTGAAGGCAAGAGATCCTTGGATTAATGGCGGAGATTTTGGGGTTGATGGAAATGGATTGTTAAGGTGTTTATGGTGCTTTTTGGTGATTTTGATAGTTTCCATTTTGGACAATGCCGATGCTGCATGAAATCTCTTATTTATAGATTAGATGAATGGGACTAAGTCAATGGCCTTTTTACGGATTTGCCCTACCAACCAAATAGTTTTTCTAACCATAAGGATAAAAGATTTGGTGGTTAGCCACTGAATTAATAGTTATTAAATAATAAAAATAGAAAAATAAAAATTTAAAATAAATCTTAACAATTAATTTTTGCTTAATAAAATATAAGTTCAACACTAAATCATAATCTTGTGAACAAAGCCTTACTACTCATCATCTCTTGCATAAGGTTGAAGCTTATACTTGCTTTAATTATATATATATATATATAATTTATTCATATTTATATTATATTATATTAGAACATATCGTTTATGTCATAATTGATATGATTAAGAATTTTTTTTTAAAAAAAATGAAAATGGGTCAGGGTGGATATGCACTAGAGATGTCCAATGGATTAGGTGGCATATGGCATGACACTGTACGAGTACGTTTTGATAGGTCATGTTGTACGACACGCACGTGGGCTGAGCTGGACTGAGAATTTTAGGCACATGAGCCTTAAAAGCATGTCACGATTAGGGATGAGTTAAAACACAACAATGAGAAGGCTTGTAATAAGCATGTTTTATTTTAAAATGAAAGTAAACTTAAAATTTTATGATTTTACAAATAATTTGAAATTGAATCTTTTAATGTATTTTATTAGTGTAAGTTTTTTAAATTCATTTAATCCTTAGTTTAAAAAAAATACTCTGATCATTTTATATTTATAATTTATTAAATGAATAAATCATATCTTAATTTTATAAAATGTATGTAATAATGTTATTGTGAACTATGATCTTTGACTCTATATAAATTCTAGTTAAGCCCTAAGAAAATTTATTATTATTGTTGTTGTTGTTCTTAATTATTAAAAAAGAATTTTAATACCGTAGGGTCTAACTTAATAGTTATTTGTACATTCTCTTACTATTATTGATTTATTATTATTGAATATAAACTTGAGTTTTAAACTTTTAATTTTATTGAATTTGACTACAGGTAAGTGGACCCAAGAAAAAAAATATATGGGGTTAAAAAAATGCATGCCAACACCTTAGTATGCCTTCTTAGAAAAAATGAAAAAGAGGAAAAAAAGCCCTCTTAGAAAAAAAGAAAAAGAGGAAAAAAGCCTGTCGTGCTTTTTTCTTAAGCACGAGTCACAGCAACGATGGGTTCAGATGTGTGCCAAACCAAACCTAAGCCAAAAAAAAAAAAAAATACAGTATGATATGACACAAGATTTATGGCACGGCGCATGAGCCCTCATGGGCTTTCCTTCCCGTTAGCCCGCTAATGTAAAGGTATGCCAGGTGGTGCCACATTGGATGTAGTCCAATTGCGCACATTATTTAAAAAATTTCATTCATTTATTGAATTTTCTTTAAATATACATAGGTGGTGTTTGGTTTGAAGAAATGTGAGAAGATAAGAAGAGAGGAAAGTGGAGGAAAAGAGAGAAAATGAGAGGAGCGGTGAGTGAAAAACTTTTCTAAAGTTTGGTTTGTTATTTAATTATATGAAGAGAGGAAATCTCTAATTTTTTATTTAGATAATTTTAACCTTAATAAGTATTAAGCTTTCAATATTTATCATGTGTATAATTAAAAAAAAAGTAAACGGTGGAGAGAGAGTCGGGTCAGAGGAGAGAAACGAGTCAACTCGAACCTGAGAACCCGACCCGAAACCGTTTATGATTCTGGCCACATCACCAGCAATGGAAGGTACTTATCGGAGCCTCAAGAGTTGGCCATCATTCCCAAGCCATCACTATAGCTGGAATATTGTCGGAAAGTCGCCGATTGAAGCATGAAAAGCTGTGGATATCACTGCCTCAAATCAGTGAGTTTTTGCCTTTTTTTGGTCAGGCTGTTGCCTTGGTTTTGTCCATCAAGGCTGCCACTTCCATTTCGAACCATCCATAGCCACCAGCAACCACCAAATCGCCGCCGATCAGGCGGATCTGTGGAAGTTAAAAAGTTTCTAAAATTTTTGAACTGGATTTGAACAACATACAACCATTTTTTGATCTCGATGACGACGTAGTAAAGTTGATCGTTGATCGTCAAGTCGAATAGTAGTGGCGGTGAGTAACATGCGCTAGTGACACCGGCGGCAGCGGCAGCAGTCGCACAATCCGGCGACCGTTAAAATTAATATTTTATATTTTTGGATTAAATAAATAATAAATTTATTTTATTAAGCTTTTTAAATCATTATTTAAATTTAATTAATTTAAAATTATGTATAATGTTGAGTTGATAAAATAATTTATAAATAATAATTATGTGATTACATTAAATAAGTTAAAAAGTTGAAGGGATATTTTTGGAAGATTTGGTTTCCAACACAAGGGGAATTTGAATTCTTCACTCCTTAGTGTGGAATTCAAATTCTATTCACTCCTTAGTGTGGAATTCAAATTCTACATTGTAATGGATATTAAATTCTAATAAAAATTAAATTCTTACAAATTATGTCAAACCAAACAACATAAATAAAAAAAGAATTCAAATTACTTTTCTCTCTCCCACCTTCTCCTTCCAACCAAATACAACCTAAAGATCTTGAATATTTCTTGCAAGAAAAAGTGATAATGTGGTCACAGGACACTATTGAGGCAAGTATATTGGTGTGGTCTACTCGGAACATTGATATGTAGTTTGTTTAATCATACTTGACTGAAATTCAGGTAATAGTGCGCGATTTACATTTAATTATTTTATATTTTTATGCATTAACTACTCATGAAAATTTTATTTGATAGAAATTTAAATGAAGAGAAAATCCTAATCGATAATTTCCTTTCATTTTTCATAAATAAATTACGGCTTTCTAATTCAAATAACCGTTCGATTTCATATTATAATCTTGTAAGTAATTGTCGTATTATAACCTTTCGATTTCATATTTTAGCTCCCTTTTTATCCAAGACAAAATGTTGTTCAATAACACTTCATCATTTGATTAAAGAGTACACGTCATTGTATAAACATCATTATCGAGACAGCTTTTAAGAAAATAAATTTCTTTTCGATACTCAAGTATTGCCTTAAAGCATATATAATATCCAGTTTCAGATTCGACACTCGAATTTGAATTGTAAAAGCGAAAAACCACATAGCAGGTTCTCAAGATATTCTTTTTAAAAATCAATTATTATCTAAAATTAAGGATAAGTTAATAAGGATGGTAGGGGACATACTGATGAATTTTTGGTCACCGTACACACACAAAATATCTTGGAAGATGAATATTCATTGCTTTAGGTGCATGGTGTTGGGAAAATGTGCTCTTTAAAAGCATATGTGTTTATTTAATTGTAATAAACAATTTTTTTGATTAATAAAATAAATGAGGTATTTTATTCAAGTATCTTAATTGCATTAATATTTTGAGTAAAGTCCATTTGATCATATTATATGTATTTATGTGATCACCATGTGGATTTGAAGTACATAAATACAAGTTATCTTATGATTAAATAAATTATGTTCATGATTGATAAATAAAGTTGGGCACTTTATTTAGGTATAGATCGTAATAAATTCATTGAATGATTTGTCTTAATCATGTATGAATTTATTGATGTAGACGACTACATGAACAGATCATATATGAGATTTAATTAACTTGAAATGACGTTTCGACTTATTAAATCTCATAGGCATTGATTTTTGTAATCTTAATCTTGAGTTAGTTATGATTTCATGATTGTAATTGTTATTCCATTTGAGTTACCAATGGGCACGATCAAGATTACCCGGTATCTTGGTGGAGGCAATTATGAGTATTGGAGTTATAGATTAACAATATAGAATTTGTACGACACATCTCTTGATGGGTTTTCAGCACTTGATCATAGAATTCTCTGGCCAGAGTGTGTCAACATATTTAGTATGTTGAAAATGATCATTAGAGAAAACCAGTAAGTATCAAGGAACAAGATGTAATTAAATCGATTGGACAGTTGAGATATCGATTTAATTAATGATGTGGTATAAAGGATTGTGCAGTAAAGAAATCAATGTGGCTTGGGCGAATTATTATTCGAGCATACAATTATGGAGGTCAGTTCCAATCTTATAGTGGAGTAGAATTGGAATTAAATAATTATATTTGTTTAATTACAAATTTAATTATTGTAGCCACTATTGTATGTTCCCAAATAATCCCCGGGTTAGCTCATTTAATTGACAACACCATCACTGGACCCAAAAGCAAGCGGCGTATTAGGTGAAAATCATAATTATAATATTTGTTAAAGCCTAGTATGTTATATTCAAGTGTAAAAGGGGGACTTGTGATATTTTACAAGGTGGTCTCAGTTTATTCACATTCTCTCTACTTTTACGTAAGTGAGAGAAAGTATTTAATTTAAATATTTAAATATTTAAATTAAAAGGGGAATTCTATTTCAAAATAGGAATCCTAATCCTAACATACTAGGGTTTTTCATAAGATATTATAAAAGGGGTATTTTTCTCCCTTTTGCGAGATAATAGAATCCCAGGATTTTTGAGAAAAATATAGAAGACATCTAAGAGACGCCAGTTGCAATTGGGAGTGGTGAAACAGACGCCCACACGTCCAGTGTTGATCGATCTTGAGTCATAGCCTGGAAGATCGTTTGGAGACGGATCTACAACTGAGTGGAAACAGGCGCCCACACGTCCAGTGTTGATCGATCTTGAGTTATAGCCTGGAAGATCGTTTGGAGACGGATCTACAACTCTCAATCGTTCGTCTTCTCAGATTATCAAAGGTACGAATTTCTAGATTACTAAATTCTTATATGTTATATGAGATCGGTCCAAAAAGGTTTTAATTGAAAAATTGAAAAACCTAAATTTCTCCCTACACATGGATTTATGGTCAATTTGATAATACTGTAATTCTTAAAAATTATTATTAGTTATAATGTAAAAATAATCAACTATAAAGAGAATCAGTTAAAATATTTGATAAAATTTATTTTTAAGAGTACTATATAAATTTTAAAAGTAGTTGTATATTTGATAAATCTTAATAATGAATAGTTGTAAGAATATAAAAAAATAAGATACACATAAATTTGAATAAGAATTATTTAAACATTTGTAAATATACATACATACATACATACATATATATGAGTGGTTTTTCAATTAAGAATTCATGACTTTAATAAAGCCAGGGATAAGTTAAAAAATAAAATAAACACATTCTCTAATGCATTGTATTTTTTTCTTGTAATATACTGAAATTTAAATTTTGTTGTCTTTTAACTAATTCCTGACTTTATTAAAGTCAGGGATCCCTGATTGGAAAACCACTCATATATATATATATATATATAATTGTAAAGAATCTGTGTTGTTTTTATTCCAAATTGTTTTCTGTGTGCGTGCTGAACTTTTTACCGGTAGTAAGTCCCGTTTTAGGAAAAGGATTCTGTTTAGGGCAGTAAAACCATACCTGTAGGCATTCATATAGACCTTAATTGAAGAATAGGACAATCATGGATTCTCTACTCTGTAGAGCATCTTCTTTTTCTAGCTCTTCTTCCGAGAAGGCTAGTGTTTCAAAGAACGTGGTGAATTCAGAAGAATTCATAATTGAAGATTTTAATAAAGCAATTGATAATTGGGATTTACCAAAAGTTTCTAAAGACAAAATTTATAAAATGAAGAAACTTGATTTTTTAAAGACAGATTGTGTAATAAAGACAGAAGAAAGAGATATTACCTTTTCAAAGCCATTTGAAACAATTCATCTGTTTTCTGAACATTCCTTAAAGAAGTTAAAAGAAAAGAATTTTAATTATGTCCACATCGGTTTAATCCAAGTAGGCATAAAACCCTTAACTAAAGAAGGATTAAATACTTCAATTCTTGCTGTCCTCAGGGATGGGAGGTTCATCTCCTTTGATGATTCCTTACTCAGTAGTATTGAATCTAGTCTCTGTAAAGGACCAATTTCTTTTGACTGTTATCCAAACATAACGGTTTCATTAAAAGATAAAAATATTTTGAAAAGCATGATTTTACAGATCAAAACTCAAAACTATCACATGTTAGAAGGATCTGTTCCAGTTGCATTAATTTTCAAAATATCATACAAAGCCATGATCTCAGCGTTCAATACGCAACATAAATTCCAGTCAAAAAGAGATGAAACTCTTCTCTTGTAGACTGATCTATCCAAAGCAAATACTGTTATTCCTAAACTTATCCAATGGAAAGATGTCAATCTTCCAGAGGAATGGATTCTTGAAGGAGCCACTGAACCAGTGATTCCAAAACAACTTGAGCCCAATACAGAGTTACAAAATGTAACTCAGTATTCTGATGGTAGAGTCAAACTGTCTTTTAAAAGGTCAACGTCCCATAGACTCTCCACATCCTCTAGATTTTCTGATAGAGACTCGAATTCCGGTATTCCAATAATGGAAAGAAAATTTTCAAAAGTCCCTTCAGTCATAAATCTACCTTTCCAAAGCCAACCTAGGTTCTCCACTTCGGATGTACCTAGTTCGTCCATACATTCTGTGGATTATACAACTAGTGTTCCCCATCCTATCTACACTAGTAAACCACAAGAACAAAGTCAGAATGAAAAAGAATCCTCTCCTCCAACTTCTCCTACATTTTTTGCTGTTACAGAAAATGTAATAAATGTTCTTGAAAAAGACTTTGAGCTCAATAAAACCCTTTTGCATAAAGATTTTTATTATGAGAATAACAAAGAAAAAAGACTTTGGTTCTTTAAACATTTCTTAAACCAAAGAAAAGAAATCCAAGAAGTTTATTATGAATTTGTAAATTCTCATAAAGTCCATATCATGTTTTTTGATTGGTTTGAAATTTATGTTTCCGAAAATAACATTTCTTACCCTTTTAAAGAATCAAATCCAATCACAATTTGTAAAAAAAATCACTGAATGGAATCTATCGGATGCTGATAGAACTATTGAATCTGAGCACACTCCTCTCAGGAATGTCACCATTACCCATGGTGAACCACCTGTTCAAATCAAAGCCTCTCCTTACAAAATTCAAAGACCTAATGATATTGAGAAGAATTTAGATAGTATTATTCAACAGAACAATTTCTGTAATGCTAATCTAAATACAATAGGAAAACAGTTAATTAGAATAGAAGATCAGTTTCAAAAATCTATCATAACTGTTTCTTCTGTTACTCCTAAGCCTGTTACATCAAAGTCGGATTCTGATAAAAAGCTTAAAGAACCTATTTTCAAACCTTTTCAGGTTTCGAAACATAGTCAAAAGCTTGTTCAAGAGTCAAAATCAGATTTTGCTAAAGTTATTAGAGAACAACTTGATAGAATAGAAGCATCCTCTTCTACTCCGATTTCTAAAGTTTCATCCTCTTCTACTCCCCTTTCTAAAGTCCAGATTGCTCCTGATAGTGCTCAATCTAGCAAGATTGCAATACTAGAACAAGATCAATCCTCTATAGTCTCTTCTGATATAGAAGCCTTCAAAGAAGAACCTATTTCAAAAGTCAATAAAATTCATTGGGAATTAGCACTCCCAACCACTAAAAGTCCACCAGATCTAACCATAGATAATAGAACAAGTGCATTAGATCAATCCCGTTATAATGCATCTTCCGTCTATGAGTGGAATTTAGATGGAATGTCTGAGTATAATATCTTAGGATTGTTACAACAGATGACCATGGCAGCTAATGCTTATAAAACTCAATCAGGAACTTCTGACAAAGTTATTGCAGAAATTCTGATTGCCGGTTTTACTGGTCAACTAAAAGGTTGGTGGGATTATCTTCTCACTGAACAGCAACAATTAGAAATTTTAAATTCAATACAAAAAGACGAAGACCAAACACCAATCCTTGATGAGTTTAATAGCCCAATTCAGAATGCAGTTGCTACCCTGATTATGACCATATCCCTTCATTTCATAGGTGACCCTTCTCACCTTAGAGATAAAAATGCTGAGTTACTACATAATTTAAGATGTAGAAAACTTAGTGAATTTCAAAACTACAAAACTACCTTCTTTGTTAGGTTGTTCTTAAGAGATGATGCAAACCACATAACATGGAAAGAAAAATTCCTTGCTGGTTTACCTACTCTTTTAGGAGAAAAAGTTAGAAATTCCATTAAATCTCTTTATGACAATCGCATCCCTTATAATGAACTCACCTATGATGAATTAGTCAGTTTTGTCAATAAAGAAAGTTTAAAAATATGTCAAGATTTGAAATTACAGAAACGACTTAAATGGGAACTTAGAAAGTCTAAGCAAGAATTAGGGAGTTTCTGTAAACAATTCAACTATGATCCCTTTAAAACTTCTACTTCCAAAGATTGTGATGGTAAGTGCTCTTCGAGACCTTACAAAAAACATTACAAATCCAAAAGATATAGAAAACCTTTCCAGGAATCTAGAGAAACTTTTTATAAGAAACCTTCGAAACCTTATAAAAAACAATTCTCTAAAAGAAAAAATTTTAAATCCAAATAGAAAACCCCCTTCAATTACAAAGAAGCCATATGTCATAATTGTGGAAAGAAAGGTCATACTGCAAAATACTGCAGAATGAACACAAAACTTCAAGAGCTTAATCTTGGTGAAGAAACCCTTTCAAAGATTTCTCCTCTGCTTATTGAGTCTTCTGACTCAGACTCAAATTTCTCCCTTTCAGGAGACAGTGATCCATTACAAATTGATGAATTAATTGACTCCGAGACATCTGCTACAAGCAGTGATGACTTTGATTCAGAAATACATAAAATCAATGTTTTAACAAAAGAACAAGAAACTTTTCTTGAGCTTGTTAAACATATCTCTGATCCAACACTACAAAAAGAATATCTTAATAAACTTTTAAAGACTTTAGATAAAACAGAAACCTCTAAAACCCCAATCATTAAAAAGAATACATATGACCTCACAGAAATTTTGGAGAAAAAGAAAACAAAGAAAACCACTCCGAGTATTCAAGATCTCCAAAAAGAAATCAAAGATATTAAACTTGAGATTAAAGAATTAAAAGAAAAACAAAAAAATGACTCAGATACTATCCAACTTCTATTGCAAAAACAATTAGAAGATAGTACAAAAAAAGAATCTGAATCAGAATCTGATGAAGATAATAATGATCAAAGCCTTGAGAATATTGAGTCAATACCCAATGACTTTCTTTTTGTTTTAAATAAAATCACCACAAGAAAATATTTAATAAAAGTTACTTTAGTTTTTTTCCAAAGAATTTGAAATTGACACCATTACTTTATTTGATACTGGTGCCGATTTAAATTGTAAAAAAGAAATTATTGTTCCAGATAAATTCAAAGAAAGAACCAAAGAAAGGCTTTTTGCCGCTAATAATTCAAAATTACAAATTCATTCTAAAATTGAAGCATCTGTACAAAATAATGATTTTGAATTTAAAACCACTTTCTTTTTAACAAATGATATTTATCATATTGTTATATTAGGAACACCTTTCATAAATCTCATTACCCCCTACACTGTTAATTGTGACAGTATATCCTTTAAAGCAAGAGAAATAAGATTAAAATTTCCTTTTATAGAAAAACCTAAAACCAGGAATTTAAATATAATAAAAGCCAATTCTGTTCACCAAAACTAAATAAACGTTCTGCTAAAATCAAAACAAGTCAATTTAATTTGTTTGCAAAAAGATTTAAACCTACAAAGAATAGAAAATCAATTGAAAAATGACTTCATACAAAGAAAAATTTATGGATTCAAAACTTTAATTGAAAAAGAAATATGTGCTGATTTACCAACTGCTTTTTGGAACAGAAAACAACATTTGGTTGATCTGCCATATGAGAATTCTTTTGATGAAAAACAAATACCCACTAAAGCCTGTCCTATTCAAATGAATATGGATTTAGAAAAATATTGTAAAAAAGAAATCGAAGATTTGGAGTCTAAAGGACTTATTACTAAATCTAGATCCCATGGTCTTGTGCCGCTTTCTAGGTCAATAAGAATTCTGAAATAGAAAGAGGTACACCTAAATTGGTAATAAATTATAAACCTCTTAATAAAGCTTTAAAATAGATTAGGTACCCCATACCTAATAAAAAAGAGTTGCTTCAAAAACTTCACTCTGCATTCATATTTTCAAAATTTGACATGAAGTCAGGATTTTGGTAAATTCAAATTCACCCTAAAGACCGTTATAAAACTGCTTTCACTGTTCCATTTGGCCAATATGAATGGACAGTAATGCCCTTTGGTTTAAAAAATGTGCCTTCGGAATTTCAAAGAATCATGAATGACATTTATAATCCTTTTTCTAAATTTTGCATTGTTTACATAGACGATGTATTGATTTTTTCCCAATCAATAGATCAACATTTCAAACATTTAAAAACTTTCTATTTTGCAACTAGGAAAGTTGGTTTAGCCATTTCTAGTTCAAAAATTTCTCTATTCCAGACTAAAGTCAGGTTTCTTGGTCATTATATTTCGAAGGGAAATATCACTCCCATTGAAAGATCCCTTGCCTTTACTGACAAGTTTCCTGATAAAATCTTTGATAAAACTCAATTACAAAGATTCCTAGGAAGTTTAAACTATGTTCTTGATTTCTGTCCAAACATAAACAGGATAGCAAAACCATTGCATGATAGGTTAAAAAAGAACCCTGTTGCATGGTCATAACACCATACTAAAGTTGTTAAACAAATAAAAGATATTGTTAAAGAAATCCCATGTTTATTTCTTGCAAATCCTGCATTACCTAAAATTGTCGAAACTGATGCATCAGATTTAGGTTATGGAGGTATATTAAAACAAGTTGAGAATAATAAAGAACAGATAGTACAATATACTTCTGCACATTAGAATGAATGTCAAAGAAACTATTCTACTATCAAGAAAGAAATTTCATCTATTGTTTTATACATATCCAAATTTCAAAGTGATTTATTAAATCAGAAATTCTTACTTAGGATAGATTGCAAAGCTGCAAAGCATGTTTTAGAAAAAGATGTTCAAAACATTGCATCTAAACAAATATTTGCACGATGGCAGGCTATTTTAAGTGTTTTTGATTTTGAAATTGAATTTATAAAAGGAGATAAAAACTCTGTTCCTGATTTTCTAACGAGAGAATTTCTTCAAAACAGATAATGCCTCCCAAAAAGACAAAAGATAAAGGGAAAGGGATTCTTAAAGACCCTGTGTCCCAGACACCCTCCAAAGCTTCTTCTCCTCCTAAAGAAAAATTACTTTCATCAGCCATGCCAATCAGATCTTGGATAGACATGGTCGAAGAAGAAGATTCAAAACCTAAAGCCCTTACCTCTCAAGAACAGGTAAAAGAATGGATGAACTCTATTACAAAGTCCCCTGAACTTTTATTAGCTTTAAAAAATGTTACACAAAATGTTCTTTCTGAGCATCATATTTCTCATGATTCTGAGAAAGAAAAATCTATTTCTAAAGAAATTATAAAACCCTCTTCCTCTAAAGAAATTATTTTCTGTGAAAGTTCTTCCTCTCTGGTTGTAGTTTCACAATCAAAGTTTTCTCAAAAAACTTCGGATTGGTATAATAAAACCCATTTCCAAAATATTTTGTCTATGGAAGATGGATTTTATCATTCTGATCCATTTCAAGCAATTACAAAGTTTTTCCCTAAAGGCTGGTTTTTTAAACCTTGGGATTTAACAAAACCTCAGCCTTATTATCAAGTCATTCTTGACACTACTGAGTCTGTCAAGTTTAAACACTTCTTTCTTAATGAAGCCCATTCTGAGCCGGCCTATTCTACGGCCACTATTTTAAAAGTCTTGAGCCCAAAACAATGGGGTGACCAACTCTATAGTCAAAATTCTTTTCCCGCCAATTTCTTAATGCGTCTACCACATTATTTGACTTTCTCATACTGGGATTATCAACAAGCGTGGTTCAATACCTTTTTCATACAAAACCCTAAACGATCCCACTCTTGGTTATTCTTCTTCAACTCGAAGATAACCACACAAAGCCTTCTAAATTGGTTCCAACAATGGTGGAACTATTTTGGGCTAACTCCACAAATCTTAACCCCAAACGCTTTAAACTGCTTAAACCTTTTTAAAGCCCATTATACTGCTTCAGAGTCTGAGAAAAGATTCCCTCATTTTCTCTGTTTCTGTACAAATTTCTTCCTCCCTTGGGTTTGGATTTGGAACCTTCAGTACCACACTCAAGATACCCAATTAATCCTTCAAAGAACCTTTAAAGTCAAATGGTGGTCTAAATTTGATGAAAAGTCAAAACTGTCTGAAGCCACAGTCCAGAGCTGGCTTAAATCAAAAGGCCTTCTAACCCCTACTATTGAAGAAACAAAAGCCCAAAGCACTTTTCTCACACAAAAATCTAAAGCCCAGTCTCTTTTGGCCAGTGCCAAAACTGAATAAGAATACTTTAAAGTCATGCAGCAGCTCTTTGCATCAAGATCTGAGACATCTGTCGCCAGTTCGTCCGACGATGAAGAGGAGCCATTTATTTCCCTTGGAGACGACAATTAAGATGACTGCTTCGGAATATTGTCTCCGACAAAGCATTGTAAATAGTTTATTTACTTCAAAAAAAAAATTTCTTTATTTTCGGGTGGTCCTCTGGACACAAGTGAGAGCGCACATGTCTCTTCACCCGATTTTATATTATGTATTTTTGTACATTTGTATTAGCCCTTTGTATTTCTTCCGTATAAAGACACAGTGAAGACATATAAAGCTACAGTGGTGGTGCTACAGACCCGCTACAGTCTACAATAGTGCTATAGCTCCGCTACAGTTTAAAAATTCTTTGTATTTAAATCTGAAGGAAAACTTAGACTCCTCAGATTTTTTCGGAGAACTTCTCTCTCTACTTCTCTCTCTTTCTCTACTTCTCTCTCTCTCTCTGTGGGAAACAAGGATCAAGACATCAAGGAACTATTTTCCAGTCTTGTGAATTCCCTTTTCTTTTCTCTCTTCTCTTTCTTTTCTAAGGAAATCTGGAGAAAGACATTAAGGATCTAATCATGGCTTTCTAATTTTTCTTTTTAAATTTCTTTTCAAAGCCTTCAATTAAATGTAAGCATTTAATTTTTAATTTAATTTAAAGCAATTAAAGTTTGTAATTAATTTTATTTAAAGTCCTGCAATTTACTTTTATGCAGTTTAAATTTCCGCAATTTACTTTTAAAGTAATTTAATTTTCTGTAATTTATTTAAAGTTTTATGCATGATCGGCAGTCTGATCTTCCATATCAGATCTGCTCTTAAAAATTGTACGTTCTTCTGAGGCATAGAGACCAGATCTCTCCCATCAGTTGTATTCTCTTCTCCTCCCATTCAATCTAAATATTAGTTTTGGGATCCAAATCTAATATTTCTGTTTGAGCCTTTGTGGTAATCAAGATTGCTAAAGCCTTAATAAAATTTTTAATCAATTAAAGCAAGGTATATAAGCTGGAAACCAGACCGTGCGGGCTATTGATCTGTTCTAAGCCAGATCTGGGTCCAAAGGAGATTTAAATATCTTGGTTTACCAAGGATCTCATCGATCTGGAGGGACAACACCACGTACCTCAACTTGGTAAATTTATTTTCCAGTTCTGTTTGCTTGATTAAAGTCTTCTTTTAATAATTCCTGAACACTCACACACTTTCCACCATCCCGGTCGTGGAAAGTGTGTGATATATATATATATATATATATATATATATATATGTATGTATATATATATATATATATATATATATATATATGTATGTATGTATGTATAATTTTTATTGTGTATATAGAATATTTAATAACTAAAATAAATTTTTTAATTCTATTTTTTTATTTTGTTATCTCAATATAATTAATAATAATAATAATAACAATCTATTTAAATCTAATTGAATGAGGATAATTTTAGATTTTTATAATATATTGCATTA
Source organism: Atalantia buxifolia (assembly GCA_030444775.1). Classification (NCBI taxonomy): domain Eukaryota; kingdom Viridiplantae; phylum Streptophyta; class Magnoliopsida; order Sapindales; family Rutaceae; genus Atalantia; species Atalantia buxifolia. Next base: position 17,000,282 of record CM059839.1, read on the forward strand.
AATAGAACAATGATTCTAAAATTATATTTTGAAAATTTATTCATTCCATTCTTTTCAAAATTTGTTGTAGAATTAAGTGATTTGCCAAAATTAATTTTAAAAAAATTATCAAACATCATACTAAATTTAACTTTTTTTTAAAATCATTTTTAAACTTCTGAAAAATAATCTTAAATGGGCCCTTACACCAATAAATTCTATTTTTGTCACCTGTTGTCAAATGCAAAACAACCTAAAACGAGCTACTTAGAAATTAAAAAAGGAAGAACACACAATTAATATAAGTGTTCTTTAATTCGATACATGTTCAGAATTAGGCGCAATACTTAAGTTGAATCTAAGTTACATGTAACATAATTTAGTCACACGCGCATTCATTTACATTCGTTGTTTGTCCGATTTTGTAGATTTGAATCTACCCTTTATAATCAACTGTTACATTGCAATGAATGTAGCCATGTTTGCTGTTAATGCACAAGGACGTGATCATATATACCATTCATTTTTGTCGGGATAACATGAATCCTTGTTTCAATTTCCTCCAAAATGAACATCGCCGTCTTTTTAGCTTTATGCATAAATTAATTGGCTCGCATGTCGATTGAATTCTCTTTGGCTTTCTCCTTCTAGTATTCATGCTTTTGGAGTGAAAGATAAAATTAAGGACAACTGACTTATTTTTAGTCATTTAAATGTTTTGAATATATTGGACTTTATTGTTATTGTTGTATCCTTAACAAATGGCGATGTTATAATATTTTATGTATTATCTTATGTAACAATTTTATTTATTTATATATTACTTTTAGGCTACATTTTTGAGATCGTATTTATATGTTTATTTAAAAATAAACATACCGTGTTTATACAAATAATAGATACAAAATAAGTGTCCTTTATAAATAAGCAAAAGCTTTATTTAGCAAAGTAAGTTAAACAAAAAATAAAGACAAGGTATACAAAAATAAATAAAATTGGAATATAGTTTTAGACGGTTTAACTCTAGGCAAGCTGTTGTAATCAAACAAAAGATTTTTTAAATTTATGACTCTTGTAATTATTATATTATGAAATAATATTTTAATAATAAAATTTATTAAAAAATATATTTTATATTTTAAACCCGCAGCACTCTTAATAACACAATTTATTAAATATTTAATTTATTTTTCATTTGACAACTTGTTTTTACCAATAACAAAGAAATAATTTATTTCATCATACACATAATATTAATGTAATTCTATGTCCTGCAAGAGAATATAAAAAATTAAAAGAATAGTAATCAAAGTGAACTGCTTAAGATTTTACTTGTCTCATCTATTTTGTTGATGACGATGAGTTTTCACGTTTTCAGTTGATGTCATCAATTTCTAGTAGGATCTAGGTACGGAAGTAACTATTTAACCTTTTCTCCGTCTCTCCTCCTAGTAGGGGTGTTCAAAATTCAATCTGATCCGTTCAATTCGTTTGATCCGTAGAAATCCGATTCGTGGATTGGTTGATTGGATTTGATTAAAAATTTGAAAATCTGCAGTCGATGGATTGGATATGGATTTACTTCTGTAAATCCGCAAAGATCTACGAATCCAAAATAATAAAAAATATTTATTTAATAAAAAAATTAAACTTGTAAATATGGCATTATACTTACTAATAAATAAATAAGTTAAAATATAGTTATATTAATACCATATTATGTCTTATCCGATAATAATATAAATAAAAATAGCTTTCCAAGTAGTTAATTTTCATATACTGATCTAAACAGATGAGATTTTTTTTTTGATGTGTTATATTTTGAAACGTTAACTGTATTTTCTAACTTTATTTAACAATTAATTTATTTAAATCTTATTTAATTTTGAATTTGATCGGTAGTAAAATTTTTTATATTAATTTTTTTTATTTAGCTAGTTCATGGATAGGACATGATTAAAAATTTTTAGTTATCAAATCAATCCGTAAAATAGTAGATTGAATATGGATTGGGTCAAATGTGCATTTAATCTGCAGACGTACGAATTGGATTTAGATTAAATTTCATCAATCCGTGCATTGAATTAAATTAAAAATTTATAATTCGTAAAATCGTGAATCAGATATAAATTAATATTCAATCCATAAAATCCAATCTACGAACACCCTTTCCTCCAAGTCAAAGTTGGATGTCTTTATTGAGGAAGTAGGATGCAGATACTCACTTCTAGAATCTTTAGCTTATCGGGGAACTATTGGACTCGTCAGGTGTAGTTAGAGGCCCATAAGCTACCATCCAAAATGGGATCTGAACATCAAACTAGCAATTTGTGCTTGAACTAAACAACAATTCACGATCAAATCAAAAGATTCATCTCATGGCTTCCCATTTCATGGTCAAGTGACACGTTCTGATTACAAATCCCGAGTAATAATATTTGATTTTTCAGATTATCCCATCAACTCTCACTTATTAATTTATGTTATTATTTTTATGAATCATTTTTATTAAGCAAAAATTATTCTTTTATTTTATTCTCTCTCTACCCCCGACTCCACTCTCTTTATAGTATACATGTATGATGCAGGATAATAACTTTTGGTGAAAACTATCACTTAAAATTTTAAAAATATTTTTATTGTGTCATCAAAAGTAAATAATCAAATGTGCAGAAGCATATCTCAATCCGTAATGATCAATTGCTTTCTAAGGTTGTATGAATTGCATTCTAGATCAACATGTTTTCTTAAAGAATCTTTTAAATTTTTCTATACTTTATCTTTGATGATGAGATGTCAGAAAAGAATAGAATGATACGTGTAATTTGGGAAATATAACTACTTATACAAATAACTTTCTTGTTATCTTTTTAGCATTCCTAATTCAGTCAATCATAGAAATAAAAATTTCTTTATATCTCAACATGTTAAAGGCCTACACCCTATCACATATATTAAAGCTCAAATTGCTGAAAATTTTAATGAATCACTTTTAGTTGGACTTAACCTTATAAAACAGTCCGCAATACGTAATTACTCACATGTAAGCCCAGTGTTGGATTAAGGATTTAACAATCTCCCACTTGGGCTAGATGTGTAACTTGATAATCATACTTCGCAAAAATAACCGTATGAGCTCAACCTTGTTGTCATTATCAAAATGTATCTATAACCAATCCAATCCTTCGATTATATCAACATAGGATCAATGCAACCTTTGCTACAACTGTCATAACTCAACGCATCAATAGTCATTATGCCAATACGATGGAATGACGTGGATCATGGAAATTTCATGCACTATGATCTTAACATGCTTATTTCTAACTGGCCTACCTTAAACTTCAATGAGATCAAATCATAACAAAATTAGAGTATAAATAAATCAAAACCTTATTTCTGCAGAAAACAACCTTGAATATTCATAATCTAAAATAATTGAAAAATGTCTATATCATAAAAGAATATATAATCATAAACTTCCCTAAAAATGAATTTTCTTTAATGATATTGCAGCTATACAAGCAGCGTGCTCATGAAACACTTTAGATTACATTCCTTTAGTGAGCGGATCCACAGTCATGGATGTTTGGGGAATAAATAAGAGAATACCACGTGTCAAAAGAAGGTGCAAAATACTAGATAAAATTACCAAGAAGAAGCTGGCTTACCCTAGATATACTAGATATCGAATTAACACCTAGATGTCATCATATTAAGGATAGAAAAAGTAGAGAAAATGTATAAAGTATCAGCTAAGTGGGTTGTCACCATCACCAAAAGGAATAATTAATTCTTTGGCTAAGAATGATAAATCAATTAAGGAATATTTTGCTGAAAAAGAAGAGACAATAGGCTACCATGCTTGCAAAAAAGGAGAAAAAGTAGCTTAGTAGGACAGTTGGGATCATTTGTCCTTGAATATTAGTCTATACAAACGCACCCATACACACCCACCCCCCCTCAAACTTATACATATAGCAATTACTAAGCAGCATCTATAGAGGCATGCTGGACCACCTAATAGAGTCCAATACATGTATGCGTGGGTAAACCATGGAAAATGCACCAGGTGGCACACAAACTAGGGACCATAGAGTATTCTATATGAAGATGCTTAGATTCTATTTTTCTTATGAATTAGAGAGCACATGCATCACAAAAGCTGAGACTTTTCTTCAACCTCCAGCGACCATTATTAAGAGCTTACAAGCTCAATTGCCTGAAAACTAACGTGAGCAGGAGTATGGTTGCCGGCCATTTCCTGTTTCGCTCTTAGCTTTTTCTTCTCTATTTTTGCATGTCAAGAATAGTCTTTAAGCCAACTCTAAATCTAAGTTTCTGAGAACAGCCTCACCTCTTTTATTCTTTCTTAAGCTCTATCTAAGGCCAAAACTAACAACACATCTCAGCTATGCGAGGTACCTTTCACTTTAACACAATTTATTGTGTTTAGCTAGGTTTTTGTTCTATTTTCCTTCATCCCAAAATGTAGTCAAAACAATTGGCATTGTCTCAAATGTGAGCGAACAAAAAGCCTCCACACGATGGTAAGCTCATCGTTTTGTGTGCTTACACAAAGATGGCACCTGACTTACTTTCTAATGACATGATGTAGGATTTAGAAAGAATGGGAGACCATAACGGTGATGATATCAATGATTTCGTCAAGGAGAACAACTTGGCTTGGTAAGGGCAAGTCCATTAAGCAATCTGTTGGAATTCACCAAGATGAAAAACCCATCTATTACAAACACTTTGAAGATCTCACCCATGCCATCCTTTAGAGCTATGGATTCTTAGGTACTAGAACTAGAAGTCCCTCTAATGGTTTAAGATACTCCCCCACAGTGAGGCGACAAAGAAATCATGACACGATTAGAGGTACCTAAGGGAAGTTGGCTAAAAATGGGCCATTAGGTACATGCTTTAAGTTCTAAGCCATGAGCTCTTAGGAGGAAGGCTCCACCTCTTTTAACTACTTTGGCAGCAGCCAAAGTATTGGGCACACAAAACAATCTTGCAAATATCTCTAACACAAGTTAAATACCAAAAGATCTTCACAAACGGCAACGGTATCCTTAGGTTAACATGGGGTACCACACAAGTTCTTGGAAGAGATGAAATACCTAAAATGAAAAAGATCGATTTTAATAAGTATTGTTTTGAATTCCAAATTTGGGTCTATTTACAAATATTTAAAATATTTTTGGTCGCAAAGTCATATTATAATTTCCACATGTTTGGGTCGTATCATAATTTCAGAAAGTTTTGGGAACAACAAGCATTTATTTAGAAATTCTAAAATTGGACCTTTTTGTAAAGTTTTATGACTTTATGGGCCATAATGTAATTACAAAAAGTTTTAGGGTAGAACATAATTTTAAAAAATAGTTTACTGTAGCCAGCACTGTAGCAAAGCGGCTAATTGGATGTTACAAGGCGGCAATCCGATTTTGGGAAGAAACTCACTGGAATAAAAACGGCTAACCGGATTCAACAAAGCAGTATACCGGATGTTAAAAAATTTAAATTTTTGAATATAACGATAACATAAAGCAGCTAACCGCATTCACAAAAGCAGCAAGCTGGTTATCACTAGAAAGTCAATAACGGCTGGTTTTTCTTCTTCAACTATAAATTGGCTCAAATCAAACTCATTTTGAGTGATGCAAGCATTGATATTTTGAGCAAATTCTTTGCAAATCTAAAAGCATAAACTTTGTATTCATTTCATTTTATTCACACCTATTGAGCTTTCATTTGTATTCAAACGCATTGTGTAAGAGAAATTTTTGTAATCGTTTTTTGTAAAATCAAATTAAGAGGTTGTAAGTGTTGTGATACACTTGGGTTAAGAGATTGAGGATAATCTCTTGTTGTAAAGGTTCATTGAGACCTTGGAAGTCAATTGTAAGTCTTTGAAGCCTTGGAAGGCTTGAATAGTGAAATCCTCAAGCTCGGTGTGCTTGGAGCATGGACGTAAGCGGGGATTACCGAACCACGTAAAAATCCTTGTGTTTGTTTTCTCTTCCCTTACTCTTTTATTTTTGTGATTTATTGAATTTATTGATTTCGATTTCATTAAGGCATTAGATTGAATTATTGTGTGATTTGCTAAGCTTAAATTTTAAAAACTCAATTCACTCCCCCTCTTGGGGTTCATAACTTATATTTCAGAAGGAAGATCAGTTGGGTATGGCTTTGTCTTATTTGCCATAAAGAAGGAAGTAGAAGCAACAATTTCCTCTTTAGATGGCAAGGTAACTGAAAATAAGTTATCTGCTCAATCACATTAATTGCTGGGTAAATTTGTGGTTGTTTTCGCAAAATATGCTAAGCTTATTTTCACTTGTCTCTTGTATATGGTTTCTAGATTAGGATTGTGATCCTTTATCCTCTTACGAAGTTTACTTGAAATATTATTGTGGGATATATGATGTTGCATTTCAGATTATCTAAAATGACCATGCTAAGTTTACTTCATTATTTTTAATTTCTTTTTTTTCCATATTGCTCGTATTCAATTCTCTTAAAGAAAAATCTTCTATTTGTGTTTGTCGGAACCTATCTCCATGGTTCATGTTTGCATTTACTATATGGATTTTATGTTTTACACGTATAAGGTAAAAATGCAGATGGAAATATTGATTAGTGATTGATAACATGCATATGATTCCTACAATTGGCAGTTAATGTTCTAATGACTATTTTCTCTAGCTAATTTCAATTTTAGTTGCTTTGTTTGCAATTTCTCTGACTGAACCTTCAGCTTCATGAAATATATGTTGATATAAAGGAGAAGAAGTCAGAAATTACATAATGATATTGGTACACTATTAAAGCCCCAATGTTTGTGATAATGCATCCATTTACAATTTTAGACAACTCTGCAATTGCCTTTACAAAGTAGCCTTTTCGCGACTAAAGAACTCAATTTTTTAGGATCAGGTAAAATCTTTCAACTTTTAGAAGCTAATTTGAAAATGAAAAGACTACAACATAGGGTATGATATGCACCAATCGAGTTTAGCTTATAAGGCAATCGCCGCATTAGTTTTTTTAAATTATGAATAAATATAGCTTTTTAATTTAATACAACATTATATAATTTTTATTTTTCTTTTCTTTTCTTTTATTTTTACATTATAATTATTAATATAATTGATAATATACAATTTATTATTAAATAATATTATATTATTTTTTATTAAAAATATAATTAAATAATGTATTATTTAATTATATTATAATAATTAGAATATAAAATTGATTATTATTTAATAATTTAATATAACTAATAATTAATTAAAATAAAAATATAATATAATATTATTTAATTATATTACAATAATTAATATATAAAAATTGATCATTATTTAAAATTTAATAGAACTAATATTAAATACTTAAAGAGTTTCTATCCTATCTGTGACAAAGAAATGTATGCATTGGTGAGCGAATTGGGAACTTGGCAAATTATCTTCCACATAAAGAGTTTGTTACTCATACTGATCATGAGTCCTTGAAGCATTTGAAAAGGCATGGTAATTTGCATAAAAGATATATCAGATGGGTTCAATTTATTAAGTCATTTCCTTATGTGATCAAACACAAACAAGGTAAGGAGATTGTTGTGGTTGATGCATTATCTAGAAGGTATGTACTTATCTCTATACTAAATGCAAAGTTGTTAGGATTTAAGTAGACTAAAGGATTATATGTTAATGATCTAAATTTTGCTAATGTGTTTAATGCTTGCAAGAAAATTGCATTTAGTAAGTTCTATAGGCATGATGGGTTATTATTTGCAGAACATAAATTGTGCCTGCTGAATAGTTCTTTACGTGGATTGCTTATGTGTAACGCTCTTGGGGGAGGTTTAGTCGAACATTTTGGCACTGCAAAAACTTTAGATGTTTTAAAAGAACACTTCTCTTGGCCACATATGACATGAGATGTTGAAAGGATATGTGAGAAGTGTATCACTTGCAAATAGGCTAAGTTTAGAGTTTTGCCCCATGGATTGTATAACCCTTTACCTATACCTAGTGAACCTTAGGTTGATATTTCTATAGACTTTGTTTTGGGTTTACCTAGCTCAAAAAGGGGAAGGACTCTGTTTTTGTTGTCGTTGATAGGTTTTCAAAGATAACATATTTCATTCCATGTCATAAAATTGATTATGCAACAAACATAGCTAATTTCTTTTTCAAGAAGATAGTAAGATTGCATGGAGTACCAATAAGCATAGTTTTAGATCAAGATGCTAAGTTCTTGAGCCACTTTTGGAGACTTTGTGGGGTAAGTTGGGTATTAAACTTTTGTTTTCCACTAGTCATCCACAAACTAATCAACAAACTAAGGTTGTAGATAGAACTTTGTCTACCTCATTGTGTGCATGTTGTGCAAATTTTATTGAACTTGCAAGTGCACGAATCTATTGTAGAATAGATTAATGGTGATGAGTGTCGATCCCCATGAGGAGGTGGATTTTAATTATGTGTAGAGTTAATTTTTGAAGTGGGTGATTGGATTTGTGATGAAAATGATTTGGAATAACCTAAATTTTAAATTGGAATGGTGGAATTAAATTAAAATGAAAACTATTATAATGGAAGCACTTGGGTATTTGGATCTGCATCAATATGCACCATGGGCTAAATATTCCTTATTATTGCCAATTAAATCATGAGGGGGGTTTCCACACTTCATGAACCACACTCTAATCAATATGGTGCTAAGGGCTTATCGTGCCAAACAGTATCTGTCGACGAAACCAATGTGGTATCTAGACAAGATTATTACTAGGGAGTCGGTTAAACTAGTGTGGTATCTAGACAAGATTATTACTATATGTCGATGAAAAGTCAAAACATCAACAAAAATCAGAAAGGAAGAGAAAATAAATTTACCAAATAAAGCCCATGGAACATGTTGAGATTTCACCTTCAACCCAAGCTTGGAAGAAAATTAGCTACTAATAATTAAACAAGGGTTAAAATGAGAATTTATTAAAATACGTAGAAAATACAAGATGGAGAAGAAATTATAAAAAATTGAACTCAAAATTGAATTCAGGGGTGTCAAATTAGAGGGGGAAGCCCCTTTTTTATAGATACACTGAGTAAATCACAACCATCGGATTAAAAACAGTTTGGACGGTCAGGATTGCACCACATCATTAGTTAACAGTACTCGGTTTGAATAGTAAGCCGGCTTGAATAGTGATGCGGTTTGGTTGAAAATAATTCCGTGTATATACATGTATTGTACGCATAATTTTTAGTCCACTCACATGCTGCCACGTCATCGATCAACAGTAATAAGAATTTTAGTCCAATAGGATCGTGATAGCTCATCGGTCAATGCCACATCATCGTTTCATATATGTGAACAGTGTCATGAACAGTAACATGAACAGTACCGTATGTGTGAATAGTACCGTATGTATGAATAATGCCATTTTTCCTTTTATGCTCCTAAGGTTTTCGACTGTCCTGAGTTGAAAAGTGATGTCCGTTTCGCTATATGATCTCTCGTTCATTGTGAAATGACCATGATGCCCCTAAAATACATAAAATACTTAATTAAAACAAAACACACATAATTAAATCATAAGAAACTTAAATACATAAAAGTAGGAATGTTAGTAAAACTTAAAATGTAAAACGACTATTTTCTCCTTTATAAATATACACTTTCTAACACTCAACACCCCCCAATCAGCTTATTACTAGTCCCTAGTCAATAAAGCGAAGACAAAATTCAAACCCAAAATGATTTTTTTTTTTTACAATCATGTTTATTCAATCAGACTAACGATAGCAATCAAATAAAGTATAAGTATTATCTCCAGTTTAAAGAAACATCACACCCACATCAACCATCTACATGCATCAGTCCAGCAGACTTTGTCATAACTATAATAATCAAGTTACTTTCAAGAATGACATGTCAAACCCCAAAATCTCACCGGTAGTAGTGACACTCTCACAAGGAAATTAAACCTAATAAAAATTGTCACTTCATTGAACGGTAAATTGAGAGAAAATAATAAAGAAGTATCACACACTCTCACCAAGATAAAAGGAATATGCCCACAGCTTAGAAAAATTGCGATCTCAAACAGAATACTAGTCAACCCAATGTATTTATTTATTTTTTTTTATGCATCACTATATCTTTTTAGCCCATATAATTAGCTTTTATTTCAGACTATAGGTCTCTAAAATTAAGAAGAACTTTTATTAGGAAGTAACCTAGGTTAGGGACATGGCTAACAAAGAAAGGGAAATAGGGAAAACAAAATATATGTTTGAGAAAAAATAGAGATCTTTTGGAAATTACAAGGTGCATTTTGCTTATCTATTATTATTGTATATCTTTTTTTTCTTTTTATTGAATTTTTTTATTTTGTCTTTTTTTTTTGGCACAACTTCACTGAACAGAATAATTATTTACATTTTTCTTAAACATGAATAGGTGATGAAATTTGTAAGGCATCGGCTAATACTCCAAATCGGAGTGGGTCAAGATGATAAGTTGACAAAGAAAAGTTTTTTTTAAAGCCTCAAAAGGGCTAACTATGGATATTTCACAAAAGGGATGGTTAGAAAGGCTCAAGCGGGTCAAAGATGGCCTTTCCATCATCTTTTAGGGCTATAAATAATCTTCCATATCTACTAGTTAGATAGACCTTCAGATGTAGCAACACAGTTTTTTCTTTTTTATTTTTATTGGATTGACTCAAAGGAAATCTAGAGATCATATATAAAATAATAAACTGCTAAGCTATATGAAGAATGGACAAAAAAGGTTACTCTCCAAGAAAAATGATAGGCTCAAAAACTCACTTGAAATTTATTATGACATGTGCACTCCTTCAAGTAACTCATATTTGTCTCCAACATCAACATGTAAAGTAGCAAACATGGTGTAACATCACTCAAGACCAAAGATAATACAAATACTAAAATTCGAAAGTCATCATGTCATCCAATGTTAAAAAAAAAATCACACAAAATAATTGTTTTTACTTTTTTTTATTTTTTAAACGGCATTCTACCCTCCAACCTATTCTAAACATAAAAAAAAAAATATGCATGCAAAAAGGGTGAAAATGATGCAAAAAAACTAATTAGAAATGTTACACTTAAAATGATTAAAAAAGAAAATGTCTGGAATTTTCTTTTTTTTTTTTAACTAAGAAGATGCGTTTCTAGAGTCACTACACTCCATATTCGGCCATTTTCGACTCAAAAATTTGAAAATGTATATTTATAAAGGAGAAGTCAAAAAGAAAAAGTTAGAAAGATCACACTTAAAATAAGACAATTTTTTTTTAACTTTGAAACTAAGAAGATGCGTTTCTAGAGTCACTACACTCCATAATCAGCCATCTTATACTCAAAAAGTTAGCCACGGTTAGTCTCTACAACAAAAAATCAGTAAAACCTTAACCAAGATTGAAAAATTCCACAATTGTCAACTATTCATTCCCCTCAACTAGAATGAAACATTGAGAACGATGTTTAAAGGAAGTAGAGTTTAGAAGACATCACCTAGATGGTGTGACACGGAAGAAAATATTTACAAGCGGAGAGTTAAATCTAATTTTTACTTATTACTGCGGCTACTGTTAGCATCATGATTTGAAGACTCCAACACAAAGGTCCTGGGGTCTGGCTTTGGTCTATAAGCTTGTAACAGATCAAGTAGCTCATTAGCAGTGTGAGCACAAACAAAAACTTTTTTCACTAAAGAAGGAATGAAATAGTTTTTTATTTCATGGTTAAGAAATACAATAAAGTCATCATAAAAGTTATTGACATTTAACAAACCGATGGGTTTCTGGTGGATGTTCATATGGGCCCAAGATGCTAATGTGATAAGTGCCTCTAGAGTTGCAAGATCTCCTGGTAGGAAAACAAAAGCATCAGTATGATTTAACATTTCAGTTATTCTCTCTTGCATACCTGAAACGACTAACTCTTCTCCAGTTAGTGAGTCAGACAAACAGCCTAAAGGTTTAGGGTTGTTGGGATGATGCCTAATGCTTGGCTCCCTCTAACATAAGCAGCTTCTGAGACCAGTTTTGATAACCCTCGGTCACCTCCTCCATATACCAAATGTAATTTCCTTGCTGCTATACTCTGACCAAGATCTATGGCTGCCTCAACGAACTCTTTATATTTGTCATAGTTAAATCCAGAAAGCACATAAATGTTCTTAAATGGTTTATTGGGAGTAGTTGCCATTGGGATACTTCTCAAAAACAATTTGTGAGTACTAACAAAAAGAATCATATTTAAGGATCTTGGCAACAGTGGGTCACAGCTGTATATGAGGTAGTATGTCAGTGTCAATTAACATGTAAAGTACATGGCTCGAGAGTAAAAAAAGAAATAGTAAAAGGAAAAAGCAAAAAATGCTAAAATAAAATTATTAAAGACAATAATGCAAATGATAAAACAACAGTGAAATAAAACAACAGTAACGTAAAAGGATATTTGCAGATAGTTTCGACTGTGGCTCACATTTTCCTTTGGTTTTATGTCCAGAAACAGCTTAAACGCCTCTATAGGTCGAGGATAGGCTTCCCATCCAGTTTTCTTATAAACTGGCAAACGGGGTTGTTTATAGTCAGATTCTCGAGATTGTATCGCGCATGCTCTTTCTGGAATAATGGTCATAACTGGAGAATTGCTTCTTGTACGTATCCACTCGGGTGCATTTCAAGAGACAAAAGGATATCATCCAATGACTCCTTATTCAAGCCATCCCTAATGAATTGAACCTTATCTTCCCTATTATCAGACACCATTCCTAAAGAACATGGTTTTTTATCGCATCTTATTCTGGCACACTTATGATAAGCAACCGAGATTTTTCAAGCTCTTTGCTTTCTTGGGTAATTTCCTTTACCACACCCAAGCATGTATGCAATAAATTTAAGAGGCAACTCACCTGCCAAGCGTACTTTGGCCTCGATTAACCAACGGATATCAGCAGGTATGTTATTCCTCATAAGCAATCGTATGCATTCGGACCGAGCTTTATAGATTGTAAGGAGGGCATTATGAGGAAGTGAAGGGAATCGATTATGAAGCTTTCCTAAAATCTCATTTCTGTCCATACCTTCGCCTCAGAAGATCAGTTATTAAGGGAAACTGAAGTAACTGACTTGATTGTCACAGAGTATCATTATCCGCCACTTAACCGGGGTAACAAACTAAAACACACAAAGAAAATTACAATCATCCTCTTATGGAATTTACCTTAAGCTCCAACTAGATGTCGAAGATACCTCCTTCAATGTCTCTGAATTGTCTTTTTAAATCCTCAACATGGGATACTAACTCTGGTGGTTGTAGCTCCCAAATATGGTGTCTTACAAAATCGAATCAGGCTTCTGAGATGAGATTTTACACGTTGAAGTCGTCTAAAATGGTCCAAGAGGATGTGTTTAGCTGAGGTACTCATGATTAACAATAATAAAAAAAAAATTAACGGTTAAATAAATACACTAATGCAAAAAATAATTTCAATTAGCAAAAGAATAGTAAAAAAAAAAATCAAATCACAGAAAAGAAAGAAAAATCTCAATTCGAATCTGGTGGGTCACTCAAATTTATTTCGCTGTCCTCTCCATATGGTTGGTTTCTAGATATGGCTTTAATTTTTTATCATTAACTTTAAAAGTGACACCATTCTTTGGGTCCTTAATTTTAATTGTCCCATGTGAAAAAACAGTATGAACAATAAATGGGCAAGACCATCGAGAGCGTAACTTACCTGGGAATAAGTGCAAGTGAGAATTGAATAAAAGCACTTTCTAACCTGGAGTGAAAGATTTCCTCAAACTTTGCTTGTCATGAAAGCTCATGAAAAGACTTTCATTCGCTACTTGTAAATCTTTGCATGTTCGCATGCATCATTGCGAATTTCTTCAAGTTCTGCCAGTTGTAATCTTCTTTCTGAGCTAGTTTGCTACATGTCAAAGTTGAATTTCTTGATTGCCAAATATGCACGATACTCGAGTTCCACAGGTACGTGGCAAGCTTTTCCATACACTAATCTGTAGGGTGACATCCCAATCGGGGTCTTGAAAGTTGTTCTACATGCCCATAATGCATCATCAAGTCTTAATGACCAATATTTTCTGTCTGACTTCACCGTCTTTTCTAATATGTGCTTTATTTCTTAATTGGAGATCTCAACTTGGCCACTGGTTGAGTGATGGAGTACTTTGTTAAAAGTACTTTGTTAAAAATACTTTGAATGATTTGTTACAAAATTGGATACCACCATCACTGATTATTGCTCGAGGGAATCCAAAGTATGAAACAATGTTGCTTTTCAAAAATCCTATTACCACCTTATGATCATTGTTTCTACATGGAATTACTTCTACCCATTTTGATATGTAGTCAATAGGAACTAATATGTATTGATGGCCAAGAGAAGGGGGAAAGGGTCCCATGAAGTCGATACCCCACACATCAAAAATCTCAACCACTAAAATTGGATTTAGTGGTATCATATTCCTTTGTGTAATGCTCCCCATTCGTTGAAACCTATCACATGAAGAGCAAAAGGTGTAAGCATCTCGAAATATAGTTGGCCAATAGAAACCACAATGTAAAACTTTAGTCGCTGTTTTCTTAGCGCTAAAATGGCCTCCACAAGCTTGTTCATGGCAGAACGAAAGGATGCTCTGAATTTTATTTTCTGGGACACATCGTCTAATAATTTGATCTGCACAATACTTAAACAGATAAGCGTCATCCCAATAAATTCTATATTTCTGCAAAAAACTTGGCCTTGTCTTGCTTGGTCCACTGCTCTGGAAGTTGATCTGTAACAAGATAATTAATGATATTAGCATACCAAGGTAATACTTCCACACTCATCAATTGTTCATCTAGAAATGACTCATTCAATGTTAATGGTTCCATAAGTGTGTCAAAATAAAGCGAGAGAGATAGTCAGCCACAACATTTTTTGTCCCTTTCTTGTCTTTGAATTCCAAGTCAAATTCTTACAAAAGTAACACGCAACGAATTAGTCTAACTTTTGAATCTTTCTTTGTGAGAAGATATTTAAGAGCAGGATGATTTGTGAATACAATTATTTTACAACCAATGAGATAAGATCGAAATTTCTCTAATGCAAACACTACTGCTAGCATTTCTTTTTCAGTGGTTGAATAGTTTAACTGCACATCATTCAACGTCATACTAGCATAGAAAATAACATGGGGAATTCGATCAACTTTTTGTCCTAATACTGCTTCTACTGCATAATCAAATACATCACACATGATCTCAAATTGTAAGCTCCAGTTTGAGGGCTGAATGATAGGTGATAATGTCAATAACTGCTTTAGTTTTTCAAATGCCACAAGACATGAATCATCAAAAACAAAGGGAACATCTTTAGTAAGTAGATTACATAAGGGTCTAGAAACTTTACTAAAATCTTTAATGAAACGTCTATAAAAACCATCATGCCCAAGGAAGATCTTACTTCTCTGACTATTTTAGGTGGAGGAAGATTAGAAATGAGATCCACCTTGGTTTTATCAACCTCAATACCTTTACTTGAAATGATGTGACCAAGAACAATACCTTATTTTACCATAAAATGACACTTCTTTAAATTCAAAACTAAATTATTCTTAATACATCTCTAGAAAACTAGTGTTAGATGATGTAAACATTGATCAAATCAGTCACCAAAGACAGAAAAGTCATCCATAAAGACCTCAAGGAATAGTTCAACCATATCAGAAAAAATGCTTAACACGCATCGTTGAAATGTAGCAAGTGCATTACATAGTTTAAATGGCATCCTCCTATATGCAAAAGTGCCAAAAGGACAAGTGAAAGTAGTTTTCTCTTGATCTTTTGGTGCTATGGGAATATGATTATATCTTGAATAGCCATCTAGAAAGCAATAAAATTCATGGCCTGCTAATTTATCGAGCATTTGATCGATAAATGGTAAAGGAAAATGGTCTTTACGTGTAACAGAATTCAACTTTCTATAATCAATGCATACACGCCATCTTGTAGTTACTCTAGTGGGTATCAATTCATTATTAGCATTGGTAACTACAATGACTCCTGAATTTTTAGAAACTGCTTACACAAAATTGACCCATGAACTATCAGAAATGAGGTAAATGATACCTACATCTAATAGCTTAAGAATTTCAGTTCTAACAACTTCTTTTATGTTAGGGTTTAACTGACGTTGCATTTCCCTAGTAGGTTTAGCATTTTCATCAAGGTGAATGTAATGCATGCAGTCTACTAGGTTTATACCTTTTATGTCGACTATGGTTCATCCTAATGCTCCTTTCTGCTCTTTTAAACTTTCCAACAACTTACTTTTTTGTTTGTCATTTAGGGATGATGAGATGATTACTAATAGAGTGCTTTCTTCTCCCAAAAACGCATATTCCAAAGTGTTGGGTAATGGTTTGAGCTCGAGTTTTGGTGGTGATTCTGATGACCGGCTGAGTTTCGTCTCTGGTGGTGGTAGTTGTTCAACTCTTGACTTCCATTTATTAGTGTCCATGGATGGTGCTGAGTTAAGTAGGGCGTTGACCTCATCGACTGATCTGTCAATATCAAAATCCAAACCAAAGTTAGTTAAACATGTTTGTAAAGGGTCATCACTAAGGTTTGAAAGAAAAGAATTATCAACTAATGTTTCTATTAAATCCACATCAATAATTCCATCATCTGTATTGTGAGGTTGTTTGGCAATGTTGAAAATATTTAGCTCCATAGTCATGTTGCCGAAGGACAACTGCATATTTTCAGTCTTGCATTGAATGTGAGCATCGGCAATTGCCAAGAAAGGTCAGCCTAGGATAATGGGGATGTGCTTCTTTGAATCCTGGACTGGTTGAGTGTCAATTACAATGAAATCAATAAGAAAATAAAACTTGTCTACCTTGATAAGCACATCCTCCACAATACCACGAGGTATTTTCGTGAACTGATCAGCAAGCTGTAACACTACTGGAGTTGGGTGTAACTCACCTAGTCCAAGATTCACAAATATAGAATAAGGCAACATATTTACACTAGCTCCTAAGTCCACTAAAACATTCTCAATTGTGTGGTTCCCTATACTACATGAGATAGTGGGGGAGCGTGGATCTTTTTATTTTAGAGGAATTTTGTGCTGGAGTATAGAGCTAACGTTTTCTATTAAAAATGCCTTCTTTTGAACGTGAATGTTTCTCTTTTTAGTACAAAGGTCTTTAAGAAACTTGGCATAAGATGAAACTTGTTTTATAGCATCAAGCAAAGGGATGTTAATACTTACCTGTTTGAAGATCTCAAAAATCTCACCTGTGGATTTTCTCTTCTTTGCTTTAGCTAACTTCTGGGGAAATGGATCTTTAGAAAAGTATTCTTGTGGGTTGGTTTCTTCTTTCTCCTCCGATGGCGAGTCCTCAACATTCGCAGGTACAATTTGAGTTGTTTTTGTCACTAGCATCTCCACCTTATTGTCTACTTCTTTTCCTTTTCGTAAGGTCATAGCGGCTTTGACCTCTCTATGCTGCTGATGTGAACTGGTACTTGCTTCATGCACTCCTTTAGGGTTAGGCATTGGTTGACTTGGAAATTTACCTTTTTCAATAGTCATTGCGAAATTTTGAACTAAAGAAGCAAGCTGTCCCACCATCTTCTCAAGGTATGAAACTGATTGGGCTTGTGAGTTGAAGCCTGCTCTCATCTCATTTCGTAGTTCATCGATGGTGTGGTTTTGTTGCTCAATCGTAGAATGAGTAAGATTCTTGAGATTCTGGAATACATCCTTCCATAGTTTGGGTTAAGAGTAGTTCTGGTTTTGATTGTACGGTCTAAATGGTGGCTGAGAGGCTTGAGGAATTTAAGGAATTGGTTGCATTGGTGGAGCTGGAGCTGCTGGTCCATTCTGTTGGAATCCTTGAGAGCATGAAAAATTAGGATGGTCTCTCCATCTAGGGTTATATGTGTTGGAGTATGGGTTGTAATTTGATGGATTTCTCATTACATCTATGGCATTGACTTGATCTCAATATGAGTCATGGTCATATGGTTCTGTTGATTTAGCAGTCGTCAACGATGCTATTTGTCGAGAGAGACCTTCAACCATCTCTTTGACTTTTTAATTCTCAAACTAGACTCGCTAATGTGAACCTAATTCTTTCCCTTAATTCTTTTAGTACTCTTGAGTGATCGACTCTGGTGTTGGGAATTATCCGCTTGCTACTGGAAGAAATCCTAAATCTCTGATGCACTTTTTGACATTAGCTCTCCTCTACTTATTGCCATTACCCATTCTTGCACATGCGGCAATAATCCCTCCAAAAAGTATTGGCATTGGTGCCATTTCTCGTACCCATGATGTGGCCACCTCAAAAGTAGCCCATTGAATCGCTCCCATGCTTCGAAAAACTGGTCGTCTTCTCTATGGGTGAACTCTGAATTTCCTTGTGAATAGCATTGGTTTTATGCACTAGGAAATATTTATTCAAAAATTTTGTTACCATTTATTCCCATGATGTAATGCTATTAGCGGCCAATGTATTGAACCATGAACGAGCTCTATCCTTTAAAGAAAATTAGAATAATCTAAGTTTAACATCATCATTTGAAAAATTCTCATATTTAAACGTTTGATAAATAGTATGAAATTCATTCAGATGATTATATGGGTCCTCATTTTCTAGGCCATAGAATATTGAGAGACAATTTAGCACACTAGGTTTTAACTTGAAACTTGTAGCAGCTATATTTGGGTATATTATGCATGATGTGCTCAAATTAGCTAAGAGACTAAAGTAGTCATTAAATGGCCTTTCATGAAGTTCTGATTGTTGATGTTACAAATCCATTTCGAATTTATTTTTAAATGCAATGTGTTTGTGTGTACGAAGTGGTTTTTCGAGTTCAAGATCTATAGGCTCAAGATTAGGAAATTCTAACCTTCGACCATGCATGCAAAGAACACAAAAAAAAGGAAACAACTAATAAAAATAAAAAAGAAGGAGAAATTACGATACTAACCTTATTACGCTGTTACTAGCTTACTATGAAAACACATTCAAGAAAAAATACGTGAAATAAATTAGCTAAAATTAAAATAAATTAATAAGATAAACCAAAAACATTAAAAGAAAATAACTAAAAGAAATTATTTACACAAATTAATTCTACGAATTAAAATAACTTACCTCCTCGGCAACGGCGCCAAAAACTTGTTCTGTAAATTTTATTGAACTCGTAAGTTCACGAATCTATTGTAGAATATATTAATGGTGATGAGTGTCGATCCCACGAGGAGGTGGATTTTAATTATGTGTATAGTTAATTTTTGAAGTGGGTGATTGGATTTGTGGTGAAAATGATTTGGAATAACCTAAATTTTAACTTGGAATGGCAGGATTAAATTAAAATGAAAACTATTATAATGGAAGCACTTAGGTATCTGGATCTGCATAAACATGCACTATGGGCTAAATATTTCTTATTATTGCCAATTAAATCATGGGGGGGTTTCCACACCTCATGAACCACACTCTAATCAATATGGTGTTAAGGGCTTATCGTACCAAAAAGTAATAACCTTATACTAAGGAGCCGATTAAATCAGTGCGGTATCTAGACAAGATTATTACTATCCGTCGACGAAAAGTCAAAACATCCACAAAAATCAGAAAGGAAGAGAAAATAAATTTACCAAATAAAGCCCATGGAACATGTTGAGACTTCACCTTCAACCCAAGCTTGAAAAAAAATTAGCTACTCAGAATTGAACTAGGGGCAAAATAGAAATTTATTAAAATACATAGAAAATAAAGATGGAGAAGGAATTATAGAAAATTTGAACTTAAAAATGAATTCAGGGGTGTCAAATTAGCAGGGGAAGCCCCCTTTTTATAGATACACTGAGTAAATCATGACCATCGGATTAAAAACAATTTGGACACTCAGGATTGTGCCACATCATCAGTCAACAGTACGCAGTTTGAATAGTGAGGCGGTTTGAATAGTGATGCGGTTTGGTTGAAAATAATTCCGTATATATGCATGTACCGTACGCATAATTTTTTGTCCACTCACATGCTGCCACGTCATCGATCTACAGTACGTAAGAATTTTAGTCCAATAGGATCGTGATGGCTCATTGGTCAATGCCACATCATCGTTTCGTATATGTGAACAGTGTCATGAATAGTACCGTATGTGTGAATAGTACCGTATGTATGAACAATGCCATTTTTCCTTTTATGCTCCTGCTAAGGTTTTCGACTGTCCTGAGTTCAAAAGTGATGTCCGTTTTGTGTCTGATCTCTCGTTCATTGTGAAATGATCATGATGCCCCTAAAATACTTAATTAAAACAAAACACACATAATTAAATCACAAGAAACTTAAATACATAAAAGTAAGGATGTTCGTAAAACTTGAAATGTAAAATGACGATTTTCTCCTTTACAAATATACACTTTCTAACACTCAACAGTGCCATTATTTAGAAGAACTTGAAAGCTTAGGAAGAATGTTTGGCACATGTTAAATTTGCTTGTAATCGAACTATCCATTAAACTACTAAATTTTCACCATTTGAGATTGCATATGGTTTTAATCTATTAACTCCTTTGGATTTATTGCCTTTACCTATGATGAGTGTGCGAGTTTGGATGGAAAAAAGAAAGATGAATTTGTTAAGTAATTGCAGGAAAATGCAAGACAACAAATAAAAAAGAGGACTGAACAATATCCAACTAAAGCTAACAATAGACATAAGCATGTGGTTTTTCAGCCTGGAGATTGGGTTTGGGTGCATATGATAAATGAGAGGTTCTCAGCACAAAGGCATTTGAAGTTCCTTCTAAGGGAAGATAGTCCTTTTCAAGTGGGTAAATAGATCAATGAAGATTTCAGAATGAATGTGAGTGCTACTTTTAATGTTTTTGATCGTTGTCCTTTTGATGTATGTGAAAATTTGAGAATAAACCCTTTTGAAGAGTGGGGGAATGATGTAAACCATCAAGGGAATACCATTAAAGCTTTAACTGATCTTTTGCACATTCATAGAAGTCCAATTACAAGAGCTAGAGCCAAAAAGATGCAAGCTACTTTAAAAGGATTAGTTGTGAAGATGTGGACTAAAAAGGCAATGCAAGATGTGAAACAAGACAAGGAATTATGGGCATTATTCAAGTAAATAGATAGCCAAATATACAACTTGGGTCAAATGCAGAAAAGGCAAATTCAAAACAAAACAACTATTGATTGAATTAGAATGAATGTACGACCTATATACCATTGGAAAGATGATTAAATTAACTTTCCAATCCAATTTACAGAGTTGGGTTTGGAGTTCTCTAGAAGACTAAATGACCAATTTATTACAGCTTGTTCAGGCTTAAGAATTCCAACCATCCATTTATTTTTGAATGTGTTAGGTAAGTCTATCATCAATAATGGTGGGCTAGCATTAATTATGGTAGATTAGCATTAAGTTCATTAATGACTAGCACTAATAATGGTGGATTGGTGAAAACTTTAAAACATCCTTGACAAACCTATGCTTTGGGGGTTGTTCTAATGTTTCCAAGTGGAATTTTAGGATCTTGGGTTTCTATTAACTTATTTAAACTTAGCAATCTTGCAGTGTGCGAGATAATTTAGAGATTAATGTTATTTGGATTTGAAAAATCATTCTTTCTTTGGTTCATTTAAGAACTAGTGAACTTATCAAGAACTTGCGTTCTTTTGGCATTCCAATCTACACTTATCACTCACCTTCTCATCTACATCTTGAGTGTGGTGTCAATATCATTCTCTATACCTTTGTTTCATGTTTTCTTAAACATTGGGTCAATGTTTTGTTTGGCTTAAATTTATTTAGAACTTTCTTAAGCAGTTAAAACTTTAAATTGAGTGTGGGTTTCAAAGTTTCACTGGGGGGTTCGTACCAAAAGTAGTATCCACAATATAAGTCTTGGTTTAGCTTCTTTCTTACTAAGTAAGTACCTAAGGGCTTCATGGTCAGAAGAGTTAGTCACTTTAGTACCATTTAAGTTAGAATAAAACTTTTCTAGAGCAAAAATAACCAATAACTCTTTTGCAGTGGGGGAGTAGTTAAGTCGAGCTTCATTAAAGGTCTTGAGGCATATTAGATGGCAAACAAAATCATTCCAACTCGCTATATCAAAACTACTTCCACAACATACTTGCTTGCATCACGCATTAGCTCAAGTCAAAGGCTCTAATCAGGTGGTTGAATATGGTGAATCACTCTTTAAGCTTCCTAAATTCCTCCATACATTCTTCATTGAACTTAAATTGCACTTCCCTTTGTTCCAATCTGCATAAAAGCCTGTATGTCCAAGAAAAAAAAAACCTCTCTCACACTTGGAGGAGGTGGTAAGGAATAAATAAGATTTATTTTAGATACTTCTATTCCCTTAACACGTATAATATGGCCTAGAATTATACCTTGATCTACCACTAAGCGACATTTTTCCCAATTCAGTATGAGGTTAGTTTCCATGAATCGTTTATCAA
This sequence comes from Atalantia buxifolia, assembly GCA_030444775.1. NCBI lineage: Eukaryota > Viridiplantae > Streptophyta > Magnoliopsida > Sapindales > Rutaceae > Atalantia > Atalantia buxifolia. The sequence continues at coordinate 17,022,846 of CM059839.1, forward strand.
AAGAATCACCATAGACACTTAAATCATTCATAAATAACTCTATGATGTTTTCAACATAATCTAAAAACAAACTAACCATACATTGTTGAAAAGCGGCTAGGGCATTGCAAAGGCTAAATGGCATTTTTCTATAAGCAAATGTGCCAAAAGGACAAGTGAATGTCATTTTATCTAGATCTTTCAATGCGATAACAATCTAATTATAGCCTAAATATCCATCAAGAAAACAATAGTAAGTGGAGTTGAGCTTCCGATATAATCAATGCAAACTCACCACTCAATTTGGACACAAGTAGGTATTAGCTCATTCTCCTCATTTTTAACTATAGTGATTACAGATCTCTTTAGAACTACTTGGATTAGGCTCAGACACTTGCTACCTAAAATAGAATAGATTACACCAACATCTACCAATTTTAGAATCTCTTTCCTCACACCATTGAGGGGTTCATTCAACGTTGAGCTTCCCTAGTTGGTTTTGCTCCATCCTCAAACAAGATTCTACGCATACATAGAAAAAGACTTAACCCCTTTATAGTAGCCAATGTCTATACAACTGCTGTTTTGTATTCTTTTGAAACACGAACCAGCTTCTTTTTTAGTTATGTCATGAGATTCTTTGCAATGATAACAAGCAGCGTGTCTTTCTCACCTACAAATACATATTTAAGATGTTTTGGGAGAGATTTAAGCTCCAAAGTAGGTGCTTTTATCACAGAAGACAAAAGTTTCTCATTAGATAAAGATAAAGACACAAAGGAAATATACCCTTATTTAGAAATTTTGTCAATGATTCTAAAAATGCCACTATTTCCTCAATATTATCACATAATTACATATCCCTTTTCGAATCTTTAGGATCTTCTAATTCAAGGCTTTTTCTAACAGCGATTCCCAATGCGTCTACACTTGTAAACCCAAAAAAAAAAAAAACTTGGTACACTGAAGAATCAATAATATCAACTTAAAAACAAGAATTCAGATTACTTAGATACCTCACAGCATCCAAAATATTTGAACGAATAACTTTTGCATCAAACTATATAAGGTGTCTTGTCCACTAAAGCTCCTCTACTTGTAGCATCAATCATGCTTCTTTCCATTGGCAAAGGTCCTTCATAAAGGCATTGAATCAAAAGTTGCTCACTAATTTGATGGTGAGGGCAAAATGCACATAGCTTTTCGAATCTCTCCCAATGCTCATACAAACTCTCTTATGTGACATATCTCTTTGCTAATGTTTGTAACCTTAGATGAAGGAAAATATTTCTCAAGAAAAAGCCACCTTTTTGCACTGTCTGCTAAAGAGAATGGAAAAAAGCTCTCAATTTAGCTTGTTTTTTAGAGACTTTGATTTTAATTTCATACTTGTACACACTACGTGAAGTTCCTTAAGGTTCTTGCTTGGATCTTCTCCAACAAAACCATGGAAGGTTGGGAGAAGAAGTATCATTCTAGATTTTAGGTCAATAGCAACCTCAATTGTAAGGTATGCAGATGCAAAGAGGATGTTGATCTAGAGCTAGTGCTGCTAACTCCTTGAGTGTTCATTTGTTCACTACTGTTATCTTTTTCTACTCAACTCTATGTATAATATTTAAAGGATCCTCTGGTGGTAGACTTGGTGGACAAGCAAATATTCAATGGTCTATCAAATTCAGGTGGTCTAGAAATCTAAGGTGAAGATGATGGATGCAAATTGATTAAGTAAACTATGATGAGAAGAGGTGAATTCCACAATTCTTTTAAGCCTTTGAACATTCCCCTCTAAAGCAAGATAGGACATTCACTAAAAAAGACCTAAAATAATTATAAAAAAAAAGCAAAACAAATAATAAAACTAAAAACAAAAACAAAAAAAAAAACCAATCAATTAGGCAAAACAATTCTTGGTGACATGGTGCCAAAATTGATAAACTATGAAGTGTATTGCTTAAAACCTTGCTTTAAGTGTATTGCTTAAAACCTTGCTTTAAGTGTATTGCTTAAAACCTTGCTTTAAGTATTATCAAGAGTTCATGAAATGAACTAAAACTTTCCAGTTTTACTAAGGACACATGAACAAAACTAAAATTTGGGGGGATTTGGACTAGATTTACTACGTAAACAAAACTAAAAAGTTCAAAGTAGAAAATCAGAAATTGTAGAAAATAATTTTAAAGATGTTGAATTATGATACTAAATATAGTTACGGAATCATTCTCCACCACTGAACATTTGATATTAGTTTGATTATTATAAATTCATAAACATCATTCACTTTCTTTAATTACTAAAATAACTACAAGCCCAATTATCTTGATCTTTCCTTACCTAGCTGTCAAGTAAAACAAGTTCTTCACTTAATCGTTTTCCAAGAAACAATCCAAAACAAGCTCTCTAAATTTAATTTAAAGAAAGCACTAGAATCAAGAAACATCAACACAAGGTCGCTTTATTTATCTTTAATCATATTACTCATGCAATCAGATGAAAGTATCCAATAATTATGATCACAATCTAATTTCGATTATATTAAAGAATTATTAAAAGAATTTAATAGTTTGTCAAAAACAAAAACCTGGATCACTCTGTCTATAGGCGGGAAACCAAAGACGTATATTCTGATGGTTAACCCGAATTGGGACTAGATTAGTTTGCACTGCTGGTATAACAAGCCATGTACAAGTTTCCCCTTGACATTTCTCCTAGCGTCTGTTTTTGTTTTTGATAAAAATAATAAGAACTTAGTAAAAATTTCTGCTTATAGAAAATCAGCATGAATTTTTACTGAAAATTGCGGAAGTTGCTTTGCCAAAAATTGGCCTTTCAAAATTCACTTAACTGGTTCTTAAAACATGCAAATCAAAACACCTTTAACTCCTGATCAATGCCCTAAAACGCCTTCTGATCTAGTCTCTATTCGGGTTGACCATCAGAATATACGTTGCTGGTTTCCTGCCTATATACAGAGTGGTCCAAAAAAAGTTTATGAATTTTCAGCGATTAGATTATTTAGACTTAAAAATTAGCCATTATAAAAAGCAAAATACCACTTATGTTTAGTTCTTTGATAATTATGGATCAAAAACCCTAAACTAGCAATCAAATCACCATCAAATTCATTTGGCTGCCTAAACAAACAAGATAGCAATTCCTAAACACTAAAATCAGTGAACTTTAATAATAAAAATCCATGCCTGGGGTTTTGAAACCAACCATCACCAATAAAAAGGCTACTCATACATGTCTAAATTATTAAATATCAAATCCATTAAGAAAAAAAAAAACAAAAGACAAGAGAAAGAAAGGTTTATTAATTGAATTATAGATATGGCAACCAAGTCTTCTCTCCAATTTGCTCACTCCTCTCTTCTTTGAGTTCTTCTCTCCTTTAGAACTGATTCTGCACCTTTTTTTCTCCTTAAGGCCTCCAACTTGTTGTGTTTATAAAGAATTACTGTCTAAATCCTTCTAGGACTAGTGTAACTTATTTTTGGCCTCCTTTTCCTTGTAAAAATAGAGTTTTGACCTAAGGAAATAGGTACATGTGATAAAACAAATACCAACAGTACTAGAAAAATGACGTTCACTAAGTTACTGATATTAACTAAAAAAGTATCCGTATTTGATGACTTAAGCAAATTTTAGTGTGTTTTACATATTAGTGTCAGTAGTTATTGATAATATAGTATCATAAACTTTTACAAATACTAAAATATATATTTTTAATTTTAATTTTAATTTTTCTTATTCTAAACGACATAGTTTTACTTTTAAAATTAGGGTATGTTAAATTCAACACTTGTGAAATTTTTTGGCCCTTAACGAAACGTTTCCCTCTTCATCTTCCCTCTCTCCCAAATCCTTTCTGCTCATTTCAAGAAACCCTAAATTGAAATAAAACAAATCACCCAGCCCTTTCAATCTTAATAAAACAATTACTCTCAGTCTCCCAACAATATAAAACAATCCTCCTCTTCACCAACACTTCTATTTCCTGCTTTTCTCTAGTTTTACTTTATGAAGCGTATGGGTCTTGATTTTTCAATCACCACCGAAGACAACTAAAGGATGAAAAAAGTCAAACAAGACGAGGAGAAGGAATAAGAAAGAGGAAGAGCAAGTCAAAGAAACTAGCTTCTCCAATCTAGATGAGAATCCCTGTTCAAGGTGTTGAAACACGTGGACACCAGAACCTTGTTGCGGGTGGCCTGCGTCAACAAGCTATGGCACAAGACACTCAAAATGAGTACCTTTGGGAGTTTATTTGCACCCAGCACTTCGCTAACGTTGGGTACGCTACCCAACAGCTAAGATCTGTTGTCCTGGCTCTTGGTGGCTCCCGTCGCCTTCACTCCCTTTACCTTGACTAGCTTTCCAGGCTACCATCTGATGCTCCGCCTTCTTCCTCCAAGTGTAATCCTCTCCGACATGTGATAGATCCTAAGACCCCAGCCTACTGGTGGAGAGATGAGGTTCATCTCTCTTTGTCTCTTCTTTTTTGTTTGTTACTATGGGATGATGACTATTAGGGATCTACCAAAGCAACAATTTATTTTTTTCTTCGTCATTATCCATCCACCTATCTGTCCTTGTTTTCTCTTTTTTTTTTCTTTTTGGTCGGTGAGTTTTTTTTAAATAAAGAAAAAGAAAAAACTTTTCGTATGTATGTAATTTGGGATTTTAATTTGTGATATATATTCTTATTATGCTAAATATGTGAATTAGTGAGAATTTATTTTAAAAAAATCCTCCTCTCAAGTCATATGTAACCTTTTTTGTATGTATGTTGGCTTTAATTTAATGAAATAAGCTTTAGAAATATTTTATTTTATTTTTATTTTTTAATTGTCTGGATTTAACTCTTGTGTGAAAAATACAAACTTGCTTGAAGATTGATTTTTAATGGGTAAAATTAATATTATCAACAATGTTAAATTGATTGAATTTTTACTTTTTGTTTTTTAATTATTCACTTGTTTTAGCATTTTGCACGAAGTTTTGGCTTTAGTTACTGATCCAGTATTCTTTTACCTGCTTAGTTTGGTTGGCTGCTAATATGTTTGAAGCTAATGAGTGGGAATCATATAGAAGCCTTCAATGCTTTCATATTTCATATTTCAAACTCTAGTTGATTTTTTCAGCAATTTTTAATAGGGTATCATGATTTTATTAGCCATTTGTGGTTTCTTTCTTTTCATTCATGTGTGAACCATTGTGGGAGGCTTATAGTGCTCGAACATTAGTTAATTGTAGGAGGCTTACGTCTGGCTGTGTAGAACAAGTTGTGCCTAATGGTTACTTTGAGGTAATTATTAATTAATTAAATTTCACATTTGCTTGTTTTGTTGGGTACTGTATTTGTGTGAGTAGAATTTGAAACAAGATTTGTCAAAAGAAGATAATACAAAATTGTGCCTATAAGGTATTTGATAAAATGTATGAGAGATTAATAATTGTTTTAAGAATGAGCTATTTGCTTATTTTCTTTTCATTTCAAATTATACATAAATTAAGCTTTCTTTTGTAATTAGTATCATATATACAGCATTTGTATTGAACTTTTAATAATTTTTTGAAGTTGGTGGTAAGAGGCAGAATTTAATTAATCTTTTTGACCATGCTAGATATATTTCTAAAACTGTATTTATTGACAGTGATTTTTTCATAGTTTCTTTCCAATTCACATTATATACTTGTCCCTCTTTCATATGCAATTGGTATCATATGAATATCCTTGGTATTGAATTTTTAATGATTTTTTGAAGTTGGTTGTGGTATGCAGAAATTTAGTTCATCTCACTGATCATCCTAGATATATTATTAAAACTGTATCTATTAGATGAGGTTTTTGCATTATTTCTTTCCAATTTATATTATATACTTATTAACCTTTCATTTGCAATTGGTAGTATATGAATAGCATCTATATCGAATTTTTAATGATTTTTTGAAATTGGCTGTAAGATGCAGAAACGTAATTAATCTTTTCTGACCATGTTGGATATATTTAGTGATAAAAGCATTAATATTGTTATAAATTTTGTAGCTTTTGTTGTATATAATAAGTGATATTAAAAATAATTTCATAAATTAGTATTTTAGGAGGATAAGTGACAATAACTTTTCTGGGAAGATTCCTGAATTCATTAGTAAATGGAAGAAGATTCAAAAATTGTAAGTTGTTGAATGGTATCTAATTTATGTTCCATTGGAGCTTTCAAGACAAATTGATAAGGCTACTTTTACAGGCATATCCAGGGTAGCTTCTAGAGGGGCCTATACCTGCCAGCATTTCTGCCTTGACTAGCTTGACTGATCTGTACACAATCCTAATTACATTTCCCTTTTCTTCTTTTAAAATTCTTTTTTTGTTGAAAAGTGAGTTGATTGAGTTGAAGACATTGTGAGTTAAATTTGCATGATGTTCTATTTTCTTCTTTTTCTTTGCCATCTTTATTAAATGTGGTAATATTTACCATACAAATGCACACAGACACACTGAGTACTGGGATCAAATTATAAAATACAGGATCCTCACAAAATGCTTGATACATGGAGAGATCCCTGATTATATTGGGGATATGTCAAAGCTGAAAAACATGTAAGTAGTCATGCAAATGGTTTAATTTAACTCTGGTGGGGCCTTGATGTGTGTCAACATCTTTTTATTAAGATCAAAAGCTAAGGACAAGAAGCATATAATTCATCTCAGCCAATTTAATGCTAATGCGACTTTTTCTACAGAGCCAGATCAAAACACAGTTAATTCTGTCACTTAACAATGATTGAGTGATATTATTTCATTCCAAATAAAACTTATGTACTTTTTTCTTTATTCGTGCAGAGACCTCAATTTTAATAACTTGATCGGGGGAATTCCCACTACATTTGAAAAACTAGCAAAAGCAAATTTCATGTGAGGGGATAGTCTGTTAAATTTTGGTTCCTAAAGAGTGGTAATGTTTTATAGATGCTAATATGAACCCTTCTTTTTCATAGGTATTTGACAGGTAACAAGCTTACAGGAGCTGTACTTAAGTATATCTTCAACAGTAACAAAAATGTATATGTATATTTTCATGCTTCCATTTCTAATTTTGCTTCTAAACAGTTGACAGCATGAAACAACCATCTAAAAATAATTGAATGCATATTTTTCAGTCTTGAAATAATCTCATCCCAACTGTGCATCCTTGACATTTCCCTTAGAAAATTACACAATAAGTATTTTGCTTGTTTTATCGCAATGAGGGAGTATAAGTATTGTGCCTTCTAGAAGAATTTTACATGCTTTATGTTCTAACCAAGCATCATAATTTTGATCGTGATAATTAGCAAGTTCAATAATTTTTTTGACTATTTTTTCAATGTAAGGTCGATTTGTTGAAGAACAAGTTTGGATTCGATGATGCTTTTAACTACAAGGAAGAGCCAGACTTGGATGCCGCTCTCAAAAGGTCAGATGCAACAAATGTTTCAACTATAATTTTTCACTTTAATATTACCGAGCTTTGGTAATTTAGTTGAAGTGCGTGAGTCAATCCCAAAATATTAACTTCACCGGTGTTCTCTGTTTTAAAGAAACAGGAAGTATTAGAAATCTGATTTTGCTTTAAAATTTCCCATATGCTTTCCTCAAGGAATCGACATATATTTCCAAAATGTTGGGGGAAAGATTTTTTCATAGTTCCTTTCCAATTCACATTATATACTTGGCAACCTTTCATTTGTAATTGGTATCATATGAATAACCTTGGTATTGAATTTTTAATGATTTTTTGAAGTTGGCTATGGTATGCAGAAAATTTGTTCATCTTCGTGATCATCCTAGATATATTATTGAAATTGTATCTATTTGTTGAGATGTTTGCATTTTTTCTTTCCAAATTATATTATATACTTATCAACCTTTCATTTGCAATTGGTATTATATGAATAGCCTTTATATTGAATTTTTAATGATTTTTTGAAATTGGCTGTTAGATGCAGAAATTTGAAAGGTTTGTGATGAGTGGGTTGTGAATGTGGGTAATTTAATTACTAGTTTAAGAATTTAAAATAGGTAAATATCACTAGTTTGTTCTTGTTTTATAATTAATATTAAGAGATTATATGTTTTTGTTTGGAATGATGTGTGATGCATTTGTTGTTCTTTTATTACTTTCAGGATGTTCCTTTGTTGGGTGGATTTTGTTGGAATTGAGTATTGTCGCTTCTTGTTGTTAGTACTATTATTCAGGCCATTGAAGATCATGGAGAATGATAGCGGTAGCACACCAATTCCATTCGCCTTTATTGTTTAGTACTGCTACTTAGGTTGCCATAATGACAAATAAGTTGTTTTTTTAAATTAGAAACTAGCTGTGGTTTTTAGTATTGTTGTGCTATTGAAATTGTGGTTGATGAATTTGGTTACTAAATATTGGATAGAACCAATTTGGTTATTCAACGTTGAATGTTGAATATTCAATATTCAATGGAGCCTATTGGCAATTGTTAAATGGAGTTTATTGGATTTTGATACCAACATTTGTTTCATAATCATTGTTCAAAACTGTTGATTATAAGGTTTTGATTCCAGCCTATTTATAATTGTAATAATGACCATTTCATTATTTTTTTTAAAATACTTTTAAAATTGTTGATACCAATATAGCATTGGTAAATACCAATATTATGTTAACATAAATTCTTCTTTATTATTGATTTTGATGATAACAAGCTTGATTAAGATTTATTAATCCTTTAAAAGCTCAAACAGTTTTCATATTCTTTTAAAATCATAATTCTCATTCTATAAAGGTTTTATATTCTATGAAAAATATCTCTTGGTAATGATATCAATTGAAAACAAAAACCTTGAGATTTTTGAAAATAACAAGGATTTCGTAACACTCTGAAAAATGAACAATAACGGCTCACCGACATCCTTGATAAACGGCTCGCCGACCTGGAACAAAATTGAAAGATTAGCCTCTGGACACTAATGGCTCGGGGATATCCCTGATAATGGTTCGCCGACATCAAGTAGAATTGAGATCAGTCTCTGTACAATAACGGCTCACTAACATTCTTGATTAACGACTCGCTGACCTAGAACAGAATTGAAGATTAGTCTCTGGACACTAACGGCGATCCGACATTCTGATAACGGCTCACCGACCTGAAACAAAGTTGTGAGATTAGCCTTTGAAGACTAACGGCGATCCGACTTCTTGAAAACGGCGATCCGACAATTTGAAAATTCAGCCCAACGGTCATATTGACCAGTCAAACAGCGATCTGACATTTAGTTAACGGTGATCCAACAGTGAGCAGAAAGTGTATAACGGCTAGTTTTCGGCTCCAACTATAAATAAGCTCATTCAAATTCAAACAAAGATTGATCACAATATCATCATTGAGCTTATACTCGAGAATACAATCTTCAAAGAGCTTGAAACACAATTCATTCTTCATCTATTCACACATTGGGCATTGATTTGAAATCTTAAACATTGTGTGAGAGAGAAACAGTTTGTAATCTTTTGTTTTGAGTGATTGTAAGTGTTGGGATACACTTGGGTTAAGAGATTGGGGATAATCTCTTGTTGTAAAGGTTTATTGACACCTTGGAAGTCAATTGTAAGCATTTGAATCCTTGGAGGTTTGCTTAGTGGAATCCTCAAGCCCGGAAAGCTTGGAAGCGTGGACGTAGGCAAGGTTGGCCGAATCACGTAAAAATCCCCATGTTTGAATCTCTCTTCCCTTATCTTTTTATATTATGATTGATGTATATGTTATTGCTTTGAATTTGTTTTTAGATTTAAATTGAGTTTTACTTTAGAATTGAATATTTTTTTTAAATCCTAATTCTCTCCCCTCTTGGGTTGCATAACTAGAATTTTATATTATTGAATCAGAACATAAATGACATTAGAGCATCAAAACTTGCTTCATACTATAGAATCACTATTTACATGATTGTAATTATACTATGGGATCAACATTTCTTTGATTCTAAGGTAACGTAGAATTGCTGACACAAGAACCAAAGAGAATTAACTCTTGAACCAATTACATCAAAACTGATCTTTCTCTATTTATGCGAGTACATTATATAAGGTTGGTTACAAGAAAATTTGAAAATAAATCCTAGACCAAAATCAAATCAAAATATGAATCTAAACAAATAGGAAAGAATCTAAATCAAATCTGAATCCTAATCGGCTTAAATGCCTTACATCAATTAAAATGGAAACTAAGCAATTAAAAAAGAATTAACTAATTTGTTTCTCTAATAGCCTCCTTAAGAAACAAGAAAGTAACCGAAAAAGGAAAATAATATATTTTCCCGCTATAATGTGCAAGCCAACTTCCTATTTCACGGAAGCAATTATTTGGAAACTTCAAGAGCGTTAATCATACATTTATCATGTGCGATTCCTTCAACGGGTATCCACAAATTTAATTGGGCCCAAGTTGCTTGAATCAATCTACTAAGTGCTTTTTTGAATTTATTTGCTTAAGCTCTTGTGACGGGTCCGATGGAAACTTGAATAGGATCTGAATATGCCTCATCCCACGTGCTTGTAACAGTTTTGTCCTTAATCTCATCACCGCTGTAAACTTTTATAAAACTTAAAAGAATAACAAAATTCATAAATAAATCATACATTGTAAATACAAGTAATAAACATAATTCTTTTTATGTAAAAGCTTATAAGAAACATCACATGTTCCTGCTTATGCCAAACACATATATCAAGCACATTGTCAAATACACTTGCCAGAAACATCCATAATGCACATATCAAAGTAATCTTTCCAAAATCCACTCGAATGCATATGTTTATTGTGATCCCAGTTGAAAGTCTAATTCATTTACTCTTCAGCGTTCACAACGATTAGCTTAACCTCATAATCTAACCACCGCAACCTAAAATTAAAACATACTCATATAACAAGTTAATAACAATCTTTCTCTTGAAGGAACTATTTCCTATAACTTCATTGAATCCAAAGATTTTATTCTCACAATGTGGAAACATCAATGACCAGTCCTCAATCTCTGATTTTTATAAAATAAAATATTAATTCAAAAGTCATTAAATTTTTCAGGGTTAAATAGATGCATTAATATATGAGCATTAAAAATTTTAAAGCCAAATTCATTCAAACTCTGTTTCAAATAAATTGAGTATCCTTTACTCATCGATTCAGAATAATTAAAATGTAACGAATTGGGTCCAATTTTGAATATGATAAACTAGTCATGTAAAGAAATAGATCTGAAAAGTTTCATAATTTTCTGAGAAGTTTTGGTCGGTCTAAACATTTTTTTGCATCTTACAGCACTACAGAAAAGTCAATTTTTTTGAATCACAGGGCCTAATTCGAAAAATCTTTAAAAATAGAATATAAGATATTTTTGGATGAAACAAAATTCTATGTAACGTTCAATATGTATAGTTCCATCAGATATAAACAAATTTTCATGACAAAATATAAAATTTTAAATAACTTTTGGAGTTATTGACTGTCATATAAATCCAGCGCATTTCCTTAATCCTCATGGTTTTCATTTAATCAAAAATTCTTCAACACATAATACCCATAAAAATCATACAAAAACCTCAAGAATCATAACTCCCAAAACTTATGGCGCGCGAGTTTACTTGCTGGAGTGGTAGCGGAGAGTGTGGATTCATCCTACTCCAGTGTTTATTTGCATATTTATAAAAGGGAATAGGAGTCCCACTTTGTAGGTCCCGCTCATTTTTTGAGTGAGGAGTGGGATTCCACTCGCTCTTCGTTTTTTATCCTTCCTTTATTAAATATAATATAATTATATTATTAAAATAAAATAATGATACATTCATTTTAAAATAATAATATTATATTTGTTTAATTTTTAATAGTATTATATTTATTTAATATTAATAATTAATAATAATAAATAGTTTATTATAAGAAAATATTAATTTTGTATTATATTATTTATAATACTGTTTCGTTTGTGTTGCACTTATCAATAATTTTTAATTTACACAACTAAAATTAAAATAAATAAAAAATTATGATTAACATAATTAAGAATATTCATAATTATTAATTTATATAATTAAAACTAGTAATAAAAAAATATTTTATTTTACAAATATATTTTATTTTACAAATATATTTTTTTCACTTTGTAATTAAAAACTAAAATTCTTTAAATAAGGGTAAAATTTTAATTTAAAACAATTCACTCCTAATCCAAGATAAAGTAAACACAATTGAGTCAACAATATAAGTACAACAAAGTCCTTAAGACCAAATTTCACCCTGTTGATAATAAATGATCATAATAAATGATCTTTGACTTTATAGAAGTAGCAAATAGTAAAATAGTCAAGGCATCCAATAGCATTGTCTTTGAAACCAAAATTTTCACCTTAAGTGTTGATAACTCGGTGAAAGAAGGACAAACAAAGCAACTTGATCTCTAGTATACAATGACTACTATGGTAAGTGTACACTCTAAGCATGATAGACTTGAACAGTAGGAAGGTGAAGAAAATTAAAGAAAACCAACGGCCTAAACAATTTTCAAATGCTAATTGAATGGCATAAGCAATTTCTTTTGTAGATACAAGCCCTAGCCCAAATTTCTCTTTGATTTAAACAAATCCTAATTTGAATAGGAATCGGATTCTCAATATAACTCAAACTAAAATAATAAAATAAAAAAATCAATATAACTCAAAATAAAATAAATAAAGGGCAAAAACTTAAAAATAGGTCAAGCCCATGCACATACATGACACTTCTTTTGGGGGGAGTGTTTGGGGGGGGATCCCACTGCGTGTGAGATTTTGAGCGCGGGTACTATAAACCTAGTCAAGAACTAACGCGACCCTTATCAATTTAGTTCCCAAGATCGAATCTAAACTAGGAATTGATTAGAACCTCGACCCAATGCTTATCGAAAGCATGAACCTTGGTATGTGAAGACACCACAATCATCTATGGATGGTATGATTGATAAGTCCAGAGTTTGAATACCACGGAAATCCGATAAGTTCAAAGAGTTGGAAAAGAAACAAAAAGAATTAAATCTCTCACCAATTACATCAAAAACTTATCTGTTTATTGGATACGAGTACATGATATAGGGTTGGTTACAAGAATTTTTGGAAATAAATCCTAAATCAAAAATCAAATCTGAATATGAATCTAAATAAATAGGAAAGAATCTAAATCAGATTAGGATCCTAATTGGCTTGAATGCCTTACATCAATTAAAATGGGAACTAGGTGATTAAAATAGAAATAACTGATTTGCTTCCCTAATAGCCTCCTCAAGAAACAGGAAAGTATCTGAAAAAGGAAAATAATATGTTTTCCCGACATAACATGCAAGCCAACTCCCTATTTCATGGAATTGATTATTTGGAAACTTCAAGGGCCTGAATCATGCATTTATCATGTGCGATTCCTTCAACAGGCTTCCACGAATTTGATTGAGCCCAAATTGCTTGAACCAATCCATTAAGCGTTTCTTTGAATTTCTTTGCTCGAGCTGGTGTAACAGATCCGACGGGACCTTAAATAGGATCTGAATATGCCTCATCCCACGTGCTTGTGATAGTTTTATCCGTAATCTCATCAGCGAGTGTCTAATTAAAGGTTTCCAAAAGGGGATCCTCTTTGGGCTTGGTTTCATGCTCATAGACCTTCTGATAATAGGCTTGTTACCACACCATATTTGAATTCTCTATGTAAATAAACTTGGGCTCTCTTTTCTTAGTAATGTGGGATATTAGGATTTTGAAATACCAACTCACATATCTAACACTTTTGTCCAAATTATTCATTCAAAACTTGACTATATTCAATCTATTTTTAGGATTTTTTAGTACTAAGCTTCATAGAGTACTTTTGCTTTAGTTCAAATTATTCAATCAACACCAAAACTATAATCAACTTAGTTTTTATGTCTCTTCATCTAATTCTCAATTTTTTACTTGAGGCACTCTGCCCATCTAACTCTCCATCTTTTACTTAGGGCACTTTGCTCCCAATCTACTCTCTATAGATATGCTGATTATCTAATTTATCTATTTAACTATGATTCAACATAGATAGTGTCACTAGTGAAATTCTTGATAAGGGAATCATTATCCCATCACCTATCATTGGTGTAACTCATGAACTGACAACTCAGTATTACACATCATCATATTATAGGTCAAAATCCCAATTCAACACAGGATAATCCGAGAAAATGAAAGCATGTCTAGACAATTAGTTTAGGATACGTGAAAAGGTCGAAATCCCACCACAAAAATCATATATAGCTTTTATCTCAAATATTGATGTTTTCACAAAAATTTACATCTTCATATTGGTTGTATGATTCTAATGAAATTTTGAACAAGTGTAACTACTAGTTAAAATGGACCAAACAATAAAATAAGATTTACTTTTTTATATTTTGAATGCACCGCATAAAGGTTGCTAAGCCAAAGAAATTTTGACAATGAAACAGTCATGACTATAACGATCTATTCATATCTACAATGTACACTCAACATTCTATCTGGAAAATTAGTTGTGCAACATAAATGCACAAATCATTTTTATGAATACACAAATATTAATCAAGCAAATGGTAGTCTTATTAATTATATTATTTTAAGGGCTTCCAAGCGTAAGAGTGATCAAAACTGTAGATTTCAGTATCAGAGATGCAGCTCCAACCCTTGTTTGCCATATGAAAACTTGGCTCTCTTGGAACTGTTAATGGTCGGTTTGATCTGCAAATTATAAGGAAAAAGACAATTTAAGTTGATATAATCCAAAAGGTTCATGTTTCTGTTTTCGTTAAAATCTATTTAATTATTATCTATTTTTACTTTTTTATCTGTTAAGTTAATTTTAATTTTAATGAAACAAAGTATTATTTTATCCTTAAAAATCAAATTCAACAGCTCTACAAAAATAACAGCGGGAATATTTTTAAAATTTCTCGAATTATATGAACAAATGAATAATTAGCGTAAACTATAGGGACTAAAATTATATTATTTATCCTTTTTTTAATAAGAAACAACATTTGTAGTTGAGAATGGAAATCTCAATCTATCTAGTTAACTAAAATTATATAATTGATCTGCTCTAGATTATATATGCAAAAACCTTTGTGGAAAGAAAGGTCTATCAAATAGAGGCATCAACTGAGCTCTTGGAATCATCTCCTTTCTCATCAATCGTATCTCTTCTTCTTCTAACATCTGCAAGTTCATCAAATTCAAATGATGACTTAGACACAATGTTAAATTATATACATACATATATGGTGAGCATCTAGACATATACATGGCACAATTTTATGATTATTTTGTAAATAATATTGAAGTAATAAATTAATTAAATAGCACCACGTGACAGTGCCACTTCCATAAAGTGAACACCCTTTAAAGAGAGAGTAGCTATACCTTCTGCAACTTCTCCACTCTTTTCTTTTGTAGCTCCTGAAGGTATAGTTTTGTTGCAACCTGTGTGCATCAAAGAGCTCACAAAAGGCTTAGAATCTGACCTGAATAGTAAGTTGATATATTTGAGTAAACTATAATTAAGTACATATATTACATACTCACAGAATAGTTGAACATTGCTCGTTTAACAGCTCTTTGTTGAGTATGGAGTGTGAACTCACGCGGCTTTGTGTTTTCTTTTACCTGTTATTGAAGATAGGTATGCATGCATGGGATCTATCTCTCAATTATACTTCAAAGAGAGATTGAAGGATTGATATTTGATTAAAATAGGAGTAAGCCTACCTTATATGTTTGTTACAAACTTCTTTTGCCTGTCAAGAATTCATTTATACATGGTATATTGATGCAGAAAATTAAAGTGGTGATGTAACTGGTGTTATCTAATTCCCCGGATGAAAAATGGAAAAATGAAAATAAAGCTTGCAATGTAATACTTATGAAAGAACTAGCGCTGTTATAAATGAATTATTACATTATAACCACTTCGAATTTTTAAGGTTATGATAGAAGAAAGTTCTGCTTTTGAAATCAATTACTTGAAAAAAACTACTACAAAATCTTTTATGAAAGCAATCAGTTTGAAATTGTACCCGAAAACAACAATAATATATCAGCTATATTTTCTCTTTTTATTGTAGTTGATGCCGTTGATCATTTTAGTTTAGAACGTATAAGTTCCTGACTTATTCGTAAGCTACTAATGTGAAATCTGTGATGTAGATTCATTTATTTTAGCTGCAATCTTATTCAACAATTTTCAAAATAAATGGGCATGTGGTAAGATTTTTTAAATTATGAGTAATCATGATATTTGGCCCAAACATTGTTGCCTAAACAGCGTCTTTATAATATACCCACTCGGAGCACTGTACAGTATCATTGTTTTTGTCACTCCGACATCGGCGATTGTTAACTATTTTTTATTTTAGACTCAATTAGATGCTGATGTGGCAAAACAATTGAATGTGCTTCTAGAGTTAGATAAAGTTTAATGTATCTCACCATTCCATTTGCTGAGGAACTCCACGAACCTGTAGATTGTGAACTAGCCTTGACAAACTTAAAAAAAAAAAAGTTTAATTAGTAATTTATTCTACAAAAACCAATAGCCAAAATAGAGTTTATTAACAGGAAGCATAAAAACCTTAAGTGCAGACTTGGTGCGTGCTTTCTCCATGTTTGGCTAGTTCCAACAATTGAACCACAACATTATCATAGAATTAAACTGAATTTAAAGGGCACGAGAAGATCAAAGTTTGGAGATTTGTAACTGTCTTTGTTTCTGCTGGAACATCACCAGCATTACCATTCTCTCTTGTACCAAACTTTCTGATTAAATCTCGCTCTCGTGCTTGCTTATTTGTCATATACCATACTAATAAATTCCTTCAAATCTCTTCTTGCTTATTAAACAACGTACTTAATTTCTTGTTTCCAACTTATACAAGTAATCAAACCACTCAGTTATTATCAATCATTGTTCTGGTTATTTAAAGACTTACTCGGTTACCCAAAAAAAAAAAAAGTGATTAGAATGAACTGACTACTGAGGTAATTAATTGGGTTATTATCATTTTACTACTTCAGGAATTGTCAAATATCAAATGAGTACAACAATTATTATCTCCTATCATTTTACTACTATATCTTTATAAAAATATTATTTTACTACTTTTCCGTTACAACCGTTAGTTGACCGTTAGTTGACTGCTAGTTGACCGTTAGTTGACCAGTTAGTTAACTAACAAAATATCAATTTTACCCTTTATGATTAAAAAAAATATATTTGAAGCATATTTATAAAATAAATTTGTAATATATTTATTAAAATAGATATAAAATTCCAACATAATTTCTTTTGCTAGAATTATGATATATGAATTACAAATTTATCTTATTAATTTTTTTAATCATGAAAGGTAAAATTGATATTGTGTCAGTCAACTAACAGTCAACTAACGGTCAACTAACAGTTGTAACGGAAAAGTAGTAAAATGATATTTTTATAAAGATATAGTAGTAAAATGATAGAAGACAATAATTATTGTAGTCATTTGATATTTGACAATTTTTGAAGTAGTAAAATGATAATAACCCTAATTAATTTAGTAGTCAGTTATTAGAAGTTAAGAAAATGTTCATACTCCAATTTTACATATCTTAGTTTGCAGGAAAAATGAACATAATTTAGGTTAATTATTTGGTGAAATTAAGCAAAACTTTCTTAGTATTTTATAATATTCAGACCTCTTATTGTTATGATAATTTTAACTTTGTTGATCATTTTATCTGGCGAAATTAAGTTTCAAAAATTCTCTATCATAAATATATTACAATTAGGAATCTGTTAAATATATGCCATGATAGCATGAATGATAATATGAATTAAGGAAATTTTTACAAAAAAGGGGGAAAAACAATAAAAAAATGTTTTTAATTAAAAAAAAAGATTTAGGCTAATTTTAAAGTTGTTTGGTTTACAATTAGGAATTTACTAACATCAACCTAAATTATTTATATTGTTACATAGCCTAAATTGCTGTACAAGGTCTGCTAGCATTTATAGTAAGATATCTATTGTAGCCAACTTAAATCATTTCTATTGAGAACACAAGCACTTATTTCAAGTCGAGAAATATAATTCTTCCGATTAAAATTACAATTGTGTTGCCTACCCCACCCAATTATCAATGGGGTAAGAGTCTCTACTGTTACAAAGTTTAGAATATTTTTGAGAGAATGAGTACAACTTGAGTGGCATATCCTATCTTTAATATAAGTAAATTGAATGATAAACTCTTGTACAAATTTATTTTATTTTGATGTGACATAAATTTATTAATTGGATGAAAATATTAAATAATAAAAATAATTTATGTGACTTGGTACTAACTTCAACAATTACATTATGTCTTAAAAGTTTGTAAATGCGTAAAGACCTAAGCCTTACTCTTTTGGTTACTATAAGGGATATTAAATCCATCGTATTAGATTTAGATCAGAAACTTAAATTTGAGCATGATATTAAGTGATTCAAGTAATCCAAGCACTATTGCTTTTTGGTTAATGTAATTATCGTCCAACTAATAATTTCCAAAGAGAGCCAAAAAGCGGCAAAAAGGTTGTTAAACACCCACTTTCAAGCATTTCTTGTTAAAGCCGTTATCTAAACCCCTGTTGGCTTTTTGGCTTATTTATATTGTTTGGTCACGATTCGAAAATCAAACAACCAAAATAATCCTTAGAATTTAAGTTTTAGGGAATCACATGATAATGATTAGCTCGTAAAACGATATAACAGAAAAAATTATATATGCAGCCCTTCTTTTCTTTTACAATCGATACAAACCTTTTTATCTAATTAAAGGACGACTGAATAGATAAACTTCTTATTGTCTTATTCGGAGGAAATAAAGTAAAGCATTTACACTTGTTTTTTGAAGAACCTCTCTTCGTTCGTCGCAATACTTATTTGTACTTTTTTATCTCTCTAATTTCTTGGTTTATTTTAAAATTTCTAATGGGAAATTTCATCTCTGCGATTGAAGATTTTCATATAGTTTGTATTAGATAATACAATCTAGATGTTAGAAAAATGAATTTTAATTAATAAAAATTACAAATAGTAACACTCTAAGAAAAAGTGTCTATTATGACAAGCAAAAACTGTCATAATAGGAGGTGGATGATGGTTGTTCATACCACCATTATAGCCAGCATCAAGAATTGATGATAGAATAATACCAGTCATAACTTGTGATAAATATGACCAATCCACACACAACTGAACTTATTTGTTGTTGTAGGACCTATTCACAATCAGCAATTGCACAGTTTATTATAATAATATTTAAGTATGGTAATATATAATTATAGTTGAGGTAATAGTTCACATAACTTTACAGATCTGGCCATCTTATTATAATTTTATTTCTCCTTACCCTCTTCTACTATAAACATTGCCATAGAGCTATATAAAAAAATAAACTGTAAAAAAGTAACTATAAACTTTGTAAAAGTAATTTAATATTAATAATCACTACAAGAAAACTGCTAATAGATGATCAACAACTTATGACAGATTCTGGGTATATCATAAAATTATGATAGACTTATGACATAATTTTCAATCTATCATGAATTAATGATGGCTTTGTGATAGAATTATTTTCTATCACAGATTAATAATGGTTTTATAATAGAATTATTTTTTATCATAGATTACTGATGGGTTTGTGATAGAATTATTTTTTATCATAAATTAATGATAGTTTTATGATAGAATTATTTTTTATCACAAATTATTATTTTTTACTTAACCACACTTAAAATTCGTTACTTAATATGTGAACAATTACGCTATATAATTTCTAAAGTATAAAACAAAAAAAATGAATCCTAAATCTAACCTAATTAAACACACTACTTGTTAAGTTGCTGCCCTCGCTCCCCTGCTGCTCTTCGATTTCACTACTGCCTCAACTCTGCTGTCATCAAGCTTCAGCCACTGACTACCAAACTGGCCACCATTCTGTACGTCGCTAACTTGTTACCGCCACTCATCTTGGTCATCGCTGTCGCTCCTCTACCATCACGTTAAGCTTCAGCCCAGCCAGTCGTCGTTGCTTTACCACCCCTGTTAGTCTACCACCAAGATCAATACCGTTCCTCAACAGCCTTCTAAAATTTTCCTCTCACACTTTCCATGGTCGCTATTATCCTTTTTCCCTAACATCACTTGTGAGAATGAGATACCGAAGAAGTTGCAGGTATGTTGCTGTGCAGGTATGCTTTTCTATGAATTGACTCTTCCAGTTTGATGGAGAATGAGAAATTTAGTTGTCGCTTATTACTCTCAAATTTCAATTACTGGGAAAACAAACAATCATACGATTCGGTACCAATTTCTTCATCTTCATCTTATTATTGCATACATACACTGCATCTCTCTGAACATTGAAAAGTCCGTTCTTTTCATATTCTTCCTCACTTTGAAAACACCCAAAAGGAAATTACAATCACAAGTAATTGAAACGATTTCTTTTATCCTTTTCATGTTATTCAAAGATTCATTTTCTGAAATTTATAATTAATTGCATTTTTTTATTTTGGCATTGAATTTTGTGTTTCGTGTCACTATTAGTATTCTAGAAGGCTTCTTTTTTCTTTTTTCCAAGTGAAACCTAGGGTTTCTTCTTTAATTTCTTTGGTTTGGCATTTTCTTAGCGACTAAGCTGGGTTAAATTAAGTTTTTTTTTTTGGTTTGTTTAGAGTTGAACTGCGTATCGTTCTTGTGCTTATTTGTTGTTGCATTGTACCCTTATGATTTTGGAACTTTTATACGTGAATTTTTGTTTTATTTTTATTTACCAAATATGATTTTTACCTAATGCGTTTGGCTACTAGAATTAGTTAATTTTCTTGTAATTTAATTTCTACATATCAATAGCTTTGTAAGATGGGTTTTAACGCAGTCTATTGGTGCTTAATGGAGATGTTTCCCCAAGTATCAGTCTGTTCTACAGATTGAACTCATAACTAAGGCATTACTATTTTTGTTTATTTATTTCTTCTTGGTTTGCAATTGTATACTTCAAAACCTTTTATTGATATTTAAACGAGATATGTAGATTAACCTATGATGCATGTTATATTAAGGGCTTTATGTTGTGCTATTTCTCTGTATTTTGGAGTACGAGAAAGCCAGTAATCCTGTGGTATAACTTTGAGTGAACTGTTCTTCTGTTAACTTTTGGGATTTAATTATTACTAACAGTAACTTCTCTTTTTAATGTCTGAATTTGCTGGATATAGAAAGGAAGACAACATAAATACTCTTTAATTGCTTTTTGCATTGGTACGTATGATTGTTGAATAATAGAAGCCTTCCGTAATTCTTCACAATTGTATTTTCGCTTTGTTAATTACTAATCTGCATTTCATGTTGTAGTAGAAGATAAATCTGGAATGTCTGCTAGGGTTATTAGGTCAAATACTCTTCATATTGTAAAAAATGTAGATTTTGCAAACAAATGAATTTATTAAGAGCTATAATTTTGTTTGTTTTTTTTTTTGATGCTTCGAATTGAAAACTTAATTCTCTGTTGTCAAATCATAGCCTTGGGTTCGTGATCTTAGGCAAACCATTTCAGGAAAAATGATAATTTTTTGGGGAAGGTCAAGAACTCATTTTTGTGAAGCCCTGCATAAACTGCTGGTGTGGGACCTATATGCTATACCCAATGTGGATAGAAGTTTGTTGATATGAATTGAGAAACCCATGGCTACATCTTTTCTTCTAAGGAGTTCAAATGAGACTCCATTGATTTGAGTTGTAAGGAATTGTTATAGCTAGATGCATCTGGGTGGGTTTAGTGAGGTACTGTCTGAAACTGATCGTTCTTAACTTGGTTTCTGTCGGTGTGATAGAGAGCTGCACCTGTGATCCCATGATTCTACTTGTCTGCTTTTACAAATTAGTTTTTGAGAATGAGTTAAATAGTGATTAAAATAGCGACATTGCTTGCTATCAAAAGCTTGTCATCTGACCATGAATATACCCAAACAAATTGAAGATGGCTTCATCTTCATGAACTTTGTGTTTCCTTAACCGTAACATGCTAGGTCATTAAGGACAGAATTAGCATCCTCTTTAACTCAATCATTCATTCCAACCGTCGAGCACTGGTTTTATTTACTAAGTCTATGCTTGATTATTTGTTGCTATGATCTATTTTTGTCTCCTCACACTGGTTTATTGTTGTGGTTTCCATTGCATTTTTAGCTAGCTTGCTGATTTTGATGAATTCCCATTCACCAAAAGTAATTTTAATCCATTGAGTATGTACATTTTGCTCATTCCATAAAAGTGAAATCAGTTTAAATAAAATAGATTACTAGATTTGATGCCCACATGTATTGCAGCCTCTTAATTTTCCTTATTTTGTTTGGTGTTTGAATCAATTTTGCTCACAGGAAGCTTGCAAGTCGCTTTGTAAGTTTCAATTTTCATTGAGAGTGCTATCAAAAGATGGTATTGCTGCTGGAATTTTTACAGAAAGTCTTGCTAGAAATCTTATTGCTGGAGTAATTGCATTAATCTTTAGAAGTTTTGTTGGATAACTTGGCTTGGTGGCCGGAATTCTTATTGCTTTTCTTAGAGTTTGATTGGAATTTAATTGCAATTTTATACTTTGGATGACTTTTTCAATTTGGGATGTTTGATTATGTATTAGTGAAGATCACATTGGATATTAGATGTATTACTTTTAAATTAAATTTTAGATTGAATGAATGTTAATTGATATTAATTTTTTATGATATTTGTTTTATTAATTAATTAAATTTATAAACAGGAATTCATCAATAAATTATAATTATAATATAATTTTAGAAAAAAATAAAAACTTTATGATGGAAAAAGCCATCATATATTCTATCATAAATAATTTCCTACCAAAATTGAATAATAAATTTTCAAATAATAATTGAATTTCCCATTAAAAATTTTAAAAAATGGTGCAAAAATTTAAATAAATTTAATTTTTAATTTAATTCGTTTTTACATTAAAATATTGTGTGACAGATGTATAACTATGAAATACTATTATGAATTCATGACGGAAAATATTCTATCATAAATTAATGATGGTGACATAGATGACGGATGAACTGTCTATCGTATATCTCTTTTTACGACAGTTATTTCTCGTCATCTATTACCTTTTTTTTTTTTTTGTAGTGAATGGTAATCAAAGAAAATGAACATACACTTTAATGAGCTCTTTTAAATCATCATTAGGATCTCCCCCATAAGAATCAAAATAATAAACTTCCTTTTCAACACATCAAAGACGATCAGCACCCAATGATAACTATAATAAAAGAAAGAACATTAAGGTAGCAATTTCAATAAATTAAGGCAAGAAAGAAAATTATTATGAGTTGAAAAGTATTGAAGGAAGATTATAAGCCATTAAGATGAATTATCCCTTCTTTGCTTTTTTTAATCAATCATAAATTCCACATATCTTGAGGTCAAATGATGCAGTAGGATTATGTTTTTTCCCTATTGAAACCAGACTCGGACAAACAAATCTAAATGGTTTTACTTCTCTTTTCCCAAGGAGAATAGGATCATATACAACATCCTGATAAACAATAGACAAACAATGTCAAAGTCTATTAAATGGAACTCCTATAAAAGTACACAAAAAACTAGAATGATCAAAAATCACTTACACAATATAGACTTCGATGACTTTACTCCTATAGCATCCATTGACATAACTGCATTGCAGTTACGCTGCCCAATATAAGCTCTAATTCCTTCTATTTGGAAAACACCATCATCCGTTAGATATGGAATCTATTATGGGTTTGACATCTTGGATAATACACATCGTGCCAAACAACTCCAACATCAAGTTCCTGTTCTGCTATACCCTTTTGTCTGCTGTTGTGCAAATTTTGTTGAACTCGCAAGCACACGAATCTATTGTAGAATAGATTAACGATGACGAGTGTCGATCCTATGAGGAGGTGAATTTTAATTACGCGTAGAATTAATTTTGTAAATGGGTGGTTGATTGGATTTGTGGTGAAAGTGATTTAAATTATCCTAGAATTTAAATGGGAATGACGGAATTAAATTAAGGTGAAAACTATTATAATTGAAGCGCTTGGGTATCTAGATCCATATCAACATACTCCATGAGCTAAATATTCCTTATTAGTGCCAATTAAATCATGAGGGGGGAATCTACACCTTATGAACTACACTTTAATCAATATGGTGCTAAGGGCTTATTGTGCCAAATAATAATAACCTTCTACTAGAGTGCCGGTGAAACCAGGGTGGTATCCAGACAAGATTATTATTATTTGTTGACGAAAAGTCAAAACATCCACAAAAATTAGAGGGGAAGGGAAAATAAATTTACCAAATAAAGCCCATGACATATGTTGAGGCTTTCTCTTCAACCCAAACTTGAAAAAAAATTAGCTACTCATAATTGAACTAGGGGCAAAATAGAAATTTATTAAAATACATAGAAAATACAAGATGGAGAAAGAATTACAGAAAATGAAGCCTAAAAATAGATTCAAGGGAATCAAATTAGGAGGGAGAGGCCCCCTTTTTATGATACATTAAGTAAATCATGGCCATCGGATTAAAAACAGTTTGGATGCTCAGGATTGCGCCACGTCATCAGTCAACCGTACGCGGTTTGACCACGCGGTTTGAAAGTGACATGGTTTGACCATGCAGTTTAAACAGTCAACCGGCTTGAACAGTGACGTGATTTGGTTGAAAATAATCCTGTGTATATGCATGTACCGCAGACATAATTTTTGGTCTACTAACATGCTGCCACATCACCAATCTACAGTGTATATAAATTTTGTCCAATAGAATCGTGACACTTCATTGGTCAATGTCACATCATCGGTCAATGCCACGTCATCGTTTCGTATGTGTGAACAGTGTTATGAACTGTAACATCGATAATATCGTACATGTGAATAGTATCGTACATGTGAACAGTGACATTTTTGCTTTTATGCTCCTCCTAAGGTTTTCGACTGTCCAGAGTTCAAAAGTGATGTCTGTTTTTCCGTCTGATCTCTCGTTTATTGTGAAATGACCATGATGCTCCTAAAATACATAAAATACTTAATTAAAATAAAACACACATAATTAAATCACAAGAAGTTTAAATATATAAAGTATGAATGTTAATAAAACTTGAAGTACAAAATGACGATTTTCTCCTTTATAAATATACATTTTCTAACACTCAATACACCCCCAACCAGCTTATTGCTAGTCCCTAGCAAATAAAGCGAAAACAAATTTCAAACCCAAAATAATTTTTTTTTTAAAACAATCTTGTTTATTCAATCAGACTAATGATAGCAACCAAATAAAAGTATAAGCATTATCTCTAGTATAAAGAAACATCACACCCACATCAACTATCCACATGAATCAGCCGAGTAGATTTTGTCACAACTGCTTTCAAGAATGACATATCAAACTCTAAAATTTCACTGGTAGTAGTGACACTCTTACAAAGAAATTAAACCAAAAAAAAAAATAGTTACTCCAATTAATGGTAATTGAGAGAAAATTATAAAGAAGTAATATCACACGCTCTCCCCAACATGAAAGAAATATGCCTTCAGCTTAGAAATAATACGATCTCAAGTCGAACAAAATGCTAGTCAACCCAATTTATTATTTTGTCTTTTTTTTTATGCACCAATACATCTTTTTAGCCCATATAACTAGCTTATACTTCATACTATAGTTTCCTAAAATCAAGAAGGACTTTTATTAGGACGTAACGTAGGCTTGGGACATGGCTAATAAATGAGGGGAAATAAGGAAAACAAAGTGTATGTTTGAGAAAAATATAGAGAGATTTCTTTTTTTTTTGGAAGTTGCAAGGTGGATTTCGCCTATTATTGTTTTTTTTCTTGAAACAACAAATTTTTTTTTTGGTTTTTGTTTTTTTCTTCTTTTTTTTTTTGGCATTGAACAAAATAATTATTTACACTTTTCTCAAACATAAATAGGTGATGGAATTTGTAAGATATCGGGTAATACTCCAAATCGGAGTGGGTCAAGATGATAAGTTTGACAAAGAAAAAAAATTTTTTTTTAAGGCTCAAAAAGGTTAACTATGGATATTTCATAAAAGGGTGGGCTAGAAAGGCTCAAACGGGTCAAAGATGGTCTTTCCATCGTCTTTTAGGGCTCCAAATAATCTTCCATATCTACTAGTTAGATGGACCTCCAGATGTAGCTTCTTTTTTTTTTTTAATGTTAATTTTACAACTTTTTTTTAAGGGTTAACTGAAAAGAAATCTAGAGATCGTGTATAAAATGATAAACTGCTAAGCTGTATGAAGAATGGGCAAAAGGGTTACTCTCCAGAAAAAATGATAGGCAAAAAAAAAAAAAATTCACTTGGTACTTATTATGACATGTTCATTCCTTCAAGCAACTCATATTTGTCTCCGACATCAACATATAGAGTAGCAAACATGGTGTAACATCTCTTAAGACCAAAGATAATAGAAATACTAAAATTTAAAATTCATTATGCCATCCAATGTTAAAACAAATCACACAAATTTTTTTTCAAACAACATTCTACTCCCCAACCTATTCTAAACATTAAAGGAAAATATGCATGTAGAAATGTGAAAATGATGCAGAAAAACTAATTAGAAAGTTACACTTAAAATAATAGAAAAAGAAAATATTTTTTTTTTTACTAAGAAGATGCGTTTCTAGAGGCAGTACACTCCATATTCAGCCATCTTCGACTCAAAAATTTGAAAATATATATTTATAAAGCAGAAATTAAAAAGAAGAAAAAATGAATATCAAAGCTTAATAAAGAAAAAGAAAATGCCTGGAAATTTTTTTGGTTTTTTTTTGTTTTTTTTAAACGAAGAAAATATTTCATAAAAGGGTGGGCTAGAAAGGCTCAAACGGGTCAAAGATGGCCTTTCCATCGTCTTTTAGGGCTCCAAATAATCTTCCATATCTACTAGTTAGATGGACCTCCAGATGTAGCTTCTTTTTTTTTTCTAATGTTAATTTTACAACTTTTTTTTAAGGGTTAACTGAAAAGAAATCTAGAGATCGTGTATAAAATAATAAACTGCTAAGCTGTATGAAGAATGGGCAAAAGGGTTACTCTCCAGAAAAAATGATAGGCAAAAAAAAAAAAAAAAATTCACTTGGTACTTATTATGACATGTTCATTCCTTCAAGCAACTCATATTTGTCTCCGACATCAACATATAGAGTAGCAAACATGGTGTAACATCTCTTAAGACCAAAGATAATAGAAATACTAAAATTTAAAATTCATTATGTCATCCAATGTTAAAACAAATCACACAAATTTTTTTTTCAAACAACATTCTACTCCCCAACCTATTCTAAACATTAAAGGAAAATATGCATGCAGAAATGTGAAAATGATACAGAAAAACTAATTAGAAAGTTACACTTAAAATAATAGAAAAAGAAAATATTTTTTTTTTACTAAGAAGAAGCGTTTCTAGAGGCAATACACTCCATATTCAGCCATCTTCGACTCAAAAATTTGAAAATATATATTTATAAAGCAGAAATTAAAAAGAAGAAAAAATGAATATCAAAGCTTAATAAAGAAAAAGAAAATGGCTGGAATTTTTTTTTGGTTTTTTTTTATTTTTTTTAAACGAAGAAGGTGTGTTTCTAGAGTAACTACACTTCATATTCAGCCATCTTAACACAAAAAGTTAGCAACAATTAGTTTATACAACAAAAAATTAATAAAAACTTAACCAAGATTCCATAATTATCGACTATTCCCTCCCCTCAACCATTCCCTCCCCTCAACCAAAACGAAATATTGTCCTCAATGTTTTAAAGAAAAGAAGTAGAGTTTAGAAGACATCACTTTGGTGGTGTAACAAAGAAGAAAATATTTACATGCGGAGAGTTAAATCTAATTTGTACTTCTTACTGCGGCTACTGTTACCATCATTATTTGGATACTCCAACACCAAGGTCCTGGGATCTGACTCTAGTCTATAAGCTTGTAACAGATCAAGTAGCTCATTAGCAGTGTGAACAAAAATAAAAAGCTTTTTCGCTGTGGAAGGAATGAAATAGTTTTTTATTGCATGATTAAGAAATGTGATAAAGCCATCATAAAAGTTATTGACATTTAACAAACCGATGGGTTTCTGGTGAATGTACAGATAGGCCCAAGATGCTAATTTGATAAGTGCCTCTAGAGTTACAAGATCTCCTGGTAGGAAAATAAAAGCATCAGCATGATTAAGCATTTCAGTTATTCTTTTTTGCATACCTAAGACAACTAACTTTTCTCTAGTCGGTGAGTCAGACAAATTGTCTAAAGGTTTTAGGGCTCATGGGATGATGCTTAACACTTAACTTCCTCTGACAAAAGCAGCTTCTGAGACTAATTTTGATAACCCTCGGTTACCTCCTCCATACACCAAGTGTAATTTTCTTTCTACTATGCTTCGACCAAGATCTATGGCTGCCTCAACGAACTCTTTTTGTTTGCCATAGTTAAATCCAGAAAGTACACAAATGTTCTTGAATTTTTTATTTGGAGAAGCTGCCATTGGGATACTTCTCAAAAACAATTTGTGAGTGCTTAACAAAACAAATCATATTTAAAAATCTTGGTGACAGTGGGTCACAGCTGTGTATGAGGTAGCATGTCAGTGTTAATTAACGTGTAAAGCACATGACTCGATAGTCAAAAAGTTAACAGTAAAAAGGAAAAAATGATAAAATAAAATTATTAAAGACAATAGTGCAAATGATAAAACAACAGTAAAGTAAACAGATTTTTACAGGTAGTTGCAACTGTGGCTTATATCTTCCTCTAGTTTTACATCCAGAAACGCCTTGAACACCCTTTATGGGTCGCAGATAGGCTTCCCATCCAATTTTTTTATAAACTGGCAAGCAGGGTCGTTTATAGTCAGATTCCCGAGACTGTATAGCACATGCTCTTACTGGAATAATGGCAATAACTGGAGAATCTCTCCTTGTACATATCCATTGGAATGCGTTTCAAGAGACAAAAGGATATCATCCAATGACTCATTATTCAAGCCATCCCTAATGAATTGAATCTTATCTTCTCTGTTATTAGATACCATTCCTAAAGAACATGGTTTGTTATCGCATCGCATTTTGACACACTTATGACAAGCAACCGAAATTTTTCGAGCTCTTCACTTTCTTGCGTAATTTCCTTTACCATAACCAGGCATGTATGCAATAAATTTAGGAGGCAACTCACCTGCCAAGCATACTTTGGCCTCAAATAACCAGCAAATATCAGCAGTATGTTATTCCTCAAGAGCAATCGCATGCGTTCGGACCGAGCTTTATAGATTGTAAGGAGGGCATTATGAGGAAGTAAAGCGAATCGATTGTGAAGCTTTTCTAAAATCTTGTTGTTGTCCATTCCTTCGTCTCAGAATATCAATTATTATGAGAAACTAAAGTAACCGACTTGATTGTCACGGAGTACCGTTATCTGCCACTTAACCGGGGTGACAAACAAAAACACACAAATAGAGTAACAAACAAAAACACACAAAGAAAATTACAATTGTCCTCTTATGGAATTTACCTCTAGCTTCAACTGGATGTCGAAGATACCTCCCTCAATGTCTCTGAGTTGTCTTTCTAAATCGTCAACATGGGATACTAACTCTGGTGGTTGCAGAGCTCAAATACGATATGTTTTACAAAATCGAATCTGCCTTTTAAGATGAGATTTCACACGTTGAAGTGGTCTAAGAATGTCCAGGAGGAACTTTTTAGCTATGACACTTATGATTAACAATGATAAGAGAAAACTTAACAGTTAAACAAACACACTTATGCACAAATAATTTTAATTAGCAAAAGAATAATTAAAAGAAAGAAAAAATCAAATCATCGAAAAGACAAAAAAATCTCAATTCAAATACGGTGGGTCACTCAAATTTATTTCGGTGTCCTCTCCATATGGTTGGTACTCTAGATAGGGTTTTAATCTTTGACCATTAACTTTAAAAGTGACACAATTCTTTGGGTCTTTTATTTCAATTGCTCCATGTGGAAAAACAGTATGAACAATAAATGGGCCAGACCATCGAGAGCGTAATTTACCTGGGAATAGGTGTAAGCGAAAATTGAATAAAAGTACTTTCTGACCTGGAGTGAAAGATTTTCTCAAAATTTACTTATCATAAAAGACTTTCATTCGTTGTTTGTAAATCTTGGCATTTTTGTATGCATCATTGCAAATTTCTTCAAGTTCTACCAGTTGTAATATTCTTTCTGAGCTAGCTTGCTGCATGTCAAAGTTGAATTTCTTGATGGCCCAGTACGCACGATGCTCGAGTTCCACAGGTAGGTGGCAAGCTTTTCCATACATTAGTCTATAGGGTAACATCCTAATCGGGGTCTTGAAAGCCGTTCTATATACCCATAATACATCATCGAGTTTTAATGACCAATCTTTTCTGTTGGGCCTTATCGTATTTTCTAATATGTGTTTTATTTCTAGATTAAAGATCTCAACTTGGCCACTGGTTTGCGGATGATACGGGGTCGCCACTTTATGAATGATGGAGTACTTTGTCAAAAGTGCTTTGAATGATTTGTTGCAAAAGTGGGTACCACCATCATTGATTATTGCTCGAGGGAATCCAAAGCGCGAAACAATATTGCCTTTCAAAAGCCCTATCACCACTTTGTGATCATTGGCTCTGCATAGAATTGCTTCTACCCATTTCGATACGTAGTCAATAGCAACCAATATGTATTGATGGCCAAAAGAAGAGGGAAAGGGTCCCATGAAGTCGATACCCCACACATAAAAAATCTCAACCACTAAAATTGGATTTAGTGGCATCATGTTCCTTCGTGTAATGCTCCCCATTCGTTAACACCTATCACATGAAGAGCAAAAGGTGTAAACATCTCGAAATATAGTTGACCAAAAGAAACCACATTGTAAAACTTTAGTTGCTGTTTTCTTAGCACTGAAATGGCCTCCACAAGCTTGTTCATTGCAGAACGAAAAGATGTTCTGAAATTTATTTTCTGGGACATATCGTCTAATGATTTGATCTGCACAATATTTGAACAGATAGGGATCATCCAAGTAAAAATTCTTTATTTCCGCAAAAAATTTAACCTTGTCCTGCTTAGCCCAATGCTCTGGAAGTTTACCTGTAATAAGATAATTAACGATATCAGCATACCAAGGTAATATTTCCACACTCATTAATTGTTCATCTGGAAATGACTCATTTAATGGTAATAGTTCTATTATTGTGTCAAAATGGAGACGAAAAAGATGGTCAACCATAACATTTTCTGTCTCTTTCTTATCTTGAATTCCAAGTCAAACTCCTACAAAGCAACACCCAATGAATTAATCTAGCTTTTGCATCTTTCTTTGTGAGAAGATATTTCATAGCAGCATGATCTGTGAACACAATAATTTTACAACCAATGAAATAAGATCGAAATTCCTCTAATACAAATACTACTGCTAGTATTCTTTTTTCAGTAGTTGAATAGTTCAACTGTGCATCATTTAATGTCATACTAACATAGTAAATAACATAGGGAATTTGATCAACTCTTTGTCCTAATACTGCTTCTACTGCATAATTAGATGCATTACACATAAGCTCGAATGGTAAGCTCCAGTTTGGTGGCTGAATGATGGGTGATGATGTCAAAAATTACGTTAGCTTTTCAAATGCTACAAGACATGAATCATCAAAGATAAAATGTACATCCTTAACAAGTGAATTACATCCTTAATGAAATGTCTATAAAAACCAGCATGCCCAAGGAAAGATCTTACTTCTCTAACTGTTTTAAGTGGAGGAAGATTGGAAATAAGATCCACATTGGCTTTGTCAACCTCAATACCTTTGTATGAAATGATGTGACCGAGAACTATACCTTGTTTTATCATAAAATGGCACTTCTCCCAATTTAAGACTAAATTTTTCTCAATACATCTATGAAAAACTTGTGTTAGATGATGTAAACATTGATCAAATGAGTCACCAAAGACAGAAAAATCATCCATAAAGACCTCAAGAAATCGTTCAACCACATTAGAAAAAATGCTTAACATGCATAGTTGAAATGTAGCAGGTGCATTACATAATCCAAATGACATCCTCTTATATGCAAAAGGGCAAGTGAAAATGGTTTTCTCTTAATCTTTTAGTGTTATGAGAATCTGATTGTATCCTGAGTAGCCATCTAGAAAGCAATAAAATTCATAGCCTGCTAATATATCAAGTATTTGATCAATAAATGGTAAAGGAAAATGGTCTTTACATGTGATAGAATTTAACTTTCTATAATCAATGCATACACGCTATCTTGTAGTTACTCTAGTTGGTATCAATTCATTATCAACATTTGTAACTACTGTGACTCCTGACTTTTTAGGGACAACTTGCACAGGATTGACCCATGAACTATTAGAAATTGGGTAAATGATACATGCGTCTAATAGCTTAAGAACTTCAGTTCTAACAACTTCTTTCATGTTAGGATTTAATCGACATTGCATTTCCCTAGTAGATTTAGCATTTTCATCAAGGTGAATGTAATGCATGCAATCTGCTAGGGTTATACTTTTTATGTCAGTTATAGTCCATGCTAATGCTACTTTGTGCTCTTTTAAAACATCCAACAACTTACCTTTCTGTTCGTCATTTAGGGATGATGAGATGATTACTGGCAAAGTGCTTTCTTCTCCTAAGAACACATATTCCAAAGTGTTGGGTAATGGTTTGAGCTCGAGTTTCGGTGGTGATTCTGATGACGGGATGATTTTCTTCTCTGATGGTGCTGTTGTTCAACTCTTGACTTCCATTTATTAGTGTCTATGGCTGGTGCTAAGTCAAGAAGAGCGTTGACCTCATCGACTGATCTGTCATTATCAAAATCAAAATTAAAGTGAGTTAAACATGTTTGTAAAGGGTCATCACTAAAGTTTGAAAGAAAAGTATTATCAATTATTGTTTCTATTAAATCCACATCAATAATTTCATTATCTGCATTGTGAGGTTGTTTGGCAATGTTGAAGATGTTAAGCTCCATGGTTATATTGCTGAAAGACAACTACATATTTCTAGTCCTGCATTGAATATGAGCATCGGCAGTTGCCGAGAAAGGTCGGCCTAGGGTAATGGGGATGTGCTTCCTTGAATATTGGATTGGTTGACTGTCAATTATAATAAAATCAATAGGAAAATAAAATTTGTCTACCTGGATAAACACGTCCTCCATAATACCACGGGGTATTTTGGTGGACCGATCTGCAAGTTGTAACACCACTGAAGTTGGGTGTAATTCTCCTAGTCCAAGTTTCACAAATACAGAGTAAGGCAACAGATTTACACTAGCTCTTAAATCCAACAAAGCATTCTCAATTGTGTGGGTCTCTATACTACATGAGATAGTGGAGGAGCTTAGGTCTTTGTGTTTTAGAGGAATTTTGTGTTGAAGTATAGAACTAACATTTTCCGTTAAAAATGCCTTCTTTTAAACGTGAATATTTTTCTCTTTAGTACAAAGGTCTTTAAGAAACTTGGCATAAGATGACACTTGTTTTATAGCATCAAGCAAATGGATGTTCACACTTACCTGTTTGAAGATTTCAAGAATCTCACCTGTGGATTTTCCCTTTTTTCCTGTAGCTAACCTCTGAGGAAATGAAGTTTTAGGAACGTATTCTCGCGGGTTGGTTTCTTCTTTCTCCTCCGATGGTGAGTTTTCAACATCCACATGTACAATTTTATTTTCTTTTGTCGTCGGCATCTCCACTTTGTTGTCGGCTTCTTTTCCTTTTCGCAAGGTCATGATTGCTTTAACCTCTCCATGCTGCTGTGGTGAGCTGGTACTTACTTCATGCACTTCTTTAGGATTAAACACTAGTTGACTTGGAAGCTTGCCTTTTTCAACAGTCATTGCCAAGGTCTGAATTGAAAAAGCAAGTTGTCCCACCATCTTTTTGAGGCTTGAAACTAATTGGGCTTGTGAGTTGAAGTCTGCTCTCATCTCATTTCGTAGTCCATCAATGGTGCGGTACTGTTGGTCAATCGTGGAGTGAGTAACATTCTTGAAATTATGGAGTGCATCCTCCCATTGTCTGGGTTGAGAGTAATTCTGATTCTGATTGTATAGTCTAAATGGTGGCTGAGAGGCTTGAGGAACTTGAGGAATTGGTTGCATTGGTGGAGCTGGAGCTGCTGGTCCATTTTGTTGGAATCGTTGAGACCATGAAAAATTGGGGTGGTCTCTCCATGCAGGGTTATATGTGTTGGATTATGGGTTGTAATTTGATGACTTTCTCATGACATCGATGGCATTAGCTTGATCTGAGTATGAGTCATGGTTATGTGACTCTGTTGATTTAGCAGTCGTCAACGATTCTATTCGTCGGGAAAGACCTTCAACCATCTCTTTGACTTCTTTAATTCCTGAACTTGACTCGCCAGTGTGAACCTCATTCACTCCCTTAATTCTTTTAGTATTCCTGAGCGATCGACTCTGTTGTTGAAAATTATCTGCTTGTTGCTGGAAGAATTCCCAAATCTCTGATGCAGTTTTTGACATTAGCTCTCCTCCACTTGTTGCCATTAGCCATTCTTGCACTTGTGGCAATAATCCCTCCAAAAAATATTGGCATTGGTGCCATTTCTCGTACCCATGATGTGGACACTTCAAGAGTAGCCCATTGAATCGCTCTCATGCTTCGAAAAACTGCTCGTCTTCTCTCTGGGTAAACTCTGAAATTTTTCTGTGAATAGCATTGGTTTTATGCACTGGGAAATATTTATTCAAAAATTTTGTTACCATTTGTTCCAATGTTGTAATGCTATTAGTAGGGAATATATTGAACCATAACGAGCTCTATCCTTTAAAGAAAATGGGAATAATCTAAGTTTAATATCATCTTATGAAAAATTCTTATATTTAAAAGTTTGATAAATAGTATGAAAATCATTCAGATGATTATATGGGTCCTCATTTTCTAAGCCATAGAATGTTGAGAGACAATTTAGCATACTAGGTTTTAGTTCAAAACTCCTAGCAGCTACATTTGGGTATCTTATACATGATGTGCTCAAATTAGCTAAAGGACTAAAGTAGTCCTTAAATGGTCTCTCATGTAATGGTGGTTGTTGTTGTAAATCCATTTCAATTTTATCTTTAAGTACAACGAGTTTGTGTGCGCGAAGTGTTTTTTCAAGTTCAAGATCTATAGGTTCAAGATTAGGTAATAATGACCTTCGACCATGCATACAAAGAACACAAAAAATGGGAACAAAACAATAAAAATAAATAAAAAGGAGAAATTACAGTACTAACCTTGTCACGCTGTTACAATCTTACTATGAAAACACACAAAAAAATACGTGAAATAAAATAAATAAAATAAAAATAAATTAACAAGATAAAAAAATTACAAAGAAAAATAACTTGAAAATTAAATTACAGAAATTTAAATAGGAGAAAAAGAAATGAAATTCTAACCTTAAAATGCAGATTCACTTTTTATTTTTAATAAAAGAAATTACAATAAAATAACTAAAAGAAATTATTTACAAAAAATAATTCTACAAATTAAAATAACTTACCTCCTCGGCAACGTCGCCAAAAACTTGTTGTGTAAATTTTATTAAACTCGCAAGCACACGAATCTATTGTACAATAGATTAACGGTGACGAGTGTTAATCCAACGAGGAGGTGAATTTTAATTATGCGTAGAATTTATTTTGTAAATGGGTGGTTGATTGGATTTGTGGTGGAAGTGATTTAAATTATTCTATAATTTAAATGGGAATGGTGGAATTAAATTAAGGTGAAAACTATTATAATTGAAGCGCTTGGGTATCTGGATCCGTATCAACATGCTCCATGAGCTAAATATTCCTTATTAATGCCAATTAAATCATGAGGGGGGAATCCACACCTCATGAACCATACTCTAATCAATAAGATGCTAAGGGCTTATCGTGCCAAATAATAATAACCTTCTACTAGGGTGCTGGTGAAACCAGGGCGGTATCCAGACAAGATTATTATTATTTGTCGACGAAATGTCAAAACATCCACAAAAATTAGAGGGAAAGGGAAAATAAATTTACCAAATAAAGCCCATGACATATGTTGAGATTTCCTCTTCAACCCAAACTTGAAAAAAAATTAGCTACTCATAATTGAACTAGGGGCAAAATAGAAATTTATTACATACATAGAAAATACAAGATAGAGAAAGAATTACAGAAAATGAAGCCTAAAAATAGATTCAAGGGTATCAAACTAAGGGGGAGAGGCCCCATTTTTATAGATACAGTGAGTAAATCATGTCCATCGGATTAAAAATAGTTTGGACAGTGACACAGTCTGACCATGCGGTTTAAACAGTCAACCGGCTTGAACAGTGACGCAATTTGGTTGAAAATAATCCTGTGTATATGCATGTACCGTACACGTAATTTTTGGTCCACTAACATGCTGCCACATCACCGATCAACAATATATATAAATTTTGTCGAATCGAATCATGACATTTCATCAGTCAATGCCACACCATCGGTTAATGCCACATCATCGTTTTTGTATGTGTGAACAGTGTCATGAACAGTAACATAGACAGTATCGTACATGTGAATAGTGCTATACATGTGAACAATGACATTTTTCCTTTTATGCTTCTCCTAAGGTTTTTGACTGTTCGAAGTTCAAAAGTGATGTCTGTTTTACCGTCTGATCTCTCGTTCATTGTGAAATGATCACGATGCCCCTAAAACACATAAAATACTTAATTAAAATAAAACACACATAATTAAATCACAAGAAGATTAAATACATAAAAGTAGGAATGTTAATAAAATTTGAAGTACCAGATGACTATTTTCTCCTTTATAAATATACATTTTCTAACACTCAACATCTGCCTTGTGTTCCTCCTCGCTGTCAGAGGCTTTATAACAATATTTTTGCCTTGTCCTTAGTTTGTTTTACATCTTTTTTATGTCTTATCTCTATTAGATCATTATGTTGTTCTGCTGATTCAAAGTTCAAAATTTTTTTCGTGCCTTGATGTTTAGGGTTGCCATTTTTTGTTCTTTGTAACAAATCATTAGGCATGTCCACTGGGATTTCAGCTGGGTTTAATCTTGGACTCTTTCTTAGAATGACAGAGAATCTTTTGGCAGGTGTATCCTTGTTTTGCTTTGTTGTGTCTGTTTCTTTCTTACGGCTTAGTACTGATAGGTTATTTGCTGTGTTTTTAGGTGTCCCTCGCTTTTTCTTTTTCTTTTTGAAACGATCAGGCTCCTGCGAATGTAATTATTCAGTGTAAGTGGCATAAATAGTTTCTAAATACTCTAAATTATTTGCATAATATATTATTAGAAGTCTCTTACAAGCAGCCTATGTAAAAACGCAAAATAACATCAAACAAATTCCAACAACAGCAAGTAAAAGAAGTGAATAGTAGTAAATAAAATCTAGAAACAACATATGTATAAATAACAAAATTGCAGCAAACTAAATCCAAAAACAATAGGTAAAAACAATTAAATTGCAGCAAACTAAATCCAAAAACAATAGGCAAAAATAGTTAAATTGCAGCAAAATAAATCCAGCAATAGTAGTAAAATTACAGCAAAGTAAATCTAGCAACAACAAGTATATACAATAAAAATACAAAAAATTAAAACCAGAAAAAATTAAGTAAAAGAAGTAAAATTGTAGCAAACTAAATCCAAAAATAGTAAATATAAATAATAAATAAACTGACCTTTGGTGTTTTAGCAACTGGTTCAGCTTCAACAGAGTGCATGCCATCATCTTCAATAACATTATTGTTTTTAATAAGTAGGTAATTGGAACTTGCATGCCATCATCTTCAATAACATTATTGTTTTTAATAAGTAGGTAATTGGAACTTGCTATATCAGAATGACGAGGTGTTTTTCTCAATTCATTTCTTATTTCTTCCAACTGATGGTTAATTGATTCCCTTCATAAATGGTCCCCTCTTTCCCTCTCTTTATCAGTAGGCCTTTGGAAGGTTTGAAAATACATAGACGAGGTTACAAACTTGCCAACTCCTTGTGTATGACCACATCTGGGAGCTTTTCCTAAAGATTGTGTGAGAATATAATTTTTTTCCGAATGACTGCATCTTCCCTTTCTTAGCTTCCAGCTTATTCTACCACATAAATGAATTAAGTAAGCTAATGCTATCAAATTATAAGTAATCGCAACAACTAGAAATAGAATAGTAAGCAAAAATTTCTTATGATCTTTATAACCAGTTCAAAATCAGGATGGTATCCTTTATTTTTCATTTGTCGAGCTCTCTTCCAAAGAACACTCCTATCTATTTTTTCTTCAGTAAGGCCTTTTTCTGAGCACTATCAAAACATGAATCACCAGGAAAAATGTTAGTAACAATCACTATTTACATTAACCAAACAATTTTAATAAACAACATAAAATGTAAGCAACTAACTCACTGTACATACCACTTCTTGCATTAACCAAACATAAAATTTTCAACTTAAGCGATGATTAAACTTGTTTTGTGCCTGCCTAATTTTATTTACACTACTAATTTTCTACTTAAAACAACCAAACAGACAATGGATAAACACATAAGGAATAACGTCATAAACATGAATATATTATTAATACTTGAATTAGATACACTCACTTGAAATTTTTTAGATAGTCTTTCCTTCACAAACTTAACCCAACTTTCCTTATCAATAGTGTTGTACCTTGCTAGTGGCTTGAAAAGCCTTTTAAGATCATTAACACACGGTAAACTATAGTTCCTCATTAGAGTGTACTTAAAGTTCTGAAATGCAGCTTTGAGGGCTTATAGTACCTGCTTCCTACTTCGAGGATTAACAATGAAGTACACCTTCAAGTTTCAAAATCAAAATGTGAGAATAAGGATATATACAATAATGAAATAAAGATTACAACATTTCAGATTTTTCCAGCAACAATAACACTAAAAATACCCTCTTAATTCCTATTTTATATCTTAACAGACTCCGATAGATTCTCCTTCGTATCATCTAGAACCCTATGCCAATCATTGTATGAGCCAAAACACCAATATACCTAGACAGCTCACTAGCTTCTTCACTAATTGGAACACCAAGGCTGTTGTATTTGACCATAAACTTTTCAGTTCTTTTCCTCTTCTTGTTTTGTTTTAACCCAACAGTGCCACCTCTGCTTCGCTTACTACTCTCAGGTTCATCCTCATTACCATCTCTAAACTCATCAAGATCATGGACATGATCAGCCATGAGGGTTCTAAGATCATATCTTTCACGGATAAGTGCGTCATGGTACTCTGATTCCTCACCGGCAGATCCATCATATTGCTCATCTTAAAACTCATCAAAATGGGCATCAAATTGCTTAGGTGAAAATTCTTAAAGACATTTTTTCCCTTATCCATGATTAATATCACAGCTGCAGAACAAAATTAAATAATGAGAATATATTAAAGTATAAAAACGACCAAAAAATTAAAAACAAAATAATAACATATAGCATAAAATACTTCTTGTATTAACCTTAACATATATCATTTTCTCAGACTCAACAAATTGCACATGCAAACAAATATAGAAATAATATTCACGGTCCAATCTAATTTCCCTCCTTGCTTTCTCGTGCGTAGATTACATCATCATTATCAATAGAGTTTATGTTATCAACACTTGGAAATTCAATGGTCAACGAAGGGTATCTTATTGCATCTTCACTTCTTTGTGTGGGTTTACCTCTACTACGCATTTGGCATACAACTGACCATTTCTTATCAAGCTAATCAGGTACATAAAAAATTTGGTTGGCTTGAGAACCTAAAATAAATGGATCAGATTTATGGCCTAATCATTGTAAGTCTACCAAAGTAAATCCAAGTCAATCCTTCATAGCTCCACCTCTCATATGTACCCATTCACTCTTCGTGATCGGAATTTTAAACATAACGTAATCTAGATCCCAAATCTCTCTAATTACTTTATAGTATGTGATGTTAGAAGTAACATGATTTTTATCTTTTGAACTTGTAACTAAAATTGTTTGTGCGACTAATGACACTCCACTATTTTGAGTAACTCTATTTAAGTGTCGATCTCTTGTAATAAAGTGAAAACTATTTATGTCATAACCAGGATGTTGGAAAATATAAGGACAAGGCCCTTATGATAACCAATGGATTGCTTGTAACACATCATGACTGTTCTCTATCAACACATTTACCTATTATTAATGGATAGAAATATAATGTTAAACAAGCATAATCCGAAAATGAAAGGAAAAATAAATGCTAAACAAGATGACATTTACAAGTAAATCTTTCTGAAGGGATAAATTTACAAAGTAGATCTTCTTTTTGACCATTTCTATTGGTTTCATATTAGGTATCCCATTTAATACTCAATCCTTTCATATTTACTTTTAATATAGCTAAGTTTTTAAAAATTTTAAGATACATATTTGTTTGTCTAATGTTATTTTGCTGCATCTTGTTTAATTTTTTGAATTAGATGTGCTGGAAGTGAATATTCTCTTTTTGGAAGAATAGAAAATTTTCATTTCTCAAGCTCATCCCATTCTTTTCTTATCATTGATTTTTGTTTATTATGGCTACCATGATGCTTAATGTCTAGTGCATGTAGTTTAACTTGTAATGTAATGATCTGTCTATAAAATTCTACATTAGCACCTTCTAATGCAATTATCTTTTGTCTACATGCTTCAACTTCATTATCTAAATGATATCTAGTATCATTAAGATTTCTTACTGTATGTGTCATGACTTCATAATGGTTACAAAACTATATAGATGACAACGATGATGATGATGCACTGTCTAAAGGCTCTGATTAAATGCCTAACATAATAATTAGGTTCTATTTCTCTTCTAACTAATTCTATTGTTTCTTGAAATGCATAAAAAGCCTCTAAAATATGGATTGGAATAATTGATTATTAAGACAACTAGCCTCTTCCAATATTTATATATGCCTAGTTGCCTACCTTTTAATTAAATACATCAAATGAAAATTTTTTACTATCTATATGATCATTAAGTTGTCTAAAATAATGCACGAGTACATTAAGTACTTTTATTTTATTCTGAGAGTTA
This sequence comes from Atalantia buxifolia, assembly GCA_030444775.1. Taxonomy (NCBI): domain Eukaryota; kingdom Viridiplantae; phylum Streptophyta; class Magnoliopsida; order Sapindales; family Rutaceae; genus Atalantia; species Atalantia buxifolia. The sequence continues at coordinate 17,064,143 of CM059839.1, forward strand.
TGACAACTCCAAAAATTATCTAAAATGTATTGTTGATTGCGTAATAATTTAAATTTACTTTTAAAATTCAAGTTTGCTCCTAAAGGGAACTGTTAAAGTGTTATTAGACCGAAACTCATAAATAGCTCCATTTCTGCAAAATAATCATTGAGAAATTAGTCTAGAAAGAATATCAACTAAAATATTATCTTTACCTACTATATGTTCAAACTTTGCTTTGTATCCGTTGCCTGTAATTACTTCTAAAAATATATCCATCTTTTACTAATAAAAGAATTTTTCCTTTCAAAGTTTTTCTTTTGTACTTTTTTATAAAATTCAATAATATTATTGCAGTCTGTTCTTACTGCAAAAATATCATTTTGTATAAACAATTAATTATTCCTAAAATTTCAAATTCTGTACTCGATTTCTACATTTTGCTTCTATAAATTTACAGCTTGTGTACATAGCTATTTCTTCTGTTTCTCTAGAACTGTCTCTATTAGGCTTCTGTATTAATATTCCTACCCATCCTAAACTACTCTCATCTTCTTCTATGATTTTATGATAATTTTCTATAGGCTTAAGATTTCTAACTATTTTTCTAAGTTTTTTGCATTGATTTTATGTCTTCACTACTAAAATATTTTTGTCCATTTTTATTTAATTTTTTATATAAATGTCTTATTAATGTACTAAAATTTGGCATAAACTTTCTACTATAATTTAGTAATCCTAAAAATTTTTATAATTCTTTAGTATTTTCTATCTTGTTTGATAATTCTAATATTTTATTAACCATATGTGGTTGTAATTCTATAATTCCTTTATCTATTGATAGTCCTAAAAAAATCTATTTTTTTTAATAATTCAATATTCTTTTTAGAAATTACTATATTATTATTCTTAAAGCAATCTAAAATTTTATGTAAATGAGTTATGTGCATCAATCAATTTTGACTAAAACCAAGACTATAATCTATATGAACTATACAAAAATTTGAATATTGTTTTATAATTTTATACATTCTAGCCTGGAATACTTATGGGTCTCTTTCTTAATACAAATGGCATGACTAACCATTGGAAATGTCCTTCTTAACAAGTAAAACCTGTCCATGAACATATTCTTTATGGAGTTGTGAGGTACAACTTTCTCACTTAAATATAATATAATTAACTTTGAGCTAACAAGCCTTAAGTATAATAATAATAATAATTATAATAATAATAATATAAGTATTTAATTCTAAAAGTAATGATGACAAACAATGACATAAGTAATCATACAATAAGAGATGTTTGTAGAGATAGGAATTCTAAAATTTACTAAGATATTTATGAATGGATAAACTCAACCATTAATCAAGAGTTATGGTGGCAAAATCTTAACTATGCATTATGACTTAAGAAATCCTATAAATACCCCCTAACCCTTTCATTTTCAACCCTAGAAATTCAATCCTCTTCTATTCGAAATCATAATATTAAGAGTAGAAAAATCCTCAAGTTAAAAAGGTATAGAGAAGTTAAGGTTAAGAGGTAAGTAACACTTTAATTGCAATAGAAGAACAAAATTCTTTTCATACTTAACTTTTGCTTTAACTAATCCTTCATCTTGTGATGGCTACTATGATATGATTGGTTATAATCTAAACTTTTATATGGATGGCTATACTACCTATATTGTGATATTTTCTTATTTACTCCTTGTATGGTCGATTATACCACATATTCTGTGATACTTTTACTAAATTATGCTATGGTCGACTCTGCCACCTATATTATAATCCCACTTTATTTAATCTCTATATGGACGGCATTGCCACCTGTATTAAAGATTGTTGTTAAATACTGTTGTGTGTTGATTTTGTTTTACCTCTAGGAACGTCACATGTTATGATATAAGTTACATTAAACGCATACAGTTCATGACTTAATATATAAGAAGCAGTTTTAGAAAATGAATTTCTGAAAAATAGTTTGTTGCACTACAAGGTAGTAAATTTTCCAAAGAGGGCAATCCCTCCAAGCTTAGTAAAAGGTAATTTTTTAGGGACGGCGATACGTAACACCCAAAAGATCAACTAATTAGGCCCAAGGTGAAACGACCCACCCCGCACCTCCAGGGCGAGTCTATCTAACCTCATCTAATTGAATCGATAATAAATCTAATATTTAAGATAATAATCTAATTAGTAAAGATTCTGTCGAATTTTCGGCAGAGTCTCCTTTGTAAATGTAACAATCCTAATATGCAAATATGTAAAGTAAACACTTCCAAAGTAATTCACTATACAACAAACTCCAGTAATCAACATCCTCAATTTATTCTTAATCCCAAAAGAATAATATAACAAAATTATACAATCTCAAAAGCACAAGATAACCAAAGTATCCTAACAAAAAAATCACCTATATCTCTAGCACCATCATGTGGCCAAGACTCAAAATATATCTACAGTCGCTGGGTCGGTCTGGTGTACCTGCAACCTCCTGGTGGGGGAGGGGGGGAATATAATAATAACGGAATGAGTATAAAACTTAGTGAAAGTTAGTGAGTGGATAGTATTTTTTTATAAAATTAATTCTTACTTAAAAAGAAATAATAATATCATTTTCAAACACGATTTCATCAAAGCATATGCGAGAAACCAGAAATAAATTATTTAACATTTAAATCATATTTCTAACCATGAAAAGCATATATATAATATCGTACCAAATAATCATGGAAATCATATCATAATATCATATAGAATACACAAATCTGAAAATCATCACCAAACAAGTACCTAGGGGAATAATCTCACATCCGGACCTCTACGGATGGGCAATGACATACTATCTGGGTACTGTCATGCCCCGGAGCTACACGGATAGGCAGGGAGTACCATCTCATATCTCATCATCTGTATCTCAATATCTGTATCACTGTAATCATCACACTGCATGCATATGCCCCCAAAAGGCAAAAGCGCCCAAACACACGGCCCAAAGCCTCTATGTGTGTTCAGACGGGCCTCAAAGGCCTCTCATCTTATGTCATCTGTATCATCATTATCTCATAACTCATATATCTCATCTGTATCATCATATCTCATCTGTAACACTGTATCTAGAGGGGATGGGTACTGTTTAATGTTTTTAAAAACAATCTCTATACTCATGTATATAAATATATAATCATATATGAAATCTCATTTCCTTTTTATTCAACATATCTCAAATTCACTCAATTCTAATATCATGCATTTATTCAAAAATAACAATAAAGTTACATCGCATTGAAATCCACTTTTCTCGTCTTTAAAATACTATCATATTCCATGTAAAGTCGATACGGAAAATCATTAACCAAACATTTTAATATAACATCAATGCATATATAAAATCCATTTCGAGAAAATCATTAAATCCGAATATTCAAAATACTTATTTTGCAAACATGCTTTACTATCATAATCACTATGAAAATAGGTTTTTGTATATTCCACTCACAGTGACGGTGTTCACGCTCGGCTATCGCCTACGTCTGCGGATCCTCCTAAATCAAAGAAATGACATAATTATTTTCCGTAAATCGGAATTACGACTAAATTTATGCAATAAACTCGAAACGAACATCTATCCATAATTCATAACTCTCGTATCGGTAGAATTACCAAAATACCCTTGAATTCGTAAATTATTAAAATTCTCCGAAATCGTAAATCACCAAATTACCTTCGAAATCGTAATCGTAGCCAATCCTAAATTTCAAGAATTACTAAATTATCCACAGGCTCAAAAATTACAAAATCACCCTTAAAATGTGAAATTACCGAATTGCCCTCGCCGGTCAACAATGATCGAAATTTGGTGAACGCTGGCCGGAAAGCTCAAGTCTGAAATTTCCAATCACGCTGAATCTAATGGTGTCGACGGTGAGCTCCCACATGCGGCAACGACGCCGGAATCTAGCTCGGCAGATGTGAAATTCTAACAATTGACCTGCTACGAAATAGTAACTCCCGGTGGCAATGAATGGTCGGAAATGGAAGAGGGAGTCGTGGGGAACAAAATCCAACCGGTGATGTCACCCAAAACCAGCGAAATGGACGGCGGTGGTGATGGGTTTTGGCCGCAGTTTTTTGAGCTTCGAACGGCGGCATTCCCGTCGGTTTTCAGCAACAAGGACGGCAGGGGTATGATGGCCGGTCTTCAAGCTTCAGATTGGTACCAAGTTCGGCCAGAGTGATGGCCGGAATCGCGAGTTATGGCCGGGTCACGTTCTCGGGTCGGGTCGGGTCGGGTTTTTGGGTCTGTTTTTGGTAGCTTCTCTCACCCACACGTGTGTGTATTTCTTGTATCTAGCTTCCCTTTTATTTACTTTTAACCACCTCTTTTTTTTTTTCCCACAAGTGTTACACAAGGGCATGTTGTTTTAAAGAAAAAAAGTTCTAGCCTTGTAGTGCAACATACCTAGGGCCCTAACAAAAGTTGTTATGTATTTCTAAGTTTCTTTTAAAAACTTAATATGTTTATCTATACGCATAATAATTTATACATGCATCAATTATTATCTTACTAGGCATTAGCTCATAAAGTTCTTACATTATAGGTAACAATGAGTAACCGAGGCGACATGCAAATGGGCATAACAAACCTTAGGTTTCATGATGGGCTCAACTTTGTTTCCATTAAAAAAAATATATTAACTTTATGTAACAATAAAGCTTTTGAGATACATATTAAGAAATCTCTTCATGTCTCCTACATTTTGCAAGAAAGTTTTGCTTGACATGTAAAACTTTTAGAATTCGTATTTATATTAAAAGTAATGAGGTTTTAAATATGTTTTAAAATAAATTATTTTAAAAAAATGGAGTGTTACAGGAGTCATATTTGCCAAAATCCACTTTTACAATCAAATTTAGAAAAGTATCTGACTTTTTGTATACAATTTACTAATTCACATTTATTAGGCATTTTATAGCTATTGTCTAAAGTGTTATCATTTAATCTTTTATAATTAATTATCATTATATTTTTTCCTCTATTTTGTTCACTATAATTATTTACTTTAAATTCTGACTTTTATGTCTACTAGTACTACTTCTTATTACTTTTAATTCTAATATCTCACTTATATGCATTTTAAATTCAATTCTATCTTCTTGACTATATGCTAAATACTATGTTCTTATTGTTATTTCTGGATTAATTATTTCTAACTTAAATACTTCATTATTATTTTTTCTAATTGAATCGTTACCTATTATTTCTAATTGTTCTAACTCTTTTACTTTTTGCTTAATATCCTTGGCCATCTATCAAATTCCAGGCATTCTATCTCCTTTTCTAAATTCATGACATCCTGCAAATATGTGCCTATTTTTTCATCATCTAAAATTTTCAATTCAAAATCATTATTGACTATCTCTATCATCTTTTTCGTGCATATTGCTGCCTAGCTTATTATGGCTACCAAACTCTTTATTACTCTCTAGCTTGTTTTCTTTTTCTACCACAAAATGTGTCTCAAATTTAGGTGGTACAAATGTTGATCTTTCAAAGAAATTTACTCCATTTGGAGTTATTAGTATACTATCATTATTTTCTAATATAAAATTTAATCCAAAAATAAATTTATATCCTGCTTTTTTACTAGAAATAAATGTTTGTGGCCATTTATTCTAATAGGTACATTTTTTAAGCATTATGTAATTTTTATTAAGTCTCCATCAAATTATCTAAAATTTACTGGACCTTTTAGTTTATTCCTATTTTCTTTTGGCAATAAATTACTATGTATTAGCTCTTGTGTCTATCATTGCTTTAGTATAAACTAATTCCTTTTTGAATTATAATTCTTCATCTATATTTATCAATTCACTTCCTACTCTATTTTATTTCCACTATTTGATCGTCTTGTTGTTTATCTTTACATTTATTATAAAATAATTTATTTGTGTTTCTTTCTCTATATCCTAGTTCAAATTTTTTATCACAGATTGTACAATTTTTACCAAAAAATGATGTTGAAGTTTCTAAAACATTAATTTCAAAATCTGATTCTGAATCTAATTCTAAGCTATTACTGGTTTCTAATTCACTACTATATTCAGTAATAATGCATAGACCATCATTATATGATATTTCATTTATATTAATTATTTATTAAATATTTCTTCTACATCTAGTACTTGATCTTTTATATTATAATTATCTATTCCTAATTGGCTAACTTTTTTATTTTCTAGACAGTGTGGTTTAATATGTCTTTTTTTACTGCATAAAAAATATTTACAAGTTTTACTTTGTTTATATACTCATTTTCCTTTTTTCAATGCTTTTTTAACTTTTTGCTTGTTATTACTACACTTAATGATTTTTTTCTTATAGAATTTTCTACTATTTTGTTGATATGGTTTCTTATAAAGTCTGTATGGTTTCTTTTTTTTAAATATCTTTTATGGCTCGAATAACTATAATAATTACATCCTAAACTTGGTACTTCAGACAAGTTTGTGCACATTTTCCTAAATTGTAATTTTATTTGATGTCTATATTTTTCTTCTTCACAATATTCTCTAATCCTTCCTCTAATATATTCTATTACTGGTAATAATGAAGCATAATAATTAATTCCTTCAGTTCTTTTAACTTTAAACCAATTAATTAACTCCTTATGTAGTTTTTCTCCTACTTTCTCAGTAATTTATCTACAAATTTTAATAATAAATGTTCATCAAAAGTCTTCCTATATCACTTCAATATTTGTAAAAATGATTAGCATACACATCAAAATATTTTAAATTACAAACTTTCCATTGTTCTAAATCTATAATGGCTTTAATTTGTTTCATTACATCATCTTTTTCATCGACTCCTAATATTAATTTACTCATTAAATCTATAAAACTAATTAGAAAGAATAAGTGGTATAGCTCAAAGAAAAAGGTGTAGCTCACGTCTTAAGTATAGTTAGTTCTTTGAATGACTTATTGAGGAGCTAGGCCATTATTTTTATGAAAATGATCTAATTCTTCTGTCTTATTTTTCCTTCACCCAGTCTCTTCATCCTAAGTATATTTGTTTTTCTCTAAATCCTAAAGTACTTTCTAAATATATTAGTTTATAATTTGGATATGCCATTATTGTTAAGGCTTCCATTGAATGCCTAAGTAAATTTCCTTCCCAATGATTAAATATTTGCTTCCATTCACCCGGTCTATGTCATTCTAATTCTAATATTAATGTGTCTTTAACCTGCAACAATGTTTTCTAATTTTCTAATTTTGTTCTAGCTCTAAAAATTATTTCGGCTTTTGTGTATTTTGTTTTTATTGTCTGGGACTCCTCTTTTATTTAAATAACTTTCTACATTTGATGGTTCAATTATTGGTTCTAATATTAGTCTATTACTACTTTCTCTTATTTCTGGCTTCATGTCTTCTTCTCCTACTAAATTTTAATTTTCTTGCCCTAAATAATAAATTTTATCAAATTCTAAATTATTAAAATCTAAATTTTTTATAAGTTTAAGTTCTTTATCTACATCATTATTTGTCAATTCATCATTATTACATATTTCTTCAAATAATTATTCAACTAAATATTTTTTAGGATTATTAAATATTAATTCTATAATTTTATCTCTATTATTAAGTAAAGTATTTTGTTTATCTATATTTAAATTTTCTATTTTAGCCATATGTATTTCTATTTCTTCTTTATTTTCTTCTAATTCAGGATTACTTCTTTTTTTATAATTACTAAATCTCTGTGTTACTTGATTATGTCTATTAATATATGTGTAACTAGTCTTTGGTACTTCTAACATATTATCTTGATCTAATTTAGGTAATTTCCATTCTAATCCATTTAATTCACTTGTATTTAATTTCATAGGTACTATCATTTCTACATATTGACTTTCAAAACAATCTACAATATTTTTACTTTCAAATCTAATTTTTTTGTAATATTTATTATATAATTTTCCTAGAAAAAATGTTTTAATTTTGAGTTTTTTATATTTTGCATTCATTTTATATCCTTTAGTTTGCACAGTTATCTTAATGTGCTTACAAAATTCATTAATATCTATGTTTATATAATGTATACAACCTACTACTGCTACTTTATTTTTTAAGTCTATCTCTGCACTAGCTATTTGTGCTTTTTAATGGCCATGAAATCTATTGTCACATAATTATATGTGTTCTTTTAGACGTCTAATCCTTCTCTTCCTTGGCTAAGAATTCCTATTAATATTATCCCCATGTGTATGTTTATATAATTTTGTTTTCTAATATAATCTCTACCTACTGAACTAATTAATGTTAATTATTCTCTTCTATTTACTACTGCTAATTTAGTTTCATCTGTGTAAAAATATAAGTTATTGTTCATTTTTGAGATTATTCCTTCATTATATAATTTTTTCAAAGCCTTTTTCTAATAATTTATATGGGTCTTCCTCATCTATTATGCCGTCTGTCCCTTCTATAATTCTTTCTGCTGAAGTGATGTCTACATGACCATTTCTTTCTAGTTCCATTGCTTTTTAATATTATTTTAGATCCTAAAATATCTCTTAAATCTACTTTTCTAGGTACAATGATTGAGCCACCTAAATTTAATTTTTTAGCTCTATTTGTTAATATATGTAATTGTTTATCTAAATTGTCTAATGAATTATTAAGTTCTAAATGTGATGCGGTTTATTTTTAATTTTTCTAAAAGTTTGAAAACTAGGTTCTAATTTAATTAATTTATCACTAAATCTTCTAATTTATTATATACTTTAACCAATAATTTAATGATAGTATTAGCTTGGGCTTGTATATTATTGCTTTCTTAATTACATTCTCTAGAACTATAACCTACTGGATTAATTCTGCTAAGGATTCTATTAATTGTTTTTCTAAACTCATTCACTTACAATTAATTTTATTGAATCTAATTGTATTTGTAAACCTATTTGTGTATACTTAATATTCTCTATCTTTTATGTCTAATAATTGTATAATATTAAAATCTGCTAATAAACTCTTTACTATAGTCTAAATTTCTTCTTAATGTATTTATGTTACTTGTTTAAAAAATTGTACTAATTTTAGCACAAGTTTTTTAAGTTTTTCTATATTGACTTCCTAGGTGTTGTCCTAAATTAATTATTAAGCCAACTATGAAGTTTTGTTGACTATTCAATGTAGCGGAAGTTTAATGTTCTACTATTCTATTGATTCCTGAGAATATTGGAATAAAGGAACAGACCAAATTCATATTGATTCCAAAGAATACCATGAACCTGAGGGGGCTAAGACTCGTTAATTTCACAAAATCTTGAGAATTAACAAAACTCAAGAACTCACACAGAGCTTTGAAAATGGAGAATATTATTGAATTTAAATCTAGAGTTTATTCCAAGAAATAATCAATAACAAATAGTCAAGGTCTGCTTGTAAAAAGCTACAAAAGACACTTATTTATATTAACTATGACTAATCCTACTTTGAGTAGAAAACCTATTAATAAGACTTATATCTAGATTAAAAATGTGTCTCAAATAAGCTATGCATAAATAATGAAACTGTAAATAGGAAACCAAATTAAAATAGAATACAAATTAATTAAAATATTCCTAAATATTATCAATTTCAATCTAATTAGGATTTATTCAATTTCGTGCTTCGCATAATTCCTGCCAGGATTGAGAAAATTCCTCCTCTAATTTTTCTTGTTGTAGTCTTCAAGAACATCTTTTACGTGTATATGGAATGATTTTCAAAATAGGGCTTGGTTGTAGGCAATGAACATTAAATTTTCCAACTTTTGTAATGATGTCCATCCAATGATTCCAATGGTATAAAATAAATTCTTCTATCAACAATTTTTCTAATATTACCTTATCGTATTCTTCATGCCAAATTTCAACATAGTTGAGGAAAAACGATTTCTTTTCATAATCCATTAATCGTTGAAAATTATCACAACCTTTTTTGTCTTCTTGTAGCAAATCAAGAGAGCAATAAGAGATTTATCAATGACTGTTGAGTGTTAGAAAGTGTATATTTATAAAAGAGAAAATCATCATTTTACACTTCAAGTCTCACTAACATCTCTAATTTTATTTATTCAAGTCCCTTGTTATTTAATTATGAGTGTTTTGTTTTAATAAAGTATTTTATGTATTTTAGGGGCATCATGGTTATTTCACAATGAACGAGATATCGGATAGCAAAACAGATGTTACTTTTGAACTCAAGACAGCCGAAAACCTTAAGACGAGTATAAAAGGAAAAATGACACTGTTCACACGTACGGTACTATTCATGGGTACTGTTCACGACACTGTTCATACCGCGTCACTGTTCAAACCATGTGCAAACCGTGTTACTGTTCAAACCACGTGATCAAACTGCGTACTGTTGACTGATGACGTGGAGCAATCCTGTGCGTCCAAACTGTTTTTAATCCGATGGACATGATTTACTCAATGTATCTATAAAAAGGGGACCTCTCCCCCCTTAATTTGATACCCCTGAATCCATTTTTGAGATTAATTTTCTGTAATTCTTTCTCCATCTTGTATTTTCTACGTATTTTAATAAATTCCCATTTTACCCTTAGTTCAATTATGAGTAGCTAATTTTCTTTCAAGCTTGGGTTGAAGGTGAAGTCTCAACATGTGTCATGGGCTTTATTTGGTAAATTTATTTTCTCTCCCCCTCTAATTTCTGTGGAGGTTTTGACTTTTCGTCGATAAATAATAATAATCTTGTCTAGTTACCACCCTAGTTTCACCGGCACTCTAGTATAAGGTTATTATTATTTGACACGATAAGCCCTTAGCACCATATTGATTAGAGTGTGGTTCATGAGGTGTGGATTCCCCATTCATGATTTAATTGGTATTAATAAGGAATATTTAGCCCATGGTGCATGTTGATACGGATCCGAATATTCAAGCACTTTATTATAATAGTTTCCAGTTCAATTTAATTCCGCTATTCCAATTTAAATTCTAGCATAGTTTAAATCAATTTTCCCATAAATCCAATCACCCACTTACAAAATTAATTTTACACCTAATTAAAATCCACCTCTTTGTGAGATCGACACTCGACACCATTGATCTATTCTACAATAGATTCGTACGCTTGTGAGTTCAACAAAATTTGCACAACAATGACCACCTCTCTTTGCTCCACAAGATCAAAAGATGTATAAATAATTACCTTTTCTCGTTCCACAATATCAAGATAGTCATCAAATCCATACACTCTTTGCATATCTCATATGGCAGTAAAGTAACACAATGTAAAAACAGGCAAAAATATTTAAAAAATGAATAATATTTACCAATATTCATGCAGCTCTCCATCACAATATTTTTGTCCAAGGTTGTATGAAAGGGAGAGATGGCTAATAATCCATGATGGTGTTTGTCTTTTGACCAAAATTTGTCCCACTGGATTTTACTCACAAAGTTTTTAACGAGGCCGTATTAAACACATCTACTAATACCTTTACATTATAAAATTATATATAAATAAATAGCAAATCTAAGAGAGAGTGCTATGAATAGTAGTGGATTCACGACTTTGGAAAATTAATACGATACCCCCCACCTTTGTTCTAAATAAAGCCACAAAATGAATAGGAATATGAATAAATTTAGTTGCTTGGATTTTCATTTTTGTTCATAATATGGACTTCTCTTCTCTTCTCTAGTGTTGTTATATGTAAATTTGTAACACGTTTATTGTTATTGCAAGAATAATGGATTTTATAAGATTAATGGAGGGTGTCAATGTGAATATAAGAGAATGCTGCTCCTTGAAAATTGATCTTTAATCATTCACTATTTATTATGCATATAAATTATTTTGATGGTAAAATAAATGATAAGTAATAAATAGAAAAGTAACGGTGCTTTAAAAGCACTCAACACTGTTCCTGACAAAAGAAAAAGTTTAAGAAAATAGAGAATGAAGAAGAAATAACTTATGGATTGTCATGACTCAAGAAACATAAAACCAACAACCAACTGCTCACTTCACTCATTGTTAATTGCAAAATCCGCACTAAATAAAATAACAATTAATATATTTTGCATAAACAAAGACTCTATTTTGATCTGCTTAGCCTCAGACTCAGCTATTTAAAGTCTCTGCGAAAAACACGAACTTGGGATGAACCCATTTCGTTTCACGATATAATCCTATTTCCCATTTGATCAATTTTTCATTATTTTATTTTATTAATATCTTTGTGGTTACTGAGAAACTATGAGTCTGGAATGAAAATTTAACATTTTATGACCCCTTTTGGTACCCAAATGGACAGTTGAGGTTTCATTTTTTTTTCTCTTCTGCATATCTGTGGCATGTGTTTTTAGGGTTTTAGAGTTATTGCTAGCTATTTGAAGTCATTTCATTATTAGTTCTTTTTTAATTGCTAGGTATTTGAAGTCATCATCAAAAGCCGAAAATATGGAGCTCGTGGCTCTTCAATCAGAATTATCGTGACCTTTTGCTACAACTGATGAGAACCATCAAGAGAATACCATTAAAGTTTCAAGTGATCTTTTGCACATTCATTGAGGCCCAATTACAAGAGCTAGAGCCAAAAAGATGCAAGCTGCTTTAAATGGATTAATTGAGAAAATATGGATTGAGAATACAATTCAAGATGCAAGACATCATGAATTGCGCTTGGACAAAAGACAAGGCATTGTGGCCATTATTTAAGTTATTGGGCAACCAAATACACAATTTGGATCAAATGTAGAAAAGGCAAATTCGGAATAAAACTGGTATTGATTGAGCCATAATTAATGTGCAAGCTATATACTGTTGGAAAGATAATTAAGTTAGCTTTCCAATGCATTATACAGAGCTAGATTTGGTGAAACGACCCGTCCCGCAACCCCAAGATGAGTTTATCTAAACTGGTCTAATCAAACCGATAATAAATCTAATATTTAAGAATTTTACCAAAAATTCGGGAGAGTCTCCCCTATAAATTTAACATTCCCAAACTTGTAATTTACAAAATAACACTCCCAAAATAATTCAAAATCCAACCATCCTCCATAACCAACTTCTCAAATCAATATCCCAAATATCACCCAAATCATTCTAATATTAAAATACAATGGTTATCCTTAATTACAAAATATAACAAATAATACAATTCGCGATATTCCGAATATAATCTTAGCACCATCACATGGCCATAATATCTAAAAAACTATCGTTACTGGGTCGACTGATGTACCTGTAAATCTCCTGTGGGGAGGAAAATATAATAAAAACGGAATGAGTATAAAACTCAGTGAGCTCAGTGAGTGGATAATAGTTTTTAGAAATAAACAATTTAAAAATAAATTAATCTTTTTCTAAACAATCTCATCAAAATATCATAAGAACTTAAATAAAACTCATTTAATTCAAACCATGTACTCGAACATCAATATCACATAAATCCACATAAAATCAATGAAATCATAATACTTATAATATCAAATACTGAATATCGAAAACTATCACCAAACAAGTACACAGGGGAATAATCTCATCGTATCCGGACCTCAACAAACGGGTAATGACGTACTATCTAGGTACTGCCACGCCCCAGAGCTGCACAGATAAATAGGGAAAAGCTATCTCATATCTCATCATATCCAGAGCTCGACGGACGATCAATGACGTACTATCTGGGTACATCATGCCCTAGAGCTACAACGGATAGATAGGGAAATATCATCTCATATCTCATATATCTCATCTGTATCATTATATCTCATCTGTATCTCAATACATGTCTCTATCTCAACATCTGTAACACTGTATCTGGAGGGGATCGGTACTGTCTAATGCTTTTAAAAACAATCTCATATACACATATACATACACATACAATCACATCTGAAATCTCATTTCCTTTTTATTCAACAAATCTCAAATCCACTCAATTCTAATATCATACATTTATTCAAAAATGACAATAAAATCATATCACAACTAAATCCACTTTTCTTGTCTTTAAAATACTATCATATTTCATTCAAAGCCGATACGGAAAACCATTGACCAACCATTTAAATATAATATCAATGCTTGTATAAAATCCATTTCGAGGAAATCATTAAATCAAAACATTTAAAATACTTATTTCGCAAACATGCTTTACTATCACCAACTATGAAAATAGATTTTGTATATTCCACTCACAGTGACAATGTCCAGACTCAATATCAACATCCGCAGTTTGATTCTCATTCGCGGGTTCTCCTAATAAAGTAAACAACATAATCATTTTCCGTAAATATGAAATATAACTAATTTTACTCATTAGAGCTCGAAACAAATATTCATTCATAATCAAATATTCCCTTATGCCACAAATTACCAAAATGCCCCCAACACCAATATTTATCAAATTATCCTCCAAATCTTCAATTACCAAATTGCCTCAATTCAGATCACAAAAATAACCACAATGTCAGAAATTACGAAATTACCTTCGTTAGTGTAAAATTACCAAAATGCCCTTAACAACGTAAATTATTGAATTACCCCTAAAATCTCAAATTACCTCATTGCCCTAATATGAAATTACCAAATTCTCCACCATTTCCATAAATTACAAAATTACACAAAGTTTTTGTGAAATTACCGAATGGCCCTTGCCGGTCAACGGTGACGGGAAGCTCAAGTCTGATAGTTCTGACCTCGGCGAGTCCAATGGTGCTGGCGGTGACGTCCCACGGGCGACGATAGCGGCGAATCATGCTCCCAAAGCCTTGAGTTTTCCTGCGGTCGTTCACAACCAAAACGGAGGTTTCAGGTGGCAAGGAATGTCGGGAAATCATGAGGGTAAGCTGAAGATCAAGATTCAAGTGGTGGTGCAGCCTAAATCCAGTGAAATCGACGGTGATAAAAAATGGTTGGAGGCGTGAATTTTCAAACTTAGATCGTCGGCGTTCCGGTTGGTTTTCGGCACGAAGATGGCAGGGAAACGACGAGCCGCTTCCAAGCTTCAAATCGGTACCTTGTTCGGCCAATTCGGGTTTGCGGGTATGGATCGGTCAAATGGGTCAAAATCGGGTGTATCTATCTGTCTCTCTCGTGCGCCTTCTCTCTTTCCTTTCTTGGAAACTGACTTCCTTCTTTCTATTTATCGAAACTAGCATCCTCTTTTTCTTTTTTTTTAACTTACTTCCAATTAAGCAAATGTCAGACCCGTGTTGAAATAAAATCCAACTACACAACCATTGAATCATGTTCGAATTGTCTCAATTTTATGTCGTGATAAATTTAAAATAATACAAACATGACATATTTAATAAATGTGTAATATTTAGCAACCATCACCTGTAATATCGGAAAAATCGAGTAGTATAAACTTCACTGTAATAATTCGTAACAAGTCTGACAAAATTTAAAATTTAGGTCAAAGGGGCAAAATTAAATAATAAACTTAATTAGGAAAAATTAAAGTGCATATGTTACAATCCTCCCCCCTTATAAAAATTTGTCCTCGAAATTTACAAACCTAATTGGAATAGGTGGGGCTATTGAGCTCGCATTCAATCTTCGCATTCCCAGGTAGCCTATTCTCTTGTGTGAATCATCCACAACACTTTTAGTAAAAGAATGATTTTAGAACGCAAGACTTGGTGTTTCAGTTTCAGTAACCCACTGGGTCCTTTTTATAAGTCAAGTATTCCTTCAACTCAATTGGTTGCCTCAATAACACGACTATAATCATACATATACCCTCGGAGCATCTAGATGTGAATCATATCGTGGATTATGGATAACTCAAGTGGTATAGCTAATCGGTAAGCCAACGAACAAACACGCTTTATGATTTCATATGGTCCAATGTAACATGAGCGTAGCTTTTTACGCTTCCCGAAACGGAGTATTCCTTTCCAATGAGATAGTCATATGAAAACTCTATCACTAACTTCGAATTCAAGTTCTCGCATACGCTTATCTACATAGCTCTTCTATCTATTAACAATGCTTTTACAATTCATAAAAAATTATAGCTTCAAAATACAAATATATTACGCAAACTGCAGCGGCAGAATTTAAAATTCATGCCAAACCATCTATTTCCTCTATTCAAGTTCTCCTCGTTGCTCATCACAAATCAATTTTGATTTCTGAAAACTGAATCACGATAAACTATAATGCAATTAGATGACGTGTCATGGTATTCGAAAACATCGTAAAACAAATCATTGAATTCTCATTCTATCATTCTCAAACTTTCACTCTCTCTTTCTAATCACTTACTTAAACTTGAGCTACCTTCATTCAATTACCGCTTAGTAGAATGCTCCATTAACTTTCATAACTTCCATACACTTTGGGCTTCTCACCAACGCGTTCCTCGCCCACTTATCTCATAACCATAATATAATATCCAGAATGTCCTCCCCTAAGCCAGTAACTAATTCAAGCATCCAAGCCAAAACTGTAAAACAATATTTCTCTCTTCAAATTCCGTTTGTCTAAAATCCACTTTCTCAGTTCACAGAAAACATAATTCATTTTCGTGCTAATGCCAATGAAATTCAACATATACGTATGCCCATGTCTATAAACACACATAATACCACATCATATAACACGACACGTAACCACATGGGCAGAGTATATAAATCATCTGTATAAATCAAAATAGGCTTTCCAAACATGCTAAACTTATATATTGTTTATTGTGATTCGTTTAGAAATCTAGTTTACTTACCTCCTGACATCCTCGAGTAACAAGCACATATCAATATCATCTGCCTAAAATCAATAAAAATACTCTTATAAGAATAAAATTAAACTATAATCATAGACTCCAATATTCTCAAATTCCTCAATATAATCACCTTCTATACTTAACCTCAAATAATTTCAATTTAAATCATAAATCACCAAAATACTCATAATTCCTGACTCATTAGTATCCTGAACTAATTCGGGACCAAATAATCTCTGCTGGCCAACCTTATCCCAACAAACTAGAGTTTTACATTCCTGCCATATAAAGCCTCATAAGGTGTCATTTCGATACTAGCTTCATAATTGTTATTGTAAGCTAACTCCATCAAAGGTAAATAAATGTTCCAACTACCTTTAAACTTGAAAACACAAGTTCGCAACATATTCTCCAATGTTTGAATAGTACGCTCTGATTGTCCATCAGTTTGAGGATGAAAAGTTGTACTAAAATTCAACTTGGTGCCTAAAGCTTTCTGCAAGCTAGTCCAGAACTTAGAAGTAAACCGAGAATCTCTACCTAATATAATAGACACAGATCCTCCGTAAAGTCGAACTGTCTCAGCCATAAAAATATTTACTAACTTATCCATCGAATAGGCTGAACAATAAGCTTCTTCCATGATTTCCTTTTTCAGTTCCTTAATATCGGGTACGTAAAGTCGATTACCCATAACTAAAACTCCATCATCTCCACCGCAAAATCAGTTCGTAAGCCTTTCTGCACATCCTCTCTCAACTTCAATAACTATAAATCCCGATCTTTCATCTGAAGAACTTTGTCAATCAAAGTCGACCTAACTGGAAAATTAGCTATCAAAGCTCTACGATTATCAACTTTCAACTCAATTCCCAAAGATCTCAACTCAATCAACAAAGGCATAAATGTTATTCGTAAGTGAGCTATAGAGTTGGAAGACTTCCTACTTAGCGCATCAGCTACAACATTTGCTTTTTCTGGATGGTAATCAGTAGTACAATCGTAGTCCTTAATTAGCTCAATCCATGGAAACTCCTAATCTCAATAACATTTATAGATTGTTCCCAATTTATAATTGTTTCGATCTTTTGAGGATCGACATAAATTCCTTCAGCTAATATCATATGGCCCAGAAATACTACTTTGTCTAACTAAAACTCACATTTGTTGAATTTGGCATACAACTGCTTTTGCCTTAAAGTCTGCAAAACAGTCCGCATATGTTTTCCATGTTCTTCCTGATTCCAAGAGTACACTAAAATATCATCAATGAACACAATCACAAATAGATCTAGATAATGGCGAAATGCTATATTCATTAGATCCATAAAAGCTGTTGGACCATTAGTCAACCCAAATGGTATAACCAAGAACTCATAGTGCCCATAACGGGTTCTGAATGCTGTTTTTGGGAATCGTCGGCCTCTTTACTCTTAAACTAATGATATCTCGATCATAAATCGATCTTAGAAAATACGTTCGCTCACTAAAGTTGATCAAACAAGTCATCAATAGGATACTTGTTACGTACTATAACTTTATTCAACTGCCTGTAATCAATGCAGAGTCTAAAAGTACCATCTTTTTCCTTAACAAGTAAAACTGGAGCTCCCCACGGAGACACATTAGGTCTAATAAATCCTTTATCCACCAATTCTTCCAGTTGAACCTTTAGTTACTTTAGTTCAGCTGGAGTCATTCTATTAAGTAAATCGATAGAAAACTCAATCTCTCTATTAGGTGGCATCCCTCGAAGTTCATAAAAAAGTACATCTGGAAACTCCTGCACTACTAGGATATCCTCCAATCTCAACTCCCGAGCTTCAATGTCTATCACGGGTGCAAGATAAGACGAGCATCCATTTCTTAGTAACCGTCTAACACTAATAGTCGATATGACACATGAGGGTAAAACTTTACGCTCATTATAAAATTTTACTTCAGCTTTTATTAGCTTATTAAACATAACTTTCTTTTTGAAACAATCCACAGTAGCTTGGTGAGATGCAAGCCAATTCATGCCCAAAATAGCATTGAAATCTCGAATGTCTAAAGTAACCAAATTCGCCCCAAATCCATGTTCACACCATCTAATCATACAATCTCGATGCACACTCTCGACAAGTAGTGACCCTCCTGTAGGTGTATTAACAATTAAAACATAATCTAGCAGTTTGAACTCTCTTTCTAAATGCATAACAAAAATACGAGAAACAAAAGAATGCATGGATCTAGGATAAATAAAAATATGGGCCTAAGTAATTACAGCATGTCCATGATATTGATGTTCTACTGTTTGCCACCAACGATAAACTCTATCCTCGAGTAGAAAAATAACAAAGGAAGGTCAATTTTCCTTTGAGCATTTCATCACATTAAAAATACACTTGATTTTAACAAACTACGACTCAACCTCAGGTGGCTCTCCAAAACTTATAAAACCACTTACTCTTAAACTTCTCACATGTTCAATAGTATTTGCATGACCAATATATACATGAGTCTGATTATGTAACACTGTAGTCATAATCTAAACTTGTCTATCAATTAACTGCTCAATGTTCGAAGCATTTCAAAGTGCTCATTGTGCAACCTCACGCGTTGAAGACTCAACTACTCCCTTGTTTACAAGACTATTTTCCCCCATAGGTACATCTCCTAAAGTTAACCCAGCTACTGATCTAGTACGACTATGGCCACATCTACTGCTACAACGAATCCGGATAGTGCCAACAAAATATCAACTCTGGCTTTAACAACAACAAAACTTATTCTAATCACAACATTAAAGTCTACAGAATCTAAAACCATGCTTTGATACCAACTGAAACGATCCATCCTGCATCCCCAGGACGAGTTTATCTAAACTGGTCTAATCGAACCGATAATAAATCTAATATATAAGAATTTTACAAAAAAATCGGGAGAGTCTCCCCTATAAATTTAACATTCCCAAACCTGTAATTTACAAAATAACACTCCCAAAATAATTCAAAATCCAACCATCCTCCATAACCAACTTCTCAAATCAATATACCAAATATCATCTAAATCATTATAATATTAAAATACTATGGTTATACTTAATTACAAAATATAACAAATTATGCAATTCGCGATATTCCAAATATAAAGGAAACTTACGATTCCTAGCACCATCACGTGGCCATAATATCTAAATAACTATCGTAACTGGGTCGAATAATCTACCTGCAAATCTCCTGTAGGGAGGAAAATATAATAAAAACGGAGTGAGTATAAAACTCAGTGAGCTCAGTGAGTGGATAGTAGTTTTTAGAAATAAACAATTTAAAAATAATTTAATTTTTCTCTAAACAATCTCATCAAAATATCATAAGAACTTAAATAAAACTCATTTAATTCAAACCATGTACTCGAACATCAATATGACATAAATCCGCATAAAATCAATGAAATCATAATACTTATAATATCAAATACTGAATATCGAAAACTATCACCAAACAAGTACACAGGGGAATAATCTCGTCGTATCCGGACCTCAACAGACGGGCAATGACGTACTATCTGGGTACCGCCACGCCCTAGAGCTACACAGATAGATAGGGAAAAGCTATCTCATATCTCATCATATCTGGACTTCGACGGACGGTCAATGACGTACCATCTGGGTACCGTCATGCCCTAGAGGTACAATGGATAGATGGGGAAATATCATCTCATATCTCATATATCTCATCTGTATCTCCATATATGTCTCTATCTCAACATCTGTAACACTGTATCTAGAGGGGATGGGTACTGTCTAATGCTTTTAAAAATAATATTTTATACACATGAACATAAACATATAATTACATCTGAAATCTCATTTCCTTTTTATTCAACATATTTGAAATCCACTAATTTCTAATATCATGCATTTATTCAAAAATGACAATAAAGTCATATCACATCTAAATCCACTTCTCTCGTCTTCAAAATACTATCATATTTCATTCAAAGTCGATGCGGAAAACCATTGACCAACCATTTAAATATAATATCAATGCGTATATAAAATCCATTTTGAGGAAATCATTAAATCAAAAACATTTAAAATACTTATTTCGCAAACATGCTTTACTATCACCAACTGTGAAAATAGATTTTGTATATTCCACTCATAGTGACAATGTCTAGACTCGGTATCAACAACGTCCGCGGTTTGATTCTCGTTCGCAGGTTCTCCTAATAAAGTAAACGACATAATTATTTTCCGTAAATATGAAATATAATTAATTTAACGCATTAGCGCTCGAAACAAATATTCATTCATAATTACGTATTCCCTTATGCCACAAATTACCAAAATGCCCCCAACACTAATATTTATCAAATTATCCTCAAAATTTTCAATTACCAAATTGCCTTAATTCAGATCATAAAAATAACCGCAATGTCAAAAATTACGAAATTACCCTCGGTAGTGTAAAATTACCAAAATACCCTTAACAACGTAAATTATTGAATTATCCCCAAAATCTTAAATTACCTCACGGCCCTAATTTGAAATTATCAAAATTTCTAGTATTTCTATAAATTATAAAATTACCCCAAAGTTTTTGTGAAATTAACGAATTGCCCCTGTCGGTCAACCAGACCTCAGTCGATGGTGATAGGAAGCTCAAGTCTGATAGTTTTGAGCCAGCGGTGACGTCCCACGCGCGACGATGGCCGCGGATCATGCTCCCAAAGCCGTGAGTTTTTTTGCGGTCGTTGACGGCCAAAACGGAGGTTTTAGGTGGCAGGGATAGTTGGGAAATCATGAGGGTGAGCTGAGGATCAAGATTCAAGTGGTGGTGCAACCTAAATCCAGTGAAATTGACGGTGACGAAAATGGTTGGAGCCGCAAATTTTCAAGCTTCGATCGCCGCCGTTTCGGTTGGTTTTCAGCGGCAAAGATGGCAGGGAAATGACAGCCCACTTCTAAGCTTCAAATCGGTATCTTGCTCAGCCGGAGTGGTAGCCGGAATCAGAAAAGTCAGTAGGGTCAGGTTTGCGAGTATGGGTTGGTCAAATGAGTCAAAATCGGGTTTATCTATTTCTCTCTCTCGAGCGCCTTCTCTCTTTCCTTTCTTGGAAACCGGCTCCCTTCTTTCTATTTATAAAAACTAGCTTCCTCCTTTTTTTTTTAACTTACTTCCAATTAAGCAAATGTCAGACCCGTGTTGAAATAAAATCCAACTACACAGCCATTGAATCATGTTCGAATTGTCTCAATTTTATGTTGTGATAAATTTAAAATAATACAAACACGACATATTTAATATATGTGTAATATTTAACAACCATCGCCCGTAATATCGGAAAAATCTAGTAGTATCAACTTCACTGTAATAATTTGTAACAAGTCTGACAAAATTTAAAATTTATGTCGAAGGGGCAAAATTAAATAATACACTTAATTAGGAAAAATTAAAGTGCATATGTTACATTTGGAGTCCGCTAGAAGGAGTTATGACCAATTTATTACAGCTTGTTCAGACTTGAGAATTCCAATGACTCCTTTGTTTATTCAACTTCATTTGTTTGTTTTGTTTCAAGTTTGTCAATGTGTTAGGTAAGTCTACCATCAATGATGGTGGGCTATCATTAAGTTTTTCAATGATAACATTAATTATGGTAGCCTAGTATTAAATTTGTCAATGACTAGCATTAATAATTGTGGGTTAGTGAAGACTTTTGAATTATCCTTTGACAAATCTATACTTGGAAGGTTGTTCTAATGTTTCCATTTGTATTTTAGGATGTTGGGTTTTTTATTAGCCTATTTAAACTTAGCAACCTTGCTATGTAAGAATTAGAGATTAATGTTATTTGAATTTGAAAGATTATTCTTTCTTTGGTTCTTTTGAAACTTAGTGAACTTATCAAGAATTTTCATTCTTGTGGTGTTCCAAATTTAGACTTATCACTCACCTAAGGATTTCTTTACTCTTGTTGTTATGACTTTAGAATAGAAGAAAATGAAATTTCTAGGTTGTAGTCAAAATGAGAAGTAGTGGGGGTATTTATAGGATTTCTTAAGGCTAATGGATGACTAGGATTTTGCCATCAATACTCTTAATCAATGGCTGAGATTAACCTTCATAAATACCTTACTAAATTCTACAATTCTTATCTTTCTCTACAACTTTCTTTTACATCATTACTTATGTCATTGCTTATGTCATCATTTCTTATGTCATTGATTATGTCATCTTATTAAATATCTATGTAAAGATGAGATTATCCTTTATAAATATCTTACTAAATTCTAGAATTCTTAATGAACTCTACAAACTTCTTTTACATCATCACTTATGTCATTACTTATGTCATCATTTCTTATGTCATTGCTTATGTCATCATTCTTATGTTATTGCTTATGTCATCATTAATTAAATATTTTATATTATTATTATTTTAATACTTAAGGGAGCTTATTAGCTTAAAATAAATTCTATTATATTTAAGTAAGAAAATTGTACCTCACAACTCCTCCCCTCTTTCAAAAATTTTGTCCTTCAAAATTACTTTGTGAATAACTCAGGATACTTATTCTTCATCTTTTCCTCACGTTCCCATGTTGCCTCCTCCATTGAGCTATTTCACCTTAGTACTTTTACTAACGGGATCTTGTTCCTTAACTCCTTTATCTTCCTATCAAGAATTTGAATTAGACATTCTTCATAGGTTAGGTCTCTTAGTTGTAGAGGCTTATAATCTAGCACCTGAGAGGATTCTGAGATGTATTTCTTTAACATAGAGACATGAAAGATATTATGTATTCTTGATAATGATGGTAGAAGGGCAAATCGGTAGGAAACATTCCCGACACGATCGAGTATTTTAAATGGCCCAACAAACCTTAGACTTAATTTTCCCTTGTTCCTAAATCTCATCGATCCTTTTACTGGGGCAACGTTTAGAAATACTTTTTCACCAACTTAAAATTTCAAAGGCCTTCACCTCTTATTCGTATAACATTTCTGTCGACTTTGAGCTGCCTGCATTCTTTGACGTATTTTCTCGATCGCTTCATATGAGACAGTAATTAAGTCAGGTCCAAGATGCCTTCGCTCGTCCATCTCATCCCAATGAATAGGCGATCTACATTTTTTACCATATAAAGCTTCGTATGCTGCCATACCTATTGTTGCTTGGTAACTATTGTTGTAGGAAAATTTAACCAATGGTAAATACTTACTCCATGATCTTTGAAAGTCGATAGTACATCTTCGCAACATATCTTTGATCGTATGAATTGTTTTTTCTGATTAGCATGTATAAGGGTGAAATGCGGTACTAAACTTCAATCTTGTCCCCATAGCGCTATGTAACTTTTCCCAGAATGTCGAAGTCAACCTTGCATCTCAGTCAGAAATAATAGAAATGGGTACACCATATAGTCTTACTATCTCCTTTATATATATTTCTGCAAGTTGGTCTATGGTGTACGTCATTCGAATAGACAAGAAGTGAGCAAACTTTATGAGTCGATCGACGATCACCCAGATAGTATCATTCATTTTTGCAGTCCTTGGAAGACCAATGACGAAGTCCATTGTGATTTCTTCCCACTTTCATTGAGGAACTTGATTGGATTTCAAAAGTCCTGCTGGTCTCTGATGATCTGCTTTGATTTGTTGACAAGTGAGACATTTTGTCACTAACTCAACTATATCATTTTTCATTCTGGGCCACCAATAATGCTTCTTTAAAACTTTGTACATCTTTGTTGTGCCAAGATGAAGTGCATAGGGGGTTGTGTGAGCTTTGAGTAGATTTTCTTTCTTTATATTTTCATTGTCTAGTACACATATCCTGTCCTTGAACAAGATGACTCCCCTTTCTGACTTCTTGAATGATGTCTCTTTTGAGTTGGCTTCTATCCTCAAGTTCTTCAAGTAGGAATTTCTTTCCTACCCCTGCTTAATATTTTCTAATAAAGTTGAACGAAGTGTTATTTCGGCTAATTTTTCTACTACTAGCTCGATCTCTGCTTTACATATATCATATTGCAATGGCTTAGATAGAATCCTTAAAGCTGACAGGCTTGATTTTTACTAAGTGCATTTGCTACCACATTTACTTTTCTAGGAGGATAGTTTATTTCACTGTCGTAGTCCTTGACAAGCTCTAACCAATGCCGTTGTCGCATATTTAACTCCTTCTATGTAAAGAAGTATTTGAGACTCTTGTGATCAGTGTAAATTTTATAATGTGCCCCTATTAACTAGTGACGCCATATTTTTAATGCATGCACCACCGCTGCCAATTCTAAATCATGCGTTGGATAATACTTCTAGTACTCATTCAATTGTCTAAAAGTGTATGCAATGACTTTTCCATTTTCCATGAGGTCGCATCCTTTGCCATTTTTGGGGGCATTGCTATAGATGACAAATTTCTCAGAGATGTTAGAAATGGCTTGGATAGAGCAATGACCAACCGTCGTTTTAGTTCTTTAAAGCTTTTTTCGCATTCTGGCGTCCATGCAAACTTGGCATTTTTCTTTATCAACTGGGTCAATGGCATCGCGATCTTCGAAAAACCTTCCATAAATCTTTGGTAGTATCTAGCTAAACCCAAGAAGCTTATGACTTCTTTGGCATTAGTCGGTCTAGACTATTGGCTTACAGCTTCAACCTTCAAAGGGTCTACTGAGATCCCATCTTTAGATACGACGTGTCCTGGGAATATAACTTTCTCAAGCCAAAATTCACATTCCTTGAGTTTTGCATAAAGTTGCTTCTCCTTTAAGGTCTGAAGAGTGATCCGTAGATGCCCGACCTGTTCTTCCTTTGTTTATGAGTAGATCAAAATGTCGTTAATAAACACCACTATGAATTTTTCTAGGTAGTCTTTAAATACTTTATTCATGAGGTCCATGAAGGCTGATTGGGCATCAATTAGACCAAATAGCATGACGACAAGCTTATAGTGTCCATAACGTGTTCTGAATGCTGTTTTAGGAATATCTTCTTCCCTAATTCTCAACTGGTGGTATCCTGATCGTAGATCAATCTTTGAAAATACTGATGCTCCTTGTAGCTGGTCAAACAAGTTATCGATGCGGGGAAGTGGGTACTTGTTCTTGATAGTCACCTTATTTAGCTCTCGATAGTCGATGCACATTCGCATCGATCTATCCTTCTTTTTTACGAATAGTACTGGTGCTCCCCATAGTGAATGACTTGGGCGTATGTAGCTTTTGTCTAGTAACTCCTGCAATTGACTATTTAACTCCTTTAATTCTGATGGGGCCATCCTACAGAGCGCCTTTGAAATTAGAGCAATTCCAGGCAGCAAATTGATTTTGAATTCAATTTTCTCGATCTGGTGGCAATCCTGGGAGTTCTTCAGGAAAGACTTCATGAAATTTCTCAACACTGAAATATCTTCCAACTTTTGTCTTTGCTCTTCTGTTTCGGTGACCACGCTTGCCAAGTACCACTCACATCCTTTATTTAATAGTCTAGCTACTTTTAAGGCAGAGATAATAGACATTCTGTTCTTTTTGCATTCCCTTTTAAATGTAAATGATTCCTTTTGTGGTGGTCGAAAAGTTACCTCCTTTTTCTTTTAATCTATCTTGGCATAGTGCTTTGATAGCCAATCCATGCTAAGAATTATGTCATAGTCATGCATCTCGAGAATTATTAGGTCAACGCTTAGTGTATTACCACTAATGCTAACCTCACATAACTTAACTAATTGTCCCGACATTAATATTTCACCCAATGGTACAATGACACTAAAAGACCTATTTATTATGTCAGGGACATTTTTTATTTTCCTAATGAATGCTGGTGAGGCAAATGAATGTGTAGCTCCTAAGTCTATTAACACATATGCAGGAGTTTTGGAGATAGACAGTTTACTTGATATTACTGAGGGGTTTTCTTCTACATCCGTCTTGGTGAGTGTGAATACTCGAGAATTAGCCTTTCCTTGTTGCGTACCATTTTCTGGGCAGTTCTTGATGAAGTGTCCTTCCTTTACACATTTGAAATATGTTCTGTTATTTGCTTGACATTCCCCAAAGTGAGTTCTGCCGCATTGATTGCATATTGGTTTTCGTGGGACTTCCTTCTGATGAATCTTTGGGCGTTTACTTTTACTCTGATCTTGGATCACTAGCATTCCCTTTCTCTTATTATTATTTGAGCATTGTCTTTCTACAAAGTTCCCCCAGTTCACACTTCCTTTGTTTCTTTGTTTTTCTTCTTTCTTTTCTTGATCTGCTTGCTCGATTACCAAGGCTCGATCAATGAGTTCGTTGAAGGAAGCATCACGGACTCCAACCGCTTTTAAGTCTTTTACGAGATCTTTGTGCAATCCTTGCATAAAGTGGTCCTTTTTCAAGTCTTCCGTTGCAACCATATGTGGGGCATATCGAGAGAGCTCATCAAATATTTAGATGTACTCTAGCATAGACATCATTCCTTGTTGTAAATAAACAAACTCTCTTCTTTTGGCTGAGCGAACAGTCTCTGAAAAGTATTTGTTGTAGAAGTGTTTTTTAAATTTCACCCATTGCATTGTTGCTTCATTATGGATTCGTTTGATAGAGTCCCACCAATATTTTGGCACTCCTTATAGCATAAAAGAGACACATGAGACTTTTTCTTCTTCTGGCACTTTAGCTACTTCTACTATTCTTTCTATGGTTCATAACCATTGCTCTGCTGCGATAGGATCTATACTTCCTTTGAATGTGGGCGGATTTAATCTTCTAAATTCACTCCCTACGTTGTTTATTGGCCGAGCATGTTCATCCCTTCTAACTTCCCTTTCCAAGAGTCGTGCCACAATATCTCTAAGTCAATCAATTGCAAATTGCTCCCCTAAAGTTCCTTCTGCTCTTCTGCTTCTATTACCCCTAGCTCTTGATATCTCAACGAGTTTTTAATCTAGTTTCTATATGTCAGATAAATCAAATGTAAGATTTTTCCTAATTACCTTAATTTTCAAGTTGTAACTAAAAAGTTGAGCCTTGTCATTTCCCTTAACTTGTGCATATGGAGGGTCTATAGAATCGCTTTAAACCTTGGGCTCTAATATCAATTTGTAATACTCCACTTAAACATTCACTTTAAAGATGTTTAAAACACTGTGCTTTTATAAATAAGGATTAAAAATTTTATGACAAACAAAAATTTCTTACAAAAAGTAAAAGTCATACAAAAACTTCTTAGTAGAAAAATTTTATTATTACAGAAAACTATGACACTTATTTTATTGAAACAAAGCTGAGCCCGTCATAAAATCCCAAGGTCTATTATGCCCATATGCACTTCGTCTTAGTTAGGACTTGGAGCTAGCTTGCTCTACTTATCATTACCTGCAATGTAAGGACTTTATGAGCTAATGCCCAGAAAGATAACACTTTGATGCATGTATAAATTTTTATGCATATGAATGACCATATTAAGCTTTTAAAAGAAACTTAAAACAACTTCATTAGGGCCCTAGGTTCGTTGAACTACAAGGCTGGCACTTTTACTCTTTAAACAATATGACCTTGGGTTTCATTAGTTGATCTTTTGGGCGTTACGTATCGCCATCCCTAAAAGATTTTTTTATACTTAGCTTTGGGTGTTATATATCGCTGTCCCCAAAGGATTTCCTTTTACTTAGCTTTGAGGGCTTGCCCTCCTTAAAAAATCTACCGCCTGGTAGTACAACCACACCTATTTTTATAAATTCATTTTCTGAAACATCTTCTTAATAATGTAATCCATGATATGCATGTATCTAATGTAACTTATGTCATAACATTTGAAACTCCTAGATGCATAACAAAATCAACACACAATACTATTTAAGAATAAGATTCTTCAATATAGGCGGCATAACCGACCATAGCATAATTAAGTATAAGTATCACAGATTAGGTGGCAGGGCCGACCATAAAATAACTTAACATCATAGATTAAGCGGCAGAGCCGACCATAACATAATTAAGCATCATAGATTAGGCGGCAGAGCCGACCATAACGTAACTGAGCATCATAGATTAAGCAGCAGAGCCAACCATAACATAATTAAGCATCATAGATTAGGCGGCAAAGCCGACCATAACGTAACTAAGCATTATAGATTAGGCGGCAGAGCCGACAATATAAGAATTTAGATTATAATTCATCACATCATCATAATAGCCATCACAACATAAATGAATGGTTAAAAAAACTGAAGTTAAGTATAAAAAGAATTTTGTCCCTATATTGCAGTTGAAATGTTACTTACCTCTTGACCTTGACTTTTCTAGACCTTTCCAAATTGAGGATTTCTCTACTCTTGTTGTTATGACTTGAGAATAGAAGAGAATGAAATTCCTAGGTTGCATTCAAAATGAGAAGTGGTGGGGGGTATTTATACGATTTCTTAAGGCTAATGAATGGCTAGGATTTTGTCATCAATACTCTTAATCAATGGTTGAGATTAACCTTTATAAATACCTTACTAAATTCTCGAATTCTTGTCTTTCTCTACAACTTTCTTTTATATCATCACTTATGTCACTGATTATATCATCTTATTAAATATCTAAATAAAGAGGAGATTATTCTTCATAAATATCTTACTAAATTCTAGAATTCTTAATGATCTCCACAAACTTCTTTTACATCATCACTTATATCATTGCTTATGTCATCATTAATTAAATTTTTTATATTATTATTATTTTAATACTTAAGGGAGCTTATTAGCTTAAAATAAATTCCATTATATTTAAGTGAGAAAATTATACCTCACACCAAAAGTCATGCCACAATATCTGTAAGTCGGTCAATTGCAGATTACTCCTTGAACTTCCTCCTGCCCTTTTGCTTCTATTACCCCTAGTGCTTGACATCTCAACGAGTTTTCAATCTAATTTCTAAGTGTCAAAAAAATCAAATGTAAGATTTCTAACTAACCTAATCTCAAGTTTTTACTAAAAAGCTGAGCCTTGTTGTTCCCCTTAACTTGTGCATATGGACGGTCTCCAGAATCGCTTCCTTCCCCTTGACTTGTGCATATGGACGGTCTCCAGAATCGCTTTAAACCTTGAGCTCTGATACCAATTTGTAACACTCCACTCAAATATCAATTTTAAAAAAATGTTTAAAACATGGTTACTTTTAATACAAATTCTAAAAGTTTAACACAACAAACAAAACTTTCTTACATAAAGTAAAAGTCATACGGAGATTCCATAGTTTATTTTAAAACTTAATTATTATATAAAACTATGATACTTATTATTATTTCTTATAAAAATAAAGCTGAGTTCGTCAACACTTTGATGCATGTATAAATTATTATGCATATGAATGACCATGTTAAGCCTTTAAAAGAAACTCAGAAAATACAAAACAACTTTATTAGGGCCCTAGGTATGTTGCACTACAAGGCTGGCACTTTTACTCTTTAAACAATATACCCTTGGACCTCTTTAGTTGATCTTTTGGGCATTACGTATCACTGTCCCCAAAAGATTTCTTTTAACTTAGCTTTGAGGGCTTTCCCTCCTTAAAAATTTTGCCACCTAGTAGTACAACCACCTATTTTTCATAAATTCATTTTTTAAAACGTCTTCTCATAATGTAATCCATGATATGCATGCATCCAATGCAACTTATATGATAACATTTGAAGTTACTAGATGCATAACAGAATCAACATAGAACACTATTTAAGAACAAGATTATTTAATACAGGTGGCATAGCCGACCATAGCATAATTAAGTCTAAGTATCACAGATTAGGCGGTAGAGCTGACCATAACTTAACTAAGTATCATAAATTAGGTGATAGAGCCGACCATAACATAACTAAGAATCATAGAGTAGGTGGTAGAGCAGACCATAACATAACTAAGTATTATAAATTGGGCGGCAGAGCCGACTATAACATAACTAAACATCATAGATTAAGTGATAGAGCCGACCATAACATAACTAAGCATTATAAATTAGGCGGCAGAACCGACCATAGCATAACTAAGCATTTTAGATTTGGCGGCAAAGCCGACCATATAGGAATTTAGATTATAACTAATCACATCATAATAGTCATCACAACATAAAGGAATAGTTAAAACTAAAGTTAAGTATGAAAAGAATTTTGTCCCTACATTACAGTTGAAGTGTTACTTACCTCTTGATCTTAACTTCTGTAGACCTTTCTAAGTTAAGGATTTATCTCCTCTTGTTATTATGACTTAGAATAAAAGAGAATGAAATTCTTAGGTTGCATTGAAAATGAGAGGTGGTGGGGGGCATTTATAGGATTTCTTAAGCCTAATGGATGGCTAAGATTTTGCCACCTTCACTCTTGATCAATGGTTGAGATTAACCTTCATAAATACCTTACTAAATTCTAGAATTCTTATCTTTCTCTACATACTTCTCTTACATTATCACTTATGTCATTGCTTATATCGTCATTACTTATGTCATCTTATTAAATATCTAAGTAAAGATGAGATTATCCTTCATAAATATCTTACTAAATTCTAAAATTCTTATCTTTCTGTACAACCTTCTCTTACATCATTGATTATGTCATCATTACCAAGAATTATATATTTATACTATTATTATTTTAATACTTAAGGGAGCTTGTTAACTTAAAATAAATTTTATTATATTTAAGTTAGAAAATTGTACCTCAAAGGAAACTTGCGTAGGATCTGAATGTTAACCTAAAAGGCTACACATAATGTAATTTTGATGATAACAAACATGTGTCTTAAGTGATTTAATAAATATTGTATTTAACATTTTCATTAATTTTTGAAGAATAATATTTATTCAAGTGAATCAAGTGAAATCAAGCTCAAGACACTCATCGGACAACGGCGAAATCAAAGAATAAAGTTTAGAGCTCAACTGACAAATTATTGTGATAAATTCTTGTAAAGCCGATATGATTTAATTGATGCATGATTTAGTATTTGAGAAACTCAAAATTTATTTAAAGCATTACTTTTCATAAACCAAAAGGTTTTATATTTAAGATAAAGTGTTTTGTGAATTTGAGTAATTTGGATTAAAATGAAAAAGTTTTGTAATTTTGTAATCTTTGATTTTAATGAATATTTTTAAATTTCGAAATTGAACTTATTTGAAAACTTTTGAAACCTTATGGGCCGTCCAATAATTTATAGAAGTTTAAGGACCTGAATGTAATCTAAATATTTGAAATCCAAAATTGGACAGAGAGCAAGCGGCTAACCCCCTGAGGCTAGTGGCTAGCCACCTAAGTAAAATCTTATATTTTTAAATTTTGGACTAAAGTAAAAGGTTTTGAAAACTTTAAAATTTATGGGTATTATGTTAAATTTTGAGGACCTCTTTGAAAAATATTAATTTCTTTGGGGCCATATCATAAGTTAAAAAATTTTTGGGATGAAAATTATTATTTAGAAGTTCTGAAATTGGACTTGTTTATAAAGTTTTACGGCGTTTTGGGCCATAATATAATTACAAAAAGTTTTGGGCTAAACTGTAGTTTTAGTGAATAATATTATTGTAGCAAAATTCAAATTTCACGGTAATATCACGGTTACAAGCGGCTAGCCGGATAGATCAAGCGCCTAACCGCTTGGTTGCGAGAATTTATCTATAACGGCTAGTTTTCGAGCTTTAACTAAAAAAACTCAACTCCAACTTCATTTTAAGGACTAATGCAAGCATAAATAAGATCATATAACATATATTGAGCTTCCATTTCACAAATCATCATGTATTGAATCATCATTGAGCTATATAATTTGTTTATCCACTCTTAAAGAGAGTTTCACTGTCGTAATTTTCATTTCTCATCAAATTATGAGTGTACAAGTGTGAGAAACACTTGGGGTGAAGAGATTGGGGAGATAATCTCTTGATTGTAAAGGTCTATTGAGACCTTGGAAGTCAATTATAAACATTTGAAGCCTTGGGAGGCTTAGATAGTGAAATCTTCAAGCCGGGTGAGCTTGAAAGCGTGGACGTAGGCGGGGATAGCCGAACCACGTAAAAATCCTTGTGTTTGTTTTCTCTTCCTTTACTCATTTAATATCGTGCTAGATTGAATTTATTTATTTTATTTGGTTAAGGCAATAAAGTAAATTGTTGTGCAAATTGTATTGCATAAGTTTTAAAATCTCAATTCACCTCCCTTCTTGGGTTGCATAACTTGCATTTCATTTGGTATCAGAGCAAGGTGCTCTTGTGTAGACTTAATCGTCTAGAGTTAAAGATCCATGGC
The DNA here is from genome assembly GCA_030444775.1 of Atalantia buxifolia. NCBI lineage: Eukaryota > Viridiplantae > Streptophyta > Magnoliopsida > Sapindales > Rutaceae > Atalantia > Atalantia buxifolia. The sequence continues at coordinate 17,097,143 of CM059839.1, forward strand.
AACCCATAATGACTCAACCTTTAGGGAAAGATAGTCCACAATTAGACCACCGTTCTTTGACGGTAATGACTACCCATATTAAAAACTTAGGATGAGAATTTATTCACAAGTACTAGATTATGAAATTTGGGAAGTTGTTTGTGATGGTCCATTTATGCGTTTGACTAAAAATGAAGTCGGGGATGATGTTCCAAAACCTTCACGTGAATGGAATGAATTAGAAAAGAGGAAAGCTTCTCTAAATTCCAAAGCCATGAATGCCTTATTTTGTGCACTAGATAAGAAAGAGTTTCATAGAGTATCTAGTTGTGAAACTGCTAATGAAATTTGGCACAAACTTGAAGTTGTTTATGAAAGCACGAATAAAGTCAAAGAGTCTAAAATTAGTAGGTACACTAGACAATATGAATTGTTCCAAATGGAACAAAATGAGAGTGTGTATTCTAATACTAGATTTACAAACATAGTGAACACTCTAGGAGCCCTAGGAAAACTTTTCAAATAGCGAGAAAGTTAAGAAAATTATTAGGTTGCTACCTAAGGAATGAAGACCAAAAAGGACTGTCATTGAGAAAGCCAAGGATTTAAATACCTTGTCTATTGATGATTTAATTGGCTCTCTTATTTCTTATGAGGAAGACTTAGCAGCGAAAAAAGAGGAAGAGGAGAAGAAGAAAAGCATTACCCTCAAAGCCTCGAAACATAAGAGTGATGAGGAAAGCGAACTGGATGAGGAGGAGATGGATATGCTGGCTAAGAGGTTCAGAAATTTTTTTAAGAAATTCGGTGAGCGAAGAAAGTTTAGAGATCTCAAGAACCGAAAAGAGAATAATGAAGTAATCAAATGTTATGAGTGCAAGAAGCCTGGCCATATAAGAACGAAATGCTCTCTTCTCAACAAGCTCAAGAAGAAAGCAATGGTAGCCACATGGGATGATGGCGATAAGGAAACAAGTGATGAGGAAGAGCATCAAGAAATGACAAATCTAGCTCTCATGGCAATTGGAGATGAATCGGATGATGAACTTGATGAGATAAATGATGTTTCTACTTATGATGAATTACATGATGCGTTTAAAGAATTGTATGATGAGTTGATGAAAATTGGTAAAAAGAATGCATGTCTTAAAAAGAAAATGGTAGAGCTCACAAATGAAAATGAATCTCTAAGTGCAAAGATTATATGCCTAGAATTAAAGAATAAAACATTGCATGATAAAGTTGCATTATCAAATGAGAAATGTAGCACTTCGCACAAGCATCTAGAATCACATGTAGATGACTTGAAAATTGAAAAAGATGCCTTGCAAAAATACAATGTTTCATTAAATGAAAAGATCAAAGAATTGGAATGAGATAATGATATGTTCCATGATAGAATTGCATCATTTAAATGTAAACAAAGTACTTCATGTGAGCATGAGAAATCACATATTGATGAATTAATAAAAGAAAATAAAGTGCTTAAGGATAAGAGCAATGAGTTAAATGAGATTGTCTTAAAATTTACAAATGAGGAAAAGATGTTAGATAACTTGCTTAATTCACAAAAATGTGTGTTTGACAAAGCAGGTATTAGCTATAAGCCTAATTTGAAACAAAAGTATTACAAGAACTACTTTGTGAAGAATACCTCCATTAATGATAAAACTGTATGTCATTATTGCAATCAAAATGGCCATATAAGTTTTAGATGTCTAGTTAAGAGAAATGTATATTATGGAGTCAAATGTATTTGGGTTCCAAAAGGAACCATTACTAACACTCAAGGACCCAAGAATATTTGGGTACCAAAGCACACAAGTTGAATATTTTTTTTATAGGTACCACAAACAATTAGAGAGTTCCTTGATGAAGCTTGTGAGGATAATCACTTGATCATGGTCTAAGCAAAAATAATGAGACAAGATGATTTAATTATTTTGATAACAATTATTGCCTTATTGATTATAAGTGATGGTCTTTTGATCTTAGTAAGTATTTAACATTTCATTTGGTATCATAACATTAAGTCCATTAACATGAAGTGGATAAATTTATCTTGCCTATTTATCATGTTGAGTGGATCATAGAAAAAAAAAAAGGGATAGTAGCTTGAATTTGTGAAAGTATGCTTGTATGTTTACATGATTGAATTATCATTGTGTTTAACATTGAGTGCTTTATCATGATGCATGGTTAAATATATCTGATGATAGTTTATCAACTCATCATGATTGATTTGTTTGATTTTGATGATTATGAAGTGTTTAAGCATGATAGATAAGTGGTGTGTTTGATTTATTAACTTTTGAATGCTTATATGTTTAATTATTGTGAAAAATATATGCATAATGAATTAATTGTATTTTTGAATTAATCAAGCCCTAAATGTTTATAATTATGATTCACGCGTTAAAATGACTTTTTGATGTTTCGGGATCACAAAATGGTCTTAGAATCGCTAAAATTTCAGCTGGACAGCAAACTGGTGCAAAAGGGCAGTAAAGAGGGCTTGGGCATTGCCCAAACCCCAGAGCAAGCGGCTAGCCGCTTGGTCACTAGTTTTGTGCTTCTTCTTCTTTGTTTTTCAATTTTTTTCTGCACATGTTATCCTTCTCTCACCAAAACCATGAACAGCTCCTCCATTTTCATTTAATTTTTCCTTTTCTCCACCATTTTTATGCTAAGATCAATCTCTCAAACTATTACCCATGCATTTAACCTTCATTAAACACTTCCCAATCATTATTTCTTCATTTGTTCTTCATAATTTCATCATCATCTCTCACGCGTGAACAGTAATTCTCCATTTCTCTCTTAAATTTCTTCATCTTTCACTCATTTTCTTATTAAAATCAATCATTCAAATCATTATTCATCCATTACTCCTTCAATTTTCACTCTCAAAACTTCATTTCATCATCTCTCCACATAAAACCCAAAATAAAAAACCTAACTCTACTCGTTTCTCTCTCTTCAAATCTAAGCTTTCTTTCACCAATTTTTGATTCGATCACATTATATCTTGCCTTAAATCATCTCTTGGATCAATATAATCAGTTTTAAATCATTCATTAAACTCATTGTTTTACAAAACCGAATATGTGCATTTTGGGTATTTTAAAGTACCACTTCCATAGTGTGCTCTCTTTATAGATTTTACTTTGATTCTCTATTTTATTATGCACCTACATCTTCATATGCATTATTACTTTGATTAAGGATTAAGGATGCTTGTTATTTGATCTTTGGATATGTTATATTTGGATGATGTTTTCGGATTCTTGAAATATTATAACTCTTTGGTTAATTACATGTTTAATTCTTATGTGTTGCTTGATGAATTAGTGGAGTTGTTGGTTTGTAATAATTGCTTAAGCTTATATGGAAGTGTTTTAATCATGTTGGGTACTTGAGGATTTGTTCATTTTTAAGGGGAGATTCTGCCGAAATTTTTGCTCCCACAAAATGGGTAATATCTTCATCGAATTATTTTTGATTATCTTGTTTCTATTGCATCTATCTATTTTTTTATGATAAAAAGGGAGATAAATATGATAAGTTTTTGGATAATATCATTTTGGTCAATTTTTTTAATTTGCCATATATTTAGGGGGAGTATACAATATGATTTTGGATAATATGCATTTTGAGCATTCTTTTGATGGCATGATGGTTCATGATCATTTTATGGTTAATTGGATGTTTGGTTATTATATGTTTCTTGATTAACCATTAACATATTATCTGTCTTAACATAATATGTTTTTTGATCTTGAAGTATTTGTGTATGGTTATGAAATATTAAGGGGGAGCTTACAAATTATTATAGATCATACATTTAGGGGGAGTTTGTTCTTAAATTTTGATTTATATGTTGAAGTCATGTATGCCTACATATTAAGGAGGAGTATAAATGTCAAAATACATGAGATGTTTATCATCATAAAAAAGGGAGAGATTGTTAGCCTAAAAGGCTACACATAATGTAATTTTTATGATAACAAACATGTGTCTTAAGTGATTTAATAAATATTGTATTTAACATTTTCATTAGTTTTTTAAGGATAATATTTATGCAAGTGAATCAAGTGAAATCAAGCTCAAGATACTCACCGGACAACGGTGAAATTAAAGAATAAATTTAGAGCTCAACAGAAAAATTATTGTGACAAATTCTTGTAAAGCCGATATGATTTAATTGATGCATGATTTAATATTTGAGAAGCTTAAAAGTTTATTTAAAGCATTACTTTTCATAAACTAAAAGGTTTTATATTTAAGATAAAGTGTTTTGTGGATTTGAGTAATTTGGATTAAAATGAAAAAGTTTTGTAATCTTTGATTTTAATGAATATTTTTAAATTTCGAAATTGGACTTATTTGAAAACTTTTAAAACCTTCTGGGTCGTACTATAATTGATAAAAGTTTCAGGACCCGAATGCAATCTAAACATTTGAAATCCAAAATTGGACAGAGAGCAAGCGGCTAACCGCCTGAGGCTAGTGGCTAGCCACCTGAGGAAAATCTTATATTTTTAAAAATTTGACTAAAGTGAAAGGTTTTGAAAACTTTGAAATTTATGGGTATTATGTTAAATTTTGAAAAGGACATCTTTGAAAAATATTAATTTTTTTAGGGCCATATCATAATTTTAAAAAGTTTTGGAATGAAAAGTATCATTTAGAAGTTCTAAAATTGGACTTGTTTATAAAGTTTTATGGCGTTTTGGGCCATAATATAATTACAAAAAGTTTTGGGCTGCAGTGTTTATTTTAGTGAACAATGTTACTGAAACAAAATTCAAATTTAACGACAATATCACTGTTACAAGTGGTTAGCCGGATAAATCAAGGGCCTAACCGCTTGGTTGCGGGAATTTGTCTATAACGGCTAGTTTTCAGGCTTTAATTATAAAAACTTAACTCCAACTTCATTTTAAGGACTAATGCAAGTATAAATAAGATCATATAACATATATTGAGCTTCCATTTCGCAAATCATCATGTATTGAATCATCATTGAGCTATAATTTGTTTATCCACTCTTAAAGAGAGTTTCACTGTTGTAATTTTCATTTCTCATCAAATTGTGAGAGTACAAGTATGAGAAACACTTGGGGTGAAGAGATTGGGGGAGATACTCTCTTGATTGTAAAGGTCCATTAAGACCTTGGAAGTCAATTGTAAACATTTAAAGCCTCGGGAGGCTTGGATAGTGAAATCCTCAAGCCAGGTGAGCTTGAAGGCGTGGACGTAGGCGGGGATAACCGAACCACGTAAAAATCATTGCGTTTGTTTTCTCTTCCCTTACTCTTTTAATATTGTGCTAGATTGAATTTATTTATTTTATTTGATTAAGGCAATAAATTAAATTGTTGTGCCAATTGTATTGCATAAGTTTTAAAATCCCAATTCACCCCCCTCTTAGATTGCATAACTTGCATTTCACTGAATATGCCTCTTCCCACATGCTTGTGATAGTTTTATCCTTAATCTCATCACATAGCTTTGAAATTAAGTTGATTTTTATCTTTATTAATTCTATTAAAAAGTTAAGTTGATTTGATTTTATACCTATATGATAGAAAATATATTTTATATTTAATAATTCTATCAAAATGTTATTTAGAAATTATATTTATTATCTATTATTAATTTTTATTTCATATTTGCAGCCTTTTTCTAATAGCAAGTATAAATTAAAATCTATATCTCAATATAAAATAGGGTCTTGCATACCTCTCATTGTTAAAACCAACATGTACTTCATCAGCAATATGAACCAATAGTTAATGTGATTAGAGAGTATGTCTAGATATAATGGGGAGTCACACACTTGATTAAAGAGTGTTGCTAATCTATCATAAACAGTTAATTGTTAGTCCTCTGTTAAGTGCACACTTTGGCTCATAGCAAATTGTAACAAATGGAGCCATGAGTAAATACTCTATTTGTTATCAATTGTAATCAAGAATAAATAATATATTCTTAAAATTCATCCTCTTATAGCTTTGGCACACCAATCAAGCTTGATCAAAACAATTTCATCTTGCGGCATACACAATTTCTTACTTCGATCAAAGGCAACAATTTAGAGAGATTTATCAATGGCGATATTGTATGTCCTAAGCAATTTCATCCTCATACTGCCATAGGAGCTAGTTCATCTTCTGGATTTTCTTTAAGAGAGGTAAATCCTAATTTTATTTCTTGGATCAAAATTGATCAACTCCTTTTGAGCTAAATGATGTCCTCGATTCAATAAAATTTGCTCTCTACAGTAATCTATTTTGCTACTTCTAAAAAGCTCTTGGATTCTTTTACTAGTATGTTTGCTTCATAATCTCAAGCTCGAATTATAACTTTGAAAATGAAAATTTAAACTCTAAAGAAAAACACTATGCCGATGGCTGACTACTTTGCTAAAATAAAAAGATTGGCTGATAATGTGGCTTTAGTAGGAAAATCTATTAAATTAAATAATTTTGTGTAACATGTATTAATAGGATTAGATTCGTCAGATTATGAAACCTTAGTGACTGCTATGTTAGCCAGAGGAGACAAGATTAGTCTTGATGAACTTTACTTTTTATTGCTGAATCATGAGAATCGAGTTGAATTGAAAAAAAAAGGCAAGATTATAAGTGATGTTATGCATAACATGTCTGCTAATATAGTTTAAAAGAATCAATACGCTGGAAGGAATATTGATGGTAATCAAAGGAATTTTAGAAGTAATGAAAATGGTTTAGCTATGGTGGTTTTAATACTAGAGGTGGCCAAGGAGAAAATGGTGGTGGAGATGCCTTTGATATCATCAGTCGAATATGTTTTGCACCAAGAAATAGAGTAAATAAATGCAAGAATAGATATAATTCAATCTTCATACCACAAAGGAATCATGTTAGAGGAGGTTGTTATGTGTTTTCAGACTTAGTCAGGGGTATTATTGCAGAGGTAACTCGTGTTCTTTTCTTAACATTGGTGAAATTAGACCTTTTAATGGACATTCAAGAAGTTTCGGTTCCCCATTTGCTAGTAGTTTTTCTATGCCAAAAAGATTAGGTTATCAAGGTAATACGGTCTATCAAGATCCTATTATTTTCCTCATTTACAGTTTTATATTTCTATTTACTGCCTATTCCACAGTTGGTGGTAACTCTTTTGGATTTCATGGCTTTCCTGGACAAAGTGGTACTTTTCTAACTTGGCAACACGCTCCTTCAGTTACTCTGACTCCAAAAATAACTAAAGATCTATCCTAGCACATTAATAATGGAGCCACAAATCACATCACAAATGACTCTGATAAGCTTCTTTAAGTCTAAAATATATGCTAGTCCTAGGAAATGACTTGTTGGAAATGGTACTGCTTTGAATATTTAGTATTTTGGACATGTGTTGCTTGCCACCACTTTATATGAACCTTTAGTTCTAAATCATGTTTTACATATACCTCATATTACTAAAAATTTATTCAAAGTTTCAAAGTTAATAGTTGACAATAATGTTATTGTTGAATTTCTTGAATATTTGCTTAAAAGAGTTGTAAAAGGAGGAATATATCAAGTCCAAAGCCCTTTTCAATTCTTTAAAGCTTACTCAACCTCAATCTGTCGATCTTCTTCAAATAAATTTGTGTATTTGTTTGCATATTGTCCTAGTCCTTGTTATGATTATAACTTAGCATATAAATCTTCCCATAAGTCATGTCAGCCATCTATTTTCTCTGTAAATGTAGGTTCTCTTAATGTTAATCTCTTGCATAAAGACTAGATCATATTGTAATACATACTCTCAATAATGTAATAAAGACTTGTAACGGCTTTGCTGCTTTCTATGAAAAGTTTTGTAATACTTGCAAGCAAAGAAAGAATCACATATTACATTTTGATTATGTAAAAACCAAAACCACAAAATCTTAACAATTACTATACGCAGACCTTTGGGGTCTCACTCATGTAACTTCTATACAATAATACTCCTATTATCTTTCTATCTTGGATTATTTTAGTCAATTTACTTGGATCTTTCCTTTAGCCGCTAAGTCAGATGCGCTCTAGATACTTATAAGTTTAAAACTTTCATCGAAAAGCATCTTCGTAAACACATCAAAACTGTTCAAATTGATTGGAAGGGTGAATTTAAAAGTTTACTTCATTACATGCTGAATCTTGGGGTTCATTTTAGACATCCTTATGCTCATATTCAGCATTAAAATAATAAATAGAAAAAAAGCATTGGCATATTGTTTATATTGCCTCACATATAAGTTAAAGCTCATCTACCATTAAAATTTTGGTGCAATGCTTTTCATATAGCTATTTTTCTCATTAACAGACTTCTTACTCCCACATTATATGATATTCCCCATCAAAAACTCTTTTATCAACCACCTGATTACTCCATTCTAGGAGTGTTTGGTTGTACTTGTTGTCCAAATCTTAGGTCGTACAATAAGTTATCCAAATCTTAGTGACACAATAAACACAGACTTGTCTTCCAATTCGAAAAATCTGTTTTTCTTGGTTATCGTTCTTTTCATAAAGGATATAGATGCTTACATTCCTCTGGTAGGGTTTATGCATCTAATCATGTAGTGTTTGATGAAAATTTTTTTCCTCATGTATATGGCATAGATTTTTCTTCTATAATACAACTTTATAGTTCCTCAAAGTCTTCTACTGAGTCATCTATTTAGTCCATATTTTCAGCTTCCCTGATACAATTGTGAATAGATGGGCAATTCATCAAGTAGATGTTAATAATGCCTTTTTAAATGGTTTTTTTTTGTTGAAGATGTATACATAGCACAGCCTAAAGTTGTGTTGATTCATCAAAATCTCATCATATCCATAAACTAAAGAAAGCTCTTTATGGCTTGAAATAAGCTCCAAAAGCATGGTTCGATAGGTTAAAGGTTGCTATGGTTTTAAAGTGGGGTTTCTAAACCTAAGATTAGATAAAATATTTGTTTTACGAATGGAAGAATGGTAATGTTAGTATTGGTCTATATTGATGATATAGACATTATTGGATCTAATAAATTTCTTGTTTAGTAGTTGATAACCTAAGATTAGATAAAATATTTGTTTTACGAATGGAAGAATGGTCATGTTAGTATTGGTCTATTTGCCTTAAAAGATTTCAGAGATCTAAATATTTTTTTCTTGGCATAGAAGTTACCAAGACTACTGGATTACATCTTTCTCAAGCTAAAGATATTGCAAATGTTTTAGTTAAACATAGCATGGCTGACTGTAGTCTTGTTTGTAGATATATATCTACTAGTCATCCTCTTACTAAGAGTTTTGGTGTTTTTACTCCCAGTGTTGTCATTACTAGATTTAAGCAATTTACTGATTTCCTCTAATATTTGTATGAAAGCATTTCAGTGCCTTCAATTACCATTTTGTACAATATTTCATTCTTGGAAGCAACAAACTATACTTGTGTAAACATACAACACAAATGTCTAAGTTAGTATGCTTCTTAACATTCATGCATGCTGCCTTCAACTAGTCCATCCATTACCCCAAGGGTGTGTTTGGCACCTAGCATTGCACAACATTACAATCCTACGTAGCATTAAATTAATATGAGCCTATGTTTGGCTAAAAACTAACTTTTTATTAGAACGGATAACATTGCTATTATAATACACTTAAAGATTCTTAAACTAAACCTATGTGGGGTATCGAGTTTATCAATAAAAAGAAATAAATGTAAAAGTTTTTCTTCTTCAAAATGATCAAGTCTCATAACTTCTCTTTACTTCCATTCTCTCCTCAAATCCAATCATTCTTATCACCCAATCTATCATTGACATCAATATAGCCAAAGCCACTGAATGCCATCTGGCACGACACCACATCTACTGCTCCACCACCTCTATGTAACGGGGCCTACAGCTACTACATGACATCACAACAAATTTATATTATCATTTTTAGCTTCCTCCATAACTTGGTGTTTTAAATTGTCAGGGTCATTCTTTACAAAAAGAGAAAAAAGAAGAGAGAAAAAAAAGAAAATTCGAACCCAATTGCTTACTCATTTTTGCTTATTTTCTTTCTTTAGCTTACTTAAAGAATGGAATAAGAATTATAAATCTATACAAATCTTCGGTGACTTTTTGCAAAAATAATTGAAAAATAAATAAAGGATACAGAGAACCCAAAAAATAAAGAAAATTATAGAATGATACCAAAAAAAATATAGAAGGAAAAAAGAAGAGAGAGAGAGGGGAAAGAGGATTGGAGATGGAGATTTAGTTTTGAGATGGTAAAAGAAGGATAAAAAAGATAAGGACGACATATTAGATATGGAAGAACATAACTTGTGTTTATTGTTTTGTTATTTATTTTACCATTTGTTTTATAAAATAAGTAAAATATGCATGTCATTTTGTAATTCATTACTGCCAAAGGCAAGTTGGTAATTATGGTATAACTATTGTATTACTTTATTAATATGTGACTATGCTGTAGTATGTATTGACTTTTATACTATCAACTCTAGATAACTTTTGAATGAATCTTGTATGTTTCAACTACTTATTCATGTTGTGATATTGTTTAGAGGCTACTTGATTTAACTATTTACTTTGATCTTTATTTCAAAGGGTATGTATTTGGGAAATGCTAAAAAAATAAATGTTATATTGCCAAAAAGTTTAAAATTTGTTAGTTTTATATATGTTTAATGAAGAATTATGATTTTTTTATATTCATACTAAAAAAATGATGTAAACAATTTTAAAATTTAAGACTTTTGTATTTAGTATTTTTCTAAGTACTATTAAGTATTATTTTCCAAAATATAATTTAAATTAATCATCACAAAATTTAATACAGTGCAATGCAGTGTAGCACCAAATATAGCAAAAATAGAAATTAATATAGTACAATGTAATATCAAACATTGTACATCATTATTACATTACAGTAGTAATGTAATATAATATAATATAATACACTTGCATTAAATAATGTAATATAGTGCAATACAATGCCAAATGCACCCTAAAAGAAATGGCTTCCTTCATCCATTTTCTTAAATTAAAATATTGGAATTTCATCAACTTCAACTTTATTAAGAACTCTCAAGATATGAAGGCAAACCCATGAAATAATAGTATCCTTCTTGTGATGCTCTCCTTTTAATAAATTGTTTAAACAAACTTTCGAAGTAACCAAACGAGCATTAAATTCACCATCACTGTCCTCCTTTTCAGGCTTGTAATGAATTGAATTAACCAATTAATCACAAAATTTGTCAAAAATATTTCATGTGTAAATGCTTGCAGCATGCTTCAATGTCAAATTACTCTCATCAATGACTTTATCCTTATATTCAGAAATAATCTTCTAGATTTTCTTTGTCACTACAAGAAAATTGACAATAGATGACAGATATTTTATGACGGATTTTAAGAAAAATGGTGTATGTCATAAAAGCATGATAGAGTCATGGTAGATTTTGTATCTATCAAATTTTCATGACGGACTCGTGATAGATTTGTGATAGAAATAAATTATGTCAATATTATATGATGACTTTATGATAGAATGTATTACATTAAGAATTTACGGTAAAATTTTAATGTTGACTTGATTTTGACACTTCTTTAACCGAAATTTTTGTTATTATTTGAAATAAAATATTATATGAATCAAGAAACGTTGCCGTTTAAATTAAGTAGGAATTATGACGTTCTGCTTATAAATATCAAATAATGAAAATTTTTTATTATAAAATAAAAAATAAGCTATTAAAATAAAAATAAAAAGTTAACATTAAAAAGAAGACCCAAGAAGGGTCCACCTACCGTGCAACAGTTACACGTTACCCCACTTTTTGTCTTTTATCTGTTGACCCCCTACTTTTTTTTATTTGTAATTAATTATAAATTTATGATAATTTGATTTTTTTCCCTTTTCCTCTCCTATATATTTAGGTTTTTTTTTTCACCCGGATAATTATTCAATAATTAATCAGTAACTCATTTTAAACTAAAATATCATTAACTAACCAATCCAATTATTTTTCACATCACAGCTAAGAGAAAATGTAGAAATTTAATTTGAAGATTCGGATGGCAATTGTGAGGCCATGGCAATTGAATAAATTAAAATAATAAATCAAATCTATCAGCTATAAGTGATTGATATCATATTGATTTATATTTATATATCAAGTTTAAGTTTTGTCATTTTTGAATAACTAATAATTTTGAAATTAAATTGTATTGTATTTTTTTTATTTAAAGTTAGATCTGCATATAATTTAAAGTGGTGATCAAAGTGTAAAAAAAATAAAATATATAATTTTTATAATTATTTATTTAATATTTAATTTTAGTAATGTCATGCTAGCTTTATTTTTTAAGTTAATTTATTAATTAAATTTTAATGTGAAGTCATTACATATCTCACTCCTTAAATTAAAAAAAATAGAATCAGATGGTGATATTTAGTTTTATGAGAATTTTTTTACTTGAGACAACTTATCTATTTTTTAATTGTTTAAATTATTCACAAATTTGAAACAATCTGGATTTATGTGTCATAATTTTAAAATATTTAAATTTTTTATAATTTCAGTATATAATAGGGAGTGTAGCGTAAATTACCAAATTGTTGCATCCTGCCGTTGATTCAACTCTTGGTTAAATCTGACGGTGGCAGCACAAGAAGACAAAAAGTGGATACCGTGTAACTATTGCACGGTAGGCGGACCCTAAAAAGAAACCCTTGATTTTTTTTCTAAGTGTTGAGGTTACCACCTCTTCTCACACCAAACTCTTCTCTCATAAAACCACCTGAAACCCTAGCCTCTTTACAGCCACTCTCAATAAACCTAGGTAGACGCTCACATCCATAGCCACCATGGCGGAAGCGCTCGAATTGTGCTGTGTTTCTTGATGCAGTGAAAGCGTGGCGGTGCTCATGGCTCTGCTGGTTGCACCCAAGGCTCTAGTGTGGGCTGACGGCATGTGATGTCCACAAAAACCCAAAACAAAAAAGAAAAAAAGTGTTCGAATTGGGCTATGTTTACATGGAAGTTTGACTATAGCGCTGATCTAAAACCCAAGGTGAGTTTCCATTGCTTGTCGTTTTCTTTTGGTTTGTTTCATACCCTTTATGGGTTTTTCAAGACTAAATCTTTGATGGGCTTCTTTTTTCTTTTATATTTATTTATATGGTAAACACATTATCCTGTTTTTGTCTTTTTTTCCTGTTCCTTTTTCTTTGTCTGGTATCAATTATTTTCCTAATTTTTTGGAGGATTATAATTAATGGGCTTGCTTCAGTTTTTGGATCTTGCTTCTTGAATATTCAAAGTTGCTTGTTTTTTTCTTTTTTGTTTTCGTTGAAGAAATTTGATTATGTTTCACTTTCAGTGATTAAGTTAAGTTTCTTCTATTAGATTTATTTACTCCATAATTTATTTTTTTACTAAGCACTTGTAAATGAATTTTCCATTTTACTTTCACTATTCTATTCTATTTTTGCTCTTTATAATGTTTAGTCAATTATTTTTATTTTTGGAGTTTTGGAGGTTGGTATGGACTTAAGCATTAAATGCAGATATGGAATGGATATCTGTTGATGTACAACATTTTTTAATGGTACACCTCGTACATGAAACATAATTTTCTGAGAAAATGCTTAAATTTACATGTAGAATGAGTTGGGATTCATAAATCTGAAGTATGTAGTAATTGATGTCCTTGAATGTAATGGAATTCAATAGAAATTATACTGTAGGCTAAGGATTTTTTAAATTAGACTGTGATCAATGACGTTACGCTGTTTTTTTTTCCATCAGTAAAGAAATTTGGCATCTACTTTTTTTTGGATCATTTTAAATTTGCTAAAATCTAAGTATTGGCACTAATTCATGTACTCTTCCTACTGGTTTGACCTTGTCTAGATATTATGGCAAGTACTTTTGCTGGCCTTGAACAGACCATATGTTGGATCACAAGGTTATTGTTATTGGTATTTCTAATTTTTTTCTTTTTGTGGAGGGGAAGACTACCTATCTTACTGTATCTAAAGTCTTTAAGTCAATTTCAGTGAGATCTGCTTCTTCAATTGTTTGTAATAATGGACTTTTCACTTTTTGTTTTTCAAATATCCATAGCCATGAGCTATAACTTATATGTTTGCAGGGGGTGAAGGTTATATACATAACAAGAGAACTAGAGAAACAACAAGCCAAAAGGTCAGTGTATGCTAAGATTCAATTTAAATAGTCAATGATGATAAAGATTGTTTATATTTATTTTCAATTATGCACAGTTTTTTCCAATTTCTAATTGTTTCAACCAAGATGCAATGCACTTTGTTTTGAGTTTCTTATGTGCACACACAGAGTTTTAAAATTGTGATGTAGATGTGAAGAGTTTATGGCATTAGGTTGGGGGTAGGGGGTTTAAATTTTGTTGCAGGGTTGAAATCATTACTCTGTTTCATCTGCTTATGGCCTTATGATACTTTGGACTTTTTGAAGAAAATACGGGGAGTAGGCTGACAAATGAAATTTTTGTCTTTGCGAAAAGAAAGAACAAGCAAATTAGTGAGGTAGGATCTCTCTTTTGGTTGCTTCCCATGCTTCTGGTTGGGTAAACGGATAAATCAATGTAATATCAGTCATTTTAGGCTCGTTTATTAAAGGCTTCACAAGTTTTTTCTAATATGATTATCATCTGGAAGTTTTCTAAGCACTCTTGGATTGTTGCATCTTAACACTAGCACCCAACATTCCTAATTGTGAATTTATCACATTGTTACACATCTTGATGTTTAAGAAGAATTACGACCATCTTCTTAAAGATGTTTACTTTGGAAAATATAGGGAAGTTCGCAATAATCTATAGCATAAAAACAATGCTGGTTATATGGCTAGAATTACAGTGCTCTTGGAAGATGGTGGGTTGTTGGGTATCAGTTAAAATGTTGATGGGTATATGGCTGTTGGAGTATTGCTGCTGGAAGAAGATAGTATTGCTGCTGGAAGTCTTGCTATTGGAGTATTTCATTAATCTTTGGAAGTTTTGCTGGGTAACTTGGCTTGATGGCTGGAATTTGAATTGCTTTTCTTGGAGTTTAATTGGAATTTAACTATTGTTTTAAATTTTGGTATGGTTCTTTTTATTTTGGGATGTTTTATTATGTATTGGTGGTGATAATATTGGATATATAATAAATGTATTTATTTTGAAATTAATTTGTTGGATTGAATGGATGTTGATTAATATTAATTATTTTTAGTTTTTTTGACAATAGTCATTTTTATTAATTAATTAAAATTTTAAATAGGAATTCATAAATAAATTATAGTCATAATATAATTTTTTTTTAAATATATAACTTTATGACGAGAAATATCCATCATAAAGTTTGTCATAAAAAAATTTCTGCTAGAATTGAATAATAAATTAAATTTACAAATGACAATTTATTTTCCCGCTAAAAATTTAAAAAAGGGGTAAAATTTTAAATAAATTTCAAACTAATTTAATTATTTTTAACATTAAAATATTATATGACGGACATATGACTATAAAATGTCATCATTAATTTATGACAGAACATTTTCTGTCGCGAATTCGTGACAGAAAATATTCTGTCATAATTCATGACAGAAAATGTTCTGTCATAAATTAATGACAGTGATATAGGTGATGGATAAACTATCTGTCATGCATCTTTTTTTATGATAATTATTTTCCGTCATTTAATGTCTGTTTTATTGTAGTGTATCCACAATCTTCTTTAAAGCTTCCCCATAGCTATCTACAAATTCTCTTTTTTTTTTTTTTTTTTTGTTGAGACAAACTCAATAAAAAATGCCCCAGCACCTTCAATTCGGCCCTTGGTGTTCATCACTACATAAAATGTTTCTCGATGGTATAGCGGTACCCACGATTCACGAATTTCATTGAAATTTCTAAGCCATTCATTATTACTCAACCAAACTCTGTAATCAAATCGCTCCACACAACTTCAAAATCTTTTATCTTATATGTGTTATAGAATGCAATTTTTTAGTGCACCTTTGAATTTTGAAATAAATATGAGACAAGTTCTCTCCAAAGTTTTTCTTTATATGCTAAAGACAAGAAAGATGACATGTTAGGAAATGCCTTCAATATCTACATCCATGGCTAGATCGTGATCGGTAAGCGTTGATATCGGATGCTGTCCTCCATAGCTTGTAGCCAAATACTAAATAGCTTAAGGAAAGACACCTCTGTTTCATCTTGCAAAAGAGCGCAATCAAACTGTAAGGTTCCATAATCATGGTCCATTGCAGAAAATGGCGCAGATGGAAATTCATATTTGTTCATTCTATGTGTAGTTTCAAATGTCACTACATCCCCACCTCTTTCATAATTTGCATGTGATCTACCATCCACACAAAAGATAGTTTACCACCTTCCCAAATTCTTCAATTTAAATAGCGTGAAAAAAAACAAGGATAAGAGGATTCTCATGTTGCATACTTTGAAAATACTTAACGACTCAATGAGCATCTCCAATTTCTAACCCTTTAAGTCTAATTTATTTCAAGTGATTCCTACAGTCTATATCATCAAATCCTAGTACTGCACCACCAAATATTGAAGGAACCTTTGCTATCCAAAAATTCTCCCTATTGAATGCCTTAGTCAAATCTTTAGCAGCATTTCGTGGGATGAGTATTTTGTGCAGCACATTTGTGCTACACTTAAATATATCTTAAACGAAGATGCTAAATAAGTCTTGAGCTTCTTAACTAGCTAAGATAAATGCTTGCGTAAGAGGTAGAGAGAAAAAATAATAATTGAGCCGAAGAAAAAGAGTGTGTGTACAATAGTGTAGCTATATAATGCTTGATAACTTGCTTGTAATTGCTTTTGAGTTGCTTGAATGAAATACTAAGTGCAAAGCCCTATCGATCAGAAGGCTTAATATTCTACCTAGTTCTAGAACCTTCCGCAGAACTCTCACGGCTTAAAGGACTCCTATTTCTGGCAAGAACTTGAAGTGTTCTAGCACTACTACTGTCTACAAAGTACTAGAGAACTCAGACTCTACCATAACATGTAGCCGGCATCTGGCTATTCCTGCTGCATATATAGCCTCTTCACAGGAGTTACATCTGCAGTTGTGGTCATCTGAAAATTTAAGATAAACTCCCAATTGTTTTCAAATCTCGTTTTCTACTTTTTGAATTTAGGAAACATCAAATACATGTTTGGCAGTTCGTTTTTTTGAAAGTATTTTGAAAATACAAAATTGATTCTACAATTTTAATAAAGGAAATAAGAAAATAACTTTTTCTTGTTTTATTTGTTTCCCATTACAATATTAACTTCTAGAATGAATAATTTTCTTCCACCATCTCTCAAACTAAAAATAATATCAACAAAAACATCATCATCATCATCATCATTATTATTATACCAAAAAAATCAATTTCCTTCACAACAATCTTTTCATTTCAACAATATTATAATACTTATGTTTTTATAAATGAATTAAATCAAATATGTAGAGTTCATCATTTTTCGTTAAATGAAAAAATCAACCAGATCACCTAATTTATTCTTAAAATTAAAATAATTAGACTAATTAAATAATAAAAATAATTATACATTACTTAATATCAAGTTTATAGAAATTATTCCAATAATAATTCTTTAAAATATTCCTACCGAATGCATTTTATTTCTTCTTAGTTTCAAAACTATTTTTAAAAATGATACCAAACACATTTTATTTAAAATTAAAATAATCAGACTAATTAAATAATGAAAATAATTATACATTACTTGATATCAAGTTTATAGATATTATTCCAATTATAATTCTTTAAAATATTCCTACCGAACGCATTTTACTTCTTCTCAGTTTTAAAACTATTTTTAAAAACGATACCAAACATATTTTAAAAATAAATTTAAAAAAGACATTTTCATTCTCATTTTTGTTTCATTAAAATAACAATTGGAAAATAATACTGAACAGCCCTTAGTTACAACCCACTTATTTAAGTTATCATTGTAAAGAACTAGCTTTTATGCCTTACAACCACTTGCAATTGTGCTGCACTTTTGAGATGGTATATTTTCTCCATCTATTCTATCTTTCTTCCTTTTCTTGCCTCAAAGTGAGCATATAAATTACATACTAGTAACTTTATCAACGTAAGAATGAGTTTTATTTGGTCATCGAATTTCCATAGAGAATCAATGCTTCGACCATAATTTGTGTGTGATACCTTGATTTATATGTATATAAGTAAGTTACTATAATAATAAATTATGAATATATAAGTTAATTTTCCTTAGTTTTATATGTCAAGCCTATAAACAATAAGCCTTATATATAAAGAACACTTAAAAACGAAAAAAAAAGGAAGCATTTACCATTTCTTCGCAAGGGTTCACGAGCATGATGGGAAAATTTGGGAAATTTTTCAAGGCTTGGGAATTTTGACAAAAATTGAGTTTGGATCTTGCACAACTTGATTTTTGGAGCTATTCTAGGGTGTTACTCTAGAGTTTTCTATGGAAGGAGAAAATGGAGGAAAGGAAAGTAATTTAAATTCTATTTTTATTTTCATTGTTTTGTTAAACAAAATATATAAGAATTTAATTTCTATTAGAATTTAATATCCATCATAATGTAGAATTTGAATTCCACACTAAGGAGTGAAGAATTTAAATTCCTCTTATATTGGAAACTAAAACTTCCAAAATTACCCGTCAACCTTTTAACTTGTTTAATACCATTAATAATTATTATTTATAATTTTATTTTATCAATTTAATATTATAAATTATTTTATATTAATTAAATTTAATGAATGATTTAAGAAACTTAACAAAATAAATAAAATTATTTATTTATTTATTTAATATGAAAATATAGAAATATAGATTAATCGTCATCGGAACTCTGCCGAACCATCGCCGAACAGTCGCTGGATCTCCGTCGGACTGCCGTCAAACCACCATTTTATTTTATAATTCCTTTCCCTATTAAATTTTATGTCAAACCAAATAATGAAATTTAATTTCACTATTCTCCTCCGCTCCTTTCTTCTCCCTTCCCCTCCACTCCACTCTTTTCCTCTCCTCTTTCTTCAAACCAAACATGGCCTAAAGTCATTTGGGAACATTCATTATTGGAGAGTAATTTAAGTGTAGGAAATTGAGAGTGAGGATTTGAGTGAGAGGGAAGTGATTTAAGCTTTCAAGTTGGATTTCTCACTAAAGGGAGTAAGATTTCTATCATTTTATCATTAGTTGAAGTTGGATTACACAAGAATGAAGTTAATTTAAAGATTAGTATACTTTATTCATAGGAGGGTTTCCAACAAATGAGTAAAGTTGCTTCCAAGCTAATTTTATTAATTGGTGGATTGTTTTAGGAACACAAGGGCACCAACAAGACATTGTAGAGTTAGAGACACTTGCCCTCACTATTTTCTTGATTCGATATATAAATAGCTTGTAAATATATATATTATTTAACACCCCAAATTCACTCAAGAATCCCAAGAGAAATTTGGAAAGAAACCTCTTAACATTATAATCTTATTAGTTATTACTATTCCCAAAGGAAAATCAATAATATCCATAGTCGAAACATAGTCTCTAAAACAATAAAAATAACAATAATCCTCCAATATCAAATTCAGCACCAAATAATAACCAAAGTAGCAACAATTCATTCATCACGAAAATGCCCAAAGTTTTTAGCTAGCAAATCATCTTCTCTAAAACAAAAAGCCCACATCTCTAAAATCAATTTACAAAATGTTGGAGACGAGGGGGAAGCCATCAACTGAGTAAGCAAACTCATACATAAGATTACTAATAACGATGAAGTACATAATAATCATTATGATGTACCATAAATTAAAAATCAGTAATCATTTTGTAATTTAACATATATACAGTAAATTAGAAATCAGTAATCATTTTATAATCTAATACATGTGTACGGTAAAACTTATAATCAATTATGTCATAACGTAAAAAAAAATCATTTTTAATACATATTGATAAATGATGTGCCATAAAGTAGAAATCAATAATTATTTTATAATCTAATACATATGTATGGTAAAACTTATAATCAATTATGTCATAATGTAATAAACATTTTTAATAAATAATCATATAAGAAATATTTAGCAATAGAAATCGTCCATTTGTTCAGTTTGCTCATGCCTTATAGTGTCACCTGTATTCCTGGTGACCCGGCCAGTAGTTTAGTATATCACCTGTAATCCTGGTAATCTGGCCAGTTGCTTAATTAGAGTACTTTACCTTGCCAATATCGCCAATAGGTGTGCACAATATAGTTAACTGTTTAGTAATATTAGTAATGATAAGTACAAACAATGAACTAACCTTAAAATACTTTTCAATCTTTGAATATCATAAAATACTAGCTATGCAACCAAAGAGGGGGATGAATTAGGTTATAAACAAAAATTATATAATAAAAAACACAATGAAATTTGAATTACTGCTTCAAGGAATATGAATAACAATAAATTTAACAAAACATAACTTAAAAGGAGTAAGGGAGAAGAACACAAACACATAGATTTTTACGCGGTTCGGCAAATCTTCCTACATCCATGCCTTCAAGTAAACCACTCTTGAGGATTTCACTATTCAAGCCTTCCAAGGTTTCAAAATCTTATAATTGACTTCTAAGGTATCAATAAACCTTTACAAGTGATGTTTCACTCATACACGCCTTTCCTAAGTGTTTCCCCCACTTATGCTTGCACAAAAATTTGAAAATTATAGTAAATACTCTCTTTTAAAGTGAATATACAAAAGATAGCTCAATGATAACTTTATATAGATTAGAAAAACGAAAGCTCAAGATCAATAGTATGAACAAGTTTTAGCTCAATTGATATTGAAAAAGTTATTAGATTTGGTTTTTATAGTTTAAACAATCAAACTAGGCGTTATTGACTTTTTACGGACTTGCCGAATGCTCCTAAACTGAAGCAGTCTGTTGCTATGCTGACGTGGCAAGTTACTGTTACAAAATTAAATTTGAAAATTTGTCCAAGCAGTTAGCTGCTAGATTTAGCCAGCTAGCCGCTATATTTCTAGACCTTAGGCGGTTAACCGCTACAAATTAAGCGATTAGCCGCTATTATTCCAAAATTTATAGTTTTGCCTTAAATATTTTAGAAAGTATACTATGGCCCAAAAGATTTTAAACTTTTTCAAATAGGTTCACTTCCAGAATTTACTGATATCAAAGTTTTCAAAATCTTTCATTTTAGTCTATTATTTTGAAAAACAACCAATTTCATAAAATTACTTGTCTTATAATTATAAAGCCTTTAGTTTATGAAAAAAGATGACTTATTAAATAAAATCTTGAGATTTTAAAATGTTAAATCTTGCATACATTAAATGATACCGGCTTTACAAAAATTATAGCAATGGAGATCACTTTGAGCTAGTACTCTTAATATTCGTCCTTGATCATGTCGTTGCCCATTGTGTGTCTTGAGCTTGATATTGCTTGAATGAATTTTACTCTTCAAGAACTAGTGAGATTGTGGAATATACAATTACCCTTAATATGTGGTTTGTTATTATCAAAATTATAGTTCGTATAGCTCTCTAGACTAAAATATCAATCATTCAACAATCGATCAATAAAAACTCTTATAAGATATTTAATTGGGAAAGCTTTGCAAATTAATTGTGAGGAAAACAATTTATGGAACACAAGTATTTTAAAGCCATTTTTTAAAACAAATTTAAGAAAAACATTTTAAATAAACTTTAAACCAAAATGTAACTCATTATTATAAACTATAACACTAAAATACTTCAAAACCATAATTGCCAATCCATATGAATAACATTATTTTTTACATGCATGATTACATATATATAATAAACATTATGCATGAATTCATTTACCTCACTTCAAAGAAACCAACAATAACCCCAAATGCATGAGCTCACTCTTGGCCTATAATTATCAAGATGAGATTCTCATTAATATCATATTCAATTCTGAACTTCATAACATACGGAACTTCCTTAAACCATTAACTCTAACTAAAACATATCAATTCACCAAACTACACTCGACCATCTTATAGGAGTTGATTTCTAACAAGCTATAATTATGTCGAAAAAATCATAAATATTACAAAACTACTATAAACATGTTGGCATCAAATATAAATGTTAACAAGATTAATTAGAGTCCCTAAACATCTCTGAAAATTGATTTTTCCACAAAAGCATTAAAATTGTCTAGTGACAATATAACCAGAGGACTGCTAATTCAAAAATTCATTACTTTCGTTATGCATGTTCAAAAGCAATGATCAAGTTTTGACCATCAGAGAAGACTATAGGAAATCAGAATTAAAATTTATAAGACATTTGCTAATGAAAAAGTAACCCAAACTCGCTTTAATACCACCCCTCGCCATTCTGGAAAATAGTTCCAAGATTGCAGCAACCCAGCTCTATGGTTTTTAATTATTTTAATACAAAGCCAAAATTACAAAATTAAATATAGAAAAAATACACACATATGTGTACAGTAATAAAATTTTCTAGAATTTTCAGAAATCGTATGGTTACGAAATAAATTATAGAAGTGAGAATTTCTGCTGAAAATCAAAATTTTCCAGAACCGGAGTTCCAACTTCAAAAAATCAAAACAATTAATATACAATGATTTTTTTTAACAATAAGCATATGGATAGAAAGATAAAGATGTCTAGTTTAATAAAATGAAGGTTTATGCATGAGACTTAATGAAAACAACAATTGTTTAACATTGAATCTACATTGTTCATAGTTGTCAAGATAATATACACAAATCATTCAATTAATTATCTAGAATCATACATAAAATTAGAAATTCAAAAGATTATACCTTTGAAACTTAAAGGCCTTTCTCACACACTTCTTGGAAAATTTCTAAATGCAAATGAGAAGGGGGTGTTTATTCAACATTAAGGCACACACAAGACACACACAAAGAAAATAATAATAATATAATAAATTAAATTAAAAAATACAACCAAACTTAATCATTCAACATAATTACCCAACTGCACCAATTTCTCCACTTAACCAAACTTTAATCATTCAATATTATTACTAACATAAAATAATATATTCTGTAAAATACATATAAAAGAAAAGTAATAAAAATGAAACTTTAATCATTCACTTACATATTATAAGTATAAAATACTCTATCCTATAAAATACGTACATTAAAAAAATAAAATAATTTTATATTTTACATATTATGTTTAAGTCTTTATGGTTAGTGATGAGATTGTTGATAATTTGGATGATTTATTAGTGTTTTAAGATATGAAAATATAAACATTGTGGTAGAGTATGGAATTTTGAGCATAAGGTGTAATTTATGATTTTGATGGTATTATGGCAAATTCTTACCTCAAAAGAATATATTCAGGAGTTATAAGTTATGGGGTAAATATTCATCATGCGTTATATTGAATAAATATAATAGTATTTCTCATGCTAGGAAAGTAATTATATCATTTCATTGATTTAGCAGGAGCCATAAATGTGAGTCAAGCTGCAAACGTCCACAATAGCCAGGCTTTGAGTGTCATCATAGTAAGTGGAATGCTAAAATAATATTTTAATTTTTTCTTAGGATTTTACTTTGAATTAAAAAAAACGTGTTTATAAGTAATGTTTGATGCTTCAATTAAGTTTTCTAGAAATGGAATTTATTTGCCTATTGATGTGTTTCTAAAATGATATGATAAATAATTTCCTTTATTTATTTTGATTATAATTGCGCGAGAGTATTTTAATGAAAAGGAATATAGATTTATTGTATCATTAAAATTAATGTTTATGTACATATGTTGTTGAGTGTTAGAAAGTGTATATTTATAAAGGAGAAAATCGTCATTTTACACTTCAAGTCTCACTGACATCCCTACTTTTATGTATTTAAGTCTCTTGTGATTTAATTATGTGTGTTGTATAATAATTTAGTATTTTATGTATTTTAGGGGTATCATGGTTATTTTACAATGAATGAGAGATCAGACAGCAAAATGAACATCACTTTTGAACTCAAGACAGTTGAAAACCTGAGGAGGAGCATAAAAGGAAAAATGACATTATTCACATGTACGGTAATATTCACATGTACGGTAGTGTCCACGTTACTGTTCACGATACTGTTCACATATATGGAACGATGATGTGTCACAATCTTATTGGACTAAAATTATTATGTACTGTTGATCGGTGATGTGGCAACATGTTAGTGACCGAAAATCGTGCGTGCGGTACATGCATACATACGAAATTATTCATAACCAAACCGCATCACTATTCAAGCCGCTGACTGTTCAAACCGTGTCACTATTCAAACCGCGTGATTAAACCCCATACTGTTGACACGTGGCGCAATCTTGAGTGTCCAAATTATTTTCAATCTGATGGCCATGATTTACTCAGTGTATCTATAAAAAAGGGACTCCCCCCTAATTTGACACCCCCTAAATTTATTTTTGAGTTTCATTTTCTGTAATTCATTCTCTATCTTATATTTTCTATGTATTTTAATACATTTTCATTTTACCCCTAGTTCATTTATGAATAGCTAATTTTCTTTTAAGCTTGGGTTGAAGGTGAAGTCTCAACATGTGCCATGGGTTTTATTTGGTAAATTTATTTTCTTTTCCCCTTGATTTTTGTGGATGTTTTGACTTTTCATCGACGGATAGTAATAATCTGGTCTAGATACGGCACTGGTTTAACCGGCTCCCTAGTGCAAGGTTATTACTATTTGGCACGACAGGCCCTTAGCACTATATTGATTAGAGTGCGGTTCATGAGGAGTGGAAATCCCCCTCATAATTTAATTGGCAATAATAAAGAATATTTAGCCCATGGTACATGTTGATGCAAATTCAGACACCCAAGTGCTTCATTTCAATAGATTTCGCTTTAATTTATTCTCGCCATTCTAATTTAAATTTTAGGATATTACAAATCATTTTCACCACAAATCCAACCACCCTCATAGAAAATTAACTCTACACATAATTAAAATCCACCTCCTCATGGGATCGACACTCATCACCATTGATCTATTCTACAATAGATTCGTGCACTTGCGAGTTTAATAAAATTTGCACAACATATGTATTAAAGTTCGGTTTTAAAATCATTAGATAATACCTTTCCCCTCCAGATACAAGGACGAGTATAAACATATAGTTATAGAGATATAATTGAGATGGAGGCCTTTGGTGCACGTCTAAGCTCACCCAAGGCTTCAAGTCATGTGCTAGGTCATTGTTACCCTCTGGCAGCTATGTTAAACATGTGGTATGATGAGATACATGAGATGACATGTCATTAGTCTATCGTTGTTGCTTTAGGAATGACAATATACTTTCTGTATGTCATTGCACTGTCCATATGAGATTTGAGTATGACAAAATCGTTCCCGTACTTGTTTAGTCATAGTTTTAAAATCACAGAGGCACACACACACACGCACGCACACACACACACACGCACGCACGCACACACACACACACACACACACACACACACACACACATATATGTTTTTTCTTGATAAGATCTTTATGATCTAATAGCCTACCATCTTTATGATCTAAATAGACTCGCCCTTGGAGTTTCAGGTGGGTCATTTCATTGTGTAACATTCTTTATGCATCATGAGACAAATCAAAAAGTCATCCCCATAAGTGGCACATTAGTACCTTTATTCTTCTTTTGTGGATTTGAAATTTCAACCTACCAACGTCTATACTAATTCTTACAAGAAAACTAATTTATGCTTATCAATAAATTGAAAAAGATAGTAAATTAAAGTACAAACAATTAAAACATATCTATTTGCTTACTTATGTTTGGGTTAAAGTTTATATAGTTTCTATATTTTGAAATTAATGCTTGTTTACTTCTTATATTTTGAAAAATATCTCAAAACCCCCCTGATATTAAATTATTTACAGCCTCACTGTCATTTTTTGTTAGTTTTAATAATTAACACAATCATGTTTCTTTTCTTGGATATTAATAAGAAATTAAATTATAAATTAAGCCCAAAATATAAAATAAATATGTATGTAACAATATTTATATTTTTTTGTTTTTATTCATTTTTTAGGCCTGGTAATATTAATTTTCTTTTAATTTTTATTAATATCCGAAGAAAAAGAAATATTATTGTAAAAGCAAATAAGAAAACAAAAAGTAATGACAGGAGTCTTAATAATTTTACATTAGGAGTGTTTTAAAGTATTTTTCAAAATATAGGAACAAAACGAGCACTAATCTCAAAATATAAGGACCAAATGAATTGTTTTTTTTTTAATTTCTTCTTCACATAAATAAAAATTCTAATTTAAAAAATTTTTGAGATGCAATGTTCTCTATAATCTCATTGAGAAAGTCATAGAATGAAAAGCTCTTACTGATGTAGTCTCTTTGAGGAAGAAAGTATAAGTCATTATTCTCTCTCTTTCTTTTAGTACCCTTAGTTTTACACTCATTATTATTCATTGAATCTTGGATGAATTAATAGATGAGATTTATTGAAATTAAATTCTTAGAAACTTTTGATATTTTATCTCTGTTAACTTATTTGTATTCGTAATAATGATTTTGATGATAACAAACATGTTTTAAGTTGATAAGTTTGAAAATTTCTTAATTAGATCATTTCTTTAAAGTCATATAATATTCAAAGCATAGACAAAAACTACCTAGAAATAAATAGCTAACCGTTTATAGAAAACGGCAAACCGATTGCATTCCAAAGAGTAAGTTTCTAGATAACGGCAAACCGTTTATGGATAACGGTACACCGATTGCATTCCAGAGAGTAAGTTTCTAGATAACGGCAAACCGTTTATGGATAATGGTACACCGACTGCATTCCAGAGAGCAAATCTTAGATAACGGAAAACCGTTAATGGATTACGGTAAACCGATTGCTTTCCAGAGAGCAAATCTCGGATAACGGCACACTGTTTATTGATAACAGTAAACCAATAACAATCCAAAGAGTAATCATCTTGCAAACAGTAAACCATTCATGTCAAACAGTTAACAGATATCTTTGGACAAGATTCTGGAACAATAATAGTAATCCAAAATCTTGATAACGGCAATCCGATAATTTGAATTTTGGCACAACGGTCACTTGCTTAAGTTAAAATAACGATTCAATAAGTGCTAAACGGCGATCCAACTGTGTGCAAAAAAGTCAACAACGGCTAGTTTTCAGCTCTATCTATAAAATGGCTCAATCAAATTCAAACAAAAAGTGATTCAACTGTTATCATTGAACTAGCTATTGAGTACACAATTGGTATTGAGCTTTAAACTTGATTTTATTTCATTTTATTTCGCACATTGAGCTATCACTTATAATCAAACACATTTTGTGAGAGAGATTTATTTGTAATCCTTTTGAAAAATCAAATTGAGAGGTTGTAACTATTGAGATACACTTGGGTTAAGAGATTGGGGATAATCTCTCGTTATAAAAGTTTATTGACACCTTAAAAGTCAATTGTATGAGTGATTGAAGCCTTGGAGACTTGCTTAGTGAAATCCTCAAGCCTGAGCTTGGAGGCGTGGACGTAGGCACTATTAACCGAACCACGTAAAAATTATGTGTTTAATTTCTCTTGCCTTACTCTTTTATTATTGTGCTTTATTAAATTTATTGTTTTTGATTTTATTAAAGTAATAGATTGAATTGTTGTGTGGTTTGTTTAGCTTGAGTTTTAAAAATCTCAATTCACCCCCTCTAGGGTTGCTTAGTTATTATTTCAATCCTCCATATAGACCCCAGCCTAAATCTTTCTCCCTTCTATATTTTCTTTCTCCTTTTACACTCTTTTCTTCTCTTCACTTGTTTTTTTAATCCTGGCTTTTCGTTAGTTTTTTTTTCTCAACTATAAAATTTTTTTACTCTCTCCAATTTCATCTCATAACTCTTTGTGAAAATGTCTAAAAGCATAGAATATTGGTATGTTTTCATACTTTTAGAATAGTTTTTATTTATTTTTTTATAGTTAATTTTAGCTAAATTTTCTAATTCGTAAATTATTTTTCTACAATTTTTTTTATCTTTCATAATTTTTTATTTTTCATTCTATTAAATCATTATGTCATCTCATTATTGCTACTTTCTTTCATAAAAGTCAATTAACTGTTTGACACATTTTAGGGAAAGAATGGTGAAGAAGTTGAAAGACCCTTGAAGAATTAGAGGCATCATATGTGAGAATGTTTTCTAAAACGTTAGAGTAGGCTAGAACCTATTATGAAGATCATGATAGACGAGATTTTTTGGATTCGAAGTCAATCTTCTTCCAAAAGTAGAGTGGGTTGTAATGAGGTGATTAATGGACGACTTGTGCCCATCAAGGAAAGTGTGTGTCAAAGAATAATAAGCCTAATTTTAGAGAAGAATACAATGAAGAAGATATAAATGATGTAAATACAAAACAAAGAAGTAGAAGTTGTTCAACGGTCAAATGTGGGTGTAAAGCTAGAATGCAAGTTGTGTATGATAAATGGTCAAACAACTAGAAAGTTATGGTTTTAAGAGAATCTCTATATCACAAATTAGTTACTCCTGCTAGAAGAATTTGATAAAGTTAAACAGAAAAACCATATGCGGAGTTTTGCACGATTTGTTGCATGATTTTCACAAAGAATTGTGAAATGAATTTAGAAAGAGTAAAGAAACTTTGGTGGTTGATAAAAAAAAAGCTAAGGATTAAAAAAACAAAAAAGAGAAGAGAGAGGGAGAGAGCAAGCACGTGCAAATAGAGAGAGAGAAGAGATTTGGGATAGGATTCATAGGAGAAGAGAAAATATTTAAAGTTCTTGAATATTTAATTTTAATAAATCTTGTTCATTAATTTATCTCAAATTTAATAAATATTAATTAGTATAGAACTAAGAATATTTTTAGAAGATTACTAATCCGCATGTATATATATATATATATATATAGTGTAAAAGATAGATTTAAATATATAATTAATTATCTATTATATAGTATATTTGAGAATTTGCATTTAAATAACTCATTAGGACTTCAAAAATTCTAACTTTTTCTATTAGGATAATGTCTTAAAATAAATAATATTATTTAAAAAATAATGAACTCACAAAAATGTAATCTCTTAAAATAAGTGATGTTCATCAGATTTGAAGACGTAAAAACAAACAATCCCATAATAAAGTTTTAAAATTAGAAATATGTTGAAAATCTAATTTGTTGTGAGATTAGGAATCCCCACCAAATCAGATATGATTGATCAAACGTAATATGACCATCTACCATAATTGAATCAGGTTGGATGGTTCATATCACACGTGATTTTTACAAGATCAAATGAGATGTTCAGATCAAACATAATATAAGCCTTGAGATCCTAATGAAATATTGTAAATACAATAGAGAAGAACCATTCTTTGTAAAATTGTACTATTACGGGCTATTTTTACAATAGTATTATCATCAGGCGACTTGTTCTTTCCTATTCGCATTCTTCCTTAAGTTAGCTTTCTTACGAAGACATCCCAAATTTGCAACACAACGAACTAAGGATGGCAATGAGGAGGGGAGGGCAGGGGACTGAAATCCCCTTATTCATTTTCGATATTTTACATATATCTCTGTTTCTTCCCTGTCTCCATTATAATTGTCTGAGGTGATCCCCGTCTCCTCCCCGAATAATAAGAGGGGATCCCCGAGGGATCTCCAATCCTCTAATAAATAATATGTTTTTAAATTTAAATTCTGAACTTGATTTAATCATATTCAAATAAAAATTTAAACCAAAGTAATGTTTGACAATATATCTTATACTAATATTAATCCACTATAAAAATTAGACTACAAAATACAAATCATCAAAAAAATTATCTTCGACAATCCTCATAATCTTATAATAAAAAGAAATTACTTTTATATTAATAATTAAATAAATGAAAATGGCATAGATACTAAAATTAATATTTTTAATAAAAGTATTTACTCTTACATCCCGTGCTCCTCATGTTCTTCCTCGCAAAATGTGACAAATTGATATATAACATTAGGTTTCAAATTTAAAACAATAAAAATAATACAAGCAATATGACTAATAATCTAAAACAGTTTTGGGTCGAGACCTTTAGAATAAGGTTTGGTCAAATAATAATTTAGAACTACAACTATTTAAGTAGACTTCAAATTTTTATAGTAGATATGTATAAATATTCTAATATTTGTTATTTATACTACTATTTAATATAATTTAAATTTCATTATTCATTTAATAATTCTAAAAAATAAAAATAAAAATAAAATTAAAATTTAATTCGAAGAAATGAAAAAATGGGTATGGAATAGGGATTCCACCTCATCCCCGTCCCTTCCCCGAATAAGAAATTGAATAAAAAATTATCTCCGTTCTATCCCCGAATAAATAATTAGGTATAAAATCATCTCCATACCCTCCCTGAATAGAAAAAATCCACAAAAATCCCTGTCTCCGTGGAAAATTTTACCATCCCTACAACAAACGGAGATGCCCTTTATTTTTGTTCCAAAAATGCCATGCAGCTAAACTGCCACACATCACCAATTAGTAGGCCAACACCGCCACATCAGCAGGTGACGTCGTGGTGTAGAAACTACGAAGACTCTCTCTCAGGCTGCAAGCAAAATTCACAAGTTCTGCAGTGTTGCAAAAGACAAAACTTAACCTACATGTTCATTTCGTTCATGAATCAGCTTAAATGGTTAAATGAAGTGCTGTAAAAGTGAAGAAGACAAAAAACGTTTCCAGTAAACGGAGGTGAACACCTAAAAGAGCCCACACATTTTTATTATCATCTAAGCTCCAACACCTTGCATTGAATTAAAAATAAAATAAATAAAAACAAAAGAGCAACAAAATCAGCTTTGACTAAGCGCCCAAAAGTTAATCAAATATCCCCTGGCGATGAACTGGTGAATCTATATGATTAGCCTCCTTTGAGGTGCTTATCATGTGATCTGCATACAATTTCAGGAAGCCTTTCTCAAGGGCTTCCCGCATCCATGGATGCCGGCAACACTCTATAGCCTCGGGGACAGTTAGCCAGCTTCTTTGTCGAGTGCTCTGTTCAGGCCAAGACTCGAGCTCCTCCCTCACAAGCAAAGCAAACATGGCAGCTTTGCATAAACCTTCTGGACTAAACTCATCTTGAAGGGTTTTGCTCTTGAACTCATAGTAACCCAGAAATTCCTGAAATGCAATACAACTTTTATCTATAAAATCAATGCTAAAGCAAGCAGGTTCTATGTAAAACAGATCATGGTTGAAAGCATGGAAAAAGAAAACAGAAAATAATTAATAAAGAATAAAGGGAAATTATCATTTGTATACCCTATATTTATTCTGTTATCAAAAATACTAAAACACTTTGAGGCTATATCAATCGTCCACCTTAAGTTGACAAAATGTATCAGCCAACCACCAAACCGTTAGTTGCCATTTGAAAGTTAACGGAATTACATCGAATTGACTATTTTACCCTTGAAACTTAAATTAAAGTAAAGGAAAATTATCACTTGTATACCCTTAAATTATCACTTGTATCATATGAAAAGACTAAATTACCCCTCTAACGTCATCATATTTTAACGGCAACAAACGATTTGGTGGTCGGTTGATACATTTTGTCAACTTAGGGTGGATGATTCATACACCATTAAAGTGTTGTAGTATTTTTTAAACCAAGTAAGCTAAGGATATACAAATGATAATTTCCAAGAATAACTAGTGTTCTCATTTTTCAAAGTTATCAAGCTAATAACTACATACATACCCAGGCCCCAAAACACCAAATAGACTAAAAAAACCCTGTAAATTTGTCCTAGTTAAGCAAAAAATGCCATGGAGTAGATTGCCAAACTAAAATTCTGCCCACTTTCAGTCATAAAGAGCTGTATAATCAATTCAAACCTCTCTCCCCTTTATTCTACATATCCCCAACTGATTCGACTAATATTTTATGTTTATTCTTCTCTTGAAAGTAAACATCAAGATACAGATTAGATACGGACAAAACAAGAAGAGAGAAAAAGCAAGGAAGAACCAGAAGAAAACTGCAAAACTGCAAAAGAAAAAACCATACTGTTAACATGATATCCAGGTAAAAGAGAGTATTGCTAGGACTAGATTATAGAATGCACATCCAGACTGAAAATCCTTCTCAATGCATGAAAAATGAGCTAAATGTACGACCAAGAACAACCGATAACTAGAGGAATCAAGTCCACATAAAAATATTATAGCCGAAGTCCATGGCAAGAACAAGTTCAGTATTTTTTCCTGCTCAACAACTAGCAGATGTGAGTACCCAATAGTACATAACTTTCTTGTTGAAATGCATTGGAATTCGATAAACCCAAGAAAGTGAGATTAGTATGTGAATGTGCCCTCTATCTATCAATATATTTTTAAGAAATACAAAGGTTGTGAGGCATGAGTGAGGAAGTTCTGATGAGCTATTGACCTCAAGATCGTCTCAGTAATTTCTGCAAAAGAAACCAAAAGAGTGCCGGGTAAATCCTTAAGACAATCACAACAATGATATGCTCAGCATATGATCTTCTCTCCATAAGCTCACAAATTGTTGAAGTGTCCCTCAGTGATCTGAATGATGACATGTTAAGGTAATTATCTCTTATATGTGTTGAGTGACCAAAACCCGGTCAAACAATTTGTGAAAGAAACCCAGCATGTGAAACCATAGTGATGGCAGTTCTCTAGGCAAGATCTTAACATATCTTCAAGAAACCCTAAGGTATGTAATACCGCAACCTCTCAACTTTATTTCTCTAACTCCGCATGTTCTTCACATGAAATTTTTGGCCTTCAACTTATCATATTGATTCACTAAGTGATCAGAATGGCGGCCTACTCAGATTTTAACTTTAAGAACTTATCAATATCCTGTTGGAAGATTCAATCAAAGATACCCAGCAAATCAAGTTGCTGTCATGGCAATTTTTGCAGAGGCCAAGAAATATCTAAATTAACCATGGGTACAGTCCCATGCCTGTTGCATATCTGTAGCACTGAGAAGCTCATCCCATTCATATGAAGCTTCGGCACTGAAGAAATCTCACAAACTCTGACAGCTTCTACATTTTATTTCACACAGAACTTTCAGCAGCACCAATTTTGTAGCCATCTCTTCTACATGCGCTAATGTGAATTTTTAGCCTGCTCAGCTGCCTATTTCTCTAACCTCATGGTCTGACCAAATCTTGTCAGAATATGTGGAAGACCAACTCATAAGGTCACAAAAAACTCAATCATGAATATAGAGACTCCATTGATGCATCTCGAAATGACCAAATCATAAGGTCATCATAACTGTTCAGGCATTTGTATGGAACTTACTAATATGCCAGAAGCATTACTCTACTGATTTTTCTGATAATTTTTAGGCAACTAATATGCCAGAAGCATTTCCCCACTGATTTTTCTGATAATTTTTCAGTCAGGTGGAAGAAATCATAAGTAAAGAACATGTCACCAAATAAAAAATATGGTAGAAGATAGGCGGACTGACATTGGTAGCAATTTGCTCTCTACTAATGTTTTTCAATCAACAAAGTCATCAATGCCCATGCATTCATTTATTTAATCAATTCAAAGACAGTATGTCTTGCCCTCAGGTGACATGCATGGAACTTCCAGCTATTACTATTTTGCTCAAAACATAGCCTTCAATTTGGGGCTCGAAAAACTTTTGAATCCACAATGCTTCAGAATATTGAATACCAAGAAATACAATTAAGTTTAGAATAATGGCTTAATCAGTTATGCATAGAACAGACAAATAAAGAAGCAATTTTTCTCACCTTTAGATCCCCTCGAACTCCAGCCTCTTCCAAAGCTTCACGTAAGGCTGCCTCCTCAACGGTTTCATCATTTTCCCAGCCACCCTAAGATCAAGCAAAACATAAATAAAACTAAAAACATTAAACATTTGATTTCTCTCTCATTTATTTTTAAGGTTTTTGACAGATTCAGTTTTCTTGTTCTTTTTCCCCCCTTCCTTCTTTGTCCATCTTTTTTCTTTTTTTAATTTTTATCCTCCTAACTTAATAATATAACATAGCCAGCAAGCAGCACTACACACTGGGTGATCACTGAAGAAATACAGACTTCATACATCATCAAATTAGGATAATACTTGGATAATAGTGTAGCCCTTTTTTTTCAGATTGGAAACAAAAAACTTGTATTAAGAAGAAAAACACAAAAAAAGAACCCTTATGATCACAAAAAGATCTTTACAATAGAATAGTGATCAGATTTTGTAAGTAGGTAGTAAAGGATCTATTAAAATACATTCTAAGTTATTTAGAGGAGAAAAACAAAACTAACACAACCACACAGACATCAAACCGCCAAGGCTATCGAGCTCATTAATTAATATCACTTTCACATGTAGGCCCCCCAGAGAAAGAGAAAGAGAGTAATGAGCTTTAAAATTAAGAGAAAAATGTCAGTTAGATGTTGGTTGTGAAGGGTTTAAAGTAGATAATCTCCTCTTAAA
Source organism: Atalantia buxifolia (assembly GCA_030444775.1). Taxonomy (NCBI): domain Eukaryota; kingdom Viridiplantae; phylum Streptophyta; class Magnoliopsida; order Sapindales; family Rutaceae; genus Atalantia; species Atalantia buxifolia. Next base: position 17,131,814 of record CM059839.1, read on the forward strand.
GTGTTTATGGTGGTAACATTGAAACGGATAAAACAGTGGAGGTGAGAAGCAACCATATCGATGATTGAAAAGTTAAAAATGAAAGAATTTGAGGATTTTGAAATGAACTTCCAAGTTTTTATCAAAGTAGCTTCAAGAGAAAACCTTCTTTCATAGTGAACATATTTTAAAATTATCCCTTTGATGTTGAGGGGTCCAAATAATCTTGAATATAAATTTAAACTTAACAGTTGCAGCACACAAAATATTTGACCATGAAGTAAAGTTAAGTATAATCTAAAATTAAGGACCTGAAAATTTAGAGAACAATAACCACTAATTAAATGGATTAACTGTAGAATATTAACTGCAAATTTGCAGTCATTCACAATGAACTATTACTTTCTTTTTGTTTTTGTTTTTTTTTTTGGTTTTTTTGGGGATAGGAAACAAAGAAACTCGTATTAAGAAGAAAAACATGTACAAAAAGTGCACAAGGTGTCCACAAAAAAGAATTCTTTGAGATCACAAAAAGATCTATACAATAGAATACTCCTTCCCAATTTTATAACTAGTATAGGATCTATATGTCTTTATAATCTCAAAAAAAAAAAAAAAAAACTCAAAAATACAGATTTAAGTCACACCCGTTCCCAATTTAGATGAATGAAGAGGATAGAAGAATCTTGAAATTCCTTAGTAACTGAGGTTCAAAAGAGAAGCCAGTAATTGCACTCTTTCCCACAAAAAGATGATGTCTTCCTCAGACTCTTCAGAAAACCTTCTATTTCTTTCAAACCACATCACCCAAAAATGGCCAGTACTGAGCATTTCCACAAGACTTTTTAACTTTTTCACCCTTCCCAAAAGCATGAATCAAATCTGAAAGCAAAGAATTGCTAGAAGCTGGCATAACCCTACTCTGAATGCACTATTTCTATTGAAACCCACATACTTTACAATCGAGAATTTTCTGTTGGAATGATGCATGCGATGAATAATAATCATTTCATGGAAGCAAGATTCGATTCCAGGATTGTTTGTAATTGTTCCTTGTACAGAAAAATAAATCTACTCTCCTCCATTATGCCCTTAAAAGGCGACTTTAACAAAAAAGTACAGACTCACTAGCCACTAGCAAGGATCTGTATATATAAGGAACAATCAGTGAGTCAAAATGCATATTTGAGCTCACCTCATAAATTGAAGATCTAACAATTCTCAAAATTTTTTCACTCACGCATTACAGAGGAAACGGATACAAACTATCTCACTAGTCTGTTTCATTCATCCAACATCTAACCTACACACTTCAATGACTTTAAGATGCCATTTACTTGTGTAGTTTCCAGCTTTCCTTAGAGAAGTGGAAGGATAGGATTCTCAAAGCCACAGACCCGCTATTTATCTATTTTCCACAAGAAACAGATAACCTTATATTAGAAAGAAGAGATTTACAGAGAAATGAATAACAAATCGCGGAGAAAGAACCACATAAGGGGGAGGGAAAACGATTCAAAAATAGAATTGCATTCGTATCAGCTATCCCAATAAAAAGATCCATATAATTGTTTTAAGATCAAATACATGTCCATTTTGCTTCACAGTAATTGTTTATCATGTGAAACTATTCCAGGCTGCAGTCCATTTATAAAAGAATAAAGGTATTGGCATCGTGGGGTAAAAGGAAAGGCTTTGGCAATAAAAATTTACATCTCAAATACAAAAGGGCCACCTTAATGATAATCATAATATTCTCGCATACTAGCAGAATATTTATTCAACTCAGTAAAGCAATTCAAATTCATTTATCAGTAATGACAACGAAAGCAAATGACGGTGTCTACAACCACATGCAATGCAAATGCAAAGGGGATCAAAGTGAAAAATGAGAAGGTACCTTGGGAAAAAGAAGACCAGGTCCACTAGTTGAGTTGATCATAAGTACCTCAACAATCTTTTCAGATCTGCCATCACCATCACCATCACCATCACCATCACCTTCTCCACAATTTCTATTTCTATACTTAAAAGGAATACACCTGTCAGAGAAATTTGAATTAATTAAAAGAAAAATAACATATATTGTAAAATGCAAATCACACACGCCAATTGACGATTAAACAAAAAAATGAATTCAATCAAAATAAAAACTAACACACCCACCCGGCAACGAGGCGGCAGCCGGCCTCGTAGCGCTGCTGATGGCGACCAGTACGAGCCACCAATTCAGACATTTGTCAAAAACTCTAGTACTATTAATAATAATATTATAAAATTAATAAATAAAGGTGGCTATGTCAATCTCAATCTTTTCATAACGAGCAAACACAGCATTATTATTTCAAAATATCATGACCAATCCATCAAAGTCTCTTTCTACCTTCCTGGCCTCAACAACCTCTAGAGAGAGAGAGGAACAGAGAAGAGCCAGCCATCGGGTGGAAGTGGAACGGTGTCGCGTACAACGCGTCAGCGTGAGGTCTTTCTGTTGTTTGGGTCGGTTATTTTTATTTTTATTTTTTTATGGTTAAAAATTAGTTTTTATCACCTATAATCAAAACCAATCACTTTGGCCATCAAAAAAAAAAAAAAAGACCACCCAATCACTTTGGACTAGCGTTGGCTGTTGCCTGTGGGTGGCGTTATCTATACTCTTAAAATTACTCCCAACATTCAAAATTTTAAGAAAATTATTTATTCATCTAAAAATATTTATTTATTATAAAAATATTTATATTACAGATTACTATTAAGAACAATCTACTATGAATAAATATAACATCATTATTCTAAATACTCATTGAACACACAATTTTTTTAACTTAATGATCAATATACCAATTGATAATTAGGATGGATTGGAATCAAAATAAGCAATAATCAGAATAAGATGGAATTAGAATGAACTAGAATGAAAATCATAATAAATAATTTACTTAAACTTTAAGAATCAAGATCAAAATCAAAATAAATTGTATTTCTATTGATGTGTTTACTTTATTTTAAATTAATAAAATTAATTATTATCATAGTCGTCGTTGTCATTATTATTATTATTATTATTATTGGCAATAATAATAATAATAATAATAGTGATGGCGATACTAGTAATAATAATAATAAATAATTATATTTAATAATAATAACAATCACAACAACAACAAAAATAACAACATTTTTTAATAATCAACGAGTGGTGGTGGCTGGACAATCAGCAAGCGATAGCAAAGTTTAGAGAGTGACAATGATTAGCGGCAGGTGATGTACATCGGTGCTAGGCTTTGCTTTGTTTTACAAGATCGACATGAGATGGTGATGTGTGACGACAGGCTTTGTTGCATTCGAAGACCGGCATGCAGTGGTCATGGCTTTTGGCTCTCATCAATAAGGCTCCTAGAATGCAAATAGCGGTCAGTCATGCCTGCTGTGCTTTTTTTTTTAAACAAAGGATAAAATTGGGTTTATGAAATTTTTTAAAGTGCAAAAATATCAGCCGCAAGAATAAGAGCCTGATTCTCAACCCCTCCACACTTGAGAATCATACTCTCATTCTTTAATCTCATTTTATTGTGGGCCCTAATATAACGATTCTTATTTCTATCCTTATTTTGTGAAATAAACGTTATCAATGATTCTGATTCCATATTATTTTCTAATCCCGAAAGTAAATGCACCGTAAATCTTAAAACTTTAGTTTTTGGCATCTTAATTATAAATAAGATGAACAAATGTTTCCAGGAAACAAACTAATATTTTGAATGATTTTAACTACCTATAACAAGACATGTATGATCATTTGGATTTTTCGGAAAATTAAAAAGTAAAAAAAAATGTTGGGTGAAATTTTTATTGACAATTGACGCAACTCAAAAGTGGTTAATTACTCCCATATATATAAGAATGTTTAATTATAATATAATATAGTAAGTGCCGGGTCAAGTCATAGAGAATTTAAAAATATGGCAGTCTGTTATTAAATGAAAATAAGTGTAAAAAAAAAGTTAAGGGGAAATAATATAAATTAAAGAAGTGCTAATGTATCCACTCTTGGTACTAAAACCAGGATCATAATTCTCTCTTATATTTATATTTTGTATTTTTACCAGTTTGGATATTATGTGACTTAGTTCTTAATTAACCACTCTATGAATAAATATTGAGATTAAATACATAGTGTTCCCCAACCGTATTACAATTATGATTTAATTACTTATTATTTTTTATTCAATAACTACCAATCACAATATTGAGATTTAATAATTCATTATCTCTTATTCAATAATTACAATCTACTAATCATAATATTAAAGTTAGCAATTCGCGCTAAATCAAATCTTTAATGCTATAACCTTCACTCTCTTTTTTAATATAGGAACCTCCTTTGCATTAGGTACTCTCCACTGTTAACTTTTTTTTAGTTTGCTTAAATTACAATAATATTATCGTATTCAATAATTTTATGCAAACTGGGTTAGGATATTTAATTAGAATACTTACTAATGTATTACCAATAATTTAAGGTCATGTATATGGCATTAAATTAATCTATTATTAATTATTAATTTATTTTTTTTACAAGGATGACAAATAAGATATTATATTAGTGAATATTTTGACTGAGTGTCCAAATTGAGTAAGTATAGCATTACTCTATAGCTTTTAACATTTATTAAGTATTAGTATCACTTGTTTTCTTTCAACATAGTGGATGAAATCGGTGGCAAAGCCAAGAAATTATTTTTACCCATGCTAAATTAAAATAATCTTTTAATAAACATTATTTATTGAGATTACTATGAAATTCTTTTTAGTTATATATAAAAATATTTGTTAGGGACTAATATGAATATTATTAATTTTATTGTGATTACAAAAATTTTGTAAAGAACTAATATAAATATTATTTATTTGTTAAAAGTTATGAGGAAGTTTTAAAAATTATTGGATCTCAAATAAATTTTTGGGGGCTAGCCTAGGCTGAAGAGTAAAGATGAAGCCATCTTTCCAATTGCATTAGATTGTAAAATAAATAAATTTTGAATTGATTGTTAAAAATGCGAATTTGATATTGCTGTAATGTGATTTATTAAATATTCTATTTTAATGTACAAAAATTAAATAAATAGTACAGTGTTGTGAGTTTAAAAAATAAATTTTTATTAAAGTTTATTTGTTTGTAGCTTGACCATAATTGACATAAGTTTTAGGTTGCCTTAAACTTAATTATATTATTTTGAAGATAAAGTATAATGCCAAAATAGATTGGCCACCTCTAATGGAAAAATTTTCATTTTAATAAATACATGACTAATGATGTAAATTGTGGTAATGATATTATTTTATGGCTTTAATTTGGTAGAGTTTAATAGTGCCATTAATTATTTGGTGGATTATTTCATAAGTTATCTAATTTTAAAAATTTATGCCACCGGTGATAGACATCTCATGTTCTAGATTTGTCAATCTTTTGAGTAGCAAGGAAAGAGCCAACTAAGAGCCTTATTTAAATTTTTTTTAGGAGACTCAAAAGTGAAAAAAACTAAAGTTAATTTTGGTGTTTGATGATTTTTTTAAAAAATCATTTTTGGCAAAATTATTTCATCCGACAACAAGTTTTGAAAGTAAGGAAGGAGTGACTTTTCACAATCTGATTTTGAGAATCAATTTTATACTTAATATAATTTATATATATCCTCATATAAATTATAAAAAATTAAAATTATATTTATTAATTAGGAAATAAAATCATTAAATTTAAAGAGATTATTATTATCACCAATTATATTGAGATAACAAAATAAAAAATAAAATTGATAATATAAATATTTATTTTAATTATCGATTACTGTATATACACAATAAAACTTATTTAATATTATATTTAATTCAATTATTTATATTTTTACGACAATTTAAATATAAGATTTACCAAATATATACTACTATTTTCTACACTCACAACACTTTTAAAAATAACATGTTTAATTAATTCTCTTCATAACTTATTATTTTTATATCACAACTAACAGTAATTATTGTAAAAGCATGAAACTAAGGACTATAAGGTAGCATTCAAATTTTAGACATCCCATGTGTTATTCAAAAAATTTAGTATTTATTAAGTGAACATTGTGATATGAATACTCATTTTTTAAAAATAAGGCATGAAAATGCCCAAATCATTTTTTAAATCTTCACCTTCCACAAAATTTGAATTTAAATAACCAATTAAAGAAATATGATTAAAAATTACTCGGTTGATCCCCAATGATGTGATAACATAATTAATTTACTTAAAACTTATAAAAATCTGTCACCACTTTATGAATGACAAATTACATATCACAACTCTGTAAAGAGTTGATATCAGCTAGCACTCAAGCTCAGGCATCCAGAGGCGTCCAGCAGCTCAGGGAACAATTCAAAGCACTGGAATGCATTATGGTCCCTAGAGATCCCAGAAAAAATTAAGATATTCATGTGGAGAGCTAGCAAAAACTTGCTGCCATCAGCTGAAAACCTTTGGAAAAGGAAGATCCTGCTGGAACCAAATTGTCAAAGATGCAAGAGGAACGTGGAAACCATACATCATGCACTGCTGGACTGTAAAGCAGCAAAGAAAGTTTGGTTGCAAGCCCCCTTCAATGTCCCTCTGCCCAACACTCAGGTACAGGATATCTTCAGCTTCTTCCAAGAAATGACAAAAAATCTGAAGAAACCTGAGTTGGAAATTTTGGTGGCATATTGCTGGGTTGTGTGGTACTCCAGAAACAAATTCATTTTCGAGGGTCAGAAGCTGGAGCCAAATTTAGTAGCAGCACGAGCAGAATCAGTTATAGCAGCCTACCAAAGAGTGAGGAAGCCAGTGCCAGCTCACCATGATCTCTCCAGATCAGGAAATCAGCATAAGTGGAATCCCTCTCCTGGAAATCTCTTCAAAGTCAATGTGGATGCAGCTATTAGTACAAAAGATCAAAAGGCTACGTTTGGAACTGTGATAAGAGATGCTAGAGGCAATATTGTAGCTGCAGGCATTAATCAGGATCACCTAAGGGGGAGTGTTAGCTGGGCAGAAGCTGAAGCTGTGCGGTGGGGTCTTAGAGTGGCAAAGGAAGCAAATTTAAGCTCGGTGATTGTAAAGACAGATTGCCTGGAGGTGGCCGAGCTAATTAACAACACAAAGGGCAGCAGAACAGAAATTCATTGGACTATTTCAGAGATTCGCCATCAGATGAGAAATTTGCAAAAAGTTGTAGTCCAGCAAGTGAATAGAATTTGTAATGCTAGTGCCCATTCCCTAGCAAAATATGCGTTAGGGAGAAATTCTTCTGCTGTCTGGTTACACCATTTACCAGCAGAGGTCCAAGTTGTACTTAATGTGTTGTGAAATTGAAAGGTTTACTTTCTTCTCAAAAAAAAAAAAAAATTACATATCACAACATTTAACATGAAATTTAAAATATTTTAGCATGTTTATCATTATTCGTTGCTAAAAATGTAGATAAGTGTTAAATAAATAGATTACAAAAACTTTCCAAACACTTTTTCTTGTTAAAAATATTAAAATAAAATACTTTTGACATTTCAATAACAAATTAACAATCCCAAATGGGACCTCATGATAACTTTTTAAATCTATTTATTTGAGAATCAATTTTTGTAAAATAAAATTCCTAAAATGCCTTTCATAAAATCATAGGATATTATCATTTTCCCACCAACATTTTTCTAACACATTAAGTCAATACCATGGTTTGGTAAATACAATATTTTACTACCAAGCATTCACACTATTAACATTTTGCCACATTCCATTAAAAATAAGTTAATATCTAATAGAATTTGAGTTAAAAGTTGATTTTCCCTCTTGACCATAAAGGATGATTTTCTCCTTTCAAAAGAAAGAAATTTATTATTTGTCCACAAAAAAATTTCTGACATATCAATTCAGTAGCAGGATTTCTTAGAAACTATATTTTACCACCTAATATTTAATTTTTTATCACTTTGACACCAAAATATTAAAATAACTAAATATTTAACCTGGAGTGTAAAAGATGCTTTTGTCATTTGAAAAGAAAGAAATTATAAAAGGAAAATTATTATAGAAAAGTAGTTGTTATCTTTAAAAAACTACTACTTTTTTTATTAAATAAACATGTTGTTGTGCATTCAAATATTAAGTTCCAAATAATACAAGCCAAACACTTTAGTTTTGATAATATCATTCAACACTAGCAACCCTAAGCCATTTCAAACACTACACCGGCAACCAAATACTCTAAATTTAGCAAATATGTTAACATTTTGGTTTCAACATGAAATTCCTTAAATGCCCTTATGATATCAGTAAGTTTTTTACTGTGCTAATGGTTTGGTAGTAAAGTGATAACAACTTAAATATTAGGTGGTAAAAATATAATTTTTAAAAACTTTAGTACTGAATTGATGTGTCTAAAAACTTCTTATGGACAAATGATAATATCTCTTTCACAATTGAATGGTGCATTTTGGCTTTAACGTGAAATTCCTTAAATACCCTTATAACATAAGCAAATTTTTAACTGCATTAATGAAATAGTGATAAAATGCTAACAACGTAAACATTTGGTGGTAAAGTGTAGTTTTCATCAAATCATAGTACTAAGTTGATGCGTTAGAAAAACTTAGTTGGAAAATAATGTTTAGTATCGTGCATGAGTTGCTCCTGTAAAAAAATACTAATCCAATTAAATGATATGCTCAATGTCGCAAATGTTTCGTGTTCGACATTAGCGGACCACCACTGGCCCACTGAAAACTAATGGTGGTGATATGTTATCTGACTTGCTATTTATAACTTTAAATATAATTGAATTAAATATTATATTGATTTTTTTATTTTTTGCCATTAATGATAAATTTGGAATTTTCTCTATTTTGGCAATTTCTAACACATATAAAAAAATTTAATAAGCTATCAAAATTGCTTGAAAGTACTTTTATTCAAAACTGAACACAAAGCACATATGAGCTACTCTATCAAAGTTGATTGGAGGTGCTTTTATTCAAAGCACTACAAATCAAATGAGCTATCTTATTCACATTCACAAGCTTAACCTTAATAGAAATAAGTTTTTCTTTCATCCAATTATTTTGTAGATAGAACTTCTATGATACTCTCTATAGTTGTTGTTGGGATTATGTGCTCTTTAAAGCATGTTGATTTATTTATTTTCTGATTAATAAAATATTTGATTATTTCTTTAGATATCTTTATCGCATAAATATTTGTAATAAGGTTTGTTTAGTCATATTATATGTATTTATGTGATCATCATATGGATTCACAGAAAACATAAATAGAAATTATCTTATGATTAAATAAATTGAGCTCGCAATTGATAAATAGAGTTGGACCTCTATTTATGTTTAGACTGTAGTAAATTTATTAAATGATTTATATTAATCATGTATGAATTTGTTGTTGTAGTTTGACTACACTGAAGCAGATCACATATGAGATTTAATTAACCTTTAAATGACTGTCAAACTTATTAAATCTCATAGATATTGATTTTATTGCAATCTTAATCTTGAGTTAATTATAGTTTCATGATTATAATTGTTATTCCATTTGAGTTACTAATGAGCACGACATATAGTCATAGTCAAGATTACCAGTATCTTGATGGGAGAAATTATGAGCAGTGAGATTATAGAATGACAATATACAATTTGTACAAAACATCTCTTGATAGGTTCTCGGTACTTGATCATATAATTCTCTGGCCAGAGTGCGTCAAGATAATTAGTATACTGGAAACAATCATTAGGGAAAACTAGTAAGTGCCAAGGAATAAGATGTAAGTAAATTGATTGGATAGTTGAAATATTAATTTAATTACCAATGTGGTACAAAGGATTGTTCAGTAAATAAATCAATTTGGCATGAGTCGAATTATTATTCGAGAACACTACTAAATTGATAAGCGAGATAACTAGCATACAATCATAAAAATCAGTTCTAATCTTTTAGTGGAGTAGATTTGAAATTAAACAATCAGGCTAGTTCAATTATAGGCCTAATTATTGTAGTTACTATGTTGTACCCATATGTTTCGGTTAGCTCATGTAATTGACTGCACCAATACTAAATTGATAAGCAAGATAACAAGCCATTTTGGTTAGAACCCTAAACATATTATTTGGTGGGGGGCTTCATTTAATACGCCTGTGTATAAGTGGCTTTGTGTTATTTTTACTAAGTGGGCCACTACAACAATAAGGCCACTTTTGGTTTTTATCCTATCTTTTAATTTAAATTAAATATTTTTTATTTAAAAGGAGATAAATAGGGAGTTTAGGGTTTCCACTAAGAGAAACAAAAGGGCTTATTTCTCCATAAAAGGAAAAAGAGGAGCCATAATATATGGGGCGTAGAAATTTTTTTTTCTCTGTAGTTTTGAGAGAAAATTTTTTCTATTACTAGTTACTTTTAGTAGTGATAAAGATACCCACACATTAAGTGTAGAATCCGACTTGAGTCATAACTTGGAAGATCATTAGGGATAGATCGTGATCTGTTAAGATCGTTGGTGACAAATCATAATCTAATAAGATTGGTGGTGACAGATCGTGATTTGGGTGTCTAAATTATTTCTATGAAAAAGCAAAGGTATAATTTCTAGATTATGGTAATTCTATGTGTTGTATGAGAATTGCAATCCAAATATTTTTGTTGCAAAATGATTTTTAACTAACAATTGGTATTTCATATTCATATATGGAGTTACTATATTAAATTAATCTCTTGTATTATGTGTATAAGATGAGTGATGCTAATTTTATATATTATATTTTTTTTGAGTATATTAATGGTTATCTCAATTCATTGTTAGAGATTTACTTATATTGATTTTATGGATTTGTAACAAGAAAGGTGGTCAACTTTCACTATGGTTATCTCTTGATTATTTTATTTCATTACTCTTAGATTCTTTGTAAGCCAATAATAGCATAAGAGTTTATGTACCTATTATTTTTTATTATAAAACAAAAGCAAAGAACTCAAGAAAATAAAGAAAAGGTTGATGCGGCAAGAAGAAGCAAATACGACAGTGGCTTCTGGTATTGGCGGCATAAAACAAGAAGAAGATGAAGGGCTGGATTTGTTCATTAGAGACCCTAAGGTTTTAATAATTTATATTTTTGATAAAATTATAGAAACTATTGCATTTAAGTCTACAAGAATATGCTTGCAATAGCTAGGAAGAAAAATATGTGAATTAGGGTTTTTGATATCCTATGGCACCCTATAGTTTTACTATTGTACAATTCACCTAAAATATTTAGGTTTTTGGTGGAAAAGTTCAAATTTATTTATATTGGATCTAAATCCAATTTTGGCTGTCAATTGGATAATATAATTAAAAATTTGATAAACCGAATAGTAATTACTTGGACAAATTATTTATATCGGTCCCAAGCCCATTTTGAGATTTCAAATTTGGGTAATATAAATGGAAATTTGGTAAGATCAATAATAAAATTTATTTGGGTCAAGAATTTTTTAACATAAATTCGGGCTTATTTTATTAAATTGATTGGTTCTAGTTTTTATAAAAATTTTATTTCAAAACTAAGACCCAGTAGAATTTTATTTAAAAGATGCCCAAATTTAATCTTAAAAATTGAACCAAAGATAAATTTAAAACCCTAAAAGTTTCCAAGCCAATGGATATGGACAAGAGCAAGTACTAGGAAGAGAAAGAAGGAAGATGGACGTTGACTTGAAGCTCAAAAGATATTAAACTTGTAGATTAAATCAAAATTTCCTTAGGAAAATTATGAATTGAGATGGTTTAATAGCTTTTATCCATATGCTATGCTTGGTTGATATCATGCATGATAACACGTCATATAGAAAAGATAGCACCTCTATATGCATCATAATACATGGCATCTATAAACTATGAATCTAGATATATATTGTTTGATGTTTGTACATGCTTAATAATAATAGATTTCATCTAGATAATCTTATTTCAAGAAGCATGCAATTAATAATATATGATATAATCTGTATATTGTTCAAAAGGAAAAACCAACTTTAAAATATTGAGTGGGAGAGGGAAAATTCAAGATAATTTTTCCCATGGGCTTTATTGTTAGTTTAATAATAAAATAATTTATATATCTCTACTTCATAATACGGTGATGCTCCCTGCGGAGAGTATATATATTAGACATTTTATTTGATGAACTTTTTCATAGATAAGATCGGAATATTTTTCAATATGTTGATCACCCGTATGGTGGCTGCTCGTTATAAAAGATATGTAGATTGAAACAATGATTATACACTCACTAAAAATTTGTTATTAACCTTCCCAACAAAGCTTCTATTAACAAATTGCGGCCTTAAAAGATAAAGATAATTATCTAGCATGTTTCGACATGAAAGTAAATAATCTAATGGTTAATTAGGTCTTATAAGTGTAAGCATGACTTCCCTAATGTATAGCTTACCAATGCGTTACTAGATTGTCGTTACAATAAAATTAAATGCGGTTATGATTTTTTGCATTTTAGAATTTTTATTGTGAATATTATTTTTTTCAAAGTGTTTATGCATGTATATTTTATTTTTTAGAAAATATCTTCATCAACCCATTATTGATTATCTTGGTTAAAAATAAACTCACTCACAAAAATTATTGAGATTAAAAATGCAATCAATTTAATATTCGCATCGCTAAAGGCTGAAAATATGTTTTGACCCAACCATGCACCCAAAACCAACATTATATGATTATAGAAATTAGAGGAAGTCTTATGAGAAATGGTGCAAAGTTAATAAAATGGCTAAGTGGTATATATTGGCTTCAATTTCTATGAAACTGCAGAACAAACATCGGAGCATGGAAATAGCCACTGAAATATTGGCTAGCCTTCATAAGATATTTGGGTAGAATACTCATATTGCTAGAGAAGTAGCATTGAAACGTGTTACTGACACCAAGATGGAAGATGGCACAAGAATCTATGATCATGTCCTCAAAATGATGGACTATTAATGTTTGAGATTCATGGTGGTCAAATTGATGATAAATCAAAGATTAACATGGTGATTGAATCATTACCTGATACATTCCAAGAGTTTAAGGTCAACTATATCTTAAGCAATAAAGATATGACCTTAATTAAATTCATACACGAACTACATATTATAGAAGAATTTTATTATGAAAGGAAACTTCCCAAAAAAGGGTTCTCTTCAAGGTATAAGTCGAAAGACAAGGATAAGAAGAAAATTGTTTATAAATGGCAAGACAAGGGGCAAGTGCTACAAATAAGGACAGGATGGTTGTTGTGCAAATTTTATTGAATTCACAAGTGCACGAATCTATTGTAAAATAGATCAATGATGACGAATGTCGATCCCACGAGAAGGTGGATTTTTATTATGTGTAGAATTAATTTTCTAAGTGGGTGGTTAGATTTATGGTGAAAGTGATTTAGACTATCCTAGAATTTAAATGGAAATGGCGGAATTAAATGAAAGTGAAAACTATTACAATTAAAGCTCTTGGGTATCTGGATCTGTATTAACATGCTCCATGGGCTAAATATTCCTTATTAACGCCAGTTAAATCATGAAGGGGTTTCCACTCCTCATGAACCACACTCTAATCAATATAGTGCTAAGGGCTTATCGTGCCAAATAGTAATAACCTTGCACTAGGGAGCCAGTTAAACCGGTGCGGTATCTAGATAAGATTATTACTACCTATCGATGAAAAGTCAAAACATCCACAAAAATTAGAGGGGAAGAGAAAGTAAATTTACCAAATAAATCCCATGAAACATATTGAGACTTCACTTTCAACCCAAGCTTAAAAAAAAAATACCTACTCATAATTGAACTAAGGATAAAATGAAAATTTATTAAAATACGTAGAAAATACAAGATAGAGAAGGAATTACACAAAATGGAACTCAAAAATGAATTCAGTGGGTGTCAAATTAGGGGGGAGTCCCTCCTTTTATAGATACATTGAGTAAATCATGGCTATCGGATTAAAAACAATTTGGACGCTCAAGATTGCGCCATGTCATCAGTCAACAGTACGCGGTTTGAATAGTGAGGCGGCTTGAATATTGACACGGATTGAATAGTGATGCGGTTTGGTTGAAAATAATTCATTATATATGCATGTACCGTACGTATGATTTTTGGTCTACAACATGCTGTCACGTCACCGATCAACAGTACATAAAAATTTTAATCCAATAGGATCGTGACAGCTCATTGGTCAATGTCACATCATCAGTTAATGTCACGTCATTGTTCCGTATATGTGAACAGTGTCTGAACAGTAATGTATATATTAACAGTGCCATTTTTTCTTTTATTCTCCTTCTAAGGTTTTCGACTGTCCTGAGTTCAAAAGTGATGTCCGTTTTGCTGTCTAACCTCTCGTTTATTATGAAATGACTATGATGCTGCTAAAATACATAAAATATTTAATTATAATACAAGACACATAATTAAATCATAAGAGACTTAAATATATAAAAGTAGGAATGTTAGTAAGACTTGAAGTGTAAAATGACGATTTTATCCTTTATAAATATACACTTTCTAACACTTAACACACCCCCTAACCAGCTTATTGCTAGTCCCTAGCAAATAAAGTGAAGACAAAATTCAAACACAATATTTTTTTAAAAAAACAATTATGTTTATTCAATCAGACTAATGATAGCAATCGAATAAAAGTATAAGCATTATCTTCAGTTTAAAGAAACATCCCACCCACATCAACCATCCACATGCATCAGTTCAGCAGACTTTGTCATAGCTATAGTAATCAAGCCACTTTCAAGAATAACATGTCAAACCCCAAAATCTCACCGGTAGTAGTGACACTCTCACAAGGAAATTAAACCTAATAAAAATTGTCACTTCAATGAACGGTAAATTGAGAGAAAATAATAAAGAAGTATCACACACTCTCACCAAGATGAAAGGAATATACCCACAGCTTAAAAATAATACGATCTCAAACAAAATATTAGTCAGCCCAATGTATTTATTTATTTATTTATTTTTACTTTTTTTAATTTTTTTGAAACGACCCACCCCGAACTCCAGGGTGAGTCTATCTAACTTCATCCAAACTGGATTGATAATAATCCAATTAGTACAGATTCTGCCGAAAATTCGGCAGAGTCTCCTTTATAAAAATAACACTCCTAATCTGAAAACATGTAAAACAAACACTCCCAAAAAAATTCACTATACAACAAACTCTAGTGATCAACATCCTCAACTAAAATGCTGAGTTTTACTCAAGATATCTCTAGAATCTCAAAAGATAATATAACAAAATTATACAATCCCAAAAGAACAAGATAACCAAACTATCCTAACAAAAATCATCTATATCTCTAGCACCATCATGTGGCCAAGACTCAAAATATATCTACAGTCACTGGATCGGTCTGGTGCACCTGCAACCTCCTGATGAGGTAGAAAAAATATAATAAAAACAGGGTGAGTATAAAACTCAGTGAAAATCAGTGAGTGGATAGTAGTTTTTGAAAATTAATCTTACTTAAAAAATAATAATCGTATCATTTCCAAACACGATTTCATCAAACCATATGCGAGAAACCAGTAATAAGTCATTTAACATTTAAATCAGATCATTAATAATGAAAAGCATATATAATGTCGTATCAAATAATCATGGAAATCATATCTGATCAAAATATCATAAGAAGTTAAATAAAACTCATTTAATTCAAACCATGTACTCGAACATCTATATCACATAAATCTGTACAAAATCAATGAAATCATAACACTTATAATATCAAATACTGAATATCGAAAACTATCACCAAACAAGTACTCAAGGAATAATCTCGTCGTATCCGGACCTCAACGGACGAGCAATGACGTACTATCTGGGTATCACCACGCCCCGGAGCTACACAGATAGATAGGGAAAAGCTACCTCATATCTTATCATATCCGGACCTCGATGGACGGGCAATGACGTACTATCTGGGTACCATTATGCCCCAGAGCTACAACGGACAGACGGAGAAATATCATCTCATATCTCATATATCTCATCTGTATCATCGTCATCTCATATCTCATATATCTCATCTGTATCTCAATATCTATCTATATCTCAACATCTGTAATACTGTATCTGGAGGGGATGAGTACTATCTAATACTTTTAAAAACAATCTCTTATACAGATGTACATAAATATATAATCACATCTGAAATCTCATTTCTTTTTTATTGAACATATCTCAAATCCACTCAATTCTAATATCATGCATTTGTTCAAAAATGACAATAAAATCATATCACATCGAAATCCACTTTTCTCGTCTTTAAAATACTATCATATTTCATTGAAAATCGATACGGAAAATCATTGACCAAATATTTTAATATAATATCAATGCATGTATAAAATCCATTTCGAGGAAATCATTAAATAGAAGCATCAAATACTTATTTATCAAAACATGTTGTACTGTATCATAAAATCATTACTAAATCCGAATATTCAAAATTCTTATTTCGCAAACATGCTTTACTATCATAATCACTATGAAAATAGGTTTTGTATATTCCACTCACAGTGACGGTGTTCACGCTCGACTATCGTCCACATTCGCGGACCGGTTCTCACTCGCAGATCCTCTTAAATCAAGGAATCGACATAATTATTTTTCATAAATCAAAATTACAACTAAATTTATGCAATAAACTCAAAACGAACATATATCCATCATTTATAACTTTCGTGTCGATAAAATTACTAAAATACCCTCGTATCCGTAAATCATTAAAATATTTCGAAATCATAAGTCGCCGAATTACCCTTAGAATCGTAATAACACCCAATCATCAATTTCAGGAATTACTAAAATATCCATAGGTTTAGAAATTACAAAATCGTCCTCAAAGTAAGAAATTACCAGATTGCCCCTGCCGGTCAACGGTGACTGAAATTTAGTCAACGGTGACGTAAACCTCAGTTCTGGTAGTTTTGACCACGCTGAGTCCACTGGTGGTGGCCGTGAGTTCCCACGCTCTGTGACAGCGGCGGATCGAGCTTCATAAGCCGTGAGTTCGTAAGTGGCCGATCGACGACAATCCGACCGTTTCAGGTGGCGAGGTTGGTCGGAAATGATGCTGGTGACGTGAGGAGTAGAACCCAACTAGAGGCGTGCCCAAACTCCGGCGAAATCGACGGCGATGGTGATGGGTTATGGCCGCGTCTTTTCAAGCTTCCATCGCCGGCGTTCCGGTTGGTTTTCGGCGGCGAAGATGGCAGGGAAACGACGGCCCACTTCCAAGCTTCAAACCGGTACCTTGCTCGGCCGGTGTAGTGGCCAAAATCACGAGATCCGACCGGGTAAAGCTCGCGAGTCGGGTTCGACCCGTTTCTCTTTTTCCTCTCTCTCTCCGTGAGCTTTTTCTTCTCTTCTTTTTTTTTTTCTTTTCTTTCTTTATAAAGGGCTGGTCAATAGAGGTTAAAATCGGGTGTGCGGTATTACATTTTTGCTTATGCATCACTACATCTTTTTAGCCCATGTAATTAGCTTCTATTTCAGACTATAGATCCCTAAAATCAAAAAGGACTTTTATTAGGACGTAATGTAGGCTAGGGACATGGTTAACAAAGAAGGAAAAACAGGGAAAACAAAATATATGTTTGAGAAAAAATAGAGATCTTTTGGAAATTACAAGGTGCATTTCGCTTATCTATTATTATTATATATCTTTCTTTTCTTTTCTTTTCTTTTTTTCTTTTTTTTTGAAATTTTTTTTGTTTTGTTTTTTCTTTGTTTGGGACAACTTCACTGAACATAATAATTATATACTTTTTTTTCTTAAATATTAATAAATGATAGAATTTGTAAGACATTGGGTAATACTCCAAATTGGAGTAGGTCAAGATAATAAATTGACATAGAAAAGTTTTTTTTTTTAAACTAAAAGGCTCAAAAGGGCTAAATATGGATATTTCACAAAAGAGATGGTTAGAAAGGCTCAAACGAGTCAAAAAGGACATTTCCATAATCTTTTAGGGCTCTACATATTCTTCCATATCTACTAATTAGATGGACCTTCAGATGTAGTAAAAATTTTTTTCTCTTTTTTTTTAATTTTATTTAACCTCTTTTTTTTTTAGGGGTTGACTCACAGGAAATCTAAAAATCATGTAAAAAATAATAAACTGCTAAGCTATATGAAGAATGGACAAAAAGGATTACTCTCCAAGAAAAATGATAGCCTAAAAAATTCACTTGGTATTTTTTATGACATGTACATTTCTTCAAGCAACTCATATTTGTCGTCGACATCAACATGTAAAGTAGTAAATATAGTGTAACATCACTCAAGATCAAAGATAATACAAATACTAAAATTCAAAAATCATCATGTCATCCAATATTAAAAAGAAAATCACACAAATTTTTTTTAATGACATTCTACCCCCAACCTATTCTAAACATAAAAAGAAAATATGCATGCAAAAAGATTAAATTGATGCAGAAAAATTAATTAAAAATGTTACACTTAAAATGATTGAAAAAGAAAATGTCTGGAAATTTTTTTTTTTTACTAAGAAGATACGTTTTTAGAGTCACTACACTCCATATTCAGCCATCTTTGACTCAAAAATTTGAAAATGTATATTTATAAAAGAGAAGTCAAAAAGAAAAAGTTAGAAAGATCACACTTAAAATAAGAGAAATTTTGTTTTTAACTTCTAAACTAAGAAGATGCGTTTCTAGAGTCACTACACTCTATATTAAGCCATCTTCTACTCAAAAAGTTAGCCACGGTTAGTCTCTACAACAAAAAATCAGTAAAAACTTAACCAAGATTCTACAATTGTCAACTATTCCCTCCCCCCAACCAGAGTGAAACATTGTCCTCAATGTTTTAAAGTAAAAAAGTAGAGTTTAAAAGACATCACCTGGGTATTGCAACATAGAAGAAAATATTTACAAGCGGAGAGTTAAATCTAATTTGCACTTCTTACTACGGTTACTGTTACCATCATTATTTGTACAATCCAACTCAAAGGTCCTGGGATCTAGCTCTAGTTGATAAGCTTGTAACAGATCAAGTAGCTCATTAGCAGATGAGCATAAACAAAAACTTTTTTCTCTGAGGAAGGAATGAAATAATTTTTTATTGCATGGTTAAGAAATGCGATAAAGCCATCATAAAAGTTATTGACATTTAACAACCGATGGGTTTCTGGTGGATGCTCAGATGGGCCTAAGATGCTAATGTGATTAGTGCCTCGATAGTTGTAATATCTCCTGGTAGGAAAATAAAAGCATCAGCATGATTTAGCATTCAAGCTATCCTTAATGAATTGAATCTTGTCTTCTATGTTGTCAGACACTATTCCTAAAGAACATAGTTTTTTATCACATCTCATTCTGGCACACTTATGACAAGCAACATAAATTCTTCGAGCTCTTTGTTTTCTTGCTTAATTTTCTTTACCATAACCAGGCATGTATGCAATAAATTTGGGAGGCAACTCACTTGTCATTCGTACTTTGGCCTCGATTAACCAACGGATGTCAGCAGGGATGTTATTCCTCATGAGCAATCACATGCTTTTGGACCGAGCTTTACAAATTTTAAGGAGGGCATTCTGAGGAAATGAAGGAATCGATTGTGAAGCTTTGCTAAAATCTCGTTGTTGTCCATTCCTTCATCTCAGAATATCAGTTGTTATAGGGAACTGAAGTAACCGACTTGATTCTCACAGAGTACCGTTATCCGCCACTTAACCAGGGTAACAAACTAAAATACACAAACAAAATAACAAACTAAAACACACAAAGAAAATTACAATCGTCCTCTTATAAATTTTACCTCAAGCTCCAACTGGATGTCGAAGATACCTCCTTCAATGTCTCTGAGTTGTCTTTCTAAATCCTCAACATTGGATACTAACTCCGGTGGTTGTAACTCCCAAATATGATGTGTTTTATAAAATCAAATCAAGCTTCTGAGATGAGATTTTACAAGTTGAAGTCATCTAAAATGGTCCAAGAGGATCTGTGTAGCTGAGGTACTCATGATTAACAATGATAAAAGAAAACTTAATGGTTAAATAAACACACTTATGCAAAAATAATTTCCATTAGCCAAAGAATAGTAAAAAGAAAGAAAAAAAATCAAATCACTGGAAAGAAAGAAAAATCTCAATTCAAATTTTGGTGGGTCACTCAAATTTATTTCGGTGTCCTCTCCATGTGGTTAGTACTCTAGATATGACTTTAATCTTTGACAATTAACTTAAAAAGTGACACCGTTCTTTGGGTCCTTAATTTCAATTGCTCCATGTGGAAAAACATTGTGAACAAAAAAGGGCCAGACCGTCAAGAGCATAACTTACCTGGGAATAGGTGCAAGCAAAAATTGAATAAAAGCACTTTCTGACCTGGGGTGAAGGATTTTCTCAAAATTTACTTGTCACGAAAGACTTATATTTGCTGCTTGTAAATCTTGGCATTTTCGTATGCATCATTGTGAATTTCTTCAAGTTCTGCCAGCTGTAATCTTCTTTCTGAGCTAGCTTGCTGCATGTCAAAGTTGAATTTCTTGATGGCCCAGTACGCACGATGCTCGAGTTCCACAGGTAGGTCACTAGCTGAAATACAAGTTGTGCAACCCAAGAAGGGGGGTGAATTGGTATTTTAAAAGTTTTCCTAACAAATCCACACAACAATCCAATCTAATGCCTTAATAAATTCAAAAGCAATAAGTTCAATAAAAGTAAGATAATAAATGAGTAAGGGAAAAGAAAGACAAACACACGAATTTTTACGTGGTTCGGCAATCCTCGCCTACGTCCATGCCTCCAAGCGATCCAAACTTGAGGATTTCACTATCCAAGCCTTCTAAGGTTTTAAATGATTACAATTGATTTCCAATGTGTCAATGAACCTTTACAACAAAGAGATTATCTCTCAATCTCTTCACTGAAGTGTCTCATATACTCAAATACTTACAAATTTTTTGAGAAAATGAAAATTACAACAAAACTCTCTCAAAGAGTAGATATACAAATGAAGAACAAAAGATGATTCAATGTTTAATGATTTGCGAAATAAGAGCTCAATGAATGTTGTGTGCTTTTTGAATTTGCTTGCTGACAAGCTTGAAAATGAATTGGATTTGACTTTATATAGTTTGAACTCAAAAACTAGCCGTTATTCACTTTTTAGTCATAACCAGCTTACCGTTTATGGAATCCGGTTACCTGCTTTTATGTTACCGTTATAATAAAAATTTAAATTTTAGAATATCCGGCATGCCGATTTTCATATCCAGTTAGCCGCTTTCAAAATTCGGACCGCTTTCGAAATCCAGTAGCTTACTGTGCAAAAATCTGACTAGCTATTTGTCACATCTGGTTAGCCGCTTGCTACAGTAATCGGTACAGTGTACTATTTTTTTAAATTATAATTTAACCCTAAAATTTTATGTAACTGTATTATGGCCCAAAACGTTATAAAATATTCAAATAGGTCCAATTTTAGAATTCCTAAATAATTCTTTGTTAATCCCAAAACTTTTTAAAATTATGATATCGCCCAGACTTTGTGAAATTATAGAATGACCCAAAATATTTAAATATTTTTAAATAGATCCAAATCCAAAATTAAAAACAATATCAAAGATTATAAAATTCTTTCATTTTAGTCCACGACAACTTAACTCCATAAAATCATTTCCTTATTTTAAAAACACAATACACAAATCTTTGTTTAATCAACACGTGTGGTTTGTTATCATAAAAAATAATATTTATAGCCATATAGGCTAACAATCTCTCCCTTTTTGATGATGACAAAACACATTATGAAAATTTAATTTAGTTATGAAAAAGCTCCCCTTAATCAATGCAAGGTTAAACTAATTTCAAAAGGATTTAAAAGGCTCCCCCTGCATAAGTGCATATGATTATTTTTCATAGCAAATGAATTTCCTATATTTCCCCCTTACATATTATATCTCCCCCTTTATCATCAAAAAGAATAAAAGCTCCCCCTATCAATCATTAAGATCTTAATACAAGCACATTAGTTTAAAAAATATCCAAAGCATAAGGAAATAACATACCAAGCAATCAAAGCAAATCCATATCATCCAAAACAAATACACAATCCAAAAGCATAAGAAAAATAAAACATTAAATGTTGGTGTGTTCAAATACAAGCATAAAAGACTATTGAGGTGGTGACGATGGTGGCGATGGACGTGGAAATGGATATGGAATACCATAATGCTCAAAGAGGAGGCGTTGTCCATGAATAAGCTGCTACTGCTATTGAAACTCAGTCTGCCGCACAGAAAGTGTCCTCACCTCATCCATAAGCTACTGAAGAGTAACCTCTTCAGAAACAGGAGGCTCGGTCGGTGGTAAAGCATGTACAGAGGCAGCAGGATCAGAGGTAGAACCTGGAGGATCTCGACGTCGACGCTGGCTTCGAAACTTAAGAGAGAAATCAGGAAGCTAATCAGCAGGAACCACATCGTTGAGTGGCCGATCATCACTCGGAGCAAGGAAAGTATACTTATTTTCGGTGAACTTTACCCAAGTGCCATCACACCAACCAAAACCTAAGGCATATACAATGTCATCTCCGATACTCTTAGACAGCCTAAATGATGGTTCATTAATCAGTACCTTAAAGTGTTTAAGGATTTGGGTAATGAAATGACTATATGGAAGAAACGAGTAATCAAGTTGGGTATAGACAACATGGTACGGATTATGGTATAACCTAAGTTAACCAGACGACGTCTAAGAATACAATCAATCAAAGCAATGTCCATGTGGGAAACCTCATCCAAATGCCCTGATCTGGAAAGTACAATAGAATGAATAAGACTAAGCAAAATCCTAGTTTGGAGACAAAGGCATTGGGTGCGGAAGTGAATGGTACAGTTTTCAATAGAAAGGTCATTACGCCGACATATATTTCGAACGGCATCAACATGAACATAACTATCAATTTTGGGAGATTTCCTAGGCAAAAAAATTTCTAGACATAAATCGGATGATCCTAGGATAGAGTTTAACACGAAAACATTAAAATCAATCAAAACTCCTCCAACAATAGTGATTACTCTAGTCTTGTTCTCCTCTGATATATCCATATTCGAGTAAAACACTTTCACCAAGTCGAGATACACATTCTCCTCAATCATAAGTGCATTAATCCAACCAACATCTCCTAACAATTGAAATAAATTTTTATGACTAATATTGAGACTATTAAGCCAATCCGGTAAAACATAAAATGTATTGAGTACCTCGCGAGGTCGAAAACTTTGGTGAAACCGTTTGGCTAAATGTTTGTTGTTCCGAAAGTGTGTGGACTCAAATTAGATTGATTGGAGGTGCCCCCTGCTTGCCATGATCGGTTGGTGGGTTGAACCAGTTATTTGCCTTTTCCACGAACCAGTCGTGAGCTTGGCATTTTGATTTTGATTGATTTGAAGTTGAATGAAGTAATTATAAGGTAGATGATGAGGATTGAAAGAGATTTTGAGTTGAAATTTAGTTCAAAAACGACTTGAGAGGAATAAATCTAGAGAGATAAAAATCGGTTGAAAACCTAGGTTTGATTTGGGATCTATAGTTTTAAGGGAAGCAAATGACTTTGAAGGATGATTTTGAGCATACGGGAGATGGGGATTGATTTTTAGGAATCAATTTGAAGTGAAAATGAGTTGAAATGAAGGATTTTGGAGTGAGAAAGAAAGAGGAAGAATTCGGTTTTTAGAGAGAGAAAAACCAGTTTGCTTAAAACAAATAAAAAAGATGAATAGTTTTAAGAACTTGCAAATTCGGCTTACCGTTAAGCAGTACCGGTTATCTGGTTTTGAGGTAGAGAGTTGCCTTTTGTATCCGGCTTTCCGGATTATATAACCGGCAACCGGTTGTGAGGCAGAAACATGAAAGCTGTATCTGGTTTTCCAGATTTCACTAACCGGTTAGCCGGTTAGTGTCTAGAATATTACAAGCCGAAAACGGCTTACCGATTCCCTTAACCTGTTCATCGGATATTTGCAGAAAAATTTCAAGAGAAATTCGGCTTACCTGTTTGATAAATCTGGTTATCCAAAATTTGACGCGAGAGCAACTAAAGCTTATCCGGCTTACCGGTTTGCTAAATCCAGTTATTCGAAGTTGTCCTGAGAGCAGGCAAAGCTAATCTGGCTTGCTGGTTTGTTAAATTCGGTTATCCAAAATTTGACCCAAGAGTAATCAATGAGAAAACAGTTTTCCGGTTGAGAGAAAATGGTATGCCGGTTTAGACTTGGAAATCTTTTTGCTTCTTATTGAATTTTGGCAAGCTCTTATACTTATTTATACACACCAATTTATTTTTGGCTTAAACAATTGATCAATTTAAAATCATTTTGTGATTTAAAACTTTTCAATAAGCCATTTAAAAATAAATGAAACATAAATGCATACAAAACAAACATATCAACTTAATCAACAAATCATAATTCAAGATGCAATATTCATCATTCCAAGCTCATGTCTTATCTTTATAAAATTTCTCTTCACTAAGAGGTTTTGTAAAGATATCCGCAAGTTGATTTTCAGTAGAAACAAATTTAATCACAACATCTCCTTTTCGATGGTTGAAAGAGCAACCGAGTTTTGCTTCTTACTAAACCAAGAGATAAGTGAATGACCTAGGAAGTGACACGTCCCGCTAGTACTTTTCTATCAACCTTATATCCGGCAAAGTTGGCATCCGAATAACAAGTTAAGTCAATATAAGTTCTCGTAGAATACCAAAGGCCAAGATTAATAGTGCCTATCAAATATCGAAAAATTCGTTTGACAACAAGCAAGTGTGACTCTTTAGGACAAGATTGAAATCTAGTACACAAGCATACACTTAATATAATATCCGGCCTACTAGCAGTCAAGTAGAGTAAAGATCCGATCATACCTCGATATGTCTTGATGTCAACTTCCTTACCCTTCTCATCTTTGTCCAGCTTGATGGTAGTACTCAATGGAGTGCTTTTAGCCGTTCTATTATCATAGTCAGATCTTTTGAGTAGATCTCTCACATACTTAGCTTGATTTATGAAAATTCCTTCCTCATTTTGTTTGATTTGTAGTCTAAGGAAGTACTTCAGCTTTCTCATTTACTCATCTCAAATTCTTTGCTCAGGCAAGATGAAAATTCTTTACACAACAATTTACTAGTAGAACCAAAGATAATGTCATCAACATAGATTTGAACAATAAGTATATATTGATTCTTATGCTTAACAAAGAGAGTTGTGTCCGCTTTTCCTATTGAAAAATTGTTATCTAATAAGAAGTTTTTAAGCCTATCATACCATCCTCTAGATGCTTGTTTTAATCCATATAATGCCTTAGATAATTTATACACATGATTTGGAAATTTTTCATTTTCAAAACCAGGAGGTTGTTTCACATACACTTCCTCCATAATATAACCATTTAAGAAAGCACTCTTGACATCTATTTGATATAAAATAAAATCCTTATGACATGCATATGCTAACAACATCCTAATGGATTCTAACCTAACTATAAATGCAAATATTTCATCAAAATCAATTCCTTCTTCTTGGTTATAACCTTGAGCCACTAATCCAGCGTTATTTCTTACAACCAAATCGGACTCATCCATTTTATTTGTAAATACCCATTTTGTGCCTATAATGGATCGATTTCCAGATTAGGAACTAATTCCCATACATTATTTCTCTCAAATTGATTCAACTCCTCTAACATTGCCATAATCCAAGACTCATTATTTTCCGCATCTGCAAAGGATTTTGGTTTAATTTGAGAAATAAATGCAGCATGCTCACATGTGTTCCTAAGTGATGATCTAGTTGTAACACCTCGTGAGGGATCTCCTAAAATTACATCCTTAGGGTGAGAAGAAACATATCTCCACTCCCTGGTGAGTGTTTGAGAAGTACCTTCATTTTGGTTTGCATTTGTTTCTTCATGATGCTCTTCTTAAATTCCATGAGGTGCATCTTTTTTGTTGTCATTTGATGATTCTTTTTGTTGTTCTTCACCTACATTATTATCAACAACTCATTTCTCCGCAGAGGAGGGGTTAGACTCATTAAATGTAATATGCATAAATTCTTCCACAACCAAAGTTCTTTTATTATACACTATATAAGCTTTGCTTGTGTTTGAATAACCAAGAAAAATACCAACATCAGATTTTGGATCAAATTTACCTAGATTATCTTTTGTGCTCAAAACAAAACATTTGCATCCAAAAACCTTGAAATAACCAATGTTGGGTTTTCTATCTTTCAAAAGCTCATATGGAGTTTTATTAAGATTAGGTCTAATCAACACACGATTCAAAACATAACAAGCGGTGTTGACGACTTCGGCCCAAAAATATTTTGGCAAAGTGTTTTCATTTAACATGGTCCTAGCCATTTCTTGAATAGACCTATTCTTTCTCTCAACAACTCCATTTTGTTGTGTAGTCCTAGGTGATGAATATTGATGCTCAAAACCAAAATCATTACAAAAATTCCCAAATACATGATTTTCAAATTCTCTATCATGGTCATTTCTAATACAAGTAATTGAATAATCTTTTTCATTTTGAACATTTTTACAAAAAATTCTAAGTGCATCAAAGGCATCATCCTTATTAGCTAAGAACAATACCCATGTGTATCTAGAGTAATCATCCACAATCACAAATACATAATATTTGCCACTTAAACTAGCATATCTAGAAGGTCCAAATAAATTTATGTGAAGAAGTTGAAGCGGTTTTGATGTAAAGATATGATTTTTGTTTTTGAAAGAAGTTTGATTTGTTTTCCAAATTGGCAAGCTTCACAAGTTTTATCTTTTTGAAAACTGATTTTTAGAAGACCTTTAACCAAATCATTTTTCGAGATTTTTGATATCAAATCCATGCTTGCATGACCTAGTCTTCTATGCCATAACCAACCATCATATTCAATGCGGAGAAACATTTAACATTTGTAGATGCACAATTTATATTGATAGTGTAGATATTAAACACATCTATTTCCTATAAATAAAACCTTACCATCACATGCATTCTCAATAACACATTTTGATTCATTAAAGATAACTTTATATCCTTTATCACATAATTGACTAATGCTAAGCAAACTGTGTTTTAAGTTTTCAACCAAACATACATTTTCAATGAGAGTAGAGGATACATTACCGACATTGCCAATGCCAATGATTTTTCCATTTGAATTATCTCTAAATGATACATCTCTACTATTTTCGATCTTAGTAAAACTTGAAAACTAAGAATAATTCCCTATCATGTGTCTTGAACAACTATTGTCCAAGTACCACTTATTATTCTTCTTCTTCTTCAAGCCCTGCAGAGAAAATCTCAAGTTTTAGGTACCCAAACCTTTTTGGATCCTTGAGAGTTAGCAATGGTTCCTTTCGGAACCCAAACGCATTTTATACTATAATACGCATTTCTCTTTACTGGACATCTATTTTTCATATGACCATCTTGATTATAATAATGGCATACAACTTGATTGTTAATAGATGTATTCTTCACAAAGTAGTTCTTATAATACTTTTGCTTCAAATTATGCTTATAGCCAAGACCTCCTTTATCAAACACACATTTTTGTGAATTTAGCAAGTTATCCAACATCTTTTGCCCATTTGTAAATTTTAGCACAATTTCATTTAGTTCATTGCTCTTCTTTTTAATCATTACATTTTCATTTTTCAAGTCATTCACATTTGATTCTAAGTGCTCATGTGAAGTGTTAGAATTCTCAAATAATGCAACTCCATCAAGCAATGTCCTATTCTCTAATTCTAGGCATGTAATCTTTGCACTAAATGATTCATTTTCATTTTTAAGCTCTATCATTTTCTTTTTAGGACATATATATTTTTTACCAATCTTCATCCACTCATAATGTAATTCATCATATGTAGAAAGATCACTTACCTCATCAAGTTCATCACATGATTCTTTTCCAAAGGCCATGAGAGCTAAATTTGTCATCTCTTGTTGCTCTTCATCATCACTTGTTTCCTCATTACTATCATTCCACGTGGCCACCATAGCTTTCTTCTTGAATTTGTTAAGGAGAGGACATTCCGGTCGTATGTGTCCAGGCTTCTTGCATTCATATCAAGTAATTGGCTCTTTTTTCTCCTTTTTATTTTTGTGACTTCTGAACTTTCTCTGCTCATTAGTCTTCTTGTGAAATTTTCTGAATCTTCTCGCCAATATAGCCAACTCCTCATCATCCATCTCGCTTTCCTCATCACTCTCACGTTTTGAGGCTTTGAGAGCAATGCTTTTCTTCTTTTCCTCATGCTCATTTTTCTGCTGCCAAATCTTCTTCATATGAAATGAGAGACCAATTAAATTATCAATAGGTAATGTATTTAAATCTTTAGCTTCCTCAATGGTAGTCCTGTTTGGTCTCCATTCCTTAGGTAGTGACCTAATGATTTTTTTAACTTTCTCGCTATTTGAAAAGGTCTTTCCTAGGGCTCCTAGAGTATTCACTATGTCCGTAAATCTAGTATACATAGAATACACACTCTCATTTTGTTCCATTTGGAACAATTCATATTGTCAAGTGTACCTACTTATTTTAGACTCTTTCACTTGATTTGTGCCTTCATAAACAACTTCAAGTTTGTGCAAAATTTCATTAGCATTTTCACAACTAGACACTCAATGAAACTCTTTCTTATCTAGTGCACAAAACAAAGCATTCATAGCTTTGGAATTTAGAGAAGCTTTTCTCTTTTCCAATTCATTCCATTCCCGTAAAGGTTTAGGAATGTCTTCCCAGACTTCATTGTTAGTCAAAGGCATGAAAGGACCATCATTAATGATTTCTCAAATTTCGTAATCTAAAGCTTGCAAATAAATTCTCATACTAGTTTTCCAATACGAGTAATCGTTTCTATCAAAATATGGTGGTCTATTGGTGGACTATCCTTCCTTAAATATGGAATCATTTTGAGTTGTCATTGATCTTTAGCTCTAGATGATTAAGTCTAAACAAGAGCACCTTGCTCTGATACCAATTGAAATACAAGTTGCGCAACCCAAGAGGGGGGTGAATTGGTATTTTAAAAGTTTTCCTAACAAATCCACACAAAAATCCAATCTAATGCCTTAATAAATGAGTAAGGGAAAAGAAAGACAAACACACGAATTTTTACGTGGTTCGGCAATCCCTGCCTACGTCCACGCCTCCAAGTGATTCAAGCTTGAGTATTTCACTATCCAAGCCTTCTAAGGCTTTAAATGATTACAATTGACTTCCAAGGTGTCAATGAACCTTTACAACAAAGAGATTATCTCTCAATCTCTTCACTAAAGTGTCTCATACACTCAAATACTTACAAATTTTATGAGGAAATGAAAATTACAACAAAACTCTCTCAAAGAATAGATATACAAATTGAAAAACAAAAGATGATTCAATGTTTAATGATTTGTGAAATGAGAGCTCAATGAATGTTGTGTGCTTTTTGACTTTGCTTGCTAGCTAGCAAGCTTGAAAATGAATTGGATTTAAATTTATATAGTTTGAGCTCAAAAACTAGCAATTATTCACTTTTTAGTCATAACCGGCTTACCGTTTATGGAATTCGGTTAGCCGCTTTTATGTTATCGTTACAACAAAAATTTAAATTTTAGAATATTCGGCATGCCACTTTTCATATCCGGTTAGCCGCTTTTCATATCCGGATAACCGCTTTCGAAATTTGGATAGCCGCTTTCATTCCAGTAGCTTACTTCCCAAAATTCAGCTAGCCGTTTGTCACATCCAGTTAGTCGGTTGCTACAGTAACAGGTATAGTGCACTATTTTCTAAAATTATAGTTTAACCCTAAAACTTAATATAACTGTATTATGGCCCAAAACGTTATAAAGTTTTCAAATAGTCCAATTTTAGAATTTCTAAATAATACTTTGTTAAGCCCAAAACTTTTTAAAATTATGATATCGTCCAAACTTTGTGAAATTATAATATCGCCTAAACTTTGTGAAATTATAGAATGACTCAAAATATTTAAATATTTTCAAATAGATCCAAATCCAAACTTAAAAATAATATCAAAGATTATAAAATTCTTTCATTTTAGTCCACAACAACTTAACTCCATAAAATCATTTTCTTATTTTAAAAGCACAATACACAAATCTTTGTTTAATCAACATATGTGGTTTGTTATCATCAAAAACAATATTTATAGCCATATAGGCTAACATTAGCCTATAGGGTGACATCTCAATCGGGGTCTTGAAAGCTATTCTATATGCCCATAATGCATTATCGAGTCTTAATGACAAATCTTTTCTATCTACACTCACCGTATTTTCTAATATGTTCTTTATTTCTTCGATTGGAGATCTCAACTTGACTACTGGTTTGCGGATGATATGGGGTCGCCACTTTGTGAGTGATGAAATACTTTGTAAAAAGAGCTTTGAATGATTTGTTACAAAAGTGGGTACCACCATCACTGATTATTGCTCGAGGGAATCCAATGATGAAACAGTGTTGCGTTTCAAAAATCTTATCACCACCTTATGATCATTGGTTTTACATGGAATTGTTTCTATCCATTTTGATACATAGTCAACAGCAACCAATATGTATTGATGGCCAAAAGAAGGGGGAAAGGGTCCTATGAAGTCGTGCCCCACACATAAAAAATCTCAACCACTAAAATTAGACTTAGTGGCATCATATTCCTTCGTGTAATGCTCCCCATTCGTTGACACCTATCACATGAAGAGCAAAAGGTGTAAGCATCTCGAAATATAATTGGCCAATAAAAACAACATTATAAAACTTTAGTCGTTGTTTTCTTAGCGCTGAAATAGGCTCTACAAGCTTGTTCATGGCAGAATGAAAGGATATTTTGAAATGCATTGTCTAGGACATATCATCTAACAATTTGATTTGCGCAATACTTGAACAGGTAAGGGTTATCCCAAAAGAAATTCTTTATTTCCGTAAAAAATTTGGCCTTATCTTGCTTGGTCCAATGCTTTGGAAGTTGACCTGTAACAAGATAATTAACTATATCAGCATACCATGGTGATACTTCCACACTCATCAATTGTTCATTTGGAAATGACTCATTCAATGTTAATGGTTCTGTAATTGTGTCGAAATGGAGACGAGAGAGATGGTCAGCCACAACATTTTCTATGCCTTTTTATATTTGTGAGAAGATATTTAATAGCAGCATGATCTGTGAATATAATTGTTTTACAACTAGTGAGATAAGATCGAAATTTCTCTAATGCAAACACTACTGCTAGTATTTCTTTTTCAGTGGTTAAATAGTTCAACTGTGCATCATTCAATGTCATACTAGCATATCAAATAATATGGGGAATTCGATCAACTCTTTGTCCTAATACTACTTTTACTGCATAATCAGATGCATCACACATGAGCTCGAATGGTAAGCTCCAGTTTACGGGCTGAATAATAGGTGATGATGTCAATAACTACTTTAGTTTTTCAAATGCCACAAAACATGAATCATCATAAACAAAAGGTACATCCTTAGCAAGTAAATTGCATAAGGGTTTAGAAACTTTGCTAAAATTTTTAATTAAACGTCTATAAAAACCAGCATGCCCAAGAAAATATCTTACTTCTCTGACTGTTTTAGGTGAAGGAAGATTGGAAATGAGATCCACCTTGGCTTTATCAACCTCAATACCTTTACTCGAAATGATGTGACCAAGAATAATACCTTGTTTTACCATAAAATGACACTTCTTCTAATTTAAAACTAAATTCTTCTCGATACATCTCTGCAAAACTAGTGTTAGATGATGTAAACATTGATCAAATGAATCACCAAAAAAAAAAATCATCTATAAAGACATCAAGAAATCGTTCAACCATATCAGAAAAAATGCTTAACATGCATCGTTGAAATGTAGCAAGTGCATTACATAATCCAAATGGCATCCTCTTGTATGCAAAAGTGCCAAAAGGGCAAGTGAAAATGGTTTTCTTTTGATCTTTTTGTGCTATGGGAATTTGATTATATCTTGAGTAGCCATCTAATAAGCAATAAAATTCATATCCTACTAATCTATCAAGCATTTGATCGATAAATGGTAAAGGAAAATGGTCTTTACGTGTGACAAAATTCAACTTTCTATAATCAATGCATACACGCCACCCTCTAGTCACTCTAGTGGGTATCAATTCATTATCAGCATTGATAACTATTGTGACTCCTGACTTTTTAGGGACAACTTGCATAGGCTGACCCATGAACTATCAGAAATGGGGTAAATGATATTTGCGTCTAATAATTTAAGGACTTTAGTTCTAACAACTTCTTTCATGTTAGGATTTAACCGACGTTGCATTTCCCTAGTAGGTTTAGTATTTTCGTCAAGGTGAATGTAATGCATGCAGTCTACTAGGTTTATATTTTATGTCGACTATGGTCCATCCTAATGCTCCTTTGTACTCTTTTAAAACTTCCAACAACTTACCTTTTTGTTCGTCATTTATGGATGATGAGATGATTAATGACATAGTGCTTTCTTCTCCCAAAAACGCATATTCCAAAGTATTGGGTAATGGTTTGAGCTTGAGTTTTAGTGGTAATTCTGATGATGGGTTGGGTTTCTTCTCTGATAGTGCTAGTTGTTCAACTCTTGATTTCTATTTATTAGCGTCCATAGATGGTGCTTTGTCAAGTAGGGTGTTGACCTCATCGACTGATCTGTCAATATCAAAATCCAAAGCAAAGTGAGTTAAACATATTTGTAAAGGGTCATCACTAAGATTTGAAAGAAAAGTATTATTAACTAATGCTTTTATTAAATCCACATCAACAATTCCATCATCTGCATTGTAAAGTTGTTTGGCAATGTTGAAGATATTTAATTCCATTGTCATATTGCCAAAGGACAACTGCATATTTCCAGTCCTGCATTGAATGTGAGCATTGGCAATTGCCAAGAAAGGTCGACATAGGATAATGGGGATGTGCTTCCTTGAATCCTGGACTGGTTGAG
This sequence comes from Atalantia buxifolia, assembly GCA_030444775.1. Taxonomy (NCBI): domain Eukaryota; kingdom Viridiplantae; phylum Streptophyta; class Magnoliopsida; order Sapindales; family Rutaceae; genus Atalantia; species Atalantia buxifolia. The sequence goes on from CM059839.1 coordinate 17,164,966, forward strand.
TGTTAATTACAATAAAATCAACAGGAAAATAAAACTTGTCTACCTAGATAAGCACGTCCTCCACAATACCACGAGGTATTTTCGGGGACCGATCTGCAAGCTATAAACACTACTGGAGTTAGGTGTAATTCTTTCAGTCCAAGTTTCATGAATATCAAGTAAAGCAATAGATTTACACTAGCTCCTAAGTCCAACAAAACATTCTCAATTGTGTGGTTCCTTATACTACATGAGATACTAGGAGAGCTTGGGTCTTTGTATTTTAGAGGAATTTTGTGTTGGAGTATAGAGCTAACATTTTCTGTTAAAAAGACATTCTTTTGAACGTGAATGTTTCTCTTTTTAGTACAAAGGTCTTTAATAAACTTGGCATAAGATGGAATTTATTTTATAGCATCAAGTAAAAAGATGTTAACACTTACCTGTTTGAAAATTTTAAAAATCTCACCTGAGGATTTTTTCTTTTTTCCTTTTTTCTTTAGCTAACCTCAGAGGAAATGGAGCTTTAGGAACGTATTCCCATGGGTTGGTTTCTTCTTTCTCCTCTAATGATGAGTCCTCAGCGTTTACAGGTTCAATTTGAGTTGTTTTTGTCACTGGCATCTCTACTTTGTTGTCGACTTCTTTCCTTTTTCGCAAGGTCATGACAACTTTGACCTCTCCATGCTGCTGATGTGAACTGGTACTTACTGCATTCACTCCTTTAGGATTAAGAATTGGTTTACTTGGAAATTTGTCTTTCTCAACAGTCATTGCTAAAGTTTGAACTGAAGAAGCAAGCTGTCCCACCATCTTCTCAACATTTAAAACTGATTGGGTTTGTGAGTTGAAACCTGTTCTCATCTCATTTTATAGTTCATTAATGGTGCAGTTCTGTTGCTTCATCGTGGAGTGAGTAAAATTCTTAAAATTCTGGAATGCATCCTCCCATGGTCTAGATTGAGAGTAATTCTGATCTGATTGTATAGTCTAAATGGTGGGCAAGGGGCTTGAGGAACTTGAGGAATTGGTTGCATTGGTGGAGCTGGAGCTGCTGGTCCATTCTGTTGGAATCCTTGAGACCATGAAAAATTAGGGTGGTCTCTCCATCCAGGGTTATATGTATTAGAGCAAGGGTTGTAATTTGATGGCTTTCTCATTACACTTATGGCATTGTCTTGATCTAAGTATGAGTCATAGTCATGTGGTTCTGTTGATTTAACAGTCGTTAACGATACTATTTGCAAGGAATAATTGAACTAAGGGTAAAATGGAAAATTATTAAAATACGTAGAAAATACAAGATAGAGAAAGAATTATAGAAAACTAAGCTCAAAAATGGATTCAGGGGTATCAAATTAGGGGGGAGAGGCCCCATTTTTATAAATATATTGAGTAAATCATGGCCATCGGATTAAAAACAGTTTAGACGCACAGGATTACGCCACGTCATCAGTCAACAGTACGCGGTTTGACCAATGGTTTGACCACGCGTTTTGAATAGTAATACAGTTTGCACATGGTTTGAATAGTGACGCGGTATGAACAGTGTTGTGAACAGTACTCGTGAACAGTATCGTACATGTGAATAGTGCCGTACGTATGAACAGTGCCATTTTTTCTTTTATGCTCCTCTTAAGGTTTTCGACTGTCCTGAGTTCAAAAGTGACGTCCGTTTTGCTATCCGATATCTCGTTCATTGTGAAATGACCATGATACCCCTAAAATACATAAATACTTAATTAAAACAAAACACTCATAATTAAATAACAAGGAACTTAAATAAATAAAATTAGAGATGTTAGTAAAACTTGAAGAACAAAATGACGATTTTCTCCTTTATAAATATACACTTTCTAACACTCAACAACCATGCATACAAAGAATTAAAAAAAGAAAAAAAAACAAATAAAAATAAAGAAGAAAGAGAAATTACGTACTAACCCTATCGCACTGTTGCAACCTTACTATGAAAAGACACTGAAAACAATACGTGAAATAAATTAACTAAAATTAAAATAAATTAATAAGATAAACAAAAAAATTCAAAAACTAGCTTGAAAATTAAAATACAGAATTTTAAAGAATAGAAAAATAAAAGAAATTCTTATCTCAAAATGCAGATTCATTTTTTTTTAAAGCTAATTTCAAGTAAACAACTAAAAAAAATTATTTACAAAAATTAATTCTACAAATTAAAATAACTTACCTCCCCGGGAACGGCGCCAAAAACTTGTTGTGTAAATTTTATTAAACTCGCAAGTGCACAATCTATTGTAGAATAGATCAATGACGACGAGTGTCGATCCCACGAGGTGGTGGATTTTAATTATGTGTAAAATTAATTTTCTAAGTGGGTGGTTGGATTTATGGTGCAAGTGATTTAGACTATCCTAGAATTTAAATGAGAATGACATAATTAAATTAAAGTGAAAACTATTACAATTGATGCGCTTGGGTATCTAGATCTGCACCAATATGCTCCATTCGCTAAATATTCCTTATTAATGCCAATTAAATCATAAGGGGGGTTTCCACTCCTCATGAACCACACTCTAATCAATATGGTGTTAAGGGCTTATCGTGCCAAATAGTAATAACCTTGCAATAGGGAGCCGGTTAAACCAGTGCGGTATCTAAACAAGATTATTACTATCAGTCGACAAAAAATCAAAACATCCACAAAAATTAGAGGGGAAGAGAAAGTAAATTTATTAAATAAAGCCCATGGAACATGTTGAGAATTGACCTTCAACCTAAGCTTAAAGAAAATTAGATACTCATAATTGAACTAAAGGAAAAATGAAAATTTATTAAAATACGTAGAAAATATAAGATGGAGAAGGAATTATAGAAAATGGAACTCAAAAATGAGTTCAGGGGTGTCAAGATTGCGTAAATCATGGCAATCTTTTTATACATACACTGAGTAAATCATGGCCATCGGATTAAAAACAGTTTGGACGCTCAAGATTGCGCCACGTCATCAGTCAACAGTATGCGGTTTGAATAGTGAGGCGGCTTGAATAGTGACACGGTTTGAATAGTGACGCAGCTTTGTTGAAAATAATTCTGTGTATATGCATGTATTGTACGCACGATTTTTGGTCCACTAACATGCTGCCACGTCACCGATCAACGGTACATAAGAATTTTACTCTAATAGGATCATGACAGCTCATCGGTCAATGCCACATCATCATTCCATAAATGTGAACAGTACCGTATATGTGAAAGAGTACCGTGCATGTGAACAATACTATTTTTCTTTTTATGCTCCTCTTAAGGTTTCCGACTGTCCTGAGTTCAAAAGTGATGTCCATTTTGCTGTTTGATCTCTCGTTCATTGTGAAATGACCATGATGCCCTTAAAATACATAAAATACTTAATTATAATACAACACACATAATTAAATTACAATAGACTTAGATAAATAAAAGTAGGAATGCTAGTAAGACTTGAAGTGTAATTGAAAAAATGATTGTACTAAAATTATTAAAATCCGGTATAAAAAATCTTTAAGTTTTCCAAATTAGTTCAGATTTCTATTGAGTCATGCAATACTAAATTCTGGTGTAACTAATCTTATTTGATATTCATTTACTTGGTTTTAGGAAACCAAGAGACTAAATGAAGAAAGCTTGGGAAGATGCTAGTTTTTATTAGCTAAGAAGACTAGATCAGTTTTATTAGGCTTTAGTCTTTGATATTTATCTTTATGTTCCAAACATTAGAAGAATTTAATTTCAGTGGCTTGTTTTTAATAAACAAAAGCACACTGTTATTTTTAGATCCTATATTTATTATAATTACTTGTTTCGGTACTTTACAACAACAATTTATATCATGTAAGTTCATTGATCTATTCAAAGCAAGATATAACAATAAAGAGTATATATGTATTATCTAAGAAAAGAAATGTTTCTTCTAACTAATATCGCCTTTAATATTTATGCTTAAATCATATAAACTATAGTAAGATTTTAAGAAAATGATTAATGATAGGCTTGTTGGCCTATTAAGATTGATCATTATCACTGCATAAATCTTATTTAGAAAAGTAATATGACAAGGATGCTCTTTTTAAGCTAAAAGAAAGTGTAACACTGTATTTTATGATTTAGTGCATACAAATCCATGCATATTAATCAGTTTACATGTTATAAGAGGTCATGAGTATTCTATCAATCTTATTGATGAATATTCATCACATTTATGTTTGTCTAAATGTGTCATGATTTTGTGGCTTTTGAAATTCAAAAGAGTACATGGATAAGATAGAGAAGCAATTAGACAAGAATATAAAAGTAATTCAATCTGATGAAACCAAAAAATATCTCTTTGGAGAATTCAAAGTCCATTTGGTTATAAAATGAGATAAAGTCCCATTTATAATGAACACTATAACATAATGGTATAATTAAAGTGAAGAAACAAGATTCCTTTTTATAAGACAAGGTATGTGCAAAGTGATTTATCATTTACCTTTTTGATTATAGATACCAGTATTTAAAATTGTATAGTCTATTTAACTTAGTTTCATTTATATCAAGGCTAATTGCTCCAAGGAATTATGGAAAAGTCTCAAACCAAGTTTAAGACACATCTGTATTTGGAGTTCATTAGCATTTATGCTAGAATCAAAGGCAAGGAAGATGAATTCGTGCTCAGAAGACTACCTATTCGTGGTATCCTAAAGGGGTAAGGGAAAGTTTAATTTATAGTCCTCAAGATAGAAAAGTATTTGTGGACATACACTTTACTTTACTTGAAGAAGCCCATATAAATGACTTATAACCTAAGAATAAGGTAAAACTAGAGAAACCATTACGAGATCAAGTTGATGCTCAGGATTCTATTTATGCTTAATAACATAGAAAAGAGCAAAAACGATTAGGAAGGGATTACCCCCGAAATATAACAATCTATGGAACTATGTTGTAGTGGGAGAGTAACTCTATTACTAGTCAAATACATGTTACAGAGAGAAACTTCTTCAGCTATCTCAGATAGACAAGTACAATATCCCACTAGCTACAAAGAAACTCTATTATATAGAGATACTGAACTATGAAAAAATGCCATGAACCAAGAATAGAATTTATGTATTCCAATAAAGTCTGGGAACTTGTAGAGGCATCAAATAGAGTAAACCCTATAGGGTATAAGTGAATCTACAAGAACAAAAGAAGAGTAAACAGAAGGGCAGAAACATTTAAAGTAAGATTAGTAGCAAAAAAGTACACTCAGAAAGAATGAATTGATAATGAAGAAACCTTTTCACTGGTTGCTATGTTTAAATCCATCAGGATTCTGCTCTTGATTGTTGCAGTATTGTATTATGCAATTTGGCAAAGAGATGTTAAGACTACCTTTCTTAATAGACATCTTGAAAAAGATCTCTATATGCAGCAACTAGATGGGTTCAATAGACAAAGCCAAGAATACATGGTATGTAAGTTGCAAATATCCATCTATGGATTAAGCAAGCATCCCAGTCATAGAACATCATTTTGATCAAACAATTAAATCGTTTAGATTCATACATAATATTGATGAGCCTTGCGTGTACAATAAATTCAGGGAAAGACTGTAGCATTACTAATTCTTTATAATGGTAATATCCTCTTAATTGAAAAAGATAGAGAAGCATTATCTGTAATAAAAAGTTGGCTAGCAAAACAGTTTGATAAAAGTGACCTAAAATTAGAAAGTTTTATTCTTGATGCCAACCTTCAGTGAAACTAGAAGAATAAAACTCTTAACTTTTTCTTGAACTGCTTATGTTGATGAGATATCGTCTTTATTAAATATGTAAGTTCTAAGAATGATTTTTATCATTCAAAAATAGAATTATATATTCTCCACGCATCAGTGTTCCCATACACTTGAGGAGATAGATAAAATGAGACAAACTACCTAGTCTCATTCATGTCATGATAGACTCTTATTTTACAATTTGATGGTCAATAGATATCATTCATGCTTTAAATATCAAAATATTGTTAAGCATTTAATATAGATTTTAAAAAGAACTAAGAAATCATATGCTTATGTATTTTGGTAGTGATCTTATAATAGTGAATTTTACAAAAGGTTCTAAGGATTCCAGGAAGTTTGTTTCCAAATCGTGTTTAAATCAATAAGTGGAAATATGAGTTATAGGAGCATGAAACAATTTTAGTATCATAGACTTCATAACCAAAAGCTAAAATTGCGGCTCTATTTGAAGCTACTAAAGAAGCTGCTTAACCCTACAAGTCCCTACTGGAACATAAGATGGTACCTATAGTAATTGCGTCTGTTAAACTTTAGTAGTGTAACAGTATAACAATGACAAAGTCATAAGAACCATAATGGTACCTGTAATAACTATATCTGCTAAACTTTAGTAGTCTAATAGTGGTGCAACTGATCAATTATAGGAACCAAGAAATCACAAGAAAGAAACCCATATCGAGAGGAAATACCATCTCTTTAAAGGAATAATGTAGTAAGGTTATGTAACAAGTATCCTGAATGACATATGGCAAATCTTATCACAATGGCCATTAATGGGAAACTTTTATAACATGTACTTAGATTCTTACAACATGTGCAATATGCTAGATATGCTTTCAGAGTTAGAGGGAGATTATTCGGATTATGTGCTCTTTAAAAGATATTAATTTTTTTATTTTTTAATTAATAAAATATTTGAGATATTTTTTCAGATATTCTAATTACATAAATGTTTAAATAAGGTTCATTTAATCATATTATATGTGTTAATGTGATCATCATATAAATTCACAAAAGATATAAACACAAGTTATTTTATGATTAAATAAATTAAGTTCGTAGTTGATAAACATAGGTGGGCACTGTATTTATGTTTGGACTGTAATAATTTATTGAATAATTTGTCTTAATTACATATAAATTTACTGATGTAATTTTTACTACATTAAACTAGATCACATATGAGATTTAATTAACCTTTAAATGTATATCAAACTTATTAAATTTCATAGGCAATAATTTTATTACAATTTTAATCTTGAGTTAATTATAGTTTCATGATTATGATTATTATTCTATTTGAGTTACCAATAGGCGCGACATACAATTATAGTCAAGATTATCCGGTATCTTAGTGGGAGCAATTATGAGCAGTGAACTTATAGATTAACAAAATAGAACACATCTCTTGACCGATTTTCAAAACTTGATCATAGAATTATTTAAAAATGATTAACACTAGAGTATCAACAAAATTAGTATATTAAAAATGATTATTAGAGAAAATCAATAAGTATCAAGAAATAAAATATACTTAAATTGATTGAACAGTTAAGATATCAATTTAATTAGCTATATGGTACAAATGGTTGATCGGTAAAAAAAATCAATGTGACATGGATCAAATTATTAGTCGAAAACATTATCCTAAATAACATACAATTATGAAAGTTAATTTCTCTTTCAGTAGAGTGTATTTAAAATTAAATAATCAGACTAGCTCAATTACATGCGTAATTATAATAATCACTATCATATATACCCATATGATCCCCAAATTAACTCATTTAATCAATTACACCACTCCTAAATTGATAAGTAAGATAATTAGTAATTTAAATTAAAACCTTAAACATATTATTTTATGGAAGTCTCCACTTAATATAGTTGCATATAAGGAGTTTCATGTTCAACAAGCATAATGTCATTTTTTATTTTAATCTAATCTTCTAATTTAAATCAAATATTTTTTATTGTATTAAGAAAAGAGATAGTTAGAGAACATAAGGATTAAGGAATAAAGAGGAGCCATTGGGCAGAGAAATTTTTTTATACTACTAGTTAATTTTAATAATGGTATAGACGCCCGCATATCAAGTATAAATCGAACTTGAATCATAACATTGGCGATAGATCGTGATTCAATAAAATTATTCGTAACAAATCATGATTTAGCAATATTGGTGATGGTAGATTGTGACTTGAGAGTAAATTATTTTTAAAAAAAAAGTAAAAATATGATTTCTATATTATGGTAATTTTATATGTTTTATGAGAATTACAATCCAACTGTTTCCACTGCAAAACAATTTTTAACCATCACTTGCAAGTGTAATCAAATTCTTCTAAGATAGCATACTGGAAAACGAGTTCTATCAGCCAGATATCCTGGCATTGTGTCAAAGTTTAAAAATTGTAGCTGCATTGTAAAGAGAGATCGATTACAGCAGAATCAATAATAAGATCTTAAAGTTTGATACATCAGTAATTCTCGGCGATCCTTGCAACTGAAGAAAATGTCCCCAGAATTGCACAAATCACCCCCAATACAGCAATTGCAGTACTTGAAACAATCTGATAAGGTGAAAAAGCTAACATTAAGAAAGAGAACTGCAGATGTTTTGAGTACTGAAAACAATCTGTTCGCATAGCGGCTACTAATAGAGTTAAGCTTTGAAATATTCGGTCCTAATATGCGGTCATGGTTATTGGCTGAGGCATTGTTACATGCTTCATTGTGTGAATTATATAAGATTAAGAGGAGATACCATTTGAAGGCATGTTTTATACTGCAATTTTTTCTCCAGGAAAGTGTTTTTAACTGCATTCTAAGAAGCCTAAAAGGTAAAATCTTTTTTGAAGAAATTTAATATCAGATTATTCATCATATCATTCTATTACTATTTTCTTCATTTTGACGCACAGAAAGAAATTCTTGCAAGTTGAACTAAATTACATTAACATTGAGTTAGAATATGCATACCTGTGTTCTAGTAGCTTTCGTCCCCAAGATTTTCATGAAACATAATGATGGCATTATTATTGCCTGAACAAGAGCCAACAATATATAAGATTATATGGATTTTGAAAATAAAATCCTTGAAAAACTTCAGGACAACAAAGAAAGGATACAGGCAATATTATTGTCCTATTCAGTCACATTCACGGAAATGAATGTTTTTCCCAAAGGATGTAGGCTACTAATATATAAATCAGGCTACAAGCAGACAACGAAATTATCAAAATGCTTAAATTTTCAAAGTACTGTTTTTAGTACTCTGTATAGTCCTTGAAGTTACTGAAATAGCAGCATCTCCATAAATTGAATATTAGGAGTTCTCAGTAGATCACAATCATATTACTTTAACCCTTCGATAAAATATGTACTATAATGATAAGTTAAAAGGCATTTCTCAGCGTTTGTGCTAGAAAGCTCTTGCATTTCCATCAATCTTGAACACCTTCACTAACTCTAGTTATTTCATAAGAGATGAAAAGAAAATAAATGAAGTTGAAGTTGAAGTGTACTGCTGGAAAGATTTCCTAGAACAAACTAATTTACATGAATATAAGTATCACCTCAGATTGTTTGCTGTATTCTTAAATTGATATGATGAATTATTAGAAAACTATACCAATGTACTTAAAAACGATACTTCAAAAATTCTTCAGTAACTTACTCCATAACAAGAAGATAAAGGGCCCTAGAGCAGCAGGAGGATCTGATTGCATGCTATTGAAGTTCTTAAACTTAAAAATTTGAGCTTAAACATTGGAATCAACAATGCGACCCTTGGATTATTTTAAAGTATACTACATTTCTGAGTCTTTTAAGTCTTAACACTCCCTCTTAACGATATATGACAGACAGAATATTTGTAAGGACTTTAAATAGTTAAAGCATATTCAGAGTATAATTCACCTTCTAGATAACCAGAAAATCAGTAATTCTCATCCTGCACAATTGAAAGCTCTAGGAAACAACATAGCAAAGCCTGACAATCTTTAACTAAAGCACTTCTAAGTCTACCGAATTTAGCATCCGCTCCAATTTTTCAAATGGTGTACATATATTACAGTTGAAACCTAGTTTAGAAAGGATCATGTATGATAGCCTCAATAATAATTCAGTTTAATGAACTGGACTGTCATGATTCATGTATTCCCAGAAATTGTATATCTATCAAACAGTGCTGGAATAAACAATAGTTGTTTCCAGATTGAGATTGCAACGAAAATTGGAGGCTACCCAGCTAGAAAGCGGAACAATTTCAAAAGACCAAAGAATCTCAGGATATTTCAAAATAAAAACAAATGTAAAGGTTACACAAAAAACATCAGTATTATATAATTGGAAATAAAGATTTTTATGCTTACCACAAGTATGCTGAGTAGAGAACCAATTAAAGCCATTACAAGACCTGGCATCAAGCAAACATATATTTTTAGTCCTTTCAAACTCAGAAGCATAAGAAGCAAAGCACTTCAAGAGTGAGAGCAAACTGATAATGAGCCAGGAGCCCAACAATAACCAATGAATCAATAATGAAATTCACTTTGCCATCGGCCGCAGTTACCCTATGCAGCTTCCTTGAAAGGTATGGTTAAGTAAGGACTGGAATTATATAAAAAAAAGGTAATGACCGGAAAATATCCATACGGTTAATATTAAAATTTTTGAAACTTCATCCATTCATTATGGAGAACTTCAATACATACAGCACGCATCTATCATAGTGTTCAAAAGCTAATATGGCTGGAGTCAATCAAACCACCCCAATCTGACTTGATTGAAGTTTTGGATTCATTTCCAGACACTGTTTATCCAATTATACATATCTGAACTTTGTTATAATAGTGTGGTCAGCTAGTATAGGCACAATTAGTTATTCGGATTCAAAATCCATATTAATGTTCTCAGTATGTTGATGCAGAGAATCCCTCAGCCTCCTGGATTCTAAAGTCCTCACAGCTTGTATCTGAAACAATGCATCTTTAAATTGCTACAGGGACTCAGTCGTGCAACCCTCCCAACATAGCTGTTACTATTGTTCAGTCAGTCATATCTTAAACTATGGTTATAATTACTACGTAATTTACATTGTTATATTTTTATAGAATATGAGAATGAATATGGTTAAACTAACATACAATTTCAATAACTGTACGTCAAAAGGGCCTTTCAAGGCTATGAATTTTCACAGACAATGATAAAACTGAAACTGATACTTGCCTCAGGTCAGCTACCAATTGATGCCTAAATCAGTATAACCTATAGATTCTTAATTGCTAATGAAACCACAAAAAATATTTTCACAAAATCGAATTCCATTATTTTTAGTTGGGAACTTACTGCATGAAGTACCAAACCACAGAACAATTATTTTTATGCATGATGTCACTTCAAACAATTTAAGCAAAAGATTGAACAAAACATAAAATATGATACATGTTAACGAAGATAAGCTAAAATAAAATTCTATGTACTTCTGAACAAATATGGATAAGAATAAAAGAAAAGCAAAGTCAAGTTCAAAACTTACTGAAAAATGGAAGAAGGAAAGCAGCACAAACAGAAGAAAAGACAAGTGCAGTCCTAAGAAGAATAAAACACCAGTAATTATTTGAAATTCCAGCAGGCAGTAGCTCTTCTATACTCCTGGCTAATGGGTTCATCAAGAGTGCATATTTAGTGAATGGGTTGATAACCTGCAAATGATCAATGTAGAAAAGCTTAGGACCATGTCATATTATAATGACCCTCTCTCAAAAAGACAACATAAACATCCAACTCCTATAATCCGGGTTAGAATCCACTATATCATACTTACTGTTGTCCACACTGCAACTTTTGAAGCAAATGCATGAGGTGGCATATTCAAAGTTATCTGAGACAAGGTTCCTTGACCAAACATAAGAAATCCCATTACTGCAACACCCCCGTATATTAGAACACACAGAGCAAAACTGCACAAGAAGTAATGAGTAAGTAATAGAAACGAGTCAGGTATAACAAATGGCCTAACCCCAAAAACTAAAATATTATTTACCATGTTATCAATGCTTTGGTAAATTTTGTTTTATCGGCCATTGATTGGTAGATATTTGGAAACACAGAGTGCCCAGAATAGCAAAACCCATAAATACCAATGGCAAATGGCATGCCACTCCACTTCACCACCTGACCAGTTGGATGGAAACCAATACCCTCAATTGTACCAAGAAAAAGCACACAGAGTACTATTAAGATAGTAGCAATGACCCCGGTAGCTGCAAAATAGATAACAAGATGAAAATTGATATACATAATGAATCTTAAAATTTTTCTTTCCCTTAATGTCATAAAACTACTAGACAAATAAGTTTGCAACACCTGAAAGATATGAGATAACTCGGAGATCCCTCAACCAAACAGTGGGTAGAACAATTAAAGCAGTCAAAATTCCAAAGAGGTGTGTAGAGTCTAACTGAAAACCAGGCCAGTCCAATGATGCTCCAGGGAATAAACTGGTTAGATTATCCCCTTCCAAAATTATAAATTCCACACAATATGACTGCACACAGAACACGATATCTTAGAAGACTGCTTGAAAATTGTCAGCAAGAAACAAAAACAAAATGTTTATTGCTTCACTTACATATAACTCTGTGTACAAAAGTACCTGCGCAAAGAACCAAAAATACTTGTGAGAACATTGAATACAAAATGATCAAACTATGAATAAAATAAATAATAGAGGAGTGGAAGTAAGTTTCCTTTTAAACCATATTGTAGAGAAAACTACTAGAAAAAAGACAGGAATTCTGCACCAAAACAAAATTGGACACATTTATTACATCTGAAGTGCATGATTAACCATCCCAACATAAAAGAAATGCAGAGCAACTAATGTCCAACCAAACAAATGAATTGAATAGGATGCACCCATCTGAACCAAGACAAAGAATAAGGACAGATAATTATCATTACTACCACTTCACCGACATTTACCAACATTTTGCTATACTGTCACTGGAAGTTACCAACTTACTGATATCAAAAGACGTCCATATTTTCCAAATGCAGCTTCACCTATATCCGGATAGGTTGTGATGCCTTCCTTGCTCTCAAAGCAATATCTCATAAGAGAAGCTGTATAACAACAGACAACTGCAAAAAGAAGAAGCACGACCAGACTGGCCCAGCCTGCTTCTTTCACTGTGTAAGGAGTTGAAAGAAGCCCAACTCCAGCCATTACATTAATTCCTGGCCAAAGCAATTTGACAAATCAAAATCAGCCCAGAAAAACAACAGAATACATACAACATAAGAAAGCATAGTGTTCCACCAGTTTCTAGCCTAAAGTTACAATTTTCTCATTTCCTTTGATAATTGGTAAGCTTAAATTAGAAGAACAAATAAGATAAATAGACAAATATGAGAAAATTTGCCCACATTTTTATCAATCACTACGAGCATGGCCAGTTTTAAATGTTATACAGTCCTCCTAAACCTTTTTAATAACTTTAAGAACATAAAAAATACAACTAGGAATGAAGGATGTTAATGATAAAGGCAAAATAATGTTTATATTCACGTAGCTTACCATTAAAAATTGTTTGAGTAAAGCTACAGCCATGAGCAATGGGCAATTCCCCTGTGAGTTGCTTATGAAATGATATTTTCTCTGACAATGATGATCGAGTTCTTGAGATCCTATCCAACTCTTCCTTTTCATATTCAGACAAGAAAGGGTATTTTGCATCCATGTCTAAATTATTTCTGTCTTGACTGAGGAAGCTTGAATATTTAATACTTGGTGAAGGTCCAAGTGTCCCAAAATATGGTGATGCAGCAATTGTATAAGAATCAGTTGTTTCCCTGCCATGAAAATAAAGGTGGACCTCAATGAATTCAATAGAAAGAGCACAATCCTTGAATAAGCATAACTATATGCTCACCTGATATAATCTTAAAAGCCACATATAAATGTTAGTTTCTTGAACTAATGAAATGTGCGACTTGAGTCATGTGAAAAATAAAATAAAAAAAAATAAAAAATGCACTTTGAAGAACTCCCTTCATTGGGATAGTTTTCTACACACATAACAGGGGCTCTAAATTTGTCTTGCCTGCTAATATTTCTTTTATGCGATAAAAAAAAAAAAAAAAATTATTCCCCACCTTTCTACAGCTGAATAGAGGACATTGAATGAAAACAAGATAGATTTTACACAATTACAGTAGTTATCTCTTCTTTTCACCTCTTAAATTTTGTAGTTTATATGATGAAAGTTGGTTGTTTAATTCTCTATCTTATGAAGACATATCTAGAAGCTGATTCTCAATTGATAAGTCTCGGCCCCAAAATTTGTTTCTGCAACCACAAAATATTTGTTTAGAGACCTTTTACCATACATCATATGACAGCGAAATAGTGAATCAAATTATAGTGACCAAGATGTCAGAGCAGGAGCATGCTGTTTCAGCATTTCTGATTAACTTTCTTTCCGCATTGTAAGAAATATTCAAATGGCACGTTTCTTTCCCGAACCCACCCCTGCTACTAATTAAGTTATTGAACCAAAGGTTTTTACCATTATAACGTGACTAAATTGGCAACTTTAATGTTTTTTTCTAATGCTCACAGCCCATGAAAAGAAGTTTACATAACTCTGCATTTTTCTGTCACCTTAGTTAAGTCATCTCTTGACGTATAGACGAAATGTATACAAATTAGAAATTGATCCTAGCGATTATCTGACTAATAAAATGCAATAGGTCTTGCTGTCTCCAGTATGACAAATGCAGGCATGCAGCCCTTCAAGTCCACGTAATGGAGACAAGAAAAACTGATTAATTTCCATCCAACATTTACAGAAAAAAAAATTGCCAAAATGCTATGTATACAGGGCACACCCTTCAAGTCCACGTAACGGAGATAAGAAAAACTGATTAATTTCCATCCAACATTTACAGAAAAAAATATTGCCAAAATGCTATGTATACAGGGCACACAAGATGACTTGTTTGTGGTTCTCACTAAAAATAAAGGAATTAAAATTAGTTGAATATCTCATCTAACGCATCAAAAAACTGATATAATACTCCTAATTTTTCTATTTTAATATGTAGTTTTGATGATAGTATACACCACTAAATATTATGAAATTAATTCCATTAAAATATACAAAAAGAAATAACAAAGAGTCATCAGAGGCTACTTGTGTCGTACCTGAAACTCTGGGGCCATTGCTGAGAAGTGAAAGTACCAGCAGAAGAGCCCCTACCAATACCACCCTCATAATCATATTGATCTTCTTCTTCTTCTTCATCACGGCCACTGCCACCAGAAGCAGAGCTACTACTACTACTTTCAATTTTGTTCACTTCAATATCTTGCTGTTGTTGTTCTTCGCCATCTTCATTTTCCAATAAGAACAACTCTTCTCTTTTCTCTCTGTCCTTCTCAGCCATGTTAACAGTATACTCACAAGAGAATATCAAGACAACAGCTGACCACGTTGCTACTTTATATTTATTTCAAAGAAGTAACGAAACCCCTAGAACCTGAATATAGTACTTCTGTTAATTTGTAATGAACCACCTGTGCTGTGGTTAAAAGATTTGGGTGGCTGAGATTGAGATTGCAAGTTTTGTTTTGTTTCGTATTCCCATTTTCTTATTACGTAAGTCATTGGTTTTAGCAAAATCCCAAAAACCGAGCAAAATCAAAACAATTAATGTCGGTCTGATGATGATAAGGAAACTGATTCAGCACACGCGCCTTTCTATCTAACAACTGTCACTCAGTTTGTTTATTGGTTCGTCAGACCCAGAAGTTGATTTTATTTATTTATTTGGCAAGTGATTTCAAATCTTAAGATCGCGATTCACCAAATACAGCATAAAAAGTAATCGGTCTAAACATATTTCCAGACTCCGAAATTGGGCGTCTGGGGGCTGCCGTTGTTGAAAAATGATTGGTCTAAACTACTATATCATTTAATATATACGAAAATCATATTAATTAGTTATAATTTAAGATTCGAATGTTAGAATTGTAACGTTATTTTACAAGTATATTGCAAAGTGAATTTTTTTTCTTTTGTAGGTGTTACTTACAGGGCAGTAACTGTAGCATTAACTTCTTATTTTTTTTTTAATTACATGAGACTAATATTTAAATTACAACTCATATTATATAATATTTTTAATTAATATTTACAATCAAATAATTACTAAAACTAATTTATATAAATTTTTATATAATATTATCTAAATTTTTATCCTTTTAAATATTTAAAAAACGTTAAATTTTTATTTTAAAAAAAAAATTACATTCACTCGAATTTTAAAACTCTAAAAAAAAATTTAAATTAAACTTGACATTAACTTGCTTTAGAAAAGCACTTTTAATACAATGAACAATTTACTTAACGACAAAAGTGGGAGTAATGGCCCCATGTTCCACAGAATCGAGATGTTTCTAGACAACGCCACGTCACTGAAATTGCATAAGGGGGGATATGTCGTCTGTTGAGAGCATTGTTGCATAAGTCCCTCTCGCTTCCATGACTATTGGTTACACTGGAGAATCGAAATCTCAAATTAAAATTATTAAAGTTATTTATTTATTAAAACAAAAGAAGGAACGGAATATATGAAATCTTGAGATTATAGAATGGGGCTCTAATTTCTGTACAGTTGGGAATCAAATTTCAATTCTCAGGACAGACTATTTGCCTTATTCAATTGTGAAATTTTTAAATCACCTTCAATTAAATTTTACATTTTGATCCACATTTTAATAGAATATAATCTCATTAAATTAATACTAGATAAATTGATGAGCGGAGCTTTTAACACCCTTATAAAATTTTTATAATATCGCTCTTGATTTTTTATGTCTTAAAATACTCTCAATTTTAATTTATAAATACCCCACATAAAAAAAATTAATCATCTTCCTATAAAGTTTCATTCCTACAAAGCGCATTTCTTTTTAAGATTTTATTATAAAATACATACAAATCCTAAAATCTTTAATTATTTTCTTCTTATTTTAGTTATTTAGGTAATTTCAATAAGAAATAATTTTTATGAGGAATCTAGAGTGGTGTAGAAAGGCTCTCTCTAAATTGATAACCCCAATTAAGTATTAGTTTTTTGGGTCCCGACTTCGGGCCAAAGTAGTAAATTAATAATTTCCTAAATTTATTAGATAATAAATACTCAAAAGAATCTTATTTGTCTCTAAGATCCAATTAATATATAAATTAATAATTAACTAATTTGAAATCAAATACATATGATATGTTTATGATTTCTTTGTTATACTGGTATAAGGCTTTATGTATTTCATCAGTCTTTGTCATTTTCTTTACACATTTCAAATGTGAAGCTATCATTGTATTATGCATGTTATGTTACCAAAGATAAGATAGATATTGGCTTAATATATTATTGTATTTTGTATGCTTTGTTAGCAAAGATAGGATAGATATCGGCTTAATATATTCTCTCCAAAAAGTCCTATCTAATGAGTTAACATATAATTGTGATTAAACCAAAGGATTAGTAAATGACTAATTCACTCAGCAAAATCAAATCAGAATCATGTCATACAAGTTGGGCCAAATCTACTACGCAACAGTTGTATGGTACAACTGTTGTTTTTAACCGTTAGATCTAGCTACAGTTGTCACCATAAACTGGATCTAACGGTTAAAAGCAACAGTTGTACCTTACAACTGTTGCGTCATAGCCGGACCCTACAAGTTGATAGAATTCATTCTTTCATTTACATTAGCTTTATACTTCACAAAAATTCATATTATCAACTTTAAATTATCTATATAAAGTAATAAATTATCATTTTATTGGTCAGTTAAGAATTGTTAACTTATCAATATTATTATTATTCACTAAATTAATAGATTTTTCATATTTCCAAAGCTATTACTTTATCAAGGTTTTATAGTATTTTACAGAATTTATAAAAAGGCCCAATTTTTTTGTAATATTTCCAAATAAGGTTTTTGTTATTATTATTATTATTAATTCTATTACTATTATTATTATCGTCGTCGCCGTTGTTGTCATCATCATTAATATTGTTCTTGTTATCATTATTATAATCATTGTTATTATTAGTATTTTATTATTATTTTTTATTATTTTTTATTATTGTTAACGTTGTTGGTCTCCTCATCATTATCATTATTAGTATTTTATTGTTTATTTTTTTTATTATTTTTATTCTTATTATTTCTTTGTTTTGTTATTGTTATTATTAGTGTTTTAATTATTTTATTATTATTATTATTATTATTATTACTAAAGACAATAGTTAACTAAAGATATTTTTGTGACTTATAATAATCTATTATGATTCCAAGATGAAGTAAACACATTAATGAGATTGCAATCAGTTCCAGTTCTTGTTCCTACAGCTCAGGCAAATAATTTATTTTGATTCTTATTCCTTATTCAAACTTTAGCCTATTTTGACTCCAACTCATTTCGCCATAAGGACCTAGGAGTGAGAGAGAGTTATTCTACTTGACCGCACAGTTGTTCAAGATTTTCGTACTTGTTATGAAATTAAGCCATGCAAAACTAAATTCAAAACCTCACAACATATGTTGTAAAATGCCGCGCTGAAATCCACTATATAGTATTATGGTGAAGTAATTTCAATGTATGATTTCAACGTATAAATCAATCGTCGGATTAGAAAACTTTATCAAGTAGCAAATTAATTTGAGGAGAAGAAAAAAACTCAAGAGATCATTATTTTTGGGTTTTGGGAGAGAGGAAATTAAATTTAGAGGAAGGGCAGTTTTGAAATTAAAATGGTGTTGATAATAATTATTAATTTTTTAACACTATTTAATGGGATACGTAAAGCAGTGGTGGCAATTGCTCCACTCTGTGGGTATTGATTTATGCCAATTGATTCGATAATCATAAGGTTTTTCAAACAAAAATTCTTGTTTGAAGTTAAGAATAAAGGTATATCACACTACAATAATTATGAATAATATTTTTGCTTACCTGAATCATTTTTCACTCTATTAATCTATATATAGTGCTAGGTTTTTATATTACTCTATCGTCCAAACCTAATATTATGGTCTCACAATGCATCACACTATAATATATTATACTGGAAACGGCTATCACATGTTATTTGTCCTAATACATAAGACACAACAACCTTATCACTAACAATTCAGAATGTTTTAGCGCTCCATGTCATATCCTTCATGAAATCACGACCTTGATTCTATTCATGCTTGATGTGCCTCTAATTTTCACTATACAACTTGCTAACTTTAAATTTTTACTTCCTGCGATCTATGTTTCTTTGAAGCATTTCATTAAACAAGTGTAGATTTAACTCCCCCTCTCAAACTCTAGTGTTTATTTACAGATTGAGTTTGTTCTTTAAGTATACAAAGCTATTGCTCGAAAGTGCTTTGGTCATAATATCGGCAATTTGGTTCTTGCTCTGAACATACTTAAGCTCAAATTTGCCACTTTTGATCTTGTTCCTAGCAAAGTGCACATTGATTTCAATGTGCTTCATCCTCCAATAGAAGACTGGATTCTCAGCTAACGCTATTGCACTTTTCCTATCACATTGTAGCACTGATTTTCTTTCTAATATTACTCTCATCTTAAACGAAAGTGATTATATCCATGTTACTTCTGTAGCTTTATTTGATAAGGCTTTGTATTTAGCCTCAGTGCCTAGAGTTTGGCATTACCTTTTGCTTCTTTGAGTTCTATGATACAACAGTTACCAGCTAAGAAGATGCAGTAGCCTTTTATAGACCTTCTGTTATCCTTATCTACTGCCCAATCAGCATCTGTACAAGCTAATATCTATCTTCAACCCAGGTGTGTAATATAATCCATAATCAACCATCCCCTTTAAGTACCTCATAATTCTATTGCGTCTTTGCCAATGCATCATTCTTAGATTCTACATGAATTAACATAGTTTGTTAACGGTGTATGCTATTTCTGGTCTAGTGATTGTTGCATTATAATAGTGCTCCAATTACATTTTTGTAAAATGTAGTGTCTTTAAAGGATGATCCAGCTTTGTCTTTAATTCTTGCCTTTACTTGATGCTTGAGCTTATGGGAATTGTGTTGTTACATCATGGCATATTGGTTTTTCTTAGCAAATCCAGAATGTACTTGCTTTGACTTAGATGCATACCTTCACAATCTCCCTTCACTTCTATTCTAAGAGAACAGCTTAAGGATCCTAGCATTTTTAATGAGAAATTCTTGTTCGATTCTTCTATCAGATCGTCTATCACCGTAGGTTGATTACCCGTCATAAGTATGTCATCTACATATACTAGAATGTGGTTAACTTTGTCTCCATCCGTTAAATAGAATAGAGTTGTCTGATACTCACTACAAGAAATCTGATAATAGATGACTGTCATTTTATGACAAAAATCATTTTATCATGTATGTATGATGGAGTTGTGATAGAATTTTAGTCTATCAAATTATTAATGATGTACTTATGATAAAATATTTATCTATCAATAATTTATGATATGCATGTGATAGAAATAAACTTAGTCACAAATATTGTGACAGAATTTTGATGTTGACTGCATTTGACCAAATAAAAAGTAATATTTTATTTTTTAAAATTCAAAACGCAGCGTTTAGGTTATTGTAATATTTTTTTTAAAAAATAAATAAAACAAAAAACGTCGCGTTTAAAGTATGGACAGAAAAAAATTTTCTAAGTTCTTCAACACTCTACATCTAAGCACTTTTACTCTCACACACAGCATTGAAACCCTAGCCTAAATGCTCATCGTTACTCTTAATCAACCAGCCACTATGTACAATACCCAAACCCTAGCCGTTGGACCTTTCCTTACCCTTAATTTTCCAAACACAACCGGCCACCACCACCATAGATCGAATAGCAAAGCAACACCCAAATCACAGACGTGAACCGTCGATAAAGTAGAACAATTGTTCAAACCACCAGCGTTCAAATGGCCATTGAAGCCACTGTTTCAACTACGAACTAAATCCTAGAAACTAGGACTCGTCGTTACTGTATCTGGTCTCTCGCTATTGAAGATTTTGCTCCTTTCAGTGAAGCATCTGCAAGGTAAATGCTTAGCTTCTGTATTTGATTCTAGCATGCATGCTTTAGGGGAGAAATTTATTTGATTGTGAGAAGAACTTGATTCAATATGCCTAGAATTTGATTGGGTCTTCCTCGTAAACTTTGATTTTCATTATATTGCCAATTTTGGTTAGTAATTTGTCATCATAATTAAGAAATTATTTGATTTTTCTTTGCCACACAACTATTTTTGAATTGACTTCCCACATATTCCAGATTCACTGGATCTTATTATAGTTTGCCCAACTTTGACTTGAAAAAATAAATATAGCAATAAAATCTCCACCTTTGCTCACATTTAATAGAACAAGGGTGATCACAGCAAGTTGGTTTCTTGTGATTTTTAAGTTTAATCGTTTTTTGCTCACCAGCTTTTGTTGCACTTATTACAAGTTTTTTTTTTCATTTTGAAGGCACGTACATGTTCAGTCTCTTTTTATTTGTCTACTATATAAATAATTCTGCAACTAAAATTCAGTTCAAAAGGCAGTACCTTTATTGATCAGCATCCCTTGTATGCTACTAAAAGTTTCATTTTTTTTAACTGGGGGCTTTTCCCCAGATTTTAAGTTAATTGTGTAGTTTTTTTTGGTTAATATATGTATAATCTTCAAAGGTAACTTAATACTTAGGTTTGTGGTTGAGGTCGTGTAATTCTTTGTGTCTGTGAACGTAAGCAAAGGCTAGGTGGTTTATCTAATATAGGTATTTGGGGTTTGTTGATTTAAATAAAAGTTTTGATTTTAGTGAAACACGGGAACATGTGGTTGAGGTTTTGAACCGGATTTTGATATGATTCTTTATTTGGTCAAATGGAACATTTGTTATGGCTCGATGAATTTAGTTTCTTGTTGAGGATCATGTGTCAGAAGCACATGCTTGCTTGGTTCATTTTGTGTTTTCAGGAATAGGTGCAAATTTTTAGATTGAGTATTGGGTCTTCAATTAATTGTGTTTCAAAGTCTTTGTTCTTGTGCAGTAACTTTTTACTGCATGTATTTGGCATGTATATATATTTGAGAATGGGGTGTAAGATTGTGATTATGTCAAAGAGTTAATATATTACCATAAGGATTGCTTTGTGAGACATTTTTTTTTATTTAAACAATTCATTTGTTGAAGTAACTTTTTATGCAGGGTTGTCGGTCACATTTAAACAATATCTGAACTTCTACGCCTTTGAATAAAGCACAGAGCCACGGAGCTAATTAATCAAACAAAAGGCTTAATTCCTGTTATATAATGCAGATATTTTAATTTTTCTCTGCACAAGAGAACAAAAGATGGGAACACGACAGTGTGTAATAATAATTGCTTGATAATGATACGATTGGAAATTCTTTGGGATGAGTGGGATGTAACATGCAAGTGAGAGCAAGTTATTCTTTGATCAGTAGCAAGAAGCACTTCAAAGCTCATCATTTTTTTACTTTAGAAACACTCTCCAGCACTTCAAAAGGAATCATGTCCCCAATCACCGCCACCCTCTTGCTTGCCAAGTCTACTTTGTATGAGGTCACCCCTTCCAACTTTGATACATGTTTCTCAACTTTTCTTACACAGCCATTGCAATGCATGGACACTCTTAGCACCACCATCTTAGGCTTTAACTGAAAGGCCAAGGTCTGGTTACCAGAAATGACATCTTTCAATCTCAGCAACTGGCCTCCATCACTCTTCATGAGTGATTTTTTCTCAAACTCATCTTGACCTTCCAAGGTGTTAAGGCGGATTGCTTTGTGAGACATTGAAAAGGGGGAATTCTGGATTTTTGTTTCATAATCTTAGATAGAGTAGAAAAATTATTTTGTCACTAGCGAGCACTATTTGCTCTATCACCTTTCCAGACATCGAATCTCCTTATAAAAACTCTTCCAGCAAGCTATTGATGTTTTAAGCAACCTTTGCTGCCAAAACCATGACATATTTTTTGTTATTTCGTAATGGTAAATGTTTTTTTCCCTTAGGATTTTCATTTTCTGTTTTTTAATTCATTTTGTTTGGGTAATTGCTTATTTTGGCATATTTGGTATATTTAGTTGATACTTATCGTGATCTGGCTGCGTCGGCATGGGGTTTTGATAGTGAGCTCGGTTTCTACTACATGTGGTAAAAATCTCAAGAACTGAAATGATAATGATTATTAAGGCTTTGATATGCTACTTTCGAACAAAGTCTTGGTCTTTATCTTGTGTGAATTTCTTTGTACAACAACTTTGTTATTGTACGTTATTCTTTATTATTTTTGTGGCTACTTACTTTTTAGCCAGTTTAACTACATATCTTATGTGCAGTTACTTGATGTCATGGAATGATTCCACTTATGTGTTCGGATGAAATCTCTTGCAATGTAATGTAATCTTTGTTTTTATTTTTTTTTGGTATACTTTTCTTGTAGTAGGCGATTCGAAAGTGAGAGTTAGATTAATAAAGTTTTATGCAGAACTGGCTGAACAACATCATTCACTTTTGCGAGGTTTTAGATTTGTGTAAATTTTTCGTTGCTTCGGGTGGAAAATATGGTGTCATATCTCAACTGTTTTAGAATTTAAATATACTCATTTTTTAAAAAATTTCTTGCATTTCATATTTGCTGACGAGGTTTTGGGTGATAAAGGTTTTACATTTTCTCAACTGAAGTGTGAGACCTAGTTTCGGTTTTAAAGAGTAAGTTGGCATTTGATTGAGTTATAGGAATAAAAATCTTGACTAGGATTGAGATTTAGATGGTTGAATGACTTTTTTGGGAATCTGATACATGTGTGCACCAAAATACTGGGATCAGTTTTTTTGTGCCGGTGGTGTTGGTAAATCTTGATTATCTTTTGCTTTGGGAGAGAGTAACAACAGTATTATATCCATTAGTGGTAATTGGCATGTAGATGCTTTTAAGCATACTTGATGTTTTTAGATACATGGTTTGAGCATTGTTTAAATCTTCTGCCATGATAGTCAAAGCCCTTGATGTCTGTATTTTACATTTCTCTTTTATCTTTCTTTGCGCAGAGCACTGTTGTTTTTTGCTTTCTTAGGTTATCTGGATGCTTCATTACTTGTTATAACCGCAGAGTGCGGAATGACTTGGCTCAACCTTGTAGAGAATTATGTCTTTGTTGCTGTCAGCCCGGGTATAACTCTACTCCATTATTTGTTGTCATCTGCACAACTGATGCCTATAAGAAGTTCCTATTTTCAGTCTCTTGCGTCATTGTAGGGATCCGCATATACTAATTTGTTGGTTCTTTTATATATTCAAGTTCATTGTTCATATTCTGCAGAGAATGATTAATGATCATTTACCCTTTTGTTCTTTTTAGAAACTAGCCGCATAATTGTTTTATAAGTTGTGAATTTGAATTCATTAAGGAATGAACTTCTTTATTCTCGAAGTTTCTCCTTTGAAATTTTTTGGTTAGACTTTTGCTAGTTGATTCGTATTTTGTGGAAATAGCTGCCTCTCTTATATTTGCATTGTGAGAGCAGGAGAAGGAGGGAGAGAGAAGAAAGATTGATAATTGTGTGCACACACATGCATGTGCAATTACAGGCAAAGTTCTTTTTTTTGAATAATAAACAACTATAGGCAAAGTTCTTATCCTAATAACAACATCATTATTTAGAGATTAGATTTTGGTAATAATAGAGAAACTTGGTAGGTCCATATTTGTCTATTCATGGTAGTTGTTGATGAATTTGAATAATGAGGTTAATTTTAAGGCAAAAAACTAAAATAACAAAAAAGCTAATAGTAGAAAACAGCAAAATACAAAGAAGTTGAATGGAACAGCACATGCCACTTAGTTAATGGAATCAGTTCTTGTAACTGTAAGATAAGAAACAGAATTGAGTTATTCTTTTGATTGATTGATATATCATGTGAACATGTTGTCTGTGTGTGCATTTGGCAGTAGATTTGTATAATTCTATTCCAACCAAAGCTTACTCTTTATTTTCGTACTTGCAGGAAAGTAATTTTTATGGGTACCCTTTTGGTTCCATATTTTATTTCAGCAAGGAATTAATTTAAGTTGCATCTGAAACCTAGAGTTTTACTTTTAATAGATAAATCTTTATAATGATATTTTGGCTATATTCATTGGTGCTGCACATACAAATTGAGTTTAAAGTTGTAATAATTATGTTGCATGTAAAACCTTAGAGTTTTACCGTAGTAGTTGATTCTTTATAATGATAATGCTGCGTATATTCTGTTGCTCATGCAGGTTGAAAGAAGCTGTTGGATTTGGGAGTTTTTCTGGATATTTGTTGACAAGGGCAATTCATCTACTGGAGGTGTACTGAGAATATGGGAGAAGTTCCACACGATAAGATTTGATGGCTTCTTAGCTTGTAAATCTTGAAACATTTGCTTTTAGTTGCTGGATTTTGTCTTTTGAATTGATATTGTTTAATATAATTGTTGGATACAAGTATTTTTTGATGTTATTAATATAAAGTATTTTTGGACTTAATAGATGTATAATCTAATTTTTGTTTCATTTTGAATTAATGATTGAATTTTATAGACATAAATGTATAAATTTATAATGAAATAATTCATAATTTCTTTCAATATAAATTTAGATCCTATGATAGAAAATATTAATCATAAATTAAGTCACAAACAAAATAAACAAAATAATTTATGATAGAAAATATCAATCATAAATTCTATCACAAGCTAAGTATTTTACCCGCTAAAATTATTCAGCTAAATTTAAAAAAATTAATTTTGCCGCCAAAAAATTTATTATTATATTCATTTTTTATGATATACATATGACATTTAAACACTATCATAAATTAATGATATTTTTTTTTCTATCATAAAAGAGTGACAGGTACATAGACGATAGATAATTTCACTGTCATCCACCCCCCTTTATAATAGATTTTTGCAGTCATCTATTGTCAGTTTTCTTGTAGTGACTGCATTGATGAATACCCAAGTTAGCAGAGCTGTCTTAAGTTTTTCATACCGAGCTCCCTTTCAGCCCGTACAAGGCTTTGTTTAATCTACAAACATAATTCTCTTTTCCTTTGACTTTCAAACCACTAATTGCTCCAAAAGTACACTAAAAAATATATTATTTATAAGTATAAGAGTGTCTACTTATAATATAACCCGGTGAATTTGAGGTCGAACCATAGGAATTTTAAAATTTAGGTGTCAATTTGTTTAAACAAAGAAATTTAATTGCGAGAAAAGAAATCACTAGAAATCAATTTTAAAATATTCTAAGGTTACATAATCCACTCTCAGTATTCAAACTATAATTTTAATACTCTATCATTTTTTATATTTTGTCTCACTTTTACTAGTTAATTATTATATCATTTAATTCTTGACTAACTATGTATGTGAATAAGCATGGAATCAAGTACGTAATGTGCTACACTATATTAATGTGTCGACATTGTGTCAAAATACCATACAAATCCAAAGAAATTTATAAATTAACATAACATAAAAATAACAAGAAAAGAATAAAATAAACTTAAAACTCACTTGAGAAAGTAATTAATTTTATAATTTAAAACTTTGAGCTTCGCCATTTACTTCAGCTTAGTAAAATTAGCCACTCATGTTGAAAGAAAACAAAACATTTTTGAAATATGTTATTTGATAAACTTTTGAAATATGTTACAAGGAATTTGATTACAAAACAAAAAAAGAAAAAAAAGAAAAGACACAATTCCTCAGTTTCGCTCTCTCGTCTCACGCCTCACCTTCGGGTGAGCTTTCTTTACTCCTTTGACTTCAGCTCATTTGATGAGCTTCCTTTTTATAGGCAACAAATGCCTTTAACTTCATTTATTTTATTATTTATTTATTATTATTTATATTATCATCTTTTTGAAAGACGTGATGGTCAGGTGGCCAAGATGACTACTTAACCATCATGAGCAACCAAATTGCTCACATTTTGTTCTTTTGTTCATTTTTTATTTTATTATTATTTTTTTCCATTTTATTTTATTTTTTATTTATTTACATCTCCTCAATTGTGCATTATAAATGGCTCCGGTAATTCTTCTTTGTTCCCACTTCCAGTTCCAATTCCATCTTTATTCTTGAAAAAATATTTACAAGATAAAAATTAACATACTGCAAATTAATTTAACATAAAAATATATTTGGGGAGTATTAAGATAATTTAGAAATAATGAGCGCATTAATCGATATAATAAACAAAAAACTAATAATTTTATCCTTATTAAATGTACACTTTTTAGTGTCAATCACACCCCCCAACCAACTTATTGCTAGGCCCTAGCAATTTAAGGGATAAAAGTTTAGAGAAATTTCAAAACCAAATTGAATTTTTTTTTTGAAAATCCTGCATGTCCTAAAAAGGAACGGAATTCTCTAATTATCTTTGGTGAGGGTAATTTTGAAATAACTTCAACTTTGGCTTTATCAACTTCAATTCCTTTTGAAGACACAACATGACCCAAGACAATTCCAGAAGTGGTCATGAAATGACATTTTCCTAATTTAAAACTAGTCATTTTTCTTTACATCTTTCCAAAACTCTTTTCAGATTATCAAGACATGTATCAAAAGAATTACTAAATACAGTTAAATCATCCATTAAAAACCTCTAGACAATTTTCAACCATATCACTAAAAATGCTTAGCATGTACCTTTAAAATATTGCAGGAGCATTACGAAGTCTAAAAGGCATTCGTTTAAATGTTCTAAATGGGCATGTGAATGTGGTCTTTTTCTGGTCTTCTAAGGCTATAGGGATTTGATAATAGCTAGAGTAGCCATCAAGAAAGCAGTAGTAGGGATATCCAGCTACTCTTTTGAGAATTTAGTATAGAAATGGAAGGGAAAAATGATCTTTTCTAGTGGCATCATTTAATTTTCTGTAATCAATGCACATGCGCCAACTAGATTGAATTCGTGTTGGGATTGGTTCACCTTTTTTCATTTTTTACAACGATTATCCTAGATTTCTTTGGCACTACTTGTGTTGAACTTACCCATTTACTATCAGAGATAGGATAGATAATTCATACATCTAGTAGTTTAAGGACCTTATTCTTTATTACTTCTTTCATATGAGGGTTTAGTCTTCTTTATGGTTGACGAGTTGTTTTAGCATTTTCCTCTAAGTATATTCGGTGTGTGCAAATTAAAAGATTAATGCCTTTTATGTCTTTTAAGGTCCAACCAAATGCAGTTTTATGCATTTTTAGTACAGACAGCAACTTGCCTTATTGATCATGCGTCAGTTGGGAAGAAATTACCACTGGATATGTCTACTGCTCTCTAAGATAGGCATACTTCAATTCTTTTAGTAAGGGCTTTAATTCGAGCTCTGGTAGTTCCTCTTCGTTTGGTTCTTCAGGTTGTACTGTATCTTCAAAGTTTGATTGGTCATCGTCACCTGTAGGTACTTGCATAGAATTTGATTGGTCATCGTCACCTATAGGTACTTGTATAGAATCAAGTGTAGGGCATATGTTAGCAGTATCACAATCTAATTCTTTACTTGATTTAAAAGAACCAGCAAAACAAATTTCCACAGAGTTTGTAAAATTCTCATCTTGAATGTGTTCCTCAATAATTGGCTCAACAAGATCAATCTCCTCATTCTCATTATCATCATCTTCTTGGTGGTGAGGTTGTTTACTCGTGTTGAACACACTGAGTTCCAATGCTATGTTGCTGAAAGATAAATTCATTAATCCACTTCTGCAGTAATCAAAGCATTAACAGTAGCTAAAAATGTTCAACCCAATATGACAAGAATTTGTTTGCATTCATTAGCAATTGGTTCCGTTTCCAAAATAATAAAATCCACAGGGTATATGAATTTATCGACTCAGACTAATACATCTTCAATTATTTCTTTTGGAACCTTAATTGATCTATCATCAAGTAAAAGAGTGGTAAAAGTTGGTTTTAACTCACTAAGATTGAGTTGTTGGTACACTTAGTAAGAAAGAGAATTAATATTAGCGCCAAGATCACGTAAAACATGTCCAATTTTATGATCCCTAATAATGCGAGAAATAGTTGGACAACCAGGATCCTTGTATTTCAAAGCACTATTGGTTGAGAGAATGGAACTTACTTGTTCTGCTAGAAAAGCTTTCCTTTACACCTTATGTTTCCTTTTTACCTTTCACAGATCTTTCAGAAATTTAACATAAGAAGTTATTAGCTTAATGGCGTCCAGCAAAGGAATGTTGACCTTCACTTGTTTAAAAACTTCATAAATTTCTGGACTGTGGTTTGATTTCTTTGGCTTGATTAGTACTTGAGGAAATGGGGTTATAGGAGGAGAGTTGGTTATTTCTTCATGGGTTAAAGGTTCGGTAGACTCTTCCCTATTTTCTGAAATTGAATCTTTACTAGTTTCACGAGGGTCCAGGATATGTTTTTCAACAACTTTACCACTGCGAAGGGTTATAATCGATTTGACTAGGCTCATATTTTGGTTTCCTGAATTTCTCATTTGAGGATGTTGTTGACTATTGGGGTTTGGCTCATAGAAAACTTTCTTTTTTCATGCATGGTCAGAGTAGATGTAAGTTTTGAGATAGTTTCTGTCAAATTGGTTAAGGTTTGCATCGTTTAGTTATTGATCAACTCTTGTTTTCAATAAACGAATGCAATGTGTCTTCCAGAGTTTTTCTTGGTAATGGGACATATGGTGGGTAACTCTGGGGGTTTTGGAAATTTTGACGTGGAGGAACTAGTTGTGAAGGTTGTGTATGGTTGTTATCTCTCCAACTGAAATTTGGGTGGTTTATCCAAACATAGTTGTATGTTTGGGAGTATGGATTGGGATTTGGCCTTTTAAAATTGTCAACGACATTTACTTGTCCATGCAAACTTTCCCATAGAGCTAGCAAGGTCTGATAGTCCTACGTAGAATGGTTAGTAGAATCACAAACATAACATGAAATATTTTGAACAGACTTTACATTATCATTCTTTTTTTACTTTAATGCTTCGACTTTTCTAGCTAAGGATGCAAATCTGGTTTAAAGGTCATGGTCTTCCCTAAGGTTGTGCATGACTCCACCAGATGGAGATGATTGGGGTTTACTTGATGACTCAAAAGACCCAACTGTATTCCAGTGTTGTGCATTCTCTACTGTATAGTCAAGATAATCTAATGCATCTTCATGACTTTTATCCCTAAACTCACCATTGCACATTATTTCAATGACTTGTTTACCTTGGGATGTTAATCCTTCTAGAAATAAGACACTAATCTCTATGTTTCAAAATCGTAGTGTGGGCAAATGTTAAATAGTTCTGTAAACCTATCCCAACATTGGTAGAGGGTTTCTCCCAGTTTTTGAGTTAAGGTAGTGATTTGTCTTTTGGAAGAATTTGTTCTGTGGGGTGGAAAGAATTTTGTCAAAAATTGTGTTTGCCTTTCATCCCAAGTTTTGATAAATCCTGACCTAAGATTTTGTAGCCAAGTTTTAGCTTTATCCTTTAATTAGAAAGGGAAAAACTTAAGCCTAATTATGTTCATACTACAATTTTGATCAGTACAGGCATTACAAACTTCTTCAAATTCTCTCAAATGCAGATATAGATTTTCAGACTCAAAACTATGAAAAGTAGGCAAAAGTTGGATGATACTAGGTTTGAAATTAAAACGTGATACATCAGGAAGAAAAACTATGCATGATGGTGACTCTGTTCAAGTAGGATGCATGAAGTCTCTAAGGGTCCTAGGCTGGTCATGAAGATTTTGTAAGGCCTGGTTATCTTCGTGCTCTGAAAAATTTTCAACTCCTATGTTAGCCATATCTAAGGGTGGTGAATGTGATCTCCTAATTAATCTACCACTATTTGTATGAGACCAACGACGCATGCAATGCTAAAGATGTGTGCTGAACTAATGATGCATAAAATGCTAAATGAAAATTGCAGAAATAAAAATAAACTGGAAATTAAATAAGCAAAAATGAGAAATAAAAATAAACAAACTGAAAATAAATAAAAAAATAAATTAGGCGGTGAAACCAACCATAAAAACAAAGTAATTAAAGGAAACAATCAAAAAAATATTAGGTGATATTTTAGAACTAGCCATGAAACAATGAAATTAAAGGAAACAATTTAGACGATATTTCAAAATCAGCCATATAACAAAATATAAAATTAAATAAATTAATGTACGAGAATAAATAAACTGAAGTTAAAATGTTAGGAAGTAGAATCGATCATATAAAAATAAATAAATAAACTAACAAAATTTAAATAACAATCAGGTGGTTGAACCAACCATTTAAAATAAATGTGAAAAGTAAATTTCAGAAATTAAAAGAAAAAAATTCAGTTTGAGAATTGATTTGTAAAAGTTTTTGGGCTAAAATGAAGTTTCTCACAAAATTTATGGATAATGTTAAAATTTGGAGAGAGCAGGGGTGCTAACTAAAGTTTTTCAAAAAAAAAGAATAATGGAAAGATAGTGACGACAAAACAAAAAAAATAAAATAAAAATAAACTGATACCAAATTTATAAAACTCCCTAGTAACGGCGCCAAAAATTTGACATGAGTTAAAAGTATATTACTCCCAAGTATAAGAGTGTCTAGTTATAATATAACTCGGTGAGTCCGGGTCGAAACACAAGGAATTTAAAATCTAGTTGTCAATTTATTTAAACAAAGAAATTTAATTGTAAGAAAAGATATCATTAGAAATTAATTTTAAAATATGCTAAGGTTACGGGATCCACTCTCAGTATTCAAACTATAATTTTAATACTCTTTTATTTTTTATATTTTTTCTCAATTTGACTAGTTAGTTATTATATCATTTAATTCTTGACTAATTATGTGTGTGAATAAGCATGAAATCAAGTACCTAATGTGCCACACTATATAAATGTGTCTACATTATGTCAAAATACCATACATATCCAAAGAAATTTATAAATTAACATGATATTAAAATAACCAGAAAAGAAAAATATAAACTTAAAACTCACTTGAGAAAGTAATTAATTTTATGATTTAAAACTTTGAGCTTTACCCTTAACCTCAGCTTAGTAAAATTAGCCATTCATATTGAAAGAAAACAAAACACTCTTTTTATTTGATAAACTTTTGAAATATGTTACAAAGAATTTGATTGCAAAACAAAAGAAGAAAAAGAGGAAAAGACACAATTCCTCAGCTTC
Organism: Atalantia buxifolia; assembly: GCA_030444775.1. Taxonomy (NCBI): domain Eukaryota; kingdom Viridiplantae; phylum Streptophyta; class Magnoliopsida; order Sapindales; family Rutaceae; genus Atalantia; species Atalantia buxifolia. The sequence continues at coordinate 17,197,056 of CM059839.1, forward strand.
GCTCTCTCGTCTCACGTCTCGGCTCAGCTCTCTCTATTCCTTTGGCTTCAGCTCATTTGCTTCCTTTTTATAGGCAACGAATGCCTTTAACTTCATTTATTTTATTATTTATTTATTATTTTATTATTATTGTTTATATTATCACCTTTTTGAAAGGTGTGATGGTCAGGTGGCCAAGATGACCACTTGACCATCACGAGCAACCAAATTGCTCACATTTTGTTATTTTTTTTTATTATTTTTTTAATTTTATTTATTTACATCTCCTCAATTGTGCATTATAAATGGCTCCAGTGATTCTTCTTTGTTCTCACTTCCAATTCCAATTCCAATTCCATCTTTATTCTTGAAAAAATATGTACAAAATAAATTTAACATATTGCGAATTAATTTAACATAAAAATGTATTTGGGGAGTATTAAGATAATTTAGAAATAATGAGCGCATTAATCAACACAATAAATGAAAAACTAATAATTTATCCTTATTAAATGTGCACTTTTTAGTATCTCATATAGCTCTCGATTTAGGAAAGTGTTACTTACATCCACTTATTTTGTATCTCAGCCAAATGTGACTGTAAGGCTTAGAAGAATCTTGATGGTAGCTAACTTTGCAACTCGGTTAAATATTTTAGCATAGTCTATTGCAGCTTTTTAGCAGTATTCTTTTGCCACCAATCTGGCCTTGTGTCTTGTTATAGATCCATTAGGATTGTGTGCGATCTTATAAAGAATAATGGTATATCACAATGACTATGAAGAATATTTTTGTTAGTTTGAATCATTATTCACTTCATTATTCTATATATGGTGCTAGGTTGTTACATTACTTTATCGTCTAAACCTAATATCAAGGGCTCACAATACATCACATTATAATACATTATACTAGTAACTACTATTACATTTATTTATCTTATTGCATGAGGCACAACAACCTTATCACCAACAATCTACAATGTCTTAGCCCTTCATGTCATGTCCTTTATGAGATCATTACCCTTGATTTTGTTCATGCTTGATGTGCCTCTAGTTTTATCAAGACAGCTTGTTAACTTGAACATTTTGCTTCCCGCCATCTATGTTTCTTTGAAGCATGTCATCAAATAGTTGTAGTTTAACTTTCAATACTTCTATAACCAGGCATTATAGATGCCTCTGATTAAATTTACACAATGTTAGATTGTATTTGAGTTCGAGAACGATTCTTGTTGATTGCCCATTCTTTGATAACTAAAACAATTTATTGATCCCTAAGAAAGGACTGATGATGATTGTGAATAAATCTTAAAGATTAGAAAATTATATCTATATGGCGTGTAGGTGTTTTTTGAGAGAGAAAATATTGTATATTCACATTTTCCCTTTAATGTAAATATAAAAAATAGAGTGTAGTGAAATTGAATGCCTTTAAGAATTCAGAGCAATTCAATCACTACCCAAGATCTAGACTAAACATCAATGCAAGATGCTAATAAGCAAACAAACTAACCTTGATGGCTCAATGATTAACAACCCTTGGTAACAGAATTAATGAAGATTAAATAGTAAAAGACACACAATCAAAGACAATAGATTTACGTGGTTCAATTATGGAAGAGTGCACAATCTACATCCATAAGAGAAGCATCAGAATGAGATATATTGATGATTCAAGTAAAGATTACAGAGCATTTACAAAGAAGATTACAAAGAACGAGATAACACTTTCTACCCTTTCTAGAATACTCTCAAATGATCCTTAAACTAGCCTTGTTGATTAGCTTATATATTGTTGATAGCAAGCCCAAAATGCATAAGATTTTAATGTGTGGATAACAACTTATAAAAATTTTAATTCAGTTTTCACATGCTACATCACATGTCACTTAAGCTTATGGTTAAAATGACTGGAATTATTTTGTTTTACCTGTCTTATGAGTGTAATAACTTATGTGTGTTGCCCTATGACCATAAGCTATTAAAAAAAAAAATGGAAAATGATGTCGTTTCATATGAATAAGTTTGCATTCATCACTTAAGTCCACATTTCTCTGCCTTGAATCAAAACCCTGAATACTGCTTCCTTCTCCAAACCCTAAGTGATTAACAATCACCAGCTAGGTCCAAAGCAAACTTTGAATTTAGCTGTAAAAACCACCTTAGTAAGCATGTCTTTAGGGTTCTCATCTGTATGCACCTTGGACATCTTCATAGCTCTTTTAGACACTTTATTTATGATGAAATGAAGTTTATGTCTATATGTTTTATCCTTTCATGATGTGCAAGATTCTTTCACAAATGAAGGGCACTGGGGCTATCACAAAGGATTGTTATAGTCTTCTGTTTCGTACATAATTCACCCATCAATCCTTGAAGACACAAGGATACTTTAACAGCTTTAGTTGTAGTCGTGTATTTTGCCTCTATAGTTTAAAGTTCAACCATATGCTGCAAAGTAGCTTTCCAGTTAATGAGGCACCCATCAAACATGAACATATACCCTGCTAAAAACATTCTTTTGTTCAAGTCCCCAACATAATCTGAGTCGACATACCATAGCAAATCTTTACATTTTCCATTAGTTCTCCTATAAACCAGACCATAACTCAATATATTACTTAGATACCTAATAATTCATTTGACTGCTTTTTAGTGTTCCCTGCCTGGTGAGGCCATATATCTATTCACAACACTTATTACATGAGATACATCTGGCTTTGTTAACCCCATTTCATATATAAAGCATCCAACTATATTTTTACAAGGAACATTTTCCATCTCAAGTTTCTTATCATCTATTTTTGGGCATTGTAAGTTGCTTAACCTAAAATAAGTTAAGCACACTAGTTAGATATTTCTTATGTGAAAGATATATAAGACATTTTATTCTAATTCTCTCAATTTCTATACCTAATATCTTTCTTACAGTCCTTAAGTTCTTCAAATCAAACTCAGAATTTAGCACTAGCTTTAAAATCTCTGTATCACTTTTTTCTTTAAAGGCTACTAACATGTTTTCCGCATATAGAAGGAGATTTATATAAATATCATTCCTCAATAGCTTGTAGTACACACAACAATCATAATTGCATCTCATGAATCCATGTGTAACCATGAATTCATCAAATTTGAGATATCACTACCTCAGCATCTTTATACCTTTCAGATTAAGCCATAAATATCTCTTCTTTAAGTCTTTTATGTAAGAATATAGTCTTGACATCAAGTTAATCAAGCTCCATGTCTTGAACTGCAGTTAGTGCTAAAATCACTCTTATTAATGCATGCCTGACTAGAGGAGAGAACACTTTCTTAAAATCGACCCGCTCCTTCTGTGTATAACCTTTTGCTATAAACCTTGCTTTAAATCTCCTTGGTTCTGAGCCTGTCCATCCCTCTTTGATTCTAAAAATCCACTTATAGGTCACAATTATTCCATTTTCTTGTTTTCCATCAAGTTCTCTAGTGTTATTGCTATACAAAGATGACATTTATTCATTCATAGTTTTTTTTCATTCTGATTTAAACTTATAATGGATTGCTTCTTTAAACGTTTTTAGCTCTTCATCATCAATTTTATATGCTACTACCAAGGCATAGGCAATGAAATCAGCATATCTATACCTTTTTGGCAATCTGATTTGCCTTTTGGATCTATCTGTAGCTAGCTGATAATCCTAGCCTAGTGGCTATGATTCTTCTTCTTATTATGAAGTTACATGATGATCATCTAATCTGTCAATGATATCACTTAAATCTGCAACCTTTTATGTATCATGATGGTGGAATAACTTTGATTGAAATTGATGCCTATTTGTCTTATTATAATCACTTTCAGATGGTTTCTAAACTGACTCATTGCTTAGCAATTTTTTTTCATTGAATACCACATCTCTACTGATTATACATTTTAGAAGATTAAAATTTGTACACCAGATCTATAACCCTTAATCCCTTTTGAATATCTTATTACTATGCACTTTAATGTCCTAGGAGCTAGCTTTCCTTACCTTATGTGAGCACAGGCTGAATTGTCAAAGCCCTACAAATGTCCATAGTTTGTTGTTTGACCTATCCACATCTCATGAGGTGTATTGAAATCAATAACAGTAGAAGGACTTAGGTTAATTGAGAAGTAGGCTATCAGAAGTGTTTCTCCCTATAAGGTCTTGGGAAGCTTTGATTATATAAGCATGCACCTTACTTTATCCATAAGGGTCTTGTTTATCCTTTTAGCCAAGCCATTTGTTGAGGTATCAACCTCATTGTTTTGTGTGTTTTAATTCCATCATATGCACAATAACTATCAAACCTTTGATTACAAATTGTATATTATGATTTTCTTTACTTTGTTTCTAGTTTAATTTCAACCAAGCTCCTCCATTCTCTAAACTTATTAAATATTTGATCCTTGCTTTTGATGACATAAACTTATACCTTACTTGAGAAGTCATCGATAGTTGATAAGAAATAGCTATTATCACCTAGAGATACTTATTGTGTAGGACCCATAAAGTTGAATTGATATAATCCAATTTGTCATTTGACTTAGTTAAAACTAGCATTAGTTGATTTGCCTAGAACACGGTATTTACAAAATTCTAAGTTTCTAATCTTATCATCTCCAAGTACATCTTAATTTTCTAGTTCTTTAAGACCTCTTTCACCTAAATGCCCTAATCGTAGATGCTATAGCTTGGTTTTGTCAACGACAGTATTTGAAATCATACTAATTTCACCATTAATTACCTCAACATCCAAGATAAACACACCATTTCTTCTGTTACCCTTCATAATGACCTTGAGCGCTTGATAATTTTCATTTCACTAGATTCAATGGTAACACTATATTTCATTTGGTCAAGCATACCTAAGGAAATTAAATGCCTTTTCAGGTCAGGCATATATCTAACCTATTTTAGCTCTATAATAGTACCATCATGTAGCTTAAGCGTAATATTGCCAATTTTTATAATCTTATATACAACGTTATTTCCCATCATTACTCTAACATTATTAAAACCATGGAAATCAGTAAAGTAACTCTTAAATGGACACATATAAGAGGTACAACCAAAGTCTACAACCCATTTACCTTTTTCTTTACTGTCTGTCGCAATGCACACTCCAGCAGACTCATAATTTTTTTCTTCTAGAATAGTTGCATCCTCATTATGTCCTTTTTTCCTAAGTTTTCTTTCAGGACAATCTTTTTTGAAATGCCTCACACAAGAAGCACTTTAAGTTCTTACATTTGTCTTTGTTCTTACCCTGCTTCTTTTTCTTTCCATCAAGTTTTGCCTTTGTTGTCAAGCCTTCACTAGAGCTATTTCCCAAGCTTTCTTGTTTCATTTACAGTTCCTCAGTGTTTAAGGCTAACTTAACTTCATCTAGAGACAATGTCCGTCTTTTATACGTTAAGGCATCAACACAGTGCTCATAAGATTTGGGAAGAGAGCTTATTAAGAGTAAAGTTTTATTCTCGTCACTTAAGGTTGTATCAATGGTCTCCAAAGTATCACATACTTTGTTAAACTCATCAAAATGATCTTCAAGAGATGCGCCTTCCACCATCTTCAGTGTGAGCATTCTCTTTTTAATATAAAATATATTTGCAAGAGACTTTTTCATGTATATATTTTCCAATTTGGCCCATAAGTCAGCAACTATATGTTCTTTTGCCACTGTCCTTATCACGGAATTTGCAAGACTAAGGATTAGAGTTTATCTGGCTTTCCTGTCCATCTCAACAGCTGGTTTAGGAGTCTTTGATGAAGATACTTCTTTCCCTCTTTCTTGGTTACTGGTTGAATTATATCACCAAGCCCTTGAGTAATTAGCAATGCCTCAATTTTTACCTTCCACATATTAAAGTCATTTTTATCATTGAACTTCTAGAGGTCAATCTTAGGTGTAGGCATACTTGGATCTCGATCTATAAACCTTGCTATAATACCAAGTGTAGTGAATTGAATGCCTCTAAGAACTCAAAGCAATTGAATCACTACCTGAGATTTAAACTAAAATCAATGCAAGATGCTAATAACCCAACAAACCAATGTTGATGACTCAATGATTAAGAACCCTTTACAACATAATTAATGAAGATTAAGATCATAAAAGTGAACTGAATTAAGAAGCCAAAAGCAACACAATCAAAGACAACAGATTTACTTGGTTTAATTGTGCAAGAGTGCACGATCTACATCCATAGGAGAAGCCATCAGAATGAGATTTATTTATGATTCAAGTCAAGATTACAAAGCATTTACAGAAAATATTACAAGGAACAAGATAACACTTTCTCTCTCTTTGGAACCCTCTTTAGAATTCTCTCAAATGATCCTTGAAGCAGCCTTGTTCATCAGCTTATATAACAGATGATAGAAAACCAAGAATACATAAGAGTTTGACAGGTGGATAGCGATTTATAACAACTTTGATTCATTCCTGACACACTACATCACATGTCATTTAAGCTTATGGTCGAAAGGACTTGAATTTTAATTGTTTTATGAGTTTAAGTTTCTCATGTGTGCTGCGCCATGACCATTAGCTGCAAAAAACAATAAGAAAAATGAAGTCGTTTCATGTGAACAAGTTTTGCATCCATCACTTAACTCTACACAGAGGTTTTTTTATGGGAATAATAAAACGTTTCTCCTCTCATACCTAAATTTTGCTATGTATATAGATTTTTTAGTCCGGGTGGTATAGCATCCCTCAAAAGTTCTTTAAAAACACCTCTTTCACATATATACATTTTGAAATTTAATTAAAATTACATGCATAAGTTCTTACACCCTTCTATTATAAAGGGGTTCTATGAGGAAAATTGTCGTTTAGAAGCCACCAGAGTACAAAAAAAGTGAAGTTGAGCTTGTTCTTGATTGAGAACCACAAAAGATGATTAAATGTAAGTTTTTAAGTAAAGAACTTGGTTCGTAGCACAAATCTCTTCAAACTTTTCACTCATTTCCTGTCCAAAATAAACTTTTCAAACAATTGCAATTTGATAGAAAATTTATTACTTTTTGGTTAACTTTTAGCTTGTGTTGTGTAAATTTTGTTGAACTCACAAGCGCACGAATCTATTGTAGAATAGATTAATGGTGTTGAGTGTCGATCCCACGAGGAGGTGGATTTTAATTATATGTAGAATTAATTATGTAAATGGGTGGTTGGATTTGTGTGGAAATGATTTAGATTATGCTAGAATTTAAATTAGATTGGCAGAAATAATTAAACTGGAAATTATTGAAATAAAGCACTTGGGTATCTGGATCCGTATCAACCTGCACCATGGGCTAAATAATCCTTATTAATACCAATTAAATCATGAGGGGGGAATCCACACCTCATGAACCACGCTCTAATCAATATGGTGCTAAGTGCTTATCGTGCCAAATAATAATAAGCTTATACTAGGGTGCCGGTGAAACCAAGGCGGTAACTAGACAAGATTATTATTATTTGTCGACGGAAAGTCAAAACTTCCACAGAAATTAGAGGGGAAGAGAAAATAAATTTACCAAATAAAACCCATGACACATGTTGAGACTTCACCTTCAACCCAAGTATGAAAGAAAATTAGCTACCCATTATTGAATTAGGGGTAAAATGGAAATTTTATTAAAATACATAGAAAATACAAGATGGAGAAAGAATTATAAAAAACTAAGCTCAAAAATGGATTTAGGGGTATCAAATTAGGGGGGGAGGCCCCCTTTTTATAGATACATTGAGTGAATCATGGCCATCGGATTAAAAATAGTTTGGACGCACAGGATTGCGCCACGTCCTCAGTGAACAGTAACACGATTTGACCACGGGTTTGACCACGCGGTTTGAACAGTAACACGGTTTGCACACGGTTTGAACAGTAATGCGGTTTGAACATTGTCGTGAACAGTACCCATGAACAGTACTGTACATGTGAATAGTACCATATATGTGAACAGTGTCATTTTTCCTTTTATGCTCTTCTTAAGGTTTTCGACTGTCCTGAGTTTCAAAGTGATGTCCATTTTGCTATCCGAAATCTCGTTCATTGTGAAATAACCATGATGCCCCTAAAATACATAAAATACTTAATTAAAACAAAACATTCATAATTAAATAATAAGGGACTCAAATAAATAAAATTAGAGATGTTAGTGAGACTTGAAGTGTAAAATGATGATTTTCTCCTTTATAAATATACACTTTCTAACACTCAACACACCCCCCAACCAGCTTATTGCTAGTCCCTAGCAAATAAAGTGAAAACAAAATTCAAATCCAAAATGATTTTTTTTTTAACACAATCATGTTTATTCAATCAGACTAATGATAACAATCAAATAAAAGTATAAGCATTATCTCAAGTCTAAAGAAACATCACACCCACATCAACCATCCACATGAATTAACCAAGTAGATTTTGTCACAGCTACTTTCAAAAATAACATGTCAAACCCCAAAATCTCACCGGTAATAGTGACACTCTCACAAGAAAATTAAATCCAATAAAAATTGTCACTTCAATGAATGATAAATGGAGTGAAGATAATAAAGAAATAATATCACACACTCTCACCAAGATGAAAAGAATATGCCCACAACTTAGAAATAATACGATCTCAAGTCAAACAAAATGTTAGTCAACCCAATTTATTTACTTTTTTTTTCTTTTTTTTTTATGCACCACTACATCTTTTTAGCCCATATAACTAGCTTCTACTTCAGACTATAGTTCCCTAAAATCAAGAAGGACTTTTATTAGGATGTAAGGTAGGCTAGGGAAATGGTTAACAAAGAAAGGAAAATAGAGAAAACAAAATATATGTTTGAGAAAAATAATATATATATATATATATATATATATATATATTTGAAACTAAAAAGTACATTTCACTTATTTATTATTGTATTATATCTCTCTTTCTTTTTTTTCTTTTTTTTTAGAGAATTTTTTTCTCTTTTTTTTCTTTTTTTTCTCTTTTTTTTCTTTCTTTTTTTTTTTGGTATTGCACAACTTTACTAAACAAAACAATTATTTATATTTTTCTCAAACATGAATAGGTGATGGAAGTTGTAAGATATCGGGTAATACTCCAAATTGGAGTGGGTCAAGATGATAAGTTGACAAAGAAAAGTTTTTTTTTTAATAAAAGGCTCAAAAGGGCTAACTATAGATATTTCACAGACGGGATGGCTAGAAAGGCTCAAAAGGGTCAAAGATGGTCTTTCCATAATCTTTTAGAGTTCTAGATAATCCTCCATATCTACTAGTTAAATGGACATTCAGATGTGACAACACACTTTTTTTTTCTTTTTTTTTAAAGTAATTTTTTTTAGAACGTTGATTCAAAAGAATATAGAGATCGTATATAAAATAGTAAACTGCTAAGTTGTATGAAAAATGGGCAAACAGGGTTACTCTCCAAGAAAAATAATAGGCTCAAAAGCTCACTTGGTATTCATTATGACATGTCAATTCTTTCAAGCAACTCATATTTATCTCTGACATCAACATGTAGAGTAGCAAATATAGTGTAACATCACTCAAGACCAAAGATAATACAAATACTAAAATTCGAAAGTCATCATGTCATCCAAAAATAAAAAGAAAATCACACTATTTTTTTTTTAAACAACATTCTACCCCACAACCTATTCTAAACATGAAAGGAAAATATGCATGCAGAAATGTGAAAATGATGCAGAAAAACTAATTGGAAAAGTTACACTTAAAATGATAGAAAAAGAAAATGATTTTTTTTTTAAACGAAGAAGATGCGTTAAAGTTAGAAAGATCACACGAAAAATAAGAATTTTTTTTCATTATTATTTTTTTCCTTTTTTTTCTTTTTTTTTTAACTAAGAAGATGTGTTTCTAGAGTAACTACACTCTATATTTAGCCATCTTTGACTCAAAAATTTCAAAATGCATATTTATAAAGGAGAAGTCAAAAAGAAAAAGTTAGAAAGATCACACGAAAAATAAGAAATTTTTTTTTTTCATTATTATTTTTTTTCCTTTTTTTTCTTTTTTTTCTTTTTTTTTTTAACTAAGAAGATGCGTTTATAAAGTAACTACACTCCATATTCAGCTATCTTCAACACAAAAAGTTAGCAACAGTTAGTTTCTACAACAAAAAATTAGTAAAAACTTAACCAACATTCCACAATTGTCAACTATCCCCTCCCCCCAACCAGAACGAAACATTGTCCTTAATGTTTTAAAGGAAAGAAGTAGAGTTTAGAAGACATCACCTGGGTGGTGCAACACAAAATAAAATATTTACAGGTGGAGATTTAAATCTAATTTGTACTTCTTACTACTGCTATTGTTACCATCGTTATTTGTACACTCCGACACCAAGGTCTTGGGATCTGGCTCTGGTCGATAAGCTTGTAACAGATCAAGTAGCTCATTAGCAGTGTGAGCACAAATAAAAAACTTTTTCACCGTAGAGGGAATGAAGTAGTTTTTTATTGCATGGTTAAGAAATGCGATAAAGCCATCATAAAAATTATTGACATTTAATAAACCGATGGGTTTCTGATTAATGTGCAGATGGGCCCAAGATGCTAAATGATAAGTGCCTCTAGAGTTGCAAGATCTCCTGGTAAGAAAATAAAAGCATCAGCATGATTAAGCATTTCGATTATTCTTTCTTGCATACCTAAGACAACTAACTCTTCTCCAGTCGGTGAGTCAGACAAACAGCCTAAAGGTTTTAGGGTTTGTGGTATGATGCCTAACACTTGACTTCCTCTGACAAAAACACACGAGACCAATTTTGATAACCCTCGGTCACCTCCGCCGTACACAAAGTGTAATTTTCTCTCTGCTATGTTTCGACCAAGATCAATGGCTGCCTCAAAGAACTCTTTATATTTGCCATAGTTAAATCCAGAAAGCACACAAATGTTCTTGAATTATTTATTGGGAGGAGCTGCCATTAGGATGATTCTCAAAAATAATTTGTGAGTGCAAATGAAAAGAATCATATTTAAGGATCTTGGTGGCAGTGGGTCACAGCTGTGAATGAGGTATCATGTCTATGTCAATTAATCGTGTAATGCACATGGCTTGAGAGTAAAAAAGGAAACAATAAAAAAGAAAAGCAAACAATGATAAAATAAAATTATTAAAGACAATAATGCAAATGGTAAAACAACAGTGAAATAAAACAACAGTAAAGTAAAAGGATATTTACAAGTAGTTGCGACTGTGGCTCACATCTTCCTCTGGTTTTACGTCCAGAAACGGCTTCAACACCCTCTATGGGTCGAGGATAGGCTTCCCATCCAGTTTTCTTATAAAGCGGCAAAACAGGTCGTTTATAGTCGATTCGAGATCAGTATCGTGCATGCTCTTTCTGAAATGATGGCCATAACTGGAGAATCGCTCCTTGCACATATCCACTGGGATGCGTTTCAAGAGACAAAAGGATATCATCCAATGATTCCTTATTCAAGCCATCCCTAATGAATTGAATCTTATCTTCTTCTCGTTATCGACACCATTCCTAAAGAACATCATTTTTTATCGCATATCATTCTGGCACACTTATGACAAGCAACCGAAATTTTTCGAGCTCTTCGCTTTCTTGCATAATTTCCTTTACCACAACCAGGCATGTATGCAATAAATTTAGGAGGCAACTCACCTGCCAAGCGTACTTTGGCCTCGATTAACCAGCGAATATCAGCAGGTATGCTATTCCTTATGAGCAATCGCATGCGTTCGGATCGAGCTTTATAGATTGTGAGAAGGGCATTCTGAGGAAGTGAAGGGAATCGACTATGAAGCTTTGCTAAGATCTCGTTCTATCCATACCTTCGCCTCAGAAGATCAGTAATTATGGGAAACTGAAGTAACCGACTTGATTGTCACGGAGTACCGTTATCCGCCACTTGACCGGGGTGACAAACTAAAACACACAAACGGAGTAATAAACAAAAACACACAAAGAAAATCACAATCGTCATTTTATGGAATTTACCTCAAGCTCCAACTGGATGTTGTAGACACTTCTCTCAATGTCTCTGAGTTGGCTTTCTAAATCCTCAACGTGGGATATTAACTCCGGTGGTTGTAGCTTCCAAATACGATGTGTTTTACAAAATCGTATCTGGCCTCTAAGATGAGATTGGACACGTTGAAGTCGTTTAAGGATGTTCAAGAGGATCTGTCTCATGATTAAAAGTGATAAAAGAAAACTTAATGGTTAAACAAACACACTTATGCACAAACAATTTCAATTAGCAGAAGAATAATAAAAAAAAGAAATAAATAAATAAATAAAACAAATCACCGAAAAGACAGAAAAATCTTAATTCAAATGTGGTGGGTCACTCAAATTTATTTCGGTGTCCTCTCCATGTGGTTGGTATTCTAGATATGGCTTTAATCTTTGACCATTAACTTTAAACGTGACACCGTTCTTTGGGTCCTTAATTTCAATTACCCCATGTGGAAAAACAGTATGAACAATGAAGGGGCCAGACCATCGAGAACGCAACTTACCTGGTAATAAGTGCAAACGAGAATTGAATAAAAGTACTTTCTGACCTGGAGTGAAAGATTTTCTCATAATCTGCTTCTCATGAAAGACTTTCATTCGCTGCTTGTAAACCTTGGCATTTTCGTATGCATCGTTGCGTATTTCTTCAAGTTACGCCATTTATGTCGTCTTTACGAGCGACTTGCTGCATGTCAAAATTGAATTTCTTGATAGCCCAGTACGCACGATGCTTGAGTTCCACAGGTAGGTGGCAAGCTTTTCCACATACTAGCTTTTCCACATACTAGCTTGTAGGGTGACATCCTAATTGGGGTTTTGAACGTCGTTCTATATGTCCATAACGCGTTATCAAGTCTTAATGACCAATCTTTTCTGTCTGGCCTCACGGTCTTTTCTAAGATGTGCTTTATTTCTCGATTGGAGATCTTAACTTGGCCACTAGTTTGCGGATGATACGGAGTCGACACTTTATGAGTGATGGAGTACTTTGTCAAAAGTGCTTTGAATGATTTGTTGCAAAAGTGGGTACCACCATCACTGATTATTGCTCGAGGGAATCCAAAGCGTGAAACAATGTTGCTCTTCAAAAACCCTATCACCATTTTATGATCATTGGTTCTGCATGGAATTGCCTCTACCCATTTCGAAACATAGTCAACAGCAACCAATATATATTGATGGCCAAAAGAAGCGGGGAAGGGTCCCATGAAGTCGATGCCCCACACATCAAAAATCTCAACCACTAAAATTTGATTTAGTGGCATCATGTTCCTTCGTGTAATGCTCCCCATTCGTTGACACTTATCACATGAAGAGCAAAAGCTATAAGCATCTCGAAATATAGTTGGCCAATAAAAACCACATTGTAGAACTTTTGTCATTTTGTTTTCTTAGCTTATTTGAAATGGCCTCCGCAAGCTTGTTCGTGGCAGAACGAAAGGATGTTCTGAAATTCATTTTCTGGGATGCATCGTCTAATAATTTGATCTGCACAATACTTGAACAAATAGGGGTCATCCCAGAAAAATTTCTTTATTTCCGCAAAAAATTTAGCCTTGTCCTGCTTGGCCCAATGCTCTGGAAGTTTACCTGTAATAAGATAATTAACGATATCAGCATACCAAGGTAATACTTCCACACTCATTAATTGCTCATCCAGAAATGACTCATTCAATATTAAGGGTTCTATTATTGTGTCAAAATGGAGACGAGAGAGATGGTCAGCCACAACATTTTCAGAACCTTTTTTATCTTTGAATTCCAAGTCAAACTCCTGCAAAAGTAACACCCAGCGAATTAGTCTAGCTTTTGCATCTTTCTTTGTGAGGAGAAATTTAAGAGCAGCATGATCTGTGAACACAATTATTTTACAACTAATAAGATAAGATCGAAACTTCTCTAATGCAAACACTACTGCTAGCATTTCTTTTTCAGTAGTTGAATAGTTCAATTGTGCATCATTTAATGTCATACTAGCATAGTATTATACTAGCATAGTAAATAACATGGGGAATTCGATCTACTCTTTGTCCTAATACTGCTCCTACTACATAATCAGATGCATCACACATGAGTTCGAATGGTAAGCTCTAGTTTGGTGGTTGAATGATGGGTAATGACGTCAACAATTGCTTTAACTTTTCAAATGCTACAAGACATGAATCATCAAAGACAAAATGTACATCCTTAGCAAATAAACTGCATAAGGGTTTAGAAACTTTGCTAAAATCTTTAATGAAACGTCTATAAAAACCAGCATGCCCAAGGAAAGATCTTACTTCTCTGACTGTTTTAGGTGGAGGAAGATTGGAAATGAGATCCACATTGGCTTTGTCAACCTCAATACCTTTGCATGAAATGATGTGACCGAGAACTATACCTTGTTTTACCATAAAATGGCACTTCTCCCAATTTAAGACCAAATTTTTCTCGATACATCTCTGCAAAACTTTCGTCAAATGATGTAAACATTGATCAGATGAATCTCCAAAAATAGAAAAAATCATCCATAAAGACCTCAAGAAACCGTTCAACCATATCCGAAAAAATGCTTAACATACAACGTTGAAATGTAGCAGGTGCATTACATAATCCAAATGGCATTCTCCTATATGCAAAAGTGCCAAAAGGGCAAGTGAAAGTGGTTTTCTCTTGATCTTTTGGCGCTATGGGAATCTGATTGTATCCTGAGTAGCCATCTAGAAAGCAATAAAATTCATGGCCTACTAATCTATCAAGCATGAAATCAATAAATGATAAAAGAAAATGGTCTTTACATGTGACAGAATTTAACTTTCTATAATCAATGCATACATGCCATCCTGTAGTCACTCTAGTGGGTATCAATTCATTATCAGCATTGGTAACTACTGTGACTCCTGACTTTTTGGGGACAACTTGCACAGGACTGACCCATGAACTATCAGAAATTGGGTAAATGATACCTGCATCTAATAGCTTAAGGACTTCTGTTCTAACAACTTCTTTCATGTTAGGATTTAACCGACGTTGCATTTCCCTAGTAGATTTAGCATTTTCATCAAGGTGAATGTAATGCATGCAGTCTGCTGGGTTTATACCTTTTATGTCTGCTATGGTCCATCCTAATGCTTTTTTGTGCTCTTTTAAAACATCCAACAACTTACCTTTTTGCTCGTCATTTAGAGATTATGAGATGATTACCGGTAGAGTGCTTTCTTCTCCCAAGAACGCATATTCCAAAGTGTTGGGTAATGGTTTGAGCTCGAGTTTCGGTGGTGACTCTGATGATGGGATGATTTTCTTCTCTGATGGTGCTAGTTGTTCAATTCTTGACTTCCATTTATTAGTGTCTATGGCTGGTGCTGAGTCAAGTAGGGCGTTAACCTCATCGATTGATCTGTCAACATCAAAATCCAAACCAAAGTAAGTTAAACATGTTTGTAAAGGGTCATCACTAAGGTTTGAAATAAAAGTATCATCAACTAATGCTTCAATTAAATCCACGTCAACAATTCCATCATCTGCATTGTGAGGTTGTTTGGCAATGTTGAAGATGTTGAGCTCCATGGTCATATTGCCAAAGGACAATTGCATATTTCCAGTTCTGCATTGAATGTGAGCATCCGCAGTTGCCAAGAAAGGTCGGCCTAGGATAATGGGGATGTGCTTCCTTGAATCCTGTATTGGTTGAGTGTCAATTACAATAAAATCAACAGGAAAATAAAATTTGTCTACCTGGATAAGCACGTCCTCCACAATACCACGAGGTATTTTCGTGGACCCATCTGCAAGCTGTACCACCATTGGAGTTGGGTGTAATTCTCTCAATCCAAGTTTCATAAATACTGAGTAAGGCAAGAGATTAACACTAGCTCCTAAATCCAACAAAGCATTCTCAATTGTGTGGTTCCCTATACTACATGAAATAGTGGGGGAGCCTGGGTTTTTACATTTTAGAGGAATTTTGTGTTGGAGTATAGAACTAACGTTTTCTGTTAAAAATGCATTTTTTTGAACATGAATGTTTCTCTTTTTTGTGCAAAGGTCTTTAAGAAACTTGGCATAAGATCGAACTTGTTTTATTGCATCAAGTAAAGGGATGTTAACACTTACATGTTCGAAAATCTCAAAAATCTCACCTGTGGATTTTCCCTTCTTTCCTTTAGCTAACCTCTGAGGAAATGGAGCTTTAGGAATGTATTCCCGTGGGTTGGTTTCTTCTTTCTCCTCCAGTGGTGAGTCCTCAGCATTTACAGGTACAATCTGAGTTGATTTTGTCACTGGCATTTCCACTTTGTTGTCGACTTCTTTCCCTTTTCGCAAGGTCATGACGGCTTTGATCTCTCCATGCTGTTGTGGTGAACTAGTACTTGTTTTATGCACTCCTTTAGGATTAGGCACTGGTTGACTTGGAAATTTGCCTTTTTCAACAGTCATTGCCAAAGTTTGCACTGAAGAGGCAAGTTGTCCCACCATCTTCTCGAGGCTTGAAACTGATTGGGCTTGTGAGTTGAAGCCTGCTTTCATCTCATTCCGTAGTCCATCAATGGTGCGGTTTTGTTGTTCAATTGTAGATTAAGTAACATTCTTGAAATTCTGGAATAAATCCTCCCATGGTCTGGGTTGAGAGTAATTCTGGTTTTGATTGTATGGTCTAAATGGTGGCTGAGAGGCTTGAGGAACTTGAGGAATTGGTTGCATTGGTGGAGCTGGAGCTGGAGCTGCTGGTCCATTCTGTTGGAATCCTTGAGACCATGAAAAATTGGGGTGGTCTCTCCATCTAGGGTTATATGTGTTGGAGTATGGGTTGTAATTTGATGGTTTTCTCACTACACCTATGGCATTGGCTTGATCTGAGTATGAGTTATGGTCTTTTTGCTCTGATGATTTAGCAGTCGTTAACGATGCTATTTGTCGAGAGAGACCTTCAATTATCTCTTTAACTTCTTTGATTTCTGAACTTGACTCGCCAATGTGAACCTCATTCACTCCTTTAATTCTTCTCGTATTCCTGAGAGATCGACTCCGTTGTTAGGAATTATCTGCTTGTCGCTGGAAGAAATCCCAAATCTCTGATGCACTTTTTGACATTAGCTCTCCTCCACTTGTTGCCATTAGCCATTCTTGCACATTTGGCAATAATCCCTCCAAGAAGTATTGGCATTAGTACCATTTCTCATACCCATGATGTGGACACTTCAAAAGTAGCGCATTGAATCGCTCCCATGCTTCGAAAAACTGCTCGTCTTCTCTCTGTGTGAACTCTGAAATTTCCCTGCGAATAGCATTTGTTTTATGCACTGGGAAATATTTATTTAAAAATTTTGTCACCATTTGTTCCCATGTTGTAATGCTATTAGCAGGCAATGTATTGAACCATGAACGAGCTCTATCCTTTAAAGAAAATGGGAATAGTCTGAGTTTAACATCATCTTCTGAAAAATTCTCATATTTAAAAGTATGACAAATTGTATGAAAATCATTCAGATGATTATATGGGTCCTCATTTTCTAGGCCATAGAACGTTGTGAGACAATTTAGCACACTAGGTTTTAGTTCAAAACTCCTAGCAGCTACATTTGAGTATCTTATGCATGATGTGCTCAAATTAGCTAAGGGACTGAAGTAGTCCTTAAATGGCCTCTCCTGTGGTTCTGGTTGTTGCAAATCCATTTCAATTTTTTCTTTAAGTGCGATGTGTTTGTGTGTGCGAAGTGTTCTTTCTAATTCAAGGTCTATAGGTTCAAGATTAGGTAATAATGATCTACGACCATGCATGCAAAGAAAATAAAAATGAGAACACAATAAATAAAAATAAAGAAAAAGGAGAAATTACAATACTAACCTTATTGCGCTGTTACAACCTTTCTATGAAAGCACATAAAAAAAATACGTGAAATAAAATAAATAAAATAAAAATAAATTAACAAGATAAATGAAAAATTACAAAGAAAAATAACTTGAAAATTAAATTGCAGAAATTTAAAGAAGAAAAAAAGAAATTCTTACCTAAAAATGTAAATTCACTTCTTCTTTTTTAATTAATTAAGAAAAAAATTACAAGGAAACAACTAAAATAATAATAATAATACTAATAGTAATAATAATACTAATAAAATTATTTACAAAAAATTAATTCTACAAATTAAAATACTTACCTCCCCGGCAACGGCGGCAAAAACTTGTTGTGCAAATTTTGTTGAACTCGCAAGCGCACGAATCTATTGTAGAATAGATTAATGGTGTTGAGTGTCGATCCCACGAAGAGGTGAATTTTAATTATATGTAGAATTAATTATGTAAATGGGTGGTTGGATTTGTGTGGAAGTGATTTAGATTAGGCTGGAATTTAAATTGGATTGGCAGAAATAATTAAATTGGAAATTATTGAAATAAAGCACTTGGGTATCTAGATCCGTATCAACATGCACCATGGGCTAAATAATCCTTATTAATACTAATTAAATCATGAGGGGGGAATCCACACCTCATGAACCACGCTCTAATCAATACGGTGCTAAGGGCTCATCGTGCCAAATAATAATAACCTTATACTAGGGTGCCGGTGAAACCAAGACGGTAACTAGACAAGATTATTATTATTTGTCAACGGAAAGTCAAAACCTCCACATAAATTAGAGGGGAAGAGAAAATAAATTTACCAAATAAAGCTCATGACACATGTTGAGACTTCACCTTCAACTCAAGCTTGAAAGAAAATTAGCTACTCATTATTGAATTAGGGGTAAAATAGGAATTTTATTAAAATACATAGAAAATACAAGATGGAGAAAGAATTACAGAAAACTAAGCTTAAAAATGGATTCAGGGGTATCAAATTAGGGGGGGAGGCCCCCTTTTTATAGATACATTGAGTGAATCATGGCCATCGGATTAAAAATAGTTTGGACGCACAGGATTGCGCCACGTCCTCAGTGAACAGTAACGCGGTTTGACCACGCGGTTTGAACAGTAACACGGTTTGCACACGGTTTGAACAGTAACGCGGTTTGAAAAAGATCGTGAATGCATCCCATGAAACGATGCATACATGTGAATAGTATCATACATGTAAATAGTGACATTTTTCCTTTTATGCTTCTCTTAAGGTTTTCGACTGTCCTGAGTTCAAAAGTGACGTCCGTTTTGCTATCCGAAATTTCGTTCATTGTGAAATGACCATGATGCCCCTAAAATACATAAAATACTTAATTAAAACAAAACATTCATAATTAAATAACAAGGGACTTATATAAATAAAATTAGAGATGTTAGTGAGACTTGAAGTGTAAAATGACGATTTTCTCCTTTATAAATATACACTTTCTAACACTCAACAGCTTGCATCACTAAACAAATGTGTTTATTAATCGCAAAGCAGGGGGAAATTAATTTCTCTACTCATTTACAAACAAGAGTAACAAGCAAAAAGAAACTTTCACTAACAAATCACGTGAATTAGTTATGTTAGAGTTTATTGGTTGTTCATTTTTTTTTAAATGAAAAAGAGTTTATACATTTATATTCGCTTTTTAAACTTAGAGTTTGTTTATTTGATTCCGAATATTTATTTCAAACATAAATATAAGATTCAATTAATTGAAATTTTTGTGCATTCTGGAAACTTTAATTCTTTCTTAATTTTCTTGAGAAGAAAGACTAAAGGGTCACTTATGGATTTAAAAAAAGAGTAGTGCTCAATAAAAGAATTAGTTTAATTTCTTTTTAATGACTGAATTTACAAAAATGAGTTTTATAAGATAATTTAACTTATAATTTTTGTTTGATTGCACTTCTGTTTGAGCCCATTTTTAAGCCTTCCTCATTTTTATGAAGTATTTCGTTTTGTTTTATTCATTCTAGTCATATGTGTGTGTGTGTGTGTGTGTGTGTGTGTGTGTGTGTGTGTGTGTATTAAGTAAAGTAAAAAATTAAAAATTGAAAACAAAAATTCAAAAAATTATAAAAGAAATAGAGAATAAAAAACCAAACATAATGTGAAAGAGGAAGGGAAAGGGCAATAAGGAGAAGTGAATAGTTTTTTTTTATTAGAGGGGGCTTAGTAGAGCGAGCTAAACTGGAACGAAATGTGGGGGAGTAACTCCAAACATGTCTTGCGAAATAATAGAATAAATATCCACAGACGGGCTAGAAAATAAATGCAAACCATGAGGAACTGAATGAGCTATATTAGCCATGAAGTCCGCAACTAAATTTGCTTCACGAAAGATGTGATTGACAAAAATTTACCAGTTTCTGGTTAATAATTCCCGAACAGCAACAACTAAAGTATAGAAAGCATTAGGCATAACCACCTGCTTAAAGATTATCTGAGTAACGCAAAGGCTATCCACTTCCATCAAAAGACGTTTTATGCCAGCATCCCAAGCAAGGATTAAGCATTCATACACACCCCAAAGCTCAGCCATAATCACTGAACTCTCCCTAATTTTCATACAAAAACTGAAAATTCAGTGGCCGACAGAATCTCGAATAACACCACCAGCTCCTGTTTCCCCTGTATTTTTACAAGATCCATCCGTATTCAATTTGCACCATGGCCATGGAAGAGGCAGCCGGCCAATAAAAATCTACTTTCACCTCGATTGCTGAATTATGTGAGAATTATTCATTCTATGAATTTCTTTAGCTTTGGCCATAGTATTTAGATAAATTGTTGAGCTATCCACCAACTTCCCAGCAACAATAAATTGATTCCTCCAGAACCACAACCTCCAAATGGCCATGCCGAAGATACAATCCCAAGAAAGGAGGGATACAATCTTCCACTTATTTTGTAAGTTTACAACAATCCATTCACGTAAATTATAGTGAAAGAAGGTGTACTGGTTACATGCCGGGATAAGCCAAAGCCAAAACCGCTTAATACTATGGCAGTCTCTCAAGGCATGGAGAATATTCTCAACCAAACCCCCGCACCTTTCACAAGCCACAGAAATAGGAATGTGACGCTTAGAAAGCTCACCTTAAGTCTTCAAATTACCATGCAGAATCTGCCAAAGAAAGAGGTGGATGGATTGAGGCCCCTTCTAAGACCATAATAAGTTCCATGCTTTATCCTGAACGGCTAGGTTTTGATGACAGAGAGTCATAGGTTGAGCAAACAGTAAACACACCTCTTCGATCAAAGCACCAATATATTTTATCAGAACCAAGATGAGGAGCAGGAGGCATTACCGAAGCAATTTGCATGAGAATAAAATGGGGCAGCCTCCATGCACGTTGGTAAACTCACTCACTGTGGCATTAACAGAGCCATGAGGGATCGGTTGACGGATAAAACTGATCAAAGGGTCATGTTTTGTTACCCATCAGTCTAACCAAAAATGAGTTCTAGCACCATCACAAACAGACAATGAGCTTCATGTACGGTTGTTGGCCACGTTCTCCTAATAGCCATCCAAATTCGTGACCCTTGTTTATCAGGAAGGTAAATCAGTAAGTTGCTAGGATCTAAACCGTATTTAGAACAAAGAACCTTCACCCACAATTTGTCCGAGCTAGAAACAACTTCCCAACTCAGCTTCATCAGCAACGCATGGTTCATCACATTTAACTTTTTAAACCCCAAGCCACCATGATATTTTGGCATGTAGATTTTATCCCAACCCATTATGCTCATCTTGTGACTCTTCAACTGTCCATCCTAAATAAAACGACGACAAGATTTATCAATTTTTTAACGCATCGAGGAAGGCAGCAAGTTCGTTTGCATAGCGTAGATAGGCATTGCTTGAAGCACCGATTGAGCCAATGTGACTCAACCAGCAAAAGATAAGTGAGCTGCATTCCAGCCAGTGAACCGCATGTCCATCTTGTCTAGAATAGATTGGAGTAAAGGCATTCCAAGGTAGCAACCCAAATCATTTGTAGTTGAAAAACCCAAGGCATCACCGATGAGATGAGCATCAATTGTATAAGCTTGATCCATCGAAGCTTCTCCAAATAAAAGCAAATCATCTGTAAAAAATAAATGTGGTAGAGGAGTTCTATGTTTGGCCAATTATACCATGGCTCAACCGCTTAATGCAAAAAACAAAAATATAAGGAGAAAAAGGATCTCCCTGACATATACCTCTCCCCAGAAAAAATTCCTCTGTAACTCACTATTCCACAAAATGCTCATTCTTGCTGAATTATAGTTCTTTAAGGCTATTTGAATCCCATTAATCCAAGCCATTAGCCTTCTTTTTCATTGAAAAATATTCCCAAAGACATCCGGATTGCAAACTTGAACTGCCTGGACAAACTGAGAAGCCACAGCGCTGTAATGAGCATGAGGATCCCACGTCTGCTTTACAAAAGTATTAAAGTACTCATGTGTTAACCAAGATGCCAAAAACTGGAAAGGCCTGTTAAACTGATGCCTGGACACAACTCTCTCAAACTGAACCAGCACTGACCTGTGATTTGAGGCAACCTTCGAAAGATGGAGAACAGGCTCTATCAAGCCGTTTAAGAAGAAATCCATGAGACTAGGTAAACCGTGGACCTTTGAACTTTAAATAAAAAATTTGATGCCTATCAAACCACTGCCGAACTAAGCCACACACTCATGACCGCCTTGGAATGCCCCCTGCTTTTTAGAAGCATACAAAATAGAGTTAAAATCCCCACCAATCAACCAAAGACCTTGAATTAAAAGAGCAGGGCTATCCATATGATTTGATAGCTGTCTCCGCAACATTGGATTTGGGCTAGCATAAACAGCTGTTGCCCAAGACACAAAGGCATTATTCATACAAATTCTGAAGTGAATAAATTGCCTATGATTAAACAAAACCTCCACCTGTATAAAATTCCGCCAAAAGAGCCAAATTCCTCCAGAGAAGCCCACTGTTTCCAATCGATGACAGTTATCAAAGCCATTTTTCTTAATAAACTCATCTGCTTTAATCCCACTAATACGAGGTTCCATCAAAACCACCAGAGAAAGGTTATAATTTTTAACAATTTTCCTAAAAGAGTGCCTAAAATTAACCGAGGCTGCCCTTTGGACATTCCAATACATGATGCTTATAGACATAAATATAGTTAAAATAAAGAAAGACAGAAACCTTAGTGTCGCTAACCATTGACATCAGCCATCAACGCCAAAGGCATTTTTTGAACCATCGAATCTTCATCATCAGACATCCTAGCCCCATCAACTCCACTCATAGGCACAGTATGATATGAGCATTCTCAACTTCATTCACACGAGAGTTATTATGAACGTCTAGAGGGTCAACCAAATGTTGAGGATCCGGTCCTTGTCGATCTTTATGCTCAGTGACCACATCCCTCGCATCCTCATTATAAAGGGTTTGAGAAGAACAAAAAACCACAGTATGCTTAGTTGGGTCCAATGTGGTAGTTAGAGGGGAAGCTTATTGATTACTAAAGTCAATCTGTGGAGTAAGACGTGAGTTAGGATTAGAGTTTGCATGAGGTGGGGAATTTATATCCTTCTCTCTTATGTTATGAGCACTCGACTGGACGGGGTTTCAGATAAGGTTTATGGAGTTGGTTGGTTTCCTACTTTGACATTTTGTAGCAACAACTTTCGTACTTTGCTTGCGTCGTGCCAAAGTCTTTGTTATGGTAACATTATTGGAAGTAAAGGTAGGGTTTAAGATGGGTATGAGTGGTTGACGTGAGGTGGAGGGAATATCTTTAAGAGCTGCATGCACAGGAGTTTCACGTTCATCTGCGTCCTGAGCTAAAATTTGGAACCTTGAAGTACCATCCCTAATAGGCTCAAGGTTCTGGTTTGAAACACTGATATTTTCCTTGCCACTATTAGTTTTCCTACTTTTCTGGTTGCAATCATCTAAATTCCATAAGGCTCTGCAATAGTAGCATCATTACGACCAACTTCCTGTTGAGCAGGGACCTCGTTACACTACATAGCAAGTTGAGTATCGGAAACATTCTCAGAGGTTTTCGTGAAATTCTAGTTATACAACCTAAGAGGGGGTGAATTGAGATTAAAAAAACTTATTCAATTCTAAAGCAAAACTCAATTTAAATCTAAAAACAAATTTAAAGCAATAACAAATAAATCAATCACAATACAAAAAGATAAGGGAAGAGAGATTCAAACACGGGGATTTTTACGTGGTTTGGCCAACCTTGCCTACATCCACGCCTCCAAGCTTTCTGAGCTTGAGAATTCCACTAATTAAGTCTCCAAAGCTTCAAATGCTTACAATTGACTTCCAAGGTGTCAATAAACATTTACAACAAGAGATTATCCCCAATTTCTTAATCCAAGTGTATCCCAACACTTACAATCACTCAAAACAAAAGATTACTAATTGTTTCTCTCTCACACAATATTTAAAATTTTAAATCAATGCCCAATGTTTGAATAGATGAAGAATGAATTGTGTTTCAAGCTCTTTAAAGATTATATTCTCGAGTATAAGCTCAATGATGATATTGTGATCAATTTTTGTTTGAATTTGAATGAGCTTATTTATAGTTGTAGCCGAAAACTAGCCGTTATGCACTTTTTGCTCACTGTTGGATCGCCATTTGACTGGTTAATATGACCGTTGGGCTGAATTTTCAAATTTTCGGATCGCCGTTTTTAAGCTGTCGGATCGTAGTTAGTGTCCAGAGGTTAATCTCTCAATTTTGTTCCAGGTCGGCGAGTCGTTATCAAAATATCAGATCGCCGTTAGTGTCCAGAGACTATCTTCAATTCTGCTCAATGTCGGTGAGCCATTTATAAGGATGTCGGCGAGCCGTTACTGTCCATTTTCAGAGTGTTACAAAATCCTTGTTATTTCCAAAATTCTAAAGGTTTTTGTTTTCAATTGATATCATTACCAAGAGATATTTTTCATAGAATATAAAACCTTTATAGAATGAGAATTATGATTTTAAAAGAATATGAAAACTATTTGAGCTTTTAAAGGATTAATAAATCTTAATCAAGTTTTTTATCATCAAAATCAATAATAAAGAAGAATTTATGTTAACATTTCACTGTACTAGTGTCTTTGCAATTGTTACTATTATGGCCGTATCTTCCACACGCATAACAAATCACTGGCAATCCCCTATACTCCACTTTTTGCACCTTCCCATCCAACTCAAACTGAGATACTAATGGCTTAGCCAAGGAGATGCTAACTGCAATTCGGGCAAATCTTCCACGAGTAGAAGAGGCTGTATTCGAATCAATTTTAATCACATTACCCACCAACTGTCCAAGCTTCTGTAGAATTTTCTGATTATAAAGATGAACAGCAAGGCTAGGTAATCGATCCATACATTAACTTGATCAAAAGTTGTGTTGGTGAAGTCAAAAGAGGATGTCCATGACTGCACCGCTAACTAATAACCTATTGTAAGCCAAAGACCCTTAGTTAGAGCATCAACAACATCACCAACCGAGCGAAAACGAACTTGAAAGTAATTATTCTCTAAATCAATCATTGAGTAACTCATGGCTATTTTCCATATTGCATTCAATCTTGTATAAAGAGTTCTATATCCAATTGTGCGACCAAGTAGCTTCACAACAACTGAGTTCCTCCATGGTTCACTCAACTTTTCATGAACCCTGGCCGAAAAAGTGATAGATGGCATAGGTCCATCGTTATTCTCAATCACATCCCCTTCCTCAAAATCCCAATCCATGGCTCTGCCTCCAAAACCTTTCTCTGTTGCTTGCGACGAGTTCACTCCATTAATAAAGGTAAACCCCATCTCAAGATACCAGACACTCCATTAATATTCTACTTTGGACAAAATATTAACTTGTTAGCGATATCTCGATGCAGTAATCAAACACTGATAATAAAAACATGTCAAACAATGAGTCTTCCTTTGGGCCAATTTATTGTTCAGATATAAAACCGAATAATCATCACGTGTTTATTATCACAAATGCACATGCAATTTTATTAAATATAGATCTTCCTTTGGGTTGATCGATATGTAAAAAAATTACATTTACAGAATTATTTATATTCCAAAATAAATTAATTTTCACGAGAGAGGTCCCTTTGACAACATGTTACTTCAATTAGTTTATCTAAAAATATATATATAAACCTATCAATATATAAATTTAAATTGCACCAAAATTATCCAAAAAATCAAAAAATAAACAAATTCAAGTCACATTTCGGTCAACGATCAAAGTCAATGACATTGACCATTGACTAGTCAGTTGTTGACAGGTTCAGGGCTGGACCGATTCGGATTGATCCAAACCGAATCCTGAACCAGTTTTTTTTTTTATTTTAATCTTCATGGGCTAACTATATATTTTAATTCACCAAACCCAATCTATTAGGCCCAAAATTTAGTTTCATTAAGCCTAACCAAATTTAGGAGTTAAATGAGAAACTTGTTAACTATTGTGTCCAAAATAATTTTTTTAATACTTTAGGGACCTCCATGATATAAATCGTGAAGCCCTAATTCACTTTTCTCTTTTCATCTTCTATGCGGCAACCATGCCACCACTTCTTCTTCTTCCCTTAGGCGGTAGCCATGGCTGCCTCTCTTAAGCTGGCTTGGCTGCTGACGTGGCCAAATGGTTGCACCTAGGCCATCTTTTTTTTTATTTTTTTATTCCTTTTTTCGTTCGGTTGTTGATGTGGCGCCCATGGCCGCCGCTTCAACTTGATCAGGGATTGCTTTCTCGAACTGCAATAGTGGTTGTTGCTATCGCCGACTTTAATTCCATAATAAACCAAAATTTTTTAAAAATATGCATTTTCTGAATATTATTTTATGTATTTCCAAATTTAATTCAATAAAAAAACATTTGTTCTCAAATTCAATGATACTAGTTTGAGAACACCACAGTATTATTCATTAATCGAAAATAAATTCAATTCTCAATGATTCAACATGAAATCTTTTGGTGAAAATCATCATCTATATCCCAGGAATATTCATGTTGTATAGCAAAAAATTAATAACAAAATTATGTAGAAGCGTACCTGAATGTATAATTCTGAATTGCTATCTAGAGTTGTATGGTTGGCCTTCCAGATCTACACGTTCTCCATGAGAATCCTTTAAGTTTCTCACTGCTCTCTCTCTGATGATGGGATGTTAGTAGAGAATAGAAAGATACGTGTGACTTGGGGACCATAACTACTTATATCGACAACCTTTTCCTGTTGTTATCAGGTATTCCTAATTCTGCCCATCATAGAAATAGAATATCATTGGGTCTTTACATATTAAAGCTCATAGTACCGAAAACCTTAATAGATCACTTTTAATTGGGCTGAACTCTATATGACTGCCTGCAACACATAATTATTCACGTATAAACTCAACGTTGGATTAAGGATTCAACAATGTTAGATTAAAAAATCAAATATAACCTTGATATGTTGTCACTAAATGAAGGTTCAAATCCAAAAGAAACCTTCATTTATGCATATGTTTTCCAACCCTGTGTGAGAAATTTTTTCAAAATTCTTTTATTTTAAAAATGGTGTGGGAATTGTTCAACTAATTTTCAAAATAAATGATGTCTTATTGTAAAGACATGTCCAATTGATTTAGAAGAGGTATCTTTTCTCTTATAGATACGTCCATTCGATTGATTTTGAAGAGGTATCTTTTCTCTTAAAGATACGTCCATTCATGGTGGCATTTCATTTAAAATGATGATAGTTCAATTTGAACGATTGATTAAGATCAAATAGTGATCCAATGACCATGAATGAAGGGGTATCATAAAATGTGACAACTCAAATGAAGGGCACGAGTTTATCTATAAATAGAGACCATGTTTGGACCATTTTCTTAGCTTCCTTTCCTAAAGTCCATTTCATCATATAACACGTATCTTTATGTATCAAACAACCAATATATTGTTTTTCTGCAGGAACAATATATTAGTTCTTAGTAGGGTTCGAATATTCAAGAGTATTTAGGTTTGTGTTCGTCAATGTACAACGCAAGCAAACAAATAAGTGCTTCGTTGTATCCTGGAGATGTATTTACTTAACCCATGTGCATCACTCAATTGGCGAGATAAATAATGTTTTAAGGAAAGCGACATTTATAATGTGTCTTGAAGTATGCATTTTTTTTTTTTTTACAGTTTATCTACTACTAAATTTTTTTTTTATATACAGATTTGTAAACATATTACTTTATATAATAAAGTACCACTATTGTTACTGCAATTCTTTATATTTTCCATTCCCCACAAGTACATAACCCCAACAAGGATTGCTTAAACATAAAAAAAAAAAAAAAAAATTATCCATGGGGTCATGAGATTAGTTAGGATATGACCAAATTGTCAACCCAATTGCTCTTAATAATTCGTCAACATAAAAGAAATGTTATTAGTATAATAAAAAAAATTAAATTTAATAATGTAAATATAAAAGTCTCATTACTAATTTATCATCATATAACACATAAAATATTTTTTTAAAGACAACGTTATTTTAAAATAATGAAAATTTAAATAAATGAATTATTTATTTAAATTTAATTTATATATTTTATTATTTATTAAATATTACACAATAAAATAATTTTCAATTTACATATATAAACTTATTTACAATAAGTTAGTATTAAACGAATAATTTGGAAAAGAAGGAGAGGGAGAAATGAATAATTATAAGAGATTGAGAAAGAGTGAGGAAATCAATTAAAATAAATCATGTCTAGTCTCATGTTTGGCTCATGTTTCGTGAATTTAACAGCATTAGGATTGTTTATCCTACGCCCGCCATATAATCACACAAACAATAAAAAATTTTATCCCAAGGGGTCACGAGATTAATTAATTAATTAGGATATGATTAAATTTTCAATCCAATTGCTCTTAATAATTTGTCAACGTAAAAATCATATTAAAATAATTAAAAAATCAATTTAATAATGTAAATATAAGAGTCTCATTACTAATTTATCATCATATAACACATAAATTTTTTTAAAAAAATAAAATTTTAAGTAATTAAATGAATTATTTATTTTTTAAATTTTATAATATTGTAATTCTTTATTAAAATAAAATAATTTTAAATTTACATAAATAAATTTATTTAAAATGAGATAGCATTAAACAAACAATATGGACAAGAGGGAGAAATGAATAATTATAACGGAATGAGAACAGAGAAAGAGTGAATAAATCATTTAAAACAATCATATCTTCTCTCATAATTGGAGAATTTAATAGCTTGTAGGATTGCTTATCCTGCGCCCACCATATAATCTTACAAACATAAATTTTTTTATCCCATTGGATCATAAGATTAGTTCGGATATGATTTAAGTTGTCAAACCAATTACTCTTAATAACTTGTCAAAGTAAAAATCATATTAATATAATGAAAAAATTAAATTCAATATTGCAAATGCGAAAGAGTCGTTACAAACTTATCATCTTAAAACACATAAAATAATTTGTAAACAATTATTTTTTAGAGTAATTAAATATATAGTTAAATGAATTATTGATTTCTTTCATTTTTATGATATCATAATACTTCATTAAATATTAAAAAATAAAATAATATTAAAATTTTTTATATAAACTTATTTAAAATAAGATAGCATTAAACGAATCATATAGCATTAAACGAATGATTTATTTATATTTTAAAATTAAGTTAGTATTGAAAATTTTTAATTAATTTTCATAAAATATAATCAATATATAATTATAATAGAAATAT
This sequence comes from Atalantia buxifolia, assembly GCA_030444775.1. Classification (NCBI taxonomy): domain Eukaryota; kingdom Viridiplantae; phylum Streptophyta; class Magnoliopsida; order Sapindales; family Rutaceae; genus Atalantia; species Atalantia buxifolia. Next base: position 17,226,729 of record CM059839.1, read on the forward strand.
GGGATAAAAATATATTTCATGAATAAAAGCAATAATTCATTTATATTTTGATTTTATATTTTATTAACATCAATTCATGTGGATTTGAATAATAATTAATATTTAATAGTCGCTAGCAATTGGTGGAAATTTTTCATGTTTTATTTTGATTGCTAAAATCTAGCTCATGAGCTAAGGATTGCTTCAATTAAACATATATATATTGTTAGCGCAACATTTATTTTAGCCATTGTGTGACAATATTCTTAATAAATGTGTTATGTTAGATAAATAATGTCATTTAGTTTTTGTCAAGTCAAAAGATAGTATGGATGTCATTCTTGCATAACTCTAAATAAAATGATTTTCTAATGTATCGAATTGAAGTTTTCCCTTGAGGTGGTAAAGAATCAAAATTCTAGCTTAAACTCATCATCTAGCTTGATTCCTTGTTTCTTATAAATCGATTTTCTATTTTTCGTTTTGAAGAAAACTTTGCTTCGTTCCCAGGAAATTCTGGATACTCTCCCAATCTTGCAAGTCTTATTCATAAGATAAAAGCATAGAGACTTGTTATATAGGAGAGCTGAGGTTTATCAATTCACCTTAGTTGCCTTGAAAAATTTAAGTAGAAAATATAATGGGCCAAGCCTTGAAGACATTAGCTTCTGGTAATTCATTTTGTCCCTCATCTCTCTCTTTGCATTACCATTTTGTTTTTGCTTTTTTTTTTCTTCTATCGGAAGGTTTATGAAGCGCATTTTGACTTATGTGGTCATGAGATTATAAAGAGTTTAAAATTTCATTTAAAAAAATATTGTCGGAAAATTTTATTGATTTATTACATAATATTGCAATATTTGTCATGCATTGCTCATTCTTCAAACTGATACGGCTTTGATCTTCCAATCCTACGTATCATATAGAACTACGTTATTAGCATTAAAAACTTAAAAGCTGCAGTAGATTAATGATTTCTAACTAATTGGTATAGTTCTGAAATCCCGTTTCTTCAATTTCGTAAAAATCTATGGAATTAGCATTATATATCTCATTAATGATGATGTAAAAATTTTTTATTATCAAATACTTAGTGTCACGAACTGGTGAGATGACTTCGAGATATAAATTTTGTTCCCAAATTTATGAGCGCATCATTACACTATATCATTATTCTTAATTTATATATATAATGCTGCATTTTCTTATAATTTACAAAGCTAAGATCTATGTCACACTTTTTTTTTTAATTTAATGTCTCTCATTTAATTTTGAAAGGAAGCGAGGAAAAGAAGGTCAAAGAGATTGGTCCAATAGTAGAAAAATGTTATGAAGTTCGTATTGCTGGTAGCAGAAAGGCTCTGACCTCAGCAGACTTCTACCAAGCTGTATGCCAAACTATCGAGTATTTTTCTTAAACTTCTCTATTCGTCATTTTTTTTTTTTTATAATTTAGAGTTAAAATATTTGAATTTCATATGCCATTGGAATTAAGAAAGTTTAACAATGGATGGAGAAATTAATGCCATAATTTTTCTTTTACGCACAGAGAAATCAACAAAAGTCTTGGCAGCTCACAGTTCCGTGTACCCCAGACTGAAACACTTCAGGAAGCTTATGAGGTAAGCAATTTTCCATGACCATTCGTCTTTAATTTATAAAACTGTACTGAGAGAAAATTATCAAAACCCTTCTTCTGTTTCAGTAAATTAATCATTTTCCTAATTCTCCATTAATTTTTAGATTTTGTATCCCTTACTATTTTACTCCGGATGCGGTAGAATTCACAAAATTTATTAATAAAAATGTCGATGAGTTATTTTTTTAAAAGAAAAATAAAGTAAAGTTTGAAAAACCCAAATGAGTTTCTTAACCTTTATCTCCCCAATTAAATTGGGTGATCAATTAAGGAAACTTTCTTTGAAAACAAGTATAGTGGAGTTTTGATTATTTTTTCAACATACGCATTTTTTTCAAAGAAAAAAATATGAATGGGATTGAAACATTTAATCAACTAAATATTAACTTTTGTCTTTATTATTACTCGAATTTCGGTAATCGCAAGTGCAAAATGTATTTACAATCAATTGAACTATTCTCCAACAACATTTTCCCAAAATACATATGATGAACGAATACTTTAATATTTTTTTTAATTTTTTACAGAAGCACCACAAAGGGAAAGGAAAATCATTGACGAAGGACGAATTTGAAAAGATAATTAAAGAATTGATAGTTGATACAGGATTAACAGGTTTTGGAGCAAAGGATATAATATTTTACATGTTTGGAGTACCGATAACAGCACTGTTTATAAAGCAAAGGGTAGCGCCAAAAGCAGTTCCTAACGATATCTTTATTCCTGTTGTCACTTCGGCCACTGTCTTCCTTCTCGCCCAACTTAATAAGATATGAAATTATGAAGCATGCGCCGCATATTGGTTTACTACTGTTCAAACGGTAAGATTCTCATTAGTTCCTGTCAGATGACAAATTAATTGAATTTTTTAGATATTTATTTATGATTTGGATACAATGTACAATAAGTACACATGTTGCTTTGTCGATTAACTTTGCCGCTAGTAATGATACCGAGTCGTGATTTGCGAGATTTTTTTTTTTTAATTACATGACTCATATTATAGAGATTTAAACTTATATTTACTGTTAAGTCCATATATTATTTATAGAGTTGGTATCTTATGACAAGTTTAGTTAAATTTTTATTTATTATATATCTTATAATAGGGATTAATTTATTAATTTTCTAATTTAGTGAGATTTCAATTTATTAATAATATTTGTTTCCTAATTTAATTAGATGTCAAATTTAGAAATTCTATTAATGATGAGATTCTATAATTGACACATGAGATCTATTTAGAATAAGAAGTTGGTTCAAACATGAAGTTCATTAACCGCTCTAGATATTTTTGGGAGGCAAGCAAGGTATGAAGATCAGATTTATTCATATTCAGATTGATGAGAATTATAAGAGGAAAGAAACTCTTATTTGGAAAGAATTCAAATCCGGATTCTCAGGGAGGAGGCTAAATTTAAGAATTATTTTTCATCTGTGCGTAGCCTCGTGAATGTAGAATTGATTAATCCGAACCACGTAAAAATCTTTGTGTCATTTATTTTCTGTAATTTATTGTGTTTTTGGGAAATTAATATTTTTGATGTGGATGAACAATAACCTAACAGTAATCGTAAACAGTAACTGCGAACAATATTTCTGAAAATTAATTAAGTTGTTAATCTTTTATTTTTAATTGCCTACATTTATTTGTTATCTAAATTTCTTTAATTTACAATCAGACAATTACTGAGACTAATTAAAAAAATTAAACTTCTAAAATACTTCTGTAGGGGTTGAAACCACTATTTTTTCAGTTATGAGGAAGTGGTTCTAGCCACTCAGCTTGTGACTTGTGAGATTGATTGCAAAGTCTTTCTTGTCTTTCTAGCCTGCTTATGAAGCCCATGGCACCGTCCTAGTATTTTTTAGTCAATTTGAGCTTCTAAAACCATTTTAAAACTCTTATCAAATACTTTTTAAATTTATAACTCTTTCTTTAAGGAAAATTATAGAAAAAGTACAAACAATTATAACAGAGTTTAATTAATTTTACTATCATCTAGAATAAATTAACTAAACTATAACCATACTTTTTTAAAAAGAATTCTTTTTATTAAGAGGTTTATTTCATCATTGATTCAGATTATTTTGATTTTATAAAAAAAATAAATACTATCATATATTAAGATTTAAAAATAGTTGGAGTTCATGATTTATAAAAGTATTTAAGTTTAATTAAATTCACAATAGTCCTTTTGTGTAATTTTTTCTAGCTATGCAAGTATTGCAAATATGGCTGCAGAATTGAAATTTTGTAAGGATATTAAAAGGGTGTGAAAAGCATTACTCACTTCCGCCTCAATATATAGCCCAAGAGGTCTCGTATTAGATTTTGGAACACCACGAGCATCCTTTGGCATATATGTTATGGAGTTGATTTTATTGTAGGGATTCGGATTTGGTGCAGAGTTGAGTTTTTGCTCAACTTTTAAGAATCTTATTACACCTCTACACTAACACTACTAACGGTTAGGATTATTTTCCTCTTTTTTTTTTTTTTTACCTAATTTTCTCTTACCTAATAAAACATGTTTTTTTATAACTTACCGTTTATTTTCTTGCTCAAAGCACAAAACTTAGGTCCACAAACAAATTGAATGAACATCTTTTTTCTTTTCTAAATTTTTCTTTTCATCAACTCTTTACAGCATTTGCATTTTTTTTTTTGGTTGATCGTTTGGTGTTGATGGTACTATCTTGAAATCTCATTGTTCGTTATTTTTCTATTCAATTCTTCAATTTAATTATCCATTCATGGTTCTGCATATTTGAAGTTGACTTCATGGTCAATTTTTGTGGTTTTAACATGCATTTGTGCAAAAATAATTTTCAAATGTATTTCATGCCTGCCACATGTTTGATAAAAGTCCTCACTGAAAAAAAAAGAGAGAGTGAGCCATAATTTTAATACTTATTTTGATTCAGGTCAGATGAAGTATTGCAAAATGAGATTGTTGACAGAGAGAAGTATTGATGAGAAGATTGTTTTGAATGAAGTAATTGGTAACTCAAATACTACCGAGGTATTTTCAGAGATAGTGAATCCAAAGAGAAGATGAGGCATGTCTGTCAAATACTGCTGATGTATTCTTAGTTTGTGTTGGTTTTTCGCTTTGGTTAGGGATGTCATGTACATGCCATGTTTGTCATTCTCATTGTATAGAATATATATAATAAAGGGAAAATGTAATGATTTTTATTGTGTACAATTGTAATCTAATAATAAAATTATTTTAGATGTATATTGGCATCTGAAGTTCAATTTTTGTAAAAGGCTTGTTATGTTTCTTAAATAGCTTTCAATTGAGCTGAGTTCTGCTTGTCCAAAAGAATAAAATGTGAAGTTTCATGAGTGCATCAAATGTAAGAATGCACATCTAATGAAGTTTAAAAACTACTTAAATTTTAGCATTTTTCAATCTACACAATACATGAACTCAAGCAAACAAAACTTTAAATCAATTAACTCATCAACTAAAATATAAAAGGAAGTAAGTGAAATACGTGCAAAAACTTATCTTGAATACCATAATGCAACAGCAGATACATTACTCATGATAATTTTCTTTAGTTAATCTTTAAAAATAAAAATTTAGCACTAGGAAAAGAAACATTATATCATTCATTTATGACATTTCATTAAAACAAAGCATTGCTATTTGAAGCTTGAGATTCTTGACATGTAAATGAAAATCCTGCTAAGTTTTGATAAAACAAATCTTGAAAGCTGGTCTGGTCTATTGAAATAAATGTCTTATCTAATGAAATTTAAAAACTAAAGAAAATTTAGCATATGTCAATCGACATAGTATGAAATCAAGTAAACAAAACTTATCTGGAATGCCATATTATGACAGCAGATGCATTACTCATAATAATTTTCTTCAGTTAATCTTTAAAAATAAAAATTCAGCACTAGGAAAAGAAACAATATGTTATTCATTTATGACATTTCATTAAAACAAAACATTGTTATTTGAAGCTTGAGAGTCTTGAAATATAAATGAAAATCCTGTTGAGTTTTGATGAAGCAAATCTTGAAAGCTGGTCTAGTGAGATTGTTCACAGGAGAGATATGGCACCAAACTAGACACATTATAACCTTGTGGTGTCTTCTCCAACTAGAAGAACAATATAGAAAACTCTTAAGATGTTACAAAATTAAATAAATATCAATACTGAATATTAAAAAAGGATCAAAAGTACCTACTAAATATGGATGGAGAACTATTGATGAAGGAAGAGTGTTATTAACTACAGGGACATATTGAATGGGTGCCTATAAATATTTAATGTAAATTAATAATTTATTTGAATTATTTATTTAAAAAAATTAAACAATTGGTTTGATGAATAAGATAAGTATATCACCTGAGACATCTGAGAGTGCAACTGACGATTAGATAATTTTCTTTTCTTTGCTAACACAATCTTTAAACCACTTTTAAATCTACGTCTTCCTCGAGATGACTCTTTCTCTTTTATTCCTTTTCCTTCGGCAGAAGTAGCATTTTGTTGAACGTCCACTTCAATACTACTTGAGTGTTTAGCAGGAGGAGAGTTTTGAATTTTTTTAATTTTATTACCATCCATTTCTAAACTCAAAAGGTCTTCAATCAACTTTGCCAATTTAATTGCATGCTCATTCGCTAGCTTGTATGTCTTTTCACTCTCAGAAGCTCTACTTGAAATCCTGATGAAGGTGGAACATAAAGCTCTATATCTACATGTCCGCTACAACTTTGGATTAGCTTGAATTTCACGCTCGTGCACGTCTTGAACAGATTCAACTCTTGCTTGTTTTGTCTATCTTTTTAAGATATACTGGCTGGGAAGAAATTCTTTGATACCCATGACATCTCTAAGAACCTTGATCATATGACTACATAAACCCCCTTTCCTCTCAAACATCATACAACTGCAAGATAATGTATCATCAATCTCTTTTTTTACAGATCGTTTTTAGAGTGATTGTCCACACTAATTGTGTAACGTAAACATTCTCTTTCTGTTACAGAATTTTGTATAGACAAATCAATGGCTTCTTCAAGCTTATCTTGAAACTCTTGAAATATTATTTTTGTATAAACTTATCTTGCTTGTGCAAGTATTTTAACAGACATGTTCATGTTAACTAGCCTGTAGCATAAATCGTTCTCTACTTCCAACTCCTTATATCTTTTATCATTAATTACCCTCTCGAAATGCATAAAAAATTGTGGTACATTGAGGTCTGACTTGAGGTAATCTTTTAAGTTAGCATTAAAACTCTCATTAAGTTGGGTACTATTAATTCTAGCTGACCATGCTTTCTTGTTATATGCATAAGCCCATTTCTCCTTTAACTCAAATATAATTTCCAACCAGTTATTATCACGCACGTTATACTCCTCAAGCATTGCATTCCAAGCACTCAAAAACTCATCTTCCTCTTCAATGGCCTCCATGAACATAGATAATGCACTTTTTTACCCCTCCAGGACCTTTGAAAACATTGTTTACATGCTTCAAGGCATTTTGCATTATATGCCATGTACAAAGCCTATGGTTTGTGTTAGGCATTACATGAGAAATAAATTTAGCCATCACAACATCCTGATCTTTGAAGATTGTTTTTGGTGATTTCCTAGGCATTGCTTTTACAAATGTTTCAAACAACCATATAAATGAATCAGTAGTCTCATCATAAATAAAAGTTGCCCTAAATATAACTGTCACACGATGATGATTAAAATCCAACAAAAGTTGCGAATGGTCGATTTTCTTTATTTACTTTGTAAGTTGTATCAAAACTTACGACATCTCCAAATTGGCCATAATCAATAATCATCTTAGCATCTGCCCAAAATATATTTGTGATGTGTTCCGCATTGTCTAGCTGCATAGAGTAGAAAAATGATGGATTTTTTTAAAGTTTCATACGAAAAATATTTTAATAAATACCCTGCTTCTCTGTATGCTAAGTCTTTATGTCTCCTTGTTCTAAGATAATTCTTTTTATCTAGTTTTGTGAATCCAAGAGATTCCCGCCCTCCTACTTGCCTGTCGATTAACTTATATGCAGATTTAAGTGAAATTTCGGGTTGTTCAGCCAAGTCTGCTTCCATTGCTTGCGAAGCTGTTTTTTTTCTTTGAGAAGGTAACATGTGGGAACACTCTTGCATTACAAGCGGATGGTTATGAGACTCAATAAAAGATTAATAAACCACTTATTCTTCTTCCTATTTAGCTTGATAAATAATCCAGCATATCACCCCGTTCTTACCTCTGCTCTATATTTTACTTTTGGAAGATATGTTTTGGATTTTGACCGATAACTTTGTTTGAAACAACAAATACCCTTGATGTAATTTCAACAGTTTGCTTATTCTTAGCATGGGTATCCTTTCTAATACTAAAGCCCATACTCAAGGCATTCTTAGCGTGTGTATACTTTCTAATACTAAAGCCCATGCCTAGTCTCGGTTTGCAGGATAAATCAATTGAGTTTTCTGAAATAATCTCTATTGCAGCCATTTTAATCAATGGAAAAAATATTCACAAAAAAAATAAAACTAGTCTTGCCGAATCTTGCTCTTTTCGAAGTGCCTTCAATTAATATCATGATGATGATGGAAGAACTAATGTTGGTTGAATCACTACGTTATGGTAGTGCTGGAATACTCCTATCTCTATCGGTGGTAAAAGAAAGATGACAGAAAAACTATTTCATCAGTTCTGGAACTTGACGGCAGAGAATGAATCGGTGGGAGTCCGTCAATTTGATTCATCTTAGAAAAGGGTGGCATGATTATTCCAATACGGTGTATTTTTGGAAAAAGTAGAAAAAATTTAAAAGGGAACAAATCTTATCCATTAATAAATAAAGTGGACAGCTGTAATAAGATCCTTGAAAGTTAAGGAAGAAGTTAGCTCAGTACCAACTTCGAATCCTGTTTCCAAAGTCAGTTAATGTAACAGCATTGTTGGCTTCCATAAACTTAATTTTTCATGAGTTTGAATTTTTGACTGAAAAGATGGAGACATGTGTCAGGATATGAACATGGAGCACTAAGCATAAATGGCACTTAGGGTCCATTAAGGATCCCTGAGGAAGGAGGATATGCCCCCCATTTTTTTAAGCTCTTAAGTAACCATTAGGCCTTTAAGGGATGTGGCAGTGCGTTCATTAAAAATCACCCACTTTAAGGAATCAACGCAGAAAAAAGGACCGATGAACTTTTACTTGTGCGATAAGCTTGTTTGACATTGTCCAACCACCATCGTACAAAAATATGGTACTGGACGTGATTAGCTCACAAGAATTAAATAGCACCCAACTTCTCTGAGGTTCCTAAGCATCCACTGAAGGTGCACCATCTCTGAAATGATCTTGGTGCTTACCAAACCGATGCAAGCCATTAATCAAGGAATCACACGTGGCTAGTAGTAAAAAGTATCTCAATGGCTCCAATATTTGAACAACAGGCACAAATACCATTATGTCTCTACCTAAGGACAGAAGAGGCAATGGGTTCATGCTATGTGTCTAGTTGGACCAAAGATGCCCTCAGGGCCATGTAGTTCTTAATTTATTAAAATTTATTTCCTATCTACCAAAATCATGTGAAGCCAAAATTAAAAATATTAAAAGTCTAAAAGGAATATTATACACCGATCATTTATTTTCTAGATTTTTTTTAAATGCAAAAATAATTTTTTTCTTTACATAATTCTATCAAATTGACTTTTTTTTTTTCACTCAACTTTTGTCATCACTCTGTTAAGACCTTGTTAACGTTACGGGAGTAAAACTGTCATTTTACCTAAACAACAAAAAACAACATCGTTTAAACGCAATAGACCTTTTTTTCCTCAACTAGGAAGCTCCTGAAAATCTGCATTCATGGCCAAACAGTAGCGTAAAGGATGACCTCTACCAAAATTTGGAGAATGGGATGTGAACAATCTGTTAGAAAAATAAATTGGTTAGTTATCTGTAAGATACAGAAACCAATAGATACAAATATGTTAAAATTGAGATGCAAGAAAACAGTAGCTTCTATTAAGCAACAACAGCAACAGCAAGTGGAAACCAGAAAATAATAATAAAATAGCAACAAATACGAAATTAGGAGCAGCAAGAACAGCAAAAACAACAAGAGAAAAGATGAACGAAACAGAATAACCCGAGGCCTGTAGCTCAGTTTCCTTAAAACAGATTAACCACCTACTGCAGTGCTTTAGGTTTGCTGGTTTCTGTTTCCCAGGATACAATGGGCACGAACAAATCTGTTAAGCACGAACAGTTTGTTCCGGCGAACCACAACAACTTTGAAACTCGACAAGAAAACAGAAAGAAGAAGGAGGAGGAGGAGGAGGAAGGAAGAATTTACTTGTGATTGCAGTGTGTGAAAAACAGAAGATGGACTGCCTTTTTATACTTATGCGAAGATGTAACAGTAGTAAGGAATTGAATTTCTGAATTCAATATTTTCCATTTAATTGCTGTAACAGCTAATTTAATTCAGTTGTTTGATTTCAAAATTAAATCAAATAACAGCTAAAAATAATTGATGAAGCTGTTACAAATCCTTTGAATTCAAATCACGAAACTGCATGAGGTGGGACTTAGCAGTTGAGATGGCACTCATGTGGCTGCTAACACTAGCGACTAACATTGCTCAACATCTTAAGACCTACAATTGACATCATGAGCTATACACAGTTGAACTCAAGACCTAATGGTTGTAACTTGAACTCTTCGTCGTTGCACTAAGACCCATTCTTGATATTGTACATCATAAAATATTCTATATTACATTACAAGTTATTAATATCTATTCTAATCCTAATTTATTTTGAAATTAGCCCTTCATAACTTTGATCTAATATTACAAAAAAGTTGTAATAATTATAATTGAAGAGAGGGTCAGATGTATGCTTTCTGATGCCAAGCTTCCTAAATCCTTTTGGGCAGAGGCTACGCGTACTGCAGTTGACTTGATTAACCTTTCTCCTTCAGCTCCATTAGACGGTGATGTACCTGAGAGATTTTGGACCGGGAGAGATGTCTCTTATAAACACTTGAGAGTGTTTGGTTGCAGAGCATATGTTCACATCCCCAAAGATGAGAGATCAAAGCTTGATGATAAAGCTAAGGAATGCATTTTCTTAGGCTATAGTCATGAAGAATTTGGGTATAAATTATGAGATCCAGTGACAAGAAAATTGATCAGAAGTAGAGATGTTGTGTTCCTTGAAGATCAGATAACTGGTGATGCAGAGAAGAGTGATGAGTCACAATCATCTCTAGAGATTCCTATTATTCCAACTTCAGTTTCTCCACCTGTAGTTCATGATGATCATGGGGGAGCTGGAGAGGATAATAATGATGGTTCAGCAGAACCAGTTGACCAGGCACCTCCAGAACCATCAGCACCACCAGTTGAGCTAGAATTGAGAAGATCTACTAGAGAACGGCAACCTTCCACTAGATATTCTCCACATGAGTATGTGATGCTTACAGACGGAGGGGAGCCATAATGTTTTGAAGAAGTCATGTCTCATCAGCATAAAAATGAGTGGGTTAAAGCCATGCAAGAGGAGATGAAATCCTTGACTAAGAACCACACTTATGACCTAGTGAAGCTGCCTAAGGGAAAGAGGGCACTGAAGAACAAGTGGGTTTACAGGTTGAAGACTGAAAATAACTCACAACAGCGGTATAAGGCTAGATTGGTTGTGAAGGGTTTCGGTTCTCCTGTGGTAAAGATGTCTTCTATCCGAGTTGTCCTAGGATTAGCAGCTAGCTTGAACTTGGAGATTGAACAGCTTGATGTAAAGATAACTTTCTTACACGGTGACTTAAAGGAAGAAATATACATGGAGCAACCTGAAGGGTTCAGTGTCAAAGGCAAAGAAGAACTTGTGTGCAAGTTGAAGAAAAGTTTGTATGGGCCGAAACAGGCACCAAGGCAGTGGTACAAGAAATTTGATTCTTTCATAGAGAATCATGGTTTCAACAAGACCACGTGCGATCATTGTGTTTTTGTGAAGAAGTTTGGTGTTAATAATTTTATTATTCTTTTGCTTTATGTGGATGACATGTTGATTGTTGGCCAAGATGTGAGTAGGATTGATAATCTGGAGAGAGAGCTTAGCAAGCCTTTTGCAATGAAGGACTTGGGACCGGTGAAACAGATTCTTGGCATGAAGATTTCTTGCAATAGAAAAGCTGGGAAGTTATGGTTATCTCAAGAAGTATATGTTGAAAGGGTTCTTGAAAGATTTAACATGGGCAAGGCAAAATCTGTTTGCTCTCCACTTGCAGGCCATTACAAGTTTAGTTCTGAGCATTGTCCTATAAGTGAGAAAGAGAAGCAAGAGATGAGTAGAGTTCCTTATGCTTCAGCAGTTGGTAGTTTGATGTATGCCATGGTTTGTACAAGACCAGATATTACTTATGCAGTTGGTATAGTCAGTCAGTTTCTCTCCAATCCGGGCAAAGAACACCAGACAACAGTAAAATGGATTCTCAGATATCTCAAAGGCACTTCCAAGGCATGTTTATGTTTTGGTGGTGACAAACCTATGTTACAAGTTTACACGGATGCAGATATGGCAGGAGATGTTGACTCAAGAAAATCTTCATCAAGATATTTGCTCACCTTTGCAGGGGGAGCAGTCTCGTGGCAGTCCAGACTTCAACAGTGTGTTGTTTTGTCTACCACAGAAGCAGAGTATATTGCAATTACTGAAGGTTGCAAAGAAACTTGGTGGATGAAGAATTTCCTACAAGAGTTGGGTGTGGAGCAAGATAACTTTATTGTGTACTGCGACAGTCAGAGTGCTATTCATTTGGCAAAGAATTCAACATACAATTCAAAATCCAAGCATATTGATATGAGGTATCATTGGATACATGACGTGCTTGAGAAGAAACAGTTGCAGGTTGAGAAGATACACACAACGAAGAATGCCTAAAGAGAATCTGAAAAGCTGTATGCAGAAAGCGGGCTTGGTGATACCCCCCATATGATCTGGAGGGGGAGATTTGTTGGGTCCACCTCATTTAGAAGCCCAAAAGCCTAAAGTCCAAATAAGTTGCTTGGTTTGTAATTATTACTAAGCCTTGGACTTGGATGAAATTTGCCATGTAATTAACCTATAAAAGCAAGCAACTGCCCTAATTGTGAAAAGTGAAAAGAGCGTGAAAAATAGCTGCAGCAAGGAAGAAAAGCCGCAAGAGAGGGAGAGAAGTCAGTAGAAAGGAATAGTGATTTCAATCTTTAATTGGGTGATCGGAAGGCGAAATTAACTCCGATTTCTCCCAAATTTTGAGGGTAAGTTTCTGGTATCGCCCTCTACAATTCTACTGGTCTTGATTTTTATTTTATTCTCTCCTTGGCTATTATTTGAGAAACCTACTTGTTAGAGAGACAGTTATTAGGCTATTACTGTAAGCCAAGAATAGTGAGATTCTTGATGTTGGTAGCCTCTAGTATTATCTAGAGAAGATTGTTGTTGTAATCTCATTAATATAGTGGAAGTTTATATCGGACTACGGTCCCCGTGATTTTTTCCGTTTTGGGTTTTCCACGTAAAAATCTGTGTCTCTTGTGGTTGGTTTTTGCTTTGGATTTATTTGTTTATTTTTCTATTTGTGGTGCACATCTTATTTTAATCACACAAAGAGGGAAAGAGTTTATTTCCGCTAAATTTGCAACTGCTTGTAGTAGTCCCTTTCCCAACAAAGGGGAAGGATGAGAATAAGCCTTACATACCTGAACCCATAGAACAAGACCTAATAAACAGGTTAAATAAAAAACACTCAGTGAATACTATAAATGAATGACCTATTGTAACTGGGGAATGAGGAAAAAATGAAACACTCGCTGCTTATATCCTTTTCTAAAAAAGATACCAAAGGGGTTAGGCAACCTCATACGGTCATGCTAGCGGTTAATCTGAAAGTTATGGTAAAAGATATCGATAAGAACCTAATTGAAATTCTATGCTCCATTAACATAATCTTTAAGAGCATTCTAAACAAAATAGGTCTAAGTTTGTGAACCTAAAGCCTTAGCAGATGCCTTTGGTCAGATTTGCTAGAGAAATAATAACTCCTCAAAAGGGTCATCTGCTTACTAATTACTATTAGTGATGAATGTGACAAGATAGCTTACTTAGTTAATCTCCTCATCTTGGACATTAATACTCCTCACAACATAATTATAGGTCAACTATTTATAGCCACCTCTTAATGCGTAGTATCTATGCGTTGCGGTAAAGGTCCTAACATCAACCAAAATGATCACAGTTAAATAAGATCAGGAGATTGCTTGCAGTTATGATTCAAACTTAGTATAGATAATTTTTTACATCGTGTCAATAGTAAATTTTTTAGAGCACACAAGGAAGAATAAGAGGATCTATAAACTAGTTATCATTTCATGCATCGCATAGTCACTAACCTAATTGAGGAAAGATAGGAAAAAAGCATGCTTGAACAATGAAGCAATTAATGAAGGAGTTCTAGCTAAACAGAGGGCCTTAAGAAGCTATACTATGAATGAGGAAAGAGACCTAAGTTAACTTCTCAGGCAAGAACTATTCCAAGATTACAAGCAACTAGTCTTTACGGATGCTCTAATAAATGGATCTACTGGCACATAGTCCAAGAACCCTTCAAGTTTTCCTTTGGATCCCCTATTTTCCTTACAAGGAATTAGAGGAATCTTAGTACTATTTCAAGCATAGAGGAATAGACCTATTGGAAAGTGCCATATTGGGAACTGCAAAAATAATAGTTATTAACTAGCTACAATTAGTAATCTACTGTTAATTAGTTATTATTAGTGATTAAGTGTTAATAAATAGTTGTTAGATTAATTAATAGCAAGGTGTTGGTTGTTAAGTTAATTTCTATGTTTATTCATGCAATTATTGTGAAAGAGAGAACCAGAGAAATAAAAAGTCATTTCTTTTCATGATACCAGAGCTTTACATTTTTTGCCCAGTGACATTCATGGATTTTGCATCCATTTTCTTCTCCAACCTTAGTTGCCATTTTCTCCTTGGGCTTCTTTGCCAACTTATGCTTCTTGAAATCATGTCAGAAATCACTAAAGCCAACAACTCTTCTAACCCTATCCATGCTGAGAACCCACCCTTTAGAGTACTATCTCTAGACTTGATGAAATGAACTTCATGGAGTGGTGTCAATCTAGGAAAATCTCCCTGAAAAACAAATGGAGATTTTAATATATAAGTAAAGTACCATTGGATGTGAAGGATCCCAAATTTGAGACATGGGACATTGAGAATTACATGGTAATGTCTTGGTTGCTTTAACTCCAGTGAATCTAAATTCAAGTAAACCTATATATAACTTCTTATAACAAAAGAGATTTTGCATGTTGTGAATCAAACGTACTCTAAAGATTGTTTTGTTACAGGAATATTTCAAATTAAATGATAGATTTATTTCACAAAGTAAGGGTCTATGAATGTCATAAACTACTACAACACTCTTAAAGGTTTGCCAATTGAATTGGATTTGTACTAGAATGTGGAGCTATAATGCTCTGAAGATACAAAGACAATGTGAAATCTTATGGAAAGAGAGTATAGTTTCTTTTAGGACTTAATTCAATGCATGGGCAAGCAACGGAACGGCTCGTCAGGACAAATTCTCCACCTAATCTTGATGGAGCATTTGCTATCATTAAAGAAGAAAATAGCAACAAAGAGCTAGTGAGTTCTAAAACTATAGAAGGTAGAGATGCAACCTCCAAAATTCTACTTTTGCTGTGACAAAGTCTACTAATAACCAAAAATCTTAGGAAAATGTCAAGCTTTGATGTGACTACTATAATAAATAGAGGTACACACAAGCCACATGTTAGAAGCTACATGGAAAGTCACAAAATCTAAAGCAACTTGGTAATCAAGGAGGATTTCAGTCGAATAGACAAGCCCAACAAATCAGACCATAATTTTTTATAGAAGCAATAGGCAATGACTAGATGGATTTAACTAGTAAGATTGAAAAGCTTAGATGATTGTTGAACCAAGTTGACAACACTAGGACCAACCGTTAACCCACCATTAAAGATTCTTATTCTATGGCTTCCTTAGGCATAAAAGCCTCCTTAATACTCTTAAAACTTGATTCTTGTACCTAGATCATTGATTCATGTGCTTTTGATCATATAACAAGCATGTCTAATAACTTTTGTAGTTGTTTACCATGTTTAAGTAAAAAAAAAAAAATTAAAATAGCCGATGAGAGTTTTTCCTTGGTTGTTGGTCAAGAAACTATCAAAATATCAAACACCATAACCTTTTTTTTTTGTGAGAAATCAAACACCATAACCTTACAATATGTTCTTCATATTCCAAACTTGGATGACAATTTGTTTTCTATGGGAAAACTCACAAAAGATCTAAACCATTTAGCTAAATTTATTCCATTTTATTATTATTTTCAAGTTTGATCAAGAAAGATGATTAGGGTTGGTAAAACTAAGAGACACACTTTGCTATTGGATACTGATTAGACGAGTGGTGGAGAAAAGGCTCAATGTCTAGTTTCTCATTAAGACGATTTTGATTAGATTTATCTTTGACCTAATAGTTTAAGACACCCATATTTTACGGTCTTAAAGAAATTATTTTCAAAGTTATTTTAGAAAATAACTGTTAGGAGTTTACATTTTGAATCATGTATATTTGCTTAACATCATTGCTCTCTTTTTTGAATAAAAAAAGTCAAATTTCTACCATTTAATCTAATTCATTATGATATATTGGGCCCATTTTGTATTACCAATATTTTTGGCACTTGGTGGTTTGTCATCTTTATTAACGATTGTATCAGGATAATATGGATCCATCTTAAAAAAATAAATTCTATAAGTTCATTAAGAATCAGTTTGGGGTCTATATCCAAACTTTGATATTTGATAACAGAAAAGAATACTTTAACTAAAAACTCAAGATATATCTATTAAATAAAGACATCTATGAAATACTAGCTAAGTAATCTAAGAGGGGGTGAATTGAGTTTCTAAAATTTATGGAATAATTAAATCAAAATCCAATGTAAATATCTAATAAAATTATGCAAATAACAACAACAATCAAATACTATATTTTTACATGGTTTGGCAAACCCTGCCTACGTCCATGCCTTCAAGCTCACCGGGCTTAAGGATTCCACTAACCAAGCCTTATATCTTAAGGTTTCAAAATCTTTACAATTGACTTCAAAGCTGTCAATCAACCATTATATCAAGAGGTTATACCAAACCTCTTAACCTAAGTGCCTCCCACACTCTCAAACACTCAATTTGATAATGATTATAATTTTTTTTTTTTTACACAATGTATGTGTTTACAAATGAAAGTTTAAGGTGTGATCTAATAAGTTTTAAGCACAAGAAGGATTGAGTGCACAATAACGAGCTCAATGTTGATTGTAGAATCTATTCTGATTTGAATTTGAATGAGCCTCTTTATAGTTGGAGAAGAAAATTAGTTGTTGTTGACATTTTAGACATAATCAGATCGCTGTTAACCTATATCAGATTGCTATTTTGACCTTGTACAATGACCATTATGCAAATGTCAAATCCGTTGTTAACTAGATATCAGTTAGTTGTTATTTTGGCTAACCGTTTACACTAAATAGTTCTTCCACAAAGAAAATTCATTTCTGGAAATTATCAGTCAGCCGTTTTCTTATAAATGTTTCAATGTTATTGTCTAGAATTAAAACGACATTTTGTCTGGAAAAAAATTCTTTCTGGAAATTATCGGTTAGCCATTTTCTCATAAATGGTTCATTATTATTTTCCAGCACAAAAACAACATATTAAACCTTATGAAAACAGATTGCCGTGAATCATTAACGGTTATCTAATTTTCTTTAGAAACTTTAACTTATTAGAAACAATGTACAACTTAAGAAACTTATTCAATTTTAAAGTGAAATGACCTGCCCCGAACTCCAGGATGAGTCTATCTAACCTCATCCAAACTGGATTAATAATAATCTAATTAGTAAAAATTCTGCCCAAAATTCGACGGAGTCTCCTTTGTATATATAAAACTCCTAATCTGAAAACATGTAAAACAAACACTCTCAAAATAATTCAGTACACAACAAACTCCAATAATCAACATCCTCAACCAAAATGCTGAGTTTTACTCAAGATATCTCCAGAATCTCAAAAGAATAGTATAACAAAATTATACAATCCCAAAAGAATAAAATAACCAAAGTATCCTAACAAAAATCATTTATATCTCTAGCACCATCATGTGGCCAAGACTCAAAATATATCTACAGTCGCTGGGTCAGTCTGGTGTACCTGCAACCTCCTGGTGAGGGCGAGAAAATATAATAAAAATGGGGTGAGTATAAAACTCAGTGAAAATCAGTGAGTGGATAGTAGTTTTTGAAAATAAATTCTTTCTTAAAAAGAAATAATCATATCATTTCCAACCACGATTTCATCAAATCATGTACGAGAAACGCGTAATAAATCATTGAACATTTAAATCAGATCACTAATCATGAAAAGCATATAAAATGTCGTACCAAATAATCATGGAAATTATATCTGATCAAAATATCATAAGAACTTAAATAAAACTCATTTAATTCAAGTCATGTACTCGAACATCAATATCATATAAATCCGTATAAAATCAATGAAATCATAACACTTATAATATCAAATACTGAATATCAAAAACTATCACCAAAAAAGTACCCAAGGGAATAATCTCGTCGAATCCGGACCTCAACAGACGGGCAATGACATACTATCTGGGTACCGCCACGTCCCAGAGCTACACAGATAGATAGGGAAAAGTTATCTCGTATCTCATCATATCCAGACCTTGACGGACAGGCAATGACGTACTATTTGGATGCCATCATGCCCCGGAGCTACAACGAATAGACAGAAAAATATCATCTCATATCTCATATGTATCATCATCATCTCATATCTCATATATCTCATTTGTATCATCATGTCTCATCTGTATCTCAATATTTGTCTATATCTCAACATCTGTAACACTGTATCTAGAGGGGATGGGTACTGTCTATTACTTTTAAAAATAATCTCTTATACACATGTACATAAACATATAATCACATCTGAAATCTCATTTCTTTTTTATTCAACATATCTCAAATTCACTCAATTCTAATATCATGCATTTATTCAAAAATGATAATAAAATCATATCACATCGAAATCCACTTTTCTCGTCTTTAAAATACTATCATATTTCATTCAAAATCGATACGGAAAACCATTGACCAAACATTTTAATATAATATCAATGCGCGTATAAAATCCATTTCGAGGAAATCGTTAAATAGAAGCATCAAATACTTATTTATCAAAACATGTTGTACTGTATCTTAAAATCATTACTAAATCCGAACATTCAAAATTCTTATTTCGCAAACATACTTTACTATCATAATCACTATGAAAATAGGTTTTGCATATTCCACTCACAGTGACGGTGTTCACGCTTGGTTATCGTCCATGTCCGCGGACCGGTTCTCGCTCGCGGATCCTCCTAAATCAAGGAAACGACATAATTATTTTTCGTAAATCGAAATTACGACTAAATTTATGCAATAAACTCGAAACGAACATCTATCCATCATTTATAACTCCCGTGTCGATAAAATTACTAAAATACCCTCGTATCTGTAAATCATTAAAATACTACGAAATCGTAAGTCACTGAATTACCCTCGGAATCGTAATTACACCCAATCCTCGATTTCAGGAATCATGAAAATATCCATAGCTTCAGAAATTACAAAATCGTCCTCAAAGTGTGAAATTACCAAATTGCCCTTGCCGGTCAACGATGACCGAAATTTAGTCAACGGCAACGTGAACCTCAGGTCTGGTAGTTTTGACCACGCTGAGTCCACTGGTGGTGGCCATGAGTTCCCACGCTCAGTGACGGTGGCGGATCAAGCTTCCTAAGCTGTGAGTTCGCAAGTGGCCAATCGACGACAATCTGGCCGTTTCAGGTGGCAAGGTTGGTAAGAAAATGATGCTGGTGACGTGAGGAGTAGAACCCAGTTGGAGGCGTGCCCAAACTCCAGTGAAATCGACAGCGATGGTTCCGGTTGGTTTTCGGTAGCGAAGATGGCAAGGAAATGACGACCCGCTTCCAAGCTTCAAATCGGTACCTTGGTCGGCCGGTATAGTTGCCGGAATGGTGAGATCTGATCGGGTCAAACTTGCTAGTCGGGTTCGACCCATTTCTCTTTTTCTTCTCTCTCTCTGTGAGCTTTTTCTTCTCTTTTTTTTTTTGTTTCTTTATAAAGGGCTAGTCAACGGGGGTCAAAATCGGGTGTGGGGTGTTACATAAAAACTCCAACATCCTAACTAATGACACACATGGTTTATTATCATCAAAATCAATATAATGAGAGCATTTATGTCAACATTCTACATCAATCAACTTACATTGATGCACCTCAACAAAATAGAATTTCTAAAGAAAGAATAAACATTTGCTCGATCTCTTTTATTTTAGGCTAGAGTACCAAAATGCTATTGTGGGGATGCTATTTTTATTGCAACTTATCTGATCATTAGATTGCCAACTAGTGTTCTTGACAATCAAAATCCTTTAAAGAAACTCATGGCCTTCTTTTTAGACTTTCAGAAGATTGGATCTTTACTACCGAAAGCATTTCGATGTGTTTCATATGCTTTTGTTCAACCACGTTTATATAGTAAACTCGATCCTAGGTTTGTGAGGTGTGTTTTCTTATGCTACTCTCCAACAAAAATAGGGTACAAATGTTATCATCCTTCTCCAAGGAATCTATTACTATGGATGTGACCTTTGTAGAAAATCAATATTGCTTTAGTAAGGCATATCCTCAGGGGAGAATGATTTAACAGAAAAGGAATTCCAAAAATAATAATAAATATCTTTAAATATTATTAATTGAAATATTAATAAATTTATCAATAAAACTTCAAAAGAAATGCTAAAAATTCTAATGATTTAGAATTTCCCTCTAAAATATGGTATGACATACATATGACTATTAAGTACTATTATAAAATCATGAAGGGAAAAAATCTATCATTAATGAGTAAAAGTGACATAAACAATAGATTGATTGATTGTCATACACCCCTTTTATGATAGTTACTTCCCATTATCTATTTTCTATTTTCCAGTAGTGCTACTCAATTTCACTAATAGGACAACCTACTTCAGCTTAAATTTTATCCAATCAGACAAATTAAAACTTTAAATCTGTCACTACCCACCCTTAAAGATTTAGTTGTTGTCACCCTTATACTTAGAAGAAAATTTGTTAATTCTGTTCATATCAAATATAACCCTATTTTGTATTATGGTTAGCAACTGTAGGTTGTAGCTTTAAGCTACAATATTAAAGTATTAGGTAAATACTATTGTTGTGATTTGAAAGTTAAGTTTTTTTTTAATGATGAAAATCCCATACTACAAGAAATCTGGTCATAGATAATAATCACTTTATGACAAATTTCATTTTATCATGTAATTATGATGGAGTCGTGAAAGAATTTTAGTCTACAAAGCGACTAATAGCCTAGTTGTGATAGAATGTTTGCAATATTGATTGTACATGCTCTTACTTATTTGCATAATCAATTTGCGTAATTGAAGATAAAAAAAGAGAGATCAAGAAATATAGGCAGAGAATAGTGTTCCTTCAGAAAATGTAAGACTAAATTCATTGTTTGCAAACTATATAATTTGGAAACGAAACTATATAATCAAACAGTCACTCTCTTTATGTCTTTAGTCCATAGATTTAGTCTAATTAATTTCTCTAGTCCGAACAGCACTTAGGCCAAAACAAGATACACATGCGTGTACTAGACACGTAGAGGAAAATCTAATTAATTATGCTGTGTGCATATTCGCTTATCTTTATTTTACAAAGCGCGAACATGAACCAATGGTTAAAGATTTATTATTGCTCCTCTTTGGTATTAACCTGTTGAACTTTAGCCTCAACCCTTAGCATTTTCCTTTTCTTTTTCTTTTCCAACATACTGCATTTTTCTTATTTTATTAAAAAAAATAACTATTGAGTGTTAATAGAAAATAACTAAATTTTACATCCTAGTTGTCGCTCTCCAGTACATATACATCTAAGTAGAAAATTCCAATTCCTAGTGAGATTATCTTTTTGTATTACATAATTTGAATGCATAGAAATTGTAGAATTGCAGTTACATTTTTTTCTTATCATTTATCATCACTATTGCTCATGTTATTTTTGTATTGTGCAATATATTTGGAGCATGCCGATAACTTCTTTGAGATTGTCATGAGAATATCATATTTGTTTTTTTTATCTCAATTTACTAGCCTTTAGGATGAAACTTCTTTGAATTCGTACAAATGGACAATGCTTTAACTCTATTTTGTAGGCTTGTTTTGAGGGAATTCCATTTAAATTAGTTTGATAATTGTTATTGGCATCAATGTTTAGGACATCCTTCTACTAAAATTCAACAAGTAATTTCTGAAATAAAAGTCATAGAATTCCTTTTGGAATGTCTTTCGTTAAGAGTAAAAGACCATTGGACTTAATTTACTTAGATGTTTGGGTCCTTGCCTTTATTTCTTCTTTTGATAATATTAATTATTATATAATTTCTATGGATTATTTTACGAAATATGTATGGCCTTATCTATTACATTACAAGTCTAACTTTTTTCTATATTTGTTTAATTCAAGAATTTGTTGAGACGTCTTTAAGACCAAAATAAAATGGTGGAGGTGAATTTATTAAACTTAAATTCTTTTTAAGAAAACTAGTGTAACTCATCTATTCACTCCACCAAACACACTTTAACACAATGGCACAGTAGAGCATCACCATCATTATGTTTTAACGACAGTTTAACTTTAATACATTAAGCCTCCATGCCACCACAATTTTGGACCTTCGCTTTTGAAACAGTAGTTTATCTTATAAATAGAATGCCCTTTAAAAAAACTTCCATGAAGAGTTCATTTTAATTATAATTTAAGGATAACCCGAACTACAGTAAATTGAGAGTTTCTGGCTGCCTTTATTTTCCATGGCTCAAACCTTACACAAGTCACAAACTTGAGCCTCATTCATTTGATTGTATTTTTCTTGGCTACTATATTCAATAGAGTGCATATAACTGTCCAGAGCCCAGATCAGGAAAAATTGATATTTCTAGGGATGTTAAATTTGTAAAGTCTCAGTTTCCATATAAAACCCTTACGTCAACACCTTCAATTGCATTGCTTTCCAATTTGTCATGTTTTTAATATATTTTTAAAATTCTAAGTCTATCCCAACTCCTCAAGTCTTCAACACTTGGCCAATGTTCTATTAGTTCTATTCTTGTAGATGAATCCTTTTGGTACTTGACTTCTTCACCAACTTCTATTGCTTCTACTCATTTATGTATGATAATCCAAGATAGCCAAAATGTAATCATATCCAACATGGCATGTTCAGACACTACTCCTACCCAACCTACTTCTACTGAAACTATTTCCACCTCCTTCGAATAAATCCCACACAATAACCAATCACCAACACTTATGCAATGGAATCATGGTGAAAAAACAACATCTACAAGCCTACATAATTCTTCAAGGCTTATACCACATTAACTACAACATCTTCTTCCAAACATAACCTCTATATATCCCATGAACTCTTTATTATTAAAAAGGCTCTAGCTGATCCCAATGGTCCTCTATTGTGTAATATGAAAATAAAGCCTCAACAGCCAATAAAACTTGAGACCTTGTGCCCAACTCAAATCTCATTGTTGTAAATGGATGTTTAACATTAAACATCATCTTAATGGCTCTATTGATCAGTTCAAGGAACGTTTAGTTGCCTAGAGGTTCTACCAAAGACTTTTATCAAGCATTTAGCCTTATAATTCATCCACCACTCTGTTGGCATCATTATTTGTTTGGCACTTCAACTTGTTGAAGGTAACTTGACATCAACAATACCTTCGTACATGGATATCTCAATGAGAAGACGTATATAAAGAAACCCCTTCATTTTATTATTTTTACTGACCCTTACTTTGTCTGCAAGTTATGTAAATATCTTTTTGGCTTAAAGTAGGATCCACAGTCTTGGTTCACTACACTTTATCAGTTTTTGCTTCAAAATAGCTTCCGCCAAAGTCACTCAGATGCTTCTCTCTTTATCTATCACCATAATGGTATGTCTATATTTTGACTAATGCTAAGTTACATGCATGTACCTTACAACCCTCTCACATGAATAGTAAATAATTACTATTTATGTGAGAGGGTTGTAAGGTACATGCATGTAACTTAGTGAGATCCCTATATTTTTACTAACTTATGTGGATGATATCATTGTCATTGGAAATTTACATGATATTATTAATTAGTTCATTTGTGCTCTTGCAACAAGGTTTACACTCAAAGACCTTGGGTTTTTACATTATTTTTTAGGTATTGAATTCATTTGGTCCTATTCAAGATTTTTCTTATCTCAACTATTCTTAATTGTTTTGGTATGATCGATGCCAAACCAGTAGCTACCCCTCTTTCTACTTCTCTTAACCTAAAAGCAACAGATGTGTTACTGCTATAGATGCTCCTTTTTACCATCAACTTTTTAGTGCTTTACAATAACTCACTATCCCTTGTTTGGACATATGTTTTGCTATCAACAATTTATCTTAGTTCATCCGACATCCATCTCATACTCATTCGCAGGTTGCCAAGCATATTTTTATTTACCTTAAGCAAGTAATTTTCATAGCTTCCTTGTATGGCCTTCCACTTCTAATGCTTTGGTTGCTTATAGTAATTCTAATTGAGGGTTAATCTTGATGATCATAGTTGTACCGGTGCTTACATAATTTATTTGGTGGTACTATAATCTCTTGTTACTTTAAAAAGCCGCAGTACAATATATAGTTGTACCAGTGCTTACATAATCTAGTGAAGCCGAATTTTGAGTAATAGCTACAACCATGTCTGAGTTATGTTAGCTATGAAGCCTTTTTTTAGAGCATAGAATTCGCTTTCTTAAGTTTGAGCTACTCTTTGATAATCTCGAAGCAACCTTTGTGTGTATTAATCCTATGTATGACTCAAAGATGAAACATATAAAAGTTATTTTCTACTTCATTGCATGACAAAATAGCTAAGGGTTTATTAATTGTTCCTCCCATCCCAATATAACTCTAGCTAGTTGATGCCTTAACTAAGCATCTCACTCACACATTCTTTGTCCAAGCTCAGTCTAAAATTAGTGTTCACGATGGCATGCCTATCTTGCAGGGGTACAATAACTTAGTTGTGTCTTCATAACATACACACATGACCTTGCCACTTTGGTTTTATCTTATCTCACTATTGATAATATAGTTATTATCTATTGATTTATGCGTTGTATATATCTCAAGTAAACTTACCTCTATCTTGTAACTTGTCTTTAGATTATCTTCTAAATATCTCACGCTATATATTGTAATAAGCTTTCGTACATGTCTTTCACTTGAGTGGATAGAAGAAAGTGTTTTGTTAAAGATAATGTGCATGACGATGGCATTAATTACAAATATGATTATTATAATGATATGTTTAATGTGGTTCTAATCCTGATGTTCTTGTATATGGTATAGGCTTTGACTTTGAAGAAGATGAAGATGGCATGGAAGGTGATATAGATGCTTTGTGTTAGATTTAGACGCTTATGATGGGTTGATTATATCCAACATGAGAGATACATTTAACAATATGTAACTTATCTAGGATTCTTATAGGATAAACATAGTATTTTATTTGAATCATGATGACATAAGGTTGGGCTTATTCAAATAACTCTAGGAAGTTGATTTGAATTAAACTACACTTATTGTACTATATAAGCACTACATGGGTGAGCGAAAATACGTACAATAAGAATTAAAGTAACATTAAAAAGAGGGTGAAAAAGAAACGAAATTAAAGTCATTAGGTGCAAATATTTTCCTTATTTAAGAAACTCTAGCAAGACAAAATTCAATGGAAAAAATTTTCCATGTGTTTTTATATACTATAGTTCCTTACATAAAGAATATAGATGCTTAAATCTTGTGCCTAAGAGAGTTTATATTTCTCAACATTTTATTTTTAATGAAACCATTTTTTCATCTTCTAACAAAGATAGGTTTGTTGATTGCATGCAAGAATCAAGTCAACTTACAACGTTTTTCACTTTGTGATGAATGGCCAAGTTGTCCTGCCTTAATAGAAACTAAAGATGTTGATGCTACTTTTAGTCAAAAGCCACTTCCATCTTCGAAGTCACAAGAAAACCATATGATGCCCACCCAAATGCAAATTATTTTGTCCAATTATGATACCAATATTGTTCACACACTAGCTACATTAGAGGAACAACAGAAAGATACTACTGCTATAGAATAACAAAGGAACAACAACATAAATGCCTTATTAAATGAATCACTTTCGGCAGAAAAAATAGCATCACTACCACTTCATCAATATCGACCAAAGTGACCAATTGAGATAGAATTCAATCTGGTAACTCTATATCAACTGAGAATCTGTTTTTAAAAAATCAACAGCATTATCTTAAATATCACTAGTATGTATCCATAATGTTGATTTTGATGATAACAAACAAGAGTAAGAATGATTAACCATTAAAAGCTCAAATTATTTTTCATACATTTTAAATAAATCATCATTTTCATAATATAAAGGTTTTATACTTAAGGGAAAAATGATTTTATGAAATTGATTATTTTCAAGTTAATGGTTCAAATTGAAAAAAATTTGAAAACTTTGACATCAACGAGTATTGTTTTGAAATTCTAGAAATGAACCTATTTGAAATATTTTATAAAGTTTTAGGTCATAGTGTAATTTCATAACGTTTTTGAAATAAAAAAAGAATTGTTTCAAAGCTCTAAAAATGGACTTATTTGTAAAGTTTTATGAAGATTTAGGCCATAGTATAATTATAGAAAGTTTTAGGACAAAACTAAATAATGTTACTATAGCAACCATTGTAGCAAACGGTTAACCATTTTGGAGATAACGGCTAATTGACACCAAACAGAATTGGAGTTTAGTTTCTGGAAACTAACCGCTATCTGACATCTGGAAAATGGTGATCTGACAATTTGAAATTATAGTACAACAATAACTTGCTCAAGTCAAAACAACGATCTGATTATGAGTAACGACGATTTGAATTTGTGCAGAAAGTCAATAACGACTAGTTTTCAGCTCCAACTATAAAAAAACTGCATTAGATCTAAATCAAAGTGAATCCAACAGATACCAGAGAGCATATTACTGAGAATACAATATTTCTTGAGCTTTAATTTATTTATTCATTCTTTAAATCACACCTTGGACATATAGTTGTAAACATATAGATTGTGTGTTAGAAAAATATTGAATTTGAGAAAGTGTGAGTGTGGGAAACACTTGGGTTAAGAGATTTGAGATAATCTCTCGTTGTAAAAGTTGATTAACACCTGTGAAGTCAATTGTAAAAGTTCGTGAAGCCTTGGAGGCTTGGATAGTGGAATTCTCAAGCTTGGTGAGCTTAGAAGCATGGATGTAGGCGGGGTTGGCCGAATCACGTAAAAATCTTTGTGTTTGAATCACTCTTCCCTTATCTCTTTACATTTTGATTGGTTTATTTATTATTGTTTTGAATTTGTTTAAGATTTGCATTAAATTTTATTCAAGCATTGCATAATTTTTAGAAACCTAATTCACCCCCCTGTTAGGTTGCATAACTAGTATTTCAAAATTTTCGAGTTACACTTAAGATCAACCAACTACCTTATCTGACATTTAATGTAATTTGGTAGTTGATCTTACGAACCCTAATAGGTACAAAGGAATCCATCATCATCTCGAAATACTCATTCTATGATAAGTCAGACTCAATTCTAACCTAGTGTTACAAGCATTTCAAAACAAGCTAGCTGAGCCAAAAACCTTAAAATCTAATCTTAAGAATCGCACATGGGTTACAAGAATACAAGAAGCAATTAAGGCCTTACACGATAACAACACTAGGCATCTTTTCCTTATACTGTTAACAATAATGTCACAAGATCAAATGGGTTTACCAGATCAAATACAAGGAAGATGGGACAACTACTAAATATAAGGTATGTCTCGTTGGCAAGGGATTCACACAAATTTTAGAAGTGGATTGTGATGACACCTTCAGTCCCATCATAAGACTAACCATTGTTCGTCTCATTGTGCTCATTGTAGTGAGTTCAAAATGGCTAATGAAGCAGTTAATGTGAAGAATGCTTTTCTTCATGGCAAATTAAAGAAATAAGGTACATGGGGCAACCCTAGGTTTCAAAAATCCTAACCTTCCATCTTTTGTTTGTAAACTAAATAAGTTCATTTATGGACCTAAGCAAGCTCCACGTGTCTGGTTTGAATGTCTTTCCCAAGCATTACTTAACAAGGCTTTGAATAGTAAAGTCGACTCATCTTTATTTATTTTTCCAGGACAAGGGAATACTTATTCTACTTTTTATATATCATCTCAACGCTAAGTACAAATTTTATATTAAAAACCCTTCAGTTGCTTTGGTATTTTCTTATACTATAAGATAACTGGGAATAGATGATAGACACTTTGTGGTGAATTCTGAGAAAAATGGTATAAGTCATAAAAACATGATAGACTCGTGACATATTTTATGTCTATCAAGAATTCATGACAAACTTATGACAGACTTATGATAGAAAAAAAATTAGGTCAAGGATTTATGAAAACTTTGTGTTTCTACAAATTTTATTGCACTCGTAAGCTATTATAGTATAGATTAATAGTGATGAGTGTCAATCCCATAAGGAGGTATATTTAATTATGTGTAAGGTTAACTTTCCAAGTTTATATTGCTTGGATATGAATTCTAAGCAGTATTGAGATTTAAATTAAAATGATAACAGGAATAAATTAAGGATGAAATAATTTAAATTAAACATTTGAGTTTTTGGATTCACACTATAAGCTTAATATTCCTTTTTAGTTCCATTTAATTTATGAGGGGATGTTTCTACTTCCCATAGTCCTCATTCTCGTGAAAATAGAATCAAGCACTCGTTATACCAGGGAAAATATTCTTCTGTTAAATATTGTGTCAAGTACATGTAGTGCTAGGTGGTAATAATCTTATTGTCGATAATGTGGCAAGATTGTCCAGTAAAAAGCTTAGATGCATTCTTTATCAACATTGAGTCAAGATGAACCACTGATACTAGAAGGGAGCTTCTCGTTAATAAATATAGTGTAAAGCGTGTTGAGAAATGGACTTGCACAAGCAGCTGCAAATTAAGCAAAAACAAACTTCTTTTCCTTTATGTGTGATTAAAATAAAATGTGTACCACAAATAAATAGGTAAAAATAAATAGGATGTGTACCACAAATAAAGAGGCAGAAAAAATGTAACACAATCCAAAACAGTAAACCAACCATAACAGACACAAATTTTTACATGAAAAACCCAAAACGGGAAATATCACAGGACTGTAGTCTGATATAACCTTCCATTATATTAATAGGATTATAACACAAATTCTTCTCTAGGTAATACTAGAGGCTAATAATATTAAGAATCTCATTATTCTTGGCTTACAGTACTAGCCTAATATTTGTCTCTCTAACAAGTGGGTATCTCACATAACAACCAACTAGAGGAAAAAAAAAATCAAGACCAGCAAGATTATAGAGGGCGAGGCCAGGAACTTACCCTCTAAATTTAGGAGGAATCAGAGTTAAATTTGCCTTCCGATCGTCGAATCAAAAATTGAAAATCCTTGCCTCAAAAACCAAAAATAGCCACTGTCTTTCTCTTCCTTTCTCGTCCTTTTGCAATTGTGAATCATACTACCGCCTCTACTTTCTCTTCTTTATATAGCCACATTTTCTAAACCTAATTTTAATGGAATAATTCATCTAGGCCTCTTAATCTTCTTTAATTACAGTTTATGTGGGCTTTGGGCCAACTACATGAGTTGAACCTAACAAAGGGCTTATTGTCTTAAACAGTAATGATCTTGCACTAGCTGGCTGTTATACCAAGCAAAATCTAGATAAGATTATTATTATATGTCAACAATAAGTCAAAGAGACAACATAAATCAAAGAAAGAGTTAATAAACTTACTAAATTATGCCCATGGATCATGTTGATCTTCCACCTTCAACTCAAGCTTGAAATTGAATAAGCCACTCATATTGAACTAGAGGTGATAATTTTATATTAGAATGCGTAAAAAATACAAGATTAAGATAGAATTACAGAAAATTGAGCTTCGATTTAGATTCAGAGCTGTCAAATTAAGAGGGAGCCCCTATTTATAAATACAAGGGGCAGATCTGATTGGCTGATTGCGCCGCATGACAAGCTCTGATTGGCTGAAACATGCCATTAAGGCTGTAATGCGGTCCAATAATATGCTGCCATATCATCCTCAATGCCACATTAGCATTTTACGGTCCAATAGGATTTTGCCATGCTATCAGTCAATGCCTCATCAACATCTTTGGTCCAATGTGATGCTGCCATATCATTGATTAATGCCTCATCAGCATTTTTTGGCCCAATCGAATGTTGCAACTTCATCGGTCAATGCCACAATAGTTGGACAATACCACGTTAGCTAGACTTAATATTTAATGATCCTAAAAAATATTTAGATGAAGAATTATTTGAAGAATTATGTAATAATGATGAATTAATAGGCGACGATATAGACAGAGAATTAATAAAAATTTAGACTTTAAAAAATTAGAAATAGATGAAATTAATTACATAGAAAATGTAGATGAACTATTAGTAGGAGAAGAAGACAAAAAACCATAAATAGGAGAAAGTAGCCATGAACCAACAATATTAGAACCTGTAGTAGAACCATCAAATGTAGAAACTTACTTAGACAAAAGAGGAATTCCAGAACCTAATGAAAAATACACAGAAGCTGAAACAGTATTTAAGGCTAAAACAAAATTAGAAAATTGGAAGACTATGCCACAAGCTAGAGATTTATTAGTATTAGAATTAGAAGAGCATAAACCTAGTTAATGGAAACAAGTATTTAATCAATGGGAAGGTAATTTACTTAGACACTCAATGGAAGTGTTAACAATAATAGTAGACCCTAATTATAAATTAATATATTTAAAAAATACTTTAGGCAGTAGAGAAAGACAAATATATTTGGGCTGGAGAGAATGGATGAAGAAAAATAAATTAGAAGAATTAGACAGTTTTGATACAAATATTACAGTAATTAGTTTTATAGATTTAATGAGAAAATTAGTATTAGGAGTAGATGAAAAAGACGACGTAATTAAACAGATTAAAGATATTAGGAATTTAGAGCAATTAAAAATTTGTGATTTAAGATATTTTGATGAATATGCTAACTATTTTTATAAATATTGGAGTGAAATAGGCAGACCATTTGACGAAGATTTATTATTAAAATTTGTAAATAAATTACCAGGTAAAATAGGAGAAAAATTACACAATGAATTAATTAATTGATTTAAAACAAAAAGAACACAAGGAATCAATTATTATGCTACATTATTACCAGTAATAGAATACGTTAGAGGTAGGATTAGAGAATATTGTGAAGAAGAAAAACATAGACATCAAATAAAATTACAGTTTAAGAAAATGTGTATAGATATAACAGAAGTATCAACGTTAGGTTGTAATTACCCTAGTTACATTAGACATAAGAAATATACAAAACATAGGATGAAATATAGTCAAAATAAGCCACCTTATAGACAAAATAGTATAAAATTTTATAAAATGAAAAATTTTAACTATAATAATAATAAACAAAAAGTCAAGAAGGTATTTAAAAAAGGTAAACGTGTATATAAAAGAAATAAAACTTGTAAATGTTATTTATGTAGAAAGGAAGGACACATTAAACCAAATTGTCTAGAAAATAAAAAAGTTAACCAATTAGAATTGGACAATTATAATATAGAAAAAAAGATTTTAGATATAGAAGAAATTCATAATATAGATCAATTATCCGATAGCGATAGAATATATATAGTCAGCAATAGTGAATCAGACACTAGTAATAATTCAAGTTTAGAATTAGAATCAGATATAGAATTAGACATAGACGTAAATGTTCCAGAAACTTATACTTCGTTTTTTGGAAATAATTGTACACACTGTAATAGAAAATTTGAATTAGAACATAGAGACACAGAGACAGGAAAATTCTTTTGTAATAGTTGAAAAGATAAACAAATAGAAGATGAAACAATAGAAATAAATAGAGCAAGTAGTGAATTAATAAATGTAGACGTAGAATTATTATTTAAAAAAAATTGTTTATACTAAAGCAATGATAGACACAGGAGCAAATAAATGTATTATACATGATAGCTGAGTACCCAAAGAAAATAGGAATAAACTTAGAAACCCCGTAAATAAATATTAGACAATTTAATGGAGAATTAATGCAAATTACAAAATGTATAAATAATATACCAATAAGAATTAATGGTGAAACTCATGTTTTGCCACAAACATTTATTTCAAACTAAGAAGTAGGATATAAATTTATTTTAGGATTAAATTTTATATTAGGAAATAATGGTATTATATTAATAACTCCAAGTAGAGTAAATTTCTTTAAGAAGCCAACATTCGTTCATCCTAAATACGAAACACATGTCTTATCATACGAAAAGAAAACACTAGTAGTAGAGAAAGACATAGATGTAGAATTTTTTTAATCTTCGTTAGAAGAGGAAAAAGGCATAGCCAGCCAAAGTGGACTAGAATTAGACAATGATGAGATAGAAACCTTAAACGATGAAGAAATAGACAATTATTTAGAAGATATATTAAATGTAGGAAAAGAAGTAGAGTGTTTAGAATGTCAAAAATGACCAGAAGAAATTAGAAAAAAGGCAGAAGAATTAGAAAAGCTGGAAATAATAGGAAGGGAAAATATCCACCGACCACCTAATTTTTCACGCTTTATAAAAAATACACAAATCTTTTTTTTTTTACAATGATCCACCCGAAGTTTACAAAGTTATCATTGTTCCACTTCCATCATAACTTCGTTAGAATATTGCTGACATCAAAGCGTTAAAATTGTTGTTTGAAGTAAACACACTAAAACGATGACATATTCCTCTTGCAGAAAAGGCCACCAACTGCTGGGGCATTGCTGGTACCCCAAATGCACAGATCGAACAAAAAAAAAAGAGAGAAAAACACAAAACATACTCAAATCAAAATTCAAGAACCCCAAATCATGTTGTGGATAATATTTGAAGGATTACTGTCGTTAGGCATCATAGCAGAAAAGCTAACAATTGCGGGAAATGTGCAATATCACATCCACAAAGCCGCTGACGGATGCTCGAAGCATGTCGGTAATGATATGTGGTACGTCGCAAAGCACTACTATTCACCCTGATTTTAAACTCAAAACGTGCCCCGAATTTGAAACGCACCGTTTTGATTAAATTGAAAACGGTGCATTTAACCCATGTTTCTTCCTTTCCTTTCTTTTGCCAAACCATAGAAATGGACCTTTGCTTCCTTTTCGTTTAATCTTATCATCTTGTGGCTTCCATGATCACAAAATGAACTTTGCTTCCTTTTGCTCCCGCTTCCTTCTAGATTCTAATTATTACTGCCTCTTTTTTCTAGCTTTGTTGTCGTTGTTGCTTCGTTCTAGCTTTGTTACCGCTGCCGACCTTTGATTCCTTTTGGCTTCACGATCTAGAAGTCATTGCTGCTTCCTTCAAGTCCACTACTGTCACCGCTTCCTTTTGGCTCTGTTGTAGTCACTGTCACTGTTGCTTCCTTCAAGACCGAGCTCTCTGTTTGCAAAGCAAAGGGTTGTGGTTCACGCTTTCGCAAATAAAAGAAGAAAGAAAATGTTCACGTGCAACACAGGTGGAACCAAATGGGAAAGCAATCAAAACAAAAAAGCAAAAGAGCAATCAACGCAAAAGGAAATAAAAGTCATGTTTTTAGCTTGGATAAAATAGTCATTTTAAGTTTTATGGGTAAAATAGTCATTTGATGAGTATTCCATTAAATACCTTGATGGTGTTATAACGTGAGTGGAGTGGTGATACACTTTATAAACTTTGGGTGGATTGTTGTAAAAAAAATAAAGATTTGTGTGTTTTTGATAAAGTGCGAAAAATCAGGTGGTCGGTGTATATTTTCCCTAATAGGAAATAACCCAATTAGGAAAGATAATAAAGAAATATTAAATTAGAAATCATTAATCTAGACATAACAATAAAAACGCAAGATTTAGCATATAGTTTAGAAGATAGAAAAGAATTTAAAATGCATATTAATGAATTATTAGAATTAAAAGTTATTAGAAATAGTATCAGAAGACATAGAAGCGCTGCATTTATTGTAAATAACCACAGTGAGCAACAACGAGGAAAAAGTAGAATGGTAATAAATTATAAAAGATTAAATGATAATACTTTAGACAATAGTTATAAAATACCCAATAAAGATGAACTAGTAAATTGTATACAAAATGCTAAATATTTTTCAAAATTTGATTTTAAAAGTGGATTTTGGCAAATACGACTCCATGAAGATTCTGTTCAATGGATAACTTTTAGTTGTTCAAAAGGATATTTCGAGTGGTTAGTTATGCCCTTTGGACTTAAATACGCCCCACAAGTATTTCAAGCTAGAATGGATAGAATATTAAAACCTTATGTAAAATTTTGTATAGTTTATATAGAAGATATTTTTGTTTTTAGTCAGAATAAATTTATGCATATTACTCATTTACATAAAATTCTAGATTGTTTTAAAAATAATAATATAGTTATTTCTAAAAAGAAAATAGAACTATTAAAGCAAAAATAGACTTTTTAGGATTAACAATACACAGAGGAATAATAGAATTGCAGCCGCATATAGTTAGTAAAATATTAGAATTTCTGGATAAAATAGAAGACACAATAGAATTACAAAACTTTTTAGGACTATTAAATTATAATAGAAAATTTATACCAAATCTTAGTACATTAATAAGACCCTTATATAATAAATTGAGTAAAAATGAACAAAGATACTTTAATAGTTAAGATATTAAATTAATTCAAAAACTTAAAGAAATAGTTAAACATCTCAAACCCTTAGCATTACCAATAGACAATTATTATAAAATTATACAAACAGATGCAAAAGCCCAGTAAAGATAACTCTAAAGATAAAGAAGAAATAGCTATGTATCCTAGCGGTAAATTTACAGAAATAGAAGGTAGAAAATCTAGTACATAATTAGAAATTTTAGGAATAATAAATTCTTTAAATTCATTTCATTTGTACATACAAAATGATACATTTACAATTAGAACTAATTGTAATAATATTATAGAATTCTATAAAATAGTTCAAAAGAAAAACTTTGAAAAGAAAAATTATTTTATTAGTAAAAGATGGATATATTTTTTAAAAGTAATAATAGGCAAAGGATATAAAGCGAAATTTGAACATATAGTAGGCAAAGATAACACATTAGCAGATATTCTTTCAAGACTAATAAATAATTAATTATTTTGCAGGAATGGAGCGATATATGAATTTTGGTCCAATTAAGCTTAGACAGTTACCTTCAGGAACAAATTTAAGTTTTAAAAGTAAATTTCCATTATTAGACAGCCAGCAATGCATATTAGACAATTTGTGGTGTGTTAATAACCCACATGATAAATTAAAAGGAGCCAATGCACTCATGTATTATTTCTGACAAGTTAATGAACATATAGACAGTAAACATTTTGCATTTTTCGTATTAGTTAGAGGTAGACAACCAGGAATTTATAGTCATTGGAACGAGGTAGCTGATTTGATGATCAATTATCCTGATCCATATGTCAAAGGTTTTTACACATTTCATGAAGCTATAGAATATGCTAGACATGAAATAGAACCGAATTATTATGTTAGTTATTTGATAAATACTTTAAACAATGCACCAGCATCTTCATCTAGACAATCAAATAATCCCTTAGATACTGCATCGGTAGCATCATCATCATCATCATCTATACAATTTTGTGATCATTGTGAAGCAATGGCACAAACCATTAGAAAACTTAATGAGACTAGATATCATTTAGACAGTATATTACAAGCATGTAGACAAAAAATACTTGCATTAAAAGTACTAAAGAAGAGCTAATTAGACAGAATATTATATTACAAAATAAATATCAAATTCTTTTGTTAGACCAAAAGAAAACTCAAAATATCCAAAAAACCCAAAAAAGGCTTACACCAGAACAGCCTTTGAACAAACTATTTGATCATACCCCAGTTGGACAATTAAATAAAATACACCAACTTTCATTTTTCCTTGGTGATGCCATAGACACAGTAAAAGAAAAAATTACAGAAACTTTTACACAAATTTTGTTTCTTTTGCCAACTAATTGTGATAGCCAATTAAACTTTTTACTTGAATTTGGACCTAGCTGGTCAGAATTAAACAACATGAATGCACTTAGACACAATTTCCCCACTATTTCTTTTGATTACTCCCTAGCCAAAACTATAGACAATGAAGACATCCTGTACAAAGCCCTTAGCTTTGGGATGATACGAACCATTTATATTTTTAGCCAAGATAGGTTTAAATTCTTTTCACCTACTTTAAATAGAGCCTTAGCCACTATAAGAGAATCACCATTAGTAATCAATTTTAATTCTATACCACCTAGGCCTCAAGTAATCAATAAAACCAAAACTAGTGTCATACTACCAGCCTACCATGTCATTTTTATTTGCGAAGGAGCCAAGAAGTACAAAAGAAGATTTTATCAGGACACTTTACAATTTCTTTAGATAGCAACTAGCAAGCAGATAAGTAATCTTACTTTTTACTTTTATTTATCTTTCAGATTTAGAAGTCTAGCCAAGTTAACAAAGTATAAATTATATTTAAAGCATTAACAAAAGGTGGTCCTTGTTATCATTCAGAAGCAATGAGTTTTTGAAGGGAAAGTTTTTAATGAAAATTAAGGTTTTTGTTTTTGAAAAAAAAAATAAGAACTTTGTAAAAATTCTTGCTGATTTTCTGAAAGCTTCTTTTTTAAATACGGTCTACGTTGGCTCATTTAGCCGTTGATGTGTTGAGAAGGCGTTTTAGGGCGTTGATCAGGAGTTAAAGGTGTTTTTGACTTGCATGTTTTCAGAAGCAGTTAAATGAATTTTGAAAGGCCAGTTTTTGGCAAAACAACTTCCACAATTTTCAAAAAACGTTTTTGGGATCACTCTGTATATAGGCGGGAAATCAACGACGTATATTCTGATGGTCAACCCGAATGGGGACTAGATTAGTTTGCACTGCTGGTATAACAAGTCACGTACCCTAGATAGAACCTAGTGTCTGTTTTCTCTTTCCTTCGCTTTGGTATCAGAGCACCTCTTTTGTTCTTGTTTTAAATATATTTTATATGAGTAGTTAAAAGGCAAACTTCATTGTTAAAGTCTAAATTTTTTATTAATTTTCTGTCTATATCATCGTCTGTTAATTCATCATTATTACATAATTCTTCAAATAATTCTTCATCTAAATATTTTTTAGGTTCATTAAATATTAAGTCTATAATTTTATCTCTATTACTAATTAATGTTTTATGTTTATCTATGTCTAAATTATGTATTATTGCCATATTAATTTCTATTTCTTATTCATTTTCTTCTAATTCTGGATTACTTTTTTTGTCTATAATTACTAATCTTTTGTGTAACATGATTTTGTCTATTCATATAAGCATAACTAGTCTCTGGTACTTCTAACATTTTATCATGCTCTAATTTTGGTAATATCCATTCTAAACCATTTCATTCACCACTGGTTAATTTTTTAGGCACCATCATTTCTACATATTGACTTTTAAAACAATCTACAATATTTTTACTTTCAAATCAAAATTTCTTATGATATTTATTATATAATGTTCCTAGAAAAAATGTTTTAATTCTAAGGTTTTTATATTTTGCATTCATTTTATATCCTTTAGTTTGTACGCTTAATTTAATATGTTTATAGAATTCATTTATGTCTATATCTATATTAGGTATGCATCCTACTACTGCTACTTTATTTTTTAAATCTACTTCTGCACTGGCTATTTGAGCTTGATCGTGATCATAAAATCTACTATTATATAAATATAAATGTGCTTTTGTGTCTAGTCCCTCTCTAGCTTGACTAAGTATTCCTATGATTATTATTCCCATGTGTATGTTTTGTGTAATTTTGTTTTCTAAGGTAATCTCTTCCTATTGGACTGATTAAAGTTAATTCTTCTCGTTTGTTTACTATTAATAATTTAGTTTCATTTGTGTAAATATATAAGCTATTATTTAATTTTGATTTTAATCCTTCATTGTATAATCTTTTTCTTTTAATTTGTTCAAAATCTTTTTCTAATAATTTATCTAGATCTTCTTCGTCTATTACATCTTCTGTCCTTTCTATTATTTCTTTACCTTTACTAGAAAATGAAAGCTATCTTCTAATTCTTTCTGGCATGTTTACGTTTATTCTATTGTTTCTTACTAGATCCATTGCTTCTTAATATGACTTTTGGTCCTAAAATGCCTTTAATGTCTACTGTCCTATGCGTTAAGACTGGTCCACTTAAATTTAACTTTTCTACACAGTTTGTCAATTTGTCTAGTTCTTTGTCTAAGTATTTAAACTGTTGCTAAGTTCTAGGTAAGATACAGATTCTTTATTTTTTCTAAAAATTTGAAAATTGTTCTCTAATATATTAAGCCTATTGTCTAAGTCTTCTAGTTTATTATTGATTTTGACTAATAATTTGACTTAGTGTTTGCTTGCGCTTGTTGAATATTATTACTCTCTTGACTAAATTCTCTACAACTATAACCTACTTTATTTTGGTGTGGAATTTCTCCTTTTAATTCTGTTAACGATTAATATTACTTGTCTCGAAGAATTTGCATAGTCCTAATACTAACTCTTTTAGCCCTTCTATGTTGACTTATAAATGTTGTCCGAAATTAATTAATAAATCTACTATGAAGTTTTGTTGACTATTACTAGTGTGTGGAATATGTTTATACTGATTTTCTAGGTACTCAATATTACAACTAATTTTTATTCTTTCTGTCAAATTTAATTTTTGCTTTTTATGATGACTAATTTCTAAATCTAAATAATCTAATCTCTGAAAATTCATAAACTAATTTGCTAAATCTTCTAATATATTCCTAATTTTTAATGCTAAATTTTCGTATTTGTATAATAATCTATTCTGTTTATTTATATTATAATACTACAAATTATTTCTTCTAAAATTAAATACGAGTAAATTTGTAAATGCGTAATGTTTAATATTTATTCTTCTTTTATTTCAGGAGGTAAAAATACTTGTTCAATATTAATTCTATTTAATTCTATTTCTACAATTTCTAAAGCGCGTTCTAAAATTTCTATGTAAGGGTTATTTTCTATGAAACTATTAGAATCTTTTTCTAGAACAACATAAGGATTTTTATAATAATTATCAAGAGCTTGGTCAAAATTAGCAATCGTGGAAAAATATCATATAACAAATGAAGTCTGCCTTATAACTACTTATATAAAAAATATTTAAAACAAGAACAAAAGAGGTGCTCTGATACCAAAGAGAAGGGAAGAGAAAACGAACGCTAGGTTTTGTTCGCAGAAAACTTGTACGCGGCTTGTTATACCAGCAGTGCAAATTGTCTAGTCCCATTTGGGTTGACCATCAGAATATACGCCGCTGGTTTCCCGCCTATATACAGAGTGATCCCAAAAAAGTTTTATGAAAATTGTTGAAGCTGTTTTGCCAAAAACTGGCCTTCCAAAATTCATTTAATTGGTTCTGAAAACATGCAAGTCAAAAACACCTTTAACACTTGATCAACGCCCTAGAACGCCTTCTCAACACATCAATGGCTAAACGGGCCAACGGAGACCGTGTTTAAAAAGAAGCTTTCAGAAAATCAGCAGGAATTTTTACCAAGTTCTTATTATTTTTGTCAAAAACAAAAACCTTAATTTTCATTAAAAACTTTCCCTCTAAAAACTCATTACTTCTGAATGATAATAAGGACCACCTTTTAGTTAGCTTTCGGGTTTAGAAGTCTAGCTAAGTTAACGAAAGTATAAATTATATTTAAAGCAAAGAGAAGGAAAGAGAAAACGAATGATAGGTTCTGTCCAGGGGAAACTTGTACGTGGCTTGTTATATCAACAGTGCAAACTGATCTAGTCTCTATTCGGGTTGACTATCAGAATATACGTTGCTGGTTTCGTAGAAATACACAGAGTGATCCCAAAAATATTTTATGAAAATTGCTGAAGCTGTTTTGCCAAAAACTGGCCTTCCAAAATTCATTTAATTGGTTCTGAAAACATGCAAATCAAAAACACTTTTAACTCCTGATCAACGCCCTAAAACGCCTTCTCAACACATCAACGGCTAAACGGGCCAACATAGACTGTGTTTAAAGAGAAGCTTTCAGAAAATCAGCAAGAACTTTTACCAAGTTCTTATTATTTTTGTCAAAAATAAAAACCTTAATTTTCATTAAAAACTTTACCCCCAAAAACTAATTACTTCTGAATGATAATAAGGACCGCTTTTTATTTAGCTTTCGGGTTTAGAAGTCTAGCCAAGTTAATAAAAGTATAAATTATACTTAAAGCAAAGAGATGGAAAGAGAAAACGGATGATAGGTTTTGTCCAGGGGAAACTTGTATGTGACTTGTTTTACCAACAGTGCAAACTGATCTAGTCTCTATTCGGGTTGACTATCAGAATATATGTTGCTGGTTTCCTAGAAATACACAGAGTGATCCCAAAAATGTTTTATGAAAATTGCTGAAGCTGTTTTGCCAAAAACTGACCTTTCAAAATTCATTTAATTGGTTATGAAAGCATGCAAGTCAAAAATACCTTTAACTCCTGATCAACGCCTTAAAATGCCTTTTCAACATATCAACGGCTAAACGGGCCAATGGAGACCGTGTTTAAAAAGAAACTTTCAGAAAATCAGCAGGTATTTTTACCAAGTTCTTATTATTTTTGTCAAAAACAAAAACCTTAATTTTCA
The DNA here is from genome assembly GCA_030444775.1 of Atalantia buxifolia. Classification (NCBI taxonomy): domain Eukaryota; kingdom Viridiplantae; phylum Streptophyta; class Magnoliopsida; order Sapindales; family Rutaceae; genus Atalantia; species Atalantia buxifolia. The sequence goes on from CM059839.1 coordinate 17,267,605, forward strand.
TTAAAAAATCTCCCTCAAAAAACTCATTACTTTTGAATGATAATAAGGACCGCTTTTGATTTAGCTTTTGGGTTTAGAAGTCTAGCCAAGTTAACGAAAGTATAAATTATATTTAAAGCAAAGAGAAGGAAAGAGAAAATGGATGATAGGTTCTGTCCAAGGGAAACTTATACGTGACTTGTTATAATAACAGTGCAAACTGATCTAGTCTCTATTCGAGTTGACTATCAGAATATATGTTGCTGATTTCTCAGAAATACACAGATTGATCCCAAAAACATTTTATGAAAACTGCTGAAATTGTTTTGCGAAAAACTGGCCTTTCAAAATCTATTTAATTGGTTCTGAAAACATGCAAGTCAAAAACACCTTTAACTCCTGATCAACGCCCTAAAACGCCTTCTCAACACATCAACGGCTAAACGGGCCAACGGAGACCGTGTTTAAAAAGAAGCTTTCAGAAAATCAGCAGGAATTTTTACCAAGTTCTTATTATTTTTGTCAAAAACAAAAACCTTAATTTTCATTAAAAACTTTCCCTCCAAAAACTCATTACTTCTGAATGATAATAAGGACCGCCTTTTAGTTAGCTTTCAGGTTTAGAAGTCTAGCTAAGTTAACGAAAGTATAAATTATATTTAAAGCAAAGAGAAGGAAAGAGAAAACGAATGATAGGTTCTGTCCAGGGGAAACTTGTACGTGGCTTGTTATATCAACAGTGCAAACTGATCTAGTCTCTATTCGGGTTGACTATCAGAATATACGTTGCTGGTTTCGTAGAAATACACAGAGTGATCCCAAAAATATTTTATGAAAATTGCTGAAGCTGTTTTGCCAAAAACTGGCCTTCCAAAATTCATTTAATTGGTTCTGAAAACATGCAAATCAAAAACACTTTTAACTCCTGATCAACGCCCTAAAACGCCTTCTCAACACATCAACGGCTAAACGGGCCAACATAGACTGTGTTTAAAGGGAAGCTTTCAGAAAATCAGCAAGAACTTTTACCAAGTTCTTACAATTTTTGTCAAAAATAAAAACCTTAATTTTCATTAAAAACTTTACCCCCAAAAACTAATTACTTCTGAATGATAATAAGGACCGCTTTTTATTTAGCTTTCGGGTTTAGAAGTCTAGCCAAGTTAATGAAAGTATAAATTATACTTAAAGCAAAGAGATGGAAAGAGAAAACGGATGATAGGTTTTGTCCAGGGAAACTTGTATGTGACTTGTTTTACCAACAGTGCAAACTGATCTAGTCTCTATTCGGGTTGACTATCAGAATATATGTTGCTTGTTTCCTAGAAATACACAGAGTGATCCCAAAAATGTTTTATGAAAATTGCTGAAGCTGTTTTGCCAAAAACTGACCTTTCAAAATTCATTTAATTGGTTATGAAAGCATGCAAGTCAAAAATACCTTTAACTCCTGATCAACGCCTTAAAATGCCTTTTCAACAAATCAACGGCTAAACGGGCCAATGGAGACCGTGTTTAAAAAGAAACTTTCAGAAAATCAGCAGGAATTTTTAACAAGTTCTTATTATTTTTGTCAAAAACAAAAACCTTAATTTTCATTAAAAAATTTCCCTCCAAAAACTCATTACTTCTGAATGATAATAAGGACTGCTTTTTATTTAGCTTTCGGGTTTAGAAGTCTAGCCAAGTTAACGAAAGTATAAATTATATTTAAAGCAAAGAGAAGGAAAGAGAAAATGGATGATAGGTTCTGTCCAAGGGAAACTTGTACGTGACTTGTTATACCAACAGTGCAAACTGATCTAGTCTCTATTCGGGTTGACTATCAGAATATACGTTGCTGGTTTCGTAGAAATACACAGAGTGATCCCAAAAATATTTTATGAAAATTGCTGAAGCTGTTTTGCCAAAAACTGGCCTTCCAAAATTCATTTAATTGGTTCTGAAAACATGCAAATCAAAAACACTTTTAACTCCTGATCAACGCCCTAAAACGCCTTCTCAACACATCAACGGCTAAACGGGCCAACATAGACTGTGTTTAAAGAGAAGCTTTCAGAAAATCAGCAAGAACTTTTACCAAGTTCTTATTATTTTTGTCAAAAATAAAAACCTTAATTTTCATTAAAAACTTTACCCCCAAAAACTAATTACTTCTGAATGATAATAAGGACCGCTTTTTATTTAGCTTTCGGGTTTAGAAGTCTAGCCAAGTTAATGAAAGTATAAATTATACTTAAAGCAAAGAGATGGAAAGAGAAAACGGATGATAGGTTTTGTCCAGGGGAAACTTGTATGTGACTTGTTTTACCAACAGTGCAAACTGATCTAGTCTCTATTCGGGTTGACTATCAGAATATACGTTGCTGGTTTCCTAGAAATACACAGAGTGATCCCAAAAATGTTTTATGAAAATTGCTGAAGCTGTTTTGCCAAAAACTGACCTTTCTAAATTCATTTAATTGGTTATGAAAACATGCAAGTCAAAAACACCTTTAACTCCTGATTAATGCCCTAAAATGCCTTTTCAACACATCAACGGCTAAACGGGCCAATGGAGACCGTGTTTAAAAAGAAGCTTTCAGAAAATCAGCAGGAATTTTTACCAAGTTCTTATTATTTTTGTCAAAAACAAAAACCTTAATTTTCATTAAAAAATCTCCCTCCAATAACTCATTACTTCTGAATGATAATAAGGACCGCTTTTTATTTAGCTTTCGGGTTTAGAAGTCTAGCCAAGTTAACGAAAGTATAAATTATATTTAAAGCAAAGAGAAGGAAAGAGAAAATGGATGATAGGTTCTGTCCAAGGGAAACTTGTACGTGACTTGTTATACCAACAGTGCAAGCTGATCTAGTCTCTATTCGGGTTGACTATCAGAATATACGTTGCTGGTTTCGTAGAAATACACAGAGTGATCCCAAAAATATTTTATGAAAATTGCTGAAGCTGTTTTGCCAAAAACTGGCCTTCCAAAATTCATTTAATTGGTTCTGAAAACATGCAAATCAAAAACACTTTTAACTCCTGATCAACGCCCTAAAACGCCTTCTCAACACATCAACGGCTAAACGGGCCAACATAGATCGTGTGTTTAAAGAGAAGCTTTAGAAAATCAGCAAGAACTTTTACCAAGTTCTTATTATTTTTGTCAAAAATAAAAACCTTAATTTTCATTAAAAACTTTACCCCCAAAAACTAATTACTTCTGAATGATAATAAGGACCGCTTTTTATTTAGCTTTCGGGTTTAGAAGTCTAGCCAAGTTAATGAAAGTATAAATTATACTTAAAGCAAAGAGATGGAAGAGAAAACGGATGATAGGTTTTGTCCAGGGGAAACTTGTATGTGACTTGTTTTACCAACAGTGCAAACTGATCTAGTCTCTATTCGGGTTGACTATCAGAATATACGTTGCTGGTTTCCTAGAAATACACAGAGTGATCCCAAAAATGTTTTATGAAAATTGCTGAAGCTGTTTTGCCAAAAACTCACCTTTCTAAATTCATTTAATTGGTTATGAAAACATGCAAGTCAAAAACACCTTTAACTCCTGATTAATGCCCTAAAATGCCTTTTTAACACATCAACGGCTAAACGGGCCAATGGAGACCATGTTTAAAAAGAAGCTTTCAGAAAATCAGCAGGAATTTTTACCAAGTTCTTATTATTTTTGTCAAAAACAAAAACCTTAATTTTCATTAAAAAATCTCCCTAAAAAAACTCATTACTTTTGAATGATAATAAGGACCGCTTTTGATTTAGCTTTTGGGTTTAGAAGTCTAGCCAAGTTAACGAAAGTATAAATTATATTTAAAGCAAAGAGAAGGAAAGAGAAAATGGATGATAGGTTCTGTCCAAGGGAAACTTGTACGTTACTTGTTATACCAACAGTGCAAGCTGATCTAGTCTCTATTCGGGTTGACTATCAGAATATACGTTGCTGGTTTCGTAGAAATACACAGAGTGATCCCAAAAATATTTTATGAAAATTCTTTGTTTTGTTTTGCCAAAAACTGGCCTTCCAAAATTCATTTAATTGGTTCTGAAAACATGCAAATCAAAAACACTTTTAACTCGATCAACGCCCTAAAACGCCTTCTCAACACATCAACGGCTAAACGGGCCAACATAGACTGTGTTTAAAGAGAAGCTTTCAGAAAATCAGCAAGAACTTTTACCAAGTTCTTATTATTTTTGTCAAAAATAAAAACCTTAATTTTCATTAAAAACTTTACCCCCAAAAACTAATTACTTCTGAATGATAATAAGGACCGCTTTTTATTTAGCTTTCGGGTTTAGAAGTCTAGCCAAGTTAATGAAAGTATAAATTATACTTAAAGCAAAGAGATGGAAAGAGAAAACGGATGATAGGTTTTGTCCAGGGGAAACTTGTATGTGACTTGTTTTACCAACAGTGCAAACTGATCTAGTCTCTATTCGGGTTGACTATCAGAATATATGTTGCTGGTTTCCTAGAAATACACAGAGTGATCCCAAAAATGTTTTATGAAAATTGCTGAAGCTGTTTTGCCAAAAACTGACCTTTCAAAATTCATTTAATTGGTTATGAAAGCATGCAAGTCAAAAATACCTTTAACTCCTGATCAACGCCTTAAAATGCCTTTTCAACATATCAACGGCTAAACGGGCCAATGGAGACCGTGTTTAAAAGAAACCTTCAGAAAATCAGCAGGTATTTTTACCAAGTTCTTATTATTTTTGTCAAAAACAAAACCCTTAATTTTCATTAAAAAATCTCCCTAAAAAAACTCATTACTTTTGAATGATAATAAAGACCGCTTTTGATTTAGCTTTTGGGTTTAGAAGTCTAGCCAAGTTAACGAAAGTATAAATTATATTTAAAGCAAAGAGAAGGAAAAGAAAATGGATGATAGGTTTGTCAAGGGAAACTTATACGTGACTTGTTATAATAATAAAGTGCAAACCGATCTAGTCTCTATTCGAGTTGACTATCGAATATATGTTTCTTGATTTCTCGAAATACACAGATTGATCCCAAAACATTTTATGAAAACTTTGAAATTGTTTTGCGAAAAACTGGCCTTTCAAAATCTATTTAATTGGTTCTGAAAACATGCAAGTCAAAAACACCTTTAACTCCTGATCAACGCCCTAAAACGCCTTCTCAACACATCAACGGCTAAACGGGCCAACGGAGACCGTGTTTAAAAAGAAGCTTTCAGAAAATCAGCAGGAATTTTTACCAAGTTCTTATTATTTTTGTCAAAAACAAAAACCTTAATTTTCATTAAAAACTTTCCCTCCAAAAACTCATTACTTGAATGATAATAAGGACCGCCTTTTAGTTAGCTTTCAGGTTTAGAAGTCTAGCTAAGTTAACGAAAGTATAAATTATATTTAAAGCAAAGAGAAGGAAAGAGAAAACGAATGATAGGTTCTGTCCAGGGGAAACTTGTACGTGGCTTGTTATATCAACAGTGCAAACTGATCTAGTCTCTATTCGGGTTGACTATCAGAATATACGTTGCTGGTTTCTTAGAAATACAGAGTGATCCCAAAAATATTTTATGAAAATTTGTTGTTTTGCCAAAAACTGGCCTTCCAAAATTCATTTAATTGGTTCTGAAAACATGCAAATCAAAAACACTTTTAACTCCTGATCAACGCCCTAAAACGCCTTCTCAACACATCAACGGCTAAACGGGCCAACATTTGTGTTTAAAGGAAGCTTTCAGAAAATCAGCAAGAACTTTTACCAAGTTCTTACAATTTTTGTCAAAAATAAAAACCTTAATTCTCATTAAAAACTTTACCCCCAAAAACTAATTACTTCTGAATGATAATAAGGACCGCTTTTTATTTAGCTTTCGGGTTTAGAAGTCTAGCCAAGTTAATGAAAGTATAAATTATACTTAAAGCAAAGAGATGGAAAGAGAAAACGGATGATAGGTTTTGTCCAGGGGAAACTTGTATGTGACTTGTTTTACCAACAGTGCAAACTGGTCTAGTCTCTATTCGGGTTGACTATCAGAATATAGGTTGCTTGTTTCCTAGAAATACACAGAGTGATCCCAAAAATGTTTTATGAAAATTGCTGAAGCTGTTTTGCCAAAAACTGACCTTTCAAAATTCATTTAATTGGTTATGAAAGCATGCAAGTCAAAAATACCTTTAACTCCTGATCAACGCCTTAAAATGCCTTTTCAACATATCAACGGCTAAACGGGCCAATGGAGACCGTGTTTAAAAAGAAACTTTCAGAAAATCAGCAGGAATTTTTAACAAGTTCTTATTATTTTTGTCAAAAACAAAAACCTTAATTTTCATTAAAAAATTTCCCTCCAAAAACTCATTACTTCTGAATGATAATAAGGACTGCTTTTTATTTAGCTTTCGGGTTTAGAAGTCTAGCCAAGTTAACGAAAGTATAAATTATATTTAAAGCAAAGAGAAGGAAAGAGAAAATGGATGATAGGTTCTGTCCAAGGGAAACTTGTACGTGACTTGTTATACCAACAGTGCAAACTGATCTAGTCTCTATTCGGGTTGACTATCAGAATATACGTTGCTGGTTTCGTAGAAATACACAGAGTGATCCCAAAAAAATTTTATAATTGCTGAAGCTGTTTTGCCAAAAACTGGCCTTCCAAAATTCATTTAATTGGATCTGAAAACATGCAAATCAAAAACACTTTTAACTCCTGATCAACGCCCTAAAACGCCTTCTCAACACATCAACGGCTAAACGGGCCAACATAGACTGTGTTTAAAGAGAAGCTTTCAGAAAATCAGCAAGAACTTTTACCAAGTTCTTATTATTTTTGTCAAAAATAAAAACCTTAATTTTCATTAAAAACTTTACCCCCAAAAACTAATTACTTCTGAATGATAATAAGGACCGCTTTTTATTTAGCTTTCGGGTTTAGAAGTCTAGCCAAGTTAATGAAAGTATAAATTATACTTAAAGCAAAGAGATGGAAAGAGAAAACGGATGATAGGTTTTGTGCAGGGAAACTTGTATGTGACTTGTTTTACCAGTGCAAACCGATCAATTCGGGTTGACTATCAGAATATACGTTGCTGGTTTCCTAGAAATACACAGAGTGATCCCAAAAATGTTTTATGAAAATTGCTGAAGCTGTTTTGCCAAAAACTCACCTTTCTAAATTCATTTAATTGGTTATGAAAACATGCAAGTCAAAAACACCTTTAACTCCTGATTAATGCCCTAAAATGCCTTTTCAACACATCAACGGCTAAACGGGCCAATGGAGACCGTGTTTAAAAAGAAGCTTTGAGAAAACAGGAATTTTTACCAAGTTCTTATTATTTTTGTCAAAAACAAAAACCTTAATTTTCATTAAAAATCTCCTCCAATAACTCATTACTTGAATGATAATAAGGACGCTTTTTATTTAGCTGCCGGGTTTTTAGCCAAGTTAACGAAAGTATAAATTATATTTACAAAGTGATCAAAAAATTTTATGAAAATTCTCGTGACTTGTTTTGCCAAAAAGTCAATTGATCTAGTCTCATTTTACGAAAAACCTTTCTAAATTCATTTAATTGGTTTGAAAATGGCTTCTTGAAATTGTTTTCGAAAATGCCTTTCAAAATCAAGTGAAAACATGCAAATCAAAAACACCTTTAACTCCAAATCAACGCCCTAAAACACCTTTTCAACACATCAACGGTTGAACGGGGTCAACAGAGACCGTGTTTAAAAGAAGCTTTCAGAAAATTAGTAGGAATTTTTACTAAATTCTTATTATTTTTGTCAAAAATAAAAACCTTAATTTTCACTAAAAACTTTCACTCCAAAAAACTCATTGCTCCTGAATGATAACAAGGACTGCTTTTAGTTAGCTTTCGGGTTTAGAAGTCTAGGCAAGTTAACGAAAGTATAAATTATATTTAAAGCAAAGAGAAGGAAAGAGAAAATGGATGATAGGTTCTGTCCAAGGGAAACTTGTACGTGACTTGTTATACCAACAGTGCAAACTGATCTAGTCTCTATTCGGGTTGACTATCAGAATATACGTTCTTTGGTTTCGTAGAAATACACGAGTGATCCCAAAAATATTTTATGAAAATTGCTGAAGCTGTTTTGCCAAAAACTGGCCTTCCAAAATTCATTTAATTGGTTCTGAAAACATGCAAATCAAAAACACTTTTAACTCGATCAACGCCTAAAAACGCTTCTCAACACATCAACGGCTAAACGGGCCAACATAGACTGTGTTTAAAGAGAAGCTTTTAGAAAATCAGCAAGAACTTTTACCAAGTTCTTATTATTTTTGTCAAAAATAAAAACCTTAATTTTCATTAAAAACTTTACCCCCAAAAACTAATTACTTCTGAATGATAATAAGGACCGCTTTTTATTTAGCTTTCGGGTTTAGAAGTCTAGCCAAGTTAATAAAAGTATAAATTATACTTAAAGCAAAGAGATGGAAAAGAAAACGGATGATAGGTTTTGTCAGGGAAACTTGTATGTGACTTGTTTTACCAACGGTGCAACCTGATCTAGTCTCTATTCGGGTTGACTATCAGAATATATGTTGCTGGTTTCCTAGAAATACACGAGTGATCCCAAAAATGTTTTATGAAAATTCTTGTCAATTTGTTTTGCCAAAAACTGACCTTTCAAAATTCATTTAATTGGTTATGAAAGCATGCAAGTCAAAAATACCTTTAACTCCTGATCAACGCCTTAAAATGCCTTTTCAACATATCAACGGCTAAACGGGCCAATGGAGACCGTGTTTAAAAAGAAACTTTCAGAAAATCAGCAGGTATTTTTACCAAGTTCTTATTATTTTTGTCAAAAACAAAACCCTTAATTTTCATTAAAAAATCTCCCTAAAAAAACTCATTACTTTTGAATGATAATAAAGACCGCTTTTGATTTAGCTTTTGGGTTTAGAAGTCTAGCCAAGTTAACGAAAGTATAAATTATATTTAAAGCAAAGAGAAGGAAAGAGAAAATGGATGATAGGTTCTGTCCAAGGGAAACTTATACGTGACTTGTTATAATAACAGTGCAAACTGATCTAGTCTCTATTCGAGTTGACTATCAGAATATATGTTGCTGATTTCTCAGAAATACACAGATTGATCCCAAAAACATTTTATGAAAACTGCTGAAATTGTTTTGCGAAAAACTGGCCTTTCAAAATCTATTTAATTGGTTCTGAAAACATGCAAGTCAAAAACACCTTTAACTCCTGATCAACGCCCTAAAACGCCTTCTCAACACATCAACGGCTAAACGGGCCAACGGAGACCGTGTTTAAAAAGAAGCTTTCAGAAAATCAGCAGGAATTTTTACCAAGTTCTTATTATTTTTGTCAAAAACAAAAACCTTAATTTTCATTAAAAACTTTCCCTCCAAAAACTCATTACTTCTGAATGATAATAAGGACCGCCTTTTAGTTAGCTTTCAGGTTTAGAAGTCTAGCTAAGTTAACGAAAGTATAAATTATATTTAAAGCAAAGAGAAGGAAAGAGAAAACGAATGATAGGTTCTGTCCAGGGGAAACTTGTACGTGGCTTGTTATATCAACAGTGCAAACTGATCTAGTCTCTATTCGGGTTGACTATCAGAATATACGTTGCTGGTTTCGTAGAAATACACAGAGTGATCCCAAAAATATTTTATGAAAATTGCTGAAGCTGTTTTGCCAAAAACTGGCCTTCCAAAATTCATTTAATTGGTTCTGAAAACATGCAAATCAAAAACACTTTTAACTCCTGATCAACGCCCTAAAACGCCTTCTCAACACATCAACGGCTAAACGGGCCAACATAGAATTTGTGTTTAAAGGGAAGCTTTCAGAAAATCAGCAAGAACTTTTACCAAGTTCTTACAATTTTTGTCAAAAATAAAAACCTTAATTTTCATTAAAAACTTTACCCCCAAAAACTAATTACTTCTGAATGATAATAAGGACCGCTTTTTATTTAGCTTTCGGGTTTAGAAGTCTAGCCAAGTTAATGAAAGTATAAATTATACTTAAAGCAAAGAGATGGAAAGAGAAAACGGATGATAGGTTTTGTCCAGGGGAAACTTGTATGTGACTTGTTTTACCAACAGTGCAAACTGGTCTAGTCTCTATTCGGGTTGACTATCAGAATATAGGTTGCTTGTTTCCTAGAAATACACAGAGTGATCCCAAAATGTTTTATGAAAATTCAATTGTTTTGCCAAAAACTGACCTTTCAAAATTCATTTAATTGGTTATGAAAGCATGCAAGTCAAAAATACCTTTAACTCCTGATCAACGCCTTAAAATGCCTTTTCAACATATCAACGGCTAAACGGGCCAATGGAGACCGTGTTTAAAAAGAAACTTTCAGAAAATCAGCAGGAATTTTTAACAAGTTCTTATTATTTTTGTCAAAAACAAAAACCTTAATTTTCATTAAAAAATTTCCCTCCAAAAACTCATTACTTCTGAATGATAATAAGGACTGCTTTTTATTTAGCTTTCGGGTTTAGAAGTCTAGCCAAGTTAACGAAAGTATAAATTATATTTAAAGCAAAGAGAAGGAAAGAGAAAATGGATGATAGGTTCTGTCAAGGAAACTTGTACGTGACTTGTTATACCAACAGTGCAAACTGATCTAGTCTCTATTCGGGTTGACTATCAGAATATACCTTGCTGGTTTCGTAGAAATATACGAGTGATCCCAAAAAATTTTATAATTCTTTGTTGTTTTGCCAAAAGCGGCCTTCCAAAATTCATTTAATTGGATCTGAAAACATGCAAATCAAAAACACTTTCAACTCCTGATCAACGCCCTAAAACGCCTTCTCAACACATCAACGGCTAAACGGGCCAACATAGTGTGTTTAAAGAGAAGCTTTTAGAAAATCAGCAAGAACTTTTACCAAGTTCTTATTATTTTTGTCAAAAATAAAAACCTTAATTTTCATTAAAAACTTTACCCCCAAAACTAATTACTTGAATGATAATAAGGACCGCTTTTTATTTAGCTTTCGGGTTTAGAAGTCTAGCCAAGTTAATGAAAGTATAAATTATACTTAAAGCAAAGAGATGGAAAGAGAAAACGGATGATAGGTTTTGTCCAGGGGAAACTTGTATGTGACTTGTTTTACCAACAGTGCAAACTGATCTAGTCTCTATTCGGGTTGACTATCAGAATATACGTTGCTGGTTTCCTAGAAATACACAGAGTGATCCCAAAAATGTTTTATGAAAATTCTTCAAAATTTGTTTTGCCAAAAACTCACCTTTCTAAATTCATTTAATTGGTTATGAAAACATGCAAGTCAAAAACACCTTTAACTCCTGATTAATGCCCTAAAATGCCTTTTCAACACATCAACGGCTAAACGGGCCAATGGAGACCGTGTTTAAAAAGAAGCTTTCAGAAAATCAGCAGGAATTTTTACCAAGTTCTTATTACTTTTGTCAAAAACAAAAACCTTAATTTTCATTAAAAAATCTCCCTCCAATAACTCATTACTTCTGAATGATAATAAGGACCGCTTTTTATTTAGCTTTCGGGTTTAGAAGTCTAGCCAAGTTAACGAAAGTATAAATTATATTTAAAGCAAAGAGAAGGAAAGAGAAAATGGATGATAGGTTCTGTCCAAGGGAAACTTGTACGTGACTTGTTATACCAACAGTGCAAGCTGATCTAGTCTCTATTCGGGTTGACTATCAGAATATACGTTGCTGGTTTCGTAGAAATACACAGAGTGATCCCAAAAATATTTTATGAAAATTGCTGAAGCTGTTTTGCCAAAAACTGGCCTTCCAAAATTCATTTAATTGGTTCTGAAAACATGCAAATCAAAAACACTTTTAACTCCTGATCAACGCCCTAAAACGCCTTCTCAACACATCGACGGCTAAACGGGCCAACATAGACTGTGTTTAAAGAGAAGCTTTTAGAAAATCAGCAAGAACTTTTACCAAGTTCTTATTATTTTTGTCAAAAATAAAAACCTTAATTTTCATTAAAAACTTTACACCCAAAAACTAATTACTTCTGAATGATAATAAGGACCGCTTTTTATTTAGCTTTCGGGTTTAGAAGTCTAGCCAAGTTAATGAAAGTATAAATTATAATTAAAGCAAAGAGATGGAAAGAGAAAACGGATGATAGGTTTTGTCCAGGGGAAACTTGTATGTGACTTGTTTTACCAACAGTGCAAACTGATCTAGTCTCTATTCGGGTTGACTATCAGAATATACGTTGCTGGTTTCCTAGAAATACACAGAGTGATCCCAAAAATGTTTTATGAAAATTGCTGAAGCTGTTTTGCCAAAAACTCACCTTTCTAAATTCATTTAATTGGTTATGAAAACATGCAAGTCAAAAACACCTTTAACTCCTGATTAATGCCCTAAAATGCCTTTTTAACACATCAACGGCTAAACGGGCCAATGGAGACCGTGTTTAAAAAGAAGCTTTAGAGAAAATCAGCAGGAATTTTTACCAAGTTCTTATTATTTTTGTCAAAAACAAAAACCTTAATTTTCATTAAAAAATCTCCCTCAAAAAACTCATTACTTTTGAATGATAATAAGGACCGCTTTTGATTTAGCTTTTGGGTTTAGAAGTCTAGCCAAGTTAACGAAAGTATAAATTATATTTAAAAAAAGAGAAGGAAAGAGAAAATGGATGATAGGTTCTGTCAAGGAAACTTGTACGTGACTTGTTATACCAACAGTGCAAGCTGATCTAGTCTCTATTCGGGTTGACTATCAGAATATACGTTGCTGGTTTCGTAGAAATACACAGAGTGATCCCAAAAATATTTTATGAAAATTGCTGAAGCTGTTTTGCCAAAAACTGGCCTTCCAAAATTCATTTAATTGGTTCTGAAAACATGCAAATCAAAAACACTTTTAACTCCTGATCAACGCCCTAAAACGCCTTCTCAACACATCAACGGCTAAACGGGCCAACATAGACTGTGTTTAAAGAGAAGCTTTCAGAAAATCAGCAAGAACTTTTACCAAGTTCTTATTATTTTTGTCAAAAATAAAAACCTTAATTTTCATTAAAAACTTTACCCCCAAAAACTAATTACTTCTGAATGATAATAAGGACCGCTTTTTATTTAGCTTTCGGGTTTAGAAGTCTAGCCAAGTTAATGAAAGTATAAATTATACTTAAAGCAAAGAGATGGAAAGAGAAAACGGATGATAGGTTTTGTCCAGGGGAAACTTGTATGTGACTTGTTTTACCAACAGTGCAAACTGATCTAGTCTCTATTCGGGTTGACTATCAGAATATACGTTGCTGGTTTCCTAGAAATACACAGAGTGATCCCAAAAATGTTTTATGAAAATTGCTGAAGCTGTTTTGCCAAAAACTCACCTTTCTAAATTCATTTAATTGGTTATGAAAACATGCAAGTCAAAAACACCTTTAACTCCTGATTAATGCCCTAAAATGCCTTTTCAACACATCAACGGCTAAACGGGCCAATGGAGACCATGTTTAAAAAGAAGCTTTCAGAAAATCAGCAGGAATTTTTACCAAGTTCTTATTATTTTTGTCAAAAACAAAAACCTTAATTTTCATTAAAAAATCTCCCTCAAAAAACTCATTACTTTTGAATGATAATAAGGACCGCTTTTGATTTAGCTTTTGGGTTTAGAAGTCTAGCCAAGTTAACGAAAGTATAAATTATATTTAAAGCAAAGAGAAGGAAAGACAAAATGGATGATAGGTTCTGTCCAAGGGAAACTTGTACGTGACTTGTTATAATAACAGTGCAAACTGATCTAGTCTCTATTCGAGTTGACTATCAGAATATATGTTGCTGATTTCTCAGAAATACACAGATTGATCCCAAAAACATTTTATGAAAACTGCTGAAATTGTTTTGCGAAAAACTGGCCTTTCAAAATCTATTTAATTGGTTCTGAAAACATGCAAGTCAAAAACACCTTTAACTCCTGATCAACGCCCTAAAACGCCTTCTCAACACATCAACGGCTAAACGGGCCAACGGAGACTGTGTCTAATAAGAAGCTTTCAAAAATTTAGTAGAAACTTTTACTAAATTCTTATTTTTTTTTAAAAAACAAAAACCTTAATTTTCATTAAAAACTTTCCCTCCAAAAACTCATTACTTCTGAATGATTAAAAGGACCGCCTTTTAGTTAGCTTTCAGGTTTAGAAGTCTAGCTAAGTTAACGAAAGTATAAATTATATTTAAAGCAAAGAGAAGGAAAGAGAAAACGAATGATAGGTTCTGTCCAGGGGAAACTTGTACGTGGCTTGTTATAGCAACAGTGCAAACTGATCTAGTCTCTATTCGGGTTGACTATCAGAATATACGTTGCTGGTTTCTTAGAAATACACAGAGTGATCCCAAAAATATTTTATGAAAATTGCTGAAGCTGTTTTGCCAAAAACTGGCCTTCCAAAATTCATTTAATTGGTTCTGAAAACATGCAAATCAAAAACACTTTTAACTCCTGATCAACGCCCTAAAACGCCTTCTCAACACATCAACGGCTAAACGGGCCAACATAGACTGTGTTTAAAGGGAAGCTTTCAGAAAATCAGCAAGAACTTTTACCAAGTTCTTACAATTTTTGTCAAAAATAAAAACCTTAATTTTCATTAAAAACTTTACCCCCAAAAACTAATTACTTCTGAATGATAATAAGGACCGCTTTTTATTTAGCTTTCGGGTTTAGAAGTCTAGCCAAGTTAATGAAAGTATAAATTATACTTAAAGCAAAGAGATGGAAAGAGAAAACGGATGATAGGTTTTGTCCAGGGGAAACTTGTATGTGACTTGTTTTACCAACAGTGCAAACTGATCTAGTCTCTATTCGGGTTGACTATCAGAATATACGTTGCTGGTTTCCTAGAAATACACAGAGTGATCCCAAAAATGTTTTATGAAAATTGCTGAAGCTGTGTTGCCAAAAACTCACCTTTCTAAATTCATTTAATTGGTTATGAAAACATGCAAGTCAAAAACACCTTTAACTCCTGATTAATGCCCTAAAATGCCTTTTCAACACATCAACGGCTAAACGGGCCAATGGAGACCGTGTTTAAAAAGAAGCTTTCAGAAAATCAGCAGGAATTTTTACCAAGTTCTTATTATTTTTGTCAAAAACAAAAACCTTAATTTTCATTAAAAAATCTCCCTCCAAAAACTCATTACTTCTGAATGATAATAAGGACCGCTTTTTATTTAGCTTTCGGGTTTAGAAGTCTAGCCAAGTTAACGAAAGTATAAATTATATTTAAAGCAAAGAGAAGGAAAGAGAAAATGGATGATAGGTTCTGTCCAAGGGAAACTTGTACGTGACTTGTTATACCAACAGTGCAAGCTGATCTAGTCTCTATTCGGGTTGACTATCAGAATATACGTTGCTGGTTTCGTAGAAATACACAGAGTGATCCCAAAAATATTTTATGAAAATTGCTGAAGCTGTTTTGCCAAAAACTGGCCTTCCAAAATTCATTTAATTGGTTCTGAAAACATGCAAATCAAAAACACTTTTAACTCCTGATCAACGCCCTAAAACGCCTTCTCAACACATCAACGGCTAAACGGGCCAACATAGACTGTGTTTAAAGAGAAGCTTTCAGAAAATCAGCAAGAACTTTTACCAAGTTCTTATTATTTTTGTCAAAAATAAAAACCTTAATTTTCATTAAAAACTTTACCCCCAAAAACTAATTACTTCTGAATGATAATAAGGACCGCTTTTTATTTAGCTTTCGGGTTTAGAAGTCTAGCCAAGTTAATGAAAGTATAAATTATATTTAAAGCAAGGAGAAGGAAAGAGAAAACGGATGATAGGTTCTGTCCAGGGGAAACTTGTACGTGGCGTGCTATACCAACAGTGCAAACTAATCTAGTCTCTATTCGGGTTGACTATCAGAATATACGTTGCTGGTTTCGTAGAAATACACAGAGTGATCCCAAAAATATTTTATCAAAATTGCTGAAATTGTTTTGCGAAAAACTGGCCTTCCAAAATCTATTTAATTGGTTCTGAAAACATGCAAGTCAAAAACACCTTTAACTCCTGATCAACGCCCTAAAACGCCTTCCAAAAACTAATTACTTCTGAATGATAATAAGGACCGCTTTTTATTTAGCTTTCGGGTTTAGAAGTCTAGCCAGGTTAACGAAAGTATAAATCATATTTAAAGCAAAGAGAAGGAAAGAGAAAATGGATGATAGGTTCTGTCCAAGGGAAACTTGTACGTGACTTGTTATAATAACAGTGCAAACTGATCTAGTATTTATTCGAGTTGACTATCAGAATATATGTTGCTGATTTCTCAGAAATACACAGAGTGATCCCAAAAACATTTTATGAAAATTGCTGAAATTGTTTTGCGAAAAACTGGCCTTCCAAAATCTATTTAATTGGTTCTGAAAACATGCAAGTCAAAAACACCTTTAACTCCTGATCAACGCCCTAAAACGCCTTCTCAACACATCAACGGCTAAACGGGCCAACGGAGACCGTGTTTAAAAAGAATCTTTCAGAAAATCAGCAGGAATTTTTACCAAGTTCTTATTATTTTTGTCAAAAACAAAAACCTTAATTTTCATTAAAAAATCTCCCTCCAAAAACTCATTACTTCTGAATGATAATAAGGACCGCTTTTTATTTAGCTTTCGGGTTTAGAAGTCTAGCCAAGTTAACGAAAGTATAAATTATATTTAAAGCAAAGAGAAGGAAAGAGAAAATAGATGATAGGTTCTGTCCAAGGGAAACTTGTACGTGACTTGTTATACCAAGAGTGCAAGCTGATCTAGTCTCTATTCGGGTTGACTATCAGAATATACGTTGCTGGTTTCGTAGAAATACACAGAGTGATCCCAAAAATATTTTATGAAAATTGCTGAAGCTGTTTTGCCAAAAACTGGCCTTCCAAAATTCATTTAATTGGTTCTGAAAACATGCAAATCAAAACCACTTTTAACTCCTGATCAACGCCCTAAAACGCCTTCTCAACACATCAACGGCTAAAC
The DNA here is from genome assembly GCA_030444775.1 of Atalantia buxifolia. Taxonomy (NCBI): domain Eukaryota; kingdom Viridiplantae; phylum Streptophyta; class Magnoliopsida; order Sapindales; family Rutaceae; genus Atalantia; species Atalantia buxifolia. Next base: position 17,284,575 of record CM059839.1, read on the forward strand.
GGGCCAACATAGACTGTGTTTAAAGAGAAGCTTTCAGAAAATCAGCAAGAACTTTTACCAAGTTCTTATTATTTTTGTCAAAAATAAAAACCTTAATTTTCATTAAAAACTTTACCCCCAAAAACTAATTACTTCTGAATGATAATAAGGACCGCTTTTTATTTAGCTTTCGGGTTTAGAAGTCTAGCCAAGTTAATGAAAGTATAAATTATATTTAAAGCAAGGAGAAGGAAAGAGAAAACGGATGATAGGTTCTGTCCAGGGGAAACTTGTACGTGGCGTGCTATACCAACAGTGCAAACTAATCTAGTCTCTATTCGGGTTGACTATCAGAATATACGTTGCTGGTTTCGTAGAAATACACAGAGTGATCCCAAAAATATTTTATCAAAATTGCTGAAATTGTTTTGCGAAAAACTGGCCTTCCAAAATCTATTTAATTGGTTCTGAAAACATGCAAGTCAAAAACACCTTTAACTCCTGATCAACGCCCTAAAACGCCTTCCAAAAACTAATTACTTCTGAATGATAATAAGGACCGCTTTTTATTTAGCTTTCGGGTTTAGAAGTCTAGCCAGGTTAACGAAAGTATAAATCATATTTAAAGCAAAGAGAAGGAAAGAGAAAATGGATGATAGGTTCTGTCCAAGGGAAACTTGTACGTGACTTGTTATAATAACAGTGCAAACTGATCTAGTATTTATTCGAGTTGACTATCAGAATATATGTTGCTGATTTCTCAGAAATACACAGAGTGATCCCAAAAACATTTTATGAAAATTGCTGAAATTGTTTTGCGAAAAACTGGCCTTTCAAAATCTATTTAATTGGTTCTGAAAACATGCAAGTCAAAAACACCTTTAACTCCTGATCAACGCCCTAAAACGCCTTCTCAACACATCAACGGCTAAACGGGCCAACGGAGACCGTGTTTAAAAAGAATCTTTCAGAAAATCAGCAGGAATTTTTACCAAGTTCTTATTATTTTTGTCAAAAACAAAAACCTTAATTTTCATTAAAAACTTTCCCTCCAAAAACTCATTACTTCTGAATGATAATAAGGACCACCTTTTAGTTAGCTTTCAGGTTTAGAAGTCTAGCTAAGTTAACGAAAGTATAAATTATATTTAAAGCAAAGAGAAGGAAAGAGAAAACGGATGATAGGTTCTGTCCAGGGGAAACTTGTACGTGGCGTGCTATACCAACAGTGCAAACTAATCTAGTCTCTATTCGGGTTGACTATCAAAATATACGTTGCTGGTTTCGTAGAAATACACAGAGTGATCCCAAAAATATTTTATGAAAATTGCTGAAGCTGTTTTGCCAAAAACTGGCCTTCCAAAATTCATTTAATTGGTTATGAAAACATGCAAGTCAAAAACACCTTTAACTTCTTATCAACGCCCTAAAATGCTTTCTCAACACATCAACGGCTAAACGGGCCAACATAGACTGTGTTTAACGAGAAGCTTTCAGAAAATCAACAAGAACTTTTACCAAGTTCTTATTATTTTTGTCAAAAATAAAAACCTTAATTTTCATTAAAAACTTTACCCCAAAAATTAATTACTTCTGAATGATAATAAGGACCGCTTTTTATTTAGCATTCGGGTTTAGAAGTCTAGCCAAGTTAATGAAAGTATAAATTATATTTAAAGCAAAGAGAAGGAAAGAGAAAACGGATGATCGGTTTTGTCCAGGGGAAACTTGTACGTGACTTGTTTTACCAACAGTGCAAACTGATCTAGTCTCTATTCGGGTTGACTATTAGAATATACGTTGCTGGTTTCCCAGAAATACACAGAGTGATCCCAAAAATGTTTTATGAAAATTTCTGAAGCTGTTTTGCCAAAAACTGACCTTTCAAAATTCATTTAATTGGTTATGAAAGCATGCAAGTCAAAAATACCTTTAACTCCTGATTAACGCCTTAAAATGCCTTTTCAACATATCAATGGCTAAACGGGCCAATGGAGACCGTGTTTAAAAAGAAACTTTCAGAAAATCAGCAGGAATTTTTACCAAGTTCTTATTATTTTTGTCAAAAACAAAAACCTTAATTTTCATTAAAAAATTTCCCTCCAAAAACTCATTACTTCTGAATGATAATAAGGACTGCTTTTTATTTAGCTTTCGGGTTTAGAAGTCTAGGCAAGTTAACGAAAGTATAAATTATATTTAAAGCAAAGAGAAGGAAAGAGAAAATGGATGATAGGTTCTGTCCAAGGGAAACTTGTACGTGACTTGTTATACCAACAGTGCAAACTGATCTAGTCTCTATTCGGGTTGACTATCAGAATATATGTTGCTGATTTCTCAGAAATACACAGAGTGATCCCAAAAACATTTTTTAAAAATTGCTGAAACTGTTTTGCCAAAAACTGGCCTTCCAAAATTCATTTAATTGGTTCTGAAAACATGCAAGTCAAAATCACCTTTAACTCCTGATCAACGCCCTAAAACGCCTTCTCAACACATCAACGGCTAAACTGGCCAACAGAGACCGTGTTTAAAGAGAAGCTTTTAGAAAATCAGCAGGAATTTTTACCTAAGTTCTTATTATTTTTGTCAAAAACAAAAACCTTAAATTTCATTAAAAGCTTTCCTTCCAAAAACTCATTGCTTCTGAATGATAACAAGGATTGCCTTTTCTTAATGCTTTAAATATAATTTATACTTTCGTTAACTTGGCTAGACTTCTAAACCCGAAAGCTAAATAAAAGTAAAAAGTAACATTACTTGCTTGCTAGTTGCTGTCTAAAGAAATTGCAAAGTGTTTATGAGAAAAAAAATTTATTAATATTGATTTTTGAGTACAAGTTGAGTGCTTGCTTGTTTTCACATACACTCTCCCACATATATCTATATTTTATATACTTTCTATATGCATATGCGTAGCTTAGAAAAATGAACCCAATTTGGGCGTAAAGACTTCCCTTTCATGATAACCATATGGCAGAAGCGCCCAGATAGTGATAGCTTAGCTTTTGAATTGGAGCAATTGGAAAAAATGAATTGGATCATTTGCGACGTGTAATGCCTCTAATTATGTCATTATCAAAATGACTTGCTTTCGTTCCCGGAACTAATGAGCTATTTGATTTAACCATAACTGAGTAGAGTAGGCCCGTCCTATCCTATCATCTGTATAATCAAACATGAAAGAATACGAATTCCTCTTCTTATTTCAAAATCTAGAATTGGGCTATTTCTAAGTTATAGTCCCTAGGACATCCTAACTGGAAGGCTTCTAGAGACTTCATTACTATACTATAAGTAGATTATAGATCTACTAATTCGCACTGGTTAGTGGAAAAAAATAACCTAGTATTAAGGTAAGTAAGGTAAGAAGCTTCAAAAAGAAGATTGGAAACGCTCGCATGAATGCTCTATTTTAGTAAATGCAAAATCTTTCCCTTTTCTTTTACATGACCACTTCCTCGGAGATGATCAAGTACAAAATCGAGAGGAAAAGGTCGGTAGTTTCATTGGTCTAAGATCTGGCCCCGATAAAGGGGTGGAAGCATCAATGGCTTGAGGTGGAAGCTTGGCCTAATCCCAATCCCGTTTGATGGGTAGTAGCTTGAAATCTTTTTGAATCTCTTTCAAATAGCCTTTAATTAAGTACTGGCATGGGTCAAAGGTAGAGATGGGGACTCAATTAGTAGAATCAGACTAGAAATTACAAAAAGAAAAAGAAGAGGCCTTGCGGCTCGAAAAAAGAAGTTTACCGATTCGAATGAAAGGTTGTGAAAAGCCCCAATTAAGATGTCCAAAATTCTGCTAAGAGAATTGCTAGATAGTGACTGGCTACTATTTTTAGTGTTGACTCATTGTCGGTAATAAAAGACAAAATGAAAAAGGTGTTTCTACAGTTTCTCCTTTATCGGGTGCTGAGTAAAGGTTATCTGTAAAACCACGTGACTCTATCTTTAACTGATTCTGACTACTTTGACTATCTGTCCATGTTGTTTTCTATGTTGTTTGCTTCTTCACTTCCCAAGTGACCCTGCCATTCTGCTTCTTGCTGGGCCAACTTTTTGTGTTCTTTTTGCTTTCTCATTTATGCCTTGTATTCTTTGGTATTGCTCCACCAACTTTGTATGCTTTGTTTTTTATACGAAGGGTACTTCTAGAAGTGGATATTTTGAGTAGATCTTTTGAATTGCATCTTCAGTGACTAAAGTATATTCTTCAAATTCGAATGACTCCAATGGAATTGTCTACCAATTAATTTACTAATACATTGCTTAAGTTGTTCTTATATACTAAACTGTGTACAGGGCCAAGGACACTCTGTTCCATAAAGTGAGAGTCTGAATTTGTGGAACAAAACTACTATTCTATGTTGAGCTGGTATAATTCCAGACTCATCCCACTTTGGTGGTTTATTGTCTATAATTAATTCAACGAACGAGTTATTTGTAGTGGCAAAAGTGTTGAAGACTACGGAGGCTATTTTTCTACCAAAAGGATCTGTCTGATCTGGGTCTGAAAATATTAGTTAATCTAATAGACCATAATCTAATAACAAAGTAGGTGTTAAGACTATTTTTTCATCTTTATATTGGATTTCTAAGGGTTCATATCTGGCTAAGTCTATACAGGCTGATGGTATGCTATAAACAAGGTGGCATTGACAGCAAATCTTTCTAAGGGAACAGATATGCACACAGGTTTTTCTTTGGGGCAATTTACATTCTTATTGGTATAAAAGGTTTCCTATATAATGGTTAAACCTTCAACATTTATTTCTGATATGGCTAAATCAATTAAGAATTTTATAATATATATATGTTTTTCAGTAGCTAAATTTGCTGCTTCTAGTCTAATTTTTTGAATTAAATGTGTTGGAAGTGGATATTCGTTTTTTGGAAAAAAAAAAAGAAAACTTCCATTTTTCAAGCTCATTCCATTCTTTTCTTATTATTTCTTGTTTATTCTATCTACTATGATGCTAAGTGTCTAATATATGACTTTATCTTGAAGAGTAAGCTAGCTAATTAAGTATATATTAACACTTTCTAATGAACTTATCTTCTGGCTACATGAAGTTACTGCACTGTCTAAATGATATTTAGTATCATTAAGCTTTTTAATGGTTCATGCCATTACTTCACAATGATCACAAAATTGTATGGATGATGATGATGATGAAGCTACTGATGCACTGTCTAAGATATTATTTGATTATCTAGATGAAGATGCTGGTGCATTGTTTAAAGTATTTATCGAATGACTAAGATAATAATTTGGTCCTATTTCATGTCCAGCATATTCTATAGCTTCATGAAATGTGTAAAAACCTTTGACATATGGATTAGGATAATTGATCATCAAATTAACTACCTCTTTCCAATGACTATAAATTTCTAGTTGTCTAACTCTAACTAATACGAAAAATGTAAAATGTTTACTGTCTATATGTTCATTAACTTGTCTAAAATAATACATGAGTGTATTGGCTACTTTTAATTTATCATGTGGGTTATTAACACACTACAAATTGTCTAATATGCATTGCTGATTGTCTAATAATGAAAATTTGATTTTAAAACTTGAATTTGTTCCTGAAGGGAACTGTCTAAGCTTAATTGGACCGAAATTCATATATCGCTCCATTCTTACAAAATAATTATTGATTTATTAGTCTTGAAAGAATACCTGCTATTGTATTATCTTTACCTACTATATGTTCAAATTTCGCTTTATATCCTCTACCTGTTATTACTTCTAAAAAATATATCCATCTTTTACTAATAAAATAATTTTTCTTTTCAAAGTTTTTCTTTTGAAATTTTTTTTATAGAATTCTATAATATTATTACAATCAGTTCTAATTGTAAATGTATCATTTTGTATGTACAAATGAAATGAATTTAAAGATTTATTATTCCTAAAATTTCTAATTATGTACTAGATTTTCTACCTTCTATTTCTGTAAATTTACCGCTAGTATACATAGCTATTTCTTCTTTATCTTTAGAGCTATCTTTATTGGGCTTTTGGATTAATATACTTGCTCATCCTAAACTACTGGCATCTGTTTGTATAATTTTATAATAACTGTTTATTGGTAATGCTAAGGGTTTGAGATGTTTAACTATTTCTTTAAGTTTTTGAACTAATTTAATATCTTCACTATTAAAGTATCTTTGTCCATGTTTACTCAATTTATTATATAAGGGTCTTATTAATATACTAAGATTTGGTATAAATTTTCTACTATAATTTAATAGTCCTAAAAAGTTTTGTAATTCTTTTGTGTCTTCTATTTTATCCGAAAATTTTAATATTTTACTAACTATATGCAGTTGCAATTCTATTATTCCTCTGTCTATTGTTAATTCTAAAAAGTCTATTTTTTGCTTTAATAGTTCTATTTTCTTTTTAGAAATAACTATATTATTATTTTTAAAACAATCTGGAATTTTATGTAAATGGGTAATATACATAAATTTATTCTGACTAAAAACTAAAATATTGTCTATATAAACAATACAGAATTTTGAATAAGATTTTAATATTTTATCCATTTTAGCTTGAAATACTTGTGGGGCGTATTTAAGTCCAAATGGCATAACTAACCACTCAAAATGTCCTTTTGAACAACTAAAAGTTGTCCATTAAACAAAATATTTGTGGAGTCGTATTTGCCAAAATCTAGTTTCACAATAAAATTTAGAAAAATATTTCGTATTTTGTATACAATTTACTACTTCATCTTTATTGGGTATTTTATAGCTATTCTCTAAAGTATTATCATTTAATCTTTTATAATTTATTACCATTCTACTTTTTCTTTGTTTTTGTTCACTATGGTTATTTACAATAAATGCAGGGCTTCTATGTCTACTAGTACTATTTCTAATAACTCATTAATATGCATTTTAAACTCTTTTCTATCTTTTAAACTATATGCGAAATCTTGTGCTTTTATTGTTATGTCCAGATTAGTGATTTCTAATTTATAATTTCTTTATTATCTTTTCTAATTGGGTTATTTCCTATTATTTCTAGCTTTTCTAATTCTTCTACCTTTTTTCTAATTTCTTCCGGCCATTTTCGACATTATAAACACTCTACTTCTTTTTCTACATTTAATATATCTTCTAAATAATAGTCTATTTCTTCATAGTCTAAGGTTTCTATCTCATCATTGTCTAATTCTAGTCCACTTTGGCTGGCTATGTCTCTTTCCTCTTCTAACAAAGAATCAAAAGATTCTACATCTATGTCTTTCTCTACTACTAGTGTTTTCTTTTCGTATGGTAAGATATGTGTTTCGTATTTAGGTTGAACGAATGTTGACTTCTTAAAGAAATTTACTCCATTTGGATTTATTAATATACTACCATTATTTCCTAATATAAAATTTAATCCTAAAATAAATTTTTATCCTAGTTTTTGGTTTGAATTAAATGTTTGCGGCAAAACATGAGTTTCATCGTTAATTCTTATTGGTATATTATTTACACATTCTGTAATTTGCATTCATTCTCCATTAAATTGTTTAATATTTATGGGGTTTCTAAGTTTATTCCTATTTTCTTTGGGTACTAAACTATCATGTATAATACATTTATTTGCTCCTGTGTCTATTATTGCTTTAGTTTAAATAGTTTCTTTTGTAAATAATAATTCTATGTCTATATTTATTAATTCACTATCTGCTCTATTTATTTCTATTGTTTCATCTTCTATTTGTTTATCTTTACAACTATTACGAAAGAATTTTCCTGTCTCTGTGTCTCTATGTCCTAATTCAAATTTTCTATTACAGTGTGTACAATTTTTTCCAAAAAATGAAGTATAACTCACAGTCGGGTTTAAGTTAATGTAGTAATTGCTGCATTAGTACAGTCCCCAAGACCAATCCCAATGAGCCTCCATCAATTCCCAAACATAGGATTGGTTAATTTAATGTTGGGCCCACACCTAATACTATGCAATACGACACACCAAACATACCCTAAATGTATGAATTCTCCTTTCATACACCTAAGGTTATTCATGAACATTTGTATTTTTTTGGTTTTGATGTTTCTTACACAATTTGGAGTTGGCAAGGGGAAAATGTCCATGATGCACCACTTCTTAATGTAGATTAGATGTTCCATTTGAGTTTATGGACTATGATGATGGTAACATAGTAGATATGGTTAACGATGATTATAAGGATTATGCTACATAACCTAAAGCATTTAAAGAACTTCTAGAATAGATTGAGAAGCCTTTGTGCCTGAGATGCACAAATTTCACTAAGTTAGGCACTTTGGTTAGCTTGTTCAATATAAAGGGTAAATTCGGGTGGTCTAACACAAATCTTACTGAGTTATTGGGTCTTCTAGCCAAGTTGCTTTCTGAAAATAATAAAATTCCTATGTCTATATATGAGGCCAAAAAGCCAATGTCCACTTTAGGTTTAAAATATGTGAAAATACATTCTTGTCCAAATGATTGCATACTCCATAGGAGCCTAATAATTTAGGTAAGTCAACAAGACTAATTATTGCTGCCATTTTGAGAAAAAGTCCAAGACTCAATCCTTCAATTCCAAAAGATTGTACAAATGATCAGAGGAAAAGAATTGGAAGTACTTAAAAGCAATTGGACTGTGACTATGTTGATGGTATATATGAGATTTATCCTGATAGCCCAACAAAAAAGGCACTTTTGAACAAGGATAAAGCCAAAAAGAAATTGTAGTACAACGTATGAGGAAAACAATGAGTACAATAGCAAAGCACCAGAACAGCCATTTGATGTTGCAACTATTTGAAAAATTGTGTGATAAATACCTGCCCGATGAAAATGATGGTGTTCTGACATAGATAGTTTATAATAATGTATTCCAAAGAGATGCTTGTGCCAGGGCCAGCTTTAGAGTGGTGAGGGCCTTAGGCGAAATTTTTTTTAATGAGGCCTCTTTACATTCAATAACTTCAATACTCAAATAAATACGAAAGAGCAAAAGATTCAATCAATTTTTAACTATATATTAAATATCAACAATTAGTAAAATAGTAAGAAAATTAAAAAAAAAATTGTCAAGAAGATACCTTTTTTACATTTTTTAGAACTATTATTTGAAGAAAACCCTTTTTTTTTACTTCAAAAAGAAACCAACAAATGTAATAATTTTCTTTATAGAGAAGAGCGCATGAAATTTTATAATGTTAAAAAATTAAGGTTTTTTAAACAGATAAAGAATTTAATCTTTTTCGTAGAAGAACTAGTAATGAATTAATGGTTAGATAATACTATTATTTATAGTTTTTTAACATTAAGGATAAAATTCTATAAAAATTCTTAATTGTATGATAATTATTAATTAAAAAGAGGCCTAAAAATAAATTTTCTTAATATAATTAAATTTTAAAAAAATCCATTAATTTGAGCATATCAAGGAAAACCAAAAAAAAAAAAAGAATCTTCCTAATATATGGGGTCTAAGCAACTACATTGGGGCCTTTCTAATATGTGGGCCCTAGGCGACAGTGTAGTTCACCTATACTTAAAGTCGCCCCTAGCATGTGCTTATATTGGGATGAAAAATTGTGTGAATTATTGTTAATGCAAGCACTAAAGAGTAAATGCTATTCAAGTATATATTGTGTAAGTTGTTTTATTATTTGTCTTTATATTATTTTATATCAATTTGGGGTAATTTTTTATTGATGCACGGATTTTCTATTCAGGATGTTGGATTTTACTATTCCACCACCCAGAAATAGAAAAAAAATCATCCCGATTCATGTGTCCAAGTTTGGTTTGCCCAATAAATTCAAAGGCTGCACAAAGATTTCTTTGACAACTCTTTCTTAATTAATGGTTATGTTTTTTGCATTTTTTTCTTATTGCCTTCTCCTATTGTAGCTACCATTGGGCAATAGTTGCGTTTGATATGGTGAAAAAGGAAGTATTTGATATCGATCCTATGTAGTCCAATCCTGAAACTGATTTAAAACAGCTGCTTAAAATGTATGTATGTCAATCCATTTCCTGAAATTGATATTTTAATTTTCTTCAATACGATTAAGAGATAATAGTTTATTTTTTCATATAGCACTATGACACTCTTCGCAACGGAGGATGATAAGGAAAATGGAATTATAATACTAAGATGAGATTTGTGAAGGTAAAAAAAAAAATAACCCTAAAAAAACTATATGTGCCTATTGATTACCTTAACTCAAATGGATGGGTTTAGCAAGATAATTTTTCTTTTTCTTTTCTTGCATGAACAGGCTTCGAAACAAAATATGGAAAATTTGGAGTGTGGTTCTTATGTGTTAAGATAGATGAAGGAAATTATAGAAAATATTAGTTTGTCAATGAACAATGCAAATTAATGATGAGATATCTGAGCTTTCTTTTATTCCATATGTGTGACATTATTTTTGAAGTTTGACGATATTAATCTTGTGAATGACAGTTTAATGGAAAGAAATTATATGCTCAGGATGAATTAGCAGAGGTTCAATCGGAGTGGACTAATTATTTTTCAAACATCTTTGTTGCATCAGTAAAATGGTTAGAATAAGTATGAAACTATAAGTATTATTTGTGAAAAATTGTTGAAGTTAAAGTTGTAGTGTCAAATTATAATGTTGTTGTTAAGGATTGTATAAATGTTATGCATTTGATGACAATGGGTATTTTGATTGGTTCTACATAGAGTGGCTTGTTGGGTTTATGTTGGAATGTTTTTGGGTATATGGCTAGTATTAGAGTGTTGTTGGAGGATTATAGGTTACTGGGTATGTGGTTGGAATTAGAGTGTTCCTAGAAGATGGTATTGCTGCTAGAAGTTTTGCTGGAAGTCTTGCTAGAAGTCATGTTGTTGGAATATTTGCATTAATCTTGGGAAGTTCTATTGGGTAACTTGGCTTGGTGGTTGGAATTTTAATTGCTTTTCTTGAAACATGATTGGAATTTAACTGTTGTTTTATATCTTCAATTTTTTTTTTTCAATTTGGGATATTTTATCATGTGTTGATGGTGATCACATTGGATACAGATGTATTTTTTAAATTAATTTGTTGGATTGAATGGATTTTAATTAACATTAATTGTTTTTTATTATTGTGACGATATTTGTTTTATTAATTAACTAAATTCGTCAATAGGAATTCATCAACTAGGGTTAAAAATGAAGTCCTGTTCAATGAAGTAAATTATTTTTTATTCAATTAATTCCTTATATGTATGCTATAAAGTTTACGGTTCTTGTTTCATATGATTAGTTGAATAAAATTATATCATGCATTAGTAATTGTTAGTATTGATATTTGACTAATCTATAAAGTTTATATATGATTATCTTTGATTCTATAGTTTTCATTAAATTGTTTACATAGAGTAAGTACTATGGAAAACTTTAACTTTTTATTGTTCAATGTTATTTATATGGGATGCGTAGATATCATACTTTTAAGTAGAAAAAAAACTTACATAAGATTAATTTTAATTCCGCTTGATATTTTATATTTATGAGTACTCATAGATTGATTTCCAATTTTTACTTAAAAATTAGGAATTGATTGGTAATACAATAATTGTTAAGTTGGACTATGGTAAATTCTGAGACCTCAGTAGCTTTAATTTCTTGAGTTATTATGTTAATTTACTCGTTTTAATTTTAATTACATCTTTAATTTAAATATATTCAAGCAAAATGTTATATTTTCTAACTATGATAGAGTTCTAATTAACTTTGATTAGACTTAACTTTCTTAAAAATTGACAGCAAAATGTTATATTTTGTGGGTTCGACTTCATTATTTGCAGTTTACACTTCAATAAACCCATGCACTTGTGAATACATTGAAATTTGCACAAATAGATTGGGTCCAAATTTGTAATGATTATGTTACATCTAAAACTTAGAGCTTTACTTTAATAGATAATTCTTTATAATGATAGTGTTGGTTATATTCATTGGTATTGCACATCCAGATTGATTTATGTTGAGTATTAGAAAGTGTATATTTATAAAGGAGAAAATCGTCGTTTTACATTTCAAGTTTTACCAACATCCTTACTTTTATGTATTTAAGTTTCTTGTGATTTAATTATGTGTGTTGTGTTTTAATTAAGTATTTTATGTATTTAGGGGCATCATGGTCATTTCACAATGAACGAGAGTTTAGATAGCAAAATTGACATCACTTTTGAACTCAGGATGGTCGAAAACCTTAGAAGGAGCATAAAAGGAAAAATGGTACTGTTCACATGTACGAAACTATTCACATGTACGGAACTGTTCATGTTACTATTCACGACACTGTTTATATATACGGAATGATGATGTGACATTGACCGATGATGTGGCATTGACCGATGAGCTGTCACGATTGTATTGGACTAAAATTATTATATACTGTTGATGGGTGACGTGGCAACATGTTAGTGGACTAAAAATCATGCTTACGGTACATGCATATACACAGAATTATTTTCAACCAAACCGCATCACTATTCAAACCGCGTTGTCAAATCGTGTTACTATTCAAACCACGTGGTTAAACCGCGTACTGTTGACTGATGACGTGGCGTAATCCTGAGCGTCTAAACTGTTTTAATCCGATGGCTATGATTTACTCAGTGTATCTATAAAAAAAGGGCTTCCCCCCTTATTTTGACACCTTTGAATTCATTTGGGTTCTATTTTTTGTAATTCCTTTTCCATTTTGTATTTTCTACGTATTTTAATAAATTCTTATTTTACCCTCAGTTTAATAATGAATAGCTAATTTTCTTTCATGCTTGGGTTGAAGGTGAAGTCTCAACATATTTCATGGGCTTTATTTGGTAAATTTACTTTCTCTTCCCCTCTAATTTTTGTGGATGTTTTGACTACTCGTCGACAAATAGTAACAATCTTGTCTAGATAACGCACTGGTTTAACCGGCTCCCTAGAACAAGGTTATTATTATTTGGTACGATAAGCCCTTAGCACCATATTGATTAGAGTGTGGTTCATAAGGTGTGGAAACCCCCTTCATGATTTAATTGACATTAATAAGGAATATTTAGCCCATGAAGCATGTTGATGTAGATCCAGATACCCAAGCGCTTCAATTATATTAGTTTCTAGTTTAATTTAATTCTACCATTCCAATTTAAATTTTAGGATATTCCAAATCATTTTCACCACAGATTCAATCACCCACTTAGAAAATTAATTCTACACATAATTAAAATCCACCTCCTCGTGGGATCGATACTCGTCACCATTAATCTATTCTACAATAGACTCGTGCACTTACAAGTTCAATAAAATTTGCACAACAAGTTTTTGGCGTCGTTGCCGGGGAGGTAAGTTATTTTAATTCGTAGAATTAATTTGTGTAAATAATTTCTTTTAGTTATTTTCTTGTAATTTTTTTGGTTTACCTTATTAATTTATTTTAATTTTGGCTAATATATTTCACGTATTTTTTCTTGAACGTGTTTTCATAGTAAGGTTGTAATAGCGTAATAAGGTTAGTATCTTAATTTCTCCTTCCTTTTTATTTTTGTTAGTTTTGTTCCTATTTTTTTGTGTTCTTTGAATGCATGGTCGAAGGTCATAATTTGCTAATCTTGAGTCTATAGACCTTGAACTCGAAAAAATACTTCGCACACACAAACACATTACATTTAAAAATAAAATCGAAATGGATTTGCAATATCAACAACCAGAACCGCAAGAGAGACCATTTAAGGACTATTTTAGTCCCTTAGCTAATTTGAGCACATCATGCATAAGATGCCCAAATATAGCTATTAGGAGTTTTGAGTTAAAACCTAATATGCTAAATTGTATCCCAACATTTTATGACCTAGAAAATAAGGACCTATATAATCATCTGAATGATTTTCATACTATTTGTTAAACTTTTAAATATGAGAATTTTTCAGATAATGATGTTAAACTTAGATTATTCCTTTTTTCTTTAAACGATAGAGCTCGTTCATGGTTCAATAGATTGTCTGCCAGTAGCATTACATGATGGGAACAAATAGTAACAAATTTTTTGAATAATTTACTTAATTGAACAGAACTTCCCAGTACATAAAACCAATACTGTTCGCAGGGAAATTTCAGAATTTACCCAGAGAGAAGACGAGCAGTTTTTCCAAGCATGGGAGTGATTCAATAGGCTACTTTTGAAGTGTCCATCACATGGGTACGAGAAATGGCACCAATGCCAATAATTTATGGAGGGATTATTGCCGCATGTGCAAGAATGGCTAATGACAACAAGTGGAGGAGAGCTAATTAAAAAAATGCATCAGAAATTTGGGATTTCTTCCAACGACAAGTAAATAATTCCCAACAATAGAGTCGATTACTCAGGAGTACTAAAAGAATTAAGAGAGTGAATGAGGTTCACATTGGTGAGTCAAGTTCAGGAATTAAAGAAGTCAAAGAGATGGTTGAAGGTCTTTCCCAACAAATTGTATCGTTAACGACTGCTAAATCAACAGAACCACATGACCATGACTCATACTCAGATTAAGCCAATGCCATCGGTGTAATGAGAAAGCCATCAAATTACAACCCATACTCCAACACATATAACCCTGGATGGAGAGACTATCCCAATTTTTCATGGTCTTAAGGATTTCAACAGAATGGACCAGCAGCTCTAGCTCCAGCTCCACCAATACAACCAATTCCTCAAATTTCTCAAGCCTCTCAGCCACCATTTAGACCGTACAATCAGAATCATAACTACTCTCAACTCAGACCATGGGAGGATGCATTCCAGAATCTCAAGAATCTTACTCACTTTGCGATTGAACAACATAACAGCACCATCCATGGACACTAATAAATGAAAGTCAAGAGTTAAATAACTAGCACCATCAGAGAAGAAACTCAGCCCGTCATCAGAATCACCACCAAAACTCGAGCTCAAACCATTACCCAACACTTTGGAATATTCATTTTTGAGAGAAGAAAGCACTTTGCCAGTAATCATCTCATCATCCCTAAATGACGAATAAAAAGGTAAGTTGTTGGAAGTTTTAAAAGAGCACAAAGAAGCATTAGGATGGACCATAACAGACATAAAAGGTATAAACCCAGTACAATGTATACATTACATTCACCTTGATGAAAATGCTAAACCTACTAGGGAAATGCAACGTCGGTTAAATCCTAATATGAAAGAAGTTGTTACTGAAGTCCTCAAACTATTAGACGAAGGTGTCATTTACCCCATTTCTGATAAGTCAGGAGTCACAGTAGTTACCAATGCTGATAATGAATTAATACCCACTAGAGTAACTACAGGATGGCGTGTATGCATTAATTATAGAAAGTTAAATTCTGTCACACGTAAAGACCATTTTTCTTTACCATTTATCGATCAAATGCTTGATAGATTAGCAGGACATGAGTTTTATTGCTTTCTAGATGGCTACCCAGGATAAAATCAAATTCCCATAGCACCAAAAGATCAAGAGAATGCCACTTTCACTTGCCTTTTTGGTACTTTTGCATATAGGAGGATGCCATTTGGATTATGTAATGCATCTGCCACATTTCAACGATGCATGTTAAGCATTTTTTCTGATATGGTTGAACGATTCCTTGAGATTTTTATGGATGAACTTTCTGTCTTTAGTGACTCATTTGATCAATGTTTACATCATCTAACACTAGTTCTGCAGAGATGTATCGAGAACAATTTAGTTTTGAATTGGGAGAAGTGTAATTTTATGGTAAAACAAGGTATTGTCCTCGGTCACATCATTTCGAGCAAAGGTATTGAGGTTGATAAAGCCAAGGTGGATCTTATTTCCAATCTTCCTCCACCTAAAATAGTTAGAGAAGAAAGATCTTTCTTTGGGCATGCTGGTTTTTATAGACGTTTCATTAAAGATTTTAGCAAAGTTTATAGACCCTTATGCAATCTACTTGCTAAGGATGTTCTTTTTGTCTTTGATGATTCTGTCTTGTGGCATTTAAAAAACTAAAGCAGTTATTGACGTCATCATCAATCATTCAGCTACCAAACTGGAACTTACCATTCGAGCTCATGTGTGATGCATCTGATTTCGCAATAAGAGCAGTATTAGGACAAAGAGTAGATCGAATTTTCCATGTTATTTACTATGTTAGTATGACATTAAATGATGCGCAGTTGAACTATTCAACCACTGAAAAAGAAATGCTAGCAGTAGTGTTTGCATTAGAGAAATTTCAATCTTATCTCATTGGTTATAAAATAATTGTATTCACAGATCATGCTGCTCTTAAATATCTTCTTACAAAGAAAGATGCAAAAGCTAGACTAATTCGTTGGGTGTTACATTTGCAGGAATTTGACTTGGAATTCAAGATAAGAAAGGGACAAAAAATGTTGTGGCTGACCATTTCTCTCGTCTCCATTTTAACACAATTACAGAATCCTGAACATCGAATGAGTCATTTCTAGATGAACACTTGATGAGTGTGGAAGTATTACCTTGGTATGCTGATATTATTAATTATCTTGTTACAGGTCAACTTCTAGAGCAGTGGACCAAGCAAGACAAGGCCAAGTTTTTTGCAAAAATAAAGAATTTCTTTTGGGATGACCCTTATCTGTTCAAGTATTGTGCAGATCAAATTGTTAGACGATGTGTCCCAGAAAATGAAATTCAAAACATCTTTTCGTTCTGCCATGAACAAGCTTGTGGAGGTTATTTCAGCGCTAATAAAATAGCGACTAAAGTTTTATAATATGGATTCTATTGGCCAACTATATTTCGAGATGCTTACACCTTTTGCTCTTTATGTGATAGGTGTCAACAAATGGGGAGCATTACAAGAAAGAACATGATGCCACTAAATCCAATTTTAGTGGTTGAGATTTTTTATTTATGGGGTATCGACTTCATGAGACCTTTTCCCCCTTCTTTTAGCCATCAATACATATTAGTTGCTGTTGACTACGTATCAAAATGGGTAGAAGCAATTCTATGTAGAAACAATGATCATAAGGTGGTGATAGGATTTTTGAAAAGCACATTATTTCACGCTTTGGATTCCCTCGAGCAATAACCAATGATGGTAGTACCCACTTTTGCAACAAATCATTCAAAGCACTTTTGACAAAGTACTTCGTCACTCATAAAGTGGCGACCCCATATCATCCGCAAACTAGTGGCCAAGTTGAGATCTCCAATCGAGAAATAAAGCACATATTAGAAAAGACGGTGAGGCCAGATAAAAAAGATTGGTCATTAAGACTCGATATGCATTATGGGCATATAGAACAGCTTTCAAGACCCTAATTGGGGTGTCACTGAAATTCTAGTTATGCAACCCAAGAGGGGGGTGAATTGGGATTCTAAAAATTATTCAATACTAAAATAAAACTTAATGAAAATTTGAAACGAATTGAAAGCAATAACGAATTGAAAGCAATAACAAATAAATTAATCACAATATAAAAAGATAAGGGAAAAGAGAATCAAACAACAGGATTTTTACGTGGTTCGGTCAACCTCGCCTACGTCCACGCCTCCAAGCTTTTCGGGCTTGAGGATTTTACTAAGCAAGCCTCCAAGGCTTCAAATGCTTACAATTGACTTCTAAGGTGTCAATAAACCTTTAAAAATTGTTTTTCTCTCACACAATATTTAAGGTTACAAATCAATGCCCAATATGTGAATAAATGAAGAAAGAATGTGTTTAAAGCTCTATGAAGATTGTATGCTTGATTGTAAGCTCAATGGTAGTGTTGTAATCAATCTTTGTTTGAATTTGATTGAGCTTATTTAAAGTTGGAGCTGAAAACTAGTCGTTATGTACTTTCTGTTCACTGTCGGATCGCCGTTAACTTAATGTCGGATCGCCGCTTGACTAGTCAATATGACCGTTTGGCTGAATTTTCAAATTGTCGGATCACCGTTTTCAAGATGTCGGATCGCCGTTAGTATCTAGAGGCTAATCTCTTAACTTTGTTCTAGGTCGGTGAGCCGTTATTAGAATGTCAGATCGCCGTTAGTGTCCAGAGGCTAATCTCCAATTCTGTTCCATGTCGGCGAGCCGTTAATCAAGGATGTCGATGAGCAGTTATTGTCCAGAGACTGATTTCAATTCTGTTTTATGTTGGTGAGCTGTTATCAAGGATGTCAGCAAGTCGTTATTGGCCATTTTCAGAATTTTACGAAATCCTTGTTATTTCTAAAATTCTCAAGGTTTTTGTTTTCAAATGATATCATTACCAAGAAATATTTTTCATAGAATATAAAACCTTTATAGAATGAGAATTATGATTTTAAAAGGATATGAAAACTGTTTGAACTTTTAAAAGATTAATAAATCTTAATCAAGTTTGTTATCATCAAATCAATAATAGAGAAGAATTTATATTAACAATCTCCCTCTTTTTTATGATGACAAACTTTACAAGAAAGTATTTGTGCAATTTTGCTCCCCCTAAATATATGCTCCCCCTTTTTAAAAAAATTGTAGGATTTAGCTCCCCCCTAAATATATGCCCATTAAATTTTAATCACACTTAAATATTTTATTCAACAGATTATAACTAAATTATTCTCCCCCTTCATCATAAAAAATAAATGAGTTCGAAGAGATTAAAAAAAAGAAGTTCAGAGATTTACCCATGGTGTGCAAAAATTTCGGCAGAGTCTCCCCTAAAAACTGAATATATCCTCAACAACAAAAGTAGTTAAAACACTCGCATATAAACTCCAATTTAGCAACCAACCTTTATACCAACAAAATCTTCATCAACATAATCAATATGCAACCATACCATCAAAATCAACACAATCACAAACACGATTCAAATATCCAACGAAATTAACATAATCATAAACAATGTTCAAATATCCACCAAAAAAAACATAAACATAAGTAAAAATCAAATAGCATCATAAAACTACATAAGATGAGTAATGTTTGTGCGAAATGCATAGGTGCAGAAACTAGGATGGGGCCTGTGAAGAGGAACTGCCGGGGTCATAACCAAGGTGACAAAGAATACGGCATTGTCCATCAATTAACTCCATCTGCTGATCTAACATCTGTTACCGAAAAGCCACGAAATCAGAGTGAAGCTGCTGCTGCTGCTGGGAAAGTCCATCAAGTCTGTCGAAGAGTTGCTGAAGACGGTCCTCATGAACAGAGGATACGGCAGGAGGTGCAGTGGGCTCAGCTGGCTCGGCTACGTTGTCATCCTGAGAGGATGCTGCTGCTGCTGCTGCTACTACTCGGCGAGGGGCACGTGGTCTAACTCCAAGGTGAAAGTCGGGTAACTCATCCTCGAAATAGATGTCATTTAGCATGCGATTATCCTATGGGGCAATCAAAGTGTCTTCATTCTTTGAGGATGATTTCTTTACCCACTTCCCCAGTTTCTTAAAGAACCCGATCGCAGACATAATCTCTCAACCTAGCTTTCGGGTCTCAACATAAACCGGCTCTGTGATAGGTACATTGAAATGCCTCAAAATCCTAGTAATGATGCTGCCATATGGAAGGGACCGGTTGGTCACTTTAGGTGTGGACAACATATGACGAAGGATAATGTAGGATAAGCTCACATGTCGTGTACGGATGAGGGAATCTAATATACCGACATCTAGTTTAGTTACCTCATCGGTATGCCCCTGTCTAGGAGTGACCAAGTGTTGGAGTATGATATGAAGTATGCGAACCTGGAATGGGAGAAACTGAGACCTAAAGGGCAAAAAGCAGATATCATCGGAAAGGTCCCGACGCCTACAAATGTTCCGTACGCTATCCACACAACGGAAATTATTAAAATCAAGCTCTTTCCTAGTTGTATAAATATTTAAACCTCCAAAATGAATTCCAAGAATACCACATAAGTCGCTGTCATTGAACTCAATACGAACTCCTCCTACAAAAGTAATAATTTGAGCTTGCCGGGAAAAAAGGAATCCATATTGGAGTAAAATACTCGCACAAGGTTTTTATAAATATGCTCTTTTATACTTAAAGCCTCATTCTAATGACTAAGCATGTAAATAATATCACTATCATAAATAGTAATATTCGAACACTCTGTAATGTCAAGATAAAAGAAGGGAGTTACCGGTTTGCCCATGAATTTATCACGAAAACACTGAGCAGAGCTAGCATTGCGAAAATGTAGACTCTCGAAGTCCTGAGAGGGAGGCCTAGAGGGATTGGAATCACGCAGGGCAGCATTTTTGGTTTGGGCACGCCGTGGTCATGAAGCCATTAATGATTTTGGAAGAAAATAAATAGATAGAAAGAGAGTAGGGAGTCCAGAGAGTGATTGGAAGTTGAGATTGGATAGAAAATGGAGGAAAAATTGGTGAAAAATGGCAAGAACAGTGCGGCTGGTTCTAGGGTTTTAATTTAGGGATTTTTCAATTTTTGACTCAAAAATGAGTTTTGATCGGTTAAAAAGATTCTAAAGATGTTGAGAAAGGTTTCTAATGCTTCAATTTGATGAAAAATGATAGAAAAAGTGATTGAAAGAGGAGGAAGAACAGTGCACAAAAGAAATGGGGAAGAAGACCAGTCACTATCCACTTATCGTGGGATATCGGTGAGCCGTTATAAAGATATCAACGAACCGACAGAGTTCAGAATGCTTGCCAAGTTTCTACCCGAAAACGGTTAGCCGTTTATTAAGATAACGGCAATCTGTTTTCTACAACTCATGATTTCGCACATCTAGTTTAGTATTTGGCCAACAAATAATATATTTTAAAATCATTTCATTGATCTGAAACATTTTAAGGGCCATTTTAATGCATGATTCATAAGCTTACATGTATTCAAGCAATCAATAAATATTCATGAATTAACAACGCAAACACATCACTTGTATATCATGCTTAAGCATTCCATTGATATTAAAACATTAAAACATCAATTAATCAAACAATTCAGTAATCTCAATAACATGAATAGAAATGTTAATGCGAAAATTTCATCATCTCAAGTTCATGTCGAATTTTAGAAAATTGTTCTTCTCAAAGAGGTTTGGTAAAAATATCGGCAAGTTGTTTTTCCGTAAAAATAAACTCTAATGCAATATCTCCCTTTTGCATATGATCTCTCAAGAAATGATGTTTTATTTCTATATCTTGGTTCTAGAGTGTTGAATGAGATTCTTTGAAAAATTTATAGCACTAGTATTATCACACTTAATAGGAATATGTTCAAGGCTAATGCCATAGTCTCTAAGTGTTTGTTTCATCCAAAGATCTTGTGCACAACAACTCCCTGCAGCTATATATTCAGCCTCGGTAGTTGAAAGTGCAACAGAGCTTTGTTTTTTGTTAAACCATGAAACAAGTGAGTAACCTAGTATATGGCAAGTTCCACTAGTGCTTTTCCTATCAACTTTATAATCGGCAAAATCCGCATCCAAATAGCATGTTAAATCTATGTGAGTTCCTCTAGGATACCAAAGACCAAGATCTATGGTTCCACTCAAATAATGGAAAATTCGTTTTACAGCAAGCAAATGATATTCCTTGGGACATGATTGAAATCTTGTACACAAACATATATTAAACATGATATCGGGTCTACTTGTAGTTAAATAAAGTAAAGATCCAATCATACCTCGATACATTTTGATATCTATTTCTTTGCTTTTTTCATCTTTGTCAAGCTTAGTTGTTGTGCTCATTGGAGTTTTTTCGGTCCTTGAGTTATCAATGCCGAATCTCTTGAGAAGATCTTTCACGTACTTGGCTTGATTTATAAAGATTCCTTCCTCATTTTGTTTTATTTGCAGCCCAAAGAAATACTTCAACTCTCCCATCATACTCATTTCAAATTCATTACTCATACAAGATGAAAATTCTTTACACAACAATTCATTAGTAGAGCCAAAAATAATATCATCAACATAAATTTGAACAACAAGTATATCTTTGTTCTTATGTTTAACAAAAAGAGTAGTATCTGCTTTACCCATTGAAAAATTATTATCTAACAAGAAATTATTAAGCCTATCATACAATTCTCTTGGTGCTTGTTTTAATCCATACGAAGCTTTGAACAACTTATAGACATGATTTGGATATTTTTTATTTTCAAAACCAGGGGGTTGTTTCACATACACTTCTTCCATAATATAACCATTTAAGAAGGCACTCTTCACATCCATTTGAAATAAAATAAAGTCTTTATGACATGCAAATGCCAACAGCATCCTAATTGATTCTAGTCTAGCTACAGGGGCAAATGTTTCATCAAAATCAATTCCTTCTTCTTGGTTGTATCCTTGAGCCACTAATCTAGCTTTATTCCTTACAACCACGCTGGATTCATCTATCTTATTTCTAAATACCCATTTAGTACCTATGACGGATTGATGTTCCGGTTTAGGAACTAATTTCCACACATTGTTTCTCTCAAATTGATTTAACTCCTCCTGCATAGCCATAATCCAAGATTTATCATTTTCAGTAGCCGCAAAAGATTTCAGTTCAATTTGAGAAATAAATGCAGGATGCTCACATGTATTTCTAAATGATGATCTAGTAGTTATGCCATGTGAGGTATCTCCTAAAATTGCATCCTTTAGATGAGAAGAAACATACCTTCACTCCTTGGGGAGTGTTTGAGAAGTACCTTCATGTTGCTCTATATTTATTTGCTCTTCTTGTCTATCCTCTTGATTTCTTTGTGGTGCACTCTCGTGTTTGTCTTTTGATGATTCTTCTTGTAACTCTCCATCTGCATCATCATGGACAACTTCTTTCTCTGCAGAGGAGGGATTAGACTCATCAACTGTAATATACATAGACTCTTCCACAACCAAAGTTCTTTTATTATACACTCTATAAGCTTTACTTGTGTTTGAATATCCAAGAAAAATACCAACATCAGATTTTGGATCAAATTTACCTAGATTGTCTTTTGTGTTCAAAACAAAACATATGCATCCAAAAACTTTGAAATAACAAATATTCTATTTTTCCAAAACTCATATGGAGTTTTATTAAGATTAGATCTAATCAACACCCGATTTAAAACATAACATGCGGTGTTAACGGCTTCGGCCTAAAAATATTTTGGTAAATTATTCTCATTCAACATGGTCCTAGCCATTTCTTGAATAGATCTATTCTTTCTTTCAACAACTCCATTTTGTTGTGGAGTCCTAGGTGATGAAAGTTGATGCTCAATGCCTAAATCATTACAAAGATTTTCAAATGCATGATTTTCAAATTCTCCACCATGATCACTTTTAATACAAGTAATAGAATAACCCTTTTCATTTTGAACCTTTTTACAAAAAATTCTAAATGCGTCAAAGGCATCATCTTTACTAGTTAAGAACAATACCCATGTGTATCTAGAATGATCGTCCACAATCACAAGTGCATAATATTTGCCATTTAAACTAGCATACCTTGAAGGTCCAAATAAATCCAAGTGAAGAAGTTAAAGTGGTTTTGAAGTGGAAATATGATTTTTGTTTTTAAAAGATATTTTGATTTGTTTTCCAAATTGACAAGCTTCACAAATTCTATCCTTTTGAAAATCGATTTTTGGAAGACCTTTGACTAAGTCATTTTTCGAAATTTTTGAAATCAAATCCATGCTTGCATGTCCTAGTCTTCTATGCCACAACCAACTATCATCATGCAATGTCGAAAAGCATTTATCATTGGTAGATGCACATTCTATGTCAATGATATAAACATTACCACATCTATTTCCAATAAATAAAACTTTACCACCACATGAATTCTCAATAACACAACTAGATTTATTAAAAACAACTTTATAATCTTTGTCACATAATTGACTAATACTAATCAAGTTGTGTTTCAAATTCTCAACCAAACATACATTCTCAATTAGAGTTGAGGATACCTTACCAACATTACCAATTCCGAGAATTTTTCCTTTTAAGTTGTCCCCAAATGATACATCTCCACCATTTTCAATCTTGGTGAAACTTGAGAACCATGCATAGTTTCCGGTCATGTGCCTTGAACAACCACTGTCGAAGTACCATTTATTTTTCTTTTTCTTTAAGCCCTGCAGAGAAAAACTTAAGTCTTAGGTACCCAAAACTTTTTGGGTCCTTGAGTGTTAGTAATAGTTCCTTTTGGAATCTAAATGAATTTCATACCATAATATGCATTTCTATTCACTGGGCACCTATTTTTCATATGACCATCTTGATTACAATAATGACATATAACTTGATTATTAATAGATGTATTCTTCACAAAGTAGTTTTTATAGTACTTTTGCTTCAAATTGGGCTTATAGCCAATACCTCCTTTGTCAAACACGCATTTTTAGGAGTTTAGCAAGTTATCCAACATCTTTTGCCCATTTGTGAACTTTAGCACAATTTCATTTAGTTCATTGCTCTTCTTTCTAAGCATTTCATTTTCATTTTTAGCATTTCATTTTCATTTTTCAAGTCATTCACATGTGATTCTAAATGCTTATGTGAAGTGCTAGAATTCTCAAATAATGCAACTCCATCATGCAATATTTTATTCTCTAATTCTAGGCATGTAATCTTTACACTAAATGATTCATTTTCATTTTTAATTTCTACCATTTTCTTTTTAAAGCAAACATTCTTTTTACCCATTTTCATTAATTCATCATGCAACTTTTTAAAAGCATCATGTAATTCATCATATGTAGGAGATCACTTACTTCATTAAGTTCATCACATGATTCTTTCCCAAGGGCCATGAGAGCTAAATTTTTCATTTCTTGTTGTTCTTCCTCATCACTTGTTTCCTCATCACTATCATCCCACGTTGCCACCATAGCTTTCTTTTTTAGTTTGTTGAGGAGAGGACATTCCGATCGTATGTGTCCGGGCTTCTTGCATTCATAGTAAGTGATTGGCTCTTTCTTCTCCTTTTTTCTTGTAACTTCTGAACTTTCTCTGCTCATTATTCTTTTTGAAAAATTTTCTGAATCTTCTAGCCAACATTACCAACTCCTCATCATCCATCTCGCTTTCCTCATCACTCTCATGTTTTGAGGCTTTGAGAGAAATGTTTTTCTTCTTTTCCTCATGCCCTTTTTCTACTGCCAAATCCTCTTCATATAAAATGAGAGAGCCAATTAAATCATCAATAAGTGAGACATTTAAATCTTTGGCTTCCTCAATGGCAGTCTTTTTTTGTCTCTATTCCTTAGGTAGCGACCTAATAATTTTCTTAACTTTCCGCTATTAGAAAAAGTTTTTCCTAGGACTCCTAGAGTGTTCACTATGTTCATAAATCTAGTGTACATAGAGTACACATTATCATTTTGTTCCATTTGGAACAATTCATATTGTCGTGTGTACCTACTAATTTTAGACTCTTTCACTTGATTAGTCCCTTCATAAACAACCTCAAGTTTGTGCCAAATTTCATTTGCATTTCCACAACTTGACACTCTATGAAACTCCTTATCAAGTGCACAAAACAAGGCGTTCATAGCTTTGGAATTTAGAGAAGCTTTTCTCTTTTCCAATTCATTACATTCCCGTGAAGGTTTTGGAATATCTTCCCCGACTTCATTTTCAGTCAAGGGCATAAAAGGGTCATCACATACAACTTCTCAAATTTCATAATCTAGTGCTTGTAGATAAATTCTCATTCTAGTTTTCCAATACGGATAATCATTTCCGTCAAAGAATGGTGGTCTAGTTGTGCACTGTCCTTCCCTAAAGGTTGAATCATTTTGGGTTGCCATGGATCTTTTACTCTAGACGGTTAAGTCCTAACAAGAGAACCAAGCGCTGATACCAATTGAAATTCTAGTTATACAACCCAAGAGGGGGGGTGAATTGGGATTCTAACTAGAATTTCAATACTAAAATAAAACTTAATGAAAATCTAAAACGAATTTAAAGCAATAACAAATAAATTAATCACAATATAAAAAGATA
This sequence comes from Atalantia buxifolia, assembly GCA_030444775.1. Lineage (NCBI taxonomy): Eukaryota > Viridiplantae > Streptophyta > Magnoliopsida > Sapindales > Rutaceae > Atalantia > Atalantia buxifolia. Next base: position 17,310,467 of record CM059839.1, read on the forward strand.
AAGGAAGAGAGATTCAAACATAGGGATTTTTACATACTTCGGCCAACCTCGCCTACATCCATGCCTCCAAGCTTTCCGAGCTTGAAGATTCTACTAAGCAAGTCTTCAAGGCTTCAAATGCTTATAATTGACTTCCAAGGTGTCAATAAACCTTTACAACTAGAGATTATCCCCAATCTCTTAACCCAAGTGTATCCCAACACTTACAATCACTCAAAACAGAAGATTACAAATTTTTTTTCTCTCGCACCATATTTAAGGTTACAAATCAATGCCCAATGTGTGAATAAATGAAGCAAGAATGTGTTTAAAGCTCTATGAAGATTGTATGCTCGATTATAAGCTCAATGGTAGTGTTGTGATCAATCTTTGTTTGAATTTGAATGAGATTATTCATAGTTGGAGCCGAAAACTACCCATTATGCACTTTCTGCTCACTGTCAGATCGCCGTTAACTCAATGTCGGATCGCCGTTTGACTAGTCAATATGACCATTTGGCTAAATTTTCAAATTGTTGGATCGCCGTTTTTAAGATGTCGTATCGCCGTTTGACTAGTCAATATGACCGTTTGGCTAAATTTTCAAATTGTTGGATCGCCGTTTTCAAGATGTTGGATCGGCGTTAGTGTCCAGAGGCTAATCTGTCAACTCTGTTCCAGGTTGGCGAGCCGTTATCAGAATATCAGATCGCCGTTAGTGTCCAGAGGCTAATCTCCAATTTTGTTCCATGTCGGCGAGCCGTTATTGTCCAGAGACTGATTTCAATTATGCTTTATGTCGGCGAGCCGTTATCAAGGACGTCGTTATTGGCCATTTTCAGAATTTTACGAAATCCTTGTTATTTCCAAAATTCTCAAGGTTTTTGTTTTCAATTGATATCATTACCAAGAAAGATTTTTCATAGAATATAAAACCTTTATAGAATGAGAATTATGATTTTAAAAGGATATGAAAACTGTTTGAGCTTTTAAAAGATTAATAAATCTTAATCAAGTTTGTTATCATCAAAATCAATAATAGAAAAGAATTTATGTTAACAGTCACCCTACAGGCTAGTGTATGGAAAAGTTTGCGACCTACCTGTGGAACTTGAACATCGTCCGTACTACGCCATTAAGAAATTCAACTTTGACATGCAGCAAACTAGCTCAAAAAAAAAGATTACAACTGGTAGAACTTGAAGAAATTCGTAATGATACATATGAAAATGCCAAGATTTACAAGCAACGAATGAAAGTCTTTCATGACAAGAAAATTTTGAGGAAATCTTTCACTCCAGGTCAGAAAGTGCTTTTATTCAATCCTCGCTTGCACCTATTCCCAAGTAAGTTACGCTCTCGCTGGTCTGGCCCATTTATTGTTCATACTATTTTTCCACATGAGGCAATTGAAATTAAGGACCCAAAGAATGATGTCACTTTTAAAGTTGATGGTCAAAGATTAAAGCTATATCTAGAGTACCAACCATATGGAGAGGACACTGAAATAAATTTGAGTGACCCACCAGATTTTAATTGAGATTTTTTTTTTCGGTGATTTGATTTTTTACTATTCTTTTACTAATTGAAATTATTTTTACATAAGTGTGTTTATTTAACCATTAAGTTTTCTTTTATTATTGTTAATCATGAGTACTTCAGTTAAACAGATCTTCTTGGACCATCTTAGACGACTTCAACGTGTAAAATCTCATCTCAGAAGCTTGATTCAATTTTGTAAGAAACATCATATTTGGGAGCTACAACTACCAGAGTTAGTATCCCATGTTGAGGATTTAGAAAGACAAGTCAGAGACATTGAGGGAGGTATCTTTGACATCCAGTTGGAGCTTGAGGTAAGTTTCATAAGAGGACGATTGTAATTTTCTTTGTGTATTTTAATTTGTTATTTCATTTGTGTGTTTTAGTTTGTTACCCTGGTTAAGTGACAGATAATGGTATTCTGTGACAATCAAGTTGGTTACTTCAGTTTCCCATAATAACTGATCTTCTAAGGCAAATGTATGCACAGAAACGAGATTTTAGCAAAGTTTCATAATTGATTCCCTTCACTTCCTCAGAATGCCCTCCTTACAATCTATAAAGCTTGGTTTGAACGCATGCAATTACTCATGAGGAATAACATACATGCTGATATCCGCTGGTTAATCGAGGTCAAGGTACGAATGGCAGATGAGTTGCCTCCCAAAATTATTACATACATGCCTGGTTATGGTAAAGGAAAATACGCAAGAAAGCGAAGAGCTCGAAGAATTTTAGTTGCTTGTCGTAAGTGTGCCATAATGAGATGCGATAAAAAACCATGTTCTTTAGGAATAGTGTCTGATAACAGAGAAGATAAGATTAAATTTATTAGGGATGGCTTGAATAAGGAGTCATTGGATGATATCCTTTTGTCTCTTGAAACGCATCCCAGTGGATATGTACAAGGAGTGATTCTCCAGTTATGGCTATTATTCCAGAAAGAGAATGCGCGATACAGTCTCGAGAATCTGATTATAAACGACTCTATTTGCCAGTTTATAAGAAAACTGGATGGGAAACCTATCCTCGACCCATAGAGGGCGTTCAAGCCGTTTCTGGACGTAAAACCAGAGGAAGATGTGAGTCACAGTTGCAACTACCTATAAATATCCTTTTACTTTACTGTTGTTTTATTTCACTGTTGTTTTATCATTTGCATTATTGTCTTTAATAGTTTTATTTTAGCATTGTTTACTTTTTTTCCTTTTACTGTTTCATTTTTTACTCTCGGGCCATGTGCTTTACACGTTAATTGACACTAATATGCTACCTCATACACAGTTGTGACCCACTGTTGTCAAGATCCTTAAATATGATTCTTTTTATTAGTACTCACAAATTATTTTTGAGAAGTATCCCAATGGCAGCTACTCTTAATAAACAATTCAATAACATTTGTGTGCTTTCTGGATTTAACTATGACAAATATAAAGAGTTCGTTGAAGCAGACATAGATCTTGGTCAGAGCAAAGCAATAAGGAAATTACATTTGGTATATAGAGGAGGTGACCGAGGGTTATCAAAACTAGTCTCAGAAGCTGCTTATGTTAGAGAGAGCCAAGTGTTAGGCATCATCTCAACAACCCTAAAACCTTTGGGCTGTATGTTTGACTCACCAACTGGAGAAGAGTTAGTCATCTCAGGTATGCAAGAGAGAATAACTGAAATGTTAAATAATGCTGATGCTTTTGTTTTCCTACCAGGAGATCTTACAACTCTAGAGGCACTTATCACATTAGCATCTTGGGCCCATCTGATCATCCACCAGAAACCCATCGGTTTGTTAAATTTCAATAACTTTTATGATGGTTTTATCGCATTTCTTAACCATGCAATAAAAAACTACTTCATTCCTTCCTCAACGAAAAAAGTTTTTATTTGTGCTCACACTGCTAACGAGCTACTTGATCTGTTACAAGCTTATAGACCAAAGCCAGACCCCAGGACCTTTGTGTTGGAGTCTCCAAATCATGATAGTAATAGTAGCCGCAGTGAGAAGTAAAAATTAGATTTAACTCTCCGCTTGTAAATATTTTCTTTTGTGTTGCACCACCCAGATGATGTCTTCTAAACTCTAATTCGTTCCTTTAAAATATTGAAGACAATATTTCATTCTGGTTGGGGGAAGGGAATAGTTGAAAATTATGGAATCTTGGTTAACTTTTTACTGCTTTTTTGTTGTAAAGAATAATCGTGGCTAACCTTTTGAGTAGAAAATGCCTGAATATGGAGTGTAGTGACTCTAGAAACGCATCTTCTTAGTTTCAAAGTTAAAAAAAAAAATTATCTTATTTTAAGTATGATCTTTCTAACTTTTTGACTTCTCTTTTATAAATATACATTTTCAAATTTTTTGAGTCGAAGATGGCCAAATATGGAGTGTAGTGACTCTAGAAACGCATCTTCTTAGTAAAAAAAAATTTCCAGACATTTTCTTTTTCAATCATTTTAAGTGTAACCTTTCTAATTAGTTTTTCTGCATCATTTTCACCCTTTCTGCATACATATTTTCTTTTCATGTTTAGAATATGTTGGAGGGTAAATTGTCGTTTAAAAAAACAAAGAAAAAAAATTTATTTTGTGTGATTTTCTTTTTAAAATTGGATGACATGATAATTTTTGAATTTTAGTATTTGTATTATCTTTGGTCTTGAGTGATGTTATACCATGTTTGCTACTTTACATGTTGATGTCGGAGACAAATATGATTTGCTTGAGGGAATGCACATGTCATAATAAATACCAAGTGAGTTTTTTAGCGTATTATTTTTCTTGGAGAGTAACCCTTTTTGCCCATTCTTCATACAGCTTAGCAGTTTATTATTTTATACATGATCTCTAAATTTCCTTTGAGTCAATCTAAAAAAAAACTTTTCTTTGTCAACTTGTCATCTTGACCCACTCCGATTTGGAGTATTACCTGATGTCTTACTAGTTTCATCACCTATTCATGTTTGAGAAAAATGTAAATAATTATTTTGTTCAGTGAAGTTGTGCCAAAAAAAAAGAAAAAAAAATTATTTTTAAAAAAGAAAAGAAAAAAGAGAGAAAAAAAGATATACAATAATAATAAATAAGCAAAATGCACCTTGTAATTTTCAAAAGATCTATATTTTTTTCTCAAACATATATTTTTTCCCCTATGTTCCCTTCTTTGTTAGCCATGTCCCTAGGCTACAGTCTGAAATAGAAGTCCTTCTTGATTTTAGGGATCTACAGTTTGAAATAGAAGCTAGTTATATGGGCTAAAAAGATGTAGTGATGCATAAAAATAAATAAATAAATACATTAGGTTGACTAGTATTTTATTTAAGATAGCAATTTTTCTAAGTTGTGGGCATATTCCTTTCATCTTGGTGAGAGTGTGTGATACTTCTTTATTATTTTCTCTCAATTTACCGTTTAATGAAGTGACAATTTTTATTGGGTTTAATTTTCTTGTGAGAATGTCACTACTACCGGTGAGATTTTGGGGTTTGACATGTCATTCTTGAAAGTGGCTTGATTACTGTAGGTATGACAAAGTCTGCTGGACTGACGCATGTAGATGGTGGATGTGGGTGTGATGTTTCTTTAGACTGGAGATAATGCTTATACTTTTATTTGATTGCTATCATTAGTCTGATTGAATAAACACGATTGTAAAAAAAAAAAAATCATTTTGGGTTTGAATTTTGTCTTTACTTTATTTACTAGGGACTAGCAATAAGTTGGTTGGGGGATATGTTGAGCGTTAGAAAGTGTATATTTATAAAGGAGAAAATCGTCATTTTACATTTCAAGTTTTACTAACATCTCTACTTTTACGTATTTAAGTTTCTTGTGATTTAATTATGTGTGTTCTGTTTTAATTAAGTATTTTATGTATTTTAGGGGCATCATGGTCATTTCACAATGAACGAGAGTTCAGACAGCAAAACGGACTTCACTTTTGAACTTAGGACGGTTGAAAACCTTAGAAGAAGCATAAAAGGAAAAATGGTATTGTTCACATGTACGAAAATGTTTATGTTACTATTCACGACACTGTTGATATATACAGAACGATGATGTGGCATTTACCGATGAGCTGTCACGATCCTATTGGACTAAAATTCTTATGTACTGTTGATGGGTGACATGACAGCATGTTAGTTGACTAAAAATCATGCGTACGGTACACGCACATATATAGAATTATTTTCAACTAAACCGCGTCACTATTCAACCTGCCTCACTATTCAAACCGTGTGGTCAAACTGTGTTACTATTCAATCCATGTGGTCAAACTGTATGGTCAAACAGTTTACTGTTGACTGATGATGTGGCGCAATCTTGAGCGTCCAAACTATTTTTAATCCGATGGTCATGATTTACTCAGTGTATCTATAAAATGAGGGCTTCCGCCCCTAATTTGACACTCCTGAATTCATTTTTTAGTTCCATTTTCTATAATTCCTTCTCCCCGAATTCATTTTTGAGTTCCATTTTCTGTAATTCTTTCTCCATCTTGTATTTTCTACGTATTTTAATAAATTCTCATTTTACCCCTAATTCAATTATGAGTAGCTAATTTTCTTTCAATCTCGGGTTGAAGGTCAAGTCTCGATATGCTCCATGGGCTTTATTTGGTAAATTTACTTTCTCTTCCCCTCTAATTTTTGTGGATGTTTTGACTTTTCGTCAATAAATAGTAATAATCTTGTCTAGATACCGCATTGGTTTAACCGACTCCCTAGTACAAGATTATTATTATTTGGCACGATAAGCCCTTAGCACCATATTGATTAGAGTGTGGTTCATGAGATGTGGAAACCCCCTTAATGATTTAATTGGCATTAATAAGGAATATTTAGCCCATGGAGCATGTTGATGCAGATCTAGATACCCAAGCGCTTCAATTATATTAGTTTCCATTTTAATTTTATTCTACCATTCCAATTTAAATTTTAGGATATTCTAAATCATTTTCACCACAAATTCAATCACTCACTTAGAAAATTAATTCTACACACAATTAAAATCCACATTTTCATAGGATCGACACTCGTCACCATTAATCTATTCTACAATAGATTTTTGTACTTGCGAGTTCAATAAAATTTGCACAACAATTTAATATTGGACTTGGGAGTTTTGCTTGGTATTTGTTAAGAGTAGGCGTTCTACTGGGAATTTTATTAAGATTGTGCGAGGAGTTATGCCATTGGAAGAAAATTGCTAATTTTATGGATTAATGTGTAAAATTTAAAACATTCACTCTTGTTGCTTGAATTTTTCTTGTGAACTTCGTATTGCTTTAGTTGGGCATAGCTTTTAGATTCAAATTAGATTTAAGGTTTGTTACATGATTAGTAGTTTAGTACTAGTATGATTTAACTTATGTATTGTAATAAAAAACTTGATCTACATATCTAACTTGTCCTATAAATTGTTATGTGGATGTTATTAATATTAAGTTTTTTTGGACTTAATTAAATGTACAATTTAATTTCTGGTTTAGATTAAATTTATAAATGAATTTCAAATAAAGGAATGTATAAATTTTAAATAAAAAATCATAATTCTATCAAGATGCATCTATTTATATATCAATCATAAATTTCGCCAAAAACAAAATAATTTACCTACTAAAATCAACCTAATAATACTTTTTGCACCAAAATCAATTTTCTCACCAAAAATTCAAATTAAAAAATAATTTTCTTGTCAAAAAAATAATTAAAATATTCATTTCCTATTAAGTGTGACAGAAATATGACTTTTAAAGAATATCATAAGTTAATGACAAACTTTTTTCTCTCGATAGTTACATATATTCTATATCATCCACCTCTATTTATGACAATTTTTTTGCGTCATTTATTACTAGTTTTCTTGTAATGTACTATATATTTGCTAAATTTTTTCAAAATTATTATTTAAAAGTCATATTTCATACGCTATTAACTTTTTATTTTACAGTCACACCTTTTTTTACAGTAGCCGTCACTTTTAACCCAAAACACCTCAATATCGTATAGTTGCTAAGACTATTTAGAAGCCATGATATATTAACAATCAACTGTTTAAACCAATTTAGACACATTAACAAATTACTACCCAACACTTTCAAAAAGGAAAAAAAAATAATGGGATCATTGTCGACCGTTAGATGAAATCTACGACCTATAATAATTAAATAAAATAAACAGAAATTTCAAGTTTATCATTTATGTTATCCTTTATCAATTAAAACTAGATAAAGTATAAAAATTATAGTAGGTAAATAGGATAGTGCAAGATTTACAACTTGAAAAGAAGAAGAAACAAATTCAGACACAATAATTAAAGGCCACAAAATCTGATTATCTAATTATTTATAGTACAAAATCTGATTAATTATACTATTTATTTATAAATTGTATAAAAATTACATTATATAAATTATTTCTTATAAATTACTTGATAAATAAATTTCATTATTTACCAACAAAACTTTTGAATTTTTATCTTATTATATCGTAGAATTATAATTACATTGCTTGGATTGATATAACTTTCAAAAAACATGTATTGTGAATTTTACACATAATCATCTTCATGTATAATATTTTGTATCTTATAATTGAAAAGCATAAACTAGTGAAAGTCACCGTCATTGATTCTAATATATACACATTCTCAATTTATAGAATGAATGATAAATTAAATGAAAATTATACTATTGATATGGTATTTGAAAATTTTGACTGATTAATAAAAATTGAGTCCATCAATCTTTATGTTGATTGACAATCAGTCTTTGTACTGATTAATAGAGACAATGACTGTTAATTATTTTGTTTCCATTATTATTTTATTCTTTTGAATAATAATTTTAAATTTTTTGATATTTTTTATGGGTGATTTTATGATTTTAATCCTATATTATTATTATTTTATATTATATCATTGGCCATATACTAAGTCTAACATTTATTAAAATGCCTTAAAACAAAAAACTATCATTCATGGGCAATATCAATAACTTTACAATTCAATTAGAGATGACAAAAAAAAGGGGCTATCCCGGATCCAGACCACACCTAGTGTGACACCCTAGCCAAATCCCACATCGGCAAAGCACGGTAGAGATGCTGGTATATAAGGGGTGATTTACACCTGAATTGGCAAGACGCGTTTTGGGGTGCATGTGAGCTCTAGGAACAAAACCGTGCGGGCCTTTTTAAGACCCAAAGCGGACAATATATTGCTAGGTATGGATTGATCATGACAATATGGTATCAGAGCGACTTCGCGTGTCCTCTTGAGCGATGGTGGGGCAAACCTCAACGAGGACGCTGAGTCTCTAAGGGAGTCTATATGACACCCTAAGCGAATCCCACATTGGTAAAGCACAGAAGAGACGTTAGGTATATAAGAGGTAATCTTCACCTTAATTGGCAAGATGCATTTTTGGGTGTATGAGTGCCCTAGGAATAAAATCGTGCAGGCCTTGATAGGCCCAAAGCAGACAATACCTTGCTAGGTTTAGGTTGGATCATGACATTATGGTATCAGAGCACTAGATTATGATTCTATAGACTTTCTTTTAAGGTCTAATTAGTTTGCCTAATAGAATTAATTGCATTTGTTTTGTAGATATGAAGAAGAACATTATGGATATGAAAAGTGCTAAGAATAAGAGATGGACAAAAATTGGCAGGACTGAACAGTTTATCTTAGGTGGAGTTCTTGTCAAAGATCTTAGAAGAGTTCATAAGCAGCAAATGGATAATAGAATTAGACGAACTAGAGTTGTCTACAGAGATACTCCTCTAGGACCTAGAGCTTCAAAGAAGAAATTCATTGAAGCTATATGAGGACTACGTGTTTATGGCAAAGGAGCTAATAAAAATAAGCTTGTAATACATCGCTTATTTTTTACAAGACCTCGATTTAGGCCTTACTATAACAAAGGATGGGTTTCTTCATGCCTAGGTAATCTACCTCATAAAACTCTTGAGGAAAAAGGAATAGCTAGAGCCACAATTGAAGAAAGAAAAGTATAATTAGATCCTTTCCCTATCCATTGAGTAAACTTATGAACTTTGTGGCTGCAGAAAGAAGGCATGAGACTCTGTAGACTTTATTGAGGTTAATAGAGAGAATAGATCTTTATGGCGAGGAGTAATCGTTTATAATTGTGACTTTGTAATAACTTTTTAGTATATGATTTTTGGTATTATCACAAAATGAAATATTTGTTTGCTCTTGTTGTCAATCACTAACTTTTCTTAGTTATACTACTTATTCAGTACTTTGTTCTTATTTAGTACTTTGCGCACTAGTATGGCCTTTAACTATGAATTATTTACCATTTTAATTATTTATTTATTTTTATTCTTCTTGTTTTAGTCAAAAGATGTCACGTAGGGGAGGTTTTAGGAATGCCTCTAGGTCGAGAAATGTTTTAGGTTTCACTAATGATGCTAACCCAACCTTGCGCAAGATGGATAACGAAGGTAATTCGATGATGAACACAATGATTAGGTTGATGGAACAATGGAGTAGGCTAATATAAGATATGGCTAGAGGTAGAGGCACAGAAGAATGTGCCAGTTGAAGGCAAGGTGGTGCAAAAGATCAAGGAGCTATGGTGAACTTAGGACAATTTAAGAAATTAGGACCACCTACCTTTCATGGGACTACCCATCCCATGATTACAGAGAGCTAAAACAAATAGAGAAAATATTTATGGCAATGGGTTGTAATGATGATCAGAGAGTGATATTGGCCTCATTTGTCTTTCATGGTGAGGCAAACCACTGGTGGGATGCCAAATCCCATCTTTTGAGGGCTGGGTTGGAAGATGCACCTATTACTTGGAAGTTATTTCTAGAGGCCTTTCATGAAAAGTATTTTCCTGAGCGAGTTCGACATCAGATATAGGCTGACTTCCTGAAATTGACTCAAGGAACAAAGTCTGTTGCGAAGTATAAGGAACAATTTACTGCTCTATCTCATTTTACTCCTACCTTGGTCACTAATGAAGTTAGTAAGTGTATGAAGTTTCTGCAAGCGTTACGTCCAAACATCAAAGGGCGATTGACCATCCTTAAGCTTAATAACTATGCCGATTTGGTGGATCGAGCAATCCTTACTAAAAAGGATATTCTTGAAGCTCAAGTTACAAGGGATCATAGGAATAAAAATAATCGATAAAGTGGACCTCTAAATGGAAGTTCTTATGGGCAGGGCACCCAGTCCTAGTAGCATGTTGGTAGAGGTAACAAATGGGATAACAAGGGTGTTCCTTATACCACCGCTCTAAAGAGCTTTCCTACTTGTCAACATTGTGGAAAGAGTCACCCTGGTGAATGCTATTGTAACATATGCATTTTAATTTCCCCTTCGACATTAATTTTAAATTTGTCACGACAATAAATCGAGGCAAATCGAATGCGATTAAGGGGTTATATAGTCTGACTTTATTTTCGCCACGGGTCCGATAGTCGTTTAAATTGTATTAAGTTTTAAAAAAAAAAAGAAGAAAGAGCCGATTCTATAAATTGAGAAAGGGAGAAAGAGAGAGAGAGAGAAGGCGCGCAAGAGAGAGAGAAAATCGTTGACCCGATTTTGACCCAGATCCGACCTGGAAACCCACGTCCTTAACCCAACACCAACAGCCGATTTCGGCCACCACTCTGGTCGATCCAGGTACTGATTTGACGCTTGAGAGACGAGCAACGTATCCATGCCATCCTTATCTCTAGAAAACGACCAGATCGCCGGTGATTTAGCCCGAAAAGACCACGGCTCTACTCGTTTTTGTCGCCGTCGATTTCGCAGGATTTAGGCTACACCACCACTTGAATCTTGATTCCCAGCTCACCCTCATCACTTTCTGACCTAGAACGACCATTGGGGACACTGTTTTGGTCGCAAACGACCACCGAGAAACTCACAGATTTTTGACCTTTGATCCACTGCCGTCGCCGCGCGTGAGAGGGCACCACTAGTACAGTTGGACTCACCGAGGTCTGAACTATCAGACCTAAGCTTTCCGTCATCGTTGACTAAAGTCCGTTCACTGTTGACAGGTAGGGGCAATTCGGTAATTTCATATAACTTTGGGATAAATTTGTAATTTAAAGAAATGATGGATAAACTGGTAATTTCAGATTAGGACAATGAAGTAATTTTAGATTTTGGGGGTAATTCAGTAGTTTATGTTAAGGACATTTTGGTAATTTTTTGCCTGAGGGTAATTTCGTAATTTCTAACATTGTGGTTATTTTTATGATCTGAATTTAGGATAATTCGATAATTGAAGATTTTGAGGATAATTTGATAAATATTGGTGTTGGGGATATTTTGGTTATTTTGGCATAGAGGGGTATTTTGGCAATTTGAGGCATAAGGGAATAGTTGATTATGAATGAATATTTGTTTTGCGCTCTAATGCGTAAAATTAGTTGTATTTCACATTTACGGAAAATGATTATGTTGTTTACTTTATTAGGAGGACTCGCGAACGAGAATCAAACTGCGGATGTTGTTGATACCGAGTCTGGACGTTGTCACTGTGAGTGGAATATACAAAACCTATTTTCATAGTTAGTGATAGTAAAACATGTTTGCGAAATAAGTATTTTAAATGTTTTGATTTAATGATTTCCTTGAAATAGATTTTATACACGCATTGATATTATATTCAAGTTTGGTCAATGGTTTTTGGTATCGACTTTGAATGAAATATGATAGTATTTTAAAGACGAGAAAAGTGGATTTCGATGTGATATGATTTTATTATCATTTTTGAATAAATGCATGATGTTAGAATCAAGGGGATTTGAGATATGTTGAATAAAAAGGAAATGAGATTTAAGATGTGATTATATGTTTATGTTCGGGTGTATAAGAGATTGTTTTTAAAAGCATTAGCCAATATGCATCCCCTCCAGATACAGTGATACAGATGATATGAGAGGAGAGGCCTTTGGGGCCCGTCTGAACACACATAGAGGCTTTGGGCCGTGTGTTTAGGCGCTTTTGCCTTTTGGGGGCATATGTATATAGTGTGATGATTACAGTGAGACAGATATTGAGATACCGATGATTACAGAAATACAGATATGAGATACCGACAGAGATTGAAATATTATGATACAGATGAGATATGATGATATAGGTGTGATATAAGCCTTTGGGGCCCGTCTGAGTACACACAGAGGCTTTTGGTCGTGTACTTGGGTGCTTTGTCTTTTGGGGACCAGTTATGCATGCACAAATATGATGAGATATGATGAGATATAAGATGGTATTTCCCCGTCTATCCATTGCAGCTTCGGGGCATGATGGTTCCCTGATTGCCCGTCCGTTGAGGTCCGGATATGAGATTATTCCCCTAGGTACTTGTTTGGTGATGATTTTCAGATTTTTGTATTCTATATGATATTGTGATATGATTTTCATGATTATTTGGTGCGACATTTTATATGCTTTTCATGATTAGTGATCTGATTTAAATGTTAAATGATTTATTACGGGTTTCTCGTACATGGTTTGATGAAATCGTGTTTGGAAATGATACGATTATTTCTTTTAAAGTAAGAATTAATTTTCAAAAACTACTATCCATTCACTGATCTCACTGAGTTTTATACTCATCCTATTTCTATTATATTTTTCCCCCCACCAGGAGGTTGCAGGTATACCAGATCGACCCACCAACGATAGTTATTTAGATATTATCGCCACGTGATGATGTTAGGAGTCATAAATTTCTTTTGTATTCGGGATATAGCGAATTGTATTATTTGTTATATTTTGTAATTAAGGATAACCATTGTATTTTAATATTAGAATGATTTGGGTGATATTTGGTATGTTGATTCGAGAAGTTGGTTATGGAGGATGGTTGGATATTGAATTTTTTTAGAGGTATTATTTGTAAATTGTAGGTTTGGGAATGTTAAATTTATAGGGGAGACTTTGTCGAATTTTTGGTAAAATTCTCAGATATTAGATTTATTATCGATTCGATTAGAAGAGTTTAGATCAACTCGTCCTGGCGGTGCGGGACGGGTCGTTTCAGCTATTGGAAAATTGGAGCTTGTTTTGCTTGTGGAGAAACTGGACATAGGTTTATGGATTGCCCAAAGAGACGTAGCAAGACTGCGAACGCTCAGACTAACGAAGGGCAGAGGGAGAAACCAAAGGTACAAGGGCGTGTCTTTGTGCTAACAGAGAAATATGCTGTAGTGTCAAGTACATTGTCCTTATTCTCTAGAGAATCCAAAGTTCTTTTTGACCCTAGTACTACCCCTATTTCTAAGGCACTATATCGGATGGCACCCATTGACTTGAAATAACTGAAAGTCCAACTACAAGAGTTACTATATAAGGGTTTCATCTATCTTAGTGTGTTGCCTTGAGGTGCCGTTTTGTTCGTAAAGAAGAAAGATGGTTCAATAAGGTTGCGTGTCATGAACCAACCCCGCCCCAGGAACAAAATCGTGCGAGTGACACAACTTAAAAGTAATTTTTAACTCCCAAGTATAAGAGTATCTTGTTGTATTATAGTTCAATGAGTCAGAGGCCGATCCTCAGAGAAAAGATTTAATTTGTTTATTTTATTTATCTAAAAATTGAAATTAAAACTTGAATATAAACAACTTAATTTAAATGAAACTATGAAATTGAACTAGTTAGGGTTGTATATCCACTCTTAGTAATAAATAAAACTTAATAAATTCTTTTTTCCATTTTTTAGATTTATTGCCTAAAAGATTAATTATATAAATTATTATTATTTTCCCTTAAATTTTATGATGGATTAAGTATATATTGTGCCAAAATTTAATTTGTCTACAATAAGTCAAAATACCATTTTACCATACCTTATATTAAGATATTAAGCAGTTATTATGCCAAATTCATTTGTTTGTCTACAATAAATCAAAATTTCAAAATATAAAATATGGATAAAATTAAATAGAAAATAATTTAATTTATAAAATAAAAATAGAATTTGATTAATTCATATTTATTTTCTAAGAGTTTCACCTTACCCTAACTAATATTATTTAGTTAAGCATAATTGAAATTAAAAGAAATATTAAAATTAAATTACTTATAATTAAAAGTAATAAAAACAACAAATATTGAAAATAAAACTAAATTTATTTATAAAAATAATTATACAAAATATTAAAAACACATATGAAAATCAAGATTACAGGGAGATGGAAAGAATTTGAGAAGAAGAGAGATGTAGAGAGATGATTAAAAACATAAAAATAAGGATGGAAGTTTTATTTTCCCAGAATATATCCTAATTTTTGACCTAATTCTTCTTTTAATGATCGATTCAACCTCTGATAAAAAAGATAATAAATTCATAATCTAGTATTTTACGGTCCATCATAAGCTTCATGCATGTGCTCCTCACTTTTTTAATGACATTACCTTGATCATTTAGACATTCTTTAAGTGCAGGCAGAGTGGGACAATCTTGAGTGAAATGATCATTTGAACTACATATGTTACATTAAATTTCTTGAACATATTTTGCTTGATCACTTTTTTTATGCTCCAAAGCTTCAACTTTCCTAACTAGGGATGCAAATTTTGCTTGTAAATCATGATCTTCTCTAAGTTTATGGATTCCTCCACTAAATAGAGATGGTTGTTGCTTATTTGTCAATTCAAAAGTTCCAACAGTATTCCAATATTGCACATTTTCAGCTAATTGGTCAAAATAATCTAGTGCATCCTCAGGATTTTTATCCCTAAATTGACCATTAAATATCATTTCAACAACCTATCTACTTTGGGGTATTAAGCTCTCGTAAAAATAAGTGACCAATTGCCAAGTTTCAAAACCATGGTGTGAGCATATGTTAACCAATTCTTTAAACCTATCCCAACATTGGTATAATGTTTCTCCATTTTTTTGAGTGAAAGAAGTGATTTGTCTTTTAAAAGAATTGGTTCTATGAGGTGGAAAGAATTTTTTCAAAAATTGTTCTTGCATATTATTCCAAGTTCTTATTGATCCAGATCTAAGGTTTTGTAACCAAGTTTTAGCTTTATCTTTTAATAAAAAGGAAAAAGCTTTAATCTAATTATGCTTATGCTACAATTTTGGTCTGTGTATGTATTACAAACTTCCTCAAAATCTCTTAGATGCAAGTACGGATTCTCAGATTCTAAACCATGAAATGTTGGTAAAACTTGGATAATAACTGGTTTAAAGTTGAATTAAGATGCTTCTAGAAGAAATACTATACACAACAATGCTCCGGTTCTAGTTGGATTCATGTAATCTCTCATTGTTCTTGGTTGATTATGATCATGTCCATGTTAAGAATGATTGTCTCCCTGATCAATTTGAGGATTAGGTTCGTCCAAAAGGTTTTCGTCTTGGATCGCGTTCATGATTGGTGGTGTAGATTGAGATCTATGAATTAACCTGCCACTTGAAGTTCGAGACTAACATCTCATGCAATGGTTATGTCACAAAAGTAATATTCAAATAAATTATTAACGAAATAAAAAAATAAATAAAAATTATAAAATAAAAAAAGAAAATTAAATATGCAAATAATATAAGTGTGTAAAAGAAAATTAAAATTAAAATTAAATAACAATTTTGGTGGTTGAACCCACCAATTAAATTAACAATAAAAAAAATAAAGCATAAAATAAATGCGAAAGAAAAAAAATTGGTGGTTGAACCCCCCAATTCAATTAACAATAAAATAAAGCAAAAAATAAAAATAAAAATAAATACAAAATAAGAAAATAACTAAAATTAAAAAAAATGGCGGTTGAACCCACCAATAAAAAAAATCAAGCAAAAATAAATAAATAAATGAGAAATAAAATAAAGAATGAAAATTAAATAACTGAAACTAAAAAAAATAAATAAAATTTAAGAGTTAGCAATTAGTAAGTTAAGAGTTAGTAGCTAGAGTTAATTTGTTAAGAGTTAGTAGTTAGTTTGTTTGGTCCAAATTAAGTCCAAATTAAGTTCAAGTATGTTTAAGATAAGTTCAAGTCTGATTATTGTGACAAATTTCGTTCATGGATCTTATTGCCACACCGTAATTCGTAGACGTTTAGAATGGAGGCATTTGGGATGAAAGTGAAACTTCTGAAAGATGTTGGGGTCAAAAGAGAATTTGAGAAAGGAAAACAAGTATAAAAGAAACTTTACATGAAGAGAAAAATCAAAAAGGGAAAAACAAAGCAAAATAAAAAGCTTTCCCCGACAACAGCGCCAAAAACTTGACATAATTTAAAAGTAGCTTTTAAAGTATAAGAGTATCTTATTGTATTATAGTTCAATGAGTCTGAGGTCAATCTTCAGAGAAAATATTTAATTTATTTATTTTATTTTATCTAAAAATTAAAATAAAAAATTGAATATAAACAACTTAATTTAAATGAAACTATAAAATTGAACTAATTAGGATTGTGGATCCACTCTTAGTAGTAAATAAACTTAATAAATTCTTTTTGCCATTTTTTTAGATTTATTACCCAAAAGATTAATTGTATAAATTATTATTATTTTTCCTTTAATTTTATGATGGATTAAGTATTTATTGTGCTAAAATTTAATTTGTCTACAATTAGTCAAAATACTATTTTACCCTACCTTCTATTAAGATATTAAGAATTTATTGTGCCAAATTCATTTGTTTGTCTACAATAAATCAAAATTTCAAAATATAAAATATGTATAAAATTAAATAGAAAATAATTTAATTTATAAAATTAAAAATAGAATTTGATTAAATCCTATTTATTTCCTAAGAGTTTCGCCTTACCCTAACTAATATTAGTTAGTTAAGCATAATTGAAATTAAAAGAAATATTAAAATTAAATTACTTATAATTAAAAGTAATAAAAACAACTAAAATTGAAAATAAAACTAAATTTATTTATAAAAATAATTATACAAAATATTAAAAACATATCTGAAAATCAAGATTATAGGGAGATGGAGAGAATTTGAGAAGAAGAGAGATGTACATAGATGATTAAAAACATAAAAATGAGACTCTATTTATTGAAAAATAAATTCATAATCCAGTATTTTGCGGTCCATCATAAGTTTCATGCATGTGCTCCTCACAACCTTTAGATCAAGATCCAATGACTGAACAAACTTTAAAAGTCAACATCACACGTGACATCGTTTGACTCGTCTGATTTGGCCAAAGAACGGTTGAGAATTGGTAGGTTAATGGGTGGATCGAGTTGACCCGAATACAAAGATTCGGATCCAACAACTTGCTTCACCAACCATTGCGACGTGGCACAATTATGGCCATTGAATCATGAACGATTGAGATTTAGTCAAAATTGCCAGCTATCCCACCGACTCATATCTATTGTAAGCTCATTTCATCATCCAATCAGTGCTCGGTCAAAAGAAAAAGTCAACTTTTTGTACACAAGTCCAATTTTAAGCTGATCTTAAGATTTTTAGACCTTCGAAATCCAAATTTGACCTCTATTTATCTGTTTGGAGCCTCAAATTATGTGAAATTAATATTTTACCTAATAAACACACAAAAATATACAAAATTAGATATATTTAAAATATAATTAATAATTCTTAATATATTGCATAAACACAAATATAAATTATAACATAAGCACAAAATAATATTATTATCGCTTGATAATTAAACAATTTTTAATACTAATCAGCGGACGTTGTTCAGACCCAAAGTGGCCAATATCTTGCCAAGTCTAGGTTTGGTCATGACATTATAGTATTAGAGCAGCTCTGCGTGTCTTCTTGAACGATGGTGGGGCAAACTTCAGCGAGGACGCTGAGTCTCTAAGTGGGGTGTAAGTGACACCCTAGGCAAATCCCACATTGGCAAAGTACGAGAGAGATGCTGGGTTTATAAGGGGTGATCCACACCTCAATTAGCAAGACGCGTTTTGGGGTGTAGGGATAGCCAAAGATTAAAACCATGCGGGCCTTGTTAAGGCCCAAAGCAGACAATATCTTACTAGGTCTAGGTTGGGTCATGAGATTATGGCATCAGAGCGGCTCTACATGTCCTCTTGAGCGATGGTGGGGCAAACCTCAGCGAGAACGCTGAGTCCCTAAGGGGGGGTATGTGACACCCTAGGCAAATCCTACATCGGTAAAGCACAGGAGAGATGCTGGGTATAAAAGGGGTGATCTACACCTTAATTGGTAAGACGCATTTTGAGGTGTTTGGGTACTCGAGAGCAAAACTATGTGGACCTTCAAAGCAGACAATATCTTGCCAGATCTGGGTTGGATCTTGACATTATTGTAACACCTCAAATCTAACACGTGCGGAGCACATGAATAAGAAGGTTACTTACAAATCGTAATTCTTACTCATAAATTCCAAACTAAAATACCACAAATTCTTATTTAAATAAATCCACAAATTCATACACCTAACATTAAATAATCTCTCCCGAAACATAAAAATAACAAAAGTCTCAAAACTCCAAATTACAAGTTCATGACAGATATAAATTAAAAGGAAACACAAGTCTATTCCTTCTCTTATTTAAATAGCAAAAGGAAACAAAATTTTTAACTCTAAAGCTAAGCACACCTCTCAAAAGGAACTTAATCTGCAAAAAGTAATGACGAGGGGTGAGCCGTCAACTCGGTAAATAAAACCATTTCTAACACATTAAGCTTATCAATCCCAAAAATATTGCAAGCCTTCCTCTTCCTTTTTGTAAAACATATATCATAATTCATAAATTTCATAAAACGATATATTTTATGATAAAATAACATAAATTCATAGAAATTCAGAATATCAAAAGCATAGTTACTTATGAAAGCAAATCATATAACACATACACAAAAAATAAAAGGTTAGCTCATGTTATATGGTGTCACCTATAATCCCGGTGACCCGGTCAGAAATAGAATCAGAATCAGATTATCATGTGTACACTCAGAACAGATACCCAATACTAGTCCAGAACATATATATCGTATAATACGATCAGAATCAAAATTAGAGTAACTACGGACAATGAGCCAAAACAATTCTAATTGGTTTTCATATGTAAAAAATTATACGTGTCACTTTGCACTATATATGGCACTTTGCAATACTTTGACCCTCAAGAGGTGGCCCCCATATAGTCTCAAGAGGTGGCCCCCGTACAATCATAAATAATTTAAATCATACATAGGCACAAAACATTTGTATTAGATTCATAAAAGTCCATAACAATAATTTAGGCTTACAAAATATTTTACAGATAAAATCATAAAAGGTAGTCATGTAACAAAATAACTTACATATTTAAAAAAAATTTACAAAATATTTTGTTAAAAAGAATTTAGGTTTGAAAAAATTTACACAAATTGATTTTGTTATGAAAATCAATTAATCTTCGAAATAGTATATAAAAAAATACTTATAATAATAACAAAATAATCATACATATCTAGTACATTAGGAATGAAGTTACTTACCTCGATAAAAGAATTTAAACTAACACACCTCTAAGCCTCTAAAAGCCTCAATCGCCTCCAACACCAATCGCTTTGATTCTCCCCTAAACAAATGTTTGAATCCTATGGTTTGAATAGGAACGTAATGAGCAGCAAAGAAAAGAAGAAATGTTGTAGACTTAGGGTTGTGGAAGGGGAAAAATTATGAATTTATAGGGAGTCTTAAGAAACCCTATAGGATTTTGGAAAAATAACTCTTTTCTAAAAATTACCCCATCATTAACCCTATTTGTAATTTTAATATTCTTCTTTTTTTTAACAAAGGTTATAAAGCCATGCATGATTTCTAATTAATAAAAGCCGAATTTGATACCATAATGTAATGATCCAACTCAGACTTGATTAGATATTGTCAGTTTTGGGCCTTAACAAGACCCGCACGGTTTTGTTCTTGGGGTGCCCATACACCCCAAAATGAGTCTTACCAATTAAGGTGTGGATCACCACTTATAAACCCAGCATCTCTCCCGTACTTTACCGATGTGGGATTCACTTAGGGTGTCATATACACCTCCCCTTAGGGACTCTGCATCGTCACTGAGATTTTCCCCACTATTGCTTAAGAGGGCACGCGGAGCCGCTCTGATACTATAATATTATGACTAAACCCAGATCTAACAAGATATTATCTACTTTAGGCCTTAACAAGACTTGCACGGTTTTGTTCCTAGGGTGCCCATACACTCAAAAATGGGTCTTACCAATTAAGGTGTGGACCACCCCTTATAAACCCAACATCTCTCCCGTGCTTTGCCGATGTGAGATTCGCCTAGGGTGTCACATACACCCCTCTTGTGGACTCAGTGTCCTCGCTGAGGTTTGCCCCACCATCACTAAAGAGGACACGCGAAGCCACTCTGATACTATAATTTTATGACCCAACCCAGATCTGATAAGATACTATCGGCTTTGGACCTTAACAAGGCCCGCACGGTTTTTTTCCTGGGGCACCCATCCATCCCAAAACGCGTGTTGGCAATTAAGGTGTGAATCACCCCTTATAAACCTAACATCTCTTCCATGCTTTGCCAATATAGGATTTGCCTAGAGTGTCACACCTAGCGTTTGCGATCAAGGTAAAATCAGGTCCAAATTTATAAATAAAATAGTCCCGAATATTGAAAATAAATTGCTAATTATTTTCGGCCATGTGTCCAAGTGTGATCCGAATAACCCAAAACCCGAATTCATGTCCGGTTATATTTTTTAATTTTAAAAAAATAAAAAATATAGAAATAACTCCTTTATCCATTTACAGACTTACTAACACAAAACCTAAACTCTCTTCATAACACAATAACTCAACACACACTGCCTGCTAGCTCAAACTTTCCAAGCAGCCGTAACCCTCTGACCACTGTGTGTCGCACCTCTATGGCTCCACAGCCCATCATGCACCAAACCTCCAGCACCGCACGTCCGCACGTCCAGCACCAGTCGCCGCACCGTACTGCACACACCGCTCCGCATGCATTGCTCCGCTGACATTTCTGGCCTTAGCACATTGCACCTGGATCCATCCCTGTCGCCATTGTTCCAGAATCATAGTCGTGGACCACAGTCTTTTGACTTTTTAATTATTTTTATTTTCATTTGGATATTTTATACAGTTACACGCAAGCGGGGTTTTATACGAAAGAAGTGCTTTTACATATAAAATTAATTGAGCAAGCTTGGAGTGATGATCAGCCCGCAATAATGATTCAAGAAGTGTCTGATGATGATTTGCAAGGGTCTCTATATAAGCTTACTATTAGCTTGTAATTGATTTCATGGCTAGATATTCCTTGAATCATTATTTTTACTAGTACGTGTTATGTATTTATTTTATTTTATTCGAATTACGATTGGACGTTCAGGTCGGGTTAAAACAAATCAAACCGAACTTGAGATTTTATTCGGTTTTCGGCTTAGTTCGAATTAACCCTAAAACCCGAATGGATTGCATATTCGAAATTGATCGCATTAAATGAATAAAAAGAAGAAAAAATTTCACAAAACATTTTGAGAAAGCAACGCCCTAAACACAATGGTAATCAAATGATCCCTAACCTCAAATTCAAACCCTAATAGCCACATCCTCTCTCATTCGGTCATCCCTCTCGCCGGCAGTTCCTCAACGACACACCACGTCTCACTTTATTCAACGACTTCAATCCCCAAATTCCCAATTTCATAAAATAAAACAGCCTTTAACAACCACATCCTCTCTCATCTGGTCATCCCTCTTGGTTCGGCGGTTCCTTGACGCCGCTCCCCGTGAGCACAACTCGCCATCACAGCCAACGACTTCAGCTCAAAACACGATTTCTTTCTCTTTCTCTCTCTCAAATCATAGTCACAGTTATCAGAAGCACAACGTTTAGTTTCACCCCAAGTCTCGAAGTCGAGTAATCCTAAGAGCACTACCAGCACTCCAGCAGTTCGGTATTTTTGTTTTAAACTTTTTTTTAGTTAATCCATTTTCAACTTAATATTTATAAATGGTCAATTTTTATAATTTTATTAGTTATTAGAGTCAATTGACGAGTGTTTTACTTGTGGGCTATTTGACTTAGACCTGGAGATATAGAGTCATCCTAATCTATGAAACTAATTTTTTTATTAAATTTTTATGGGTGAGAATGGTTGAATTTGTTAATTATATGGACACTTTTGTCATCCTAATCTATGAAACTAATTTTTTTGGATGGTAATTAAGGTTAGTGAGCTTCTTTGTATTAGGTACTTCGCAAATTTGCAGATTGCTTATTGTGTATTAAAAGGGTAAGTAATCTTTAACTGTAAAACTTTGATAAGTCCATATTTTTCCTATGTTTTATTAATTAATTTCTCTATCTTTTTCTTGTTTTAGTCTTAAATATTCTAATTATTTCAATTAATTTTTTATTTTATTTAAATTATATTTTATTGTGTTAATTTTATCTTAATTTTTATATTTTGTTATTTTAAGTGCATTTTGGGAATAAAGAGGAATTAAATCAGAATATTGAAGTTAGATGAGCTTAAAGAAGAAATTAATTAGAAATTTAAGGAAGGTAATGGGAGTTAAAATGGAAGAAAATCAAAACAACCAAGGCCTAATTGAAGATCGCGTGAAGATGAGAAGAATTAGCATTGGAAATAATTTAATTAATAAGGAAGATCACGTGAAGAGTAAAGGAAGAGAAGAAAAGGTTAATTGGCTTTCAATTTTGAGTTATTCACGTGGAGAGCATTTTGACAATTTAAATGGCGTTCTTGTGATGGGCTTTGGCCAAATCGTTATTGGCTTATTAATTGAACAAGTCACGTGCATGCATGAAAGTGGCGGTTTGGCTTCGGATTTAATTCTTTCCATCCAAGGATTTAAAGGCCATAATTGAAGCATTATAAAAGGGCACGGCTGGAAGCCACAAGATATAAAAGGGAAGGGCCAAGCGGAAGCAACACAGGACCGAATTAAAAAGAATCGGCAGCCACATATACTCAGCAACCAGCAACCGCAAGAAGGAAAAAAAGAAAAGGAGAACCCAAAAGGAATTAAAGCAGAGTTAGCCACTTGAATTAATCTCCATAATTAGTTTTATCAGATCTCTTATTCCCAATTCAATTATGCTAGGCTAGATTTTTTATTTAATTGAGAGTGAATTCAAAACCCTAAACATATTATGCAATTAATTAATTTTTTTAAATTTCTATCATTTAATTTATCTAATTAAGATTATTCATGTTCTTCTATAATTAATGTTTATAATTTTATTCTTGTCTTATTTAAGTGGCCAATTAGATAGGACTTGAATAAATTCTATTGCTAGATTAAAATTTTTTATCCGTAATTATCATGATATTTTAATCATTAGTAGCAGGTTGGAATTAATGATTTCAATTGGAGAACATAACTTAGGTTAAATAATCCGAGCTTGTGCGTTTATTACCTAGATCAATTTAATATCTTTCTCTACTTAATGCCCATTATCTTAAATTTAAAGAGTTTGTTTTAAATTATTTAATGGTTAGAGATGAGGTGAAGAGTTTGTTTTGTCTAACGACACACTAAGGAAAAATTGAGACTAACAGAGCTTATTGTTGTCTACTGTTGATAGTTTCAATATAAATTGATGATATAATTGATATATTATGTGCATGTTTGGTGGTGCAAATGATCCTTTAACTAAAGTTTTTCTCATTATTATTTCTTTCTCCTTTAATTAGAGTTTTTATTAAATTATTGTTTTCGTAGTTTTAATTTCTTTATTTCTTGCTATTTAGTTAAAAATTCAAAACCCTCATTTTTTTATTTTTAGTTGGCATTTTCTTTAGTTAGATTAATTTATATTATTATTCCTATTATTATTATTTTATTTTATGTCCTGCTTTAGAGTTGATAATAAATATAACTAGTGTAGTCTTCGTGGGATCGATCGTTATTCGCTCTGTACTAGTTATTTATATTAGTAGTAAGGTTTTAAATTTGGTGCACCCTGAAGACACTACCAAACTTGATGGTGGATTTGTATCACATTGAATTGTCGTTACTTTGAAGAATGAGATGGTTCAATGGTAACGTACATTATTAACCCAAACCGTATTACAGTCAAACTGAATTACGAAACTGAACCAAACTGAAATAGTTTTCTAACCCGTTTGGGTTGAATTGTTAAATCTAAACAATTTGTAAACCGAATTGAAAATTGGAAAAATCGAACTGAAAAACGAAACACCCACGTCTATTTTGAATATTTTTAAATTATATATTTATAATTTTTATGTAATTTATTTTTATTTGTTATGTAATATTTACAATTATGTAATATTTAAGTTTTTGATAGAGAATGAATGAACATAGGCATTAGATTGTTGTTTACTTTAAATTTAATGATACAATTTTTTTTTCTTTTTAAATTCATTTCATCCAGGCAGCTAGAGTCCAGATTAAAAACTGGCATAAACCCACGTCCGGGCATTTGTTGTAGCAATCTAGGTCGGACCTGGGCAGGACCAAAGCCGGGTTGGACTCTGTGTTTTGCTGATTGTAATTCAATTCTTAAGTTGATGAGATATTTTTGAAGGAGTAATGATACAACCACAAACTCTTGTACAAACTGATGTGTAATTAATTCATTGGTTGAATGAAAATATAAAATAATATAAATAAATTATGTGGGCTAAGAAATATTTAATTCAACCAATTTTATCGTGCCACATCAATTTGTACAAAATAAGTTTGTACAAGAGTTTGTGGCTATATCATTACTCTTTTTGAAGTGTGTAATTCAGACAAAATTTATATGTTTATATTTTATATGTTTATATGTTGATATTTTACATGTAAATGACAGAATAAAATGGTGCATCTAAATAATGCATATAAAATGCATCTAATTAAAATTCTTATTACATAATTTTATAATGAATGTTTATTATATATACGATCCTTAAAAAATGTCCAATTTTATTTTTTTTCCTTTTATCATGAATCAATGATTGAAAATTATATAAAACAATCATTTGCAATAATAGGATAAAAGCTAGGCTTAAATCAAATTAAGAATAATTAAAAAAACTATAATTTAAATAACTGACAACTATTTCTTAAAGTTAAATTAAGATTGGAGATGATTTGTTTTAAATCAGATGGTCTATAATAATCCCACTGTTGATACCATAATATTTTTAACAGCATCACATAAGATCCTAAATAAATCCTCGTTATCTCATTTTTTTTCATAGGCAACAAAATATTCAAAATTTAAGTGAGAATTAAAATTCATTATCATGTATATATAAAAAATAATTGTAGAAGAACAGAGCACTTATTGTAATGAAAATAAATCAATAATTCCTGATACTAATAATAAAAATAAAATCCAAAAAGATGTTATCTATTTTTTTAGGCCTGCGCACACTAAGAATAGCAAAATGCACCTTGATTTCGCTTATCCCTCCAAGTGTCAGGGCTGTTAGACATTGAAGAGATGAACAAGTCTCTCATTTCACTAAGAAATTAAGCATGTGAGAGAGAAATGCTCTTCTTACTTCTAGAGCCATGAAATTTTCCTAGTTTCGCTTAACCTAGCTCACAAAGGACACATATTCCACTTGTATCGTGATTGAATGAACAAACCCTGAGTAAAAGATAGCACAATCTTTAGAATTGAAGAAATAAAAAAATTGAGATGCAAAAGGATTCGACTAAAACGCTAACGTTTGTTTGGTTCCAAAAGAAAAACGGTACTTTTTGGTTCAATCGCCCTTTTCGCTTTGTTCACATAAACTAAAAAAAAAAACAACAGAGAGAGAAGAAAGATTGAAAGATACATTTGACCGTTACGTGGTTGCTGCATTGTTGAAAAATTTCGTTTTAAAGCACATAAATCCTTAATTAGTTTATGTAAAAATCTCTTTGATTGATTGAAGCCAATATTCTTTAATTTGTTATGCTGTTATCAAAAATTTACTTGAAGGGGGCATGGCATAGTGTTAACACGGAAACAAAGATAGTAAAGAAGTACAATGAGCAAAGAGCAGAGCAGCGTGGCGAAGGCATGGGAGGCTACGATACGCAAAACACAAGCAGCAAGACGACGAGCAAACAGCATATTTGGGACAATGTCTATAGCCCATGCGGACGATGACAATGAGGCAGATCCTGAACACAACAGTAACAAGCTTGCCTCCTTAGGAGAGACATACCTTGCTGATAAAATTTTACCTAATGGAGATTATTACACGGGACAATGGTACGAAAATTTTCCTCATGGACTAGGAAAATATTTATGGACGGATGGGTGTATGTATGTAGGTGAATGGCATCGTGGCAAAACGATGGGGAAAGGAAGGTTTAGTTGGCCATCTGGGGCTACGTACGAAGGCGAGTTCAAAAGTGGATTCATGGATGGTATTGGCACTTATACAGGATCAAATGGGGATACTTATAGGGGGCAGTGGGTAATGAACTTGAAACATGGACATGGTGTAAAATGTTATGCCGATGGAGATTGTTACGACGGAGAATGGAGATGTGGGATGCAAGAAGGGCAAGGGAAATATAATTGGAAAAACGGGAATTATTATATTGGGGAATGGAGAAAAGGAGGGATTTGTGGGAAGGGTACATTTGTTTGGAGTAATGGAAATACATATGATGGGTATTGGGAAGATGGTATGCCTAAAGGAAATGGAACTTTTAAATGGCCAGATGATAGTTTTTATGTGGGAAATTGGAGCAAGGATCCTAATGAACAAAATGGGACTTATTTTCCATCGGAGACGTCACCGGAGGAGAATCAAGATTGGGATCCCCGGAGTGTTTATGATGTTGATTTATCAGGTTGTGAGGTAAATGATGTGGATGGAGAGAAACTGTCAGTATTGCCATCACAGAAAAGACTTGCTATGTGGTCTTCTTCTAAAAATGATGACAAGGCTAGGAGAATGTCAGTTGATGGGAGAGTGAGTGTGGGTATTGAAAGGCCATTTGACAAGTTGCAAATATGGGATAATGCTCCGGCAGGCGCTGTCACCGCCGATGGTTTTGATGTTAATGTTGTTGGTGATCGGGAGAACATAGGGAGAATTTCAGATGGTGGTGATTTGTTAGGATCAATTGATGATGGGAATCCCAAATGGAGTCCTTTGCAACCATTAAAACTACCAAGGCCGGGGAAAAGGCAAGGAGAAACAATAAGCAAAGATCATAAAAATTATGAGCTTATGCTTAATCTACAATTGGGAATCAGGTACTATATCAAAATTTTTTAACCCATTCTATGATTCAATTTTAGGTGGCCAGCTTAAAAAAATACTGCTTAAAAACTACTTGAAATGACTCTTCACAATTTTAAGGAGTTTTTAATTTTCTCTCAAGATTTTTCAACAAACAATCAATGCATTGGGCATTTAGGATTTGATAGCTTTTAATTCAAATATGTTGATTAAATTTATGCATCTATCAAATATATGTTGTGTTAATCTTTAGACAACCATGTTTGGTGCACTATATTTAAAAATTTTGAGGCCTCTCTCAACCTCTGAACTTCTATAATAGACAAAAATTTTGACTTTAATATAGTGTATTTTATCTTGTAATATATTGAAATTTATGATTTTTATTTTTTAGTTTATCTATATGGTTAGGGATAATTATAACTATAACTATAACTCTACACACACACACACACACACACATACACATGTATATGTATTTATGTATGGTGGACCTTCATTCCTTACATAATGATGTAAGTTATATTAATTACAGAGTTACACCAATTAAGCTAAGTGTAGTTTACTTGATACAACTCTATGCATGTCTAGTGCAAATCCTGTAGTTGATATAACTTATATCATTATGTTAGAGATCTCTTGTAATATATATATTTGAAAATTTCAATTATCCGAACTTGTGCAGATATACTATTACATCACATGATGAAATAGTGTAATAGGCTATATATATATATATATATATATGAGATTTACAGATGTCAGGAAGTTGAGAAGTAGAATTTTGACATAATTAATGATATTAAAAATATATATATGGTATTTTGACATATTTTAATTGCTTCAATTTCTCAGTCATTTTCCAAATGTTATTAAGTTATTTTATTTGGTGCAAAATGCAAATCCCTCTAATTTACACAGGCATTCAGTGGGAAGACCTGGTCCAGCTGCGTCTCTTGATCTGAAGGCTTCAGCATTTGATCCCAAGGAAAAAGTATGGACAAAATTTCCACCAGAAGGATCCAAACATACTCCGCCGCACTCATCCGGTGAATTTAAATGGAAGGATTACTGCCCATTAGTTTTCAGGTAATTAATTAACTAAATAAATATTAATTTAAATAGAATTTGCAATCTTCATAGTCCATTAAAGTTCTAATTAATTAATTTGTATTTGTTCAATTAGGACATTAAGAAAACTATTCAAGGTTGATTCAGCTGATTACATGTTATCGATATGCGGGAACGATGCACTTAGAGAGCTTTCATCTCCTGGTAAAAGCGGTAGCTTCTTTTACTTGACCAATGACGATCGCTACATGATTAAAACTATTAAGAAGTCTGAAGTCAAAGTAAGTATGCACTAAATAGTTAATATACCTTCCTAGCTAATTAACCAGTGCCAGCTACCCTTTAATTTTAATTTGCATTGGTTAATCGTCAGTTAATTATTTCTACCACATGGTCAGGTTCTTATAAGGATGCTTCCAGCTTATTATAATCATGTTCGAGCCCACGAGAACACTCTGGTGATCAAATTTTTTGGTCTACACTGTGTCAAATTAACCGGCCCAATTCAGAGGAAGGTATGTATAAAGAAAACGTGCATGCGAAGGATAAAATTAATTCTATGGGTATTACTCTTAATATTCTAATTTTAATAACAAAATATTACAAAATTACCAGCCATATAAATTATTATTAAGCACAATTTATTATAATTCAATATTATATAATTACATTGAATACCTATATAGCACACTCATTATTCAATGCATAATTTTCATCTCTTAAAGTTTGAAACTTTTATTTCCAACATCTTAATCAATATATGGATGAACAATGAGAACATCTTTATTTAAAAAATTTTTTATTACAAAGTATGTGCAATCATTCTTATTTTTTAAAAATAAAATAAACATAAGTACTGTAAAATAACCAATTTTTTTTGGCTTTTGGCTATTCTTCTTCTCCTTCCTCTTCTTTGGCTTCTCTACTACTTTTTTTTAGTATTAACATAATATTTTTTATTATTATGTTCTCATTGCAAGTTGTTTCAGATGCAAAATTCAATATTGAACATAAAACTTAACAACTAAAATAATATTAGATCATTTTTTACAACTTGATTTGATTTTGTTGTAAATGTATGTTAGATTTGTTAAAATTTGGTTTATTGAGTAGCTTTATTGGTCTTTTAATTAGTAAATAAAATTAATTGATTTAAATAGTTAAGTAAGGAATTTTTTTGAAATTTTACAGAGTTTAAAAAGTAATATTTATTTTTAAAAAATTAATGTATGAGTTAAGTATGACAATGGGCACTACCTGCTGTCAGTTTGCTATTGCCAAATTGGCACATGCAAAAATATTAAATTACCAAACCTGCCCACAACTTGTAATGAATTTTTATTTTTTAAAAAATCAGCGCACTAAGGGTTTTAATAATTACCAAACCCACTTGCAACCTACAACGGATTTTTCTCTTGCGAGTTTTCTCATTTAAAATTACAAATATTAAAAAAATACTTTTAATAATACATAAAAACTTAAATGATATAATAGAAACTATAAATTTTGTAACAATAGCTTAAAAAGTCCGCAAAAAATACTTAATTCTAAATTTTATGAATGTCAATAAGAAATTAAAATTTTAACATTAAAAAAAATACACAAAATATATTAGTCCAACACAAAGCTTTTCTGTTGTAGGCAAATCATCGTCACTAATATCAATAACTTGCTCCATCTTTTAATCAACATACAAGTATTATCAACAATACTGATAAGTAAATTTTATAAAGCTATTGTTAACAATTAATTAAACAAATAAAAACTCTATATTAATAAGCAATCATTAGGTTCGAGTCATTAAAGCAAAACAAAAAAAAAAAGTCAAATTAAAATGAAATATCAGTAACACTAAACTTAAAAATTATAAAATTTCTACTTATTAAATTATTGTGTCTATCTTGATACATACATACATACATACATACATACATACATAGGTTATGTTTAGGAATAAGGACCATTAATTTACATATATTTATGATTATATTTTATAATGTAATTTTTATGATTAAAATTAAAAATATAAATAATTAAAATAAAGAATGCGGGTTGGCGGATACTTATTGGTACCTAGTGGATTATTGCTCAATAGAAACCCACCCTCAACTCGCAGTGGGGCTTACTCATAGTGGGCTGATTTTTACAATCAGGTCTGCAGGTTGGTTGGTAATTTTGTCATTCCTAATATGAGTGTATTAAGTTGGTTAGTAATTTTGTTATTCCTAATATGAGTGAATTAAGTAATAAAGTATTTAAAGCAACTGTAGAGTACAAATAGAGTTAAACAGATTTAGGTGTTAGTTGGGTACACTTATTTTGAAAACTGAATTGAAATCAATGAAAAATACAAAATAAACGGATTTATCAAATCAAATCAAAATTTTGATTTCAGGTCAATGCTCACTCCTTGATCCTACTAGCGTATGTAAATAATAACCATCACAGTTTTTTGCCATTTACTCATATTTAGATTTTTTTATTATTGATGTTATGGTTGATATTACAGCAGATGTTCAATAACACACTTTTTTTTGCCAATACATAAATTGTGAATAAAAATCAAAGATTGTTCCCAATACCAAAGTGTGATAAATGTTTCTTGTTGATGCTGCAACCTTATCACACTCGTAAATTAACGAGTGTGTTAATTATTTGCTTAATTTGCTTTTTATGCTGTAGGTGCGCTTCATCATAATGGGAAATCTCTTTTGCTCGGAGTTTACGATTCATAGACGTTACGACCTGAAAGGATCGTCTCTTGGTAGATTAACAGACAAGCCTGAGGCGGAAATTGATGAAACCACTATTCTCAAAGATCTTGATCTCAATTTCATATTTAAGCTACAAAAGTCTTGGTTTCAAGAATTTTGCAGGTCTATATATCAATGATTACATATATGGTTAATAACTGGTGCTCAGGTTTGAATGTTCGGATTTTTTGGATTTGAACTAAAATTAGAGTTGTATAGGGATTTAACCTAACCTTTACAACTCAGATTCTGATTCAATTTGAATTTATAAAATCTGAACATCCAAAACTTGAACATGACTATATGCTTAGCAAAATCCCTTTGTTTACATGTTGGAAGTTAGTTGATTATTTTGCTTGTTTGTTTTAGGCAAATAGATAGAGATTGCGATTTCCTTGAGCAAGAGAGGATTATGGACTATAGTCTTCTAGTGGGTCTTCACTTTAGACAAGTTTCTGGAGACAGGGAATTGATTCCTTGTGGTGCTGACCCAGGTTAGTCAATCGAAACAAATTAATTAATTAGTTTTGATTTAATTAACATCAATCACTTTGATTTAATAATGTATTATAGACTTTCTCGCAAGAAATTATACCTAATTACATATAATTTTGTGCAGATGACTCTGAGATTGTTGTCGTTCCACGACTATCTAGAGTAGATATGGATCACCTACTTCTCGACCCAGATAGGTAACATACACATCTTTTAATCTTTTACAATTAGTGCTACATCACTAGACTATTTGTACAATTTATTTGAGAGGAAATGATTGATGTGCCCTTTTGTTTTCAAAAGTAACTGAAACACAACTCAAGTTCTAAAATCCTCTCCATGTTAAAGTTTTAACAGGTACATCACTTTTTCTAATTACGGGGCAATTCTATCTTTTAAAAATTTAATTTGACAATAAAATATAATTTTGTCAAATTTGAAAGACCAAATTGCCTATACAAAAATGATTTGAAAGTTAATCTTTTAACTTTAAATGGATGTCAATGGATTTTAAAATTTGAAGAGGTTTTGATAACTTTTGAAAACTAAGAAAGGAAGTTTCAATTATTTTTCTACTATTATCTATTTACACTTACATACATAATTTGTATTATAAATAATATGGCATGACATGACATATTCATTAATTAGTAAAATATACCAACTATTTAACCTAACCGGCACCTTATTATTCTTTAATTCAACTAAAGTAGTATGACTATCATTATCCTGTCACTACAATTTTTAAATAATAATTTCTTGAAAGAGTATGTGATCGTGGATTTAGCGAAAAACTGGAGAATATTAATTAATAAACAATACATTGCAGAAGGGATAGTATTAGATTAGGCGGGAACATGCCAGCACGTGTTGAAAGAACAGTGAGAAGAGGTGAATTTGAGCTGCAATTGATAGGAGAACCAGCTGGAGAATGTTATGAAGTTATAATGTTCTTTGGAATTATCGACATACTTCAAGACTATGACATTACCAAGAAGCTCGAGCATGCTTATAAATCTATTCAATATGATCCCACTTCAATATCAGCCGTCGATCCAAGGCAGTATTCAAAGCGGTTTCGTGATTTCATTTTCAATGTATTCTCTGAAGATATTCAACTTTAAACCGACACCCAGGCACAAGCTTTTGAAGCATAATGCATGACACATACCACACTAGAGATTGAGTCCCAATGAAATGATTAGAAATTATTTTCTTTCTTGATTTAGACCACACTAGAGATTGATTCCCAATGAAATGATTAGAAATTATTTTTCTTTCTTGATTTATTATGGAGTTATACATGATTATATATTATGTTAGCGAAGTCAATTTGTCAAAATTTATAAAAGTTGTTGTAGCCTGGAGCTAGTGTCTACCATAATACAAATGTAAAAGTGTACTGTATGTAGTACTAGAATGAATTCTTTCTGTGATCATTATTTTGTCTCGGGAGAAGGAGAAGTGTCCCTGGGAATTTGTCATTTTTTTGTTGAATTCAAATATATATACAGGATTATATGTGAAATGGAGTTGGATAAATCTATTTTGCCGAAGAAACGAGCACAGGTTTTCACATAAAAAAATTGTATTTGTTTGTGAGAACATTTAGGTATTTGCTTGGACCAATAAACTATTGACATGTGGAAATAAAAAGGCAATAAGAAGAAAAGTTAACTCATTGACTAGACACGAGGATAGCTCAGACAGACGAGATATAATCCTTATAGAAGGACATTTCCAGAAATATTTCCTCTTAAGGGGCATAATTGGAACTCAAATGTAGTAGCTACAGCTCGCATGTGAGTAGAAGCATGATATCAGAAAATATATATTAGGCTGCAAACAAGAGTCCAATGGAGGAAAGGGCTTCGCTAAGCAAAGTAATACGAGATAGCCACGTCAATAATCCTCAATTGTCTCTTGAAAACTAGTAGGACACTACACGAGTGTCTGCAATGTGGCAAGAGGCAAAGGATGAATGAGCGCCAAAGGCTTGTTTGCTCTCAAAACTCATAAAAATCACCATCAAGTAAGTTAAGTGAAAAGAAGAAAACAGCTCCATCTGTGGGAGCCAGGCCAATGAGAATACTCTTAGTATCTGGATTTATTTTAAAAAAAAAAAACCAAGCACACTCCAATATAAAGCTTATAGGTTTTCTATATTTGTTAACTTCAGCATCTTTAACTAGATATGACAAAAAAGTTTGGGCTTGGACGGGCCCTTCCTGGGCCTGGCCCAGCCCATAAAGGGTCCATCCATACCCACAGGCTTTACGCCTGACTCATAGTGAATAGGCCTAGTTATGAGCTAAAAATTTAAAAGTCCACAGTAGATTGAGCCTGAATATGGGCTTATGGGCTTGAGCTTTATATTTTATAAATAAATTTTTTTATTTTATTACTATAGGCTTTATATTTTAATTTTGTGTATTTGATTATTAGTATATTATATATTGTATAATCAATTAATTATCTTTAATTTAAGTATTCTTTTATTATTTCTCTATTTTAGACTCTATTAAAAATTAATTTTAAAAAATTTATCTAAGACCTGGGCCGAGCCCAGGCCCATGGGCTTTAGGCCCAAGATCGGCCCGTCTAAATATGGATGGACTTTTGGAGGGTTTGGGCTTGCTGTGAATAACTTGGGCCTAGGCTTAGACTTAAAAAGCCCGGCCCATGCCCTTAAATTGCCATCCTTATCTTTAATTATTGAATCTTGCTACACTTGCCATTGACAAAATTTTAGGGTTTCATATCTATAGAGCTATATTGAAATATCAACGAAAACTTGAAGGGTTTTACAAGTTAAAAGATCCAAGCTTTGTTCCTCAGTCTACTCACCTTCTTTCATTGCCAAACTCACGTGGTTAACCAAATCAAATTTACTTATACCGCTACACTCTCTAATACAAATTAATTTATTTAATCAGATTTGGCAAAAATTCGGTTAAAAGAATTAGCACTGTCTGATTGGGGAGTGCAAAGAAAAGCCTCTATAGGAGGTTGCCAAGTTGATTTTGATTTGTGTTTGAACAAAATGGAAGATCGATTCTCTAGTGAAAATCTCAGCATCAAAGGGGTTGAGGAACATGAGCATGACTGCACAACTGAGATAGTAAATAAGATGACAAAGAACAAGCAGAGGACATCTGTAAAGATTGGTTGATGAGTTCGACGACAAAATTTACGGTGTAATTGGTTTGCAATTACCATGTCTAGAAGTTGGTCTGAGCAAACATGTTAATCCACAATCTCCTAGATACAAGCAAGATGGCCAACAATTATAGGCACCTAACGGGAGTAAACAAACCAACATTTTGGTAACTAAATTGAAGTTACACTACTCATGTTCCAAAAATAAGTGATCAATTGCCATTAGTAGATCTGTTAGGAGTATGTGATGAAAGCATAGAATAAAAATGATAAAAGACCTGAGGGATAAACTCAATGCTAAGACATCTCCTCAAAATAAAGATGATTCTTCTAAGAACTAGGGTGTGCTTTAAGAGATCATAGACAACATGCCTTTCTTAAAGGATCAAGTACATAACCTCTAAAAGAGAGATAGCTCCATCACTAAAGATCAAGCGCTAATCGTTTACCAACTGTCATTTACCATGAAAATTCACAAAGCCATTCTCCCACTGATTTCAACATGCCTCAGATCCTATAATATCAGTGTAACTCTAACCCTATTGAGCATGATAAGTTATATCAGGACTAAATACTCATCAAAAGGAGTTGAAGAAAAGGCTATGTGCCGCATAATTAGACATACTCTCATAGGGCTAGCCAAGTCTTGCTTCAGAACTCTGAAAACTGGCAGTATAGCCATTATGGATCAAATTCAAAGGAGAATTTAGGCCTGTAGTGTTTTTCGTAAATCATTTCCACTAAAAGGTTCTAAGTATTGATGCCTTTAGAAAGAAAAATAACTTTGGGGAGAGAAATTGTGGATTTTATTTCAAAAGGCTGAACCATCAACATATGGAGAAGTTGGAACCAGGGCTTCACAACATATTGAGTATGAGGAAAAGTGTCATTTGAAGCACCAAAGAATAGGATCACATCAAGGAAAGGTAGAGAACAATCTCGAAATCCTAATATACCCCTAAATTAGCAAGTTTGCAAATATTTACTGTGCTCGCTCGACTATGAAACCTTAAGCCATTGTAACTTTTTAGTAAACTCACCAATGACTCAGGTGAAGAATAAACTCTAGGAAAACTAAGTAAATACCTAACTAAGGTTCTTAGCAAAATTCACCAACCACTCAGGTGAAGAAGGAACTCTAGGAGAGCTAAGCAAGTACCTAAATAATCCTGGGAAATTTATGTGGATTGATCTTTAACTTCATCTAGAATGCAACAATGCTAAGAAAATACTACCAGAACTCTTATATATGTTTGTAATAATGTATGCAAGACTAGTGGATGCCTTAGTGATTCACCATAACACTTAGTTGTTCTTTTTAACGTTTAAAAGTTTTTATGACAGAATTAAGAGGCCGGTGAGCCTCAACTTACTCACGTTCACTTATGCCGTGTTATATAATAACCAGAGCTATCATTACCTAGAGGAAATTTATCTATAACTACATGTTTTTTTCCTCTCAAATTGAGTGCATCTATTTTAAGTCTCTTTATAATGTGAATGAATGCTTAATCTCTGATATAAATGCCACTAGGTTAACTAAGGATAGCCTAATGATTGATGATTTACACATTTTCGTATGATTGATTATTTATAGATAATCTCCACTACTATTTGCCACATTTGATATTTTGGAATTTTTTTAATTCAACATAGTGTTAGCGATTAATATTATCACGATATTTGAACGAGGAGAACATTTTGAACTCTTGACCTAAACCTGTTGAAAAGATCAGCTCCAGTTCAAGAATGGAGCAGTTGAACACAATAACATAAAGATTAAAAAATAATGAAAAACACAACATTTCAAACAAGGTCAAAGAATATTGCAACTTTGAGGTGGAGTGAAAGTCATAAAAGACCTAATAATGGAATGAAATTCCCATTATGCAAGAACTTGTGCAAGGTACACTCTACCCAAGTTGATCGCAAGCCAGTTGGCTAAACTTTAATTAAGCAACCACCAACTTTGATGGATATGAATTTGTATATAAGTTAACCATCAAGTTAGCTAACCAAGAAAAGAAACTAGAGTTGAAAGAAGAAAACAAGTGTTATTAGATTTAGACCTAGTTTAGGAACACTTGCTAGGACAAGAAAACATTTGGTGAAAACCAACATCTATAAACCTCGGAACATTCATGTTGTAGCACTAAGAATCAATAACAAAATAATGAGGAAGTGTACCTGAATCCATAATTCTGAATTGCTCTCTAGGGTTGTGTGGTTGGCCTTCTAGATCTACACGTTTTCCTAGAGAATCCTTTAAGCTTTCCCAGGGTCTCTCTCTGACGATAGGATTTTAGGAGACTATAACCATTTATATAGACAACATTTTCCTGTTGTTATTGGGTATTCTTAATTCTATCCATTATTGAATTAGAATGTTATTGGGTGTCTACATATTAAAGGCCCACACCCTATTAGATACATTAAAGCTTATAATACCGAAAACCTAAATAGATCACTTTTAATTGGGTTTAACCTTATATGACAGTTCGCAACATATAATTATTCACATAGAAGCCCAACGTTGGATTAAGGATCCAACAATATTGGATTAAAAATCCAATAATCTCCCACTTGAGCTATATGTGTAACCTTATAATTATACTTTGTAAAAATAATTATATGAGATCAACCTTACTGTCATTACCGAATGTATAACCAATCTGGTCTATCAATAATACTAACATAGGATCAAAGTGGCCTTCATTACAATTATCATAATTTGACCCATCAATGGTCACTATGCCGATACGACTGAATGACATAGATCATGATGTGGATGTGTAGCATGGAAATTTCATACAATGTGATCTTAACATGCCTATTTCCAACTGGTCCACCATAAACCTTAGTGAGATCAAACCATATCAAAATCAGAGTGTGAATGAACCAAAAAATTTATTTCTGTAGAAAATAACACGAAATATCCATAAACTGAAATAACTGAAAAATGTCTATATTACAAGAGTATCTAAAAATCACAAACTTCCACTAAAACTTAATATCATTTAATGACACAACACCTATATGAGCAGTGTGCTCATGAAACGTCTTGGGTGGCAATCCCTTATTAAGCGGATCTGCAATCATGAAGTTTATACCAATTTGCTCAACATACAACTGTCCACTCTGAACTCTTTCTTCAATAACTAGGAACTGGATGTCTATATACTTCGACTTCGTCGAGTTTCTATTGTTATTGGAATATAACACTACTGACTTATTGTCACAAAAAAACTTGAGTGGTCTATCAACACTATCTACTATGCGTAGCCTCATGACAAAATTTCGTAGCTATATTCCGTGATTGGATGCCTCATAACACGCTATAAACTATGTTTCCATCATAAAAGAGGCTATAAGAGACTCTTTAGAACTCTTCCAAAAAACAGCACCCCCAGCTATTAGATAGATGCAACCCGAAGTGGATTTTATACTATCTTGGCATGCAACAAAATCAGAGTCAGTATATCCAACGATTTCAAGTTGATCCGACCTTTGATATGTGAGCATGTAGTCTTTTATTCCCTATAAGTATCGCAAAACCCGTTTAGCTGCTTTCCAATGGTTTATTCATGGATTACTTAAATATTTGCTCAATATTCCAGTAATGTATGCAATATCTGGTCACGTACAAATCTGAGCGTACATCAAACTTCCTACTGTTGATGCATAAGGAATTTTCTGCATTTCTTTTTCTTCAAAATCATTCTTAGGGCACTGATTGAGACTAAACTAGTCTCCCTTAGCTACAAGGGTATCACTTGGTTTGCAATTCTGCATGCCATATCTCTTGAGAACGGTTTTGATATAGCTCTTTTGTGATAATCTAAGAATACCCTGGGAGCAATCCTGATGTATCTGTATGCCTAATACAAAAGAGGCGTCACCAAGATCTTTCATCTCAAGATTCTTAGCTAGAAATCTCTTGGTGTCATGCAATAAGCCTATGTCGTTGCTGGCAAGCAAAATGTCATCAATATATAAAACCAAAAAATATATTTGGTCCCACATAACTTATGGTATATGCAATCATCCACCAAATTCATCTCGAAACTGAATGAGATGATCACTTGATGAAACTTGAAATACCATTGTCGAGATGTCTGTTTGAGCCTATAGATGGATATCTTCAGTTTGCAAACCATATTCTTTAGGTCTCTAGACACAAGTTTTCTAAGTGCACATATATATTGTCTCATCAATGTCACCATTGAGAAATGCCGTCTTTACATCCATCTAAGGTAACTCAAGATCGAAATGCGCCACCAATGCTATTATAATCCTGAAAGAGTCTTTTGAAGAAATTGTAGAGAAAATCTCTTTATAGTCATTGCCTTCTTTCTGTGTAAAGTCTTTTGCGACAAGACATGCCTTGTACCTCTAAATATTGCCTTTCGAATCCCTCGTGATCTTAAATATCTATCATTGTCTTTCATGGACTTCATCTCCTCATTCATGGAATCAATCCACTTCTAAGAATTAAAACTTTCCATGGCTTGACAGAAATTAATTGGATCATCTTCTATCACTCTAATGTTTGTCTCATGTTCTTGGAGAAATACAATGTAGTCATTTGGCAACGCTCTTCTCCTTTCTCTAGTGGATCTCTTTAATGACATAGGTTTTTGAGGTGGTAGAGCTTTTTTTTTCTAGAACACCTTCTTGTTTTCCAGCATTGTCTTGATTGTTATGTCTTGAACAAAGTCAGGAGTAAGACCCTGATCAATGTCAAACAAAGTCAGGAATGATACGCTGATTAATGCCAATAACATTTATGGGAATATTAACATATTCCTCTTCAAAGACAAAGTCTCTAGCTGTATCTCCCTTCCATAAACTCGACATCCTTAAAGAACTGAGCATTTCCTGACTCGAAAATTGACTTAGTTGTGGGATCATAAAATTTGTAACCCTTGGATTGTTATGAGTATCCAATAAAATAATAACTCACCATCCTTGAGTCTAGTTTTTTCTCATTAGGCTTACAGGGCCTTACCTCAGTTGGACATCCCTAAACATACAAGTGCTTTAGACTAGGCTTTTTGCCTGTCCAAAGCTTGTAAGAGGTTTTGGTAGGCACTTTAGTTGGAATTCTATTAAGGATATATGCTGCAATCTTAAGCGCTTCTCTCTAGAGTGATTCTCGTAAGGCACAATGATAAATCATATTCCTCAACATATCCTTAAATATCTTGTTTCGTCTTTCAGAAACACCATTCTGGGCGAACCCAGCATAGATACTGATGGGACGATACCACATTCCTTTAGGAATTTAGCAAATGGTCTTGGACGTTGTTCACCTGAACCATCATATATGCCATAGTATTCGCTATCACAGTTAGATCTAACATTTTCTTTTCTTTTGCCGAATTGGTTCTCAACTTCAACCTTAAAAATTTTGAACATATCAAAGGACTATGATTTTTCATGTAGGAGATATATGTAGCCATATCTAGAAAAATCGTCTATGAACGTAATAAAATATTATTGACCAATCCAAGTTGCCGTAAGAAAATAGCCCACAAATGTCTGTATGAATGAGTTTTAAGATGTCTAAAGTCCTGGTGGCTTCAAATCTCCTTTTATTGGTATGCTTCCCCTTAATACAGTTAATACAAATATCAAAATCTGTGAAATCTAAATGATCAAGAATTTCGTCTGACCCAATCTTTTGTGCCATAATGCAGCTGAATTTTCATTGGTTAATTTTCTCTTTACGCTTTGTATACTTAATTGTAGGGATTCATTAAATGAAGCAATCGTATCAATCATATAATGATTATCATTGCCTGATAAAGAATCGGAACCAACCAATTTTGAATCATGAAACAAACTAAATTTTTCATTTCCAAATGAACAAGAGTAACCATATTTGTCCAAAGTGGAAACGGAAATCAAATTCTATCTAAAAGATCGAACAACAAATGTTTCATCAAGATCCAAACAAAATCCTGTCTTCAATAATAATCTAAATTTTCCAATTACTTCAACTTCAACTGTCTTGCCATCGCCCACATAGATATATCTTTCACCATCATTAGACTTTCGGCAATTCATGCAACCCTACCTAGAC
Source organism: Atalantia buxifolia (assembly GCA_030444775.1). Taxonomy (NCBI): domain Eukaryota; kingdom Viridiplantae; phylum Streptophyta; class Magnoliopsida; order Sapindales; family Rutaceae; genus Atalantia; species Atalantia buxifolia. The sequence continues at coordinate 17,351,755 of CM059839.1, forward strand.
ACACTGATGATGAGATTAAGGATAAAACTATCACAAACACATGGGATGAGGTATATTCAGATCCTATTCAAGCTCCTGTCGGACCTGTTACAAGAGCTCGAGCAAATAAATTCAACTTAATGGATTGATTCAAGCAACTTGGGCTCAATTAAATTTGTGGAGGCCCTTTAAAGGAATCGCACATGATAAATGCATGATTCAGGCTCTTGAAGTTTCCAACTATTCACTTCCATGAAATAGGGAGTTGGTTTGCACATTATGGCGGGAAAATATATTATTTTCCTTTTTCAGATACTTTCCCTTTTTTTAGGAGGCTATTAGGGAAACAAATCATTTAGTTCTATTTTAAGCCAATTAAGATCCTGATTTGATTTAAATTCTTTCCTATTTACTTATATTAGGATTCTGATTTGGTTTAAATTCTTTCCTATTTACTAAGATTAGGATTCTGATTTGGTTTAAATTCTTTCCTATTATGGAAGATTTAGATTCTGATTTGATTTAGGATTTATTTACAAAAATTCTTGTAACCAACCTTATATAATGTACTCATATCTAATAAACGAGGGAAGCTTTTTTTTTTTTATACAATTGAAGAGAGAGTTAATCCTCTTTAGTTCTTTACAAAATCTTTGAACTTATCGGATTTCTATGGCATTCAACTCTTTACTTATCAATCAAACCATCCATAGCTGATTGTGACGTCTTCATATACCAAGGTTCGTGCTTTCAATAAGCATTGGGTCGAGGTTCGTTTCCATTACTGGTTTAGATTTGATCTTGGAAACTAATTTGGTTAGGGTCGCGTAAGTTCTTGACGGAGTTCGTATCATTTGGTATCAGAGCCTAGGTTCCAAGGTCAGATCTATCTATCTTTGTTGTTTTTTCATTCTTGTTTAAATTTTTCATCCTTGTTTAAATTTTTCATCCTTGTTCTAGTCTCTAAAAAAAAAAAAAAAGTCGTGAACAGTATTGTGTGAGCAATGACGCGTGAACAATATTGCGTGAACAGTGCCGCGTGAACAGTATTTTTTGGGTTTCCTTTTTTAAATCAATTTTGTATCATTGTGGTTTAATTCTCCTTAAATCCACAAGTTTTACTTATTCTTATTCTAAAAAAAAAATCTCCAACCTTCTTTTAAAATCTTTCATTTTTTTTCTATTATTGTGTCTTGGAAGTCTAAACAAGTTTTAAAACCCCATAGATGAAAATTTTGCCTAAAATCATAACTCGACTTTCGTAGAAATTACCTTCTTACTCTTGAAATTAAATTTTCCTTAGTGTCATCTTTGTGAATTGCTATTGAAATCCTAATATTGGTTTGATAAGAACTGAGTGAGGATTTCTAAGAGTGGAAAAAGACAAGAGAGTGTGAGTATATTAGAGGGTAAAAGCCAATTAATTTGAGTGAAAACACAAGTGAAATTGAGTGACTCATTTTCTTGAGTGAAACACGTAAGGGAGTGAGGTGAGGTCCTTCCACATTATTTCTAACTTTGTTTTGTAAATAATAGTTGTTTTTCACAACCTAGAACGAAACACAAAAGAAGATGATCAATCTGCAATTACTCAGAATTTATAAGTTCAAGCATTAATGGGAGAGATGAGAAGGATGATGAGGGCTGAATTAGAGCTCATACACGAGCGTTTAGATCAAGTAGAGAACACACGTGCAGGGTAGCCATAGCCCGTTTCCCAAACACGTAGAAGAGAAAGAGCTCCAGCTAGAGGTGAGATTGATGATTATTATAGGGATGAGTATAATGAGGGTGAGGACTCAGTGGGTAGCTATAGGAGAGACGAACAAGGTAGGAGAGCTAGGAATAGAGATGATGGATTAAGTGGCATAAAGATAAAGATTCCATCTTTTCAAGAAAGATCCGACCCAGAAGCATACCTTGAATGGGAGAAGAAAATGGAGTTCATATTTGACTGATACAATTTTTTTCAGAGGCAAAAAAAGTAAAATTAACTGTGATTGAGTTTTCTGACTATGCCATTACTTGGTAGGATCAACTTGTTATAAGCAAGAGACGAAATAGAGAACGTCCAATTTAGACATGGGATGAAATGAAATCATTGATGAGAAGGCTTTTGTACCTAACCACTATTATCGAGACTTGTACAAAGAAATAGAGATTGCCATGATTAGAGCAAATGTGGAGGAAGATAGAGAAGCTACCATGGCAAGATTCTTAAGTGGTCTTAATCGAGAGATTGCAGGTAAGGTTGAGTTGCAGTATTATGTGGAGATTGAGGAGATGGTCCATAAAGCTATCAAGATTGAGCAGCAACTCAAGAGGAGGGGTAACACTCGTACAGCCCCTAGCTCGAGTTCCACTCCTTGGAAACCGAGCTATGTAAAACGAGATGAGAGGCCACAAGCATCTACTGCACCTAAGCAAATAACCGAGCACTCCAAGCACAATTCACAAGGTAAAACCGTAAGTCATACTATTAGAAATCGTGACATTAAGTGTTTTAAATGTCAAGGCAATGGGCATATCGCAAGTGAATGTGTGAATAAAAAAGTTATGGAGTTGCGGGACAATGATGAGATTGTAACTGAAGATGAAACGGAAGAAAATGAGATGCTGCCGTTAGAGGACGTCGAAGATGAAGAGTATGTAGCCCCTGGGGAATTGACTTTAGTAGCGAGCAGAGCTTTGAATGTTCAAGTAAAGGAAGACGAAACAGTGCAACGGGAAAACATTTTCCATACTAGGTGCTATGATCAAGACAAAGTATGTGGTATGATTATTGATGGAGAAAGTTGTACTAATGTTGCTAGTACTATCATGGTAGAAAAGTTAGGGCTTCCGACACTTAAACACACACGGCCATACAAACTACAATGGTTAAATGACAGTGGTGAGGTGAAAGTGAACAAGCAGGTACTAGTGACTTTTCGGATTGGCAAGTATGAAGATAAGGTGCTTTGTGATGTAGTGCCAATGCAAGCTGGACACTTGTTACTTGGGCGGCCTTGGTAATTCGACAGACGTATGAAACATGATGGCTTCACCAACAAATATTCATTTGTATTTAATCAACATAATATCACTCTTGTTCTATTGACACCAAAACAGGTTTACGGAGACCAAGTGAGCCTACAAAGAGAGAGTGAAGAAAAGAAAAAGAGAGAAAAAGAGAGTGAAATTCAAAAAGAGGCCGACAAAAATATGAGAGAAAAACCAAAGAAAAATACGGTCATTGAGCGAAAATCAGATCGAAAACAAAATAATTTCTACGCGAGAGCGAGTGAGATAAAAAAAATGTTATTTTCACATCAGCCTATAATTGTACTTTTGTACAAAGAGGCATTTTTGAACACTAACTAATTTGACGTTACTTTGCCTAGTTTTATTACTTTTCTTTTATAGGAGTATGAGGATGTCTTTCTTGAAGAAACACCACATGGTTTACCTCCAATCCGAGGGATTGAGCATCAAATTGATTTTGTACTCGGTTCAGCCATTCTAAATAGACTAACCTATAGAAGCAATCCAGAGGAGACCAAGGAACTTCAAAGGCAGGTTAATGAATTGATGGGAAAAGGGTACGTGAGAGAAAGCATGAGTCCATGTGCAGTTTCCGTTTTATTAGTTCCTAAGAAGGATGAGATGTGGAAGATGTGTGTTGACTGTCGATCCATCAACAACATAACGGTAAAGTATCGACATCCCATTCCTAGACTAGATGACATGCTTGATGAATTACATGGTTCTAGTGTATTTTCCAAAATCGATTTGAAAAGTGGATATCATCATATTAGAATGAAAGAAGGTGATGAATGGAAAACTGCCTTTAAAACAAAATATGGTTTGTATGAATGGTTAGTCATGCCTTTTGATCTAACTATGCCCCGAGCACTTTTATGAGACTTATGAATCATGTCTTGCAAGCTTTTATTGGCAAGTTTGTTGTTGTTTATTTTAATGATATCCTCATTTTTAGCAAAAACATAAATGATCATGTAGTACATTTGAAATCTGTTATAAATGTGCTTAGAAAAGAAAAGTTATTTGCTAATCTGAAGAAGTGTACTTTTTGCATAGACAAACTTGTGTTTCTAGGATTTGTTGTGAGTGCACATGGTATACAGGTTGATGAGGAAAAGGTATGTGCAATCCAAGAGTGGCCGAGTCTCGCAAATGTAAGTAATTTGAGAAGCTTTCATGGGCTTGTTAGTTTCTATTGACGATTTGTGAAAGACTTTAGCACATTAGCTGCATCGCTTACTGAAGTAATAAAAAAAGATGTTGGATTCAAGTGGGGAGAAGCGCAAAAGAAGGCATTTCAAATAATCATGCAAAAATTGACCAATGCTCATTTATTGTCTTTGCCCAACTTTGATAAAACATTTGAAATTGAATGCGATGCTTCAGGTATTTGTATTGGCGTAGTCTTAATACAGGAAGGATGACCAATTGCTTAGTTTAGTGAAAAGTTGAGTGGGGCAGCCTTAAACTACCCTACTTATGATAAGGAGTTGTATGTGTTGGTTCGAGCATTAGAAACGTGGCAGCACTGCCTATGGCCTAAGGGAGTTCGTGATTCACACCGATCATGAGTCTTTGAAACATCTTAAAGGCCAACACAAGTTGAACAAGAGACATGCTCGATAGGTAGAATTAATTGAGACATTTCCATACGTCATTCGTTACAAGCAAGGTAAGGAAAACATTGTTGCAGATGCACTTTCCACAGGTATGTCTTAATCTCAGCACTTAATGCTAAATTACTTGGGTTTGAACATATTAAGGAATTGTATGCTGATGACCATGATTTTAATGTTGAATACCAAGCTTGTGAAAAGACCGCAGTTGGTAAATATTTTAGGCATGATGGCTATTTATTTCAGAAAAATAAATTATGTGTGCCTAACTATTCTTTGAGAGATTTGTTAATGAGAGAATCCCATGGAGGAGGGTTAATGGGGCATTTTAGAGTTGTAAAGACTCTAATAGTTTTACAGGAACAATTTTATTGGCCACATATAAAACGAGATGTTGAAAGACTTTGTGGTAAATGCGTTACTTGTAGGCAAGCCAAATCGAAAGTGAAACCTTATGACTTATACACCCCTTTGTCAATACCTAGTGCACCTTAGACTGATGTTTCGATGGATTTTGGACTAGGTTTACCTAGGTCTAGACAAGAGAAAGACTCAATTTTTGTGGTTGTAGATAGATTTTCAAAGACGGCACATTTTAATCTATGCCACAAAACGGATGATGCTTCTAATGTTGGTAACCTATTCTTTAGGAAAATTATAAGGTTGCGTGGTATGCTCAGGACAATTGTTTCTGATAGGGATGCTAGTTTTTAAGTTACTTTTGGAAAACCTTATAGGCTAAGTTAGGAAATAAGTTGTTATTTTCAACTACTTATCACCCTCAAACTGATGGTCAAATAGAAGTTGTTAATAGAACTCTATCTACTCTGTTGCGAGTTATCATTGAAAAGAACATCAAAACTTGGGAGATTGCTTACCTCATGTTGAGTTTGCTTATAATCGTTCCGTTCATTCTGCTACTAAGTATTCACCGTTTGAAATTGTTTATGGTTTTAATCCTTTAAACCCATTGGATTTAACTTCATTACCTGACTATGAGCGTGTTAACTTAGATGGCAAGAAAAAAGCTGAAATTGTTAAACATATACATGAGAAGGCGAAGTTCAACATTGAGCGGAGAACTGAGCAATATGCTAAACAAGCCAACAAAGGAAGACATAAGCTAGCCTTTAAACCTGGCGATTGGGTGTGGTTACACTTGTGTAAGGAACGATTTCCGGAATAAAGGAAATCTAAGTTATTACCTCGAGGGGATGGCCCATTCCAAGTTTTGGAACGGATCAATGACAATGCATACAAACTGGATTTGCTTGGTGAGTACAATGTAAGTGCTACTTTTAATATTTCTGATTTGAGTCCTTTTGATGTAGGTGATGATTTGAGGACAAATCCTCTTTAAGAAGAGGGGAATGATGAGATTAAGGATAAAATTATCACAAGCACATGGGATGAGGTATATTCAGATCCTATTCAAGTTCTAGTCGGACCCGTTACAAGAGCTCGAGTAAAGAAATTTAAAGAAGCACTTACTGGATTGATTCAAGCAACTTGGGCTCAATCAAATTCGTGGAGGCCCTTTGAAGGAATCGCACATGATAAATGTATATTCAGGCTCTTGAAGTTTCCAAATATTCACTTCCATGAAATAGGGAGTTGGTTTGCACATTATGGTGGGAAAATATATTATTTTCCTTTTTCAGAAACTTTCCTGTTTCTTTAGGAGGCTATTAGAGAAACAAATCATTTAGTTTTATTTTAAGCCAATTAGGATCCTGATTTGATTTAGATTCTTTCTTATTTACTTAGATTAAGATTCTGATTTGGTTTAAATTTTTCGTATTTACTTAAATTAGGATTCTGATTTGATTTAAATTTTTTCCTATTTACTTCGATTAGGATTCTGATTTGGTTTAGATTCTTTCCTATTATGGAAGATTTAGATTCTGATTTGATTTAGGATTTATTTCCAAAAATTCTTTCTACCAGCCTTATATAATGTACTCGAATCTAATAAACGAGGGAAGCTTTTTTTTATGCAATTGGAGAAAGAGAGTTAATCCTCTTTGGTTCTTTACGAACTTTTTAAACTTATTGGATTTCCATGGCGTTCAACTCTTGACTTATTAATCAGACCATCCATAGCTAATTGTGGCGTCTTCACATACCAAGGTTCGTGCTTTGAATAAGCATTGGGTCGAGGTTCCATTCCATTCCTAGTTTAGATTCGATCCTGAAAACTAATTTGGTTATGCTCGCGTCAGTTCTTGACGGGGTTCGTATCAACTGATGTAAATGGCTGCACCAGAATCTATCCACCACATGTGTCTAGGCATCACAGTTAAATTAACCTCAGAACAAAGCAAACTATGTCTTTTAACTCCGTAAAAGAAACAACTAGTGGCTTTTCGATCATACGATTTATTTTCTTGTTTCTTGTGAGGTGCTGTATGTGTAGCTTCCTTATCCTTGTTCTTGCCCTTATGCTTTACTGAAATCAAATTTTTCAAGAATGTACTCATTCCTCCCCTTTTGTTCTTGAGAAATCCCTTTTTAATTTCTAGAATAAACTCTTTAGTCGTGGTTATCCTTGCAGACATAGAACTCCTAAATGATTCCAGAATGGCCTTATTCATGATCATAATACATATGCGATTTGATCTTTCCTACCTTTATATTTCCCTTTTATCATCAGGGGTACTTTCATCTGTAAGTGGTGGGGGAGAATCAACCCTTAACGCAAGGTTAAGATCAATGACCGCGAGAACTATGGAAAGGTTCTCGTGCCATGATTTGAAGCTAGAGCCATTTAGCATAGGAATGGAATTGATTTTGGCAGTAATATTAGGTGCAGACATAACTGAATCCGAGAACAGCAAACAAACAAAACAGGCTCATATTAGTTTTTTTAAAAAAATAAATTTAAATAAAGGTAAACCTCATCTCAAGATACGAGACACTCCATTAATATTCTATCTTTGGACAAAATATTAACTTGTAAGTGATATCTTGGTGTAGTAATCAAACATCGATAATAAGAACATGTCAAACAATAAATCTTCCTTTGGGCCGATTTATTGCTCATATGTAAAACCGAATAATCATCACGTTTGGTCAATATTTAGAGAAATTACATATACAAAACCATTTATATTCCAAAATAAATTAATTTCCACAAGAGAGGTCGCTTTGGCGACATGTTGCTTCATTTAATTTATCCAAAAATACATATAAACATAACAATATTTGAATTTAAAATTACACAAAAATTACCCAAAAAATAATAAAATTAAAAAATTCGAGTCAAAGTTTGGTCAACAGTCAACGATCAAAGTCAACGGTTGATGTTGACCGTTGACTGGTTCAAAGCTAGACCGATTCAGGTTGAACTAAATCGGATCCTGAACCAACCCACAAATCAAACCAATCTCTTTTTTTCCTTTATGTCGCAGTTGTGGTGATTGCATTTCTTCTCCTCATCACACGACTCCCTTCCTCTTCAGCGCAATCAATGCGTTGCAGTAACGCAAATCACTGGCGTTAGCACCATGAGTCATGCTGCCAACAGCACAAATCGCGCACCAATAGCGCGCCATAGCCCAACCGTTCATGGTGTTGTGATTTGCTGTTGTGCAGCCCAACAACCACGATGATGGCCATGAAATCTCAGTCGTACTTAATACCCTAGCCATGAACCTTAACGGCAATGGTAACCGCCAACCTCAAAATTTTAAGCCTCAAAGAAACCAAAATTATAAAACCGAATTTCAGAATATTTCTACTTTGTAATTCTGAATTTTTTTTTTAATTTTGTTCTCAAACTTAATAATATTAATAATTCTAATACTATTAAATTGGAGAACAATAAAATTTTAATCATTAATCAAAATAAATTTGATTCTCAATGATTCAATATGAAGAGGCTCCGTATCTGAATCCATAACACTGAATTGCTCTCTAGGGTTGTGTGGTTGGCCTTTCTACACGTTCTCCTAGAGAATCCTTTAAGTTTTCTCAGGGTCTTTCTCTGACGATGAAATTTCAGAAAGACTAGAAAGATACATATGACCGAGGGACCATAACCACTTATATAGACAATCTTTTCCTATTGTCATTGAGTATTCCTAATTTTGCCCCATCATAGAATTAGAATACTATTGGGTCTCTACGCATTAAAAGCCCATACCCTGTTAGATACATTAAAGCCTATAATACTAAAAACCTAAATAGATCACTTTTAATTGGGCTTAAGCTTATATGACAGTTTACAACACATAATTATTAACATATAAGCCCAATGTTGGATTAAGGATCCAATAATATTGGATTAAAAATCCAACAAAATTGACATTAAAATTTTAGAACTAAAATAAAGCCCAAAGTGCTTCCACATAAAATGATAGGGATCATAAGAACCCTAAGAGTTCGCATAACTCTCATATTTTTGAAAAGGCATTGCCTATGATTACTGTATTCACTATATTTTCTGGATTTTCCTATTTGAGTATATTAAATACTCTAAATAGCCACAAATATGCATTGAAAGTGCCATGAGAGAAGGAGAGCTCCCATATATTTATGAGATGGGTAGAGAGTGTTAGAGTTGGTATTTCAATATACCAATATCCCACATTGCTTAGAGAAAAAAGCATAAATTGATTTATCTATAGATACCAAATATAGTGTGGTAACACGCCCATTTTAGAAGAGATCCACACGTACAAACCAAGCCCAAAAGAAGAGGTCGTTCTGAAAAATTATTTTTTGGGCTCTCATGCCCAATAATTTATGCTTAATACCAATATCCACACGTGCATATAAGGGGACCCGAACATGTATGTATATGGGCTTATCTTATACTTTGAATTAAAGAGAAAAAGGGCTAAGGCGTATATTTATATAAAAGGCTAGTTGTTTCACACAATTGGTGTTCTGAGACTGTCTCTTTTCTTCTATTTCTTTCATTTCTCATCATTTACATTCTACTGTTCAAAATTATTGTGCTATAGTGTACCTTCATGCTAATAGTTATTGTATCCTAGAGATCAAACTTCTTTTATTTTTATTTCTTGCATTAAGATATCAAATCTTGAGGCACAAAATTTGGTCTTAAGGATAATGTTGTCACAAGCCTTGACCATTTGATTTTTGTTTAGTTTACTGCTCGTTTTTCTAATAACCTTAAGACCAAATCATGAGCAATGTTCATCTACCATAAGATCCATTTTCATCAGTCATTCTTCTACTATCGCTCATCATGTAATTGCTCCCACTGTTTTCATTGGGAAAAACTAGTCAAATACCTCTAAGATTGAATTATTCAATGGCAATAATTTCAAGCACTGGCAAGAAAAGGTCTTCAACATACTGAATGTTCAAAATTTTGCTAACTGTCTATAGTCATCACCATTAGAAGAAGGTATTGAGGATTATGATAAAAAACTCTAGAAATACAATGTTGGTAATAAAGTCCGAACGTATATAGTATTGAATACTCTTACTAGTTCCATTTACAATGTTTATCATCGATATAAAATTTTTTTGAAATAAGGGCACTATTTAAGAAAACAATCTATGTTTAAAAATGTTAGAACTCAACAGGATTATATTAGTGATTTTCCAAAATTGTAGGATTGTAGATGGTAAATCTATATTTAACTAGATCCATAAATGCATCATATTAGTTAATAATCTGAAAAACGAGAAAATATTACTTCTTAAACTATTTGTAACTTCTTGTTTGATTAAGAAACTTATAGAATCATGAAAATATTATATTAAAACTTCAAAATATAAGAATAAATAATTAAGTCTTGAAGATGCCATTATACATATTAGGATTAAAGAGAAGAATAGAGTTAGAGATGCTTTTGATAAAGCAAAGAAATTTCATTCTAATGCAAATCTAATTGAGAAGACTCTTCAACTTTGTAAAAAGCATAACAATCCTAATAAAAGATACCTTAATAAACCGGAAAAACCCATTGCTAAGAAGAAAGGTCATTGTTTTATTTGTGGAAGAAATTTGCATATCAATGCAAGAATAAAGCTCAATAAGGGGGCCAACAAAAATCCACCTAAAGCCAATATGTAAACCTATACAGTTATACAGTTCTTCGATTTTGATGATAACAAATCATGTGTCAAGGGTAGAATAGAAAATGAATTGTTCTTGTAAGAATCAACTTAAATAATCAAAATGCACAAAGCGTTATCTAGACTAGAATGATTAAATGGATGCACGATCAAAGCATTTAAAAGCTCGACCTAGTTTTTTATGATATTTTTTAGAAAATTCTTTTTTTTTTCATATGTTTAAAGTTTATGATGTTTAAATCTTATGAAAATGGTTTAAATCTTATTTTACATGTTTTTATGAACTAAGATTTTTTTTTAAAAAAAATAGTTTAAATGACAGGTAATTAAAAATTACAGTTATTTCAATTTCATAAAGTTTTGGACAAAAATATACTTTCTGAAAATAAACAGCAAACTGTTTGATTTCAAGCAGTTAGCCAAATAGATTGGAATATGTTTCTAGAATCAAGCAGCTTACTGCCAACATTGAAGCGGCAAACTGATTGGGATGACACGAGCGTTTGGAATCAAAATGGAAAACTAATTACACATAAGTGGGAAGCTGACTTTGAAAGAGGAGTCTCTGAATTAAACGACAAATCGACAACTTTGAAGCAGATTCTTATAATAAGTTATTGATAGTTATATCCTATATTTGTTAAGGTGTTGGAGGTGATCGAGGCTTTTAGAGGCATAGAGGTGTGTTAGTTCAAATCCTTTTATCGAGGTAAGTGACTTCATTTCTAATATACTGGATATGTATAAGGATTTTGATATTATTATAAGAGTTTTTATACTACTTAGAAGATTAATGGATTTTTATGACAAAATTAGTTTATGAAAATGTTTTCAAATCTAAATTCCTTTAGCAAAATATTTTGTAAATGCTTTTAAATATGTAAATTATGTTATGACATGACTACCTTTTATGATTCTGTCTATGAAATATTGTGCAAGCCTAAATTTTTGTTATGAACTTTTATGAATTTGATATGAATGTTTTGTGCTTATGTATGATTTTAATTATTTATGATTGTACGGGGGTCACCTCTTGAGGGTCAAAGTGCTGCAAAGTGCAATGTCTAAGTCATTACTTATGAAAAGTTAATTTGAATGTTTTGGCTCTTTGTCCATAGTTATTCTGATTCTGATCGTATTATATGATATATCTTTCGGACCAAGATCTGGGTTTCGCATTACGAGCGTGCGCACGATATTCTAATTCTGTTTCTGGCCGGGTCACCGAAACTATAGGTGACACTATGTGACAGGAGCTAATTATTTATTTTCTGTGTACGCGTTTTATGATCTGCTTTCATAATTGATTATTCTTTTGATATCCTGAATTATCATGAATTTATGTCATCTTATTGAAATATGTTGTGTTATGAAATTTATGAATTGTAACATATGATTTAAATGAAAGAAAGCTTGCAATATTTTTGGTATCGATAGGGCTAGTGTGTTAGGAATGGTTTTACTTATGGAGTTGATGGCTCACCCCTCGTCATTACTTTTTTTTGTAGATTAAGTTCCTTTTGAGAGGTGTGTTTAGCTTTGGAGTTAGAGATTTCGTTTTCTTTTTCTATTTGAATAAGAGGAGGAATGGATTCATGTTTTTTTTTAGTTTATTTCTGTTATGAACTTGTAAATTGGAGTTCTAAGATTTTTGTTATTTTATTTCATGTTGCGGGAGTGATTACCTAGTATTAAATGTATAAATTTGTGGATTTATTTAAATAAGAATTTGAGGTATTTTAATTTGAAATTTATGAGAAAAATTACGATTTGTAAGTAACCTCCTTTTCCATGTGCTACGCACATGTTAGATTTGAGGTATTACAGTTAGTATGGGCCTAACATATTTGCAAAATTTTCGTAATGGTCCTTGTCACTTGATCCTTTAAGTTTTGGTAAATTATATTATGGCCTAAAAATTTACTTTATTTTATATACAGTTTGGGCCAAAAGTTTTAATATTTAAAACAGTAACTATAATTATGAAAAGTCTTCATTTATGCAAACAGTCTCGTATGCATCAGTTGTGGATAGCTTGATGTATGCTCTAGTCTGTACTCGCCCTGATATTACTTTTCTGGTGAGAGTACTTGGGAGATACCTGAGCAATCCTGGATATGAGCACTGGTAGGCTGTAAAGAAAGTATTTAGATATTTACAAGCCACTAATGATTTTGCATTAACATATCAGCAATCTAACTATTTGAATATAGCTAGGTATTCTAATGCTGACTTCACATTTAGATGACAATAAATCCATATCTGGTTACATCTTCATACTGGCAGGAGGAGTTATATTATGGAAAAGTGCCAAGTAGACACTTATAGCTTCTTCAACAATGGAGGCAGAATATATAGCATGTTTTGAGGCTACTTGTCAAGCTTTATGGATGCATAATTTTATCAAAGAGCTAGATTTTGTATTAGTTGTATCTAGGCCATTAAAAATACACTATGATAATTTTGCAACTGTTTCTTTCTCTCACAATACAAGGAGTTCCTCTCGTTCTAAACGCATTGATGTTAAATACTTATTTGTGAGAGAGAAAATTACTCTATCTTATGTATCAGTAAAGTACATACCTATAGAACTCTTTGGCTCCAAAAGTATTTGGGGAGCATGTGACTCATATGAGATTATTAGAATCCACTTATATATGTTAAGTTAGTAGGAGTTCTGGTTTGTATTATAAGTTGCAACTTACATAAAATTATGTATTAGTCGTTTTGTTATTAATGCATGCATATTGTTATGTGATATTAATATGCCATAAATTGTGTACACATTTGGTTGCATATGGCATTATGTATACAGCGAGGATATTATAGCTCGAGACATTTTGTTTAGTCTCAATATGGACACTAAGGACTGAAGTATTATAGCTTGGCTTCAATGTGCTTTCTTGAGACATTTTTGTTTCAGTCTCATTATGGTTATAAGAAAGCACGGCTTCCTTGAGACATCTTGGTATTAGTCTCATTATGATGAAAAGGGAAGCTCTCTTCTCGAGACATTTTGATCGAGTCTCATTATGTTTATGAAAAAGCGATGGTCTAAGAGACATTTTTTTTTCGTCTAATTTTTGCTAGACATGTGGATTTGTAGAAATGGGCACGTTGATCACATTGTCATGTTATTTCCATAATTATTATTGTATACTACTACATAGTCACGTGTTTATAGGTATCTTGTTATGTGGAGCATCCTGTTGGTGCACATATGACTTGGTATTTATAGCACATTTTGGACTTATTTATGTTTTAGGCAATTGCTCACATTTGACCTTTCGATATAGTCACATGATAATTAATTCGGTTGTTTTCAAAATTATTTGTTTTAAATTTATCATTAGAATGATTTTTATCGTCTAAGTGGGAGATTATCAAATTTATTTCTCACATTTTGTGGACTAGTATAAATCATTCTAATTATTTCTTATATTTACCGAATTAATACATGACTATTGTCAAATATTAAGAAGCAATTTTAACATACTCATTTATTGAGTGATCAAATATTATGTTAATGAGTCTGATTTTGTCATACCCTATATATAGTAGTATATTATGGACAAGTATAATCTTTAATTGTGTTATTTTAGCTCATAATGGGATGAACAATTTTATACTAACACATAAGGGGTTCCTATGCTCAGCCATAGTATTTAAGTGACTTTATCCCATTGAAAGTTTACAGTTCATAGATTTGTGGCATGAATGCAGTGCACTTCTCTCCCTTTCCTCTTTCGTGTGTACGTGCACAGTGAATTTTGAGAAAAGCTTGAATCTTGAGCTGAAATGAAGGAAGCAAGAATTCAGAAGCTAGATCAAGGCTGTAGCAGTAGAACTCCATAATATGCTTCCAAGTTCATATTCATGGCTGATCAAGGTAAATCTCGAAATTTTACATAATGTATGTATTTATTTGGAAATAAAAGATTAAAGGTATAAAGCTCGTATTTATTTCAACAGATAATGCTAAAAGTACTGATTTGGCTGCTAATACCATTCGTTGGGATAAGATTGATAAGAAGTCTTCCAATAATAACATAGGGGATAACCTTAACAATCAAGCTCTGCAATATTGATGAGGCCATCAAGTTGGGTTCCATTGCAAAGGAAGAAAATAATCTAAATCATGTGATCATTGACGAAGCTGGCTCAAAACAATCTGATCAATTATATCATGGACTTGCTTTAATTGCTGAAATCAAGTTTCCTATTGGGATGCTTTGGTTAATTCCAGGGAAGGATTTTTGGATTTAGGTAATGACTCAGCTGAACTTTCATCTAGTGATTACAAAGTCTCAATAAAGAAAACTCATAAAGCGTGCTAAGAATATGATTTTGTGCAAGGCCCTATCCTTACTCAAGGTCGTGGTAACCTTTCAATCCATTGTTAATACTATATGTTGGAACATTTAGGGTGTGTCTAACCCCATTTTTCAGTGTGAGTTAGCCACATTGTTTAGAGTTCATCATCCTAATTTGGTTGCTATTTTTGAACTTATGATAGATTTTGGAAATATTCATGATAGTCATTGGTGTAGATTGCATTTAAATTATATTTGAAGTTCAAATTCTTGTCTTCTATTTCTAAATTATAAGTTTTTACTAGATTCTATGGAGGATTAATCTATTATTTCTTGTTCTACCCAACAAATGTCAATTAGTTGCAGTATTAATGGCATTTTTTTTTTACTTTTATTTATGCTACTTCCTGTTATATTCGTAGATGGGATTTATGGAATGATATTAGAGATATTGGTTCTGGCATTAATACCCATAGTTTATTATGGGAGATTTTAATTGTAACACTCCACACCCGATTTTGACCCTTTTCGACTAGCCCTTTATAAAAAAACAGGTGAGGCGGTTAAAACATAAATAAGAGTAAAAGGGGAAAGCTGGAAAAGAGGAGAAACATATACATGTGTGAGAGAGAAGCTGTCAAAACTGACCCGAAAAACCCGACTCGACCCGCAAACGTGACCCAGCCATATCTTGGGTTCTACTCCTCATGTGTTATTTATGAGATGATGATGATACAGATAAGATATATGAGATATGAAATGATATTTCTCCGTCTATCCATTGTAGCTCCGGGGTGTGACGGTACCCCGATAGTACGTCATTGCCTGTCCTCACCAGATGGTTACAGGTATGCCAGACCGACCTAGCGATTGTAGATATATTTTGAGTCTTGGCCACATGATGGTGCTAGAGATATAGATGATTTTTATTAAGATACTTTGGTTATCTTGTTCTTTTGGGATTGTATAATTTTGTTATACTATTCTTTTGAGATTCAGGAGATATCTTGAGTAAAACTCAGCATTTTGATTGAGGATGTTGATCACTGGAGTTTGTTGTATAGTGAATTATTTTAGGAGTGTTTGTTTTACATATTTTCAGATTGAGAGTGTTATATTTACAAAGGAGACTCTGCCAAAATTTTTGGTAGAATCTTTACATATTAGATTTATTATCGATTCGACGAGTTTAGATAGACTCGTCCTGGGGTGCGGGATGGGTTGTTTCAGTTGGTATCAGAGCATGGTTTTAGATTCTGTAGACTTTATTGTGGTAATTAGAGTAAGTTTTATTTTTATTAAGTCAGAATTGATATTTTGTAGGCGCCATCATGATTCGTCGTAGCAGTAGATGTGGCCGTGGCCGTACTAGATTAGTAGTTGGGTTGACTCTAGGAGATGTACTTGTGGGGGAAAATGATCCCGTAAATGAGGGAGTAGTTGAGTCTTCGACGCACAAGGTTGCACAACAGGCACCAAGGAATGTGCCGAATGTTAAGCAGTCATCAGACCCATCCGCATACTGGTCATGCGAACACAATCGAGCGTGTGCGAAGTTTAGGTGCAAAGAGTTTTAATGGCTCTGGAGATCCACCCGAGGCAGAGTCATGGTTTTTTAAGTTAGAACGTATTTTCGATGTGATGAGATGCTTAGAGGAGGATAGACTTTCTTTTGCCTTCTTTTTACTCGAAGATAGAGCTTATCATTGGTGGCAAATAGTGGAGCATCGATACCAAGGACATACTGCGATTACATGGGCCATTTTCCATAAAGAATTTTATGGTCATTATTTTCCTGTGGTGTACCAAGATATTAAGCGGAGTGAATTTCTTCGATTGATCCAGGGACCCATGTTAGTAAAAAAATATAAGAAGAAATTTCTAGATCTTTCTAGATTTGCTACTTCAGCAGTTGGTGATGAGAGAGAGAGATGCAAATGTTTTGAAGAGGGTCTACGATTTGAAATTCGTACTACAGTAACAGCATCGCGGTACCCTGAGTTTGTTGAGGTAGTTGAGGCAACCAAGAGAGTAGAGCATAGCATCTCAGAGGGACGCATAATTCAAACCTTGAAACAAAAACATAGCCAGAGTTGGGCAGAGGGTGGCTCGAGTAGTAGTCTGCCGAAGAGAGATTCCCATACTAATTACTTTGCTAACGTCCAGAACAGCCAGAGTGTAGGCTTTAGGGAAGATCAGAGACAGGCTATCAGTCACAGTTTGGTACAACCATCAGTAGGGAGTAATGCCAGGAATCAAGGACAATACGACCTCAATGGTGGGGGATATCGTGATGATCGTTCTAAGAGTATACAACAGACTTCTTGCCCTACGTGTAGTAGGAATCATCAGGGCCAGTGTCGTGTTAGAGACAATATGTGTTATTTATGTGGATAGCCTGGACATTAGAGATTCTGCCCTACTTTATCTCAGGGTGATAGCTCTGCAGAAGGGACAGCCTCACGGTATCGGCCTTACTCTGGCCAGACTCAGGGTCAGAGAGGAGTGCAGATAGGAGGTTCTACATCTACCTTTAGGAGTTAGACGACTGCTTCAGGTCAGAGAGGTCAGCCTGGTCGACTTTATACTCAGGCTCGAGTTTTTGTTTTGACGCAACAGGAGGGACGTGCTGCACCAGAAGTTATTATGGGTATATTATCTATCTTTGGCTGTGAGGCTCACATTCTTATTGATCCTGGATCCCTTTGTTTCTCGTACTTTTGCTATGCACATAGGGCGAGAGCTCGAAATGCTAGATTGTGGTTTAGTTGTTCGTACACCTACCGGAGAGTCATTACTTACTGAGAGTATGTATCAGAATTGTATGATTGGAATGGGTGAACATGAATTTAAGGTGAATTAGATTTCCTTAGGTATCCATAACTTTGATGCTATTTTGGGCATGGATTGGCTTGAATCTCATTATGTTACAGTAGATTGTTTCAAAAAGGAAGTTGTGTTGAAAAAGCCAAGGAAAGCTGAGGTGAAATTTTATGGGGAGCACAAAGTTCTATCCTCATGTGTTATATCTGCCATTAGAACAAAGCGGTTGTTAAGACAAGGATGCTCAGCTTATTTAGCTCATGTGATAGATACAGAAGCTCGAGAATTGAGAGTGCAGGATATTGTAAGGATGAGTTGAATTAGGTCTATGCCAAATCATTAGGACTTGTGATTTTATTACTAAAAACGATATATTTTTGAGATATCAGAGTAGCGCAATGAAAGCGTGATATGTTTGGCTTTAATCTTGATAAGGATTTATAGATCATAAGTAATTCTTGAGGTTTAGATTCTTTGAGCATGATTACAAGTGAATTTCGAGGACGAAATTCTTTGAAGAGGGGAGTTTGTAACACTCCACACCCAATTTTGACCCTTTTCGACCAGCCTTTTATTAAAAAAAATAATGAGGCGGTTAAAACGTAAATAAGAGTAAAAGAGGGAAGCTGGAAAAGAGGAGAAACATATACACGTGTGAGAAAGTGAGAGAGAAGCAATCAAAATTGACGTGGAAAACCCGACCCGACCCGACCCGACCCGTAAATATGACCCGGCCATATCTTGCGATTCCGGCCACCCCACCTATCAAGCTTGGTACCAATCTGAAGCTTGAAGGCCCACCATCATACCCCAACCATCCACGTTCCCGAAAAGCAGTCGGAATGCCGGCGATCGAAGCTTGAAAAGACGCTGCCAAAACCCATCACCATCGCCGTCGATTTCGCCGGAGTTTGGCCATGACTCTAGCTGGGTTCTACTCATGTCACCAGCATCATTTTCCGACCAACCTCGCCACCTAAAACAACTGAATTGTCAACAATCGGCCACTTGCGAACTCACTGCTTAGGAAGCTCGATCCGTCGCCGTCAAAGGGCGTGGGAACTCATGGCCACCTCCAGTGGACTCACCGAGGTCAGAACTACCAGACCTGAGGTTCACGTCGCCGTTGACTAAATTTCGGTCATCGTTGACTGGCAGGGACAATTCAATAATTTCATAATTTGAGGACGATTTTGTAATTTTCTGAACCTGTGGATATTTTAGTAATTGCTGAAATTTAGGATTGGGTGTAATTACGATTCCAAGGGTAATTCGGTGACTTACAATTTCGAAGTATTTTAATGATTTATTGATACGAGGGTATTTTAGTAATTTTATCGACACGAAAGTTATAAATGATGGATAGATGTTCGTTTCGAGTTTATTGCATAAATTTACTCGTAATTTCGATTTACGGAGAATAATTATATCGTTTCCTTGATTTAGGAGGATCTGCAAGCGCGAATCGATCTGCGGACGTGGACGATAGCCGAGCGTGAACACCGTCACTGTGAGTGGAATATACAAAACCTATTTTCATAGTTCTTATGATAGTAAAGCATGTTTGCAAAGTAAGAATTTTGAATGTTTGGAATTAGTAATGATTTTACAATACAATACAACATATTTTGATAAATAAGTATTTGATGCTTTTATTTAATGATTTCCTTAAAATGAATTTTATGCACGCATTGATATTATAGTAAAAAGTTTGGTCAATGGTTTTCCGTATCGATTTTGAATGAAATATGATAGTATTTTAAAGACGAGAAAAGTGGATTTCGATGTGATACGATTTTATTATCATTTTTGAATAAATGCATGATATTAGAATTGAGTGGATTTGAGATATGCTGAATAAAAAGGAAATGAGATTTTAGATGTGATTATATGTTTATGTACATGTGTAAAGAGATTGTTTTTAAAAGCATTAGACAGTACCCATCCCTTCCAGATACAGTGTTACAGATGTTGAGATATAGACAGGTATTAAGATACAGATGAGATAAATGAGATATTAGATGATGATGATATAGATGAGATATATGAGATATGAGATATGAGATTATATTTCTTCGTCTATCCATTGTAGCTCTGGGCCGTGATGGTACTAGGATAGTACGTCATTGTCCGTCTGTCGAGGTCCGGATATGATGAGATATGAGATACCTTTTCTCTGTCTATCTATGTAGCTCTGGGGCGTGACGGCACCCAGATAGTACGTCATTGCCCGTCCGTTGAGGTCTGGATACGACAAGATTATTCGCCTAGGTACTTGTTTGGTGATAGTTTTCGATATTCAGTATTTGATATTATAAGTGTTATGATTTCATTGATTTTATGTGGATTTATGTGATATTAATGTTTGAGTACATGGATTGAATTAAATGAGTTTTATTTAAGTTCTTATGATATTTTGATCAGATATGATTTCCATGATTATTTGGTATGACATTTGATATACTTTTCATGATTAGTGATCTGATTTAAATGTTAAATGATTTATTACGGGTTTCTCGTACATGGTTTGATGAAATCGTGGTTGGAAATGATATGATTATTTTTTTTAAGTAAGATTAATTTTCAAAAACTAATATCCACTCACTGATTTTTACTGAGTTTTATACTCACCCCGTTTCTATTATATTTCTCCCCCTCACCAGGAGGTTGCAGGTACACCAGACCGACCCAGCGACTGTAAATATATTTTAAGTCTCAGGCACATAATGGTGCTAGAGATATAGATGATTTTTGTTAGGATACTTTGGTTATTTTGTTCTTTTGGGATTGTATAATTTTGTTATACTATTCTTTTGAGATTCTGGAGATATCTTGAGTAAAACTCAGCATTTTGGTTGAGGATGTTGATCACTGGAGTTTGTTGTATAGTGAATTTTTTTGGGAGTGTTTGTTTTACATGTTTTCAGATTGGGAGTGTTATATTGAAAAATGAGACTCTTTACATATTAGATTTATTATCGATTCGATTAGACGAGTTTAGATAGACTCATCCTGGGGGTGTGGGACGGGTCGTTTCATTAAAGCCATCCTTGGTGCTCATGAACAAAATGGTGGGTGCATTCCCTATTTTGGGTTATGTATGGACTTTTAGAATATAATTGATGACATTCAGTTATTTCACTTTCCTTCAAAAGGGTTAAGTTACACGTGGTCTACTGGCTAGTGTAGTTGGGGTTTGGTGGAGCATAGGTTGGATAAAGGGTTGTGTTATTCAGTTGTGCTGGATGTTTAGGATAAGGCAAGTTATAAAGTTCTTTCAAGATTAAGTTCAGATTATCCTGCTTTGTTGGTTAATCGTAGTGCTTCCGTTGCTTTAAATCCTAAGCCATTTTGCTTTTAGCCAATGTCGTTTTTACATGATGATTTTTTTTAAATTTTGTGTTGACTTGTTAAAAAGGGTTTAATTTTTTGGTTGTCCAATGTTTGTCATGACAAGAAAGCTTAAAGCTTTAAAGATTCATCTTCGAGAGTGAAATGAAGAATTTTCTAGAAATTTGAACGATAAGGTAGAGCAGGCTCGAAAAATTTTGAGTTCCAGGAAGAGCTTTATTGTCATTTTGATTTATGTCGTGGTTATCTCGCTTAACTACCCGACACTTGGTAAAATTAAAGTTGTGCTTTCTGGTTTCTTTATTATTTTTCTTCTTTCTTGGTAGAAAGTATCTTGTCTTTACAGTGCACTCTACCGACCTTTGCTTAGACGAGGGACGCTATTTGTATCTATGCTTTTTCCACCCGTTAATAGTGGGAGAGCATTATATCAAGCAAATGTCAGTAGTATACAATGTTGGGAAAATGTGCTCTTTAAAAGCATATGTGTTTATTTAATTGTAATAAATAATTTTTCTGATTAATAAAATAAATGAGGTATTTTATTCAAGTATCTTAATTGTATTAATATTTTGAGTAAAGTCCATTTGATCATATTATATGTATTTATGTGATCACCATGTGGATTCACATAAGACATAAATACAAGTTATCTTATGGTTAAATAAATTATGTTCGTAGTTGATAAATAAAGTTGGGCACTTTATTTAGGTATAGACTGTAATAAATTTATTGAATGGTTTGTCTTAATCATGTATGATTTATTAATGTAGTACGACTACATTGAACAGGATCACATATGAGATTTAAATTAACCTTGAAATGAATGTCAGACTTATTGAATCTCATAGGCATTGATTTTACTGTAATCTTAATCTTGAGTTAGTTTTGATTTCATGATTGTAATTGTTATTCCATTTGAGTTACTAATGGCACGACACACACTTATGGTCAAGATTACCCGGTATCTTAGTGGAGGCAATTATGAGTATTGAAGTTATAGATTAACAATATAGAATTTGTACGACACATCTCTTGATGGGTTTTCGGCACTTGCTCATAGAATTCTCTGGCCAGAGTGTGTCAACATATTTAGTATGTTGAAAATGATCATTAGAGAAAACCAGTAAGTATTAAGGAACAAGATGTAATTAAATCGATTGGACAGTTGAGATATCGATTTAATTAATGATTTGATACAAAGGATTATGCAGTAAAGAAATTAATGTGGCATGGGTCGAATTATTATTATAGAATACTATCCTAGATAGCATACAATTATGGAGGTCAGTTTCAATCTTTTAGTGGAGTAGATTTGGAATTAAATAATTGGGTTAGTTTAATTACATGCCTAATTATTGTAGCCACTATTGTATGTACCCAATTGATTCCCGGATTAGCTCATTTAATTGACTGCACCACTACTGGATTAATAAGTAAGATAACTAACAATTTGGGTCAAAAGCCTAAATAAATTATTTAGTGGGAGGCTCCATTAATATGCTTATGTAAGGGGCCTTATGTTATTTTACAAGGTGGTCCCCTATAGGAAAAAGCAAGTAACGTGTCTTTTATTTTTGCAGCCTAGGGTTTCACTAAAGGGAGATATAAAAAGGCTTATTTTCTCTATAGAAAAAGGGGATAGTCACTTTATACAGATTGGAGAAAAAGATTTTTTCTCTCTAATCTTGAGAAAAAAATTTTCTCCTGCTAGTTACTATTGGTAGTGATAAAGGCGCCCACACGTTAAGTGTAGATCAAACCTGAATCATAACCTGGAAGATCATTGGTGACAGATCGTGATCTGGGAGTCTAATTCACTTCAGCGGAAATAGCGAAGATTGTTTATCTTCTCAGATTTTCAAGCTACGATTTCTAGAATACGAATTCTTATATATTATATGAGATTAATCCTAAAAAGTTTTATAAAATTTAAAAATTGGTTTTCCCCAACATATAAAACATATCATTTAATAATATTTGCTTTCACATACCTGACGCAGCTTTGAGTTTTCTTCCCTCAAGGCTTAGTGAATGTCAAGACAGGTTAGCACGCAAACAAATAAAATTTTAACATTCTTTCATTAATAGTCACATGTCAGATGAACAATGATGATGATGTATACTGCAATCAAAGATTTTGAAATTTCAAGTGTGAGATTAATGCTCTTATAGATAGCTAACAATGTTGGGTTTTCCCTTAACATATATGAATTATTCAAAATTGAAATTGTAAGTGACTTTACACAGGCATTTTGTCACCCTTGGTTAAATAATTCGTTCTTCCAAAATTTGAGCTTAACAGCGCAAATACAAAACAAATGTTGGTGATAATGATTTCTCAACTACACTATAGGTTAACAATTTTAATCTATTTTTGTCATATTTTCATATTTTGTTTTTATAACTTACCCCATACCAAGCTTGGAACTATCATATCTTTACTCCATAAGGTGTTAAAATGTCGCACTTAGCCAATAATAAGAGAATCCTCTACCCTCTCAAAATGCCATCATTCATCTAATAAATGTACTGAACTTCTAGGTTTAAGGTGGCATGCAATGCAATTTCCTTCATGTATTAAGATCATTCATGCAATGAAATTTCCTAACTGAAAGCTATATAGTATAGGTGTGTTTTCATCCTAACGCTAATACATAAGCTTCTTTAAGCCAGGGCAGCTTCACATAGCATGTGTTTACATGAAATGTAATCATTGTCAATTCAAAAGATTTAAGTGCTAATAACTTCAAAAAAAAAATCTGGTGACCATTAAGGTAGTCGTAACACTTAACATTCTAGGAAAAAGTTTGGTTATGCGGCAAAATTTCTGATTAGTGTAGTTTTACTCTCCTGAGGAAGCTAAAGTCACCAAATCCTATCCTTTTGACTAGCTTCAAATACGTTGTTCTCTTTTATTGTTGAAATCCTTTTTTGTCTTCAAGCTTTTGTTTTCCTCAATTTAAGTGTTTATTTTCCATTTTTTTATGAAGTTCGCCTAGGGAATGATATTTTCTAGCCCTTTGGATTGATAGCCTCTCCTTTTTAATTTTACTAAAATTTGGTGAATTTTAGGACAGCTTGTATCTCGAAAGACATGCTAAAGTTAAAAGTAATTACTACGGTGAACTCGACGATTGATGTGACTTTTATTGCATCATTATAATCAATAATTGTGTTGGCAGAAAGACCCTCCTTCTAGTGCCAACTATTGATACCTGAATTTTTTCCTACCTAGGGTCGAACATGGTGTAACATATAGAGGTATATCTACATATATAGTAACAAACAAAAAGCGGTGAGATAGGGTCAGAAAAAGGGATTTCCGGTGATCCTACTCCAATGCTTAAGTCAAAGTCAGTGGCTAGAGAATTCAAGTTGAATTATAAAATTGGAGTTCTAGTGAACCTTACCTCTCTTTGTGAAATTAATAGAGTATTTATAGTATACCATATTTATAGGTGAGTGGATCCCTTATTTTGGTGAATATGAGGAGTTATTGACTTCATTTCATGTATTTTAGAAGATCATGAAATGATGACAAAGCTGGCAATATCCGGCTCTTAGAGTCAATTCGAAGAGAAAGTCGAGCATTTTTTTAGGAGCGGGGGTCGTGCCCCTATTTTTGTGTACTTGGTGGTTTGGTAGTCAGCTTCTTCATCCATTTTTATCTCGTTTTCATAATTCTCTTCTATTAATAAGCCTTATCCATACATTTTTTCCCTGCTGGCTTAGTGCCTTTGACCAATTCATGGCCTCGATCCAGAGTTTCTTATTTTCTACTTCGAGAGGTCCTCAATTCCCACATGGTGATCTTCGTTTTTGCCTTTGAGGGATCCTAATTTCCCCTTTTAGAGATCGTAACCCTGTCAAGGTGGTACAAATGGATAATTTCCATATTAACACTTCCTATGGGGCTTTATTTGGTATTTGTTTGCTTAAGTTGCTCTTGATTTATTTTATGTACCAAAACTTGGTGAGTTAATCAGGAACTTTTGCTGAAGTTTGATTTAAGCTAAGATGTTTATTTAAGTAGTACTATTTGGCTATTTTACTGATAATGTTTATGGTTTTTTCTCAGTTTGGAAAATTTTTAGAGCTGCCCCTTTTGAGCAGTCAAGTCAAAATTTATGCAAACTCTTTTTTGCGTGTTCTTGGGGGCTTGCATCTCGTCATAGCAATCTACACTTATCGTCCATATAGAGAAAATTTGTTGATAGCCAGGAGTTACAGGCCTCTTAATTTGTTGTAACAATTTCTACAAATTGAAAAGAACAACTGACTATTGTATGACTGGCAAGGCCTGCACATAATATTACAAATATATATTTAAAGAGAACAACAAATAAAGAGAGTATTGATCAGAGTGGCCTATTGGTAATATTTTTTCAGCATAACTGCATTCCACAGGTGCTTAACTATATTCTTATCCATGTTTAGTAACCTGTAAGCACATAAACCGACCAGCTTATGTACTCAATAAGGACCATCTTAGTTGGTCCTAAAAACTCATTTCGAAACCACTTCTGTGTTCTCAAATACCCCCTTGAGCACTAGATCTCCTTTGTTAAAAGCTTGTTGGTGAACTTTTTTGTTGAATAACCTAGAGACACGGTATTGATATGTGACCTTTTTTATTTCCATTTTGAAATTTCAGTTAAGCAACCTAAGAAGGGGGTGAATTGAGTTTTTAAAAAACTGATAAAAGTATACAAAAATTTAAACTAATTCCTTAAGAGTTTCAATAATAGTAAATTTAAAAGTAATTAAATTTAAAGAGATAAAGAAGATGAGAGCAAATATGAAATTTTTACGTGGTTCGGCAAACTTTGCCTACATTCATGTCTCTAAGCTAACCGACCTTGAGAATTCTACTATCCAAGCCTTTACAACCCAAGGCTTTAAAATTCCAAGGTATCAATAAAACCTTTACAATCTGAGATGATCTCTCATCCTTTTCTCAAAGTGTTTCCCACACTTACAATCACTTGGTTTTGATATTGAGATGAAGATTACACAGATTTTCCTCACACAGTGTATGTGTTTACAAACGAAAGCTCAAAGAGCAATTTGCTGAAAGAATAAACACGTTTGAACTCAATATATTTTGAATATGCAAAAGCAAGCTTTATGACAATTGTGGAATCTCACCTAAATTTGAATTTGATTGAACCTTTATAGTTGAAGAAGAAAACTAGCCGTTGTTGACTTTTCAGAAATTATCGGATCTCCATTAACCTCGGTCAGTTTGTCGTTCTGACTTGTACCAAGTAACCGTTATGCTAAGGTTTGAATTGTCAGATCATTGTTTGGAATTGGCGGCTTACAATTTGATTCCAGAGAGTTTACTGATTGAAGTTGGCTTGCCATTTTCACATAAAGGTTTTTCTTTTAATTCCAAAGAGTTTACTGATCGAAGTTAGCTTATCGTTTTCGCATAATGGTTTTCCGTTTCACTCTAGAAGCTCACCTATTCGAAGTCAACTTGCTGTTTGTATATTATCGGTTATCCGTTATCATCCATAATCAATCAAAATGTAACCATAAGTTATCGGTTAACCGTTTCAAAGTTAGTGATAATTCATTTATTTCCAAAACCTTAATTTTGTCCGAAAACAATATATGGGCTAAGAATTTCATTCAATTTTAAAGACTCTTAACATTTTTAACCCATGACACATATGGTTTGTTATCATTAAAATTAGTATTTTAAGTATATGATGTCAACGATCTTACTTCTCTAACTGTTTTAGGTGGAGGAAAATTGGAAATGAGATCCACCTTGGCTTGTCAACCTCAATACCATTGCATGAAATGATATAACCAAGAACTATACCTTGTTTTACCATAAAATGACATTTCTCCCAATTTAAGACCAAAATTTTCTCGATACATCTCTGTAAAACTTGTGTTAGATGATGTACCAAAGACAGAAAAATTATCCATAAAGACCTCAAGAAATCGTTCAACCATATCAGAAAAAATGCTTAACATGCATCGTTGAAATGTAGTAGGTGCATTGCATAATCCAAATGGCATCCTTTTATATGCAAAAGTGCCAAGTGAAAGTGGTTTCTCTTGATTTTTTAGTGTTATGGGAATCTGATTAT
Organism: Atalantia buxifolia; assembly: GCA_030444775.1. NCBI lineage: Eukaryota > Viridiplantae > Streptophyta > Magnoliopsida > Sapindales > Rutaceae > Atalantia > Atalantia buxifolia. Next base: position 17,379,025 of record CM059839.1, read on the forward strand.
ATCCTGAGTAGCCATCTAAAAAGCAATAAAATTCTTAGCCTGCCAATCTATCATGCATTTAATCGATAAATGGTAAAGGAAAATGGTCTTTACGTGTGACAGAATTTAACTTTCTATAATCAATGCATACACGTCATCCTGTAGTTACTCTAGTTGGTATCAATTCATTATCAGCATTGGCAACTACTGCGATTCCTGACTTTTTGGGGACAACTTGTACAGAACTGACCCATGAACTATTAAAAATTGGGTAATGATACCTGTGTCTAATAGCTTAAGGACTTTAGTTCTAACAACTTCTTTCATGTTCGGATTTAATCGATGTTGTATTTCCCTAGTAGATTTAACATTTTCATCAAGGTGAATGTAATGCATGCAGTCTACTGGGTTTATATATTTTCTGTCGACTATGGTCCATCCTAATGCTCCTCTATGCTCTTTTAAAACATCCAACAACTTACCTTTTTGTTCGTCATTTAGGGATGATGAGATGATTACTGGCAAAGTACTTTTTTCTTCCAAGAACGTATATTTCAAAGTGTTGGGTAATGGTTTGAGCTCAAGTTTCGGTGGTGATTCAAATGATGGGTTGAGTTTCTTCTCTGATGGTGCTAGTTGTTCAACTCTTGACTTCCATTTATTAGTGTCCATGGATGGTGCTGAGTCAAGTAGGGCGTTGACCTCATCGACTGATCTATCAATATCAAAATCCAAAACAAAGTGACCTAAACATGTTTGTAAAGGGTTATCACTGAAATTTGAAACAAAAGTATTATCAACTAATGCTTCTATTAAATCCACATCAACAATTTCATCATTTGTATTGTGAGGTTGTTTTGCAATGTTGAAGATGTTGAGCTCCATGGTCATATTTCCGAAGGACAACTGCATATTTCTAGTCCTGTATTGAATGTGAGCATCGGCAGTTGCCAAGAAAGGTTAGCCTAGGATAATGAGGATGTGCTTCCTTAAATCCTGGATTGGTTGAGTGTCAATTACAATGAAATCAACAGGAAAATAAAACTTGTCTACCTGGATAAGCACGTCCTCAACAATACCACGGGGTATTTTCGTGGACCGATCTGCAAGTTGTAACACCACTGGAGTTGGGTGTAATTCTCCAAGTCCAAGTTTCATAAATACTAAATAAAGCAACAGATTTACACTAGCTCCTAAATCCAACAAAGCATTCTCAATTGTGTGGTTCCCTATACTACATGAGATAGTGGGGGAGCCTGGGTCTTTGCATTTTAGTGGAATTTTATACTATAGTATAGAACTAACGTTTTCTGTTAAAATGTCTTCTTTTGAACGTGAATGTTTCTCTTTTTAGTATAAAGGTCTTTAAGAAACTTGGTATAAGATGGAACTTGTTTTATAGCATCAAGCAAAGGGATGTTAACACTTCCTTGTTTGAAAATTTCAAGAATCTCACCTGTAGATTTTCCCTTCTTTTCTTTAGCTAACCTCTGAGGAAATAGAGCTTTTAGAACATATTCTCGTGGGTCGGTTTCTTCTTTCTCCTCCGATAGTGAGTTTTCATCATTTATAGGTACAATTTGATTTTCTTTTGCCGCCGGTATCTCTACTTTGTTGTCGACTTTTTTTCCTATTCGCAAGGTCATGATTGCTTTGACCTCTCTATGGTGTTGTGGTAAACTGGTACTTGCTTCATGCACTCCTTTAGGATTAAGCACTAGTTGATTTGGAAACTTGCCTTTCTCAACAGTCATTGTAAAGGTCTTAACTGAAGAAGTAAGTTGTCCCACCATCTTCTCGAGGCTTAAAACTAATTGGGCTTGTGAGTTGAAGTCTGCTCTCATCTCATTTCGTAGTCCATCAATGGTGCGGTTCTGTTGCTCGATCGTGGAGTGAGTAACATTCCTGAAATTTAGGAATGCATCCTCCCATGGTCTGGGTTGAGATTAATTCTGGTTCTGATTGTATGGTCTAAATGGGGGCTGAGAGGCTTGAGGAACTTGAGGAATTGGTTGCATTGGTAGAGTTGGAGCTGTTAGTCCATTCTGTTGGAATCCTTGAGACCATGAAAAGTTAGGGTGGTTTCTCCATCCAAGGTTATATGTGTTGGAGTATGGGTTGTAATTTGATGATTTTCTTATTAAACCTATAGCATTGGCTTGATCTGAGTATGAGTCATGGTCATGTGGCTCTGTTGATTTAGGAGTCGTCAACGATGCTTTTTATCGAGAAAGGCCTTCAACCATCTCTTTAACTTCTTTTATTCTCGAATTGGACTCCCCAATGTGAACCTCATTCACTCCCTTAATTCTTTTAGTATTCCTAAGTGATCGACTCCATTGTTGGGAATTATCTGCTTGTCGCTGAAAGAAATCTCAAATCTCTGATACACTTTTTGACATTAGCTCTCCTCCACTTATTGCATTGATTTTATGCACTGGGAAATATTTATTCAAAAATTTTGTTACCATTTGTTCTCATGTTGTAATGCTATTAGCAGGAAATGTATTGAACTATGAACGAGCTCTATCCTTTAAAGAAAATGGGAATAACCTAAGCTTAACATCATCTTCTAAAAATTTCTCGTATTTAAAAGTTTGACAAAATCATTCAGATGATTATATGGATCCTCATTTTCTAAGCCATAGAATGTTGGGAGACAATTTAGCACACTAGATTTTAGTTCAAAACTCCTAGCAGCTACATTTGGGTATCTTGTACATGATGTGTTCAAATTAGCTAAAGGACTGAAGTAGTCCTTAAATGACCTCTCTTGTGGTGGTGGTTGTTGTTGCAAATCCATTTCAATTTTATCTTTAAGTGCAACGTGTTTGTGTGTGCGAAGTGTTTTTTCAAGTTCAAGATCTATAGGTTCAAGATTACATAATAATGACCTTCGACCATGCATGCAAAGAACACAAAAAATGGGAACAAAACAAATAAAAATAAATAAGAAGGAGAATGTACAGTACTAACCTTGTCACGCTGTTACAATCTTATTATGAAAACACACAAAAAAAATACGTGAAATAAAATAAATAAAATAAAAATAAATTAACAAGATAAAAAAATTACAAAGAAAAATAACTTGAAAATTAAATTACAGAAATTTAAAGAAGAGAAAAAGAAATGAAATTCTAACCTTAAAATGCAGATTCACTTTTTTATTTTTAATAAAAGAAATTACAATAAAATAACTAACAGAAATTATTTACAAAAAATAATTCTACAAATTAAAATAACTTACCTCCCCAGCAACGGCGCCAAAAACTTATTGTGCAAATTTTATTGAACTCACAAGCGCACGAATCTATTGTAGAATAGACTAATGGTGACAAGTGTCGATCCCACGAGGAGGTGGATTTTAATTGTGTGTAGAATTAATTTTTGAAGTGGGTGGTTGATTGGATTTGTGGTGGAAGTGATTTAAATTATCCTAGAATTTAAATGGGAATGGCGGAATTAAATTAAGGTGAAAACTATTATAATTGAAGCGCTTGAGTATCTGGATCCGTATCAACATGCTCCATGGGCTAAATATTCTTTATTAGTGCCAATTAAATCATGAGGGGGGAATCCACACCTCATGAACCACACTCTAATCAATATGGTGCTAAGGGCTTATCGTGCCAAATAATAATAACCTTGTACTAGGGTGCTGGTGAAACCAGGACGGTATCTAGACAAGATTATTATTATTTGTCGACAAAAAGTCAAAACATCCACAAAATTAGAGGGGAAGAGAAAATAAATTTACCAAATAAAGCCCATGGCACATGTTGAGACTTCCCTTCAACCCAAGCTTGAAAGAAAGTTAGCTACTCATAATTGAACTAAAGGCAAAATGGGAATTTATTAAAATACATAGAAAATACAAGATGGAGAAAGAATTACAAAAAATAGAACTCAAAAATGAATTCAGGGATATCAAATTAGAGGGGAGAGGCTCCCTTTTTTTAGATACATTGAGTAAATCATGACCATCGGATTAAAAGCAGTTTGGACGCTCAGGATTGCGCCACGTCATCAGTCAACAGTACGCGGTTTGACCACACAGTTTGCACAGTGACACGGTTTGACCACGCGGTTTGAACAGTCAACTGTCTTGAATAGTGATGCGCTTTGGTTAAAAATAATCTTGTGTATATGCATGTACCGTACGAGCAATTTTTGGTCCACTAATATGCTGCCACATCACCGATCAACAGTGCATAAGAATTTTGTCCAATAGCATCGTGACACCTCATGAGTCAATGCTACATCATCGATCAATGCCACGTCATCGTTCCCTATGTGTGAATAGTGTCATGAACAGTAACATGGACAGTACCGTACATGTAAATAGTATTGTACATGTGAACAGTGACATTTTTCCTTTTATACTCCTCCTAGGGTTTTCGACTATCTTGAGTTCAAAAGTGATGTTCATTTTTCCGTTTGATCTCTCGTTCATTGTGAAATAACCACGATGCCCTAAAATACGTAAAATATTTAATTAAAATAAAATACACATAATTAAATCACAGGAAGTTTAAATACATAAAAGTAAGAATGTTAGTAAAACTTGAAGTATGAATGACGATTTTCTCCTTTATAAATATACACTTTTTAACACTCAACAAGATGAATCCCAAAAAGTGAGCCTTTCGCGTCTCAGCTGGCAAATTTCTTGGATTTTTGGTACATCAACGAGGAAATGATGTTGACCCAGCCAAAATCCAGAGCATAGATTTACTACCAAGAAATCAAAAGGAGTTGAAACGTTTGATTGGGAAATTGTCTTATATTCGTACGGAAGCCTTACCATAGATTTACCTGGAAATGATGTCTTTGTATGTTTTCACAAAGAAGTACATGAATCATGGATGCCTTCATGAAAGATGTCAACGAATAAGTACAATTCGTCCATTATTTCTTGTATTTCCTAACAATATAAAAGCTTGCGCTATGTGCAAATGTCCTCATGAATGTATTTCTCTCATGAGATACCTGCTTTAAGGGTAGATGTACAACCTATTATAGGTTGGAAAGCCTCAAAAGGAATGCTCACATATTAGGTCATGTCAATGCGAGGGAAACCTCATGAAAAGCTCCAACAACTTAGGTCATTAAACTAAACAATATGTCTTGTAGGAATTTAAAGTGAAGCACGAAGATCTAAATGAGACGCAGAAAAATCAGGTACACACTCTTCGCTCTCCAATAAAATATATACTACTTCAAAAATCATGACGAATAAGAATTAAGCAATATCACTGGAGGCTAAAATTTTCCTTTCTAAGGAAAATTTTAAAGCTTAAGCTCATATAGGAGTTAGACGAAGAAACTATAGGATATGAAAAAAAACCATTTTAGCCCATACCCATAATAGCAGTATTTATCTTACACTGAAAATCTTTACGAATTATTTTTTTGTTCCAACTATACAGGATCATTTATATTACTCTAAAAAAATTAGATAGAATTATATTATAAGCAAATTTTATCGGAATACTCATTTTTATTAATACAAAAAAAAGAGAGAAGGAAATGGATGAATCGATAAAAGCTTAAGATTACAACTGAAGACTTAAATCCAATGTCGTGTGCTTCTTACTTTTGTCTTCATTGTCATCTTTTTCCTTGCCTTTATCATCTTTTTTCTTACTATCATCATCCATTTTCCTCTTATCACCATCTTTTTTCTCTTTATCATCATCCTTCTTCCCTCGATCATCATAATATGTAAGTTGAAGGGTGGTTGGGACGATATGATTGTAAGATGTTGATTAACTCAATGGCAATACTAACATGAACGAAGACTTTTCGTGTCGGTATAGGAAGAAAACCTTGTAACACAAAGCCATCAAGAAAGAATAACAGTAAGCTATAATAACTGTTTACATTTAGCAAACCGATAGGTTTTTTATATCTGTTTTGTTGCGACCATAAAGCAATGGTAAAGATTTCTTCTAGGATTTTAAATCCACCCGGTAAAGCGATGAAAGCATCAACACAATTATTTAAATCAAGAAGTTTGTCACATGTATTAGGGACAATCTCGTTTCCACCTGTAACTATAGCTTCTAGAACAAACCCCATAATTCCAACGTCACCGCTTCCATACATTGAACATATTTTTCGTTCGCCTAACACTCTCCTGAGCTCTCTGACAACATTAATAAAGTCTGGAAGATTTCCTGAGCCACTTGCACAAAACATGCAAATGTTTTTGAGTTGGCGAGCTGAGGATTCTGCCATTATAATTTTAGAATAAATGTGGGGATTTCAAAATCTGAATTAAGCTCTTTAAAAGGTTTATACCGATGAATCGTGCAATGCCATTCTTATATACACAATCGGTGGCAATACTATCACATTCTTCTTTTTCAAGAAACAGCAAGATTAGACGCTAACCAGCAATGATTATAAGAGACAGAAGTTGTCTGAAAAGGTAGATTCCCTTGTCGAGTACTTTTTGAAAGGCTTATTCAATGCTTGCATGGGAAGCTTTTTTTATGATCAATGAATTGGATAAGATTTCTATACCATCTCAAAATTCAAGGGGCGCGGGAGAGAGCTTTTACTACATTCCCTGAAGAATAAGAAATAAGCAGCATGATGACTATTTCATGTATAAGTACGATTGATATCACATCTTTGTTTAATTTTAAACTAACCATATTTTCTTTTGGTCCTTAATATGATTTTCAGGCAGAAAATTTAAGTATGCGATATGTTCGTCTGCAACTATACATCTCACATAATCAAAGGGGGCTAATGCTATTACCTAAAAATCGATGTTAGGCCCAATAACCCAATTCAGCCCATAAGGCTTAGGCACGAGATATGCTACATGCTTCTCAGAGTTTGTGTCGGACACTCAATAAGAAACTTGTGAAGACAATGTGGAATTAAGTCAAATTAGCTATTCGAGATGCTCAGCAGTAGAGCCTATTATTGCAGTCTAAATGCAGTAAAATGGTAGCAATAAAATATCACCAACCAATTTTGACAAAACAAATTATTCTATTAAAATAATTTAATTTTACAAATAAATTGTATTTTAAAGCCCACCAATTTTGATAAAACAAAATAATGATTTGATTTTTATAAATAAACTATTATTTTAATGCACACCAATTTTGATAAAATAACATAAATTATTATTTTAAAGCCAACCAAAATGGACATTTTAGGCTTGGCTTGCCCTATGAATAGGTGAGTTAAGGGCATGGAGAAGGCATCAAGTGTAGTGTGGAAGAAGCATCAATTGAGAGAGTATGTTGAGAATTTTAAGTTCTTAATTTGAGAATTTGGGTGTATTGGGGTTTTTGGATTGTGAGATAAATACAACAATAGTTGTAATTCTATACAATTAGTAAAATACTTCTTCTCATCTTCTCCCGTGGACGTAAGCTCAAAAGCCAAACCACATAAATCCTTGTGTCTCTTATGTGATGTTTACTTCTTATTTTTCATTTTAGTTGTGCATCTACTCCACTCATTAATCCATAAACGGTATCACTAAAGCTATTGAGTGTAATTATTTGAAGTAAAGCTACTGCTTAGACATATGACACTGTTCACGCATACGGTATTATTCAACGCAGGAGTATTCGAAGGCCAAGAGTGAAGTAATCATGTGGGATGCAATATCATGGCATCTGTGACTACTCAAGCCAAGGTCAAAATCGTAACAAGAGCTTATTTGGGTCACATCAACGCCTAAATACGCTTTTGGACCTCACTGTTCGAACTACACAACAGGATCATGTGGATCGCAAATCATCTAATCCAGGTTTCTGTTCAAGTCTAATTCTAGAAGGAACTCATTCTTGTGACACGTGGCTTGGTGAAATTTCTGCCTCAAACAAAGTTTTGTTGCTGATAAAAGAAATGAATTTTGGTGTGAGAATCGTGTTTGGGATGACCAACAAGGATAATATAAATAAGTCAAATTCCTATAATGGTGTAGGCCGTTACAAGATAGGACCATTTGTTGGGATGAACCGTGTGTCCCTTGATGAGATGAAGTTGATTGACTATATGATGAATGAAGATTTTGATGATTGGTACTGTAAATGATTTTTCTTTTGGATGTATTCTTACCAAAATAAGGAGATTTTATTAAAATAAAATAAAACTGTAGCAAGAAAACCAGCAAAACTAAAATTACAAAGCTAGCTAAACTGATAGCTAGGCAGCATAAGAACATCCTTCAACAAAAAAGAAGCAACATCAGGTGTAGAGTCCTACCAAGTAAAAGAATCCACTATAGCTCTTAAATTGGCCAAACTATCAGCTAGACTTGAGGGAATTGCAATAGATACACCATGATACATTAAAAATTATCTAAATACCCTAAAAGTATAATTTGCCAAAATTTTCATCAATACCCTTAACAAATTGATATGAAATTACTAAACTATCCTCATTTTAAAACACTTCAACTCAAACATAACTGCTTTTCTCAAACAAACACTCATACTCCATACATGCTAAATCGAACATCAATATAAGCAAATTGAGCCTGGGAAAGGGAAGCTGCCACAATTGAGAAAGAGAAGCCTAGTTCATCACTGCACAATTGTCGATGATCATTGACCCTTTACTACAAAATTGTCAGAATCTAACTTTTGGAGGTAAGTAATTCCTTATAATTAACTTTCTTGTTGATATTTAAAGAAAAATAAAAAAGTCAGGGTTTTATATTGAAAAAATAGATTAATTAGTTGTGGGTCTCTCATAACACATTCAAAAACAAATTTTAAGTTGTTTTGCTACATGTAAATTGTGAAAAATCGATGGATTATGCTGATTATAATTTGGTCATTTAACCAGCGTTGTGCAATACACGAGTTCATGTAATATAGGCCCTCAGTTGTATATGACATGACTTTTTTGTAATATTACACGACTTTCAATCATGTATTACAGGATTTTCACGACCTTCAGTTGTGTATTACATGACCTTCAAATATTGCGCGATTACTCAACCTTTATATATTAAACGATTTCATGACCTTCATGTATTACACGATTATACAACCTTCATGTATTACACAACCTTCATATATTATTCTTGTCAATTTCCTCTCATTGGTATGCTTTTTTTCCTCTTATTGATATGCTTTTTTCCTAATTGATTTCCTGAAATTATCAGATACAGGCAGTCCTCATATGTATACATATATGTTTAGGTAGAGGAAGAATGCACTTTTAAAATCAAAAAAGAATGAAATGGCCGTAATTTTTTAAACTGCTATGTTCATTAGTGTATCCTATCCAAATATTAAAAATTCTCGAGAGAACTTTGTTTGTTTATACTAATTACTCTAATAATTTCTCAAAATGTTGGACATGCAAATTTAGTGGACTTGTTGCAATTTTAGATTTCATGTCATTTACAATTGGAGTGACTGGAAAATTATAAGCCATGGTAAATCATGTATAATTAATGAGTTAGTGTATGCAAATATTTTTAATTAACTGTGAGTACAACCGAAGTTCTTATTGGGTTCTATTACTACAGGTCATACTTACCAAAATAAAATACCATATATTTATATAGTTTTTGTTAAATCCAAGTCCCAACATCATACAATAACTCATTAATAATGAATTTATTAATTTGTTAATTTATTCATAAATGATCAATTTATTCTTTAATGATTACAAATGTTTCCTTTAATATAATTTTGCTAGACAGTTGAAATTGATCTACGTTCAAAAGTTACGCAGTGCAGATTTTTAAACTCCATTCCACTAGCTGCGTTTTCTATAAAAAAAATCCACATCATCATTGGTTTGAATTGTAATTGGTGGCATATGATCAAATGTCTTAGGCTTGAACTTCATTGTGATTTCAAATTTCTGAAGTATCTATATCAATAACTTGAGCTATCTTTTGCACCAATTCAGCATATGTTGTCAATCGTGGTATCATTATCCCTTTACCCTTAAATTATTTAAACTTATACTCGTCATTTTGTTCAATTCATTCACCTTTGAAGATAATAGGCACATGTACCAAAATCACATCTGTTGATACAATAAAAGCAATAATATCAAATTTCATATATAAAGTAACTACATGACCTACACGATTACATTACTTATATGACCTACACGACTACATTACTTACATGACCTCCACAACTACATTACTTACATGACCTACACGACTATATTACTTACATGACCTACATGAGCTACATAACTACATGACCTACACGACTGACTACATGACGTATACGATGCAAAAAGAAATGCACGATGCGAAACATTTTCACCATAAATAAATTATATTGCTGAAAAAAATAATTAAAAAACCTATATTGCATATATTTCTCTATATAAGAAAAAATGATGAAAATAATTGAAAATGAAACATTATAATGTGAGGAAATTTTCTAAACTTTCCTAAAAAATAAAAAATTTAAAATCCAACAACATTAACATACTTTATTAGGTTGTTTAATGAGCAATGCACCTCTTTTCAATTAAAAAAAGTGTGGGAGTCAAAGAAGCAAATACATACTTGTATTTGTGTAAGGAATTATGAGAGATTTTGAGAGAATTTCGGTAAGTAGAGATTTGAGTGAAAGAAGTGAAAGAACTATGAAGACAAGAAAGTAGAGTGAATTTGATGCATTCATTAAGGGCATTTCAGACTTCACACGCATTTGTTAGGGTATCCATGAAAATAAAAAAAGAAAAGGAGTATTTAAATAATTTTACAACTTTTAAAGGGTATTTAATTAAAAACCTCGCTAGACCATTACCTTCGCCGAAGACATGTGAAAAGCGGGTCGTCATGGAATCCATGAGAGCAATACAATTATTCCATCAATGAGTAAGAAACCATGGGGCCAAAAGATGCTTGTTGCAAAGAAGATGCACACAGTTAAAGGAGAATCACATTCAATCCATAACATAGTCCAACCTCAAATAGAAGCATGCTCAATAGGCAATAGCCAAGATAACAGCTATCAGCTAAGAAGCAAAAGCTATCTCAACATGTAATAGACAAGGACAACCACACGAAAATTTTCCCTCACAATTTCTAAACACAACCTCATAAGCGAAAACATGCAAAGAACCTTTGAACATGCCAGCAATATTAATTTTTATGAAATCTCAAGGTTGGGGAATCTAACTCACAATTTGAACAGAAGGTGCTCGAAGTTTTTAATACCAATTCCCAAATCCAAAAGATCTCTTTCACTCCCAAAGTGAGTGTAACCTGGACAAATTCGGTAGTCATAACCAAATAGACCTTGCGAGTAGCAACTGCTCTCATAGCTGGAGCAATATATTTCCAATCAAAGCGAGCTTTATTCTTATTAAACCAAATCTGACCAAGGATATACATAAGCATACCCACTTACAAAGTATAAAATTGAGAAGATAAAAAGAAAAGCCATTTTCTGTGTAAACCAACCAATCATATATTTTCCATGCATAGGAGCATTAATAAAAGACATAAAAAGCATCCTCTTCACAACAATATGCATCACATAAAACATAACAATACCATACTTCTTAAGATGATTGCCAGTGGGAACTCTATCTTTACAGATATGCAAAGCAAAAGTAGAGTGCTTGGGTTGAATATATGGTCCCGAAAGCATCTTCCAAGGGAAATTCGGTCAATGCTTATGATGCAAACAATAATAAGCTGATGAAATAGAGAACTTACCACAAAGCATAACCTCCCCAATAAGCTTATCGTCACAATCATTCATAGCCAGCATAACCTTTTTAATTTGCGAAGCAATGTGAGGCAAAATATGACGAAACCAAGATGGGATTCTCTAAGCATTTTTGTCAATGAGGCTATCAAATCCAACTATCAACCAGCTTGTGAGACTTTGAAAAGATAAGGTCATTAAGCATCTATCATTCCACATATCGATCTTAAAACCATTGCTGACTACCTAATGAGAATGAAGAGAAATAATAGAAAGCACATATTTAACCCCACACTAATTGGAAGGGAGCTTGTAATTAAGTTCATTACTCAAGATCGAAATATGGTAATGATTTCGAACCAACTGATAGCACATAGCGTCAAAGGTAAAGCAATTCCAAGCAAGCGTAGAAAGACAAGCTAAATTGAGACAGCTAAATTCTCGAATGCCCAGCCCACCTTCAATAAGGGAGCACAAGCCTCAGCCCAGGTAACGGTCAATATTTTCCTAATAGCAACACAAGAATTATAGAGCCCTCACCCCAAAAAAAATTACAAATTCAAAAATTGGGTTGACGAATTAGCGAGCATGGTTAGGTTAAAGATATATCATAAAACTATGCAACAACAGACTCCCAGCCTTAATCAAGAGAAAGCAATTTTCCTTTCTAACTTGCTAGCCTAGCCTTGGCCTTACCAGCAAGAGATTGAAAATGAGCTTTTCTAGGAATCCCATGGAAAATCAAAACCCTTAAGTAAACAGAAAGGAACTATCCTTGATGGAAACCAATATTCGAGAGAATAGCATCCTTCCTGTCAACAGCTGAGCCCCCCAAGAAGCACAAAACTCTTTGGCCTGAGGGAGTACCATATCTCTCAAGTAAAGAAATATAGCCACAATAGTATAAATATCTCCTCTACAGAAAATGAAAACATCATCTGCATAGAGAATATGAATTAGCATCACAGTGGGAGTAGTAATAGGCTTGGCAATCCTAGCAGTAAAAAGATAACTAATTCCTCGACTGAATACTTTCTTCAGCTAGACAAAAATGCAAAGGTGAAAGCTGATCTCCTTCTTGAACCCCTCAACTATAAGAGAAAAAACTAAAAACTGAACTGTTGATCAAAACTGAAAGTCTCACTGAGTGAAGAATAGTATCGATTTAACCAACAAAAGTGTCATCAAAGCCAAAATGATTAAGCACGGTTAACTAAAAATTCCAATTCAAAGTATCAAAGGCTTTAGGAATGTCAATCTTAAGACCTAAACTACAACTATAAACTTCATGATTTAATAGATTAATCCTTTCTGAGACCATAAGAATGAAATCATGAATATGATAACTATAAATAAAAGCCATTTGTTGCTGAAAAATAATCCGCAGCAAAATCAAACTCAATCTATTAGCAAAATTTTTTGGAAATTGGCGATGGAAATCGGTTGAAACTGGCTAATCTCAAGAGAATTAAAACAACGCATAAGCCAACTACACCCAAAAAAAAATGGACACAAGAAATAAGCTTCTTACCAATTAGATCCTAAAATTTCTGAAAGAAAATCCCTGGGAAACCATCCTGACCTAGGCACTAGAGGAATCTAATGAGAAAACAACAAACTTAATTTCGAAATCATCTGGAACCATAGTAAGCATTAAATTGTCATATGTTGTTATTAAATTGGGCACCAAATCACAAATGGACACATCATCTTATGTAGAAGAGGTAGAATATAAGTACTTATAGAATTAAACAACATGAGTAGCAATATGCTTCGTATCCTCCATGACATGCCCACCAGTAAGCAAATTACGAATGAAACATTTTGATGCCTTGTAACTCACTTATCGATAGAAAAATTTAGAATTTCGATCCATATCAGCAAACCAATGCAAGTTGGCTTTTGATTTCAAAAATTTATAGTGCACCTCAATTGTATTCTGAAGGTTAGCCTGAGCTTCAATTTCTGCTTGAAAACTGTCCACAATCATCCCATTAACCGAAATGTCAACTTGTACAGCATCTAGAGAACTCTACAATGGCTACTTCTATTACTCAGTTGAAATTATATAAGATGAGCTTTATATGTCTCGTTAAGAGGAATTTCGTCATCAAATTTCATCTTATAGCAATTGTCATAGTTTCCACCCTACAACATGCTAGACAAAGGGGAGACCATACGAAAGATATTGCAACAAATTGTTCATGACTCATGGATGGAACCCTCCAAGTCGATCAAATCTTAAAAACTTTTATTCAGCAATGGTACGATTGAACATGTGAAAAAAGCAACATGGGAATCAGCACAATTAAACTATATGAGTTCTAGTATGATTGAGCTTATTTATAAGTTGTAATAAGGTCAAAGCTTGAGAAATCAGTATGCTAACTACCTAACTTGAAAGTTGTTTAGAATTTTTTTTTTTTTTTTTTGTTATATGATATGTTGGAACAATCAACACATGGGCCAGTTAATCTTATCTGAAAGGGAAGAACAAACCTTTACGGTTAAAGGAGTATTATATATGCTTTGTGTTTATTGTTCACTTGGAAATACAAAATTAGTGATTGTGTTAATTAACTTTATTGCACACAAATTACTTTTGAGAAAGTATATGTTCTGAATTAAATGAACCATTTGTTCTTGCATGAGCATTTACCTTTAGGAGAGATCTAGCAGCATGCAAGCCCATATGGGAAGATCATGAACTCAAACGTGGCAAATTATAAGTTTCATCCTGAAACTTTACGAGAGTATTGACGACAAATTTCATTGCAACAAGGTGCGTGTATATGATAGTTAAGTAATAAAAGGAAAAAAAAAACATTGATACAAATTCTCCATGAGATAAAATGTTGTGAAAAATTTTAATATACTCGCAAGCGCATGAATCTAAAAATAGAATAGTGGTAACGAGGTCAAACCTACAGGGATTGTTATAAATTAAAAAGTCTAATTTAAATCTAAAATTAATATTAATCCTAACCTGGTTGAATCAATTGAATTTCTAAGAGGAATTAAACTAATTAAACTAAGAAAATAATTAAAGCAAAAGAGAATTCAATAAGATAAAAATTACCAAGATTTCAGAATCCACTACTATTCAACTAGTAATTATCTAATTATTAATTAATCCTCAATTTTAGAGTGACAATTCGAAATCAATCTATGTCATCACATGGATGTAACAATTAAGGCCCAATTAAAATTAATCTTGTGTAGGTTCTTTTTCTTCTTAATAATATGATATCTAAGTACCCCATATAAACATATTAAATAATAAAGAGTCAAAGTTTCCTAAGCACTCTGTGTAAATAATTTAATAAAAAACACAAAATTAAAGATAATCATGTGCAGACTTTATAGATCCAAGTATAGAGTTAGTCAAATATTAATCTTAACAATCAATAATACATGACAGAATTAGTGAAAAGAATTTAACAACATCGAACTAATTATGTGAAATAAAAACCATTAACATTAAAACACACATATAGGAAATTAATTAAATAAAAAAATAATTATTTCATTAAATAAGATTTTATCCTTAGCCTCATCATAAAAAAATTAGTTAGACATACTTGAATTGGGGTAACAAAAAAAACAAAATCAGTCATGAAAAGCCGAAGTGCTGCTGCTGCTCCTGCGTCTCCCGAATCACGCCTGTTTTTTTTTTTTTTTTCCTTCCTCTGGCGGCTGCTCTTTCAAAAGCCGACATTTAGCTTTTATAGTTTCCGAAATGGGCCACCGACTTTGTCACTTCTAAAGCCGAAAGGCTTGAGCTTTTTATTTGCTTTAGCTCTCACACGTGCCCACCATAAGCCATAAATTGTTTCCCCTTTTAATTGCTCAACACGGGCCCCTCCGCTTAAGCTAAAGCCAATGTTATGCTTAAATTCTTCTTCACTTGGCTCTCCCATCTTCATGTGCATGGACGAATTAACCTGTTGAATTCGGTTTCCTTGACTTGAATTCACATGCTGATATGCCTTGCCATTTAAAAAATCCTAATACGCAAATAAGTGCGAATTATACTAAAGCATGAATTATATCGTCTTCCAAGGCAAAAATCATACTGCCCTATGAGTAGTGTGCAAATAAGCATGAATTATACTACCTTCCGAGGCATGAATTATACCGCCTATGAGCGTTGTACAAATAATCACAAATTATATTGCCCTCTGAGGCACCAATTATACTACCCTATAAGCAGTGTGCAAATAAGCATGAATTATATTGCCCTCCGAGGCATGAATTATATTATCCTATGCGCAGTGTGCAAATAAGCACGAATTATACTGCCTTCATAGGCATGAATTATATTGCCCTATAATCAGTGTGCAAATAAGCACGAATTATACTATAATATGAGCAATGTATAAATAAGCACGAATTATGCTACCCTTTAAGGCACGAATTATACTGTCATTCAAGACATAAATTATACTGCCCTATGAACAAGCAAATAAGCACGAATTATTTTGCATTCTGAGGCACGAATTGTATGGCCCTCCAAGCCATGAGCAAGTAAGCTCGAATTATACTGCCCTCTGGGCCATATGCAAGTAAGTATGAACTATACTACCCCCTGAGTGATGCATGGATATCACAAGTTATTGCCATCTAAGCAGAAGTGCAGATAATCATGAGTAATTACTGTCTGGTCTACGTGTAGATAATCGTGAATTATTGTAATCATGAGTAGAAGGATGGATAATTGTAGATTATTCCCGTTTGAGCAAAATTGCAAACACGAATTGTTCATACCTGAGTAAGATGAGGCATGAATTATTGCCATAGGAATAATGTGCTGACAAAAAACAAATTATTGCAATCAGAATAATATGCCAACAAAGCATGAATTATCAGTTTATCACCATATGAGTAGATGTATGGGTAATTGCAAGATTTTCCTTTTGAAAGTGTGCAAGTATGCACAAACCATATTGCCAAGAAGCAAAAGTAAACACTTTCTAGGAAAATGTTTAAGTAAGCACAAATTATACCTTCCAAGAAATGCGAGGCAAGTACGACCATATTGTCGTGTGTTAAAAGTGCAAATAATCATGAATTATTGTTGTCTATCCAATGTGCAGATAATCGTCAATTATTGCCATCTGAGTAGTTGTATAGACAATTGCGACAAAAGTGCAAACACACGTGCATTGAACAAGATAAACACGAATTATTGTCATTTAAGCAAGAAGTGCAAATAAGCATGCAAAGTGCAAATAAAGCACAATTAATCGCCATTGTAATAATGTGCCAACTAGGCACGAGTTATTCCAATTAGAATAACGTCCTAATTAAGCACAAATCACCATCATCAAAATGATGTGAAGATAGCATAACTAATCGTTGTTGGAATAATATGCTAGCTAGGCACGAATTATTGCAATTAGAATAACGTGCTAATGAAGCACAAATTATCGCCATCAGAATAATGTCCGACTAGGCATGTGTTGGGAAAATATACTCTTTAAAAGTATATGTGTTTATTTAATTGTAATAAATAATTTTTCTGATTAATAAAATAAATGAGGTATTTTATTCAAGTATCTTAATTGCATTAATATTTTGAGTAAAGTCCATTTGATTATATTATATGTATTTATGTGATCACCATGTAGATTCACAGAAGACATCAATAAGAGTTATCTTATGATTAAATAAATTATATTCGCAGTTGATAAATAAAGTTGGACACTTTATTTAGGTATAGACTGTAATAAATTCATTGAATGGTTTGTCTTAATCATGTATGAATTTATTGATGTAGTACGACTACATTGAACAGGATCACACATGAGATTTAATTAACCTTGAAATGACTGTCAAACTTATTAAATCTCATAGACATTGATTTTACTATAATCTTAATCTTGAGTTAGTTATGATTTCATGATTGTAATTGTTATTCCATTTGAGTTACCAATGGGCACGACACACACTTGTGGTCAAGATTACCCGGTATTTTGGTGGAGGCATTTATGAGTATTGGAGTTATAGATTAACAAAATAGAATTTGTACGACACATCTCTTAATGGGTTTTCGACACTTGATCATAGAATTCTCTGGCCAGAGTGTGTCAACATATTTAGTATGTTGAAAATGATCATTAGAGAAAACCAGTAAGTATCAAGGAACAAGATGTAATTAAATCGATTGGACAGTTGAGATATCGATTTAATTAATGATATGGTATGAAGGATTATGCAGTAAAGAAATTAATGTAGCATGGGTCGAATTATTATTCGAGAACACTATCCTAGATAGCATACAATTATGGAGGTCAGTTCCAATCTTTTAGTGGAGTAGGTTTGGAATTAAATAATTGGGCTAGTTTAATTACATGCCTAATTATTGTAGCCACTATTGTATGTACCCAATTGATCCCCGGGTTAGTTCATTTAATTGACTGCACCACTAGTGGGTTAATAAGTAAGATAACTAGTAATTTTGGTCAAAAGCCTAAATATATTATTTAGTGGGAGGCTCCATCAATATGCTTATGTGTAAGGGGCCTTATATTATTTTACAAGGTGGCCCCCTATAGGAAAAAGTAAGTAACGTGTCTTTTATTTTTATAGCCTAGGGTTTCACTAAAAGAAGATATAAAAATACTTATTTTCTCTATAAAAAAGAGATAGCCACTTTATATAGATTGGAGAAAAAGATTTTTTCTCTAATCTCAAGAGAAAAGTTTTCTCCTACTAGTTACTATTGGTAGTGATAAGAGCGCCCACACGTCAAGTGCAGATCAAACCTGAGTCATAACCTGGAAGATCATTGGTGACGGATCGTGATTTAATAAGCGTGGTGGTGACAGATCGTGATATGGGAGTCTAATTCACTTCAGCGGAAAAAGCGAAGATTGTTTATCTTCTTAGATTTTCAAGGTACGATTTCTAGAATACGAATTATTATATATTATATGAGATCAATCCTAAAAGGTTTTATAAAATTTAAAAACTGATTTTCCCCAACAATTGGTATCAGAGACTCATATTAATATATAAGAATTTCGTATGAAATTAATCTTGATATTTATGTATTAGAGTAGCACAATTTATTCAGATATATATTATTTGTTTAATATATGAATAAAACATGTTGTGTTTTATCTTAATTCATGGTTAGATTCTCTATTGTATTTTTTATTTGGATCTGTAACAAAAGGGATGGTCTCTCGTCACCACGTTTTCCTCTTGATTTATTTTACTGTAATAGAAATTTTGTAAGCCAAAATTGGCCTAGGAAATTTGTAAGTTACTGAAGAATCATCACGGATGTCAGATCAACGCAACGAACACCGGAAATTTCAGCGGCATCCAGCAGCGTATGTTGCACACGCGCTATGCTAGCAGCGCAGGCGATTTGACCCGCGCAAAGACGCCGCCAAAGAATCGCAAAGCATGCGAGGCCAGCAGCTGCAGCGCACACGGCCAGAAGCTGTAGCCTACGCAGAGCGTTCCGTTGCAGCGTGGGCTAGCGCCATCTAATGCAGCGCGAGGGAGGCGTCGTTTGGTGGCTTCCCGGCGAGGCGGCGGCGGTGGTCAAATCGGCGTTGGACATGCGATGAACAGTGGCAGTTTTGTGGAGATGGCGGCTGGGGAAGAAAAGAAAGAAAAATATGATTTTAGGGTTTTATGGTTTTTATCATGGAGGTCTTTATTGTTTCATATTTTTTTTTTGGGAGGAATGTTTTTAATTTTTTACATTTAAGTTTAAAAACAATTTTGAACTTAATGAATTTTAGTTTTAGGCCCAATTGAAAATGGGCTTAATGGATTAAAATGTATAGATAAAATTGAACAAATTAAATTTATTTTTGGTTCAAAAGTTTTATTTATAAAAAAATTATTTAATTATTTATTTATTTTATTTCAAAATTAAAATTGGACCAATAATAAATTTTAACGTCCAATTTCCCCGAGTCTATTAACAAAGTCAAGTTTATGGAAGATGGACATTGACAAGAAACCCAATGAAGATTAGGCTTAGATTTAATGTAATTTTTCATTTTAGGAAAGCCATGAATTATGATTATTTAATTATTTTTCTATATGTTATGTTTTGGATGATAACATGCCATAATAACATGCCATATAAAATAGGTAGTGCCACTCTATGCATAATAATATGTGGCATTCATATATTATGAATCTCTTTATATTGTTTGAAATTGCATATGCTTAATAATATTAGATATCATCTAGATAATATTATAGGAAGCATGCAATTAACAATATATTATTAATGTGTGTTTTAAAATTAAGGAAAAACCAATTTTAAAATATTGAGTAGGAGAGGGAAAATTCAAGATAATTTTCCCACGGGCTCCATTGTTAGTTCAATAATAAAATTATATATATATCTCGACTTCATGATACGGTGATGCTCCCTTCGGAGGGTATATATATTAGATATTTTATTTAATGAACTTCTTCAAAGATAAAATTAAAATATGTTTCAATCGATTGTTCACTCCAACGGTGACTATTGATATGAAAAATACGTAGATTGAAATAATGATTATACATTTAACTAAAATTTGTTATTAACCTTCCCAACGAAGCTCTGTTAACAAATTTAGGCGCAAAAGGATAACGATAATTAATTATCATGTCTTTCCATGAAAGTAAATAATCCGATGGATAATTAGGTCTAGTAAGTGTAGACATGACTTCCCCAACGGATAGCTTGTCAAAGTGGTACTAGATTATCATTACAATAAATTTTATGGTTTTTTGCATTTTTGTCATTTATTGTGAATAATTATATCAAATTATTTATGCATGAATGTTTTATTTTTCAGAAAATGTCTTTCTTGAGCCCACTTACTATTATTCTGAGTCAAAACAAACTCAATGGAGAGAACTATAAAGATTGGAAAAGAAATCTATTCATTGTACTAACTGCTGAAAATTATAAATATGTCTTAACCCAACCATGCCCTCTAGTTCCAGCGGATGATGCTCATAGAAATTAGAGCAGGCTTTATGAGAAATGGCAAAAGGCCAACGAAATGGCAAAATGCTACATTTTAGCCTCGATTTCTAATATTCTGCAAACCAAACATCAGAACTTAGAGACTGCCACTGAAATAATGGATAGTCTCCAAGAGATGTTCGAGCAGAGTACTCGCTCTGCGAGACAAGCAGCGCTGAAAGGCATTATGAACTGCAAAATGGGGAAGGGCGCAAGAGTTCGTGATCATGTCCTTAAAATGATGGACTATTTGAATGAGTCTGAGATTCAAGGAGCACAAATCGATGATAACTCAAAGATTGACATGGTGCTAGAATCTCTGCCAGAAACATTCAAGGAGTTTAAGGTCAATTATAACATGAACAAAAGAAATATGACCTTAACTAAATTGATGAACGAACTCCATTCTGCTGAAGAGATCTACCGTACTGAGAAATCTCTAGGAAGAATAAATATTGCTGAAAAAGGTTCTTCTTCTAGGCCTAAGCCAAAAGGCAAGGGTAAGAAGAAAGCTGAGAAAAAGAAACCATCTACCAAGCAAGATGGCAAGCCGAAAGGCAAATGCTTCAAGTGTGGACAAAAAGGTCACTGGAAAAAGGATTGCCCTAAGATTGTAAAATCAAGTATGGGAAATCTTTTTGTAATAGAGGTCTGTTTAGTTCATAATCCTATTGACACTTGGGTGTTGGATTCAAGAGCAACTAATCATATTTGTAATTCACTTTATTGGTTTCAGGAAACCAGGAAAATAAGTGAAGGAAGCGTCAAGCTGCAGTTAGAGACAAGACAGTTCGTGTCGACAGTGAAGACTGGATCTGTTTTATTATCTTTTAATAATGAGACTTTAGTTTTAAATAATTGTCTTTATGTTCCAGACATTAAGAGGAATTTAATTTCAGTAACTTGTTTGTCAAAACAAGGGTACGCTATAAATTTTGGATCATCTGTTTCTATTTTTTATAATAAGAGACTTATTTTTTCTGGTACATTGGAAGATAATTTATATCATTTAAGTCCTATGATCCATTCTACGCATGACACAGTAATCAATAATGATGAGCATATACATTTATCTAAGAAAAGAAATATTTCTTCCAACCAATATTACCTCTGGCATTTACTCTTGGGTCATATAAACCAAAATAGGATACAAAGAATGATCAAAGATAGGCTCTTGGATCCACTGGAAAATGAATCATTGCCACTCTGTGAATCCTGTTTAGCAGGAAAAATGACCAAAAGGCCGTTCTCGGCCAAAGGTGTATGTGCAACAGTACTACTTGAATTGGTACATACAGATGTATGTGGACCAATCCATGTACAAGTTCGAGGAGGTTATGAGTATTTCATCACTTTCACTGATGATTACTCTAGATACAGTTATGTTTATCTAATGAGTCATAAGTCTGAAGCTCTTGAGAAATTCAAAGAGTATAGGGCTGAGACAGAAAAGCAATTAGATAAGAATATAAAGAAACTTCGATCTGATCGAGGTGGTGAATTTCTCTCAAGAGATTTCAAAGAGTATCTGGTTGAAAATGGGATTATATCTCAGTTAACTGCCCCAGGAACACCACAACAAAATGGGGTACCTGAAAGGAGAAATAGAACTCTTTTGGATATGGTGAGATCTATACTTAGTTATTCAACATTGTCAATCTCTTTTTGGGGACTAGCACTAGAAACTGCTGTTTACCTCTTGAACTTAGTTCCATCTAAGTCAGTGCCTAAAACCCCAATAGAACTATGGTCGAGTCGCAAACCAAGTTTACGACATGTCCGTATTTGGGGATTACTAGCACATGTGTTGAAACCAAAGGCAGACAAAATGGATTCACGTTCTGAGGTTTGTATGTTTGTGGGGTATCCCAAAGGAACACGAGGAGGTTTATTTTATAGTCCTCAAGATAGGAAAGTGATTGTGAGCACACATTTCACTTCCCTCGAGGAAAACTATATGAATAACTTCAAACCTAAGAGTAAGGTAATACTTGAAGAACTGTCAGGTGATCAGGTTGATGCTCAGCTTTCAACACCTGTTATAGAACAGGAAGAACAACAACAATCAACTGATCAACACAGAATTATCCCTGAACAACCATCACTTTTAGAACCTCGTCGTAGTGGGAGGGTAACTAGGTTACCTACGAAATACATATTATTAGGAGAAACCTATACAGCTATCTCAGAAGAACATGTACAAGATCCAATTAGCTACAACGAAGCTCTAATAGACAGAGATGTCGAATTTTGGAAAAAATCCATGAATCAAGAAATGGAATCTATGTATTCCAATAAAGTCTGGGAACTTGTAGAAGCACCAAATGGGGTAAAATCTATAGGGTGCAAGTAGATCTACAAGAGAAAAAGAGGAGCAGACAGAAAGGTGGAAACATTTAAAGTAAGATTAGTAGCCAAAGGTTTTACTCAAAAAGAGGGTATCAATTATGAGGAAACATTTTCTCCGGTTGCTATGCTTAAATCCATCAGGATTCTGCTCTCCATTGCTGTAGTGCTAGATTATGAAATTTGACAAATGGATGTCAAGATTGCCTTTCTTAACGGGCATTTTGAAGAAGACATCTACATGCAGCAACCAGATGAATTCATACAAAAAGGGCAAGAACACATGGTATGTAAGTAGCAGAGATCTATTTATGGATTGAAGCAAGCATCCCGGTCATGGAACACCAGATTTGATCAAGCGATTAAATCGTTTGGATTCATTCATAACATTGATGAACCATGTGTGTACAAGAAAATTCAGGAAAAATCTGTAACCTTTCTAATTCTTTATGTAGATGATATTCTCCTAATTGGAAACGATATAGGAGTATTGACTACAATAAAGAGTTGGTTAGCAGAACAATTTGATATGAAAGACCTGGAAGAGGCAAGTTATATTCTTGGTATCAAATTACTGGGAGACCAGAAGAATAAAACTTTAGCCTTGTCTCAAGAGGTCTATATCGATAAAATATTGGCTAGATTTAGCATGAAAAATTTCAAGACTAGTTTATTACCGTTCAGACATGAAATTCTATTCTCTAAGGATCAATCACCTAAAACATCTGAAGATATAGAGAAAATGAGACGAGTTCCCTATGCAGAAGCTGTGGGAAGTCTCATGTATAGCATGCTTTGTACTAAGCCAGATATCTGTTTTGCGGTAGGGATGGTTAGCAGATATCAATCTAATCCTGGACCTGAATACTGGACTGCAGTCAAGCATATAATAAAGCAACTGAAAAGAACTAAAAATTATATGCTTGTGTATTCCGGTGATGAATTCATTCCAGTGGGTTATACTGATTTTGACTTTATGTCAGATAAGGATTTCAGAAAATCAACTTCCGACTATTTTTTTACATTAGGAGGTGGAGCTGTTAGTTGGAGGAGTGTGAAACAATCTTGTATCGCAGATTCCACAACTAAAGCCGAATATGTAGCTGCATCTGAAGCTGCAAAAGAAGCTGTATGGCTCCGCAAGTTCCTACAAGATCTTGAGGTGGTACCTGCTGTAACTGCACCCCTTAAACTATTTTGTGATAATAGTGGTGCGGTAGCTCAATCTAAGGAACCAAGGAACCACAAGAAACAAAAACATATTGAGAGGAAGTATCATCTCATAAGAGATATAGTGCAGAGAGGTGATGTGGAGGTTACTCAGATTGCGTCACAACAAAACTTGGCAGATCCTTTTACTAAGGCCATGCTTAGGAAACCTTTTAACTTGCACTTAGAATCCATGGGCATGCGTGAGATGCCAAATATGCTTTGAGAACTAATGGGAGATTGTTGGGAAAATATGCTCTTTAAAAGCATATGTGTTTATTTGATTGTAATAAATAATTTTTCTGATTAATAAAATAAATGAGGTATTTTATTCAAGTATCTTAATTCCATTATTATTTTGAGTAAAGTCCATTTGATCATATTATATCTATTTATGTGATCACCATGTGGATTCATAGAAGACATAAATACAAGTTATCTTATGATTAAATAAATTATATTCGTAGTTGATAAATAAAGTTGGGCACTTTATTTAGGTATAGACTGTAATAAATTCATTGAATGGTTTGTCTTAATCATGTATGAATTTATTGATGTAGTACGACTACATTGAACAGGATCACACATGAGATTTAATTAACCTTGAAATGATTGTCAAACTTATTAAATCTCATAAGCATTGATTTTACTGTAATCTTAATCTTGAGTTAGTTATGATTTCATGATTGTAATTGTTATTCCATTTGATTTTACTGTAATCTAATTCACTTCAGCGGAAAAAGCGAAGATTGTTTATCTTCTCAGATTTTCAAGGTACGATTTCTAGAATATGAATTCTTATATATTATATGAGATCAATTCTAAAATGTTTTATAAAATTTAAAAACTGATTTTCCCCAACAGCATGAACTACTATAATTAGAATAATGTTCTGATTGGGCATGAATCTCACCATCAAGAGTACTACAACTGATGTTGTCTCATTATAAAAGGGCTACATGATATGCATCTTAACTTCATCATACTTCATCACTCGCCCTTAAACAATAAAACATCTAATATCGCCATCAAAGTATTTTATCTTGTTGGGAAGTGGCTACAATCAATATCTTTAAAAGGGTTATAACTTAAAAAACTTCATTAAATGCTGGAATAAACTCTGTAATGCTCCCAAATCTCTCTCCTCTTAGACGTGAAAGGTACAAAGGAAGAATTGTGAAAAATAAAATGTCACCTTAAAAATGAGTGTAAGCACGTATTTACTGGTTAGTTCATAAAATAAGACTTCTGAATTTTCGAAACTCTTTTCATGAACTAGAGTATATGTTGACATGGAAATTTATCATTTATACCACCTGAGGTGGTTAAGATCACCAAGGGAGAAATTAGGATCCCTCAAAGGCAGGAACAAATATCACTAACTAGGAATTAAGGACGCCTCCAAATAAGAAACAAAGAACTCTTGATCGGGACCATGAATTGGTCAAAGACACTAAGCCAGCAGGGCAAAAACATAGGGAGAAGCGTATTAATAGAAGAGGATCACAAAAACACGATAAAAATGGATGAAGAAGTTGACTACCAAGCTATTAATCACACAGAAGTAAAGGCACGACACCTACTCCTAAAAGCATGCTCCACTTTCTTCTCAAAGTGATCCTAAGGATCGAATTATGCCATCTATTTCGTCATCTCATGATCTCTTAAAATACAGGGGGTACAGTCAATAGCTCCTTACATTCACCAAAATAAAGGACCTACTTTCCTAGAAATGTGGTATACTATAAATACTCTATTACTCTATCAAAGAGAGGTAAGTTCTGTAGAACTCTAATTTATGATTCAACTTGAATTGGCCAATCACTAACTTCAGCATCAAAGTGGGATTGCCAGAAACCCCATTTTTTGCCCTATTTTTTTTTCTTTTTGTGTGTTACCATGTGTGCAAGTATACCTCTATCTGTTGTACTTAGTTCGACCCTAGGCGGGAAAAAATCAAGTATCAACAAGAAAGATAGTTCACAGTGCTTAAAAAGAAGAAAGTACGAAAGTTTTTTAATGTTATTAGAAAGCATGAATAAAAACACAAGCAGTAAGGAACTAAGTTAAGTAGAAAGGTTAATTTCTTCATCACAAGAGGTTGGCTCCAATGGAGTGGAGGATCAGCACTTGAGGAAATCTCCTTGTTTAAATCTGAAATGTCCTGCGAGCGTCCTTAATTCCTCATTTGGCCATTTTTTCTTCTTTTATTAGAGCAAAAATATCATTGTCCACCATGAACGACTCTCAATATGGGCCTCAAATTGAAGAGTGTGATTGCCTAAGCTTGCTGATCACTTTGCTCCCAAGCCTCCTAAATAATCCTCTTCTCTAAGCATAGCTCATCTTCCAACTCCTTTTTCTCTAATGTGAACCTCACAAAGATAAGTGAGACCCTGCACTCAATGATGTTCTTTTGCCAAGAATTGTTATAATTCAAATTCAAATGATAATAAAATAAAGAAAAAAAGCCAATGGTCTAAGAAATATAGAGTTAACATCATACTCAAGAAAAAAAAATCATGAGTAATAATTAAGAAAGAATGCTATAAGATGAAATTTTGATAAATTCGGAAAGCTCTTTAAAGAACCAAAGAGAAAAACTCTCACTATTATTATAAACTCTGATCTATAATTCCTAATAAGATTACATTTGTTTATATAGTTAAATTTTACTAATGGAATAAAGTTTTCCTTATTGCCTAATATAACCTAAAGTAAAGAAATAAAAGATCCTAAAATAAAAAAGAAATAAAAGATCTTACTTCCAAAACAAATTAGGAAAGAAAGATTTTACCTAATTTTTTTCTTTTCCTAATTTCCGAATGCCTTGTTTATCATTCATCCAAGTCAATCCCAATCAAAATTATAAGCTTGAATAATATTGGCAAAGTATTGACTGTATTGAATACTTATGTTGGGTAGATTAGTGTCATGGATAAGGCATGAATTTCAAATGTGCTCAATTAATCTGATTAATGCTTCCTTCATTTTCTTAGTTCTTACCTTTATCATTAGACTTCCATGGATACTCAATCGAATTTGTGAAGGTTTATCAACATGGTCCTCACCGTTCTCAGCCTTATACCTCTGATTTTGGGATTCCATTAAGGAGTTCACCTCTTCCAGTCACTCTTCCCTCCGCTTATTTGCACGCTTATACTTTATTTAGAATTGAGCCACCTGCTCTTCGTATTTGG
The DNA here is from genome assembly GCA_030444775.1 of Atalantia buxifolia. Taxonomy (NCBI): domain Eukaryota; kingdom Viridiplantae; phylum Streptophyta; class Magnoliopsida; order Sapindales; family Rutaceae; genus Atalantia; species Atalantia buxifolia. The sequence continues at coordinate 17,406,426 of CM059839.1, forward strand.
CATACACTGAGAGAACAGTAGAGGATTCTTTGGCCAAGTCATAGTTTTTGGTTAGCACAAAGGTAGCCTAAAAACAGAAGAAAGATTAGCTCTCTATAAGGAGGAAATAAGAGAGGAGTACATATAGAAAAGCTAGCCACAAAGGAAAATGATTAGTATTAAAAATTGTTTAATTATCAAACGATAATAATGTTATTTTGTGTTTATATTATAATTTATATTTGTGTTGATGCAATATATTAAGAATTATTAATTATGTTTTAAATATATCTAATTTTGTGTATTTTTGTGTGTTTATTAGGTAAAATATTAATTTCACTTATTTCGAGACTCCAAATAGATAAACAGATGTCAAAGTTGGATTTTGAAAGTTCGAAAACCTTAAGATCAGTCAAGATCGGCTTAAAATTGGGCTTGTGTAAAAAGAGTTGACTTTTCCTATTGACCGAGCACTAATTGGATGATGAAATGAGCTTACAATAGATTTGAGTGCATGGGATAACTGGCAATTTTGACTAAATCTCAACCGTTCATAATTCAATGGCCATGATTGTGCCACATGGCAATGGTTGGTGAAGCAAGTTGTAGGATCAGAATCTTTATATTTGGGTCGACCCCATCCACCCATTAACCCGCTAAATTTCAACCGTTCTTTGGCCAAATCGGACTAGTCAAACGATGCCATGTATGATGTTGACTTTTAAAGTTTGACCAACCGTTGGATCTTGATCTAAAGGTTGTGAGGAGCACATACATGAAGCTGTAATCTTGATTATGAATTTATTTTTTATAAATAGAGAATCATTTTTCTATTTTTAATCATCTCTCTACATCTCTCTTCTTCTCAAATTTTTTCTATCTCTCTGTAATCTTGATTTTCAGGTGTGTTTTTAATATTTTATATAATTATTTTTATAAATAAATTTAGTCTTATTTTCAATTTTAGTTGCTTTTATTACTTTTAATTATAAGTAATTTAGTTTTAATATTTCTTTTTATTTCCATTATGCTTAACTAAATAATATTAGTTAGGATAAGGTGAAACTCTTAGGAAATAAATACGATTTAATCAAATTTTATTTTTAATTTTATAAATTAAATTATGTTCTATTTAATTTTATACATATTTTACATTTTGAAATTTTGATTTATTGTAGACAAAATAAATTTTGGCACAATAAATACTTAATCCATCATAAAATTAAAGGAAAATTAATAATAATTTATATAATTAATCTTTTGGGCAATAAATCTAAAAAATGGCAAACATAATTTATTAAGTTTTATTTACTACCAAGAGTGGATCCACAACCCTAACTAGTTCAATTTCATAGTTTCATTTAAATTAAGTTGTTTATATTCAAGTTTTAATTTCAATTTTTAGATAAAATAAAATAAACAAATTAAATCTTTCTCTGAGGATCGACCTCGGACTCACCGAGCTATAAAAATTACTTTTAAGTTGTGTCAGAAAACTTACTTCCTGACAGGCATCGATGCTCTAGTGGCACTATCCAGAGAGAATCTATTTGTTCATTATGGTGTCAGCTTCAGAAGTCAAGTGTTCACTGATGAATTAGAGAAACCTCCCAAGGTGAGAAGGTTCGTTGCCTAATGCTATATCTAAATCCACAACGTCTCTAATACCTGAAAAGGAAAACAGCTCAGGGTGTTTCTTTATTTTAGAAAAAATTAGAGTAATCTCAAAAGGTTTCTTAAAGTCGATCATCAAGGAGCTAGTATCTAGTCATCCTACTGGGGAGAGAGGATAGCTCTTTTGTCAAAAATATTCACATTTGGTTTCTTCTTAATTGACTTTGACATAAACTCAACAAAGGCCTACTTGTTCAAAGCCTTTTGCTTACTCTTATTAGAATCGAAAGGGTAATCAACGGTTATAAAGCAACAAGACAACTGTTAGCCATCAAGTAAACTAGTAAGGGAGACAAATCAAGCAAAAAGACAAAAAAAAAAGTCTTAGAGGGATAATTAAAGTAATCACAAAGATTTTACATGCTCATTAGAAAAAGGGTGCTCCTTAATAAGCCCAAACTTAATAAGCCTCTTCTTACTCAGTACATATCCCTTTTATTAAGATTAACAAATCTTAGTTTTTAAAGAATCACAAAATCTTGTATCTCTTTCATTGGAAAGTCCCTTATACTCTATATAATATCTGCAAGGGCATAAGGGTAGTTTAAATCAATTCTTAAGTGTAAGAGGTAGCTAAAATAACAAGAAAGAAAATCTAAGATAGGACACCTAGTTTTGGAGTTAAATGCAGTCTTGACGTAGCTCACTTTACCCTTGCGCTTATAGCTAAGCCCCAATCCTCCTCTACTATAAACTGCCCATTTTTGAAGCCTTTCTTTAAAGTAGGAATATGAGGCACTGGATTGTTACCTGTTGTTCAGAGAGAGAGGTATATTTAGCTAAATAAAGGTAACTTCTTGAGCTAGTAAAGTCTTTTGATGTCACCTAAAGCAATCTTTTCCTTGATGTAACGCCAAATTTCCATGATTTTAAATTATGAAAATTTTGCTTTATTAGAAATTGAAAATGACATTATTGCTCTTATTAATAAGGATTATTTATGGGGTAAGTTTGGAAAATACTTACTTTTTCCAAATTTAATAGGGCTTCTTAAGACTTCTGATAAATTCATTCTTTTTCCTCTTCTATAACCCTAAGTCCACAATGTTTTCTTTTATTTCTTCTGCTGATCATTGCTCTCTTACTCATACCCTAGGATTCAAACTCTTGCTTAAGAGAGAATCATAACAGCTGGTAAGTTTTACTCTCCCTATTCTCCACAAGTTTTCCTATCACTCTATTTAGGGTTTTAATTGGCATGGTTTTAGATTATTATAGACCATTATACATGATTTATGATGTGTTTAAGTTGTGTTTAGGGCTTTGATTTATTGTTGAGTCTCGTTAATCAATCCTTGATACAATAAACGCAGTGGACAATTCTGGATAGTATGAACATCTCGAAATTAAACATATATTTTATAAATGATTATTAAGAAAAACCTTACCTTTCTCAAAACAAGACATGTAGGGCCTATTTAATAAATTTTGCTTCATAAGATTTGACTTTAATTTCAATTTTATAAGTATTTTCGAAACAGACACTGCTACACTATAAACTGCGACTTCTTCAGAATGACAACTTTCAAAAAATTATTTGTAGTACCAAACGAATTCGTAAAATTATGAAATTTTTTGTGTCTAGTATTTTCATTTTCAATTTCATAATTTTTTGATTATTTTCTGATTTTATAAAAAGCTCGGAACCCATTCTGTTCAGTTAAGGCACTGTGAAACAATTTCAAATTTGTCAAGAAAAAAATAGTTTTGAAAATATTTTTGGTACTAGATTTTCTTGAAAAATTTACATGAGATACCCATGAATGTCCAGAATAGTTTTGTAGAATATTAAGTCATTCTAAATTTTAGATTAAAAGTTAAATTTTGAGAATCAAACTTGTACGGGTATGAATTAGAAAATTAGGTTCTTAGAATAAGTTCTTAATAGTTATATCTTATATTTGTTTAAGGTGTTGGAGGTTTTTGAGGCTCTTAGAGGCTTAGAGGTGTGTTAGATTAATTCTTTGTCGAGGTAAGTAAGCTCATTCCTAATATACTAGATATGTATGGTTATTTTGATACTATTAGTTTTTATAGTTCGTTAAAAACTAATTGTTTTTCATATAAAAATTAGTTTACATAAAGGTTTTCAAATCTGAAAATTATATTATTTTTATGGGTTTTAAAATAATATTATAAAAGCCTTTAAATATATAATTTAATTTGCTAAATGATTTTCTCTTATGAAATTATCTCTAAACTACCATAATAGAATTTGTTTTGCAAGCCTAATTTAGTGTTACGATCTTTTATAAGGCTGACAAGAATGTCTTGATCACATAGGCGATTGAGATTATTTTTTATTGTTTAGGGGCCACCTCTTGAGGGCTAAAGCACTGTGAAGTGCCCACATACAGTGCAAAATGCCACGTACAAGTCATTACATATGAAAAACTAATTTGAATACTTTGGCTCATTGTCTATAATTATTTTGATTCTGATTGTATAATACGATATATATAAATGTTCCGGACCAGTACTGGGATTTTGTTCTGAGTGTGCACACGATATTCTGAATCTTATTCTAATTCTATTTCTAACCGAGTCACCGGGAGTATAGGTGACACTATGTGACATAAGCTAACCTTCTGTTTTCTATGTATGTGTTATGTGATTTACTTTCATAATCAACTATGCTTTTGATATTTTGGATTACTATGAATTTATGTCATCTTATCGTGATATGTCGTTTTATGAAATTTATGAATTATAATATGCGTTTTACTAAAAAGAAGGCAATATTTTTTGTATCGATAAGCCTAGTGTGTCGAGAATGGTTTGACTTACCGAGTTGACAACTCACCCCTCGTCATTACTTTTTGCAGATTAAGTACCTTGTTGAGAAGTCTGCTTATCATTGGAGTTAGAGATTCGTTTCCTTTTGCTACTTGAATAAGAGTAGAATAAACTCACGTTTTTCTTAAGTTTATTTATTTATGAACTTGTAATTAGGGAGTTAAGATTTTTGTTACATTTATGTCTTTGAGAGAGATTATTTAGTGTTAGACACATGAGTTTGTGGTTTTAGTTGATTAATAATTTGAGGCATTTCAGTGTGAGATTTTTATGTAAGGATTTTAATTTGTAAGTAACCTCCTTCATCACGTATACCGCATGTGTTAGATTTGGGGTGTTACACTTGAACAACTCTCACCAATACACGAAGCACCTAATAATACTCCTCTAAACAGCGAGAGTAAGTTGGACAAGAGGAACATCAAGACAAACAAGAAACTTGTTAATGAACAACTGAAGGGGTAATCTAAGGGCAAAATAAAAGAGGTTAATGTAAAAGGAAGCCCAGCCTAAATATAGGGTACATAAGGCCTCTCATCCTCATTGGGATCCCAAAGCCTAACCAAATAAGGGATACAATATTTCCTCACGACTAAGTCCAAATCCTTTTGGGATGTCATAAAACAAGTGTTAGATGGTAGGGAATTTTTTATAGAGTCACAAAGGGAACTAAAGCTTCGAAATGTGGCAATGCCCTTCCCTTTGGAGTTACAGCTACACCTAAGAGTATTGCTTTTCTTTTTGGTTTTATGGAAGGTAGAATTCTATGTGGGTCAAAAGCCATCGTACTCTCATTATCCCCTTCAAAATCCCTCCAAAATTGCTCTTGGACTAAATCTCTTGTTCCCCTCCCCCCCTCTTCTCGTCAGTTCTTTATATTTACCTTCATCACCCTAACCACTCAGTGTATGAGGATAACTATGCCTAAGGGCAATCTTAAAAATAGAAAAACTCACCACTGTCTCTACTCGAGTCATCATTATCCTTTAAAAACAAGTCACCAACTTTCCTCGTTATGACTATCATAAATCCACCAAGCTACACCCTCAACACAACCTCAACACAAAGCCCAAAAAAAAAAAAGTGGTAGGAGGTAACCAATAAAGCCAACTAAAAAAAAGGCAGGGTCGAATATACTTGATTTGATAGAAGGTAGAATATATTCAAAAAAGTAAAAGGAAAGAGGCAAGAATCCAAATAGTAAACAACCTTAAAAAAAAAGAAAAAAGAAAAAAGGGGTTATGATAAACAAAAGTGAGAAAGAAATTAAACTTGAATATAAATCACTAACAAAGAGGTTGCAACAATAAGGTAACAAACAATAAGCCCTACACTGCAATAGCATTGATCAGAATATATGATTATGAGATAGAGCAAACCTCACAAAGGAAAGAAGAAGGAGAAGTGAGCCCCACTGGAAAGGTAAGCTTCAAAATGCCAAAACAAGCCAAAAGCTTCTTTTTTTAAAAAAAAATGAGAGCTTCAAGCTTATAAGAGACTGAGGAAACCTGAAAATAAAGTGAAAAAAAAGAGAATGGAATTAGTTTTATAAGGAAAACCGTATAGTAAAAGGCATCCAACCAGGTATAAGAGAGAGATCATCCCTTACTCAAAAAAGTTTTAACCAACAAATAGGAAGTGATGGCAACTAAAAAGGCTATCAGAGGAATACGAAAAGGCAGGAAAAGTATTTGGGCTATAGATCAAATCCAAGGGCCAAAGGCTCATTACTTGTCAACAGTCAAATGGAGTATAGCTAGAGGCAGCTGTATGAGCAGTAAGAGTAGCAATAGGGGTGTGCCATGTGGGTTAGCTGTCAGAACATTTAAAACCCACTAATCTACTTGTCAAATTTAAACAAAAGCCCATTTAGGGCCATGTCATTGAGCTGAGTAATTGAGAAATTTTTAAACTACACCCGGATGTTTAGCAGAATGTCAATACTATCCCTAACATAAATTATTAACAAGCTTTCTCCATTTTGCTCCATGTCTAGAAGGTGAAGAAAGCTTTGTACGTATCAGCGCCCATCAATTTCTCCTTAGAGTTTCATTGTGTTTCAAACTTTTCAACACAAAGAACCTAGAGGGATCTTGTTGAGGGCGAAATCTAGATGTTGATATGAGTTAATAACTCAGTGACAATTGGCAAGGAAAATTAACCTAGAGAAGTTGATCTGTTTGCCTAGATGTCAGGATAGTTCACAAAGAGCTAGGAGATACACTCTTTAAAAACAAAGGCAGTTTTGATAAAATACTCAACATCAAGAGGTATTATCAGAACTCAAATTTTGGTGGTTGGGGCCAATACTTGAATAGTACACACTATCATAAGAAACAACGAAATATTTCTTTTTAGCTAAGAGAAAGGAGCAAATAAGAATGAAAATAGGAGCAAATAAGAATGAAAATTTCTTTGCTAAGCAATAAGAGAAAACCACTTAGGTTGTTCTTTGTTGTCCCTAAAAAGCAGCAGGACCACAAAGTTGAGAAGGTGCCACATACATCAGTTGTGGAGGCAAAAAAATGGCTAAAGGTTTCCTTGTCTCCTAATCTTATGGGTGTCACCGTTGAGGGACCACAAGGTAAATTGATCAAATAACCCCATCTGAAGGAGGTTAGCCAGTAAATGAATGCCACATATCCAAATAGACCAAAATGGTTCTCAAGCACACTCCACAAAAAGCTTAAGGTTTTCTTTAAAAAATGGTAATTTCTTTATTGTTCAAAAGAATGGATTCAACTTCTTCTTCCTAAGAGCATAAAATATTATTGGTAAAGCTTCAAGGTCTCTTAGACTTTGATGCCACCATTTTATCATCCAAAATCTAACTTGAGCATCAGAATGTGATCGGCGGCAACCACTGACTCCACCTTTAACCTGAGCTTGTTTGTTTTACAGGTTTTTTTAGCTCAAGATCTGGTGGTTTCTACTCTATTTTCATCTTATTTGCATCCCTTTGATAAATACTCAACTCACCCAACTACCCTCTGTTAGCCTATATGGTTATAAAATATTGATTTTGATGATAACAAACCACATATTTTGGATAAACAAAGAATTACACATTATGCTTTTGTAACAAGAAAATGATTTTATGAAATTCGTTATTTTTCAAGATGTGGACTATTTGATTTTAATAAGTATTGTTTTAAATTCTGAATATTGGACCTATTTGTAAATATTTGGAATATTTTAGGTCATATTATAATTTTTACAAAATACGGGCTTTATCATAATTTTAAAAAATTTTGGAAATGACAAGCATTATTAAGAAATTATGAAATTGGATCTTTTGTAAATTTTTATGACATTTTGTGTCATAGTATAAATTTTTAGGTCAAAACTATAATTTTAGAAAAATAGTCGTTTCACTGTAGCAAAGCAGCTAACCGAATTTGACAAGCGGCAAGCCGGATTATGGACAGAAACTCTCTGGATTGAAAGCAGCTAACCAGATTTCGAAAGGGGCATGCCGGATGTGCAAACATTCAAATCTTTGAATGTAACGGTATCTTAAAGCGGCAAGCTGGTTATCACTAGAAAAGTCTTTAACGGCTAATTTTTTAGCTCAAACTAAAAAAACTCAAATTCAATTCATTTTTAAGCTCTCTTGCAAGCAAAAACAAAAAGCACACAACATATATTGAGCTTCCATTTTCGCAAATGATCATATCTTGAACCATTATTGAGATAGAATTTGTATATCCACTCTTAAAGAGAGTTTTTGTTGTAATCTTCATTTCATTATCAAATTTGTGAGTGTATAAGTGTAAGAAACACTTGTGTGAAAAGATTAGGAGATAATCTCTTGATTGTAAAGATCTATTGACACCTTGGAAATCAATTGTAAGCATTTGAAGCCTTGGAATACTTGAATAGTGAAATTATCAAGCTGGGTGTGCTTGAAGGTATGGACATAGGCGGGGATTGCCGAACCAAGTAAAAATCTTTGTGTTTTTTTTTTCTCTTCTCTTACTCATTTATGAATGTGATTTATTGAATTTATTGTTTTCGAATTTATTAAGCCATTAGATTGAATTGTTGTGTGGTTTGCTTAGCTTAAGTTTTTAAAATCTCAATTCACCCCTTCTTGGGTTGCATAACCTGTATTTGATTTGGTATCAGAGCAAGGTGCTCTTATTTAGACTTAACCATCTAGAGCTAAAAATCAATAGCAACCTAAAATGACTCAAACTTTAGGGAAGGACAGTGCACAACTAGACTACTATTCTTTGACGGTAATGACTACCTATATTGAAAAACTATAATGAGAATTTATTTATAAGCTTTAGATTATGAAATTTGGGAAGTTGTTTGTGATGGTCCATTCATGCCTATAATTAAAAATGATGTAGGAGATGATATTCTAAAACCGTCAAGTCATTGAAGTGAATTAGAAAAGAAAAAGATATCGTTAAACTCTAAGACAATGAATGCTTTGTTTTGTGCTCTTGATAAGAAAGAATTTTATAGAGTATCTAGTTGTAAGAGTGACCGAAAAATATGGAAAAAACTTGAGGTTGTCTATGAAAGGACAAATCAAGTTAAATAGACTAAAATCAGTAGATATACTCGTCAATATGAATTGTTTCAAATGGAATAAAATAAAAATGTGTATTCTATGTATACTCGATTTACGGACATAGTGAACACCCTAGGAGCCCTGGGAAAAACTTTTTCAAATAACGAGAAAGTTAAGAAAATCATTAGATCACTTCCAAAAGAATAGAGACCTAAGCGGACTGCCATTGAGGAAGCCAAAGATTTAAATACCCTACCTATTGATGATTTAATTGGCTCTCTTATTTCTTATGAGGAACACTTGGCAGAGGAAAAAGGCAATGAGGAGAAGAAGAAAAGTATTTCTCTCAAAGCCTCAAAATATGAGAGTGATAGGGAAAGTGAGTCGGATGATGAAGAGTTGGCTATGCTAGCGTGAGGCTCAAAAATTTTTCAAGAAAACCGATGAGCGAAGAAAATTTAGAAACCTCAAGAACCAAAAGGAAAAGAAAGAATTAATCATATGCTATGAATGCAAGAAGCCTGGCCATATAAGATCGAAGTGCCCACTTCTCAACAAACTCAAGAAGAAAGCCATGGTTGCTACTTGGGATGATAGTGATGAAGAATCAAGTGATGAAGAAGATTCACAAGAAGTGTCAAACCTAGCACTTATGACAATAGGAGATGATGATAATCTCGATGAGGTAAGTGATCCTACCTATGATGAATTATATGGTGCTTTTAAAGAATTGCATGATGAGTGGATAAAAATTGGCAAAAACAATGTATGTTTTAAAAAGAAAATGGTAGAGGTCAGAAATGAAAATGAATCTCTAAGTGCAAAGATTACATGCCTAGAATTAGAGAATAAAATATTGCATGATAAAATTACATTATCAAATGAGAAACCTAACACTTCACACTAGCATCTAGAATCACACATAGATGATGTTGGATTAAAATTGCATTATTAAATGAGATTGTTTTTAAATTTACAAATGGGCAAAAGATGTTGGATAACTTACTTAATTCACAAAAATGTGTGTTTGATAAAGGAAGACTTGCCTATAAGCCTAATTTGAAACAAAAGTATTATAAGAACTACTTTGTGAAGAGTACATCTATTAACAATCAAGTTGTATGTCATTATTGTAATCAAGATAGTCATATGAAAAATAGATGTCTAGTGAAAAGAAATGCATATTATGGAGTAAAATGTATTTGGGCTTCAAAAGAAACCATTGGTAACACACAAGGACCCAAAACGTTTTGGGTACCTAAGACTTGAGATTTTCTCTACACGGCTTGAAGAAGAAGAAAAATAAATGGTACTTGGATAGTGGTTGTTCAACGCATGTGATCAGAAACTATTGTTGAGTAATAGAATGTGTATATTTATAAATGAGAAAATCATCATTTTATATTTCAAGTCTCACTAACATCTCCACTTTTATATATTTAAGTTCCTTATGATTTAATTATGCTTGTTTAATTTTTAATTAAGTATTTTATGTATTTTAGGGGTATCATGATCATTTTACAATGAATGAGAGATCAGATAGCGAAACGGACATGAAATTTGGACTCAGGACAGTCAAAAACCTTAAGAAGAGTATAAAAGGGTAAACGGCACTGTTCACATATACAGTACTGTTCATGGTATTGTTCACAACACTGTTCACATATACAGTTTGATGACGTGGTATTGACCGATGACGTGGCAGCATGCGATTGGACAAATTATGTGGCATTGACTGCTTATGTGACGTTGACTGATGATGTGGCTTGACCGATGATGTGTCACAATCCTATTAGACCAAAATATTGATGTAGAGTTGACTGATGATGTGGCAGTATGTTAGTGGACCAAAAATCGTGCGTATGATACATGCATTACAAGGAATGACAGCCCTGATGATATGTTCTATCTAATCAGATCTTGCCACGTGGTGCAATCCTGAGCATGCAAATTGTTTTAATCTGATGGCTGTGATTTACTCATTATATCTATAAAAAAATGGCTCTTCCCCCCCCCCAATTCAATACCCCTGAACTCATTTTTTAGCTCCATTTTCTATAATTCCTTCTCCATCTTGTATTTTCTACGTATTTTAATACATTTTCATTCTAACCTTAATTCAACTATGAGTAGCTATTTTTTTTTTCAAAGTTGGGTTGAAGGTGAAGTCTCAACATGTTCCATGGATTTTTTTTGGTAAATTTCCTTTCCTTTCCCCTCTGATTTATGTGGTTGTTTTGACTTTTCGTCGACAGATAGTAATAATCTTGTCTAGTACTGTACTGGTTTAACCGGCTCCCTAGTACAAGGTTATTACTATTTGGCACGATAAGTCCTTAGCACCATATTGATTATAGTGTGGTTCATGAGGGGTGGAAATCCCTCTCATGATTTAATCGGCACTAATAAGGAATATTAAACCCATTGAGCATATTGATGCGGATCCAAACACCCAAGCGATACAATTATAATAGTCTCTACTTCAATTTATTCCCGCCATTTTAATTTAAATTTTAGGATAATCTAAATCACTTTCGCCACAAATTCAACCACCCACTTAGAAAATTAACTCTACACATAATTAAAACCACCTCCTCGTGGGATCAACACTCGACACCATTGATCTATTCTACAATAGATTTGTGTACTTGCGAGTACAATAAAATTTGCACAACAACTATGCATGGTTTTCAAGTTTCACCAAAATCGAAAACGGCGGAGATGTTTCCTTTGGAGACAATTCAAAGGGAAAGATTCTCGGAATTGGTAATGTCGGTAAAGTTTTGTCAACCCTAATTGAAAATATATGTTTGGTTGAAAATTTGAAACAAAAATTGATTAGTATTAGTCAATTGTGTGACAAAGGTTATAAAGTTGTTTTTTATAAACCTAGATATGTTATTAAGAATGCATGTGATAGCAAGATTCTATTTGCTGGAAATAAATGTGGTAATGTTTATACCATCGACATAGAATGTACATCTACTCATGATAAATATTTTTCGGCACGGTTGGCTATGGCATAGAAGACTAGAACATGCGAGCATGGATTTAATTTCAAAGATTTCTAAAAATGATTTAGTTAAAGGTCTTCCAAAAATCGGTTTTCAAAATGATAAAATTTGTAAAGCAAGCCAACTTGGTAAACAAATCAAGACCTCGTTTAAAAGCAAAAATCATATTTCTACTTCAAAACCTCTTCAACTATTTCATATAGACTTATTTGGACCTTCAAGATATGCTAGCCTAAGTTGCAAGTATTATGCTTTTGTAATTGTCAATGATTTTTCAAGATACACATGGGTATTATTCTTAGCTAATAAGGATTTATGTTTTTAAAGTATTTTGTAAGAAAATTCAAAGTGAAAAAGGGTATGAAATTATACGCATTAAGAGTGATCATGGTGGAGAATTTGAAAATCATGTATTTGAGAGTTTTTGTAATGATTTAGGCATTGTGCATCAATTTTCATCACCTAGAACTCCACAACAGAATGGAGTTATTGAGAGAAAGAATAGGTCGATTCAAGAAATGGCTAGGACCATGTTGAAAGAAAATTCTTTGCATAAGTGTTTTTGGGTCGAGGCTGTCAACACCGCTTGTTATGTTTTAAATAGTGTGAGCTTTGGAAAGATAGAAAACCTAAAATTGGTTATTTCAAAGTTTTTGGATGCAAATGTTTTATTTTGAACACTAAGGATAATCTTGGCAAATTTGATCCAAAATCCGATGTTGGCATCTTTCTTCTGTACTCAAACTCAAGCAAAACTTATAGAATTTATAATAAAAGAACTCTAGTTGTGGAAGAATCTATGCATGTTACGTTTGATGAATCTAACTCTTCCTCTGCGGAGAAAGTTGTTGTTGATAATGATGCAGATGAAGAACTGCAAGATGAGTTATCAAAGAATAACCAAAAGAATGCACCACATGAAAATCAAAAGGAGCAACATGAAAAAACGAATGTAGAGCAAAATGAAAGTACTTCTCAATCACTCCCCGAGGAGTGGAGGTATGTTTCTTCTCATCCTAAAAACTTGATTTTAGGAGATCTCTCACGTGGCATAACAACTAGATCATCATTTAGAAATACTTGTGAGCATGCTGTATTCATATCTCAAATTGAACCAAAATCCTTTGCGGATGCGGAAAATGATAAATCTTAGATTATGGTAATGCAAGAGAAGTTGCATCAATTTGAGAGAAACAATGTGTGGGAATTAGTTCTTAAACTGGAACATCAATCCATTATAGGCACTAAATGGGTTTTTAGAAACAAAATGGATGAATCTGGTGTAGTTGTAAGGAAAAAAGCTAGATTAGTAGCTCAAGGTTATAATCAAGAAGAGAGAATTGATTTTGATAAAACATTTGCACCTGTAGCTATATTAGAATCTATTAGGATGCTCTTAGTATTTGCATGTCACAAAGATTTTATTTTATTTCAAATGGATGTCAAAAGTGCTTTCTTAAATTATTATATTATGGAGAAGTTTATATAAAACAACCCCCTAGTTTTGAAAATGAAAAGTTTCCTAATCATGTGTATAAGTTATCTAAAGCATTGTATGGATTGAAACAAGCACTTAAACCAAGATATACCTGTTGTTCAAATTTATATTGATGATATTATCTTTGGTTCTACTAATGAATCTTTGTAAAAGGAATTTTCATCTTGTATGAGTAAGGAATTTGAAATAAGCATGATGGGAGAATTGAAGTTTTTCCTTAGACTTCAAAACAAACAAAACAATGAGGGAATATTCATCAATTAAGCTAAATATGTTAAGGATTTGCTCAAGAGATTTGGTACTGATAACTCAAACACCAAGAACACTCCAATGAGAACAACAATCAAGCTTGACAAAGATGAAAAAGATAAAGAGGTTGATATTGAAAAAGATAAAGAGGTTGATATTAAAAAAGTATCGAGATATGATTGGCTATTTACTTTACTTAATCGCAAGTAGACCTAATATCATGTTTAGTGTATGTTTGTGTGCAAGATTTCAATCATATCCCAAGGAATCTCATTTGCTTGCTGTTAAAAGAATTTTCCGTTATTTGAGTGGAATCATAGATCTTGGCCTTTAGTATCCTAGAGGAACTCATATAGATTTAACTTGTTATTCGGATGCCGATTTTGTCGGTTACAAAGTCGATAGGAAAAGTACTAGTAGAACTTGTCATTTCTTAAGTTATTCACTTGTTTCATGGTTTAGTAAGAAACAAAATTCAACTGCACTCTCAACCACCAAAGTAGAATATATTGTTGCAGTTAGTTGTTGTGCACAACACCTTTTGGATATGAAACAAACACTTAGAGATTATGGCAGTAATCTTGAACAAATTCCTATCAAGAGTGATAATACTAGTGCTATAAATATATCAAATAATCTCATTCAGCACTCTAGAACCAAGCATATAGAGATTAGACATCATTTCTTGAGAGATCATGTTCAAAAGCGAGATATTGCATTAAAATTTATCTCTACAGAAAAACCACTTGTCGATATTTTTACAAAATCTCTTTGAGAAGAACAATTTTTAAAAATTCGGCATGAACTTGGAATGATGAAATTTTCGCATTAACATCTTTAATTATGTTATTGAGTCTATTAAATTGATTGATTGGTGATTGTTGACATTTATGAAGTGTTTAAACGTGATAAATAAGTGATATAGTTGAATTATAAATCTTTAATTACTTATATGTTTCATGATTGCGAAAATTATACGCATGATGGATGAGTTATATGTTTGAATTAATAATCTCTTGAATGTTTATACTTATGTTTCATGCATTAAAAGGCTTATTGAAAAGTTTTGAATCATAAAATGATTTAAAATTGATCAAGTTTTTAAGCCAAAAATAAATTGGTGTGTGCAATATGTAGTGCAAATTTTATTGAACTCGTAAGTGTAAGAATTTATTATAGAATAAATTAATGGTGACAAGTGTCGATCCCACGAGGAGGTGAATTTTAATTGTGTAGAGTTAATTTTCTAAGTGGGTGATTGGAATTGTGGTGGAAGTGATTTAAATTATTTTAAATTAGAACGGCGGGAATAAATTAAAGTAAAATATATTGAAATCTGGATTTGTATTAACATGCACCATGGGCTTAATATTCCTTATTAGTGTCAATAGTAATAACCTTACACTAGACAAAATTATTACTATCTGTCAACGAAAAGTCAAAACATCCACAAAAATCAAAGGGGGGGAGAAAGTAAATTTACCAAATTATGCGTATGGAACATGTTGAGACTTCATCTTCAACCCAAGCTTGAAAGAAAATTAGCTACTCATAATTGAACTAAGACTAAAATAAAAATTTATTAAAATACGTAGAAAATACAAGATGGAGAAAAAATTACAAAAACTAGAGCTCAAAACTGAATTGAGGGGTCTCGAATTAGGGGAGAAGCCTTTTTTTATAGATATAATGAGTAAATCATGGCCATCGGATTAAAATAATTTGGACGCTCAGGATTGCACCACGTGGCAAGTTCTGATTGAATAGAAAACATCATCAGGGCTATCATTCTGTGTAATGCATGTATCGTATGCACGTTTTTTGGTTCACTGACATACTGTCACGTCATCGATTAACTCTACATAATCATTTTAGTCCAATAGGATCACGACACATCATCGATCAACACCAACTCATCAGTCAATGCCATATCATTCGTCCAATCGAATGCTGCCACGTCATCAGTCAACGCCATGTCATCAGACCGTATATGTGAACAGTGTCGTGAACAGTACCGTGAACAGTGCCGTATACTTTTTTATACTCTTCCTAAGGTTTTTGACTGTCCTAAGTACAAAATTGTTGTCCGTTTTGCTCTCTAATCTTTCATTCATTCTGAAATGACCATGATGCCCCTAAAATACATAAAATACTTAATTAAAATAAAACACACATAATTAAATTACAAGAGACTTAAATACATAAAAGTAAGGATGTTAGTAAGACTTGGAGTGTAAAATAACAATTTTCTCCTTTATAAATATACATTTTCTAACACTCAACACAATAAAAGTTTACTGGTGTATAATCCAATAAGTGGCAAAATATTTTCTAAGGCACAACCTGCATACCGTTTCTAACCAACCGAAAAACTGTTTTTCTTATGATTACTCATTGGACCGAAATCGGATAGCCGAATATAAAAATAGACAGACATTTTCTTAAGGTTGCTCTCGGGCCAAAATTCGGATAGTCGGATAGGAAAACGAGTATGCCGTTTATTAATCTTTCCTCTCTAGACCATAACCGGTTAACTGGTTCCTTTGAAACGATAAGCCGGATTTATATTGTACTCATTGGATCATAACCGATCCGGCTATTAACAACCGGTAAGTCAGATTTATGTTGTACTCACTGGATCATAACCGATCAGCTGGTTATTAACAGCCGGTAAGCCGGATCCCCGTTCTCGCATTCTGGACACAAACCGGTTAGCCAGTTAGTGAAATCCAATAAGCCAAATTCATGCCTTTAATAATTGTTCATCTTCCTCATCTCATTCAGCAAACCGAATTCCTCTCTCTCTAAAATTGTTTCCTTATTTTCTCATTCTCTCATTCTCACTCTAAAACTCATCATCTTCATCTATTTTTACACCGAACTGATTCACAAAAATCATTCCACATCATTCTTTGTGCTCAAAATCATCTTTAAAATCCATTTTCATCATCAAACTTATAAGATTCCATTTCTAACCTAGGTTTTCAACCGAACTTTCTCTCTAAATTTCTTCTTCTTATGTCATCTTTCACCCAAATTGAACATCAATATCCCATTTCTATCTCAATATCTTTTCTTTTATTGCTTTATTTATCTTCAAATCATCAACATTATCATGTCTAGCCCAAGGCCGGTTATAAGAAAAGGGAAAGAACCTATTCAACAAGCCAAATGGCCACGGCAAGTAGGGGGCTCTTCCAACTAGTCCAACTTTGAATCCACATACTTTCCGGTTAAGCATTTAGTCAAACGATTTCAGTAAAATTTTATGACCCGTGAGGTACTCCCTACAATTTTGGTTTTATCTGATTGGCTTTATAGTCTCAGTATTAGTAATATAAATTTTTTTCAATTATTGGAAGAAATTGGTTGGATTAATGCTCTTGTGATCGAGGAGAATGTGTATACCGACTTGATGAAAGTGTTTTACTCGAATATGGATGTTTCCGAGGAGAAAACAAATCAAGTAATCACCAATGTTGGAGAGTTTAGATTGATTTTGATGTTTTGGAGTTAAATTCTATTTTAGGAACCTCTGATTTTGGCCTAGAAATTTTTTCTACTAGGAAATCTCCTAATATTGGCCATTATGTTTATGTTGACGCAGTTAGAAATATATGCCGGCGTATTGATCTTTCTGATGAAAATTGTAACATCCATTTCCGCACCCAATGTCTATGTCTCCAAACTCAAATTTTGCTTCGTTTTATTCAGACCATTGTGGTTCCTAAGTCAAACATTTGGATGAGGTTTCCCACATGGATGTTGCTTTGATTGATTCCATCCTTAGACGTTGTCTGATTAACTTGGGGTACACTATTATCCGAACCATGCTTTATATACCTAAGTTGATTACCCGTTCCCTTCCGTATGGTCATTTGATCACCTGAATTCTTAAACATTTTAAGGAAATATCAATGAACCATCATGTAAACCTTCTAAGAGCATCAGGGATGAAGTTGTATATGCCTTAGAATTTAAGTAGCATAATGGAGCTTGGGTAAAATTAACTGATAATAAGTACATTTTTCTTGCTCCGAGTGATGATCGGCCTCTCAATGATGTAGTTCCTGCTGATCAACTTCCTAATTTCTCACTTCCTTTTCGGGGCAACCGTAGATGTTGAGATCCTTCGGTGTCTGCCTCTGCTTCTAATGCCTTTACACCTGTTTTACCACCTCCAGAGCCTCCTGCCTCTGATGAAATTACTCTTCAGCAGCTTATGGATGAAGTTAGGACATTTTCTGTGCAGCAGCACCATATTCTTGAGGAGCAACAGTGCTTCTCACAGGAGCATCAGCAGCTCATTTATGGACAGTGCCTCCTCTTTGAGTATTTTGGCATTTCATATCTGTTACCACCTCAGTAGACTCTTATGCTTGTATTTGGACACACCAACATTTACTACTTTATGCTCTTTCATCTTTTATTTAGATTATGTGATAGGGAGAGCAATTTACTCTTTTTGATGATGAAGGGGGAGATATAATTTGTAGGGGGATATGTTTGTTATGAAATATTCATATACATTTATGCCAGGGGGAGCTTTTTAAATTTCTTTTCTAATTCATTTTTAATCCTACATTTGTTAAGGGGGAGTTTTTCATAACTAAATCAAAATTTTATAATGTGTTTTGTCATCATCAAATAGAGGGAGATTGTTAGCCTCTATGGCTTTAAAATGTTGATTTTGATGATAACAAACCACATGTTTTAAATAAACAAAGAATTACACGTTATGCTTTTATAACAAGAAATTTTTTTTATGAAATTAGTTTTTTTCAAGATGTTGACTATTTGATTTTAATAAGTATTATTTTCAATTCTGAATATTAGACCTATTTGTAAATATTTAAAACATTTTAGGTCATACTATAATTTCCACAAATTAGGGCTTTATCATAATTTTAGAAAGTTTTAAGAATGACAAGCATTATTGAGAAATTCTTAAATTGGATCTCTTTGTAAATTTTTATGATGTTTTAGGCCATAGTATAATTGTATAAAACTTTAGGTCAAAATTTTAATATTAGAAAAATAGTTGTTTCACTTTAACAAAACAGCTAACCAGATTTGACAAGCGGCAAGTCGAATTATGGGCAGAAACTCTCTGGATTGAAAGCGACTAACTAGATTTCGAAAGCAGCATGCCGGATGTGCAAAAATTCAAATCTTTGAATGTAACAGTAACTTAAAGCCGCAAGTCGGTTATCACCAAAAAAGTCTATAACGACTAGTTTTTTAGCTTAAACTATAAAACTCAAATTCAATTCATTTTTAAGCTCTCTTGCAAGTAAAAACAAAAAGCATACAACATATATTGAGCTTTTATTTTCGCAAATCATCATACCTTGAATCATTATTGAGCTATAATTTGTATATCCACTCTTAAAGAGAGTTTTTATTGTAATCTTCATTTCCTCATCAAATTTGTGAATGTATAAGTGTAAGAAATACTTATGAGAAGAGATTGGGAGATAATCTCTTGATTGTAAAGGTCTATTGACACCTTGAAAGTCAATTGTAAACCTTGAAAGTCAATTGTAAACCTTTGAAGTCTCGGAAGGATTGGATAGTGAAATCCTCAAGCTTAGTGTGCTCGGAGGTGTGGACATAAGCGGGGATTGCCGAAATACGTAAAAATACTTATGTTTATTTTCTCTTCCCTTACTTATTTATTATTGTGCTTTATTGAATTTATTATTTTCGAATTTATTAAGGCATTAGATTGAATTATTATGTGATTTGTTTAGTTTAAGTTTTTAAAATCTCAATTCATCCCTCTCTTAGGTTGCATAACTTGTATTTCACCTTTTACCACCTTGTAAGACCGCACCTCAAGCTTGGCAACACAGTAGCATCCCTCTTTAAACAAATTTATTTGTTTTAATTGGATCCATCAAAATTCGGTTAAAATATAAAATATTTTAATATATATTTGAAGAGTAGTTGTTCAATAGTGGATGCCATGGCCATCCGTGTAAAAGGAGACCGAGGAATAGAAGAAGATGAAGTGTGGGTTCATTATGTGGATCAAGTTGATTCGGTGAGGATGAGGCGGCATGGCGAAGACACTTTTTGGGAGCCCACGTATGCATTAAGTAGGCGTTGAACTTGGGGGTTAGGACTTGGCTTTTAGAATGTTGCAAAAGTCGATGTCTTTTCGTCAGGCCCAATGAATAAAAATAAAATGATGACTCGTAGAATGAGTAACACACTTTCCTTATTGTTTATTTTGAGATTTCAACCACATTTCTTTGTATTATTTTATTTTAATGGAAGAAATTAACAGATTTGTCTCTATACATTTAGGAGAAGTCTATGTTACAGATTCTGTAAGTAACAGCAGCCAATGGGCAACTTCCACAGCCTGCATTTCCACGGTTTTTCTCTCTCCTCAGGACACGTGTGCTGCTTTCCATTGGGTGCGTAAGTAACAGAATATTCACAAAACGAATTTTATAATGATTCATCATTCATGCATTTAATTGTGCCAAAGTTAGTGGCTACTTGCTCTCACTCGAAACTTAAGTGTACTTAACACATGACAATTCAGAATCTTAAAAGACATAATTGTTGTTTTGTCTCTTATAATATTAAAAGAAAAAAAAGAGATATCAAAAGTTCAATTGAATCAATTTTAAGAGGATATGATTTGCGAGCGGAGTGGAGGTACGTGGCTCTTCCCGGTTTGCCTTGGCCTCATCGTAGAAAGTTCCTATAAAAGATATAAATTCTTAATTTATTAATAACCCAATCATGATTATGCATTTATTAATTTTTTTATTGCTTCACAATTATCTTTCTTAAATAAATTATCAAAATCCCTACAAATTCTCTTTAGAATTAATAGTTTTAATCCCTATAAAATCTTTATGTAAGATAAATTAATAAATTTCAATTAAGACATTGTTTATTCCATCTATTTAAAAAATTAATAATTTTTTTAAATTATGCATCTATTTAAATTAATCAATTTCAATTAAGACATTGTTTATTCCATCTATTTAAAAAATAAAATCCTACATCGGTGAACTTTTCCATTAACGACATTTTCTTCCTAAAACAATGAAAAAATAAATGCAATACTATGAAAAGGAGTTAACGGTTTATCTTTTATACTTTCCGTAGCCATTGATCACTGCTTAAAGCCTCAAATCATCAAACGTAATTTGTGATTTCATATCAAATTTTGAGGTTTTATCTTTCTAATTTAATCTTAACTAGTTTTGCTATTTAGTTATCTTATTTAGTTATGAAAAGATTGTTGTGCTAATCCGGTGTTGTTTTTAAGTTGTATGCTTGTTCATTAGTTGTTGTTTCTGATATTGGTAATAATTAAAAAAAAAAAATCAATTGTTTATTTTTTCTTCTTTTCCCAGTCATTGGTTAATGCTTAAAGCATAAACCTTCAAAGTTAATTTATGATTTCAACTCAAATTTTTAGGTTTTATCTTTAAATTCTCCTCTTAATTAGTTTTCTATTTAGTTGTGTTATTTCCTTTTGAAAAATATTTTTATGTTCATTGGGCATTGTTTTTATCATTCTAAAATAATTGTGAGTTTTGTTCATAGGAAGTTGTCTATAATATTGATAATAATACTTTTGCAAAAAGAATTTTTTTCAAAATTAAATTGACAAAAATTTCTTTAGGATAGAGCTATATTATGTTATCATTTGAGAAAGATGTGTTAGTAAAATTTTTTAAAAAATTAATCAATAATTTTATATATTAGAAAAATAGAAAAATTAACCTTAAGTGATTAATTTTATAATAAATTTCACACATATATTTTACCTTAAACTTTTAAGAATGTCTAATTAAAATAATTTGCCTAAGGCCTCATAAAGTGTTGACGCACCTCTGGCCAATATATAGTGATTGTCAAGAAAACTTAAAAAAAATGCACATAATATTTTAGACTTGTATTTAAAAATAATATAATTATTTATCATAGGACAATATACTAAGAATAATTCATTATTGTCTTTAAAAGAGTATAATTTTAATTGAAAGACAGATAAAGTAAACAAGTTAATGAGAATAATTAATGGCAGAATTTTTCAGTATATAATAGGCCTACTAAATTGGTAATATGAAATGTGTATACATATAGATTCTCCTGAATTTTCTAGTCAATTGATCAACCACTCTCACAAACGATTTGTTTATTTATTTTGAATATAGAAAACACAGCATAACAAAACCTATAGTGGCATATGGAGTAGTTGATAACGAGGTAATAAGTTACTAACTTACTATGACAAATAATATGGAGCAAGTCTAATACAATAGTTTAAAAAATCCAAATTTTATAAAATTGTTTCAAGTTAATTTAATTCAATTCATCCCCCTTAATTTTTAGGTCTACTTTTAGAAATTACAATGTGAATTTATTAATCCAAGACTTATGTATTTTTTAAAATAAAATTTAGAATTAAAAGCTTCTTATATATCTTACCTGCCACTGTATGTTACAAGATCACAAAATTTTAACACAAAATAAAAGTTTCTTGAAACTTTTTAAATTTTTTAAACATTTTTATCGTCTTATTAATTTTGTAAAAGTAAAATTGAGTTAATCTCAACGTATTTTTGGATTATAGATTTCAGAGATTTCAAACTTTACTACGATGCGTATGTATCTAAAGTTCTAATGAATTTCATAATTTACATTAAAATTTTATTATATATATGTGTGTATATGCACCTAGAATTTCAATAAATTTCATACTATGATTGTAATAATATCATAAAAGAATAAAAATAAAAATATAGGTTTCCAAGCAGTTGGCGTTTCGTGTGTCGAAAGAAGCCAAGCAGTTGGCGTTCTCTGTGTTTCCATGCACGGTCAATTAAGTCATTTTCAAATGTCAGTGAAGTGAAACCACAAACACAAAGTCCCTCCCACTTTAAGTGAAAGATGGAATGGCTTATTCGTCAGCACGTGGCTCACTTACCGACTACCAAGCATATTTTTGGCTTCACATGCAAAACCGGAGAAGACCGGTCGAATTCCAAATGTACCGGCGAAATAGCAGTTGTCCGTTTCTGACTTTCCGTTTTACAAATGTCGATTGGTGTATCTACTATGCGATCAAATGAGACAGAATCTTTGTTTGCGTCAGTCCTTGGAAATCACGGCGTTGACTTTCAAAGCTACGGTTGATTGGACGGACTTCAAAGAGTACAGTGTAGTTTATGTTGCTGTGCTGTGACACATGTGATATAAAATCAACGTGGGCCCACTTTGGAGGACATTCGTATTCGTGTACGTACACTGTGGACGGTGGTTTTATGGAGGAATAAATTCATATATATATATATATATATATATATGTGTGTGTGTATAAAATTGGAACTACAAGAGATATGTGCCAATATTATTCTCATCTTTTTTTTATTATCTAATATATTAGTTGAGATTAAAAAATAATTACATTACGAAATATTAAAAATAAAAAATAATTATTAGATTACAAAAGATTACATGTCTCTTCCTCTTTTTATTTAAATTCAACAATATGTAACTATTAATAATAATTAATAATAAGTCTTGAAACACTCATTTATTTTATTATGCCAACAGTTAAATTTTAGTGACTTAAAATACATCAATTAATTAATATAGGAAGGAATGTTACTTCATCTTCTCTTAATAATGTCATTAGGGCCTAATTTTAATGTTATAATCACATATTTAATTATATAACTTTTTGTTTAGTGCCTTTTAACTTCTTCAAACTCTATAAATATTAAGTATTTAAGAATTGTGCCATCATTATTTCTCATCTTTTTATATTCTCTATTATCTAATATATTGGTTGAGATTAAAAAATAAGTACATTACAAAATATTTAAAATAAAAAATAAATAGAAAATAATTATTAGACTACAAAAGAGTACATGTCTCTTCCTCTTTCTATTTAATTCAACAATATGTAACCATTAATAATAATTAATTATAAGTCTTGAAACATTCATTTATTTTATTAAGCCAACAACTAAACTTTAGTGGCTTAAAATACATTAACTAATTAATATAGAAAGAAAGAATATTTCATCTTTCCTCACCAATGTCACTAGAGCCTAATTTTAATGTCATAATCTCATATTTAATTATGCAACCTTTTGTTTAGTGTCTTTTAGCTTCTTCAAACTCTATAAACATTAAGTATTTAAGATTTGTTATATTTAAGGTTTTTTTTTAATTATTTAACCAACATCCTCTTTAGAAATATTCTTGTATTTTTATTTTTTGACTTATTTGAATTTTTAGTATTGTGTACTTCATGGAGTACTTTTTTCTTCATGTGTTGAACAATGATAAAGATAGTTGGATGATAAGGATTAGGCTTTGTAGGATGTGGGGTTTATTAATACCAAGAAGTATGGAGAATTAATTAGTTTAAATATGATTTTTATTGATGAAAATGTTGTATAAAAAATTCCTTCTCCCATTGTTTTCTCTACTTTCTTTTTCCTAATTGTTTTACACTTAATGTAGCATGTTTTATTTTTGGAGGAAAATCTAATGCATGCAACAATCAGGAAAAATTTAGTGATAAGGTTTAGGTACATGTTGAGTGAGGATTCTTTATACAGTGTCAAGAATTTGAAAGTTGTTTATTCTGTGCGATGATGACCACTTTCAAATCAGTATAAGATTATTTTCTTGGTTCTAATTTCGCTTAAAAGGTTAGAAGAAGGAATTGTTAAGATTCCGATGAATGGATTCCAATTCATATCTCCGAATTTGATTGATATACGTGTGAATGATAACACAATCCTCTCAGGTATTTTTTTTAATTATTAATGTTTGTTAATCTTTAAGTGTATATTAGAAATTATTGATCCTTGTGTTTTAACATGTTTATGTTATTTTTTCATAATATTACAGATGTTGTTGAAAGTTTATGTGGTGTGGATGATATTGAGATCGTTGGAGTTGGTTGAAAAAAAAGAGATATAAAAGTTCTAACAGATTAGCAACTTGAATATAATTTGGAATTTATCAACAATTACAAAATGTATAAGGTATTTACACTTAACTATATACATTACTATATATTTTTAAAGTTAACAAAAAATAATTAACTTTCATAAATAACATTAGTTTTATAAAGTTGCCTCATCTTTAAAAAAAAATCAATTCATATTTTTTTATCAGTTTCATCAAGTACAAAGTAAAAAAAAAATAATACTAAATTCTTTTTTCAAAGTCACACAAAGCGCGGTTTTACTTCCTAGTTAGGCAATAAAGTTCATGATCGACAATATGTTGGAAGATCGGAGCATCAACCAATTTTTTTTAACAATTTTTTGTTTATAATTATAGTAAAATGTCAAAAAATTATTAGTTTTAAGATTATGAAAAACTTATTAATTTAATAAGTATTAATTTTTAAATTTATAAAGATAATATTATGCTTATAACAAAAATTTTCATGAAGTGTAGAGATAGTTTGATTAGAGAATGTAATTATTTTATCAAACTGTATGATGAAATTCTAATTTGATCTTAATTGAGTGAGTTGGTCACTTAATAATTCTTTGATTGAATTGTATGACTTGATCGCGATTACATGGTAATTCAGTAGAAAAGAATTTTTGGAAGAAACATATTAAGTTGATTCTCTCTCTAATTTCTCTTAACATATCATATAGAATACAACAATGAATTCTTATTTGAAAGGTGTAAAGAAAGCAATAATAATTGGTGAAATGTGTAAAGTTTCCTGTCAGTATAACAAAGAAAATTATAGATATATCATATGTATTCAATTTTAAATTAGTTAATTATTAATTTATGTGTTATTTAGATCCAATAAAAAAAAGAATTTTTTTGAAAAGTTATTACCTAATAAATTTGTTAAGTTATTAATTTACCATGTTGGCTTTAAGTTAGGACTGACAAAAACTATTATTTAATAAATTATCAATTTATTGAGTATTATTTTGTCGAGCTTCTACTGTATTCATAACAAAAAAAAATTATAAAAAATTAATTGTATGGCTGTTACTTAGGGGCTATTTGCTTTTTTTATTTATTTAACTTACCTAATTTTAATTAGTTAAATCATTAAGTTATTAAGCCAAGTTTTTTAACTTTTTCCTTAATTAAAAAAGTGTGAATAATATTATTAAAAGATATTCCTCAAAATATTCCTATCTAATTAATTAATTTTCATCCTTATCTAAATAAAGTTTAATAACTAGCATTATTATCTATTTTTGTAACTTGTGATAATATAGTGCATTGACAGAATTGATAGACTATTATGATTTTTATCTTTTTATTTTTTCAAATTAGCATTATTTATCTTCATAATTTTTTATGAATATTTTTCGTATACAAACATCATAATGTACAATAAAATTAATTAACATATACTAATTTAGAATATTAAAGGGTTATACAATTGAATATAATTTATGTTATGATAATATTTTGTCTTATTTAAATTCTTTGATATGTTTATTATTTATTTAATATTTATAATTTGTAAGGGCATAAATATAAAAGTACTCGTTTTCAGTTTTTAAGTTAAAAAACAAGCAACTAAATATTTATTTTAGAGATTCAAATTGAAAACAAATATATCATTCAAATTCAAACATTTATCTCTATTTATAATTCAAATTAATTCACGTCTATTTATATTTCATATAACAAAAAAATGCCACCTTAGTAAATAATGCACCATATTACGGCCCAAATTAAAAAAATCATGAGTTTTTCACTAATTAAAATTTAGAAACATTTTGAAGTCATAAATCAAATTGAAACAAAATCAAGTTGTCCTCATGTAACTTACAACACAACATTTTTCGTACTCTATCAAAGTATCAACTATGCACACATTCACAAATTCAAAAAATTAATTTGAATTTTGTCCAATACTCACCTTTGTGTACAGGTTATTAGCATATATGGTCAAAAGTCATTGGACTAAACTCGTTTTTCTTTTTCTCCTTAACTAGCATAATATGACTTGGGGTTACTTTATTATAAAGTATATTTTCAATATTAGGGATTATATAGATTTTTCTTCAAAATAACTGTTAAGTTGTTTTGTCACATGTGTAAGTGATTACCAATGTGGCTTAAAAACCACATTGTTAAGCAAGAAGTCTAAACAGAGCCCAATTGTCTAATTAGAAGAAATCCAGTATAATTAGAAGAAATTTAATTGAATGGAGGAGATCAAGGGTCCATTGGTATTATTTTTGGAAAGCCCAAAAGTAATTTTAGTATTTAATAAATTTTTTTAAAAATTATTTTTAGCAAAACAACTCCATTTTTAGTAGATTTTGAAAAATAAAAAAGGAGCAATAGTTTAAAATTTAATTTTAAAATCAATTTTTATACTTATTATGACTCCAAGACATCCTCATATATATTATACAAATATGAAATTATGTTTATTTAATAAGGAAATAAAATCAAGAAATTTGAAGGATTAATATCATTACCAATAATATTGAGATAACAAAATAAAAATACATATTTTAATTATCAATTAATATATATGCACAATAAAAAAATTATATATTTATATGTTTATAAATGTCTAGATAAATTTTATTTAATATTAAATCTACTTTATGTTCATTTCAATCATTTGTATTTTTACAGTAATTTAACAATATGATTTACTAAACACATATGATACTTTTAAAACTTATAATATATTTGAAAATAAATTTTATTAAGCATTTATCTAATTCTTTTGAGAACTAATTGCACAATTAACTATAATTATTTTAAAACTTACAGTAAGTTTGAAAATAAATTTTATTAAATATTAAAAAATTCTTTTAAGAATTAATTACACAATTAATTTTAATTATTTTAAAAAACTATTATATTACTGCACTGATTTTGAAATCTATTATATCTCTAAACTGATTCTAAAAGGTGTCTAGATGGGGGAGTATGGGAGGTAAAGGAATAAGAATATGGTGGAAGCAATTTAGCAAACACTTAGAGAGGCAGAGTCAAAATTAAATATATATTCGTAAATGATACATCAATCAATCATTAAAATATATATATATATATATATATATGTGAGAAAAAGCAAAGAGGAAGGAGTTGAGGCCAGAGAAGAGGCGCGGGTGGTTGTGGTTGTATTTCCGGTCATTTTATCTTCTCTCAAATCCACATTTAGTTTCCTCCTCTTATTTCTTTCTCTGCCACTATTTTCTCACACTTCCTCTTCAACCAAACATGGCCTTGCAATCATCAATCTCACCCGTCATTGCTCATCTCAGCGCTGCTACAAAGCCGAGTTCGGTTCTTTCATCAAACAAAAACTTGCTCTTTGTTGATTTTGTCGGTCTCTATTGTCAATCCAAGAGAATCAGACGGAGAATCGGCGTTTCTTGTAATCAAACAGTATTTTCTCGTTTGTGGAGTAAGAAAACATCGTCGTCTGTTAAAGCTGTACATGATCTTGAGCGTACCACTTCTGGTCCTCAATCTGATTCCAAACCAAAGGTTCGTGTGAATGCTTAATTTGGAAACAGTCGATCATACTGCGTCGTTTTTATTTCTTAAAATTAAACACAGTTGAAAAATAAAAAAACAGAAGGACGCATCTTCTCGGTTTCTCTAATGTTCCTTTCTTATCATTCCTTTATTGTTCGGCTTCTATAATTATTATAAAATGATGCATTTTCATTTGTTTTATATATGAAACTGCCTTCTTAAACTGCAACTGTTGTTCTGAGCATGCATTATGCATTATGAGATGTTTGTATTTCTTGAAACGAACTAAAACGCTGTTTGGTTATCATTCTGACGGAAGAATGATTTTATTTGATTTTAGAAGTAAGAATCTCTGTTACAGAATGCTACTAGACTATGTTTAGATATTAAGATTAATTTTTTTAATTTTTTTTTAATTTTTTAGATAGCCAACATGAGCAGAGCAAGTAGTCTTGAATAACTAACTAAAGTACTTTAGTTGAAAAAAAAAATCAAAATCAAGAAATTTAAGCCACCGGTCGTAACAGAAATTGCATATGATGATGTGCTTGTTTTATATTCCTTTTTATATATATTGAATTTCATTCTGGTTTAATATTATATTATTTTATTTTATTTTATTTTTTAGATAACCAACATGAGCAGAGGAAGTAGTTTTGAATAACTAACTAAAGCACTTTAGTTGAAAAAAAATATCAAAATCAAGAAATTTAAGCCACCGGTCGTAACAGAAATTGAATATGATGATGTGCTTTTTTTATATTCCTTTTTATATATATTGAATTTCATTCTGGTTTAATATTATCGAGCAAGGTTGGGCACAATGTTAGGAACTAGAAAATAGTTATGAAAGTCTTTTGAGGGGATGCTGTGAACAAAGGAAAGCAATTCACCGAAGTTTTGATATTATGTTATGTGCAGAGGAAATGGTTAAAGACATAATATTTTGTTTCTTTTATGATGTTACCGGTTTAATTGTCTCATGCTGCATTGCCCATTAACTAGGGTTTGTGATATTTGATGTTTACATTAATGAAATTTAAGTGCATTTTAACCAATTTTAGTATCGGATATGTTGGCATGATGGGAATAAGGTTTACGTAGAACAAGAAGTGGCAGTGCTGTTGAAAGTGGTAATTGGATGGGCTATCTGGTGTCATTCAAAAGAAAATGGATAAATTGCATTTAATGCTGTAAAATAAGGTTCTGGTTTCTTAAGGAAACTGTTCTGTTGGATTGCTATTTGCTCCTTAATTTTCTTGATCTTTCTGGATCTTATATAATTAATTCTTTGTATTTTTTTGACTTTGATAATTTTTTATGTTTTATTTAGCTTTTGTGTTTGTGCATGTACTTGTTGTGGTGGTACTGTGCTCTTGCTTTTCAGCATGCTCTGAATTTTTATTACTTATTAGATGCAAAAGAGAAAAATCTATTAGCATCTCTGATGTCCTTCGCGTAATTCATTTTATTGTTTGATCCTTGAGTAAGATATGCAAATTTTGAATTTTCATACGGACAATAAGCCATTATTACTGGATTATGTTTGTTTCTTGACAAAGTATCTTGGATAGAGGTATAACCATTGTACTTTTTTTTGTAACATTGTCTTTTGCTTTTACTTTAAATGATGTGTTCTTATGCACTCATTCTAATTATATGTTGTCTTTGTTGCTTTTATTGGATATTTTCCCTTTTTATCCCTAGTGTTGTTCTCTGCCAATAGCCCATAGTCTCTGTTTTGATATTATTTGATGTTTTATTCATTTGCTAAGCTTTGAAATCAACTATTTTATGTGCTTATCATACGAATATTATGATCAGCAGGTTGCCAACTTGGAGGACATAATTTCAGAAAGAGGAGCATGCGGAGTTGGTTTTATTGCCCATTTGGAAAACAAAGCATCTTATGAAATTGTTAAGGATGCTCTTACAGCTCTTGGCTGCATGGAACATCGTGGGGGCTGTGGAGCAGATAATGATTCTGGTGATGGTTCAGGATTGATGACTTCAATTCCATGGGATCTTTTTAACAATTGGGCTGAAAATGAAGGGATTGCTTCCTTTGATAAGTTGCACACTGGTGTGGGAATGGTTTTCTTTCCCAAAGATGATGATCTTATGAAGAAAGCCAAAGAAGGTGATTGTTCATTTTATCTAATTTTCTTTCCTTGTGATTGCATTGATCGAGTGTGCACGAATTGTTATTTGAGGCCAAAAAAAATTGTTTTTCACAGTTCTGCATCATTTTCTATTTGGTATTACTGATATGAGCACATCATGCATCAATGGTTATTTGATGCTTCCTTTTGCATTTTCTAAATGTTCTGCATGAGGTTTATGCATTCTATGTTAGCTTAAATATCCTAAATGATATTTGGTTTCAATTGAGGAGGATGGAGGTTTACTCTATGTCCAGTGCTAGTATCTGTATTGAACTTTGGATGGAGTTGATTATCATTATTTGGGAAGAGTAGAAATCAGAAGTTCATACACTGCACCTTCTTGAAGCCCATGCTAACAAAGTGGCACTGCTTGAGTCAAGAAAATTCTTGTTATTTTAGAGGTCTACATTAATGTCAGAATCCCGATGAACATGCTCTCCTGTTCCACATTTGTGTTGAAAGTTCAATAGAATTTGAAACAAAAAAATGGAAGACCTGAAGATCGCAGTTTGTGATCCATCTGAGTGCTTAACTAATGGAAAGTTTGTTAAAAATTGAGAGTTTAACAACTTATAAAAGCGGGTTTGTGTTACTCTCTTTTGTGAAGTTTTGATGTTCTTCTGAGCTGAAGTTAGTCTTTTTCGTCTCTTAATAGATACTGGAATTTCTGGACTTCTTGATACTGCTGTGATAATAATCATATGCATGCTCCTATATTGGCTACTTGAAGTAACCTGCTTATTTTTTTTATAAAAAAAGGGAAATTATAGTCTTCTGTAGTCTGTAGTTGTATTAATTTCATGGAAGCTTATTAGCTGGATCATAGCAGATTCAGAGATATGCTTAAACTGTCTGATATTTGTCAATGCAGAGTACATTTTTTTAGTGAGCTGCTGAAACATGGAATTATGCAGCTGTGTGATTTAAGTATTGAAGCCAGTTCAGTGTTAATTCTTCAGAAAAATGCTGTAATGTCCAGCTTAGACAA
Organism: Atalantia buxifolia; assembly: GCA_030444775.1. Lineage (NCBI taxonomy): Eukaryota > Viridiplantae > Streptophyta > Magnoliopsida > Sapindales > Rutaceae > Atalantia > Atalantia buxifolia. Next base: position 17,437,810 of record CM059839.1, read on the forward strand.
GAATAAATTAACAATGTGAATGGTTTTGCTATAAGAAGTTAATAAATTGGGAGATGGGAATTGAACTTGTTTGTACCTCAGTTTTGTTCTTTTCATGTGCAGTGTTGTCGTGGAACTTTGAACCATTTATTCTGCCATCTTCTTAGTAATTGTAGATTCCTTAGTTTATTTTTGTTTGGATTGAGGTTGCTCTTTGGTTGCTCTTTGCTTCTTGTCTTTAGGACTTGTTCAGAGACTAGTAGTTTTTACCATACGCCAATGCACATATGATGAACTGTTACTGAGAGCTTCCGTTTCTGCCGTTATTAGAAATAATGATACAACTTAGAGAATCTTCAAAGCATTGATCTGTATCTTGCCTCATACATTAATTTTATTAATGCGCGGTGCATTCTCTGTGAATCTCTCTATACGGAGTATTCAGTTGTTTAAATTCCTAATTGGTTGTTTGACCACACAGTTTTTTTGCTTCTGTAGTTATTGTAAATACGTTTAGACAAGAGGGCCTTGAGGTGCTTGGATGGAGGCCTGTTCCTGTGAATACATCTGTAGTTGGTTATTACGCAAAAGAAACAATGCCCAATATACAGCAGGTGTTTGTTAAAGTTGTTAAAGAAGAGAGCGTTGATGACATTGAGCGCGAACTGTACATCTGCAGGAAATTGATAGAAAGAGCAGCAGCGTTGGAAAGTTGGGGGAATGAGCTTTATTTCTGCTCTTTGTCAAACCAAACACTTGTTTACAAGGGCATGCTTCGTTCTGAAGTTCTTGGGTTGTTTTATGGTGACTTGCAGAATGAGCTGTATAAAACCTCTTTTGCTATTTATCACCGGAGGTATAGCACAAATACTAGCCCCAAATGGCCTCTTGCCCAACCCATGAGGTTGCTTGGTCATAATGGAGAGATCAATACCATACAGGTATGATTTCTTGAAGTATCTTTGCTGAAAGAATATGCTGTATATTTCGTATAGTAGCAGGTCTATTTATATCAATTGCTGAAATATAAATGTAGGGAAACTTGAACTGGATGCAATCTCGCGAAGCCTCATTGAAGTCTCCTGTTTGGCGTGGTCGTGAAAATGAAATTCGTCCTTTCGGCAACCCAAAGGCCTCAGATTCTGCAAATCTTGATAGTACAGCAGAAGTACGCATCGTTTTAAGTTTCATACATTTGCAAAGAGTTTGTTTTTAATAAATGACTGCAATGAAGATATGGGACAAAAAAGGGGTTCAAAATGTGTCCAGAATCTGTGTTTTTCTCCCCCCCCCCCCCCCGCCCGGGGCAGAGTCCCTGATATTTTACAGTTTTCTTAATGCTAATAAAACTTCTCTTATACGAACACAGGGGAAAACTATCATTTATCTGATCTCTCAAAATTTAGATGGAAATAGTTGTTCTCACTCATTTGATTCTTTAGGGGACTCTTGGACTATGCCATATTCCTAATGAGATGATTCAGCAGGCCATATTCTTAATGAGATGCTTCAGCCTTTCAGGCAGCTTTAATGGAACTGTCTGCTAGTCTTTGTTCCCATTCATTTTCTTTTTTGGGTCCACACGTGTTGTTGACTGTCACCATTAAAAAATTCACTCAAATGGAGTTTTTCTAGTATTCCAGGATCTCATTTAAAATTGCCATCTGCAGTTTATGTTTTCCCTTCATGAATTTGACCAGAGAAGCTTGATATATATCCTTTTAAGGACTCCATGTATCAAATTTAAGCAGACTAAATATGGTGGAAGATTTGAGAATCAGTGAGGGCTGCAAATTAGACATGTATAGCGGTTTGTATTAGCTGTTTTTCTATTATGTCCTGAAGATCACTTCTGTGATTAGGATAGGATTAGTCTCCTTATTTGTCCTGATTTGAAAAACTTTCTTGTCTCTTTTAAGTCCTTGTACTGATTCACAGAATAACACCTGCATGCATAATATAACACCTCAAACCTAAATTCCTTCAAAAGTTACCCACAAGATGCACCACCACTCTCTCACAGATCTACCTAAACTTTCCAAGTCAAGCAACCCCACCAACAGCATTGTCTCTCTTGTGCACATGAATGGTTCTAAACGTGTCATATTCTTTAAAGAGCAATGCTAAATAATGACCTCATCCGTCAGAAGGTGAGAAAGAAGGAACCCCTAGCAATTCAGGAACAAAAGCTTGTTGCAAATACACCGGTTATTTCTTTTTTTAAAAGATCCATTTAATATCTTGCCAAACTATCACTCCCTGGTCTGGTTCTGCGAAGAGCATGGTTTTGAATATGATCCATGCTAAATATGTTCTTTCCTTTCACCTTTCAGTGCTTGTGGCAAGTCCTTGACCTTGACTGAACACCTGTGTTTTTGGGTGGTTCTATTGTGCCCTCATGATTATTCAATTTCTCATAAAATTTAACTAGTTTCATTCATTTTTTCGTTCAGTTGTTGCTAAGAAGCGGTCGTACTCCTGAGGAGGCTTTAATGATTCTTGTCCCAGAGGCATACAAAAATCATCCGACTTTGTCGATAAAATATCCTGAGGTATTTCCTTTTGATGATTTGAAGTTTTATATGCTTCTAAGATTCTGATTTTTTAAAATATCTTCTATTTTAGTGCATTGCTGATTTCTCCATTTTTAAATTAAAATTGACTAACTTTTTGGGTTACAACTGATTGGTGCATTACAAAATATATTCATTGCTTATTGCTAGAAACAACCAATTGAATGAAGTCTTGTTCCTGACTATCTGGTGTTATATAAATGAATTCTTCTGACTGTACAGCTCCACTTGGGTCTTAAAATTTGTCCTATTGTACACCATCATGTTTGTGCAGTTGCTACTTGCTTCAATTGACTTTTTCTTATCATTCCTCTTCACCCCTTCATATTGTGCTTATAACAATTTTTATCTTCAATCAGTGGCATGCACTCAATTCTTATCATTCCTCTTTACCCCTTCATAGTGTGCTTGTAACAATTTTTATCTTCAATCAGTGGCATGCACTCAATTGTTCTAGTCTAACTTTCTCACCTTCCGATTTTAAAAATAATGTTATTTTATTGTATGCTAGACAAGGCCAATAATGCATTTTTTCACTTCTCCGTAGGTGATTGATTTTTACGACTACTACAAAGGTCAGATGGAAGCTTGGGATGGGCCTGCATTACTCTTATTCAGGTATCGTAACTTTCAACATTTATTAGCCTCTCCTAATTAAAGCCTTGTTTGCTATTGGGGTGTTGTGGCCCTGTGGAAAAAAAAGTTGTATCTATGAAATAAACATTGACAGCGTTAAATACATATGACTTTAACTAATAATTTGACAATAATAGTACAGACATCATAGGTTTTCCATCATATATCTATGCGATAAAATCAACCTAGCTTACAAACCACAACTGCAAGAGTTTAAGTTACTACTATTTAACCACAAAACGAAAAAAGGCCTAAAAATTGGAAATTTATAAATAATTAAATCACTGATAAATATGTGGATTTGTGTCATGGTCGTTGTTTGGTTAAAGGAATAACTGTGGACAATATGAAAATAGGCACAATTTGGAACTTGCTTTGAAAGAAGTTCAATCAAGGCTAACCAGTGCAAAAAGAACAGTGTAGTCATTCTGTATGCATCGACTATGACTAAAGTTGACAAATGCACAGTAATGGCCATACAAGAATTTCAGACACTAATTTTCTATTTGATGTTAGTAAAGCTATAGTCGATTTCACAAAGTTATAATCTGCTATGTGAAATGAACTGTTGTAGATATGCTGCTGGATGGAAAGTTTATAAATAACATATATCAGTGTTATCTAGTTTATGTGTGCAAAAGCAATATGAAACTAAAAATAAAAGTTTTTTATGAACTATTCTCCGTTATTCGATACTATCTTCGACTTTGAATTAATTTTGATCAATGAAAATTTGCTAGTGCTTTGGGCTTCCTTAAAGACTTTCAACGGCAAAACCTTTTTACCAATAACCTGGAATCCCAATCATTCTTGTGAACACTTCTATCTCTTTCATGCATTTTAGTTCACTTTTGCGTCCCTGTGCCTTTTTTCCCCCTTAATTCCTATCCCTTCCAGATTAATTTCTTCCTTCTAATAATTGGTTTTAATTCATTTGCACAGTGATGGAAAAACTGTTGGAGCTTGTCTTGATAGGAATGGTCTTCGCCCTGCTAGGTATTGGCGGACAATTGACAATGTGGTCTATGTTGCTTCTGAGGTGCATTCTATAACTTCTTTTATTTGCAATAACCAATTATTTGTGAATTGACTTAGGGGTTGAGTGGTTAGTTCACAACTCTGCCAAGCTGTGCTCTTGACTTATTGGCTCTGGAAACTTGTGTTCTACTGTTTAACATATAATGGGCTAACAGCTGCACATCCCACAGGAAAGCTAAATAATACTTTCATTAAAAGGAAAGACATCAAAATCAGCTAATGACATTATGGTAGAAAAGAGAAAGGTTCAAATTACATACACATTTCAAAGTACTACATATATAATTTATGGCTTTGGGAAAGTCAAAAGGTTAAATGGTTAGTCTTGGAGCAAAAATATAAATGGAAGTGAAGAGAAAAGACGTTCTATTTCTCTGCTTATCTCATTTACAGTAATTAAGTGAATATGTGTGTGTGTGTGTGTGTGTGTAGATAAACTTAACTACTAACACCCAAATATTAATTAATCTAACCACTATCTGCTGACACTCAACCACTAATAATAGTTAATTAACAGCTGTTTACTAATTGTAGCTAGATAACAATTATTATTTCCTACACTTCCTAACATAGCACTTTCCAACAAGTATAATGTTCAGTTACTAAAAGCTTGATATCCTGATGACTTTACTCTTGAAAGGAAATAGCTACATGTGAAAAGAGGCCATATTAGCAAATTACTTACACTTGTTCTATACTATTTAAGTCATATTTGGTTTGAAAGCAGTTGCATCATTTAGTTTTTTTTTTTTTTTTCAAGAAAAGGTGTTTTATTTGGGCGTGGGGAGCGAAGCCCAAATTGATATCTTAGCCTTTACCTTCCCTAGGGCTTGAACTCGGGTGGCCAACCAAAAAAAAGCTACTTGAAAACCATTCCACCAATCATCAGTTGCTTCATTAATTGTTATGCCATATATAATTAACTTGTTTGACCTATTGTTCTGTGTTAAATGTTTTGAAACTGTGGTGATTTTGGAATCATAGTAAATGAGGTACCAACTATTCCGTTTCTCCAATCTAGGTTGGTGTTTTACCGATTGATGATGCAAAAGTCACCATGAAAGGCCGTCTAGGTCCTGGAATGATGATAGCGGTTGATCTACAGAGTGGTCAGGTTTGTGCAGCATTTTCATTTTGTTTTACTTGGTGCATGTACACTTTTTTGTAAAGGAAGTAGTTGTGTTTTCAAAAACTATTAAATATCATTTACCAATATCATCCAGCTTGAAGAACTTCTGAAGTGTTTAATTTGGCATTTATTTTCCCTTGGAGTCCACATATTGGTTAATGAAGTTTTCTTTTGGAGTTTGTAAAAGACTCGAGAATTGTTAATTATTTTGTTGCCTTCTGCCTTTTTATGTGTAATGTCATTGGTGGCATACACCCTTGATTCTTTTACTTTTTAAGATATATTTCATGTCTGTGAATAGTAGGATAACTAATGGTGTCCTTTGCAAACCAGAAGTTACATCACATGAAAGTCAGCTCTAAATCTTTAACATACAATGTTAACTAGCTGGGTTTGGAAAATTTAGAGTAAAATTGACCATGATGTTCCAGGTTGAATACTCTGTAGGGTAGTTAACATGCATTTTATGGGGACAAAACAGACTTCGGAGCTGTCAAGTGTTGTTCGTGTGTTCCAATAGTTAGAAGCTTTTGATTAATTGGTATAGTTATTTAATTTCTTCACTTGGGTGATCCTAGGTTATCATATTTTATAAAAGAAAATGAAGCTGTATTCTGTTATGAATGCACTTTTTATTCCCTCCTTACTTCCTAAACATTTGTTTATGGAGGATTTTAATTTTTAACTTTAATTTTTTGGTTTCTCCTCTTAATTTGCTTTCACCAAATGATGGCATTTGATTCTGAAAGAATGCAAGAAGTTTCAGGGTTACACAGTGTTAAAATTTAATTTTGTTCCGAAACATTCATTTCATAGGTATTTGAGAATACAGAGGTTAAAAAGCAAGTAGCTGCTTCAAATCCCTATGGAAAGTGGGTCAGTGAAAACCTGCGAACCTTGAAGCCTGTACACTTCTTCTCAGCTACAGCTATGGACAATGAAGCAATCTTAAGACATCAACAGTAAGTTAAGACTTTTTCAGCTGACTTAAGATGTGGTACAGATCATAGCATTGCTCTAATAAGAGATGATTGCCTTAGGATTCATCTCACCCTCGTGAATTGTGTTCAAAACTTTCTAGCTGGAGTTCCTTTGACAATGCATAGAATTTCCCTTTTTAAGTTCTGTCTGTGTTCTGCAATTGCAAGTTAGTTTTATTTTTTCTTTTTCTTTTTGCTTATTGATTTTTAAGGTTCTTCTCATGTGCACTAACCGTGTAGGTCTGTTGTCATATATTTGACGTATGATGGGTTTATTACTTAGATGGGAGATGAAAGACCATGAATGTAATGTGCATACATGCTTCTTGAAGTGCCCTCATATAAAGACTATGACAAATTAAAATCCAAGTTGTCTAGGAGTAAATTAAGCCGAGATAAGGATGAACTTGGTTGAAGTTTTGTCAGAGTTTAAAATATACTGATGGTCTTTTTTCTTATCAGCTTCAACTTTTAGAATTAATTATGTCTCAACATGTTATTGGGATAATCACGAGGTCTTGTTTTGGAATCCCTTATTTAAGTTAATTATATGGTAGCACAAAGCAAAATTAGGCTTGTGTTTGGGTCAATGTATGTGTTTTTATGTTTTTAGATTCTTGCTGGACCTTTCCTTTTTCTGGTATTCAATTCTAAAAATTTGATGAACTAATGATGATAGGACTGTTTTGTAAATGTTTGGGTCATTCTTTAAATATTTATGCAGATACACACGCACACACACACACAAAAAAGAAAGAAAACTACTTTTAGTTGGTATTTGTTGGCAAGCTTAGCAGTGTAACACATTTCTTTTGAACTCTGGATAAACTAGCATGGAAAGTGTCCTGTTGTTTTTGTATAATTTGTGGCAAATAGAATAGGGTTTATATATCCCTATTGATGCATTCTTCATCGGGGATGATGTAAAATGTGTACTCTTATTTTATGGAATAATTCACCTCTTGAATGGTTCTTATCAGTTTGCACTTTGATGGACCAGGGCATTTGGATATTCTAGTGAGGATGTGCAAATGGTTATTGAGACTATGGCTGCACAAGGGAAGGAGCCTACATTTTGCATGGGAGATGATATTCCTTTGGCAGTTTTGTCACAGAAGCCACATATGCTTTACGATTATTTTAAGCAACGGTTTGCTCAGGTATGCTCAAAACAATATGATTCTGGATGAATTCTACTGGCTGGAACCTTTTCCTTTAACTGATTATTATTTGATTCAGCTTTTTGCGATTCAAAATTAGATTTTTTCCCCTTTTTTCTGACTTTTTTTTGTATGATTTTAGCTGGTGCTTAGTTTTGTCATCGCATTTTTGATTTTCTGTTTGTATTACCAATATAGCAGCTGCTTTTCACAGAATTCAATATGGAGACATAGATGAGTTTTTGCAGGTCATGTTTAAACTAATGAGAATGTTTTCAAATTTCCTATTGAATGGTTAATGTTATAAATTTGATCTTAGATGTATTTCTGACTAGAATTAGAAGTATGTAGCTATTGTTACACATTCTCATTAATAATACATACTGAATCTCAGATATAAATATTATCTGTAACAAATTGCGAATTTTATGATTAACAATTTACTAGTATTATAGTTTTGTAAATTTAAGTTTTGCACTTATTTGTTACACATATTGATTTTATTTCTTAATTTTTGCCATGCCTTGTCATTAACTCTGTATATGTAAAATAATATGTTTTCCCCCCCTCTTTTCCTGCTTTTGCTAATTGCTCTGCACCATGTATGTGCAGGTTACTAATCCGGCTATTGACCCTCTAAGAGAAGGATTAGTTATGTCTCTCGAAGTAAACATTGGGAGAAGAAGCAACATTTTGGAGGTGGGACCTGAAAATGCTTCCCAGGTTTGTCAGCATGTTCTTTCTGCCTTGTAGTCTACTGGTGTTTATTATGCTTTGCTGAATTTCACAAACTGTGTGCTGTTTAATAGTTTATTCATCTGGGAGTGTCTTGTTTCTTTTGATATTTAAATTAGGTTATTCTCTCTAGTCCTGTACTGAATGAAGGAGAATTCGAGTCACTGCTCAAGGATCCACTCTTGAAACCTCAAGTCTTGCCTACATTTTTTGATATACGTAAAGGAATTGAAGGCTCCTTGGAGAAGACACTTTATAAACTATGTGAAGCTGCTGATGATGCTGTTCGAAATGGTTCCCAACTACTTGTTCTGTCTGACCGTGCTGATGAGCTGGTAAGTTTCTTTAATTTTATTTGTGTATTCAAACTTTTACTTTCCAGTCCTCACCTATTTAGGACTCACTGGTGCTGTGAGAATCAGCTACTGTTTCATTATATTGTCGCTGATCACTCTATAAGACACGATTTTAGCTTATTGTTTGTATTGATTTTTATGACATCGGAATGTAGTAAGGATGCTGCCAACTTTGCTTGTTTCTCCATAATTGCATCATTGCATCATTGATTGTGCTAGAGTAAAGTTTTTAATGGTTTTAAGTGCTAGAGTTATGGTTTGACCCCTTTTTTTTTTAATTTCCAATTTTCCACCTAAACAACGGTTCACTCCTTTTTCTTGTACACAGACACATGCTTACACGAGTGCGTTACATATCTATTTGTGTTTTCTTGTACAGTTTAGCACATTGTTGTATTCTCTCTTTGAGGAGCATGCTTAGGTTGATCTGTTGAGTTTGATGCTTCTATTATTGTCCGTTATTTAATATGGTATGCTAACCCTTTTTAGCTTTAGTGCCTGTTTGGTAAGACTTATTTAAGAGCTATAAGTGCTTATTTAATCGCATAAGCACTTTTTAAAAATTTTTATGGTGTTTGGTTATTTTTTGAGTCAAGCTTTTTTAGCTTAAATAAGTTAATTTAGCTCTATTAGCAAAAGTCCAAAATTTGAGCTTTTGGGAGTAGAAGTTAGAGAGCTTTTCCAAAAAATATATAATATCAAAAATATCCTTGACATATTTCATTAATTACATAATACTCTTTGTATAAAACGTACCCAACAAAGATATATAGATAATGACCAAGAATTTCAAACTTTTGATAATGATGACAAATTACTTCCAACAAGTGAAAGTGAATCAAAGGGAAGAGAACAATGAAGAACAAAGTACAAGTTCATTCAACATACGTGAAATGGACTAAGAACGTGATCAAATTGCGACACATCTCATGTTCTGTTAACATTTCAGTTATATTACTGATTATTGTTTTTATTTGGATAGTATTATTTGTATAGGAGAATATATCAATGATGCAATTTTTAATTTTGAAAATTAAAGAAATGATTGAACTGATTTTTTCTTATTAATTGATAGCTTGGATGCATTTTGTTACATGTTATACAATTATGAATACATATCTTTTTTGGTAATTTAATTACACAAAAGCATTTTTAGTTTTACACAACCAAACAATTTAATGGTTCAAAAGTGCTTGTTTAATTAACAACCAAACACCCAATGACTTTTTCTCCAAAAGCTCTATTGGTATAAGCTCTATTTAATAAACTGTACCAAACGGAGCCTTATTATGTTTATTTTTACGTTTTCCTTTTTCCACGCATGTCTTATTTATTCTGTTTTTCGGCCAGGAACCAACTCGTCCTGCAATCCCTATACTTCTTGCTGTAGGAGCTGTACACCAGCATCTTATTCAGAATGGTTTGCGAATGTCAGCTTCCATTGTAGCAGACACTGCTCAGTGCTTCAGCACACATCAGTTTGCCTGTTTGATAGGATATGGAGCAAGGTTAATTCTTTTTCTTTGTTTGAAACCTTATTAAACATTCTGAGTTGAACTTTTGGTTCTCACTTTTGGTCCCTTTATAACAGCATCTCAATTATTTAAGGCGGCTAAAAGATGCATCCTGGCCCTTATACAATATTGAATCCTATAAAGATTCCCCAAAAGCTGAACTCATTTCCCAATAAAATCCACATTCTCGTCCTTCTCTGTCTTCAATGATTGTTCTATTTCTTTCTTGCTCACTAACCCAAAAGAATGCCATCACACAGTATTTCCATAAGGCCAAAGTTTTATCAACTCCCCCAAAATCGTAACAATTCCCAAATATACAGGGTTGGCAAAATCTAGGGCTTGCGCATGTCCTTTGTCAGGCTGGGTTTTTTTGGAGCCAAGATTAAAACCCGAATTTATGTTTTACATTTTGTTTTAATTAAAATAGATTAATATACACCTTTTGAATTTTTTTCATTATATTTTACAAATTTATAATACAAAAAGTTTTGTATTTATTAGATTAAGCTTTAAAAGTTAGCTTAAAGGTTTCAAAACTTTAAATATATGTTATGGGCGGGTTAAATAAATATTAAGAAGTGTATTTTAATTAATATAAAATGTATTTTTTTAATTTTATAGGCATTTATTGGGCTTTCCGATGGGGCTCGGGCTTTTTGGCAAAGCATGAGCCCAGCCCTGCGAGTTTAGAAAATATGGCTGGGTCGGGCCAGGCTCAGGTTGGGCAGGCTTTTTCTGCCGTCCCTACAAATATAGAGATAGGAGAATTTGAACTATGCAAGAGATTCCAATTTTGTTGAAGAGCTTCAAACGACAATTTAAAGCAATTGAGCAAATAGCAAAATACTACTTTTTCGATGGTTCACTCTGTGTTTAAGAGAAAAAAAATATTCCACACATGTCAAGTATGGAGTTTATGCAATCGGGAATCTCTAGAGTTATATTCAATTTATAACTTTTTCATATCTACTGCATGGAATGACCTTGAAGGGTTTTATATCCATTTAAACTTATGTTGCTGATGTTTGAAATCACTTTTTCTTTTGGGAGTTTTTAACTGAGTATGCATTAGTTTCTGTCTCTAAAATTGTCTTTTCAGTGCTGTATGTCCATACTTGGCACTAGAGACTTGTCGACAGTGGCGTCTGAGCAGTAAAACTGTGAACTTGATGCGAAATGGGAAGATGCCTTCTGTGACAATCGAACAGGCTCAAATGAACTTTTGTAAGGTCAGTATACCTCTGATAGGTTGAGTAATTTGTGAAGCCTTATCTTATTTATTTATTGTTCAGTAGTGATAGGTGCACAAAAAATAGCACACGAGCACTACAGGAGAAAATAATTTCATTGCAAGACAAATCTTTTTTTACGTCTCTTGTAGTTTTGTGCTAATATTTTTACTCTTTTTGCTACACATGTCATTATTCTTATTTGTTATTTCAGTATAGTTGTTCTGACAAGTAACAATTGTAGTTTCTCATGGATTATGGGGTGGGGGCACCTGCCTGACCCCTAGTTTAGGGCATGATGGGGCCTTACCATGGTCTGAGTCGGTGCGGGAGTCTGGTTTATCAAAAAAAAAAAAAAAAATGTAGTTTCTTTATTTTCCAATTACAAGTCTCTTTACATTCTGATCCTGTAAGTGTATTTGGTCAAAATTACTCTTGTTGTTTTCAAAGCCATTAAAAGCACCATGAGCACTCCTCAAGACAATTAGCTACAAGGTTTTCTAATTTGTAATAATTTCAAATATTTATGTTTTGGAGCCAGCCATTATAATATAAAGTGTAAATGAAATGCAGCAACTGAAAGTTGTTTCGATGCATGAAAGGGTCTCAAACTATTGTGGTGTCTGTAATGAGGTCAACTGAGAGAGGGAGTTCTATTTAAAAACGAAGAGAGGTTCAGATTTGTAAGGGTGGTCGGCCTCTTGTTCATTTTCTTTGTAAAGGTCTTTCCCATTTCATATCAAACACAGACATGGAATCTCTACGCATTAAGCAGTTGAGAATTCATTTTCTTTTGAAAGACTGTTTTAATGCATTTTGACCTGAATCCCACATCACCAGCCACCTATGATTGTTCTCATTGAATTAATTTTTTTCTTTTTGGTTTATTCTATATGTTAATTTAATCTAAAACAACTTATGACTGTTCAGGCAGTTAAATCTGGGCTTCTCAAAATTCTTTCTAAAATGGGCATTTCATTGCTTTCAAGGTAGAAGATCTGAGCAAAAATTTTTTTTTCTTTATTACTCTATATTTTACATACATTTACATACATTGACAGTTTACTTACTAATGTTTGTTATTCAGTTACTGTGGTGCACAGATATTTGAAATATATGGATTAGGGAAGGAGGTTGTTGATCTTGCATTTTCTGGGAGTGTATCAAATATTGGCGGATTAACTTTTGATGAGGTTAGAATGCATCAAAACTAAAGCGAATCTTCTTCTTCTTCCTCCTTTTTTTTTAATCATTTTTCTTAAAAAAAATTGGTTTTGCATGATACAAACATTCCATATGCAATTATATCTACAAGCTTTGATCTATAATTAACTTGAGATCACGTGAATGTTTAACATTATCTTAGATTTCTCCATTCTGAGAATACCTGGGGTTTAAGTTTTAACCCAGATTGAGTGGAAAATTATTTGCAAAGGAAGACTCAAAAATTCTTTCATATGTGATAAAATTGATTTCTTATGTGTCCTTATTTTAATCAGCTAATTGATTTGTTCTTCTAAATTCCTGTAATTGTGATTTCTCTGTTTTTTCTGGATTGTCTACCTGGTTGATTTATTCTTCTACATTTCTGTAATAGTGATTTCCCTGTTTTTCTGGATTGTCTTGCTGGTAGTTAACTGCAGATTTTGGAAGCTGTTGTTCAGGTTGCTTTGCAGGGAAATTTTGATTATTTGATTGATAATACAGCAAACCTTAAAAATTTTCTTCCTACTTTCATTCAAGCATGTGCCATTTTATTATTGACTTCTTTGTCCATTCAATTTTGTTACTGAAATCTTACTTTATTGCAGCTGGCAAGGGAGTCCTTGTCTTTTTGGGTGAAGGCTTTCTCCGGAGATACAGCAAAAAGATTAGAAAATTATGGATTTATACAATTTAGACCTGGAGGTATAACTTCTCGTAAATCATGATTAAATTCCACATGCTCTTATGAAATTAGCTGTCGTTTGAACCAAAACCTAGAAAAAAGTTAAAATTCTAGGTAAATTTTATTAGCCGTAAGCAAATTAGTTTCTTGCCTTAGTTTTATCTGATACGAATTGGTTATAATGTAATGAAATCGTGCCTGTCCGGTTGAAAATTTAAATATCGCTTGTAGTTAACGGAATTTAATTATTCTTATTTATCTGTAATGTTGTGAAGACTGTTTTTAATGTATTTTCTAATACTCTTTCATATTTTTCAATATTGCTCTGCAGGAGAGTATCATGGAAACAACCCAGAAATGTCGAAATTGCTTCATAAAGCTGTTCGTCAAAAGAGTGAAAATGCCTTTTCAATTTATCAGCAGCATTTGGCTAACCGGCCTGTGAATGTGAGTGTTGATTTTTATGTTTTATATTGTTCTTTTTGGTTTGGGTCACTCTGATAACCAGCTTTTTAAATTATTTGAAATCTACATATTATTTATCTTTCCACTTTATTTGTAGGTTCTTCGTGATCTTCTTGAGTTCAAAAGTGATCGTGCTCCTATTCCTGTCGGAAGGGTTGAACCTGCTGCTACTATTGTTCAAAGGTTTTGTACCGGTGGAATGTCACTTGGTGCAATTTCAAGAGAAACTCATGAAGCCATTGCCATTGCCATGAATAGACTAGGAGGGAAATCTAATTCAGGAGAAGGTGGAGAGGTAGTTTGTTCACTTTTTATGGGTAAAATGACGCACAATTATCATAAAATCTTTCACTTTCGTCAAAGTTTGCTTATATTTTGGCGACCATGAAACATCAGCAAAAAGTTTTGATGCTAATACTGTTTATTTTTTATTTTAACTTTTAAATTGTTTTAATCCAGGATCCTATTCGCTGGAGCCCACTTACTGATGTTGTTGATGGGTACTCTCCAACTCTACCACACCTTAAAGGTCTTCAAAATGGAGATACTGCTACTAGTGCTATTAAACAGGTCCTGACACTCCTACTCTCGAAAGATTATATAAAACTCTTCTATTTCATAATTTTTCATTCTTTCCTATGACACTTACTAAAGCTCTAAGTACCCGTGTTTATCTATTTTAAAACTTATGAGATGCAATAGTGTTCTAAATCTCATGGAAGTGCAAGCTAACAGTGATGGTCGTTATTGGGGAGAAGTTTATCAGTTTTTCTCTTTCAAAAGAGAAAGATGATAGAACTTTTATTTTTTGCTTGTACACTTATTATGGTCAATTTCTTAATCAAAGACTCCCATTTCATCTTCTTCAGGTTGCTTCAGGCCGGTTTGGTGTAACTCCAACATTCTTGGCCAATGCTGATCAGCTGGAAATCAAAATTGCACAAGGTGCAAAGCCCGGGGAAGGAGGCCAGTTGCCTGGGAAAAAAGTTAGTGCATACATTGCAAGGTTGAGAAATTCTAAACCTGGTGTTCCACTTATATCTCCACCTCCGCATCACGACATTTATTCGATTGAGGATCTTGCCCAGTTGATCTATGACCTTCATCAGGTAGTGCTCTGCTGCATCTCGAATCTCTTTAGTAATATGTATATCCCAGACACTTAAGAGTGATCTCTGACATTTGCTAAACAAAAAGGTTAACCCTAAAGCTAAGGTGTCTGTAAAGCTTGTGGGAGAAGCTGGAATAGGAACAGTTGCTTCTGGGGTTGCAAAGGGTAATGCTGATATTATACAGGTATTCACCCATGATCTTTTGTTCACCTGTATCAAGCATTGTATCTTTATGTTGTTTGGAAAAAAAACTTTTCTTGCATTATTTGTCTATATTTATAACCTCTTAGGAAACAGTGTGCACAACAGAATACAGCAAAAATTCTTTGGATCAATATGAACAATAGCACGGAAATATTACTGTATCCTTATTTGCTTCGATTGTTCTGGATGCACAATTTATCTTGAGAACCTTTGTCAATGTGATTTGAGTTGTCATGAATTTCAGTAGTTGATAATTGCTGACTTGTTAACCAAGCATTTCATAAAATTCTGAAATACCGTTACCAGTTCTTTGTCATTGTTATCACCAAAATCTGGTAACTGAAACTTAAATTTTCTTTAACCAATCTTTAAAAAGTTCATGGTCTGTATAGAACTAAGGTACATTATATCTGCACAATAGGAACCAATAGAATATATATCAATGTAATTTTCCAGATAGCATTTTATTATTGTAAAACTACATTTTTATCATTGACAGTGTCCACAGGAAACATGGTAAAGTGACACTCAATAGGCAATTGTTAAGGCCATGTACGGAATTGTTGCTGCGGCATCTGCATATGTTGTTGTCTTCTTGTTATGCCATGGGAGCAATAAGTGCTACTGTGGCAATAACTTGCTGCTCTTATGGCATAACACCATTCACAGTTTGATAATCCTTTGTATCTCATTTTTCTTTGAGGAGCCATTCATATATTATTTCCTAATGTATCTATTTTTTCCCCCTTTTTGCAGATATCTGGGCATGATGGTGGAACTGGAGCCAGCCCTATTAGTTCAATAAAGCATGCTGGTGGTCCTTGGGAACTTGGACTTACAGAAACGCATCAAGTAATTATTTGATGCTGTATTGAATTATGACAATTATTCTTCTGCTTCTTTTATAAGATGCTTTAGGAGCACATTGATTGATGGCAACTTTTGCAGACTCTCATTGCAAATGGACTGAGAGAAAGAGTAATTCTCAGAGTTGATGGTGGCTTCAAAAGTGGAGTTGATGTCTTAATGGCTGCAGTAATGGGTGCTGATGAATATGGGTTTGGTTCTGTTGCAATGATTGCTACTGGATGTGTTATGGCCCGCATTTGCCATACAAACAATTGCCCAGTTGGGGTTGCCAGTCAAGTGAGAAAGAAAACCCTATTGTTCTATTATGTTTTCTTTTTGATCTTTTTTTTTTTGGGAACTGTGGTGATCTTCATTATTTATTTTTTCCCACCACTTTGTCTTCAGAGAGAAGAACTGCGTGCACGATTTCCTGGTGTGCCTGGTGATCTTGTTAATTTTTTCCTTTATGTAGCTGAGGAGGTAATACATCTGCCTACTCTTTTTATTTTTATGGTTTTCAGTTTTTCTTCTTTACTTTGTTCTGTACATATCTCCTGTTCTATTACCTTAATGATTCCACATAAAATGGCATTCACCTTCGCTGTATTCTTCAATGCTTTTCTGTACATTGTTGTTTAGGTTAGAGGAATGTTGGCACAACTGGGTTATGAGAAGTTGGATGATCTAATTGGAAGAACAGATTTGTTCAGGCCGCGGGACATCTCTCTAGTGAAAACTCAGCATCTTGATCTCAGATATATTCTCTCAGTGCGTATAATTCATTACTAATTTCCCACCGTGTGTTTCCTATTGTGGAAATGCCCGTGAAATTTAGTTGTAATATATTTCTACATTTATTTTCAGAATGTTGGATTGCCAAAATGGAGCAGTACGGAAATAAGGAATCAGGATGTTCATACGAATGGGCCTGTACTGGATGAGGTTTTGCTTGCAGATCCTGAGGTAACTCATGGCTGATGATTGTGAGCATCGATTTAGTTGTTGATCTAGTGGTGATCTTGGGTGGGCGGTCTTCAGCATTCTAAACAATAGACAAGAGATAAATAAATAAATAAACTCGTAATGTTTGTTTTTAATGCAAATTTGTCAAATATGGTTAATAATGATAGAAAAATATAAGAGGCCTAAAGATAGGTAAATGGTGGTTCTGTGCATTGGCCAAGGCCAATTGTAATTTTTATAGGAAGTGAAATAGAAGGTAGTGCCAATGGCAGGCCAATTGAAGTGAGATAGAAGATGATGCCAATTGCACGGTAGGATGGGCACTAAATTGTTGAGTACAACAGTGCTTTTTTATTGTTTTTATGATCATACAGTCATGATTGCTAGATGTTCCTTTTCTTGGCAATCAATCCATTTTGTTATTTTGTTAAATTGATTTATGACAAACATTAATTGCAACTACAGTTGTATGGAATAGGAGAAAAGTATATCAGGTGGTTGATATTATCCTTATAGTGGGGGTGGATCACTCTAATGAAATCCTACATTCTGGGTATAAGATTGACAAGTTCAATAGTTATTTATTCTTTTATCATATTGAAAGTATCTACTTAGATTTTTGAAATGAACCCTTCATCTGTTGCGTCCGCAGCAAGAGGCCAACCAACTGGCCTATCCTTTGAAATATTTAACTGTGCTGTATCCCTTCTAACTGCATTCATATTTTATTCATGGGTTTCTATTGTTCCAACAAGTGCTGTCATATAGAAAAGTTGCCACTGTGTTTGTGGGGGCTGGGGTATGACCCCCTCCTGCTGAAACCTCTGGGATCCACCCAGGTGTTAAATAAACTAGACAAAGAATATGTAATTATCTTATATTTTAACCAAAGCATTCTTCATGTATCCCCCTTTGTAGCCCCTTTGTAGCTTATAAAAACCCCAAAATGTATTTTGTTTGAAACTAAAGGGACTAATCTTTTACCCATGAATTCATAAAATTTCCAATATGAAATGAGAATGGAAATAAACTATATCTCAATATCATATCTTTCAAACATGAACTTCTACCTTGCAATTTGTTGATCCAATGGTTGTTATGAAACATGTTGAAAGATAGAATACATCAAATGATGCTAGTTAATGTTTAAGATCTCTGCTATGCACTGCACTGATGGCAACTCTTGATCTTATTGTATGATCATCCAGATATCTGATGCAATTGAGTATGAGAAAGTGGTTCACAAAACCTGTAAGATATACAATGTGGACCGAGCTGTTTGTGGGCGTATAGCAGGTGTAATCGCGAAGAAATATGGAGACACTGGTTTTGCTGGGCAGCTAAACATAACGTAAGATGTGGCTTGACCATGGTTTATATCAACAAAGTGAAAGATGTGTAACTTGATAAGTTTTTACTCATTTCGAGCTAAATGAATAACTTTTTTTTTTCTACAGATTTATTGGGAGTGGTGGGCAGTCATTTGCGTGCTTTTTGACACCTGGGATGAACATTCACCTGATTGGAGAGGCCAATGATTATGTGGGAAAGGTATTCTCTAAACAAATTTTAATCTTCATATACTATTATGATTTTAGTGTTACGAAAGTATAAATTGGTTCACCTAATTTTCAAATTGGTTAGGTCAAGAGCTTACATTTTTGGAATTTTACTTAGTTTTCGTTTATGATGAGGGATTTGACATCAGTTGGCTGATTTTAAGAATTGCATTTGACAATGAACTCTGAAATTTTGGGGTTTTTACAAGATTGACAAGTTCGATATTTATTTAATTATTTCATATTAAGATGATTAGCATCCGGACCTTTAGACAATAGTTTGATGTTCATTTTTGTGCTTGAAAATAGATTGATTTTTCATATTTTAGTTTTAGAAAAATCTGACATGAGCAATGTAAACGTTGTAAGGGAATGGCTGGAGGTGAGGTTGTAGTGACTCCTGTTGAGGCCACTGGATTTTGCCCTGAGCAAGCAACAATAGTGGGGAATACATGCTTGTATGGAGCAACTGGTGGTCAAATCTTTGTCAGAGGAAAAGCCGGAGAGAGGTTTGCCGTGAGAAACTCACTTGCTCAAGCAGTTGTTGAAGGCACTGGAGATCACTGTTGTGAATACATGACTGGTGGTTGTGTCGTTGCACTTGGAAAGTGAGTGCTATTTCTTAACCTTCATCAATCATAAATCTAATTTAAGGAAATCAATGTTGCAGCAACACAAGTGTTTTACTTTGCAGAGTGGGTAGAAATGTTGCTGCTGGAATGACTGGAGGTTTGGCATACATTCTCGATGAGGATGATACTCTCATCCCCAAGGTTTGTGCTGATGGTCTTGATCTTCCCCTCACTGTCTGCTCTCTTTTATGCTGGAAGTTTTTTCATATCTATAAAGAAATATTTTTTCTTTTTAAAACTTCTTGCAATTGAAATTGCTAGCACATTGTTCTAAACTTGTGCATAGCTTGTGCTCATTTTATATTTATGCTGCAAGTCTGCAACCTTATTTAGCTCCCATCTTTCCTTGGATTTTGTAGCACATCTATACTTAGAATCTGAATCTCCTATGTTAGTTTTGAATTTTCTTTCAATGTTAGTTTTGAATTTTGAATCTCCATGCCTGAACCTATGATTGCATGAAGTAATTAAAACTTTTTGTCTTGAAAAAGTGCTGCTCCTTTTCTATTTTATTGCATTTATCTTTCTGCCTGTGCATTTATGACAGCTTGACTTTGTGAAGGGGCATGTTTAGAGTTTTCATCTTTTGTTATTTTCCTTTTTGTCAAGTTCTTTGAGCCATTTTCATTGTTGTAGCAAGTGTTAATTGTTGACATTGTACTGCCATTTTCTTTTAACTATGCGGTCGCTTTCTTTTGTTATTTATTTTTCATTTCTGTAAATTTACTTCAAAATCATAACCTGTAAACTATTGAGCAGGTCAATAAGGAGATAGTGAAGGTCCAGAGGGTGATCGCCCCTGTTGGCCAGATGCAGTTGAAGAGCCTTATTGAAGCCCATGTTGTAAGTGTTCCACATGAACTGCCTGAGCATTTAGCCATTGACTTTATAGTCAAATAATGGTGGTGTAGTGGAGTTATGAAATTTTGCCAACTTCAAGTATTTTTCAAGATTTTATGTTTGTGTCAGTTTGTTTATTTAATTAAAGACACGCACACTACATGAGACTCAAACCTAAGTCTTAGTATGGCTACCCACTTACCGGTTTAGCTAGGCCTTGGTCTCATGTTTGTGCTAATTTATATCTAGATCTTTTGTGGCATCCATGCTGTCCTTTGGCAATATTTTCCCCTGATATGCACCTTTTGTTTAATTCAAAACAGACTATTGTATTATTGATTCTTTTGTGATACCTTTTTGGTGAAGGAAAAAACTGGCAGCAGCAAAGGCTCTGCTATTCTCAAGGAATGGGATGCGTATCTACCGCTCTTCTGGCAGCTGGTTCCACCTAGCGAAGAAGACACCCCAGAGGCTTGTGCAGAGTATGTAAGAACAGCTACTGGGGAGGTGACATTGCAGTCAGCTTAGGAGAACAATTTGAAATTATATGATAGCCTTGAGCCCTGCATGCAAAGCCAGAAAGTTCCAATCGCACCTTGTACAGTTCAAACAGGGAGATTGATTTTGAAATTGGAATTCTGCATTGAAGAGAGGGAGATTCGAATTTCAGCTTGAAAGCAGCTTTGAATATTTATTGGCAGAGAAACATCATATTTGGTTTTTCCGATCTTGTAAGAATGCTCTTTGCCAATCAATATTACAGCAGTTGTATAGTGAATTGTGCTAGACTGTAAATGTAAGTTTAGGTTTTTCCGATCTCGTCGAGGCTACATATATAGTTTTGTAATAATTGTAAACCTTTGTAGCCTTTTAAAGTGCTGGTCATTGCTATGTCTTTATCCAATTGATTTTCTTATCCCCATTTCTTTGTATTCGCAGCTTTCAATCTTGGTTTGGCCAACGCTTGAACCCATGTTTCTTGTTTCAATGAGTAATTTGATCTTTATATCTGTCAAGGACAGTTGTAATTATCTTTCTACAGGCTCAATTAGTTTAACATTCATGAATACTTTGTTCTCGTTTTATTTTTTTTCTTGTTTGAGTTGTTACGATCTACGGATATTATTGTTATACTTAAAGAAATAAACATTGGCTTGTAAAGAGAATTTTGGCTAGATGTCAGTAATAGATCCTTGAGCTGGACATAAATTATTATTTGATTTAAGCATTATTAGATTATCTATTTATTTTGTCAAAAAAGAAAAGTTATATTTATTTTTACTGATGATTGCTTTAAGTGCATTATTGATTTTTTTAAAATATATTTTTACTTCTTCCTAATTATATAATTAGGAGAAAAATATATTAAAGCAAATGTCCTTTATTTTGAAATGTATCAAAATAAACTTAATTTAGATAGTTTTAGTAAACTTTCTATTGTAAATATTAGTAAACTTTTGATTATAATATATAAATATCAGTGTTAAAAAGAAAAAAAGCAGCAATGTAATGTTGATATAGAAAGCATCGTTACGTTTTCTCGAGTCATTAATGCTGGCATATGGGGGCATTTTCAGATTTCGCTACTTGGAACAATAAGATCTAGTGACATATGGCAGAAAAAATAACGAAAACTGGGAGTGCAAAAAGCGGGCTCGGCCCTGGGCTTGAAAGCCCACTTTAGGATAAGCATGAGGGCTGGGCTTAGGGCATAATATTGTGGGCTTGGACCGGACTTGAATTTTTATTATTTTTTAATTTTTTAAATTACTAAAAAATTTAAAAAAATTAATAATCAACAAGTTATTACAATTATAAATAAATTTAAAAAATAAATATTTTAAAATTAAATAATAAATAAAACAAATAAAGGCTTATGAATTTTTTTTTTAATACAAAATTTTTTAACTCAAGTACTCTCTTAATTAATTAACGAATAAGAGAGAGTATAGTATTATAATTTTACTATTTTTGAATCATCTTTATAAATTAAGAATTTAAGTTTTTTTTTTTTATGTTATTTTTTAACTTTAGTTATATTATTTTAATTTATAAATTTATTTTTTTAAAAAAATAATGGGTTGGGCCTAGCTCAAACTTTTTTTTTAAACCCTTATCCAGGCCGTTGTGTATGAGGACCGGGCTGAAATCTACTAGCTTGGGCTAACTCAGGCTTTTTTGTCCACCGTATTACAAACATTGTTTGGTAAAAATAGCCCATCTTAAAAAGACAAAAAATAGAAGAAGAAATACATAGAATATAAAAATTACATGAGATTTCAACAGATATTATTTCCAAGGATTAGCAAATATTATTTTCTTGTCTTATTGCAATTATAGGAAGTGGAATAGCTGATGTCAGTCGATTATAGACAGACACGACACAATCATTGCAATAAAACATAAGAGTGTGGTGGTTAGCTGTTACCAGCTTCAACTCTAATTTGTTTCTGACTTAAGTGTAAAGATATTTAAAGGGTAGATGGGTCAATAAAAGTCTAAATCAATTGGTAGCTGTCTATTTCTTTTAAGATTCAAATTTCAGTAATCAATTAAATAAAGTGCTTAAACACATTCAACCATACTTGTAAACACCAAGTCCAAATATTTTTACTAAGACTAATGCTAGTGTCTTTAGGAAAAATTCAGATTTCGCTATTTGGAGTAGTAATGGGGCGCGACACGTGGAAGGAAAAAAAATTAAGAAAGCCTTTTGATTAATTGGATCCTCACTCGCTTAATGGTACCAAATTTAACTTAGATCAAGCCAAAAATAATTCATTTAATAATTGTGCCAAAATATTGAAACTCTAACCCAACACAAAAAATAAACGGATTATCTAATAACCAGCTTAATATCTATATATTTAACAAATTTACATAAACTATTTACATCAATTATATATACAATTATTCCCAAGTGTGAGCATCTTTATTTTTTTAATGCAGACATATTGTTAAGCTACAATTTAATAGAGTTATGTTTCAGCATACTATAAAACCATATGGTTTAATAGTATGTCTGCACTAACTCTATTAAGCTGCACAGCTTAATAGCATATTGCATAAAAAAAAATGAGAGCACCTACATTAGAGAAGGATTATATATATATATCAAAATGCTACATATTTATGCTATTGAAGTTCTAAATCAATCTAAAATTTTATAAATGGAACACTATATATATGATTATCCTTGTAAAAAAATAAAAAGAGAGAATTATGTCTAATATTTTAATGTTGATGGCAATTATCTGCAAATTAATTTAGTATAGAAAATATAATTGTGTTATCGATGGGTAAATGAGTTAATTAAGAACTTTTGTCCTGACCCCATATGGAAAAAAATATCGTGTTAGATTGAATCCGATATATTTAATAATCGTGTCAAATTTGATGATGCATACTCATTTATTCATATCATATAATTAGGTTGTATCAAATTTTACCAACTCTACCTTTAGGTAATCTCAATTTTCTCGTGCAAATCTTTTTTCACTAGATTTTTCACCATTTTTTTCTCTTCGATGTTTTGTCATTTTGGGCCCTAGACCTCACCTTTACTCAACAAAAAATTAACTAGAAAATTAGCGTAGGATTGCCAACCACTGCCGGCTCCATTTATGATCTCATTTTAATTGCTCCATTTTGATGGTTTAAATTTTATGAGTCATTGATCATTTTTTTCTTCTATTAGTTATCTCACTGAATCGTTGGTTCCGCCTAAATTCAACTTCCTGTTCACCACAATATATTATGAATCAATAAATCTAAGTTGTTACACTTAAATCAGTACATATAAATTCTTTGTTGAAGTTGGGTTTCTCGCAAATCTGGGGAAAATAATTAAGCTTCTCGAATTGTATCCCTAATTTTCACTTGAAATTGGGTATAAAATAGTTATTTGTCATTTATAGCGCAACACATTTACTTTAAATTTGTAAATTCTACTTGTTGAATAGTTCCACATAAATAAAGAGTTGCGGGCAGCTACAAAATGAAAATTTAATAAAACATAGAATAATGAAATATAAACAAAAACTAATTTTAAAAAGATAGAATAAGTAGGGTTGGTAATAAAACCACTCCGAAGTCCCAAACTTCCTAATATAAAGTCCCAACTCAAGAAAGTTAAAAGAAAATCGTGTAACATTATCTACCACATCATTTTTTAGATAAAAATTTAAGATACGACTTATTACGTCTAACGTTTAATTGTTTATTTGGGTACATATCTTCGTATCCTGTGAATGGAAAGCAACCGAAAAGGGAAATTAAATAACACGCTTAGTTAATCCAGATACAGATGCATCTGCAGGCTGAAGAGCCCCATGGTAACAGCAACACTTATTACTTTGTTTGTCCGTTAGTTGTTAACATGGAAAGTGTAGCAAGTTGCTGGCTGGCTTTATCACCACGTGTGCTCATGCATGCCCGATCTATAGTTGTTATCAAAGAACTCACCACCTCTTCTTCTCCTATGCGTCTTCCCTCGCTCTCTCCGTCAACACAGAACTTTTTTGTTAACTTTGACTTCAAACAAGCATCATTTTCTTATTAAAAGAAAAAGGAAAGACTGTAGTTCCCCTCTTTTCTGTCTTCTCTTTGTTAATTCTAAAACTTCATGTACAACACGAAATTATTAATAGTTTATAATTTTAGTTTCATGATTTGCATGTAAAACGAGAGAGGAAGCTTTTAAATATTTGTCAAAATCGTACAAATTTATTAGATACGACTTTTCTGCTTCATCTCCTTCTAAAAGATTACTCAATAAGGGTCACTTTATAGTACATCATGTGTAGCATTCAATGACCCTCGAGTTAACTAGTGTGTGAGATAATTGAATAATTATAGATCACAACTCATAAATTAATTTATTGTATATTAAATATTATATGTACTATAGTCTAATCCAACATAATAATCATGTCACATACATAGTCGCGTATTACAAACGTAATGGTCTCTGGAGGTAACTTAGCTAGCCTGTACCTGCAGAGTTCGATGAAAAAGAACATTATATTTTGCATTATATATTTTTGTCGAGTAATTGAAAAAAGGTAATTATAATAATCGGCATGCTCTCAACAAGCATTAGTTCGAGGTTTTTTTTTTTCCACCAAAAATTTATAGAATTAGAGTAAATCTCTTCTTAAGATTGGTAATGAGAGTAAACTTTCAAACTATATATTCTAGATAGAATAAATGTACGTTTCTAAAGACTTGGATATATTCCAAATTATAATAAATCTATGGATTATAACCATTGACAAAATTACAATTGCAGAAGACTTAATGTATTCCAAATTATAATAAATCTATAGATTGTCACCATTGACAAATATAAAATTGGAAAAAAAACAGGGGTTACATATGATACTGCAAAGCAGCTAACACAAAAACCGTTTCCTGATAAAATTAATTGCTTACAAGGAAAAACGGCTAACACTAGAGCCAAACTAGCTAACTGATTAAGCATTATGCAGAATTGATAAGGTCCATATCAGGCATTTTACAGGGCATTAACGCCAAGAAAATGAGCAAAATGATCATCAAAATGGGAACACACAGCAGTATCAGCGGCGGTGGCGGCAATGCTGGCAATACCAGAGGAAGCACCAAAACAAAAACAGTCACCACAGCCATAATCATGATTGTCCTTCTACTGTAATACCTACTGTTGCTGCTGCTGGAAACATAATAATGCAAAAAAATTCAAAAACATGCATTTTGAAATTCAATTTATAATGCTCAAACTTATATTGATTTTCTGAGTAAATGAGAAATTAAGAACGAAAAATGTAAGATCCAGTACCAGAAGTAGTTCATGCAGATTAAAGTGGAGAATTGTGGGCCGGAGGAGCAAGTTTGGATCTGACGGTGACCGGAGATTCGCAAGAAGCTATCGAGAAGTTTAATTAATTAATTTGAACTTTGTTGTTGGGAAACAGACTCTTGGGTTTAGGGCAGTATTTATGGTACGATAATGACAAGTTGATAAAAGGAGCATACGTTACAGAGTCAAGAGCCGTCAGCATCACCACAGAAACACTTTCCCTATTATTACCACGTTTAGTTTATGTTTAGTTGTCTAATTAGTTCAGCCAATGACAAACGTTTGTGTGCTTCTCAATAAATGACTTGTATCCATGCCATGCATGTGCATACATGCTTGTATATTTATATTGACAAAAACTTATATCAGTTATTATTAATTTAAGAGATCCAATAACTTTAAATTAATTTACATACTGCATCCCATACGTGATGAGACATTAACAGGAATACAATCTGTTCATATTAAGTATATAAGGGTTGAGAATCTTCCTTCAAAAGGAAACAGAGAAAAAGGGAAAAAAAAAAAAAAAGGCAAAACATGAGAAAAATAGGAGAGATATTTTATGATCTACAATATTCTCTGTGCTGATGTTGTAAAATTCTTTAAAAATTAAAAATTAAACCACTTTAAATATTATTTCTTATCTGTATTTAGCATTGTCATTTGTTATTTATATTTATATATCCTTTTACTTTTTGAGAACCTTTCACCCCTAGCCACTGGTCATCCCCTTTTTTGACACATTCGTGGGGTTTCCGTCCTCCAAATATTATCTTGTATTTGGTACATTACAAGAATTAGGAATCGGGATTGAGTTAACTAAATGATTAGATACAAATTTATATTTAATTTCAGAATTTATGAATGTATACAAATTAAAATATATTAATGTTATACTAATATTTCATTTAAATTTATTAACAATGTAATAATGTTTATTTTAGGGGAGAAAAGATGATAAAACTCCAAGTTTGCTGTTAATCATTTGAAATATATTCCACACCCACTGGTTATGGATATAGACTTTACCCATATGGGTTCAAATATACCATAGACATACTGTTTTTTTTTTTTTTTGAATTTATAGTTAGAAATAGTATATATAGCTTCAAATTAATTATATAAATAAAATTTTTGAAAGTAATATAATTGGTTACAATAAATTATATATAAATAATTATTTATATTTCAATAAAGTAATAATTATTTACAATGAAATATATTTCAAAAGATAAATTTCAGCAAGTTAGATAGTAATATCTGTCATCAGTGTCGATGGCGGTGACTGGCGGCGATGCATAGAAGAGTTATGAGATGTTAAACATGTTAGAAAAATAAATTGGTTAGTTATCTATAAGAAACAGAAACCAATAGATACAAATAAGTTGAAATTGAGATGCAACAAAACAACAACTTGTATTAAGCAACAGCAGCAACAGCAACTGGAAACCAGAAATTAATAATAAAACAGCAACAAATACGAAATTAGGAGCAACAAGAACAGCAAAATCAGCAAGAGAAAAGATGAACGAAACAGAATAACCCGAGGCCTGTAGCTCAGTTTCCTTAAAACAGATTAACCACCTACTGCAGTGCTTTAGGTTTGCTGGTTTCTGTTTCCCAGGATACAACGGGCACAAACAAATTTGTTAAGCACGAACAGTTTGTTCCGGCGAACCACAACAACTTTGAAACTCGACCAGAAAACAGAAAGAAGAAGGAGGAGGAGGAAGGAAGAATTTGCATGCAATTTGCTTGTGATTGCAGTGTATGAAAAATAAAAGATGGACTGCCTTTTTATACTCATGAGAAGATGTAATAGCAGCAAGGAATTGAATTTCCGAATTCAATATTTTCCATTCACGAAACTGTAAAAATTTTTAAAAAGGAAATTAAAACGTGCCATGCAAGTTTGGGTGATTTTGGGCTGACATTCGTGTACGCCGGACGGGCACACGAGTTCAACCAATTCGGTCTTGGATTCGCACCCCCCTGCGCACGCGCATGTGGAGAGAGCCTTTATCCTTAATATTCTTGCTTGTGCATGGTTAAGTGTTTACATATAAAAACAAACTCCTTGGCTTATTTTTCTCATGTGGGATAAATTCGTTCCCTTTTAAATTTCCAACATCAAGGGTGCACTTTGTGAGACAATTTCTCATTCACCCATGCACCATTTTGAGTAAATAAATATACATTTTTGAAGTTTTGATGGAGTAGAATCCGTACTTCTCAAAATTTCTCACTTTCGATAAGTGGGACCCACTCAAAATGTGCCCTTAAAATAGCTTATTAACATGTTATTTTTTCAACAAAACATACTATCAACTCTATGTTTAATAATCTACACGATACTGCAAATGAAGCCACACGGGAGGACAATGCGCAACATCAACCACAGAGGCACCAACCTTGACAAAAAATTATCAATACCCCACCCGTTATTATCTTTTACAAGTATTTTTTTTTTTCCAGTGACGTTGGTAGAACTTTTGCACTTTTGTGCATAAAAAATTATTTATTTTGTTAGTTTTTATTTTATAGGATTAAAATGTCCTGAACTTAAATCTTAGTAAATGGGTACCCGCGCCAGACAAAAAAAAGTTATCTATACCCACCCGTCTTCATATGGTTTCTATATTAAAATATTTTTGTTAAGATCTTTAAATTTTTGGATCGATATGGTTCGGATATTTTGGATATCAAATATGGGTGAATTCAGTTGCTATTCCTATAAGCGAGCCATATTTTCCTATTGGTGTCCATTATCGTTAGTTGAGTTCTCAGCGAGGGTTGATCGATTTTGATCACTAAGGGGTTTGGGTGATCAAAATCGAGAGTGAGTGCTAAGGTTTCAGGTGATGGGTTTGTGAGAGTGATAGAAGTATAGAACGAAATGTGTTTGGTGTCACACGGCTTTGCACAACTTGGCATAAGGCCACAAGCAAAGCCTTGGCATCGGCCATCATGACCTAAGGCAGTGACATTTGGCCTCAACACTTAGAACGAAAAAGGGGTAGATTATCTTTCAATTAAAATTTGAGTTTTTTTTAATTTTTTTTATTAAACGCCGTCGTTTCATTTAAAAAGAAAAATTGGTCAAACTCATGTAAATGAGGTCAAATTAAAATTTATTTTTCGATGACTTGATGGTTAAATCTCCCTCAAAAGATAGACATAAATTTTTAACATTGAAAGTCGTTCACTATTTGTAATCTAACTATGATAGAAAAACACTATCACGAGTTTATTAAAATTACTTTACATATCTAAAATATATCATGAGTTTGTCATTTTTGTTTATAGTAATTAGTTACGGCCCAACTCTATATCCACCAACTTACTTTTTAATCCATAATTTATTTTAAACGTGTGCTAAAATTTCATTAAGATATCATCCACCCCGCTTGATCCCTCTTCGCTTTCTTTAAAGTTAACCGGAAGTCATTTTCATAGAGCGGTTGGTTCGAAACAACCAATGCTGTTTTAAAGAGAGTCCTCCATGCTAAAAAAAATAACCTTAATTGTCACTACACCCCAAATTCGAATTAATCGGAATCTAATACGGTCGCTGAAAATCAAATAATTAAAAAAAAAAAAAAAAGAGTCCTCGATGCTAAGAATACACTTCTCATGTTTGTCTTAAAGAAAATATATATGCGTTTACGTGCAACCATTGAAATTATAGCTTCTGGTTCATGCATTTCACTGGTTACATATTGTTCATGCATGCCACTTACACATGAAAGAGGAATGAAAAGTAATTTGTCGAAAGTTGAAACCAAATGAATAGGATTTACTAAGGATCTTATTGAAATTAGAAACAAAAAGTGGAACGTAACCTCTAGGTCTTGATCGAACCATGACTTGAAGAGGTTTGACAGATAGGCATGTTTGCAAGATATACTAATTGCTCGTGAGTTTTAAGATAATAGACCACGTAAGAAGTAGTTACGTGATTAACAACCTCAAAAAAGCGATACTTGCATGGATTGACAAGGTGCAGATTGGCTTAAAATTTAATTACAGAACTATATGACAGTGTAAAGGCAGTCACCAATGAAGAACGCTTACTAAGTTCAAGCACTAATACAGTAATATAAAATCAACAATCATGATTCATCCATTATAATGCAATTGTGCTGTATGCCTGTAACTGCAAAACTTTAAGTTAGTTGCTATGGTTACAAAATAGTAATGTTCAATTTGTATCGATAGACCATCGTATTAGTCTTACAAAAGAGTAAAATAAAAAAAGTAACGGAAAAATCTATAGTACAAAATCAACGAAAAAAGTGAGTAGTGATATTTTAAGTGTTTTCTGCGGGGTTAGCATAAACAAAGTAATTTGATACTACATATGGATTTGTTATTTTAAATTTTCGTTGATATAGAGGCGCTATCTATCAACCAGAAGAATTTTCTGTTCAGGCAACAACACTTTTTTTTAAAAGAAAAAAAATTTCTTGTTAAAAAGTGGTTTTTAATAGTCGGCTAGTAGAACAGCCACTGTCAATTAATTTAAGATAAATACTTGTTTAGTCCTATACTTTAAAAAAATACCTCAAACATCTTTACAGTTAAATATATTATATTCTTATTCTTATTTTTCTTTCTTTTTATGATAATACCCTTTTCCAACAATACCATTTACATTAATTAATTTATTATAAAAAGTTAATTAGAAAATTAACCAATAAATATAAGTATGAAAGAACTAGTGTGGTTTGTAATTGTGTAATAATTTTACTAATAATTATTTATAAATAAATTACTAAAAGTCAATTTAAGGCAATGTTTACTATCCTTATAACAATCTTACTGTTAATTATTTCGTAAAAATTAATCTACCAAATTAATCCTAAAAGTAAAATAATAATATAAAAGTTTTTGTAAATTTTTATGTTACATTTAAAATTAATTTGATAAATTATTATTTTTTAATATCTCCAAAAATATTGTTGTAAGGTTATCATTATAAAAATAAAGAAAAAGAAAGAGTAGAAGTATAACATATTTAATAACTGAGATGATTTAAGGTATTTTTTTAAGATATAAGAATTAAATGGATAGTTATCACAAAATATAAGGAGTAAGAGCATTTGCCCATTAATTTAGTCTTCTACTATTGGCCTATCGGCTGGCAGCTGCATTGCCGTTTTCTTTGAACTAGAAACATAAAGTTTTGAGAATAAATTAGCTGATACACGAAATCTCACTTTGACTCTTCCTTAATTTAGGTTAAAAGAAAAGAAATTGAACACGATGATGGTAACGGTAAGTTGGTACTATTATACTGTAAACCTTGAGTATAAAAACAAAACAAAACCCGACTTTGAGTTTTACTGTTTACGTTCAAGAAAGAAATCTCGTATGGAGCTCTCGTCAAGATGAAATCATTTCACTTTTGGCCCTATTCTCTCTCTCTCTCTCTCTCACAAGATTCTGATATGTGATGGATATTGTTACTCTTTGATTCATATCTATGTCCAAGTTATTTTTTTACTTTTTATTTTTTTTATGAGATATATTGGAATTTTTCTTGATGATCAACTGAAGTTTCCAAAGTTCAAACTTAGAGAATTTCAAGCTGTAAATCAGTTTTTATTAGAGATCCATATACAGTGCATATGATTTCTTTGTGGAATGTATATCATTTGGAATTAGGTATCTCTTCTGCCCCTTTTCTAGGACGCCAGCAACGTCTGTGATGGTTTAACTGAATATTTACTGTAACGATTTGATAATTGAGGATGAATGCTTATTTAGTCCTTATTTTTGAGTTAAATATCTATTTAGTTTTTATATTTGAAAAAAAAATCTCAAGGCACCTTTATTATTAAACATATTACACTCATACCCTTTCTTTTACTTTTCTTTTATAATAATACTCTCGCAAAAATATTCTTGGGATATTACTGAAGAGAAAAAATGATAATTATTAAATTAACCTTAAAATAATTTATTAATTTGCTTTTAGAATTAACTTGGTAAATTAATTTTTATAGAGTAATTATTACTAAGATTGCTGCAAAGATATAAAAAAATATTGGTTCTTTCATATTGATATTTGTCTGTTAATTTACAAATTAAATTTTTTATAGATAAATTAATAAATATCAAGAATATTGTTGAATGGATAATATTATTATAAAAAATAAGAAAAAATAAGAGTAAAAATATAATATATTAATTATAGGAATATTTTTAAATATTTTTAAAAACATAAAAATTAAATAAATATTTAAATCAAAATATAAGGAATAAACCAATCTTTACCCTCATAATTAATAGAGCGTAACGTTTTTTTGTGGATTTCTAATGTATGCACTAATGTGGTACTAGCATATCAGTGAAATAAGATCACCACGTTTTCAGACGATAATGTAGATGCATGCATATTGATTTCCCCATGTGCATTATTGCTTCATTCATAACTAACTTGTGCACTGAACTGTGTCTTAATTTTTTATTCAATGATATTGTCTCTTTCCACTTTATCACCTTCATCGTCATCTTTTATTTCACCTATTGCGTTTTACTAATCTTTAAGATGAAAAATGGTTTCTGCTTTGTTCTACTATTTTCATATAAATAAATCGTAGACAAAAGCACGTGTATTAAAATAAACATGTTTCAATAAAAAGTGTATGAAATTATTAAGGGGAAAAACCTCATAACCTGCTAACATGATCAACTTATGTAAAAGCTGAATTCCGTTGTAAAGTTAATTATCTACTTATGGTTTGTTTATTATTAATAAATAAGTGGAATGGAATAAAATCATAATAGAGAATAAAAATTAAAATAAATTATTTACTTTAATTATAGGAATCAAAATCAAAATAAATTGTATTATTATCGATGTGTTTACTTTATTTTATAATTAGAATGGACTTTTGCAATTTATTAAAATAACCTTATTTTGATTATTGTTATTATTTATTATAATAGTTGTGATTATTATTTTTCAAAATAATTATTTTTAATAATAATAACAATAATAATTTTAACCATAATAATAATAATAATAATAATAATTATTATTATTGTTGTTGTTGTTGTTGTTAAAATTATTAGTATTATTATTATTAGCAATTACCAAAAACAAGAATAACAATGACAATTACAATAATATAATAATATAATATAATAATATTTTATTTAAAGATAAAAATGAAATTATGAAATTTGGGTAAAGTAAAATGAAGAGTTTAATAAATGGAACTAAATTATGAGAATCAAGTTTTTATTTTTTAATTAAAAAAATATAGACCTAACATGTTAATTCTTATTCTCACTTCTATTTTAAAAAATAAATATCATCAAATATTCTCATTTTTTATTTTAATTCTTTAATTGAGAAAGTAAACTCATCGTTAACTTGTATAAAATGTACTTCAAGCCATTAAAACGAATTTAGAAGATCATAAAAATTAAAAGCTAACTTTGAATCAAATATCGTAAATACAAAATTGGGCTATTGTGATGACGATAAGTCCTAGAAAAAGAGGATAGCCATAATCAGAACAGGAACAAAGAGAAGCATTAAAGGCAGTGGTGGCAGCGGCGGCAGCACCAGTGGGAAAAATAAAAGTGATACTGTTAATGCAATAATTGACATAATTGATTTTCTATCTGCAAAAGCGCCGATCATCAAATTTGCACGGCAACATTGATACACCTTTACGATTTTTTTTTTCTCTTTTTTTAGGGCTATATAGCCCGAGTGGGATGGCGGTTCAATGTTTATATAGAACATATAAGCAATAATTAAATTACTTAATAAACTAATAGTCGTTTTAGGCGTTTCTTGTCGGGTCACCATCAGCGCTTAAGCCCTGCTTTATAATTTTCATGTCCCAATTCAACATACCACAACTTTTATATTATATATTAATTATCTGACCATTGATTAAAGTTTCCAGGACTGGTTTGGCAGGAGAAAGCTAAAAGGGTTGCGTAGAATGCTGGAGTTAGTACTTAGTGTAAAGCTGATTTTGTGCTTAATAGCCATTAAATCGATGCAGCCAAAAACCCATCTCAATGTACACTCAATTTTTTGTACGGAATATTATCTGAGAGTAAAGAAAGATAAAAGTAAATTCAGTAGCTTATATTTTGATTACATTAACACTGGTTTTAACAGTTGCTGTAGCAACTATTGACAGGGCTTTTTCAATCATAAATTTTATGAAAATTTGATTATAAAATTAGAAGGATAAATGCTCATTTAATTATTATATTTTAATTTAAATACTTATTTAATTTTTATATTTAAGAAATACTTTAAGACGCCCTTATTATTAAATATGTTATACGTTTACCCTTACTTATTCTTTTATTTTACAATAATATTGTTGCTACAATATTCTTCGGAATGTTAATGAAAAAAAATTGATAACTTATCAAATTGGCCATACAAGTAATGCAAAATTTTACCTAAATTTTTTTTATTATTTAATTTTTAAGATTAATTTGGTAAATTAATTTTTTATAAAATAATATTTAGTAAGATTGTTGCAAGGATATTAAACATTAGTTGGTTAATATTAATTTATTTGCAAATAATTATTAGCAAGATTGTAGTAAAATACAAAAAAAAAAATATTAGTTCTTTCATGCTGCTATTTATTAGTTAATTTGCTAATAATAATAATACTTTTTTTAAAGATAAATAATGTCAAGAATATTGTTGTAAGGATATTATTGTAAAAGTTAAAAAAAGTAAGGGTAAGAATGTAATATATCTAATTGTAAGATTTTTTGAGATATTTTTTGGAATATAAAGATTGAATGGGTACTTAAAATTTAGGGATTAAATGAGCATGTAACCAAATTAAAACTATCGATTTACAAATCTTATTAAATCTTTTTATGGGAGATTAATGGTTGAGCAGTAGTCTAGTTGCATATATAGAAACATATATATTTCGTTGTGTTGATAACAAGGTATTGAATGAAAATATTTCAATCAAGTTTAGAATTTTGGTATGCTTGTTATCTATTGAATTTTTTTAAATTATATAACAATGTTGTATTTGATGGTGGGAAAATAGAGTGTACGAAGTCTACAATGGTATAATCAACCTTTTGGCTTAAGAGTAAGGTTGGCAAAATTCTTTGAATCTTGATTGGGATTTAGGATCCCAGCCCATTTGGGACGAGATTTGGTACTAAATTTTATTTTTAGTTTACCATTTGAGTTGGGATTTGGGATGTTTAAAAATCTAAATTTGGATCCCGAATGTCTTGAAATATAGGTTCTAAAATATATGATAAGTCCATTTAATGAATTATATAAATCTAACATGTCAGTCAATCTATATGACATGTTGTTTGCAATAAATTCTACAACATATGACAAAAAAATCATGTCATTTAATACAATTAAGGATCCTGATCAAGATAGGATTGAGACACATTTTTGTTCCCCGTCGTGTTGCCAATTCTACTTGAGAGGACTCAAATAGAAAGAATATAAATTTAACAGGGCTATAACATAAAACCCGTAAAATTAAAGAGGCTAACACTAGGATAAAATTTGGCTAGCTGTACAGAAGATGTCACCATGGAAATAATGGACAAACTATAAGATTCAGTAGCCTATGCATAACACTGTTACGTCAAAAAAAAAAAAACCAAAAGGTAAAATTTACATAAAATAAGAAATTTTGATATTAACTTTTTAATGTTTTTTGGATTTTTTTTTTCTTACTCGGGGTGGCCATGTTCTGCCCCTGCTGATCAGGAAAGTTGTGCTACTAGCAAAAGGGTAACAAAAGTTGAAAAAAGAAAAAAAAACAGCGGGCAATCAGGCATAAAAAGTAACTAAGACAAATGCTATACTCAAATAAGGATGTAAATAAAACAAAGACTTTCTAAACTACTTTTTTTGGTATAGTTTATTTAATGAATAAAATTATTTATTTAATTTCTTTTTTTTTTTTTGGTTTTGATGTTGTTTGATCATATTTTGAGTAATGTTTTTAGAGATTAAAAAAGTTATTTTGTCTCTATTAGCATAAACTCAAATTTTGGACCTTTGAAATAGAGGATGCTGAGCATTTTTAAAAAGTTAAATTATCTTAAATGTGCTTTATTAATTTCATTATCTTATTTTATTTATTTTATAACTTAACTTTAATATAATTGTCTATTAAAGTAATCCAAAAGGATGGCTACAACCCAAGATTTGAAGAAATGGTCGTGTAAACCGTTTAAGTTTTCAACAAAGGATATCAAAACTCTTTTTTATCCACAATACCTTTTAGATATAGTAACTAAAAACATTGACTTTAATGATTTTTAGTAAAAAAATTAATATACATAATTTAATTTATCTAGAAGATTAATAATATTAAATTTTTAAATATTGAAAATAATTTTAAAAATTTAAATGCATTTTATTTTAATCATATATTTGTATTTAGCATAAAACTTTTGGATAAATATTTGGGTCAAGTAGATTTTACAATTAATAAAATATGCCTCATATATTAATAATATTAAAATTATTTTATATAATTTTGATATTATATAGATTTATTATAATATTATAAAATTTACATTAATATAATAAAATATGTCTAATAGATTGTTCAATATTAAAATATTTTTTTAATACTGAAATTTTTTTAAAATGTATATCTTATTACAATTATTTTAATATAAAATCTCTATTTATTGTAAAACATTAGAGTCAATCTTTAGATTAATATAGTCAAAAGATATAATAGATAAAAGGGATTCTTGGAGTTGTTAATTGAAAATATGGGGTATGAGTAACCATTTACCAAAATCTTAAGGCTGTAACTATCCTTTTCTTAAAGTGATTTCATAATTTAGGTAGGGCTATTAATTTGAACCCATCAATTTACTTATTAAACTCATTTTCTTATTGTACCCACCATTAAAATTTACAAATTATAGATGTAGTGAATATACCTTCCATAATTCC
This sequence comes from Atalantia buxifolia, assembly GCA_030444775.1. Classification (NCBI taxonomy): domain Eukaryota; kingdom Viridiplantae; phylum Streptophyta; class Magnoliopsida; order Sapindales; family Rutaceae; genus Atalantia; species Atalantia buxifolia. Next base: position 17,474,456 of record CM059839.1, read on the forward strand.
ATAACCAGCCCTTATACTTCTCAAAAAGCCCCCCACCCCCAAAAAAAAAAACCTCTTTCATGTATTTTTACTATTACTTCCATCACTTCAGATATTATCATTGAAATATCTAGAGGAATTTTTTTTAAAAAAAACTACAAGTTTATGATTACAAGCCAGTGCAATAATCTATTGTAACCCAAACAGTTTAGATTACAAAATCATAGAAAATAAGAAAGACAAATAAATGCATTTGATTAAACTATGAAAAGATTTAAAATTTTGATATTAAAAAATTTTAAGGCTAGCAGTCCCCTTCAATAAAGTTTTTTATTAACTTGAAAAATCTGTTAATCATATTATAGTGGATTCAGCTACTTACGATTTTCATTTTGTCCATCATCATGAAAGAGTGGGACTATTGGCACCCCTTCAAATACCAATTAAAATCCTTTAATTATTTTATAATTTAACATTTATTAAAATTATATAATAGGATAATTTCTAATTCAACCCCACTCAAAAGTCAAGTAATTTTTTTCTCTAAAAAAATCTAACATTTTAGAAATTAAAAAGGTTTGTTTTTTCTTTCTCTAATTGTCAAGTGAGGAATTTACCATCGGTGGCTGAAATGGGAAGAAGAAAGATTTTTTTTTTTTTTTTGCTTTTGATTGGAAGAAATCTTGTTGTTGAAATGAGATTTAATAATAAAAATAAATAAAATTAGAAAATACAGTTTACACTAATAAATTTTGATTAAGGTTATTATTGTCATTGACAGAGGTGTTAAAACAATTTTATAATTTTTAAAATATTTTAACAGAGTTAATAAAAAAAAAGGGGTGTTAAGAGATATTTAGAGGGTGCCAATAACCCCTCTCATCATGAAAAACTACTATTCTCATTATGGATTTATTTATTATTTTTTCTTATATTTTCCTTTTTGCTAGTAAGTTTATCAATTCATCCTTCTCTGATTCCCCCCCCCCCCAAAAAAAAGTTGATGAAATATTTTTTTATTCAATCTAATTTTGTCCTAAAAATAATTTTATTTAAGGTATTTCAAAAATAAATAAATATATTTAAATATGGGTGTAGAGAGGAACATAATAGGTTCAATAGTCTCACCCTAATAATTTTTACTAAGAACTCTCATTAATAATTAAATAATTAAAAATTTTTTAGAAAAAACTCTACTAATAAAAGTTTTACTTAGATAAACTTTATTTGAATTTTATATTGAATGGTGTCTTTGTTGGTATAGTTTCTATAAATTATCCAGCTTTGGAGCAATTTTTTTTTCAAGGAGTACAAATTTTTATTTTTAATTTTTCTTGTTAAATTGTGGCCTTGAAAAATTATCAAGTCAAATTACCACCTTTACTTAATTTCTTCCAGTTGCCGGTAGCTGGATTGCGTACCTTTGAAACAATACACCATAAAGTTTTGAGAATCAATTAATGACACGCGAAGTAACACTTTGAATCTTTTTTTCTGCGCAATAAAAGAAACCAAACATGTTTTTCAAGTTCAATTTTTGACCCTTATTTTGTTGCCATTTTGGATCTAAAGAATTCGTTGAAAAAAGCTCTAAAAAATTCTTATCGCGTATCGGCAAAAGAGAGAATATCAATGAAAAAGAATGTATTAAGGTCAAGAATTCAAATTAAAATTGAGGTTCAAATTTTGGAACTCAATTAAACATAACCCTTCCTTTCGGTAATAATAAAATAATAATATGGAGATGCATGCATGTTTACTTTTGTCAAGGCCGGCTCAAGACAATGTTGGGCTTTCAGACAATAATTTTAAATAAATATTATAAATAAAATTTATTTTGTTTTAGGTATAAAACTAGAGGTTAATGCTCCTGTCTAAGGATCTAAAAAAACAGTGTATGTTGAATTATAAGTATAGTTTTGAAAAATGTGAATTATGAGTAAATTGATTTCTCAATTATTTGTGAGAACTTATTTTTAAGTTATTACGCGACTGATCTCCGGACTGTAGGATCATAACAACTTCAAAAAAAAATTATATATATAGCATTCTAGAATTTGAAAAAGAAAATAAATGAATGATGAGATTGGACAAAAATTCTATATTGATATGATTTTTGTGCTTTTTAAACCTATGCTTTGAATTTTGATGAGCCATTAAAATATAATTTGGAAAGAATTCTATGGGCTTTTATGATATATTCGATATTGCCTAACTATGCTAAGAGTTGAGCCGTTACTGCCTCTTGATGATCATTGTCTCATTCAAAACTAGCTTATGGACCAATGAGCAGTGGCCAAGAAATACCTTTTAAACTTAATTATTTAAAAATTGTTTCTCATGTATCCTACAAAATAAAGCTTTTCATATTGGGCTTTAACAATTTTTTTTTTTGTAATCCATAATATAATAAACAACGTTCATATTAGTCCTTAAAGAAAAATAATTCCTAGTACCAATTATGTTAGTTTAGCCCGAATTGAAATAAATTTCTAGCTTAACTACCGCCAACGAGAAACTTTTTTTTTTTCCTTTAACTCATACATCATGCACTTCCACTTACTTCGGAAAGCTTGAATTTGAATGTTAGGCTATGATAGGCTAAAAAATTGTAATTAATTAATTATAGTCGGGGAAGATTAGTTGAAAAAATATAAATAGATATCTAGGAAAAATTAAGTAAAAAAAAAAAGAGAAAGAAAGCAGTCTTGTAAAAATTGAGTTAAAAAAAAACGAAAAAAGAAAGTAGTCTTGTAAATAATTGACTTTGCCACTTAAGGTTTAAAATCCACATTGAAAAAGTGAGAACTCCCCCTCCTATTTGCAACCTATAAATATAGGCATATGTTGGATTAATAAGCAATGAAAATAAAAAGCCTAAATAAAGGCTATTATCAAGGTACTACTTAGTATTTTATTTAGTTCAAAAATTTTCTAAAATTTTCTTCTATTTATTATTTTATAGCACGCTATCAACACTGTAACTAATTTGACATAGATAGTTTAATTTATTGCCTGTTTATTTATGCTTTTTTATATTTTATTATTAATATATTTTTATATTGTTATCTTATTATATTGCTAATTTAATTGTTTATTGTTTATGATATTTTTAATGGCTGATTAAAATTATTGTTTATAATAATTTTTATAGTTGGTGCTTATGTTATTATTATCTTGTTAATATGTTATTGTTTTATTAATATGGCTTGTCTAATTTATTTGTTTATATGATTGGTTTTGCCGTCTATCAAGTTATTGTAATTTGTTATTGCATGTATCCGTTTTTTAAGATTATTGTTGTAGCTTGATATTTACAACATAAATGAGGTGGTGAGAACCTGAAATTCTAATCTCATTAAAAATCATAACCTGACCTTCTAAATACATACTTGAAGTTTCTATATATCTCATAATTTTCCTTTTTGTCTATATTTACTTATTTTATATTGTGATAGTTATTTTTTTTTCTTTTGATTGTTATAACAAGATTTTTGAAAATTAGCAAATCTTATGAATCTACAAATTCCTGCTCTTGAAGCTTTTGGAAAAAACATGCAAAAATGTATCTCCAAGCAATGGGCTTGGAAGGCACAATAACAGAAGAAAATGAGGCATCTTTGCAAGAAAAATCAAAGGCCATGATTTTCCTCAGCCACTATTTACATGAGAGCCTGAAAGTTCAATATCTAACCGTGAGAATCCACTAACTTTGTAAAGTAACCACAAGGAAAGATTTAATCACCAAAGGGATATTTTCCTTTCAAATTCCAAACACAAATAGTTAAATATGAAGTTCTAAGATTATGCAAAAGCCTCTTATTACAATTTTATTCTATTTCTCACACCTCAAAATTGAAATTATGTGGGGTGGAAAATACTGATAAAGATCCTTGAAAAGACACATACCACTTTTCATGCATTAAATGTTGTCCTGCAACAATAATATCGGGAGCGTCGATACAATAAATACTCTGAGTTGGTAACATCTCTTTTGGTTGTTGAACAAATTAATGAGCTTTTGATGACAAATTATGAATTACGTCCAATTGGCTCTCAAGCATTTCTAGAAGCAAATGCAATACATGTACTAACAGTGGACGTAATCAAGGAGGTAAAAGAGGTTGTTTCTACTACCATCATGGTGGCCACAGACACACATGATTGTGGACCAACAAAAATGGATGCCACCAGAAGTAGAACGTCTATGAGAGACATAGTAAAGAAACTAGTATAGAAAATAAAATGCTAGATATGATGACAAAGAAATTTGTTATTAATGTGGAGGAAAAGGTCATTGGTCATGTACCTGAGGTACAAATAAACATTTAGTGGATCTCTACCATGTATCCAAGAAAGGAAAAAGAAAATTGAGAGTAATTTAGTTGATAACTCAGATCCTATTGACTGATCTTGATGTGTCTGATTTCTTTGAAGACACAGAGGGGGAAAATGGTTGCTTAATTAGTGATGGAAAAATATTCACATTATTTAAGCTTTTGTGATTATCTATAAGCATTAAGTTACTACTATGTTAAATTTTATAGTTTTTGTAACTTTATCAGATGTACTTAATGTTTAGATCTAATCTTGATATCTAACGTGAACTTTTGTTTAATATAAGGTTATGATTTTTATAAATAAATTATCTTTTCTGGAAACAAAAGTAAGACATGTACACTTGGTTGACAGTGTAACCACTCATATTATTTTTCAAGATAAAAAAATTTCTTAGAGATAAAAATACTTGAAGGAAAAATAAATACTATATTTGATCCTGCAGACTTAAAAGAAGGCTTCTGGAAGAGATGTATTCCTGTTGGAAAATGGTACAAAATTAATAATCCAAAATGCTTTATATTCAGTAAGATCTAAAAAAAATCTGTTGAATTTTAAAGACATCTACCGAAATGGATATCATATTGAGAATTTAAATAAAAATAATGTGGAATGTCTCTGCATTACTAAAATTGTCTTAGGAAAGAAGTATGTATTAGAAAAGCTCAAAGCATTCTTATCAGGATTGTATTACACAATCGTAAATGTGATTGAATGTTAGTAGTGATGGGACTATGAGTTCACAGATCAAAAAATATTTATGTTGTGGCATGATTGCTTTGGATATCATGGATCTACAATGATGCATAGAATTATTGAAAGTTCTCATAGACATTCATTAAAGAACCAGAAGATTTTATTGTCCAATGAGATTGTTTGTACTACTTGCTCAAAAGGAAAATTTGTGGTTGCACTATCCCCTTCTAAGGTTAGTCATGAATCTTCATCATTTCTGCAAAGAGTTCAAGGTGATATATATGGATCAATCTATCCGCCTAGTGGACAATTTCGTTACTTTTTAGTTTGATTGATGCATCTACATGGTTGTCACGTGTTTGTTTATTGTCCACCTACAATATTGCATTTATAAGATTGCTTGCCCAAATTATGAGATTAAGGGCATAATTTCTAGATTATTCAATTAAAATCATATGTCTAGATAATACTGGTGAGTTTATATCTAAGAAATTTAATGATTACTGTACATCAGCAGGTATCGATGTTGCGCATTCGATTCCACATGTACATATACAAAATGGATTGGAAGAACCATTGATTAAACAGTTGCAGATACTATTTATACCACTACAAGAAAACTGGCAATAGATGACTACAATAATCTATCATAAAGGGGGGTGGATGAAAGTAAAATTATCCATCATCTATGTACCTGTCACTTTTTTATGACAGAAAAAAAAGCTGTCATTAATTTATGATACTGTTTAAATGTCATATGTCAGTCATGGAAAAAATGAATAAATTATTTAAATTTTTGGCGGGAAATGTGAATTTTTTTAATTTTGAATTTTTGGCGGGAAAATTAATTTTCACGGGTGAATTATTGTCTGGACAATTTTGGCGGGTAAAATATTACGTTTGTGACAGAATTTGTGATTGATATTTTATGTCATTAAATTTTTTTATGACTAATTTTTTGTCACATATTCTAAATTTATGCTCAACATAATTATGAATTATTTTTTTTAAATTTATGCATTCCTATATATGAAATTCAGGCATAAATTCATATGACCCAAAAATTAAATTATACATTATATTAAGTCAAAAACAAATTATATTAATAATGTCATCCAAAAAGAGTTTTATCCAACAATTATATCAAACAATATCAATTCACCGCAACTGAGAACAAATGTATCAACTAAGAACAAATATATCAAGTTTTACAAGCTAAGAAGGCATCAAGTGGCTATAGTGCTGAACTTAACCCATAATTTCAGTAAACTTCCAGTACATGAATTGCAATTTTCAACAAATACCCAGCTAAACTCTCAAATGCAGCAGCTTCAATTCTGTCAACTTGCATGTGCAACATCTAATGAATATAGCTAGCATTATTGTTATAAAGGATTAATTAACTACTACAATAAAACCATTAGGTTTTAGATACAACAGAATCATTACAAATTTAAACTCATTTGCATGTGCAGCACCAATGATAATACCAACATATCATTGTAAAGATCTATCTATTAAACTAAAACTACAGGTTTCAGATACAACTTAATTCCTTGCTGAAATAAAACATGGAACAACTTTGTTATTCTCTATAGGTTTCAGACCATGGATAGATTGACATAGACCTACCAAATTTCTCTATTATTACTAATCTTATCTCTAAATAACATTGCTGTTATCAGATAACAACTCTGCCTGTAGTTGTTTATTGTTCAAATAAAAGATTAAGGTTACTTCAAGAAACCTAGGTAGCTAGCTAGGTTGCTGTTATTACCACTTTGTCTAGAGTTTTTAACAAAATATAATATATAAGAATAAAAATGTTTGCGCGCATAGTTTTAAATTCATACCAACCATTTTTTGCTGCGTTAATGATTTCAGAACAGTGATTAGCCCACTCCAAACGATCTTCATCAATCTCAGCCTGAGTGTATGCGGCCTTCTCATGAAACTGAAAACCATAAAATTAGTTGGTATCAAATTTCCATAACAATGCAATGCACATGGTATAAACCAATCCTATGATTTTATTCATCACTGCTCACATCATTCATCAGTAAACTAAGGTCTACTATAATGTCCTTTATAAACCTCAAAACATAATAACCGCATTCCACGCTTCTCAGTTGCTGAGGAGTCTATTCACAGTTATAAACCAAAAAAATAATTATAAATATATTCTATTTTAGGCTTAAATTGGTAGATACATAAAATTTTAGTTAAGATAATTAGTTTACCTTCACAAATCTCATCTTAGAGCCATAATTCCATCTTGCTTTACAATCCTCAGCTGAGAGCAGTGTCATAGCACTGTATGAATAAAGTACATTGGTTAAAATATCAAAAATATATTAAGGAAAGCAAGAATATTAGGATTATGAGATGGAAAGGAATACATACGATTTAATCAGCTGTTCTAAACCAGGATCAGGAGAATCGTACCCCTTAGGATCTAAATAAAACACTTCTTTTTTTTGCCACATCAATCACAACCAAAACCCAATGGAAGCTAAAATAGAAAAAGGCAAAGAAAACAAAGCAACAGTTATTAAGGCAAGATAAAATGAATAAATAATTATTAGAATACTTGATTACAGTTTGAAATTTCCAGACTTGAGATTGTATGGCATGAACAAGAATTGTCCTTTGCGGGCTTTTTTCAAGCGCTTGCACACACCTTCTGCTCGGCTAGGGTGACACAAATCCTGGACATATGAATCCAAATGGTCTTACTCCTTTTTTATTTAGGCTAATCGAGTCATATAGCAACCTGAAACAGTAGATGCAAAAAACCAAAACTTGTCATTAGGCAAGTATTGCAACATCATATAAATTAATTAAAGTGGAAAAAAAAATTTCTTACGCAAAATATACTTCAATAGCATTAACTCCTATTACTAGCATCGTCAACATCACATCACACTCCATTTTCCCAACATGGGCTACAATACTTTGTAGCTGAAATATATCATCATCAATCCAATTTGGAATCTAGCCGGATGGAGGTAAGTACATGTCACATAATCTGCCAAAGAGTTGCAGCATTGGATGACCATTTTTGTGCATTGCCCCCGCGTGCCTAGTGTTTCTCCGCATATGCCTAGTGTTTTTGTGCATTGCACCTTTCTTCCTTTTGTTTTGTTCGGATTTGCAGCTTTTTTTCTTAGGCTATCAGGTGGAACTTGCCATAAACCATCAGCTAATTGCACCTTCTCTTGAAATAACAACTTTCTAGAACTACCAAGCTTTGGTTTTTCTGCGTCATTTGCATCACCCATTGGCAAGTTGATGTTAAGTCTTGGACTTTTTCTTGGCATGACAGTAATGTTTCTTGTTGTCCTTTTTTTCTTTGGTGTACTCTCATCTTTTTCATCAGCTTCCTCTTGCTTTTCTACTTTTTTTTCTAGGTGAGGATTTCTTCTCCTGGCCAGCTGAGTTTTCTAAGTTAGGAGGATCCTGAAAATTACAAAGGAAAAAATCTATACTTAATAAACCTATTATCAATCCTAATACTCTTAAGGCTGAAGAAAAAAAAATAACTAACCTTCTGTTCAACTACATCCACCTTTTCATTATCATTTTCCTCCAAACAATCAGCAACACCATGGCTAGGAACGGGTGGGAAGGTACAACTTCCCATATCTGAGTGCCGAGGTGTCCTCTTTAATTGTTTACTGATTTCCTCCATCTGGCTTTCAATTGCTTACTTCCCGGCATGCAGTTCAGTCTCTGCAGCATGCTTATTATGCACATGAACTGTGTGAAAGTACTTGGTAGGTGTTACAAATTTACCAAGACCTTGCATATGGCCAGCTCGAGGAAGCTTTCCCAATGATTGTGCAAGTATGTCGTTTCTACCATCTGACTTCAAAGACCCTTTCTCAGCCTCCTTTTTGAACTTTTCCTATCATTATCAGAAATAAATTAGAAATAACATACAATTGTAATATAATAAGGCTAAACTAATTAAAGAATATTTAACTTTATTGAAGCTTCTCACCATTTTCATTATAATCTTCTCAGTTTCAGGGTCATAACCCCCATTTTTCATTTTTCGGGCTTTCTTCCAAAGTTCACTCCTGTCCACTAAGTCTTTTGAAAGACTAGTTTCTGAGCACTAGTAGATAAACAATTCTTATTATTTAAGTCCACACAATAATTAATCATTTTAACAAATTAACGTAATAAAAACTGAGAGCCATATACTTACCATATCTTGCATCAATCTAACATATCCTCTTTGACTGAGTCGATGATTCAACTTGTTAGAGGTTCTTTTCTCCTTATTAGCACAACTGACTTTCTGAATAATTTCATATGAATCCAAAGGTGTTTATTTGTATATGTCCAACAAATATTAACAAGTAAGAAAACCTAAGTCAAACATATAGTGTAAGTCGAAGATACAAACTTGAAAGGCATCTGATAAACGCTGATTGACAAACTTTATCCAAACAAGTTTCTTGATTTGGGGATAATCAATTGGAGATCTATATAGTCTCTTCCGATCTTGTGCGAATAGAAAAATGTACTCTTGCTAACATGTACTTGAAGTTACGAAATGCATGCCCAATTGATTGCAGCAACTGCTTCTTACTGTTAAGATGAACGATGAATCAGTCCTAATACCATATATGATGTTACAATAATTAACAAGACCAAAACAATTGATTAAGATCAATAGATTAAATAATTTAGAAATTTACCTGAATGGATTCCCATAAACGCTCTTTCGTCTCTGCTGGAACTTTACGCTAATCAGAAAATAAAATTGAAACTGAAGTACGAGCTAAGACTCCAATATAGGAAGCTAGCTTAGTGGCTTCATCACCAGCAGGAACGCCCAGTACATTATATTGTACAACAATCCTCCCTGTCCTTGTTTTCAGCTTTTTGTTCTCCTTAACACCTATATTCACGCCCCTGGTCACATTACTACTCTCTGGAGCATCCATATCAGCACCTTCAACAACGTTTGCAGCACCATCCATACCAACCATTGCATCAGCAGCACCTACCATGTCCTCTTCATCTTTTTCAAAGTCAGAGCCCATAGCATTTTCAGGAACATCATGATTGGTGCCATCATAAAAAAGATCATTGTAATCATCATCCATACCATTATTACTATCATCAAGCACATTATCCTTAGAAATACCCTTTCCTTTATCCATTTAAGTTCACCTAAAAAACAAAAATAACAATTAGCCTTAATAAACAAAAAATAACAGCTTAAAAAGCCAATAAATAACATAAAAGATTAAAGCCACAACACCCTGGAACATGTTAGCGAAGCTAACACATCCAAAAGCTACAATTTGTCCAATCATAAATTTTAAAGCTTAGTTACAATGAAATAATAAACAATAATTAGTCTTTCATGCATAGATACTTACTGTCAACTTTGTAAAAGGGTTTATCAGCCGTTAATCCAAATTCCCTCATTAGAATTTCGTACATAGATTACATTTTCACCGTCGGCAGATTCTAATAACTCATTAGTTGGTAATTCAGTGGTGAATGAAGGGTGTTCAGTTGTATTTTACACATCATGTTCATTTGTAAGGCTGGGATCGCCTCTAGTAGGCATATGACACACTACTGACCACCTTTTTTCAATCTGGTCAGGTACATAAAAAACTTGTTTGGCTTGAGAAGCCAATATAAATGGATCTGATTTATACCTTAACCGATTTAGGTCCACTAAGATGAATCCATGTTCATCCTTCTTCACACCACTACAATTTCGAACCCAATCACACTTTAGCAGAGGAAATTTTAACAAATGGTAATCAACAACCCATATTTCATCTATAACTCCATAAAATGTCATGTTACATGTTATAAGATTTTTATCTTTTGCACTAGCAACATGCATAGCTTCTACAACTAGAGTCACTCCACTGTTTTGAGTAACACGAGTAGTGTCTCAATCTTGTGTTACAAAGTGGAAACCATTAATGTCGTATCCTGAATGTTTAACCACAAAAGGAAATGGCCCTTGTGATATCCAGCGCAGGGTATCTGATATAACAACACCATTTTTTATCTTTGTATATACCTACCAAGCAAGAAACATTTGTGAAACTCACTGTTTGTTTAATAAGAAGAAATGGATAGGTTATGACTAGTGAAATGTAATAACAAGTGAGAATGCACCTTATCTGACAGCCAATCAGCAAAGGTGCGATTATGTTCATCTTGCAACCATTTGTCATTTTGACATGGATAACTAATTCTATGCCATTATATGTGCTCACTAAAGCATAAAAATTGCAGATTATTATATTAAAAAAATCTAATTCAATTGAATAAATATTAAAATTTATTAGTTAGGCGGATGAATATTTTACCTAATATATGGTTCAACTTCTTGTATGTTGTGTAATACATACAAATGTGCTTGATCTAGCAAATTTGGATTAACTTACACCCGTTTTCCACCAGATAAGGGCTTCTCAATTGACAAGTTTTGCATATGTCCACGTGGCAGCCCAATAGTACATATATTTGACATATATTCTGCACAAAATTCTAATGCTTTTTCTGCAATATAACTTTCCTCTATGATGCCCTCAGGACAGTTACGATTCCGAATATAACTTTTAATAATTTTCATGTATCTCTCAAATGGATACATCCACTGAAGATGGGCCATATAGTCTAACTTCGTTCACCAAATGTACAATAAGATGAACCATAACATCAAAAAAAGATGGGGGGAAACATTTTCCTAGTAAGCACAAAATCACAATAAGGTCCATTTGTAATTTATCCAATATCGTTACATCAACTATAGTTGTGCACAAGGAATTAAAGAAGAAACACAACCTGATGATAGCATCTTTAACATTCTTTGGCAAGATACACCTAAGAGCGACGGGTAGAAGTTGTTGCATGAGAACATGACAATCATGGGACTTAAGGCCTTGAAGTTTAAAGTCCTTCATTGATACAAGATTTTTTTATGTTTGAAGAATATCCATCTGGAACTTTGATACTTTTCAGAGCTTTGCAGAATCTGATTTTTTCCTCTCTAGTTAAAGTATAACAAGCTGGAGGTAGAAATGTTCGCTTGTCATTTTTAACGTCTGGTGCTAATTCAGCCCTAATTTCCAATGCCACAAGACCCATCCTTGACTTAAGGCCATTTTTGGTCTTCCCTAGAATATTCAACAGTGTTCCATATATGCTCTCACAATTATTTTTTTCAATGTGCATTACATCTAATTGATTACGCACCAACAAGTACTTCCAATAATCTAAATTATAGAATATTAATTTCTTCTTCCACCACACACCTTCACTGTTGTCAAAATTTTTGCGTTTTTTACTTTTACTCTTCCCCCATTGATTTTTAATAAACTCAACCAGCTGAAAAATCTCCTCACCATTCAATGATTTTGGAGGTAGATCTCTCTCTATTTTATTATTAAAGGCTTTCTTTTGGTTTCGGAATTCGTGGTTACTAGGAAGCCAACGACGATGACTTATATATGCATTTTTCCCACTATGTTTCAATCTGCATTTAGATGTATCTAAGCCACAATATAGACATGTATTATATCCTTTAACAGTACAAACCGCTAAATTCCCGTATGCTGGAAAGTCATTTATGGTCCATAGCAAAACAACCCTTATGTTAAAGAATTTCTTTCTACTAGCATCATAAGCCTCCACCCCATTATCCCATAAAGTTTGCAAGTCTTCAATCAACGAAGCCAAGTATACATCAATATCATTGCTCGGTTGTTGAGGACCAGAAATCAATAAGGATAACATCATAAACTTTCGTTTCATACATAGCCATGGCGGAGGATTATATGTTATAAGAATAATCGACCAACAACTATATGTGCTACTAAGAGAGCTATGTAGGTTGATACCATCAGCTGATAGCGCAAGACGGAGATTTCCAGGATCGGATGGAAAGGTAGGCCATTTCTTATCTATTAACTTCCATAATGGTGAGTCAGCTGGATGTCGGAGCTTACCATCAACTACCCTCTCAGTTGCATGCCAAGTTAAATCCTTGGCAGTTTGCGATGAATGAAACATAAAACCTTTGCTGGAATACCTATCCTATACTTGTCAACACTACCATCCTTTTTTTCTCCATCTAGACAGCCCATAAGTAGGGCATTCAGAAAGCCCTTCATACTCTTTTCTATAGAGCATGCAGTCATTTGGGCAAGCATGTATCTTCACATATTCTAAGCCTAAAGCAGACATTGTTTTTTTGGCTTTATACATAGACGTTGGAATTTCATTTTTTTTCAGGCAATAATTCTTTTAAAAAACTCAACAGTGCTGTAAAACTACAGTCAGACCATCCAAATTTACCCTTTATATTGAACAACTTCACCAAAGTGCCTAACTTGGTGAATTTTGTACAACCTGGATACACATGTTTCTCAGCCTCTTCTAATAGTTTTCTAAATGTCTTAGGATCTCCCTCACAATCATTATAAGCATCATTGACCATATCCGTCGTAATATCATAATTGAAGTCCATTGAGTGAAATAAAATATCTATATTAGAAGATGGCATCGCATGACCATCTCCCCATGCCACTTCCAAATTTTATAAGACTTTAAAAAAACCGTGCCAATAAAGATGTTCGGTTACAATCGTGGGTGTGCGAAATGCCAAATTCCTACATTTATAACACGGACATCTAATGATGCTAGCATCTTCGACATTTTTAATAGCAAAATTCACAAATTCGACTATCCCTTTTTCATACTCAGGAGACATTCTACTACAATCAATCCAAGACTTATCCATTTTAGTTTCAACGAGTTTTGATCCTGGCACATAAAAGAAGGCAAACATGAAACACGAATATTGGCCTTTCAAATTACTTTTAATAAAAAATTAATAAAATAACATTGACTTACACACATGTACAATGAAAAATAAGAAAAGATCAAAACATGCTGGCCTCACATATTAATGAATATTTGCATATTAAAAAAGCAATCAACAATACAATAAAAAAAAAACAATTAGAACATCCATACAAGCCAAACTCAAATATCCAAAACAATAAACAAAAATAATCAATAAAGAAAGTTCGGTTAATTTATTAAGCATGTCAAAATGTATTTAATTTACTTAGTTTATTGCCTATAAATGCATATTAAAGAATTAAAATCCCTTGGTTTTGATCGCATGCACTGTGAAAAGTTTAAAGGGCCCTCCAACTTAGTTATAAAGCGTGAATATGAAAGAAACAGCAGCAAATATATCCAAGATTGAAATAAAAAATCCAAAAAAGAATATTAATAATTGATAATGACACATTGCATTGACTTAAATAATTTATATAAACGTATTTGGGACCATGTGTGACAAATTTGATTGTCCCACATGCATATGCTATTATTACTTTATTATAACACAATGGAAAACATAGTTGCCCCACATCAATTTTTATATTTTTGGCAAAAAAAATTACCTTTCTCTAAAGAACAAGTTCATAAGACACAAATCAAGATAACTTTTGATAATGACACATTACTTTATTATAACTTTTGATAATGACACAAGAAAAAATAGAAAACGTTACGAACAAGAAAAGGAATTAAAAAGAAAAAGTTAATTTGCGAGGTTATGGAATGTAATTATAACCATTAAAAGCAAAAACAGACAGCCCATTTCAATCTTTTTCTCTCTCTCATAGCTATGACAGTAACAAGCTCGTCCAAATGAAAAATTTGCTCATCAAATTAAAAGGAAAAAAAAAAGTCCAGATTACTGCTATTATTTTGTATTTTCCTTTTCTAGGTTCGCAAGTTTTCACATTTATGCAAAATGAGGAAGCATGGGTGGCAACCACCTTACCCCCCTGCCTCCTCACCAGCAAAATCACAAACATAGACACAGAGCAACCTCATCAGCAACCTTTTATAGTTTTAACTTTCTCTGCCCATCTCCAGCTTCATTAACTTTACATTGCAAATGAAAAAACCTTTACTCTCTCTATCTCTATCATCTAATGCAACTTTTTAACCAAACCCATCATTTCATTTTGTCATTCACTCAGTCACTCGCTCGCAAACTCTCCAAAATATAAAATTACACTCAATCACTTGGGGCCTTAAACACAATTAGGTG
Organism: Atalantia buxifolia; assembly: GCA_030444775.1. Taxonomy (NCBI): domain Eukaryota; kingdom Viridiplantae; phylum Streptophyta; class Magnoliopsida; order Sapindales; family Rutaceae; genus Atalantia; species Atalantia buxifolia. Next base: position 17,489,592 of record CM059839.1, read on the forward strand.
AACAAGAAGAACAAAAACTAAAATTGAAAGTTTACTGTTGCAATCCTCTAGTGCATGACGATGTTAGGGTGTTGACAGCTCCCATCGTGTCGCACCCTCACCATTTGTGGTTATGGTTGCTGGTTCGAATTCAATTAATGGGTCTGTTATTTGGGTGTTTCCGGTTGCTCAGAGCTAGTAGTGGCCGATTGTGTAAAGAAAACTTAAATGTAGCAAACAATTGGCCAGCTAGGGTTTGAGTGGTGCTAGTGAGGTTTTCGATTAACAATAACACGATGAGTTTGGCTAGGCTTTTAGCGTTGATTGTGAGGGTAACAGTAACGATAATGTGCCTAAGGTTTTACTGCTCTTTGCCTGAGTAAAAGTGAAGATGACTATAGTGAATGTAGGTTGATTGATTGAAGATGTAACGGTGACTGTGGCTAGGGTTTCAGAGCAGATTGTGGAGTGAGAGTGACGATAACTGCCCCTTGGGTTTCAATGGCCTTTGTGCGCGAGAGTGAGAGTGGTGATGACTTCAGTGTGTAGTGTTTAGGACTTAGGTTTTTTTTACTTTCATTTTGGTCAAACGCATCATTTTTTTTTTTACAAATCATTTCACAGGTTAAACGCTGCATTTAACATTTCAAAAAAATTAAAATAATACTTTTAATTTTAGTCAAACACGGTCAACATAAGATTTCTATCACAATGTGTGTGACTGAGTAGATTTCTATCATACACGTATCATAAATTATTGATATACAACGATACTATCACAAGTACATTATTAATCGTTTGATAGACCTTAATTCTATCACAAATCCATCATTTTTATATGATACAATCATTTCTGTCATAAAGTGACAGTAATTTATTGCCAGTTTTTTTGTAGTGTACGTACAAAATTACCTATATCGACATGGGGTCTTGCTATTTTACATGATGCCGCATTAACTTGCCTTAGACCCACTATTTGTCATCAATATTCTCCATCACAACTTATACTTAGTCAACAAGTTGACATCTCCTATCTATGTACTTTTAGTTGTCCTGTACATGTTCCTATATCACTCTCTCAACATACAAAGATGGGACCTCAACTTTGTTTTTGAGATTTATGTTGGTTTTATCTCACCTTCAATTATCAGATATCTTGAACCCCTGACAAAGGATCTTTTCACCGCACAGTTTGCGGCTTGTCACTTTGATGAGACATTTTTTCCATCACTAGGGAATAAAAAGGCTCCTAAGGCATGCATTTTCTTGAAAAGTTTTCACTTTGTCTCACTTAGAAGCTCGTACTAGTTCATATAAAAATGAAGTACGAAGGATAGTCCATTTGTAGGAAATTACAAATTAATTACTAGATCCATTTATAGATGCAGCAAAGGTAACCAAGTCACTTATTCCTATTATTAACACACCAAACCAGATGGTTGTTCTTGTAGAATAATTAAATGTAAAAGTAGTTAATGAGTTATCTATCACACGTTATAAACGTGGTAGACCGCTTGGTTCTAAGGGCATTGCTCCCTAGAAGAAGAGAATAAAAAATTAGAATCCTATTAAAAAATAATGCTCAAGCCATAAATGTATCCATATTACCTGAGTCACTAGTTCTAGAAGAACTAATGGTCCTTGAAGAGGCACAAGTTCCTAAAGAGACAGTAACTCGTAAAGAGTTATGAAAATACAAATATAAGGAAAAGTCTACAAATTATACTTATACAAGAGAAATGTGGGATGTGATAAAATAAATATTAGGGTACTTTCATTCTTAGTAGTTGCTAAAATTACAAATGATTTTGAGCATAAAAATGTCAATAAATTTAGAAAAAGGCATGATTGGCCTTAATAAAAAAAAAGCAATTCAAGTATAATTGACTTCTTTAGTTAGACGTAAAGTTTTTGGACCAGTAGTTCAGATACTTGAAGATGTCAAACTCATTAGATACTAACGGATATTTGTGAGAAAACATAATGAGTGTAATAAAATCACTATATACAAAGCGTGACTAGTTACCCAAGATTTCTCACAGAGACCTAGTGTTGATTGTGAGGATAAATATTCTTTAACGACGAATACTATTTCATTTCGATTTTTAATTAAATTGGCAGTCTCAAAAAGACTTCACATGTATCTCATAGATGCAATGACTGCATATCTGTATGGGTCACTTGACATTATTACTTACACAAAAATCTCTAAAGGATCTAAAATGCCTAAAGCATTTAAATCAAAGGATTGTAATATGTGTTCAATCAAACTATAATGGTCCTTAAACGAATTAAAACAATTTGAACTCATGTGATACAATTGTTTGAGTGAATATTTGATTAAAGGAGGAAACAAAAATGATACTATTTGCCTATGGTGTATTCATCAAAAAATATGAGTTTGGATTTACAATTATAACAATTTATGTTGATGACATAAACTTAATTGGAACTCTTAAAAAGCTCCTAAAAACTACTAAATATTTAGAAAAAAGAATTTGAAATAAAAGATTTGAGGAAACCAAAATATTGTCTCGACTTACAAATCGAACATAAACTAAACAGATTACTTATCCGTTAATCAACTTATGTTGAAATTTTTTTAAAATGTTTAAATACGGATAATGCTCATCCCCTAAGCACTCCTATGACTGTTTGGTCTCTTCATCTTTAAAAAGAATCTATTCCACCCTAAAGAGAATGATGAATAGATACTTGTTCTTAAAGTATCATATCTCAATACAATCGATGCTTTATTATATTTACCTCAGTGTACCAGTCCAGATGTTGCATTTTCTATGAACTTGTTAGTAAGGTTTAGTTTAGCGCCAACAGCCAACATCGTAATGGCATTAAACGTATTTTTCGATATCTTCATGGAACGTCAGACTTAGATAGTTTGATTAAAGATCAAACTTTGAGAAAACACACCTCCCTTTAATTGATCAAGCATATCTTCAATTCTCAAAAACAATTTTTTTTTCTTTACTATCACTTGATTTGACTCATGATAGTCAATATATAGCCTAATGGTACCATCATTCTTATTAACAAATAAAACAGAGCACCTTAAGGTGAAACACTTGGGCGAATAAAACCTTTTTCAAGAAACTCCTGTAACTGCTCCTTCATGGTGCGTTTACTTCTAAAGAATGGGAATGGGGTGGAATGGGAATGGGCTGGGAATGGGAATGGGCTGGAATGGGAATGAGGAATGGGAATGTGATTTCAATGTTTACTTGGCAAAAATAAATGGGAATGGGAATATGCTGGAATGCCATTGATGTGTTTATTTGGCAAAATAAATGAGAATGAGGAATGGGAATGATAGTCAATTTACCAAAATACCCACAGTATTAAATAATGTAATTTTCATTGACTAGATACATGTATAAATATTATTATAAAAATGATATTAATTAAAAAATAAAATTAATAATAATAATATTTTAGTTATTATTATTATTATTATTATTATTATCATCATCATTAACAATAAAAATAATGATAAAAATAATAATTAATAAAAATAGTTAATTTATCATTATTAACAATATTATCCTTATTGTTGTTGTTATTATTATTATTATTATTAAATTTTATTAACTTTATTATTTTAGTTATTATTAATTGTTGTTATTATTATTTTTATTAATATTATCAGTATTAATATTTATTATTATTATTAAAATTAAATTTTATTAACTTTATTATTTTAGTTATTATTAATTATTGTTATTAATATTAATATTTATTATTTTAGTTATTATTAATTATTGTAATTATTATTTTTATTAATATTATCATTATTAATAATAAAAATATTGATAAAAATAATATTAATAAAAATAATTAATTTATCATTATTAACAATATTATCCTTATTATTGTTGTTATTATTATTATTAATTTATTATTATTATTAAATTTTATTAACTTTATTATTTTAGTTATTATTAATTATTGTTATTATTATTTTTATTAATATTATCATTATTAACATTTATAATTATTATTATTAAAATTAAATTTTATTAACTTTATTATTTTAGTTATTATTAATTATTGTTATTAATATTAAAATTTATTATTTTAGTTATTATTAATTATTATTATTATAATTAAATTTTATTAGCTTTATTATTATAGTTATTATTAATTATTGTTACTATTATTATTATTATTAAAAATAAATTTCATTAACTTTATTATTTTATTTATTATTAATTATATGAATTTTATTAACTTTATTATTTTAGTTATTATTGATTATTGTTATTAATATTAAAATTTATTATTTTAGATATTATTAATTATTATTATTATAATTAAATTTTATTGACTTTATTATTTTAGTTATTATTAATTATTTTTATTATTATTTTTATTAATAATAATAATTATAAATGTTAATAATGATAATATTAATAAAAAATAATAACAATAATTAATAATAACTAAAATAATAAAGTTACTACAATTTAATAATAATAATAACAACAATAATAAGGAAAATATTGTTAATAATGATAAATTAATTATTTTATTAATTATTATTTTTATCATTATTTTTATTGTTAATAATGATAATATTAATAATAATAATAATAATTACTAATAATAACTAAAATAATAAAATTTAATAATAATAATTATTATTATTATTATTAACATTTAAAATAATAAAATTATTTGTGATTTGAACAAGGGTAATTTAGGAAATATGAAAAAATAAGAAGGATAGAAAAGTAAATTTATGTTTCATTCACATTCCCACATTTTCATTCCCAACCCCCTCCATGGGAATGGGATTCCTATTCCTTATTCCCAAATTATGTGAGACCCACACATTTTATTCCCATTCCCAAATTACATTTTGCCAAGTAAACATGGGTTTCATTCCCATTCCTTCATTCACATTCCCCATTCCCATGAAGTAAACACACCATCAGCTCTTTAATCTCTACAGGTGCCATTTGATGAGGTGCTTTGATTTAGTAGTAGTTATTGGTAAAAGCTCGATATTGAACTCATCCTCATAATTAGTAGAAAGACTAAGCAAATCTTCAGTAAAGATATCTAGAAACTCTTTTACAACAAAAACATCTTAATTATACAAATTTTCCTTTGCAGTGTCCATAACACTAGCTAAAATATAATAACAACCTTTCCTTAGACTTTTCCAAGCTTATAAAGCTGAAATTGCTCTTGTCAACGCAGTTAATTTCAAACCAACAAAACTGAAGTTATGCTCGTCATGAGGCTAAAATATAATCATTTTAGCCAAAAAAAAGAAAAGAAAAACATAATGTTCATGTGGTAACAGACAACCAATCCATGCCAAATATAACATTAAAATCATACATTCTTAAGCTTATCAAATTAGCCTCTAATACTCTACCATTGATCTCGATCTTATATGATCTTGAAATATTCTTAACACACAAGAATTCTTTTTGAGGGCTCGTTATACAGTTTTCAAAGTCTGATGCAGCAAGTGTAATTCCCAATTTAATAGTAAATGCATCTAACACAAAAGAGTGTGTAGGGCTCAAATCAAATAGTGTTATACCATCTTATTCAAATATACGAATTGTACCTGTCACTGTAAAAAAGGCAAATTTCCACCTCTTGTCTTAAAAGAGCAAACACCCTTACTTGAGCATGTTGATCTTTCATAAGCAATATTTGGCCACTTTTTATTTTCGGACAATTTTTAATAAATTGACTAGGTTTACCATACTTGAAGTAAGCACCAATCTTTTTATAGCATGTTCTTGTATAATGTTTTCCACAAGTATCATAAAGTGAAAAATCTTTTTTATTTCAATACTTATCTCTTTCCCTTTTCTTGTCACAAACTTGGATTTACCACACAAATTTGATGGTTTTTTCCCTGTGGTTTCTTCCCCCAAAAACTTTTAAACCACTCCCTTCGATTCAAGTACTATTGCCACTATTTCACCTTGGCATAAACCTAGTTTGTTTGTAGTATTGTACTATATGTTTCTAGTTCAAACATAAACACAATCTTCAAATTTGGTCAAAATCCTTTAAAGAACAATGCTTTATGCTTTTTGGTACTTATCAAATAGTGAGTAAACCTTGTTAACTCTTTAAACTTCCACTTATGTTCTATAAGATATAGAGAGCCTTAAGTGAGTTACACAAATTCCACCTCCTTATCCATCAGTAAAAATGTGGAGAAGTACTTACAATCAAATAACTATTTAAATTGGTCCCAGGTAACTGTATTCCCATCATTTCCATTTTGAGCCCTATTAGTCATTTCCTACCGATGCCTACTAATGACTCGAATTTCTCTTGAGCATATAAGTAGCATTAAGAACCTTTTAGTTTTATCTTCACAGGCCATCAATTGAAAAATTTTCTATAGCTAACAAATTCATTCCTTAGCAACTAATGGATCCATTGAGCCATTAAAGGATGGTGATTGAAGTTTTCTAAATTGCTTTATAACGTTCAAAGCATTGGCTACTCAAGATGTTGTTGGTACACTGCATTGGTAATATTTTGCATAAAATTTTGGATTACAGCATTCGCATCCTCTTGAGCACTTTTATCATTGATGTCTGTAACACAAGCATGCATTGGAACTTGTACCATCCTTTCTTTTTCAATCTTTTTAATTGAAAGAAAGGTCGCATTAGTAATAAAACAAACAAAAAAAAAATTACAACTTAGTAACTAAAGATTTGGCATTCTGCTTAGTTACTTATGGATTTGGCATTCTTCTTAGTTACCTATGGATTTGGCATTTTGCTTTGTTCCTTTGATAATCTCTACTAAATGACTATAGAATCCTAACATATGCTCTAAACCATAATTGTCAAGCTCCAAAACTATAAAAGGTCTAAGGATGATCATTTTATCAAGTGATATCTTAAAAGTACAGAAATCATATTACCAATGAAACTTTTAAGCATATAGAAAGTTATTAAACTTAGAGATCAATATAATTATCCCAAAAGAAAAGGACATATTACATTTAATAAACCATAAAAGTCTCAAGTTCTAATTAAACATGTCAAAAAGTCCTTATAAGACTAGTGAAACAAGAAATGTGAGCAGCTTTGCTAAATCCATCACACGCTAGATCCATTAGTCATTCGAAAATCACAATAAACTATACTAAGTATAAAAACTCAATAAATAAACTAGCTTTTCATATAGGGAAATAAATATGTTATATATAATGTATGTGCATGAAATGGTATGAATACAAACTTACTTGTAGAGGCTTTGTAATTATAAATCACTTAACAAAACTTATCATTCTTATTCTAGGAATATCTATAATTTATTATCACTTAGTCGGACTACACTTATCACATATCATATAATGAGCCTGAGTTACCCATCGATAGCTTATCACTCATATTACATATGTCAATCCTAAAGGAAAAGCTATACATGTCGAAAGGCTTCACATAAACATATATGTGCCTACTAAGCAAGTAACAACTCATTATAGCTTTACTTATCACTTTGAAAAATACATATCCTGCATAAGGCACTTTGTGCTATATGTGGCATTTTGCACTATACATGGTACTTTACAACACATTGGCCCTGAGTGGTGGCCTCCATAAAAATTCAAGAGATGGTCCTAATGCAAACTTTCATAAAACTTAACATAACAACAAACTTCATAAATCATAAATGACAAATATAATTAATAGACGTAATTCTTTTCATATAAAGGTATATAAAAAGAAATTGAATATTCATACTTATGTCAAATGTATTGTCGAATAAACTTGCCTAAAATATCTATAATGCACATATTTAAATGATCTTTTCGAAATCTGCATGAATGTATATGTTCGTTGTGATCCAATTTAAAGTCTAATTTATCTAACTCTTGGAGATCATAATGATAAGTTTAATCTCGTAATCTAACCACCATAGCCTAACATTAAAGATTGATCTCCCATGGATATCATACTATAGAAAATTTATTCTCCTCAAAGAACTATTTGCTATAACGTCGTGAATCAAAGGTTTCATTCTCACATTTCAGAAACATAAATGATCCATCCCTATCTATGATTTTATGAAATAAAATAACAATGTAAAATCGTGAAATTTTACAGGCTTAGATAGACACATTAGCATGTAATTAGTAAAAATTTGAAAGCCAATTTATTCCAGGCTTAGATAGACACATTAGCATGTAATTAGTAAAAATTTGAAAGCCAATTTATTCCAAATCAATTGTAAATAAATTTTGTTTCAAGACCATTATGTCCTGAAATCAAGAATCCAGAACTCAAGTGCCTTTTCTCATCAATTCACAACAATTAAAATACAAAAAACTGGGATCTAATTTTGATATGATAAAATAGGAATATATAAGAGTAAATCTACAAAGTTTCATAATTTTTTTAGAAGGTTTGGTTGGTCTAAAATATTTTTCATCTTACAGTTCTGTAGAAATGTCATTTTTCCCTAATCAAAGGGCCTAATTAAAAAATTCATTAAAAATAGAATACAAGTCATTTTTGAATAAAACAAAATTTTATTAAACCTCAAGATGTCTAGTTTATTAGATATGAACAATTTTCATAACTCAAAATACATCATTTTAAATAATTTTCGGAATGAGTGACTACCATAAAAATTAAGTACATTTACTTAATCCACATGGTTTTCATTTAATCAATAATTTTCAAGCACATGCTACCCGTGAAAATCATACAATAACCCCAAGAATCAAATCCCCAAATAATCATAGAGATCAAACACAAAAATTCTAAGTTTATAAAAGAAAAAGAGTGCCATATGTCATAGAAGTGCATACCTTAAGCACCTCCACAATTATCCAATAATTTTTACACATGTCTACCAAAATATTACACATTTATACTATTGAAGTTTTAATTATATGTATGTAAATAATATTATATATCAATATTATAAAATATACATATCTACTAATATTTTACACATTTATACTATTGAAACTCTAAATATATATGAAATTTTATAAATAAAATAACGTGTTTATATTCATTTTGTCAAAAAATAAAAATAAAAATAAAAAATAAAAGAGAATCATCTTTAATATTTGAGTTTTGATAATAAGAACTTGTAAATTATTTTAAAATATAAAATATAATTGTGTCATTTATCGGGTAAATGGATCAAGAACTTTAACTCTAACCCGACATGGAAAAAAATCGTGTTGACCTGGACCTGACCTATTTAATAATCATGTTAAATTCGACGACCCATACTCATTTATTCGTGCCGTGTTCGTGTCAGGTAATCGGATCGTGTCAAATTTTGCCAGCTCTAGTTATTATTATTATTAGTAGCAGTAGTAGTAGTGGGAGGGAAAATGAGGATTATCCCCTTGTTGTTAAGAGAAACTAAGCGAAATTGCCACATGTTTTTAAAATAAGTTGAAATCCCTCGGCTGCTATAATGGAATTAATTTTATATATTATTTTATTATTCTACTCCTAATCTTAATGTTAGCCTTAAAATTTAAATATTTTGAAAATGTAAATCAAGCAAAATGAGTGATATACCATTAACGGTTAAATTAATTTAATAAAGAATTGTAAATTATGCAAAAAAATTACAAGTAACTGAAGGAAATATCATATATATCCGCGATAATTGTATAAAATATTCATTTAAATTGTAATAACAATTAGCCATAGGTGACCATTGAAGCTCCCTCATAAATAAATTATAAGAGGAGGGAATTATAATATGCTCACATATAAAATGGCAATAACATTGGTCCTTGTGTGTCCATTGCAATATATATGTTCGAATTTTACAAAAAAAATGATTAAATGGTTTCCAAAAATTATGGCTTCCTTGTTGTAGTGGGTATTAATTTCTTTGTTGCATTGACTACTAACTTGGTATCTGATTTTATGTCAACTAATTATTTTTGCATAATTTATAATTCATTATTAAATTAATTTAATCATTAAGGGTATATTCATTTTGCTTGATGTACATTTTCAAAATATTTAAATTTTATAGCTAACATCAAGATTAGGTGTATAATAGTAAAATGATATATAAAGTTAATACCATTATAGGGTTTGGATCTATTCTAAAATATGAGAGTTTTTTCGCTAAATTTCTTCAAACAATTGGGGGTCATCCTCATTTTCCCTCTATTATTCTTACTCTTATTCCTATCATTGTTAATAATAAAAATGAAAATAATTAACTAAGGGTGTTTTAGCAACTTGAAACAATATATTCTGATTTTAAGATAAAAGTAGACACATTAATGAAAATACAACTTATTTTAATTTCAATTCCTGAAATTCAAGTAAACAACTTATTATGATTCCCAAATCTTATTCTCATTCCAACTGATTATAATTCATTATAATTATCAATTTGTAAACAAACTATTAATTTTCTTTCTTGCAGCATAGATGATCTTAAATAAATTTTTATCAATTTTTATTTTGGAAAAGTTCTCTCTACAGCAATAGCTTATTAAAGACAACCACGTATGAATAAACAAGTACACAGTTTTTTAGAAAATTAAAAACAACCACAAATAAATAGAACAACATTTTTCAAGAAAAATAAGAGAATTAAATAACAAAACAAATTAAGCGATCAATTTCTACTTAAACGTATAACTAGGGAGACCATCGAAGTCTCGGAGGACGACAGGCAAAACCTCATCTGGAGGTTTAGACCACCAAGCGAAAGAAGAAGCAAAGGCACCAAAATTAGCCAGCTTGTCTATCCAACATCTCCCTCTCTGAAAAATATGAGTCAACAAACCTCCATTCGCTCCATCAAGAGTAAACAACTTTTGTAACGATTAATCATAGGCCCAAGGAAGAGAAAGAAGGCCATTACAGAGATGAAGAATTGTAAGCATAGAATCACTTTTGATCCAGAGATTCAGCCATCCCCTCTCATAAGCAAGCTCAATGATCAAAATAACAATGATAAGCTCAGCGTAAAAAGTCGATTGCATTCGTAAGAGGCACCAAAAAAACAGCCTAACACAGCACCAGAACTATTGCATAAAATTCCACCACAAGCAGCTAAACCTGGGTTTCCACAAAACATGCCATCAGAGTTAGCCATGATCCATTGAGCCCAGATTTTAGCAGTTTATTTAGGAAAAGATAATTATAAAGCAATAATAAATTTAAAAAAATACATAACCACGATTATAATCCAGAAATTTATGTATATATAAAATGAATTTAACATAAAATAGGGTCTTAATGCATAGTGGGGCAAGTGGCTAAGTTGTGAGTTTAAGTGCTTCTGGTTGTGGGCATTGAGTCATCACCATCAAAGCCCCCAATTACTTGTAACTACCAAATTCAACTGATTACAGTTTTTGTACTCGACTATTGACTAAAGTTTCCATTTTGATAGTTCTGCAAATTACAGAATGCTAAATTCTTGGCAAATTGAAATAGATTGGTCCCGGCCACGTATATTCACACAATGCCGTAACAAGCTAATTTATGAAATTTTAGTAGATATCAAACTTATTTTAAAAAAAAAAATTAATTTATTCTACCATCAATTACTAATACTTAATCGCAATCATTTGAGTGTTGCGAATGATTATGAGTTTAGGTCTATACTCTTAGTCGCAGAACTATCAAAATGTTTATCTGCTTAATAATATATTTATTTGGCTTTAAAAAATCTTCAGTTCCATGATCTCTATCTAAATGAGCTCCCTTTGTTAATATTCTCACAGTACGTAATATTAACTTGGAAACCCATTGATTCGAGTTAATAATTGCATATACTCAAGGATGAAATCCATTCCGAAATTTAGCAAAGAAAATAAGCGTTTTAAAACATATTCACTAAGAAAATGGTTTGCAATCTAATGTTTATTTACAATTAAGATACTTACGTTTATAGCCAGCTCATGTCCCTCAATATGGAGGATACTGCATAAATTCTTGAATGTATGCGACGATATAATTGTTGAATGATTCAGACAACTCAAAATGCTTTCAACTTCCTGATAAAATCATGTAGAGTAATACATGTTGCTTAAATTTATTTTTTGCTATAAATATGGTAATATTACACCATCTATTAAAAAATGGCATATCATACACCGCATCTTAAATTACAAACTATGTATCTCAACCTTATATTTGTAGTATCACACACTTCAAAACTTGTACACACACTTTAACCGTGCATAGTGACTTTGGTGTTCATGCATCGAATGCAATTAGACGTCACGTATAAGTGATTTTGATGTTGATTGTGACCTACTTTCACACTATACAAAGCATCACTTTCTCTCTCTAGCAAAAAAATTATATCTAAGTTTTAGAAGTTTGCAAGATCTTATAATATGTATTCACTATGTTCAAAGTTTTCTACAAATACATTTCTCAAATTTTGCATTATCTATATTTGAAGATTTTAGGTCCTCAATGTCTCTCAATCTTCAATTAGGTCCCTATATTTTTTCAATTACCAACTATATTCTTTACATAAAATCGATAATAAAAAATAATAATAATAATTAACATTTGGATTCTATTACTATAATACACATGTTGTCAATTAAATTTATGTAAAATGTCATATTTATCCTTCAATAATAAATTTAATGCGATGTGTTTATTAAAAGCTAGGAAGAAGATCTATGATAAAAAAAAAAGATTATCTTTTAACAATATAGTTTAAATTTGCATCAGTGACTAAAGTTAGAAACATTAAAAACCAAAATATAATTCTCTCTAATCAGGAAGAATGATCTAAATTTGGAGGCAAATCTGGAAGTGGCATCCTCCTTTTGATATGTTGGCAAATTTAATTTTATTTTAATAAATTAAAATCTCAAATAAAAAAAAATCAACAACATCAACTTCTGCCAGCCACACCCCTTTTTAAGTGCCAGATATTTAAGTTAATGTGCCAATACGCTCTTGTCTCTGCACAAAGAAATTCGTACATCCGTAAAATGTTTGGAGTACCCATATACAAGAAGACCCTATTAAACAAATGTTAGTATAATTTTTCAATTTATCAGTGACTATGCTTAACTTGGGCAAGGAGAAAGATCATTCAGACTTAAAAAGATTCTGCAGAAGCGAGCATATATGTTTTGATCATTATGATGACCATTTAAGTTAATGTACCAATACGCTCTTGTCTCTGTACAAAGAAATTCGTACATCCCTAAAATGTTTGGAGTACCCATATACAAGAAGACCCTATTAAACAAATATTAGTATAATTTTTCAATTTATCGGTGACTATGCTTACCTTGGGCAAGGAGAAAGATCATTCAGACTTAAAAAGATTCTGCAGAAGCAAGCATATATGTTTTGATCATTATGATGACCTCGTATCCCACAAAAATTAACTTTAAAAATGCCTCAGAAGAGAGTGCTTTTTGTTGCTTTAAAATACTTTCATACAGATTAAAAAAAAAAACAAAAAAAGATACAAAAAAACTAAAGAAAAAATCACAAAATTAACGGGAAAAGCCGTTTAAATATACAAAAAACAAAAAGAGAAGAATTTGCTTCGTTACGTACTCTGCTAGCTGCAAGCAATAGATTCCAAAGAATCCCAAGGGAGCGGTAACGCTATTGCCATATGCTTAAATATCACAATATATATTTGGGACTTTCTTTTAGAGAAGGCCTGAAGTAAATAAGGAGTTGGGCTCTTGTAATGCTGGCGAAAAGGCCAAGAAAAAGAGGACAGCCATAATCAAAACAGGAATAAGAAGAAGCATCAACGGTGGTGGTGGCAACGGTGGCAGCACCAGTGGCAACAATAAAAGTAGCGCCAGCAATACAACCATAACTATGATGGATAATCTAGCTGCAAAAGAATCCAGCATCAAACTTTGCATAGCATTGCTTAATTTTTTTAAGGTCTTGAGGAGGAATTCAAATAGAGAGTAGTATGTGAAGGAATTGACAGCAGGGCAACGCTACTTGTTTTAGGCGTTATGAGTCACCGTCAAAGCGATCCATCCCTCTATGTCCCAATTCAACTAACCAAAAACTTAATTACATTTTTTAATGCGTGTGTGATTGGAACTGGTGATAAAGAGCTTTAAAATAATATTTTTTTTAGTAATGATTACGTATCATATTTCTATATTACACAAATATTTATAATTGAGATAAAACTGTAGTATAACTGTAGTACCATGCCACAGTTACACCCAACCGTTGGATCCCCACCCATCCAAATGGACCCACTCATTTGGATGAATCCAACAGCTGGTGCAACTGTGGCACGGTACCACAATTGCACTGTAACCGGACCTTATAAATGTTATTACAATAGACGTTACACTGATATTTATAATCAAATATATATAACTAAGACTTATATTATTACATTAAATTTATGAAATACATGCTCAGACAAGTAACCCTCACAGAAGGGATGTCTTTACTCCACTCATATTTTGTAAGGAAAAAAGAATTACATTGTTCTATTAAATCTAGGGGTGTTCGCGGATCGGATTTTACGGATTGGACATCAATCCATATCCGATCCATGATTTTACGGATTATAATTTTTCAATCCAATCCAATCCACGGATTGATTAAACTCAATCCAAATCCAATCCATATATCTGCGGATCGGATACGGATTTGACCCAATCCATACGTCTACGGATCGGATGCGGATTTAACTTAATCCATATCCAATCCACTATTTTGCACATCAGTTTCTGAATTAAAAATTTTTAGTTCTCCCCAATCCATGAACTAATGAAATAAAAAAATCTAATATAAAAATAATTTTACTACTAATTAAATTTAAAATTGAATAAATTTTAAACAAATTAATTGTTTAAATAAAACTAAAATAATACATTCAAAGTTTCAAAATATAGCACATTGAGATTAATTATTCAAATAAAACTACAATAATACATTTAAAGTTTCTAAATATAACACACTAAGATTAATTGTTCAACTAAAGTTACAATAATACATTAATATAACACCGAAATTAATTGTTCAAATAAAACCACAATTAATTGAAATGACGAAGTTTTTGAAACCAAACACAAGCTGATCATTCACCAAGGTTGTTGCACTTGTCGAAAAGTGGTGATTACGGAGCCGTCAAAGATGGGAACCAAGAGAAGTACGGGTGGCGATCTTGAAGGTTGTGATAGTGCAATTGTTTGGCTTGAACTAGTGATTGTGAAGTGGCTCAATGGACTCGAGGAAGAAGAAGGCTTGCTCTCGCTGGAATTGCGCAGCCGACGTCCTTCAAATCGGTGTCGAGAGTGTATCGAACCAGTATTGGGTGTTGCTAGTAGGGATGACAATTTTTCTCGATAGGATGGGATTGAAACATATTTTTGTCCCATAAAAAAATTTAAGGACTGGAGTGACACATTTTTTTTTATCCCATTTGCATATACGAAACGGGAGTGGAATTGGCAAATTCCGTCCCATCCTATCTCATTGCCGACTAAGAAAAGAAAATTTTCCAATTGGATGCGGTTCCTATCTCTTTTGGGACGAGATCGGGACATATTTTTGTCCCAAAAAAATAAAGGGACGGGAGTGGGACGTTTTTTCATCCCACTTGCATATACAGGGTCGGATTGGGATTGATAAATCTCATCCCATCCCGTCTCATTGCCAACCCTAGTTGTTAGTGCGTGTGACAGCCGAGAAGCTTAGAGCTTTTTGTTTGTAAATTGTTGGTGACTTGTCGTTATGTTACTTTACTTTTGAGTGACTTTGCAAATTGCTGGTAACTTGGTGTTATGTTACTTTGCTTTTGCTAGTGCGTGTGACTTTATTTTTATTTTGTTTTACAATTTTTACAAGTTATATTTGTATATTTGATTATTTAATTATTTTTTTATTTTTTTATTTTATATTATTATTGGGTAATGGGTAAGATATATTATAGTACTTATGTAACTATGTAATATCACATTTATCATAATTTTTTAACTAAATATATATATATATATATATTTTTTTTTTTTTGCGGATTTACGGATTTTTGCGGATTTACAGAAGTAAATCCATATCCAATCCATCGACTGCGGATTTTTAAATTTTCAATCCATATCCAATCCACCGATCCACGGATCGGATTTTCACGGATCAGACGGATTGAGCGGATCGGATTGGATTCTGAACACCCCTAATTAAATCTATGAAGTACATACCTAGACAAGTAACCCTCACAGGAGGGATCTCTTTATTCCACTCGCATTTCGCAATGGAGAAAGACTTACAAATAAACTCCACTCACATATGCATGATATTTAATTGAGAGAGTTTTGAGTCATGAGAACTCAAACCCATACCCTCACAATTTTTATTAACTGTGAGAGGAGAGGTTCACCGCTGGACTAAAGGTCCGTTGGCAAGCTTTAAAACAAATCTTATTTCTCCAAAAGAACATTAAATTCTAGCTTCAAATGCCGAGTTAACACGTGTCATTACATAATAAATATGTCGTTATTAAATTATTTTAATACTATAGTTTATATATATATATATATAATTAGAGAAAATAATCAAAACTCCCTATAGTTTGTCGAAATTGATCATTTCTCCTCCGTTAGTTTTAAAATCAAGCAAAATCTCTATATTGGTAAAAGAAGCCACTATCCAAAATTCTAAACAAAATTAGCTTGGAACCTGGAGTTCCCTAACACTTTTTTTTTTTTGAATTACGTTACGATCTATTCATACTTATAATTGAAGTCCAGAGGAGTTCAGGCAAGGATGTATTTCAGGAATTTTGAAAAATTGATGAGGTAATGACGTATTACGCAAAAATCTGGAGGGACAGGAATTTTCCGAACTATTTAATTTCTCTCTCTCTATAAAGTAAAGATTTGATAAAGACTTAATCGTTGAATGAAACGTTTTAGACAAATGTGTAAACCTTTTTGTTCGCTGGCACTGTCATAAGGGGGATGTAGGGGCGGTCATTGACATTTGTCGCATAAAATCTAATTTATTTAAAAAAAATTAGAAAAGGTAGGGATTGGGAAAATTCGAATGGTCCGAATCAATATTTTTTTTCTTTTTTATAAATTACTCAATCCAGCCTTTAGAACTTAAAAAAAAAAAAAAAAAACTGTGACATAACTCCAGTGAAAATGCATGTGACATATACATTACAGAAGGACGTCGGATCACCAGCCTCATTAGGAAGAAAACGTGATCTAGCTCCTAGAAATAAATTAATTAGGTAGATCTATGTTGTAGTAGAGGTTACCTGACAATGAAGAAAAGATCTAAGAACGAATTTAAAATTTCTGCCGAAGCCTAAAGCCTATCAATTGTGTGATTTATTGGTTGATACTATTTAATTTCATTTTTTTAGTCTCTTATCGCTCCCAAACATTTGAATTCACGTGGCCAGCTAGAGGTGGCTAATGGGCCGGACGGCACGAACACGGCACGTGTCTGTGCAGCATGATACGGTATGAGTACGTTTTGGTAGAGTACGCGGCACTACACGACATGAACGTGGGCTGAGCCGGGCTTAGATTTTAGGCACGTGGGCTTTAAAAGTACGACACGATTAGAGATGAGTTAAAGCACGACACGCGAAAAAATACGCAATAAGCACGTTTTATTATTTAATGAAAGTAAACTTAAAATTTTATGATTTTACAAAAAACCTTAAAATTGAATCTTTTAATATATTTTATTAGCTCAAGTTTTTTAAATTTATTTAATTCTCAATTTCAAAAAAAATAAAATTGATTTATGTTTATAATTTATTAAATAAATAATTGATATCATAATTTATAAATGTGTATTAATATTATTATAAAGTATGATATATGATTGTACATAATTTTAAGTTAACAATTAAGTTAACCCTTAAAAAAAAATTATTATTGTTATTATTGTTAAGTATTCAAAAAGAATTCTAATATACAGTCAAACTTAATAATATTACATTATCTTATTATTATTAATTTATTATTATTGAATATAAACTTGAGTTTTGAATTGTTTATTGTATTAAATTTGAATAAAGGCAAATGAATCCAAAAGAAATACATAGACTTAAGAAAATAAGACAACAAATTGGCATGCACTCTTAAAAAAATAAAAAAGGAAAAAAGCTTAGTGGCCTTTTTTCTTAGGCACGTGCCAGGACGGGCCTAATCGGAAAAAAAAAATTAAGCACGGCACGAAACGCATAGTGGGCACAGCACGACACAAGTTCGAGTGGACTTTCTTTGATGGGCCTGGGCCGGCACAGCACAGCCCGTTGGCCACCTCTATGGCTAGCTAAATAAATTTGTTTGAAAACTGCACTGGCATACTCTTATGGGTACCATCTCACTTCTCCATATTTTCTTTTATTGTCCCGTTAAATAAATATTGACATAAGTGTTGGACAATCATTCTTTAATACACAAAAGAAATTAAGAATCGTTAAATATTAACTTGTTGGTCATTCTTGATCCTTCTAATACATGTTATTAATTTTTTTTTTTTAAAAAAGCAAAACGCAAAGTCAACAATAAAGTCAAGAGGAAGATTTGAGGAGGAAAAACAGTTTTCAGAAAGTGAAGGTTAGTCTACCGCAAGTGGTATTTAGCATAGACAGTAGGGGTGTTCAGAATCCAATCCGATCCACTTAATCCGTCTGATCCGTGAAAATCCGATCCGTATAAATCCAATCCGTGGATCCCTGGATTGGATATGGATTGAAAATTTAAAAATCCGCAGTCGATGGATTGGATATGGATTTACTTCTGTAAATCCGCAAAAATCCGTGAATCCGCAAAAAAAAAAAAAATATATATATATATATATTTAGTTAAAAAATTATTATAAATGTGATATTACATAGTTACATAAGTACTATAATATATCTTATCCATTACCCAATAATAATATAAAATAAAAAAATAATTAAGTAATCAAATATAACTTGTAAAAATTATAAAACAAAATAAAAACAAAGTCACACGCACTAGCAAAAGCAAAGTAATATAACACCAAGTTACCAATAATTTGCAAAGTCACCCAAAAGTAAAGTAACATAACGATAAGTCACCAACAATTTACAAACAAAAAACTCTAAGCTTCCCGGCTGTCACACGCACTACAACTGGGGTTGGCAATGGGACGGGATGGGATGAGATTTATCAATCCCAATCCGGCCCTGCATATGCAAGTGGGATGAAAAAACGTCCCACTCCCGTCCCTTTATTTTTTTTTGAACAAAAATATGTCCCGATCTCGTCCTAAAAGAGATGGGATCCCGCATCCAATTGGAAAATTTTCTTTTCTTAGTCGGCAATGAGATAAGATGGGACGGAATTTGCCAATCCCACTCCCGTTTCGTATATGCAAATGGGATAAAAAAATGTCTCACTTCAGCCCCTAAATTTTTTTATGGGACAAAAATATGTCTCAATCTCATCCCATCGAGAAAAATTGTCATCCCTACTAGCAACACCCAATACTGGTTCGATACACTCTCGACACCGATTTGAAGGACGTCGGCTGCGCGATTCCAGCGAGAGCAAGCCTTCTTCTTCCTCGAGTCCATTGAGCCACTTCACAATCACCAGTTCAAGCCAAACAATTGCACTATCACAACCTTCAAGATCGCCACCCGTACTTCTCTTGGTTCCCATCGTTGACGGCTCCGTAATCACCACTTTTCGACAAGTACAACAGCCTTGGTGAAGGATCAGACTGTGTTTGGTTTCAAAAACTTCGTTATTTCAATTAATTGTGTCTTTATTTGAACAATTAATTTCGGTGTTATATTAATGTATTATTGTAACTTTAGTTAAACAATTAATCTTAGTGTGTTATATTTAGAAACTTTAAATGTATTATTGTAGCTTTATTTGAATAATTAATCTCAATGTGCTATATTTTGAAACTTTGAATGTATTATTTTAGTTTTATTTAAACAATTAATTTGTTTAAACTTTATTCAATTTTAAATTTAATTAGTAGTAAAATTATTTTTATATTAGATTTTTTTTTTTATTTCATTAGTTCATGGATTGGGGAGAACTAAAATTTTTTAATTCAGAAACTGATGTGTAAAATAGTGAATTGGATATGGATTAAGTTAAATCCGCATCCGATCCATGACGTATGGATTGGATATGGATTGAGTCAAATCCGTATCCGATCCGCATATATATGGATTGGATTTGGATTGAGTTTAATCAATCCGTGGATTGGATTGGATTGAAAAATTATAATCCGTAAAATTATGGATCGGATATGGATTGATGTCAAATCCGTAAAATCCGATCCGCGAACACCCCTAATAGACAGTGATCATATTTGTACGTTTATTGTCAAACGCAAATTCGACAAAGATGATGTAGCTGCGGTTGCTTAGGACCCGGAAGAGGACAACAATGCCCATTGACGTGTGACCTGTTTCCGCGCAATGCAATGCACCTCTTTTGTCAAAATTAAAAAATAAATATGTATGGGGGTAGTTTTAATTTACACGCCTTCCTGAAGTTTAGGAAAATAACAATTAAGAAGAAAGTTTTCACAATTTAAACATGCCTCCACTCAACAGCAAAAGCGCAGAAAAAAAGATTACAAAAATAAATGCAAAGCCTAGACATATTAGTTCAATTGCTTCTTTGAATGTCTTGATAAAGAAAAGATTGAAACCAAATGAAAATGAGAAAACAACCAATAATATTGCACATGCGGATAATAACATTGATTTCGTAAAATTATAGTAGTTCCATTTATCAATTCACAACTGTTAAATTCGGGTTAATGGGAATCTTTGTCAAAAAGAAGGGGGTCAAGTGTGGTTTTTAGCAAACCTTCTCTGTGTCTGTGATGCTCCTAAACCTCGGCTGGAAATTACTCAAATTGTTTCAATGGTAGACAATGACTTGCCGGCCGTATCAAGTCATTTTCTACACCCGTTTTGGCAGAGCTGTGCCGTGACTCAGTTTTAACTTGAGTGTTGCGCTGTGGCAGTCCACCACAGGACAGCAGTCCTAAATAGAGCCTTAATCTCATACTTTATTATATCTTTTTTCAAAAACGAATACGTAAATAATAGTACTTCTTTTTATTTGGACTCTCAATTCAAAAAATGGAGCGATCAGATACCTATCACTCGGCCAAATAATAACTTGTAAACAAAATTGTTATTTAAACCAAAATTGATTAATTGCACTAGAATTATAGTTTAGTGGCATTGGCAATCACATGTGCCTTGTTAAGGGAGCAAGTTTCAGTCCGAGTATAATACTGGGACTTTATTCTGCTCCCATAATTAAATAGAAGTAGACATCTTTCCTGAGGATAGAGCAGATTTATTTTCTGAACATTAATGGGGTAAATATATTTTTAGAAATAGAAATTTAAATTGCGCACTAATAAAATCAGTAATCTAAATTGTCTTTATTGCATTTCTTATTATAAATGTAAGTGGATTTCTAATTAATCATAAAAATCAATATAATTAACTACATTTAAATAATCTTTGGAACCGAAATGAAGGGATAATGGAAGACCTCTACCATCACAGTACGTTTACTGTACGGATTATGCGGCCCATATATTTTTGAAATTAAAGAATAAGAAATTGATTCTCATTGGAGGTGTTCAGAATTAAGCTCTTATTTCTTAAACTCCCCATTTTATCCACTCAAATTTCATAATTTCACTTTTGTCCTCAATTAAAATGTTATTACATTATTGTTATTGTTATTATTTTGATTTTTGTACTTATTAATAACAATAATGATAACAACAACAGTACCAACAACAACAATAACAACAATAATAGTAATAATATCAATAATAATAATAATAATATTACTAATTAATAATTGCAAAAATTAATGATAATAATAATAATGACAATGATGACGATGACGATAATTTTAACAATAATAATAATAATAATAATAATAATAATAATAATAATGATCATCATCATCATCATCACCATTATAATTATTATTGTTAAAATCATAATAATAATAATAATAATAATAATTTTGAATAATAATAATCACAATTATTATAATAAATAATGACAACAATAAACCAAGTTCATCTTATTTACTCATAAAAATCCATTTTGATTTCAAAACAATGTAAACATATTAATGATAAATAGTTCATTCTGATTCTTGTTCCTATTGTTAAAATAAACAATTTATTTTGATTTCAATTCTCCATTCTAATTCTAATCTATTCCAATTTCAACCAATTGCTATTATTAATTAGTAAATGTATCACCAATGTTTACCTTGAAGTTTGACAACTTTAATACTTATTGGAGTGGGAGTGGAAAGTGTTAAGTCCTCTCACTCTAGTGTTTATATACTTATTTAAGAGTGGGAATGAGAATTTTTTGAGAGTGAGTGGGAATTTCACCCTATAAGTCCCACTTACTTTTGGAGTGAGGAATGAGATTCTCATTCTCATGGAGGGGGATAAGACTCTCACTCTTACTTCTTTGATTTCCAAAGATGTCCTGAAATCAATCTAAGAAATTACAAATGATCATTATCAATAATATTTAGATTTAAATAATTAGAATAAAATTCAAAAAAAATTTTAATTTACATCATTAAAAATATTAATAACAATAATAATTTTATATAATTAATCATAAAACAAATAGATTATTATACAAATATATTTTCTTATTTGTTTTCTAATTAAAAGTTACATATTCTTTACATAAGGGTAAACTTATAATTTATAATAATTCAGTCCCAATCCACAGATAAAATATCTACACTCATTCCAATTTGATAAATAAATACTTTCCTTCTACTTTCTCTCCCACTCCACCTTTCTAAATTTAAGATTCTCACTCCTTAAATTCTTATTTCAATCATAAAAGTAAACAGTGCATGTACTTTAACATGCTTTGGGCAAAACCAATCATCTTAAAATCAAAGTAATTATTGACAGAAACAATGTATCTGTAAAATCAAGTGGCCCTGAACGCTTTTAAAGTCAACATATCTTCATGGCCTTCCAATATCTTAAATAACGTTTGCAAAGCCAAAACCACGAAAATGGAATCGCTAAGATATTTAGATGAATTTTGGCGAAAGTCTACAGAATGATTCAATGAACACAATTAGTGGTCGTGGTCCTAAAGTCTCGACGTTTAAAATATGGCGAAAACGTGTTAAAGGTCGTGTTTGATTTTAAAAAATGAAAGGAAAAGAGAATATGGGGGAAAAAAGTACTTTTTACGGGGAAATGACTATCTACGGCTTGTCAAGACTCTTGATCCCTTTAAACATTTTTTTGTTTTTTGTTTTTTTGTTTTTGGCCCTACCAATATAAAAAGACTAAAATGACTTCAAGACAATAGATATTTCATTCGGATCTTTTAACTCATCCTACCGTTTACTCTGGAGGCTCTGTCTACCGTGCCACTTGGGCACGGTACCCGCTAATTTTGTCTTGCAGTGAGGTCGGCCTTGGATGAAAAAGGACAAGATCGTGCAGGTGTGAAGAGGCCACGTTGCAGGTCAAGGAAACCGGGAGTGCAGGTCGTTAGATTGGAACTGTTGGTGTTGCTAATGCAATGTTTAACGAAACAAGAAAATGTTGGTGTCCATAAGAATAACCGTGTTAGCCAAAACAAGTATAGGGAGAGGTAAGTATTTCGTTAGTGGACTATATGACGTAGGCTTGCAACAATTCCATTGTTGAAGGAGGCATATAATAGATGCAACAATAGTAACAGAAAAAGCAAATGAATGGAAATGAAAGTTAAAACGGATGAACAGTGGAAGAACAGGAAGTCGAGGCCGAAAATGCATTATTCAAACAAATAGGAAAATATTAACAAGTAAATATGCCTGCATAAACAGTGAATTAGAAAGACTCCAGAACAAATTGTGGAGTGGGGAGAATTTCAAAGTCGTATTCAGAAGATTGGTGGATTGCAGTGTGTGAAGTTTGGGTTCAGTTTGACGACGTATGGAGTGAATTTAAATTGATATTGACAGATCCATGGTTATGGCTTGAATGACAAGTGGAAATTGAAAAAAACCTAGAGCAAATATGGAATGGTGTTGAATTGTGATAATAACTTCGAGGAACATCAGCCATGGAATTAATGGTATCTGGAAAACCGACGCATGTGGTGAAATATGTCTATGACTAAACTCAGGGCTTGAAATAATAAACGTCTCTGAAATTGGGTAGCCGAGTAACAAATGAAGGTTTATATGCCCAACCACTATGAATTTGGTTAGTTGATTACAGAATAACCTTAGTTGGAATGAAGAACATATGGACAAGTATATTTAATCAATGGAAGCATTTAGTTAAACTGTGTTTGAAGTGGAAGTAAGCATAAATGAAGTAAAAGGTGATGCAAACGTAAATGCAAGGGAAAAAATGGACAAGCAGGTTTAATTAATATGCTTGAAACATATATGTAATATTGAAAGGATGGTCTAACTACTGTTGTATGTTGGCGAATTAAGAAATGTAAATGGTTATATGAATTTAAGAAAAATACGACATAAGTTCCAAACACATATTGCCATAATTTCACAACATTATAACATGTCCCTAAAAGCTATGAACGCTTAACAAAACACAGATTTAAGTCCGTAATATTGTGAAATAAGAGCAAATATGGAGCACACATAATGTATAAAAATATGGTGGTTGATGAAGTTTGTACGACGGTGTTGCTTTAAATCGAACAATGCGATGAGTTTTGGTTGTAGTCATAGGAAGAAAGAAAACATGGGCAATTTTGCTGAATGGAGCACTTGGTTGACATCGATTAGGCATATCCGCAGAGGGTCACATTTACAGGCCTGCAAATTGAGGAAAAAAAAGATTAAGTGAAAATTAACCAATTAATTAGAATATAACAAACGTAGTTATTGAATCGTCAAAAAAAAAAAAAATAGTAAGTGAAAATTAAACAAAGAATTACAATATAATAAACTTACTTATTGAATCGTCATCACCACTACTTGATAGTAGTCGCAAGAAGTCATGTGCAGCAGGAGTGTTGGCCAAATACGGGGAAAAACCATACTAACCACTGAACCATCAAGTAGTTATGAAAAAATTAGTCGCTAATAAATAAATAATAAAGCTTACAAATATCTTTTAAATCCATTGCGACACTGGCGTTTTCTTCTCTGATCGATGCTTCCATCATCATCCATCCTTTCAGTCACCTTATTCATGTCACTTGCCTTACGCTTCTTTCTTTCGGCTGGTTTCATTCCTTAAATTCAGGGATACATTTATTTATTACC
This sequence comes from Atalantia buxifolia, assembly GCA_030444775.1. Classification (NCBI taxonomy): domain Eukaryota; kingdom Viridiplantae; phylum Streptophyta; class Magnoliopsida; order Sapindales; family Rutaceae; genus Atalantia; species Atalantia buxifolia. The sequence goes on from CM059839.1 coordinate 17,514,838, forward strand.
ATCAAACTACGCTTTATAGCACCATATAAATACATTACAAATGGACAAAACAATTACATGTCAATTACATTACCGTCCCGAAAACCAAAAATAAAAATAAAAAAAATAATAATAACAACAATAACAATAACACTAACAATTTTCTCATACATTCAACAAAAGAGATCTACATCAAACAGTAAGCCTGTACTCCCGTGTCACTATTTAATTCTGCCGATTCACTTTGTTCTATCACTTGTAGTTTCACTTTCCCTGTTCCCAAATTCCCATACATGTTCATTGTCAAACTTAATGTTCATTGTAAAACTTAATAACACCCAAGCTACTGTCGAACTTTCAGTCATACATTCGATTATCATTCCATGCACTTGCAAAGACACAAAACAAATCAATTGAATAATCCATTTAAGATGCCGGCTGCTCCTAAGAAGTTGAAGTTGAAGTTGAAAGCACAGTCATCATGAAGATAAAAGAGGAGACAGCAAACATCACTGACCCAATAAAATTACAGAGCAAAACCACAAGTTTCTCATCAATCCTAATGCATTAAACGGGCCCTCTTGAACTGGTCGTAAATAATCCCAAAATCTATTTGCAAATTAATGACCTGTACTCCACAATTTTCCCATTCTCTGTACTATATCTAATTTCCGAACAAGAATATTATAAACAATACATTATTCAAGTAAAAAATTTCAATTTCAGCTTCCTCTAACCTGCAATTTTGTTGTCGCGACCACTCCCTCTGTTTCGTTTGATGCTACCACATAGATGTTCAACTAGCCACGATCCACTTCATACATCCCACTTAACACACCGTCGCAACGCGCTTGACTGTTCTCCCTATCTTATGTCTCTCCTAGATATCGGTTAAAAGCAATTCCAGTTGTGGTTTACACGACCCAAACACCCATAAAAATGCTGCAATACTGCAACGGGTTGAGATGGTAGCCCGACTTTAAGTCACTATTCATTCCCAAAACCTCAGCCGTTAGGTTATACTCATTAAAATCTAACGGCTGCCTGGCATACCGACAAATAACGGAGGTATGGTATCCCTTGGGCACCGTAGCTGGACCCTACTCTGGATACCCTGCATTAAAAGTAAAACAATCCAAACAGCTTTCATAAATCGTAAATAAAACAAGACGTCATTGATCCAGTGCTTTTCCAGTTGCAAAAGATCTGCTTCTTCGACAAGACTTCATGTGATATTGGAAATTTAAATTTTTCAAAGATTAAAAAAATGTTTCAAAGCTATTTTTCATGAATTCTTTTACTATGTATTACGTGTTAAGGGAATTTTATTCCACTCTTAAGTTTCTCTGCACAAATAACAGTTCTAGGTATTCACAAAATTTGACTTGATTTTTGTTCTTGATGAATATAGCAATAATTAAAATCCTCAATTATCTTTAAGGGAAAAAAAAAGTTATATAATGGGTGTATAAACAATTTGTCATGTATTTTGGTGAGATTATATACACTTTAAAATCTATTTTAAATACTCTAGATTTAATAGAAAATTTGTTACATATTTTTTTATAAGAAAAATTTATTACATAAATACCCTTATACCAAATTTCTGTTAAATCCACTCCTAAATAATAGGAAAGAAAAACATACTAAGCGACAATTTTTTCCTCAACCTCCTTGCCAACATGTTCTTCTGCAAACCATTAAAACACAAAATCATCTTTTATTGTTTTAGCAGTTCATAAATAGATCCATCGTATGGGCATTTTTATTTTTGAAAAGTGATTGGACGTCAGTAAAGTTGATGAGGAACATGTACGTTTGAAGGTGTCTGGGATGATATTACTTATGAGCAAATACAAGAAAAATCAGGCAGTGGAATGGCTCTAATGAATAAAGATAATTGTCCGCTTGATCAAATGCAGTAACGATATGACTTGAGCATATCATTAACTACTCAAGTTATTTGCCCATAAACTTTTCTAGACCATTGCAAAAGACTATAAGCTAAACAGAGAAAAAAGGGTGAGGAAAATAGATAATAAGTCATTTTTTAAATTGTACAAATTTAAACGGGGTTAGTTCAATTTGGTATTATGAATGGTGCCAAAAGTAAGATTTTAATTTACAAAATTTAAGTACGTGTAAAAAGTAAAGGAGTGTTCAATGAAGTAAATAGATATCCATGTAGCTCCACCCTAGAATGTCTATTTCAATAATTTTGTTGAGAGATATTTTAGTAATAAAAAAATTATGAAAACATGGGAGATTGGATTTGCTTATAAGGTGTACCTAGCCTCACCCTTAAAAAAATATATTAGGATCCTCTCATTATTTTTTATCTCCTTGCCTTCATAATCTTGTGAAAAAACTGTTTTAATTATAAATAAAGTGAAAAAAAGATAAGGAGAGAAAACCCAATTGTTGACCTAAAAAAATATATGTGAGTTTATAACAAATACTTGAAGCTTTAATAATTACCAAGCACACAAAGGGTAATTTGTAACACTAAACCCTTGAAAATATTTTAACAAGTTCTACTCACATCGAGTAAGAACAAGCGGGTTTTCAGGTAAAATTGGCATCTCGAATTAGGAATGGTAAATTTTTTCGGACCCGCACAAACCTTGTTGATCTGAGTCATGCTCAACCTGTATCGGATGCATAAAAATGTAGAATCTAGTGGCATTTTTTAAAACCCGAGCATATTCGGATCTGATTCCAGATTCAACTAAACCCAGATTTCCGGAACTCAGACCTGAACTACAGTGCTTTTATAATTTATAATTTAATTAATTTTTATTATGAAATATAAATATAAAATAAAAAAAGTTAAAGAAAACAAAATAAAACAAACATTAAAGCCTCACGCCAACTGCCACCTCTATCTTTCTCATCATCAACATCAATTCAATATTTCATTGATACATCACCAATTTAAATCAATGTCAATTCATCATCCATCATCATCAAGAGTAACAACCAAGCTCTTCGTTGTCAAATTCCATCTCATCTCTTTGAAATGCAAGTTATGCAACTCAAGAGAGGGGGTGAATTGAGATTTTTAAAATTATGCAATATAATTCACACAACAATTTAATATATTGCCTTAATCAAATCAAAAACAAAAAATTCAATCAAGCACAATATTAACAGAGTAAGGGAAGAGAAAACAAACATAAGGATTTTTATGAGGTTCGGCTATCCCCGCCTACGTCCACGCCTCCAAACTCACCCGGCTTGAGGATTTCACTATCCAAGCCTCCGAAGGCTTCAAATGTTTACAATCGACTTTCAAGGTGTCAATGGACCTTTACAATCTAGAGATTATCTCCCCAATCTTTTCACCCCAAGCGTTTCTCACACTTCTACACTCACAATTTTATGAGAAATGAAATTTACAACAATAAAACTCTCTTTAATAGTGGATAAACAAATTATAGCTCAATGATGATTCAATCAATGATGATTTGAGAATTGAAAGCTCAATATATGTTATATGATCTTTTTTATGCTTGCATTAGTTCTTAAAATGAAGTTGGAGTCGAGTTTTTATAGTTAAAGCTCAAAAATTAGCCGTTATAGATAAATTTCCACAACCAAGCCGTTAGCCGCTTGATTTATCTGGCTAGCCGCTTGTAACAGTGAAGTTACTGTTAGATTTGAATTTTGCTACAGCTATACTGTTCACTTAATTACACTTTACCCCAAAACTTTCTTTAATTATATTATGGCCCAAAACACATGAAACTTTGCAAACAGGTCCAATACAGAATTCCTAAATAATGCTTATCATCTCAAAACTTTCTAAAATTATGATATAGCCCCAAAGATATTAATATTTTTCAAAGAGGCTATTTCCAAAATTTAACATAATACTCATAATTTTTAAAGTTTTCAAAACCTTTTACTTTTATCCAAAATTTGAAAATATAAGATTTTCCTCAGGCGGCTAGCCGCTAGTCTCAGGCAGTTAGCCGCTAGTCTCAGGCAGTTAGCCGCTTGCTCTCTGTTCAATTTTGAATTTCAAATGTTTAGATTACATTCCAGTCCTCAAACTTCTATAAATTATAGTACGGCCTAGAAAGTTTCAAAAATTTACAAACAAGTCTAATTTTAAAATTTAAAAATAATTATTAAAATCAAAGATTACAAAACTTTTCATTTTAATCCAAATTACTCAAATCCACAAAACACTTTATCTTAAATATAAAACTTTTTGGTTTAAGAAAAATAATGCTTTAAATAAATTTTTGAGCTTATCAAATGCTAAATCATGCATTAATTTAATCATACCTACTTTACAAGAATTTTTCGCAATAATTTATGCGTTGAGCTCTAAACTTCATTCTTGATTTCACCCTTATCCGTTGAGTGTCTTGAACTTAATTTCACTTGCATAAATATTACCCTTAAAACACTAGTGAACTTGTGAAATACAATATTTATTAAATCACTTAAGACACATATTTGTTATCATCAAAATTACAATATGTGTAGCCCTTTAGGCTAACAATCTCCCCCTTTTTGATGATGATAAGCATCTAATGTATTTTGACATTTATACTCCCCTTTAATACATGACATATATAATTCAACATATAAATTAAATGCAAAACAAGAACTCTCCCTGAATATTTCAAAACTATGCACAAATACTTCAAGATTAAAATACGTATTACCTGTCTCCGAATTAAAAAATTAATGACTTCTCCCCTTTCACCATCAAAATTATGATAAATTCATGCTTACACCAAAAGGATCACCTTAATGATTAATTAAGAAACATAGGTAAATTAAGCATGTAATTAACTAAGATAATATAACAATCCAAGATGTCAGAAAACATAAACCACCAAACATAACATATCCAAATATAATATAGCAATCATCCTCAAATTCAAAGAATAATGCATGTAGAGATGTAGTGCAGAGTGACATATAACTGAAAATAAAACAGAATTCTAGGGAGATGGTGGATATGATGAAGAGGATGGTGGTGGAAATCCAAAAGTTGTAAAGAGTTGCTGCTAGCCATCAAGAAGTTGCTGTTGTTGAGCAAATAGGCGATGTTGTTGATCAAATAAGTGCTGCTGCTGCTCAAAGAGATGCTCTTGCTTGGAAATAGACTGAAGTTGAAAAGCTGCAAGCTGGGATTGAAGTTTGCCTTACTGCTCGGAAAGAGAATCCACTTTAGTCAACAGCTGTTGCATCAAATCCTCAGAATCAGCTGAAGTAGAGTGGGAAGGGGCCTCAAAAGGTGGAGGATGTGAGCGATGTGGAGCATTTAGATCAGGGAGCCGATGTGGTAGAAGGACATCGTTAAAGAAACGATGATCTATAGGAGCAATTTCAGTAACCTTTTTGTTTCTCCAATCTTTATGCCATCCATTGTCCCTCCAATAAAACCCCAAATTTGCTATTGCTTCATCTCCTAGTTCCCTCGAATTCAAAAAGGTTGGCTCGATTATAGGTACTTGGTAATACTGGAGAATGCGGGTAATAATACGAGCGTAAGGAACGGATCGTTTTGCTATACTTGAATTGCTAAGCATGTGATGAAGGATAATATAACCAACATTGAGTACCTTTTCCTCAAAAATGCAGTCCAAACCTAGGAGTTATAACATGATGAAGAACATAATGAAAAATTCTAATTTGAAGAGGTAAGGCTTGAGATTTCAAAGGTGGTCAACAAAATGCAGAGGACAAATCACGTCGTCGACAAATATTTCGAACGACATTCTCAATTGAAAACTAAGGATAATTTATTTGGGCTCTAGTACTATATAGTTCCAATCCCTCATTTGGAGTTCCAAGAATACGATTTAACAGAGTAACATTAAATTCAATACGGACTCCCCCAACACTAGTAACAATTTTATCCGAGATTTCCGTATCCATATTCATATAAAAAACCTTGACTAAATTTTCGTAATATTGCTCCTTAATAACCAAAATATTTTTCCATCCCATAGTAATAAGGAAATCTCTAAGAGATTTATCACAAATTTCTAAATTCGCCAAATTACTAAGATTGAGAAAAAAAAGGAGGAATGACCGACCTTGACATGAAATTGTCGAGAAATTATTTTTGAAGCAAGGGTCGTGGACAATTAGTCAATATAAACTCCGAATAGTTTCTATAATTTTCCTTGCTCCTCTTGGCTACTTGCTTGCCCTTGGACTTTTCACCACCCGCAATTGTTGAAACAAAAACAAGCTTAAATACCCAATATCGGGTTTCTAAAAAATTAAGTGAAATGGATGTGTTTGAGCCAAGAAAATCGATCCTAGAGATGAATGAAGCTAATATATGATGTGATTGGATCAAAAATGGGCTAAAGGAAGCTTGAAAATGAAGAGAGAGAAACGGGTAGAGTTAGGTCTTTTATTTGGGTTTTATGTGGAGAGTTGATGAAATGTTGTTTTGAGAGTGAAAATTGAAGGAGTAATGGATGAATAATTATTTGAATGATTGATTTTAATAAGAAAATGAGTGAAAGATGAAGAAATTTGAGAGAGAAATGGAGAAGTACTGTTCACGTGTGGGAGATGATGATGAAATGATGAAGAACAAGTGAAGAAATAATGATTGAGAAGTGTTTAATGAAGGTTAAATGCATGGGTAATGGTTTAAGAGATTGATCTTGGCATAAAAATGGGTGAGAAATAAAGAAAATTTGAGAAGAAATGGAGGTGAGATGAACGATTAAGAGAGAGAGTGAAGAGAGGTTGAAGAAAGCATAAAAAAAGAGGGGGAAATACCTTTACCCCATGACCAAGCGGCTAGCCGCTTGCCACTTGCTCTCGGGTTTGGGACAGATTTCAAGCGGCTAGCCGCCTGGTTTTTGCCCTTCTACACCAAGTTGCTTTCCGGTTTAGCTTGAGTAATTCCAAGATAATTTTGTGATCTCGAAATGTTTCAAAAGTCATTTTAATGCATGAATCAATATAATTAACATAAAAAATTATAAAACTTAAATTTATAACATATTCATCATGCATATACATCACAATTATGAGATACGATAACACTTTATGGTTCGAATTATAAACATTTAAGACATGATTAATTCAAAAATACAATTAATTTATTATGCATATATTTTTCACAATAATTAATCATATAAGCATTCAAAAGTTAATAAATCAAACGCACCACTTATCTATCATGCTTAAACACTTCATAAACATTAACATCAAACAAATCCATCATGATGAGTTGATAAGCTATGATAATATATATATAATCATGCATTATGATAAAGCACTCAATGTTAAAAACAATGATAATTCAATCATATAAACATACAAGCATACTTTCACAAATTCAAGCTACTATCCATTTTTTTTTTTTTAATGATCCACTCAACATGATAAATAGACAAGATAAATTTATCCACTTCATGTTAATGCACTTAATGTTATGATACTAAATGAAATGTTAAATAATTACTAGGATTAAAAGACTATCACTTATAATCAATAAGGCAATAATTGTTACCAAAACAATTAAACCATCTTGCCTCATTATTTTTGCTTAAGCCATGATCAAGTGATTATCCTCACAAGCTTCATCAAGAAACTCTCCACCCTTCCTTGTTTGTGATACCTACAAAAAATTATTTAAGTTGTGTACTTTGGTACCCAAATATTCTTGGGTCCTTAAGTGTTAGCAATGGTTCCTTTTGGAACCCAAATACATTTTGTTCCATAATATGTATTTCTTTTAACTAGACATCTATTCTTCATATGACCATTTCAATTGCAATAATGACATACAATTTGATCATTAATGGAGGGAGTTTTAACAAAATAACTTTTATAATATTTTTGTTTTAAATTTGGCTTATAACCAATACCTCCTTTGTCAACCACATATTTTTGTGAATTTAGCAAGTTATCCAACAACTTTTGCCCATTTGTGAATTTTAGCACAATTTCATTTAGTTCATTGCTCTTTTTTCTAAGCATTTCATTTTCATTTTTCAAGTCATTCACGTTTGATTCTAAGTGCTCATGTGAAGTGCTAGAATTCTCAAATAATGCAACTCTATTAAGGAATGTCTTATTCTGTAATTCTAGGCATGTAATTTTTACACTTAGAGATTCATTTTCATTTTTGAGCTCTACTATTTTCCTTTTAAGACATGCATTCTTTTTACCAATTTTCATCCACTCATCATGCAATTCTTTAAAAGCATCATATAGTTCATCATAAGTAGGATCACTTACCTCATCGAGTTCATCATCTGATTCATCTCCAATTGCCATAAGTGCCAAATTTGACACTCCATGAGATTCCTCTACATTTGTAGGCTCCTCATATACAATTTCAAGTTTTCTCCATATTTCTTAAGCATTCAAACAAGTTGAAACTCTATGAAATTCCTTTTTATCTAAGGTACAAAATAAAGCATTCTTAACCTTGGAATTTAAAGACGACTTTTTCTTATCCGACTCACTTAAAGAATTCTTCCCAGGAATGAATAAATCATTACAAACTATTTCCCAAATTTCGTAGTCTAAGGCTTGTAAAAGGACTCTCATCTTAGTTTTCCAATAAAGATAGTCATTACGATCAAAGAATGGAGGTCTATGGATCTTTAACACTAGACGATTAAGTCTACACAATAGCACCTTACTCTGATACCAAATGAAATGCAAGTTATGCAACCCAAGAGTGGGGTGAATTGGGATTTTTAAAATTATGCAATATAATTCGCACAAAATTTAATCTATTGCCTTAATCAAATAAAAAATAATAAATTCAATCAAGCACAATATTAAAAGAGTAAGGGAATAGAAAACAAACGCAAGGATTTTTACGTGGTTCGGCTATCCCCGTCTACGTCCACGCCTCCAAGCTCACTCGGCTTGAGGATTTCACTATCCAAGCCTCCCAAGCCTTCAAATGTTTACAATTAACTTCCAAGGTGTCAATGGACCTTTAAAATCTAGATATTATCTCCCCAATCTCTTCACCTCAAGCGTTTTTCACACTTGTACACTCACAATTTTATGAGAAATGAAATTTACAACAATAAAACTCTCTTTAAGAGTGGCTAAACAAATTATGGCTCAATGATGATTCAATAAATGATGATTTACACATTGGAAGCTCAATATATATTATATGATCTTATTTATACTTGCATTAGTCCTTAAAATCAAGTTGGAGTTGAGTTTTTATAGTTAAAGCCCGAAAACTAGCCGTTATAGAGAAATTCCCGCAACCAAACGGTTAGCCACTTGATTTATCCGGCTAGCCACTTGTAACAGTAAAGTTACTGTTAGATTTAAATTTTGCTATACTAACACTGTTCATCAAATTACACTTTAGCCCAAAACTTTCTTTAATTATACTATGGCCCAAAATATCATGAAACTTTACAAACAAGTCCAATATTAGAATTCCTAAATAATACTTATCATCTCAAAACTTTAAAAAATTATAATACGCCCCAAAGATATTAATATTTTTCAAAAAGATTTTTTTCAAAATTTAACATAATACCCATAATTTTTAAAGTTTTCAAAATCTTTCACTTCAGTCCAAAATTTAAAAATATAAGATTTCCTTAGGTCCAGAGAGTTTCAAAAGTTTGCAAATAAGTCCAATTTTGAAATTTAAAAATAATTATTAAAATCAAAGATTACAAAAATTTTCATTTTAATCCAAAGTACTCAAATCCACAAAACACTTTAATCTTGAATATAAAACTTTTTGGTTTATGAAAAGTAATGCTTTAAATAAACTTTTAAGGTTCTCAAATGCTAAATCATGCATTAATTAAATCATACTGGCTTTACAAGAATTTGTCGCAATAATTTGTCCGTTGAGCTCTAAACTTCATTCTTGATTTCACCGTTGTCCATTGAGTGTCTTGAACTTGATTTCACTTGCAAAAACATTACCCTTAAAAAACTAGTGAATTTGTGAAATACAATATTTATTAAATCACTTAAAACACATGTTTGTTATCATCAAAATTACAATATGTGTAGCCCTTTAGGCTAACAATCTCCCCCTTTTTGATGATGACAAATATCTCATGTATTTTAACATTTATACTCCCCCTTAATACATGGCATATATAATTCAACATATAAATTAAATGCAAAACAAGAACTCCCCCTGAATATTTCAAAACTATGCACAAATACTTCAAGATTAAAATACGTATTACCTGTCTCTGAATTAAAAAATATATGACTTCTCCCCCTTCATCATCAAAATTATGATAAATTCATGCTTACACCAAAAGGATCACCTTAATAATTAATTAAGAAACATAGGTAAATTAAGCATGTAATTAACTAAGATAATATAACAATCCAAGATGTCAGAAAACATAAATCATCAAACATAACATATCCAAATATCAAATAGCAATCATCCTCAAATTCAAAGAATAATGCATGTAGAGATGTAGTGCAGAGTGACACATAACTAAAAGTAAAATAGAGTTCTAAGGAGATGGTGGATGTGATGAAGAGGATGGTGGTGGAAATCCAAGAGCTGCAAAGAGTTGCTGCTGGCCATCAAGAAGCTGTTGTTGTTGAGCAAAGAGGCGATGTTGTTGATCAAATAAGTGTTGCTGCTGCTCAAAGAGATGCTCTCGCTCGGAAATAGACTGAAGTTGAAAAGCTGCAAGCTGGGATTGAAGTTTGCCTTGCTGCTCGGAAAGAGAATCCATTTTAGTCAACAGCAGCTGCATCGGATCCTCAGAATCAGCTGAAGTAGAGTGGGAAAGGGCCTCGGAAGGTGGAGGATATGAGCGATGTGGAGCACTGAGATCAGGGAGCCGGTGTGGTGGAAGGACATCGTAAAGAAATGATGATTTGTAGGAGCAATTTCAGTAACCTTTTTGTTTCTCCAATCTTTATGCCACCATTGTCCCTTCAACAAAACTCCAAATTTGCTATTGCTTCATCTCCTAGTTCCTTTGAATTCAAAAAGGTTGGCTCGGTTATAGGTACTTGGAAATACTAGAGAATGCGGGTAATAATACTAGCATAGGGAAAGGATTGTTTGGTTATACTTGGAGTGCTAAGCATGTGATGAAGGATAATATAACCAAAATTAAGTAACCTTTCCTCAAGAATACAGTCCAACATGGCTACATCTAGGCGGTTAACTTTGTCCGCATGTCCAAACCTAGGAGTTATAACATGCTGAAGAATTCTAATTTGAAGAGGTAAGGTTTGAGATTTCAAAGATGATCGACAAAACACAGAGGACAAATCACGTCGTCGACGAATTTTTCGGGTGGCATTCTCAATTGAAAACCAAGGATAATTTTTCGAACGACATTCTCAAATTCTAAGAGCCGAAAGTGGCATGCATGAAAATTTCAGCATCCTAACCCTCATCCAACTAACCATGTTTAAAACTTGCAATCTAGATACTTGGATTTTTCCAGCTTGAACTCACACCGGACCATAAAGGTGAAAAATTTGGGTTCATTTTCGAGTTCAATAAGATGAATTGTCATCCGGGTCCAGAACCAAGAAAGCCAAATCCAGGCCCAGACTTAAATTTTGCCATCTTTTTTAAATATAACAATTGATGTGAACCTCATGAAGATAAGTGATATCACTTATCACTCAATAAGGTTCCTTTGCTAAGGCTCATTCTAGTTAAGATTCAAAGAACAAGGAAAACAAAAAAACCTTGACCCTTTATCTATAAAGATAAGAACCAATGGTATAAGAAATTTAAGGTTGATGTCACATTCAAGAAAGAAGAGAAAATTGTGAGTGATAAGCTAAGAAATAATGATACAAGATAAATTCTTGATAAGTTCTGAAAGTTCTTTAATAAGGTTACATCGGTTAATACAGTTGAATTTTATTAATGGAACAAGGTCCTTAATGCTAAATAAATTCTAAAATAAAAAGGAAATAAAACGTCTTATTAATCTTAAAGTAAAAAGGAAATAAAAGATCTTTTAGATGTGGAAGCTTCAATAATATTGACAAAGCATTCATTATCATGAATATAAATTTATGGAGGTTGTTGTCGTGAATAAGTCATTAACTTGATATGTGCTCAATTAATCCATTTAATGCTTCCTTCATTTTTTTTTGGTTTTCCCTTGTTATTGGACCTCCATGGATGAGTGGATCCTTGTGAAGCTTTAGTAACTTGGTTCTCATCATTCCCCCTCTCTTGAAAATGATTTGTTCGCAAATCTTCACCTACATCAAAAGGAGATAAATCAACAACATTAGAACTTGCCTTTACATTATACTCACCTAGAAGATCCAATTTATAAATGTTGTCATTGATCTTTTCAATCATTTGAAATGGTCCATCTCTTTTTAAAAGTAGTTTTGAACAACTCTAAACAGGAATCCATCCTCATATGCAACCAAACCCAATCTCCTGATTAAAATACAACTTTCTTGCACCCTTCTTAGCTTGGTTAACATATTGCTCGATTCTCTTTTCAATGTTTTCTTGTCTTTTCATTGATGTGCCTAACAAAGTCAGCTTTTTTTTCTTCCTATGTAAATTAATTCGCTCATCCAATGGTAAAAAGGTTCAATCTAAAGGAGTTACTGGATTAAAAGAATACACAATTTTCAAAAGGTGAAAACTTAGTTACTGACTGTATACTCTTATTATATGCAAACGCTACATGCAACAAAGTTGTTCCCATGTTTTCAAGTTCTTTTGTATTATAATACCCAACAAAGTAGATAAAAGTCCTATTAACTAATTCATTTAGTCCATTAGTTTATGGATGACAAGTAATAGAAAACAAAAGTTTAGTTCCTAACTGACTTCATAAGTTTTCCAAGAAAAATTCAAGAATTTTGCATCCTTATTAGAAACAATACTTTTAGTCATGTTATGCAATTCTCACAATGTCTTTGAAAAGTAGGTTACACTATAAGAAAACTGGCAATAGATGACAGACACTTTTTGACGGATTCTTAGTGAGTCATAAAAGCATAATATAGTTGTGATATATTTTTGGCTATCATATATTCATGACTGATTTGTGATGGACTCGTGATAGAAAAAGATTACGTCAAGAATATATGATGTCTTTGTGATATAAATTTAAACTTCAATAATTCATGATAGAATTTTCACGTTGACTTAATTTTAGCGCATTTTTTACCAAAACTTTTGGTATTATTTAAAATAAAATATTACACGGAGGAAGACACATCGTCGTTTTAGAGGAGTTAGAATGACGACGTTTTGTACATAAATATAAAATATTATATTTTTAAAACTTTTTATTATAAAATGAAATTAAAAAACGTGAAACGCACTGTTTTGGTGTTGAGTTTCACTTCTTCAATCCCTAATTTTTTCTAAGTATCAACACATACAACTCATAATCATACAAAGGGTATAGGGTAAGGCTAAAACCTTCGATTCTAACTTATTTTAACCTCTTATATTGACTTCCTTTTGGCCCTCATCTTACCAAAATCTCGACCATCGTCATCTTGCCTTCGTCTTCCTAACATATTGGTTACCGATTGCGTTGTAAAATTGAGTGAGTGAAGGTGCATTTCGCTGTATCACCATCGTCTTCTTTGCCATCGTGTTCCTCGCCATCGTTTTCTGTCCTCATCTTACTATCGTCCTCACCTTCATTTTTTGAAAGCCCTTGGTATGATTTCTATTATGTCTTCATTTTGCATGCTGTTTATTTTGCACAGATCTAAGTTAAATCAATTAATTCAATAAATAATCTAGCGAGAAAACGTAGTTAAAAAAGTTGATTAGTTAATTTGCTGGAATTTGAGTTGCTTTTCTTGTAGTTTAACTGGATGATTTTTTTTTTTTTAATTTGGGATGTTGATTATATATGTATTGATAGTGATGACAATATTAGATACTAGATGTATTTATTTTGAAATTAACTTGTTCGAATGAATGGATGTTAATTAATTTTAATTGTTAATTAATATTAATTATTTTTATTTTTTTCATGATACTCATTTTTATTAATTAAAAAAACTTGTAAATATGAATACAAAATTTTTTTATAATTTAAAATTTTTTTAACTTCATGATAGGAAATTTCCATCATATAGTCTGTCATAAACAATTTCCGGCCAAAAAATGAATAATAAATTTACAAATGATAACATAATTTCCCGCTAAAATTGAATAGAAAATTTACCAATAACAATAAAATTTCCCGGCAAATTTGAAATATTTGGTGCGAAGTTTTAAATAAATTCAAATTTTAATTTAATTATTTTTCTCATTAAAATATTGCGTGACAGATATATGACTGTAACATACCATCGTTAATTCATGACGGTAAATATTCTGTCATAAATTAATGACAGTGACTTAAATGACAGATGAAGTGTCTGTCATGCACCCCCTTTTATGACAGTTATTTTCCGTCATCTATTACTTGTTTTCTTGTAGTGTTAGCAATATGTGATTCATCATGGGTTTTATGACATGTAATAAATTGTGTATTTTAGAAAACCTATCAACAACCACAAGTGTCGAATCCCCACCCCTCGTAGGTAAACCTAACACAACATCCATAAATATGTTAATCAATTGTTCACTAGGTATAAGCAAGGGAATATACAAACTACAACGCTTAACTTTAGACTTAGCTTGTCTACAAGTAACACATTTCTCACAAGTCTTTTCTACCTCACATTTCATATAAGGCTAAAACAAGTGTTCATGCAAAATACCTAAAGTCTTACATACACAAAAATGCCCCATCAAACCACCACCATGAGTTTTTTTTTTTTGGAATTACATAAGACTAATGCTCAGATTACAACTCATATTATATGAGATTTATAATTGATATTTACAATCAGATAATTACTGGGACTAGTTTACATTAATTCTTGTATAGAACTGTCCAGATTTTTACCCTCTCTAATATTCGCGGGGTGTCTACTCCACTCACATTTCAAAAGGGAGAAGACTGCCTTCAATCCCATGAGTTTCTATAACAAGCAAGTTACTTAATAAACATTTAGGCATATATAACTTCTATTCTCTAAACAAAAATCATTATGCCCAAAGAATTTGCCAAATGCCTCTTTCTCATATGCATTGAATACAGTACCAAAATCAGAATCATCAACACACAAGTCTTTAACGCATCTAAGGTAGAAAGTAAGCTGTAGCTTTATGATAATGCATCAGCCACAATGTTTTCTTTACCTTGCTTGTACTTGACCACATGAGAAAAAGTTTCAAACACCACCTATCGACATGGTGTTTCTCTAGCTCGTGTTCATCTTTTAAATGCTTCAAAGACTTATGATCCATATCACAAGTTCTTTTAACGAAAGATAGTATTGTCGTGTTTCCAAAGCCCTAGTCAATATATACATTTCTTTGTCGTATGTAGGGTAATTTAAGGCCTCCTAACTTAGCTTTTTACTAAAATTAATTTTAAAACCGTAAAATATTAATAAATTTAAATATTTATTAATTTCATTCAATATTAACATAAAATAATATATTTTATGTAATACAATTCATACTGCGCTAGTTACAACTTTATACAATGCCCCTTAATGCAATATACCAATTTGTTTATACAATTAATACAGTGTAATGCAATATAGTGTACTAAATGCACTCTTGCATCCTTGGCATTCAAAAGAAATGAATGTATTAAAAGTTGAGTTATTGGTTGATAGAGATGGCTAACGAGATAGGTGGCACATGGCACGGTAAAGGCACAACATATGTTTGTACAACATGGCACGACGCAGACACATTTTGTAAGGCACGCGGTCAAATGCCGATTAGGTTGGGCTAAGAATTTTAAGCACATGGGCTTGAAAAGCATGAAACAGTTAGAAGATGAGCTAAAGAGCGACGCATGGAAAGACCCATAATAAACAAGTTTCACTGGTGGGTTAGAATGTGGCCTATGAACCATAAATAGCATATAGGCCAGAGTATATAAAAATAAAACTTTTTAATAAAAATAAACTTAAAATTTTAGAATTTTACAAGTAACTTGAAATTGAATCTTTTGATATATTTTATTAGTGTAAGTTTTTAAATTCATTTAATTCTTATTTTCAAAAGAAAAAAAATTCTCTAATTGTTTTATCTTTATAATTTATTAAATGAATAGATGATATCATAACTTTATAAATAAAATTATAAATATCATACTTTTTTATGATTTAATAAATAAAATTATAAATATCATACTTTTTTATGATTTAATAAATAAAATTATAAATATCATACTTTTTTATGATTTAATAAATAAAATTATAAATATCATAGTTTTATAAATGCATGCATTAATATTATTTTGAACTATGATGTATGACTGTATATAAATCCAAGTTTGTTAAGTTAACCCTCAAGAAAAAATTATTATTATTATTGTTGTTGTCAAGTATTAAAAAAGAATTTAATACCAAAAGATCTAACTTAGTAGTTGGTATTACTTCTCTCACTATTATTAATTTATTGTTACTGAATATAGACTCGAGTTTTAAACCTTTAATTCATTGAATTTGATTAAAGTCACGTGGATCCGAAAAAAGTATATGGGTTGGCATACTCTACTAAAAACATGACAAAAAGGAAAAAAAGAAAAAAACTTGTTCTGCTTTTTTCTTAAGCACAATCCGCGGCAAGACTCTAGCCTAAAAAAAAAAAAAATTAAGTACGACACAAAGCACATTTCTTTGTGTATACACAAAGCATACACAAAGCATATACACAAAGATACAGCCATGCCATACTGACTCGGCACGGCCATTAGCCATTTCCAATTATTTAAAGGAAGGGAATGGTTCTGCCCAGGTGCAGTCATTTTCAGCTTTAATTAGCTTATGATTCGGCAAGACAATTCATGCTAATCGTTCCACGCACCTGGCCGATTCTATTCGACGTATCCTTTTGTTTTCGGTCAATGTTATGTCTGTCAGCCTGTGGGTGTATATAAAAACATATGCATACTGCTTTAACTGTATCTTCATCAAATTTATTTTAAAGGTTAGATAGTTGCTCCAGCTCATGTAAGCTCATCTTGGTCATTTTTTTTAAGGAATGCGAGCAGAGTTTAGTAGTAATATGTGGTTCAAAAAAATTTCCGGCAAGAACGAATAGAGTTTTTTTTTTTTTTTTTTCACCAGCGGCAGTCGGAGAATATACTCCAACATTAAAGGATAACGATGAAAAAACTGTGTTAGAGGGCAAAAATGCTAAAATTTTAAGAAGTTCAGAAGATAATGAAACAATATCGAGAGAGAAAATCCTTAGCGTGAAAGTGGTGATATTGGAATGTGTGAAACTAAACCTTTTCATAGTGTCTCGGAGGTCATTTTCGACCATCTGGCGATTATCCATTAACTGCGTCCTCCTAAGTGACAGGACTCGCCCCGACCCCTCCATAAAATCCAAGATGAATCCTGTAATCATCCCCTGTTTCGTATCTCATACTGATTACTAAAATCATAATATTATAGAATCTATTAATAAGTAGAATAGCCTCCGGCCTCTACTATAGACAAACTCAAAATCTTAGTATTTCACATCCAACAATATGTGCATAAATCCCTAATCTCAAACAGACAAAATCTAAGTAAGCTTCACGAAATCATACAAAAACCTAGGAGAAAGAAAAATAAATTCCTCATGCTACTTGTTTATCTTACATGTCCTCAAACTTTTGCTGAAATTGACATCTTGGAAAATTTACGTCTATGAAACTACGTCGACCCGAGGATAGGTTCTGATGTTAGAGATAGGGCCAGGAAAATAAGGACGATCATGACCATGACCGGAAAAAGAAGCAGTACCAAGGGTGGCGGCGGCAGCGGCGGCAAGAATAGAGGCAACACTAGAATCGTCACAGTGAAAACAACCATAACTAGTATCAATCTTACACTAAATAATCGTACCATGAAATTCCTTGAAAGCTAAAAGATCTTACTCATCTGCATCCCTTTTCATTCTGGTCCTCGCATGCAAAGCGAATTTATGCCAAGATTGAGAGGTTAAGGAACTTGATGAATTGGTCATAGTCATTATGGTCAGCAAAGCCATACATACCCCACACTTTCTAGTTGTGTCCCGATTCATTTAATCCAAACTTAACTTTTAATTAATTATTTTTTTCATTCATCAAAGTGGATGGAAAAAGACACCCATGGCTAGTTGTCATTAACTACTACTTAATTTGAGGACTAAAAACCGCAAGAAAGAGAGAATAAATTACAATTTTTAATTACTTTCATTGCCTATTTGGTCTTCATCTTCCATTCTTTCTTAATGAGACTGCGACAACTATTGCTATGAATTAATATATTAATGAGGATTCATTAACTTTTTCTTCTCAATGAAATTCGGCTGAGTTAACATATGTAATTTGTATCCCTCTGTTTTTGTATGCATGTTCATTTGGGTAACATTTTTTTAAATTACGAAATAAATTTTTATGTTTTAATGACATTGATAAGGAAATGCGTGTACTAGTCCCATTTCAACTAAATTAGGCGCATAAATACACGAAGACAATGTACAGGACCCTTAAACTAAAGAAGAAGTTAAAGGTTTTCAACATCTTATATATCCTTATTCACGCTTAATTTAATAATACTATCAGCAAACACTATCTCTCTTCAACCTAACATTAATATGTTATTATATATCAATAATGTTAGAAATTTCAGCATTTGAATTTCAATTTGTTTTCCAACTATATGTGTCATTTAATTATTAAATGAATTTCATACCTCCAACAATGACTATTATACCATCCAAGTGATGAATACCGCATCAATTAAAATATAAATTAAAATCTAAATATTATGATCCTAGGATTGTTCAATTCCATGTATAATATCTTCGTTTACAACTACACTTTGTTAAATATAGTTATTAAATCATTTTTGCTTCATTAATCGTCAAATAACCACTTTTTCTTCTCAAATTTTTCATGGATCCAACTACTAGGGAGACTCGGGGTAGTACTGGAATTTGTAGGTTAAAGTTATGGGTTCCCTTAATAGACGACAATACTACTAAAAGTTTAGCCTTCATTAACTATAAAGGTTTTCATCAAGTGTAGGTATGTGTAAATAGATTAAGATTCTTTCTTAATATGATATTTTTCTGAGTAAAATTTCACAGGATGATTGGTAGTTAATTAAATAAAGAAATTAAAAAAGTTCAATCCTATCTAAAAAGAACATATGGTACAAGATCTTTAAAAATTCAAGAGAACTTTGATCAGGAAAAAATTTTAATTCATGGAATATATATGTTTTCCAAAGCTGAAATAATAGCAACATAAAGTCATCTATCAAGGACCAACATCACTACAACCACCTTTATATATAAGTAGTTGATATGTGACATTCTTAGTGATGTATTGCTCTGTCATTCTTTTCTCCTTAATTCCGTCATTCTCTTCTCTTTAAGTCTTAGTATGTTTGGGATTGTGGTGCATCTTTTGTTTTAGTTTTGTCCTGTACTCTCGGCGCACAAGAAGAATTACTTAAATATAAAATGAAAATAGCACAAATACAGCCAAGGAGAGGATATGATGAGCCGTACTCCTTAAAAAAGATATAATATTTATAAAAAAAAAACTGCTAGAAAGAAATATTCAGGCAACCATACTGAATCTAAATTTTGAATAACCATTTGCATCTTGAGGGAAAAATTTTCAAACATCAGAATAAACACTCATAAAATATAAGAAAGAACGTCAACAAAATTTTGTAAATATTGAAGGGTTTACCTGAAAGTGTGATGAATTTGGTGAAGAATTAATGGAAAATTGACGGATGTTTATAGGAAAGTGATGTAATTTCGTTCAATTTGGTTCGGTGGAAATGGGTGGGCTGAATTTTGGAAGTTATGTTAAAATGGGCTCGTTGCTGGATTGGGCTCTGTATGGGTGTGGCGTATTTAAAAGAGACTGGTGCTACTGCCACACCATAAGCATTCTGCAAACCGCCTTTTCTCCCATCCCACAGACAATTAACCACATATTAATTTTCAAATCTGAGATGGTTGAAATTATTTGAAAATGGGTGACTAATAATGATGAAAGATATTTTAGTATTATTTTAAAAATCAATAAGACAATGTTAAATTTAGAGATATTGCAACAATTAACTAGTTAATTTGCAAAACCAAAAGAATAGTATTAAAATTGTGTGTGTGTGTGTGTGAGAGAGAGAGAGAGAGAGAGAGAGAGAGAGTGACATTTTCATCCATAAATTTATAACCATTACTTTTAATATCTAATTAAAAGCCTAATATTAGGTGTTAGAAAATTCATACTTATAAAGGATAAAATTGTTATTTAGCTCTTCAAGTCTCAGTAACATTTCTACTTTTATGTATTTTAAGTCCTTTAAATTTTGATTGTGTACGTTTTGTTATAATTTCAGTATTTTATATATTTAAGGAGTATTTTGGTCATTTTATGATTAAGATAAATCAAACAACAAAATAGATAGCACTTTTAAGCTCAAAATAGTCGAAGACCTTAGAAAGAACATAAAAGGAAAAAAATCGTAATTTTAGGATTTTGGTGGGCCCAGCTGACGTGGTATTAACCGATAACGTGGCAACATCCTAGCGAATGAAAAAATGTTGACGAGGCATTAATTGATGATGTGACAGCATCTTATTGGACTGAAAAATGTTGATGTGGTATTGACCAATGATGTGGTATTGACTGCTGATTTAGCAACATCCTATTGGATCGAAAAATGCTAACGTGGAGTTGACGGATGATATGGCAACATATTATTGAATCACAACCTTGATGATGTGTTCCAGCTAATCAGAGTTTGCCATGTGGTGCAGTCCTGAGCATTCGAATAACTTTTATCCAATAACCATAATTTACCTATTGTATCTATAAATAAAGAGCTCCCTCTTAATTCAACAGTTCTGAATCTAAATCTAAACTCTATTTTCTATAATTCTCTCTCTATTTTGTATTTTCTATGTATTTTAATAAAATTGTTAATGTTGATTTTGATGATAACAAACAAAATTAAGAATGATTAAGTTTTTGAAAGCTTAAATTATTTTTTCATACATTTTAAATAAATCATTATTTTCACTTTATAAAGGTTTTATATTTAATGGAAAAATGATTTTATGAAATTGGTTGTTTTTCAAGTTTATGGTTTAATTGAAAGATTTTTGAAAACTTTGAAATCAACAAGTATTGCTTGAAATTTTGGAGAAGGATTTATTTGAAACGTTTTATAGCATTTTAGGCCATATCATAATTTCAGAATGTTTTGGGATTCATAAAGTAATTTTTACAAATTCTGAAATTGGACTTAATGGCAAAATTTATAACGTTTTGAACCATAATACAGTTATGGAAAGTTTTGGGGTCAAAACTATAATTTTGGAAAATAGTGCACTATGCCCGTTACTGTAGCAAGCGGCAATCCGGATATGCTAAACGGAATTCCGGTTACGGGCAGAAAGGTTCTGGAGCATAAACGGCAATCCGGTTGTGCTAAACGGAATCCGATTCTGGGCGAAAGCCACGGAGCATAAACGGCAATCCGGATATCACAAGCGGCATTCCAGATACTCAAAAATTTAAATTTTTGCCTTAACGGTAACATGCAAGCGGAATTCCGGATACCATAAACGGTAATCTGGTTATGAGTAAAATACTCATAACGGCTAGTTTTTTGGCTCTTATTATAAAAACTCAAGTCCAATTCTTTTTCAAGAACTCTAGCAAGCACAAACAAAAAGCATACAACATATCTTGAGCTCTCAATTCGCAAATCTTTATTATTTGAATCATCCTTGTTCTTGAATTTATTTATCTACTCTTCAAGAGAGTTTTCATTGTAATTTTCATTTCCTCATTCAAATTGTGAGTGTTTAAGTGTGTGAGACACTTGAGTGAAGAGATTGAGAGATAATCTCTTTGTTGTAAAGGTTCATTGACACCTTAAAGTCAATTGTAAGCATTTGAAGCCTTGGAAAGGCTTGGATAGTGAAATCCTTAAGCTTGGGTTGCTTGGAGGCGTGGACGTAGGCGGGGATAGCCGAACCACGTAAAAATCCTTGAGTTTGCTTTCTCTTCCCCTACTCATTTATTATTGTGCTTTCATTGAATTTATTATTTTCGAATTTATTAAGGCATTAGATTTAATTGTTGTGCAGTTTGCTTAGCTTAATTTTTAAAATCCCAATTCAACCCCCCTCTTGGGTTGCCTAGTTAGTATTTCAATTATTTTACCCTAGTTCAATTATGAGTGACTAATTTAATTTCAAGCTTGGGTTGAAGGTAAAACCTCAACGTGATCTATGCATTTAATTTGGTAAGTTTATTCATCTTTTCTCTCTTATTTACGTGGATTGTTTTGACTCGTCTTTAAAAGGCAGTAATAATCTTGTGTAGATTTTGCACAGTACACCGGCTCCCTAGTGTAAGATCATTACTGTTTAGGAAGATGAGTACTTTACACTATATATATTAGCGAGAAACTCCCCTCTAATATTAGTGGTTCATCGTGTTGATAGAGAATGCATCAATGTTATTTAATGGAAGTCTTGCCATATTGTCAACAGTAGGGGTTAACATATATATTTCCATAATATTGATTTTGATAATAACAAACTGGATTAACAATGTTGGAGTCTTTAGAACTGATTAATTTTAAGCCATCAAAAGTTTTTAGACAAGGATAAGATTTTAAAAATAAACAGATAACCATTAATCCTTAGTCAGCAAATCATTTTTCTTAAGTTTTATAATTTTTTATTTTGGAAGAAAACAGTGAACCATTTATTGAAAAACGATAATTCGATAAATTCCAGAGAGCAAATTCTTTGGAATTGGTGAACCATTTACTAAAAACGGTTAATCGAAAAATTTCATAAAGCAATTTAACTAAAAACGGTGAACTGTTTAGCACAAATGATTAGCCGATAATTTCTTGCAAGTTTTTGAAATTTATCAGTAAATTGACAACTCTCAATAGTGAACAGACTATTCAAATTTCAGCATAATGATAACTTGGACAAAGTCAAAAGGGAGATCCAACAGTAGTTAATAGTGATCCGATTATGCATAGAAAGTCAACAATGAAGTTTTCTTCTCTAACTATTAAAAGGCTTAATCAAATTCAAATCATAACGGATTCTACAAGTTTAACTATTAAAAGGTTTAATCAAATTCAAATCATAACGGATTCTACAATGATCACTTAGCTTGTTATTATGCATTCAATCCTTTTTGGGGTTAAAACTTGTTAAAATTACATTTTAAGATTTCATTTTGTAAAAACATACATTGTGTGAAGGAGAATTTGTGTACTTTTCTTTTTTTAACATCAAATTACGTGTTTGAGAGTGTGAAAAACACTTTGGTTAAGAGGTTAAGGATAACCTCAGGTTGTAAAGGTTGATTGATAGCTTGAAAGTCAATCGCAAATATTTTGAAGCCTTAGGGTGTAAGGCTTGGATAGTGGAACCTTTAAGCTGGGTGAGCTTAGAAGCATAGATGTAAGCAGAGGTTGCAGAACCACGTAAAAATCTGGTGTTTAATTCTCTTTGCCTTCTCACTTTACATTTTTACTGTTGTTATTTATTTCTTATTTGGTTTATATTTGCATTAAATTGTTATTTTAAAATACTCCATAAATTTTAGAAACCTAATTCACCCCTCTTTGGGTTGCATAGCTAGTATTTCATTTGGTACCAGGGAAAAGTGCTATTGTTAAGACTTAATCATCTAGAATAAAAAGATCTATGACAACCCAAAAATGATTCCACTTTTAAAGAAGGTCAGTCCAATATTAGGCCACCATATTTTGATGGAAATGACTATCCATATGAGAATTTACTTGCAAATTTTAGATTATGAGATTTGGGAAATCATTAGTGATGACCCATTCATGCCAACTACTAAAAATGAATAAGGAGAAGAAAAAGGCTTCTATAAACTCGAAAGCCATGAATGCCCTATTTTGCACCTTAGATAAGAAGGAATTCCAAAAAGTTTCAGGTTGTTATAATGCATATGAGATTTGGAAAAAACTTAAGGTAGTTTATGAAGTTACAGATCAAGTCAAAGAGTGTAAAATTAGTAGATATATTAGGCAATATGAATTATTCCAAATGGAACAAAATGAGAGTGTTCATTTCATGTACACTAGATTTATGGATACTGTAAACACTCTAGGAGCTCTAGGAAAATCCTTTCCCAATAGCGAGAAGGTAAAGAAAATCATTAAATCATCACTAAAAGAATGGAAAACTAAGAGAATTGCCATTGAGGAAGCTAAGGGATTTAAATACTTTAACTATTGATGATTTAATCGGCTAATTTATTTTTTATAAAGGAGATTTGGCAGCTGAAAGAGGTGATGAAGATACAAAGAAAAAGAGCATTGCCCTGAAAGTTTCAAGATTGGAAAGCGATGAAGAAAGCAAAATTGAAGATGAAGATATGGCTATGATAGCTAGAAAATTCATATAATTCTTCAAGAGATCTAATGAGCGAAGAAAGTTCAAAAACTTCAAGAACTAAAAGGGGAAGAAGGAAGTAATTACTTGTTATGAATGCAAGAAGCTTGTCCATATAAGATCGGAGTGCCCTCTTCTTAACATTCTCAAGAAGAAAGCTATGGTGGCAACTTAGGATGATAGCAATAAGGAGACTTCAAATGAAGAAGAATCACAAAAGTGTGAAACCTAGCACTTATGACAATAGAAGAACAAACTGATGAGGTAAGTGATCTCCCTTCTTATGATGAATTGTTTGAAACATTCACTAAATTGCATAATGATTTTAAAAAGATTTAAATGAACAATGTTTCTCTTAGAAAGAAAAATGTTGAACTTTCAAATGAGAATGAATCTTTAAATGCAAATGTTAAATGTTTAGAATTAGAAAATAAAAAGTTGCATGATGAGATTATATCTTAAAAAGAAAGCATTGCATTTGAGTGTAAAAGTTTACTTAAAAATGATTCGAAAAAGGAAAATGAAATGCTTAAGAAAAAGAATAATTAGCTTAATGATATTGTCATAAAATTTACAAATGGGCAAAAAATTTTAGGTAACTTGCTTCACTCTCAAAAATGTATTTTTTACAAATGAGGTATTGACTATAAGCCAAATTTTAAACAAAAACATTATAAGAATTATTTTGTGAAGGCTACCTCTACTAATGATCAAATTGTATGCTATTATTGTAATTGAAATGGTCACATTAGCTATAGATGTGCAATTAAAAAAAATGCATATTATGGAATTAAATGTATTTGGGTTCCAAAAAGAAACATTACTAACACTTAAGGACCTAAAAAGCTTTGGGTACTTATTACTTGAGATTTCTTCTATAGGATTCAAAGAAGAAAAAGAACAAATGATACTTGGACAGTAGATGCTCGAGACATATGATTAGCAATTACTCTTGATTTTCAAGTTTTACCAAAGTAAAAAACGATGGAGAAGTACCCTTTGGAGATAATTCAAAAAGATTGGTAATATCGGTAAATATTCCTTGACTTTTATTGAAAATGTTTGTTTGAAACACAACTTGCTTAGTATTAGCCAATTGTTTGATAAAGGCTATAAAGTTATTTTTGATAAAATAATTTGTGTTATTGAAAGTACATATGATGGTAAAGTGTTGTTTATTGAAAAAACAAATGTGTTAATGTATACACCATTGATATAGATTGTGCATCAACTCATGATAAATATTTTTCGACATTACATGATGATAGTTGGTTATGGCATAGAAGATTAGGAGTATTAGCCAATTGTTTGATAAAGACTATAAAGTTATTTTTGATAAAATAATATGTGTTAGTGAAAGTGCATGTCATGGCAAAGTGTTGTTTATTGGAAAAAAATGTGTTAATGTATATACTATTGATATTGGTTATGCATCAACTCATGATAAATGTTTTTCGGCATTACATGATAATAGTTGGTTATGACATAGAAGATTAGGTCACGCAAGTAAGGATTTGATTTCAAAAATTTTGAAAAATGATTTAGTTAAAGGTTTTCTAAAAATATGTTTTGAAAAAGATAGAATTTGTGAAGCTTGTCAATTTGGAAAACAAATCAAAACTTCTTTAAAAAACAAAAATCAATTTTCCACTTAAACTTCTTTATATGGATTTATTTGGACCTTCTAAATATGCAAGTCTAAGTGGTAAGTATTATGCATTAGTAATTGTTAACGATTGTTATGGATACACATTGGAATTGTTTTTAGCTAATAAGGATGATGCCTTTAATGCTTTTAAAATCTTTGTAAAAAGGCTCAAAATGAAAAAGGTTATGCTATCTCTTATATTAAAAGTGTTCATGTTGGAGAATTTAAATATCATGATTTTGAAAATTTTGTAATAACTTTGGTATAGAATATCAATTTTCATCACCAAGGACTCCAAAACATAATAGAGTTGTTGAGAGAAAGAATAGGTCTATTCAAAAAATTGCTAAGACCATCTTGAATGAAAATGCACTACTAAAATATTTTTGTGCCGAAGCTGTTAATACTACATGCTATGTTTTGAATCGTGTTTTGATTAGATCTATCTCAATAAAACTTTCTATGAGCTTTAAAAAGATAGAAAACCCAACATTGGCTATTTTAAAGTTTTTGAATGTAAATGTTTTATATTGAATACTAAAGATAATCTTAGTAAAGTTGATCCAAAATTTGATATTGGTATCTTTTTTGGATATTCCAATACAATCAAAGCTCATAGAGTGAATAATAAAAGAATCTTGGTAGCTAAAGAATTTATGCATGTCAAATTTGATGAGTCTAACCCTTTATCTACAGAGAAAGTTGTTGTTAATGATGATGAAGATGAAGAGTTACAAAAAGAAGAGTCTTCAAATGACAAACAAGAAAATGCACCGTGTGAGAATCAAGAGGAGTAGATGTATGTTTCTTCTCACCCTAATGAATTAATCCTAGAAGATCCTTCATGAGGTATAACCACTAGATCATCATTTAGAAATACTTGTGAACATGCTGCATTCATAACTCAAATTGAACCAAAATCCTTTTTAGATGCGAAAAATGATGAATCTTGGATTATGGCAATGCAAAAGGAGTTAAATCAATATGAAAGAAACAATTTATGAAACTTGTTCCTAAATCAGAGCATCAATTAGTTATATGTACAAAATGAGTATTTAGAAATATAATAGATGAATCCAGTGTGGTTGTAAGGAATAAAGCTAGATCAGTGGCTCAAAGACAAGTAAGAAGGAATTGATTTTGATAAAACTTTTGCATTTATAGCTAGATTAGAATCAATTAGACGCTCTTAGCATTTGAATGTCATAAGGATTTCATTTTATATCAAATGAATGTTAAAATTTATTTTCGAAATTATTATATTATGAAGGAATTTTGTGTGAAATAACCCTCTTTTTTTTAAAATAAAAAATTTCTAAATCATGTTTACAAGTTGTCTAAAGCTTTGCATGCTTTAAAACAAGCATCTATAGCTTGATATAAAAGGCTTAGTAGATTTCTTTTGAAAAATTATTTTTCAATGGGAAAAGCGGATACTACACTTTTTATTAAGCTTAAGAATACAAATATTATCTTTAGTTCCACTAATGAGTCTTTGAGTAAGGAATTTTCATCTTGTATGAGCAAATAATTTAAGATGAGTATGATATGCGAATTGAAGTACTTCCTTAGACTGTAAATAAAATAAAGCAAACAAGGAATTCTCATCAATTAAGCCAAATATTTGAAAGATTTACTCAAAAAATTTGTATTTGAAGATGGAAAGGTTAAAAGCACTCCAATGAGCTCAACAATAAACTTGATAAAGATGAAAAATGTAAAGAAATTGATGTCAAAACATATCATGGTATGATTAGATCCCTACTTTACTTGACTACTAGTAGGCGTGGTACTATGTCTTAAAAAATCTCATTTGTTTGCTATCAAAAGAATTTTTTGCTATTTAAGCGGAATCATTGATCTTGGCCTTTGGTATCCTAGAGTTATTCGCATAGATCTAACTTGTTATTCACTTCGTCAGTTATAAGGTTAAGAATACTAGCAAAACATGTCACTTTTTAGGTCACTCACTTGTCTCTTGGTTTAGTAAGAAGAAAAATTTCAACCATTGAGGCTAAATATATTACCACTAGTAGTTATTGTGCACAAGCCCTTTGGATGAAACAAACCTTTAGAGAATATGGTATTAATTTTGATCATATACCTATCATGTGTAACAATACTAGTACTATAAACCTGTTGAAGAATCCCATTCAACACTCAGCAACCAAGCACATTAAGTAAGGCATCATTTCTTGAGAGATCATGTTAAAAAACATGACATTATATTAGAATTTGTATCAAACGAAATTAGAACAGTTTATTAAAATTAGACATGAGCTTGGAATGATGAAGGTTGTACATTAGCATAGCTTTATTTGATATCAAGCCTATTTTGTTTTCATTATGTGATTATTGGCTGAAGAATGTGTTGGATTTGTTGCTATGTTTTGTATGCATTCATGAATCAAGCATTAAAATGGCCTTTAAGGCATTTTGGATTAATTAAATGATCTTGGAATGGATTAATTGTTGACCAAAGATTAAAACGAAAGTGCGAAATCATGTTTAAAATAAATGAATAATCATTTACTTATTAAATGAATAACTGTTTTAAGATAGAGAATAAAGGGGTACGGTCTATAAATTAATGGTCTACCGATTATATTTCTAGGCTTGCTATTTAAAAATATAAAGGTTGTTTGCGTCAACAAATAATCGATAAGGCAAATGAATATCCATTTTTGCATTAAGTGATTATTGGAAATTAATGGTTAGGCGATTATATAAAATGGCTAGCTGATTTCATGCAATACGTCACTGTTACAGGGTTTCTTCTTCATTTTCTAGTTATCCCCTCACTGTTATCGCTCTAATCGATGGCACTCAACCTTTTTCTCTTTAAAATCCTCCATTTTTTTACTTTTTTTTTTTGTAAAAATGAATCTCTGTAATTATTTTAATCATCCTAAACTCCATATTTTCATTATTAAAACAAGTTTTCAAGCCTAAAATTGAAAATTCATAAATTGAAACCCTAACTATCAACTGAATGGCCACCTTCAAATTTGGCCAGATTTTCATAAATTTTTGGCAAAATTGAACACCTAAATCTCATCTTATACCTTTAATCTTCATTTTAATCGATTCAAATCCTTTCATTTAATTATTTTTCAAAAATCTCCATTATTGTATCCATATCCATGGCTGAAAGATCAAGAGCTGGAACTAAATGAAAATTTGCACCAAGGAGGAATCCTTTACGTCCCACAAATATCCTGAGTTTGATATCATTCATTTTCCCACACCCTATTAGCTAGTAGGTTTCATTTATACTTTATGGCACAAACGGTAAAACCCTCTTACTTTGTTGAATTAGATGACTTTAACGAGGTATCTGTTTGTAGTAGAAGCATTAGGAGATTGTTGAAGTTGGTTGGATGTGATAGTATGTTGAGCATTGAAGAGAAAGTGTAGGCGTAGAGATCTTTCAGATGACATATGCTCTTTATACTTTCATTCTCAGTTGTTACCTTAACAAATTAGGGTCCTTCACAGTACATTACAACATATTATCACTGCTAAGATGGGCCATTCAGATGAAGTGACTAGGATGAATGTTAGTTTATTAGATTGTATTATACAGAGACGGCCAGTTAATATAGGATATGTGGTTCTTCTGCATATGCTGAGCACTCTTGGGGTGAGTAACAGGTTACTACTAAATGGTAGTACCATTACCAAGATTTTTAGGCATTTCTGAGTTCTTATTACTGAACTACTATTTGTAGATACCAAGAGGTTGGTAGAGGAGATTATTACTAGTCTGGGGTTCTGTAACAGAAATGGAAAATGGGTGAAGGCATCGAGTGTTAAGAATAGAGATACGGTAGTTACCCTAGAGAATGATAGGATGTTAAATGACATCTATCCAGCCGATCAATTACCCAATTTTTGGTTAGGCGCTATGGTTTAGGTTCCATAACCTTTAGTAGAGCCTGATTTCGAGGAGCATGAGATAAATACTTATCAGCCTCCAACTCGAGAGGATTATATAGTTCCCGAGGTGCCTCCGGTTCGCGGGGATCTTGTTCAGTAGTTTCTTGGTGAGGTTTGATCGCTCTCTAAGCAACAGCAGGAACTTCAGACTTAGTTTGTTGCTTTTCAACTTCAACATCAACACATAGTTGATCAGCAACATCACCTTTTTTATTAACATCGACAGTTTTTCGATGGCCAATAATGTATTCTCTTTGCTTTTCACATTCTACCTTCTAGTTCTCCACAGTAGCCCCTGTCATAGTTTTTCTTTTCTTTCTCTATATATTTCGCAATGACATGGTTACATTCATGTTACTCTTTATCTTGGATGATAGTTTACATGGTTGCTTAGAATGATGAATTCATAGTTAATTCTTGCACTTATGGCAATTTTGCATATTGGTTTGATGATGATTTTGATAATTTGGGTGTAAACTTGCTAACATTTTTTTAGGAGTTACTTGTTGATAGGGGAAGGTTCTATTAAAATTCATACTTGGACGGCACGAGTAACGATATATTTTCTTCTTTCCCTTTTTACTTCTGTGTTCTCTTTTTGACAATGAAGTGGGAGAAAGAAATAAGAGTACATCTTTTTATGTTTGTTGCTAAAATGCTGGTATTTGTTAAATTGGAAACTGTTTTAAATTTGAAACTTGAAATATATAGGGGAAGCTTACATTTAAGGGCAGCAAATTCTTACAATTTTTTTAAACAAATATATCTCCATAATGTTGATTTTGATGATAACGAACTAGATTAGTAATGTTGGAGTCTTTAAAACTGATTAATTAGCCGTATGAAGTTTTTAGACGAGGATAAGATTTTGGAAATAAACGGTTAACCATTTATCCTTAGCTGGAAAACCATTTTTCTTAAGTTTTATAATTTTAATTATGGAAGATAACGATGAATTCTTTATTGGAAAATAGTAATCCAATAAATTCCAGAGAACAATTTAACCGAAAATGGTGAACCGTTTAGTACAAACGGATAGCCAATAATCTCTTGCAAGTCACTAAAATTTAACAGTAAGCTGACACTCCAAACGGTGAACCGACTGTTCAAATTTTAGTATAACGGTAACTTGAACAAAGTCAAAACAAAGATTTGGCAGCAGTTAACGGTGATCTAATTATGCCCAGAATTTTAACAACGGCTAGTTTTCTTCTCTAACTATAAAAAGACTCATTCAAATTCAAACCATAACGTATTCTACAATCATCATTGAGCTTCTTATTGAGCATTCGATCTTTCTTGTGCTTAAAACTTGTTAAAATTACACTTTGAGCTTTCATTTTGTAAACACATACATTGCATGAAGGAGAGTTTGTGTACTTTTCTTTTTTAACATCAAATTAAGTGCTTGAGAGTGTGGGAAACCATTTAGTTAAGAGGTTTGAGATAACCTTAGGTTGTAAAGGCTGATTGCCAGCTTGGAAGTCAATTGTAAAGATTTTGAAGCCTTAGGGTGTAAGGCTTGCATAGTGGAATCCTCAAACCCGGTGAGCTTGAAGGCGCGAATGTAGGCGAAGTTTGCCAAACCATGTAAAAAATCTGGTGTTCGATTCTCTTTCCCTTCTCATTTTACATTTTTAATGTTGTTATTTTTGCTTTATCGTTGCATTAAATTTTTGTTTTCAAATACTTCATAATTTTTAGAAATTCAATTCACCCCCTCTTGAATTATATACCTAGTATTTTAATAGGATTATTATCACTTGTCACGGTATGTACTTGGTATAACATTTAATAGAAGATTATTGTTTCTTGGCATATTGAGTGTTTGAAACCATATTTATCAGAATGAGTATGAGGAGTGGAAATACCCTTTTATAAAATAATTGGAATTAAAAAGGAATATTAAGCTCATAGTGAAGTATTAAGTGTGAATTCAGAGACTCAAGTGCTTCATTTGCATTGTTTCATCTTTAATTTATTCCCGCCTTTTATTTAATACTGCTTAAAAAATCACATCCAATTAATTCACAAATGAACTTGGAAAATTAACCCTACATATGATTAAATCTTCCTGCTCATGTTATCAACACTCGTCATCATAAATCTATACTAAATATATTTGTGCGCTTGCAAGTTTAATAAAATTTGCACAACACATAACTATTGTCGATAAAAGCTTTGATTTAATTTTTTGAATTAAATTCAACTTCAACCACAACCTGAAGTATATTGGATTCTAGATTTAATTTCATAGTAAATCTGAATTTAATATATTGTTACAATCTTAAAATAAATTTTAAATTTAATTAGCAGTTATAAATAATAAATTCTAAAATTAATTGCATATATAGTTTCAAATTTAATTGGTCGTTACAATTTCTATTACTCTTGTTTTTATCCAACGTAGTCAATAGTTATATTTTAAGTGTTAATTTTTCATTCGCTCCAACATTGTTAATTTCTCATTTGCTCCAATATTATTTTAAGTATACAAATACATCATTTTGAAATACTCACAGGGGAAATTTCAAATCATCCTTGATCTTCAACTTAAATAAAGTGGGTTCCACTTAAAATTTTATATAGGAACTCATTATGCTATTTTTCTAACAATCCCCCACATAAATGGAAATTAGCAAATGAAAAAAATAAATATCTGAATGGTTTTGACATTAAAAAATCATTTTGACCTTGTGATGGAGTTCAATTGATGAAGACCTACACAAGATATGTAGATTTTACACTTTGAACCATCCTTTGTGAAAGTATGTGTACTTTACTGGCTAGCAAGTAAACATAACATCCTTGAACTGTCATGTCATTCATGTAAATGATAACATACTTTACACATGGATTACTCTTAAAACAACTCAATTCTTATGGCTATGGTTGTTTTGGCCATAAGCATCCACCTAATTTTGCAAGAGTTTTTAAGAATTGAGTCCAAATAATTCCCTTTAAAGTAAACCCACTTTTCTTTTATATAGGTTATTTCTTAATTAAGAGTAGCTTGCATTACTACATTTAGATTCCTGACACATGTGAATCATTGAGGGCATAGCTCATACTTTATAGGCATCACTATTTCATTTTAGAAGGACAATAAGGTAAGCTCCACAAGATCATAACCACGTAGTGATCCAACTATACTTTATATGATTAAGTTGTCCTTTTAAACTTAGATCTTGGGATCTCCAGTCAACTAGGTAGGGTTTTCATTTATAAAAATATTTTACTTTTTATTGGTTTTTCATCATATTCTCTTCAATGATTTCTCTAACTTAACTCTTCATTTAATTATTTAGCTAGTGGATCCATAATATTATTTTATAACTTGTCAATAGAAATAATTTTAGTAGAGAATTAATGGTAGTCTAATAATATTATTTCAATGACATATATATCTAGACTCACTGTTATATGCATTGTTCCATGCCCTCTCTATTACAAAGCATGCAAGCAAGTTACTGCATGGGCCCGGTGCAATGAATAGCTTTAGCATGCAAATCATATGCTTCGGTGCAATCAATAGTTTTAGTATTATTTTCACCTTCTTTGGTAAATGTATGACTACTTTAGCATAATACCCTTATATTCACAAGAATATGTAAAAGAAGTTATATTTTTCCATAATTCATATTGGATATTTGCTGCTTCCTTTTCTGCCATTACTTTTATAGCTTTGACCATGTTTAACAACAATTACCTTTGCCATGGAAATGATCCCTTTGTTGCCTTCTTCAATTCGCACTCTAGCAATTAGATTTTCAATGTTTACTTCCTATCACTTATGCTCAAGGTAATTCCTGAAATCTTTCTATCTAAGTGGTGGTTTCACAACAACAACCACTTAAAAGTTCATTTAGATTCACCCCTTGGCATGAATCGTTGACAAGAATAATTACAACTTTTATGCTTGAATTATCATAGTTTTAGGAAGCGACCTATGACAAATTTCTAAGAACCATCATCCTTAGTTATATATTTCTAATCTAAAGACTTTTATATCTCCTTAGCCATTTCTTTTGCACGTAGTACAAAGCATCAATCAAATTGTGGTATTATGATTTCTATTACACAAATCTTTGTTGCCAACAAGATCTAATGAACAATGCCTTTGCCATTTTATTGACTGCAGCCTCGTACACTTTGTTGTCGGAAGGAATAGTGTCTATTCTTGCATTGTTGCTATTAGCTTGAGTATTGCATTGACATGCCAAGTTATAAGAGTGAGTGTTTGGGTTCGGTTCTCAGTTCAGTTTGGTTTAATCATAAAAACCGAACGGATTATACTTTTGAAATCGATTAGTTTTGTAATTCGGTTCGGGTTTTTCCTATTTTTTTCCAATATAAGCATGAACTTGACTGGTTTTACAATTCAGTTCGGGTTAATCTGAACTGAATTACAAAACCGATTGGGTTCGTGCTTACATTGGTAAAGAAGTGGAAAAAAAGCCCAAGATGGCCAAACCTATCTCTGAATGCCAAATCCCAAATTCCCAACCAAATCCATAGACACAAACAAAACAAATTAAATAAATCCTAACATCAGCCACTACTCCTCCTAAAATTAAACAAATTAAATTTCCTTTCAGCAAATTTCATCTGTTCATTTTGAGAAATATGATAATAACTATGATCTTTTTTACTTGCATATAGCTTAATAACTCAGCTTTCCTCGTCCTCGACTCTTTTTTCTTAAATCTGAAGCCGCTTGCTGCCGCAACACCGCTCCACGTCGACACGACAGCATAACCCACCATGACGGAGCCGCCTACAGTCTCGTGAGTCACCACGAGAGCACAACCTCATCTCTCCTCTCTCAAATCAGCCCACAACTACAGCCCACCGTTGTAGCTGGCCATCCACTCTTAACGATAACTTCAATGATAAATCCTTTATTGAACATTGTTATATGTGTGCGATAGTGTGCGAACATGCAGATGTGAAGCATTCATCGTGTTTGATTCGGTGATATCAAGAAAATGGGGAAGAAATATCGTATAATGAACTGGGTTTGTATATTTAACAACCAGCAGCAATTAATTTTTTTTTAATGCAAAATATATTAATACAAAAGCATGCTTGCATAGTTCATAACTAAACATATGAATTTGTTTATTATGATTATTGTACACGGATATAATAAATAATATTAAAGTCTAGACATGTATTGTTTTGATACAAAATTCATAGTAACTACTATGGTGTATGCAATGAATCTAATCATAGTGTAAACATATTCTTAGTTAAGTAGTGTGAACATAAATTTTGCATCTAAGCAGATTTGTAGGGATAGTTTGAGTGTAGAAAGTACCTTTGTCCTTCAAAAAACTAATGATTGTGCTACTACTAGCTCTGTGAAGATCACACAGTTGGGGCATTACTTATTATTTATTTACTAAAATAATGCAATGATAATTGGAGTATTGCTATTTTATTTGTTTATTTTTGACAATTCTTGATCTAACCTGAATTAGTAAATAATAACAATCTGAAACTGAACTAAATTGTGAACTAAACTGAACCGAACCAAATTTGAAATCTAACCGAACCAAATTTAAAATTTAACCGAACCAAACTGAAATAATTTTTCAACCCATTTGGGTTGAATTCTTAAGCCTGAATGGGTTGCAAACCGAATTCAAAATTGAAAAAAGTGAAACCGAAACCAAAATGCCCACCCCATCCTAGCCGCTGTATGAGTTAGGTTGATTGCATGAGCAACGATTTGAATATGTTCTAAAGACAGTCCAAGTTACATGTGAAAATATACTACTAGGTTCCCAAGAAAGACTACAGATATCATAAACAATCCCATTTAAAACTCAAATTCCTTAGACAATGTATAGCTTTTGTGACAGAAGCTTCTTAAAGTACTTAAGCTTACTAATACTTTTGGCCACAGAAGCATCTTTAGACAAGAAATTCACAAGATTCAAAGTTGTCAAACAATACAACATACTTGCCCCCACCTTTGAAATTCTTCCAATTAATTTTTCAAGTTTCGAGCAATACACAATTTACTGAGTGAATAAGCTGAATTAGATTTTACAATCCTTCACAAATCTTTTTAAATTCGAATTACCCATGTCACAAACTTTAATTTTGTCTAACATACATAAACAGTATGTTAATGTACAATGTTCAAACCAAGACAATTAAACTTTATTTGTAGTTGGTTTGATATTCAACAATCCAATATTAAATAAACATTTAAATCTTGCATTTCATTGAAACAATTATATCTCATACTCTTTTATCTAGAGCTTGAGACCCATAACATGTGACACTTTCTTATTTGACATGTCCACAAAGTTCCATAGCTACCCATCCGTGAAGGATTTCTCTCACCTGACACTTTAGTGCACAGTGCACTCATTGGCATATAAAACATTTTTCATTTTCGCATTTTGTCCTTGACCAACATTTTCCTCTTAAAATATCCTTGTGCATTTTGTATAATTCTCGCTACCTTCTAAGATACTGACATTTATTTCCCTCTTATATTCCTTGACACAGCACATTGTTCACCTTTCAACTTACCTAAATTTAATTTTGTTTGAATAGCATTAAGCACTGCCATAGCTTCTGGAAGCTCATGGTCTTTTCTTAATATAGTTTTTATAAAACTTGCCGATGGCTAGATACCAATAGGACAATGTTGGCTTTACATAGCCCAATCTTAGTTCATCATTTCGGAATCTCATTCTACCTTACACTATAAGAAAAAAAGGACCTATTATGATAGGCAAAAACCATCATCTTAAAGGGTGAATGATGATTATTCTTACCGTCACTACAGCTAGAGTAAAGAAAAGTTGATAGGCAGAAACCCATTACAAGTTGTGAAAAACTTTACCTGTCATAATTCTGTCATACAACCTATAGAAGGGAAATTGATTTTTTTTAATTTTCATTTTTATGAAATTAAAATTGTAATTATTATTTTTGGATAAAAGTTGTGTCATATGTTGTGACTAGTATTGTCAATCACAATTTTTTTAAAATTGATTATTTATTTTATTTATTAATTTAAAAATAAAAACATTATGCAATTTTAGCTTCCTCAATTTAAAATTTAAATTAAAAAATTTATATCAAAGAAAATAAATTATTAAATGCAATCAAATCCAAAACCAATGAAATAAATTAGTGAACTTTATTATTCATAAAAATTCCAAAGTACTTCTAAATTTCAAAAACATACAATTGAACTTTACAATTCAATAATTAATCAATATTTCAAAGTCAAGCCAATAGCTAACAAAAACCAATCCAAAACCAATGTACTTAGCATTCAGCAACATCCAGCAGCAAAACCCTGTAGCTCCAAAGCCGAGTAAGATCTATCCCATTTCATCAATTGAAAATATTAGGTAAAATACACCAAAGGGTTGTGGCTTAGTTGGTGACACAGGCTGGGTAAGTGGGAAGAGCTCTCGGATTCGATCCTCACTAAACACACTATTCGGGAGGGGTAAGGAGCCTTAACCGTGACTACATCCCGAGTCCAGATTAGTCGGACCCAATGCGGTCGCTGGAAACCGGGTGGTTTAAACCAAAAAAAGAAAATATTAAGTAAAATACAAGCATTTACACATGAAAATATAAAGAATAACAAAAATACAAGCATTTACACATGAAAATATAAAGAATAACATCTTCAAAAAGGAAAATGTTGACTGAAAGGTGAATTCAAACACCTTAACCAGCAAATGACAGCATTTCCAATATTGTCCGAAGCTTTAAGTGACTCACGTGAGAAGCACAGCCAGCCTTTAGACTGAAACGGCATCGAGTGAGATCGTTTTGGTAACTCTCAGTTTTAGTTAGATCACGGAGCAATCATGTGACCATCAGCTGAAGCTAAGTTCGTTATAACAGATTCGATTCACACGTGTCAAAGGGTTGTATGATCTGGGTTGTTAAAGATGTTAACAAGATTGATATATAAGCTGCTGGCCTTCTGGGTTGAGATCATCGTGTGTGAAATTGAGAGAATCATAAGAGAAAGTGTTTTGCTTGTTCTTGTTCTGATACTCTCTGTAACAAATACTTCTTGAATCATTTCAATAAAGCTGCCTGAGGAATTCACCCGTGGATGTAAGCCATTAATGGCTGAACCACGTTAAAACTTGGTCTCTGTTCATTGTAATTGTTTTCTTGCTGTTTTTGGTTTCTGTGAAATAAATACTCCTTTGTTAAAGAGCCTTGTTAGGATTTGTCATTTCTACAAATCTGATCTGTTCTGTAAATGCAACTTGAGTAATCTTGGTAGAGGGTCTAGGGAGGATCTGGTTCTGCTAAGAGTAAAGTCAGCGAATCAGGTTCAACAATTGGTATCAGAGCTTGGTTCTTAACCAAGATTCAAGTATGGCTACTCAGAAGGTTGATTTGGAGAAGTTTAATGGCAGAAACGACTTCAACATGTGGAAGGTTAAGATTGAAGCTCTCTTGGTTACTCAAGGTCTTGGTGATGCACTTGAAGCCTCATCCAAAGTTGAAGGAAAGGGGGCCTCATCATCAAAGACTCCAGAACAGATGGCTGAAATTTACAAGAAGGCAAGGGGTACTATAATTCTTAGTCTTGCTGATTCTGTAATCAAAGAAGTGGCCAAGGAGACATCTGTTGCTGGTTTAATGGAGAAATTAGAAAGCCTGTACATGAAGAAGTCCTTGGCTAACAGACTTTACATCAAGAAAAGGATGTTCACTCTAAAAATGACAGAAGGCTCATCACTGGATAAGCACATTGATGAATTCAATCAAGTGTATGATACACTTGCAGTAATTGATGAAGCTTTAGACGATGAGGGAAAAGCTTTGCTACTGGTCAGCTCTTTACTGGAATCTTATAAGAATTTTGTAGATGCACTCATGTATGGGAGACAAACTCTCTCTTTAAATGAGGTCAAGTCAGCTCTGAATACAAGGGAGCTACAAGAAAAAATAAAAGATCTTGATCAAGAAGCTGGAGAAGGGTTAACTACAAAGGGTCAGAGTTACAAGAAATCAGAAAAGAAAAAGAAGCAAGGAAAGGCCAAAGATAAGAACAAGACTCTTAAGTGCTTTCAGTGCCATAAGAAAGGCCACTTTAAGAGAGATTTTCCTGAAAGGAAGATCAAACAGAACAAAGAGCACAAAAGTCAAAATGGTGATACAACAGTCGTTAAGGAAGAAGGGTATGAATCAGCTGGAGTCATAATTGCCTCTGATTTGATCAGGAAGGTAAGTTGGTACTTGATTCCGGATGCTCTTTTCATATGTGTCCTTTTAAACGTTATTTCTCTGAATATCATGAATATAATGGTAGTAGGGTAATGATGGGGAACAATGCAAGTTGTAGAGTTGTAGGAATTGGGGTTATTAAACTGAAATTACATAATAACTCAATTCTTGAGCTTAAGCAAGTAAGGCATGTGCCTGAGTTAAAAAAGAATTTGATCTCACTGGGAATATTGGATCGGATAGGTTGTGTTGTTAAAGTCCAGTAAGGTTTAATGAGTGTAGTAAAGGGGCCATTGATCCTGTTGAGAGGAACAAGGAAGAATGGGCTCTATGTACTTAAAGGAACAACTGTAACAAGACTGGTTTCAGTGTCATCTAACTCTAGTGTTGACAAGACTAGGCTATGGCACTTAAGACTTGGTCATATAAGCCTTAGAGGTCTTAAAGAGTTGTCGAAACAGGGGCTGATAGGTAGTGACAAAATTGGTGAGATAGTGTTTTGTGAAGATTGTATCCTAAGGAAATCTACAAGAACCAGCTTCAAGTCATCAGTTCACATTACTAGAAGCATTCTGGATTATATACACTCAGATTTGTGGGGACCTGCACAAGTAGTATCATTGGGAGGTGCTAGATATTTTCTGTCTATAATTGATGACTTTTCAAGAAAGGTCTGGGTTTATGTCCTTAAAAGTAAAGAACATGTGTTCGAAAAATTTAAGAACTGGAAGGTCTTGGTTGAAAAACAGACTGGAAAAACAGTGAAGAAGTTAAGGACTGATAATGGATTGGAGTTTTGTAACCAGGTGTTTGATGAATTTTGTGCAAATGAAGGTATTGCAAGGCATAAGACTGTAAGAATGATACCTCAGTAGAATGACTTAGCTGGGAGGATGAATATGACTCTCATAGATAAGGTGAGGTGCATGATGATTCAAGCTAAGCTACCTCAAAGTTTGTGGGCAGAAATTCTCAACACAGCCTGCTACCTGGTAAATTTGAGTCCCTCCACTGCCATTGAATTCAAGACACCTTTTGAGCTTTGGTATGGTAAACAAGCCAGCTATGAAGATCTTAAGGTGTTTGGTTGTCAGGCTTACGCTCACATAAGCCAAGGTAAACTAGCACCCAGAGCACTGAAATGTGTGTTCATTGGGTATCCAGAGAGTACCAAGGGCTACAAACTTTGGTGTACTGACCTCTCATCACCCAGATGCATAGTTAGCAGAGATGTTAAGTTCAATGAGGTTGTAGAAGTAGAGAGTATTCAAAAAGACAATGGTAGAACTGATAAAGCTCCAGATGCATATTTTGAGGTGGAGTCACCTGGTAATCTAGATCTTGATAATGACTCAGAGTCAGCTGAAAATGCTGATGATACTGGTAGGCATGAGACATCTCAAGAAGCTGGATCAACTCAAACATAACTCATGGATTATTAGTTAACTAGAGATAGACAGAAGAGACAAAGCAAAACACCTAAAAGGCATGGCTATGCTGATCTGATAGCTTTTGCACTACACTTTGCTCATGAAATAAATGCTGAAGAATCACAAAATTTCAAAGAGGCCGTTAACTGTCAGTATGCCAATAAATGGAAGAAATCTATAGATGAGGAAATGACCTCACTTCATAAGAATTGTACCTGGGAATTGGTTAAAAGACCTAAGAATAAGAGGATTGTTGGTTGCAAATGGATATACAGAATCAAAGAGGGTATGACAGCTGCTGAACCAAGGAGGTTTAAGGGTAGGTTAGTTGCAAAAGGGTACACTCAGATGGAGGGTGTTGACTTCAAAGAAGTTTTTTCCCCTGTAGTAAGGCATGCTTCCATAAGAGTGCTGATGGCTATAACAGCAACACAGAACCTAGAGCTGGAACAACTTGATGTTCAAATTGCCTTTCTGCATGGAAACCTTCAGGAAGAAATTTTCATGAGTCAACCAGAGGGATATGAGGCTCCTGACAGAAAAGATTATGTATGTTTGCTAAAGAAGTCCCTCTATGGCCTGAAGCAATCTCCCAGGCAATGGTACCTCAAATTTGATGAGTTCATAACTACTAATGGATTTCAGAGGTGCAATTATGATTGCTGTGTTTATTTCAAACAGCTAAGTCAGAATAAACATATCTACCTACTGTTATATGTAGATGATATGTTGATTGCATGTGAGGAAAGGTCTGAAATAGATGCTTTGAAGACATTACTTGGCACGACATTTGACATGAAGGATTTGGGAAGTGCCAAAAGGATATTGGGGGTTGATATACGAAGGAACAGAAGTGAAGGGCTGGTTTTTTTATCTCAAGAGAAATACTTGAAGAAGATACTGGAAACTTTTGATATGGAGGATTCTAAACCAGTACAAGGCCCCTTAGCAGCACACTTCAAGCTTTGTAATTTATATTATCCAAAGTCTGAAGATGAAATAGATGAGATGGCCAATATTCCGTATGCAAAGGCAGTAGGTTGCCTTATGTATGCCATGGTGCTGACCAGGCCTGACATCTCACATGCTGTGAGTGTTGTCAGCAGATACATGGCATCACCAGGCAAAGAACACTGGAAAGGGGTGAAATGGATACTAAGGTATCTAAAGGGTACTTTGAAGCTTGGTCTGGTATATGGTAAAAACTCTAGAACAGAAGAAGGGTTGTGGGGCTATGTGGACTCTGACTATGCAGGAGACCTGGACAGAAGAAGATCACTCACAAGAAACTTGTTTATGCTAAATGGATGCCTGATAAATTGGAAGGCCAATTTGCCGCATGTAGTAGCTCTTTCCACCACTGAAGCAGAATTCACAGCTGCCACTGAAGCTGCAAAGGAAGCCATTTGGCTTAAGGGCTTAATCACTGAGCTTGGCTTAAAACAAGAGTCTGTACCAATTTTCTGTGACAGCTCCAGTGCACTGCATTTGTGGAAGAACCTAGCTCACCATGAGAAGACCAAACATATTGATATCAAACTTCACTTCATAAGAAATGAG
The DNA here is from genome assembly GCA_030444775.1 of Atalantia buxifolia. Classification (NCBI taxonomy): domain Eukaryota; kingdom Viridiplantae; phylum Streptophyta; class Magnoliopsida; order Sapindales; family Rutaceae; genus Atalantia; species Atalantia buxifolia. The sequence continues at coordinate 17,557,094 of CM059839.1, forward strand.
GTCTCCAGGGGAGTTATCAGGATGGTTAAAATACACACTGATGATAACTCTTCTGACATGCTCACAAAGGTGGTTCCAGCTACTAAGTTCAAAAAATGTTTGGACTTAGTTGGTATATGGAAAACCTGATATGAATCAGTTGGTGAATGGATCAGTTGCAGGATGTTTGATTCAAGGTGGAGTATTGTTGACTGAAAGGTGAATTCAAACACCTTAACCAGCAAACGATAATGTTTCCAATACTGTCCGAAGCTTTAAGTGACTCACGTGAGAACCACAGCCAGCCTTTAGACTGAAACGACATCGAATGAGATCGTTTTGGCAACTCTCAGTTTTAGTTAGATCACGGAGCAATCACGTGACTATTAGCTGAAGTTGAGTTCGTTATAACAGATTCGGTTCACACGTGTCAAAGGGCTGTATGATCTGGGTTGTTAAAGCTGTTAACAAGATTGATATATAAGCTGCTGGCCTTCTGGGTTGAGATCATCGTGTGTGAAATTGAGAGAATCATAAGAGAAAGTGTTTTGCTTGTTCTTGTTCTGATACTCTCTGTAACAAATACTTCTTGAATCATTCAATAAAGCTGCCTGAGGAATTCACTCGTGGATGTAAGCCATTAATGGCTGAACCACGTTAAAACTTGATCTTTGTTCATTGTGATTGTTTTCTTGTTGTGTTCGGTTTCTGTGTTTGTAAATATTCCTTTGTTAAAGAGCTTAGTTAGGGTTTATCATTTCTTCAAATCTGATCTGATCTGTAAATGCAACTTGAGTAATCTTGGTAGAGGATCTAGGGAGGATCTAGTTCTGCTAGAAGTAAAGTAAGCGAATCGGGTTCTACAGAAAAAGATAAAAGTAATAATAAAATATGAAAATATTCAGTGAAAAATAAGGCAAGATCCTCTTTTTCCCTTCTCTGAAGTAAAGCATTGAGAAGGATTAAACAAATTATGATTGTGTTCCACAACTGGAGCTGGTAGAGACAAATTGTGGTCATTTAATGTTGCTTTGGCACCATTTGATTATGTCCAGATTAATATCCACGAAGTCAAGGAAGATGATTGGCCTGGCTCTTGCATATATCATATTCAAGTTCGAATAGCTTTATTCCCAATGGGATTTATTTGATCAAGTTAATCGTTCAGTATGAAAAATGGTTAGGACCTCACGTTCATAAAAAATTACTATCTCATAGATCATTTTGAGTGCTTATAAACCAAAAGAAATGAAATAAAATATTGAAACATACATATATCATATATGTAAGCATTTTTTTTTCTTTTCTTTAAATACAAATAAGAGGATAGTAGTTATTAATTGAAAGAATGCATAAAAAGTTCCTCTAAACCAATACTTTTAAAAAGTTTCTCTAAACAAATACTATCTCACATATGGTTAAGTCCCAAAAAGAGATATTGGTCCAAATTCATTACTTCCAATCAAACAAAAGTATGCAGTATCAAACAAAATATGCATCCTTAGGACCCACAAGTCAATTTGTACTCCATTACTATCAATTTTTTATTGGGTTAACTTTTCAATTTTTTTTAGGTATCTCTTAAGTATCCAAAGTCATACCCTAAGCAGTCAGACACATTCAGATAGCACTTATCTAATATAAGATATTGGAGATTAAATCCTAGAGTAATGGAATGCAGATAATACCTGTTTTGAAGAAAATGTCAGTGACATCATTCGAATGTAAAGGTCCTACTAAGCAACAGAATCCACTTTCTAATTCAACGCATTTCCATATTTCCAATCAAGGGAGCTTGATAAATACTAGATGATGTAAAGACTAAAATCAATTTTTAAACGATTTGTCATCCATGATGGTACAACACGTAGGGGCACTGGCCAGTGAGTGTGTGATCATGTCTCTTCCTTAAGTGAGGATATTATTATTATGATTATTTTACATACAAACATACATACATATATACATACATACATACACACACACTATAAAGCTTTTGATCATACATTCATGCATTTATATTTTTTATCTTAATTATCTACACAAATTAAAGGGAAATGATCAACCTCTCCTCGAACTCAAGCATACACCAATAACATTATAAATAATTAAACTTCTCTCCAATCAAGTTGGTTAACTAGATAATAGGAATAATAATTAATAATAATAAGAGATTAATTAGAAACTTTAAAGAAATATAACATGTGCATAAGATTTAATTCTTCAGTTCATGTTCTTTTGATGATTTCAAGGTAACTAGCTTATTTATTTATTTATCAACACAAGTTCAAGTCATTTTAGCTATATATATCTACTTTTACAAGCCAGATAGAAATACTAAAACTATTGTTTATGGAATTATAATTATAAATAAATACTTGTGCATGCATGTGATCAATATATATATATATACACACACACACACACACACACCACTACTACAAAAATGACTTTTACTAACACTTCGTTACTGACACTTGGTAAAAAGCGTCAATAATTATGTACATATGCACCATTTTCTGCTTTTGACAAATAGGAATCACAGATTATTAATACTAGTGTGTCAGTAAATTAAACATCAAAGATCACTGACACTAAAGTATCAAAGATAAAAAAAAAATTCATAAAAATTTGTTTTAGCTCCCACTCGAACCTGAGAGCTCTAAGGTTTAAAGCTTTACTGTGTGGAGCACAGACCATCAAATATCCTTGGATCAAAAGTCATAATAATATTTAAATTATTAAAAAATGAAAATATAAATAACAACAATATAAAACTCAAACTTAACAACTTTTCCCCACCTATCGACTATCTCTATCTTGCTTTTATCGTTCTCTTTCTCTTTCGTTTTTCTCTTCTCAATCTCCTCTGTTTTGCATTATCGATTTATAAATTAAATTCAATTAATTTAGATAGATAATAAAAAAGCTAAAACTCCGTTTCGTTTTTCCATTTTCCCCAAATTGAAAAACAAACCAAAACCCTAATCACTTGTTATCAAAGGGTTTTTTCTCCAACTAAACCATCCAGTGCCTATACTGGGCAAGCAAGTAAAAGCCATCGACAAGGGGTGAAGTGGCATCATCGGTTGCGTATTCAAGTAATCTCATTCTCCCTCATAAGTTAAGTCCAGAGAAAGAACTGTAGAGGAGGTTAACAACTGGTAATGGCTGAATATTTTATTTTTTTGGGCAATTTAATTAATGGGTTTGTTTTAATTAGGCTTATGAATAATATTTTTTAATTTTAATTTTTAGGTTGTTTCAAATGTTCAGAAATTGAACAGTAGTGTGACCCTGGTGGGTTTTGTTTTCCAAATCTTTTTTTTCTTTTATGTAATTGTAACTTCAATGTTTTGTTCTTATTTTTCTATATCTTCACTCACATGCAATCTAAAAATACAAGCATTTTAAGTGGTGCATTACTTAAACTCAAAACACTCACTGCTGCGACTATGGTTTTTCTGCCACATTTGAGGCCAGTTTAAAACTTTTGTGCATGTAATTTACTGTCATTATTATTTAAAACTAAGAAAGTGCATTAGTTTTAGTTTCTGAAATAAATTGTTAGCTCCATTTCTTAAGTTTGATTAATAAGTTAATTGATTTTGAATGTACTAAAATATGAAATTTTATTTTAGCTTTTGCCTTTCTGATTAGGAGATGATTGTTTGGATATTATATTGGCTGAATAATTGTGTATTTAGTGGTTACGAACTATTTACATCTCTGTTTCATGTGAAGAGACGCAAATTTTGTTATAGGAAATTTATCATTTTATTACCAAAGTTTTACTGATATATCATGTCAGTACTAAGATTTACTGAAAAGTGCATTTTACTACCAAAGTTTTGCGCCGTTATCAACTCACTACCATTCTGTTAAGAAAAAATTAATGCTTAACGGAAATTGAGTTAAAAGTTGATTTTATCCCCAAGAGTTTGGTAGTAAAATGATAATTTCCCTAAAAATTCGGTAGTAAAATGATAATTCCCCTGAACACTTGGTAGTAAAATGATAATTTATCTATCAAATTAACAAAAAATTTTACTGTTACACCTGGAAATGTCTTTAACGCCCTTATGACATCAGTAAATTTTTAGCGTTGTTAACGAAATGGTAGTGAATTGATAACGGCGTAAAACTTTGGTAGTAAAATGCACTTTTCGGCAAACCTTAGTACTGACATGATATGTTAGTAAAACTTTGGTAGTAAAATGATAATATCCCTTTGTTATATAATCCGACTTGTTTCTTTATTTTGTTTTGGTTGGAAGATTTGGAATAGAGACAATGACTATGATATGAATTAATTAAGATCGTGGTTGTGAGTATTTTGAGATTGTATAAAGTTGATGATTTGTGTTTGATTCAACAAAGAAATGCTTTTTTTTAAGGTAGTTCTGCATGTTATATTTGAAGTTAAAAAGTAATTTATAGAATCTTAAAAAATGGCTTGCAAAGTGGTATGACGACATTATTTATTTGAACTCTTAACTTTTGTTAGTTGCTTAACTTATGAATTAGTTCGACTACTTAAAAATCCATTAGCGCCTATATTACCTATTAATCTCCTATTTAAGTTTTAAAGCTTCTTTTGTTTCAATTTCAGGATTTTGCCTAAATTATTATTATAATTCAATGATTTATAGGGGCTATTAGTAATTTTCCATAATTATGAGTTTATTATTGCAACTATAATCATAATAACATTGAACATTAAATTAATCATGCAATTTAATGAAACTTAAACTGACATTACATATGTGAACAAGTAAAATATTTGAAACGGACAGAACTTGGATAAGTTGGGATAGATTGTCTATAGAGTATCGTTTTGGAGCTGCTGATTTCTTAGATTTTGCCATTTTGAATACTGAAAATTGAATGTCAATTAGATGTCCTTGCACCTTTTGTTGTAATATGAAGTTTCATACTCCTCAACAGGTGAAGGATCATTTATTTGAAAAAGGTTTTCTCCCAAGATATATTGTTTGGACTTGGCATACTGAGACTGACTCTAAATCTACATTTACAAAGTGTGAAGACAATTCATATAGTAAAAGATTTAGATGTCATGATTACAGTAACATAATTGACATGGTCGAAGAGGCTTACGAGCATTGTGATAGAGATCCTAGTTCTTTTAAGAATATGGTTAAAGATGCTGAAAAGCCTTTGTACCAGGGTGCAAAACATTCAAAGTTATCTGGTTTAATGAGACTTTACAATGTGAAAGGGAATTATGGGCGGTCCGATAATTCAGCTTTGTTAGAAGTCCTTGCTGATATTTTGCCAAATAATAATACTCTACCTAAGTTAATGTACGAGGTTAACAAAACAATGAAAGTGCTAGGCTTAGAGTATGAAAAAATACATGCATGTCCAAATGACTGCATTTTGTATAGAAATGAATTTGCTGATCTTGCTGAATGCCTAAATTGTGGAGCATCTAGGTATCAAAGAAAAAAAGATAGCTCAACAAAAATTAAGAAAGGGGTTTCTAAAAAGGTTTTATGGTATTTTCCACCTATTCATAGGTTGAAAAGATTGTTTTAATCACCACAAATAGCTCAAAATTTAACATGGCATGCTAATAAAAGAATTAAAGATGGCAAACTTCGCCACCTAGCAAACTCACCAGTTTGGTAACTAATTGACAATAAGTGGCCAAAATTTGCAAAAGAACCTAGAAATCTCCGTTTAGCTCTCTCAATTGATGGGGATAACCCACATGGTACACTTAGCACTACTTATAGTTGTTGGCCTGTTATATTAATAACATATAATCTTCCTCCATGGTTGTGCATGAAGAGAAAGTTTTTGATGTTGTCTCTTTTGATGTATGGCCCTAAACAACCTGGAAATGATCTAGATGTATACCTAGCACCTTTGATTGAGGACTTGAAAACTCTATGGGATGTAGGTATTGATGTTTATGATGCTTATAGAAAATAAAACTTTTAATTTATGATCTATCTTAATGTGGACAATCAGTGACTTTCTAGCATACAGAAACCTCTCTGGTTGTACTTTTAAGGGCTATTATACTTGCCTAATTTGTGGGATAGACACTTGTGCATGTTGGCTACCACATAGTAGGAAAATGACATATATAGGCCATCGCCGCTTTCTACCACTTGGTCACCTATTTGGGAAACTGAAAAAGGTTTTCAATAGGAAGCAAGAGTGGAATGAGCCTCCTAAAAATTTGTCTGGTGAGGAAATCTTTAACATGGTAGAAGATATTGATATTAAGTTTGGAAAAAAGAAAGCCAAAAAGCAGAAACATGATGACGGTGGTGGCGGTGATGGTGATGAGAACATAACTGAAAAATTGTATTAAAAAAGTCAATCTTTTTTTACTTAGAATATTAGAAGCATTTATTAGTTCGTCATTAATTAGATTTGATGCATATTGAAAAAAATGTATGCGAGAACATATATGGCATGTTACTTCATCAACCAGGCAACATAAAAGATGGGATTAATGCTAGAAAAGATCTTGAGCATTTGAAGATCAAGGGAAAACTAGTTCCTGATGAAACAAACAAAAAAAACAAAGTCCTACCTCTAGATCCATACACTTTGAGTAAAAAAGAAAAAAAAAATAATTTTGTGAAACCTTGCTGAGTGTGAAAGTCCCTGATAGGCATTCTTCCAATGTCCAAAAACTTATTTCAGTAGATGGTTGTCCGCTTCAAGGCCTTAAGTCCCATGACTGTCATATTTTGATGCAACAACTTCTACCACTAATCATTCAAAATTGTTTGCCTATAAATGTGAAAAGGGCCATAATCAGGATGTGCTTCTTTTTTAATACATTATGCTGTAAAGTGGTAGATCCTAATACTCTTGGCCAATTGCAAGAGGAACTTGTAATCAGTTTATGCTTACTGCAGCAGTACTTCCCACCTAGCTTTTTTGACATAATGATCCATTTAACAGTCTACCTAGTTCAACAAGTTAGGTTATGTGGGCCTGTTTATCTTAGATAGATGTATCCTTTTGAGAGAGCAATGAAAACTCTCAAGGATTATGCTCGTAATCGCTACCGCCATGAGGGTTGTATTGTAGAAAGTTATATTGCAGAAGAAGTACTTGAATTTTGTGCTGAGTACCTCTCAAATTGTGACGTTATTGGGCTACGTACTGGTTGTCTAATTGATTTTTCTGTCGAAAGACCTTTGGGAGGTGCAAACATAAAGGTGCTTGATGATTATTTGTTGGCACAAGCACATTGGTGTGTTCTAAAATCCAAATATATATCGAGTAAGTTGTTAATTTTTCCCAAAAAATATTGTTATTGTATTATAAGATTACTATACTAGTTTTTAAATCTTAATATGTTCTCACTGTAGGGAGTATATGTGTTATTTGGCATCAAGAAACCCTTATAAGGCAAAGAAAAAAAAATATGTGGCTGCAAAATGAACATATACGTACATTTTCTGGTTGGTTACAAGCAAAGGTCAGAATTACTTAACTAAATACAATATAGGATATAAACTTTAACAAGATTTTTCTACATATAACTAAATTATAGGTAGCACATTATAAAGCAAATAATGTGTAAGTTGACGAAATAGTGTGTTGGTTGGCAAACAAACTACGCTCAAGCATGGCTTCAATTTTACAACTAGAGACCGGGACAGTAATCGTGTGACCCAAAATAATAGTGTTAGGGTTGTCGCTAACACTCTACAAATTTCAAGCTCAAAAGATAAAATTCCTCATTCTGGAGACATGACGTTTTATGGAGTCATTGATAAGATTTGGCTGCTTGATTTTCTAATGGTTAAAAAAACACTTTTTAAGTGAGATTGGGTAGATAATAGAGGGGTTTGCATTGACAATTTAGGTTTCACTTTAGTTGATTTAAATTGGATTGGCTATACATCGAATTGCTTTATCCTACCTTGTCATCCAAAGCAAGCATTTTATGTAAAGGACCAGCTAGATAATAATAAATCAATAGTTTGTTCAGTGACTGACAAAGCTTATAAGTTAAATGGGGAAAGATGTGAAGACATGGATGTATTTTCCCCATTATCTAACAAACTTCCAGTATGAGAGTTAGATGAGAAAGATGACGAAGGAATTTATGATAGAAGAGATTGTGATGCTATTCCAATAGATATTGATTTAGAAAATCAATGAATGCATTATTGTAGCTAGTTTCCAGCACCAATTTTCACAGTTTTTCAGTAAGTCATTTATTTATTTCCTTATATGCTATTGCTTTTGTATTAACTTATTAATTTAAATGCTATACTTATCCATTTTAATCATTTTCAGGATTGTAAAAGATGGCTGAAGATACTGAGTTCACTCTCCCGGAGCTCGAGGGAAAACCAAGAAGAAGAAAACAAACAAAAAAGAAAGGCTTGCAAAAAGAAGAAGTTAGTCATAAAGCTGTAATTGAGTACAATTCCTATGGTGTTCCAGTTGGAAAAGGAAGAAATGATCTTCGGAGTTACATTGGAGTCATTGTTCATGAAACAATTTCAATTTTACTTGATGATTGGAGGCGTGTGCCACTGGAGATGAAGGAAACTCTGTGGCTTCATTTTCAGATTTTGTTTACTTGTTTAATAGTATGTTTAAAGAAATTATAGGTAACTTCTAGATTTGTTTAAAGCTGTTTCTAATCCATGTTATTGGTTTACAGAAAAAATTCAAATTGAGCTTGAAATGCAAAAGCCAAGTGTTAAAGTGGATGGGGGTTGCATCAAGAAACTTTCGATGTGAACTAGTAATTGAATTCGTTCTTGTGAACTAGTAATTGAATTCGTTCTACCTAACAAGGAAGATTGAAAGTCACTAAGGTTGCCTGTTATTGAATATCCGAGCATTAAAAAGGAAGATTGGAAACTTTTTGTTGACAAAGTTTTGTCTAAATAATTTCAGGTGTGTTGTTTGTTAATATTAACTGATTTATTTGTTGCTAGTTACTAATAATCAATGGTAACCTTTTGTTCTTCGTCGTACTATTTGTGCAGGAAAAACGTAAGAAGGTAAAAGACAAAAGAGTAAAGAATGTCTACAACTATCGCTTGGGTAGTACAGGATATGGTGGCATGTTGTATAGAAAAGTATGTGTAGTAAGTAATCTAATGTGTGTAGTAAGTAATCTAATACATATAATATAATAGAATCAAATATTTATGTTTTATGTCACCTTGGAACAGAAAAAAGAAGAGTGGAGTTTCTGAGCGAGAGATTGACCACAATGAAGCTTGGTTAATAGCACGAGCAGACCGAGATGGCAAATATGCTTCTGATGTGACGCCAATTACTGAGAAAATAGTAAGTCACTTGTATACTTAATTCTTATGAATGTTCTTTATAATATGTGTGTGTGTGGGTAGATATTTACGTATATATATAATACTCTTTGTCATAACTGTATGGTAACAATTACAAGTGATAGAAGCTCTGTAATACTTTATCAGAACTTATTTCTTTGCATATAAAAAGGTTAAGGCTTGTGTGCATGTGTGTTTGTATGTGTAATGAAAGAGATGTCTAGGAGATCAAGGGCTTGTGTGAGGTGCTGTGTTATAATATTTTCTATAGTTTCAATTTGAACTGTATATAGGCTTGCTCTGTGTTGAAGATTCAAGAAGGATATTAGTTTAGTTTAGTTTATTTTTGTAGTTTAGATGATGTCTTGTACTCGTAATTGCAGATTTATAATTTTTTTTTTTTGTAGAATGAGCTGAAGAGTCAAGTTGAACAAGGATCGTTTCAATCACAAGGGTCAAATGACATTCTAGGTCAAGCTCTTCAGAAGCAGCCAAATGGTAGCAAGGTGCAAGGAGTGGGACAATTCATCAACCCATCTATGTACTTTCATGTCTTTGATGCCACTGAGTTAGCAAGAGAAAGAAAGATGTATCAAGAGAGTTTCCAATTCATGTCTGCTCAACTAGAATGCATGAATGCAAGGTTAAATGCGCATATCAATGCTGAAGTTGGAAGTTCTAATTTTCCAAAGCCCAAAACTTCTATTGATCCTCAGATTGATAATGATCAACAATCCCCTGAAATTGTTGGAAAAAGAAAAGTTAGTATATGGCCTGTTACATGTCATTATGTTATTTCTATTTGTATATACATGTATTACTACTAATGGTATGTATTTTCATTATTGCATAGTGTTGAGCGTTAGAAAATGTATATTTGTAAAGGAGAAAATCGTCATTTTGTACTTCAAGTTTTACTAACATTCTTATTTTTATGTATTTAAACTTTTTGTAATTTAATTATGTGTGTTTTATTTTAATTAAGTATTTTATATATTTTAGGGGCATCGCAGTCATTTCACAATGAACGAGAGATTAGACGGCAAAACAGACATCACTTTTGAACTCAGGGCAGTCGAAAACCTTGGGAGGAGTATAAAAGAAAAAATGGCACTGTTCACACATACGGTACTGTTCATGGTACTGCTCACGACACTGTTCATACCGCGTTACTGTTCAAACCATGTGCAAACCGTGTTACTATTCAAACCATGTGGTCAAACCCGTGCTTAAACCGCGTACTGCTGATTGATGACGTGGTGCAATCCTGAGCGTCCGCAATATTTTTAATCCGATGGCCATGATTTTTTCAGTGTATCTATAAAAAGGGGGCTCCCCACCCTATTTTGACACCCCTGAATCCATTTTTGAGCTTAGTTTTCTGTAATTCTTTCTCCATCTTATATTTTCTACGTATTTTAATAAATTTCCATTTTACCCTTAGTTCAATTTTGAGTAGCTAATTTTCTTTCAAGCTTGGGTTGAAGGTAAAGTCTCAACATATGTCATGGACTTTATTTGGTAAATTTATTTTCTCTTCCCCTCTAATTTCTGTGAAGGTTTTGATTTTTCGTCGACAAATAATAATAATCTTGTCTAGTTACCGCCCTGGTTTCACTGGCACCCTAGTATAAGGTTATTATTATTTGACACTATAAGCCCTTAGCATCATATTGATTAGAGTGTGGTTCATGAGATGTGGATTCCCCCCTCATGATTTAATTAGTATTAATAAAGAATATTTAGCACATGGTGCATGTTGGTATGCATCCAGATACCCAAGCACTTTATTATAATAGTTTCCCGTTCAATTTAATTCCCCTATTCCAATTTAAATTCTAGCATGGTTTAAATCAATTTTCTCATAAATCCAATCACCCACTTACAAAATTAATTCTACAGCTAATTAAAATCCACCTCCTTGTGGGATCGACACTCGACACTATTGATCTATTGTACAATAGATTCGTGGGCTTGCGAGTTCAACAAAATTTGCACAACAAGTTTTTGGTGCCGTTGCCTGGGAGGTAAGTATTTTAATTTGTAGAATTAATTTTTTTATAAATAATTTATTATTATTATTATTATTATTTTAGTTGTTTCCTTGTAATTTTTTTTTATTAAAAAAAAATGAATCTGCATTTTATGGTTAGAATTTTATTTCTTTTTCTCTTCTTTAAATTTATATAATTTAATTTTCAAGATATTTTTCTTTGTAATTTTTCATTTATCTTGTTAATTTATTTTTATTTTATTTATTTTATGTCACATATTTTTTTTTTGTGTTTTCATAGAAAAATTGTAACAATGTAACAAGGTTAGTATCGTAATTTCTCTCTCTTCTTTATTTTTATTAATTTTTGTTTTCATTCTTTTTGTATTTTTTGCATGCATGGTCGAAGGTCATTATTACCTAATCTTGAGCATATAGATGTTGAATTGGAAAAAACACTTTGCACACACAAACACGCTGCATTTAAAAATAAAATCGAAATGGATTTGCAACACTAACAACCACAACCAAAGGAGAGGCCATTTAAGGACTACTTCAGTCCCTTAGCTAATTTGAGCACATCATGTATAAGATACCCAAATATAGCTACTATGAGTTTTGAGTTAAAAGCTAGTGTGCTAAATTATCTCCTAACATTCTATGGCCTAGAAAATACAATTACAACCCATACTTATACATGATGTGTATAATGAGAAAACCATCAAATTACAACGCATACTCCAACACATATAATCCTGGATGGAAAGACCACCCCAATTTTTCATGGTCCCAAGGATTCCAACAGAATGGACCAGCAACATCAACTCCACCAATGCAACCAATTCCTCTAGTTCCTCAAGCCTCTCAGCCCCCATTTAGACCATACAATCAGAACCAGAATTACTCTCAACCCAGACCATAGAAGGATGCATTTCAGAATTTCAAGAATGTTACTCACTCCACGATTGAACAACAAAACGGAACCATTGATGGACTACGAAATGAGATGAGAGCAAGCTTCAACTCACAAACCCAATCAGTTTCAAACCTAGAAAAGATGGTGGGACAACTTACTTCTTCAGTTCAGACTTTGGCAATGACTGTTGAGAAAGGTAAATTTCCAAGTAAACCAGTGCCTAATCCTAAAGGAGTGCATGAAGCAAGTACCAGTTCGCCACAACAGTATGGAGAGGTCAAAGCCGTTATGACCTTGCGAAAAGGAAAAGAAGTCGACAACAAAGTGGAGATGCCGGCGACAAAAGAAAATCAAATTGTACCTGTGAATGTTGAAGACTCACCATCGGAGGAGTAAGAAGAAACCAACCCACGAGAGTATGTTCCTAAAGCTCTATTTCCTCAGAGGTTAGCTAAAGGAAAGAAGGGAAAATCTACAGGTGAGATTTTTGAGATCTTCAAATAGGTAAGTATTAACATCCCTTTACTTGATGCTATAAAACAAGTTCCATCTTATGCCAAGTTTCTTAAAGACCTTTGTACTAAAAAGAGAAGCATTCATGTTCAAAAGAAGGCATTTTTAACTGAAAATGTTAGTTCTATACTCCAACACAAAATTCTTCTAAAATATAAAGACCCAGGCTCCCCCACTATCTCATGTAGTATAGGGAACTACACAATTAAGAATGCTTTGTTGGATTTAGGAGCTAGTATAAATCTATTGCCTTAATCAGTATTCGTGAAACTTAGACTGGGAGAATTACTCCCAACTCCAGTGGTGTTACAACTTGCAGATCGGTCCACGAAAATACCCCGTGGTATTATGGATGACGTGCTTATCCAAGTAGACAAGTTTTATTTTCTTGTTGATTTCATTGTAATTAACACTCAACCAATCCAGGATTCAAGGAAGCACATCCCTATCATCCTAGGCCGACCTTTCTTGGTAACTGCGGATGCTCACATTCAATACAGAACTGGAAATATGCAGTTGTCCTTTGGCAACATGACTATGGAGCTAAACATTTTCAACATTGCCAAACAACCTCACAATGCAGATGATGGAATTATTGATGTGGATTTAATTGAAGCATTAGTTGATGATACTTTTCTGTCAAACCTTAGTGATGACCCTTTACAAACATGTTTAATTCACTTTTGTTTAGATTTTAATGTTGATGATTAGTCGATGAGGTCAACGCCCTACTTAACTCAGCACCAGCTATAGACACTTATAAATAGAAGTCAAGAGTTGAACAACTTGCACCATCAGAGAAGAAAATCATCCCATCATCAGAATCACCACCGAAACTCGAGCTCAAGCCATTACCCAACACTTTGGAGTATGCGTTCTTGGGAGAAGATAGCACTCTACCAGTAATCATCTCATTATCCTTAAATGACGAACAAAAAGGTAAGTTGTTGGATGTTTTAAAAGAGCACAAAGGAGCATTAGGATGGACCATAGCAGACATCAAAGGTATAAACTTAGTAGACTGCATGCATTACATTCATCTTGATGAAAATGCTAAATCTACAAAGGACATGCAACGTCGGTTAAATCCTAACATGAAAGAAGTTGTTAGAACGGAAATCCTTAAACTATTAGATGCTGGTATCATTTACCCAATTTCTGATAGTTCATGGGCCAGTCCTGTGCAAGTTGACCCTAAAAAGTCAGGAGTCACAGTAGTTACTAATGCTGATAATGAATTGATACCCACTAAAGTAACTATAGGATGGCGTGTATGTATTGATTATAAAAAGTTGAATTCTGTCACACGTAAAGACCATTTTCCTTTACTATTTATTGATCAAATGCTTGATAGATTAGCAGGCCATGAATTTTATTATTTTCTAGATGGCTACTCAGGATACAATCAGATTCCCATAGCACCAAAACATCAAGAGAAAACCACTTTCACTACCCTTTTGGCACTTTTGCATATAGGAGGATGCCATTTGGATTATATAATACACCTACTACATTTCAACGTTGTATGTTAAGCATTTTTTCTGATATGGTTGAACGATTTCTTGAGGTCTTTATGGATGATTTTTCTACTTTTGGAGATTCATTTGATCAATGTTTACATCATTTGACAAAAGTTCTACAGAGATATATCGAGAAAAATTTGGTCTTAAATTGGGAGAAGTGCCATTTTATGGTAAAATAAGATATAGTTCTCGGTCACATCATTTCATACAAAGGTATTGAGTTTGACAAAGCCAAGGTAGATCTCATTTCCAATCTTCCTCCACCTAAAACAGTCAGAGAAGTAAGATATTTCCTTGGGCATGCTGGTTTTATAGACTTTTCATTAAGGATTTTAGCAAAGTTTCTAGGCCCTTATGCAATTTACTTGCTAAGGATGTAAATTTTATCTTTGATGATTCATGTCTTATAGCATTTGAAAAGCTAAAGCAATTGTTGACGTCATCACCTATCATTCAGCCACTAAACTGGAGTTCACTGTTCGAACTCATATGTGATGCATTTGATTTTACAGTAGGAGCAGTATTAGGACAAAGAGTAGATCGAATTCCTCATATTATTTACTATGCTGGTATGACATTGAACGATGCACAGTTAAACTATTCAACTACTAAAAAAGAAATGCTAGCAGTAGTGTTTGCATTAGAGAAGTTTCGATCTTATCTTATTGGCTATAAAATAATTGTATTCACAGATCATGCTGCTCTTAAATTTCTTCTCACAAAGAAAGATGCAACAGCTAGACTAATTCGTTGGGTGTTACTTTTGTAGGAGTTTGATTTGGAATTCAAAGATAAAAAAGGCTCTAAAAATATTGTGGCTGACCATCTCTCTCGTCTCCATTTTGACACAATAATGGAACCATTACCATTGAACAGGTCATTTCCAGATGAACAATTAATGGGTGTGGAAGTATGTTGTGCAAATTTTGTTGAACTCGCAAGCGCAAGAATCTATTGTAGAATAGATTAACGGTGACGAGTGTCGATCCCACGAGGAGGTGGATTTTAATTATATGTAGAATTAATTAAGTAAATGGATGGTTGGATTTATGGGGAAATTGATTTAAAGTATGCTAGAATTTAAACTGGAATGACGAAATTAAATTAAAATGGAAACTATTGAAATAAAGTACTTGGGTATCTGGATCCGTATTAACATGCTCTATGGGCTAAATATTCCTCATTAGTGCCAATTAAATCATGAGGGGGGAATCCGCACCTCATAAACCACACTCAAATAAATATAGTGCTAAGGGCTTATCGTGCCAAATAGTAATAATCTTGTACTAGGATGCCGGTTATACCAGGGCGGTAACTAGACAAGAGTATTACTATTTGTCGACGAAAGGTCAAAACATCCACAAATATTAGAGGGGAAGAGAAAATAAATTTACCAAATTAAGCCCATGGCACATGTTGAGACTTCACTTTCAACCCAAGCTTGAAAGAAAATTAGCTACTCATTATTGAACTAGAGGTAAAATGGAAATTTTATTAAATACGTAGAAAATACAAGAGGGAGAAGGAATTACAGAAAACTAAGCTCAAAAATGGATTTAGGGGTATCAAATTAGGGGGGGAGGCCCCTTTTTTATAGATACATTGAGTGAATCATGGCCATCGGATTAAAAATAGTTTGGACGCACAGGATTGCGTCACGTCATCAGTGAAAAGTAACACGATTTAACCACGGGTTTGACCACACGGTTTGAACAAAGAATACGGTTTGAGCGATGCGTAATGCGAGCGATGTCGTGAACAGTACACATAAACAGTACCGTACATATGAATAGTGTCGTACGTGTGAACAGTGCCTTTTTTCCTTTTATGCTCTTCTTAAGGTTTTCGACTGTCCTGAGTTCAAAAGTGACGTCCGTTTTGCTATCCGATCTCTCATTCATTGTGAAATGACCATGATGCCCCTAAAATACATAAAATACTTAATTAAAACAAAACACACATAATTAAATAACAAGAGACTTAAATAAATAAAATTACAGATGTTATTGAGACTTGAAGTGTAAAATGACGATTTTCTCCTTTATAAATATACACTTTCTGACACTCAATACACTCCCCAACCAGCTTATTGCTAGTCCCTAGAAAATAAAGCGAAAGCAAAATTCAAATCCAAAATGATTTTTTTTTATATAATCGTATTTATTCATTCAGACTAATGATATCAATCAAATAAAAATATAAGCATTGTCTCCAATCTAAAGAAATATCACACCCACATCAACCATCCACATGAATCAGGCCAGTAGATTTTGTTACAGCTACTTTCAAAAATGACATGTTAGACCTCAAAATCTCACCGGTAATAGTGACACTCTCACAAAGAAATCAAACTCAATATAAATTGTCACTTCTATGAATGATAAATTGAGAGAAAATAATAAACAAGCATTATCACACACTCTCACCAAGATGAAGGAAATATGCCCATAACTTAGAAATAACACGATCTCAAGTCAAACAAAGTATTAGTCAACCCAATGTATATTTTTTTTCTCTTATTTCTTTATTTTTTTATGCATTACTACATCTTTATAACCCATATAATTAGCTTTTACTTCAGACTATAGTTCCCTAAAATCAAGAAAGACTTTTATTAGGATGTAACATAGGCTAGGGACATGGCTAACAAAGAAAGGAAAATAGAGAAAACAAAATATATGTTTAAGAAAAATAATATCTTTTGGAAACAAAAAAAATGCATTTCACTTATTGAATTATATATATCTCTCTCTCTCTCTTTTTTTTTTTTAGAGAATTTTTTTCTTTTTTTTCTTTCTCTTTTTTTCCTTTTTTTTTTGGTATTGCACAACTTTACTAAACAAAATAATTATTTATATTTTTCTCAAACATGAATAGGTGATGGAACTTGTAAGATATCGGGTAATACTCCAAATTGGAGTGGGTCAAGATGATAAGTTGACAAATAAAAGTTTTTTTTTTGTAATAAAAGGCTCAAAAGGGCTAACTATGGATATTTCACATAAGGGATGGCTAGAAAGGCTCAAACGGGTCAAAGATTGCCTTTCCATCATCTTTTAGGAATCTAGATAATCCTCCATATCTACTAGTTAAATGGACATTCAGATGTAGCAACACACTTTTTCTCTTTTTTTTTTAAAGCAATTTTTTTTAGAGGGTTGATTCAAAAGAATATAGAGATCGTATATAAAATAGTAAACTACTAAGTTGTATGAAAAATGGGCAAATAGGGTTACTCTCCAAAAAAAATAATAGGCTCAAAAGCTCACTTGGTATTCATTATGACATGTCAATTCTTTCAAACAACTCATATTTATCTCCGACATCAACATGTAGAGTAGTAAACATAGTGTAACATTCTACCCCCCAACCTATTCTAAACATGAAAGGAAAAATATGCGAGCAGAAATGTAAAAATGATGCAGAAAAACTAATTGGAAAAATTACACTTAAAATGATTGAAAAAGAAAACGATTTTTTTTGTTTTTTTTATTTTTTTTAAGTAAGAAGATGCGTTTCTAGAGGCACTACACTCTATATTCAGCCATCTTTGACTGAAACATTTGAAAATGCATATTTATAAAGGAGAAGTCAAAAAGAAAAAGTTAGAAAGATCACATGAAAAATAAGACAATTTTTTATATTATTATTATTATTATTATTATTATTATTATTATTATTTTAAACTAAGAAGATGCGTTTCTAGAGTAACTACACTCCATATTCAGCCATCTTCAACACAAAAAGTTAGCAACAGTTAGTATCTACAATAAAAAAAAATTAGTAAAAACTTAACCAAGATTCCACAATTGTCAACTATCCCTTCCTCCCAACCAGAACGAAACATTGTCCTCAATGTTTTAAAAGAAAGAAGTAGAGTTTAGAAGACATCACCTGGGTGGTGCAACACAGAATAAAATATTTACAGGCAAAGAGTTAAATCTAATTTGTACTTCTTACTGCGGCTACTGTTACCATCGTTATTTGTACATCCAACACCAAGATCCTAGGATCTGGATCTGGTTGATAAGCTTGTAACAGATCAAGTAGCTCATTAGTAGTGTGAGCACAAATAAAAAGCTTTTTCGCTGTGGAAGGAATGAAATAGTTTTTTATTGCATGGTTAAGAAATGCGATAAAGCCATCATAAAAATTATTGACATTTAACAAACCGATGGGTTTCTGATGAATGTGCAGATGGGCCCAAGATGCTAAAGTGATAAGTGCCTCTAGAGTCGCAAGATCTCCTGGTAAGAAAATAAAAGTATCAGCATGATTAAGCATTTCAGTTATTCTTTCTTGCATACCTGAGATAACTAACTCTTCTCCAGTCGGTGAGTCAGACAAACAGCCCAAAGGTTTTAAGGTTGTTGGGATGATGCCTAACACTTGGCTCCCTCTGACATAAGCAGTTTCTGAGACCATTTTTGATAACCCTTGGTCACCTCCGTCATATACCAAGTGTAATTTCCTTGCTGCTATGCTTCGACCAAGATCAATGGCTGCCTCAACGAACTCTTTGTATTTTTCATAGTTAAATTCAGAAAGCACACAAATGTTCTTGAATTGTTTATTGAGAGTAGCTGCCATTGGGATACTTCTCAAAAAATAATTTGTGAGTGCAAATGAAAAGAATTATATTTAAGGATCTTGGTGGCAGTGGGTCACAGCTGTGAATGAGGTATCATGTCTATATCAATTAATCGTGTAATGCACATGCCTCGAGAGTCAAAAAAGAAATAGTAAAAAGAAAAGCAAGTAATGACAAATATAAAATTATTAAAGACAATAATGCAAATGGTAAAACAACAATGAAATAAAACAACAGTCAAGTAAAAGGATATTTACAAGTAGTTGCGACTGTGGCTCACATCTTCCTCTGGTTTTACGTCCAGAAACGGCTTCAACGCCCTCTATGGGTCGAGGATAGGCTTCCCATCCAATTTTGTTATAAACTGGCAAACAGGGTCGTTTATAGTCAGATTCCCGAGACTGTATCATGCATGCTCTTTCTGGAATGATGGCCATAACTAGAGAATCGCTCCTTGAACATATCTACTGGGATGCATTTCAAGAGACAAAAGGATATCATCCAATGACTCCTTATTCAAGCCATCCCTAATGAATTGAATTTTATTTTCTCTGTTATCAGACGCCATTCCTAAAGAACATCGTTCTTTATCGCATATCATTCTGGCACACTTATGACAAGCAACAGAAATTCTCCGAGCTCTTCGCTTTCTTGGGTAATTTCCTTTACCAAAACCAGGCATGTATGCAATAAATTTAGGAGGCAACTCACCTGCCAAGCGTACTTTGGCCTCGATTAACCAGCGAATATCAGCAGGTATGTTATTCCTCATGAGCAATCGCATGCGCTTAGACCGAGCTTTATAGATTGTAAGGAGGGCACTCTGAGGAAGTGAAGGGAAGGGAATCAATTGTGAAGCTTTGCCAAGATCTCATTTCTGTCCATACCTTCGCCTCAGAAGATCAGTAATTATGGGAAACTGAAGTAACCGACTTGATTATCACGGAGTACCGTTATCCGCCACTTAACTGGGGTTACAAACTAAAACACACAAACAGAGTAACAAACAAAAACACACAAAGAAAATCACAATCGTCCTCTTATAGAATTTACCTCAAGCTCTAACTAGATGTTGTAGACACTTCTCTCAATGTCTCTGAGTTGTCTTTCTAAATCCTCAACGTGAGATATTAACTCTGGTGGTTGTAACTTCCAAATACGATGTGTTTTACAAAATTGTATTTGGCCTCTGAGATGAGATTGGACACGTTGAAGTCGTCTAATGATGTTTAAGAGGATCTGTCTGATGATTAAAAGTGATAAAAGAAAACTTAATGATTAAACAAACACACTTATGCACAAATGATTTCAATTAGCAGAAGAATAGTAAAAAGAAAAAAATAAATAAATCAAATCACCGAAAAGAAAAATCTCAATTCAAATCTGGTGGGTCACTCAAATTTATTTCGGTGTCCTCTCCATGTGGTTGGTACTCTAAATATGGCTTTAATCTTTGACCATTAACTTTAAACGTTACACCATTCTTTGGGTCCTTAATTTCAATTGCTCCATTTGGAAAAATAGTTTGAACAATAAAGGGGCCAGACCATCGAGAACGTAACTTACCTAGGAATAGATGCAAGCGAGAATTGAATAAAAGCACTTTCTGATCTGGAGTAAAAGATTTTCTCAAAATTTACTTGTCATGAAAGACTTTCATTCGCTGCTTGTAAACCTTGGCATTTTTATATACATCGTTGCGAATTTCTTCAAGTTCTACCAGCTGTAATCGTCTTTCTGAGCCAGCTTGTTGCATGTCAAAATTGAATTTCTTAATGGCCCAGTACGCACGATGCTCGAGTTCTACAGGTAGGTGGTAAGCTTTTCCATACACTAGCCTGTAGGGTGACATCCCAATCGGGGTCTTGAAAGCCGTTCCATATGCCCATAACGCGTCATCAAGTCTTAATGACCAATCTTTTCTGTCTGGCCTCACGGTCTTTTTTAAGATGTGCTTTATTTCTCGATTGGAGATCTCAACTTGGCCACTGGTTTGCAGATGATACGAGATCGCCACTTTATGAGTGATGGAGTACTTTTTCAAAAGTGCTTTGAATGATTTGTTGCAACAGTGGGTATCACCATCACTAATTATTGCTCGAGAGAATCCAAAGCGTGAAACAATATTGCTCTTCAAAAACCCTATCACCACTTTATGATCATTGGTTCTGCATGGAATTGCCTCTACCCATTTCGATACATAGTCAACAACAACCAATATATAATGATGGCCAAAAGACACGGGAAAGAGTCCCATGAAGTCGATACCCCATACATCAAAAATCTCAACTACTAAAATTGGATTTAGTGGCATCATGTTCCTTCGTGTAATGCTCCCCATTCGTTGACACCTATCATATGAAGAGCAAAAGGTGTAAGCATCTCGAAATATAGTTGGCCAATGGAAACCACATTATAGAACTTTAGTCCCTGTTTTCTTAGCACTGAAATGGCCTCCACAAGCTTGTTCATGGCAGAACGAAAGGATGTTATGAAATTTATTCTCTGGGACACATCGTGGAATAATTTGATCTGCACAATACTTGAACAGATAGGGGTCATCCCATAAAAAATTCTTTATTTCCGCAAAGAATTTGGCCCTGTCTTGCTTGGTCCAATGCTCTAGAAGTTTACATGTAACAAGATAATTAACTATATCAGCATACCAAGGTAATACTTGCATACTCATTAATTGTTCATCTGGAAATGACTCATTCAATGTTAAGGGTTCTGTGTTGATGTCAAAGTGGAGACGCGAGAGGTGGTCAGCCACAACATTTTCTGTCTCTTTCTTAACTTTGAATTCCAAGTCAAATTCTTGCAAAAGCAACACCCAACGAATTAGTCTAGCTTTTGCATCTTTCTTTGTAAGAAGATATTTCAGAGCAGCATGATCTGTGAACACAATAATTTTACAACCAATGAGATAAGACCGAAATTTTTTTAATGCAAACACTACTGCTAGCATTTCTTTTCCAGTAGTTGAATAGTTCAACTGTGCATCGTTCAATGTCATACTAGCATAGTAAATAACATGGGGAATTCGATCTACTCTTTGTCCTAATACTGCTCCTACTGCATAATCAGATGCATCACACATAAACTCAAATGGTAAGCTCCAGTTTGGTGGCTGAATTATAGGTGATGACGTCAACAATTGCTTTAGCTTTTCAAATGCTACAAGACATGAATCATCAAAGATAAAATATGCATCCTTAGCAAGTAAATTGCATAAAGGTCTAGAAACTTTGCTAAAATCCTTAATGAAACGTCTATAAAAACCAGCGTGCCCAAAGAAAGATCTTACTTCTCTGACTGTTTTAGGTGGAGGAAGATTAGAAATGAGATCCACCTTGGCTTTGTCAACCTCAATACCTTTGCATGAAATAATGTGACCGAGAACTATACCTTATTTTACCATGAAATGGCACTCTCCCAATTTAAGACTAAATTTTTCTCGATACATCTCTGTAAAACTTTCGTCAAATGATGTAAATATTGATCAAATGAGTAACAAAAGACAGAAAAATCATCCATAAAGACCTCAAGAAATCGTTCAACCATATCAGAAAAAATGCTTAACATACAACGTTGAAATGTAGCAGGTGCATTACATAATCCAAATGGCATTCTCCTATATGCAAAAGTGCCAAAAGGGCAAGTGAAAGTGGTTTTCTCTTGATCTTTTGGTGCTATGGGAATCTGATTGTATCCTGAATAGCCATCTAGAAAGCAATAAAATTCATGACCTGCTAATCTATCAAGCATTTGATCAATAAATGGTAAAGGAAAATGGTCTTTACGTGTGACAGAATCTAACTTTCTAAAATCAATGCATACACGCCATCCTGTAGGCACTCTAGTGGGTATCAATTCATTATCAGCATTGGTAACTACTGTGACTCCTGACTTTTTGGGGACAACTTGCACAGGACTAACCCATGAACTATCAGAAATTGGGTAAATGATACCTGCATCTAATAGCTTAAGGACTTCTATTCTAACAACTTCTTTCATGTTAAGATTTAACCGACGTTGCATTTCCCTAGTAGATTTAGCATTTTCATCAAGGTGAATGTAATGCATGCAATCTGCTAGGTTTATACCTTTTATGTTTGCTATGGTCCATCTTAATGCCCCTTTGTGCTCTGTTAAAACATCCAACAACTTAACTTTTTGCTCGTCGTTTAGGGATGATGAGATGATTACCGGTAGAGTGCTTTCTTCTCCCAAGAACACATATTCCAAAGTGTTGGGTAATGGTTTGAGCTCGAGTTTAGGTGGTGATTCTGATGATGGGATGATTTTCTTTTCTGATGGTGCTAGTTGTTCAACTCTTGACGTCCATTTATTAGTGTCCATGGATGGTGCTGAGTCAAGTAAGGCGTTGACCTCATCGACTGATCTGTCAACATCAAAATCCAAACCAAAGTGAGTTAAACATGTTTGTAAAGGGTCATCACTAAGGTTTGAAATAAAAGTATCATCAACTAATGCTTTAATTAAATCCACGTCAACAATTGCATCATCTGCATTGTGGGGTTGTTTGGCAATGTTGAAGATGTTGAGCTCCATGGTAATATTGCCAAAGGACAAATGCATATTTCCAGTTCTGCATTGAATGTGAGCATCGGTAGTTGCCAAGAATGGTCGGCCTAGGATAATGGGGATATGCTTCCTTGAATTCTGTATTGGTTGAGTGTCAATTACAATGAAATCAACAGGGAAATAAAACTTGTCTACCTGGATAAGCACGTCCTCCACAATACCACGAGGTATTTTCGTGGACCGATCTGCAAGCTGTAACACCACTGGAGTTGGGTGTAATTCTCCCAATCCAAGTTTCACAAATACTGAGTAAGGCAAGAGATTAACACTAGCTCCTAAATCCAACAAAGCATTCTCAATTGTGTGGTTCCCTATACTGCATGAAATAGTGGGGGAGCCTGGGTATTTACATTTTAGAGGAATTTTGTGTTGGAGTATAGAACTAACATTTTCAGTTAAAAAAGCCTTCTTTTGAACATAAATGTTTCTCTTTTTCGTACAAAGGTCTTTAATAAACTTGGCATAAGATGAAACTTGTTTTATTGCATCAAGTAAAGGGATGTTAACATCTGAGTTGATTTTGTCACTGGCATCTCCACTTTGTTGTCGACTTCTTTCCCTTTTCACAAGGTCATGACAGCTTTGACCTCTCCATACTGTTGTGGTGAACTGGTACTTGCTTCATGTACTCCTTTAGGATTAGGCACTGGTTGACTTGGAAATTTCCCTTTCTTAACAGTTATTGCCAATGTCTGAACTGAAGAAGCAAATTGTCCCACCATCTTCTCGAGGCTTGAAACTGATTGGGCTTGTGAGTTGAAGCCTGCTCTCATCTCATTTCGTAGTCCATCAATGGTTCGATTTTGTTGCTCGATTGTAGATTGAGTAACATTCTTGAAATTTTGGAATGAATCCTCCCATGGTCTGGGTTGAGAGTAATTCTGGTTTTGATTGTATGGTCTAAATGGTGGCTGAGAGGCTTAAGGAACTTCAGGAATTGGTTGCATTGGTGGAGCCGAGTTCTTTGGTCCATTCTGTTGGAATCCTTGAGACCATGAAAAGTTGGGGTGGTCTCTCCATCCAGGATTATATGTGTTGAAGTATGGGTTGTAATTTGATGGCTTCCTCATGACACCGATGGCATTGGCTTGATCTGAATATGAGTCATAGTCATGTAGCTCTATTGATTTAGCAGTTGTCAAAGATGCTATTTGTCGAGAAAGGCCTTCAACCATCTCTTTGACTTCTTTGATTCCTGAACTTGACTCGCCAATGTGAACTTCATTCACTCCTTTAATTCTTCTAGTATTCTTGAGAGATCGACTCCGCTGTTGGAAATTATCCGCTTGTCGCTGGAAGAAATCCCAAATTTCTGATGTACTTTTTGACATTAGCTCTCCTCCACTTGTCGCCATTAGCCATTTTTGCACATTTGGCAATAATCCCTCCAAGAAGTATTGGCATTGGTGCCATTTCTCGTACCCATGATGTGGACACTTCAAAAGTAGCCCATTGAATCGCTCCCATGCTTCGAAAAACTGCTCGTCTTCTCTCTGTGTGAACTCTGAAATTTCCCTGCGAATAGCATTGGTTTTATGTACTGGGAAATATTTATTTAAAAATTTTGTCACCATTTGTTCTCATGTTGTAATGCTATTAGCAGGCAATGTATTGAACCATGAACGAGCTCTATCCTTTAAAGAAAATGAGAATAGTCTAAGTTTAACATCATCTTCTGAAAAATTCTCATATTTAAAAGTTTGACAAATTGTATGAAATCATTCAAATGATTATATGGGTCCTCATTTTCTAAGCCATAGAATGTTGGGAGACAATTTAGCACACTAGGTTTTAGTTCAAAACTCCTAGCAGCTACATTTGGGTATCGTATGCATGATGTGCTCAAGTTAGCTAAGGAATTGAAGTAGTCCTTAAATGGCCTCTCATGTGGTTCTGGTTGTTGCAAATCCATTTCAATTTTATCTTTAAGTGCAATGTGTTTGTGTGTGCGAAGTGTTCTTTCTAATTCAAGGTCTATAGGTTCAAGATTAGGTAATAATGACCTACGACCATGCATGCAAAGAGAATAAAAATGAGAACAAAATAAAAGAAAATAAAGAAGAAGGAGAAATTACAATACAAACCTTATTGCGCTGTTACAACCTTTCTATAAAAACAAAATACACTAAAACAAATACGTGAAATAAAATGAAAATAAATTAATGAGATAAATGAAAAATTATAAAGAAAATTAACTTGAAAATTAAATTGTAAAAATTTAAAGAAGAGAAAAAGAAATTCTTACCTAAAAATGTAAATTTACTTCTTTTTTTTAAAAAAAATTACAAGGAAACAACTAAAATAATAATAATAATAATAAAAATAAAATTATTTATAAAAAATTAATTGTACAAATCAAAATACTTACCTCCCCGGCGATGGCGCCAAAAACTTGTTGTGCAAATTTTGTTGAAATCGCAAGCGCACGAATCTATTGTAGAATAGATTAACAGTGACGAGTGTCGATCCCACGAGGAGGTGGATTTTAACTATATGTAGAATTAATTAAGTAAATGGGTGGTTGGATTTGTAGGGAAATTGATTTAAAGTATGCTAGAATTTAAACTGGAATGACGAAATTAAATTAAAATGGAAACTATTGAAATAAAGCACTTGGGTATCTGGATCCGTATCAACATGCTCCATGGGCTAAATATTCCTTATTAATGCCAATTAAATCATGAGGGGGGAATCCGCACCTCATAAACCACACTCAAATAAATATAGTGCTAAGGGCTTATCGTGCCAAATAGTAATAATCTTGTACTAGGATGCCGGTTATACCAGGGCGGTAACTAGACAAGAGTATTACTATTTGTCGACGAAAAGTCAAAACATCCACAAATATTAGAGGGGAAGAGAAAATAAATTTACCAAATTAAGCCCATGGCACATGTTGAGACTTCACCTTCAACCCAAGCTTGAAAGAAAATTAGCTACTCATTATTGAACTAGGGGTAAAATGGAAATTTTATTAAAATACATAGAAAATACAAGAGGGAGAAGGAATTACAGAAAACTAAGCTCAAAAATGGATTCAGGGGTATCAAATTAGGGAGGGGAGACCCCCTTTTTATAGATACATTGAGTGAATCATAGCCATCGGATTAAAAATTGTTTGGACGCACAGGATTGCGCCACGTCATCAGTGAAACGAAGAACAGCGGTTTGACCACGGGTTTGACCACGCGGTTTGAAAAGAACGATGCGAGCGAGTGTCGTGAGCAATACACATACAAAAATGCAGATGCGTACATATGAATAGTGTAAATGACGTGTGAACAATGTCTTTTTTCCTTTTATGCTCTTCTTAAGGTTTTCGACTGTCCTGAGTTCAAAAGTGACGTCCGTTTTGCTATCCGATCTCTCATTCATTGTGAAATGACCATGATACCCCTAAAATACATAAAATACTTAATTAAAACAAAACACATATAATTAAATAACAAGAGACTTAAATAAATAAATTATAGATGTTATTGAGACTTGAAGTGTAAAATAATGATTTTCTCCTTTTTAAATATACACTTTCTAACACTCAACAAAGTATTACCTTGGTATGCTGATATCGTTAATTATCTTGTTACAGGTAAACTTCTAGAGCATTGGACCAAACAGGACAAGGCTAAATTTTTTGCAGAAATAAAGAATTTTTTCTGGGATGACCCCTATTTGTTCAAGTATTGTGCAGATCAAATTATTAGACGGTGTGTCCCAAAAAATGAATTTCAGAACATCTTTTCGTTTTGCCATGAACAAGCTTGTGGAGGCCATTTCAGTGCTAAGAAAACAACGACAAAAGTTCTACAATGTGGTTTCTATTGGCCAACTATATTTCGAGATGCTTACACCTTTTACTCTTTATGTGATAGGTGTCAACGAATGAGGAGCATTACACGAAGGAACATGATGCCACTAAATCCAATTTTAGTGGTTGAAATTTTTGATGTGTGGAGTATCTACTTCATGGGACCCTTTCTTGCTTCTTTTGGCCATCAATACATATTGGTTGCTGTTGACTATGTATCGAAATGGGTAGAGGCAATTTCGTGCAGAACCAATGATCATAAAGTGGTGATAGGGTTTTTGAAAAGCAACATTGTTTCACGCTTTGAATTCCCTCGAGCAATAATTAATGATGGTGGTACCCACTTTTGCAACAAATTATTCAAAGCACTTTTGACAAAGTACTCTATCACTCATAAAATGGCGACCCCATATCATCTGCAAAACAGTGGCCAAGTTGAGATCCAATCGAGAAATAAAGCACATATTGGAAAAAACGGTGAGACCAGACAGAAAAGATTAGTCATTAAGACTTGATGATGCATTATAGGCATATAGAACAGCTTTCAAGACTCCAATTGGGATGTCACCCTACAGGCTAGTGTATGGAAAAGCTTGCCACCTACCTGTGAAACTCGAGCATCTTGCATACTGGGTTCAATTTTGACATGCAGCAAGCTAGTTCAGAAAGAATATTACAGCTGGCAGAACTTGAAGAAATTCGCAACAATGCATACGAAAATGCCAAGGTGTACAAGCAGCGAATGAAAGTCTTTCATGATAAGCAGATTATAAGAAAATCTTTCACTCCAGGTCAGAAAGTACTTTTATTCAATTCTCGTTTGCACCTATTCCTAGGTAAGTTGCGTTCTCGATGGTCTGGCCCCTTTATTGTTCATACTGTTTTTCCATATGGGCCAATTGAAATTAAGGACCTAAAGAACGATGTCACGTTTAAAATTAATTGTCAAAAATTAAAGGCATATCTAGAATATCAACAACATAGAGAGAACACCGAAATAAATTTGAGTGACCCACCACATTTGAATTGAGATTTTTCTGTCTTTTTGGTGATTTGATTTTTTCTTTCTTTTTACTATTCTTCTGCTAATTGAAATTATTTATGCATAAGTGTGTTTGTTTAACCATTAAGTTTTCTTTTATCACATTTAATCATGAGACAGATCCTCTTGAACATCCTTAGACGACTTCAACGTGTGCAATCTCATCTCAGAGGCCATATATGATTTTGTAAAACACATCGTATTTGGAAGCTACAACCACCAGAGTTAATATCCCACGTTGAGGATTTAGAAAGCCAACTCAGAGACATTGAGAGAAGTGTCTACAACATCCAGTTGGAGCTTGAGGTAAATTTCATAATAGGATGATTACGATTTTCTTTGTGTGTTTTTGTTTGTTACTCCGTTTGTGTGTTTTAGTTTGTCACTCCGGTCAAGTGGCGGATAACGGTATTCCATGACAATCAAGTCGGTTACTTCAGTTTTCCATAATAACTGATATTCTGAGACGAAAGAATGGACAACAATGAGATTTTAGCAAAGCTTTACAATCGATTCCCTTCTCTTCCTCAGAATGCCCTTCTTACAATCTATAAAGCTCGGTCCGAATGCATGTGATTGCTCATGAGGAATAACATACTTGTTGATATCCGTTGGTTAATCGAGGCCAAAGTATGCTTGGTAGGTGAGTTGCCTCATAAATTTATTGCATACATGCCTGGTTGTGGTAAAGGAAATTACGCAAGAAAGCGAAGAGCTCGAAAAATTTTGGTTGCTTGTCATAAATGTGCTAGAATGAGATGCGATAAGAAACCATGCTCTTTAGGAATGGTGTCTGATAACAGTCAGAGAAGATAAGATTCAATTCATTAGGGAAGGCTTGAATAAGGAGTCATTGGATGATATCCTTTTGTCTCTTGAAACGCATCCCAGTGGATATGTGCAAGGAGCGATTCTCTAATTATGACCATCATTCCGAAAGAGCATGCACGATACAGTCCCGGAAATCTGACTATAAATGACCCTGTTTGCCAGTTTATAAGAAAACTAGATGGGAAGCCTATCCTCTACCCATAGAGGGCGTTGAAGCCGTTTCTGGACGTAAAACCAGAGGAAGATGTGAGCCACAGTCGCAACTACCTGTAAATATCTTTTTACTTCACGGTTATTTTATTTCACTATTGCTTTACCATTTGCATTATTGTCTTTAATAATTTTATTTTATTATTATTTACTTTCCTTTTTTACTGTTTTCTTTTTGACTCTCGAGCCATATGCTTTACACGTTAATTGACATAGACATAATACTTCATTCACAGCTGTGACCCACTGCCGCCAAGATTCTTAAATATGATTCTTTTCGTTTGCACTCACAAATTATTTTTGAGAAGTATCACAATGGCAACTACTCCCAATAAACAATTCAAGAACATTTGTGTGCTGTCTGGATTTAACTATGGCAAATATAAAAAGTTCGTTGAGGCAGCCATTAATTTTGGTCAAAGCATAACAGCAAGAAAATTACACTTGGTGTATGGCGGAGGTGACCAAGGGTTATTAAAACTGGTCTCAGAAGCTGCTTATGTCAGAAGGAGCTAAGTGTTAGGCATCATCCCAATAACCCTAAAACCTTTGGGCTGTTTGTCTGACTCACCGATTGGAGAAGAGTTAGTTGTCTCAGGTATGCAAGAAAGAATAACTGAAATGCTTAATCATGCTGATGCTTTTATTTTCTTACCAGGAGATCTTGCAACTCTAGAGGCACTTATCACATTAGCATCTTGGGCCCATCTGCACATTCATCAGAAACCCATCGGTTTGTTAAATGTCAATAAATTTTATAATGGCTTCATCATATTTTTTAATCATGCAATAAAAAACTATTTCATTCCTTCCACAGCGAAAAAGCTTTTTATTTGTGCTCACACTGTTAATAAGCTACTTGATCTGTTACAAGCTTATAAACCATAGCCAGATCCCAGGACCTTGGTATTGGAGTATCCAAATAATGATGGTAACAGTAGCCGTAGTAAGAAGTACAAATTAGATTTAACTCTCCGCCTGTAAATATTTTCTTCTGTGTTGCACCACCCAGGTGATGTCTCGTAAACTCTACTTTTTTCCTTTAAAACATTGAGGATAATATTTTGTTCTGGTTGGGGGGAGGGGATAGTTGACAATTGTGGAATCTTGGTTAAGTTTTTACTAATTTTTTATTGTAGAAACTAACTGTTGCTAACTTTTTGTGTTGAAGATGGCTGAATATAGAGTGTAGTTACTCTAGAAATGCATCTTCTTCGTTTAAACAAAAACCAAAAGAAAAAAAATTCTAGACATTTTATTTTTTCATTATTTTAATTGTCACCTTTCCACTCAGTCTTTCTGCATCATTTTCACATTTCTGCATGCATATTTTCTTTTCGTGTTTAAAATATGTTGGGGGGTAGAATGTTGTTTAAAAAAAAATTGTGTGATTTGTTTTAACATTAGATGACATGATGAATTTCAAATTTTAGTATTTGTATTATCTTTGGTCTTAAGAGATGTTACACCATGATTGCTACTCTACATGTTGATGTCGGAGAGAAATATGAGTTTTTTTGAAGTAATGTTCTTAGAGAGTAACCTTTTTTGCCCATTCTTCATACAGCTTAGCAGTTTATTATTTTATACATGATTTCTAAATTTCCTTTGAATCAATCCTCTAAAAAATAAAGAGTTAAAAAAAAGAAAAAAATGTGAGTTGCTACATCTGGAGGTCCATCTAACTAGTAGATATGGAAGGTTATTTAGAGCCCTAAAAGACGATGGAAATACCATATTTGACTCATTTGAGCCTTTCTAACCATCCCTTTTATGAAATATCCATAGTTAACCCTTTTAAGCATTTAAAAAAAAAAATTTCTTTGTCAAACTTTTCATCTTGACCCACTCTGATTTGGAGTATTACCCGATATCTTATAAGCTCCATCACCTATTTATGTTTGAGATTTTTTAAATTCCTCAAGGTTGTAGCTTGGCTTTGGAAAATTGCTTTATTGTTTACAATATATTCCTTGAGCAAAGCTTCAAGAGAACTGAATTGATCATCGTTGGTGGTTCTTTGTCCTTGATTTTGCTGATAAAATCCTGGTGGCTGTGCAGGTCTGTTCTGTCCACTAGACGTTGTCACAGGTTGATTTTAGTTGCTCCATGAGAAGTTTGGATGTTGACTCCATCTGGGATTATAGGTGTTTGAATATGGATTGCTCTGATTTTGTCTATTAAAATTACCCACATAATTGACTGAAGCTGAATTCCCTAAACAATTATTAAATAAATGCCCCTCTCCACAATAAACACAAGAAACCTCAGCAACTTGCTGGACAGTTGCTGGAGCATTGGTCATGGCTTTAACCATGTTGGTCAGTGAAGTTACTTGGGCTGATAATGTTGTAAATGCATCCACATTGTGGACTCTTACTACTCCCCTTATTACAGCTTGTCTAGTTGATGACCATTGATAATTGTTGTTAGTAATTCTTTCCAAAATTTCGTAAGCTTCATTGTAGGATTTAGACAACAAAGCTCCATTTGTTGAAGCATTAACTATCAATCTAGTGCTTGGATTTAACCCATTGTAGAAAGTTTCCATTTGTAAGCAACAAGAAATACCATGATGAGGACATCTTCTGAGTAACTCTTTAAATCTTTCCCATGCATCATATAAACTTTCATCTTCAAGTTGGTGGAAGGATGTAATTTCATTCTTCAATTTTGTATTCTTGGTTGGTTGAAAGTACTTCATTAAGAATTTGTCAGCTAAATCATTCCATGTTGTGATGGAATCTGGTGTTAAAGAGTTCAACCATGCTCGTGCTCGATCTCTTAATTAATATGGGAAAAGTATGAGTCCCAATACATCCTGTGATGCTCCAGTAATTTTAAAAGCATCACTTACCTCCAAGAACAATTTTAGTTGAAAGTGGGGGTCTTCTGAAGGCAACCCATTAAATTGCCCCATTGTTTGGAACATCTAAAACATCACTGGTTTGATTTCGAAATTAGTATCTTGCACTTCAGGTCTGACAATTCCATGATGCATGACTTCAGGAGTCAACACGGCATAGTCTCTAATGGCTCTATCTTTATCATCTACCATGTATATGATGTTGTTGTTTCCTGGTTGTCCCTGATTATTTTGCTTATTCTGACCTTTTTGATCATTAACTGGTTGTATTACTCTATGAGGATGTAAATTACCCATCTTTTGCAAATTATCAATTGCTACAGCAACTTTTGAATCCTTTTGTTCTTTTCTCAATCTCCTTGCAGTTCTTTCAATTTCTTGATCAAATTGAAATTCAAAAAGTTTATATTTGCGTATTCAAGAGTTTCTTGTTAACAAAACAAATTAAAATAAAATCAAAATTTAGCACCATTAAGATTAAATTTCACAAGTCATAATGAATAATTAATTCCGGCAACGGCACCAAAAACTTGTTGCTATAAATTCAAATGCTATTGGTGTCAGTGTGCAAGTGTACACAACAAGTAATATAATTATAAGTATTCGAGATTGTCTCCACAAGGAGTGATGTTGTCTGACTTGCTACAGCCATTGTAACTGTGCAGTTTTCTTTAACTAAAAAATAGATTGAACAATTAAACTAAGAAACTACGTAATAAAATACAAGAAATAAACATGCGGGAAAAATAAACTTTCACATCATACACAATGATAAAATCAGTAGGAATGAAGTAGTTGAATGATTAAACTCTCTTAATGGTTTTGACTATTTCTTCTAAATTTAGGCGTGATTGCTACAACATCTGCTACAACACTAGGCAGAATCCTCATGTATCCTCAGTTGTTGCTTGTTAGATTTGTTATATCTTTATGCAATCTAACAGTGACCAATTGTTATGCCAATAGAAGATATAACATCACATGTTTAGGTTTTATACAACTTACAAGGTGAATCCCTATATCTAGTTCATCATTAATTTTAGATTAAGTATAGCCCTCTTGGAATCAAGCTAAACTCAACTCAGGAAACCCAATCTAAAACCAAGTATTGTTCTGATATGTTCCATTAAGATAGGCCATTTTGCAACTATCTCTTAGCTTGTATCATTAAATGGAGGGTTAGCCGAAACAATGAATGTAAATAAGTACTATCAAAATAAAATTTTATAGCAAATATATAGCAACATATTAAATCAGTCAAGAAACCATCAAGATTATTTATCACTCAACAAGAAGTAAACTTAGTTCATAGATTGTGAAAGAAAAATAAACAGCAAAGTTTCAGCCATCAAATACATATTCATGATCCAAAAATAAACAAGAAAGCAAGAAAATAATAAGCAAAACTGAATTCTAATTGTTTCCCACAAATTTCCCCATTGGTGCAGCCTTGATTCTTGCCCTTGAATTCTATTTTCTCCGTTGTTTCTTTTCGGTTCTTGATCTTGGTTGACAGCCTCCATTTTCCTTTGCGTGAATGCCCTTTTTATAGCTCAAGATTAGGGTAAACAGAAGTCTAGGGTGCGCCTATTCTAGATTAGGAAACTACAGATCGCAATTTGATGAGTGTCTCGCGAAAAATTCGATCTGTCAATGCTCTAAAAATGCTAAAGCAATGGTTGCTACAGCAATGGCTATAACATCTGCACTGTTCTAGACTTACTTCAATTCTTCTATAACTATGATCTTTTATCCTTTTTGCAAGCTCACTGCAACAACATTCTTTCTTTGAAATTAGAGCTTCTGGTTTCCTACAATTATACATATGTTTTAAGCACACGATTACTCAAAATCAACAAAATTTATTAAACTTAAACTAAAATGGATGTGAATGCAAACTATCATTAAAATGCACTAAAACACATCAATTACTATCTAAGTAATTTTGATTTAAGCCTAAAAATATCATGATAACTCTCATTTCATAGAGTTATCAGTACTCTGTATAGTTCTCGATGAGGGCCAAAATCAAAGGCTAAATACAAGAGAATGTCTGCAGCGGTTCAATGCCCATGCAAGGATTTAGGGTGAAGATGGCTTTCTGAGTGTGAGATTGACGAGAGTGACTGAGCCAAAGATGAGAGTGAGAGTACAATACTTTAGGAAAAAAATGATAAGTGAAAACTGAAGAGGGTTTTGTTTCTATTTAGTTTTAATCCTAATGGTATCGATTCTTATTCAAAGAGAAACTTCTAATCCAAACGGTATCGTTTATTGTCTATTTATTTTTTTCATTCATTTTAAAATTTTCAATCAACCGTCCAAAATAAAATCAAAATATACCATATCCTAAGCAAATTCCACATTGACAAAGAATGGGAGAGACGCTGGGTTATAGGGGTGATCTACAGTTTATATGGAAAGATGCGATTTGAGGTGTATAGACGCCCCCAGAAACAAAGCTGTGTGGGTCTTGATAGGCCCAAAGTAGAAAATATCTTGCCAGGTTTGGGTTGGGTCATAACAGATAGTATTAGAGCAACTTCTTGCGTCCTCTTAAACAATGGTAGGGCAAACAGCAAACTTTAGTGAGGATGTTGAGTCCTTAAGTGGAGGAGTGTATGTAACACCTTAGGCAAATCCTAAATTGACAAAGAATAATAGAGATGATGGGTTTATGGGAGTGATCTACATCTTATTTGACAAGATGCGTTTTGTGGTGTATAAGCACCCTGGAAACAAAATCGTATGGATCTTGTTAAGGCCAAAGTGGACAATATCTTGTCAGGTCGGGGTTGGCCATGACAAAACAAAAATACTGCTTGACGACCAAAATTATATCATAAACTTGTCATTACTTCTTGATAGTCAAATAACTTATCACCAGTCTATCATAAGTGCTTGATAGTCGATATTCCCAGGTATGTCGAAAATGCATGACAAAAAAAAAAAAATCTATCGTCCATCTAGTCATCTACCATTATAGATCTCTAGACCAAAAACTGTCACACAGAGGACTGCCATAGTAGGTCCTTTTTCTTGTAGTGTTAAGTTTGCAGGGAAAATAAATGAGATATAATATAAGGGGAACAGATTATGAAATTACAAATCACAAATTGGGATTTTACAAAATAATAAATGTTATAGCTGAAATAATAATTATTGCGATGAAATAATAACAAAAAATAAGACAAAAGGATATAATGCAAACTGAGTCCTATTTCATACCACAATTTCCTTAAAACAGATTCTCCTTATATTTTCCAGTGCTTTAAGATTCAAATGGCATCTATTACTGAGGATACAACGGTAATGAATAGCCCTAACGCACCACCAGGTTATTCCATAACGAACTTATATTATGTTTTAACTCTATCAAAATGGATAAACATCAAAAGAGGAATTAAAGATTATCTAATCCTATTCTTCCATCCTTATCACTGTTTTGAAATAAATAAGAGTGCCAATCTATGGAATTCAGTGAAGGACATTTCTATTAATGAATTTGATTGTTATAAATTTTGTCATCAATGCATTTAATTTAACTTCTTATTAAATGCACTTGTAACCACTGCTATTAATATCTAATTAAAAGCGTAAATGTTTGGTATTAAACCTTTTGTTTAATTCTTGAATTAAAATTCAAAGATAACAATAGCCTCATTAACCACATATTAAATATTAGATTTAATTTCGTATTAAATCTAAATTTAATTAACTATTATATTCTCATGATAAATTTTGAATTTAATTGGCAATTATTGAAATAATAACTAGGTAACTCAAGAGGGGATGAATTGGAATTTTAAAACTTAAACTAAACAAAACACACAACAATTCAATCTATTCCCTTAATGAAATAAAAAAATAATAAATTTAATAAAGAATAATAATAAAAGAGTAAGGGAAGAGAGAGCAATCACAATGATTTTTACGTGGTTTGGCAATCCTAGGCTACGTCCACACCTCCAAGCTCACCCGGCTTGAGGATTTCACTATCAAAGCCTCCTAAGGCTTCAAGAACACTTACAATTGACTTCACATGTGTCAATCACCAATAGATTATCCCCAATCTCTTAACTCATGTGTATCCGAACACTTGCAATCACTCAAAACAAAGATTACAAATGTGTTTTTCTCTCATACAAAATATATGATTACAAATCTATGCACAATGTGTGAATAAATGAATCAAGAATGAATTTAAAGCTCAATGAATGTTGTATTATCGATTACAAGCTCAATGATAATGTTGTGATCCACCTTTGTTTAAATTGTAATGAGCTTATTTATAGTTGGAGCTGAAAACTAGCTGTTATAAACTTTTTGCATAAAATCGGATCGCCGTTAATGGTTTATTAGTTAACCGTTTTAACTGATCAATATGACTGTTAAGCTAAATTTCAAATTGTCGGATCACTGTTTTCAAGATGTCGGATCTTTGTTTGCTACAGTTACTGCTACAGTGAATTCTTTTCTAAAATTATAGTTTTACCCCAAAACTTTCTACAACTATAATATAGCCCAAAATGCTATGAAACTTTTCAAATACGTCCTTCTCCAGAATTCCAAGCAATACTTGTTGATTTCAAAGTTTTCAGCACTCTTTCAATTAGACCATAAACTTGAAAAATAGACAATTTCATAAAATCATTTTTCTATTAAATATAAAACCTTTATAATGTGAAAATAATGATTTATTTAAAATGTATAAAAAATAATTTGAGCATTTAAAAACTTAATCATTCTTAATTTTGTTTGTTATCATCAAAATCAACATTATGGATATATAAATATTATCAATCTCCCCCTTTTCTATAATGATAAACTTTTCATGTATTTAAAGAATGATTGCACAAATTGCTCCCCCTAAATGTAAGCTCCCCTTACAATTTGAGCTTAAAAGATTAATTATTCTTAATATTGTTTGTTATCATCAAAATCAACATTATGAAAATATATATGTTAACAATTATAAATAATAAAATTTGGAATTAATTGAATAATTAATTCAAAATTTAAATAGCTGTTACATTTTTTGTAACTCCTGCTTTTTATCCAATGCAGTCAACAATTGTATTTTGAGTGTCAACTTTTCACTTGCTCCAACATCATTTTGATTATATAAATATATCATTTCGAACTACTCATAAAGGAGATTTTGAATCATCCTTAAACTTTTGATATACATTATATGGATCCCACTTAAAATTATAATTTCAAATAGCAACTACTATTTTTCCAACAGAGATTAAGAGTGGAAGCAATACTAGTTGCAACCAAAATCCAAGTCCAACAATAACGACAAATGGTGAATTCTTAATTTAGTTCATTTTTTTATTTGTTTATGATAAATGGAAGATATAAAGAGAGAGCCGTACTTTGAAACTTCATTGGAAGAAGACAGGAGACGTCCTTGCGATGGTAAAAATGGAATGAAATTGGGGTCTATGAAAGCTTGGAATATTTGTTAAAACATTTTGGACGTGTACTAAGAACCAGGGCTCTTTAAGGAAATTGAACAGGTGTCACTAGCTTCATTCTTTCAAAATTTTGAAAGATAACTCTGTTGCTGATCACAAAACTCGTGAACTGAAAGCATGCAATGTGCCGCATCTCCACCATCCCAACAGCAAATTTTTAAATTAATGTGACATTAAAGTAATTTTAAAACTGTTTTTCCAATGAAATCGTGAATTCTTATTTTTTTAATCCCAAAATTAAGCCTTCACACTATTTATTTCTTATTCCACAAAATAAGTATTAATTAAAATTAGATGTTAAATATGTTAAGACCTTTCATTGCATCTAGCGATTAAGTCTTCATAAAAAAAATCTGTTTGTTAATTCTTCATTTAATTCCAATATTAGGGTTCCCTAATATGAAGAACATTAAAAGATCCCCTAATATTATTCTTTTTTATTACAAAATTTATTTGATAACCCAATAGAATTCATCTCAATAATTTACAAGCCAAAGATTCTAGAAGGGATGGAGTCCAGTTTTTGTCAAATCGAATCGAACTATTTCGATTCAGTGCAATTTGGCTCGGCAAAGAAGAACTTATTGGTCTGAAACACTGAACTAATTAATTTTTCATTCAAATTGGTTCAAAATCAAGTCGAATAAAAAAAATCAATCAATTCAAATAAACATTATTATTTTTTTTTTTTTGAAGATAAAAGGATTGACAAACCCCAAATCATTAAAAAACAAACCCCAAATCAAATTTTTAATGCCCGTATCTCTTCAAGATTTGAATTCAGGTCGCTAGCTAAATAAAACTGCTTAAAAACCTTAAATATGTTTTGCTTCTATTTTTAAACCACTGAAAGGGTTAGGTTGAGGATTATATAGTGCAAAATAAACGTTTTGGTTTTATAAACTTATAATTTTGTATATGGTGTGCACTTTTATACAGATAAAAAGTTAGAAAAAAAAATGGCTATCAAATATGAAAAAATATTAAAAAATAAAAAATTAACCGAATAGAATTATTTCGGTTCAATTCAGTTAATATAATAGGTTCAAGTTTTGTTCATGATTTGAGGAACTGATTAGCTCCGATACTGCCAACCCCTAGATTCTATAAGAAATTTCTAGTTGACTTGTAATAAAAATTATTTTATAGGCTAAGAAATAGGCAAAAATATGTATAAGTAAGCCTCCAATCGACTCAATGGCTTTAATATGGTCAAAATCAAGTTAAAAAATAAAAAGAATATAAATTTAATAACTATAGTAGAAAATACATTACATTGGACTACGTATTTTTTTGTCTTTTAGTTGATTCTGACTTTAATACTATCAAGTATACTTAATTGAAAAATTATTTATAAAGATAATCTAATGAGCACCTGGACACACAATATATCTGTGACTCCTTGTAAATAGTGTTGAAGCTATAAATTAACCAAATAGCACACTCAACATAAGGTGAGCACTTTTGCCGACTAAATCATTACTCTACATATGGGCATGTTTGATGATGAGATAAAAAAAAGTATAGGATTGGACTATTGGAAACAAAATATCTCCTATCCACTATTTGGGGAGTTAAAATGCCTTAGCATTTCTTATCCTTAGACGTATCATATAATCCAAATTAGAAAATAAAATTTATCCCATTGGGGGCTGTGGAATTAGTTAGGTTAGGATTATATTGTTAACTCAATTAAACATAATAATTTAAATTTATTAAAATTATATTAATATGTAATAAATTTATAAAAAATAAATTTTAATAATGTAAGTAACAAATTATAATGAATATCATTATTAATTTTTAAAAACACAAGATCAATATTTAAAAAATTATTAATTAAAAAAAATTATTTATTAATTTAAATAATATTTTTAAATTATAATAATTTATTTTATCAAATTTTGATACTATTTTAATTTATATAACTATTAAATGTTTAATAAATATAAATATTGGAAATATAACTAATAAATATAAATAAGAATTTGCTCCTGAATCTTTTAAGAGGAAAAAGATCTCTGAAAGCTTTTTCCTTAATCCGAAAGAGTATTTGAATTCTCCTAATAACTAAAAAGTGTATCGTGCCTGAATCAAACTAAAGTTCACGGTGGTTGATGAATTGAGAGATTCCAGTTGTAAGATATCTAATGAAGCCGTCGGTGGAATTTGAGATTTAATTAATATCATTAATGTTGATTAGTACAATTAATAATACAAAACTTTTAGCTAGTAATAATAAAATATTATAATTGTAATTTTTTTATATGAATTATAATAAATAAAAATATAAAAATATTTTATAATTAAAAATATTTTATTTTATATTAAGTGAGTTTTTATTAATATTACAATTCAATTAAACTATGATTAAATAAATATTTATTTATTATTAATTAATTCTAATCCTAACCTTCCTGAAATACAGGGCAATATCGAACATATTTTATACTATTATATCATATTACATTCATCTCATTCTATCCCATTCTATCTC
Organism: Atalantia buxifolia; assembly: GCA_030444775.1. Taxonomy (NCBI): domain Eukaryota; kingdom Viridiplantae; phylum Streptophyta; class Magnoliopsida; order Sapindales; family Rutaceae; genus Atalantia; species Atalantia buxifolia. The sequence continues at coordinate 17,597,262 of CM059839.1, forward strand.
ATCAAAACTTACCAAACACATCCCACGCATCGAAATTATAATACCTCAAGCTGGGAACAAGTAGACTGTGTGCTCCCCTCTGACATGGCAGCTTCTTCACATGCATGGCAGCAACAACTCCTAATCTGGCCTCTGTATGCCATGCGCAGCACGCGCCTTTTATACGTTTAGCATCCTCTCTGTCTTGCTCAGGACCATACTCATTAATTAATTATCTTCATCTGCTTCAACACTGAGTGGCATACAAATGTTCTGAAGTATTTTCTTATTAATAAAGTGCTTATTACGTGATGAGGGCTAGATTTTCCTCAATAGACAAATTAACCAAATTGTTTATAAGTGCAATTTAATATATCTACATGGAGTATGGAGAGAGCGACCGCAGGGGTAAATTTATGTCATTCCTGATCTCATCGCCTTCTTTAAGTTGGTCATCAAGGTCACTAAAAACAAATTGGTCAAGGTCTTAGCTGTTATGGACTACCAGGTCATAATAGTTTAATATAAAAGCCATTTTTTTTAATGAATTTTGCTAAGTTAAGTGAATGACGTTTAGTTTCTATATTTTGAGTTAAATGTCTGTTTAATATATATATTTTAAGAAAATACCTCAAGACACCCCTATTAGTAAATATGTAATATTCATGCTCTTATGTTTCTTTAGTTTTATGATAATACCCTTATAATAATATTCTTAGTGATATTAACGAAAAGGACAAAATGTTAACTTAATAAATTAATATTAAAATTAAATAAAAATTAAAGTAAATTTGTTTATTATTTAATGCTGAAAGTAAAATAATAATTAAAATAAATTTTTTAATTATTATTTGATTAAATAATAATTAAATAAATTTTTTATTATTTAATGCTTTTAATTATTATTTGACTTTTAGGGTTAATTTAGTAACTTAAATTTTTTTAGATAACTATTAGCAAGACAACACAACAAGTATTAAATGTAGCTTCAAGTTGGCTGGTATTAATTTATTTATAAATAATTGTTATAAAGATTGTTGTAAGGGTATAGAAAAAATACTAGTTCTTTTAGCTGGATAATTATTGGTGAATTTGCTAATTAACTTTTTTATAAATAAATTAATTAATACTCTTAAGATTGTAGTAAAAGTATTATTATTATGACGACAAAGAAAAAAATAAGGGCAGAAGATTCATATATTCAATAGTATAAGTGCCTTGAAAAGGTTATTATTATAAAAGTAAAGAAAAATAAGAGTAAGAATATCACATATTTATTACTACGAGATGTCTTCGAACATTTTTTAAAATATAAGCATTGAACAAACACTTAATTTAAAGTATAAGGATTAAATAAGTATTTACCCTTACATTTGTGGTAACTTACATCCATACTTTTAAGTGCAAAACCAAATAATAAAATAGTGAGATCATGTGAGTGAATAAGTGAATTTTGTTTGGCTGCAAGTTACATTTAAGATAATATTTATTATTATTGTTATTATTATTATTATTATTATTATTATTATTATTATTATTATTATTGTTATTATCACAAATCAATCTATGGGCTTAGAAATAATTTAAATGTAACTACACGATCCACTTATAACTATCAAATCACTTTTTTGATTCTCTTGTGATCAATAGTTTGAGTTCTGTCCCACATATTTTATGAATTTTTTTTTTTTTATGTTTGAAATAAAATGTATGTACTTAATTCGTTCTACTTCAAAAAATTAACAATTACAATTATTTCTGGTTGTGTTATGTAGTCTTCAAGGAAACTGTCTACGCAATTACTTGTTTACTACGCAGTCGAAGCAAGGGATTGTTTTCTTCGATCTCACTCATTTATGCATAAAATAACGCCATAACCAAATCAATCAAGAAAATAATTAACTAATTAAGATAAAAATTAAGGTAGGTATTCAAATTTGCAATTCCTTTCCATTATCATTTTATTAGAATGAAATTCTTTATTCCATATGTTGTCAGACCTTCCTTTAATAAAAAAATCATATAGAATATAACCAATACATAAAATATTAAGTAGATGATTTCTGTTTGGATTAATGGAGTTATATATACATAGTAATGGTCATTTCACTTTCTAGCCATACTGAATTTCAACATATCAAGACTAATTTTTGAACCATGTGTGCATTATTTCCTCCATTTTTTCCAAGCCTTGGGTGGCCCTTAGAGATTAATCCCATATGCCATCAACAAGACTACATCACTGAAACTATTGAGGAATCTCCTCAATTTCCTCCAGAATCTGAGCCACAAGCTGAATTTGATCGTTCTGCTTCATTTTCAGCAAATAGTGGAGACCCCACGATGGTTAAGAAGCTCTATCACAATGCCAGCGAGCGTGATCGACGCAAGAAGATCAACAGTCTCTATTCATCTCTCCGTTCATTACTTCCCGCAGCAGATCAAACGGTTAGTATTTAGTTGAATATATTTATATAATTCTACAAAAAGCACAAATTAACTGATAACAAACTTTTATAAAATGTAAAAAAAAAATTAACGTGTTAATATCAAACATATAATTCGTTCAAAAATAATAATGCGTCAAAATTAATTGAAGAGTCAGATCAAGAAAATCTTCTAGCTTTTAATCCTTCATGAAGTATATGGAACAATTGAAATTCAAACAACTTTCTTATTCTTCTTCACCATTCAAGTAGAATTCGAAAAGAGAGAGAAACTGGTGACTGAGATTTTAATTATTAATGTCTTGTACTCTAGTTTGATTTTTACAATTACTAAAGTAGCGAACCCTAAATTATTTTAATAACTGAAATAAACATTTAACTTTGTAAGTAGGTGTAGATCTAGATCCAAGCTTATATTGAGACCTAAATCTACCTAATTTCTTTTCATTTAAGCACAAACCAACCTCGCAAATCACCCTTAGCAAGCTAGTGATTAACATAAATTCCCTTACTCCACTCCTGAGGTTTATGGTTCGAGTCATCTCGTATGAATTCATATTTATACTGCATCATCTAAGTGTCGACTAATTAATAGGTTTCGATGACGTTTTATTTCAAATATCGTTATATTGTAATGATAGTAAAGAGATCACCTCTCAAACCCATCCATTAAGATCGATCCATATCTGAGGTCTTGCAGGTCTGTGGTGGACCAACCCCGTTGTCATCTTTAACCATGTCCAATACAACCATCAAAACTTTAATTTTATTAAATACTTTATTTCAGAACGTAATTATGGTGTTTTATGATTGTTTCAGAAGAAGTTAAGCATTCCAGCCACAGTTTCGCGTGTGCTAAGATATATACCAGAACTCCAGCAGCAAGTCGAGAGATTAATGCAAAAGAAAGAAGAGCTTTTATTAAAGATTTCAAAACAAGGAGAAATTAGTCATCAACAGCATCAAAGAAAAATCGCAATTGGAAGCTCTTTAGCTTCAATTTCAGCAAGCCGGCTTAGCGACATGGAAATTTTGATCCAGATTTCTTCATATAAGGTCCATAAATGCCCATTATCTAAAATCTTGTTTAATTTAGAGGAGGATGGTCTTGATCTTGTGAATGCCTCTTTCTTTGAATCCTTCCAAGGAAGAGTCTTCTACAATTTACATCTGCAGGTATGTACTTTATAGGCCAGTTTTTATTATTATTATTATTATTATTTTCAATTAATGATACTACAATCACAAGTCTTTTGTAAAATCTATTTTGTTCATACAGATGTGATATTATAGAATTAGTCAAATGAAAACTCAAAATAAAGAAATTAAATTGTCATTTAATAATGATACATTTATAAAATTGTTGTACAAATTTTCTTTTGCAATCTAAAGTAGTGGCTTACGTGATGTGAAGGGATTAGTTAGTTGAAAGTATCATAAGGGCCACAATAATTATTTTAATTATGTTGAATATACCTTCATGCTACGTAATCCGTAACCTTGATTGTACATCAAAATTTTTATAGCAATTTGTAGGTTCATCATCAATGTGGTGCTTTCATCTAACAAATACTGTTATCCAACGTCATTCGGTATATAACAGTGTGTATAATGGCTGTAATATTAGTGACAATAAGAGCATCACCAAAATACTTTTTAAATAAGATTTTACTATTTATTTAAAGAGTTACATTAGTATTTATAAACTCCCAAAGACATTCCAATTAACTTCCTTCAAATAAAAAATGCTTCTTTCCCTTCAAATTTGTAGAGTGTTTTCTCTCTCTTCAATTTATATTTTATTACTTTTTATTAGATAGAGAAGTGCTTAATTACTATTTATTTTTCTTTTAAAAAATAATAATATTAACATATTTTTATTTCAGAGTCTTTTAGAGTATACCATATTTTTTCACTTTCTTGTTTGCCATATAAATAAACAAATAGATACTTAAAAAATAAAAGGGATATTATTATTTTACTACCAAAGTTATTCTGACATATCATGTCAGTACCATGGTTTGCCGAAAAGTTTATTTTACTATCAAACATATGCATCGTTATCAATTCACTATCATTTCGTTAAGAACGTTAAAAATTTGCTGATGTCATAAGGGCATCAAAGACATTTCCAGTTATAAAAGTAAAATTTTCTGTTAATTTGATAGATAAATTATCATTTTACTACCAAGGTTTTAGGAGAATTATCATTTTACTACAAAACTCTTGGGGGTACAATCGACTTTTAACTCAAAATCTATTAAACATTAACTTTTTCTCAACTGAATAGTAGTGAATTGATGACGGTGCAAACGTTTGGTAGTAAAATGTATTTTTCGGCAAACCATAGTACTGACATGATATGCTATAATAACTTTGGTACTAAAATGATAATTTCCCAAAATAAAATTAGTAGAATCTTTTTGGTGATGCACTAACATATACATGTTTGGCATTTGTAATTGTGTTATTTGTTCCTTGTTATTTAATTAAATTTTGTATTTTCGATTATCCAGGTGGAAAGCACTTACGGACTGGACTGTGAGGTTCTAAATGAGAAGCTTAAGTCATTCTACAATGAGAAGAGGGAAGATCTGTTTCCATCAAATTTTGGCTGTAAAAATTAATTAATATATAGTTATAGGTTCATGGAGCACAAAGCAACAATCATGTTTGTTTATGGAAAACACGAGGGAAGCATATGGATGAAATATCATACTCCATTATTTTCTTATTAGTATTGCTTGAAGATGAGAAAATTAAGAAAATGTAAAGCAGATGCAGGGATTTCTTATATAGCTATGATATAAAGTTAAATTATTTGTCAATTTATCTATGAGGTAAATGCTCATTTAGTTCTTGTACTTTGACCTAAGTGTGTTTTAGTCTTTATATTTAAAAACATACCTTAATATATCTCTACTTTTAAATACGTTCTACTCTTACCCTTATTTTTTCTTGATTTTTACAATAATACCCTAACAACAATATTCTTGACATTAATTTATTTATTTACGAAAAATTAATTAACAAATTAACCACTAAATATTAGTACGAAAGAACTAATATTTGTTTGTGTCTTTACAACAATCTTGCTAATAATTATTTATAAATAATTTTTTTTGAGAAGTATTTATAAATAAATTAATATTAGCAAAATTAAGTAAAGTTTATTATCCTCGCAACAATCTTAATAGTAATTGTAAATGAAAATTTAATTTACCAAATTAATCCTAAAATCAAAATAATAACATATTAATTTATATTTTGTTATTAAAGCTAATTTGATGAAGTAACATTCTTATCTTTTCACTGGTTTCCCAAGAATATTATTGTAAGGGTATTATTGTAAGAAGAAATAAAAATTAAGGATAGGAAAGCAATATATTTAATAATAGGGAGTGTTGAGATATTTTTTAACATAAGTCAAAATATGGGAACTAAACTAAATTTACCTTTTTTCTATAGGTATATTTTTGATTTTATATGGAGTAGTAACATAAGCAGTTTGAAGTTATAATAATTAATATATAAGATTGTTAAATATATCATCCCACGTTAGCTGAGATTAGTTATTTGGTTAATAACATGAACAATGAAGATATCCTATATATTTTTAATCTAAATTTCATCACAGATGATATATCATTTATTGAGCTGATGATTATGTAACACCCTAGGCGAACCCTACATCAGTAAAGCACGGGAGAGATGCTAGGGTTTATAAGGGGTGATCCACACCTGAATTGACAAGACGGATTTTGAGGTGTATGGGTGCCCTAGGAACAAAACTGTGCGGGCCTTGTTAAGGTCCAAAGCGGACAATATCTTGTCAAGTCTAGGCTGGATCATGATAGACGGTATCAGAGAGGCTCCACATGTCCTCTTCAGCAATGGTAGGGAAAACCTCAACGAGGATGCTGATTCCCTAGGGGGGTGTATGTAACACCCTAGGTGAATCCCACATCGGCAAAGTATAAGAGAGATGGTGGGTTTATAAGGGGTGATTCGCACCTTAATTGGCGAGACGCGTTTTGTGGTGTATGGATGCCCTAGGAACAAAACCGTGCAAGCCTTGTTGAGGCGCAAAGGGGAAAATATCTTACTAAGTTTGGGTTGTCATGCCCCAGGAACAAAACCGTACGGGCTTTCTTAAGCTCAAAGCAAACAATATCTTGCCAGGTCTAGGTTGGGTCATGACAGATGGTATCATAGTGGTTCTATGTGTCCTCTTGAGTGATGGTGGCGCAAACCTCAGCGAAGACGATGAGTCCCTAAGGGGGAGTGTATGTAACACCCTAGGCGAATCCTACATTAGTAAAGTACGGGAGAAATGCTGGGTCTATAAGGGGTGATCCATACCTGAATTGGCAAGACACGTTTTGAGGTGTATAGGCGCCCCAGGAACAAAACCGTGCAGGCTTTGTTAAGGCCCAAAGCGGACAATAACTTGCCAAGTTTAGGTTGGGTCATGATGGATGGTATTAGAGTAGCTCTGCGTGTCCTCTTGAGCGATGGTGGAGCAAACCTCAACGAGGACGCTAAGTCCCTAAGGGGGTGTATGTAACACCCTAGGCAAATCTCACATAAGCAAAGCACGGGCAAAATGCTAGGTTTATAAGAGGTGATCCATACATTAATTGACAAGATGCGTTTTGGGATGTATGGCCGCCCCAAGAACAAAACCGTGCAGGCTTTGTTAAGGCCCTCGACCTATTCTCAAACTTTAAATAGGTAGGATGGCGCAACTGCTTCGTTGAGTGTCGCCACGGAGTCGAGTGCTCCAAGTGAGCCATTTTTGTTTAACAGAACTGGCAATGCGGGATGAACCGAAAATCGGGTTATGACATTATGGTATCAGAACGGCTCTGTGTGTCTTCTTGAGCGATGGTGGGGCAAACCTTAGCGCTGAAGCTAAGTCCCTAAGGGGGGTGTATGTAACACCCTAGGCAAATCCTACATCGCAAGTACAGGAGAGATGTTGGGTTTATAAGGGGTGATCCACACCTGAATTGGCAAGACGCGTTTTGAGGTGTACGATGCCCCAAGAACAAAACCATGCGAGCCAAAGCGGACAATATCTTATCAGGTCTGGGTTAGGTCATGATATATTATTTACAAGATCCAATCAAATAATAATATAAGCTTGTATAGGATGATATATACATTATATAAGATTTTCTTTTTTATTTGTATATATTTTGTATTTTTGCACATGATACATAAATTGTATATCATATTTTCATCCATTAACTTAAATACAAATCTCCACAAACTACTCTTATGGATCTAGTTAATTCTCAAAAAACATCTTATGGATATAATAGAATATTAATTAGTAAATTGTTTATTTATGTAGTAAGTACAAGGATTTTTATATAATTACCATCTTATAATTTTACAAATTATTAATGTGATGCATCAGCCCTCAATTTGAGACTAGGAAAAAAACTTATTTAATTAAGATTATCAATTTATAGAATACTAATTTATAAAGGTTATATTGTACTAAAAAATAGTTTTCCACTTTTATTACTCACAATGAAGCAAAGACTTAATTTATATAGGGTATATAATGACAAAAAAAAAGGCAGAAAAGGATAAGCAAGAGTATTAGGGTTTTTATTATTAGCATCATTGTGTCCATAATATTGTAATTTATTTATTCCTCGTATTAGGGATTTATCTCATCTTGGACATTTATTAGATTAAATTATGTGGAACATTAGAGAATATATTTGGAGACATAAAGTAGCAAACTAGCATCTAACTAAGATTTCATATCAAAGAGTTTTAAATAAACATTATTACTAAATTTGAAAGTACATCAAGTATTTATAGAATATTGAACTCTTAAAGGAAGTATATCATAGTACTTTACTACAAGGGTATGGGTGAAATAATACACTTATACAAATGAAGTATTTCACACATTGAAGATTGAACAAGATATATTGTATATTGTATTAGAGAAGCAGTCAACGTAGAGAAAGAGTAAACCCAAAGGTTTTGAAGATTTATATCATTCCAATTATGTTAAAGATTCATATCATTCTAATTATGCTTTCAAATTGAAGAAGGCTTTATATTGATTAAAATATGCTCCTAGAGCATAGTATATGAATGATTAACCAATTGCAGATTGAAAAGAGCTACAAGAGATGAGGAATAGACAAGACTTTATTCATTAAAAATCTTGATCATGGAATATTGATTGCTCAAATTAATGTAGATGATATTCTTTTTGGCCTTGCTTCTTTATTGCATGTTCATGAATTTTTTTATCAAATGAAGAATATATTTGAAGAGCATGGTTGGTTAGTTGACTTATTTCTTAGGCTTACAAATGAAACAACTTGAAAATGGTATTTCAATTTCTCAAAGTAAGAATGGCAAAAATTTAGAACAAGTTTGGACTAGATTTGGCTAAACATATGAGAACACCTATGAGCACTAACTTAAGGTTAACAAAAGGTGATAGTGGTTTTGATGTTGATCCAACTCTATACAGAAGTAGGATTGATAACTTACCCTATTTACTGGTAAGTAGACGTGATATTTACTTTAGTGTTGGTGTTTATGCTAAATACCTAGCAAACCCAAAGGAATCTCATTTATCTGTTATTAGATATATCATTTGTTTTGTAAATACAACTATTAATGATGTTATTTTGATATTTTAAAGACAGTGATCTAAGTCTTACAGGTTATAGTTATACTGATTATGTAGCCAATTCTAGTGATAAAAAATGCATTGTTGGAGGTGGTTTTTTATCTTAGTAACAATCTTATATCTAGGCCCAATAAAAAACAAATCTCAAATTCTTTATTAACTACTGAGGCTGAATACATTGTGTTGGTATTTGACTCAATTGCTTTGGTTGAAGCAAATGCTTGAAGATTATTGTATTGTTCAAGATATTCTTACAATATATTGAGATAACACTAGTACTATTAATATTTCAAAGAATCTTTTTCAATGTTCTAAAACTAAGCATATTGATATTAGACAACAATGCATCTATGACATAGTTAATAGTAAGATTATATCTCTAGAGTATATTAAGACTAAAAATCAACTTGCAAATGTATTTACTAAAGCTTTGAATGCATCTAGATTTGATTATTTAAGAAAAGCTATAGGTATTAGTTCTTTGTGGTCAAGTTCCACCACATATTTATATATCTCATATTAGTTTGCATCTCATGACATGATTAATACATTATATGCATGTGTTTTTGCATGATATATTCTTTTTTTGAATCACTATGTGCATAAAAGTCTCCATTTGAAGGGTTAAAATCTTGAAAAAAATTTTGATTGGTTAAATCTAAACTAATTGTTTTGCACATGTCTTTGAAGTCTTGATTTTAACTTGATTTTTGATTTTGAGACTTTTAATGTTGAAATTAATGGACTGAAATTGACTATTTACTTTTGATTCTTATCTCAACTATCGATATCAAGATGGGCAAGCACCTCAATCAGAAATAGTTACCTACAACTCTTATGAGTGAATCTATCCTTTAGAAATCTAAGTCTGTATATCACACATATTGCAGAGGATGAACTACCATGAAAAGAAAGCTATCTTAAGAGGTATGGTGAATGCTACTAACTATAGGCACTTTAAAAGAAAAAGAAAAATGATACAAGTATTGAAAAAGAAAAATCTTTAAAATATATTTATATGTGGAAAGAAAAATTTTAGTATTGCAGTTGCTTCATATATTGCCTATTACATTAAAAAAATCAATTTAGAGATCAAGATGATGAGATTAGTTTGACTTGTTCATTCTATTTTTTGATACAAGAGTTGTTGATTTTGGGAAAAATTGAGATTGACCCTTGATAGATTAGTGGCACACACACAAAAGTTTAATTTTCTCTAATCTTCTTCTATTTGAGTGATTAAAGTTTGATTATCTTGATTTCATGTGCATTATATGAGTATTGATGAACATGTCATTTTAATTTTTAAAAAATCGTGATTTGTTTCACAAACTTATTTATTAGTCTGTTTTGTTTTTAAGTAATTAAAAAAATCATGTCTTATTGCATTCCATATTTTAGTCATTTTTTTCATAGACAAATGCGTGAAAAATGTTTGCATGCATTTATAGTTTAGGGTTTTTTTTCCTCGATTTAGGGCTTAAATTGATGAAAATAAGTCATTAGGGCAATACGTGCATTCTGACATATATGGGAACCATTCTGTATTTTTTATGATAACTATGCAAAATTATGGGCTTTCTCAATATTGACGTGGTTTGCAATTCAGTCCATCCAACTTTGTTTTACATTGTTTTTACGATTCTTGTGATTTTTACTGGATATTTTGAATATTTATCTTTTTATATCAGGCATGTATTTGTTATTCGTGTTATATTAAGAGTCTATGGCCTTATTTGAGTTATATTATTCTTGCGAAGTAACGATATACTATACCTACTTCAATTACACTATCCTATTCCTATATGCATTAGGTTTCATAACTCTATTTAAGGGTTCTCAACTCTCTCTTTTACTCATGCACTCTCATGCAAAATTCAGTGATTCATTCTGTACAATATCTTTTCTCTAGTATTTCAATTTCTCATCATGATGAATGGTAAGAGAAAAATTGATCATTGTTTAAGCATACCCAGTGAGAATCTCGTTGAAGTCAATGGTTCTACTACAAAGAAAGCTAGATTTGCTTCTATTCTTTGTTCTACATGTCTTACTTATATTAAAGGCATTGCTCAAGAGAGTGAATCCGATTCTGAAGATGAAACTAAACTAATTGCTCATTCCAGTCTTCCAAAATTTGTTTTTTTTTTCTAAAGGCTTGTAGTTTTTATGGTCTTTGTGGTTTATATTTGTTTCTTACGAGAAAATTTCACGCATATCAAACTTCTTTTGATATTATAGATCATTGTTTGAAGAAACTTGAAGAAAATCTCACCCTTCTTTTAAAGAATCAATAGTTAATTTTTTCTTGGTATCATGTTTTGGCACCTCTTGTCAAAAAGGGGGAGAGTAACGTACTTTCAATTTTCTTTGTTAAGAGATTAGAGTATTTATTGCTTCATGATAGGGGAAGATAGCTCTTTATTTTGTTTAAACTCAATTTGAACTTGATTTCAAATAGGGAAAGTTTATTTTTAAACGAGTTTATTTATATGTTCATTGAGTTTATTTTTCTTTCTCTAAGGGGGTGCTTATTTGATTTGCATATGATATTTTGTTTTCTTTGATATGCATTACTGCTCTCTTAATATATTAATTTGAGATTATTTATCTTAGAGGGAGAGTTAATTTTCTCAATTGAACCTTAGACATGAGAATTTATTTATTAAAGGATATTTTGATCTTGAACTAACGGTAACTAATGGTTTTTGTTTATGTTATTTTTTTGTTTGTTTTATTACCTATATGTAGGTTACTGCTCGTGGTCTTTCTTGCTTCTATATATGCCATTTGAAGGCCAGAAAATTGGTTAACGACTACAAAAAATTTTTAATGTTATCAACACAATGATGCCAATAATGAAAACCCTAGCAACTTTCCCCTTTGGCTATTGGGGATTTATCTAGTCTTAGGCATTTATTAAATTAGATTCTATGAAATATTTGAGAATATTTTTGGAGGTATAAAGAATATTTTTGGTTTTAAGTAAGATTTCACATTAAAGAGTTTCAAATAAAAATGATTATTATATTGGTAAGTATGTCAATGATTTATGGAATATTGGACTCCTAAAGGAGTATATCCTAGATTTGGTTGAAATACTATTCCTGTATAAAGGAAAGCATTTCAAACATATCAAATATTGAAGATTGAAGATTGAAGGAAACATATCGTATGGGAAGCAGTAGCAGGAAAAAACTTATTTTAGCTGAATATGATATTTCATTTCTTTATAAAGTTTTAGTTTTCGTATCTTCTTCATATCAAGTGTTGTAGTAGATGTTCTTTGCCGATTATTATTTTGATCTCTTCGGCATGAAGAGGTTATTTGTTGTGTTGGACGAATCTAAAAAAAATAACAAACACAATTGAAGATTAGTGGTGCTCTTTTAGCAAGGTTGACTGAATTAGATTTAATAAGGTGGTAGTAAGAGTAAGAAGGAATCTAAAATAATGTAAGATTTCAAGAGGTTATCCTATGATCTAAGGTCCCAAATTAACTTAACCAATGGTTCAATGTGAATTAAGCCGGACTTGGGTGTATCCATAATTACATATCTTATTGGCTGGATTGAGTATTTTATTAAAGCAAATAATTTAACAAATTATTAATTTTATTTGAATACATTAACTGAGGAAATAAGTAAAAGAGAAGCTTTTGTGCCCGCAGAACCAAAGTTACTATTCTCTGTGTTGAAAAAATAGCATCTTAATATGCTATTTTAATAGCACATTTTGAGTGGATCCCACTAAGCGAAAGTAGAAAATCTTAAGAGGTACGAATTCTACTCCGTGAATACTTCAAAAACGTATGTTTATTTACTCAAAATGGTGCATACATGAATGAAAAATTTCCAACATCAAAGGTTCACTTTGTATCATATCTATCAAAATAACTTTATACACTTAGTTAAGTATGAAGTTATACAAGATTTGTTTATGCAAAATAGAAAGTGGGTGCATCTAATAGAAGTTATAAACTATAGGCAATAGAAACCAATTATGATCTTAAGGTGTGTTTGGCAACTCTCATAATGCAATGGAGTCTCATGTTTATGTGCACCAATTTGTTACATTAGCTAAACCCGTCTAGGAGTCAAGTTTAGCTAATGCTGCACGCTTCTTCTCTTTTTTTTTAATAAATAAAAATAAGTATATAATTAAATTAAATAATATAAAATAATATTAATTTTTATTTTATTTTTTACATAATTAATGAATTTAAATTAATAATTTATTATTCACTAATATTATGCTTTTATATTAACTATATTAAAAATGTAATTAAATGATTTATTATTTAATTATATTATATTATCATAATTAATATATAAAATTTGATTATTATTTAATAAGTTAATACAAAACAGTAAAGTTAGCCAAATACACTCTTAGTGAATGATGAATAAGGAATTAAAAGAGAAGCAGGTGAGGTCATGAGCTAAAGATGTGTTGTCAATTGTACATTTAATTAGGAAATTTGCGTCCGACGAATTTTTATTACCATATATTCTAGTAAATTAAGGGGTGTTATCCTTTAAGCACTAGCACCACTGATGTAAGGTTTCCTTATTTTAATTTATTTCACACGGTTCAATTTGGAGAAGTTAATTTGCTTCGCTTGCGGCTAGAATGCACAAGTGCGTGTGGTGCGCATGCCATGCACGTGCGCGGATGCCACGGCAGCTGGAAAACTTCTCCTCCTTGTTCCCTACCTTACCCCACACACAACATGATTTTGGTTTTGTGCCATGTGTCAACTAGAAAATTTTAATCCGATCCTTCAAGGATATATTATTCCAAAATTAAACAAAAACCATAAGTCGAGCCGTTTTCATCGAGTAAATTTATATGAGAGCATGAACTTAATTTTGATTGGCGAAGGCTTTTCCCTATTGGGAAGATATTGAAATCTTTTATTCATATTAGAAATAAAAATTATTTAGTTGTTGACGTTTAAAACAATTAAGAATATTGAAAACAAAAAAATTGATGAGAGCAATTTATTTATATGATGCTTATTTTGAGTTAAATGATAAGGAAAGGTATGGAATGATGCTAATGAATCCCTGATTTTTATCTTTTGAATCACTTTTTTTTTTAGACCATTTAGATATTTAAAATATCCTTAATTTTCAATAAACCATCTTAATTAGGTCTGACAATGAGTTACATTGAGATAATTTTGTATCCTATTCTTGCGGTGTCCTACTTAATTTTGGTTATTAAATTATTAAGTAAAAAATCAAAACAAAGTTTGTTCGCCCACTAAAAATGATAATTTAGTTTTCGACTTAGAAACAGTAAAGCGATAGTATGTCAAATTATAAGATGTTATTAAAAGATGGTTCCACCACATTATATTGGGTTTCTAGGAAAAACAATGTCCATTTCATAGTTAGATAATTTTTTTATGTAATTATCTTTTTTATCTTTCATATTTATCTTTTTATTTATTATTATCGTTATTTAGTATATTGTTTTTATATGTGTTAATTGTTTTTATAAGTATATTTAGTAGTTGTCAATAAGTTGTTAAATTCTAGTTAAGCAAACTAAGGAGGAAGAATTGGATTTTAAAAATTTTTCAACAGCAACACCACAATCCAACACCAACAAACAATGACAAAGTCACAACAATAAGTAACGTAAATAGGTAAGGGTACAGAAAATAAACATGTATTTTTACGTAATTTGAAAAACCTACCTATATCCATGTCTCTAAGCAAATCAAGTTTGATGATTCCACTAAACAAACCTTACAACCCAAGCTTCAAAATGTTTGCAATTGACTTTAAGTATCCATAAATCTTTACAAAACCCGAGATGATCCTACACCTCTTTTCTTAAGTGTTTCCCAGCTAGAAGTCAATATTTATTCGGACGCAGGAGCTTCTACTTGTGATGATGAAACTAATCCCAAGGTACCAATGCCTTAGTAGATCATCCAATAAATGTTGCACGGGCTTGCCTCTCCTTTCCCTTTTACCTATGGCATGATGCTCATGGGCAGCTTATCTCTAATTGGATTTCCTTTTCTAACTAGATTTTGTTCCAAAGATGTGACTTATAATCACTCAATTTTGATGTTTACAATGAAGTTTACAAAGGTCACACTCCTTATAAGAGTATATTAGTAAATGATAACTCAATAATGAATCAATGTATGTGAATAAATAAATGAAAGCTCAAGATGATTTGGATGAACAAGTTTTAACTCAAAGAAGATTACAAAAATTCATGGAAATGAGATAGAGTTGGCTTTTATAGTTTGGGCGAAAAAGGAAAAAAAAAAAAAGACATTATTCACCCCAAATATAACACATTCAGTAAATTATCAGATCGCCGTAACTTAAGGCAGACCACCACTAAGCTTATGTGGCATGTTACTTTAGATATGCATTTGAAATTGTTGCCTAATTGGATAGCAGCTTGAAATTAGCGGCTCCCTATTTGGACCTTAGAAAGTTTCAAAAATTCATCGTTCACTACTAACTTGAGGCGGTTCACTACTAACTCTTTTCTAAATTTATAGTGTTGTTCATGTTGGGAAAATCTGCTCTTTAAAAGCATATGTGTTTATTTAATTGTAATAAATAATTTTTCTGACTAATAAAATAAATGAGGTATTTTATTCAAGTATCTTAATTGCATTAATATTTTGAGTAAAGTCCATTTGATAATATTATATGTATTTATGTGCTCACCATGTGGATTCACAGAAAACATAAATACAAGTTATCTTATGATTAAATAAATTATGTTCGCAGTTGATAAATAAAGTTGGGCACTTTATTTAGGTATAGACTATAATAAATTCATTGCATGGTTTGTCTTAATCATGTATGAATTTATTGATGTAGTATGACTACATTAAATAGGATCACATATGAGATTTAATTAACCTTGAAATGACTGTCAGATTTATTAAATCTCATAGGCATTGATTTTACTGTAATCTTAATCTTGAGTTACTTATGATTTCATGATTGTAATTGTTATTCCACTTGAGTTACCAATAGGCACGACACACACTTGTGGTCAAGATTACCCAGTATCTTGGTGGAGGCAATTATGAGTATTGGAGTTATAGATTAATAATATAGAATTTGTACGACACGTCTCTTGATAGGTTTTCAGCACTTGATCATAGAATTCTCTGGCCAGAGTGTGTCAACATATTTAGTATGTTGAAAATGATCATTAGAGAAAACCAGTAAGTATCAAGGAACAAGATGTAATTGAATCGATTGGACAGTTGAGATATCGATTTAATTAATGATGTGGTATAAAGGATTATACAGTAAAGAAATTAATGTGGCATGGGTCGAATTATTATTCGAGAACACTATCCTAGATAGCATACAATTATAGAGGTCAGTTCCAATCTTTTAGTGGAGTAGATTTGGAATTAAATAATTGGGCTAGTTTAATTACATGCCTAATTATTGTAGCCACTATTGTATGTACCCAATTGATCCCCGGGTTAGCTCATTTAATTGACTGCACCATTACTAGATTAATAAGTAAGATAACTAGCAATTTGGGTCAAAAGCCTAAATATATTATTTAGTGGAAGGCTCCATCAATATGCTTATATGTAAGGGGCCTTATGTTATTTTACAAGGTGGGCCCCCTATAGAAAAAGTAAGTAACGTGTTTTATTTTTGGAGCCTAGGGTTTCACTAAAGAGACATATATAAAAAGGTTTCTTTTCTCCCAAAAGAATGAGGATAGCCACTTTAAACAGATCGGATAAAAAGACTTTTTCTCTCTAATCTTGAGAGAAAAATTTTCTCCTGCTAATTACTATTGGTAGTGATAAAGGCGCCCACACGTCAAGTGCAGATCAAACCTAAGTCATAACCTGGAAGATCATTGGTGACGGATCGTGATCTAACAAGCGTGGTGGTGACAGATCGTGATCTGGGAGTCTAATTCACTTCAGCAGAAAAAGCGAAGATTATTTATCTTCTCAGATTTTCAAAGTACGATTTCTAGAATACGAATTCTTATATATTATATGAGCTCAATCCTAAAAAATTTTATAAAATTTTAAGAACTGATTTTCCCCAACAGTCCATAGATCTTTCTAAAATTACATAAGCCTACAATTTTATAAAACTTTTCAAATAGTTCAGTATTTCAAACAATACTTGTTGATTTTAAAGATTTTAAAACTTTTTAATTTAGTCCATATACTTGAAAACAACCATTTTTATAAAATTATTTTCCCTTTAAATATATGACCATTTCATTTTGAAAATAATGATTCATTTAAAATATCGTGAAAAAGATTTGAACTTTTAAATACTTAATCATTAATACATTTAATCATACTAGGTTTATAAGACATGTAATAAGAAAAATCACCTAAGCTAGTAACCTTGATGGTTGTCTTTCACTTGATGAGTTTTTTCTATTGACTACCTTGAACTTGATTTGTCATGAATGATTTTTGTCCTTCAAGAGCCACTAAGATTAAAAAGATATAATTCTTATTTTACTCTTGACACGTGGTCTGTTATCATCAAATTTAAATTTTGTATAACTTTTTAGGTCACTAAGTTGGATATTTCGCATTAAGAACTAATGCAGGCAATTAACTGTTTGTTTTTTTCCTAGTTGGTCTGCTGTCATAGGCGACCAGAAATAAAATCTAAACTCCTAAAACACATTTAATGGTGTAAGGATCATTCGTACATAGAATATCTAGCCTGGTTTTGTAATATGTGAACAAGGATGGGGGTTTGAATATAACGAAAACAATTTGAAAAAAAAAATCAACTAAGGAACAATTCAACTTAAAATATTAAAATCAACGAAAAGAATAAACCTTGGTCTAAGTCAACATCCACCACTGGAACTTTACATCTAGTCATCAATGCAAGGGACCTTTCCGTTCTGGTATTTGTAAAGTAATTTAAGCTCACTCACAAACTTGGTTGTGGGGCCCACATGGGCCCATGTGGCCAAGCACTATTCATGTGAGGGCTGTTACTTACAGAATCTGTAAGGTAGCCCTTTCCCAATGCAAGTATATATCAATTCGTACTTTGAATATTCACTATTAGAACTATTCTTCTTATCTCTCCTTAGTCACAGTTAATTGAAACACAGGCGATCTAGTCAACACTAACTACTAAATAACCCAAGATAAGTGCTACAAAGTTTTATTGTAGTAGTAGCCTTAAGAAATAGAGAAATCGATTAAGTTGAATATTGTCTCTTATCATTTTACTACTATATCTTTACAAAAATATCATTTTACTACTTTTCCGTTACAATTGTTAGTTGACCATTAGTTGACCGTTAGTTGACTAACACAATATCAATTTTACCCTTCATTATTAAAAAAATAATCAGATAAATTTGTAATTCATATATCATAATTCTAGCAAAAAAATTATGTTGGTATTTTATATCCATTTTAATAAATATATTACAAATTTATTTTATAAATAACCTTCAAATATATTTTCTTTTAATCATGAAGGGTGAAATTAGTATTTTATTAGTCAACTAACTGGTCAACTAACGGTCAACTAACTATTGTAACGGAAAAGTAGTAAAATGATATTTTTATAAAGATACAGTAGTAAAATGATAGGAGACAATACTTCTTGTAGTCATTTGATATTTGACAATTTTTGAAGTAGTAAAATGATAATAACCCTAAAAATAAATTAGTAGGCCTCCTAGTAATTAAACGAGACAATTATAAAAATAAGTGAAAAGAACATCCGATAATCAAAGCATAAATTAAACAATAAAATAAACTAGATTTAATAGTTTTATTAATTTTGAGACTTTAAATTCGTTTCCTTCAACCAATTATAAAAGTTTAGCCACGCAAGGCCATGTTGAAAACTTGAAGGAGAAGTTAGAGAAGAGAGGAGAGAGAGAGGCATCCCCAAATCTGATGATTTCTTTCCTCTTTATACGCGTTCATTCCCCTCCCAGAAGCCTATAGAATCTCCTAAAATAAAGATATTCTAAATATTTTCCTAAAATAATAATATTCAAATTCGACTAATTAATAAAAATAAAACAAAGACTTAATATAAATAGGAGTTAGTGATTTCAGCTAGATTGCTAGTGCATCAGATCTGGAAACTTCCAAAGTATATCGTGTCAAATCTGTGTATTAGAATTGTAAGCTAAGGAACGTTCCAGCATGTCAACAGTGCAAGTGCAGAAACTTCAAGCCCAATTTCAACTTTGATGTGGCCAATATCTCTCGAAACGTAAAACATGAAAGTCTATATCTTTTTCTTACGTCCATCGCACCTTGAATCATTTCAAATAGAGCTCGGATGAGAGAGTTATGCCCAAATTATGAAGCAATGTCGAAACTATCCAAGATTGCCCAATTAGCTTTATTTTGCACTTAACGCCTCCGTTTGCATCCTAAACCATAATATAAGAATAACGAGTACAGTAGGCACCAAATAATAAAAATATAGACATTAACGGTGGAAAATATGACATTTCATATGCTCATCACTAGCATATCATGTTTAAGTTTATGTTTTTTGGCAAAACTTCAGGTTGAATATTTTTTTCCTGTTATTTACGATATCATATAAATGATGCAATTCTTAAATATTAATATTGAAACTTGAAGTTTTGCAACACAAAGAAATAAATTGGAACCTAAAGTTTCGCTAACAAGAACCTAAAGATTTAATGCTGGAAACTACAGCTCTAGGTTGTAATTTTAAGGTTAGAATCTGCAATTCCAAAAATTATTAGATTTGAACTTAGAAGAGCCAACCAGATTATTTTAAAGATTGGATAAGTAATAGTTAACAAATTGGAATTAATTTATTAACAAACGTTTTTCTTCATTTGGACTCGTTTCAATACTTTTTTTTAGTTGCTTTGATAGGTGTAATTACCGCAGCGCGTCAATAACAAATCTTTATAATTAGGAACAACAATCTCATTTTTACTTTGTTATATGTTATCACATTCATTTCTAATAAATTCTAGTCGAATACTAATTCTAGTTAATGATTATTAAAATAGAACTTGCAGTTTGAATTATTAATTATCAGGGAGATTATCAAATAACCATAGGAAGTTTCTCGACATATCAATTCAGCACCAAAATTTTTTGAGTACATTTTACCTCCTAATATTTCAACTCTTATCACTTTACTAACAAAACATTAAAAATAATAGACAATTTAACAAAATCTAAATTAAAAGTCAAATTTCCCTAGTTTAGAAGATGATTTTATCCTCTAAATTAAAAGAAAATACAAGACAAAAATTTATAATGTTATCCCAAAAAAGTAGCCGTCAGATAAAAAGTAGGATATCTGTCTAATTATAGAAGCCTATTGCTGCGTATCCAAAGATCAAATTTTAGCTCCTACAAGCCAAACACTTCCAGCCACTTCAAACATTATAATTATAAGCCAAATACTTAAAAATTTAACACCGTCATTCAACAAAAGCAACTCTAAGCCACTACAAGCACTATAATTAATTGAAACATAAAATATCTACCTCGCTTCAATCTTCCTTTCAAAATTAAACATACTTTCAATTTCAAACATATGAATCAAACTAAAAATTAGCCTCTGGTAGTAACTCAAGTGCCAATTCTATGATCGAGCTAAAAAATCAACAGAAGTTACTTACTACCCTAATTTGAAACTAAGAAATGAATGCATGTGCCTTGGTGTCTACTGCATTGAAAAATCCTAAAAAGTTATTTTGGATATGTAATTTTAAAAAGTGTAATTTTTGGGAATGGGTGGCAAAAGAAGACCTAGAAATGTCTAATACCACACATGGTCATGACATGAAGCTAAGTAAAAATGTAATGAAGACGAATGAAAGGCTACAATGCATTGAAGCATGAAGCTAAGTAAAAATGTAATGAAGACGAATGAAAGGCTACAATGCATTGAAGCAAAATTAAAAATGACTACGGTTTTTGTTCGAGGCTTTGTGGTAGGCTTATGCATGAGAAAGTAATGTAATATGCATGCCAAAGTACTGTAGCATTCAATCATTTTAGTTTAAGATGTAATGCAAAATCAATGCGTTTGAAGCACCATAAGAAAAACACTTCTAAGTAACCAAAAATATTTACATAAAATCTTCAGAATAATTAATGAACTGATAATAGTATGTGCTTTCAGAATATGATATACCATCATAATGCACTCATAACAATTCGTGTATTCAAAATACATAATAGCCTATCGTGCTATTAACAATTTGTGCATTCAAAATTTATTTAAATTATAATTAATATTGTTGATGTTGATTGGTAGAATTAATAATACAAGATTTTTTAGTTAATAATAATAATAATAAATTATAATTGTAATATTTTAATATGAATGATAATAAATAAAAATATTTAAATATTTTATAATTAAATTTTTTATTTTATATTAACTGAGTTTTCATCTGTAATATAATTCTATTGAACTATGATTAAATAAATATATTTATTATTAATTAATTCTAATAATAACGATAAAATATAATTATTATCATCCAATCTTAATCTGAACTACATCAAATACAATACAATATTAAACACGGTCCACTACTATTATATCTCATCTCATTTTCTCATTCTATCGTATCTGGCTTGCCATAGACATTTTATATATTAAAATTACGATACCTTAAGCTGAGAACAAGTAGATTCTGTGCTCCCCTCTGACGTGGCAGCTCCTTCACCTGCGTGGCAGGTATAAGTCCTAATTTCGGCTCTGTATGCCATGCGCAACACGCGCCTTTTATACGTTTAGCGAGCGAATCCCCTGTCTTGCTCTCGACCATACTCAAAAGTTAACTATCTTCATTAACTGAAGAGTGTAATTTCTCTAATTGAAAGTGTGGAGTAAGAATAAGAGTTGAGAGTGTGGATTAAGAATAAGAGTAGATTGTTTATTTATATTAAAATTTTATTTATATATTTATTTTATCTTAAATTAGGAGTTAATTATTTTAAATTATTATTTTACCTTTATTTAAAGAATTGTAATTTTTAATTACAAAGTAAATAAAAAATATATTTTAAAAATAACTTGTTTATTATTATTATTTAATAATATTATAATACTATTAAAATTAAATAAATTTAATAATAATATATTTTTAAATAAAGATAATACATACTAATATTAGTAATTCTCCCTGAATATAATAATGTTATATTTAAATAAGCTTAATAATATTATCTTTAATAAATGTAATGTTATTAAATAATTTAATAATATAATTTATATGAATATGATAGTATTATTTTTAAATAAATGTATCATTATCTAGGGAAAGGGTAAAAGAAGAACACTCTCACTTCTCCCATAAAAGTGGGAACCCACTCGTCATTCTAAAAATGAATGAGATCCACGGAGTAGAACTCTGTCTCCTCTCCCTAAATGAGTAATTAAATATTGGAGTGAGAGAAATTCATACTCCTAACTCTTACTCTAGCAAATAAGCATAACATGAGTGAAATATAAATGTTTTAAGAGATATGGCCTAGATTTTCCTTAATAAATAAATTAACCAAGTTGTTCATTAGTACAATTAAATATAACTATATGGACTATGGAGAAAGCGATTGCAGGGACAAATTTATGTCATTCCTGATCTCACCACCTTTTTTTAGTTATTCATCAGGGTCACTAAAAACAAATTGGTCAAGGTCTTTGCTGTAATCACAATAGCAGTTTAATATAAAAGCCAATATATATACAAGTTACATATAGGATGATGTTCGTTTGGTCTTCATATTTTGCGTTAAGTGTCTGTTTAATAATTATATTTAAAAAGTACTTCAAGACACTTCTCCTATTAAATATGTGATATTTTTACTCTTTTTTTTATTTTTACAATAATACCCTTGCAGCCATATTTTTGGTGACATTAATGAGAAGAAAAAATTGTTAATTTACTAAATTAACCCAAAAATTAAAATTAAATTAAATTAAATTTTTTATTATCATTTAACACTAAAAGTAAAAAAAATTAAAATAATTTTTTTATTATTGATGTACTTTTAGGGTTAAATTGGTAACTAAAACAAAAACATGTATTACCGAGTGACATAATCTCTCAGTAAATATAAAAATCCCTCGAGAATATGTATTATCAAGGGACAATTTCTGTTGGAGTCTGTCGTGAAAATGCTTGTTGTTAATTCTATAGTTCCAATAGTCCCTCAAAAATATGGATTATTACGGAGTAATCGATAGAGAGAAAATAGTTCTGTAGGAAAACAATTCAAAATAATGAATAAAAATACTGCCTAGGGACATATTTTCTCAATAATGGCATATTTCCTATGGAATATGTCCATCGGTAAAAATTTCAAACCCTAGGAAAAACCAAACTCCAACCATATTTTGAACCCTCGTAAATATGCATAGTCCCATGGAAATATAAAATTTTCTTTTTTTTCTTTGTTTTTGCCATTATTTTAATCAATTATGTAGATGAATTACATAATCAAATGTAATAAAATTAAGACAATTACTAAAAGAATATAATAAGTTCATTATCAAAATAATAATAGAGTACATGTAACAAAAGATAAATGTAATTCATTCATTGTTCAAGTTCATATACATAAAATGAATCTTCACCTTCATTTGGTCTTACATTTCGGAGTTCAAAAGTTGGATTATACATTCTTCTCAAATATTCCATCAAATATTCTGCTCATCACTTGCAATTTGTTTTCCTAATCTTCATATTCTACAATGAGATCCGACATTATTTGAAGACCGTATTGATATAGTATTTAGTTATCAATATAACTGAAAACTATATAAATGGTATGCTAGCAATCTTTTAGCATACAGCAATTATCAGCCAAGCATAGGGCATTTCACAATTCTCCTTAGCAATGGTAATAATCTGTTCTAAATGTATATCAATCATGTTAGATTACTCCAAATCCTCTTTACAAGCACTGGCAAAGTAATTTATGAACGAATGTGGATTAAATTTTGATGCATGAGATCATAAAATAGTTAATAAACTATGCAAAATATGATTTTTAACTATTCTAAATACACATGACCAGAACACGTAACAATAATTACCCAGCATACATACATTAGTTTCTACAATTGTGCTCCTTGATATAAGTGCAAAGTCCTCAATCTGCCTTAAAAAAATCTACATGCATAACTTTACCCATCAATAAATTTTCAACTCATTTATCTACATCAAGTTTAAGGATATTTCAGGTACATACATCTCCGTTTGGCTTAAATATAGAACAACATAAACAAAGTTAAAATTATTATATGCAATTTTTAAAGAAATATTGATGTCAAAACCCCATTTGGCTATATATATTTTACAAATATTAATTAGGCCAAACAAAGGAAGAAGTGTGCAACACTTTTTTGCATGCAAAAACTTCCATATATTTATATTCGTTTAAAATGTAAAGAACTAACTTTAAAAAAAATGAAAAGAAAAGAAAGAAATAAAAGAACATAGATTGACATCTCACCAGTGTGTTAGTAATTAATGTTAGAAAGTTGAGCACTTTCTTGAAATTCACTTTATCACTGTAACAAGGGACACGACGATAATAATTTAGTGTCATATACTTGAATTAAACATGAACTTAACTGAATGGAAGTAACATTTGAAACTTCAATCACAAATCCTAAACAATTTGCTTGGACATTGTACTTAATGCAAAGTTTGCCGATTTCAACAGTAGGTCATTGCAATAATTGTTTCCCAAATATATCTAGCCAAAGTTTACTGGCAATTGCCAGGAAAATTTGTTCAAAAACAGAGTTTTTAAATGTAAACTTAAAAAGCTAGTCAACAGTTCTAACAAGTTTAAGTAGTATTTAAAGCCAAATTACATGTACTTCAGCCATAAACTATTTAAATGAATCAACAAGTAATCACAATACCTGGTTATATTCAATAAACCATGTGCGCTCATTCAATTCATGTGACATTATCTTAAGGATATGGGCGCAAATACAACATATATCTTCCTAATATAAGTATCAGTGATTCGGGGATTGGGTATCCTCATAAATCAATATCCCTTCCCCTTAAGTAATTATAACGGAGATGAGGAGGATAAAGGAACATAAGTAGATTCGAGGATGGGTCCCCTCTCCTCCCCTCCCCATCACCATTCCTAATAACAATAGGATTTTACAACTTTAAAATATCCTTATTCAACACTGCGCCATCAAATGAATGATGATTGTAATCTGAATATAAAAAAACTGAAAAACTATCAAAATAAGATAAATCACAAAAGATATTGGAACCAGAATATCAAAGAAATCAAGAGCTTGATTTCCATGGCCTCATTATTAATAACCGAGATAAAGTTTTTCTTCTTAGTTAAGCCTAGAACTTCTCCGCTGTTTGAAAATAAAAATTTACTTTTTATCATCCAAGTCACAAACAAACAAAATCTTCATAGAATGTATTAATAAATGCATATAATATAAATTTTGGTTGTCCAAAAACTAACATGTTATCATGAGGTGATGATCTAGCCATATAAGGATCATCGACAACAACTCTCTTGATAGCATAAACAAAAGCAATAATAACTGGAGGAGGAAAAGGATTAGCTCTCGAATTCATGCAATCAAGTTTGAAAAAAAGGGGGGGGGAACAAAATTAACAATACAAATAGTCCAAAACACAATAGAATTCATCAAAATCAAAGCCACTACATGCATTGCGAAAGTAAAAAAAAAATTAATTGTTATAATAAAAGGCATGGGATTTTATTACATAGCATCAGGTGCATCTTGATTTCATCTAGGGCTTCAAATCAAACGCATCACCTTATCCTAACTTCTAGCAGTTCTTCAAATAGCTCAAACCCAACACGATTTGCAACAAAACCATAACAAATCCGCCACCGTCGATCTACGAAATCAATGGTAGATTTTCATCATTCTCGTCGGAGCAAAGTACAGGATTTTGATGGAGGTCAAGAATTTCATTTCTATAATTCGCTTTCTTTAACTCCATTTGGAGATGATTTCCTTAAAAAATTGCAAAATGTTTATTCATGGATAAGGAGAAAAAAATCACTAAGTCGTGAGCTAAAGCACGAAACGAGTGCCTTTAGCTTTCTAGATAATTATCATTAAAAATAAGTAATTACTGAGGAATTATTCTATCTTTCCAATAACTATTTCACTCCATATTAAAAAAAATTATATTAAAAAATTTCCTATTTCCTAGGGTTGATTGATGACGTAGCTCCAAATTTTGGCGTTGTAATGCTAGTAAAAAAAAATCACTTTAACAATAGATTTTTGTTTTTCTTAGGAGAAGACTATTGTAGATAATAACATGTGTATTTTCCTCTAATTAGTTAGGAAACCTTAAAATCCCTTGGAAATAGGCTATTCACCTAAGGACTTTGAGGTCTCTTAGAAATAAATGGTCGGCAATATACATTTTTACTGTAGTACCCACCAAGGTTAAGAAGCTTTATCACAATGCCAGTGAGTGTGATCGCCGCAAGAAGATTAATAGTCTCTATGCATCTCTTCGTTCATTGTGTCCCACTGCAAATCAAACAGTTAGTATTTAGTTGAATAGATTTATCTAATTCTACGAAAAGCACAAATTAAGTGATATCAAACTTTTATGTATAAAAATGTTCAAAAGTTAAAATATCTTCATATCAAACATATAACTTGCCCCAAATTAGTAATTCGCCAAAATTAATTGAAGAGTCAAAACAAAATAAATCTTCTAATATCGAATCCTTCATGAAACATATGGTTGAATTGAAATTCAAACAACTTTCTTATTCCTGTTGATTTTTACAATTACTAAAATAACAAACCCTAAATTATTTTAATAAATAAAATAAACATTTTGCATTCTTAAGTGGGTGTAGATCCAGATCCAAGTTTATATTGAGACCTAAACCTAGCGAATTGTTTTTTTATTTAAGCACGTACCAATTTGACAAACCATTCCCTAACTAACAAGGGGGTAACATAAATTCTTCTTGAAGTTTATGGTTCTAATCATCTCGCATAAATCCAAATTTATACTTATTGTCAAAAAATTGTTTAATTAATAAGTTTCGAGAGACTCTTAAATTCAAATATCATTATATTGAAATGTTAGTAAAAAGATCACGTCTCAAGCACATCCATTAAGATCGATCCATATCCTCGGTCTTGTAGGTCTATCCAATACAAACATAAAACTTTAACTTTATTAAATACTGTGTTTCAGAACATAATTATGATGTTTTTGTTGGATTTTTTTTAATCTGACATTATTGGATCCTTAATCCAGAATATCCTCGGTCTTGTAGGTCTATCCAATACAAACATAATAACTTTAACTTTATTAAATACTGTGTTTCAGAACATAATTATGATGTTTTTGTTGGATTTTTTTTAATCTGACATTATTGGATCTTTAATCCAGTGTTGGGCTTATATGTGAATAATTGCATATTACAGACTACATATAAGGTTAAGCTTAATTAAAGGTGATCTATTAAGATTTTCGGTAATATGAACTTTAATGTATCTAATGAGGTGTGGACCTTTAATGTGTATAGACCTAATTGTATTCTAATTCTATGATGGACAGAATTAAAAATATCTAATGACAACAGGAAAAAGTTATCTATATAGGTGGTTATGGTCCCCACGTAACACGTATATTTCTATTCTTTCTAACATCTCATCATCAGAGAGAGAGCGCAGAGAGAATTAAAGGACTTTGTAGGAGAACGTGTTGATCTGGAAGGCCAACTACACTACTCTAGATAAGAATTAAGCATTATGGATTCAGGTATACTTTCGCATAATTTTTTTATTGATTCTTGGTGATACAACATGAATGTTCCTGGGTTATGAGTGATAGTTTTCACCAAAGAATTCTTGTTCTAACAAGTGGTATCAAAGCCTCTTCATGTTGAATAATTGAGAATTGAATTTATTTTCAATTAGTGATTAAATTTTTGGTTTTTCTCGAACCCAATATTATTAAATTTGAGAATAAATTTATGGTTGACTTATAATATTAAGCAAAATATATTTAGAATTTGAGAGAAATTAAAGTTTTTTTAAAGATTAATAAAAAATTAAATTTCTTTTTTTTTTAAGGATTACAACTGGTGGCAACTACTATCACTGTCGGTGTTAAAGGAGAGGCACGACTGTTTGACCATGTCAGCCATGGCAGATCAGATTGCATCAAGAAACATAAAAAAAAAAAAAAGAAAACTGATGGCTTCTACCATTGGTAAGGCGTGGCCCATCGGGCAAGTCGCAACACCACCAATTATGACAAGTAGCAACCACAATTACCACCTAAAGATAAAGCAAAAAAAGGGGGAAAATTAGGGTTTTCAAAAGTTTGGGGTCAATTTAAGACTGGCTCGGGTTGAACAAACAAAGTTTGACCAGTCAACAGTCGTCTAATGATCATTGATTGGTCAAACTTTGACTTTGACCTAATTTTTTTGGGTAATTTTTCTGTGCAACTTTATATTTAAATATTGGTAGGTTTATATATATTTTGAGATAAATTAATTAAAGCAACATGTCACCAAGGTAACCTCTCTTGTGAGAATTAATTTATTTTGCAATATAAACGATTCTGTACATGTAATTTATGTAAATATTGATCGACCTAAAGGAAGGTCCATATTTAATAGAATTGCATGTGCACCTGTGGTAATAAACACATGATGATTATTCGGTTTCACATGTGAACAATAAATCGTCCCAAAGGAAGATTCATTGTTTGACATGTTCTTATTATCAATATTTGATTACTACACTAAGATATCACTTACAAGTTAGTATTTTATCCAAAGATAAAATATTAATAGAGTGTTTGGTATCTTGAGATGGGGTTTACCTTTATTTGAAGTTATTTTCGTCTTGAAACTAATATGAGCTTGTTTTGTTTGTTTGTTGCTCTCTAACAGTTATATATGCTGCTAATATTACTGTCAACATCAATTATATTCCTTTGCTAAATGGCTCCAACTTTAAATCATGACAAGAGAACTTCTTAATAGTTCTTATAGTCATGGATCTTGATCTTGCATTAAGGGCTAATTCTCCCCCATCTTTTACGGATGAAAGTACCCCTTGATGATAAAATGGAAATGAAAAGGTAAGAGAGATCAAATCGTATGTGTATCACGATCATGAAGAAGGCCATTCCAAAAGCATTTAGGGCCTCAATGACTGAAAAAGCAACTTCGTCTAAGGAGTTCCTTGCACATTGAACAAAGGTTTGTCAGAACGAAAAGGCTGAAATTGGTATGCTCGTGACAAGCCTGATTTCAATGAGGTATACGGGTAAAGGCAATATCAGGGATTACATTATAGAGATGTCTCATCTTGCTTCTAAGTTAAGAGCACTTAAGCTTGAACTCTCTAAGGACTTACCAGTGCATTTGGTTTTAATATCCTTATCAACATAGTTTAACCAGTTTAAGGTGAGTTATAATTGTCAGAAAGAGACTTGGTCTCTAAATGAGCTCATATCACATTGTGTTTAAGAAGAGGATAGGCTAAAGAAAGATAAGGTAGAAAATGCTCATCTAGCCTCTACCTTTAAGGGCAAGAACAATGGTAAGAAAAGGAATAAGGATAAAAAAGTTGTAGATACAACACTTGAAAAGAAACAACAAAAGAAATCAAATGATCTAGAATCCACTAGTTGTCTCTTTTGCAGAGTTGAAGGGCATGGTTTGGCTTGTTTTGAGATTAATTAAACTTTGGTACCGGGACACAAATAATGGATAGATTCTGATGCAACCACTCACATCAGTGTGTCTATGCAGGGTTGCTTGAATTACCAAAAGCCCAATGATAGTGAAAGACATATCTATGTGGGCAATGGCAAGACAATTAAAGTAGAAGCAATTGGAATATTTAAATTATTGTTAAAGAATGGATTTTATATAGATCTTGATGAAACATTTATTGTTTTTTCTTTTAAATGAAATTTGATTTCCATTTATACTTTGGACAAATCTACTTTTCTTATTCATTTGGGAATGAAAAATTTAGTTTGTTTCATGATTCAAAACTAGTTGGTTCTTGTTCTTTGTCAGGCAAAGATAATCTTTATATGCTTGATACAATTATTTTATTTAATGAATTTCTGCAATTAAGTACACGGGGTTTAAAGAGAAAATTAATGAATGAGAACTCAACTACATTATGCCACCGAAGATATGTCCCTATCTCCAAACAAAAAATAGAGAGACTTGTGTCAGACGAAATTCTCGATCCATTAGATTTCACAGATTTTGATATTCGTGTTAATTGTATCAAGGGTAAACAAACCAATAAAATGATATTTGAAACCAATACGACTTTAGACGTCTTAGATCTCATACATACGGACATTTGTGAGCCATTACCTGCGGCTGCTTGGATTAGTCAACAATATTTTATGACGTTCATAGACGATTTTTCTAAATATGCCTATCTATATCTTCTCCATGAAAAGTTACAATCCTTAGATATGTTCAAAAATTTTAAAGCTTAAATTGAGAACCAAGTCGGTAAAAAAATCAAAAGCGTCAACTCTAACCGTAATGGTGAATACTATGGTAGATATGAGGGTTCAAGTAAACAACGTCCAAGACCATTTGCTAAATTCCTAGAGGAATGTGGTATTATCTCACATTACACTATGTCAGGTTTGCTCATTATGAATTGTGTTGCTGAAAGTCGAAACAGGACACTTAAGGATATGGTAAGGAGTATGATTTGTCATTCTACATTACCAGAATCACTCTAGAGAAAAGCAATTAAGACTGTAGTGTATATCCTTAATAGAGTTCCAACTAAAGCGACTGCTAAGACTCTTTACAAGCTTTGGACGGGTAAGAAGTTTATTGGCCTAATGAAAAGAAACTAGACTTAAGGATAATGAGTTGTTATTTTATTAGATACTCAGAACAATCCAAGGGGTAAAAGTTTTATGATCCCACGACTAAGTTGATTTTTGAGTTGGGAAATGCTTGGTTCTTTAAGTATGTTGAGTTTGCAGGGGGATATACGACTACGGGCTTTGTCCTTAATGAAAAATATATTGATAAGCCTGTAGGTGTTATTGGCAATGATCAGGGTCTCATTCCCGACTTTGTTTAAGATATAACAGTTCAAGACAATGTTGGAGAACCCCTCATACAAGAAGAACAAACTCTACCACATCAAGAACCTGTGCCATTATGGAGATCCACTAGAGAAAGGAGAACTGCAGTGTTAGATGACTACATTGTATTTCTCCAAGAGCATGAGGTAGATATCGGTATGATGGAAGATGATTTGATCAATTTTTTTCAAGCCATGGATAGTTCAAATTCTCAAAAGTGGATAGATGCCGTGAATGAGGAGATGAATGTCCATGAAAGATAATGACATATAAGATCTTTTTCTAATGTCGTAAGCTACGAAACCTATTGGTTGTAAATGAATATTTAAGATCAGAGGGATTCGAAAGGCAATGTGGAAAGGTACAAGATATGACTCGTCGTAAAGGACTTTATGAAGAAAAAACGCATTGATTATAAAGAGACTTTCTCGTCGATTTCTTCAAAAAACTCTTTCAGGATTATAATGGCGTTGGTGGCACATTTCGATCTTAAGTTACATCAAATAGATATAAAGACGACATTTCTCAATAGTGATATTGATTAGACGATCTATATGGTGCAAGCAGAAAACTTTGTGTCAAAAGACCCAAATAATGTGGTTTGCCATCTTAAGAAATCAACTTATGGGCTCAAGCAAGTATCTCGACAATAGTGTTTCAAGTTTGATCAGGTGATCATCTCATTCAGTTTTGAGATGAATTTGGTTGATAATTGCATATACCATAGGTCCTGTAAGAGCAAGTATATATTTTTAGTTTTATATGTTGACGACATTTTGCTTACTAACAGTGATAAAGGCTTATTACACGACACCAAGAGATTTCTAGCAAAGAACTTTGAGATGAAAGATCTTGTTGACGCCTCTTTTGTATTAGGAATACAGATACACTGGGATTGCTCCTGAGGTATTCTTAGATTATCACAAAAGAGTTATATTGAAACAATTCTCAAGAGATATAGCATGCAAGATTGCAAACCAGGTGATACCCCTGTGGCTAAATGAGACAAGTTTAGTCTCAATCAGTGCTTTAAAAATGATTTTAAGGAAAAAAAAAAGAGAGAAGATTTCTTATGCGTCAGCAGTAAGAAGTCTGATGTATGCTTAGGCTTGTGTGCAACCGGATATTGCGTAAGTTACTAGGATGTTGGGCAGATATTTAAGTAATTCGGGAGTAGACCATTGACAAGCAGCTAAACGGGTTTTATGGTACTTACAAAGGACAAAAGACTACATGCTCACATCTTGGAGGTCGGATCAGCTTGAGATCGTTGGGCATACTGACTCCGATTTTGCTGGATGCCACGATAGTATAAAATTCTCTTTGGGATACATCTATCTACTAGCTGGTAGTGTTGTCTCCTAGAGAAGTGCTAAATAGTCTCTCATAGCCTCTTCTACTATGGTAGCAAAGTTTAGAGCAGTTTATGAGGTATCCAATCATGAAATATGCTTACAAAAGTTTATCACAAGGCTGTGTATTATAGATGGCATTGATAGACCACTCAAATTATTTTGTGACAATAAGTCTGCAGTGCTGTATTCTAATAACAATAAGAGCTCTACAAAATTCAAGTATATAAACATCAAATTCTTAGTTGTTAAAGAAAGAGATTTGAGTAGACAATTGTCTATTGAGCACATCGGCACAAACTCCATGATTGCGGATCCGCTTATTAAAGGATTGTTATCCAAAATGTTTCATGAGTATGTTGCTCATATAGGTGTTGTGTTATTAAAAGATATTCAATTTTAATAGGACTTTGTGATTTTAGATGTTCTTATAATACAAACATTTTTTAGTTATTTCAGTTTATCGATATTTCAGGGTTTTTTCCATAGAAATAAATTTTTGGTTTATTCACAATCTGATTTTGGTATAGTTTGATCTAACTAAGGTTTAAGGTAGACCAGTTGGAAATAGGCATGTTTAGATCACATTGTATGAAATTTCCATGCTACACATCCACATCGTGATCCATTGCATTCAGTTGTATTGGTATAGTGACTATTGATGAGTTGAGTTACAATAATCATAACGAAGGCCGCTTCAATCCTATGTTGGCATGATTGCTAGACAGGATTGGTTATAGATACATTTCGGCAAGGTTTAAGGTGGAATAGTTGGAAATAAGCATGTTAAGATCACATTGTATGAAATTTTCATGCTACACATCCGCATCATAATCTATTGCATTCAGTTGCATTGGCATGGTGACAATTGATGGGTTGAGTTACAATAAAACCAAGGCTGCTTCAATCCTATGTTGGTATAATTGATGGACCGGATTGATTATAGATCATTTTTGCAATGTCAATAAGATTGATTATAAGGTTACATATATAGCCCAAGTAGGAGATTGTTAATTTTTTTTTCTTAATCTAGCATTGTTGGATCCTTAATCCAACATTGGACTTATATGTGAATAATTATGTATTGCAGATTATCATATAAAGTTAAGCCTGATTAAAGGTGATCTATTAAAGTTTTCGGTATTATGGGTTTTAATGTATCTAATAGATTGTGGGTCTTTCATGTTTAGAGACCGAATTCTATGATGGGCAGAATTATAAATATATAATGATAACAAGAAAAAATTATTTATATAAGTGGTTATGGTGCTCAGGTCATACGTATCTTTCTATTTTTTCTGACATCCCATCATGAGAGAGAGAGCACAAAGAGAATTAAAGGACTCTCTAGGAGAACGTGTTAATCTGGAAGGTCAACCACACTACTTTAGAGAAAAAATAAGGATGATGGATTCAGGAATGCTGCCACATAATTTTGTTATTGATTTTTAGTGATATAACATAAATGATCTGGGTTATAGGTGATGGTTTTCACCAGAGAATTCTTGTTCTAACAATTTTATGATTATTTTAGAAGAAGTTAAGCATTCCAACCACAGTTTCACGTGTTATTGATTATGTATTGTAGACTGTCATATAAGGTTAAGCCGAATTAAAAGTTGATCTATTAACATTTTCAATATTATGGGCTTTAATGTATCTAATAAGATGTGAACCTTTAATGTGTAGAAACCTAATTGCATTCTAATTTTATGATGGTCAAAATTAGTAATACATAATGACAATAGGAAAAGATTATTTATATAAGTGGTTATAATTCCCAGGTCATACGTATCTTTATATTCTTTCTGACATCCCATCACGAGGAAAGAGAACGCAGAAAGAATTAAAGGACTTTCTAGAGAACGTGTTGATCTGGAAGGCCAACCACACTACTCTAGAGAAAAATTAAGTATGATGGATTTAGGTACGTTTCCGTGTAATTTTATTATTAATTCTTAGTGATACAACATAAATATTCATAGGTTATAGATGATAGTTTTCACCAAAGAATTCTTGTTCTAACAGTTTTATTATTGTTTCAGAAGATTAAGCATTCGAGCCACAATTTCACGTGTGCTAAAATATATACCAAAACTCCAACAGTAAGTCGAGCGATTAATGAAAAAAAGGAAAGAGCTTTTATCAATTATCTCAAAACAAGAAGAAATTAGTCATCGACAGCAGCAAAGAAAAATCGCAATTGGAAGCTCTTTAGCTTCAATTTGAGCAAGGCAGCTCAGCGACGTGGAAATTTTAGTCTAGATTTCTTTATATGAGGTCCATAAGTGCCCATTATCTAAAATCTTGTTTAATTTAGAGGAGGATAGTTTTCTTCTTATGAATGCCTCTTTCTTTGAATCCTTCCAAAGAAGAGTCTTCTACAATTTACATCTTCAGGTTAGTCTCTACTTTATAGGCGATTTTATTATTATTATGCTCAATAATACTTGAGCCACAAGTTTTTTGTACAAATTACTTTATATAAACAAATGCAGCATATTAATATTGCCCAAATGAAAACTCGAAATAATAAAATTAAGTCGTCATATAATAAAGATGCATTTATAGACTGTCGAATAAATTTCATGAGCTTAATTAAATATAAATTTTGTATATTTAGTTGAAATTAGTGAAGAGATTAGTTAATTGAAAGTCCACAATAATTATTTTCATTATATTAAATATACCTTCATGCCAAGTATGCCGCAACCTTTCATTGTACATCAAATTTTTTATAATAATTTGTTGATTCATCATTAATGCGGTGCTCTCACCAAACAAATACTGTTATCCAACGTCATGTATATTGAAGAACCATCATTTTAGACACCATAGATGACATCGAGCTTTTCATTAGCTTTTACTCTGAGGAAGCTCTCTCTTGTGTTAATTTGTACTTAATTAAAAATTTATACTGCGCAGCTGCTGCAAAAAGTATGCATAACAGCTGTTGGAAGCGTGAGAAATGATTATACTGAAGAACCATCATTTTAGATATACTGTATGGTAGAATATAATGCTAGATTGCATCATGTCTGCTTCCATTTTGGCTGTCCAGTGAATGCTGCCTGCTGTATTGCAAGGATTTGTGAAGCTTCGGAGGATAAGTGGGATATGTTGTAAACGTCTTTCTTTTTAGTTTTCTTTTTGTTTTTTCATCTTTTTCCAGTTTGTAGTAATTGATTATTGTTTCACTTTTAAAATTGTAAAACGGGAAATGTTGAGCTTGTGGATTGTCTGTGTTCTAAGGGATGGAATTTTTTAGATAATAGACTAACAGAATTTAAGAGAATATGAATTTATATTATACAGCTGGGAAGTTCATTATTCTATGAGTTCGACGATATTTCTTTCTTTCTTTTTGTCTTCAATCTAAATAAATCAGAATTAATTTGAATTTGAATTTCTTCTCAAAAAAAAAGAATTAATTTAAATTTTGAGTAGAACTAAATATATGAATGTGAATGATATGTATTTGTTTTGGTCTAAATTACTAAAAACAAACATTAGGTGGATTGCTTTTAATTTAAAAGGTTTGAAAACTAATATTTCTATATTTATGCCCTCATAAATTATTTTAAAAAAAAAACAGCTAAATGAACTTAAACAAGATAATATATTATCATAATATAAATCACGATCAATTAAATGCGACCTTTTATATTGTAAATTAGTATATGTTAATTAATTTTATTGTAGTTTTGATTTTTTTATGTGAACAATATTCATAAAAAAATTATAAAGATGGATAGTGGTAATTTGAAGAAAATAAAAAAATAAGAATAATGATGGTCTACAACTATAGTATCATAAGTTATAAAGATGAGCAATAATGCTAATTATTAAATTTTATTTAAGTAAAGATAAAAATTAATTAATTAGATACGGATTGGAGAATATCTTTTATTGATGTCATCCAGACTGTTTAGATTAAGCAAAAAGTTAAAAATATTGGTTTGATAATTTAATAACTAAAAATTTTTATTAAGTTAAAAAACATGGACTTAAAGACTTAACTAATTGAAACTAAGATGGCGTTTGTGTTTTTATCTTAAATTTGAGTAGACCTTAATTAATCTGAATTCTAAATAGAACTGAATGTCTGAATCAGAATGTTATATTTATACTTTTGCCTAAATTACTAAAAATAAATATTAAGTTGTTTTTTTTAACTTAAAATTTTGAAAACCGGTATTTTTATATTTGTGCCCTTACAAATTATAATTGTTAAACAAATTATAATTGTTAAACAAATAATAAACATATCAAAGAACTTAAATAAGATAATATATTTTCATAATATAAATCATGTTCAATTGAATAGAACCATTTGTATTCTAAATTAGTATATGTTAATTGATTTTATTGTAGTTTATGATATTTTTATATGAAAAATATTCATAAAAAGTTATGAAGATAAATAATACTTGT
Source organism: Atalantia buxifolia (assembly GCA_030444775.1). Classification (NCBI taxonomy): domain Eukaryota; kingdom Viridiplantae; phylum Streptophyta; class Magnoliopsida; order Sapindales; family Rutaceae; genus Atalantia; species Atalantia buxifolia. Next base: position 17,634,299 of record CM059839.1, read on the forward strand.
TTGAAGAAAATAAACTAATAAAAAAAATAATAGTTTACCACTAGATTATCACAACTTATAGAAATGAGTAATAATACTAATTATTAAATTTTATTCAAGTAATGATGAAAATTAATTAATTAGATAGGAATATTTTGGAGAATATCTTTTAATAATAGCATTTAGAGTTTTTAGATTAAGCAAAAAAAAATTTAAAAAATAGATTAATAACGTAATGATATAAAATTTTCATTAAATTGAAAAACAAAGAAAAAAAAGGATTGAATGATTTAAATAATTGAAATTAAGTTAATTAGGTCATTAAGTTAAAAAAAAAAAAAACAGCCCCTACGATTATTTGGACAAACAGCAAGAACAACATCATGTAAGCTAGGAGAATGCACCATTTTTTTTTTGTTTTTTCTCACGAATTCTTGATCGTTTTATAATTTTTAGCATTTCCATTTCTGAAATGTTATTAAGTTGTCAGAAGAAAAACTGTAGTAAATATTTCCTTACATCCACAGAAAGGCAATACATTGGTTAGAGGATCAAAAGATGCTCCTTGGTTAGGATTTGGCTGATGCTTGTAACTCTGAAGGGGTGAAAAAGCTTTAGAATTTATATGTTGGTTAATAACAACATTAGTGACAAAGAGTTGGAAGAAGATAGCTGGATTTGCTGAAGGCCCTAATGTCTAGAACAGCATGAATGTTTCAATAAAGAGCCGGGCGTGGCCACAGTGCCACGCTATGGTTCTGGGCCCTCAAAAGAGAGCCGAAGACTAGGGTTGTCAATAAACTCTGAATCTGTAAAGAGTTTGAAGATTTGGATCTCGAAAAATTCGAAAGATCCGCATTTAAGAAAATCTAGATCTACATATTAAAAAATACAGATTCGGATCTAAATGCAAGTGCAACCGAAAAACAAGATATCCAGATACGTATTATTTTATAATTAAATTATTTAGTTAATTAAATTTCAATTGAAAAATATATAAATTAAATTATTTATTTAAATGTATAAGAATAATTAACTCTATAATCTTCATTAACTATGAAAAATATGTTAAAAAACTAATAATAATAATAATTAGAGAATATTGTAATAAATCAGTTTACCTTACATTTTTTTATTTTTTATATTTGATTTATATTGTGAAATTATTGTTTGTGAATTTGAGGTGGTGTTGTATGTTATTTATGTTGAATTAATGTTAAATTGTTGATTGTTATATTATAATCGAATTTTATTTAGTATTATTATGTAAATTATTAAATTTAAAATTAAAATTAAATTTTTTATTATGCAGACCTGAATATCTGAAATATCCAACCGCAATCTGTGCAGATATTATCCCCATCTGAATCCGCATATTTTTTTACAAATCCGGATGTCAAAACCTATGGCTGTTGCATGTTTAAACTTAGGTGTTGTATGTTTGACGTTACCTTTTTATATATAAATTTCATGTTGCATGTTTGACCTCACTTATTGCATACCTCACTTGGATTATTGCATGTCTTGAATAAAGCGATAAAATAAAATTTTTCTAGCATGTTTCATGTTCGACATCCATGTTACATGTTTGACCTTAGTTATTGCATGTTTCACACGAACTGATGCATGTTCCCGTGATTCTTAAGTTTGACCTCAAGTATTGCATGTTTGACATAAACTGTTGCATGTTTATGTCTTACTCATGTTGAGCCCCTTAATATATGCACCGATCTTTTCTATTGAACAAATTTATCTATTGCCTTAACATCAAACTATAAATAATAGAAATTTGATATAATGTAAACTTCCGTTTATTAAAAAAGGACCAAAAACAAATATATCTAATACTTAATCAATAGTAAGTTTAGATATAAACATATTGATTAAGTTTAGTTATAAACATACATTTATAATTTATGTGAGTAAATCAAAATCAAATGCACCTACTAAGTGCATCTTGCTGATATGAAGTGGATTTTGCTAATATAAAGCAAATGAGTATGGTTGAATTTTAACTTCATGTTCGTATATCCTATTGAAGACAAATGCACACTAATATAATTCAAACGACATAAAAAATATTTTAATAAAAACTGAAGTTCTACCTAAGAGCATGATTATCAAACAAAATAGCAAGCACACAGACAGCATTTTGATTTAAAAAGTCACATTATTTCAAGAATAAGGAAGGTACTTTTGTGAAGAAATTACAAAATATAAAGAAAATAATTGCATGGCTAGATATTGAAAGGCATACTGGTTATAGCTACAACACCTGCTAACCCCATAAAGGTTTCTCATCCTAAATGTAGATGTGATAGGAATGCTACATTATTTATACCTCTTTGCCATAGCAATACACATTAAGTGCAGAAATTTACTACAAAACTTACATGTCATTGTGACCACCATTTTGTTTTATAGTAACACCTTATAACAAACCGCTTGTAGTGATCCAATCATATGTAAAAATTTAATTCAGCATCTATATATAAAGAAGTTGGAATGTAGAAATCCTTGTTATGAAAAAAAAATAAGACACATTTGAACTAATCCATTCCAAAAGCAGCGGTTATCTGAGCAAAAAGGTCCTGATGGGTGAGTAATACAACTTCTTCACATAGTCGGCTATATCAAATTTAATCCAACAAACTAGCAAAGCGAGTTACAACACAGGATTGTATTTACAGTTGTGTATAGATTGAAAACATCAAATTTATCCAACTAACTAGCAAAGCAAATTTATCCAACAACTGAATCATAGGACCATTCTTTCGAAAGGTTTGCTTTAAACAACTGAAATCTTTTTGAAGCTTCATCAAGTGCAAGTAAGTGTCCTATCTTTGTTGGATCATTTGCACGACAATAAACGTCTATAATGCAAATGCTATAGATGTTGGTATTCAACAGTTTAGCTTTGACTAAAAACAAACTGGAAATGCATGAACTATCTCTAAATCAACTTGTCTTTATCAAAATTAAATCTTTGTAATCTTTAAAGTGAACATAGCCTCGCACATGCATGTTAATTGTTCTTAGGATATGAAATAAGTAACCATGATTCACTTGCATGCAAGGGTACCAATGCATACAAGTATTAAGATATATTTCAACTAAATTCTTTCCATGTGTCTGAACCAATTATGAACAAGAAAAAAGAACCAAAAAATGTTAATTATATTGTCCCTAAGATTAACAATTGGACATATCATGCAAGACCCCAATCATTGAAGACATTCATATTTCATATTAAAAATTATGATAATAATATTAAGACAAAATCTTGATATGGGCATGCTATAATAATAAGACTAAAAGAAAAGGGCTAGTAAGATAAATTCCCAAAATTTAAGTATTTTCCACATCTCTATTGCGGTGGCTGTGATAATGAGGGCAGTGGTGAAAACCCAAGAGCTGTAAAGAGCCTCTACTGGCCGTCAAAAGAGTATGCTGGCTATCTAGAAGTTGCTACTGCTAATTATAGAGGCATCGCTGCTTGGTGAAGAGTTACTGCTGCTCTTTAATGACATGCTACTGAAACGCCTCAAACTACAACTGAAGGCGACTCTGCGTCTCAGACATATTGCGAACTTCACCTAATAGCTGCTGGACCAGATCTTCAAGAGCTTCTAAAGTGGGATGTTGTGATCGATACAGCACTACGCTATGTACATCCAAAAGTTGATCTAGGGGAAGCATGTCATTCAACATGTAATCGTCGGTCAAAGCCATCAAAGTGGACTTATTCTTAGCCGTGGGATCGCTAACCTAACTATCATTCTGCCATATAAAATCCAGGCTAGCGATAGCATCATCCTGCAATTCCTGAGTATCAGTAAATGTTGGCTCACCAATGGCAATCCAAAAATATTTAAGAATTCAAATAATGATACCGCCGAAAGGCAAAGTTTTGTTCTTCGCCCCTAAAGTGATGAGCATATACTAAAGGATAACATAACCAACATTAACCTCCCGTACCTCTAGAATGTTATCCAACAAGGCTACACCTAACCGGGTTATTTTATCAGCATGTTCTTTTCTGGGGCTAATAACATGCTAAAGTACATTTTGAAGGTTCTGGACTTAGAGATGTACGGCTTATGATTTTATCATTTATAATCATCATCTGAAAAGTCAGATTGCCTACAAATATTCCTTACAGCATCTCTGTGTGAATACCACGTAAAATCAAGTCTGTTCCGAGATGTATATACATGATACCCAGCATCCCTAGTGCCTAATATGTTATTCAGGTCTGTCACATCAAATTGAATGGGAATTCCAGAGAGATTGGTGATTACTCGATTTTCTTTAGCTGCTAATATATCCATATTCGAGTAAAACACCTTCACAAGATTCAGATATACATTCTACCAAATAGTCAATACATTGGTCCAACCCACATTCTCTAGCAAGGTCCTCAGATTTCTTCTACAAATAACTAAGTTCTCCAAATGATCTAAATTCACAAAGTAAGATATGATTACGGACCTAGACACAAACGAATTATTAAATCGTTTCCGTAACCCCGAAGTCAAAAAATGAGTGGCAATGAATTTAGGGATGTTTTCGTTTTTTTTTTTTTTTTCCATCACCTTTGAGCCAAATGCTTATGCTTCTTACCACCCTTTCAGCTCTTTCCACAGCCACTGATATTTATGAAAAATTACCCCGAAGCCCCAAATTGATTTCATAAATTATAGTGTCAAATCAATGATTTCAACCGATTAGATTGAAGGTTGAAATGTTTTAAGGAAATGTGTGGATAAAATTTGTTCAATGAAGAGTGAAAAATGGGTCAATTTAATAAATTTTCCTTCCGGCAAACAAGGGTTTATGGTTTGGGTATTTCTCAAAACATAGACGAAATCAAGTGTTTATGATGAAAACTGAAGTTAGATCAATGAAGCAAGAAAATTAGTTGAACTGGAAGTTTTTGTTGAACTGAGACTACATATAATCGCGCAGCTGGTTAACTGCTTAATTCATCACTGAACCAAACGACTAACCGCTTCAATTTTGCAAACTAGTTCAAATGAAATGGCTAGCCTACTAATCTAACAAGAAAAAAAAAGGGTTAATTGCATCCACTCCAAAACACACAGCCATGAAACCATTAGCCGACCAATTTGCTATCGAATCAAGCGGTTAACTGCTTTAGCTCTAGAAACACCTAGCAATGAAATGGTTAGCCAGCTAATTTGACATCGAATCAAGGGTTGAACTGCATCCACTCAGAAACACATAACCATGAAATGGTTAGCCGACCAATTTGCTATTGAACCTAGTGGTTAACTGCTTTAACTCCAAAAGCACCTAGCAATGAAACAATTTACAGGATAATTTGACATCAAATCAAGCTGTTAACCACATTATGATATTGAAGTAGTGGAGTTGAAACAATACTCTTTGCCATATAAAAGTATTGAAAGTCTCTTCATGTCACGTTGTTGGACAAGTGTTTCACAAAATTCTTGTCTCAACTGACCACAATTTAAGAGTAGGATATTTTCAAACCCAATTCGTTTAATTGTATCTTGTTGCTTAGGTGAGAAAGTAGAAATAGCCTTCATGAATGCACTCACATGACAGTGAGAATTCAAGAAATTAGTCATGCTTATCCTTAATATATTGGCCTTCATCAATTTTTATACCACTACTTTTAGTAAATTGACGTTTCTCCTCATTTATCAATTTGTTTCATTTTTCAATTTGTTTCATTTTTTAGCAATCATGGTCTACAAATCTTTCTAATCCCTTGTTGTCTTCGCCTCTTTGCTTCATATTTACTGTAACCAACTATCAATGTTACTTCAAAGACATAAACAAAACTAATTACTAACATAACAATTTGAAATAAATTAATTTATTCATACTTACAAAAAGTGTATCCATGCTCTCTGTTCGGGTCTTGCACTTGTATCATCTTTAGTATCTATGTTATAAATGGATGCTATTGCTTAAGCCTTGTAATAGACAACACATAAACTGAATGTCAATTTAATCATTACCACAAGAAAAAGTTTAAAGCAACAGCAGAAAAAGTTTAAAGCAACAGCAAATAATAGTATATGCAGTAATGATGTGCGAAATACAGAGGAAATGATGATGAAAAGTAAGGGAACCGGCTTGCCATATAGGTTTAAGCGGCTAACCGCTTTGTCTCTGCCATCCAAGAGGTTATCTGTGTCTACCAGGCGGCTAACTGCTAGGATGGCCGAGACCAAGTGATTAGCCACTTAAACCCATCCAAAAAGTCAATTCCCCTGCTTTTCATCGTCTTTTTCCTTCGTCTCATCATTTTCTCTCTTTAAAACCCAAAACCCGCACCTCTCTCTCACTACATCCCATTGTTTTATTATGCTTTTCTCCCGATTTCATGTTTCCAGACCATTATTCATCTCTTCAACAACAATTTTTCATCATATAAACACCATTTTTCCACTCAAAATTTATAAATCCTTAATTATTTCACATAGCACAAACAGTTTAATCTAAGGCATAAACCGTAATTGTTTCACATAGCATTTTCAGTAGTTGACACGACAAGCACAAGAGTGAAGATTATATCCTGACCTTGTCTTTAACTCAAAATTGAAAAAGAACCAAAGGCAGATGTTTTCAACTGCTTTGGATGACAACAATCGGCTAATGGATTCGACTTGTTGTTTGTTTTGTGGGAGAAATCAGTTATTTGAGAGAGAGATGGTGAGAGATTTAAGGGAGGGAAAGGATTTAAGGGAGGGAAAACTACTTCAGCAACTAGTTTAACAAGTTGCCCATTTTTTCTTTTCTTTTTTTCATTCAATCTCAACCATTGGAGTCATTTTACTTGAATCCCAACAGTTAAAACCAATAATGGCATGGTACCGGGCATTAAGGCTCGGCATTGTAGCTTTTGCCATAAACTGTAATGATGTTGAGCGAAAAGTACGATAGATGGGTGACATAAACGGCATCCCATGTGCCGTTTTGACACTCCTTTTAATAACAAAAAATGATAGTGAGCCACCAAGAATACACCACCAAGATAAGAAATGATAGCACTACTATATAGTAACCCAATGGGAAGCAGCACACGTGTCCTGAGGAGAGAGAAAAACCGTAGAAATGCAGGTTGTGGAAGTTGCCCATTGACTGCTGTTACTTACAGAAGCTGTAACGTAGACTTCTCCCTATATCTTAAGTAGTACTGTCAATTGTATGTGCTACGCCACCTCTGGCTTGTTGGGAGTAGGGTTGGCAAAATCCGGATCCGGATCCGGATACATGTGCATCCGGATCCGGATCCGGATTATCATTTTCATATCCGGATCTACATCCGGATCTGCAATTTTTTTACGGATCCGGATGCGGGTAAAATCCGCACCGGATCCGGGCGGATATTCCGGGTATCCGGATCCGCAAAATTTAAATTTAAATAATTAAAATTTAATTTAAAAATTCAACAATTTAATTAATAAAATCAAATAAAATTCAATTATAATATAACAATTAATACTTTAACATAAATAACATATAACATCAATATAAATGTACAAATAAAAATATCATAACATAAATCAAACATAAAAAATAACTTAATTCTAAGTGAATAACTATTAAAATAAAAAACATAACTAAATTCGAATACACAACCATTAAAATCCCCAAATAAAAATCCATTAGTAAGTAGTAACAATTTAACATAAATAACATACCATTATAAATCCACAAAATAAAATTATCACAACATAAATCAAACATAAAAAAAAATTAAATTCAAGTGTACAACCATTACAATCCACAAATAAAAAATATAACTATTTGGAGAGAATGAAAAATTATTTTCTTGTTCTTCTTCGACCATGTTCAACTAATCCCAAAATCTAATTAAAGTAATTATAAAGTGAGTAACCATATGTGAAAAAAAAATTACGATTAAGCATTTACATTATATTAAAATTAATGCATTTAATTGAAATAATTAAACAAAACAGCAAACACAATTAATCAAAATTAAATTAAATTCAATCAAAAAGAAATTAAATTAAGCCAATATCATTTCCAAATTTAAACAAATTTCCAGTAGATTACAGTATTACACTCATAACTCATTAAATATAATAAACAACTAAACACAATACCAAGTTAATAACAAGAAAAAAATTCAATCAACAATAAAATTAAATTAACCAACAATATTTTCAAGTTTAAATAATTTACATCAACTTAAAGTCATTAAATACAATTAAATAATCAATCACAATGCCAAATTATTAACAAAAAAAAGCCATATATCTAATTGAAAAAATAAAAAAATAATTGAAATAAGCGGCAAAATCATCACCGACAAATTAACTTCTTGGACGGCGCACGACGGCGTCACAACAAGTCTTCGACGACCGCAGATCAGGCACGGCGAGCTTCGGCAGAGGCGTCGATGCGAGCTTCAGCAGACAGACGCGGGCCGCGCGCCTTCGACGAGCTGCGAGGAAGACTCGGTGTCGCGGCGAGTCGGAGTCGGCGTCACGGAGAGTCGCAGTCACCGGCACGGTGTGTGGGAAAGTTGAATGAAGGAAAGGAAGAGAGGCCGCAACCGCAAAAGACTGCAAGGCAGGAAGAGAGGCCGCAACAGAGAGTGAGAACGAGTCGACGAGAAGGAAACGAAAATGATTTAGGAATTAGGGATTAGATTTTTTTTTATTTAAGTTTATATATATTTTTATTTAAAATAAAAAAACCGGATCCGGATATCCGGTTTTCCGGATGCAAGTGCATCCGGATCCGCATCCGGATCCGTGCGGATTTAAATTTTTTAAATCCGGATCCGCATTTTTTAAGATGCGGATCCGAATTTTTCCGGATCCATGCGGATGCGGGCCGGATCCGGATTTTTCTGCCATCCCTAGTTGGGAGTGGTGGGCTGCTGCCTACACAAGTGCCAGAATAATAATTTTAGTCCCTATAAAAGGATTGAGAGGGCTAAATATTTAAAATATTTTTTTTTTAATAAAATATGAGTGGAGTAAGAATATTTTTCTCTTGTGAGGAATTATTTATTTTGGATATGTATTTTATAGAATTTAATATAATAATGTAAGTCCTAAGTTACGTATAACTGATTGTAATTATCAGTGTATGTAATGTCTGTTATAGTAGCAGTTGTTGTAAATATCTGTGTAATACAATAATAAGATGTTTAATCAGTATTCCAAAAAAAAATTGTATGTGCTATAGTAATACTACAATATGAATAGCATCCTCATTTATATCTTGTATTTTTTTCTTGGTGCTCAAATCCATAAGCCCATGATCAATTTAATTCAATGTTGAGACTTCCTTAATTTTTAAAAATAACAATATCACTAATAAATAGTTGATTTATAGATAATGTTAGACTTCCCAATATTTGAATCTCAATTTGAGTATTAAAGTCATCACCCAACAAATGAGTGACAGAATATTAGAACTCAAACTGAAACTCAAAGATTGAGATAATTAAGATTTTTTTTTTTAATTAGGAGATGCTTATATACAAAGACAAAGGGTAATCATAGTAGTAAATTGTTAGGCAAGTTTTTTTCTAGTCTTTTTTTCTTTGCGAAAATGATTGGAAACATTATTTAGCGATGCAATAGACACTACTCACTACAAGTTTGCCATTACCAAAACCGCTTGTAACTCGCAGCAATGAGTTTTTATTTCTCCAAAAATACCTACATGTAAGTTTTAATAATTACCAAACTCACTCGCAACCTGCAACAAATCTTTTGAGAATTTTGTCATTTAAAATCACAAATAGTAAAAAAATATATTTTTAATAATACTTAAAAAAGTAAATTATACAACTCAAACTATAAATTTACGACAATAACAAAAAAAAATCCGCACACAATACTCAATTCTAAATTTTATCAATGTAAATAAGAAACTAAAATTTCAGTATAAAAAAAATACACAATTTATTAATTTAACATAAAAAATTTCTATTGTAGGTAAACCATTATCACTAATATCAATGTCTTTTTCCATCTTTTAATCAATATACAAGTATTATCAACAATATTAATAAGCAAATTTTGTACAATTATTGTTAGCAATTAATTAAACAAATAAAAATCCAACTTTAATAAGCAATCATTAAGTTCAAGTCATTGAAATAAAACAAACAAAATCAATCTATTAAAGTAAAATATCATTAATATTAAACTTGGAAATTATAAAATTTCTAATTATAATTTTTTTTTTTTTGTGTGTATATATATACATATGCTACGGTGAGATAAGTTAAATTTAGAAATTAAGAACTCTAACTTACATATATTTATGATTAAATTTTTAATTTAATTTTTTCGATTAAAATTAAAAATATAAATAATTAAAACAAAGAACATGGGGATGAATATTTTTTTGAATACTAAATCCACTAGCAACTTATAGTGAGTTTTAATTTGAAATACCAAACCCGCTTGTAACCCATAAAATTATCCATAATGGAAGGGTTTAGACAGATTTGCATGTTGCCAGGCAATTTTGCCATCCCTGAGGTTATCCCTACATAACTCTAAAGCTTTCATATTAATAGATGAAAAATGACTAGCAGATAAATGACTTATGAATTAATTGGTTATAAAATATTTTAATTTACATATATTGCGCATTTCTTGACCACAAACTGTTCCCATAATAATCACTGTGGAACCAACAATGCAGCAAAAAACTTCCTTCATTGCTTCATTGCTGCAGCAAGCTGCTTCTTTAGGTTGAGGACCTCAATTCCCTTTGAAGCCAACCGATCCTTGAGGTTTGCCGATGCCTCCTCAAATTTCTTGTTCATAATATCGGAGTCATCCACTGCTTGTTTGTATCTAAAACGAAAGGCATCTAACTGCGCTTGTGTCCCTCGTAGCATCATTCGAAGCTTTGCCTTTTCTTTGTTATTGCTGACTTTGTCCTGATTAAAACTACTAATAATAAGAAATACACAAGCATATTTATATTAAATTTTATCTGAAAAGAAAATTTAACTCAATATTCTGGCTGAAACCACTATTCGTGGTCTGTCGCCAATGGGGACACCATCATATCTTTGGTAAGCCAAGATTGAGTCTTTAAGGTGAGGTGCTACAAGGATATACATAACTTTGTTCTACAGAAATTTAAACGAAAATAAATAAATAGCAGCAACAACAGAAGAATTAATGTAAAGGCTATCAGATTCACAGAAGATGGAGGATAAGATAACATTGCAACTATTAAACAAACGTATGTGGACTTACAATGTGCTCCTTGACTTCCGTGTTGGAAATTCTCCTAGTCAGTTCCTCCACCCGAACTTTAGCTTCCCATAACTGCTCATAAACATCTCATAATAGAATCAGATGGACCTCAGATAAGTACCTAATACCAGAAAGGCTTTTTGATCCACTTACCTCATCATTGCAATTTTTCCTAAGATGTTCCACTTCAACTACATGTCTCCGCTGCTCTTCAATCTGAGTCATCAAACTATCCCTTTCCTTTGTCACAATGAGAAGTTGATTTGTGATTTTCTATCATTGAAAAGATATTTTCAATCAAACATAAATGCCATGAATCTAAAAGAATTGACATTACCTCCTAATGGCCAAACTAAAACTAGTTACTGATTCCCCTATATTTTTGGTTCTTTTCTAAACTGAAATTTCTGCAACAAAGCATACAGATGCAAAAACCTTTAAGTCATTGTTCTCGTCAGATCCCTTGTCCAATTCCCTAATTTGAACAAGCAAATCTTCTCGTTCTTTGCTAAGAAAAGTTAGCTCCTTCTGAAGTCTTTCCGACTTCTTGTGAGCACAGTGAAGCTCCAAAGAGAGCATCTCTATTTTTGACTTCATCTCCTGAAGGAAAAATGATAATTACAATTCTAGTTTTAATACTCCTAAGTCAACTAGAAAAATTAGAACTGCAAACCAATAGTACTTACTTCCTGAGATGGATAACTCTCAACTTCAGCTGCTTTTAAGTCATTTCTTAGTTGATCGACCTCTAAACATTTATCCATACTGCAGTACAAGTTAATAAATAATTCAGGATGTTTACAAGTAAATATGAAAACTAGAATTACTATTAAAAGATTAAAATTCTGAAAATAAAAGAAATGGGCTCCTAGAAACAATGCTTTTTAGACATGCACATCAAAGTTCAGAATTTCTAAGGTTATAGAGGCATGCTGTATCTCTCTCTATATCACAACAATTTGTTGACTTGAGTGCTGAACAAAATGTTCATGAGATTCAAAGGAAAAGCATCATGGATATCTGATAGAAGGGGAATTAAGGAGATATTTAACATATATCTTCCCTCAACCTTACAAAGTCCAAATATCAGAAATTCAAATGAAAACCTTTTTTTTTTCTTTTTAAAATGAAAAGAATGCCCTCCAAGCTTGATGCACATAGCTTAATAACCAAAAAAAAATGTGTAGTATGAAGATGAATTATAGATTTTAAATAACATTTAAACACGTTCGCAATTTTGCTAGAAATTTACCATTGTCTAGCTATAAAAGCAAGTTTCTACATGCACTCTCAAATAAAGCATTTGCTAGCCACTAACAATGCATGTAATCTAGGGTATGATGGTGAAGAATACCTCGGCCTCATTAATTTCAATATCCATTAGCTTTCTACCATTAAAAAAACAAAAACAAAAGGTCATAGTAAACGACTGCATGAACATCTAACCTTTCACCACAAATCAATAAACATCTTGTGGAAATCGACCGATGATTGAGTGGTATGTGCTGAAATAAAAAGCTGAATGATGAAATCCTAATGAATTAATACGTGGCATTGACACTTTCAACCCTTGAAGTCCATATGAAAGGGGTTAATATTGACTATTCATCTATAAGTCATCAGGTAATAAGCCGGTGTCATATTAATAGGTATTTGGGCAGCCATACAATAAGAAACGATTTATGACAAGATGAAATATTAAATATGCTATGGCTTTTCAGTTCTCTCAGAGAACTTGGAGTTTCTCATTTCCGTTGTTTAATTTGCAATTGTGTTTCCCCCTTTTCCTGGCTTAAAAATGGATTCAGGAATGTCAAAATATGACTTCCATCATATCATGCTCTGTACTACATTATAATTGCTAAAAAATCAAGTACACAACAAACAGCATAACCGCAAGTGAAAACAGAAAAAACCTGCATTTTTTTTCCAATTTGGCTTCTTCCTCAGAAGATGCCAATCTTTCACGCAGGTGCATGCACTCTTCTCTGCAGGATTCTAATTCATTCCTCACCTAACAAAATTTAACATTCTGCATTATCAGATTACGAGATACAAATGGAGGATCTTAAACATTTTTAACCACAAACTAATTATGAAAAAATCCACTGAATAAACAAGTATAATTAATCATTTCAGCAAAATAATGGAGATATCTTGCACAAAGAGTTTACCAAAAGTCGCCAAGAATTCAAAGCTTACTAATTTGAACTAATTGGGTGCTAATCTTGAACATCTAAAAGCAAAAGAATATTCTCCTTGACGAGATATACTTTTAGTATAAACGAACCACTCTAACAAGATTCATTGATGCTAAAAATAGACCCTAAAGAAGTTTGTTCAAAATAAGTAGGTCTGAACAGTTAATTTCTCTGTATATGCATATCTTTTTATCTTTAGTTCAAAGTTTTGTTTAAATCCAATATAAATGATGAAATATAGTCTCTACAAACTCTGCAAAAAATGACTTTTTTATGGCAAAAACAGATTTTGTAACAATGCAATAGCCCCATGGAAGATCGCAAACACAATATGACATAAAGATGAACCTTTCTAGGGAATCTAAGTAAACATTTACAATCTCTTAAGAAGTTTCGAATCATACCTTAGACATTCCTTTTAATAGCAATGCACACTCTGCATTGTATAATTTGGCTTTCTCTTCTATGGCTTCAATAGAAGCTTTCTCCTTCGCCGACCATATTGCCTTTTCCTCCTCCATTTCCAAAAGGGAATCTGTCAGTTGCTACAGAAAAGTTAAAATGAATTTAGTAATGCTACACCAGTAAAATACATTATGAGAACAGAGATGGAAACAAGTAAAACTGAAAATTAGGCTAACCATTGCCAACTCCTCCTTCTCTTCATGCAACATCTTAATAGAGCTTTGCATCTTCTGCTCATTGAGTTTAGATTCTTCAATCCTGAGTCCCTGAATAGATGGAAAAGTTAAAATGCCATAATAAAGAATTTAAATAGGAAATGCAACAGTTAAATTTCTAACTTAAAAAAAAAATTAAAATTGATACACAACAGATATTACAATAGCATATCTCACAACCCAGAGGAAGGAAACTCTAAGGAGATATATCTACTTCCACTTATAATTGGGAGACAGCTGCCCCCAAGTACATTTGCGGGAGGGGATTCGCTATAGAACCCCCCTGCAACTTCCCCTATCCCAAACCACCACCACAACCAACCCCCCCCCCCCGGGCGGGTGGACTTGAATTGGCATCCTCAACTTTTTTAAAGGCAGCGGCAGCTATATTTCTAACCTAGCAGTTACCACAATAAAATTCGTAAAACCAGTTAAAACACAGAGAAACAAGAGTAGAAAGCTTACAAGGCCTGAAACCTCCTCTCGCAAAATATTCAGTTCAGTACTTGATTTGCTAAACCTTTCAGACATGGCTTCTAATTCTGAAGCAAGATTTTCATTTCTAGATAAGGCCTCTTCTCTTTCTCTAGATGCAGCTGCTAATTGTTCTTCCAGAGAAGCAATGGCTGTCTCCATTTCAAATGCAAGAATTTCCAGTTTTTTGTAATCTTCCTAAACAGAAAAATGAGTTAAGTCATCTACACATGAAACAGCAAGCCAAGAAAAAAAAAAGGAAATCTGCTCCAACTTCCCATAAGGAAACTATTTGAAATGTTGCAAAATTGTAATGGAAGCATCAAAGAATGTTTAGTGGGAATTCATACCACCACAGCACTCATGCATTAATTGATATTGAAATCTTTGAAATTGTTTACATGTAAAACAAGATTATAAGTTTCACAGCATAATAGTAAACCACCAGGCATGAAGTCATCATTACAATGTTTAAGATACTTAAGGATAGCAAAACATTTTCCAGTAAAACAGGTTGATATGATGCTGCAGAATGGTAGATACAGTATAGTCACCTAAACTTTGACATAATATAAGTTGTAAGCAATAATATAAGTTATGCAATGTAATAAAATATTAATATTCATCAGTTCATTACAGTGTCGATGTGCTTTCAATGCAGTGGTCCAGAATATAATCATCCAAAGAACTTACTCATGGTAAAAATTTCAAAAATCTATGATGTTTCAAATCCACAGTTGAAATTAACTAAAATAGGCAACAAATGTGAAGAATGCAGGCTCTATATGAAACAATAAGTTCAATCAAATGACCTGCATCTGTTCATACGGAACACCAGGACTCCTTCCCCTTTTGGGATCAAACATTTTTGAAGTTTTATCAACAACTGAATCACGCCTTCTGCCTGCGAGTGAGTCAAGTTTGGTAATATCACGTTCAAGAAGAGTATTCTGACCATGCAATCGTTTGACCTCTCGTTCAGCAAAAGCTTTCTCACCCTGAAAACATGAAAATGAATTTCCTGTTGATGATATGTCAAACTAATTAACTTTAATTTGAAAAATAATAAACTAAAAATGTGATTATACCTCTAGTTTGGTTTTCTCCTGGACAGCATTCTTAAGTTTGCATTCGGTTTCTTTCAATTTTGTTTTTGTTTTCTCAAGATCTTTTCTCAAACTTTCTTTTTCCCTTGCCAGAGAAGAGGATGACATATATGATAGTTCGTTTTCCAGAGTTTGTATCTGTGTTAATAAATCCAAATTTTCCATATTTTGTTGTTCTGAAAATTCCTGCAATAGTTAAAAAAATTGACACAAACGGGTATTTTATGAGTAAATGAATTGTGGATAAAATGTAAAATTCAGACTGTACAAGACACTTCCCAGCTTTGAGGATTTACTCTTATTTCTTGTATCTGCTCCTGCAGATCAACAGATTGATTGTCCACGAGAAGCTGCAAAATGTTATTGCGCATCTTTCAAGTCGAATATAGGAAAGGTCAATCTAATGAGCAAATATGTAAACAAATACAGAATGCCACACCTTCTCTCTCTCAACTTCAGAAACTTTCTTTCTCATGCAACAGTGTAACTTCTCATATTCACAAATAATTGAATGTTGCTGCCCAGAAATGTGTCCAACCAAAGCCTTGAATTCCTGCAATATAAAATTAAGATGGTCATGAGACACAGGATTCTTAAGGTGGAAAAACCTAAAGTGTGAATATTGCATTTAAATAATTAGTGAGCTTTGGAGGAACAAGAAAATTAGATATTTCAGAAAAATTAATGAACTGAACAACATAAAATTAATTGATGCTACCTTTTTCATATATCTATAATTTTCTGTTGCATTGCATGACGGTTATCATTGGTCATTAAGATTTTCTCCACGTGTAAAATCTTAAGCTGCATTCATTCATTCATTGATTAAGATTTTCTCCACGTGTAAAATCTTAAGCTGCATTCATTCATTCATTGACATTCGAATTTTCCCAATCTTTAAAACTCTTGATAGTGATTACAATTTTCACGAAGTAAACTAATAGATATAGCTCATCTCTTAATTCCTAGCCATATTTCTTTCAAGCGTAAAGATCTAATTCAACTTTGAGAACTCAAAGTTTGAACCGATACCTGTGATGCAAGTTTCATGTTAAATTTCAAACATCATGAATTGCAGAACTAATAACAAAGGGTAAGCATGTGGGATTAAGTGTATGTTTTGTATGGCTTATTTAATGGCCATAAGTGCTTATTTAATCCCATAAGCACTTATCATAATTTTTATTGTTGTTTGGTTGTGTTTTAAATAGAGCTTTTGAAGCTTAAATAAGCTATTTTACCTCTAATAGCAAAAGCTCAAATTTTGAGGTTTTGGAAGTAAAGGTTGAAAAGCTTTTTTTAAATGTCAAAATATCTAAAATATCCTCTACTTATTTAACAATCTTATTTATTGTTTCATAATATAACTTTAAAAAACTTGCCTATTAAAGTAATTTCATAAATTTTTAATAAAAATTCTTATTGACAACCAAAGAACTAAACTTTTTTTAAGTAAAAGCTCTATTTACAAAAACTCTACTTGAAAAGTTGTACCAAACGGAACCTAAATATAGGAGGTCTCCACTAACTCCTATTACAATTTTTGAACCATTGGACCAATAAACAATAAAAAGTTCATGTTAAATTTCAAGTAGGCATTAATTACAATGTAAAAATTAATATTAACCATTGAAAGTTCAATCCAACTGTTTAATAAGTGCGTAAGAAACTCATGTAACAATTATGGTGCCACAGATTAGATATGTAGGTATGCATGTATGAATAAATGTTTCCAGTAAAAAGAAACAAGAAATTCAAACAAGAGAATTTACGTAAAAGATAAAATAGATAAACTAGTTGACTGGCTGGTCGGCAGCTCCTTAACACAAAATTTAACAGCACTAATAGACATTTAAGAATAAATGTAATTCATTGAGTCTAGGGCCAGAGCTTCCCTCCTTCCTTGCACTATATGTAGCTCCACCAGTAGTGTTCTCACACTTGGAGAACTACTGTACAAACTATGTATAACTTTGGAATAGTGTGAAAAAAGCATCTGAAAAATACTCACAACATTTTTCGTTGTATAAGGCAGATAGCGTCTTGGAAGATAATGCTAAAAAAATGTTTGAAGAGTACTCACAAGGAATTCATTGTATATAGCAGATAGACTCTTGAAACCTTCGTCCACTAGTGATAAGGCACCATCCACTACTTCTTTTGCGCTTTCAAGTTCATACACTATTTCTTGGACCTCCAAAAGCTTTATCATGGTGACAAAATTTCCCACGAAAATAAAGAGAGCTTAAAATCAGTTTCATGGGCTTGGATAGAAGAACATTTATATAGAGCTTAACCCATAGACTATTGGATGCGACTAAGACAAATACTCTGAAGGGGGAAAAAAACATACAAAGCAGAAGTTACATACATCCATTCCTCCCACAGATTCACTAGAAGCAAGCCGTTCTTCAGCAGCCTTAGCCTCCTCCCTTGCATTAAGAAGCTCTTCATGGAGCTACAATAATTATATGACAGAGCAACACAAAATCATTAATGAGACGGCTCATATCTACTCACAGGCCTAAGAGAGGTTCTGCAAGGTGGTCTTCAATTACAATTACCTCTTCAAACTTCTCACTAGCACATATATCCCGCTCCATGGCTAGTTCAAGTAGACTGTCCAGATTTTGTCGGCTTGAACACTTCTGCTCTTCTAACATCTTAATCTGCAAGATGAAGAATATAATATAGATGGCAATAACTGCAAAACCCAAAATTATATAAGAGAACAAAAGATGAAACCTTCTCTTGAAGTTGCTTGATAACCAGATTAGCCTCGGACTCCCTTATACTTGCATTTTTGTCCCCATAAGGAGCACATTCATTGACATAATAAGTGGAAGGGTCATCACATTTCACATTGCAAAAACAATCAACCTCAGCCAACTTTCTTGTTAAAAAATCAATTTGTATCTCACTCTTAGTTCTCTGCATGAAATAATACGAGTATAAAAAGACGAAAGATCTATAGTGTATCAATGTATTGCAGAAACGAAAGCAACAACAAAGAAAACTTACATGAGATTCGAATTTCAAAAGCAAATCCTCATGTTCTGCTTGCAGTTCTAGTAGTTCATTGTCCTCCTAACAGCTTAAATCATGTTAGAGAGTGGAAAGAATTTCAATATAAAGACATGCCACAGAGGAGAGTACAAACCGCAAAAGAGCTTTGCTTCTTGAGTGGCACTTTTCTTCTACTTGTTATATTCAATAAAGCACATGGATCAGGAAGATTACAATCTTCCGAAGAATAACTTCTATCATCTTCATCCTGTTTGCAGGACTCATCCTCCATTTCGGTTTCATTCACCAACTCTTCAAAAGGAAGAAGTGGGCCCATTTGACGCTCAGTTCTTGTAGATTTTACAGCAGAAGCCTTTAAATGGACATTTGAATACACCTATAACGAAGCCAAAAATATTACAGCCAGGTTTACTACTACCAGATTAAATCATCATATAATATGAAAAAATATCAGACTTCTTACAGAATATGATGTAAGAATAAAATTACCAATCACATTCCTTGAGAAGTCTATCTTTATCATAAATCAACAAAAATAGCTGAGAAATTTAGCACAAGAAAGTCTCAAAATGAGTCAATAGAAATTTAAAAATTGACACAAAGGGACACCTTGCCCTAGGCTCTACATATTCAAAGTATTTACATTGACCAGATAAAAGAGAGCTTGAGAACTCAACCTAGCTACTGATTGATATGATGACCTTCAAAGAGTGACATTGTTGAGGTTTGTCTAATAACGAACGAAGATTTATTCTTACAATCTAACCATAATGGAGATTGATACTTATCAGCCTAAACCATGAATAATTGATGAAAGTGTGTGTCTTATTATGAGTTCACCCCAAGCAGCAATTATTCTGGATGAATAATCTCTTATTTAACTCCCTTATTAATGTTTCAAAGTCATCAAATGCGTGCTAGTTGAATTCTGATAAGGCAGGATGTCTGCAGATTGCAGTATGATTTTTTAAGAGATGAATGTTGTAATGTTTAAAGCATTACTGAAAATTGCTATAGAATTGTTCAAACTTCCAGTTATTTGAAACTCAGGGAGATAAAGGATGTGCGAAGCCACGATTTTTTGAAATAATCAAAAGTCACACGTCCCCAATAGATGCCAATGGCTGAAGCTGCACAAAACTGAGTGGCTGAGATTGAACTAGAGAATTCAGATTTAAATAATGGACGGTGTCCCATAGTTTCTAGAAGTTACTGAGACCCACCCGCAAAGCTCATTATAAAGTACCCTTAATTTCAATTTTATTGGCACATATCCACTTTTTTTTAGCATTCTCCCTAGAGCTCTCGCTCACTCGGGCATCAAAGTCTTTTTGGGTTACAAACACTTCTCCTAGTCACACTCAACATAATCAAGACCAAGGTCAAGTAAAATTCTCCTTTCACTAGGTGAAATTTTCTTTCATACATCTTTATAAGATCTGAGTTCCTAGAGCACAAAGCTAAATAAATAATAAACTTTTGTTCTAAAATTAAAGCAAAAAATTACCTCTTGAAGACTCTCCCTAGAAAGATTACCTGGGCACCATGTGTCCCGCCTTTTATTCTGCAACAACAAACAAAAAACTTCATCAACAGTAAGGAAGGTGGGTACATGGGGTATCATTAAAAGATAAAAGAACAATTATCATATGATAGAAACCGTGATGACCATTTATCTATAATCATACAAACCTTTTTTGTACGTTCATGGTTTTCATCCCTATTTGAATATAACACCATTGAGCTCAAGTTTTTTATTTTCTTCGCTTGCTCTTGCAATACCTTCTCACGCTCAACTTGGGCTTTCTTTTCCTCCTCCAATTCCAATGCTATACGCTCCCTCTCCAATTCAGACTACCAAAGCCAGCATAGAACTTATAATCATGTTCACACATTCATCTTCAACGATCATTAGCTATATAAATTATATAATATTACCTGTAATAATGTATTCCGTAATCTAAGGATCTCTTCCTCCAAATGTTCTGAATGAGAAGCCTAAGGCACAAATGAAATTGTTAGCCATCCTATATTACAAAAACAATGTTACAGGGAGAATGTGTATTGCGCATGCCTGTAATTTGGCTCTAAGCTCCTCAATTTCTTTCTTTTGACGCTTTAACAGTGCAGCATCTGTCAATATCTAGGAAGACAATACAAGCTGGGTTAATATTCAAAACAAAAAAAGGAAATAACAATAAAGAAAGGAAACTATTAAAAAATGCACGCATGCGCTAAGATCTGAACGCAAGTGAAAAATAGGAAAAAGAGGACGTGAAATGAAATTTATGAGAAGGAAGATGAGCAAAACCTCATTCACACGAGCACAATTTGTGACACATAATGCTCTACTAGCAAACTGAAGACTGCTTTTTGTCTCATCTGCATGAATCTGCCATCACATCAATAATGCTAAATAATCAGGAGTTAATAAGTCAAACAAACATCCTCATGGTTTGGAGCACATAGATAATCAAAGCATCAAAAACAATACACAATGTACTTCTAAATATTTGTTTGCATAGGGGCTGAAATAGGTTAAAATGGCTTCCGTTTTTGTAAGTAGTCTAGCAAATAGATCAAGGTTTGGTGCTCATTGGTTCTTTGTTGAAATAAAAAATAAATAAATAGCTCTCATAAAAAAAATGCACATTACTTATGTACATTGTGACAATGTTGAAGGAATATTTTAAGAGTTCTCCACTTACTTTGTGAACTTTTCATAAAAAAACTACTTCAATTCAAAGAAAGGTATTTGACTGTAGCATTATCTTTTGCAAGATATTGCCCATAAAACTTCCTCCAATATATGTAAACATGCTCCAAGAGACTCTAGAAAAGAAAAAATCATTTCAACCTGACTCAACTATTAAACCATGCATTCCATCTATATTTACATAATTAAAGACATCAATTATACAATTAAAAAGCACCTGAAGCAACAATCAATTTTCTCTTTTTTCTTTGTTGTGTATTTTTACTCCAACGCAACAATCACCATTCATTCTTAAAACACATGAGAAAAACAACACACAGAAAGAAGATAAAATATTCCCCAATTCAAATGATTCCCATGTTCTAATTAAGGTGAATTATTGGGAACACCTTCTCTCCATGCTCAAGAGAAGAAACAGTGCAAAGATGTTAAAAACTTTAATGAATAGAAACTGCTTTAATAGACTCTCCAACTAACATAAAAAGGTCAGAAAAATTTTTAAAATTTCTCACATTCAAATTCCTTACAATCTATCCCAATTGAGAAAAGTAAAGTGCCACACTAGGAATTGAAGATTCATCAAAAGTTGATAGCCTATAAATACGCCACCAAACCACACAATGTTGATTCCTCGATCCACTTATATGAACTTTCTTTATATATAAGTCATCAAGACTAAATGATTCTACATTTGTTTTCTAATAATAATTTGGTAATATGCTTTTTGTAAATTTTGTGTTTTGCCACCCCCAAACCAAGGTTCTGCATCTAGTATCATCCGTAAGTCAATGAAAAAATAATACCCAATTGCCCATGGAAGGAAAACTTGCAATGCACATACAACAATAAAACATTGTCTGACAAAAAAACAAAAAAGTACTACATTTGAACTATACAAGGAAAAGATCTATCTTTAAAATTTATGTAAATCACTAATTTAACCACAAAAAGAGTTTTAAAAATTTAAGTATGTATTCAAAGATGTTGATCAAGCATAAGGTTCATTAGTTAACAGAATGCTACCTGTGCAAGAGTGATATTGCAAATAATAGCTGTATTTGCATTTCCGCCAAGAGCAGGTTGTAAAATGCGAGTCAGTTTGCTATCTCGATATGGGACATGACCCCTACATTGAATATGTCAATTATTCTAGGAAAACAACAATTTAGTCTTAATGCATGCTCCTGAACAGATAACGTACCCTTGGCTTTCAGCTCCTTCACTCAATTTTTTAATAACAGTTCCTAGTGTCATCAAGCTTTTGTTAATGTGGGAACCCTCTTTCAGTCGAACCCCTTCTGCACCAGTTTTTGCGGCACGCTCTGAACCAGCAAGGTCTACTAAATTCTATAATCAAACAGAAATATAGAATGAAAAGTAAATCAGAATTATAGGGAAGATAAAAAAGATATTCTGTTCTGACTATGGCAAATTCAAATATACATAGATTAAAATATTTCTTAAAAAATTTGCAAGAAAGATGTAAAGATTGTCTAACAATCCCATACCAAAACCGATACACGAACAGCATCACAAGAATTGTCGTTGTTATCATCTTCAGTTTTATCCCGACTCTCTATGATCTGTTTAATAAGCAGTAAGGCAGACGAACGTATATAACTCTGACAAATGATATTAGTACAAAGATAACATCACATTACCATTCGGAAAATGGTGTGAGATCTACTACTGTGCAAATTCATATTTGTTTCTCCAATATGTCTGTGAGCTGAAATTTTGAGAAAAATAAATAATTACATTTGCAGACAATTGGCTGATATATAGCCAACAGCAAACAAGAGATATACATTCTCCAAAATCCATAAGATTAAGAACTTGCTGAGGAGAGGCAACAATTTCTTCTCGCAAACCAGCAACATATATCCCTCGCTGCACATATAAAGAAAATTAAAATAAACTGTCAGTCATAAAAACTCCTAGACATGTACCACTAGATAAAGCTTCGAATACCTCCAGGCTTTCATGAATCTGCAGTTTTCGATGCTCAGGAGCTAACAAATCATTTATATCCTCATTGTAAATCTCCATATAGGACATTCGGAGAAGAAACTCTCTGTCCACTTCCTGAAATAAAAGAAACAATCAAACTCATCCATTCACCCCAATCTAATAATTTTGAGCAAAAACAATAATATATGGAAGTCAACATAACAATAATTATCATAGGTCTTGATTTTTGTCAATACTGCTTTTAGTTTTCACTTCCATTGCACCGCCTTTAACATTTTTTCAATGCATTATTACTTATCAGAAAAGCTGAAGAAATTAAATCCATTAGCTTCATCCCCAGAGAGTAATGGCATGTAAATAAATAATAACATATAAAGAAACTAAAAATTGGGGGAACAAGTGACAGCATGTAATACCCCTTGTATGATGTCAAACAAATCATGCACAGCACGAGGGATGACACCGGGTTCAGTAAGCGAGCCACGCATTGTATGTGTTTTGCCACTGTTTGTCTGTCCATAAGCAAAAACCGTTCCTACAAGGAAAGCCCCTAATAAATTAACAGACAAAATCACTTACGAAAAATTAAAAATGAATTGGATTCAAGCATTACCATTGAATCCACGAACAGCGGCAGCAACAATGTCTCTAGTACGAGCTTCATAAACCTCTAGGGTTTTACAATCTTGGTCGAAAATCCGGTCTAATATTCAAATTTTAATAAAATCAAATAAATAAACATGAAAAAATTTGAACCCTAGCAATAGCAGAAATTATATATAATTATTATTACGACTTAAGAGAGAGAGAGAGAGAGAGAGAGAGAGAGAGAGAGAGAGAGATTAAGTACCAAATTCGAACTTTGATGAATGATGAGGGATAAAAATTGAATTTCCCAAAATCCTCCATGGGCTTGACTTCGCGTCCTCCGGCGAGAGTGGCCGTGCTCGAACAGTCACGTGAATTCTCTCCATTTTCCTCTATTGACGGAGAATGGCAGGATTGGAAGTATGTGAAACCTAAAGCAAAAATGGAAACCCCTCCTTCCATTTTGATCTTTGGAACTGGGCATTATTTTCCCGCGCGAAACTTGTAAAATTACGGAAATACGCTTTTGTAGGAAAAGGTTACGTAGCTTAAATTAAAATGAGTTTAGGAAAAAAAATAATATTGCAAAAATTATAGAAAATTTGTTGTTAAACCCACACAGTTGTTCCTTTTCAAAACAGAAATTTTGCGGTAGATATTATAGTTGTCGCCCCATAATTGTTATTTTAGAAAACATTTAGGAAACCGTAGTAGATCATGTGATAAATTGATAAATGATAATGGTAGCTAACAAAATTTGACACAATTCAATTAATCGATACGAACAATAGATGAATAAATAAATATAAGTTGTTAAAATTTAACATGATTATTAAATAGGGCAAATATAGGTCGACAAAAATTTTTTCTATGTCGGATTAGAGTTAAACTTCTTGACCAATTTACCCAACTAATGATAAGGTTATATTTTCTATTTTAAATTAATTTTTACATTCTTATCATTAAAATTCAAATATTGGACATGATTCTTTCTCTTTATTTTTTTGAAAGGATGGACATATACACAATCATTTATAAAATTTTATATAGATTTAAAACTTCAATAGCGTAAATATGTAATTTTGGGGGGAGGGGGGTGGAGTGTGTGTGTATATGGTATGGTATGCAAATATTAGATGTAAATTTTATTAAATATATAGATATTAAGCGAGCTACTGGGTAACTCATGTATTTTTTCGTGTTGGGTTAGGGTCTCAGTATTTTGACACAATTATTAAATAGATCGTGTTTGGATTAACCTAAATTTGACATGATATGAAACTAACATGACACGAACACAACTCGATGACCCATTTTGTGAACTCCAGATAATACTTGCATGTTTTAGTGATTGCAAATTTGCTATTGATACTACATTTGATGTGTTTTTCATTGATTAATTTTATAAAATTATCTCAAAAATAATAATATAATATGTTGGGATAGAGTTTTGGAGTTCAACTTTGTAGGGATCAAATTAAAATATTTCAAAATTGATCATATGATTTTTATCAATTTTACATTCTGTAATATATTAAAATTTTATTTTCATAATGTAAAAATTCTTTTCCTATTAAAAATAGATAACACAAATTTGAATAAAAACCAATAGACCTTTGGCTTAGTGGGAAAACACTTATTTCCACAATGTTAGTAGAATCAGTCTTCTCCGTTACAAAATATGAGTAGAGTAAGCATCCCTTAGATATTAGAGAAGATAAAATAGTAAAACGCGGACAATGCTATATATGATTTAATATAAACTAGTAGAGGTAGTTTTTTTTCCTCACGAAATATAAGTGGAGTAGGTGTTTCTCGAATATTGAAAATGGTACAATAATAAAATCTAGTTTCATGTAATTCAAAAAAAAAAAAGAGAGAAGAATTTGTTAAAAATAAATAAATAAATGTAAGGCTACAAACTGTTATTAGAATTAATGTTTGTGGAATCATATAACTAATTGTAAAGCTACCTTTTTTTATAAGCTTAAAAATTACGAGAGAATGTATAGTACTGTAGGGACCAAAATGAAAATTTTACACCTAGAGCTTATAATGTTATTATGTTTTATTAAACATTAATTGATTCTACAAAAATTTGTAGGTGCTGTGTGGCGTACGACAAACATAGTAATAGTAAAAGTATAAGATTTTTTTAAATTAATTAGGAATTGCTTTGTATTTTCTTATTTAATTCATATTCTTTTTTTTATAAGGAATCATAATTTTATTAGGAATAGGATAATATTAGATAGTATAAATAGCCTTATTATGCTTGTTTCTTTACCAAGATTTTCATCAATAATATTCAGTATACTCACAA
Organism: Atalantia buxifolia; assembly: GCA_030444775.1. Lineage (NCBI taxonomy): Eukaryota > Viridiplantae > Streptophyta > Magnoliopsida > Sapindales > Rutaceae > Atalantia > Atalantia buxifolia. Next base: position 17,660,625 of record CM059839.1, read on the forward strand.
TTGAAATATTATTTTCTATCTTGTGAGAGCCCTTCTTTTTTATTTTCAAGAACTTACATTACAATGACATCTAGTATCGCTTCTACAATGCGTGAAGTGGTGTCAAAGACTTTCTTTATGCCAAGCAGAACTTTCCTAATTATCAACCACATATCATACACAAATTCTTCGTCCATCATCCATTAACTCTATCGTTTCCACCAACTTTTTTTTTTAAAAAAAAGAATGTCAAAGAATTGCAGAACCTGACACAACCTTCACATCCAACGCACTGATTGCTACCACTACAATTCTTCTTCTTTTTTGTCAATCTTCTCTACCATCCAAACACCCATACTCCGCCGATCATATAGTAGCCCTCAAGCTCTCTGATCTACCACTGTAGCCACAGAAACATGCATAAACAACTACTAAACCACCACCAATGTCGCTACTAAATTCATTGCCATCTGCCGAGATTTACCAGCCACCACGACTACAAATCCATTCAGTGTTATTAGCATTTTCTTTCCAACTATTTCCCGTCATCATTGGTCTCCCCATTCATGGGAAACCGAAAAGATCTTCCAAATGCCACTTCACTTCAATTTTCCGATCAACCCATCATGATCCGAATCAAACCACCAACACCACCACCACCACCACCACCATCATCACACTCGCCATCGTCAAATCTTCCAAATATGCCTTTGCTTTCATGTTTTTCTGATCACCATCACCGGTAAACCCATACTTTACCTTATTTATAAGTTTGTCCAATACTTTCTTTAATTATAGTATTGGCCTATAATTTTCCGTTCTTATAAAAAAAACCCCAATAAAAAAAACAACATTGATTTCTAGAGAAAACAATACTCAATTTGAAGATGATTTACGAGGTGGATAGAGCAATTCGAACAATCACAAAACAACTTAGCAAAAGTGTTGTGCAAAATACTAAAAGCCTTACAATCAATACAAATCAATATTATGGGAATGGAAGAAACATTGCTTGGCGTGAAACAAGATTTAAAAGACATTACACTCGCCCAAAAAGTAATTAGGAAGCTAAAGTGCTAAAAATGTTAATTCAAGTAATAGTTTAAGTGAGCAAAAGAAAACCAATGGAGGAAATAGGTAGCTTTATTAGAAATATAAAAGCTACTCTACCCTTTCTAAGTTCAAACAATTTAGATGACGAAGAAATAGAAGATGAACAACGAGGAACACATCATAATGATTACTACATCAAAATTGACCTCTCATCATTCAATGGACAACTAGGCATTGGAGAGTTCCTTGATTGGTTGTCTGATGTTGAACAACTCTTTGAAATAATAGACTTTTCATAATTAAAGAATGTCAGAGGAGTAGTGTATAATCTTAAAAGAGTTGCTCTAATTTGGTGTGATAATCTACAAACTTCTCATGTGCTATAAGAAAAAGGAAAGGTCAAGACATGGCATTGCATGCATCACCTGCTAAGAGAATGATTTTGCTTCTTGACTATGTACAAACTTTATATCGTGAGTACAACAATTGTCATTAAGGATCCAAAACAATCGAAGAATATGTCCTTGAATTTTAAAGGCTTATGGAATAAAATAATCTCCAGAGATAGAGGCCCAGATAGTTGGTTGATTTTTTAATGGATTACACCTTGAAATAAAAGACCAAGTTGGGTGGCAACCAGTACATACATTGTAGAACACTATTCGACTAGCCATAAAAGTAAAATGCAACTAGAAAAATGAAAGATTCGTAATCAAGTCACCCCACGCTCATTCATCCATGGTTGGTAACTAAAGCAAAGTAATGAAGTTAATAGGGAAAAGCTCTTATGGAAAACTTTAGGAAACCAACACAAAATCATAATGGACCAATATACGACCATTAAATAATGCACCAAGTTGGCAACTACAATCAATTTGGCAACTCATGCAAGGAAAAGTGAAAAGCCTAGGGACGAATCTTATGAAGACAATAAAGAAAAGGAAGAGTAGACACATCCAGACGAAAGAGTATCACTCATAATAGAAAGTTTGTTATACACGCCAAAGAAAGAAAAAGACACTCAGAGACATAGCATCTTTAAGATAAGATGCATAGACAATGAGAGAGTATGGGATTTGATTATTGACAGTGGTAGTAGAAAGAATACAGTTTCAAAAACCATGATCAACAAGTTACAATTTAAAATGCAAAAGCATCCTTTTTTCGTATTGCATTGGATGGATAAAAGACGTTGAAGAGACTAAAATAACACAACAATGCCGCTAGGGTTGGCAAAATCCGAATCCGGATCCGAATGTAGGTACATCCGGATCCAGATCCGTATTTACATTTTTATATCCGGATCTTCATCTGGATCCGGAAAATTTTATGCGGATCCGGATGCGGGTAATATCCGCAATGGATGCGGGCGGATATTCCGGATATCCGGATCCCTAAAAATAAAATAAAATAATTTAAAATATAATTTAAAATTCAATTATTTAAATAACAAATATTAAATAAAAATCAACTATAACCTAACAATTAATCAACATGAACAAGATACAACATCATAAATTTATAAATAAAAATACCACAACATAAATTAAACATAAAAAATAATATAAATTCAATTACACCACTATTAAAATTCACAAATAAAACTAATGCATTTAATTTAAGTAATCAAACCAAAATCTAATTAAAATAATTGAAGTAAATCCGAAATTAAAGTAATTCATAAAGTTAAGGAAGATCCCAAACTACATTTATGGATAATGACAATATTTAATTTAAAAGCTAAAATAATAATAATAATAATAATAATAATAATAATAATAATAATGAAAGTGATGATAGATAATTATGAGAGGGACACCTCCACCAGGACCACCACCAAATGATTTGATTGAAAGGCTCTATAAACGCAATCCATGAAAGCACAAAACGACACCAAAAAGGCCTCACCTTGCTCACTGAAAATCTGAAATTGATTTGCTGGAAAGTCGCGTGCTCACCCTTTGTATTAACAGCGGCCAAAGACAGAAAGAATAGACAAGGTAGTCAGGCAGTCGTGTTTAGTGTGCGTCGCCAGCCTTTGATGCAACGGGTTGTCGGCGATCGATGACGATGAAGTGCACTGAGCAAGGCGAAGCAGGGCAGTCGGCGTTCGACGATAGCAACGCATGCTCAACTCAGGCGAGGCATCCAGCGTTCGATGGCTGTGATTGCGAGGTGGACGGCGTTCAACGGTTAGGGATTTGGGGTGGCCTTCGATTTCAGTCCCTTTGAGGGGGGGAAGAACAGGGGAGGCGTGAATGGTTTAGAGAATTAAGGTTACTAGATCCTTTTTTTTTTCAATTTTAACTTATATATTTTTAATACAAATTTATTAAATTAATAATATAATTAAAAATTAATTCGGATCCAGATATCTGGTTTTCTGGATGTACTTGCATCCGGATCCGGATTTGGATCTGCACGGATTATGATTCTTAGACTTCGAATCCGCATTTTAAAATGTGCGGATCTGGATTTTTCTGGATCCGGATCTCCCTGATCTTTGCGGATCCGGGCTGGACCCGGATTTTTTTGCCATCCCTAAATGCCGCCTTTTTTTCCATCAAAAGATACAAAGATAAAGTAACCTACAGTGTTTTCAACATGAATGGTTGTTATATGCTGCTTGGGAGACCCTAGCAATTTAACCTTAATAAAATAAAATATCGAAAGGATAATAAAAAAAAAGTTCTATAAAGAAAATATGAAGGTTATTGTTGCTCAATGATATAAAAGTTTAAAGAAACTTCTCTTTTGGTACTAAAACAAATAGCTAAAGTAGAATCGATGCCATTAAATGTCTAGTTGCTACTTTTAGAATTTTAAGATATTTTACCTAAAGAACTTCATAACGCATTACAGCATGTGAGGAACATTCAATATCAAATTGATCTTGTCCTTATAGCTAGCCTTCCGAACTTACCTCATTATTATACGAGCCTAAAAGAATATGAGATCCTACAAGAGTAAGTTGAAGAATTACTCTAAAAAAACTTAATTTATGAAAGTATGAGCCTATGTGCTATTCCCGCTTTACTAACTCCAAAAAAAGATGGGAGTTGGAGAATGTATGTGGATAATAGAGCTATCAATAAAATCACAATGAAATATCAATTTACAATTCCTCAATTAGATGATATGCTTGATAAATTGAGAGGGTCGAAACTATTCTCATAGATAGATTTGAAGAATGGATATCATCATAATAGTATCCACCCAGGTGATAAATGAAAGATAGCTTTTAAGACTCATGAAGTTTTATATGAGTGATTAGTCATGCCTTTTGGACTACATAATGCACCATGTATCTTTATGAGGTTGATGAATATTCCAACTTTTTCTAGGCAAATTTGTTGTTGTTTACTTTGATAATATTTTAATTTATTGCTGCACCAAAAAGAACATTCACAATATCTGCGAGACCTATTCACAACGTTATAGGAAAACAACTTATATGTCAACTTAAAAAACTGCTTTTTTCTTTTACTGATATTCTGATATCCATAGGCAATGTTATGAGTACTGAAGGCATCAAAGTAGACGATGAGAAAGTGAAGGCTATACAAAAGTAGCTACCTTCTATAAATATCAAAGAAGGACAAAGTTTTCATGGGCTTGCGACATTCTATGGGTGTTTCATGAAAGACTTCAGTACTATTATTGCTCCTCTCAGTGATTGCCTGAACCAAAGGCAGTTAGTTTGGTTGGATAAGGCAAAGCAGAGCTTTTTAAAGTTGAAAGATATATTAACCAATGCACAAGTCCTTGCACTCTTAAATTTCAATAGTTATTTGAAGTTGACAATGATACTTCTCGGATTGGAATTGGAGTTTTCCTATCATAGGAAGAATGCGTTATAACATTCTTTAGCGAGAAGCTTATCGAGGCTAAACAAAAGTGGTATATTTATGAGCAAGAGATATATGCTATTATTTGTACTTTACAACAATAGAAGTCGTATTTAATTCAAAAGGAATTTCTTCTAAATAGTGATCATGAAGCTCTCAAATTCCTCAACCATTCTTCAAAGCCAAATTGTATGCATGCTTGATGGCTTGCTTATATTTAATGTTTACCTTATTTCTTAGGCATAAGTTAGGGCAATTAACAAAGTAGCATATGTTTTAAGTTGCTTAGCAGTTTTTCTTATCTCGATAAAGAGTGAAATTATTAATTTTGAATATATAAAGGACCTCTATGTAGATGATGAAAAGTTCAAAGAAGAATGGAAGAGTTGCACATTAAGAGCTTAAAGCAAGTATTAGATATATGATGGATTCTTACTTTTTAGAGATTGTCTATGCATTCCTTAAGGATCTTTAAGGGAGCATGTGATTTAAGAGCTACATAATGGAGGATTAGGAGGACATTTGGGTTAAGATAAAAGCATTGTATTAGTAGAAGTACGATCCTATTGGCCGCATCTTAAAAAAGATGTTGAGAAGTTTATTAAACATTGTTAAAAGTTCAAAACGCTAAAGGCCATGCACAGAATACGGTTTTATAGGCTCTTCTTCCTATTCCTGAGGCTCTTTGGGAAGATTTGTCTATGGATTTCATATTGAGATTTCCATGAACTCAACAAGGAACATATTCTATCTTCATAGTTGTTGATCAGTTTTTTAAAATGGTACACTAAAATCAATGCAAGAAGACTTCTGACACAAGGAATATTGTCTAATTGTTCTTCCGAGAGGTTGTTGAGTTATACGAATTACTTAACGCTATTGTCTTTGATGGAACTAGTAAATTCCTAAGCTACTTTTGGAAAACCTTATGGAGGAGACTAGATACACCCTTGTAGTGCAGTAGTACTTGTCACCCACAAACAAATGGGCAAACTGAAATTGTTAATCGCACATTAGGCAATATTCTATGAAGTTTGATTCAAGAAAATCTCTACCAACGGGATTATGTTTTACCTTAACTAGAGCTTGCTTATAGTAATATGCCCAATCGATCAAGTGGGAAGTCACATTTCAAGATTGTCTATATTTGACCTCCCTTAAATACCTTGGATTTAGTTCTTTTGCCTAAACTACGTGGAATGATCATTATTGCTGATCATATGATAGACAGAGCAATCAATATTCATGACAAAGTTAAGAAGAAATTAGAAGAATTTGCTACTAAATACAAGACAGACACAGAAAAGTGTTGGCGCTTCAAATCCTTTGCTATAAGAGATCAAGTGATGGTTCATATGCGAAAGGACAGATTTTGTGTTGAAGAATACAGCAAGCTCAAGCAAAAGAAGGTTGGACCATTTGGCATCCTTTATAAAATCAATGAAAATGCTCATATCATTGACCTACCAGCCAACTACAATATTTCCAAAACTTTCAATATTCAAGACTTGTTCGAGTATCATAGTCATGCACCATTGCCATGTGTTTGAATCAACTCGAGGGTGAGTTCATCTAAGGGGAGAAGACTGATGTAGGACAAATATAGTCATAGTAAGAGTATAAGATTTTCTAATTTAATTCGGAATTGTTTTATATTTTCTTATTTAAGTCATATTTCTTTTCTTACAAAGAATCATAATTTTATTAGGAATAGGATAATCTTACCTATAATAAATAGGTTTGTTATTCTTGTTTCTTCAGATAAATATTTCATCAATAATATTCAGTATATTCTCAATTGAGATGTTATATTCTCCCTTGTGAGAGCATTTCTTCTTGAGTTTTAAGAAAGTATGCTAGAATGACATCTAGTATCGCTTCCAAACTACTTCATCGTGGCCCCTTTGAGTCTTAATGAGGCTTCGCCCTCCCCTGATTTAGCATGCTACAATAAATAATTTTGCACGTAACAATAAATAAATAATTTAGAGTAAAAGTTTGTTTCTTTTGTAATGATACACTTTAATGCTGCAAATTTTAAAAATCATCTCAAAATTTTGGACTTATGGTGACATATATTGTTAAATAGATGGTAGAAAAATGCATTAAAATACTTTAGAAAATGAATGCCACTGCCACGGGGGAACTAGCTAACTCGCTCCCTAGAAAATGAAAATCTTTAGTGGGTTAAAAGAAATTTACAATATCAAGGCTCAATTTGATGGTTTTATTAGAAAATTCATGCCCATTTGATTGTCAGAACGTTTTGCAAGCTTTTGGTATTAATTGTGAACTGCTCTTGCTGCTGTCCGAAATCTATTTAAACCCCCTACATTCGATCAATGCAACGGAAAATTTTGATTCATATAACAAAAAATTTGTGATTGACAGCAAAAATTTGAAACGAATAACGAAAAACACAAGAAAATAATGAAAAACTTGCGACGATTATAACACGTATAAATTTGTAAACTAACATTATTTTTTTAATAAAAAAATGGAAACTAGTGTACATTCAAAAACGCAGAAGATTCAGAGATAATAAATTAAGGGTCCGTTTGAGACAGCTGCGCTCCAAACGCTCTGTGAGTGGGATGAAAATCTCCCAAACATTTCGCCTATTTATTGACTCAGCATAAGTAGCATTATTTTTCCCATTTATTGATTTAACATCAGTTGGCATTATTTTTCCTATTTACTATTTATTGACTCAACATAAGAGAAATGCTTCAAAAGCTTCAAGTTTGAAGCTGGCTTTAAATATTGCCACCCGACAAACACTGGGCTAATTTCAGTCCCAAATCCTTTTCCTGACATCAAACATGGCTTAGGAAAAATGTGAGCAATGAATTAAGGTGACCACCATTAGACGAGCATGAGACCTTTTGGGTGAACTTGGTTCATACAAAAAAATAATCATAAGGGCGAACAATACTTGCGTGAAACTAAAAACGAAAAGAATAAAGATTTAATACATGATTGAAATATGATTCATTTAATAACCATAAGTACTTATTTAATTCTATAAACTATTTTAAAAATTTTTAATATTATTTAGTTGTATTTTAAATAGAGCTTTTAGAGATTAAATAAATTATTTCCCTCTACTAGTCATTTTAAAAAATTTATCTATTAAAATAATTTTACAAATTTAAATAAAATCTCTCATTAACAATCAAACTTAAATATTTTGATAAAAACTGTACAAATAAAAACTCTACTTAAATAAATTTTATTTGAAAAACTATACTAAACAGAGCATTCTTCAGTTAGACGTTGATTTCGTGAAAATTGAAAATAGAAGCTTTACAAATAAAAACTCTACTTATTAAAGTTCTATAAATAAAAACTTTACTTAAATAAGTTATATTTGAAAAGCTATACTATACAGAGCGTTCTTCGGTTGGATACTGAAATTGCAAATTATTTATTACATAAACAAGCTGAAGTTTGTCTTCCTACAACCAGTCCTATCTAGTCTGTTGCCACATCCGTCCCATGCAGAATATACACAGATCTCTCACCAAAAGCTCAAACAAACCTGTACATAAAGCATTCTTCTGAATGGTCAGTTAAGATCGGCCTTCTCTTAAACTTTGACCCCTATCCTTTGAGCAACCTGAATCAGAAAAATCATAAGACCGTATACACAGTCGATTAACCGCAACATAAAAGAAGATTGCAATTTGATGATCAAGTTCACTTTAAGCTAACTTGATTTGATTTAACATTTAAATGCTACAATGAATGATGTTCATTTGGCGATGTCAACAACAGCATACCAAGAAATATGATGAAGATGACACATAACACTGATAATGTTGAGTACCAACAGTGAATGACCACGAATTATATTAGACACAACAACATGCTCTCAGTTTCCAGAAAGTAATAATAATTAATAAATACATGCATGCTATGCTCGGATCCTTACTAGCTCTCACTCTATTTCCCTTCTTTCTATATGAAATGACAGCATACCTCCTTAAAGGAGTGGACATCACTTCCCCAAAGCCAAGCATCACAACCTGCATCCCTGGCACCCCACACATCATTCCTACGATCATCCCCTACATGTACCGCATCCTCAGGTTTTACTCCCAACAACTCGCAAGCTTTTAGGAATATTGTTGGATTTGGCTTCTCTGCTTCAACCTGTTTATAAAAGAAGTGTCAATATATAAATCATATCACTGGTTAAATGTAAGTTGAAAGGGAATCATGTAAATATTAGTTTTATTAGTAAATTTTCTTAAACAAAATAATTTCACTGAAGTTCAGGGTATATTGAAAAACCAAGTCCACCAAATAGAAAACCAAGGAATCTTTTACATTGGACCTGGCAAAGCGATTATTTCAATTGCAATGAGTGACAGGAAGAAAAATGAGCACATTCCTCACATGCTTGACTTTTGACTCAAATCACTTTTGAAAAATCAATAGGTCTCAATAATTCACTTACTTCAGCTGACACTGCAACAGCATCGAACCAATGATCACAATTTAGAGCTCGCAACACAGGTCTTAACCGAGTATCAAAGTTTGACACAACAGCCAATTTGACTCCTGCTTTTCTAATAGCCTTAAATACCTTTTCAGCACCAGGATCACAGAGGTGCCATGCCTTTCAAAGATTAACAAAGAAGAAAGGAAAATTAATAGAACTATCAGTAATCATGCTTGCACTGCAAAAATTCACAAAAAGGAAGGGAAACATTGACCATTTTACCTTTTCAGTGGTATAGTAGTTATAAAGTTCTTCAAAATACTGGGAATCTGAACAACCAGTAGATGAACTAACAATAAATTGCCAGAAGGGTCTCCCATCATTCACATATCTGCAATAAGTCGAAAGAAAATAGTCAAACCACCAATCGAAAGGGAAAAAATAATCTTTTTAAAGACTAAACAAAGAGTAGCAAAATTTTATGGTTGACATAGGACATGAAGGGCTGAATTTAATATTTATTTCCAAATAGGTGCTATCTCATATCAGTTTATAACGTTATGTTGACTAACTTGAAGAGAAGGGATGGGTACAACAAACATGGAATTGTCAACCCTCTTCTTCACTAAGACATGGAAAGTAATAATGAGTATATGATAAGTAATGATGAGTATATTATCTTTTACAAGTTCGGGATCAAGCTGAAAAAAAAGGGAGCTCCTAGGTTTGGTTGTTTAGAAGAGAAATAAGGACATCAAGAAACCTATTATAAAAATGACAAGAGTGATATGAGGAAACCAAAAAAATATAATGAAAGAGAAAAAAAGATTTACTGCAAAATATAATGAAAGAGAAAAAAAGATTTACTGCAAAATAATTTCCAAACTAATGGAAATACGTGTGGAAAATAAAAGGATACTATGCAATACTAAACATAATCATTTTACATGAACTATGGAGCAACTTTGAGCAGGTTTATCTCAGAATGATTTTAACATTGATTTTACTGTTCACTGAATCGATTAAGTTTTATCAATTGAATGGGATTGTTCAGATAATACATCAAAGCAGTTAAACAGCAAAAGCTGCTAACAAAGAACATACGGAAAATTTTCTATCAGATTCAATTCCTCGATGATTTTCCAAATATATTATTCAGACGATATAAAAGCCTTCAGGATTCATAATGTCTTAAGAAATGAAGTTCATATTGCAACTTTCAGATTAGGCCACTAATAGATTTGTAACTGGATACATTCATCAATAGATTTTCAGGTTATAAGTAAAAGAGACTTCATGCCTGTGTCATGGATCAGTAAGGAAAAATCTCCAAGAATTTTAGATATTTCTATATCACATACCTGTCACAGATCATGAATTTACTAAAAAGATTAACTCAATAATTGCAAATTTACATCTTCATTCTACCTTCCACATCAGGTTGGTGACTGTTGGCCAAAAAGTCAAGTGTCTTAAATTGGAAATAACAACTAAAGCCATTAAAGTAACAGGGAAATGAGATGCAGACGCATAACCCACCAATTTCATGATTAATGATCATAGTAACCTTTAAAATAAAAAATAAAAAAGCCCAATTTCACAAATTAGAATCAAACAGATTACTTTTGCTTGGTTACTATTTCTGTAGAAAGTGAAACTAATTTCACCATTTTGTCAAATCATGAAGGTCAAAAAAATAGAATTCCAAAAATGCGACTAGTATCTAGCAAAGTGGGTTTTGTTGGAAAAAAAAACAGTAAGTAATACGTAATAAATAAATATTAAAAAATTGGATAAAATGGAAATAGAAAGGACCTGAGACGAGATCCTCCCCATGGCTGCTCATAAGCCCTTCTGTATCTGTTCAATATCTCAGCCTCAGAGTAGGCAACACCATACTTCTCTCCAATCTCTCTATATATCTACAAAATTAAAAAAAAAAGATTAATAATGTTAAAAATAAATAAGATAGAAAAATTAAAAAAATTAAAGAAACAGAAAAGGCAATTCATTCTCATTACCTGGGCCATGGGCTGAGAAGGAACAAGGAGAGTACCAACAGCGTCAACGAGCAAAGCTTTATGTGTGATGTCTCCATAAAGAGAACGCCTATAATCTTCATAGTCTTTCAATCCAAATACCCCCAAACCCACCACGCCTCTTGATCCAACGGCCTCTGCTGCTTCCGTCGCTGAAGATAACTGGCGGCAGATTGAGATTGAGATTGAGATTGAGCCATTGCTGCGATTACCAGCACTTGCAATGAGTCTACTGAGTCTGGTTCTTACTGTCGTTGCCATCAGAGCCATTCCTCAACTTCATTTGTTGATTTTATGATGCATTTTTCGCTTTCTGTTTGGCTTGTGTTTTAGGACTGAGCGTTTGTCTGGAAGTGATTGCCAAGCCCAAGGAGGAGAATGAAACTTATTTAACACCACAAGGCTGACAAATTTGATGCCCCACCATCTTACATTCTGCCACGTGTTACTACCATAAATTATGATAAATATTGAAGGAGTATAAATTTTGTCAATTATTAATGTTTTTAATTAATATTTTTAATAATTGTTTAAATATAGAGCCTAAATAATCATGTTCATTATATAAGATAATGTAAATTTATTTTTTCTTTTTCCTTTTATTTTTATTTTTTTTGAAAATCATCTATGGATATACATAGATACTTATAAAAAAACAAATAACTATGTATATAAATACTTGGCCAAAATAAATACCTCTAATTATCTGATATACATAGTGCTATTTTTAATTTCTAAAAATAATGAAATAAATTAGGCTTCACATTCACTGTAAAAAAAAAAAAGTCCCGAATCTAGGTTATGATTCTACAAATATTGAGAAATAACAAAAGCTCAAAATTTACATAGAGTTTGAAACAGAATTTTAATAATAATTAATTCACTCTCTCTCAAATTAAGAAGACACATATTTAACTTAAATTTAAGACTCTTCGCTAATAGAATTACAACTTAATAAAATCATTCTTGCTATTTTACACAAATGACATCGTCAAATAAATTGGATTACAATTAAGTAAAAAGTACATTTATATAATTTTGAATTAAAAATTTGTGCATTTGTAATTTCAAGCTGCGAAGCAAGGAAACGAAAGTGATGACGTACTAAGTAGTAAGTACTATGAACCCAGGTGGCGGATTGATGTCAAAGCTGAGAAGCAAGGACCCGACAGAGATGATGTGGCAGACTACTGTTTCAATGTGGGACCCATTTTTGTTCCCTAAATAATCGCTCTTATCAACCATGGGTTCAGCAGCCAATGGGGAACTTCCACAGCCTGCGTTTGCACGGTTTTTCTCTCTCCTCAGGACACGTGTGCTGCTTCCCATTGGGTGCGTAAGTAACAGAATCTGTAACGTAGCAAGGTCCCAACCTTCTTAGTTCTTACGGCGCTTATTATCTTTAATTTTAATAAGGATTGATATTTTTCCATGCATTTATGCATCGATCTTTAAATTTGGCATTATTTTACAGGAGTCTGCTAAGTTACATAATCTGTAACTTACAGACTACCTTTAGTACCAAGCTTTAAAACCAAATGCATGCTCTTCCTCTCTCCAGGACACGTGCAATCATCCCATTTGATGTGTGGGTAACATAATCTGCACCGTAGGATTCTCCTATTTTACAATATAGATTTTAGACGAATTTTTTAACTATTGCGAGATAAACTTTCAGATTAGAAGTGCCATTTCGTAAAATCATGTCATGGCTTATTTTCACCGTGTCAAATTTAAGTAAATATAAATAAGACACATTTATTAATCGTATTCAAATTTCAAAATATGAATACAATTGTTTATTAATTGTTTTATTCATGTTGACACATTTACATATTTAATACAAAAAAATTAAAATAACAAATATATCAATACTATTCGTAAAAATAAGTTAGTATGATATAAATATAGCATAAATAAGTTTTATAACACAATATGCATACAACAAAAATAATTAATTTAGTGTTCAGTATATATATTAGTTATTTTTTTAATATTCCATATATTAATTGATATTTGTAACATAAATACGAAAAAGTGTAGTATATGCATCATAACCCATTTTACTACCTCTATCTCATACTGCACTATAAAATGTATGCCTTAAATTCCTGATAAATTTTAAATTATAATGTGTATTGGAGATAATAATAATTTCTCAAAAACAAAATAGGTCCATATGATATTTTATTTTTTATTTTCATAAAACCTAATACATTTTTATTTTTTTATTTATATCACGAATGCGAGACAAGTAAACTAAACTAATTATAATCATGATGATAATGATGATGGGAAAGAACAAAAATACATGGATGGAGAGAATATGGAGTATCACACGATGATGATCAAATTAATGATTCTATAGCCTGGATGATGTTGCAACTTGTCGGACTCGTGCATGGAATAGATTTATATTTAGACTACTTTAGTGCTACGAACAACATCAATGTTGGACATTATTTAAAACTACTTGTGGCATTAAATTTTTTTTTTTTTTGAAAAATTCCTAAGCAAACAGTTGTTGACTTGTTTCATTATTTCTATCTTATACATTCATTTCACAGATTGTTAAACCTTTCTTTAATAAAAATATTACATGTAAGCTAACTCTGATGTTTAATAGAAAAAGTAAATATTCGCTTTTAAGGGTTTATTTGAATGATTTTCAAATGAATTCTTTTAAGTGATTACGTGGTTTAGATCCTGAATATATGGGCTAACAAGTTTGATTTTATCTACTCAAGCCTTTTAAGAAAATATGAAAAGAAAAAGAAAAGAAAAAGGTTATTCGAATGATAAAAGTTGATTATGTAACGGCTAGCCTAGCAAGAAGCAACATTTCATCCTCATCTCCTGGTCCCCATCAGCATCAGCTCCATGGTGCTGTTTCTATGTTCCAAGGTGGATATTTGGGGTATAAGTTCACAATAGTTAATTTATCTTTCCTTAATTCTGATAAAAAAAATATTTTCTTAATTATAAAAAATAATAATAATAAATTCCTCGTGTTGTACTCTTTTTCACCCTAATTACTCGAAAAGTTAAATAATTGGGAGGATTATTCAGGCCGCCGATGATGGAAACTTCGTGTTAGGGGAAATCAAGATAAGATGTGACATGAAAAATACGTGGAAAAAGTGGTGTAGAGAATTTGTGGCATTGTTGGCTTAGTTCATTTTAGCCACATGCATAAAGTTGACAATGCCCAAGAAGGACGGGGGCCATAGACTCGATCTGCATTTCGTGGTTAAGAATTTGCTATTTGAAATCAGAAAAGTCTATTGTCTTCTGTATTATTGGCATACATACCCCACCAAATGACCAAATCAACGTGAAATAAATCGAATAGAAATAAAAGGTATATACCAATTTCGATTATTTTAATTTTTGTTAAAACTGTGGAATTACTGTTGCCAAATTTTCACAAGGGTTCATAAATAATTTGGTACATTGTTTGTACACTACATTGAAAGTTTGAAACACTGATTTATAGGGATAATAAATGCTCGTGAAATGCAATTACAATACGAGTAGCATACGACTCGGTAGAACCTACAAGGCAAAAAAAGGGGGAAAAAAAAATTACTGTCTTTGAAAAATTTTGAGTAGACGGTTGAAGATGCTCAATCTCATCAAACAACAGATCGACTCTATAGATGAACCCTAGCTAGATACTGAATTTAGAATTCCAATAGCTTCAATGAAAACATGACAGAATGTGTAACGTAGTGGAAACGCAAAGAGATAAAAGAGACATGAGTTTTCAAATAACGCTGTGTTGAAACGAAGAAGCTATAAAATCAAACCTTACGCTCAAGAGGCCTCTTCATGCTACTAATTTGAATTAGGCTCCTTGTAAGATTAGAAACCCTAAAAATTACTTAGATTCTCGCGTACGTTGGATTTTTAATCTGATCCAAAAATCTGTACCACATACACATGGCATCTTAGTATTTCGAGAGTTTGCTTGTAAATGTGTAGTGTGAATTTTCCTTTTTTTCTTTTCTTTGCTTCTGTTGTTATTGTATTTAATACATTAATTTGTTCTAATATTACTTGCTATGTAGAGATTTTTCATTGTTACTGTATTTATATTATCTGTTAAAGTGAGAATATCCTTAATACAGAATTGAGTCAGTTTTATGTTCAAAACTAAAATAAGAGATTAAAATTCATCACGAGTTTACAATATCATAAACTATCTTTTTAATTATTTTACAATGTACCCCTTGATTTTAATCCAGGGTTTTAATTCTGAATAGAAAATTTTCGTTAAAGAATTATTATTATGATGTGGAAATTCTCTTCAAAGCCGTCCTCACGAAATATAATATAAGTTTCAGTATTTTATTGTTTACCAAAATTATTTTCACAATTGCAAAAGCGATTAACGATAGCGTAAAACATCAGCTTCACATATTATCTCGTGCCGACGTCCGGTGAAGACTAAAGAGTTTGCTGAACATATATTATCTTTGAAAATGCAATATCTATCGTTAAGATGAATATTTGTATAAGCCTGCATAAGGCATATTAACTGATCCAATCCACAGATTCCCATCTTTCTCTTCAACTTCACTAATAGATCTCCACATCTTTCTACCGATTTCTTCCAAAATCTCCAATACATTCCCTTGTTCACTTATCCTCACAGCCATTCCACCATTCCCACTTAGCTTAACCAAACTTGAATGAATTTTAACAATGTCTATTGGTAGTTTAATCAGAACATTTCCTATCCAAGGAAACAAAAGAACCAATTTAGAGATCCCTTTCCTTCTTGAATGTATACCAACCCAAAATCCCCCTCTGGGGCTTCTTTTTATGTTATCTGGAAACCCTGGGAGTTGAGCGACAATTTCTATTGTTCCGGCTTTCGATGATTTTAGCCAATACCTCAGAATTCTGCAGCTTGTTGTCTCTGCAAGTAATATGTAGTTGCCATCTTCACTCAAAGCCACCCCGTTTGGAAATGAGAGATTCCCAAGAAGAACAGTTACTTGTTTTGTTGCTGGGTCATACTTCATTAGCCTTCCTGTTTTATCACCACTTAGTATTGCATAAATGTGGTTCCTGCAAATTGCATGCATCGTACACCTTTTCAATTATTTTGAATTGATTGAAGTTTAGATAGAGGCTAGCTAACTGTAAAATTAAGGACATGTATACAGTCATATATAAATAAGGAATGAAAAATAGGACAAAATGCTTTCTTGTGCCTGCATGTGAGACTTGCATTTACGTAATTCTAGTCTGCTTTAATGTCTGCACAATTATTGTCACTGTTATTATTATACATTAATTAATACGAAAAAGTATCAATAACATACACTCAAGATTTTTCTATTTATGACGTACAATATTACTTAATTTCCGTACAACGTTAATTAAATGTTTTTGTCAGCCATCAGCCCACGTAGTAAATTCGAGAGTTGGTTTTATGGCATGAATTAATGTCAATCAAGAATTAATTATTTAATCAATTGGGAAAATGATGCATATATATCAAATTAACAACCAAGGAAATGAAGTGAGATCAAATTAAAGGGTGAATGACGACACTTTTCATCCTATTAGAAGTTGTTTTTATCACTTAGCTTAGGTTCTTAATAGATTTTTAATATCCTCTTTTATGTTTAACGGTTAAATATGATATTTTCACTAAGAAATTAACTTGTTTATTCGGCAAAGGTCTCAGGTAATTTTTTAAGTGATGAAATAAGTAATTAAGAATTTATTAATAATTAAAAAAATTATCGGACAAGGACCTAAGTGCCATTTTCAATTCATAAATATATATACCTCCTTTGAAACTGTGAACTGCTGTCGGTAAAGTAGACGATTCCGGTGGATTGATCGATGTCTAGACTATTACAGAATCTGAAAGGAATGCCCTCTGATTGAGTAGCAACGGCAGTGGCCAATCCTCCTTCGGGTCCCACTTTAAGCAATCCAAAATAAGCGTCAGCGATGTAGAGATCACCGTTGATTTTATTGAAGCACAACCCTAACGGACGCCCGCATATGTGCTCCTTTGCTGCATGATCAGATTCATGCGCCCCTTCACAACCATCCCTATACGCAAAACTCACATGGTTAATTTTAAAATAAAATTAAAATTTTATTTAAATATATACACTAGCTCGCAAATTCAACGTCCATTGATGGTACGCCAAACTTGAATATGTTGTTGGCCTGAACCTATGCTTCCAGACAAATAAGGTGCCACCTAGTTACATAATAATGGATTCATTTAAAGATTGAGTTATATTATGTTGATTTTCATCAAGCACACATTGACAATAATAGGCGGTTAAGATTTGATTAATTATATATTTTTATTAGATGACTATGACTTATATCTTTTTAAAAGTTTAACATAGAAAGATGAGCATTGAATTAGAATATGTGGTAGTATATGGTTACCAACATGAGCCGACTCAATTAAATTTCAGGAGAGGTTTTATTCTCTTTTATGACATTATTTCTCTTTTTAAATATAATTTGACCAAATTCAATTTAAAAACCTTAATTCAAATCTCCACAATTAAATAATTTTTTTTTCCAAATTCAATTAAAACTTTTTGAACTAAACCCCCAAATCTACCAATTAATTCTTAGCGTAAGGAGTCCGTATTTTAAAATCCTAACTATTTTTATCGGAAGAACATATATGATTCTAATCAATTACTCTTGGTTTTGTGAGCGGACATATATGCATATGTAAGTCGACCCTCAGCGGACACGTCTACTTTCGTATGGGAGACTAATTTGAGAGTTACCTGTTTGGAGAGGTTAGAGCAAAATCAAGCCAGCGGCGTTGGTCCTGGCGCCATTTAATAATACGGCCATCGGATACGCCGGTATAAGGACCCTCACCGAGTGCATCAAATGCAAAACTTTCAGGTCCAATTGCACCCTCTATCTGATACTGGACGACACCTTGAGTAGAACTATTGATTAAAAGAAAAATGACTATGCTTTTAGCGATGAAGCTGAGACTTGAGTTCATGGTGATGGTGATAGAGAGAAATAACAAACGGTATTGAATTGCGGAAATGGGCAAATTTATTTATAGAGGAGCTAATCAGAAAGGGTATTTGCTTGGCCGATTGTAGAGCTGCCGCATGTTTCATGTGAGCGGTGGGTGGGGCATGGAAGAAAGAGAAGAAATGCTATGTTTGTATGGAACGGCAGAACTAAAATTTTGGTTCGCAGAGATGTTATTAATTTAAGTAAGGTTATTTGAATTTTAAAATATTTTATAAATTAATTTTTATTATTAAAATATTCATAATATAAATTATAAATATAGACAGGCTAATATAATATCCCTAATATAAGTTATATACCAATATATACAAATTAGTATAATTCAATAAAAATATTTTTATTCTCTACATTCATTTTAAACTATTTGAAAATCTGTGAAAAATTATCCTTTTTTTTTTCCTTAAGTCTTAAAGTTTTTTTTTTTTCAGTGGAATATCAAATGTATTTGCTTCGCTGTTACCTTCAAACACGACTTAAGAAATCTTCAATTCAATTCAACTAAAAACAAATATGAAAACCAAATAATTAAAGGCTTATACAGAACACAAGATCGTGTCAAATGATCAGTAAAAATCAAGCTACACTGCTTACTAGAAAGTTCCATAATGCAAATTCAATCTTGCCACCTCTCAAAAAAAAAAAATTATATCTTGCCACAAACCATGCCTTCCACACTACAGTAGAATCCCCTTCTTGCATACTCAAAAACAAAGTCAAGTATCTTTTGGATAATTATTTTTTTTTTGGAGTTTATTTAATAAAATAATATATAACTGGTGTTTAGGTGGGTATGTAGAATAATATCTTAATTTTAAAATTTTAATAATAGGTTTATTGAGTAAATAGGTATAGAGTGTATTTTGGTGGGTTCAAATATCCCTACCCTTAATTAAGTTATAACTTAAAGTTTACAAAATTGAAGAGCAAACAATATGAGAGTGTCAAATGTAAAACTCATATAAAATAAGTGAAAATTTAATTCGATCTTTTAATTTTTTCTTGAGCGGGTGTTGCTTGGGCCACTTGAAAGTGTACATGGTTTCGTCCATGTTTAATGTCCATTGTTGTATTAATTGAATTATATGATACATTGATAATTTGTTCTGGCGAGTTTTTGAGGATGTACTCTTTTAATTATGTTTAGTTTTATAAGAAGTCACTAGTATTAATTGTCAAATGGTGGAATAGGTGGACTGATTTTCCTAGTGCCTTCATTTTCAAGTCCCATGAATGGTCGATGTTTTGAATTTAATTCGAATAGTTGAACTCATAAATATAGTCATTTTCAAGTTCGGGTATCTTAACTTTTTTTCATTCAAACATACTATTAAACCATATGATTTAATAGAGTTAGTATTCAATAAATTATAAAGCCATATACTTAATAGCATATCCATATAAAAAAAAAAGGCACTCATACTTGAGAATTTCTAACTTAGAAGTCCGCTCTTTTTCAAATTATATATATATCTTCTCTAGTTTGAATGTACATATTTTATAAAATATCAATGTGAGTTTGAAAACATTGGAAATAATTTTTTCATCAATTGTAAAACTAAACAGAACAGAAAAAGTTTGTTTAGCTTGAAAGAAAATTTTAGAGGAAAATATTGCTTGGATCTAGAACTTTCATGTATCGATTACATCACATATTTATACATGCTTATCAATGATAACAACTTGTAACTAATTACATTTAACTAACTATAATATCCAACTAATACTAGTAACATAAACAGTGCTTCTACAACAAACTTCACTACTTAAGGTGAGCTATCAACTGAGTTATTGCATTGCTTAGCAACTCTTGACGACGTGGTATTCTTGACTTGTGAAGATTTTGGCCCAACTTTCTTATGCTCTGTGTGGTGAGCTGCCTTATCAGCCCTTTTAAAACTCAAAGGATAGCACAGTACATTAAGTTTGGCTCTCAAATAAATGAAATATGTGAATGAAAGGAATTTGGTCATTACATCTACAACTTGTTCTTCACTTGGTATATGTTGAATATTTAATTCAATAACAAGAACTTTGCTCTTAATAAAATGCATATCAATTTCAATATGCTTTGTTTTCGAATGATAAATAGGATTTCTTGCTAATTTAGTGGCACTGATGTTGTCATACCAAACAGTAGGCTTCTTTATGCAACGCACTCCTATCTTTGAAAACAAGGATTGCAACCAAGCTAATTTAGTACTTGCAAATATTAATGATTTATATTCACTCTCTACTCTAGACCTTATGACCATTGACTGCTTCTTTGATGACCAAGAAATCAAATTGTTATCTAGATAAATACAGTAGGCAACAATAGATTTCCTATCGTCTAAGTCACAAGCCTAATTTGCATCAAAGAAACCAGTGAGCTTCATCTCTCCATGGTTGATGAATTTCAATCTATAATCTTGAGTCGCTTTCAAATATCTCAAAACTCTCTTGCACGCCATCAAATGTTGTAATGTAGGAGTAGATACTTATTGACTGAAATTATGCACAGAAAATGTAATCTCAAGTCTAGTCAACATTAAGTACTGCATTCCCCCAATAATGCTTTTGTAATGAGTTAGATCTGCAATATGTTGTCCAAGAGCTCTTGAGTTTCTTTCTGCAACTTCACTCTAGTGCTTATAGGTTTATCAATGTCCTTACAATCAAATATGTCAACTTTCGACAATAAATATCTGATGCATTTCTTTTGAGAGGGATATACACAATTTGCATCATACAACCCCTCAATTGCCTAGAAAATAAGATAACTTGCCAAGATCCTTCAATGTAAAAGCTTAACGAAATTTGCAAATAATTTTTTTTAAATCTACATTATTTGGTCCTGTAATTAGCATATCATCAACATAAATGAGGACCATAATCATATATGTCTTTTTTTTATAGTAAAGATGTGTCAACCTTTCAGTTATCAAAATCCCACTGTAGTAAGCATTTTTTAAGCTTGTCAGACCAAGCTCTTAGAGCTTATTTAAGAGTATACAAGCACTTGTGAAGTTTGCAAACAAAGTCAGACCTCTGAACATCAATGGAGCCCTCTGGCTAATCTATAAAGATCTCCTCTATTAAATCTCCATTAAGGAAGACATTGTTGACATCAACTTGTCTGATTGTCCACTAATTCATCATAGTTAGACTTAAGAATACTCTGACTGTAGTTGACTTTATCATAGGACTAAATGTTTCAAAGTAGTTTACCCTTTCAATCTACTAAAAACTTTTAGCTACCTATCTAGCCTTGTATTTGGATAAGTTGTCATCATTGTTATACTTAGCTTTAGACACTAATTTGTTGTCAACTACCTTTTAATTAGCTATTCTAAGGATGAAGGACCAGGTGCCATTTTTAACTAATATATTATATTCATCTGTTATAGCTTCAAAACACCGTAGATCATTCAATGCCTCATGAACACTATGTGGTTCTTTATGAACAAAAACCGTCGTATATATTTTAGGTTTAAAGATACTAGCCTTACTTTTAGAAGTAATCTGATGTATGTTTAATTGGTTAGACGTTTAAGATGCGTTTTGTGGGATAGATACTTCTTACATAATAGATGGAATAGATGGAGAAGGTATAGGATGATTGACTAGTGTAGAAATTTGAATAGGCTCAGTATGTATAAGATTTAATTGGTGAGATATGGCTACTATATTAAGTGAAGGAAGATTAACTAAGTGATGAGTTCTATTGTTACTGCAAAGTCAGGATTAGTTGGGCTACTATTAGGAGGATATGAAGATATAGGTAGAGTAGAAAGATGATAGACTTGTTCATGAGAAAAGAAAATGGATGAAGAAGAAGAAGTATGTGAAGATAATTGAATAAGAAAAAGAATATTCATTAGAAAGAACATGTCTAGCTATATAAATTTTGCCTGAAGGATAAAAACAGTTATAGCCTTTGGGAGATAGAATATAACAAAAACAAATGCACTTACTTGAATGATAGTCAAACTTATGTCTATTATAATCTCTTAAGAAAAGATGACAAGAACAACCAAAACATTTCAGCATGGTGTAATCAAGGTTATGTTTGAACACCTCTTCATATAGTGTTAAAAATTAAAGAATAGTAGAAGACAACCTATCAATATGATATAACTATGTGAAATGCATCCCACTAGAACTTGAAAAGTAATTTTGCTTGTGCTTATAACATAAGTCTTAATTCAACAATATTTATATGTTTCCTTTCAACCATCCCATTTTCATGATATGTGTAAAGACAAGAGTGTCTGAAGAGAATTCCAGATTGGTTCAAGAATGAGATAAAAGTTCTATATTCTCCCTCTAGTCTCATTGCAGCATTTTAATGGCTATGTTGAATTGATTTTCAACCTATAATTTAAAGATTTTGAACACCTCTAAAGGCGTTGACTTAAGTTTTAAAGGATAAATGTAAGTATATTTACTAAAGTCATCTACAAAGCTAATGTAGCATGTGTCAAAGATTTGATGCCTAAAATTGAAGAAGACCTTTTGCATTTAATTTAAATAGAATAAGCTGAATTAAGAAGTAGAATATTTAGTTGATCTGTTATTATTTTGTTTCCTAAAATTATGGTAATGTTATGTGTTTTAGAAGCACTATAAACATCTTCTTTGTAAACGGTCTTTTGTGGACAATAAAATAATAAGAAAAGTTCAGTTTTTTTCATAAAAAACTTCATGGTATCAAAGCCTTGGCTTCTCTATCAAATTTAGACTATGAATTACCATGCTGCCATGACTGGATCCAAGGAATCTACTACCTACACAAGTGAAGAGACTTCTTCGTCTTTAGAAGTTACCCAATCCGAGTCCCAATCTGCGATTTATATAGCTAGCACATATTCTTTTGTTTCAAATCCTTCCTTACAGTTAACCGTTCATAAATTGAATGGTTCCAATTACCTAGAATGGGCTCAGTCCATAAAGCTTGCTGTTGATGGTAGGGGTAAACTCAGCCACCTTATAGGAGAAGTAAAGTAGCCAGCCCCTGGAGATCCTAATTTGAAAAGATGGCGTTTAGAGAATTCTCTAGTGATTGAAAAACTACATTATTTTTTCCCACAGCCAAAGATGCGTGGGCTGCTGTTCAGGATATGTATTCTCAAATTTTCGAGAATTTGATCATCATCATCATCATCATCATTAAGTTTTTTCGATAATAATAGTAACACCAATGCCAAAATAGCCCATTTTTATTGCAATTCATACAATTCAAATAAATAACGTATTTTAATTATTATTATTTATTCTCATTCTAGCCTATTCTGATTTATGGTGATTCCGATTATCATTTGGTAAACATATCATAAATACATCCTATTTGTTATGCACTACTCTTACTGTAGTAGGATACAAAAAGGTAGGCAGCAATCTCAGAATCAACTAATTTATTTGGTTTCTAATCACAAGGGATGACAATAAACTCCGGATCTGACCCGGATCCGAAAAAATCTTGATCCACATGTTAAAAAATGCAGATTTGGATCTTAAAAATCAAGATCCGAATCCGTATTATTTTATAATTAAATTATTTTTAATTAAATTTGAATTGAAAATATATAAATTAAATTATTTATTTAATATTTATAAGCATAATTAACCTTATAATATGAAAAATATGTTAAAAATAAAATAATAATAATAATAATTAGAGAATATTGTAATGAATCAGTTTACCTTAGATTTTTTTATGTTTGATTTATGTTGTGAAATTATCGTTTGTGAAATTATCGTTTGTGAATTTATGGTGTTGTTGTGCGTTATTTATGCTGAATTGATGTTGAATTGTTGATTGTTAAATTGGACAAAACTATGTTGCAACTGTTGTACGGCACAATAATTGTTTCCAGTCATTGGATCTACAGTTGCACAGTTACACTAACTAAATCTAATAACTGGAAGCAACTGTTGTACGCTTATATTGAATTATATTTGACATTATTAGGTAAATTATCAAATTTAAAATTATATTTAAATTTATTATTATGTGGATCTAAATATTTGGAAAATTCGCCCGCAATCCATGCAGATATTACCAATATCTAGATCTGCATTTTTTTTGTGGGTCCAAATGCCAAAAGTTCAATGCGGATCCGAATCCAAATACACCTACATCTGGATTCGGATTCGGATTTTGCCATCCTTACTAATGACAATTTTTTTTTAAATTCTCATTTAAAATGAAAATACGCCTAAACTAAAGAGGTGGACATTTGGTTAGATTTTTCCCAAACTAAAGTTCACCTACATTCCATTTTTCTTATGTAATTGAATCAAACTGAAATTATTCAATTTGATTCGGTTCAGTGATAGAATCAAACCGAGTGGGTTAGTAGCCACCCCTAGTTTAGTTACTTTAATTTTAAGTTTAAAAATAACTTAAATTGAAATTTGTAATGTAATTAAACGAATTTAAGTTGTAAATAAAAATATAAAATATATGCTTGTAAACCTCAGATGGAGCAAGATTTTGCGTTTGTCAAGGGGCAGGCTATAGTAGTATCTCAACTAACGAATTTTTTATCTTCATGCAACACTTGGTTGATGAACTTTCTTTTTTTCTTTTTGGCACCTATTGTGACTGGCCGGCTAGTTTCGTCTAATTGTGGCTACCAATCAATTTATTTTATAACCTTCAATTTGTAACTCTATTTCAACAAAATCAACTAACGATGCTTATTGTCACTGCTTGCTCCCCACATCATCCAACGGCTTGAGACTCCTCGACAATATTGTAGAGTCGAATTGAAGGATCATGCATGTTATGTTACATAATATAAAACATATAGCAGCCTTTGAATTTTTATCTAAAACTAAAAAATTACAGTATATAAAACAATTGAGTTGTCATGAGTGGCAAATCATTGTCACCCATGTTAGATTATATGTAACATAGCCTGTCCCTGAATTGAAATATCTTGATTAATTCTAGAAGGGCATATTAATGTATACTTACCTTAGTTGTGTCACTACTCACTAAAAATGTTGTTGGGGCGGGATCCCAGTTGACCAAACGACTGTACTGGGCCTCAGCCGCATCAGGTTATTTATGGCCTTGTCTTGTTTTTCATCTATCAGAGTAAAACCCATAAAGTTCTGGTGGGCGTTGGCATGGTCCAATTATGTTGTAGCTAGTACTCTTATTGTGTGGCTTTTTAATTTGCTGTTGGAAGAGTTAATTCGAACAATAATAATGATGGGTTTAATCGTAAGATGAGGTAGTGTGGGAGCAGATTATGACAGATGAATAATGGAGATTTGGGCAAATGAAGAGTTGTTTGGATTGTCTAATTAGTTATGTACATGGAGATGAATCTGGCAGCTATGACATTTTAACTAAAAGATACAGTAATCCTCAGTTTCTTGTCGCTTGAAGTAATGGTTATGGTGTTTTTAAGATTTTCAGAGAACAGCAAGAGAGATATAGGTTGCCACTAGGGTTGCCTGAACTCGGAATATCGATGAATATATATAATGGTTAGTGGCATATCCGTGGCTTAAGTCAATAATCAGTACTCGCAAATAGAACCTATGAGACAGTAGACTAAGCAATTAAACATTCGATGTAGTGTTGATTTTAAGGGAGAGTAAAAACCGTTTCAAAATATTCACGACATTCATAAAGTAAAAGGTTTTGTTATGTATAAATATACACATACATATAGTTGTTATATTAAAATTATTGGTGGGGTTGGTTTTTTTTTAGGTTTTGTTATTTAAATTATTCTTATCTATTTTGGACTATATTTTTTAGAGTTATTGGACTTAATTTTATGTTTTTTTAAATAATTAATAACTTGTGTATCCATTAAAACTCAAATTAAAGACCAAAATATTAGAAAAGCTGCTAATTACCACTAAAGCGAAACCTTTAACTTCAAAATATGAAAGTTCATGATTAAATTTAAACTTGTATCCCTGAACTTTTAAATGAAAGGTTTTTTTTTATTAAACTATGCTTTTTTCTTTTTTAATTTTATGAATGATGTTTTAACCATAAGAAAATGAAGAATATAACCAATATTCTCTTTTGTCATTGAGCATATCAAATATTTCCCGTCAATGTTAAAACTAACAAACCAAAAAAGATAATAAAAAGAATTTGGACATGCAATAATATGGTTTATAGCAATAAGATAAATACATAGGGTAAAGCACGTAACAGGCAAGAAAGGCACTGCCCTAGGGCTTTAAAAACGGGGGGGTGGGGGGGGTGTGTGTGTGGTGGTGCTCGGGGCGATCAAAAGGATGAAGCGAATTACCTGTTTGAGGAAGTAACGGCAAAATTAGTCCATTTGCTTCCATTTTCATCCAACCTGATGATTCTGCCATCGGAAATACCAGTGTATGGTCCTTCCCCATGGAGATCGAAGGCGAAGCTCTCTGGTCCTATTCCATCAACACTTTAGTAACTTTCAAATATTGCTTATGCTTTTCTGTATTATACAATAATATTGATTTCGACAAAAACCCAATACCTTTGATGGCGATTAAGATGCCGATAAGAGCAACTAATATCGCCGTCAAAAACAGCTTTGAGTTCATGTCTGTGAAAGAGGAGATTGAGATTGCTATGGAAGAAAGATGCCAAAAGCTAGCAATTGGACATATATATTATTATATACATATTACATATTCAATAATGAGAGTGATAGCTGATCTGTGTTACTATTTACGAACTATATATGGGACTTCTTATTATTTGTATAATTACAGTTAATTACTAATTCCACTAACGCTCTGGAATAAGTAATTAGCATGCTTAATTAGGAAGCCATAATATTTTGGAAACGGTTACTTATTTTTAGTTACCTTGCACTCCACTTGAGATTAGGATCCGGTGCTAGTTAATATGTTCTCTACTCTTTATATGGCAATATATGATTAGATATAATTAGTTTTATTTTCTTATCCAATAACTACTAATTGCATCTTTCTAAAAGGTTAACTCAGCATCTCGCTTATTTTCACACGGACTACTTTTTTTGTGCATTCAAAAATTATCATTTGTCTCTCTTAATTAATAGAATAAATAATTTTAATACATAATTTCTTATTATTTGGAGTAATAAGAGTGATTGCTGATCTGAATTACTATTCAATAACTATGGGCTTCTTATTTGTTGTATAATTAGTATAATTACTGTTAATTACTAATACCACTAAGAGCATATCTAAAGGCTCTATTAATTTTACTCTTCAAATATCTATTTATTTACCTATGTGACAAAAAGGTGAGTGAAAAAATATGTTATTCTCCAAAAAACTCTTTAAATAGAAATAAGTTAACATTATTTTAATCAAATAAATATTTTTTTAAAGAAAAAATAAATGGTAATTAAAACACTTCTCCCTCTCTCTCTCTAATAAAAAGTAATAAAATATAAATTAAAGAGGGAGAAAGCAACTCTACAAAATTACAGAGAGAGAATCGTTTTTTATTTGAAGAATCTTAATTAAAATGTCTTTTGGAGTCTTAAATACTGATATAATTTTTTAAATAAGTAATAAAATTTTAAGACTTTTAGAGATTCTCTAATGCTTCTGGAATAAGTAATTAATGCACTTAATTAATAAGTCATAATATTTTGGAAACGGTTACTTATTTTTAGTTTCCACATGAACTATTTTTTTATGCATTCGGAAATCGTTATGCCTCTCCCTCAATTAATAACATAAACAATTTTAATACATAATTTCTTATCCCCACTAGACTTGTGAAATGGTCTTACACATACACTCATTTTTAAGTGAATTTATCAAAATATATATATATATTGCAATAATACCAAAGCGAAGGGGCTATATATATATAGCCCCTTCTATTTATCTATAAATTGCAATAATACCAAAGCGAAACATTCTATTTTAGGGTCTTTTTCATTCTCCATCAATGCAATTTTAATGTGCTTGGGTTTTTCTTAATATATATACAAAAAACTTTGTTTGCAGTTTATTGTCTTATAGTTTAAGTGAAGTTCAGAATTTGGTATTTTTTAGTTTTGATGGAAAATTTTAAATTACATTATTATTTGAGCTCGCTCCTCCTGAATCACATTCGCGCCCCGCTCTGGCACTTATTTCTATAGTAATTGATCATCATTTTTTTTTTTAATTATTCACAAACTGTGTATCCGTTACAAATTGTCACTCACTACCCTTGCGTTTTTGTATTTAATTATTCTCTTAAGCCAATAGTAAAATGGTCCATCAATTGGGGAAGCAACATGCAAGCGTCAGTTCCTAAAAACTTCCACAATGATGCATGTGATTGGGTTGGTGAGATTTAAAAAAAAATAAATTATGTAATAGAATTATTAATTTAAGTGTTTAATTGAATAAAACTTCTAGCTAGGGAATCTTGTAACAAAGATTTTTTAATTTCATTTTTCTTGGACCTGGATTCATCGATTTTTAGATAAGTTAAATTTGGTGGTGGTGCAGATGGGGCTGCTTGGATGGTTCGCCATTGGATTCTTATCGTCATCTTATTGTGTCTGGACTCAATTTATATTACATTAATCGTAAGTCATAACTCATAATGGAGGGATTTTTATTTTCGCGTATTCTTTTAACTCATACGGCTATCATCAGGAGCTGCTCAACCATGTTTTAGGTGCCAAGCGAATTGTTTTAATTAGCTCTTTAAAAGAATTTGAGGTAGAATATATGTATTAATTTATTAAAAATTTATTTATTTAAAATTACTTTTTCTAACTTTCTGAGATGTAAAATTTTTAATCAAATTTTTGTATTCTTATTTTGTTAATATATCTTTCTCGATAAACATTGTATATAACTAATCTATTTAAACTTTCCCGTGACATATATGGTTGATCGCAAATAAATTTTTATCAATTTTGATTTTGAAAAATTCCTTTGTGCGAAAGCAATCTTTGCTAGTATTATTAATAATATTCTACAAGTAATATAAGTATTTAGAAAAGAACCATTTTTTTTCAAATAATTAATTGCATCAAGTGGGGTATTTTTCTCGCCTTGAAAAACTTCTCTTAAAATACTTTTAAAAAAATCTAAACCATCTATATATAAAAACATATAATGTTTTAAAGCATTTTCAAGATTAATACAATACATTTTTAAAACACATCACTCATCAATTATAGCTCTTTTAAATTAAACAAAAATCCGAATATATACTCATACATTTGAAATTGCCCAAATCTACTTAGAATTGAAGAAATAGCTTGATCTACTATAAATGTTAAACAATTAATTCTAGAAGACTCTTTAAAGCACAAAATTTTCTCTTCACATACATTTTGATCAAATTTATTTTTCCATTAAATCACATGTTTTCCATGAAATTTAGGTTTTATTTCTATTTCACTTGCAATTTCTTCAGATGAAATCATAGCATACATAAATCTATTTTATCTATAGTTTTCAAACAAAGAAATAAGGCCTTTAAGTTGATCTATGGCAATATCAGTATGCATGTCTTTTTTTTGCAAGTTCTTACTCATAGGGTTACTAGCAAATAATATATTATACCAAATAATCATTGTGAATTCAAAGTTTTTCAATTCATATATTGGTAAACACTAGCTTCACTATTTATTTTTGAATCTTCAATTATTTCTTCCAATTCAAGTAAAGTATCTCTTGTTTATGGAGCTTTGAATCTTGTTGCTTTTACTCTTTCAATATGATTTTCTTAACATGCTTGTGACAATGATTTGATAGTGAAATAAGGTACATTATTTGTAAAATTTTCAATTGCTTCATTGAAGAACAAAATGATGAATAAATATGTTATGCAACTCCGAAAAATGAAATAGCTTTGGGACGACTTTTCCATATGACAAAGCACTAAATTAAGACTATGACAACCATATGACGTATAAAATTCTCTATGATTAATTTTTAATAGTCCTTTTTTGTGTACCTTGGTGTTTTCCTTTTATATTAGAACGATAATTATATTCATGTCCTCGTATATCATTAATGAAAGTTTAAGAACTTTTATTGCGTCTATGAGTTTATTAAAAAGGCATTTCCCATAAGTGTCATGGAACCTTAAGATTCCTGAAAAAATACTCTTTTTTTTTTTCATTGGATTTGCTAAAATATCTACACATCTTAATCAATAGACACTTGTTCTTAATGGCTTGTATCGAGAGTACAGTCAAGTATCATCAAGAAATATGTTGCTTCTTTAATCTTGTTAATTGTTGAATTTTTTATTTCAAGTCCTAACATTTGTATCAACTCGATAATTTTGTTTATTATGGCCAAGGTAATGACTATCAATATCACCATTTTTAATGCATCGAGTATTCTCTTGCATTATTGGATCAAGTTCTACAATTATTTCAATTAAACTTAAAAAAAAAATCATTGCTCTCTTGGTATATCTTCTCATTCTTTCCACGAAATGCTAAGTTACTTTTAGCAAGATTTTTTACAATGGACAATAGTTCTTATTATAGTACCTTTTTCCCAATAATCTCTTTCTTTATTGACTTTTGCTTGAATATCTTTGTAGTTGTTCTTTTTTTCTTCCATAATCCTACTTTTGATTCAACCCATAAACTTGTATTAATAAATAGACTTTCAATTATAGCACTAAGATTTTTCCAACCGTAGTTCAATTCATTAGTTATCTGACTTTTATGAGAATTTGTATTGAATAATTTGCAACCAAAACAATATACACTATCAAAATCTTTGAATATACTAGCCACCTTCTATTACAATTTTCCTCCGTCAGGCGATTTTTTTTTTTAATGTAATACATAGTTGAGAAAAGCCTAAATAATTCATCCCTTTGGAAAAATTAAATCATTCTTTCTAATTGGACCTTTCTCTTCTAGAAAAATTCTTAATTTTATATCTATATTTTCCCATCTAATGGGATCATAAATATTATTTGCAAAACAAAACACTTCAAGATCTTCAGTCTCATCTCTAGTTTTGCTTATTCATATTTCTTATTATAATCTTTTGTATGGGTATTATCACAATTCTAATCATTGTTATCTTCAATTTCATTGTCTTCATTTATTTTCTCATCATCTTTTATTTCAATTTGAGCTTTTTCATCTATTATTGATTCTTCACTCAAAGTCACATCTTGTTTATTACTTTTGACAAACTTATTAAGGGCTCCTTTTTTGAGGTTGGGCTAACTTTTTATTTTTCTCTTTTTTTTTTTGGAGTTTTTCGTTGCATATTTTCTTGTGGACATTTTTTTTTAGTGAAACAATAGTCAATTACGCTATAGATAATTAAAAGAAAACAACCTACGAACACAAAAATATTTTTAAAAGAAATAAAAACAACTAAATAACATAACTAATTAATAAGAGACTGGAAAGATAAAATTTGTAAATTTGAGAACTTTAACTTTAATGGATTGAGGCTTTGAGTAACAATGATTAGTGGAAAGTAAAAAAATTAATTTTTGTTCCCCCTTAAATACAAAGTAGGGTAGAGAAAGTAGTTTTTCACCAAAGGATTTGAACGTACCACGTATCTTTTTAATCATAGAAAAATATTAATGGATAATAATTAACAAATATGTAGATTTTATATAGTTCTAAATGAAATATATAATGTTATAATTATAATGTTAAATAGAGATTTTTAGGGAATAAATGGAATAAAATTGTTAATTATAATATTAAAAGGAGACTTCTAGGGATTTAGTAGTTTGTTTATGGAAAATATAATTACCAAATAATAATAAATATAAATAAAATTAGGGGTTTTCATCTATAGTGGATCCCTAGATATAATTTAGGAATAAATTTAGGGCTTTCATTTATAATGGGTCCTTAGGCAACCACCTAAGTTGCTTAAGGGAAGAGCCACTCTTGATATCTTGGCATAACTAAATGGGATTAGGGTCGTCTCCGAATATTTTTCTCTCCTACTCTTCTAAATCTAATGATTAGTATCTTGAGGGTTGTTTTTTTTTTTTTTAATAACTTACCATAAGAACGCTATATATGTATGTATGTATTAAAGCGGAGCAACATATGAGTGATGCCACCGATACCCCTATTTGCAATTTGATTTTAAGTAATTTTTATCCACTATTTATTTTTACATGAAAGATAATTTTCTAAATTTTGCATAAATTATTAACTTTACGAGTATGTTAAAGGATAATCAAAACTCTGTGCCTATTTTGTTTTTTTCCAAAACAGAATGGGAGAGAGAGAATTATCCATTGGGATTTATTGAGGAAGAAAAACAGCAGATGAATGCTACATCAAGAAGTTAAAAGGGTGAAGTGGAACAAAGAGAGTCAATCACGGGTTTATTGAGAATAACAACAATAAAGTTAATTTTTAAAATTTAATAGAATACAAATAGAAATGGGTTTGAAAAGCATAGTGGATAGGGATGGCAAATTAACCTGAACTCGGACTGGACCCAAACAAATCCGGATAATCCGATCCGGGTTTAACCCGTACCGAAAGGTAATACAATACGGATTCGGAAAGGATATTTTGGACTCGGATACATTCCTAGTCCGGATCCGGTTTATTTTAACCTGGATATCTAAAACCCAGACCCGGATAATTTAAGTATAAAAAAAAACCCTAATGCCTTAAGTCTTAACCTACTACAGCCGCTTCTTTCTTCTCCATCTTCTTTAACCTACTGCAGCCGCTTTCTTTCTTCTCCAATTTCTCTTTCATTCACTCAAATGACTTGGAAAAATCTTTGTATTAAAAGGAAGACAAAGAGGAATGCGCCCATTAAGGCTGATCCTCATTTTTCCGCCACTCTTGCTGGTTTTTTGTCACCAGAAACTGCCGAATCTCCATAGAAACTTTCTAATGATGCTCTCCTCGACGCCGACGACAACACCAATGCCACCAAAAATCTGAAAACTCAGCAATCCTCCCTCGACATTCATTTAGCTATGGTTTCGAGATTTTGGTGATTTGAGATTTGGAGATTTGAGGAAGTAACAGTGAGAAAAAAAAATTGTAATAGATATCCGGGTTTGGAACCCGCAATCTGACAACCCGAATTTTTTCGGGTTCAACCTCAGTCTGGACCCATAATTAAATATCCGGGTTATATCCGGATCCGGTATAACAAAATTATCATTCGGAACCGGAAAGGCTGGACCCAGACCCGAATTTTACCATCCCTAATAGTGGAGTTGTATTATGCGTAGAGTAGAGGTTTTAGAACCCTTTAAAATCCTTAAATACCCCTTTTGAATTTTATTTCTAAAATGCCCCCAATTTAATATGTTAAAAATAAACCTATATATTAAAATTAACCACTTTCCATAAATTTTCACTTAAAAAAAGTAATTCTTTTAAGCTTTATTTATAAAATATATACAGACCTTAAAGTCTTAAATTTATTTTTTTGTTACATAATTTATATGTCCATAATTCTCATCTCTTATAATTTTCTCAAAAAATATTTTTGATTAAAATTTAAAATATAAATACGAATTATGAAATGGGAGTATAAAAAATTTGTTAAAAGAATAATTTATTTAAGTAGTTAGTTGAGTTTCCATTCGAAATAAGAAATAAAATAATTTGTCTTAGATTATTTAGGTTATATATATTTAAAAAGGGGTTTTTTTTTGGGAAAATTTTGAAGGGCGCCAAAAGACTTACTCATTTTTGTATGTTGTTATAGATGCTCAATTTTGGGTGTAATTTGGAATAAGGCCCAAGAAGAGTATTCACTTTATGAATGATATACTATTTGAAATGAAATTTGAGATAAAAGAATTTAAAGTTTCTATTATTACGCATCACTTAGTTCATTCTCAACTTGTTTTATTCAAGTCCTTAATTGAATTTCACAAAAAAAGTAACAACACATGGGCGACTTTTCAAAAAAAAAAAAAAAACACATGGGCGACTTAGATAGATTAAATTGAGCTCTCTTTTCTCTTCTTTTATTTATCTTGATGAGATGTGTTAAGGGTTTAAGCTAACCTAGCTTAAAGTAATTAACTACTCAAAAGGAAACCTATAGAAAATTAATTTTTTAATACATTATCTGTTTTTTTTTTAACTATCTTTTTGTTGCTTAGCTCTACTTCATAATATTACATATATGCCATTTATAGTGGCTTTGCAATTATAATCTCTCATTTAAGTTATCAATAGGCTCAATATATATTTGTAGTCAAGATAATACAGTATCCTAATGGAAGTAATTATATTCAGTCAAATTATATATTAACCATATAAAATTTGTATAATACAACTTCTGATGAGTTTTCGGTACTTGATCATAAAATTCTCTGCCTAAAATGTGTCTGTTAACATTTATGCTAACATAATGTTGATTTTAATGATAACAAACAAAATTAAGAATGATTAAGTTTTTGAAAGCTTAAATTATTTTTCTTACATTTTAAATAAATCATTATTTTCACATTATAAAGGTTTTATATTTAATGGAAAAATGATTTTATGAAATTGGTTGTTTTTCAAGTTTATGGTTTAATTGAAAGAATTTTGAAAACTTTGAAATCAACAAGTATTGCTTGAAATTTTGGAGAAGGATTTATTTGAAACATTTTATAGTATTTTGGGTCATATCATAATTTCAGAAAGTTTTGGGATTCACAGTGTATTATTTAGAAATTCTGAAATTGGACTTGTTTGTAAAATTTCATAACGTTTTGGGCCATAGTACAGTTATATAAAGTTTTGGGGTCAAACTGTCATTTTGCAAAATAGTTCACTGTAGCATTTACTGTAGCAGTTACTGTAGATAACGGCGATCCGACATCTCCAGAATTGAAAATTAGCCTCTGGACGCTAACGGCGATCCGACATCTAGATAACGGCGATCCGACATCTCCCAGAGTTGAAGATTAGCTTCTGGACACTAACGGCGATCCGACATCTTGATAACGGCGATCCGACAATTTGAAAATCCAGCCCAACGGTCATGTTGACCAGTCAAACGGCGATCCGACATCCTATTAACGGCGATCCGACAGTGAGCAAAAAGTGCATAACGGCTAGTTTTTGAGTTCCAACTATATAAACTCAAATCCAAATCATTTTTGGTAATCTTAGCACGCACAAACAAAAGGCATACAACATACATTGAGCTTCAATTTCGTAAATCATCATTTATTGAATCATCTTTGTTCTTCATTTTGTAAATCTACTCTTTAAGAGAGTATTTGATTGTAATTTTCATTTCTCATCAAATTGTGAGTGTACAAGTGTGGGAAACACTTGTGGTGAAGAGATTGGGGAGATAATCTCTTGTTGTAAAGGTCCATTGACACCTTGGAAGTCAATTGTAAACATTTAAAGCCTTGGAAAGGTTTGGATAGTGAAATCCTCAAGCTTGGGTTGCTTGGAGGCGTGGACGTAGGCGGGGATAGCCGAACCACGTAAAAATCCTTGAGTTTGCTTTCTCCTCCCTTACTCATTTATTATTGTGCCTTTATTGAATTTATTGTTTTCGAATTTATTGTTTTCGAATTTATTAAGGCATTAGATTTGATTGTTGTGTGTTTTGCTAAGATAATTTTTAAAATACCAATTCACCCCCCCTCTTGGGTTGCACACTTGCATTTCAGTGTCAACTTAATTAGTATGTTGAAAATGATCATTAGAGAATACCAATAAGTGTCAATGTACAAGATATAATTAAATGAATTAGACTATTAAGATATCAATTCAATTAATATTGTGGTATAGAGGATTGATCAGTAAATAAATTATTGTGGCATGATTCATATTATTATTCAAGAATATTATCTTAAAAATCATACGATTATGAAAGTCAATTATAATCTTTTAGTGAAGTATATTTAATACCAAATAATCAGTCTAATTTAATTACATGTCTAATTATTATATTCATTATTGTATGTACCTAAATAATCCCCAAATAACTGGCTATTTATTGAGCCACTATTCAACTGATAAACAAGATAACTAAGTATTTCCGTCAAAAGTTTAAATATATTATTTGGTGAAAGCTCTATTTGATATGATTGTGTATAAAACCGTGTGTTATTTTATAAGTTGGATCCTCTATCAAGCACAAGCAATGCACCATGGTGGCATTATTTTATCTTTATAAAGAGCTTAAGATTTCTACTAAAAAGATATAAAAAGGTTGCTTTTTACAAAAGAGTAGAGAAGCCAAAATATAGAAAATAAACAAAAATATTCTCTTCAACTTTAGGAGAAACGTTTTTTCTTGCTAATTGCTTTGAGTAGTGATAAATGCACTCACATGTTAAGTGCATATCGAATTTGAATGGTAACCTAGAAGATTTTTTGTGACGAATCGTGAAACAACAAAATTAATGATGATGGATCATGACCGAACATGATTGGTGGTGACAGATCGTGACCTAAATGATTGTTGGTGATTAGTTCGTGACTTGAGAGCATAAATTACTACTATGAAAACATAAAAGTACGATATCTAAATTATGATAATTTTATATATTGATTGAGAATTGCGATCCAATAATTTCAATTGCACTACCATTTTTAACACACACACACATTTTCTTTAGAACGTTAAAGTTTGATCACCAATATTATTTAGTACTATTACTAAATGTTATTAAGTAAAAAATTTCAGCCTTCCTCAAAAACATTTTTAATTACATACCTGTACACATTTAATAAATTTTACTACTATAAGTCTTGTGACACAATATAGTTACCAAAATACAGATAAATGTATGAAACCGGTTTACAGAACGCATCTTTGTTATCTATATGAAGTAGGGTGATTATGATTGATTAAATAGAGTTTAGACAAATACAACATAATTGTCTTCTCAAATAATAAGGTTATAATAAAAAAAATTTAATTAATGGTTTTTTATTAGCTTCAGAAGTTGCTTTTAAAAGCCACCCCAACTTACTTCTAAAGTTTTTATTAAAATGAAGAGTTTTCTGAAATAACCAATTTAAAATTTTTATCAAACACTTTTTGAGAAAAAAAATTATTAAAGAAATCTCTTTTAAGCTTTTAAATAAGAGTTCCAAATTGGGATGGAACGTATAAGGACTAAAGGCCCGTTTGAGTTTGTTTTTACGAGACTTAAAAGTAATTTTGAAAATTTAAAAGTTAATTTTACTATTTGGTTAAAAAAAAATCAAAATCACTTTTGTCAAAATCAGCCCCTTCTACAACTGATTTTGAAAAGCAGGGAAGGAGTAACTTTTAGATTCTGATTTTGAAAATCAATTTTATCCTTTAATACAATTCCATAAATATCCTTAAAATTATTAACTAAACCCAAAATTATCCTTCAAATTAGAAACAAAATAAATATTTTAATAAATATTTATTATAATACATCCATATAAACTTACTAATATCAATTTGTTGGTCGAATTATTATTAAATTTGTTTCACTATATTATTAATTTACTTATCAATTATTTTAAGATAAAAAAATAAAAAAGTAAAATCAATAGATTATAAATTTTATTTTTAGTAAAAAATATTATAATACACAATTTAAAATATTATATATACATGTTTTTATATGTATAAGTAAATTTTATTTGATATTATATATATTTTAGTCACTTATTTTCTCACAGCAATTTAACAGTAAAATTTACCAAACGTCCATAACTGCTTTCAAAACTCACAATACTTTTGAAAACAAAATTTACCAAACACTTAACTAATTATGTTCACAACTGATTATTTTTATAACACAGCTAACAACAATTATTTTAAAAGCTACAACATTCCCAAAATGACCCTAAATACATGTTCGTGAGCAAGGGTTTGACCGTTTGAGTCAGTCTACCACCCAACTATAAGGACTAAATAAATGTTCATGAACAAACCATTCACAATCTAATAATCAACTAGCAGGGGTAAAAGTTAACTTCCCTATTACATATATAAGGATGGAAAGTAAGTCGTTAGGTATAAGTTAACTTCCCTATTACATATATAAGGATGGAAAGTAAGTCGTTCAATTTCGTAACCTATTGTATATGCCAATAAAAGGCATTAGCACTGATCCCATCCATAACCGGCCATCCTTCTCTTCCACTTCACTAATAAAACTCAAAGTTTTTCCTTCACAATCTTCTAAAACCTCCAAGACTTCCCCCTTTTCACTAAGCTTGATAGCAGTTGCGTGGGGCTTCCCTCCTACCAATAGTGAATGCAGTTGCCTAAAGCTTAGTGGAAGTTTCAACAATATCTTCCCCAGCCAAGAATTCAGAAGAATCAACTTTCCAAAAAGTCCTTTCTTTGCATGCAAGGCAACCCAAAACTCCCCATTTGAATTACTTCGGACATTGTCCGGAAATCCAGGGAGGTCGGCAAAAACATCATGCTTTCCACTGTTAGGACCATGAAGCCAAAATCTTAGAATCCGACAGTTCGAGGTTTCAGCTATTAGTATAAAGGTACGGTCTCTGCTCAATGCTACCCCATTTGCAAATGCAAGGCCTTGTAGTAAGATTGTTACTTCTTTGGTTGTTTTTTCATACTTCAATAACCTGCCTGTCTTATCTCCACTCAAGATTGATGACATGAATTGCCTGCAAACAAAGGTTTCAACAGAATTTCAGATTGTGAAGTTTTCACTTTTCTACTTTTAGCTCGTACTTTATTTCTGTCTTTGTAAGAAAAAATTGACTCCTAATAACTAAGACACGTGGAAAATAATCCAGAAAAAATAACTTAATAATTAAATAAAGGGGCATTATAAAGCAATGAAACCTCAAGTTTTATAAGGAGAAAAAGTGATAAAGAAAATAGGGATTGGCAGGTGAATTTCTTTCAATAATTCAAGTTTTGATTACTTTATAAAAATAAAATAAAATAAAAGAGAAGAAACGTTTCTCAATCTTTGTGCTGAACCTTTCAACCTCACTTGAATGATATTCTCTATCTAATTCTTCAGTAGTTACTTCTAACTTTTCATGTTTCTTTAACCCAAGTTTTTCTAACCACCATGCTTAAATTCAGTGATCTGGTATACAGAAGAAATATCTTCTCATGGAATTTGTCTTAAATTACTTCCAAATACAGCAGGAATTTTTCCTAACAATATATATACATAAATATAGACTAAACCAAAGTATCTTGTTGACATATCTTCATATGATATTTCACCTTCATTATTTTCAATTGGAAATGAAAGAATCTAAGCCATTATGAACTGCCAGACCCAAATTTATATCCAAACTATGCACGTATAGAGGAAACTGCAAATTTTTGCTAAATTACCTTCTCTGGAAACTTGTGCTTGAATCTGTGAAGTAGATCACACCTTCATGTTCATCGATATCGACATCATTGGTAAAGCGCAATGGCTGACCTGCAGCTTCTGTGACTAGTTGAGTGGCTAAACCACCTTCAGGCCCTACAACTTGAAAACCAAGGTAGGCATCAGCAATGTAGAGATCTCCTGTTTTCTTATCAAATCGGATTCCTAACGGCCTCCCACAGATATGCTCAATGTCTGGCGCAAATGGTCGAACACACTCCTTCCTTGAAAAGTATACAAGTATAGTTTCCAATCAATCATAAGTAAGAGAAGCAATGGTATAACTATTCAAAATAAATCATTAGCAATAGAAGAAAATGATTTATTAGAGAGCTCTGTGTACAGTATACAGTATACAGGCCAATTTCTTTCAACCTAGTACAATTTTGATTTCATCTGTGAGGGGGCAAAACCCCAAAAAAAGAAAAAAAATCATCATTCCTTAATTCTTTTTTCAATAAGCTTTTTGATGTCATTTGCTGGGCGGTTGTCTTACAAGATTGTAGTTACTGTCAACTCTTACATTATTATATTTTGAGAAGGTGGAATGCAACAAATGCATAATTAAAGTTGTTAAAGCATGGATTTTTCTAGGTTCAGCGCACAGTTGCATAGCTCTTAACAAAGAAACTCAGAAAATAGGTAGTTGGCTGGTAAAATCTTTAGGCAACAACATACCATAAGACTAACCCATTGGGCAGCCTGGAGCAATGTTATATCCACTAATTGCTCGTTAGTGATGGGAATAAAAAATTCATTATACAAAATATTTGTCAACTATTTCGTGCTAAATTTGCATGTTAACTAATATTAGAGTTCAACTGACATAAAGCCAATATCCTCAAGTCTCACATTGAATAATCATCTTTAAGATAACTAATTAAAGATGGATCAGACATTTTATAAGACACAGACACAAGAGTGACAGGCTCGAACCATAGAAAGGTCTTATTAAATAATTAATCTATGTTGATATGGCACATTAACTCATGTTTGGTGAAACTCGCATTAAGCGAGAGAATGAATGAAAGGGAGGAAAAAGGAGACAAAAGATGTGAGGTTGGCATTACTTTAACAGACATATGGATAAATGATGTGATTGTCTTAGATTAGTAGGATATTTGTATGAGAGATTAAGGTAAATCATAATTTAGAACAGTTTAATGTAGTACATTCCAAGAACAAACAT
This sequence comes from Atalantia buxifolia, assembly GCA_030444775.1. Classification (NCBI taxonomy): domain Eukaryota; kingdom Viridiplantae; phylum Streptophyta; class Magnoliopsida; order Sapindales; family Rutaceae; genus Atalantia; species Atalantia buxifolia. Next base: position 17,701,495 of record CM059839.1, read on the forward strand.
TCCAACCTTTAGCAAAAACGGAGAATGGAATACAAGTAAACGAACAAACCCCATCTGGTCTCCTTTAACCTTTTCTCTTTAGTTATTTTCTTTCCATTTTGTTTCTGAGTTTCACTTCACATAAAAGTGAGTAGGACCCAACAAATTAACAGTACATAAGACTGATAGTAAGAACCCTTAGGACAAAGATAGATATAACCTAAAATTATCAAATTAGAGTAATGCCAATACTAAGCCATTACTTGTGAGTTTTAATAGCAAAAGATCCTTTGCAGATTAGTAGATTATAATAAGCCCAGAACATGGACCCAGAAATGAGGCAAGAAGGTGACTGCCACTTGGCTAAAGAGTGGTTTGTGTATAACTTACAATAGTATAGTTTTTAAGTTGACAGAAAGCAATACGAAAACAAGAATCATTCTCAGCTAACGTAGCCAAAAGCAGGCATCCACAACTACAAGAAATCAAGAATCATTAAGTAAACAGATTAGGCAACTTGTAGTTTCTTACTAGCTTCTATTAATTCTCTTACATCTCCAAAACTATCCAGCAACTTTAATTACCTCACGCTATAATTAACAAAAATAAAAGAATTGAAAATTCTTAGCCAAATATCAAAACTAGGAATCGCATCAGCAAGTTTAATGGCGCAAAAGAAACTAATATATATGTATATTTGAAAGCTAGAATGAGTCATTAATTGAAGAGATGATATATGTAGATACCTTTGAGAAGTGGTGACAGCAAATTCAGTCCAACCAAGTTCATCACCTTGCCATTTAAGAATACGACCATCAGCGACGCCAGTGTAGGGGCCGTCTCCATTGGGATCGAAAGCAATGCTCTCAGGACCCAGAGCACCAGTGACTTGGATGATCTTGCTACCTTCCAGATTATTATTGGATCCTTCTATGCACGGCGCACAGAAGAGGTTTCTCAGAGTAGTATTTGTTTGGTTGATTGATATAATTACAGAGACTATTGCTACTACTATTGCCGCAGATACTACAATCTTTTTGTTTCTGTTCATCGCTACTTGGGGGCCGTTTCTGACTTTCTTCTTATCTCTACTGATTAAAAGATGAAGTGTTTCAATAATGAAGGGTATCTCTGTCTCCTTCTGTGGCTCCTAATAAATTAATTTAAATTGCTTGGAAATAGGAAGAATGTCTTTCGCATCATCATTATTATTGTTTTCTACGGGGACAAATTATTTTGCACGATAGCTCAACGGATTTTACCGTATCAAGTGAATAGCAGTACAGCACCCATACTCTTTTTATTACTGTAATTAAAAAAAAAAAATCTACACGTTAAAATTTAAAGAAATGATTGTATAGCACTGTAGCTCGTGTTTTCTATAAGAGATATCAAGATTTTTTTTAATTAAAATATATTTTAATTCTATTAATTTAAAAAAGATTAACTCTAACATTTTATAATAAATAAAGATACAATATTAAAAAAATGTAATAATATATAAATTTTAAAATCATTTCGATATTGAGAAATATTTTAATATTGTACACGGTTATATTATTTTAAACTAAATTTTATAATAAATAAAATATAATATTAAAATAAAAATATCTAAATTCAAATTATTTTCAATATTATATAAAAATAATTTTAATATTATTATCACATGAAATATATTTTATTAATTATAAAATCTATTTAACCCAAATATTTATTTAAATTTTTAATAAATAAATATATTATTAAAATAAGAATAATAATTTACATTTAAATTTAATTTTTTTAAACATTAAATTTTTTTAATATTACTAGTCTATTGGACACATTAAACTATTTAAATTATATCTATATTTATTTAAAAACTTAAAGTCAATTTATTTAGATACTATTTACTAAGGGTATTGTTGTCAAAAGAGGATTTTGATATTCCTAATTGAAAGTTTAAGGGTTTACATGACCATTTTTTCAAACTTTAGAGTATAGATGTTATTTTCCATTATTATATTAACACACATATGTTAAAAAGGATGTTAAGAAGATCCGCCCGCCTTGACTCGAACAAGATTTGGGCGATATAGGCTGAGTAATACTCTGCCTAGTGATTAAGGCCAACTGAACTTAGAATTCATTTTATAAGCCCGAGGTCTAGTTAAGAACCCAAGTTTTATGAAAAAAATTATAGAATATATAATAATTAAATAATTTATATTTATTTAACCCACCTATTATATAGGTTTAAAATTTTAAACATTGAGAGTTTAATATTTTCAAACCCAATTTCGTTAAAATAAAATTTAAAAGTCATAAAATTGTATAATAAATTAAAAATATATATATGCATTTAGGGGTAGGCAAAACCGAACTGGAACCCAAAAAAATCCGATTCGATTCTTTTTTTCTGGCTTTGGTTCGCTTTTTTATTTCAAAAAATCGGTTCGGTTCGGTTTTCGGATCAAACTTTAAAAAATCCGAACCGAACTGATAATATCATTTGGATCCATCTCTTATATAAACTTTTAGTATGATTAAATATTTAAAAAATATTTGCATCTAGAAATTCTGTCATGGCCCAATAGGGTTTGCAAACTTTTCAAAAGGATCCTTTGACCAAAAGTCAACAAGGTAAGATAACATTTAGATCCATATTTTTTGATAAATTATATTATGGTGTAGAAACTTATTTTATTTTATTTTCGTTTTGAGCCAAAGGTTTTAATATTAAAAATAGTTAATTACTCCGAAAATTATTCATTTTAGTCCAAAAGTTTGCAATTTTTTTTTGGTTTACAAATTTGCAAATATATATTTTTTTTGTTGATTATACATTGATTATGGTAGGCCTCATGTGCAAGTTAAGGTGAATTGAACCAGAAAACCATTAAGTGAATCGTTACTGAAAAACTAAAATCAAACTGAAAAACCGAAGCTGAACTGAAACCGAACCAAACCAAACTATCGATTCTGGTTCAGTTTTTATTTTCTTTAAAAACTGAACAGATTTTTGAATTTAGGACCCAAACCGAACCAAAACCGAAAATTTATCCCGAAATTGAATCGAATCGAACCGATGCCCACCCTTATACGCAATATTATAGAATATAAAATCCAGATTTTTTAAGTCTAGATTAAAGAGTTGGCCCAACACTCAATTTTTTAAGCTCAGTTTAGGTGTTTAAAAATTATGTCCGGGTAGATCTAGGCATTGGGACTAGCCCAAATTTGTACTAACCCTATACATTAGTATGACTAAAACCCAACACTTGAGTAGTTGAAAAAAACCACTCCCAGCTGTCAAAACAAAAACATAGCCTCAAGCATAGTTTTAATATGTATTGCTTCTACTTTTTGATAATACTTTAAAATTACATTACATTATAAGGAAATTAGTTAAATTATATAAATTAGAGATGCGTATTTATAACACTATAAGATGTGAAAAAGTTCATTTATGGCACTATAGCCAAGTGAAAAAAATCATTTAAATCGTTGAAATAGTTGTGTCCGCACACAAGAATTTCCAATATAAATTAGTATCAGGTGTTAGGCGTGCATATGGATTGATTGGATCATAAATATCAAATCCAATGTAACTCATGATTGATTGAGTTGAGAAAAAATTAATGAAAGCCAACCCAATCTAACTCTTAAATTATTGGGTTGAGTTAGGTTGAATTGATTAGGTTTACTAAAATTAAAAATTCAAAAAAATTCAAATATAAAAGAAAGAAAAATATATGTGATATTCAAAATCAAATTCAAATAGTAAAACAACACATTAATGTTCTATCATAATATTAAATGTTGTCCATTATATCGAACATTTATCAATAAAGAACTGATATTATATTTGAATATCTACCAACTTACTTTTAGTGAGATTTCAGATTTGATCTTTGAATTTTTTATCTAGAGAAATCAATAAATGTCAAGTTTAATAGAGAGATTAAAAAGAGGCACTTTTATAAAAGAATAAGGTTTCAAAATCAGATTTAATCATTTAAATTTTAATACTTGACAATTAACATTATTTTTCTCATGAGTTTTTTTTTTGTTGTTGGGTTGAGTTATAATGATGCATTAGAATGAACCCAACCCAACCAATTCATTGATCAGGTTAAAAAAATTAACTCAATCAACTCATTATATCTCATTCAATCCATCTAAATTTAATTGGATTAAATTAGATTAGATTGAGTCAATTGAGTTGGATTGAGTTTGCTTACCTCTACCTGGTGTGTTAAACGATAATTACCGATGCACATATTATTCATATTTGAGTAGTGCTACATGACCCGAATTATTTATCCTAAAAAATTATTCTAAATGATGTGACATTCATCAATAGGTTAGTGAGGATAAAATAATTTATTTACTTAGATTTTGTAAAGAATTAGTAACTAATTAATGGACGACATATTATTTAGAATAAAATTTGGGATAAAAAAATTTAAGACATCTATCATTACTCCTAATAGTTAGGAAAAATTTGACCGTTGGATCCACATCATCTGCTTCCAAAAATTTCCACGAAAAATCGACTGTGGACGCTGTGGGTATAAATGATTCAGCCTTGGGGAAACACGAAACACAAGCCCAACCCTCATGTGATTTAGCCCAATTGCAATGCCATTACAGAGATGAGTGGACTGTTCGCACCCTCCATTTATGTCTTAAAAACCCGTTCGCATAGTTACAAATATATATAAAAAGAATATTACCATAATAGACAAATGAACAGAGACAGTCTAATTGAATTCGGAAATGATTTCAGCTGAAACTCTTTATACTAACTTGCAGTTTTTTTCACGTCGAAAGAGAATAGGTGAAATGGGTAAAAGTATCTTATAACATTTTCAAAGAAGAAAATTTTATGACACATTTTTGAGGCGGTGCAATTTTTTTGGTCCCAAGAACTTTAAGCATACAAAAGAGTAGATTCTCCAATTTCTACCATTTCTGAAGATGATAAATCAATTTTATTCCAGATGATTTGTTGTAAGTTTTGTGAATCTCATAACCAAAGGATCCTTAGCAATCACCCCTCCTATTTGGATAATCAAAACCAACATCAGATCAATTAAATTACTCATATGACAATTGAGAGAACATGTCTCAAAGATTCATATTAAAAAATATTGAAACAAATTTTCCTTTTTAATTATATTCATTGTGAATATAGAGAGAAAAATATATAAGACTTTGAATTATAAGTAAATCATTGTTTTTTTTTTAAAAAAAAGCATTAGTTTTGAGCTATAAGTCTATAGGCAGTCAGTTCACTAACATGAAAACAAAAAATTCAAAGAAATCTTGTTCGTGGGAGGGTGAACAGTAAGAGAGGGATATTGAAAGTTTTTTTTACAACTGCATATATGATTTGACTAAACATATAAAATATAATAATAATAATAATAATAATAATAATAATAATAAGGATCAACCTGTAATCACCGAATCCGTCGATTCACTATCAGTTAGATGCTTGGCTTGAAGTGGAGTTCACCACTTTACTTTAAGTGAATTTAATGGTTGGGTGTAATTATAATTATGCAGAACATGATTCTGCATTTCTGATTCCATTCTAATAATAATAAAAAGTTGAAAAAGAGACTACGAGACTTGTAAAAGCGTTTTACACTATCGGGCTAGTTTTTCGGAACTTATGAAGGTGTTAAAAGTAAATATACAGATGTTTTAAAGTTCATAGTGGTGCTTATTTAGTAGGGGGTTTTTTAGAGGTCATTAGATGGAGGTGTGCCAATAGCACCGGGATTTAGCCCAATTCTCAAATGAAATCAAGACCGGTAACTCTCGTGTGATCTTGCACATGCTTGCACTATGGTTAGAAAGAGAATTGAGCCCATAGAGGTCAGAGAATGGGTCTGGGGCCTGGGGTTAACCTCCAAATTTTTTATTTTGAGAGGTCCAAATTATTTTCCATGCATGATCTTATTTTAAGTTAAAAAAAATTATTTATAAAATATCGACAACTTTAATTGAAAACTTTATTTTAATAAAAAATTATTTCTAAAATATCCACAACTTAATTTATTGTGGAGGACAAGAGTTCATCTAAGTACTGTAATTAAACAAATTTCCATGAACACCAATAACTTAAACTCCAGTTTCTTTAAGTTAAATTTTATGATTCATATGCTTCGTTAATTTCTCCAACAGCTAAGTTACATAACTCTCTATTTCTCTACTCCTCCCTCACAACTTTGTTATCACTTTCTTCAACAAACCATTTGGTCTAAACTCTGGAAATTGATGATGCTACAGAGTCCCTCTAAACCTCACGTGCTTTGTTAACCAAAAAAACCACATGAAAATAAAAGTAAACTCAAGAAATACAGTACCTCCAAACAGAATTATAACTCCAGAAAATAGGGGTTAAAAAAAAAAAAATGAAGCAACGTGTGTCCGAGTCACAATAATGGACACTTGGCGAACCCTTTAAGATAATAAATTTATCTTGACAAGATACTCTTTTACTAAATTTTATTGTAAGAATAATTCTTCGTGATGCTCATCCTCTTTTACTATATTATACTTGGCTCTCAAGACAGGTAGAATTTTCCAATTATTTGCAATATAATCACTTTCCACATGAATCCCACTTGCGAAGCCAAGGTCAAACAAGGAAAACTAAAGAGAAAATCAAATAATTATTTTATGCAATAGTTTCGTATGAATAAACTCATATTTTACGAGCCGATTCAGAATCTAAAACTTCACTTTGTGGAAGTTCTAAAGTTTTTTTTTAAAAAATACTCTTTACGTTAACTAATCCATTAAAAAAAAAGGGAAAAAGGCCTTTGGACACCCACCATTTGAGAATAATCCAAAACATAGATTTTTCTTTTCCATATTCTGGTGACGAGTTGATGCAAGCTTAATTGGTCTTTTCTAACAGACCCTCCCTTTCAATGACTAGCACACATACGAAATTCAAACAAGAATAGAAGAAGACAAGAAAAAGAAAAAGAAAAAGAAGGAAGGTTAACTTTCAGTAAATGTTTAACAAAAAAAAAAATTAATTTTGCAAAAGGAAATCATTAAATTCTTATGCATGTTTTTCTAATCAAAGACAGAGAAATTCCGAACCTAAAATCTCAAAGATTAAACATAAATATGTAAATACGATAATTTTTCACAGTTGGAAAAAAAAGAAGAAAAGACATAGCTAAATACCAACAATAAAAAGAATCTAGATGCACACTTAAAATAATTTTTGAGAATAGAGAACAACAAATTAAACTAATGACATTCATTTTAGCTTAACGTGTTTGTGATGAAAAAGGGAGAAAATTAAAGTTAATGTAGTTTTAGGGAATTCTTTTAGGGACTAATAAAATTGTTATAGAAATTTAAAATATTAAATTTATGTTATTTTTTGTGACAATTTTTAAGATATGTCTTTATTTACCCAAGAAAAAAAGGATCGATACCCGAAAAATGAATTTAATTCTTCTCAAAAATATATTTATATGTGTCCTTATATTATATCTGCGGAGGCTTCTTTTAATGTATAAAAAACTTAGCTCTCTTGACAATCCATTTTTATTAGACCCATTTATGTGTCACTAAGTTACATGATAAGTTTTGTTTGTCTTATCCAAAATCGAAATGAAAGAAAAGGGTATTTTGGCCTTTTTGAAAGAATGAACGTAACAGCTGTGATGAAACTACAGGACAGGGGTCATTTTCAAAAATATAAGGACCCCTCCCAACGTGAATAAAAGGCGCCAACCAGTAAGCGCGTGGTTCCTCAAGTGAGCAAAAGTTTTCCAAAATCTATCCGATCCGATTTTGAAATAAACGTCTGAAAACATTTTCCGATGGACGGCGAGTACAAAACCAATCTGCCCCCTGGGTCTGTTGATGCCATCTCCGATGAGTCTGTGAAGGCCACTAAGTGGGCCTTTCAAGCCACGACGAGCACTCCCAACCGGTCCAATGATCTAAAGGCGGTCTCTGGTCTTGCTGGAATCAGGGGGTTCGAGGTCGTTAGCATCAATTCTGATAAGAATGGCTCGATCTCGATGACTGCCGTGCCACCAGATGGCGGTGCGCAGGAGATAGTCGCTGCCGATCATCCCCTTCCTGATTCTGAATGGCAGATCAGTTATAAGAAAGCCATCGGCTTCTTCAACGCTACCACGGTCACTGAGTCTGCTGGAGGAGACAACAAGGAGAAGCTGTTCAAGCTGGTCAATTTTCCTTCTGCGATTGAGAAAGAGGATGTGGAGATCGCTGTTGAGAATCGCAAGCTGGTTTTGAACCTGATCACTGGTCTTGAAGAGCTCGGGGAGGTCAAGAGGACTGAGGAGTTGCCATTTGATGCCACTGGGAGTGCGGTCTCGACTTTTTTGGAGGGTGGGACCTTCGTTGTCAAATTTACTTTTGAGAAACTGGAGGCGAAGGAGAAGCTCAAATCAAAAATCTCACAGATTTGGGGATCTGCAAAAGGAGCCCTGACTAAAGCAGTGCCAGGCTGTTTGGTTATATGTGGCAAGATGCTGTTCGATGAAACGAAAGATGATGAACCCAAGGCCGAACCCAACGCCGAGGGAGAGTGAAAGTACGGTAATTAATTAGCTTCCATAGGCCTCATGCTAGCTGTTGTGTGTTAGCGATGAGGTTTTGAATAAATCCTAGAAGACATATAGCTGTTTGTCTGCTTGTTTTTTTATTTTAGGAAACTTTTTCAATGTTTTTTCTTCTTTTCTTTTGAAAGAAGCTTGTTTTACGCAAAATAGAGAGAACTTGCGTATTGTCGTCAGTGTTAAGGAGTCTGCAAACCTGTTTTCTTCATTGTGTGACAAACCATAAGTTAAGTTAAGTGCCACAGACAAAAAGGACAGTCCCTTCATGGGAATCAGTATTCCCACCACGTGCAGATGTGGGTGGGTGGGGTTTACGTTTACAGCATTTTTGTATTTGTTCTGTGAGTACATTATGATTGGTGATTCGATGTGAACTGCAGCATTAATCAATGCAACATCCCTTTTCCAGCAATTAAATATGGTAGTTACCGTCTGTGAAATTAATCTTTTTCTTTGGTGAAATTGTTTAGTCGCTATAGATATTCTAGATTACCTTCATCCTTGTGCTAGAAATTGGATTTCACCATACAAACATTACAAATTTAATGCACTTTGATATATAAGCTGTTTTGGAAATGATGAGATTGGACATTGATCATGATTGATTTGATTTATGGCCGTGAAAACTCATTTGAAACCATAATAGTTGAAATGTTTTTGGATTTTCATACTAGCTCTGTAATCTCTGTGTGTCATTTATTATTGATTGATTGTTTTACTGAAAGATTGAAGATAATGTAGGCCGTATGGAGAGCAACAATGCCATATATGGTCAGGTTATGATGTGCCCGTTGCCTCATAACACTGAAAAATTTTTATTTTTGCGCCTTGTAATTTGTCTTGACATAGCTTTGATTTGGGGAGATTTTGCCCACGGATGGAGATATAGAGATGAGTGCTGATATTCAAACCGAGCCAGCCGACCAAATTTACGGACAAACCAGCAAAACAGTACCCTTTTTTGCTGGCTCTTATTCACAACCGGTATCAGCCAGCCAAAAACGGGCCTGTTTTGCTTGTTTGTCAGCAAATTCGATCAACCGACTCGGTTCGATTATCATTTTCCTATAAAGGCAGTCTTGAGAATTGCAGTTTGGGGCATCGACTAGTCTTACATATTAAAGGTGGTCTGCGAACCTGCCGAGAGTTTGAGGATAATGATAAAGGTTTACAACGTGCGATTGGGGTTGCTAGGACAGAACTTTATTAATCGGTCTATGAGGTGAACCCTAGTCAAAGAATCATATCCCTTTTTGATAGCTTGAAATCTAAAGGCAGTTTTGTGTCATGGGCTGGGTGAAAGTTATGAATGAATACTGATGGAATACCTCTATATATGGGTTTGATCAAGAATTGAGGGCTGTCTCTTGATCAAGGACAAGAGTTTTACATATGGTAGAACGCTAGAGGTGGAAGATAGTTCAGGAAAGTTTTGTGTAATCGGTGAAATATCTGACCGAAAAGTAGGGGAAGAACTTTGTTAATATAGGAGTCATATCCCTATACGGTAGCTCAAAACCTAATGGCAGTTTTGTGTAATTGTTTAAATGTTTGAATTAATACTGATGAAATACTTACATTTATAAGTTTAGTAGATGAATCTATAAGATAGCTTGAAACCTAATAAAGCCACAAGAGGTATAGGGATATTGGCTAGTAATCATGATTTCCATTTTCGGTATAATGTCTGAGAAGATCATTTTCATCCATAAGATAGGATTTATGTCCCCGTAGAGGTTGACAATGAAATTCATATAGTTTATACTTTGCCTAAAGCTATGGATGAGAAGAGAAGTTACAGATAGAATTAGTGTTTAACTACAGCATAAATTATGAAGAAGTCTAAACTGCTTTCTGCATGCATTGATCCTTTTCTTTGTGATATTATGTACTGGCTCTAGATATTGTGCTTTACCTTTCATCCTTGTGCTAGAAATTGGATTTCACCAAATGAACACAATAAGAAATTATTGCACCTTGATTTTCTGTTTTGGAAGGGTTGATCATTAATCTTGATCTGATTTGTGGTTTGAAAACTGATTTCAAACGGAAGTAGAATTAACAGAGCCGGTCAGTTTAATATATGAAGACAAATCATTCTCATTGCCAATAGCCCTAACTCTTTTATCCGTCTTCACTTATGAGTCCAAAGCCATGTTATCACTCTACTGGGTTAAATTGCCAGTTTAATAATCCAAGGGTGTGTTGTACTCTAACTTATCAAAATCCCTAGCTTGATTTTGATTTTGAGTTTCTAAAGAATCTCACAATGATCCAATAACTGTGAAAAATTCTAAAGAAAGAAAATAGAACAAGAAAAGTAGATTAATTCAAAAAAAATAAATAAAAAAAGAATTGCATTAGTAAAATGAGACAAAAATTTTTCTGACCCTTTAATCCTAAAGTTTTATTTAGTTTAAAATGACTCGCTTGATTTCTCCACTCATTTAAAATCTATTTGAACTCAAACTAATCATTTAAAATCTATTTGAACTCAAACTATAAGGAGCAAGGATGATTATTGCGAAAATAGGCACATGCGCACATTAAAACATATGTATTATATTAATGTTTCCAAATTCAAAGTAACGAAAAAGAAGAAACCAACGAGGAAGAAAAGCGTGCGAAAAATTTCTGAAAGAACGAGAAGAATTTACCTAATGAGTTCAATCGAAAAATTTTAGGTTTGATAAATACATTTATGGTGTGAAAGAAGAATATAAATATTTATTTAATAAGATTTAGTGGAAGACGGTCTGGATATTTTCAAGAGTGTGTAGAGGCAGATATGATTTAAATTATCTCTATATTTTGTTAAGTAAAAGAGTGTTCCGGCCCCACCATTTTAAAAAAAAATCAAGGTATGAATTATTTATATCTATTTCACTGAAGCTGACTGTCACCTGCTCCGTCAATCAGAATTCATAGAATTATTGGGTAATAATTTAATTATATTTATCTTAAACAAAGCATATTTGTATATTGGACTCATACGTACGCGAGATAATATATTGAACCATAGAGTGAAAATTAGAAAATTCGAAGCACGTATAGGACATAAACCAAGGAAAGAGAGATCGACTCTCCAGTAAACTTGTGCTCGGACCTGTAGCCAACCGTTTGCATTTATATTCATAAATATATGTTTGTAAAATTCTATTGACGTATATTTAGCGCAACTCATCTGGTCATAGTCAAACCTAACCTAAAACTTAATAGTTGAGATCAGCCTCATGTTTATATTATGAGTTCGGATGTATTGGAGTTGCTCCAAAGTAAAATATTTTTTATACTTACACGATTAAAGTTATAATAAATTTTTTATTATTTATCACTTTACGTATATGGCTGAAATTTGTAAATCTGTTCTAAGATAGCCATACCCTTATATTATTAGTCTAATTACTATCTTCAAAGTTAATAGGAGAGGGTTGTTTCAAATTTGTATTAATGGTGCAGTAACTATGCTTAGACGATTTGGAATAATATCCTCAACACCTCGTCATCTGCAGGCAGAAGCGCAACTAAGACTTTAATCTAAAGGGCATAGTACGAAAATAATTTAAAAGCTTTTAGGAGACAATGATTAAAGTAAAAAATGATGGCAACATGTCGGTAGTAGTGAAATCCATAAGAGATCAAGGACTTAAGGCAATTTTGGGTGAAAACTAAAATTTTTTCATCCGGATCAAACTAGGATATATTAGAGCATAAATTTTCCTTTTCTAGTGATAAAAAGTAATGAGAAGAAGACGGATGCCAAATTTTTTCAGGAAATGAGAAACGAAAGAGATAAGTAGAATAGTATATACGTGCGTGTGTGTATTCATACACACACACACACACACAAATAATAACTAATATGAAGGATTTAGAGATAGAAAGATTTGCCTAAATAATATAAATGAAAAGTTGATAATTAGAGTATGAGAATCATTATGAGATGAAATTTGGAGCTAAGTGGAGGTATATGGAGAAATTTAAATCATGTAACTGATTTTGGTAGTTCGGCACACGTCTAATATCCTTTTAAAACCCTCGTTACTTCCCTTCAAAAGTTTTCGAGTAACTAAAATTTGCCCTAGCGCAAACTGCAAAGCGGCAAAGGAAGTTTGAAGACCCCATTTGCAGTTGCAATTTACAGTCTTGTACATGCATGTATTCCTTTTCTTCTCTACTGTTAGATGAGTGCTCCAAAGGCGTCTCTTTGCCAATAACAAAACTGATTTGCAGCGATTAAATAAATTAGCTTTGATAATCCATACTCAAATACAAGGGTCCAGCTGTCTTGCCACTTGGGTTAATAACCCGGGAGTTTTTGTCTTCATTCGAAGTTGCCGTTAGAGCTTAATCCAACGTTTGTCTAAGAAATGATTAAAAATTGAAGTATGGGGTTACCGATTAATCCGGTCTGGTGAAATGCTTAAATTTTGAAGATGAAACCCATGGATTTTAGTGAACTATAACAGTCTAAAAAGTGAGTGTAGTTCAATATTTACAACCAAGATCCAAGAGGAACATATCGGTGGGCGAATCTTAAATTTGAGTTTCAATAGCAAAAACGAGCTAAAATGGAAAGATGAGAGTAGAAGAGATAGTTTATGGGCGTCGCCCTATGGCTTAAAAATATCACTGAAAGCAAATGATCACAAATCTAGTAACAAAAAATTTGGTTTTCAAATTAATTGCATTGTATGAACGTGCAACTTTTGCAGTTCGATTCCAAAAAGCAAAGAGCTGCAGAGCTACTAAAGAAAAATGAAGTGCTGACTGCTGACACATTTAAGTTCTGGGTTTCAAATTCATTGCACGTTTATGTAAATGTGAGATATTGCAGTTCGATTCCAAAATGCAAAGAAACATTTGAGGTTTAGGAAACAAAAAATTCTATATTTATTTGGCTGGAATTTAAGGCTTTTTTATTGATATTTTTAGTCATTTTGCAAGTAATATGGCAACAAAAGGGAGAAAAACATAAAGTTTAGCCGAAATTGAAAATATTCTCACAATTTAGATCAATTCTATAAATGGTTAGGGACATTTTTGAAACAAATATGATCTTTGTGATCAAAGTGTCGCGACCCTAAACCTCAGGAAGCAAGGTGAAAATTACCTTTCTTTTTTTCTTTTTATTCTTTGGGTCTGCGGTCTGCCTACCTTACAACAGTTGTATGTTACCCCAAAACTTCGTCCTTTTCTTTCCAATTCAGCCACATCTAATGACTAAAGTGTTCAACGGCTGTTTAATTGATTATTAACACTCAAGTCTCTATTGTTTGTTATAATATCATACAAACTAAAAATTTTTAAATATTTATTTATATAACTTCTATTGTTTTAAATTTTTTAAAGTTTGATCCATTGACCTAACTTAATTATAAAAATGATTAATGGCGTATATAAAATTTTTTAAACACATGAAGAATTGATAAATCTAAATAATATTTCTTTTGTTATATATTACATGTTTAATATAGAATAAATAAACTGAATATGTATTAAGAACATAAGTTATTGACCTTATAATACTTCAGAAAAGTATAAAATAAAAAAATAAAATTTCAAAATAAGAAGCATGTAAAAAGTTTTAGGTTGTAAAATTTTATTATTTTAATATTACAAAACTTTACTTTTTTTTATTACATTTTTATTTTTAACATTAGTTAACATGTAAGTTTATTTGCCTATACAATATGTTAATTTACCTATAAAATACAAATATTACTCTTGAAATTTAAGGGAGCCATTTTAATTTTTTAAAATTTTAAATGTAGCCCAACAAAGTCATAGGAAGATAAATAAAGAATAATATAAAAAGAAGTTAATTTTTTTAATAATATTTCAAAAGAATTTGAGTTTTATTTTCTTGAGAATTATCTATTTTTTCAAAAAAAAATTTGAGCTTGTGAATCTTGTTGTATAATGATAATTTATTATTTATTCTTGATTAAAAATAATTGAATAGTAAATTTATTGGTTTCTAAATACTCTTTTAAATGTAGGGTGGTTGCTTAATTTTTATTATGTCAACCTAAATTTTTTGATGATGGCTAATCGACTATCCCAAAACACTCTACCACGATTATTTTGTTTTCTCTATATCCCTATGGATCATCATCACTCAAAGAATTAAAAGTCCTTTTGGCATACTGTACTATATTATATTGTATTGCATTATTTAATATAGATGTACTATATTATATTATATGACATTAGTAGTTTATTATTATTTTTATATAAATTTAATACGATATAATAAAATAATATTATAGTATAATTTATTTTTTATATTTTTATTTATTATAATAAAAATAAAAATATAATAAAAATATATTTCATGTTCAATTAAGGCAAAATAATAATAATAATAATAATGATAACAACAGTACTACTTAAAATGAAAAAGATCTATAAAGTTTAATAATGATGATCGTGATGATGACGACGACATTAATAATAACATAATAATTAAAATTATAAAATTATAAATTTTCATAATAATAATAATAATTAAAAGAATAAATTAACAAATTTTAATTACAATAATAATATTAATAATATTAATAGTGATGACATTTATGATAGTAATGATACATAACAACAATCAAAATAATAAAAATAATAAA
Organism: Atalantia buxifolia; assembly: GCA_030444775.1. Taxonomy (NCBI): domain Eukaryota; kingdom Viridiplantae; phylum Streptophyta; class Magnoliopsida; order Sapindales; family Rutaceae; genus Atalantia; species Atalantia buxifolia. Next base: position 17,716,709 of record CM059839.1, read on the forward strand.
TTTTAATAATAATAATAATATTATTATTAATATTAATATAATAGTAATGACATTAATAAATAATACTAATAATAACAGTTAAAAGTTTTTTCAAAAGTCATTTTATTAAAAAATGCACTTATATATAAAACTTTATAACTTCTAGTGTTTATTTAATAGTTTTCATAAAATATAAGGTAGTGCAGTGTAATTAACTCAAAATGACAAAATTCACTGGTGGGCTACAACCGTTGCAACCTAATCCCATCCTATTTTGCTTTTTTTTTTAACTCAAAGCGTGGGCAAAGTCAAAAATTATTTTTCAACTCCTTACATTTTTTTTAAAATTAAATTGAAATAATTAATTGCATAAAATCTATCTATATATCTATATAAAACTGAGACTTCAAGAGGTGATGTGGCAACACCATTCTTTTTCTTTTTATATTGTCTATTATGTGAAATATCTAAAATATTAGTGAATATTCTTTGTGCATGTCTCTTTCTCTTTCTATTTAAATTTAACAATATGTAACCATTAATAATAATTAATTATAAGTCTTTTAAAACATTCATTTATTTTATTATGCTAGCAATTAAACTTTAGTGGCTTAAAGTACATCAACTAATTAACATAAAAAGAGAGGTTCTTTCATCTTCCATCAATAATGTCATTAGGGTCTAATTTTAATGTCATAATCTCATATTTAATTTTGCAACATTTTGTTTAGTGTCTTTTGGTTTCTTCAAACCCTCTAAACATTAAATATTTAAGATTTGTTATGTTTAGATTTTTTTTTAATTATTTAACCAACATCCTTTTTAGTGATGTGGCATCACCATTCCTCTTCTTTTTATATTCTCTATTATCTAAAATATATAGAATATTTGTGGATATTCTTTGTACATGTCTCTTCCTCTATCTATTTAAATCCAACAATATGTAAACTATTAATAATAATTTATTATAAGTCTTTTGAAACATTCATTTATTTTATTATGCTAGCAATTAAACTTTAGTGGCTTAAAGTACATCAACTAATTAACATAGGAAGAGAGGTTAATAATAATAATTAATTATAAGTCTTGAAATATTCATTTATTTTATTACGCCAATAATTAAACTTTAGTAGCTTAAAATACATCAATTAATTAATATAGGAAAGAAGGTTTCTTCATCTTCCCTCAACAATGCCATTAGAGCCTAATTTTAATGTCATAATCTCATATTTAATTATGCAACCTTTTGTTTAGTGTCTTTTGGCTTCTTCAAACTCTATAAATATTAAGTATTTAAGATTTGTGGCATCATTATTTCTCATCTTTTTATATTCTCTATTATCTAATATATTGGTTGAGATTAAAAAATAATTGCATTACAAAACATTAAAAATAGAAAAAAAATAGAAAATAATTATTAGATTACAAAAGATTACATGTCTCTTCCTCTTTCTATTTAAATCCAACAATATGTAAACCATTAATAATAATTAATTATAAGTCTTTTGAAATATTCATTTATTTTATTATGCTAGCAATTAAACTTTAGTGACTTAAAGTACATCAACTAATTAACATAGGAAGATAGGTTATTAATAATAATTAATTATAAGTCTTGAAACATTCATTTATTTTATTATGCCAATAATTAAACTTTAGTGGCTTAAAATACATCAATTAATTATTATAGGAAAGAAGGTTTCTTCATCTTCACTCAACAATGCCATTAGGGCCTAATTTTAATGTCATAATCCTATATTTAATTATGCAACCTTTTGTTTAGTGCCTTGTAGCTTCTTCAAACTCTACAAACATTAAATTTTTAAGATTGGTGGCCTCATTATTTCTCATCTTTTTATATTCTATATTATCTAATATATTGGTTTAGATTAAAAAATAATTACATTACAAAATATTAAAAATAGAAAATAATTATTAGATTACAAAAGATTACATGTCTCTTCCTCTTTCTATTTAAATTTAACAATATGTAACCATTAATAATAATTAATTATAAGTCTTGAAACATTCATTTATTATATTAAGCCAACAACTAAACTTTAGTGGCTTAAAATACATCAACAAATTAATATATGAAGGAAGGTTCATTTATCTTCCCTCACCAATGCCACTAGGGCCTAATTTTAATGCCATAATCATTTATTTAATTATGCAATCTTTTGTTTAGTGTCTTTTGGCTTCTTCAAACTCTATAAACATTAAGTATCTAAGATTTGTTATGTTTGAGTTTTTTTTTTATTATTTAACCAACATCCTCTTTAGAAATATTCTTGTGTTTTTATTTTTTGACTTATTTGAATTTTTAGTATTGTGTGCTTCATAGAGTACTATTTTCTTCATGAGTTGAATAATGATAAAGATAATTGGATGACAACGGTTAGACTTTATAGGATGTGAGAGTTTATTGATACCAAAAAGAATGAAGAATTTTTATTGATGAAAAGGTTGTATAAAAAATTTCTTCTCCCATTATTTTCTCTATTTTTTTCCCAATTGTTTACACTTAATGTAGCACTTTTTTTTTGGTAAGAAAATCTAATTCATTCAACAATTACCAAAAGTTTAGTAACAAGGTTTAGGCACATGTTGAGTGAGAGTTCTTTGTACAGTATCAAGAATTTGAAAGTTGTTTCAACTATAGGCAATTACAAACCACTTTCAAATCAGTATAAGATTATTTTCTTGGTTATAACTTTACTTAAGAGATTGTAAGAAGGAACTGTTAAGATTTCGATCAATTGATTCAAATTCATATTTCTGAATTTGATTAATATATGTGTGAATGATAACACAATTTTCTCAGGTTTTTTTTAATTACTAATGTTTGTTAATATTTAAGTGTATATAAAAAATTATTGATCCTTATGTTTTAACATGTTTATCTTATTTTTGAAATACAAGTTATGCAACCCAAGAGGGGGGGTGAATTGGGATTTTAAAAATATGCAATACAATTCGCACAACAATTTAATCTATTGTCTTAATCAAATAAAAAACAATAAATTCAATCAAGCACAATATTAAAAGAGTAAGGGAAGAGAAAGCAAACACATGAATTTTTACGTGGTTCGGCTATCCCCGCCTACGTCCACGCCTCCAAGCTCACTCGGCTTGAGGATTTCACTATCCAAGCCTCCCAAGGCTTCAAATGTTTACAATTGACTTCCAAGGTGTCAATGGACCTTTATAACAAGAGATTATCTCCACAATCTCTTCACCCCAAGTGTTTCCCACACTTGTACACTCACAATTTGATGAGTAATGAAAATCACAACAATAAAACTCTCTTTAAGAGTGGATAACAAATTATAGCTCAATAATGATTCAATAAATGATGATTTACGAAATGGAAGCTCAATATATGTTATATGACCTTATTTATGCTTGCATTAGTCCTTAAAATGAAGTTGGGATTGAGTTTTTATAGTTAAAAGGGCCGATCCCACGGGCCACGGAGGAGAGAAAAACTAGCCGTTATAGATAAATTATCAAAGCAACCAAGCGGTTAGCCAGCTTGATTTATCCGGCTAGCCGCTTGTAACTTGTTGATGATATTACCGTTATTTTGAATTTTGCTACAGTAATACTGTTCACCAAAATTACACTTTAGCCCAAAACTTTATATAATTATAATATGACCCTAAACTTTATAAGACTTTATAAATAGGTCTAATTTCAGAATTTCCAAATAACAGTGTATTTCAAAACTTTCTAAAATTATGATATAGCCCCAAATATATTATTATTACTCAAAGAGATCCTTTTTAAAATTTAACATAATACCCATAATTTTTAAAGTTTTCAAAACCTTTCACTTTAGTCCAAAATTTGAAAATATAAAATTTTCCTCAGGCGGCTAGCCGCTAGCCTCAGGCGGTTAGCCGCTTACTCTCTGTCCAATTTTGGATTTCATGTGATTGAATTTCATTCGGATCCTCAAACTTTCATAAATTATAGTATGGCCCAAAACGTTTCAAAACTTTGCAAATAAGTCCAAATCCGAAATTCAAAATAATATTTATCAAACTCAAAGATTGCAAAACTTTTCATTTAAGTCTAAATTACTCAAATCCACAAAATACTTTATCTTATAAATATAAAACCTTTTAGTTTATGAAAAATAATTATTGAATTAATTTTTTGAGCTTTTCAAATGCTAAATCATGCATTAATTAAATCATACCGGCTTTACAAGAATTTATCGAAATAATTCGTCCGTTGAGCTCTAAACTTCATTCTTGATTTCGCCGTTGTCCATGGAGTGTCTTGAACTTGATTTCACTTGATTCACTTCCATAAATATTATCCTTCAAAAACTAGTGAAAATGTGAAATACAATATTTATTCAATCACTTAAGACACATGTTTGTTATCATCAAAATTACATTATGTGTAGCCCTTTAGGCTAACAATTTTTCCATAATATTATAGATGTTGTCGGAAATTTATGTGGTGTGGGTGATATTGAAATCGTTAGAGCTGGTTGGAAAAAAAGAGATAAAATTTCTAATAGATTAGCAAGTTGAATATAATTTGAAACTTATCAACAACTGTAAAAGGTATAAGGTCTGTACATTTACACTATACACATTAATATATATTTTTAAAGTTAACAAAAAATAATTAATTTTCATAAATAACATTAATTTTATAAGGCTATCCCATTTTAAAAAAATTAATTCATATTTTTTATCAATTTCATCAAATGTAAAGTAAAAAAAAAAATAATATTAATTTTTTTTTAAAACCACATAAAGCACGGTTCTATTTCCTAGTTAATTGAAAATCATTAACCCACGCTTTGCGGTAATTGCACGTTGTTAATTTACGAGCATTTCGATTTTGGAAAGTGAAACAATATTTTACGAGATTAGTCAATTTTTGCAATAAAATCAAACAAGAATGTCGAATGTAAAGCCATTATCGCATGGCCGGTCCCACGGGCCACGGAGGAGAGAAACGAGACAAAAGCAAACAAAAGCGAGAATAATGGTGCTGGACTAGAACGCAGATATTTGAATCAAATAAGCCAACAATGGACTGGCTCCCTGGTGCCCTAGACCCTCGTGGCTGGATTGCTATCTTCAAAACTATCCAAGCCACCAAGGTTCAAGACCTGGTACGGACGGTAGAAGAAGAAACATAAAAAAAAATAAGCCAACAACGGATAGTGTTAGAGCTGGTAAAATTAGTCATCGAATCATGTTCTTGTTGTGTTAGTTTTGGGTCGTATTAAATTTAATTCTATCCAAATCCAACCTATTTACTAATTATGTTAAAATATTAAAACCTAAACTCGACACAAAAAAATAATGTTACACTCATGTCGAATTGCAGTGTTAATTTAATTAACACTATTTTTGAATTATCGCTATAGCTTCACACAGGGGTGATTTTGCTTTTGTTGCCATTCTGTCGCTGCTCTATCGTTTTTCGTTGAACTATTAAATTCAAAGTCGAAACTGAGGTGTGGGCCCCACATCATCTGCCCCTTTCCTCTCTCTCTTTCAAACGCATTCTTGAGCCTTCTCCAAATCTTTTAGCATTCTCTGCCAGGGTTCTCTCTCCAACGGACTCTCTTTTTTTCCCCTTTTGTCCTTCTATTTTTAAAGATTTTATAACGGCCGATATAATTGAGGTGATTTTTAAAATCAGTAATAGTTAGTCGTTAGTAAACCTTTTATTATTATAATGATGATGATGGTGTCGTTATTATTATTATTATTATTAGATATGGTGAAAGAAAGTTATTAATTTTGAAACCTAACACGGTTTAAAAAATAATAAAAATAAAAAAAGTAGTTTTTTTGGGTTAAAATTATATAATGAATTTCACATTTTTTAAAATATTTTTAAAAATGATCTACTAACACATATTTGGCATTTTCTGAATAGGGTTAGCAATAAGACGCGATGATATATGATTGGATTTGCAAATCCTATTACATAAAATAGTCTAATTCTTGTTCTTTTATTTTTTTCCGAGACAAAACTTTTCCCTATCCTCATCCCATTAAATATCTCGTCCCATTCCGTTATCATAAAAAGTTTCAAATGTAAATAAATAAATTCTGACTTTTTTCTTTTAAGGATCATCATAATTCAATATAGCAAAAATCTTGAATAAATACAAAGTAGAATAATTAAATAATAATTTTATTTTGACTGCAATAATGTTCGAATATAATTTTATGTTAATATTTTTTAATTGTCCATTTGCTTCCATTGCACATTTATATTAAGATTTATGCTTAAAAAACTATAGATTTGAACAAAAATCAACCTCAACCATGTTAAAATATCTAATGATTCAATAATATAATAAAAAAAACTAAACCAACAGGGTTGGCAATGGGATAGGACGGAATTGGGATTGTCCCATTTATACAAGTGGGATAAAAAATGTTCCATTCCTGTCCCTTTATATTTTTTTTGGAATAAAAAATATATTCCAATCGCATCCTAAATATAGGATCCCATCCCAATAGGAAAAATTGCCATCCATATTCCTGAATTTAGAAAATAAAAATAAGATTTGAAAACAATACTAAATTCATCTTAAGTTTCTTTTCACAAAAATAAGGATTCAAGTAAAAATTACCTAAAAAATAAAAATATGAGGTGTTGAAGCTCTAGTTGAAAGCCCAAAATAATAATTATTTTATTCATTTTTCTAAATTATCCTTTATGGCAAATTACATTTTATTTTTTAAAATTAAGGGCAAAATTTCTAGATTATCTAATTAAAACCATACGTCTAGATAATGCTGGTGAATTTACATTTAAGGCATTTGATGACTAATGTACATTAGTTGATATCAATGTTCAGAATCCGATTCTACATGTACATACTCATAAAATGGATTGACAGAATTGTTAGTTAAGTTATTGCAGATAATTGCAAGAACCTTACTTGTGCATACAAGATTACTAATATCTAGATGGGGTGGTGTTATTTTACATCTACAGCATTAGGTCATCTTAGACCCGCTGCTTATGATCAATATTCTTTATCATAACTTGTACTTGGTCAGCAACCTAACATTTCCTATCTATGTGCCTTTGGTCGTTCTATGCATTTCCTATATCACCCCCTCAATGCATAAAGATGGGACCTCAACGTCGTTTGGGGATTTACATCGATTTCAACTCATTTTCAATTATCATATATTATGAACCTCTTGACGAGTGATTTTTCACCACACATTTTGTGAATTGTCATTTTGATGAGACAATTTTTCCATCATTGGAAAATGAAAAGCTTCCTAAAGTAAGACATGAATTTTCTTAGAAAATTCTAACATTGTGTCATTTAGATTTTCATACCAGTCAATGTGAAAATGAAGTACGAAAGATAGTATTTTTGTAGCAAATTACAAATCAATTGCTAGGTATATTTACAGATGTAGCAAAGGTAACCAAGTTGTTGACATAAATGTTCTTATAATTTTTATTTTGATGATAACAAACTATGTGATCACATCTCACCAACTTTTTTCAATAATTTTTCTACAGCTGCAATAGGTCAAGAAAATTGATGTCAAGCAAATACACTCCACTGATAATTTTGCTGATTTTTTTACTAAAGGTGCACCACACCGACGTTTGAGAATTAGTCTACAATATTGGCATGTTTTGACGCAACATATTATCAAATGATACATAACATTTGAGGAGATATTTCATTAATGAGAGCATATTTTTTAAGATAAGAGTTTCTGAAGCTATATTAGAGAAATGCATGTTGTACTCTTTTTTCTTTCAACCAAGTTTTGTCCCATTGGGCTTTACCGACAAGGTTTCAACGAGGTAATATTAAGCATGCTTAGTTAAGTACTTAAATGGTGATGTTCAAAGGGGAGTATTATAAAATTGTTGAACTTTTACCATTTGAATGTTGAAGCAATCCCACATTACAAAATTATCCCCTTTCCCCTAGCTTTTTAGCACTTTGTGTGTGTGTGTGATGTAATTGTTTTGGAACAATAAAAATTAGCCTAATATATGCTTAATAACAAGGTACTATTTGGTACTTTGTTCAATAATAAATTTTATAATATTTATTTATTTTAGGAAAAATGACATTTACACCCCTAAAGTTTAGAAAAATAGCCATCAATGCCCTCAAGTTTTCAAAGAGGGACACCCAAACTCCCTTTTGACTATTATACTCTTTACCTCTATTATTTTAGAAAATTTGAGGATTCCCGTCACCCGGCACAGCATGTTTATTCTCGGCGGCGATTACACTTTGTTTCCCAGGGGAAGACTACTCCAGAAGATCAACAATCTAGCCCAATAGCTTCTCTTCCCAGTCGCTTCCTCATATTGTGGATCCCTCTCTCAAGGAGAAACCTCTCTTTTTTCTTATGCCGTTGAAGGATTCTTGTCTTATCTTATTTATGAATTGTTTTCCCCAAAACATCGAGCTTACCTCATGTCAATTCAACCTTCTCAAAAATTTAAACTATTTTGAATATTGTGTAAAATAATTATTTTAACAATATTAGTATGTGAGAATGTTTTTAATTGTAGAATGTATTTTGTTGAGTGTTAGAAAGTGTATATTTATAAAGGAGAAATTCATCATTTTACACTTTAAATCTCACTAACATCTCTAATTTTATTTATTTAAGTCCTTTGTTATTTAATTATATATGTTTTGTTTTTATTAAGTATTTTGTGTATTTTAGGGGTATCATAGTCATTTCACAATGAACGAGATTTCGGATAGCAAAACGGACGTCACTTTTGAACTCAGGACAGTCGAAAACCTTAAGAGGAGCATAAAAGGAAAAATTCAGACTGTTCACACGCACGGCACTATTCACATGTACGTGCATCGTTCATGGATGATATCTTTTATTCACGACACTGTTCAGACCGCGTTACTGTTCAAACCTTGTGCAAACCGTGTTACTGTTCAAACCGCGTGGTCAAACCGTGTTACTGTTCACTGATGACGTGGCGCAATCCTGTGCATCCAAACTATTTTTAATCCGATGGCCATGATTCACTCAATGTATCTATAAAAAGGGGGCCTCCCCCCCTAATTTGACACCCCTGAATCCATTTTTGAGCTTAGTTTTTTGTAATTCTCTCTCCATCTTGTATTTTCTACGTATTTTAATAAAATTCCCATTTTACCCCTAGTTCAATAATGAGTAGCTAATTTTCTTTCAAGTTTGGGTTGAAGGTGAAGTCTCAACATGTGTCATGGGCTTTATTTGGTAAATTTATTTTTTCTTCCCCTCTAATTTCTGTGGAGGTTTTGACTTTTCGTCGACAAATAATAATAATCTTGTCAGTTATTCTGCCTGGTTTTCCAAGACCCTAGTATAAGGTTATTATTATTTGGCACGATAAGCCCTTAGCACCATATTGATTAGAGCGTGGTTCATGAGGTGTGGATTCCCCCCTCATGATTTAATTGGTATTAATAAGGAATATTTAGCCCATGGTGCATATTGATACGGATCTAGATACCCAAGCACTTTATTTCAATAGTTCTCAATTCAATTTAATTCCGCTATTCCCATTTAAATTCTAGTATCCTTTAAATCAATTTCTCCACAAATACAACCACCCACTTACAAAGTTAATTCTACTCACAATTAAAATCCACCTCCTCGTGGGATCGACACTCAACACCATTAATCTATTCTACAATAGATTCGTGCGCTTGCGAGTTCAACAAATTTTGCACAACATATTTAATGCAAATATTTATTTAAAATCTCTACAATAAATAAAAATGTATTATTAAAATAAATATAATAATTTACATATTAAAATATTAAAATATTAAAATATTTTAATATTGTTAGCTACTGCATAGCTTACATTATTTATATAGTATTTGTATTTAATAAAAAATTTAAAGTCAATTTTTTAGAATAATAGAGGTAAAGCCACTTGGGCTTGCAATCCAGTGATGAACCATTGCCTTTAAAGTCAAGGATGACTATGAGGGCAATGGTTCGTGTCCCCATGGATTCAACCTCCCTCAATTAAATATAATTGTGTGGAGATTACTTGTAATGTCTTTCTCCCTTACAAAATGCGAGTGGAGTAAAGACATTCCTCCTCTGTGAGTGGTATTTGCCTGGGCATGTACTGTTGGAAAAATATGCTCTTTCAAGCATATTTATATATTTATTGTAATAAACAATTTTTCTGATTAATAAAATAAATGAGGTATTTTATTCAAGTATCTAAATTGCATTAATATTTTGAGTAAAGTCCATTTGATCATATTATATGTATTTATGTGATCACCATGTGGATTCACATAAGACATAAATACAATTTATCTTATGATTAAATAAATTATGTTCGCAGTTGATAAATAAAGTTGGGCACTTTATTTAGGTATAGACTGTAATAAATTCATTGAATGGTTTGTCTTAATCATGTATGAATTTATTGATGTAGTACGACTACATTGAACATGATCACATATGAGATTTAATTAACCTTGAAACGATGGTATCGACTTATTAAATCTCATAGGCATTGATTTTACTGTAATCTTAATCTTGACTTAGTTATGATTTCATGATTGTAATTGTTATTCCATTTGAGTTACCAATGAGCACGACACACACTTGTGATCAAGATTACCCGGTATCTTGGTGGAGGCAATTATGAGTATTGGAGTTATAGATTAACAATATAGAATTTGTACGACACATCTCTTGATGAGTTTTCGGCACTTGATCATAGAATTCTCTGGCCAGAGTGTGTCAACATATTTAGTATGTTGAAAATGATCATTAGAGAAAACCAGTAAGTATCAAGGAACAAGATGTAATTAAATCGATTGGACAGTTGAGATATCGATTTAATTAATGATGTGGTATAAAGGATTATGCAGTAAAGAAATCAATGTGGCTTGGGTGAATTATTATTCGAGCATACAATTATGTAGATCAGTTCCAATCTTATAGTGGAGTAGAATTGGAATTAGATAATTATATTTATTTAATTACAAATTTAATTATTGTAGCCACTATTGTATGTTCCCAAATGATCCCCGGGTTAGCTCATTTAATTGACAACACCATCACTGGACCCAAAAGCAAAAAAATTGGCGTATTAGGTGAAAATCATAATTATAATATTTGTTAAAGCCTAGTATGTTATATTCAAGTATAAAAAGGGGCTTGTGATATTTTACAAGATGGTCCCCTAGTTAGTTACACATTCTCTCCACTTTTACGTAAGTGGAGAGAGATAATATTTGATTTAAATATTTAAATATTTAAATTAAAAGATGAATCATAATCCTAACATACTAGGGTTTTCATAAGATATTACAAAAGAGATATTTTTCTCAAAAAGAAAAAAAGAATTCCAGGATTTTTGAGAAAAATATAGAAGACATCTAAGAGACGCCAGTTGCAATTGGGAGTGGTGAAACAGACTCCCACACGTCCAGTGTTGATCGATCTTGAGTTATAACCTGGAAGATTGTTTGGAGATGGATCTACAACTCTCAATTGTTCGTCTTCTCAAATAATCAAAGGTACGAATTTTTAGATTACTTAATTCTTATATGTTGTATGAGATCGGTCCAAAAAGGTTTTAATTGAAAAATTGAAAAACCTAAATTTATCCCTACATGTACCTCATAAAATAAAAATGTAATAATGTAAGTCTCATGTATATATTTGATCGTAAATATCAGTGCAATGATCTGCTATCATAGCAGTTGTAAATATTTGTGTAATACAATAACCTGATGTTTAATCAGTTAAAAAAAAGAATAATAGAGATAAAGAGTATAATAGTCAAAAGAGGGTTTTGATGTCCCTCCTTCAAAACTTGAGGATATTAGTGATAATTTCCTCAACCTTTCAGAGTGTAGATATCATTCTTCCTCCATTCTTATAACACAATTGTATTTTTTCCCTCATTTTTTGAAAACGATCGTGTTGGGTAAAGAAGACGGCATGTGCATGCTTAGAACCATTGGGTAATAGAGTGCTATAGTCGATCATTAAGATTGCTTTTTGATTTTGGTTTAAATTTTTTTCAATTTAGTTGGGCATTTACAAGCTTACTTTTATTCATTAATAATGTATGAAATGTTGTACAAACAGCAGAGGTGGCCTCTGGCAATTGCTGTCATATTTTCATCAAAATGTCAATATGACAAATTTCAGGAGAGATCCCTAAAAGCTACCCTATTTTCTTCCTACAACAACTTCCTGCAAAATCTATATTAAGGCCTCTACGTTGTACTTGCAATTCAGAGTGAAATATAGCTTTCCTGTTTATTCTATGGATTCTGTTAAAAAATTACAGTATCAATAGTGTGATTATTATGAATCATTTGATTTAAAATGAAATACCTCCACTCTTGATTTATCTTAAAACGATAGTTACTAGTTACCTAAGTTACAGTTAATTCCATAAATTTTATTTTAATTTACATCTAGATTATATCCTATTAATTTACATCTAGCTTATATTAATTTACATCTAGCTTATATCCTATTATTGCAAATAATTTTTTATAATAAGTAATAAATAATTATTTTTAATCATTGATTCATTATAAAAAAAAATAAAAATACAATTGGGCCTTTTTTTTTAACAAGGACATATATAGTAAATAGAATCACTAAAAAATTATTCCATAAGACTTAAAATTAGATATTTTCTTCTCAACAAAATTATGCATTATTTAGATGTACTATTTCATTTTGTTGTTTACACTACTAGTCTTGAAAATATAAAATATTAAGATGTAAAACTAACATGAATTATTAACTTAAAAAATATCTCATCAACTTATAATAAATGATTCATGAACTAAATCACAAAATTGTTAATACTGCCCATAAATAAATAGTTTTGTATTTTTAGTTATTTTTATAAAGTTAGACATAGTATATGCTGATTGATATAATATAAAATACTAAAATAGGATTGAAAATCATAAAATCATCCAATGAAAATTAGAGAAATATGTAATGATAAATATGTTTTGCTCGAAACATTTGTTATGATCCATTAAAAAGATCGAAAAAGTATAAAATCATTACTGAGATTTGAGATGAATGAATAATTATGGAAACAATATGATTGATCGTCGTTGCCTTTATTAATCAATGCAAAAATTGAGTGTCAATCAACCTAAAGATGACTTCAATATTTATTAATCTATCAAATCACTAAATACCATATCAATTTGTATCATTTTCATTTTTCATTTTTCATTAATTATAGATTTTTTTTAAAGAATTCATACATCGTACATATTGATCATTTGTGCTTACTAAAACGAATTTCAGAGTGTTTGTTTTTTTATCAATTGTAAGACAAATAGTTGTATATAAAGATTATTTTGTTTAACTTTTCACTATACATAAAAATTATCAAAACTAATAGTAATGCATTATGAAATTTAAATCAATCAAGTCATCTAATAATAATTTAGTGATATAAGACAAAAATACAATTTGTTTGTGAGTAATGAAATTTATTTATCAAGTGATTCATAAGAAAGAATGCATATAATGTATTTTTTATACTGTTTATCAATAAATAATATAATTAATTATATTTCGTACATATAAAGCATTAAATAACAAGACTTTTGTTGCTTTTAATTGTTGTGTTTGAATTAGTTTCTTCTTCTTCTTTCTAAGTTGAAAATCTCTCTCAATCCTATTTGAGTTTTTTTTTTTTATCTTTTATCGAATTTAAATTATTTAACTAGTAAAACTATTCTGTAAACATTTTAATTTTTTTATTTTGTACTATTTAATTATTATAAATTATAGTTTCATCCAATGATCTACATTAATCTCACTATTGATGTTGAGATTTTCAAACAAGGTGATAGGGGAGACCCTTATTCTATTTATTCTTTTATAGCAATCGCTCTAGACACCGTGGCTGGATACCGTAATTCTTGAAATCTAATTAAGTTTATAGTTTGCCAAATTGAAAAAAATTTGTGACAGCAAAATCCTAATTCTGTTGTCATAAAATTTTATTAGACTGTGAAACTATTTGAATCCATATTGAAAATGTTTTCAACATTCATTTCTTAAGAATTTTAATGATTAAAATGCCCATAAACAAAATTATGAAAAGAAATAAATAATTTTGATTTTTATTATTAAAATGCCCATGAAACTCTCTTGGCATAAATTAATCATTTTCATTGCATTAAAGTTGCCAACTTTTTTTTTTTTAACGTATGAGGGGGAGAAAGCAAAAAATATTTTTTTTAATCATTTTGTATTCGAACTAATGTGTAACATAGTTAACTTTGAATTGTTGTATTCGTATAGCACATGAAATGAACAGATTAGAGAGCAATACTTTATTTCGTGCCAAAAAAAAAGAAAGAATATTGTTAGGCGAAATAACAGAAGGATTAGTGCAAAAAAAAAAAATTAACTAAACTTCCAATTTCTAAACTTATTGGGTTCCAATTTGGAATTGAGAATATAATCTAAATTTTAGAAACAGAAAAAAGGATCAAAGAATAAGGATGACAGGAAAGCAAGAAATGAAATGTGCTTGCTTGGACGGTGCATTTAAAGAGTAAAGTAGCGGGAAGTATAATTGAGGTTAGCAGGGTTAGTCCTTTCTTTTAACTTTTAAGCAACTGGGCGTATTTTTGCCGTGAAATCATGCGGCGCTAAGTGTAATTGAAGTCATGATATTCTAATTTCTCCGCGGACGGCACCATTGAAGGTCCTTGAAACCTTCAATTATCCAAATTAAAGCAATTAAGTACAAACAAATAAGTCTGGATCAGCAGCAAATAAATAGGCAGCAAGTCTGGAACCCTCCCCCCAGTGATTGGTTTAAAATAAACGTGGATGCAGCTGTGAAAGCTAAGGACCAAATAGCTGGGCTGGGAGTGGTTATAAGAAACTCAAGTGGAGGGGTAGTGGCAGCTGCTGTTCAAAGATCCATGTTTCAACTTAACAGTACGCACATGGAAGCCGAAGCTGTAAGCTTAGGTATTAAGAGTGCTCAGAATGCAGGTTTCTCCCCAATGATCATAGAAACAGACTCGAAAGAAGTGGTGGAGCTAATCTTAAACAAGAAAGTCAGCATAACATAAACCTCCTGGATAATTGCAGACATTCAAGAAAGCATCCAAAATTTGAGTCAAGCCTCAATTCATTATATTCCAAGAGAATGCAATGTCACAGCCCACTCCTTAGCAAAGAAAGCTTTAGATTTTGAACATCCTGTATTTTGGGAGAGATCATTCCCTCCTCAAATTGCTTCTCTGTTTGCTGGTTTCAATCTATGAAAGCTATATTTTCATTTCAAAAAAAAAAAAAAGTACAAACAAATAAAGGATTATAGATGTTTGTCGAGGGAGTTTTTGAATAACAGTCTATAATCTTTCAAGGATTCCACTTATCGAATTTAAATGTATACCTACAAAAGGTACTCCAACAATTAAGTTAATGATTTTTGGGGAAAATTTATAGATCTGAAATTTTTTGTGATTATTCGTGAAATTAACTAAAGACCCTTTCTCAATCCTTTTCACCTCAATTTATAGATCGAGAGTTATGGAGTTTAGAGAGATTTCATTTTGTATTTAAATCTCCGATCATTCGTTTCCTTCATTTGATTTACACCGTTAGACTTGATACAAGTAATTCTATTAGTAATCAAGTAATCATATGGTTATTGATTTCAATCTAAGTCTATGTAAAACGTATCTTTATTGATTTTTAACCTAGAACCAGTAAAAACTATATCTACATTGAACTTCAATCCAAGATCAATGCCAATCATATCTATTATTTCAAATTAATGATAGTTCACTCATATTTACATTATATACTTAGATAAATTTTATTATGGTAAAGTCTAAATTTCTATCATCATAAAATTAGGGACATATTTACTACATCTATAAACTAATAGAAGAAATATCTACCACTATCAAACTTTTTATTGAAAGAAGAAAAAAGAGTCTTCTATAGAAACTCAGTTCACATCTTCCGCAATGATTGAAGGCACATCTCCCGCAATGACTAAAAGTTGGGAGGCAATTTTTTTCAATAGTATTATCAAAGAGCAGTACTAGATGTCCTGAAATCTAAATTCTAGATGTCCTGAAATCTAAATTCCAATTTGATTCTCAATTGATAAAGCATTCATGTATTGGATTGGATGGTGGATAAATAATTTAATAAATTATGAAATTTATTATTTAATAAATGAGTGATATATAATATTGAGAATCAAATTGAGACTCAAATGTTAAGCATTATTAGTGATGGCTTAATCCTTTTTCTTTTTCAGATCATTTAGTATGCATTTTTAAATTTCAAATAAATAAGAAAAAAGAACACCTACACTCTAAAAATTTAAAAAAATAGTCACATAGACCCTTAAGTTTTAAAAAGGGGACATCAAAGATCTCTTTTTACGCATAATATCCTTTGATTATAGTAATTAGAAAATTAACTTTAAAGATTTTTAATTAACATGAATTTAATATAAACAATATAATATATCTAGTAGATTAATAATATTAAATTATTTTTTACATTTAAAATAATATTAAAATTTTAAATTATTATATTTATTTTAATGATATATTTATAATATTGTAAAGATTTTAAATAAATCATTGAGTTAAATATATTTTACAATTAAAAAAATCTCCTTATTAATAACATTAAAATTAAATTTTACGCAATATTCAAAATAATTTAATTTTACTTTATTTATTTTAATATTTGTTTCTATCTATTATTAAAAAGTACTTTAATATAATAAAATAGATCTAATAGATTGAAAAATATAAAACCATTTTTAAATATTACAATTATTTTGAAATGTATATATTCTTACATTTATTTTAATTAATATCATAGTTTTATTTATTATAAAATTTTGAGATTATTTTTTTAGAATTTATAGAGTTAAAAACTTCTTATGATTAAAAAAAAAAATTTATGTCCTTATTAAAAATGGGAAGTCTTTTGAGACGATTTCGTTAAATCTTAGGGGGTGGACGTACTCTTATCAATAAACAATACCAGTTACCGAACGCACATTTCTATCGCACCAACCCCATTAGGCCACCTGTATTAGGGGAATACCCTTTTTCAACATCATAAAAGCACTACGGTCGCCGATTCGTCTAGCTCAAAGCAAATTGTTTTGGTTTTATCGATCCCGATCGTGAATCATGACGCTGGTGATCAACGTAGATCTGTCAATCGTCATTAGAGAGATCGCCAAATTCATCGACTCCTCAAACATCAACATGCGGTGGGAGGATGTTGGAGACAAGATCGTGTCCAAGGCGTCTCTTCCGGCGGCGAAGGTGGAGGATATTGGAATTGATATTAACGATGAGGTGCTTACGCTAACCAGAGAGCTGAATATTGCGGACGGAGGCACGATTCTTGAGCGGATTTGCAAGATCTCGAGGACTTTCGATCTGCCGGACGGCGTGAAGCGGTCTAACTTCAAGAGTACTTCGATGGAGGATGGGATCCTTACCGTCACTTTTACCAAAGATGCCGCCGTCACAAATACTTCATCTCGTTCCATTTGTAAAAAAGTCATCGCCTTCCTCAACGCCGAGATTCACTGGGAAACCTCTCAAGACAAGCACGTCTTGAAGGTCTTTCCTCTTCCAGGGATGAAGAAAGAGGATGTGAAGATTGAGATCGAAGACGATGGTAAGGAACTTAAAATGATCATACAGCTGGAGACTGAGGAGGAGGAAGAAGGAGACACGATTCTCGAGTGGCTGCGGGAGGAGTTTAGAGATGGCAAGATCATAAGGAGGTTAAAGTTGCCAACAGATGTGAGGCTGGATGACTTTGAAGCTGAGATGGAGGAGGATGGAGTTCTCACTGTTACTTTTAATAAACCCATCAAGCCCAAGAAAACGCGGCAGCTGATATCGAAGCTATTGCGATTTCTGGCTAAAGCTGCGGCAGCGCCTTTTACTAAACTGAATCAAAAGTCAAAATTGCTGAGAGTTTTATCCACGAAAAAGCTGATCTCCAAGTTGGGAGTTCTGGCTAAAGCAGCGCCTGTTTGTATCTTGTGTTCGAATTCTGGGAGTTCGAATAATTCAAATTCTCAAAGGTAAATATTTTTGGGCTTTTCTTGCTACCTCTATCTTTAAAAGTTAAATAAATGAAATCAAGCTTTTGCTCACATAGTATGTCAATTTGTCTCATGGTCTTGTGTCATCTATACAAGGTCATTGGCATGATATTCTATAGCGGACGTTTGGGTCTTGTTTTTCCGTTTTCTGTGAAAGAACTTGTCATTGCTACAGAATACTTTCTAATTTTGTATTCGTGTGATAAATTTGCGATTGTATTTTTCAATCTATTGACGTGTGACAAACTATTCTACAGGCGTCCTTAAGTTGCTAATGTTATATAGAAACCCCTAAAATATATTATGCAATTCAGTTTTGATAATTTCTGTCTCAGATCTAGATGTGCTATTAGATTAGGATACAGAGAATTTCTATTGCTACAGAGCTTATTTTGAAGCTGGGGTGATTTCATGGGGAGTCTTATGAAGAGACAAGCATGGGCCGTTGCCTCCATAAGAAAAATTATATATTTTTTAAAGAAAAATTATATATTTTTTAATATGCTGTATATTAAGTTAAATAATAAGATAGTTAAAAAAATCCTTCAAGTTACTTGTATTTACCAAAATACGAACTTATATAAATATATCTTTGAAATGAGCCAATCTTAATAGTGATCCATGTTTGTCTCTTGTTCCTCTCTTAATTTCTCAATTCGGTTTTCTCTTTGTAATCCCTTAAAATCTCAATTCCCAATTCTCACTTTTCTTAACTTCACTCTTTGAGAATGTTAGTTTGTAATTTAGCTTCTTTATTTATTTTTCAATTGATGGTTGTTAGGTGATTGATTGTGATGAATGTTGCTTATATTTTATTTCTTAAATTTTCCAGTGTAACTGATTGGAATCTAACCTCTATAAACAGTATTTATTCACCTTATAAATAAAAATTCAAACAATTATTTTTTCTTAATATTTTTCTTGATTGTTGAAAAATTTTATCGTTCATTATTTTAATGCATGCATTCACACTGAATTTTTTTGTAATCTTTCCTCGGCCCCTGTAGCCAAAGTTGGCTTGCTCGACCTCTTGTTGATTTGATCAGATAGTTGTATGATGAAAATTCTATAATATTTTTATTATTTTTGTCAAAATTATTTTTTGCAAGTCATAGTTTACAAGACACTAATAACTGTGCGACAGATTTTTTTTTTTTAATACAATAGTTGTAACCGTTAAGCCACAGGACCTCAATATCAAACAGAACCTTAACATATTAAAGAAAATCTTTAATTGGAAATTAAACAGTAGCTGTCGGTGAAAATAGTCTTTTTTGTTGGTGATATTTTTTGGTAGCTAATATTGTAAATCACCTTCATCCTCAATTGGAATTCGACAGTCAGAATTACTGTACTTTGATATTCTGTTTTGGAAGGGATGAGCTTAGACATTAATCTTGATTTGATTTATGGTAGCAAAAACTCATTTCAGACAGGAGTTAAAATTTACTGATATTTTTGTTATTTTTTTCACTGGCTCTGTAATCTCAATGTATCATGTATTATTAGTGTTTGAGTGAGATTGTTACATTAATGGCAGTGACATGCATTGGTTTTGTTGGATACTGAGAATTTTTTCCTTTGAAACCACAGTAATATGCGCGTAATTGTGCTATATCTGAAATGCATGCATCTTTAAAGAGTACTGCTGCATTCAGTATATAAAAGCTTATTGAAAGAAAGCAAGCCAAGGAATAGAGAGGTATATATTATGACTTGAGGCAGTTCATCAGTCTTCCTTTGAGAGAAAAATGGCTAAAGAAACTAGTTTTTTGATCTGAACTGAGTTTCTTTTCTTTTCTTTTCGTTTTTAAGCAATAACCTTGGTATCAAACAGCCATCAAGGTAAATACGTGGAAATGATATTTATGTTCTGCTAATTCATTCAGCTCAATCTTCAAACTCGACTATCAAATGCGGTGCCTTACGCACGAGTTTGAGTAAAGTTCAACCTTAGCTTTGAGCTTGAGGATGCTCCTTTTTCTACCATCTATCTTGTAATAACACTCTTAAATCTCAAACCCCCATCTTTTCAGAGCATCCTCAAACTCTAAGCCAACATTTCATACATGGCTCGCATACCTCCAAAAGCTGGTCTAGAAATCATTGGACTCCTTCAGCTATATTTTCAAGAATTGATGGTCTCTATACTTGTGAAATTAAAGAATTTAAATGACTGATGATGTTTACTTGCTGAAATGAAAGGGAGAATGAGAATGAAGCGCGGGGTTCATATATTTTGGGATTAAGGAATGGAAATTTGATTTTGATGCGGTTGGGAATCAAGTTCCCATTCAATAGATTGACCCTTTTACAGCATTCAATTTTAAAAATCTACAAATTGCCCTTAATAATATTTTGCATTGTGGTCCTCGTTTTCAATACTTAACATATAGAGATATCGATAAGTTTTAAAATGTTTGTACATAGGTCCTATTAGTATGATCATCATCATCATTATTAGTATTTCAATATTTTATTGCCATAATTATTAATACAAGTGTTATAATTATTATTGTTGTTATTTTCATTATTATTGTTATTATTATAATAGACAATAATAACACTAAAGACAATAATTAACTAATGATGTTTTGGTAATTTGTAAGATTAATTTTAGTCCATTTCGATTCTCAATTGGTAAACTTACCACATGTTCCAACCACACAGTGAGTCCAATGCCTTCCTCTGCATTATTTGTTAGGCTATTGTGTTCAATCTTTCAAAATTATTGATTTCTTCTTAGTTCAACTCAGTCGATATTATTTAAGATATAAGAAAGAAAAGATTTATAGTTTATGGGAAAAGAAGTATATTATGAGTACGCCCTAAATGTTGTTCAGATTAGTTATATTAAATTGATTCACAATAGATCGTTCTTAATAGTGATTCATTTTATGTCCAAATGTTTTTTAAAATTATGTCCAACAATAAATATTTAAGGCTTAATACTAAAGGTGTATTTATATATGTAAATTTAAAAAAAAAAAAGAAAGGAAAAACGGATTTCTTTCCATGCGATATACATTGCACAAAACATTGAAATCGTAGTTCCTTTTTCTCATCTTTTCTTCCATCTAATATCCTTTCCTCATTCCTTTCCTCTCTCAATTCTTCTTCTTCTTTTTTGTTTTTTTTTTTTTTACTCTTTTGTTCAAACCCTTGAAATCAAACATCTAGGCAGGGAACCTCGTGAGTCGTTTCCGGTTAGCCCAGCCTGAGTTGTTAACGGGCTTGGGCTTCAAAAAAATTCAAATTTGAAAAGGAAACCCCACCTAGTTCTTGGATACCCTCTGTTTTAATGTTAATAATTTGTTAAACCCAGTAATAGTAATTTGACAATAATTAATTCTTAACGGAAATCTTATATGATTCCATCATTTTGTGTGTGTGTGTGTGTAATTGAAAAGAGAGTAAGGGATTTGTATTCCCTATTCTTATGTAATTTTATTTAGTACTGAAACTATAAATACGATGATGGGGTTTTGCGTCCAATTACATCATCCAAAAGCACTTTTTTTCTGAAACTATGAGGGCACATGTATGCTTCGTGCTTGGGACGCCAATCCACCCTTAATTATGTAATTAGATAAGGATGACCATCTCTCCATTAATCTGGATGGAGTAGATTTTACTGCAAGGTTAACGTAAAAAATAGAAGCTGCCATAATTTCTGTGTGCATATAAATAGAGAGAGAGAGAGAATAATTCTCTAATGATTATATTTTTATTTTAACAAAGTGAGGATACAACTTTAAAAAATAATGAATTCAATACAATAACAAGTAAAAAAAAAAAAATCTCTAATGTATTGAAATATATATATTTTTAATATTTTAAAGGCATCTATCCTCATTAATAAATTATTATACATGCGCACACACAAGTTCTAACACTATTGTTTAGGTAATCAGTATACTACTTTCAAGTTCTTTCAGCATTTTTTTTTTATCTTGCCAATCAAAAATAAAAAGCATTTTTTTTTAATCTTATCAAAGCATCAATTGATCATTATTTCCAATCATTTAAAAGTATACACACACATACATACATACATACATACATACATACATACATACATCTACACACAGGCAAATTAGACTGGTCGTTAGATCTATTTTTCCAATTTAAAATTATTTTGTCAAATAAATTATGTTCAAATTAATTTGTAGCTATCTTCGGTTTGGCACTCTCAATTATGGTTTTTAAGATATCAATAATACATATCTGTAATGTTACAGATTGTTAACTTATGTAATAATCCATACATGTGCTTCCAAAGCCACCATAAAAAAGATTTGGAGGCGGATATGGTGCAGGGTGCCCCAATAACGGGATTTCTATTGTTAAGTGTCTCACTTCACATGTCCCCTCAAGTCTTCATAAGGACACATTAATTCTTGTTTATATATAAATGAGGGACTCAGCTATTGTACAACTGTGATATTGTATCACGGTTTTTGTCTTTTTACGATGTAACCATTGGATTTAAAAATAACTTATCAAACGCATTAGAGATTGACACATATTTATTGAAGGAAACCGGACAAGTCAGTTAAACAAGGTCAAAACCAAGGCCCTGTGATAAGTGACTTTAGCTTAGTTACTTATAGGGTTCGAATGGGGAAGCAACAGAAGACAAATTTGTCAATTAGAGAGAGGGGAATTCGTAGCAAAAAGTGACTAAGCTTGAATAATTTTTTCAGTAATCTGAAATTAATTTCGACATGTGGATGAATATGCGTTAGTTATTGGTGGGTCATAAATTGGTAAGATGGCCTCATTTCCATTTCAACCCGTGAATGTCGATAGCGGCCGCAAATTACACACGTTTAATTAGGGATTTTTTTTTTTTTGTTAATCGATATTAAAATGGAAAAAATGGCATAATATGTAAGTAATTTGAGCGAGGTATTTTATGTTTTTGGTTGTAAGTAATTTAATGGGACTGTGTGTCTTAGCTTTTTGGTTTGCAACTGAAACTCATCAATTTTACTAAGACAAGATTAGCATAAAATTGGGAAAATGGAGAACTCCAAGATCGGTGTGGAAGTGTTTATTTGGAAAACCAATGAAATATACAATTTCAATGCTCTGCATTCTGGGTTTGTAAGTTGTGAAGAAACATATGATAGAGGACAATGATGTATTTATAGATTGAGCAAGAAAACAAGATATGATTCCACCACCTCTCAATATGGGTTGCATTTTGCCGCTGCCGTCACAATTTCAACGTCGGTTTCGCACTGCTCGGCCCCATGTTCGTATACATCTCTTAAAAATAAATCACCCCCAAAAATGATGTCTTATTTAAAATATTGAAGATTATTTCTCAACTGGAATCCCTACAAAAATAAATTCCCCATCCACTTACTACGGCTGGGACCCCGTGTTTATATATGATGCATCCAAATGTTTTCCCCTCCAATATCTTGCGCTCGTCTTCCTTTGATTTTGGTGTCTCTCGATGATTCGTCAACTGAAATCGCTTAAAACACTAAATTTTTTGATATTTGAAGCTTTATCAATTTCGAAAAGGTAATTCAAATTTTATTCCATCGGTTTCTCGTGCTTAATAAGTTGTAAAATAAAAATTTTAAAATTAAAAATCTCATCCAACGGGATTTCATAATACGGACAAAAATTGTTGTATGGTATCACTGTTGTATTGTAACTGGACCCATAAATGAGCTCCTTTTTTAAGTTTGTAATGATGATAACAATTGACTCAGTTTGCAAAACACGATGCTTCATATTACTCCAAAAAAAAAACGTGGGTTGTTTGCCGCTGCTGACAATTGTATACCGTAAAAGTGGGCTAAATGTTTGTTTAATTCTTTTATTTTAAATTAACTATTCGTTTAATTTTTATATTTTAAAAAATATTTTAAGATATTTTTATTGTTAAATTTGCAGCGCTCTTTTTTTATTTTCTTTTCTTTTGTAATAATACCTCTATTACAATTTTAAAGACATTAATTAATTTATTTATAAAAAAGTTAATTAGAAAATTAATTCATTTTTATTTTGCTATAAGTGTTAGTTTGATAAATTAATTTTACATTAATTAATGTATTTATAAAAAATTAATTATAAAATTAATTAATTAATTTTTATTTTACTATAAGTGTTAGTTTGATAAATTAATTTTTTTTTTGTTAATGTCCATGAGAATATTATTGTAAGGGTATTATGGTAGAAGTAAAAAAAAAGAGGCAAAAGTGTCAATATTTAACAAGAATGATGTCTTGAAGTATTTTTCAAAATATAGGAACTAAATGGATATTGAATTCAATAGGCAAAGTTTAAACAAGTATTTACCCAAATATATATGTATAGATTTATAAAAAAAAAAAAAAAGAAGCATACATACAACAAAAACCTTAAAAGTCAATACTATTGGAACCAAGAAAAATGTATTAAATAAATTAATATTAAATTTGTTTAAAGAATGCACCTCAATACGGATAAAAAACATTGTTTAAAAAATGTATCTCAATTTATTAATTTATCGAAATTATACTTGCACATATATACATACCAACCATATATTCATAGTTAATCACATGATTCATGAACATGTCAAGTGTTGTTTTCGAGAGGTAGCCATGACCCATGAGTCGCCCACCATACATTATTCCCCACGAATCAAGATTTTAATACCCCAAATTTATTAAAGCATCCTTTTAGTTTTTTTTTTTTCTCTTTTCTATTTATTCACAATTTGTAAGTTAGTTCCCATGGTCCCCAAAAACTAAATGAATAAAAATGTCAAATGTCAAATGCCAATCCCTTCTCCAATAGAAACCCTTTCAACTTGAAACTACAAATGTGAATTTTAAAGTTTCCGTAAAATGTATTTGAACCGGGGAAATTTTTTTTTTGATGTGTCTTAATGTTTGACTATATTTAATCAAATTATATATTCTTAATTTTTTTTTTCTTACTGAGTTTCTCCCTTGCATGATTTGTCTATAATGTGTACAAAATAACAACTGGATTTAGGCTGTCAAAGCTATCGGCATAGCCTTTAATTAATCGAACATTTTAGCATATTACAAAAAATATATATATATATATCAACAAATAACAGGCATTTCTCAAAATAGCTGCCCACATATTTTGGTACAGTGCATCTGTTCATGTGTGGAAGCTATTAAAAAGGTCACCTGCTCCCCATGTATTATTATTTTATAGACAAGTTGAATTAATTAAAAAGATTTTTTTTACTATTTGCAATCTTTACGAATTTGTCTTCAGCGTGCAAATACTCGTGGGATTAAAGCATTATTAAAAGGTTCTTTTAATTTTATTTTCTAATGTTCTTTTAACTTATCTGGTTATTTATGTAATAAATAAAAAAGTAAAAAAATAAATTTTCTCTTCCCAAAGACTTTTTATATAAAAATAAATTTTATATTATTTAACTAAATCTTTTCATCCACAAAAATAAACTTAATAAAGAAATAACAGTTGGCTTGTAGCACTCATCTTTCTTTAATAATAATGACATAAAAAAATAATATAATATAAATTAAAGAAGGAGAAATTACTTTATATTATTAAGAAGAGAGAGACACATTTCCATTTGAAAAATTCAAATCTTTTAGTGATGCTCTTGGTTCTCAGGACGCGATAATATATGTAAAAATTATTTTTTTAATTAACAAAATATAAGAGAAATATAAATTTATTTATATTAAATTCTGTTTCTACTTTTTTTTTTTTAATTTGGTGTGCTATTCGAAGTAATTTTAAAACCATCTAATTATAAATTTTTTGAGTTCGATTTTACTAGTTATCATGCTTATTGTTGGAGGCCAATTTGACCAAATAAGAAGAAGACACGTGTCGAGTAGAAGAACGAATAAAATAATGAAGTAAACATGAGCACAATCCTATAAGAGAAACGGAGGTGGCCTAATTAAAATCAGAAACAGGCTGTTGAGGGGGAAGACGAAAAAGAGAAAAGGCACAGAAGGAATAAAGCAAAGAGAGGACACTGGGATTGCCATAGAATGTCTTCTTAGGATTCAGAAGCTGACTCCTCAAAACCCCCATGGCCGCTGGCTTTATTATCCTCTGAGTCACCTCTGCACATTGAAATGGACATTGCCTTCATTTTCAAATATTAATTAGGAGTGCCACCGTTAGTACGATCTCGTTCTCGGTGCCACTGATTTTTTCTACCAATATAATTAAAGTCTAGAGGACCAACTGCTCTATAAAAGGACTAAAATGGCGTATTAATTAGTTTTTTTTCTTCTTTTTTTATCATTCAAATGTTATGCATTTACTTACTGCATGTGTGATTCTAATGTCTTTGTCTACAACTAATTAATTGATTTAAGCAATGACTTATTAATTTTCTTCTCAAATTGCAAATATTTGTCTAAAAACAATTTAAGCAATTACTGTATATTCTTGTTTTCTTATCAAATATATAAAAGTTTTTTAAAAAAATCTTCTCAAATACAACAGAAAAACTAGAATATAGAAGAATTAATGCGAATTAATACTTGTATGATATGTGTAACTAAATATAATATAATCGCTATTTGTATAATAGTTTTTTAAAATAAATATACATATAGTATAATATTATTTACTTATTGTATCACTGATATGGTATATATGATGTATTTTAAAATTTTTAAAAATACAGAAAATAAATCATGATTCATGAAAAAGTCAAAATAAAAAAATAATGGATAAAATTTTGGATGACTCTCCTCGTGAATTAACTATTTTTAAATTACTTCTTTTATTTTTTGAAAACTTCAAATTATTTAAAAAAAAAAAGATAAGAGAAAAGTGGGGCTGGATTGATGAATAATTTTTTTTCTTATTAACAAAATAGAAGGTTTATTAAAGACAATTAATTGATAAGGAAATTCTCCAAAATTAATTCAAAAATAATTTCTAACTTGGTTTCTTGTAAGAGTGGGCCTCAGCCACATAGTATTGCTTCGCCTCAGCATATAATCAAATTCTAATGGGGTAAAAGGCCCACCACATATACTCATGTGCATAGAAGATCTGAGAAAATCTACTGTATCAATCATTTCGTTGAAGGTTGACCTAATAACGATGATTCCCATTATTATCTTTTTGGTTGGTAAGAATTTTCAACTTGCCATTAATTGGCTCATATATTTAAACAACCCTATGGTTTTCACACTTAAATGTTTAAGACAACTCTATATGTGTGTGTGTACCACTTTAGATAACAAAACTATCGACCCATTTTAACCAAGGTTATCAATTTTTCTAAAGGGCCATTTGTTATGAGCACAAAAACTACTTGAACACCAAACTTTGGATATATATCATTACCTCTTTTTTTTTTAAATAATAATAATAATAATAATAAATGTCGACTTTTGGGTACGCATACATGATTTGTCCATGATCGATATGCACCTAAGACCTAACAATTTTGTGTATATGTCCAATATCATGTTTTAAATTTTAAAAAAAAAAGAACAATAAACTTTGGAACTAATCTTAATTCAATAATATAATGTATTAATTCTCCAAGAAGATCTCAAAGTATCATCATATCTCTTAAAACTAATAGCCGTAGTGGAAGGTTCACTATATCAAGCTATTCAAATAATAAAAAAATTAACAACTAATAGTATATGGCAATGATATGATTGGTTGCAACTGCTCACTCATCAACATACAAATTAGGTCCAACCCCTTTATATATTTTCATGTGATTCCATACAAAAATGTTAATTCTCAAAGAAAATAAATTAATCATATGTTGGCATTTCCTCATCAACCATGATAATGACTTGGCAAACAAGTGTTTAATTTAATTTGTTTCAAACTTGTAAAGAATAATAATTTGTCTTTGCTTTATAAAGAGCTTGGCTTGAATGGACTTTTGAATTTTTAAGCGTGTCAACATTGTCACCTCGTTGACATTGACCTAAAATTAACTTATTTTTCGAATACAAGTCAAATGCTAAATAACATTAGCTTCTTTTTTGAGAAGAAATAATATAAGGTTAAAACACTTATGAAATATTTTATATACTACACCTTTTTCTTTTGCATGGTAACAATTAAAACCTAAAATAATTCGGAATGGAGGATTGAAATACATCTGATCTAGCTTTGAGAAAATTAATAGTTTATCATGGTAAAGGTAAACATTTTAAGATTGTTGGAAGCAATTAATTAAGATAACTAGATTTTAAAAAGATAGTTGGGATCATAAATGGACTCACTGACAAAGAGTGAGGCCAATTATAATTAATTGTGGACTACATTTTCATACTTTCCATATCTATCGTAAGGGTAATTTTCTGAAGGATAATTTTGTTAATTTGGGTATTTTTATTAATAATTTTATCTAATGGGACAAGTCACTTGCTCTTACAAGGAAGTATCTCTTAATTAAAAGTTCTTGAAGTCTTCCTTCTAAGAAACTTAATTTGGAACTTACCTTTTAGAGAAATTATCACTCATATATCCTTAAATGACGTTTATATCAAACGTACTTCACTTTTAACATGTATCACTCATGTATCATAAGTTAACAAAATGTGTCTACTGTCCACTAAATCGTTAGCTACCATTAGAAAGTTAATAAAATTGTGGCAAATTAACTATTTTGCCCTTGAAACTCAAATTAAGATAAACAGACAGATTTGCCCAAAAAATTAAGATAAATTTTTAATACACAATTTTTTATTTTATTATTAACAATACATTTTTTTGATAAAAAAAAACTATAATTATTAATGGTGCATATTATTTACAATTATGTTGGAAAAAATTATCCATATTATACCATAAAAATGATTAACAATACATATTATTAATAATTATACATATTATACCATAAAAAATTTGAGTTGGAGGAGGAGTAGATCTTCAAAAATTTAGGTTAAACTTTGGAGGAGCAAAATCAATCGTGGAGCAGCAGATTTTTTTTCTTTAATAGTCCTGGTGAAACAACGTTGTTTCACATAGATTATGTCATTGTTCAATAAATGAGACGACATATCATTTTTTATCAAATATATCGGACGACATGTTATTTTTTACCAGGTAAATGGGATGACATGCCATTATTTTTTTTTTATCAAAGATTCCTCTATCTTAAAAGACTAGATTACCCTTATGATGTCAACACTTGCAAACGACAACCAACAGATTAATGAACGGCAGACACATTTTGTCAACTTAGGGTATACGAGTCATACATTTTAAAAGTGTTGTAATACATTTGATATAAATGTCATTTAATCTGTTAGTTGTCGTTTTGTCAACTTAGAATATACGAGTGATACATTTTAATCAAAGATTCCTCTATCTTAAACGACTATATTACCCTTATGATGTCAGCACTTGCAAATGACAACTAACATATTAACGAACGACAAACATATTTTGTCAACTTAGGGTATGCGAGTGATACATTTTAAAAGTGTTGTAATACGTTTGATATAAATATCATTTAAGGGTATACGAATGATAATTTTTCTACTTTTTATCCATTTACTTTTTGCTTTATATGTATGTATATAATTATGATTGATTGACGTATACACATAGTCAAGAGTAAATGAAAAAGGGCAATGTTCCAAGAGCACCCAAGAATTTTTTCCATTCAAATTATTGGTTTAAGTAAAAATCTTATAATTCTTTTTTCTTTTCTTTCTTTTTTAAAATTTCAGCATCAGTCATATAAAAAATAAATAGTAATAGGTATCTAACATATCATGTCAATTTTTTATGGGACAATTTAAGCCATGTGGTGACAATATTTTTACACTCAAATAATTACTTGGTTTCATTTCTGCCATTTCATTTTAGCCTATTCGCTTTCAAATAAGACTCAATTTAGAATAGCTTTTTAAACATACCTTATTCAAATAGAGCTTTATTAGGATATCTTTTATATTTGAATTACTACTGAAAAAGAATTTAATTGTTTAGTTGGTTGGTTATTAATGAGAGTTTTTTTAAATAAAATTATAAAATCACTTTAATAAATAAGTTTTAAATTTTTAAAATTATACTACGAAAAAAAAAAGAAATCATGAAATAAATAAATGATATTTTAAAAAATTTAACTTTTTAAAAAACTCTCTAACCTCTACTTTCAAAAACCCAACATTTAAACTTTTACAAGTAAAAAAAAAAAAAATTAATTTTATCTCCAAAAATTCTACTCATAAGTCATAATAACACCACAAAACATCTAAATACATTGCTCTTTCCTTTTGAAGTATAATTCTCGATCCCAACTAAAGCAAGTTCAAAACTTGTATATTTTCTCATGTGATGATACACGGTTTTCACATGTTATGTTTGATATCATACCCTTTTTTTTTTTTTAAAAAAAAAAACGAAATTACTTATGCACAAGTGCACCAGACACATAATTGATTGTGAAGGGGACAAGAATCCCAAAAACAGAAACATTGTTTCATGAGATATGAAATATTAGTGATAATGAAATTTGATGATAGGGGAACATGCTAGGCCGCTGTGGGATCGACAATGTTAACTGTTTATCATTCTAATCTTGTGCCATATGGCTCCACTCTGGTCTTGTGACCATCAAATTTCCTGTTTTTTGCTAATTATTCTCTCTTTTTTTTTCTAATAATGCATTCATTGATGCCCACTCACTTCCCCACCAAATTAATTGATACGTCTCTCCAAATAAAGGAGAGGGGAGATACATTTTAGTATATATCGAAATAGTAATTTATAATGCATCGCAATAGTAGTAACATTGATTGGTTTTAATAGAATTCCTAATTGTATATATCACCATGATAGTGATTACAAGATAATAATAGAACTTTGACGACATCCAATTTTTTTTTTTGTTTTTTTTTTTTTATATTTGGACCAACTTGTATATAATAAAGATTTTGAGAATATCCATATTAGAGACCAACTGCTTTATTGTTAGGACCCCATGCCATGGGATAGGTTGAGAAGCAAGGATTATTACCCATGGCCATGGTGTTTTTGGCAATTGGTCGAATAATGACCCTGCCCAGCCCCACGAACAGTGTTTGCATAAAAAGCATCGACTGATTATCCGTGACAAGTTGTACGATCCATTACAACTGTGTCGGCTTAATCTTCTTCTACATCTAAGCCAACAAAATAGCACACCTTATATGCTTCTTCAACGTGCATAATTTTTCAGGCATATTCATTCGGACTCCCGGTGGGGTCTTTTTTTTTTTTTATTATTATTATTATAAACGAATGTACGAAATTTTATTAAAGGGAAAAATAGAAAGAACTACATTAAAAAAACAAAAAATAAAAAAGAACAAAGTCATGAAAATAGCTATTTGGAAAAGTCTCATAAACTTACAAATAGATTCTTAATTACGAACAGAAACGAGCAGTTCATCTCACTTTATAAATTATAAAAGAAGGCCTCTACGTTTATCAAAGCGTCCGCTACTACTGTATTATCCTTTTGAAAAAAGTGAGGGTAATGAAAATGTACGCCACGAATTAAAGATTAAAAATAAATAAATAAATTAGTCTACTGAATTCGCAAAGGCCTTGGTGGACTAAGACGAGGGGAATGAAGACATGAAAAGGCCGAAAGAGGAATCTCCCTCCAACCACATAAAATCGCCAGCCTTTAACAGCTGCATTATTGATAGCTTTAAATTGTAATATCTGTAGATTGTGATAAGTTTAAAATTAAAAATTAAAAATTAAAAAAAAAATCCACAGCTATACTTCTTCCACTACTTAATAAAATGTCTAGTATTACATTTTTATGCAATATAATTAGTTTTAAGGACTCCAATAAAATTGAACTAAGTGTAAATTTTAGATTACCTTCTTATAAAATGATAATCTTCAAAATATGTTTCAGATTATTATAAACTTCAATTTATTCTTATTTATATTTGAAAGATAAAGAAAAATATGGATGAGTTGATGAATTTTTTTTATTTTTTTAAAAAGCATACGGGGTAAGCTAAGATTTACAATAATTTGAGAGGGATTTTATAGATTATTATTTTCTGAGAGATAATATAAAATTAACCCAAGATTTTGAAAGAAAACTAGAAGCGTAAAAAAAATGCATTAAGAAAGTATTAACTCGTTGTCAACCTAAAAGAATGAAAAAAGTAGCTCTCTTTTATTGCAAATGTAGTTTTCTTCGAACGAAATTTAAGGAAAAGGCAATGAGAAAGGATTATTAAAGGCTTTGAACAATTAGTCTTCCCAAGGATATACAATCAGAGACTTTGAAAAGCAATCGCTTTTTTCTTTTATCCCCTAAAGGATCACTTCCAATTAATGCAAAGAAATTTCAAAGATTTTAGGCCACCTTCGCCTACTCAAATTACTATTTGTACGCATGTATTTTTAAAACATCATAAAGAATGATGTGCCAGCAAAAAAATAAAGAAAGCAAGAAAGAAAGAAAGAAAGAAAGGAGGAAAGAAAGGAAAATGCATGGGTGAGGATTTGTTTTTTAGGGAAAAA
This sequence comes from Atalantia buxifolia, assembly GCA_030444775.1. Classification (NCBI taxonomy): domain Eukaryota; kingdom Viridiplantae; phylum Streptophyta; class Magnoliopsida; order Sapindales; family Rutaceae; genus Atalantia; species Atalantia buxifolia. The sequence continues at coordinate 17,749,340 of CM059839.1, forward strand.
AAGGCCACAATATTTTAATTGATTTATATTAGTATTTATTTATTGATTGGTGAAATAATGTAATTAATTTATTTAAAATTTAAAAAGAATTAACAATTATCAATCACTTAATAAATAACACATCATATGTCACATTATTTTGATGAAATTTTAGATAAAATGACATTTATTATCACCCTAATTTACAAAAGTTATCACCACAATTAGGAAAGGCTAGTTTCGAGTGCATTTAATAATAATTTCATTTTCTGTCCTCTACTTTTAAAAACAAAAAACATTGAAGAATGCTTTTGGGTAGATGTTTCGTGAAACATATTCTTTAAAAAAAAATCCTTAAATTAGAACTAAAAGTAATTAGAAAATAGTACTGACTAATTAAATTTTATCTCAGGTAGCTTATAATATCTTATTTAAATTGATTCCCACCTACTCATTTTATCAACACTATTTTTTTTTTAATTTTAGAAAACTTATTTTACAAAATGATATATTTTCATTCTAGAAAATATTATTTTTAAGAGCATTATTTCTATTTTCAATTATTTTTCAAAATATCATTCATAAAACATCAACCCGTGCCTCTATTATCACTAGAACTCAAGTGATTGCAGACATTTTCAATTTTTCATGACCAATTGAACTATATTAAATGAGTTAAAATAAATTAATTAAAATTAAAACACTACGATCAAAGATTAACTTTTTTTTTTAATCACTAAAAAAAAATGAACCATAAAATCTAATCATTACGATATTGGACAAACAGTTTTGGGATTGTTACTATCATTATACTTCTAGAGGGTCAAAATTAATCAAATGGATTACTTTGACTCTTTGGAACACACTGCAAGAATTTTTGAAAAGCATCAATTAAAGACAAAGTGGAATCAATCTGAAAATCTTGAAAGTTCATCAGCAAATCTTTGATGTTAAGTAGAACGAATTTTCTTTCAAGTTATAATATCAATCCATTGTCTCTTTGAAATCTTCTTACCGAAATTCAAACTCAAGTAATTACCAGGAAATTAAGAAATTCAGTATTTATATTTTTTTTTTATTAGTTGAAAGAAAAAAAAACCTAAAGAGATATTATAAAGACACCACTCAAGAGAAACTTTAACCTGTAAGATGATACAAAACAGTAATCCTATACTTTCAAAATTTATATCTTATAATGATGTGTTACTAATCATGTGTTAAGTAATATTATTCAATAACATTATCCGATAAGTGTCGGTACATATAATAAGATGCATCCAAGCCCTGAAGCAAATAAGACATAGGAGAGATTGGCTGGATAAAATTAAAAGTAATTTTGCGATAAAAACTGGCCATCTAAAACTTGTTAAAACTAGTAATGGAAACACATTTTCATAAACACGCTTTGAAAATTTCTGACTCTTGCCTAAAAAATCTTTTCCTTAGCACCAGAATTTTCAAGTACCGGGCCGCAGAGCCCTGTTTTAAAAGAGATTTTAAAAAATTAATTGAAGTCTCTGTTAGCTTCTTATTTTTTTAATTTTATTTTTTTTGGTCGAAACAAATATTTCTTTTTTTGTTTTAATACTTGAGCGCGCCATTTTCACTTGAATGATAATCAAAAACAATTTTTTTTTTTAAACTCATGCATCTATTAAAGCTTGAACTTAGGACCTCAGTTTTAAGAAAATTGTTCTTTATCGCCTTTCAATAACACTTTAAATATAGATTATACTTTTGTTAATTAGGATAGATTTCTTTGGTCTAAAATATAAATAAAATAAATAAAGAAAAATAATTACCAATTATCTGAAATATTATCCTTTCATTAAGCCTATGAATTGATGAATTATTAAAAAGTGACATTTCACTATATTAACTTTCTAAAAATAATAGTTTATTAAATTTTTGTCATTGCCGTTAGTCCAATGATAATGTCACATTGATGTCATATGACCAAAATCGTACTTTTTATCAAATGAAATCCAAATTTATAATCAAGTCTAATGGTTATTATCAATTCACTATAGTAAGTACTATAAAATAACAAACCACTACATAAATTATTACCAGATAATGCTTCACTATATTAATATTTTAAAAATAATAATTTATTACATTTATGATAATTTATAATTGATCAATTAATAGAAGTGATGGAAACATAATAAACTTTTTTTAAAAAAGATATTAATATAGCGAAATGTTATTTTTTTGATAATTTATGTTGTAGTTTATTATTTTACGGTACTTGACAAAGGAAAAAATAATAACCCTTGCATAATAATAATAATAATAATAATAATAATAATAATAATAATAAAAAAAAGGGTCCAGAGTATCAGATGAATTTACAAAAGAGAAAAGATGCATGAACCCATGATAGGAGATGGACATGGCATGGGAAACAAATCTCAAAAGGGGATCAAACGAAAATTCCCCTCTCTGTCTGGTGGCACCACACATGATTTCACAATTCACACACAAGAAATGAAAATAAATAAATAAAAAAAGGCTCCATTTGTAATACGCTTACCTCAGCCGTATCTTTTGAGAAGATTTTGCTGGGTCCCGGGTCCCCCACAAACAACCTTTTGCTTTCATCCCAAAAAAATAAAAATAAAAATAAAAATAAAATTAAAGATCAAATAAACAAAACATTTTTCAACAACCGTTCCTTGCAATATAAATGAAACCCACCCCCCTCCCATTCCTCTCTCCTTAAAATCCCCATACAGATTTGATTTTCTTATTTTATTCTTCTTCCTTCTATTTGTACTGTAATTAAATATATATATACATATTATATTCAGCATTGCTTGCTCTGTAATTCAAAGCCCAATCAACTAAGAAAATTTGCAAGATTTGGGATCAAATCTGGTCGGATTTTTGCTCTTCTTTATTTTTTTTTTTTTCCATTACAAAACTAGCAACCACCTCTCCATTTCTCAAAACAAACACAAAGCACAAATACATTGATTGATTCATATTCATCAAATGGGCATGGCGGCGGCAGCAGCTGTAGCAGCAGAGTCGCAGTTTCATGTTTTAGCAGTTGATGATAGCATTATCGACAGGAAGCTTATTGAGAGACTCCTCAAGACCTCTTCATATCAAGGTACTTATTATTTTCCTTGTACTTTCATTTTCATAAAATATAAATCTCAAGTCATAGTAATTATTCACTTATTGGGCATTTATATTTGTGTATATAATATTTTGTTTTTCCCTCTTTGGTTACATGGGCAGTTACTACAGTTGATTCTGGTAGTAAAGCTTTAGAATTTCTGGGATTACATGAAGATGATGGCCAAAGCAGCCACGCTGTTTATCCAAACATGCATCAGGAGGTGGAAGTAAATCTTGTGATTACAGACTACTGTATGCCGGGAATGACTGGCTACGATTTGCTCAAGAAAATCAAGGTGTGCTTTAATTATTTTTTTTTCATTTTTAATTTAAATTTAATTTACATCTTACAAACTATGAGTGATGTAAAGCTGAATTCCAATTGGGGCAGAGTCATCAGGCACTTACAATACCTTATCGCGAATTTATTCTCTTTTATTTTATTTTCCAGATTTGTACTTTTTATTTTTAATATATTCGAAACTACTATATTAATTGGAAATATTTTGACATAATTTTCTCATTCAACCAAATCTTGTTAAAGATATTCAAAGATTTTGCTTGATTTCACGTGGGCCCTTCTCAGATTTGTATTTTTTTTCCTGATGTAGACACCCGTAAATTCTTGAAAAGTTTTGTTCTACAGTGAATTAACCCGATCTGAGAGATTTATTGTTTTTTTTTTTAAATTTTTAATTTTGATTTTCCAGGAATCTTCATCTCTAAGGGACATACCAGTGGTGATAATGTCATCTGAGAATGTTCCTTCGAGAATCAGCAGGTAAAAATACACACAAAAAATTGTGTCTGCGTTTTTGGTTTTCAATATGCAAATTGATGTATGAGATTGATGATTGATTGATTATACATACTTTGTAAAATGACAGATGTTTAGAAGAGGGGGCGGAAGAATTCTTTTTGAAGCCTGTTCGATTGTCGGATTTGAATAAACTGAAGCCTCACCTGATGAAAACCAAAATTAAAGATCAAATTAAACAACAATCGCAACAGCAACAACAAGAAGAAGAATCAGATGAATCTGATTTCCAATCACCATCACCACCACAGCAACAGCCACAAGAGTCTCAACAATCGCAACAACAGCAGCAGCAGCAACAATCAAACAATAATAACAAGAGAAAAGCCCTGGAAGAAGGGCTTTCACCGGAAAGAACAAGACCTAGATACAATGGTATTGCCACTGTTGTCTAACCAACCATGGAGAATTTAAAAGTTTTTTGTTTTTAATAATTTCTTTTTTTATTAGACTTTGATGCTTGCTTAAATCAAGCTGAATAGAAATGTGGAGATACAATTTTGCTTCTTGTATACATTTAACATGAAAATATGCTTATTCCAATTTTGCTCTCTTGTTGGTCATTTTTCTATTTCAATTTTTTTTAAGAGGCAGTATATCCGTTGTGATGTGTAGATCTAGTAAAAGAATAACCAAAATGCAGAATTGAATAGCCACTTGGGTTTCTTTTTTTCTTTTCTTTTTTTGCTGGTTAATTTGTTATAATTTTTATGTCACGTCAATTTGTGTACTTTAATTTGCATAAAATTATGTGGTTTTATCGTTGTTGGTATTAGAATGTTAGTCTAGTAGTGGTCCATGAAACGTAGTTCAGATTTATCAATAAAGATTTAATTAAGGGATATTTTGGTACTTTCATTCATAAAAATATTTAAGTAAATATTCAAAGTCTTGTAGAAAGAAGAAACTTGACGAGGCATGAAATATGAAGTTAAATGAGCACAAAGATTTTTTTGGACTTGGTCATTTTACCCTTAATGAAAGCAAGAGTTACTATTAACAAATAACAAGAAGCAATTCTTCTTGAAAAATTTTGGTGGCATTCTGAATGTGTTGGAAGTATATGTTCATTATTTTTTTTAATGTTTAAATATGAGTGTTAAGTTGCTTATTACAAAAGTTAAAACAACCTTAAATATTTTATAAAAAAGCCTTAAAAATGATATTTTAAAGTTTATATATTTGTAAATATTATTATGTCTTATTTTATAAGTTAAAGACTTGGGAAGTAAAATTAAAAATGAATGTGATATTTTAAAGTTTATATATATATATATATAGAGGGAGAGAGAGAGAGAGAGAGAGAGAGAGAGAGAGAGAGAGAACTTCAATTTCATGAAATTTCTGTTGAATGAATCACAAATGAATGTGTATAACAGAAGACTCCTATTTATAAGTGGATCATTTGAGTTCCAAATTCTAAAAATACAAAATTCAAAGTCAAAACATACGGAATACAAAACTCAATTCACGTAACTTAGATTCAGTGATGGAGATGGCCAAAGATAATTATAACAAATATGATTATAGCTTATCCACTTTTTTGAGAATGCCACGCCAATTTTGTGGTTCCAACGCTATCAAATTTGTCTTCAACCGACTTGGATGATCGCTGACCGATGGCGGCGGCCGGCGGCGTTTGACTGCCTGCGGTGAGAATGTTTATTTATAATAACAAAATTAAAATTAATTAATTTATCAATTAATAATAGTATACACATTTAAATACAATACAATTCGATGCAATACCGAATATATTTCTGTTTTGAATCTTCATACATTTATTAAAATTCATTTCAAATTTTCAATTCAAAAGAATTCAGTAAAATACAATGTGAGCGGCTCCAAACAGACCCTCCATAAGTAAACAAGCTACAAGGATTAAAGGAATTTAGGGATGGGCCAGGGAGAATTTGGGCTTCGTATCTTGCTATTAGCCTTTATTTTTCATTTGCCAAATAAAAATGTACGCTTGGTAATGATGATGATGATGATTATTGTTATTAAGATAAGGTTATTTGCGTTTTAAATATTATTTTGAATATTTTATTATTTTGCATACTCATACATTAATTTAAAAAATTAAATTTTAATTTAAACACTTCTTAAAATTTTAAAAATATCCTTACTTAAATTATTTAAGTTATTGAACTTTAATTACTTAAAACACAAATAAAACTATTCAGCACACTAATTTTAAGAGATTTAACATATACTTACAGCAATATAACAAGTCAAATTGAAAACAAATTATTTAACTGCTTATTTATGTTCAATATTGAATTTTACACCCAAAATAACTTGCAATGAGAACATAATAATAAAAAAAATCCATAAATACCACAAAAAAAAAGATAAAGATAAAGAAGGAGAAGAAGAAGACATAGAGATGAGTGAGAGGGGCCAAAGCCGAAAAAAGAAAAACTCTTTTACAATACTTTTTTTTTCATTTTATAATTAAAAAAACCATAACTACCACCAAAAAAAGAAAAAGAAGGAGAAGACGAAGAGATGAGTGAGAGAGGCCAAAGCCAAAAAAAGAAAAACTCTTTTACGATACTTTTGTTTCATTTTATTTTTTAAAAAATAAAAAGTTTTTTAAAAAATAAAAAGCACCTCACCAACTTTTTATTTAAAATTCTTCTCAAAAATGATTTAGTCATTGTTCATTTAAATATTAATTAAGAAGTTGAAAATATAAAAGTTTTGGAGTTTAAAATATGAGAATTATAAATTGAATAAAGAGTGTGCTACATAAGTGTTCAAAATAATGATATACGATCGACTTATAATAAATTGTTGTTAATAATAATTTGTATGATGGATGTTTTTGTAATGTATATTTTTATAAAAATTAGAGTGCTAACAATATTTAAATATTTAATATTTTTAAATTTTAATATGTAAATTATTATTTTTATTTTAATAATATATTTTTATTCATTGTGTTTAAATAAATATTTACATTAGATAGTCCCATCCTTATTATTATTATAATATTATTTATTTTTTACATTTATTTTAATATTGTTGTTGATTATAAAATATTAAAATATTTTTTTATTATTATTAAAATGTTATATTATAAAATAGAAATAATCATCTTGATTTTTCAGTTTTTCTTAAAGGAAAGTGTAACACGCCAACAATATCTTGTTTTATACTTTTCATTTTTTAATATAATAGAAATATCTTTTGATTCTCTACCCAAATAAAAAAGGACAAAATAAATTGTGTTATAAAATGCAATTTATGTACTTATTGTGCAATAACATTTTGAAAATATTGTAACAAATATTTTATGATAAATTTGATCAAAATTCAAAATTTAAAGTAAATCATTAAATACATGTTTTAATAGTACAAAAATAAAAATTATTAAGAAAATAATTATTTGTATATTTAGCGCATTATATTAAGTTATTTTTTTATGCTTGTTTATTTTGTTTTTTTAAAAAATTATCTACTATAATAAAATATAATTTTAAAAAATATTACAACTATACATAATGCAACTATTAAAATTCATGAAAAAGAATATAGTAAACTCATAGTCATTATTTTTCTTCGAAAAATTATCATACACGTTTTTTCAATTTTTTATTTTTAGATATTAATTTCAAATTACCGTACCGAATACATTTTAAAATTCATAAAGAATTAATAAATTCTAATTCAAAGAGAATCTCAAAAATATCCTTTGACAAAAAAAGGCTCTAAATTTCTAAGTAGAATTTATCCTTATTTGATAGCATAAGAAATTCTTTTAGCATTTAAGCAAATTTTTATTGTATAACTACTAATTGATATCGGTAAGCTGTTCTAATTGGCTTAGATCCTAGGGGTCTTCATGCTTTTTTCCCAATTATGTATTTAGGTAGTGTCTGTTTTTTTTTTCTTTTTAAGTCTGAATTAGTTTCAATTTGACTGAAGTCTAAATAAGTCTGAGTAGCATTTGTTTGAATGACATTTTTTTTATTTTAATATATGAATATAAGTGGTATCTTATTTGTTTTTATAAATCACAAATATATGAAATATGGTTATTTCATATTTATACCCTTGTAAGTGTATCTACTTGTTATAAATTTTATGATTTAGATACATGCACATTACAATTAAAATCAAGCATATGTAGACTTAGGTAATAATTGACCTTTAAATAAAAATATTATTACATTACTCCAAATGCAAAATTTAATCAAATTTAATATAATGATGTTTTTTTAAAAGATAAGAAAATAAATTAAATCCTTTAGAAAGTTGATTCTATTAGTTGATCTCGTATTTGTTGCATGAAGATTTGATCCATTGGTCCAAAGAAGTTGCTTGCATTTGTCAATTGATTCAAATTTGCATTGCTATTTTCCAACTCAACTTTTTCATTGTCGAACTCTAAAAATAGTGCATTAGTAATAGATAATTTCCAAAAAAAATTGTGTATCGTAATGCATGTGATAACAATCTTTGATGCGTATCGCAATGCATGCGATAACAATCTTTGTATGAGCATCAAATGGATATGGCAGCTTCCCCTTTAAAATTGGAAAGCCAGCTTTTGGAACACCAAAAGGTACATTTAATAACATTCCTTAATTTTACATGACTATGGTTGAATATCTCTTGTTTCCCTCTAGCTCAACCGCCACTATAAAAATTATTCAAGAAATAACGTACATGATGATATGGTGCCATACATCCCTGAGTATGTGTATATGCTACATCAACTAAATAGCATTTTTCTAGGTTCAATAATTACTAAAAGTCAATTATTAGAAAAAGTGTTTGATAATTAATCTTTGATGCGTATCGCAATGCATGCGATAACAATCTTTGTATGAGCATCAAATGGATATGGCAGCTTCCCCTTTAAAATTGGAAATCAAGCTTTTGGAACACCAAAAGTACATTTAATAACATTCCTTAATTTTACATGTGTATATGCTACATCAACTAAATAACATTTTTCTAGGTTTAATAATTACTAAAAGTCAATTATTAGAAAAAGTGTTTGATAAATCCCTTAGTATGTGTGTATGCTACATCAACTAAATAGCATTTTTCTAGGTTCAATAATTACTAAAAGTCAATTATTAGAAAAAGTGTTTGTTAACAATCTTTGGTGGATATCGCAATGCATACGATAACAATCTTTGTATGAGCATCAAATGGATATGGTAGCTTCTCCTTTAAAATTGGAAAGCTAGCTTTTGGAACACCAAAAGTACATTTAATAACATTCCTTAATTTTATATGACTATGGTTGAACATCTCTTGTTTCCCTCTAACCCGACCGCCATTGTAAAAGTTATTCAAGAAATAACGTACATGATGATATGGTGCCATAAATCCCTTAGTATGTGTATATGCTACATCAACTAAATAGCATTTTTCTAGGTTCAATAATTACTAAAAGTCAATTATTAGAAAAAGTGTTTGATAATTATATAAAGGAAAAAAATTACCTGATGGTGGCATTGGAAAATTATGTCTTCAATCACAAATTATGTCTGTCAAGACTCTTGATTCATGTGTTGTTCCTTCACATCCAACAACAATGTAATTAAATATCATGTCTAAGTCACAAATTGCCACGATATTTTGTGAACATTCCCTTCTTCCACGACCTCTATATGGCACTTGCTTATTTATTGGGACACGTGCATGGATAAGGGTTTCATCTATTGCACCAATAACACCCTACACAAGCAAATATTATTAATAGAGAAATATATTTGTCGTTGAAAAAGATAATTTACCTTAAATATTTCCTGTAGCTTGTGATTAGTTATGCCACTTAAATCATCATAGAATAAAGGAGGAGTAATAATTTCTTTCGATAACTTCATTATGACTACTAAGACCTCAAGTATTTGTGCATTGTTTGAGTGTTGAAAAATATCTCTTACAAGCCGATTACGAAGATTGTAGCTAATTATCATCAAGATCATTGCCATTTTTTGTTCAACAAACACATGTTTGTTAGGCTATAGCCATTTTTTACCTTCAAGAATTGACATAATAAATAAACCCATTTATCTTCATCTGTATTAATTCGTAACATGTAGTAGATGGTCCGTTTAAAAGCTCTTTGGTAAAATTTGAACCTATAATTTTTTAAGCTAGCACTCTTTCAATATTTACCTGCATTAATAAATCAAGTATCAATATATTCAATCATTTCCATCGCAATTTCTTAACCTTGTATTTTTTTACCATCACTTCTTTCACTTAGAGCTTCCATAGAAATATCTAAAAAAAAGAAAAAAAAGAACCACAAATAACAATATCTAAATTTCTTGTTCTACGTCGTCATTTAATTGTTACAAGAACATGACAATTTATAAAGAAATAATAACAAGCTTTTGAAAAAGTAAATAAATAAATAAAATTAACGTAATGATTAAATCACTATATAATATGTTTCAAAGAAAACAAATAGTCAAAATTCAACAAGCATAATAAAATCTTTAGGTTCAAGAGATGTCAACTTAAATAAAAGAGTCCCACACTATTTTGCTAAACTTTGAATCCTCTATATTCATTCTTTGTCACTCTCCATCTCCATCTGTATCTCTTTGCATTTCCTCTTGTTGCATAATGTGTTGATTGATAAATAATAAAGGGGATCCTGAATAGATAAAATCTTTAGTAAAATTGTCATATAATCTTTAATTGAGGGTTCTTTATCATCAGTTTTCTCTAGTACCTCTACTAAGTTTTTTACTCCATGAGTTTCATTCCTTTTTTATTTTTTTGGCTTAGAACCTCATTTATACTTGGTTAACCTCAAATGTAATCTAATGTAGGAGTTATAGGTCCATTATCATCATCCTCAACTTTGATTGTAGTTTCAATATGCACACGTGTTTCCAATATTGATGATAAAATTTTCACTTCTGGTAAGTCATTCATACTAGAACTCTATGTATTAAATCTAATATCTAAAACTCTTAAGAATGAAGTCTTTAATTCATCAGCATTAGTTAAAGGCTTATATAAAACTATTTAGCATCCGAATATTTTTGTTTAACGAGGAAAAAACAATTAACACCTATATATTATAAAATCTTATTGTTAACTCATTCTAATAAGTAAAATAACTAATATGTTTCTTTTATGTATTCTTCTCATTTTTCATGTAGTCAGTCAAATGTTTGGGTTATGAGATTATAACCATGTCCTGCTAGTCTTGTCATCTCGATCCATGTTCAATTTTTCCCCCATATAATCCCAATCATTTTTAATTTTCTTTTTTCTTTTGTTTTAGCCTTCTACTAGGTGTGTCAAATATTTTTTTTTTCCAATTCGAGCCCAAGCACTGGGCTCTAAATTTCTTCTAGATCTAAATTTGTTTTTCATCTCAATGAGACAAAGATCACTTAATTGCTTTCTTTGGACAAGATTACTCCATTTTACTCTACAAACTCTAACATTTTCAGTTGTCTATGATTGAGTTAAATCATATACATGTTATAATTAGCACTGAAAATAGAAATCAATTATGCTAATGGTTATTAACTTTAATGTAGACAGTATTGTCCTCTATTTCTTGAAACTAAAAACAAATGTTCACAATAAGATTGATATCCATGATAACAATCACCAAATATTTCAAATTTCTTAAATTTAAAAGTAGCAGCACATGCTAAATCAAATCAAACAATACTCAGGCATATAGTATATATACGCAACCGCAACACACAAGTCAGTTAAGTTATACACATCTTGCACTTCTTTATCATTAACATTAAATTACAAAAATAATTTTGCACTCAAGAATTCATTACTTGATACATAAAACCACAATAGAAAAATATATGTAGTTTTATCTTTATTTATCAGCCAACCTTTCTACATCCAAGTAAAATTATCCTTTCTACATCCAAGTAAAATTATTTCAAGTATGAGATAAAATATATAAAAGAATATTTATAAAATCTGTAATATATATATATATATATATATATATATATGTTTATAAGGAAATTTGTAATATATATATGTGTGTGCATGTGTGTGTACACACACACACACACCTTAAGAATGAAGATTGAACAATTGTTATGCTTGAAGAAAAAAACAATTCTAGTGTTAAAAGAATAAAAAAGAAAGTATATGGAAAATATGTATATTTAATAGAGATATTTTTGAAATATAATATTTATTTTCTATTCAGATTTTGAAATATAATATTTATTTTCTATTCAGACCTTTCCCATTTGGATAAAAGTCATAAACTTTTACTTTTTTATTTAGATGTAAATATTTAAGAATCAGACATAAATTGTTAAAAACAAACAAATAAATTAAAAAAAAACCTGAAATTAACAAATTTTCATACTTATAAACGAATGTCGTTTTCGTAAATTGGAATTTATATTATTATGTAAAAAATATCAATTACATTTGATTTTTTTTTATAATAACATTGTAAAAATATATAAGAATCTGATGTTTGTGGGAATCTATATGTATATATTAAGAAGAAAACAAAAAGTCCGTATAGACAAGCTCAAAAATTTACTTTTATTTAATAATATAATGGAGTTATATACCCTTTTTCTACTTCTGTGTAAAAATGGAAAAGAATACCCACGCCTACTCGAATAAGCACTTTCAACATTGTTAAAGGCATTAGCTTAATGGCCAAAAGCCATGTTCAACCATATTCGATTTGATGCCATCAACTCAGTTGTGGGATGCTTGACACCCACGAACTATGATTGTGAGAACAAAGTCAAAAAAAAAAAAAAAAAAGGCTACATTAGATTTGATAGTAAAGAATGGGCATAGTAAGCTTAGGGTGATAAATCAGAATTTTTATATTCTTTCGACATATGTTTTGGGATTGTGGGCGGCATTGGCATCGTTGACCAACATTTGACCCCCAATCGAATAAAACGATCACATGGTAAAGATATCCCTATCAATGACCGGATGGGTCCCACGTCAGCCAACTCCACGTGTCACATTTCCATAAACGACACTATTTGATCTAGTAAAAGAAAGCAAAGCATTAAGCAACGACAACAATTTGATCACAACTCAAAAGCATTTCTTCCACTATATCCATATACAAATATATAAACCAAACCAAGGCTCCGTTTCTCTCTCATCAGGAGTCTCAGGGTTTCGCGCAGATTTAGCACGAACTCGAATTTTAGGTAACATTAAAATAAATTTTCAATTTTTTGTTTCCTTATTAAAAAAATAAAGATTTCTTCTTTTTATCTTTCGTCTTCAATTTGTCTCTTATTGATTTAATTTAATAGCATATATGAATATTTTTAGGGTTTCTTTTATGGTAACTTGTTGTGATCATGGCGTTTTGTTGATCATCTATTATAACTGAATCACTCAACTGAAGAAGCATTTAAATGACTCGGCTGTTTGGATGATTTGAATTTTTATAATTTCGTTTCCTTTTTTGGGGTTTTGGTTTATCAATTAAGCCAGTTTAGTCAGTGAAGAATATATTTGTTTCATTGAATTTCCCCCTGCAGTTGCAGTTTTGCATGTAAAGTTTTGCATTTGTTTCGAGCCTAAAGATGTCGACTGGACCAGCGAGGAGGGTCTCACGTCAAGATATACAACTCGTAAGATGAATTTTACTGCCGGAGTATCAAATATCTATTGACTTATATGAAATTACTTATATGAATCAAAATTTCGTGCTGTCAAAGAATATTGAATTCTGTTGGCTTTAAACTTTAAATAAAAGGACTTAATTTAGCAATCGCTTCCAACTACATATAACAGTTGTAGGTCCATCAAGAGTTGAAGATCCTTGCCCTAGTTTCTTCCTGTTATATCAACAGCAAAATTATGAGAATGGTCCTGTACTGGATCTTTGGTTGGTTCAGTTCCAGGTAGAAATTGGAGCATATCTTATAACAATTAAGCCAAAAGTTTTTCCCAGGTTTCCCTCTTCTTTGAAATACTCTTTTGCTTTTGACTTGGACTCACAATTCAAAGCTGAGTACAGTTTCTTTTCACACACTGTTTCGCATATGCTGTGATTGCAGCAGGTCGTTTATTGGTAATTGCGCTCTTGAACTATGTTGTTCTCTTGGAAGCTTTTCTTTTTCAATTACTGGAAATTTGAAATTAGAAAAGCAGTTTAGTTTAAAATGCAGGAGATTGAAAACAGACACGTGAGGCTGGTCTTAGAGCATAGACATTAGAAGCTTAATGGTCATAGTTAACAAACATTTGGTAGAATAAATCTTAAGTTATGCCTCTCTTAAGGCTTTTCCTGTCGTATTAAAAGAAGTTGGTGGTCTCATTTTTATAATGTTTTTAAATTGTGGTTTGCTGATATGTGATTTCAGGTGCAAAATCTTATAGAACGATGTCTTCAATTGTATATGAACCAGAAGGAAGTTGTGGAAACTCTACTGGCTCAGGCAAAAATAGAGCCTGGTTTTACAGAACTTGGTAATTGATCAATTCTATCTGATCTTGGATCTGACCTCCATTTTGATGTGATTTAAAATCAATGCTACGATATATTAACATAGTTATCAGCTTTAATGTATGGGTTCAGCCCTGAACTTGTTTAAAATTTGTTTCTGTTTTGGTTGTTGCTGATCCGATCAACTAACATGAACGAAACATTAGCTTTTCATAATCTGTTCATGGTTCGATTTAGTATTGATGTCGAAGATACCGCTGTACCAATTTTTTCCTTACTATTTCTCATTGCATTGGGTGATTAGTGTGTGTGGACATTTGGTTTTAACATTTTTTTTCTTTAGGTAGCATGCCATTGCAATCATACCATTGTTTACTTTGTTAGGGCCTTAGTGGTCCTCATTTGCTTGTAAGACTTATCATCTCTGGTTCTTAAAAATGCATCTTTCTTTCTTACATAATGTTTCCAAATAAAGGTTTGACTAATTGAGTGATATAATGAATGTTATTGGCTTAACAATGTTCAAGTTTTCTAAATAGGGAATAAACAGATTGAAGGCGATCAAATTTCATATTTGGACAATGATTTCTTTTATGTTATATAGTTTTCAAGACCTTTCATGTATTACGTGGCCAATTATTTTTGGATGGAAAGTCACTTTTGTTAAGCACTTTTCGTTGTAATGAAGAGGGTTCTGTTACTAGGAAAAGCTCAGAAGGAAGTTACTTAATTCTCTAGTCATAGAATGTCACCTGTTGCTTAAAACATACAAAACTCTCGAGTTTGCTTTCATTTGCAGTTGGATGATCTTTTAAGTTACTGTTGAGCCTGAAGCGAGAAATGGCTTAAAGTATCTTACGGTGTTACTTGAAACCTGAAAGTATTTGTTACGTCATTGAGGGAGTGCTTGCATGATTGCATCTTTATTCTGTGGATGCTGCAAACATGGATATCCTGCATCATCAGTTAATAAGTTAGATCAAAGCTGTGAAGCCACTGGGTTCAGTGCTTTTTGCAATGGATTTGAACATATAATTTGTGATGCTGAGGCTGATTTCATTTTTGTGCTGCAGTTAAAAAAGTTCTTTGTCTAAATTTTGTGTTTATCGGATGTTTTATATTTCTTCTTCTTTTCACATGTTTGAATTTTTTTTTATTACTTTCCAGTTTGGCAAAAACTTGAAGAAGAGAATCAAGACTTCTTCAAGGCATATTATTTGAGATTGATGTTGAAGCACCAAATTGTTGAATTTAATGAACTGCTTGAGCAACAAGTGCAGTTGATGCGTCAAATTCACCCAACCAGTGTCTCTTCCATACCTACTTCTAATGGTTCTCATATCCCACCATGTAAGACTTCTTTCACCTAGCTGCACATGTTTATTGTTTCTGATTCATGATGGGCTTGCTTCATATCAGGAACATTGTTTATTTGTTTATCTTGTTTGTTTGTGCTTTTATCTGTGGTTATAGGCCAGCATGGCCTCATGGCATTTTAGATTCATTTGTTTTTTTGGGTCATGTTCATGGACTTTGAAGGTAACTTTTGTCATATTTTCTTCTCAATAGTGTCCTTATAGTAAACCTCATTTTTTTAATTAAGTGTTCCCCAAAGGAAAAAAACTAAAAAATCATTTTATAAAAATAAGTAAAATAAAATAAAAAGCAGAAAAGATCACATGACATTATTTTATTTCCTATCTCTCAGGTTTAGCTACAATTATGTTACTTTCTATGCTTCCCATAAATCTGAGGTACTTCTCATTTTAGAGAAATTAGAAGTTTATTTCTTGCCTT
Source organism: Atalantia buxifolia (assembly GCA_030444775.1). Classification (NCBI taxonomy): domain Eukaryota; kingdom Viridiplantae; phylum Streptophyta; class Magnoliopsida; order Sapindales; family Rutaceae; genus Atalantia; species Atalantia buxifolia. The sequence goes on from CM059839.1 coordinate 17,765,479, forward strand.
GCGAGGATTAACAACAGTTGATTTTATGTGCTATTTTTTTTTCATGAATTGTCGATAGTCTTCTTCCATAGAAATTAGAAGTTTGAGTACAAGTTAATAGATCCACTAAGAAAACAAAAAGGTCATCGATCTCATACAGCCATAGCTCTTCTTTTTTTTTTTCTTTTTTTCCTTCTGTCGCGTAAACTATTTCATGGGATCAATTATGTAGGATTTACTTGAGTTTTAATGTCTTATAGGTTCTCTAAAAGCTACTTCTATGGATCATTGTCTTCTCATTTAATTGAAATTACGACATTCATGTAAGCAGTAATTTAAACTGACATTCTTGTTATTATCTTCAGCTGCAGTCAATTATTATTATTTTTTTCAAAAGGAGAAATATAGCCAGGGCCTTAGTGTTTTTGTTAAATTTAGCAAGGTCCAAAAAATTTTAAATTTTGATCAATATGTCCATAATTTTTCTATATTGACATAAAATTCCATTCTATTAAATTCAGTCCAACATGGTTAATAATATGATATGCACACACGACAATTTCAGAGGACCGCAAAAGATGTTTTTCACTCTTTCAGATTCAGTTAATTTTATTACCTTTTATTAAAATTAGAAGGAATCTAATCTACTTATTTTCCTACCCCCCCCCCCCCCCCAAAAAAAAAAAAAAACTAGTATTTGATGTATATACTTTTTCCCTTAATAAAATGATGATTGCAATTTTCTGTTTGGCACCTACCTTTTTTCTGTCAGAAACTGAAAGTTGTATTGAAAATGGTTAATGGCTTGCCACTACTTATGGTTGGTATTCATTTATGTAAGAATATCATGGATGTTGCGTGATGATAGCTGGGTTCCTTTCCTAAAAGAAGTGAACAATATGGAAAGATTCTACTGGTTACTTTTGTTGTAAAAGAGGAGTTCCATTAATGGTGGAGAAGATAATTTTACAATTAAACAAATAAACAAAATATCAGCCTTGTCATTTATTTATTTTTTGTTGAATGGGTTGATAAAGATATCGTGGTGCTTTTTCCTTTTTTGAATTGTTAGTTTTTTGAAACCTGATTTTCACGGACATCTACTTGAAACCTCACAATGTACTTTTACTAGAAAAGTAACCAAATTGTTAAACTATATAATGCATTGGTTATTGGACATTGAGATAGCTGCTTAAGAACAAAAAGTAATAGAAGCTGTAGGAGAATACAGTATTAGTTTAAAGTTCTTGCCTCCATGGATGTCTCCTGAGCTTCGGCCATTAAATTAAAATTAATGTGTTTAAATTTCCCAGTGAATAGTGATGGAACTTCTTGGAGTTTTCCTGGTAGTACACAGATTATCTTGTGATCGAAACTTTCTTAAAACCATGTATACCGTTCAGAACATGTAATGGCTTGTTATTTCTTGTCAACATGGTAACTAATATCGGTTTTTTTTTTACAGTGCCCTCGAATTCAGCCTGCTATCCTTCAGAGCATACTGGACCCGCCTTAAAGCCAGAAAACATGAACCATGCAGTTGGTTCCGGTTTACCTAATACATTTACCAATGGAGGATTATCATTACACACAAGTTTGCACTCTCCTGTTGAAATGTCTGCTCCAATGCGCAGAATTGATGCGCCACCAAACATGCTTTCAGCGCAGAGCTCAAATGTTGGCCTGATTCAAGGGGTGAATGGTGTAATGATCAAACAAGAAGGGGGATATTCTGGAAATTCTACTTACATATTTGGTGCTGATGGGAATGTCTTGGAAGCACGTCCGTCAATTGCAGATGCATCTGTTGCATCTTTCAGCAGTGTTGAGTCCACTTCTCAATCCCTAAATGAACCTCTTCTAGATGCAGACAGTTCTACATTTGGATTTTTGGGTCAGATTCCTCGAAACTTCAGCCTCTCAGATTTAACAGCCGACTTTTCTCAGAGTTCAGGTTTGTATCTATGTGCTACATTTTTCTTATATAATTTGGTGTCAACTCAATTGTTGGTCTTGTGCTCAAGAAGGCATGTGTTCTGGAGCATTATTTTCAAATTTAGGGATGTTCTAATAGGGGTGAATTTCACTTCTAATATCTGCAGACATACTGGAGAGCTATCCGAGGTCACCTTTCCTAGCAACAGACACTGAAAACTTCTTGGATTCTCGTGAAAGAGAACACCAAGGTGAGTTGCCTCCTCTGCCCTAAATCATTTCCTTCCACCCCACTCTCCTCTTTTCCTTGGTGCAGGCTCACTTTCTCTTTCCCTATTATTTACTATGTAAATGTTTGCTACATTACAAAGAGGGTCCATGACTTGAGGGCTTGGCTTTCTAGGAGATAATAAAAGATTGGACACTATATCAGAAGGCTTAAGCTTTGAGGATTTTGGCAGTGAGTAACTCGTACAAATTGGTAAGTCTTTTTTTTCTGCTCAACATTTTATGTTAGTTTCTTTGGTTCTGTTGGTTAAGGTATGGCAGTTCATTGGCATACAATGATTTGCTAGACTGTTTCATATTTAAGCTGGATGCGGGTGGTATACCTTAGTGTATGACATTTGCCATGTGCTATTGGTATCTCTCTCTCTTTTTTATTTTTTAGGTTCATGTGATGTAGAATAAGAGATTATCTGAATTTAGTTTTATAGGGTCTTACAATTATCATTAAATTAAGTCAATTGTTTAAGTAATATTTAATATTCTTTAATTAGTTTTCTTATTTCAGTAGATTCTTTGTGAACTTGAAATTAAATTTCTTATTATTTTAAGTGGTGCTTTATTTAGAGTTTGGTCAGTATAAATATGGCCTTGTTTTTCATATTGAGGCAGACTTTGATGTATTGATGATTGAATGAAATCATGATTGACACAGCATGCCTTCTAATGTTCAAGTTAGTCCAACTTCGCTTAGTTGTTTGATGCTCCAGCTCTAGTGTGTGTATGTATATATATTGGTTTGTAACGGATATTTAACGAACAATGGCAGATCTTCATCTACTTTTTGTCAAAAAAGCTAAAAATAATATTCTTTTGTGAAATATTGAAATTATTGAGAAGAATAATCTTCCTGCCTGTGATTTTTCCTTTCATTTTGTACCCAAAAATACAAGGGAATGGATTCTAATACCCGTTTTTCAGGGAAATATTTCAATATTGATGTTGATGCAAATGAGGTTTCTTGAGAAAATCATAATTGCTAGCTCATTATTGAACTTACTTCCCTCTTGTATTTTTTTCACCGCAGGTTCAACTTGAACCCTTGGGTCAGAGGGTTTTGTATATAAACATTTTACAACTGGAGAAGCTTCAGTCGAAACTTGAATTTGTTGATAACATTTGGTGTGTAAAAGTTGTCTGACATCATTATGTAGTGAGCAGAATTGACATAAGGATTGTTGAGAAATAGTAAGTAGTGAATAATTCACCTCACAGTAAAGTTTGGTTTGCATTTTTGTTTTGTTTTTGCCTTTTCAATACTAATGTTTTTAGGGGACAATAGGAATTCCTTGTTAGTGATCTCTCTTTTCAAGCTTGTGATAAGAACAAAGATTGGCATTTTGTTGGTGTTTAAAGTTTCTTGCATTATTTTTGTTGTTATTAATTGTGTTATTAATTGTTGGTGTGGTAGACTACATATCAAAGTGTGAAGAAAGTTGGTGCCAATTTGGGGGCTACATCAGTGCAAAAGAAAGTGATCACATTTTTAACATTATTTTGTTAAACATTTCTTGAAAATTTGTATTACCTACTGCAATTCAAATATAAGCATTTCTTGAAAATTTGTATTACCTACTGCAATTCAAATATAAGTAAATAATTTTAATATATGACAAATAAAACGTAGATACTAATATATTATGATTGGTGTAATAATTAATCATATCATAATTAGTGTATTTGGATAGGAAATCTAAACTGAACGTGGCATTGTCATTAATTAAGTTGATGGTGATAAGATTATTAAATTTGTTTAATAATAATTACAATAATGAGAGAACCATAATTTTTGTATAAATTAATGAGTGACATACAGAGATTAGTTGAATAATGATAATAATAATTTTTTTAGGTGTGTGGTTATGATAATTTTGTACAATTAATATCCTCATGCTATATTAGGGCCAATTAGGGAATACTATAATTTTTAAAATAATTGCTGTTAGCTGTGCTGTAGAAATAATCAATTGTGAAGATAATTAATTAAGTGTTTGGTAAATTTTGTTTTTAATCTTGTGAGTTTTGAAATGCTTGATTATGGACGTTTGATAAATTTTACTGTTAAACTGTTGAGAGAAAACAAATGACTAAAATGTACATAATGGAGTATAAAATTTACTTATAAAAACATGTACATATAATATTTTTAATTGTATATTATAATAATTTTTACTAAAAATAAACTTTATAATATATTATTTTTTTAATCTTGAAACAATTGATAATTAGTTTATAATAATTTATAATATAGTGAAACAAATTTAATAACAATGACCAACAAATTGATATTAATAACTTTATATTGATGAATTATAATAAAAATTTATTAAAACATTGAATTTATTTTCAATTTAAATAAGGATAATTTTGGGCTTAGGTAATAATTTTAAGGATATTTGTGAAATTGTATTAAAGGATAAAATTGATTCACAAAATCAGAATTTAAAAGTTATTATTTCCTTACTTTTCAAAATCAACTGTAGGAGGGGCTAATTTTAACAAAAGTGATTTTGTTTTTTTTTTCCTAAACACTAAAATTAACTTTTAGATTTTTAAAATCACTTTTAAACCTCCCAAAAGGAATCCCAAACAGGCCCCAATTTGTACCGTATCAAAACCACAACATTAATATCAAAATTAAATGAAAATTATATAAATGAAACATAAGAAATGTAAATTTAACATAAAACTTATAAATCAACATTTGGTGTAAAACAAGACATAAATTATATAAATAGAACATAAGACTTTTAAACATAAGATAAAATAAGTAAATTAACATAAGAGTGGTAAATTAGTGTATGATTGGTAAACAAAACAAAAATTTATAGATGTATTATAAAATTTGTAAATCAACATTAAGTGTAAAACAAAACATAAATTAAGTAAATAAAGTATAAAACTTGTAGATGGAAGACAAAATAAGTAAATCAACATAAGAGTGGTAAATTGATGTATTATTGGTGAATAAAATAAAAACTTATAGATATAATATAAAACTTGTAAACAACATTAAGTGTAAAATAAAATATAAATGATACAAATGGAAAATAAGACTTGTAAATAAAAGATAAAATAAGTAAATTAACATAGGAGTAGTAAATTGATATATGATTAATAAATAGAACAAAAAACTATCAATATAACATAAAACTTATAAATCAACATTAAGTATAAAATAAAATAAAAATTGAATAAATAAGATATAAAACTTATAAATAAAATGTAAAATAAGTAAATTAACATAGGAGCAGTAAAATGATGTATTATTGGTAAACAAAACATAAACTTACAGATGTGACATAAAACTTGTAAATCAACAATAAGTGTAAAAATAAACATAAATTAAGTAAATAAAATATAAGACTTACAAATAGAAGGTAAAATAAGTAAATTAAGATAAGAGTGGTAAAATGATGTATTATTTGTAAACAAAACATAAATTTATTGATGTAACAATAAATTATGTAAATCAACATTAACTTTAAAATAGCATATAAATTATGTAAATGAAATAAAATACTTGTAAATGAAATGCAAAACAAGTAAATATTATAAGAGATATTGAACAAAATAAAACCTTACAAATATAAAATAAAAACTCATTATAACAATGATTATAAAACCTTACAAATATAAAATAAAAAATCATTATAACAATGATTACCTTATATATTTACCGTTTTTATTTCTAAATTGAATAATGATAATTTTGGATTTATGTAACACATGAGACGATATATATGAAATTTTATTAAGGATAAAACTTATTCTCAAAATCAAATTTTAGAAAACTTTTTTTATATTTTTCAAAATTTTTTGTAAGATAACTAATTTTGTATCCTTTTAAACCTTCTCAACAGCAACTCTAAATGATCTTTTAGTATAAATAAGGAGCACAGTTTGAAGGTAGATAAAAAATGTATAAAACTAAAAATTAGATCCTATTTTGTTGACATTTCATATATGTCTAGTAATATAGGAATGTCTTTTTCTTTTTTTTTTGACTTGATCCACATTAAGAAAACTAATTTTGTTTAATTAACATGTATAGTAAACAAATACCATGATAAAAAATGAAAAAAAAGTTCATAAATATCCTAGCATAAATATAGAACTTATAGTTAACCAATTTAATAAAACTTAATTTTTCTAACTATTTTCAATTGATGAGAAATTTTTTTCTTTGCTCAAATAAATTAAATAAATAAACTATTTTTAAATTAAAGTTTAATGTTGATTTATAAATTTTATATTATTTTTACAAGTGTTTGTTTTATTTGTCATTTTTAGATACTAATTTACTACTCTTAGATTAAGTTACTTATTTGACTTTTGTTCACTGATCTTATGTATAATTTACAAAATGTATGTTCATCATGGCATTGATGCCGTAATTTTAATTACAGCATCATAAAATTTTCTTTATAGTTGTTTGTATGATATGGTAGTGCTTCTATCATTGCTCTAATAATTATGTCAAATTTGACTATTTTAATTAATTAATTTATTTATGTTGAATTAATGAGTCATGACAAAAGCCAGTTTTAGTGAATGTCTAATATGCCAATACGCCGTCATTTAATGCATTTCGTCAGAAGTTTATTTATTACAAAATTCTAAATTATTTATTATAAATACAATGTTCACATGCCCAAACGGTGATAAAGATATTTGTAGTGCACCAAAAAATTTTCGGAGTTGACTTCTTTTATTTGGTTTCTGTGATAGAAAAAGAAACCAATATATAAGTACTAAAATATACAAAAATTAAAAATTTTAATTTATTAGAGATTGTATTCTTATTTCTATTAATATACAGAAATATGTATTCTTTTTATTTGTTAGTTACATTCTTAGTTTGCTAGAATGTGGATATTTTATTAGAGAATTATTATTGTTGTTGTTGTTGTTATTGTTATGTATATATATATATATATATATATATATATATATATATATATAATTATTAAGGATCTTCAATAAACCAATTTTAAATCAAGTTTTAACTTAAGTCTATATTGGTCTTTAAACTAAGTCTACTAAATTTTAAAGTCGTTTAATGGTACGTGGCTTGTTTACCCCCAGTGCGGACCAGACTAATGCCCATTCGGGATCATCTCTGGAACTTACGTCGAGGGATTCCCGCCTATATACCTTTAAACAAAATTTTAATTTTTGCAATCTTCTTTACAACAAAGGCTCAAAGATAATACTAGATCGATCCAATAGGAAAAGGATCTAGGACGATAGTGGATTCAGGAACAATTATCCAATTATTAAGGATCTTCAATAAACCAATTTTAAATCAAGTTTTAACTTAAGTCTATATTGGTCTTTAAACTAAGTCTACTAAATTTTAAAGTCGTTTAATGGTACGTGGCTTGTTTACCCCCAGTGCGGACCAGACTAATGCCCATTCGGGATCATCTCTGGAACTTACGTCGAGGGATTCCCGCCTATATATACCTTTAAACAAAATTTTAATTTTTGCAATCTTCTTTACAACAAAGGTTCAAAGATAATACTAGATCGGATCCCAGAAAATAGTATTCGATTGGAGGAGAAGAGAAGTACAACAGAAGACAGAGATCCGGTCTCTTTGCTTCTGAGGAATGTAGAATTTTTATGGCAGATCTGATAAGAACCAGTCTGCAGAATGCTTTAAATTAAAATGCGGAAAAATAAAGTGCAGAAATTTAAATTGCTTTAAATTAAATTGCGAAAAATTTAAAGTGCAGAAATTTAAATTGCTTTAAATTAAATTGCGAAAAATTTAAAGTGCATGAATTTAAATTGCGGAAATAAAATTTATTACAGGCTTTGAATAAATTACAAATCTTTAAAAGATCAGCTGTTTACATTTATTTGCTTTAGATCTTGAGATTTAAAAGAAGAAATGGGAAATTAATCTTAAAACTCTTGAGATACTTCCTTGATCAAAGATCTTGGGATAGTATTTCGTTAATGTTTGTGATTCAATTCGAGAGAGAGAGAAGAGAATAGAGAGAAGGAGAAGAAGAAGAAGAAGAGAGGGAGAGAGCTCTAAAAGCGATCGAGGAGTCTAAGTCTTCCTTGATTTAAATACAAACCGACTCACCAGGGACTGTAGTTTTATGGCCGGGCGTGGCTTTTTAAGCGTGGCGCGTCGTCTGTGGGCGTGGCGCGTCTGTAGCATTTTAAAGCGTAAGCGCGTCTTGTGGTGAGGCGCAGCGATCTTTGTAGGTCCCATGTGATCTTTGTAGCCTTTAATAAACTTTTGAAAAATAATTTTGATTTTACATGGGAAAATCGGGTGAAGAGACATGTGCGCTCTCACTTGTGTCAGAGGACCACAGAAACAAAGGAAAAAAGAACTTAATTTTACACACACATTTTTTTTTTTTTTTTTTTTTTTTTTAAAAAAAAAATAAAAAATTTTTTAATTTTTTTAGGGGGGGAAATTTCCGAAACAATCGTCTTCATTATCATCCGAGAGAAATAAATGGTTGATTCATCGGCCGGAGGAGGCGGCAGCGGATGTTTCGGATCGGAGGCGAAGGTCATTCCATGACTTTGAAATATTCTTCTTCAGTCTTTGCACCTGCAAGAAGAGATTGGGCTCTGGATTTTTGGGTAAGAAAGGTTCCTTGGGCTTTAATGTCTTCGATGGTTGGGGCGAGAAACCTTTTGAAAGCCAATCATGAATTGTATGGGAGGTTAATTTTTTTGTTCATCAAATTTTGACCACCATTTGACTTTGAATGTTCTTTGTAAAATTAATTGGGTATCGAGTGTGGTAACGGAGATTCCACATCCATACCCATGGTAGGAAGAAGTTTGTCAGAAGCGAGAGGAAAGGAGAGAACCTTCTTTCGATTACGTGGGTTTATAATGGGCTTTGAAAAGATTTAGACACTCGGTGGCATTACAGGTGAGGATTTGGGACATGGGCCAAAATAGTTCCACCATTGTTGGAACCGGTTTGGAAGGCTTTGAGCGGTTATTTTTGAATTGAAGAAAAATAACCATGAGTGAGATTTTTAGGGTTTTGTAGGAAAAAGGTGTTAAACCACGCTTGTTGATAATCCCAGTATGAGAAAGTCAAACAATGTGGTAGACGCATTTGAATCTTTGTGGTAAAGGTTTTTTGTTTATGGAGTTGGTCACCCCATTGTTTTGGGCTTAGGACTTTGAGAATGGTTAGTTGAATAGGCGGGCTCTGTATGGGAATCGCCGAGGAAGAAGTGTTTGAATTTAAGCGGCTCGGTGGACTCTAGAATGCTTTGGTAATAGGATTTGTGGTTTTGTTATAGCCCAAGGTTTAAAAAACCAGCCTATTGGAAAAAACTTTGAAAGAGCTTGAAATGGATCAGAATTATAAAATCCATCCTCCATAGATAAAATGTTTTGGAAATGGGTTTTATTAAACCAATCAAGTTTTCTTTGAAAGCTTTGTTTGTGAAAGTACAATCACGGGAAGATGTGCTTTCACCAGAAACAATTATATTTTGAGAAGAAGGTTTTGTAATCTCTTGGCTCAAACTTTGAAAAGGGATTTCTTTAAGAGATCTTTTAGGTATTTCTTGAAATAGAATTTTCTTTTTAGGAGAAATTTTGCTTTGAGAAAAACTTTGTAAGGCGAGCATGAGCTCGGGGGATTTGGACATGGATTTTATCCACTCATTTACTGTTCTGAGGCAATGGCTTTAGATTTTGCTTCTTCATCCTCATTTGTGTCAATCCAGGATTTGATGGGCATGGCTGATGAGAGTAATTTTTTTTCTTTAGGAGGAAGAGGTTTTGGATGGTGTTTGGGATACGGGGTCTTGAGAATCCCTTTCCCTTTGTCTTTGGTCTTTTTGGCGGCATTTATCTGTTTTGAAGAAACTCTCTGGTTAGAAAATCGGGAGAGAATTTGTATCACCTTTAATAAACTCAATGTCAAAATCAAAAACACTCAAAATAGCTTGCCATCGTGCAAAAATCTGTTTTGATGCAATGTTTTGAACATCTTTTCTAAAACATGTTTTTGACTTTGCAATCAATTCTAAGCAAAAATTTTTGGTTTAACAAGTCACTTTGAAATTTAGATATGCATAAGACAATAGATAAAATTTCTTTTTTAATAGTAGAATAATTTTTCGACATTCATTCCAATGTGCGAAACATATTGTACTACTTGTTCTTTATTATTATCAATTTGCTTTAATATCCCCCGTAACCTAAATCGGACGCATCAGTTTCAACTATTTTAGGTAATGCGGGATTTGCAAGAAATAAACATGGAATTTCTTTAACAATATTTTTATCTGTTTAATAACTTTAGTATGTTCTTCGACCATGCAATAGGATTCTTTTAACCTATCATGCAATGGTTTAGCAATCTATTAATGTTAGGACAGAAATCAAGAACATAATTTAGACTTCCCAAAAATCTTTGCAATTGGGTTTTATCAAAGGATTTTATCGGAAATTTATCGGTGAAAGAAAGAGATCTTTCAATAGGGGTGATAGTTCCTTTGAAATATAATGGCCAAGAAATCGGATTTTTAGTTTGAAATAAGGAAATTTTTGAACTAGAGATAGCTAGGCCTGCTTTCCTAGTTGCAAAATAAAAAGTCTTTAGATGTTTAAAATGTTGATCTATTGATTGTGAAAAAATCAATACGTCATCAATATAAACAACACAAAAATCGAGAAAAAGGATTATAAATATCATTCATAATTCTTTGAAATTACGAAGGTGCATTCTTTAAACCAAAAGGCATTCTTGTCCATTCGTATTGACCAAATGGAGCAGTGAAAACATTTTATAACGGTCTTTAGGGTGAATTTGAATTTGCCAAAAACGACTTCATGTCAAATTTTGAAAATATGAATGAGTGAAGTTTTGGAGTAAATCTTTTTATTAGGTATAGGGTACCTAATCCATTTTAAGGCTTTATTTAGGGGTTTATAATTTATTACCAATCTTGGTGTACCTCTTTCTATTTCGAATTTTTATTGACATAAAAAGCGGCACAAGACCATGGGGATCTTGATTTGGTAATTAGACCTTTAGATTCTAATTCTTTGATTTCTTCTTTGCAATGTTTTCTAATTCCATATTCATTTGAATAGGACGGGCTTTTGTGGGTATTTGTTTTTCATCAAAAGAATTTTCGTATGGCAAATCAACCAAATGTTGTTTTGTTCCAGCGGTTGGTAGATCGCACATATTTCTTTTTCAATTAGGGCTTTAAATTCAGAAATTTTTCTTTGTATAAAATCATTTTTAATTGATTTCCTATTCTTTGCGAGTTTAGATCTTTTTGTAAACGAGTTAGGTTGCTTTGTTTTGAATTGAGCAAGACATTTATTTGGTTACGATGAGCGAATTGGCCTTTATAATATTTAAGTTTCTTGTTTTAGGCTTTTCTATAAAAGGAAATTTTAATTTGGTTTTCTGCTTTAAAAGATATACCATTGTAATTTCTGGTATAAGGAGTTATAAGATTTATAAAAGGTGTTCCCAATATAACAACATGATGAATGTCATTTGTTAGGAAAAAAGTAGTTTTAAATTGAAACCCTTTGTTAATATGAGATCTTACACTTTAGAATGGATGTTCAATTTTGAATTATTAGCGTGACTTTTCTTTTGTTTTTCTTTATATTTATCTGGAACAAAAATTTCTTTAATCTGATTTAAATCGGCACCGGTGTCAAATAAGGCAATGGTATCAATTTCAAGTTCTTTGGAAAAGACTAAGGTAATCTTTATTAAGTATTTTCTTGTGGTAATTTGATTTAAAACAAAAGGAAATCATTGGGTATAGATTCAATGTTTTCAAGTTGTAAATCAATTTCTTTTTCACCATCGAATCGATTCTTTATCGAATTGTCTTAATTGTTTTTGCAATAGAAGTTGAATAGTTCTGAATCATTCTTTTGTTTTTCTTTTAATTCTTTAATTTGAGTTTAATTTCTTTAATCTCTTTTTGAAGGTCTTGAATGTTAGGAGCTGTTTTTCTTTTTGTTTTCTTTTTATCAAGATTTGAGTCAAATCATAAGTGTTTTTTCTTTATTATTGGAATTTTTGATGTTTTACGCTTTATCTCTATCTCAAAAGTTTTAAGAGTTTATCTAGATATTCTTTTTGTAAGGTAGGATGAAATGTGTTTACCAATTCAAGAAAAGTTTCTTGATCTTTAGTTAAAACATTGATTTTCTTTAAGTAAGATTCCGATTGGCTTGAGTCAGAATCATTCTTTGGAATTATTCTGAGAATCGAGTCAACTAACTCGTCAATGTAAGGATTCATTATCTCGACATGGAAGATTGAGAATCGAGAAGACTCTACTCATTAATGAGGCTATTTTTGAAAATGTTTCTTCATCAAGGCCAAGCTCGTGGAGTTTTTATTCATTCTGAGAACTTTGCGGTGTGGCCTTTCATTCACATTTAAAACATGTGGCTTCTTTGTAATTGAAATGGGCTTTTGTTTGGGCTTGAAATCTTTCTTTTTAGAGAATTGTTTTTATAAGGCTTGAAGGCTTTCTATAGAAAGGTTCTCTAAACTTTTGGAAAGATTTTCTATGGCCTTTAGACTTGTAATGTTCCTTGTAAGGTTTCGTAGAACACTTACCATTCAATCTTTGGAAGTAGAAGTTTTAAAAGTCATAGTTGAGCTACATTTTGAAACTACCTAATTCTTGCTTAGACTTTCTAAGCTCCCATTTAAGTCGTTTACGTAACTTTAAGTCTTGACATATCTTTAAACCTTCTTTATTGACAAAAGCTGACAAGTTCACCGTAGGTGAGCTCATCATAAGGAATACGGTTGTCATATAAGGCTTTAATGGAATTTAACTTTTTCTCTAATAGGGTTGGTAAACAAAGAATTTCTCCTTCCAAGTTATATGATTTGCATCATCCACTAAGGAAAAGTCTGGTAAGAATGTAGTTTTGTAGCTTTGGAATTCACTAAGTTTTCTACATCTTAGATTATGTAGAAGCTCGGCATTTTATCTACGAGGTGAGAGGGTCACTTTATGAAATGAAGGGATATAGTCAAAATCAAGGTAGCTTGCGCATCTTGAATTGGACTATTGAATTCATCGAGAATGGGGATTCCCTCCTAAATCTGTTTGAATGGAGTTTAAAATATCTAATTCTTTGTTGATTGGTAAGAAGATGGTCCCTTTGACCTTTAAGTTGACTGTAAAGCCGTGATAAGGATTTTTGCAATGGCTTTGTCGAAGTTCTGATTGGGTTTTATAAGCATTGGCTGCCATGGTCATTTGTTGTAATAATCTAAAATGTTATATTCGGACATTCCATCTAAATTCCACTCGTAGACGGAAGATGCATTATATCGGGATTGATTTAATGCACTTGGTCTATTATCATGGTTAGATACGGTGGACTTTTAGTGGTTGGGAGTGCTAATTCCCAATGAATTTTATTGACCTTTGAAATAGGTTCTTCTTTAAAAGGCGTCATATCGAAGAGGCTATAGAGGATTGATCACGATCTAATCTTTGCAATCCTTGATTGAGCACTATCGGGTGCAATCGGACTTTGGAAATAGGAGTAGAGGATGCATCTTTAGAAATTGGGTAGGAGAGGATCTTACATTACATCAAGTTGTTCTCTAATAGCTTTAGCAAAATCGACTTTGATTCTTGAACAAGCTTGACTATGTTTGAAGCACGAAAGGTTTGAAAATAGGTTCTTTAAGCTTTTATCGAATCCGATTTTGTTGGAATAGGCTTTGATAAAGCAGGAGAAGCTTGATTATGGTTGACTTGGATTTGGTCTTATCTAATCAATTTGTTTTCTATCGTGTTTAGATTAGCATTACTGAAATTATACTGTTGGATAATGCTATCTAAATCCGTTCTAAAGGTCTTTATGAATTTTGTAAGGTGAGGCTTTAATCTAATAGGTGGTTCACCATGGTCAATGGATATACTCACCAGAGGTGGATGCTCGGACTCATGGTTTTATTCGTCGAAAGGTTCCATTCGGGAATTTTCTTTTACATGATAATAGGGTTTGTATTTTTAAAGGGATAAGAAATGTTGTTTTTAAGCATACATTTCAAACCAATCAAAAAAATAAAATATGGACTTTATGTAGATTTACGAATTCATAATAATCTTCTACATAAAGTCCATATTTTATTTTTGATTGGTTTGAAATGTATGCTTTTTAAAACAACATTTCTTATCCTTTAAAAATACAAACCCTATTCTTGTTAGAAAGAAAATTCTGAATGGAACCTTTTAAACGATAATAAAACCATAGAATCGAGCATCCACCTCTTAGAGAGTATATCCATTGACCATGGTGAACCACCTATTAGGATTAAAGCCTCACCTTACAAAATTCATAAAGACCTGTAAACGGATTTAGATAGCATTATCCAATGAGAATAATTTCTCGTAATGCTAATCTAAACACGATAGGAAACTTGATTGATTAGGATAGAAGACCAAATAAGTCAACCATAATCAAGTTTCTCCTGCTTTATCAAAGCCTATTCAACAAAATCGGATTCGATAAAAGCTTAAAGAACCTATTTTCAAACCTTTTCAGGTTTCGAAACATAGTCAGAAGCTTGTTCAAGAATCAAAGTCAGATTTTGCTAAAGCTATTAGAGAACAACTTGATAGAATAGAAGCATCCTCTCCTACCCAATTCTCTAAAGATGCATCCTCTTCTACTCCTATTTCCAAAGTCCAGATTGCACCCGATAGTGCTCAATCAAGCAGGATTGCAGTACTAGATCAGGATCAATCCTCTATAGCCTCTTCAGATATAGACGCCTTTAAAGAAGAACCTATTTCAAAGGTCAATAAAATTCATTGGGAATTAGCACTCCCAACCACTAAAAGTCCACAGATCTAACCATAGATAATAGACCAAGTGCATTAAATCAATCCCGATATAATGCATCTTCGGCCTAGTCGAGTGGAATTTAGATGGAATGTCTGAATATAACATTTTAGGATTATTACAACAAATGACCATGGCGGCCAATGCTTATAAAACCCAATCGGAACTTACGACAAAGCCATTGTGAAATCCTTATTCACTGGGCTTTACAGGTCAACTTAAAGGTTGGTGGGACCATCTTCTTACCAATCAACAGCAATTAGATATTTTAAACTCCATTCAAACAGATGAGAGGAGGAATCCCCATTCTGGATGAATTCAATAGTCCAATTCAAGATGCGATTCTTACCTTGATTTTGACTATATCCTTCATTTCATAGGTGACCCCTCTCACCTCAGAGATAAAAATGCTGAGCTTCTACATAATCTAAGATGTAGAAAACTTAGTGAATTCCAAAGCTACAAAACTACATTCTTACTGGACTTTTCCTTAGGGATGATGCAAATCATATAACTTGGAAGGAGAAATTCTTGCAGGTTTACCAACCCTATTAGGAGAAAAGTTAGAAATTCCATTAAAGCCTTATATGACAATCAGTATTCCTTATGATGAGCTCACCTATGGTGAACTTGTCGAGTTTTGTCAATAAAGAAGGTTTAAAGATATGTCAAGACTTAAAATTCTGTAAACGACTTAAATGGGAGCTTAGAAAGTCTAAGCAAGAATTAGGTAGTTTCAGAAATAGCGATTCAACTATGACCCTTTAAAACTTCTACTTCCAAAGATTGTAATGGTAAGTGTTCTACGAAACCTTACAAGGAACATTACAAGTCTAAAGGCCATAGAAAATCTTTCCAAAAGTTTAGAGAACCTTTCTATAGAAAGCCTTCGAAGCCTTATAAAAAACAATTCTCAACAAGAAAGATTTCAAGCCCAAACAAAAGCCCATTTCAATTACAAAGAAGCCACATGTTTTAAATGTGGAATGAAAGGCCACACTGCAAAGTTCTGTAGAATGAATAAAAAACTCCACGAGCTTGGCCTTGATGAAGAAACATTTTCAAAAATAGCCTCATTAATGATAGAGTCTTCTGATTCTGAATCTTCCATGTCGAGAGATAATGAATCCTTCTGCATTGACGAGTTAGTTGACTCGATTACGTAACTAATTCGAGAATGATTCGACTCAAGCCAATGGAATCTTACTTAAAGAAAATCAATGTTTTAACTAAAGATCAAGAAACTTTTCTTGAATTGGTAAAACACATTTCGATCTACCTTACAAAAAGAATATCTAGATAAACTCTTAAAAACTTTAGAGATAGGAGATAAAGCGAGAAACATCAAAATTCAATAATAAAGAAAAACACTTATGATTTGACTCAAATCTTGGATAAAAGAAAACAAAAAGAAAACAGTTCTAACATTCAAGACCTTCAAAAAGAGATTAAAGAAATTAAACTCGAAATTAAAGAATTAAAAAAAACAAAAGAATGATTCAGAAACTATTTAACTTCTATTGCAAAAACAGTTAGAAGACAATTGTGATAAAGAATCGATTGAGATGGTGAAAAGAAATTGATTTACAACTTGAAAACATTGAATCTATACCCAATGATTTCCTTTTTGTTTTAAATCAAATTACCACAAGAAAATACTTAATAAAGATTACCTTAGTCTTTTCCAAAGAACTTGAAATTGATACCATTGCCTTATTTGACACTGGTGCCGATTTAAATTGTATTAAAGAAATTTTGTTCAGGATAAATATAAAGAAAAACAAAGAAAAGCTTTCTGCCGCCAATAATTCAAAATTGAACATCCATTCTAAAGTAGAAGCATCTGTTATTAACAGTGGTTTCGAATTTAAAACTACTTTTTTCCTAACAAATGACATTCATCATGTTGTTATATTGGGAACACCTTTTATAAATCTTATAACTCCTTATCTTGTAAATTACAATGGTATATCTTTAAAAAGCAGGAAAAACCAAATTAAAATTTCCTTTTATAGAAAAGCCTAAAACAAGAAACTTAAATATTATAAAGGCCAATTCTGTTCATCAGAACCAAATAAATGTCTTGCTTAATTCAAAACAGGCTAACCTAACCTGTTTACAAAAAGATCTAAACTGCAAAGAATAGGAAATCAATTAAAAATGATTTTATACAAAGAAAAATTTCTGAATTTAAAGCCCTAATTGAAAAAGAAATATGTCTTTGATCTACCAACTGCTTTTTGGAAGCAGAAAACAACATTTGGTTGATTTGCCATACGAAAATTCTTTTGATGAAAAACAAATACCCACAAAAGCCCGTCCTATTCAAATGAATATG
Source organism: Atalantia buxifolia (assembly GCA_030444775.1). NCBI lineage: Eukaryota > Viridiplantae > Streptophyta > Magnoliopsida > Sapindales > Rutaceae > Atalantia > Atalantia buxifolia. The sequence continues at coordinate 17,782,880 of CM059839.1, forward strand.
GAATTAGAAAAACATTGCAAAGAAGAAATCAAAGAATTAGAATCTAAAGGTCTAATTACCAAATCAAGATCCCCATGGTCTTGTGCCGCTTTTATGTCAATAAAAATTCGGAAATAGAAAGAGGTACACCAAGATTGGTAATAAATTATAAACCCTAAATAAAGCCTTAAAATGGATTAGGTACCCTATACCTAATAAAAAGATTTACTCAAAAACTTCACTCTGCATTCATATTTTCAAAATTTGACATGAAGTCAGGTTTTTGGCAAATTCAAATTCACCCTAAAGACCGTTATAAAACAGCCTTCTTGTTCCATTTGGTCATCTGAATGGACAAAGTAATGCCTTTGGTTTAAAGAATGCACCTTCAGAATTTCAAAGAATTATGAATGATATTTATAATCCTTTTTCTGATTTTTGTGTTGTTTATATTGATGACGTATTGATTTTTCACAATCAATAGATCAACATTTAAACATCTAAAGACTTTTATTTTGCAACTAGGAAAGCAGGCCTAGCTATCTCTAGTTCAAAAATTTCTTTATTTCAAACTAAAATCCGATTTCTTGGCCATTATATTTCAAAGGGAACTATCACCCCTATTGAAAGATCTCTTTCTTTCTTGATAAATTTCCGATAAAATCTTGATAAAACCCAATTGCAAAGATTTTTGGGAAGTCTAAATTATGTTCTTGATTTTGTCTAACATTAATAGGATTGCTAAACCATTGCATGATAGGTTAAAAAAGAATCCTATTGCATGGTCGGAAGAACATACTAAAGTTATTAAAGATAAAAAATATTGTTAAAGAAATTCCATGTTTATTTCTTGCAAATCTGCATTACCTAAAATAGTTGAAACTGATGCGTCGATTTAGGTTACGGTGGGATATTAAAGCAAATTGATAATAATAAAGAACAAGTAGTACAATATGTTTTACGCACATTGGAATGAATGTCAGAAAAATTATTCTACTATTAAAAAAGAAATTTTATCTATTGTCTTATGCATATCTAAATTTCAAAGTGACTTGTTAAATCAAAAATTTTTGCTTAGAATTGATTGCAAAGCTGCAAAACATGTTTTAGAAAAAGATGTTCAAAACATTGCATCAAAACAGATTTTTGCACGATGGCAAGCTATTTTGAGTGTTTTTGATTTTGACATTGAGTTTATTAAAGGTGATACAAATTCTCTCCCTGATTTTCTAACCAGAGAGTTTCTTCAAAACAGATAAATGCCGCCAAAAAAGACCAAAGACAAAGGGAAAGGGATTCTCAAGGACCTGTATCCCAAACACCATCCAAAACCTCTTCCCTCCTAAAGAAAAATTACTCTCATCAGCCATGCCCATCAAATCCACGGATTGACACAGTCGAGGATGAAGAAGCAAAATCTAAAGCCATTGCCTCGCAGGAACAGGTAAATGAGTGGATAAAATCCATGTCCAAATCCCCTGAGCTCATGCTCGCCTTACAAAGTTTTTCTCAAAGCAAAATTTCTCCTAAAAAAGAAAATTCTATTTCTGAAGAAATACCTAAAAGATCTCTTAAAGAAATCCCTTTTCAAAGTTTGAGCCAAGAGATTACAAAACCTTCTTCTCAAAATATAATTGTTTCTGGTGAAAGCACATCTTCCCAGATTGTACTTTCACAAACAAAGCTTTCAAAGAAAACTTCGGATTGGTTTAATAAAACCCATTTCCAAAACATTTTATCTATGGAGGATGGATTTTATAATTCTGATCCATTTCAAGCTCTTTCAAAGTTTTTTCCAATAGGCTGGTTTTTTAAACCTTGGGATTTAACAAAACCCGGTCCCTATTACCAAAGCATTCTAGAGTCCACATTTGAGTCAGTTAAATTCAAACACTTCTTCCTCAGTGATTCCCATACAGAGCCCGCCTATTCAACGGCAACCATTCTCAAAGTCCTAAGCCCAAAACAATGGGGTGACCAACTCCATAAACAAAAACCTTTACCACAAAGATTCAAATCGTCTACCACATTGTTTGACTTTTCATCTTGGGATTATCAACAAGCGTGGTTTAACACCTTTTTCCTACAAAACCCTAAAAAATCTCACTCATGGTTATTTTTCTTCAATTCAAAAATAACCGTTCAAAGCCTTCCAAACCTGGTTCCAACAATGGTGGAACTATTTTGCCCATGTCCTGAAATCCTCACCCAGAATGCCACCGAGTGTCTAAATCTTTTCAAAGCCCATTATAAACCCACAGAATCAGAAAGAAGGTTCTCTCCTTTCCTGTTTCTGTACAAACTTCTTCCTACCATGGGTATGGATGTGGAATCTCCGTTACCACACTCAGGATACCCAATTAATTTTACAAAGAACATTCAAAGTCAAATGGTGGTCAAAATTTGATGAACAGTCAAAATTAACCTCCCATACAATTCATGATTGGCTTTCTGCCAAAGGTTTCCTTGCCCCAACCATCGAAGACATTAAAGCCCAAGGAACCTTTCTTACCCAAAAATCAGAGCCCAATCTCTTCTTGCGGTGCAAAGACGAAGAAGAATATTTCAAAGTCATGGAACAGCTTCTCGCCTCCAGATCCGAAACATCCGTTGCCAGCTCCTCTGAAGCCGATGAATCTGAACCATTTATTTCTCTCAGGGACGATAATGAAGACGATTGCTTCGGAATCTTCCCTCCTATAAAGCATTAAAGATATTTGTAATTTTCTTTTTTTAAAAAAAAAAAAAAAAAAAAAATGAGTGTAAAATTAAGTTCTTTTTTCCTTTGTTTCGGGTGGTCCTCTGGACACAAGTGAGAGCGCACATGTCTCTTCACCCGATTTTCCCATGTAAAATCAAAATTATTTTTCAAAAGTTTATTAAAGGCTACAAAGATCGCTACAATGACCCGAGCTCTGACGCTTCTGATCTCACCACAAGATGTCAGCGCTCTGATTTAAAATGCTACAGACGCGCGCGCCCCGTCTACGGGGACGCGCCACGCGTTAAAAAGCCACAGTTCCGGTCATAAAACTACAGTCCCGGTTGAGTCAGTTTTGTATTTAAATCTGAAGGAAGACTTAGACTCCTCAGATCAGTTTTAGAGCTCTCTCCCTCTCTTCTTCTTCTTCTCTCCCTTCTCTCTATTCTCTTCTCTCTCTCTCTCTGGGAATCTGGAATGGAATCACAAAAACATTAACGAAATACTATCCCAAGATCTTTGATCAAGGAAGTATCTCGTTAAGAGTTTTAAGATTAATTTCCCACTTCTTCTTTTAAATCTCAAGATCTAAAGCAAATAAATGTAAGAATCGATCTTTTAAAGATTTGTAATTTATTCAAAGCTTTGTAATAAATTTTATTTCCAATTTAAATTCATGCACTTTAAATTTTCCGCAATTTAATTTAAAGCAATTTAAATTTCTGCACTTTAAATTTTTCGCAATTTAATTTAAAGCAATTTAAATTTCTGCACTTTATTTTTCCGCATTTTAATTTAAAGCATTCTGCAGATTGGTTCTTATCTCGGATCTGCCATAAAAATTCTACATTCCTCGAAGCAAAGAGAGGATCTCTCTTGTTGTACTTCTCTTCTCCCCCTCCAATCAGAATACTATTTCTAGGATCCAGATCTAGTATTATCTTTGAGCCTTTGTTGTAAAAAAGATTGCAAAAATTAAAATTTTGTTTAAAGGTATATAGGCGGGAATCCTCGACGTAAGTTCCAGAGATGATCCCGAATGGGCATTAGTCGGGTCACCTGGGGGTAAACAAGCCACGTGCCATTAAACGACTTTAAAATTTAGTAGACTTAGTTTAAAGACCAATATAGACTTAAGTTAAAACTTGATTTAAAATTGGTTTATTGAAGATCCTTAATAATTGGATAATTGTTCGAATCCACTATCGCCCTCCAGATCCTTTCCTATTGGCTCAAAGGCGCTTACCATCACACCAAAAGCTTAAGCTGGTAGTGGAGACGCTATTTTAATTTTATAAGCATCATCCTCAGACCACGTGTGCACGGTTTGAACCCTTAACTCCCTTCCCCCCCCAAACCGGGTTAACGGGGGACCCTTAGTTGGTGGGACCCACGCACCTGGGCCCACAGCATCGGGCCAGCCGATCTTTCTTTGGAAATTCGCAGCGTCGGACCTTACCAAGGACTCGAACCCGCGACCCGGGCTCGATACGCTTACCATCACACCAAAAGCTTGCTGTTAGTGGAGGCACTACTTTAATCTTATAAGCACCATCCCCAGACCACGTGTGCACGGTTTGAACCCTTAGCTCCCTTCCCCCAAACCGGGTTAACAGGGGACCCTTAGCTAGTGGGACCCACGCACTTTGGGCCCACTGACACTGATCGATCTTTCTTTGGAAATATATATATATAATTATTTTAAGGTAAAGACACTTTTTTTTTAATGTAGACATACTGTTAAAATGTGTGGTTTAATTGCATGTTTGTACTGACTCTATTAAACCACATGGCTTAACAGTATGTTCGCATGAAAAAAAATATGAGAACGTCGCATCTGAGAATAATCATATATATATATATGTATGTATGTATGTATGTATAATGGTTCTTCGATATAGGCGCCCTTATTAGCTTTGGAATATAGATATCAATTTATGGTTGTTTGATTATTGCAAGCATTTTAGAGGTTACCAATATGAGTTTTAATTAGTTTTCTTTTGGAGAGAGAAAAAGCAAAATCACGTGATATTACTTCATTTTCCTTCTCTTTCACTGGATCTAAAACATCAAAACAAAAAATTTTAACAAATGGAGCTATAACCTCCATAGATCCGAAACATGGCTCTCCAAAAAAGCCAAATCAAGTCACTGTAAAAATGCCAAAACGAAGAACTCCGATGAAGAAATCAACCATTGCTCTAGCAAAGCTACCAACCACATTCCTTCTTTTTGTAAGTATCCAAATTTCAGTCTTTTTTTTTTCATTTTTTCTGCTTGTTTGAGCAAATGTAATCACTACATTATTGTATTTGGGTGAGTTGGTGCTCAATTTGTTTTTTCTTCTTTGACTTGGTAACAAGTTTAGTTATTTGGTTGACTCGATATTGAGTTGAGTCGTTTGGTTGACTCGTGATGAGTTTTAGCTGCTTTGGTTAACTTGATATTGAGTTGTGTTGTGCTTGGTTATTTTTGTAGACTCAATACCGAGTTTGTTTTTTGTTACGAGTTCAGTTGTTTTTGGTAGACTCAGTACCAACTTGATTTCCTTTCTTCTTTCAATTATCTTTAAATGATATGGGTGATTAGTTGACGGATTATGAGAATATGGGTGATTAGTCAAGCGGTGGGGAAACTTTACACACACCTAGTGTAGCTTTTGATTGTAAGCCACATAAAGGGCAAGAATTTGATAATTTAGAAGAAGCTTTTTCTTTTTACAACAAGTATGCCAACGGGGCTGGTTTTAGCGTTAAAATTCATTCTAATCGAAGAAGCAAGGACAATAACAATATACTAAGGAAGGAGTATGCGTGCTTTAGAAAAGGAAAATCATTACAATCAAGTGCTTGTGTGAGTAGTAGGTCGAAAAGATGTCGGCCTATACTACGTGATGGTTGTGATGCAAAACATGCAGTGGTGAAGTCAAAATTGGGTAAATATATGGTTAGAATATTTGTTGAGAAACATAATTGACACAACTCAAAAGTGATTTCTAACTCCCAAGTATAAGATTTTTTGTTCTATTATAGCTCGATAAGTCCGAGGTCGATGCATAGAGAAAAGATTAAATTTGTTATTTTTTTAAATTTTATCTAAGAAATAAAACTAGAATTTAAATATATGCTATTTAGTTTAAATGAAAATATGAAAATAAATTAGTTAGGGTTATGGATTTATTCTTAGTAGTAAATATAATTTAATAAAGTCTTTTTGCTATTTTTTATTAAGATTTATTGTCCAAAAGATTAATTGTATAAATTATCATTATTTTTCAATTAATTTCATTATGATTTAAGTATTTATTGTGCCAAAATTCAATTTGTTTACAATAAGTCAAATTACCATTTTACCGTACCTCATATTAAGGTATTAAGAATTTGTTGTGCCAAACTCCCTTGTTTGTTTACAATAAATCAAAATTTTAAAATATAAAATATGTATAAAATTAAATAAAAATAATTTAATTTATATAATTAAAAATAAAATTTGATTAAATGATATTGATTTCCTATGAGTTTTACTTACCCTAACTATTATTATTTAGCTAAGCATAATTGAAATAAAAATAATTATTAAAATTAAATTATACATAATTAATAGGAATCAAAACAACTAAAATTGAAACAAAACTAAATATATTTATAAAAATAATTATGCAAAATATTAAAACACAGCTGAAATTTATTAATATAAGATTATAGAGAATTTGAGGAGAGAAATTGAGAAGGAGAGAGATGATCAAAACATAAAAATAAGGCTCTATTTATAGAAAAACACATTCATAATCCTGTGTTTAGCGGTCCATTATAAGTTTTATGGATGTGCTCTACACAACCATTAGATCAAGATCCCACAGTTGGTCAAACTTCAAAAGTCAACATGACACGTGGCATCATGTGAAACGTCTGATTCAATCAAAAAATGGCTGAGATTTGGTGGGCTAATGGGTGGATCAGGCCGACCTGAATATAAAGGTTTGAATCCTCCCAACCGTTGCCACTTGGCATGATCGTGACTATTGAATTATGAATGGTTGAGATTTAGTCAAAATCGATAGCTATCCTATGCATTCATATTTATTGTAAGTCATTTTATCATCCAATTAGTGCTCCGTCAACAACAAAAGTCAATTTTTTGTAAAAGCTCAATTTCAAGCTAGTCTTGACTCATCCGAATTTTTCGGACCTCTGAAATCTAAATTTGACATCCATTTATCTGTTTAGAGCATTGAATTATGTGAAATTAATATTTTGCATAAACACAAATATAAATTATAATATAGGCACAAAATAACATGTTTATATGTGATAAGTTGACGGGCATATAAATTTTATGGAGATGTGGTTGTGTTTGATACCACGTACAACACGAAATGTTGTTATATTATTTTTTCACCATTAGTTGGAGTGAAAAACCATGGTCAAACTATTGTTTTTGGTTGTGCATTTTTGAGTAATGAGACTACAAAGTAATTTATTTGGCTATTTGAGCAGTTTAAGGAAACTATCCTACAATGACAAAGGCTATTCATTGAGCCTTGCAGAATATTTATCGTAGTTTTTATAGTTGGCACATCTTAAACAAATTTTCTAAAAAGCTAAATATAGTGGTGTATTGAAATCATTATAGGCACTTTTAGAGATGCATTGGGAATCAAATACCATCGAAGAGTTTGATACAATATTGTTGAGAAAGCAGATTTAAATGAAAATGTTTGGCTACAGGAAGTGTATCAAATCAAATCAAAATGGGTGCATGCATATGTCAACCATGTGTTTTTAGCTAGAATATCAAGTAGCCAACGTGTTGAGAGTAATGCATTCTCCAAGAGATATGCTCCAAAAAAGAATTCACTTATTGACTTTATTTCTCAGTTTAATAGAGCACTTGTATGACAACGTCATGAGGAGTTAATACTTGACCATAAAGATATTAATGAAGCCATTGTTGAAATTGTCACTAGATATAAAAAAGCAAATGGCTGAAATTTATATGCATGGTATTTTTTATAAGTTTCAATATGAATTACGAGATAGTTTATCACATCTAATTGAGTTTGTGAGTGAAGATGAAGAAAATAGGACATATAATGTTGCAAGTGAAAAAAAAAGATGGTTGTAATGTGCACAAAGTCATTCATGACAAGAACAATAATTTTGTTTCATGCATTTTCAAGAAATTTAATAATGAAAGTATCCCTTATAAACATATTCTCGCCTTATTGAAGGAATTACAAGTTACTTTGTTATCTGATGCTTATATTTTAAAGAGGTGGACTAAAGTAGCTAATCTAAAGAAGGTTATGGATGATGATGGAGAAGAAATAAATGACTATGAGGTTAAATCATTATTCTTGTAAAGGACCCAGTTGTTTCATTTTACTTGAGAGGTAATTGATTGATTTTTTTAAGGGTGGGGCTATTCGAACCCACCAAATTACTCATTAAACCCACTTTTGAAAATATTTCTTTTTGATTAAAACACCCCTAAATCAAATTATGGTGCGTTTACTTCTAAAGGACCCAGTTGTTTCATTTTACTTGAGAGGTAATTGATTGATTTTTTTACTTTAAAAATGACTTTTGAAAATATTTCTTTTTGATTAAAACACCCTAAATGGATTGAGAATGGGCTGGGAATGGAAATGGGCTGGAATGAGAATGAGAAATGAGAATAGGATTTCAATGTTTACTTGGCAAAAATGAATGGGAATGGGAATATCTTTGGAAACGCTTTATTGATGTGTTTATTTGGCAAAATAAATGGGAATGAGAAATGGGAATGACAATCAATTTACCAAAATACCCATAGTATTAAATAATGTAATTTTCATTGACTAGATACATGTATAAATATTATTATAAAAATTATATTAATTAAAAATAAAATTAATAATAATAATATTTTAGTTATTATTAATTATTGTTATTATTATTTTTATTAATAATAATAATTATTATAAATGTTAATAATGATAATATTAATAAAAAAATAATAACAATAATTAATAATAACTAAAATAATAAAGTTACTAAAATTTAATAATAATAATAAAATTAATAATAATAATAATAACAACAATAAGAATAATATTGTTAATAATGATAAATTAATTATTTTTATTAATTATTATTTTTATCATTATTTTTATTGATAATAATAATTATTATTATTAATAATAACTAAAATAATAAAATTAATAAAATTTAATAATAATAATTATTATTAATGACATTTAAAATAATAAAATTATTTGTGATTGAACAAGGGTAATTTAGGAAATATGAAAAAATTAGAAGGATAGAAAAGTAAATTTATGTTTCATTCTCATTCCCACATTTTCATTCCCAGCCCCCCCATGGGAATGAGATTCCCATTCCTTATTCTCAAATTATGTGGGACTTACATATTTTATTCCCATTTTCAAATTACATTTTGTCAAGTAAACATGGGTTTTATTCTCATTTCTTCATTACCATTCCCCATTCCTATGAAGTAAACACACCATTATAGTTATGGACATTAAAATATAATAAAAAAGAAAAAAACAAAATTTTTACTCTTTCAACCCGTCTTCATATTCAAAACATAATTTTATTAAACCCTAATCATATTTTCATTAAATCCTAATCATTCAAGAGGTGTGATTCTTCTGTCAAGTCATATATTTTTAAAATATTTTTTATTTATTCACTCTTTAAATGTTTCTTTCTCTTGGTATTGCTCTATCACATGAAAAATTTATGAGCAATCATTTGTGAATTTAAATTTAAATTCATGAACAATCATTGTAAATATTTAGTTCTTAACTAAGAAATCAAGATTGCTGACATAACTTGATGATAACAAACCTAAACAATGGAGAAGCATCCATTTTGACTCCTTACACCTTGTTGGTTGAGCTTTCACATTTCAAAACTTCTGAATCGATAAATGGAAATTATACTGTTGAAAACAACCAATATGATGCACTATGAAATCATATTCCTTGAATAACTTTCTTTGAAAAAAAAAAATTTCAAAAAAATTCTTAGGACAAAAAAAAAAGTTTCAATGAAACATTTATCATATGGGTTTAACGAGTAAAATCACTATTATTATAAAAATTGGGTTTAGTAAGGATATTTAAGTAGGTTTATTGAGTAAAATTTAAAATTTTAAAATTTGAGGTTGGGTTTATTTAGCAAATGAGTTTAGTGAGTAATTTAGTGGGTTCAAATAGCCCACTCTTTTATTAAAAATAAAAACATATTTAGCAATTTATTTTTAAGTTAATGTCTGAAAATGAGAATAATAAAATGCATTTGGTAGTTGTCTTGAAAAACAAAAATAATGAAAATTTTGTTAGTATATATTTTTAAAATATATATATTTCAAATGATACATTATATAAATATATGTTTAATTTTAATACATTTTTAAAATAAAAATTTAGTCAAACTTTAAGAAAAAAAAACATCACTAGATTTTGTAAATTTATTAGGTTTTTAAAGAAATTAATTTTTAATTTAAATGATTCATGAGAATTTTAAAACTATTTATTGATTGTTACAATTACTTATTTTAATTGTGCTAAATTAATATTTTATTGTTAATATTGTTCTATATACAGAGTAGCGTACGAGCTATAATTTAAATACGTGCAAAACATTTTACAGATTTATTATATAATAAACAATTTATCTAACAAACACATGGAACCTACTGAACTTCAGTGGTAATTATTGCATTACAGGTGGAACCCATTATAACAAGGAAAAAAAGGTTCTCTACTTTGACAAAGAAAAAAGTGGGAAACAAGAACTATTTGAATTTCGCTTTTTTTTTTAATAGTTTAAAAAAAAACCGCATCCAAAAACAAGTTTTACACTTTTATGATTTCATAAAAGGAAATATCACGGTAACAAACATACCCTAAGGAATCTTGTCACATATGCGCACTCAAATTCAAAACTATACTTATCATCAACATTAATATTAGAGTCGCAAAAAAATTATTGTAAATAATATGAATCATGCATTGTTTTCATTCAACCAACACTATAAAACTATATCATACAAGACAATTTGTATAAAAAGTTTATAATTCTACCATGCATCTTACATGTCCAAACACTTCTTGTCAATTGCCATCAAAATCTATCAAAAAAAAAAAAAAACTTGGTGCTGATGATGTAAACTCACATATAAATATCCTTTGTATTCTTTAGTGAAAAAAAAATTTGGAGATATTCGACATTTAGTGATTCGAGGGAAAATGTCCATCTTGAAAGGTTTGGCATGTGTTTGTGATGAAATATTTTATTAAAAACTGACCTTGAATTGTTTGTAGTGCTCTCTTGGGTAATTTGATGCAATGGCAAAATGGAATCTTGTCCCATCAGGATGTTCAATATAGCTTGAAGCCTTTATACCCCTTCAAAATAAGGGATTCTAATATTTTTTGCGATGGTTTAAGGCACCAGAATATAGATGCGTGCAGCAGCTTCTTTAAAGGGAGAGTATACTTTGTGATTTTAGTATTTAGGTGACTCCAAGGCCTTGTAACCTTGTTGACCACAAAGTGCCAAAGATGGCACCATCAGCGACAGCATTAAGCTACAATCCTACAATAAAATTTGTTCTTCAGCTTGGAGCAATGGATTTTATAATTTCAAAATGATCTATCATGGTAAAAAAAAAAAAAAATTAGGAGAGAAAATCTGCCACCAAAAAAGCCGCAAATAGAAAATACTATAGAATTTCACTTGGATAAGAAAAATAATTAACAAAGTTGCCAAATATATATTAATAAACAGAAGTTTTGGCTTTCCATTTCCATGCACGATCAGAATACTTAAAGACTGAGATCGACCATGCTCCAGAAAAAGAAATAGAAAGATCTTGTTTCCATCACTTGGCTAAGAAATATAATTAACAAAGATGCCTAATATTAAAAAAAAAAACTGAAAGTTTTGGCCTTCCATTTCCATGGACAATCGGAATATCTAGACTGAGATCTTTCATGCACCAGAAAAATAAATATATATGAAATCAAATCTGCCAATATGGAGAGCGCTGGGCCTAAAACATTATCCATAATACCGAATGAAGGAGAATCATGAGTAATACACTACAGAGGCCCAGTCCTCAGTGCTTTGTCTAAATCAGAAATCAAGTCATTTACATCTTCAATTCCCACAGATATACGGACAAGATCTTCAGTTAGACCTCTTGCTTCGCGCACTTCAACTGGTATGCTGGCATGGGACATAAAGCAGGGCATGCTTATGAGTGACTTCACACTCCCTACAAACGGAACATAATCACACCATCACTACAAGAGACAATCACAAAATAAGGGCAGAACTTGCATTTTAGCTTCAAAGACAAAGCAAGTTCACTGAATTCTACAATTGGCAACATAAAATTGGTTTAATTATTCCAATAAAAGGCATCATCAAAAACACAAGATACACAGTTACGCAATTCTGCCATTCGTAGGATTGACATATACCCGTGGGAAAGATTCTTTGTTCATTCTTTCCTGTTTTAAATTTAGAGACGGACTATTAGCACAACTCTAAAATTCTATTGAAACCCCTTTTTCAATTATATTTCATTCAATGCCAAAAATATTTTTCTAAATGAACACTCTTTTTATTTATGAATTTTTCAGTTTCTGATATTTTTCTCACTCTTTCAGCCTTACTATTTGTATTCTTCTCTTCAAACTTTCTTTATTAATTAATTTTTAAAGAAAAAATTAAAAAAAGAAAAACATTATACTTAGAAAATAATAAATATTTTATAGGTTCTAATACAATTTTATCATACCTATAAATTTTTTGGTTAACAATTAGTTTGAGAATTCTTAAAAAATTATTTGAAGTATGATAAAATTTTATTTAACTTATTTTTCCACTATATTGTATCTTAATTGAGTTGTTATGTTTATTACAAGAATTTTGTTTTAACTTAGAGGATTACTTCTTAAATTCAGATTATTTTAATGATAATAAAATATATTTATATTGTGCAAGTAAAATAAAATTAAAGAGCATAAGAAAATATAAATGGCTTAATTCTATTTATATTTGTCTTTAAATGTAATTATAATATAACATGGGTTTTATAAGATTAATGAAGGGGGTGCCAATAGTCCAACTCTAAATTTAGGATATTCAAGTTTACTAAGTGTTTTGCGGTGGATATTATACAGGCACCAATACCCAGACCTGTAACTAAACTTCAAAATTTTCAAGAGAAGAATATGCAGTCATGCATGAATATCAAATAGGTGGATTACCAAAGCTGACTGTAATGCTGAAGTACTTTGTAGTCTCAACGACATGCTTTGAGAGTGCTAATGACCCTGTCAGAAAGCTAAGTACAGAGCCAGCCCCCTTTGCCTGGAAGAGCAACCACAAGGTCTCATTAATGTAATGATAAGCAAAACAGAATGTAGAAATAAGTTTCAAGGTCCATTTTCTGACAGCACCTGAGAATAGTGTAACTCATGTCCAGGATGTTCAGGGAGACCTGCATAGTTAACTTTCTTCACTCTCGGATGGGAAGCAAGGAACTCAGCTATCTTCCGAGCATTATCCTGCAAAGAATGCAAATGTCTCAGTTCCAGGTTTAACACTAAAACAGATCTTTCACACAAAACATAAGAAGCAGACGTAAGGTAAAAGCAGCAACAAAGTGCTCCATGTAACCTTTCACAGATCTTTAAAACTTGTGAGGAACTTGGCACCCAAAAGCTGTAATAAATTTAATGCAAGCAAACAAGTAATTTAGCGGTTAAATTTGAGACAACCAAGTAAAATTCCCCATATCATAACCACATCCACAATCAGCAGTAACCATATCTATTAGTCTATCAAACTCAAGATGCAGAATTCTCTAAATGGATATCAACTAAGTTTAAATTCTTAACAAGTCTACAGTACGGGGTTATAGCTTTGATCACTACCGAAGCAAGGATCTTTACTCCATATAAACAAAGCTTCAGAGTACTGAGTAAGATTCTGCACAATTAATAAGAGCACATTTCCATGGAAGCACAACAAAAAACATTTTCATTTTTCATCATTCCAAAATCTGACTTTCAACATTGACAGTAAAATGGACAGCATCAGTGACATTTTTCTACTTTGTCGGCTCAGGAAAAAAAGATAAGTAACTTAAAAATAGAAAATGTACAGAGGGGAGGAACTAAAAGTCCAAAAATATGAGGACAACAAGTCCAAAGACCAGAAGCAACAAAAGCCCAAACCTTCCCAATTAAGAAAGGTAAAGAAAAAGGAAATTATACTTAATGCCGCACCTTTGCATGTTCAAGTTGCTGTAAATTAAATCATTGTTAACTTTTAGTGGTCACTTATTTGGCACAAATGTCAGATGTTTATTAGATGATTGACATCTAACTAGAGATCTTTGAAAGAAGCAACATGGTATTGGACATTATAAACACAACTGACGTGTCAAAGTTCAGACGTGAGCACTATCTTAACACACATTCCAAGTAAACCAGCAGAATTGAATTGATGGAATGGTCTTGACAATTAATTTTATTATAGAAAAAGACGACGTAACAACATTACTCAAACATAACAGCATGCAAAAAGACTAATCTATCAGAGCAGGTCAAAGAAGCACACCTGTTGCTTCTCCACACGTAAAGCCATGGTCTTGACACCTCGCAAACAAATCCAACAATCAAACGGGGCTAACCCAGAGCCTTCTGCATTTTGCAGGAAATACAACTCTTTTGCCAACCTGATAAATGTAGAGACAAGTGGCTTAATGAGATGTATCCTCTGCTGTTAGTCAAATTCAAAACTGATGCACTTTAGTAACCTTGCATATCAATTATTATAGGTATTTTAAAAGTTCTGCAAACTAAATAGACTTGAAATTTAAAAAGTTAGTTAAAACTTAAAAATAAACAAACTGAAGTTTTAGACATTGTGAAGTTCAACTAGGATCACATTATTTATGCAAAACAGTATTCTAGAAAAATAAAACTACTATAACCATAATTCTGATACAAGGTAATAACAAGTCCACATTATATTAGAATAACCATAGATTATTATGTTCTATAAATAAAAGGGTAAAAAGAAACTATTTTCTTCCAAGTGAAGATGAAAATCTTAATTCATAAGACATTTTTATGTGCAACACTTGATTATATCATAGCAAACAAAGTGAATTAATCTCTTAGGAGGAACCTTAACCCATCCAACACAGTTAAAAAAGACAAGAACTCACTGGTCATAACACAATAGAATAGGAGTACTTTTGACCAGAAGTGCCAGGTCAAACGGCATGTTTGATTGCAAAAACACATGTCAATGCGTTATTTTCAACCAATAAAGTGGTCTCAATTACTTTTCTTTTTCTTTCCTTTTCTATTAATACAAGTACCTTTGTGTGCATGCTTTCATGGAGCACAACTCTTATAAACACAAATGTGGCAGGTACACCCTCTAAAAGCCTATAAGCTACTCTTCACAAGGACCATAGAGAAACAAAATGATTCAAATGAAAGTTCAGAAGAAACTGTAAGAGAAAAGTAAAATAAATCCCAATAAATGCAGTTAAAAGCGTGAACAATAACCTTTCTCCTTTTACAGCAAGCACACCTGCCATGACATCACTATGTCCAGCTATAAACTTAGTAGCCGAGTGCATCACAATGTCTGAAACATAGATGGACCAATCACAATAAACCCATAATTTATAGGAATACCGGCTGTTCATTAAAACTCAAGTTATGTAACTAATCTGATACCTGCTCCAAGTCCCAGAGGTCGTGATAATACAGGGGACATAATGCTGTTATCCACTAGCAGAAGAGCACCATGTGCATGAGCCATTTCTGCAATTTTCTACAAATTATATGAAATGGAAAAGAATTCTGTAATTAGCATCACCCCATTTTATTTAAGGGTAATTTTTAGAGACCTCCCCTGAGGTTTGATGTATTAACACCTAGATAGAAAGTATGACCGTAATTACAAATACCTTCCCCTGCCGTTTGTATTTCCATCCAACGACTGTTAGTAGATCAATGAAATGACCAAAACACCCCTAACACCGAAAACACCCTCATAGCAACCACTAGGGTGCTGTTTGTTAATAGAATAAAATATGTTTTGCTCCCAGTATACGGATTAAAAAAAAACCGTAATAACCAAATACTTGACATTACATACTCATTAACTTAAAAAAAAAATATATTGGTGAAGAATTTAATAATTTCTGGACTTCAATTAAGCAAATCATATTCATTTCAAGCAATTCAAATATAAAAATAGTATTTCTATCACAAAACACTCCATTCTTAACATTTTTTTCTTATAATTCCATTGAGATTTACAAAACAACAGAACATTAGAGAAGAAAATATATAAAATTAATGATTTATTGTTGAAGTTACAAACACAAAAATATACCAAGTGGAGAAAGCAATATGATTTCAGAACCAAAAAATATACCAAGTGCAGAAAACAATATGATTTCAGAACCAACTGAAGAGCTTCTTTAGTTCTTAGGAGTGCTACCAGTTGCACAATATTTCACAGTCATTTCCTTTGCCTTGAGAAATTCTTGTCCATCTCTAGCTTCAAAACAATATGATTTCAGAACCAACTGAAGAGCTTCTTTAGTTCTTAGGAGTGCTACCAGTTGCACAATATTTCACAGTCATTTCCTTTGCCTTGAGAAATTCTTGTCCATCTCTAGCTTCAATCTTGCCCTTTTCTCTTATACTTCTTTGTTTAGTAAAATCTATCTTATTTTTCATTTTTTAAGCATATTCTGACTTCTTGCTCCCGCCAATTAGTCAATATGTTGAAGATCAATCTTGTTATTTATAAATATGTGAGACTAACAGAAAGCACACTAAAATGCCAAGCCCAAAGGACTTATGGTTGTGGGGAATTTTTTTAATCTTATATATATAGAGAGATATATATATAAACATTTAAAACCCATTTAAATCTTATTTGCCAACAAAACCACTTAAATCTTAAATTTTAATCACAAATACGATCCCAAAAATTAATTTTTTTTTTAAATCTTAAATTGTAATCACAAACCCACTTAATTCCATTAAAAAAATCTCAATTTTTTTTATTTCAATTTTATTATAAAAATTTAGACTTATTTTGCGATGACAAAGCTAAAACCCACTTATGTTTAACATAGAAATCACATGAAAATAACTAATTTCTAATACACAATGGTTTGTTTAGCTTATCACTAGTGCAAATCACATGAAAATAACTAATTTCTAATACACAATGGTTTGTTTAGCTTATCACTAGTGCGAATCACACTAAAAACATGCAACAGCTTCTTCAACCACTCAAACGCAGCATTAAATCCATTTTAAAACACAGCACCAAATCAACCAAAAGGCTCTAAGTTTAACATGCATTGAGTTATTTGGAGTTTTCACCTTCTATGAGGTTTAATAACTCAATCGTTCCTCGCCTGTCCCCAGCAATGGTCATTCGATGACAACATTTTCCCGCCGCCATCACTTCGTTGTTCATCACTCTTCTTTCAAACTGGGGTTCTTCGAATTTGAGCTTTATTTGGTGAGGTTAGAGGCATAAAGAGAAGAATCTGGGTGTGTTTGGGACTTTGTGGATGAATGTATTGTTAATTAGCTTGGGTTTCGAAGATGAAAGAGAAGATTTGTCCAATGCATCCTTGGAACCAGTGGATAATGAAGTGCACAGCAGTCAATGAGGTTGCTTTTGATTTTTTCAACATTTTAGGTATCTTTTTTAAGAAATTACCCTTATACACTGACAAGATACCAAATGGAATACAAACGGCAGGGTAGGTATCTAATAATACGCTCATACTTTCTATCTAAGTGTTAATATGCCAAACCTCAGGGGAGGTCCCTAAAAATTACCCTTTATTTAACAACAGCAGTGGAAACCAAAGATACATAAATCTAAAGATACATCAAAGTATCCAAAAAAAAATCCAACTAATAAGAGAAAATGAGCATGGTGTCCATTGTTTTAGCAGAGCTTATCGTTTAAAGAACACAAACAACCCAGTATACTAAATTATCATGGAAGCATCAGAGCACAGGCATAATCTGTAAGTTCTTAAGCGTGATAATTTACATATAATCAGATTAATAAACATCAATAGGTCAAGCAAACGATGAAACAACCTAAATGTACTAATAAACAAGATTCATAATTTTAAAAAGCTGAATGTCTTACACGAATGTCACAAATTTGTTGTCGAGGGTTGGTTGGACTTTCCACCCAGACGAGCTTTGTCTGAGGACCAATAGCAGAGGCAACCTCATCTAGATCGCATGTATTCACACGCCTAAATATTTTCATGCATAATTACCTCAAATTTCAACTATAGCAAAATCACAATGTGCTAAACAAGAGGATATACTAACTTCACTACAACCCCAGTTTTAGGAGTTACTCGTGATAACAAACGATCAGTACCACCATACAGGTCATCTCCAGCAACAATTTCTTCACCTACAAGTACATGAAACATACCAAACTAGTTATTAGCTATTGAAAGGACAAAAAAGATATTTACTAAAATGAGCACCTCCATGAAAGAAAGATTACAAACATTATTAATTCAATAAAACAAATGCAAAAGAAATAATAATAATAATAATAATAATAATAATAATAATAATAATAATAATGATAAATAACTAAAATAAAAAAAGCACCAGTTCCAACAAGATGAGTAACAGCAGCCAAAGCAGCCATTCCGCTGGTGAAGCAAAGCGCTCGGTCTGCCTTATCAAGCTTTGCAAGGAGGCTAATAAATAAGGATAAAAATAATGGAGATAAAGCCCAGCAGAAATAGTCATAGAAATTGCACTCTGATAAATGATAATTGGCAAAACTATTTCAAATATCTCGAGTATTTAAACAAGCATGATCACCTTTCTAAGGCATCTCGTGTAGGATTTCCACTTCTGGTATAATCATAGGGGCCATTCTCTGTCGCAGAAGGCTAGGAAACAGATTATATTGAATACAGTGAAAACTCAAAAATAATGTGCATTTGTTTATTTGTATAATAGAGCCGAAATTCCATATGCATTCGTGTGTCTGTTCATTGCGATTTTCTATTAGCATAATCCTTATTACATACATAAACAGAAAACTTTCATCTCAGATCATATAAGTCATACATTACATCAACATTGCACTGAGGAATGCACAAGTGGGGAAACAATAAGTCAATAACTATTCATGATATATGCAAACCAATATAGGACTGTATTGAAAGTCATGAACCATCAGTGATCATCAAATTCCCTCCACCTCATAGCATTAAATTAGGTAAGGTTTCAGAATCAGATCCCTTGACCTTTAAAATCATCACTTATCTTCCCATTTCAAAATGTTCTAAAGTCTTTGCATTCTTTAAAATGTCAAAATATACTTATACCAAAGTTTTCCCTTTCTATTTTATCCATTTAGCAAATTTCTCACGTTCAAATAATTTTATAAATAAGTAAACTAACACGCTATGCACGCAAGGATGGCACTCATTTAAGTTAGAGAGTTTGTTATCTTCAACAAAAATTAATGTTTTATAAGAAAATTTACAATGCATATTTAACTTGACACTTAATAAAACAGATTTCACTTGTCACGTGATTACCCCCTTGGAAGTAACTATTAATCAAGATAGTCATTTCCCATATTCGCAGTTGCCAATTCAGAAAGCAAAATATGGCCAAAAGAATATGCTATCACATTGCACAATCAGTAAGTTTATATTGCGGAGGTAAAAATGAATAAAACTTTCCAACACAGACTAGTCCCGCAGGCTTACTTGCTTAAATGTCGCAGTCTGATAAAGTGGAGTGCTCAACGCACCATAAGGATCAAACTCATTAGAAAAATTCATCAATAATGTAGAAACACCAGGCTCCTCCTCCATGCTCATTTCTGGCGAATATGATGATTATAAAAAATAAATAAATAAATAAACACTAATAAAGTAAAACAAATAATAAACCTCAACTCAAAAAACAGACCTTCTTCCAAACACTCAGCTACATCATCCACAAGAGCTGAAGTGCTGACATCAATTTCCTTTTCCCTATCTATCGGGCAATTCAGTTTTAATTCCTTCGCAAATATTATCCGCTTTTTACTAACCCCAAAGCTTGTTGGGGAATTTAAAGGTATTGAAGAACCCTAAAATTATTGACCGAGATTCTTGTTAATGGATGCTTTAAATAAACTTAAAAGCATGTTGCAATAATGTAAAAGAAAATAAAAAAACAAAAGGACTTACACTGTTGGTGAAATCAGTGTAGGCACCGGAGACGAAAGGCCTGAGATAGAGAGAAGAGGCCATCATTTGCCTTTATTTTCGATTTTGGTGCCAAAATGAAATTTGCTGCAAAAGCGATATTTTTAACTGATGTTAGCTGTAATAGTTAGGATGGCAAAATCCGGGTCCGGGTTTAGCCTTTCCGGTTCCGGACCCGGACATCATTTTCTTCTTTTCGGATCCGGATTTAAATCCATTTCTTCATCCGAGTCCGGAGCGGGTTCAACCCGAAAAAATCCCGGTTTCCGAATTCCTGATTTTAAACCCGGATCAATGAATCAGTTTCTAAAATTCTAAAAATAAAATCTTAATACATTTCCAATCAATAACACATTCGGATTGTAAATCATCCATAAACAAAAACAAATTTCTAAGCAATAACACATCCAATAATATAAATCCATAAATTTAAATATTTCAATTAATAAAAAACCACAAATATTTCTCCATCATTTTCTATGAAACCTGCAAGCAGTGGGCTTGATGTCTTGAAAGCGACGACCTTCTTGTCCGGGATGATGAAAAAAAAAACCAAAAATATTTGCACGTTAATCCAAGGTAAAGCCCCCGTTTGGTTACGAAGGAAATGAAGGAAGATCCATGGATTAGTTAAAGATTAATCCAGCCATTTGGTCTCCTGCAGCCTAATCGAAGATGTAAACGAATGGAGTTTAAGAAAGAAAGAGCGGGACAAACCAAATGAAGGAGCGGCGTTGAGTTCGAACTGGGAGCGATCTGACAGAAGACGCAAGGCGTCGGCGACAGTGGCTAACCCGAGCTTGCGACGGCAGCAGCTTGGACTGATGATGATGAATAGGCACTTTTCCTGCAGCAGGCGGCAGCTGCGATATGAGGAAGTGGAACAGATAAAATTAGGGTTTTTTTTATTTATATTAATTAACAAATATAATAAAAAATAATATTAAAAAAAGATTTACGGGTCAGGGTTCCGGATATACGGGTTAACCCAAACTCGTAATCGGACGCGGATATATCCGGGTTCTTAAAATTTTTTCGGATACTGGATTTTTACACCCCGAGTCCGGATTCAACCCGGACCGAATTATCCGAATTCATCCGGGTTCGGGTTAAATTACCATCCCCAGTAATAGTTAGGACAAGTGGGTCGTGGGTCAAATCGGATTCCGACTCGAGCTGAACCGAATTTAATTTGGCTTTCGACTTTCTTGAAACTTCGGGTTTAAAATTTGGTTTTAGTTGCAATTCGGGTTACAACATATTCCAAAACTTAATTTAATTTAATTTCAAAATGAATCAAATCCCAGCCAGGCAGCCACCTAAAATCCCGAAATAAAATACCAACCCAGCTCAATGATGCGAACATGAAAAACAAAAATGAATATCTAATGACAAACATGTATAATAGATCAATAACTTATCACCACCAACACTCAAGACAAGCACAATTACAATGTTAAGAAACCAAATCAGCAACAATTACAACCAGCCATCACACAAAAGAAGATTGAACAGTTTCAGTGCCTCTGACGCCTCTTATCCATGCCCAAAAGAAGATTGCATTGCAAACAGCCATTCATGCACCATTTGGAACCGCTTGTATTACTTTACCTTGTGCCCTCCATTCTCTTTCCGATAGAGAAGAAGTCAAGAAAGAGAAGAGGAACCAGAAGGGGCTGCGTTCTGGTTTTTCGTCTTCCATATGTATATATGTATGTATGTACGTATGCATCTATATATATGACCAAACATTTTCATGCCCTGACGTAATTCAAATATTCTCCTGTACTACATCCTCATTTTTTAAAGTACTTTTGAAAACAAAAATTAATAGGGTCCAGCTATGTTACTCATAATTGGTATTCCATTTTTTGTCTTTTTCAAATCTACCCATAGATTCAGCCCAAAAGTTGTACAACGGCTTAGATTCATTTGTTGGGTTATTAACATTAAATGCCCCTGTTTTTTATAGAAAATAAGAAAAATTAAAAGTTTTCAAATTTTGACATGTAAGTCCATAATATTTTAAAATTTTTAAGACTATTGAACTAGGTTTTCAATTAAATGACTTATTCTTACATTTTTTATTATTTATTTAAATTAATAATTCTCTTATTAATTAATAAATTAATTAATTTAATATATAGCCAAACACTTTTTTTCACTAACCATAATTTACGATATATATATATATATATATGATTTTTTTAATTTAACAAAATGCAGCCAATTTCCTTCCATGTGAGAGACATTATACTTTTTTTTTTCTCTAATGCAAGAGATTTTACTATCTCAAATAGATAAAATGCACAAAATATGAAAATGAATTTAATTTCATATTATATATAATTAATGTTTTATTATTTTCTTGTAATATAATATTTATTTAACATACTATCAATTATTTGATTATGTAGAAAAATATATTAATTTACTAATAATAATAATAATAAAAAAGCATTAGTTTTTAAATTCGTAAAATCATTAGTTTATCAATTCATAAAATCATTTTTGTTCACTTGAACAAGGATTTTGTATTTTTGGTTGAATTTTTGTCCTTAAATAAAAAGAGTAAATTTAATTGCACACTTAACTAAATTGACTTTTGTTATTCCACCCCAACATTTTAAATAGTCATTAGCACACATTTAAGATATTTCATTAACTTAATTAAAGAAGGGTAAAAAAATAAATCTAAACAATTACTCTATTTGAAAATAATTTAAATATTTCTTTATTAATTTTTTGTAATTAAAAAGAAGAGTAATAATTTTATTTTATTATTTTGTTTCTATATTGTAAATAATTTTAATTATCTTTTAATATTAATCATTTTAGGAAAAGTAAATAAAAAATAAGAATTTTTTTATGTAAAACACATTAATTAGTTTTTCATATTATAACATGCATAGTGATTTATAATAAAAATTAATTATGCATGCTTACCCCTTGATATCCATTATGTGTGTGTGTGTGTGTTACATTCTTGTCGGATTAATGGCTAAGTGTTGGAAAACAGAACCATGGCCATGACCAATTTTTTATTTTTTTTATTTTTTAGCTTGGTAGTGAAATGGATTTTTTTTCCCTTCAATTCTAGCAATTTATGCGTTCTCTTCTCTACATATATTGCAATACAAAAAGAAAAAGAAAAAAACTTATATTATCCAATTTGACAAGTCTGCGATGTCAAAGTATTGTATTCATGTCGGCATTTTTGAAAAGTGTTTCTAAAATAAATTGTGGCTTCCAGAAACATAATTGTAATTGAAAATTTTTAGGTGCAGGATTAATATATAAAAATATAAAAGTTTTTAGCTTTTTTATTCTTTTAACAAATAAATGGACTTCATTATAATTGACCTTGAAAAAGACAAAAAAGGAGGATACGAAACCCATGTGGCAACGGTAGTTTTGGCCAAATTAATATTAAGATGAATTTGACCAAACCTTTGTTAGCATTGGATAAGTACTAGATAGAACCGAATTTTAAAAGTTAGTAACTTATCTTTTTTAGTGATTTCTGGAAGTATTCTCTGATAAAATTGTTCCCATATTTAATGATCTTGTGAAAAATAATGTTTCTCGAGTCTAATTTTCTAAATGATAAACTATGTGTAATTATTGGAGGATTTTTTTTATTGAATGTTGTATTTGTTAATGTACTTTTTTTAAAATTTGCTATTTATATAATTATTAGACCGAATACACCATATTTGTTTCTTTGTTTTTTTCTGTATTTATTAAACTTAATTTGCCTCTTTTATGGGAAGTCGTGAGTTATTGTATTGATACCAAATTTCATCTCGATCAATTGGTATCTTTATATACATAAGATTTAGTTCATCGTATTTGCTTCCTTCTTCATATGAAATTGATTCGTATGTGTTATTATGAGTAATAATATTTAAACATATTAGACTGAATTCACTATAGTTGTTACATTCTTTCTTTGTGTTAGGTTTTTTTTTCAATTTCTAATTTTTTATATGTATTAGATTGAATTTTCTATTGTATTTTTTTTAAACGAATTACATGTATATTTCATTTGAGTTGAGTTTTTGTTGTTTGATAAATAAAATTGTATTGGTTTAGCCTTTTTTGACATAATACTGTTTGTTTAAAATTGATGCAGGTGGCCATGTCACCTTTTTTCATATTGGTTAAAATTAATAGGGTGGTGTTTAAGATTATTAGGCTGCTTCATGAGGTTCAAGAAATCATGGTTAAGCATGGACACAATGAAATGGATATGATTGAAATATCTGTTGTGTTATCATGGACTACAAGTGGGCAGAGGAAGCTAATTCAAAGGATAGTGAATTGTATTGGGTTTTTGAGGAGTTTTTTTATTTTTAATTATTATCAATAGTTGCGTTGTTATTGAGTTTGAGGTGCACACTGGGTCAGGTGGTTAGTCATGTCATGAAAGTGTTACAATGGGATTTGAAAATCCAATCAATGTAGGTGTTACAATGGGTAATGATAAGTTCGAAAAATTTAGTGAGGATCACTTCGTCGAGGGTACTCATCTAGTGAAAAGAATGATCTCTCACAGATGTATGAATACATTGTTGATAATGAGTGGAACCAATTTCAAATGGTTCAGTTAGTCTGGAATTTGTAATTTACATAATGACGGATATTAATAATAATAATTAACTTATATGATTAGAATTAATTATAAATAAATAGTTTATTTTAGAAATATATTGTTTTATTCACTTTATAATTAAAAACTACAATTCTTTACATATGGATAAAACTATAATGAAACAATTTATTCACAATCCAAGACAAAATAAACACATAATTAAATACGTTATAAAATAAATAGTTTATTTTAGAAATATATTGTTCTATTCACTTTGTAATTAAAAACTACAATTCTTTAAATAGGGATAAAACTATAATGAAACAATTTATTCACAATCCAAGATAAAATAAACACATTAATGAAATTATGATTCCTATTCCACAGTCTTATTCTAGTGTAAGTAAACAATTTACTCTCACTCCAACTCCACACTCCCAATCCTAAGATTACAACCCTCAAAATTCTTAATTCAATCAAAAAATAAATGCTACCTATGCATATTAAAGGAAAACATAATTATCAAACTAAATTAGTTAGCAAAGATGCAACACCACCTTGAATAGCTAAAGTCTATAGTGAACTTATTTAAACTAGCTCAGTTGTTGATTAGTCTCTCTTCACAAGTGCTCTCCTCTATGAGAAAACCTTGAATGAGAAGAACAAAAAGAGCCTCCGTGGCTCACACAGTCACTCTTTGACAAGTGGGATTTAGTTTTCTTAGGGTTGTCCTCAATTTAATTTGAGGTTGGCTAGGTGGGCGATTGAGAGGGTGAGTTCATTAAACACAGGGGTAGTTGCAGATAAATATTTATGCTGCATTTACTGTCCAGATTAGGGAATCGAAATATGAAATTGGAACAATTGACTGCGTTTACTTCGCAAAAATGAAACAGGAATCGAAATCGAAATCGAAATCGAAATCATGGGGGGGCACCACTATTTGGGAATCGGGAAAGGGAGATTGATTCCCATGGAGGAGGTGGCAATCAATCTCCCATTCCCTAGAGTTCTCATTTTGCCCCCATTGACATTCAAATATTCCTAAAATGCCCCTCCTTTAAATAAAAAATAAAAAGCCAAATATATAATTAAGTAATTAGTATATTATAGTAAATTAGTATATTGATACATTATTAACAAGAATGATTAATAATTGTAATTTTTGAATAAATTATCAAAATAATTAATATATTTTTATTATTATAATTAATTAATAAATATACTATCATAATAATCATTAATATAATTATTATAATTAATTCATATATTATTATTAATTAATATATATAATTATTACTATTAATTAATATATTAATACATTATTAACAATAATATATTAATAGTTATAGTTTTTGAATAAATAATCACAATAATTAATATATTTTTATTATTATAATTAATTAATAAATATACTATCATAATAATCATTGATATAATTATTATAATTAATTTGTATATTATTATAATTAATTAATTAATATAATAATTACTAGTAATTAATAAATTAATACATTATTAACAACAATATATTAATAATTATATTTTTTTAATAAATAATCACAATAATTAATATTTTATTATAATTAAATAAGTAATATTAATATTATTAATTAATATATTTTATAATAATTGTAAATATAATTAATAATTTTTATAATTAATTAATATATCAATATATTATTGACAATAATTAATAATAATAATAATTTTTAATAAATAATCACTATAATTAAAATATAAAATAATAATTATGAAAATAATTCATTAAGTACTTTTTAATAATTTGTTACAATCTAGCAGGTTTATCCTCTACTACTTGGCTCTCTTTTGGTGATTTTAATGAGATTCGTCACTTGCATGAGAAAAATGGTGGTAACGATAGAGATTTAAATGTTGTTAGCGAGTTTAGAAAAACTATTCAGGAATGTAATTTGATTGATATGAGGAGTCAAGGCCGTCCTTACACTTGGTCCAATAAGAGATTTGGGTCATATTTCATTGAGAAGAAACTAGATAGATTCCTTTGCAGCAAATATTGGACAAATCATTTTCAGGATTCAGTAGCAACTAATCTGGTGAATTGAAGCTCTGACCATAATCTTATATTAATGGAAGTTTAGGAAAGAAGTAATGGTTTGAACTACAAAAGAAGAATTTTTTCGAGAACCTATTATGAAGATATATAGAGTTCGTATAAAGATTGTAAAAAGATCATCAAAGCAGAGTGGTCTAGTCACGATAATTGGTCTGGAAATAATGTAGTTCAGTTGTTTGAGAAAACTGCAAGAGAGACTTTAGCTCAGCTAAAACATTGGAGTAAAGATGAATTCAGTGGCAAAAAAAAAAAAAAATTCAGATGCTGATAAATGAGCTTAAAAGGCAAATCCACAACTTTTTTGCTTGAAAAGGAAATCTATTGGAAGCATCACTCGAGAGCGGACTCGCTTAAGGAAAGAGACAAAAACACCAAATTCTTTCATTCAAAAGCCTCATCAAGGAAACAAAAAAACAAGATACGGGTATTGAGAATGTTCAAAGAAAATGGATTGGAGATGATGAAGAGGTCGAAAGGCAGTTTTATGGATACTTTGCAAATTTATTCTCTTCCTCAAACTCAAAGCAAGATCAATTAGAAGCTGTTGTGCAGGCATTGAATCCAAAAGTAGGCACTACAATGAATGACGAGCTTGAACAACCTTTTACAGAGGAGGAGATAACAAAAGCCCTAGCTTAAATGTGGCCCACCAAAGCCCTGGGGCCCGATGGACTATATGTAGTCTTCTTTTAAAAGCATTGGCAATTAGTCAAAATGAGATTTATCAGTACTTGCTTGCATATTCTTAACGAAAAAGGTACCATTGCTCCATTAAATCACACCTACGCTGCTCTAATTCCAAAGATAGGAAAACCTTTAAATTTCACTGATTTTAGACCCATAACATGAAATACAAGTGTGCAACCCAAGAGGGGGGGTGAATTGGTATTTTAAAAATTATCCTAGCAAAACACACAACAATCCAATCTAATGCCTTAATAAATTCGAAAACAATAAATCCAATAAAGGCACAATAATAAATGAGTAAGGGAGGAGAAAGCAAACTCAAGGATTTTTACGTGGTTCGGTTATCCCCGCCTACGTCCACGCCTCCAAGCAACCCAAGCTTGAGGATTTCACTATCCAAGCCTTTCCAAGGCTTCAAATGTTTACAATTGACTTCCAAGGTGTCAATGAACCTTTACAACAAGAGATTATCCCCCAATCTCTTCACTCAAGTGTTTCCCACACTTATACACTCACAAATTTGATGAGAATAATAAAGATTACAACAAAAGCTCTCTTTAAGAGTGGATATGTAAATAATAGCACAATAAGAATTTAATCTATGATGATTTACGAAATTGAAGCTCAATGTATGTTGTGTGCCCTTTGATTTTTCTTGCTTGAGTTATTGAAAATGAATTGGCTTTGAGTTTTTATAGTTGGAGCTAAAAAACTAGCCGTTATTCACTTTTTACTCATAACTGGATTACCGTTTATGGTATCCGAATTCCGCTTGCATGTTACCGTTAAGGCAAAAATTTGAATTTTTGGTATCAGAATGCATTTGTGATATCCGGTTTGTTTATAAAGCTTTAGCTTAGGATTTCCGCTTACGCAGAAGCACAACCGGATTGCCGTTTATGCTCCGAAGGGAAACAGAATGGATTTATGCTCCGGCTTTTCGCCCATAGTTTGATTATAAGCAAAGCTTATCATAGGAGAGTGCCCATAACCGGATTGCCGTTTAGCATAACCGAAAAAAAACAATGTTACTAAAATTAGGTTTTTTCAAATAGTATGACCCAAAACGTTATAAAAATTTACAATTAAGTCCAATTTCAGAATTTGTAAAAATTACTTTGTGAATCCCAAAACATTCTGAAATTATGATATGACCCAAAATGCTATTTTCAAATTCTCTTTCCAAAATTTCAAGCAATACTTGTTGATTTCAAATATTTCAAAAATTCTTTCAATTAAACCATAAACTTGAAAAACAACCAATTTCATAAAATTATTTTTCCATTAGATATAAAACCTTTATAATGTGAAAATAATGATTTATTTAAAATGTATGAAAAATTATTTAAGCTTACAAAAACTTAATCATTCTTAATTTTGTTTGTTATCATCAA
The DNA here is from genome assembly GCA_030444775.1 of Atalantia buxifolia. Lineage (NCBI taxonomy): Eukaryota > Viridiplantae > Streptophyta > Magnoliopsida > Sapindales > Rutaceae > Atalantia > Atalantia buxifolia. The sequence continues at coordinate 17,811,670 of CM059839.1, forward strand.
AATCAACATTATGTTAACATAAATGTTAACATAACATAATGCAATGTTATATATAGGATTGTTACAAAAACTATAGCTAATCGATTGAAACATATCCTTCAGCATGTTATATCCCCAACACGAAGTGCCTTCATTCCTGATAAATTAATAACTGACAATATCATTATTGGGTATAAGTGTTTGTATAAAATTAGACATAGTAAGGGGAAACAGAATGGGTTAGTGGCTTTAAAGTTTGATATAAGCAAAGCTTATGATAGGGTGGAGTGGCAATTCCTAGAAAAAAAAAACAATGTTGAAACTAGGTTTTTCAAATAGGTGGGTGGATTCAATAATGGATTGTATAACCACAACATCTTTTTCAGTTCTCATGAATGGTGTGCCAAAAGGTTTGATTCAGCCTCAAAGAGGGCTAAGACAAGGGTGCCCTCTCTCTCCATATCTGTTCATAATGTGTGCAGAGGCTTTCTCCAATCTCTTTAAACAAGCTGAAAATCAGAGATTGATACATAGGCTGAAATTTGGCAACAATATCACCATTTTCCATCTGTTGTTCGCTGATGACAACCTTATTTTTACAAGAGCTTCAGTGGAGGATTGTACACATCTCAAAGCTATTTTTGATTGCTATGTTATGGTTTCAGGGCAGATCTTTAACTTCGAAAAATCGTCAATGTTCTTCAGCAGCAATGTAAAAGATGATCAAATATTGGGCATCAAGAACTTATTCAAGCTCAAGGTAGTTTCAAAGTATGAGAACTATTTGGGCCTACCTTCTGTGATTGGGAGAAAAAAAATCCTTCTTTAATGAAATAAAACTGAAGATCTTGAGCAAAATTTCAAGTTGGGAGCATAAATGTCTTTTTAGTGGGGGGTAAAGAAATGTTTATCAAAGCAGTAGCACAAGCTGTGCCAGCCTATGCTATGAGTGTCTTTAAAATACCAATGGGCACTTGTAATGACATTCAAAGAGCTATTGCCAGATATTGGTAGAGAAGCAAGAAAGATAAATGCAGTATACATTGGGCTAGCTGGTATAAGTTAAGTAAAGCCAAAAGCCATGATGGATTGGGTTTCGAGGACTTCTCTAGTTTCAATCAAGAGTTGGTAGCAAAGCATGAGTAGAGGATTATCCAGAACCCCAAATCACTAGTAGCTAAAGTGTTACAAGCCAAATATTTTAAGCAAGGAAATTTTATAGAAGCAACTTTAGGTTGGCTTCGAACCTTTCTTTTATTTAGAGGAGCTTTTTGTGGGGTAGAGAGATTATCTTCAAAGGCTACAGATGGCGGACTGGTGGAGGTGATCAAGTGATGGTTTATAAAGACAATTGGATTCATAGATCAATTACTTCTAAACCGATTTCCTTTCCAACTCTCCCAAGTGAAGCTACAGTCTCTGAGCTAATAGATAATGATAATCTGTGGAAAAAAGCATTGCTTTATGAATAGTTTGCAAAGGAAGATGCAGATGCAATTATGAATATTCCTTTTCCCATAAATCATAACAGTGATCAAGTGCTCTGGCATTATGACAAGAATAGAGAATACTCTGTCAAAAGCGGTTATCAAATAGCTCTTAAATTAAAGTTCCAGACATTCCAAGCAGCTCAACGAACAGAAGAAATCAATGGAAAGTAATTTGGACTCTCAATATTCTAGAAAAAATCAAGATCTTTTTATGGAGAGCTACTTAAAATTTGATGGCAACAACTGTGAACTTATGGAGAAAACAAGTGTTGCATGAGCCTTTTTGTCAAGTTTATGGTAACAGGTTTGAGAACATATTTCACGCCTTAATGGAATATAAGACAGCCTAGAAAACTTGGAGACTCACCAACTTTGTAGAAGGTTTTAAAAGCTTAGCAGGTCCAGATACGCTTACTGTCTTTCAAGACTTAGCAAAGAAAATGAGCAGAACGAATTTTGAACTAATGGCTATTACTTGCTGGACTATTTGGAAAGCAAGGAATAAATACTTGTTTGAAGTAAAAAAACTTAATCTTCATATGTCAGTGGCAAAGGTAGAGGCATTATTAGAAGCCTATCAGAGAGTAAGACCTTCAGGGCTAATTTATAGAGCTGATAAAGAGAAGAACAGAACCAAAACATGGAAACCTCCACCGCAAAACTAGTTTAAAGTGAATGTTAATGCTGCCATAATAGTAAAAAACAATTATCAGGCTTGAGAGTTGTGATTAGAGATTCAACTAGGAATGTCATAACTGCTACTGCTAAGAATTTAAGGTTTGTCGGGATTTATCATATGCAGAAGCAGAAGCAGAAGCAATAAGTTGGGGGTTACAGGTGGTTAAGAATGCAAGTTTAGCCTCTTTAATTATTGAAACTAACTCTCAAATAGTGGCTGACTTAATTAACAACAAGAAGGCTAGCAAGAATAAGATTTATTGGGTTATATCAGAGATCCAAGACAAGATTAAAGACCTCCGTAATCTTAAATTTCAACATACCATGAGATCTTGTAATGCGATTGCCTACTCTTTGGCTAAGTTAGCTTTTAATTACTTAGAAATTGTTGTTTGGTTGGGTTCATTTCCAACAGAAATTATAAATGTATTCACCTCTTTGAATGAATTAAAGTTCTTATTTCCCAAAAAAAAAAACCTAGAAGTTGATTTAAATGTCGTAATTAGTGAGTTGAAAGATAAATATGGGATTGAATGTAACAAATAAAAACTATACAGCACAACCAAAAAAACAAATTGCACTAGAAAACATTGGTGTTGACCATGTTGCTTGCTATGGAAGGCTTTTGAAATATGCTCACATTTTAATGAAAATGGATAGAGGTGCTTATGCGAAGGTGAAGGTTGATAGGCCAATGTCAAATAGCCCAATTTTTTAAAGGTTTTTTTTTTCTTTTGGTCATTTATTACACCTAAATTATGATATGTAACTGGGTACAAATTTTACCGACGATTGGATGAATGTCACTTGAAGGGCTTATACAGTGGAGTATTATTATCTGTTGTTGCATTAGATGCTGACATTTGAATTTTTCCATTGACTTTTTGCATATATCAAGCGGAGAACTATACCAATTGGGGTTATTTTTTGTTCTTTGCTTAGTGAATTCATTAGGGTTGATGATCATAGGCCTGTGACCATTATTAATGATGGACAAAAAGGTTTTTTATGGGGACTTAAAAAATACTGGCCTAATGCTAGTACTAGATATTGTGCTAGGCATATCTTTGCTAATATGAAATGTAGGTTTCTTGGTTTGAATGTTGTGATGTTGTTCTGGAAAACTTGTAGGGTTACAAATTAATATGACTTTGAGAGGGCAATGGGTCGAATTAGGGCTAAAGATCAAAATTGTTATGCATGGTTGAGAAAAATACCAACTGCATAGTGGTCTAAAAGCGAGTTTGATTACCATATGAAATCTTACTAAGTTACGAAAAAAACATAATCGAATCTTTCAACAAATGGGTAGATGAGATTAAGGACAAGACTGTCCTAATCATTCTGAGCGTATTCGAAGACAACTAATGTGAGAATGTTGGAAAAATATCAGCAAGGGGAAAATTTACAAGACTGTTAGACACCATATGTAAGAGAGAGACTGAACCAATCTTCAAATGAAGTAAGAAGAACTAAGGTCTTTGGAAGTGGAGGAAAGTTGTTGGAATGTTGTCAAGCTGGCTGTAGAATCTTCCTGGTACATATTATTAAAAGTATGTGCAAAAGTGGGATTTGACAAGTTAGTGGACTGTCTTACAAACATGTAATGGCTATTATTCTTCATAAGTTAGGATAACCTGGCGATTATGTGCATCACTATCTGACCAAGGAATCTTTTATGATGACACATATGGGATATAAATCCAATTCTTGATGAGTGTGCAAAGTCCGAAGTGGAAGTTCAACCTTCACTTGACATAGAACTTCCAGTTGGTAGGCCTAAAAGAACCAAAGAACTTGGTGAGGCCAAACTAATTAGTATAAGGTTTACCATCAAATGTAATGCTTGCAGTCTTGGGTATAAGAAAAAGGCTACCCCACTTTTCCAAAAACCACAAGAATCACAACAATAGAATTTGAACATCGGTTTAATTTTTTTTTTAATTTCAATGAGTGAAGTTAACAAATATTGATTTTGATGTTGTGTAGGGAAACAGTGGGACTGCATCAAGTGCATAGGTTTAATTTAATTATGAAAATTTATTTCAAAAGGATTTTTTTTGTTCTTTTTCATTAAATTGCTTAAAACTTGGTGATATTGGTTGTGTGCAGGGAAGCAATAAGACTTCATCAAGCGCACATGTTTAATTTAGTTATAAAAATTCAACTAGAAAGGATTCTTTCCTTTTTTGTGTGTTATTTTCATTAATCGCTTAAATTCTGGTGATATTTTTTGTGTCCAGGCAAGCAATATCGCTTCATCATCTGCATAGATTTGATTTTGTGACTGATGAAGGAGATCACCATATATATATATATATATATATATATTATCAAATGAATTAATAACTTGGTGACCATGGTGATGAGTAGACAACCAATAGAACATCACTAACTGTATATGTTTGATTTGATTGTGGAATTGTATTGGATAGATTGGCAGAGTTTTTTTAATTAAATGAAATTATTTTTTTTTCTTTTTTTGGGCAACATGGAACTAGCCTACAATCTGAACAGGTAGATCTCAATGAACAAGCAATTGGCTATAGTTTTGAGCAAGTTAGTTAGGCTTCAATCAAATATCACTCTACCAATGGACTTCATGCACAACTTTTGTAGATTGCACCTCAACCTTGAAATAAAGAACGTGTCATTGTCAACAAGGAGTAAGATAATACAATTTCACTTGAGGCTAGCATTTAATTCTCCATTATAGAATGTTGTTAGTTATTTCTTGTATTTGAATTTCAATTTACCTTAATATTTTTAAGGTGTTTGTTAGCATGAATTTAATTAACTTTCATACTTTTAATTTTAATTTTAGATCGGATGTTATTGTGGTTTTTCTAATATTATATTCAATACATATGTTACTTAATTTAACAATCATCATACTTCTTATAAAAAAAATCATCATACTTTTATAGATGTGATGGAATTATATGGATAGCAAATTACATTTTGTTGCCTAATTCCAGGAGTTATGATAGTTATATTTTTTAATGTTGCTCTTTATATTTAAATTAGTTTACAAAATTGACTAAAGATTTGTTTAATTTGTTGAAAAGTTTTGTTTCATGTTAAATAAGTAAATAGGTAGTTAGACTTAAAAAACAAAAATCAATGCCTAAGGGTAAAATTATACTTTAAATCACTAGCATGATGTATTGGGGTATAATTGTCTTTTTATATTTAAGTTAACATTTTCACTAACTTTTTTAAACAAAAGAATTAAGGGCTTGAATGATATAAATTTGTATTTGAAAAGATTTAATTGATTCATTTTATAACTTCTTGTCTCTGAAACATTTTTCTACAAATAATGACTCAATAAAAACATTATCCTATTTTTAGGGTAAAGGCCAATCCAACTAGTTTTTAAATTTGAATCTAATCATGTTCTTAGAGTTAAATCAAATTAAACCAAACCTGAGATAATTTTGGGTTCTGTTTGGTTCAGTTTAACCCAATCTGAATGTCCACCCTTATTTTTTAAAATAATTACTGTTAATTGTAGAAATAATCAGTTATAGAGAAGATAATTAAGTATTTGGTCAAATTTATTTTCAAAAGTTTTGTAAGTTTTAAAAATTGTCCTATGTGTTGGGTAGATATTATTAGTAAATTATTGTAAGAATATAGATATCTTAATTAGATATAATATTAAATAAAGTTTATTAAAATATTTATAAATTGTGTATAACATATTTTTTATTGTATATATTAAATAATTGATAACTAAAATAAATATTTTATATTATTAATTTTATTCTATTATCTTAACATAATTAGTAATAATAATTATTATATATCTTTTTAAAGTTAATAATTTTATTTCTTAATTAATAAGAATAATTTTAAATTTTTATAATATACATATGTATGAAATTTTATTAAGTCTAAAGTTAATTATTAAAATTAGATTTAAAAAAAAAAACTCCTCCTATACTTTTCAAAACCTACTAGAGTGATTTTGTCTGAAGTGATCTCTAAAACAATTTATCAAATATTAAAATTAAATTTTAACTTTTTAAAATTATTTTTGAACCTCTTAAATACAATCCATAGCAATAAATTTTAATCATTTATAGCCGTCTATCACAACTTTTTCTTGTACAAAGAAAAATGAAAATTCGCGCTTTCATTTCTTCAATTCATTCACAATGTGTGTATGTTCCAAAACCAAAGTCATTTCCACATGAAAAATTTAGTACGGATATATCACAACGATAAAGACCAAGACCATTGACAAAATCTCGTTTCCTAGCCAATAATGCAGCTCGCTGAATGACAAAACTACTTTTCAATCTTCTTCTTCAGATGCCTCCCTCAGCCACTGCGACAAAAGCCAAACGTCTTAAATACAATGTTTCTATGTGCTAGAGTATCGCCATTTGTATGCTCATACATGATGCCTAAATTCTTCAATCAGCGAGAAAAGCACAATAAACAAACCAAATATTCCATGGCTAAGCTTAATGAGTGAAAACTTATCAAAACGGAAGGACAAATGAAAATTGGAACAGAAGCAAAAAGAAGGAAACTCCATTTCTCAACTACTAAGGAAGAAAAAAATTGTTCATATATTTTCTTAGGCGACTCAATATTTTTCCATCTCTTCTCTTGTTACCTGAATCCTACCAAACAATGGCCATATAATAGGAAACTCATCCTAAGTGTTCTGAACCAGTAATGACTAGATATATGTACAAATTTGTTTCTGAGAGTCAGCTCGCTAATTTTGTTGAGTATACATGCATACATTACACTACCATGCCAAGATTGTGTATCAATTTCTCACCTCATCAGAATCTTGCATTTCTTTTCCCACCATGGGCTCGAAAGATAAATTTGCTCAGGAAAGTATATAAGAAAAGACATGATAAAATTGCAAAAGCATAGCATAAACAAAGAAGATTAAAGTAATTCATACTTGGATGAACTTTTCTGATTGTCTAACAAAAACTTTATCTGATTCATCAGCCCCTTCTTTCTCATCAGCCCACCTTAAAACAGCATCTTCTTGTAAAATGTCTTTATCATACAGAATATGCAAAATCTGTAGATCAGCAGGAGCAAAATGTAGATCGCGTTCATTCAACTCAGCCAGGAAAAAGGTAGGAGACACAGTAAACAAATATTTTTATATTTTTCATTGTCAACTCTATTTATATACTACTCTGCAGGGAGAATAATCTCATTCTGCTCAGTATAACGTTCAGTAAATGATTCCCTCCTAATTTGATCCATAAAAGATAAAATAAGTCCCCTAAATTATCATATTCAAGAGTTGAGTGAATGATTTAACATATTTTATTCAATGAGTTTAACATCTAGTTAGATCATCACAATCAAAGACTAACAAACATACCCGTGCAAATAAAGGAGAGAACTCCTTAGCAGATTCCAGACACATTTCTTCAAATTTCAGGATCACTTCAATCTGAAAATTTCGACATTCAAAAAATATCACTAACATCTATTCATCATAAAATTTGTTATTAACCCCCAAGGGCGTGGTCAGGTTGCTTGCAGTGCAGCTGTAACCTCTACCAAAACCCAGGTTCGATTCTTGGGGGTGGTAAGGGGATAAACACTGTATTTGGGCTTGCCCACCCCCCCTTACCTTTAAAAAAAAAAAGAAAAAAAAAATCTATTCATCAAGTACGGAGCAAAGTAACTGGCAGTGAGAATCCATTATTTTCTTATTTTAGCTCTTAATTCAACCAAATAAAGAATCATATCCTGTATGAACCATAATTTAAACTCTGGAAGGGGATACAAAAGTAAATTACCCGTCTCCCCAAATCTTAGATATTTACACAAACCACCCAAGTACGGAAAAGATTATCACAAAAACACAAGCATGGCAAGAACAGAACAGCAAGTTATATAACCAACTTTATATTGAGGATTATTAATGCAAGGCAGACTTAACTAGGAAGCCTACAACGTACACAATATGTATCTGAAAAGGAATTTCATAGTTAAAAATGTGCTAGAACCATAGCATGCAATTAAGAAAGAACTCTACAGATTGGAAACATGGAATCAAGGCTGAATTGAGCATCACATAACAGGATAAATGTTATGCTCTTCAGAAAAGTAAAAATAAAATTAATACAATAAAGACGTGACTAAGGACCCAAAAGAACAAGCTTCCAAAAAAGGCTAATAAGATAAATGGATAAAAGAAAAAATCAGACTTCTAAGAGTTTTTAAGATTGGAAGCTTTTAGCAACTGAAAATTGTTCAGTTCACAAGTAAAGAAAAAAAATATATAATTGCTATCAAGATCAATGGTACAAACCTCCTCATCAATTTCCGGTAGATAAGACTTCAGAAGCTTTTGCCAAGTTGTTATTATATTAGCTGTATTTTGTTGCAATTCGCCTGAGAGGTAGATAGGATAAAAATTGGATGCAACCATGGAAAAAGGTGAGGGATAAAGAGTTTCGTAAACCAACTGCTAACATATAAGCAATCCCTTGCATCAAAAGTAGAGCAATAAAACCAAGAACCAAGAAAAATAAAAAAGAGGAGGAACCACGACTAGGCTGTAGAGGTTTCAATTAGCTTTTAAAATGATTCTCTAAGTGAAGAAAGTATTAAGTATATCAAGATCATTATTACAGAAAATACTGCTCAACTGAATAAATCTATATAAACCAAATAAAGAATCGTCAGCATTATAAATACTTACTGGCTGAACTATGTGGAGTTTTTAAGGCCAATTTCATCATGGAGTAGAATACAGCTCCAGCACAGTCTGCAGAAGTCATATTGTAGGACAGCCTGATGCGAGAAGGGGCATTTGGATTAGTTATACAGTATAAGACCGAGCAACTATTCTTCACTGAATATACAATATGCACTGAAACAAAAAATAAAGTCCAAGTAAATCTGGCACATAGAGATGAGCATAAAGACCTAAGCACTTTCATCAAACAGAGGCACAAAGCCTAGGGCTTATGTGTCAACATTTCATTGTTTTAGGATATTTCTGTGTTTCAAAATTTTTGAAATATTATTTATTCTACTTGAATCTGTTTTTTCCCATTTTTTTTTTTTTGGCATATTGGTCCAGCTAATAGAAATAGGCCTTGAATTTTTTTGCATGGTTCAACTGATTAGATAAATTCAACAACCCCTTGTCTTTTCTTCCGTCTCTTGTCAGCTGTTCATTTCCAATTATCCTTCTTTTTTCCTCACCCACTTTGCTTAATGTTGTGCACATCTTTTTATTCACAGTCAGACAGGCACCAAAGATACTGAAGAAAAAAATACAAAATGTGTTTGGACCATAAAATATATAACAAGATCACCAAAGGAAGATGCTCAAAACATAAAGAGTGTTGCACTGCAGTTTCCAAAGAGGTTTACTTTTGAAAAAAAAAAAAACAAAAGAGGACTATTGAACTATCAACAATCGGGAAGAAAAAACCTTCGAGCCTCATTAGGAGGGAATGGGTGAAATCCAATGATCCTCTTTAAAATGAAATAAATAAATAAATAAAACTAACACATCACCCTTAAAACTAGCAGTTTCATACCACACAAAGTAAGGTCAAAATGACTCTTATCATCAAAAAGAGAAGGAAAAAAAAAAAGAAAAAGAAAAAGAAGCAGAGATCTGACATACCGAAGTGAGTTCACTTCTAAGATAACATGGTCCACTTTCACATTTTCCTCAACAGCTCTTAGAAATGTTGCTTCAACCTATCATATTTGACCAATAAGTTAAGGAGCGCTGTTGATTGTTTATATCGATGATCGGTTCTAGTTGATTTATAGTTTACCTCTTTCTCGAAATAGACAGAATCATCTTTAGAGTCTTCATTATCATCACCTTCAGAAGCATTACTGTCAGATATCAACTCTCCCGAAGTTGAGACAGCAGTGCTGTCTTGAGTTACCAATTCCTGATCATCATCCATTGCTTCAGAGAGCTCAGCGAGTTTATCTTCAGGAATGGGGGCAACAGAATGCCTCCATTCCTCCTCCTGCCCCCCTTCACAGATAGACCAAATGTAACCAACCCCGCCGGTACCAAGCTGACAAACCACAAAGATTTGGAGTAACAGGAATAAATGACATCAGAGCAGTAGTAAGGCCAAATTCTTTTAGGAGTTTCTGTCAATTCCCACAAAGAAAAAAGAGAACAGAAACTACAAATAATGGAAATACTACACAGGACACAGGACACACAGAATCAATTAAGTTATAATTGCATTTTGATTCTGGTTTGATTTTGGCAAACCGTGACGAGAAATAACTAAAATTTTGGTTTATAAACTCTCAACTTGCGCAATTAATCATCTCTACCACTGCATATCCAATTCCATATATTGTTCTCATGTGAATGTCCATTACCGAAAAGAAACAGATGTGACAACAACAATTTTGTTTGTCTACAAACATAATGAGTACTATCCAAATAGTCAGACAGCATAAAAAAAATATTGAGAAATATAGCACAGAAGCAACAGATACATGTCTAGGCGTACGTAACACAATTAGGCTTGGTAACAGTAGTTCAACGACAATAACAAAACCAAATAAGTACCTTAGGTTTATGAGCCTCAGATGATTCAGATGTCATCTCGCCATTCGACTGATCTGCTGTACCTTGAATTGCTGAATATCAGACAAGTCAGTAAGGAGATGTGGCATACAAGTAGTATCTCATCATTGTACACAAAAAAATTCAAAAAGAGAAACATAAATAAAATAAAATAATGCAACAAAAATCATTTAAAGACGCACGAAGTAACTGTCAACACCTATAATTTCAACCAGCACTTACTCTATACTATTTCTAAGATCACTTCATAAAACCAACCATAAAGCATACTGCTCATTTTTCAATTATCAGAGAAAGAAAAAAAATATATATCAGGGCCATTAATTTCTTTTCGAGTTTTCAGAAAGTAAAATGTTGCATACCATTAAAATCAAAATGTTTTCACATAAAATAGGTGCAAGAGATGCAAAGCCCTAAAACTAAATAAACTTAAAATAAATAAACAATCATCAGTTTACAGGCATGAAAACTCGTTTGGAATTGCAAATTTCAGTTTCCAAAGATCATAAACAAAATTGAAGTCACTAAACATCTTATAAAAATAATAGAAAGCAGCAAAATCCACAACAAGAGATCAACAATATACTATTTATTTGACAATATAATACTGCTTTTGACACAAAAAAGTTGCGACAGAAGCAAAATAATCCATTTCTTCACTCTTCACCATAATTGATTAATTACTTTGCTTGATTGTCCCCTTTCGAAAAGATTTCACACAAAAACTAAATAAGCTAACATTTCAAATAGAACAAGACTTATAAAAAGAGATTGCCAGGATATTTTAGAACTAAACAAAGGCCTCATTTTGACAATAATAAAGAAACATCTCTATGAAAGTGAATAATAGAAGGTCAAAGCATACAGACATACATGAAAATTCCACCGTCCCACTGCTATTGTCAGCATACTCAAGTTCCTCATCACTATCATGGACAGTTGGCTGTTGAAGTAAGGAAACTTTTGAGTATGCAGGAACAACAAAACGTTCTCCAATTACAACCTGGAAGGGAAATATGTTAAGAGATACCATCTCACAACAATTTTGAACTTCAAATCATGCAAATTCTAAAGAAAGACATGTGTAAAGAGGAAAATATTTGATATATGTGCTTATAATGTCTCTGTAGGCCAGGCAAAGGCCCTCCCAATGAATAAAAGTAGACACAAAAACATAATGAAAAGGAAAATAGAGCTCTGGAAAGGAAAATTGGCACTAGCATAAAATTTCTGTAAGATGCTTTTGAAGTTAAATATGTGTTAATTCTGAATCATACATCTTCAAAGCATAAAATAAGGAAATTTCCAACACAATGAAATAAGAATTTTTCGTATTTCAGTTAAGGTGTGATATAAATAAAAGGACACATACCTTGAAAGATAAAACTACACCAGGTTTCAAAACAGCTCCCGCCTTCATTATCACACCATCGCATACTATCACATGCCTTAATTCACAGCCATCTTCAATGATGACATTATCCCATATGTAGGAACCTTCTATTAGTACATTTGATCCAATAGTACAACCTTCCCCAATAACTGAATCAGAAATTTTACTGTTGCTTCCAATTTTGGTGCCATATCCAATAACAGTAAATGAACCAACTTGTGAAGAACGCGATTGTTCTATTTCTGAATTAAATGCAGTGAAACAACTGCATTTAGTAGAAATTTCGATAGATCTCAAACATAATATGTATAGAAAGGAATAGGAACAAATAATATTGGAAGACAAAATCTACATATCAAATAATAAGATTGGTTAGGAGTTTCCTACAATCAAATATGTGAGTCACACAGTAATTAAATCACAAAACTTACCCGATGCTCGATACATTCCCCGTCTCTCAAGTTTAGTAGCGCAATTTCCACAAAACTTTACGTCAGGAACATAAGGATATGTCCACCTCTGAATTATGTCCTTGCTTACAATATCATAGCTTCGGTAGTTATCAATCCTAGCCGCATAACTTGAGTGGATTTCATGAGTGAATATTTTGTAGCCCATAATCTGATAGCATCAACAGTTGTAGCTTAAAACCAACCAGAAAATGAGAAAAGAACCAGTAGTAACAGAAACATATACATCTAAGTGCATCCAAACATATATGTAGAAAAAGAAGACTACTAAAACAATTTTCAATGTCAAAACTTCAATACCATCAATGTCACAAAAGAAAGAAGAAACATCTATATTGATATATTTAAATTAGAATATCTCTTGTAAACATGTCAAGGTACCTAGCCATTTATGTATATGGGTATATATAATTATTTTTCTAAGAGAAAATAAAATCAATGCATAGTCATTCTGCAGCTTCAGCTAAATCATGTCAAGAAAACTTAAATATCAGCTGAAGTCTAAGCAAGATAAAAATATGCATTGTAAAGGCATTTCAATTTCAAAGATATGCAAATCAGCAAGAAATTCTTAAGCATATTTGGAGTTAAGATGAAATAGGATGCTTTTCACAGTTCGAGCGGATAGTCATGAATCACTTGGCTCATGACCACTATTCCACATACTGTGTGCATTACGTATGTGCTTGAATAATGTTTAACATAATTTTCCTGATCAGCTTTCTTTCAATAAGATTAACCAAGCATATACGAGCAGGTATTCACTCACAAAAGTACTTGAAATTGCATGGTGAAAAAACATGTACAAACTAATACCCACATCATCAAGAAGCAGCCCCTTAACAAAATGACGGCGAAGATGTTGATAGTCAAAATTATCTGTGAAAAGGCTGAGCACTTCTGGAGAACAAATGTCAATATAGCAATCCTGCAATAAAATTTTTTTGAAGTAAATAAATCAGTGATAGAACAATTATTGCACACAGTAAATCACAATCATCATTCTACAGAAAATGTCAACAAAGGAATAAGAAGAGAAATAGGAAAACATGAAATTTACTGCGTCAAATTATTGCAAACCAAAATCCATTGATGGTAAGAACTTATGTGCATCAGATCATTTCATTAATTCTTAAAATTGATCCATTTGTGATCAGAACAAAAATTGCATTAACCTTTAAAAAAATGTATATTAAGGAGTAAATCTGAGCTATAAATGGAGAAATTGGAAGCAAGCAGTAAGGGATGAACCTGCTTGTCATTGTGCAGAGAAATGGAAGGATTTTCAGCCAACAACATTTTATCAAGACATATGGTCCCTTTTGAATGGTCTGCCTTATCCTCATAATACAGCAACTGCTTTGTATTAGGATCTATTGCCATAAAAAGCTCATCGGTACCAAGTCTAGATTGACGAGTGATTGGTGAAGGTTTGGACTTTTTAATAATCATGGTCATTACGGCATTATTATCTTTCTTCTTTCTCTCTTTATGTCCTTGCAGCGCCTGTGTAAGTGACATGTTGCTTACTGTATCTCCACTAATGAGAACAAAATCTCCATGTATCTTAAAAGACAAAACAACAAGAAAACAGATTGTCAGAGTATAACAAGTAGCAAGCTTCAAGCGAGACAATGAAACAAACTTCAACAAACATGCAACATCAACAAGAGCCTGGGAAAGAGAATTTTACAGTTATGAAAACTGTAATGCGGCAAGCGGCGAGATAAACATACCACATTTTGCTCATAAATCAAGCGCAAAGCATCCCCAGCACTAATAATATTATGAGACTCTATTGTCTTCACTGTAAAATTAGGTTGGGAAAACCACTCAGAATTCTCCAAATAATCAATCACTTGCTTTGAGTGAGCACAGCAGAAGACAAAAACCTCCGCAACTCCCGCAGCTTCCAACCATGCCAATGTGTAATTTATCATCGGAACGTTCACTAACGGTAGCAATACCTTCAGAAAAAAGAAAAAACAAAAACGAATAAAAATCACCAAAACTAATAACATTATAGGCTAAAAAAAAAATCTGATCAAAGCTAATCCAGACGGTTGGTTTTAACAGAATTGAAACAAGTGGGCAATCTAACAAACACAATTGAAAGCACACAAGATATAAAACATACGGAAAGAGTGAGTACCTTGGGCCGTTCGAGAGTGATGGGTCGAAATTTGGTAGTGAAACTATCAGCTAAGAGAATTGCTTGCAATGGCTGGCGAGCCAAATCATCTGGGTCCTCTGAGACCCTAGCTGCCGCGGCAGCCGCAGCCGCAGCCGCAGCCGCAGCCGCGCGCTTCTTCTGTGCACCCATCTTTTTTTTAATTTTCTATTTTTTGTTTTGTTTTGTTTTGTTTTGTTTTCTCCTCCTCCTCTTTCCTACTGGTTTGTTTTAACAAGAAGCTGTATAAGTGTGAAGAGATGAAAACGAAACAAGTTCAGTGGAGCAGAAGAAATTATTTTGTTGAAAACCCTTCCAAGGTTGAAGCTTAAATCTTCTGTAAAACGCGACCCAGCAAGTTTCTATTTTGGGCCGGGTTTTAATGAAAACTCGAACTGATCCGCCCGACCCGAACGGGCCGGTTCGGTAGGAGTTGGTTATTCTCGGGATGCATCTTTAATAGCTAATACTGACCGTGGTATTCTGATGCTAACGGGTATTCAAATTGAAAAAAAAAAAAAAGAAATTTACCAGGATTGACGAAATAATAGCGATGAGTGGTGACAGAAATTTTAGTAGGGCTGTTGAGAGAAGGGAAAATAGATTTGTTCCGATCGGACCAGTTTTGTTAATATCTAAATAGATTATAATTATAAGCCTCCAATCATTTGTGAAGTATAGAACTTACGATTCGGGTCGGATTGCCACAACTAGAAAAAAACTTTAATTAGAAACGGACAGAATCAAATTGAACGTAAAAATCAGTTCGGTTTGGTTTTTTATTTCGATCGGGTACATTCTATTTTAGAAATCGAATGATTTAATTGAAACCAAATTGAAACACTCGGTTCAATTTCTGATTCAAGTAGAATCAAAGTCGAACCCATGTCAACGGCATTTTTGTAATTTCCAAATGATACCTAGATATATACAGTGTCAACAATTTGCGAATTCTTGCCGCTGTCAAACACAAAACCTTTGACGCGTCGGTGCCGCTTCCTTCTGGCTTTGCTGCCGCGGCCGATTCCCTCTAGCTTTGCTACCGCTTCCCAGTAACTGTCTTAGCTTCCTTCTGGCTGCAGCACGTTCTAGCAGCCATCGCTGATTCCTCCAAGTCCACTGCTGTTGCCGCTTCTTCTGGCTCTGTTGTGGTCACTGCCGCTGCAGCTTCCTTCAACATTATTGACTCTACAGTGGTCCCCGGTCACTGAGCTCTCTAAGCCCCTCACTGAGTATTGCCGCATGCAGGCACTTTAATTTGGTTTCATTTTGTAATTTTAATTGCAGTGCATTCTATATTATATATATATATATATATATTCGCTGTAAATTTTTTATGTTTAGTTAATAAAAATGGTGAAAAAATATTATTTTGCAGGGAGGGGATTCCCCGCGTGAATTTTTGAACTAAAGGTCGACGAGTCGATTATTGATGGCATCACGGTTGCAGCAGATTGAGGGCGATGAGTCGATCCTGTTACGTGTGACTCACTCTAACCTCAAAAGTTTCTCAGCTGACGTTCGCTTCCCACTAAAGGTCTCCACTATCAATTATCTATCTACATTTATTAACTTTTATTTCTCATTTTCTAATTTAAATTTATGTTCAAATTCAATAGATGAGTGTGGAATCTGTGAAAGACAAGTTGTGGAGAAAATGCGGTACTTCTGTTAATTCAATGTCTCTTGAGCTTTATGATGATACCAACACTAAAGTTGCTGCTTTAACTGATAATTCCAGACCCCTTGGTTTTTACTCTCCACTCGATGGGTTAGTTTGATATGATGCTCTGCCACTATTGGATGCCCACATTTTTGTTTCATTGGCTAATACATCTCAATCTCATGTCAATAAAAAGGTACCGGCTACATGTTATAGATCTTGATCCCTCATCAGTGACCTCTGGCGGCTGGCTTGAAGACACTTCACTTGTAGAGAAATATACGATTTCCGAAGAAGAATATAGCAAACGTGATGGTAAGTTCTACCAAAATCAGCTTCAGGAGAATATAGCACTTGCTAAATAGATTATAAGTTAGTACTGAAGTTTTATATTTTTGTTATTGACTAGTTTTTGAGATTGTACTTATGTGGAAAGCCGCATTTGTTGACAATTCCAGCTTCTTTTTGATTCAGGTACATTTAGAAAATTCAAGGAGAAAGTGCTGAGTCAAAATCCTTCAGCTGTTGAGAATAAGGTATGTCTCTCATACTTCAGGATTTTTTTCTTTACAGTAATGTAGAAGATCAGTACAATTAATTAATTGCATCAGGGTGTCTTATATCATGAACTAAAATTGTAAAATATAATATTAGTAAGTCTTGATCTTTCTTGTTTTGTTACTTTCATTAACAGTTATCAAACAACTACATGGAAGACCTCTGTTCAAATATTAAGGTGAGTTAACTCTGTTCGTTTTTACTTTAACGAGGTGTCTCAAATTAATATAACTGCTGGTAGAAGTTAATTTCAAAAAACGAGGCATGCAAAATTTGTTTGAAATGATTTTGATGATAAATCATGGTGGTAAAAGTGAGAGAAGACAAATGGTAGCTTTATTATAGTAAGTAAAACTTTTAGGTCCAGTCAATCCTTGCCTGTGGTTCTGTCTTTGTAGATCGGCGATTCATTCTTTTCATTGGTAGCATAGTTTCTCAATATTACAATTGTAATTCTTTTCTTGCTTTTGGGTAGACATATCTGCTACATTTATACTTTCTTTCTTTGTCAAAAGTAAAAACAACTTGAAAATCCTAGAGGCAAACTGGTACTTTTCATGGAATTATTTTTATTTTTTTTTATTTCAAGGAACGAAAAAAGATTATAGCATTATGACAAATATGTGAACCCGAAATTCATTTGATGTAAAAAATAACATCTTTGATCCTCTGATGAATACTAAAACCTAGCTCTCAAAGTTAGCTGTATTTGATGTTGAAGGTCTTGGACCTATTGAGGCTCAATTCTTTACCTTCTTAAATTTGTAGCTGCGGATGCCAACACTTGATCAAATGGAATCAATAACCTACTATTGCACATCCTTGTTGCTGTAGAGACAGAAATTGTGTAACTAGCTGCAATAACTTGATGTCGTCGACTGTTTTTTTTTTCTTTTCCAAGAATCTGTATACTTATTAATTGCTTCTGTGTTTTCTCTTAGAATTTATGCATACCACTTGAATTGTTGCAAACCTGCACACTCAAAACCAAAAAAAAAAAAAAAAACAATACAATGCCTATAATTACAAATCATAATATTTCCCAAGCTAGTAGCATTTTCAGTTTTGAATGTAGTTACCCTAAGGCCTAACAGCTGTAAAACTTTTTTTCCTCCCATGATTATATTCCTACGAAACAATTGATGTTATCTTGGATAAATGTGTTGGGTTAGTGACTAGCTGTGGCTTGTAACTAATATTTACTTGAAATCTTTAGATAAAAGGCTTTAACTGCTAAATGCATATAGAGGCACATTATATATCTAGTCTGTCAATTTTTGTCTTGCTTTGATACCCGGAGTTGCACATTGTAGTTTTCCACAGTTTTTTATTGCGTAAAACATCTATTGACTGTTCTTATCTGTACCTTTTTACCATAATTTAAATGTTTAAGGTAGGAGACAGATGTGAAGTAGATCCAGGGGCAAAAAGAGGGGTTGTCAAATACGTTGGTCAAGCAGAATCAATTGCACCCGGTTTTTGGGTTGGAATTCAATATGATGAACCATTGGGAAAACACAATGGAACGTAAGTAAACTTTATTTCTTTTTTACCTTATGGTTTCTGGAAGTTGCAATATGTTATCGTATATACTTTTCCTATTACTTGTGGTTGATGTTGATTTCTAAGTATACATCACAATCACATCTTGATGTTAACAATGACTCTAATTCATAGACCCAGTCCAGGTCCTGGACAAAGTAGGATGCTTGGGCATCTTGCAAATGGCAAGTGTGAAAATCTTCTTTCTAATAATGAAAAATATGAATTTCATAAATGTGTTAAGCCCTAATTTTGTTAGACACCTTCTTGCATGGGCAGATATAGATGGACATGGAGATTTTCAATATTTTATTCACATTTTCTAGCTGAAATGATTGAACTCTTCTGTTCGTATATTTTTTGTACGTGGTGCAATTTCATAAATTATAATTTCCTTGGTAATGTTGCAGCGTGAAAGGAGTCCGCTACTTTGAGTGTCCACCACTTCATGGTGCAATGGTTAGACCAGACAAAGTAAAGGTTTGTCTGCGAACTATGTTTTATGACGCTTCCATAGTGGAAGTCCTGCTTGCCAATGATGTTGATATTCCGATCTTGTGTTGAGCATTTCATCATTTTTAGGTAGAATAGATGATAACTAAATCTTTCAATGCATGCTCAGTTTGAAAGAAATGCGAATGCATGCTCAGTTTGAAAGAAATGCGATGTACCACTCAGGATTTTGCCAGGGAAAGTTTAGGATCCAATGTTGAGAAGATATGGTATCAATGATTTAAGTGATGAATGAAATTTGTTATTTTCTCTGTAGTTCATTGCATTGGGTTTACTTCATCCTTCACCGTTCCTGCCTTCTTTTTGTACCAGCCTTCTTTGCATATGCTTTTCGTTTATATTTTCAATTCAAGACTGATCCTTGTGGCCTATCTCACCTGATTCAATTTGCATGTGAACTTGTTTTCTCTGTAGTTCATTGCATTGGGTTTACTTCATCCTTCACCATTCCTGCCTTCTTTTTGTAACGGCCTTCTTTGCATATGTTTTTCGTTTATATTTTCAATTCAAGACTGATCCTTGTGGCCTATCTCACCTGATTCAATTTGCATGTGAACTTGTTTTCTCTGTAGTTCATTGCATTGGGTTTACTTCATCCTTCACCGTTCCTGCCTTCTTTTTCTACCGGCCTTCTTTTCATATGCTTTTCGTTTATATTTTCAATTCAAGACTGATCCTTGTGGCCTATCTCACCTGATTCAATTTGCATGTCAACCAAGATGAAAAAATATATTGTTGATTCTTGTCCTTCTCGATGCAGTTAAAAAATCAGGCTTCCTTTTGATTGTATTTAAAGTTTAGAGGATTATTTGCATTATAATTAAGAAATTCATCCTCATTCCGTTTGGTTTGTAATGTAAATCTTGGTTAACTAGATGTTTCTGGTGTCATTAATGATGCACATAAAACATAAAGAAATTTAAATCTTGATTAGTTAATGGTTGTGTGTGTCATTAGTCTTTCTATCAATGTTTGAGTATCATTTTCTGAGATTTAATCCTGCTATCTCAATCTTAATGAGTGTCCTGGTGTTTTTTGTTTTGGGAATCAACAAGATTATGAGGGTAAGGCCTCCGAAAACAGAGGAATAGGACAATTATGTTTACAATTGTCTTGATTGTTTAATTTGTTAGAGCTTGAGTAGCGTATTAATTCTAATCTGGATCTGAACCAAGGCTTATTCATGAATTTGGTTTACACTTGGCTGCTCATACTCGTCATTACTGAGATTTCCAAACCCCCACACCCTCCCTAAACACACCTAAATCTTTGTGTGGCTTGGTAGATTATGGTATTTGTACAGCTGTGATAAAAGTGTTAAAACTGATAGCCACATATTTCTAATTGGTGGATGAAAGAAAAAGTAACTGTAATGTTTGGGACAAAGAGAGAGACAAAAGGTGGACAGATATTAAACCATTGTCCATTGATGAAGCGCTGTAGTCAAAAACTTCATTGTAGGAAACCAATTAAATTTATTGGAACCTAATAAATTGACCTGTTTCTCTGGTCTTTTATGGCTTACTTGATGTTTCCTGAGTTTGATGGTGGAGACGAACTTTTGATAGTGACAAATGTCAACTATATAGTTCCACTTTTTGTTTACGGTTATGCTGCAGTGTTGTTGTTATAAAATGAACACTAAGAGAAAGTCATATCTGTTTATGATGAACAAAAAACTTCAAAAACAATTAGGAAGCTCTTGGCTGCGTTCTTTCGTGTGCCAAAATCATTGAAATTTAATTAATTAATTTTTTTTTCAACTAGATTCTTGTGGAATTTGCCCACTGAGAGCAGAGATTCCTAGCCCTTTAAAACTTCTTCTGTTAGGTTTAATTTCTTTTTTATGCCCATAAAACCAAGATTTGCTGATCGTTGAGGGGTTGGGTTCCTTGGTTTTGTGTTAATTCTATTGATTGATTTATTTGTCAACTTTATCTTATGTTTCCAGGTTGGTGACTATCCTGAACGAGATCCATTTGAAGAGGATGAAATATAAACTGTAAACATGTTATGAAACGGGTACTGCCGCGTGTTTCTTTATTTAAAGTGTTGACAACCATACGGTGATGGTTTTTTTTCCCCCATTTAACACGTGGTTTTATTGGATGCGGGAACGAAATGTGAGAATTTGCATAACAATGAAAATCTGAAACTTTTGAACTTTATTCTACGACGGTAGAATGCTATGTTTTCTTTTCCTTTTATTTTATTACTTTTGTTAAATAATATGGAAAGAGATGAAAGCATGATGGCATTGCAACCTTTAAGACTGAATCCATGAAGTATAATGGCTGATGAGTAATCATTTAAAAGATCTAGATGATGTGTTATTATGAATCCATGTTTGATACCATGATGCAAGATCGCGCTCGCAGATGATAGAAGAGTTTTATTCACTGCTTGTAGGGCGAGAAGTTTAGGGGTTTATTTTTGGAGTTGAGATGGATGCAGATTCTGTTCCTGCTTACTGCCTTCTGATGAATTAAAATTCAAAATCTACTACTTGCAAGTAACCAAGAAAGTCATACAGGAAAGTCTATTTTTCAAAACATTTATGAGATGATGTTGTATTGCAATCGCTTCTAGCTGAATTGTGAGTCTGTGGAAAGACACCACAAAGCAATTGAAATAACATTAGTAGAAGCACTTTATGTTTTAGTTGTGACAGGGGGATGTTGGAGTGTAATTTTAGTCAACTCTTATGAAAATTGTTTTTGTGGGTGCTAGATTGCTAGCGTAATGACCCAAATTTGAAAACCCAAAACTTTTTGTTTTAATTTTGTTTAATTGGTGATATTTGACCTCCACTTATCTCTCTCTAGTTCTGCTTGTCACTTGTTCTTCATTGTCGATTGACCATATCAACAAACTTCCTAGCACCCAAAGACCAAAACCCCTCATTATTTGATTAATTTATGTTTATGGCCTTTTGTTGTTTGACAAACCTTGGCGGTTAATATACTTGTTTTTCATTTATTCATAGGAAATCAACGGAAACAATTGCCCTCATCATCTTTCGTCCTTGATTAGATGATGATATTGCCACACCCTTTTTGTTGGAGACTTTAGGATATAGATTCAATTCGGTTAAAATTTTCTTTGCCCTCATCATCTTTCGTCCTTGATTTTATGATGATATTGCCGCACCTTTTTTGTTGGAGACTGTAAAGGATAAAAGAATAATGAAAAGCTTCAAATTTATTCAATGCTTTTCATCATTATATATACACAAATGAAGTAAATTAAAAATGGAAAGTTTGACTATAGACAAACTATATTCCATGAGCTATTTATGTAATAATGATCAATATGCAAGCTGAAAATTAAGAAGTCAAAGCTAATAATTATGGAGACCATAATCATTGGGATATGTTAACGATAATCATGGAGACTATTAAGATTTGATTCCATCATGGGAACCATATGTTTAACCATAATCATTGAGATATGTTTGGTGAGAATTCATCCTTAATATGCCCCGTAAGATTGAGCTTCCATCAAGAACGTCAATCTTGGACCGCAAATAATCAAAGCGTTGGGAAGAAAGTGGTTTAGTGAGAGCATCAGCTAGTTGACCTTTTGTGGGCACAAGAGACACACGTAGAAGGCCTTTAGACACTTAATCACGAACAAAGTGATAATCAATAGTAATTTGTTTCATTCGAGAATGAAATACCGAATTTGCACAAACATAAGTGGCACCAATATTGTCACAATATATGGCTGGAGGGGAGGGTAGTGTGACATGCAATTCTCTTAAAAGAGATTGTACCAATTTAACTTCGGCAATAGTAGAAGATACAACACGATATTCGACTTCAGTGGAGGAGGGAGCTACAGTACGCTGCTTCTTCGAGCACCAAGAGATTGAATTTTTATGAAGATATAAGACAGGTTGTGGTAGAGGTGCAATCATCATGATTTCCAACCTAATCGGAATCAGAAAAACCATGAAGAATTAATAGAGATTGTCGATGTAAAAAGAGACCATGATGGAGTGTATGTTTGAGATACCGCAATAACCTTTTTGTGGCAGCCCAAATAGTTTATGAGGGAGAGTGCATGTATTATGAAACTTTGTTCATAGCATAAGAGGTATCTGGTCAAGTCAAAGATAAATATTAAAGTGATCCAATCACACGACAGTATTCAGTAGCATCTATAGGTATCTTGATTATTGATGGCATAACGGTTGCAGCAGATTGAGGGCGATGAGTCGATCCTGTTACGTGTGACTCACTCTAACCTCAAAAGTTTCTCAGCTGACGTTCGCTTCCCACTAAAGGTCTCCACTATCAATTATCTATCTACATTTATTAACTTTTATTTCTCATTTTCTAATTTAAATTTATGTTCAAATTCAATAGATGAGTGTGGAATCTGTGAAAGACAAGTTGTGGAGAAAATGCGGTACTTCTGTTAATTCAATGTCTCTTGAGCTTTATGATGATACCAACACTAAAGTTGCTGCTTTAACTGATAATTCCAGACCCCTTGGTTTTTACTCTCCACTCGATGGGTTAGTTTGATATGATGCTCTGCCACTATTGGATGCCCACATTTTTGTTTCATTGGCTAATACATCTCAATCTCATGTCAATAAAAAGGTACCGGCTACATGTTATAGATCTTGATCCCTCATCAGTGACCTCTGGCGGCTGGCTTGAAGACACTTCACTTGTAGAGAAATATACGATTTCCGAAGAAGAATATAGCAAACGTGATGGTAAGTTCTACCAAAATCAGCTTCAGGAGAATATAGCACTTGCTAAATAGATTATAAGTTAGTACTGAAGTTTTATATTTTTGTTATTGACTAGTTTTTGAGATTGTACTTATGTGAAAAGCCGCATTTGTTGACAATTCCAGCTTCTTTTTGATTCAGGTACATTTAGAAAATTCAAGGAGAAAGTGCTGAGTCAAAATCCTTCAGCTGTTGAGAATAAGGTATGTCTCTCATACTTCAGGATTTTTTTCTTTACAGTAATGTAGAAGATCAGTACAATTAATTAATTGCATCAGGGTGTCTTGGCAAATATCATGAACTAAAATTGTAAAATATAATATTAGTAAGTCTTGATCTTTCTTGTTTTGTTACTTTCATTAACAGTTATCAAACAACTACATGGAAGACCTCTGTTCAAATATTAAGGTGAGTTAACTCTGTTCATTTTTACTTTTAACCAGGTGTCTCAAATTAGGGTCGGCTATGAATGCAAAGATGCATGTCATGCAGCTGCCTTTATTATTTTTTTAATGCAGATGTAACCGGCCACCGATACCCTCCTTTTAATTGCTTAAAGTGGCAAACGTTAAAAGAAACTATCAAACAGCTCCCTCGTTTTAAGAAATATTAAGATAATCATTTCAAAACTAGTAAATTATCAAAGACCCCCTCAACTTTACACAAAACAAATACTTCCTTTTTCTTTTGATTCATGGAAAATATAGTTAATATATTTAACTTATATCTTAAAATAAATATAATTAAATAAAATTAATTGAACTAATATCTTTAAATAAAAATAATTATATTATTTTTCTTAATATTACATTATAAATTTAATGATATTTTGCTTTAAAAAAATGTAACTTATGTACTAATGAGAATACTATTCATATATAATAAATGGAAATAATTATATATTAATTAAAAAAATTTTAATTTACTAATTGCACTATTTTTAATATTATGTAATAAATGTAATGATATTTTGCTTACAAAACTATCAAAATAATTTTATCAACTTTTAATTACATTAGAATCCGAGTATCTAAACATATAACGAAATCAATTTATTTCCAGATATTTAGAAGAAATCAATTCCAGGATCTCACGATACACATTCAGGGACTTAAATCCCTACCTATTAAAATGAGGACAATATTCATCCAACTATCAAATAATTATCATTCCAAACATCGTAATCACCCCTCAAATGTTGTAGTTGTTATTATTAGTGGCTAATATTAGTATGTTTTATGTATACCCTCTAAAACAATATTCATATATTACAAAAATATAAAGCATCTAATATTTGATATTTTTAAATAAAACTCATAATCAATCTCTTGTGCAAATTAATTCATACTATCTTAAGTGAGATTATTTACTTATTTAATCCTTCTTGCTATAATAATTTTTTTGTTAAACATTAATCAAATTCATAATGGTACATAACATGGATAATTACAATTTGAATGCAACTAATATTGAATAATGTTGTATTATGTTATACTTACGAGTTATATAATTTAAGCATGACAATTATATTTCTAAATTAAATTAAATTATTTGACTAACATTGCACTCACTAGATGGGTACACGATTTGTCTACTAAATGATGTGAGAATTATAAAATATGTTCAATCTATATATATATAAGATATACAAACCGAGACTTATATTATTACATTTTAAATTTTATAAAGTAAGTGTTCGGACAAATAACTCTTATGGAGGAGGGGTGTCTCCACCCACTCCAAGCATTTCATAAAGGAGAAAGATTTTACAAATAATCTCCACACAATTATATTTAATTAAGGAGTTTGAGTCCACGGGCTCGAACTATTCGTCATAGTCGCTTAACTTTAAAGCGCAATGGTTCACCACTGGACTAAAGCCCAAGTGGCCATTTTAGCTTAATAACAACTAAATTTACTCCCATTGATTCAAACATCAACTATTTTGTTTTTAAATCAAATGATTTACAATGCATTAATTAGTACCTATAACGTGATTATTAATATACCTCCAAAGTAATATATCTCATCTATATTAAATTATCAATATATTTGTAGAAAATCAATTTTATATTAGCACAAAAGCTTTAAATATATCTTTTTATGCAAAATTTATACATAGAAAAATTTCATCTTAGCAGGTAAAACTACCGCCTCAATGAAAATATTATTTACAAATTACAAAAATGAATTTTTAGATTTTGAGTGGTCACAACAAATTATCCGTGGAAGTTTTGTCATAAATCATCACTATTTTGTTATCCTTTTTATTAATTTGAAAACTTTCACATTTTTTTTCTAATTTCTACCGAAAATATAAATACTCACATTTTGACTTTTTTTTTTTTGGGAAACCCTAGCCACTCTTTTCAAATCGTCAAATACACTCATTCACGTCAAATCTTGCCAGGTGTTGAGTAATGATTTCAATCAAAAAATGATATTTCAACACTTAAGTTTTGTAACTTGCAAAAAGCAATTGCATAATCAAAATGTTAATGATATCTTAATAATCTAAAAGAGTGCAAAAATAGTGTAGGACATATGTACATTCTTATTATATTTAATTATAAATCCCTCAAGATATGATATTAATAATAATAACTGTAGTAATATCCAACAAGCACATAGAAAAAAAAATAGAGATGTTCAACTAAAATATATTAATTAAGCTTTAATCTTCTAAATTAAACTATTTTTGTAACTTAACTTATATCATCATAGCTTTAGAAGCATAGCAATTGCAATCATTCTTACTTGTTATTTATTTATTTACCGTGGACGTTATGAAAAACTAAAGCAATTAATTTGAAAAGTAAAGAGAAAGATGAAAATAAATGCATAGATTTATTTTTAATATAATTAAACACTATTAATTAAAATGATTATCATGAGAATATATATGTATAAAAATTAAAAGCTCAAGTATACATACAATCAAATTCAAAAGATTGCATGAAGTAATGAAGAAGAAAAAAAGTACTTAGATTATGGACTCAAAATGTTGAAATTGATGAAGGGTTGCAATAAAAAATTCTTAGTATTATGTGGCAAATTGATATTTGTTAAAATAGTAAGGGGTCAATCATAATTCGCCTTATTGATATTATTGTTATTTTCAACAAGTAATTTATTATTAGTAAAAAAAAAGGACTTGAAACATGTACCGGTAGTGTTGGAATATAATAAAAATAATAGGAACATAAAACCATTATTAGAGTTTAACAAGAGTTGAGAAGCATAACCTAAAAGTTTGAAAAACTTAACAAGAACCTGATAAAGTTTAACAATAAGTTGAGATCTAGAAAATGAACTTGAAATATTTAACCAAAATATTAAAATCAATGAAAAGAATTGGAATACAGAACCAAAAAGTAGTGGGAATAAGAGTTGAAGAAGTTAACCCAAAAATTGAAAAATAACTTAACAAGGATTTGATAAATTCCAACGCGAAGTAGGGATCTAAAAAGTAAATTTGGCATATTTACCTAAAATTTGGAATTCAATAAAAAGAGTAGAAATATTGAACTAAAAAGTGGTAGAAAAATAAGTTGGAACAACTTAACGATAACTAGATAAAGTCTAACAGGATATAGAGATATAAAAAATAAACTTGAAATTTCAACCTAAAAATTTGGAATTTAATAAGAAGAGTGGAAATATAGAACGAATAACCGATGGAAAAATAAATTGAAACAACTTACTAAGAATTTGATAAATTTTAACTGAAAGTGGGGATCTAGAAATTGAACTTGAAATTTACAAACAAAATGTTGGAATTCAATAAAAAGAGTAGGAATATAGAACCAAAAAGTGGTGGAAAAAAGAGTTGAAAAGGTTAACCAATAATTCGGAAAGAGTTACCAAGAATAAGATAAATCCAACAATAAGTAGGGATCAAAAAATAAACTTGAAACATTCATGAAAAATATTGAAATTATATGAAAAGAGTAGAAATATGTAACAAAAAAATGGTGGAAACAAGAGTTGAGGATCATAACCTAAAAGTTCGATGAACTTAACAAGAACCTGATAAAGTTTAACAATAAGTTGAGATCTAGAAAATGAACTTGAAATATTTAACCAAAATATTAGAAATCAATGAAAATAATTAGAATACAAAACCAAAAAGTAGTGGGAACAAAAGTGGAAGAAGTTAACCCAAAAGTTAAAATAACTTAATAAGGATTTGATAAATTCCAACGCGAAGTAGGGATCTAAAAAGTAAATTTGGTATATTTATCCAAAACTTGGAATTCAATAAAAAGAACAGAAATGTTGAATTAAAAAGTGGTGGAAAAATAAGGTGGAATAACTTAACGATAACTAGATAAAGTCTAACATGATACGAGAGATATAAAAATAAACTTGAAATTTCAACCTAAAAATTTGGAATTTAATAAGAAGAGTGGAAATATAGAACGAATAATCGGTGGAAAAATAAATTGAAACAACTTACTAAGAATTTG
Organism: Atalantia buxifolia; assembly: GCA_030444775.1. Taxonomy (NCBI): domain Eukaryota; kingdom Viridiplantae; phylum Streptophyta; class Magnoliopsida; order Sapindales; family Rutaceae; genus Atalantia; species Atalantia buxifolia. The sequence goes on from CM059839.1 coordinate 17,839,926, forward strand.
ATAAATTTTAACTGAAAGTGGGAATCTAGAAATTGAACTTGAAATTTTCTAACAAAATGTTGGAATGCAATAAAAAGAGTAGAAATATAGAACCAAAAAGTGGTGGAAAAAAAGAATTGAAAAGGTTAACCAAAAATTCGGAAAGAGTTACCAAGAATAAGATAAATCTAACAATAAGTAGGGATCAAAAATAAACTTGAAACATTCACGAAAAATACTTAAATTACATGAAAAGAGTAGAAATATAGAACAAAAAAATGGTGGAAACAAGAGTTGAGGAGCATAACCTAAAAGTTCAAGAACTTAACAAGAAACGATAAAGTTTAACAATAAGTTGAGATCTAGAAAATGAACTTGAAATATTTAACTAAAATATTAGAAATCAATGAAAAGAATTGGAATACATAACCAAAAAGTAGTGAAAATAAGAGTAGAAGAAGTTAACCCAAAAATTGAAATAACTTAACAAGAATTTGATAAATTTTAACAGAAAATAGAGATCTAGAAATTGAATTTGAAATTTCCAAACAAAATGTTGGAATTCAATAAAACGAGTAGGAATATAGAATCAAAAAGTGGTGGAAAAATAAATCGAAATAATTTACCAAAAACTAGATAAAGTTTAACAAATTGTAGAGATATAAAAATAAACTTGAAATATCTACGCAAAAAGTTGGAAGTTGATGAAAAGAGTGGAAATATAAAACCAAAAGCTAGTGGAAAAATGAGTTGAAACAACTTACAAAAATTTAGATAAATCATTACTAGAAATAGGAATTTGAAAAGCAAACTTGAAACATGTATTATAAATATTGGAATGTGACAAAATAAGTAGGAATGTAACCATTTTGTGATATATTTATATTTTTTTATATTTTTTGTACTATTTGTAACTTTAAAATTATTACAATCTTTTTCCTCATTTAATTACAATTTTATCTTTTTTTTTTCTTTTTTTTCATAATTTTTTAACATTAAAAACAAACAAAAATATAATTTTTATTATATGAACCGGTTAAAAACCGGTTGTACCGGTTGCATGCAAGCGCTGTATGAGATACAACGCTGCATGCTAGGTTGACTCTTCAAATTAATATAACTGCTGGTAGAAGTTAATTTCAAAAAACGAGGCATGCAAAATTTGTTTGAAATGATTTTGATGATAAATCATGGTGGTAAAAGTGAGAGAAGACAAATGCTAGCTTTATTATAGTAAGTAAAATTTTTAGGTCCAGTCAATCCTTGTCTGTGGTTCTGTGTAATTATATGAGAATCAATTATGTCTGGAATTGAAAAATTACATTGATTTTAATTTGTTTCGCTAAAAGTACATTCATCCCTTTGCACAATCAACATAATTAGCTAATTAATTATTTTTCAAAGATTCCAATTGATAATTATAATTTAATGTTTATGCGAAAAATTTAACGTCAAATTTCCCTAATTATTCGTGTAATTAGGTTTATGCGAAAAATTTAAATGATCGGAAATCAATTTTAATGCAATTGCAACGACTGAAAGGTTGGTCGTTGATGCTGATGAAATAGAATATATATACCTTTAATTTTGTGTGCAAGTGTTATTTAATTTATTGATTTGTATTTAAAGAGTGAAACTATTTACACTCTAAAAATTATTAGGAATATTATATTTTAAGAATTTTTTTATAACAAAAATATCTATAATGTAGTTATATTTAAGGATAATTTAGTATAATTAAATATATTATTATTATTTTGGATACTCATCGAGCACACCCATTTGTTTATGATTATTCTTTATTTTAAAACCCTAAACCTTACTTCTCTTCAATAACCTATATCTAATCAACCGAATACTTGCATAAATGATAAAACATGAAGTTCATCCATTTGTGGTACAAGAAGAAGAAGAAGAAGAAAACTAACACAGTTATTTAAGTTTTAGGGACAAAAGAGAAAAAAAGGACAAACAACTGCAGCTGTAGGAGGAAGAAGAAAGAAAACGAAAGGAAATAAGGAAGTGGGGAAGGGATTTGAAATTGGAGTCCTCTCAACAATCCTAGGTATTTATTTCCATTTCCTATCAAGGAAAAAAATGTATTTCATTTTGAGTGAGATTGAAGATAAATAAAAACAAAGAAGCAACAAATACAAAGAAGACATTGAAATGAAGGCTTGAGGGAACAACAATTATTAATAAATATACAGAAATTTTGTTGCGGTAATGCATATTTTTATAGGTGTAGAGAAAATAAAAAATTTAATGTATAGGTTTAATTGATGGAAGATTATTTTGGTATTTATTAGGGTGTGTACAATAAAAATTAATTTTTAAATTTTAGTAAATAAGTGTACGTAACAAAAAATATTTAAAGTAAAATTTAGAGTTCAAATAATTTTTTAGCTAGTATATCAATTAGTGAATTGCCATGTAAAATAGTTGTATCTGATTAGAAATGCTTCTAATATTGTCGAAAGTGCTTTATGCCTTCTTTAACGATCAAAATAAATCTTTTATTTAAGGGCAAATACTAAAAGCTTCTCATATATAACAACACTTGTATTTATATTGTATATATAGCAAAATCATAAGAATTAGAAGTAACTCTTCACTAAGCATACAAATAAAATGTTTACAAGCAAATCGTGTATCTTTGTCTTGCATATGAACAGCTTTTTCATCCGAGTCAAGTGCAGTCCACGATGTACTAAATATATGTACGTAACTTCTCAAGGGCAACGTTAAAATGTAAATTTCGTACAACAGAATGCACCCTGAAGTGTTCATTGCTTCTCTTTTTCCTTTCTAATAAGTTTTTCATGCTAGCTGAATATTAATAAAGTGTTCATTAATTTCATCAATAGCATTCAAGCATTATGCAACCAATATACTCACATCAAGTACCTGCACATCCTTAATGAAACAACCACAGAACAATCTTGTTTTCTTCCATTCTCAGAAACTGCTCCATCTACCTGCATGATCATATACATCTGTCAAACACGCACATAATGCTGATTACAAAAGTTATGCAAAGCACAATTACTCAAGCCAATGAGAGTCATATCCAAGGCAATTTACAAAAATAACTTGTAATCTAATGAGTGAAGTACAGAAAATGGGAAGACAGCAACCCTCTAGTAGATGTTACTATGTTAGTTGCTCATCCTCAGAGATCTAAACTTTCTAGTGAACAAGAGTGAAATTGTGAGACTTTATAGCTTCATATATTTAACATTGAAAGTGGAAACCTATTTTTAGCGGTTGGTGAAGTTTTTGCTGGATTCATAAACATTTATCTAACTGGAACCTACGAAGTTTCAGCACCATTTTCCAGCATTTAAAAAAAAGGGGCATTAACAAATTGAATAATTATGTTGCTTTAGGTATCAGGATTACTTTGGTTTTCTAAAGGAAAAAAATATTTAGAAGACCATGTTGAAAATAAAGATTCAAAGTTAGGATTTATTTGTAATCTAGGCTATTTTAAGAATAAGTTAGATTATAACGGGAAGATTCATTAGGATTCTTTCCCATGATTTTGTTTCCTATTATTTAGGAAAGGATAGGTGTAGCCTTCTATTTTCTCTCCTATTTTGCTGTATATATCTCTTGTACATACCATTCTGGAAAGTAAATGAAGTGGAAAAGATTCATGGGTTTTCTTTCACGGTTTTCTTCAGACCAAAACCAATTAGTAACTTGAGAAAAATGAGTAAGTCCCTAATTAGCCAATGCCTACGTCCATATGTCAAAATTAAAGAAATGCAGTCAAGTCAGTCAACTAAGCACAAACATCCTTCATTCACTTTTACACAATACCTATTCATCATGAGAATACCTTTTGAAATCATAAATTTTGTGATCATCAAGAGGAATTGATACATGGAACTATTTTACAGGCGCAATACTAATAAAATGGGGCTGATGGATAGAATGTTAAGACTATCAAAAGTAGCAATTTCCTTGAGTTCTAATGTAAAATTGTTAAGGCCATTCTTGCGTAAGTCACCCACATAGTGGAAGAGAGTAAAGAAAAGGAGTACTACCTCTGCTTGGACCTGATATTTCTTCTATTTGATGCAGAAATAGTTCCCTTCACATCTTTCAAGGTACTTTTTTTAGCTCTTGATTTGGTTCCTGTACATAGTTGAACTTTATGTAATGACAAGTGCTACAATCAATAATGTAACAGAAGTTATGAGCTCAAAATACCTTTCATCATAACTCTAGGTGATTGAACTTCAATATCACATGTTTCTGTCTCTGTCACCTCACTGGAAGCACCAGAATGTTCTTCTGAGCCATCGGATTGAGATTCTGAAATGTTATTTGTATACTGGTTCATGCGTTTTGCTGAAGGGCCAATGGATTCATCATCTATGATACAACAAGATACAAAATATTAGAATTTTCCTTTTACTTTCACAATATTACAGGGTAACACATTCTTGCATGCAAATTATCGTAGCAACAGCCAGAACATTTCTAATGGTGAAATACCACAAGCAGGACGATATAATTGATAACGGATTACGAACAGGTGCATGCAAAAGTTCAGAAACCATTGTAAAGCTCAACAATTCAATTACACTTCTGAAATGACCAATTGTATTCCAAACGAGAATTATAAAATCAACAAAACTGCAGCAAAGGATGAGGACCAATGATCTGAAACTGCCCTAATCTCACATAGGATGTCTGATATAAGTTTCCTTTTTCCACATAGAAGCAGCAAAACTTGTTACAAAAACCTGAACTCACATAACTGTCCTCATAATTTTACACGGAGTGGATCGATGAACTCTTTGAGTCCCAGGTAGTAGTTAGTTAGTCATGTTTCATGATTAAGCATAAATAGTTAAAGACCTTGGTTTTATGCCAAATGATTTTTCACGATCTTCTAGAAAAGTAAAAAAAGAAAGTAACTGGTTCTTTCTTCCCCTAGTACAAAACTAGAATGCAGAGTTAATCCATTTCCTCAAAAACAAAACTCATCAGAGCTAAAACCTTCTGTTCATGTTATGTTAGACAATACTGCTACCTATAATTAAGAAAAAACTCTATAAAAATTAGAAAAATGAAATAGTTTATTACTTCTATCAAAATCAAAAATAAAAGCAATATATTCCATCATGCTTCCAAGGAATGTTATAAAACTATCAGGATAAAGGACATTCTACTATCCATGGTGACCTGGCCATCCATGAACCCATCCATGATGGCCATGGCGAATACCTAAAAAAGAAATTCTGTGCTAAAAACAGGCAAGTTTTGGTAGAATAGGGAATAATTAAAAATGTCCACAGAAGAATCAGATCAGCAAGGAAAAAACATTGCATTGAATGATGAAACATTGTTCAAAAGCAAAGAGCTAGAAGAAAATATGCATTAGAGCATTTTGCTAAAGAAAAGAATTTCATCCACTCAGAAAGTAAATCCAATTATTTACCTTGCTAATTGCATAAACAACTACAACATATAAAGCACTTCGATGCTCGAAAAAATGTAATTAGACAATTCAAAAGCTAAATTGCATTAAAATTTTCTGAACTAGAACATTCTGCAAGTGAACATTTACAAATTATTATTCATTAAAAAATAAAAAAATAAAACCTAGATGCAGGATACAGTGTTGCAATTTCTAACGCCACAAAATGTTGTCTACAAAGCTTCTAACTGACTGACCAAAGAAAATCAATAGGAGAGTGCAAAGTTATGAGAAAGTAAATTAAACCACAAATTAAATTAACTCATTAACCTTCAGAAATATCAGATTCTGCACTTTCTTCTCCAGCATTCCTGTCCGCCACAGAACTTCCCACGGTATTAACCTTTTGTTGATGAATTTGGGCATTTCTTGTAGTCGCTTCTTGGTCCTTCTTTTCAGTATGGTATTTATTAAGCTTCTCCTCAAAATCTTCAATGCACACTTTGACCTCTGGTTTTGCAAATTTCTTACTCTGTTTCAGATCAATGTGAACAGAAAGCATATCAAGCATATCAGTAAGTGTTGACAGGAGACAGTAGACAGTAGTAGAACAAGAGAAAAGGCTATACCTTGCTAATTATGTTCCTAAAATTGTCCATCACAGAATCATCAGAGAGGGCATGTTCATAGGTCTTGAATGACTCTATGAGCTTTTTCATTCCCTTTTCAGTGAAAGCAAGCTGAGAAAGACAATAAGAAATATATTCCCATTGCCTAATATCTGCAGCAAATTGGTAATCTTAATAGCTTTTCAAAAATTAAATACAGCTAGAATTGTCCTCTTTTATTCCAATATAATTTGTTGCAAGGTAAACTAAATAGTAATGGAAAAAATAAAGATCGGAAGATTTCTAAGAATTTGAAAACACACACGTGCACATTAGAATTAAAGCATCCTCTTCCTACAAGTCGGATGTACTGGTGAGAGTTAAATACTATTTCAACAGTGTCAAGTAATGCAAAATAATGGAACTCCTGGTTCTGAAGGAATTTACACTAGCTTTACTTTGCTGAACATAGTTTAAAACTGATACAACTAAAATCCACGAGAATTTTTAAAAATTAAAGCCATTACAGAAGGCACAGCTTTCAACCTGGGCAAATGGCTTGCTTGTTAACCAAAAATAATGCAGAAGAAAAAAAATAAAAGAAATTTTCAATTTCAACTGAGCATAAAAATAAATTATTGAACAAGTTACTAAACAATAAGGCATATCCAAAGTGGCGCATCTAAAACTTAAGGGCACCTTCAGTATCACTTCTATGCAATGTTTCTGAAAATTATTTATGACAATGAAAATGGTGTTTTTGATTTGATTTAGATTATAGAATATGTCTGGTAAATTTGTGGAAGTTGTATTTTAAAAATGAATTGCTTTGAAGAACTTTTTTTCGAAAATTTTTTTTATCAAATACCATGAAATAGTTATAATATGAGTAGTTAAATGCGTCATTCTTGTTTTTATGTAAATGATTATTAAAAATAAATAAATAAATATGGTACGATACATCATCCTAAATATCATTTCAAGAATTTAATTTATAAATTTCAAACTAAATTAAATATGGTAAAAATGAATAACATCACATGACCAGATAATTGATGACTTAATTTCTAAACGGAGATCTGGAAGAGAGAATCATTTTTTCAAGGATATGGGAAACATCCAAAAACCGTTTTATTTTTGTAAAAGAGTAATGATATATGTACAAAAAAGGGCAATTAAGACAAAGATATTTAACTAAAAGACAAACTATTTACTTGAATTAATTTTGGCTTCATGTACACTTGTTCTTATTCTATTTGTTGTGTCCCCAATTTGGTCTCTGTTTTTGTACATCATTTTTGTAAAATGTGTTTGGCGGGCATAAAAACAGTTCTATGAAACATACTGTGCATTCTATGTTTTTGTTGCACCAGTATTTTGAAAACAAAAACAAAAATGTCCTAGAAACAGTAATGAACAAGTTACCAAATGAACAGCAAACATCAATTAAACCTACCAGGAAATGGTGAAAAGCAATTTTAAAGTTTAAACTGAAGTAGATTTTCATCCTCATTATTGCAATTAGTTAGTTAAAGTTTCTCAAGAACACGCTAATTTTTAACATATTTAATGAATCAAGCTCTGACATCTTAATCTGTGAAAAGAATCATATTCCAAAAATGCTTGGTGAAGAAGCGTACAGCTCAACAAATGACCAGTTGAAAGGATAAATTAAGTAAAGAGAACACTCACCTGTGACCCCGCTAAACCTGTTACACAGCTTCTCAACAAGGGCCTCCATTTGTTTGTCCTGGAAGACATTCAGAAAATACATTGCAGTAATCATCATTAAGAGCACAAAAAGACTCATCACTTTAATTTAGTAAAGCAATCTATACCTTCTTGATGAAACCAATCAAAAGCTGCATGATATTGCAGAACGACTCTGTCTTTAGATTCTGGTTACACAATTTGCCAAGAATATCTGGAAGTAAATTGTATATTGGATTGTTTCCTGTGCATCAATGAAATAAAAAAAATCATTTATATTGAAACCAACAAAAAAAAAGAAAAAAAAAAGGTTATTTCAGTATACAATTTAACCTTTCTTGGACAATTCATGAAAAAAAAGTTTTGCCAGGTTTGAAATCCTCTGATCTTCATCTTCAACTCGTATAGCCATCTCATTTATGTATCCTTTCACCTGATCAAGCGTCACCAAAAATCAGCGTACGTTATCATAACAAAAGAAAAGTTAAATTCAACAACTACCCAGCTTCTCAGACCTTCATCATGTCATTTAATATGAGATGTGAAAGCACCAAAACTGCATTCTTCCTAACAGACATCGAGGGATCCTTTAGCCGCGCATACATGTTCTCAGTCCACGGCTCCAACAAATTAGGAAAGCGAACTGCCAAATCTCCAAGAGCAATGGTACAATTGGAACGAACAATTTCTGATGGAGAACTCTCCACAACAGTGAAGAGCAGCTGAAGATTTGCATCACTAGTGATATTCATAAAATTCAGATGTAATTTTGTGTTTATTTGTAATGGGAAGAGAGAGAGAGAGAGAGACAGCAGAGATACTAATATCTCACCAGTAATCCGCATCAATAATCATAAATCGACACAAAGCAAGCATTGCAGATGCCTGTAGTTCTGGATACTGAAAATATACAGAATTTGAAAAACAAATCAAATACCAGCGATAAACAGAAACTACACTAAAATGATTTTAAAAAAAAAAGGAACCATCCCATTTGTTTGCATAACAATTCAAGTAATTTATTTCTTCTGATTGTAATTATGAAAACCGTAGTATTATCAAAATTCAATATAACAACCATACAATGGCTAGTGATTTCAGGTTTAGCCAGTAACTGTGCCAGCAATCATGGGTAACTCTCTCTAATTTGACAGATTGAAGTCAAAACCAAATCCGTTTTAGCCAACTTGGGCAGCTCTCATACTATGCCTTTAGACCCATGTGAGTGTGACCTCAGAAAGGTTTCCAAGACAATAGTAAGGAATTAGTAAGGAATACCACATTCTTTTAACGCCTTCAATAGAAATTAATTGACTTCAAATTATTGTTTTGGTATATTCTGTAACTTAAACATTCTTTATTTTTTAAGAAAGGAAAATTACTTTTCTCAAAAGATCATATGTGTAAATCTAACAACTGAAATTCAAATTGTTTTTAGTTTAAATTAATTATTTAAGTCCATCTCTACTTTTGTCTACCTCTCCTTTGATCATCAGCCCACTTCCTCAAAATGAAGTACTCAATCCTCAAAAATTCAAATGGCAAGGAAACAAAGTGTAATCACTCGGTTACACTATTTAGTATCAAGATACTCCTCATTGATCATGCAGATTGGGTAATCCTTTGGAGAGAAGAAGGAAGACACACAAATAGCAGTGTAAAATCAGTTACTCACCTTATTCATCAAAGAAAAGTTTCTACAAAGCTTGGATAGGAACAATGCACAGTGTCCAATCAAATTTTTCTGACTGGAGCCTCCAGAAATGATTTCTTTCTCTGCTTTTTCGGAGAGTGTATCAAGTATTGCATCTTCAGAAGCAGCAAGACCTAGCTCAGCATTGATACTAGTGTCCTGCAAGACAATATCAAAGTGTAAAAGACTTTCAACTGAAAACATAAATTCTGAAACCAATAAATTAACAATGACAGTACACTATCACTTTAATGATGAATTATCCATCTGATGATCTTACCTTTGGTAAATCACCATTGGTGTTGTTATTGCTAGGAATATTCTGGTCATCAGCAATCATTTTTTCCTTTCTAATTTTCTGTTTCCGGATCTCACGCACACAGGATTCTATATATACCAATTGGTTCATGGCAATATGACTTAATATAAATAAATATCTACCAAGTTTAGAGACTTGAACAGTAGTTGGCATGCTGGTCCCAACACAGTCTATGCCATTGGGCGGCTCCTCTCCTCCAACATAATCAAATACAGCACTAAGAGATTTTTTCACAAGATCAACAGCTAAGGTTTCTGGTGTTGGATGAATAGTGTAAATGGCACTTATTGCTTTATCAGCAGTGGTATACCATATGTTATCTGGAAGCCAAAAGCCGGTAATTAAGCTTTCTAGAGTTGCAAATACCCTGCTGCCATAACTAAGCAACAATTTTTTCTTGTCATCCTGGGACAACCTCTGAATAGCAATGCACGCCGTCCTAGCAAGCAAAGGTTCTACTTTCGCCCAACGACCAAACCCAATATCAATGATGTCCTGTAGGTGAGAACCAAGAACTGCAGCAGATGATTTTGCTGCCATGCAAAGGACAGATAAAGCAGCACGACTTTTCTCTGGTGTGGTTCCACTAACATTAAAGCAAAAGAAATCCCATAATGCTGATATCTGTACAAGCAAATATCATATAAAGACATAAGTTGTTTAAATTGAGCAAAGGAAAAGACAAATATAAATACACACACACACACACACACACACACACACACATACATACATATACGATTTGCTATTCATAACAGTGGTGGTAAAACGTACTATTACTGACAGATCCCAGGGTCCACAAAAGGGAAGACAGATCTTATGGCCTACATTCAACCATTTACACCCCCTAACTGTAGGGCTTATGATCTATCATTGAGTTCATTACCACAAAAATTTATTTTCCAGCTATAACATAATTCCAGCATTTTCTTTCAGTTTGAAATAGCCATTTTCCTACACCTTACACATTTTCATTCAGTTTGAAAGAGCCATTTTGCTATAATAACTCACAAGAAAACATGAAGCTTAATCCATCAAAAATTTTGAGTTCAAGAAATTTAAGTTTCCTGTACCATCAGTACAAGTGATCAGAAATGCCTGAATAATAAATCAATTATATTAAAATAAATTTTCAATGACATTGCCATATCCAATTGCACAACCTGATGTAACTGTAACATCATAAAATCAATTAATAAAGCATAACTAGTAGAATAGGCTGTGTCAACCAGAAGCAAAAAGCCTAACAAATCGGACATAGCACTTGTCTTCATATTCTCAAGATTTATAATATATGCTTTAGTATATTAAACAAAAAATAATTATTCTATGATAGGGTCAAGGTTCATGCATGTTTGAGTTGCTCAAGTCTATTTCTCTGCGTGTGTGAGATTGCATATCAAATCACAACTCATCAGGTAATCCAGAAAAATTCAAAGAGACATACCGTGCTCATGGATACATCACCTTTGGACACCAAGGCACCAACAATAAACTCCATTGCAGCTTGATCTCCTATGTTTGAATCTATGGCAAGATTCAAAAGATTTTTAGCAGTTTCTACGGGGCTTTTCCTGATATAAATTGTAATGAAGGCATTCTCCACAGCTTCATAGATGGATTTGTCTTGAGAAAGTACCTAAGATAGCAAGCTAATTTAATTAATCTCGACTGACTATTTAAGTTAAAACCACAGGTTTGATGACTTGAAACAAAGCAACACCTCGATTCCAAAACAAATGAACATAAGTTTGTGCATGGTAATTTTTTATAACATTCCTAAAGATAACAGCTTACCAGTGGCAACATCTTATGGAGGCAAGCTTCTGCTCCATCAATTTGGAACTGTTTGCACCTCATTAATAAGAGAATTGTGTTTTCAACATCACTGGCAGAAGAAGAAGCCATCAATTGAACAAGAGTTGGCATTGTTGAGGACACACACTTAGAAAACCTCAAGCCAGCCTCGAGTGAAGCAACTAAAGCCCTGGTCTGCTCCAAGTTCCCAACATCTGGAACAGAGCTATCCTTGTCAGCAATACCTTCATCAGCCAGAGGCAAACAACTATCAGTTAGGCTCTCTTGCTGCTCTTGGACTACTACTTCAGCATTCAGATAATCAACTTCACCATCTCCATTGCAGGTACCTCTGTCAGATGGCAAACCATCTGTGATACTTTCAGAATGGATGTCTGGCTCAAGTCCATTCAGCTTCTTCCTGTACTGGTCTAAAGTAGCTTCAAAAGAAGCTATTCGAAGTTGTGGACCAAATGGATTATGCTGCAACATCATGACAAGTAAATTTAATGCTGATTTTCTAACAATTGCACTCTTATCCTCCAACCTCCCCGCAGCAACTTCAGCAACCTCATTCCATAAGCCAATTGAAACAGAATGCTCTTCACACAATTCAGCCCAAACCTGAAGAACACGACTCCTAGTATAAGCTGAAACATCCCGACACCTTTCAAGCAAAATTTCCAACATGGCTTGCTTGGTTCTTAGACGAACAGATTTAGAACTCGCTTCACCTTCGATGTCCTTAAATGCCTTTGCAACCAACTTTCCCAAAACCCCAACTAGAGCATTCCTAATCTTATAAGATTCCCCACCAAAGTGGAGTATTAAGACTCCAATGTTGGTTGAAATCAACTTCGGCAGTCGATCAGCTAGCTCCACCAGAAAACGTCCAATATTTTCAGCCCCTACTGTATCCTTCACGTATGCTTTAGGATTAGTTCTTCCAATCTCTCTAATTAGATAAGTTGCCAAGGATCCATCAGCATACTTCTTCTCAGCCCCAGCAATAGCATCAGCCATGTGGATGATAACAAAGTCATTTTTGTGAATTAGATGTATGATTGAAGCACAAGATTGTTCAATGTAGTGGTATTTTGTAGCACAAGCCCCAATTATTCGACAGAGGGCATCCTTTGTGACAGCATCTTTTAGAAGTGTTGCATTCTCAAACATCAGAAATGCATTTCTACAGAAACCAAAATCAGAGAATTAACAAAAATATATATATATGGATGGGGAGGAGAAACCTCATCCACTAAACACCAACTCTTGCCCCATACTGTTACTTAAACTCAGGAATCCACAAGTGGAAATCGTATTCATAGTCAGCCAATCCAAGCATGGGGAAGATCATTAAGGCATTGAATTAACCCAAAGAAGCAATAATAAATCCAAAATGAATACTACAAGTTATCCAACTTACCTTACAACAAAAGACAGATAGTTTTCATCGGGGTCTGACGAGCCAAAGAGTAATGGCAGGCTGATCTCTAGTGAATTGGCTATTAAATTGAGTATTCGACCTCTTTGTGTATCCCAATTCCATGAGTTTACAGGTTGTTTCTTCCTTGTAGATGCTGTTACCTAAATCAATGACCCAAAAGCTTCACTAACATAGCTATATCACATCCCACAGAACATTTTACATTCACTAAGTTGTGTGGGAGAGAATAAAATAACCAAGCAAACACAATACCTTTGGATTGTTATTGGAACTAATGTTGAACTCTTGGGCCAAAACAATACTGATGAGGAAGAATGTGTATATTTTAAAGGCATTACGATGCGATGATAGCCGATTAAGTATTGGAGTTTCATTATCCTGACTTTGAGAGACACGGGAAAGTGAATCGACATTTGGGAGAAGAACACTGAGATTGGACCGAAGACTCTCTACAAGACTGAGTTTGCAAGATGGGCTGAGACTGGAGAAATCCCGAATCAATGAGTATACCCGATCAAATAAATCTTGCTCTTCGATACAGAATAGTTCTTTATCAGACAGATCAAAGGATACACCTGCCAGAAAAAATAAACAACAAAATTTTGAGATATGCTACTAACTCCAAACAAATTACGTTCAACTGCCTACAATTTAGTTCTCATAATTAATATGCGCTTGGCTGGTACCCAAACTGGTTTCAAAATATCACACTTTCGAATCTATTTGTAGGATTTGGTTGAAGCAAACAAAAAAACTTTTGAGAGTAGAAGACCACATGAAGTGCTTTCAAAAGGAACAACCGATTGAAGTATCTTTCATAGAAGCACTTAGTAGTAGGGGCTATTCTAGAGGAAAACTTTGAGTGCTTTTACAGAAACAACATATAAGTGTGGTGTGTGTGTATTCTAATTATGCAAGCGAAGAAAGAATCAAAATTTGATCTTGCAAATAAAACAGCCAAAATATTTTAATCTCAGAAACAAACCAAGGACTAGGGAATTTCACGAGTAAAAATGAAATGGGGAGAGAGGTGAGTGATTGACCTTTGACGAATTCTACGAGTTCAGAGGGGTGCATCGAGGTGATGCTGATTGGGTTCTGAGCGTAGAGACGATTGCCATCGTGTTCTTCATCTTCTTGTTCTTCTAGGGCTTGCAGGTTTTGGGGGAACACGAAATTACGAGCCATTTTGTTCTACTTTCACAGAATTTTCAAAGAGAAATGAACCGAGATAGTTCTCTTTACTCTTTTTAGATCTATTTCAAAAATTGGTACATATTCAAATTTTTTTGAATAGGCGGGAATTGTTTATGAACACGTGTATCAGGGTCGGGTCTGTTACTTAAGATTATGGAAGTGGGAAGCATTTTTATTTTCGGTCGTGTGTGGTAAGGGTGTTTGCAAATCGAATTTTAAGTATTTAAAATAAATTTATATTCGATTTATGATTTTATGTATTATAAATTTTTAATTTAATTTAATTCATAGATTGTTGAAATTCAATCCAAATTTAATATATATATTTGTGGATCGGATACAGATTTAATCCAATTCATATCCAATCCATCATTTTACGGCTCGATTTGTGGACTGAAAATTTTAATTATGTCCAATCTACAAATTAACTAAATAAAAAAAATTAATATAAAAACAATTATACTATCAATTTAAAAAATTTAAAATTAAATAAGATTTAAATAAATTAATTGTTTAAATATAACTAGAAAATAAAGTTTCAAAATATAACACATCAAAAAGAAAAAAAAACTCATTCATTTAGATCAATCCATGAAAATTAACTATTTAGAAAGCTATATTTATTTATTTGTTTATTTTTTATGTTATATTATTATCGGATAAGATTTAATATAACATTAATGTAACTATATTTTAATTTATTTATTTACTAGTAAGTACTAATGTCATATTTACAAGTAGATCCATATCCAATTCATCGATTGCGGATTATCAAATTTTTAATCCAATTCAATCCACGGATCAGATTCTTACGGATCGGACGAATTAAGCGGATCGGATTAGATTGTGAACACCCCTAATCTTGCCTTGGAGTTTGCTGTCCGGCCCCTGCAGTACGCTGCATAGCATGGGCTTGGCCACTATCCATGTCGTGTTGGGTCAGGCTTCTAGCCTGATGCGAGTTCATTTTCCCTTTTTTTCTAAATTTGACACATCTATTATTGAGGAAGTAAATAATATCAGAGCTGATATTCCCACAACAGTGACAGCAAAACTAAGCATAGAGTAGTACATTTTGGGCGTGTCTGTTATATTGCATTATGGGGTATTAAAATACTATTAACATTAAAATAATATTAATCCTATATTTAGAGTAAATTTGTAAGGAATTAAAGTGGGTGGCTAATGCTGTAATTGCTGCGATAGCCTACTTGCCTCTTTTTTTTTTGGGTTTTGCTTTTGTTTTTATTTTATAATAATAATAATAAATAAACATAACTTTTTAATTTAATATAATATTATATAATGTTATTTTTTATTTTTTATTTTTACATTATAATTATTAATATAAATTAATAAAATTTTAATATCATATTCAATAAAATTATATTAATTTTAATTTGTAATATTATATTATATTTTTATTTTTGCCTTATAATTTATTAATAAATTTATAATTTAATATGACTAATAATAAATACTTATATAGTACATAAAAATATAATATAATACTATTATTTAATTATATCATAATAATTAATATATAATAAATAATTTAATATAAATAATAATAAATATTTAAATTTAAATAATATTAATTTAAAATTAATAATAATATAATATATAATTTAAATTAATTACAAAAAATTAATACAGTATAATGCAACACCAAATATAGCATAATTTAAAATTAATACAGTACAATATAGTATCAAATATTGTACAACATTATTATAATACAATGCTAATGCAATACAACAAAATATAATACAGTGTGCTAAACACACCCTTTGTGCTCAACATAAGATCTACCATTATAAGAAAAACATAATACAACTCACGAAACACTCTAGTTCGTCTTGCTTCCTTCTCCTTCACTCAAGCAACAACACTCTTGGCTCTCTCTCTCTCTCTCTCTCTCTCTTGTCTCACTGCACCTCGTTTCCTTACTCTACCTTAATTTATCAACTCCACCCCCCCCCCCAAATCCAAAGCCATCATGGTTCTCTCATCCCCTCTCCATAGCCACTGTGGCAACTGTTGTTGTCTTATCTCTGACAGCTACTGTAATTGACATAGTGAGATAATTTGCTTCAATTCATTACATTAATTTCAAATTTGGGTGTCAAGTGTTTTGAATTAGTGAATTAGACTTTGATGTAAAGTGTGCTATTAGAAATTAGACTTGGCTGAATTAGTTAGATTATTTTAATTTGAAATTTTGATTATTTGTGTTTTCAGAACAAAGAATGCACGTGTATGTTTTCGTTCAATAAATTGATAGAAGCGTTTGGCTATGAGTTGTTTACCTATTGCATTAACATATGGATTTGCTAGCCCATTTGCATTTTGTAGAAATGAGAGTTTGTCCATTTGCTTGAAGTTTAATCTACTATCATGTTCTTACATGCCAACGTACAATAACTTGTGTATATAACACACAAGTGATTCTAACAAGTGAAAATTATAGTGGCTAAAGGACAAAAAGTGAAAATTCAAGATTTAGTTGTAAATAGAATGTAAGAAAGATTGTAACATTTTTCTTAAGTTTGATATTCTAGAATAAAACGACTAACCGTTTATTTCCAAAGAACATGTTTTCTTTTCTACAGAAAATGGCTAACTATTTGGAAAAAACGGCTAACCGTTTATTTCCAAAGAGCAACTTATTTTGACATTCTGGAATAAAACGTCTCACCATTATTGCGAAAACGGCTAACTGTTTTCTTCCAGAGAGCGTGTTTTCGCGTCAACTGAAAAAACGGTTAGCAGGCTTGAAAAAAAGAAAAAATAAATCAATTGTGAATAGATGCAAATTTAAAACCAAAAAGTGTCTTTGAAGAAGTACGATTTTCTAATGGTTGTAATCTTTTATATAAACACTTTTCTTCATTAAAATAGACACTCACATTAGATTAAAATACTAGATTATTACAAATTTCATATGTGTTCTTGAAATACAATATTATTTGCTAGAGATTGTATTTAGGATTTGATATATCTTGGGGGTAATTTGCCATTAAACTCTATAACAAACCAAGAGTAGTGAGGGCAAAAAAACCTTAAAGGAAAGGGTATAAATACGTCTCAAATCCTAAGAAATTTTCCTTGTTCTTTGCCTTCATATTTGAAAATCCACCAACATAGAATGTCCACACTCAAATTTTAAAATTTCACCATACCATTCACAAAATAAAAGATAAAAATACAATACAACTTAAATATAATACATATTAAAATAGATATAATGATTTGTAGGACATATTTTTCAATTAGACTTGCTTGTCTTTTTCGTAGTTCATCCTCCATCAATTGCCTTTGATATTCAAATTATCATCTTTGTTGAAGTTCTTTCTTAAACAATTGAAATTTAAGAGACAAGCATTCCATTTGACACCCTAACTTATGAACTTCTCCTAATAAGATTCCAATTTTATTCTCACTAATATTTTAATTTTTCATCCCTTGAAAGTAATTAGATTCACTGCTCTTCCAATCGCTCTACCACTGGGCCAATTTAAATTACTGCCATAGGTCATATGCAATTCTTTAATCAGGATTATAGAGATTCCATTTTGTTAGGTTGATCTAGGCCATAAGTAGACCTACGTCAAGATAAACCTTCTTTGAAATACTTTAGGAGTGCTCCTATATCCGAATCTAAATAATGAATTAAAGCACATGGAGCCATTTCCTTATTTTTCTATCAAGAAAAAAAATGGAAGACTAATTGATATTTCAATCAGTTAATGGAAGAGCCCTATGCAAAAAAAGAAAAAAATGCATGTTGGGTTTTTGAAAGAGTTCAGATCATTTTGATAAGAATTAGTTCGATCTGTTTTACTGAAAATGTCTATTGTTCAAGTCTGTATAGCTTTATACTAGTCTCAAATAATATAATAATAATAATAATGAAAATACAGAAACATAAAAACTTGTACATTTTTCATTTCCTCATTCATTGTATTTTTGTTGTTTGTAACTAGTCGTTAGGGGTTGCTTGTGGTGCATCGAAATCAAATCATTCCTAAAAGCTTGCTTAAAGGGGGGCTCATTCCGAGCAGAACATCAAATTGAAAACCAAAGAGCATTGCAATGGACTTAATCTTTATTTTTTTAGGAATTTTGGGTTCAACTAAACAAACTATTTTTCTTTCTTCAATAATTAATAATCTTTGTATAGGATTCCATATGGATTTGCCTCTTTATCCGGGTCTTCACCCTTTATCAAAACTCTTGTGGGTTAAAGAGATGGAACTATTGAAGCTGCTCCCTTTGCTTCTGGAACTGTCAAAGGGTTTGGGGGCAATCATTGTCATCTCATTCAGAAACCCCACATCCTTTGCACTTCCAAAACTTACAATTCAAATTCTCTCTTGTACTTGAAGTTTGTAAGTTTTTAGTATCGTTGTAACATACTTCACAAGCTTTCAACGGTAGGTTTGGAATTTCACCTGTGCTAGAAAGACATTGTGATTAAAGATATTTTCTACAAATAGAAACAATAACTTATTAGATATCAACAAAATTTATGCTCACAAATTCTTAATTTTTCTTTTTTTTATGACACAATAATGATTTTGATTATAAATAGCAATAGTGCCTTTGGGAAAAAAACAAAACACACTAATTACGACAAATGTTGGTAACATGTGATGTATCACATGATCGCCAACATTGTTTCCACTAGTATTACAACAACAATATATAACACAACATAATTAAACTACCACCTCATAATTCTCTTCATTGGCCCGTCAATATTAGACTATACATCAAACAAGATTAACGTAGCAAAAAGAAATGAGAGAGTAGAGAAATTTAGCATCATTGTAACTTACTTAAGTTTGAACTCTTTAATGATAAAATTAGACATAGACATATAACTCAGTATAAATATCATATGCCAGTATCAAAAAGGTTTATTATATGCACATGTAAAGAAAAACTACTGTTAAGACAATTCTATCATCTACTAAATTTAGTAATTGCAAAACATTGTTAAAATTAATAAATCAATCAAATATAAACTTTTTACCTCTATGATAACTTCATAAACAATCTATACAAATGTACACATAAATAACCCATACACTTCTTGCATCTAATTCTAATGTATGGCAAACAACTTGATATATCAGAAAGCTTATATGTTCAATATAGCAAAAGAAAGAAAAATAATTAATTAAAATAGAACAAAAAATAAATCTTAAAGCTAGAGTTTATCTTAACCCAATTTCTATCAGCATTAAAAGCCAAGAACTATGTTTAGCATGAAATAGAACTATATCTACAGAAATAATTGCAAGAGTAATTTGAAAGGTAAGCGTTCACAAAGAATAATTTGACAGCAAAAGCTTAGCATGCAAAAAGTTATGTATTCATTTCAAAACAACCCAAGCTTAAAGTTATTACCCAACTCTCTAGCACACTTCGCATCTAAGTTTAATTCACACATTCAAAACCCTTGACCAAAATTGAAATTAATGCACATATTTGAAGCAAACTACCTTAAAAAGTTGATGACCGCAGCTACTAATGCGTAAATTAGCAAGTGTACTAGTCGGCACAAGTAATATAACGAAGAGTAGAGTATCGTCCTATAGAGATTGTATATCATATTAGCTACCGAAATTATTCTAACCCTAATTTATTTGAATAATCGAATAGGCGAATTTAGATTAAAATTAAAATAAAATAAATTAACTAAAAATTAAATAAAAAAGCAGGTAGTAATGAAAATCACCAAGAGATTAAGACACTAGGACATCCGATTTCACCATAACCAATCCAATTTAATCTTCCATCTATGCTATTAAAATTTATTACCAATGTTGACAGTGAATTTCCCTAATTTATTCAATATCCTCTCTCGAGTAATATCAAAAATACCTTAATATATTAACCCACTATATCTCTATGTGAATTTAAATATGCAAAGATTCATTAAGCTCTATGGAAATTCTTAGAAAAACTACACGAATCACGTTGGCACATCTCTGTCTTTCTTCAATTCATGGCATCCATTACACAGAGTAAAAATACATAAATCTCCTTTCGATCTCATTATGTATTCTCAAATCATTCAAATATTGGCCAGATATTTAAAAGCATTAAACATAATAATGAACACTCCACCATGGAATAATAAATTAAAAATAACACAGATTTATGGAATTAAATCTTTATAGTCATGCTACATCGTAGCCCTAGTAAAATAAATTAGTTCATGGGAATATAAAAAGAATCCATGAATTTAATTGGGAACATTCAACCAAAATAATAGAGAAGAGGGAAAGAAAAACTCAAGAAGTTGTCTCTCTCTAATCTCTGCAATTAACTTCTCCAAATTGTTGCTCCCGAATTTTGCAGCGGTGGCTTCTCTTCTTCTTTTTCTTTTCTTTTTCTTGCTCTCGGTTTTCTCTCCAATTTCTGTAATTTGTGCGGCTGCTGCCCTCTCTTTTTCTCCCTCAAGTATAGCATTTATATTAGCTTATATTGTGCACCCTAAATTCTCACATGAAAAGGGGGGGAAAAAAAAAAACAAAAGCCAAGCCGCCACTTTTAAGCCCATGCACGCTTACCTTGTAAAATTTAATTGGCCAATTTGCAAAGCCAAAGCCCATCACGTGAATCATTCAAATTGCCATTTGCCAATTCATTCTTTAATGCAGCCCACGTGCTTGCCATATTTGTCAACCAAAAATTCAAAGCTTCCTTATTTGGCTTTTTATTTCTTTCCCTTTTTGCTTCCATAATATTTTCATTATACTCCAATTTATTTTCTCTTTAAGCTTCTTTTCTCATAAATATTCCCAATATTCCTACAATGATAAAATATAAAAATTAAGATAAAATTAATATAATAAAATATAATTTAACATAAAATTAAGTTATGAAAGCATTAAAATAATAGATAAATTATGAGCACATCAGCTATCAAAAACAAGAAAATAACAGTTGTGGAGATGAGATGAGAGAGCCACGGTAGTTGTGGATTTAAAAGAAGAAAGACTAAGGGAATTGAGAGTGTTGAAGCCTAAAAAACCCAAATTATTTAGTTATTGACCCATCATCACTCAATATAATGAGATGCCACATAAGAGAGTATTTCAACTAAATATCGAAAGTGAGTAAGCATATATAGTGATTAACTCTATAAAGTATATATTTAATCAATGTTAAAATTATTATTTTTAATTGACAATATTGATAACACTAACAATTTCATTACATTCATAAATCCCTAACCCATTTTATAAATTATTTGTTTTTGTTAATTCTTAATTTTTTATTCTTTTTTATGTTTTATAGGTAGATTCCTAAATCCATGATACTTGTATTCGAAAATGAATATGGAATTTAGATTTTAGAGACTTAGAAGCGTTTTGAAGAATTGCTAGCCCTTCGATCCAACATCAATTCTAAACGGCTAATATCGTGCCACATGTTTGAGCTTACATACACCTCAATTCAACCATATTTACAAAAGATGCAATGGAAGGTCCTGATTTGACTTTATATTTAGCAATTTATTATGTTAAATCCAACATTCGATAATGGTAGCAATTTTAGACCTTGGATTATAATTGAAAAGCTCATCTAAAGGCTACAATTGCAAGCTCACCAAAAATATCATGGAAGAGTGAGTTTTTTAGAAAAAAAAAATTGATGCAAATTTAGAGTAAATTTTGGGGAAAAGTGTAATTAATAAGTAGAGATTTTTCTCTTCTTCTCTCTTTTATTTTTAGTTTTCTTGTATTTTACTTCACAAGTCTGTTAAATAAAATGGGTGTTTTGCTTGTCTATATGAGTGGCTAATTTTCTAAGTTAAGGTAAAAGGTGAAGCTAAAGATCTAAGTTGTGGAATTAATTGCTCTCCCAATTGGGTTTTAAGTTTATTATCTTTAATTATATATTTATAATTTGTATTTTCGATTATTTTCATTACATATTTATTTATAGATCTAGATCCCCTTAAATATATGTGAGTATTTAGACATAATGTTGACATCCCAATATAGTAGTGGAAACACTTTATTACGACTATGACATATTATGTACTTAATCTCTATATTTATCTAGTGTAGTTAGACTTCATAGATTAAATCTCTTTGGATCTGTATGGGTGTTTAGACTTGATGTCAACACATCAATACAGTAGTAGAAAAACTTCAATATAGTTATGGCATGTTATGTACTTAATACTCATATTTATTCATAGGTGGGTAATTAAAAACTGAGTCACATAATTTTTAAACTGGTAAAAAATGCAAAATATAAACATGAGAGACTATTATAATCATGATTTGAATACAAAGAGCGGATTCCATAACCTTAGTATTTTTTTTTATTTAGACTATTCTTTCTTAATTCTTTTCGTATAATTTTTTTTATTTAATAATTAATTACCATACTTTAAATTCCCAGTGGATTGACCCTGACTCACCAAATTATATTATAATTAGATATTCTTATATTTAAGAGTAATGAACCACTTTTGAGTCGTGTCACATAGTATTGCTTTTTTAATTTTTACTACATCCCAATCATTAGCATTTTATAATTTACATTTTATAATTTCATTAATTTATTTTAATCAAAAAAATTAAAATTAAAATTCTAAACTATCATGATATTCATGAGCAAACATAAAATACACAAATTGAAATAGTACCACTAATTTATTGTTTATTATAATTCAACAAAAAATTAACCTTCGATTTGTAAATTAAATTTTTTATATAACTTACAACACCATAAATTTTTCATATTAATTAAACTTGAGTTAATTTACATTCGAGGCATTCGAGATATTTGTGATAATATCAGTATTTTGATAAGTTAGAATTCATTATACATTTGTTATCTTGATAACACAATTGAGATGGATTCAGTAAAATCGATATAAACAATCAATATGAATCAGCGTTGGCCAATTCCAAGCTAAACATTCTGATTGCCAACTCTAATAAGTATAGCAGAGGAGCTAGATATTACAAGATGATTATTTTGTGCAGTATTCAATGCGGCACTTAGACAACTTTTAGCATAAAAGTTGTTAAGCAAAGATGATTGTGGAAAAACTAGAGAAAAAAAAGAGTATAATAGCTAAAGAGAATTTTATTATTTGAAAAAGAGAATACAAGAGAGCTTTACAAATATGCTTGAATTGTTTATGCATGGTGTGCGGTGGTGTGTAAAATGGAAAGTGTCTTGCCCTATTTATATGAGGAAGGCTTCTCCATTCTGGTGCCGCTTGTGTAACTTGTCTAAATATCTAGATATTTACGAGTGTACACATGTGTAGAATTTCTAAGTATGTGCAAGTTGTTGAGATCCAGAAAATTCTGGAAGCGGGTGAAGCTGGCATTCTTGACTCAGATTTGGGTTCTTGGACTTAAAAATTTGTGCCGGCCGTTACTTACGCACCTTGGCTCGCCTCGTAGAGCACCTTGGAACACCAATTTAACCTCCTTAATGAGGAAGTTTGAGCAGCCCGTAACACAAAGGTTAGGTGTGTTCCAACTCATAATTACAAAGTAGGTTGTAACAGCAGGGTCTTAAGTGTGGCCAAATGAGCCACTAAAATGTGTTGGCACTTTGTCAACGTAGTTACACTAAAACTTAGATGCATATATTTAGCTTTTAGAGACTTAGATTATCATTAGGAGGGAGATTTTTGTCATTGATGACCATCATAGAAATATAAAATGATGAAGTTAAATGATTTAATACTTTAATAATGAATTAAATTGATTTTCACATAAAATGACAGCTTTTAAAATCATGTAATTAAAACTTCCTAAAACTACAAAACTTTAGCAACTAAGTAATGGAAGACTTATTGACAAGCTTCATCAATTGAATGTGCGAGTATTAGATGATTCCCTCAATGTTAAAGAAGTTCATAGTAATATAAAAATTCAAAATATAAATATGTGAAAATAATTTTTGCAACCCACCCTATTTTAAGAAAATAGTTACACAAAGAGTGCACATTATTTTTTAAAAGTTTCAAATAAAAAAAAACTTTGGAGAACTAATTACTTAAATCCATCTTAATTTACTTTTTTGCGACTTTAGATTTTTTTTTATATTTTATCATAAAGATTGCTTCAACATAAGTTTAAATTGACTATTTTACCCTTATAAGTTAAAATTGCCAAGAATTTACTTTAACTTCAATATTTTTATAATTTTATACCAAATTCATTGTTTCTAATACTACTTTATTAATATAATTATTAAACTTAAAATAAACTAACAGAGTGTCTTTATCGTAAAATACTCACGTAAATTATTGCGCTATCAAATTTGTGTCATTAACCCGTAAGGATAGTAAAAATAATAATTAGGCTTCATTCAAAAATATTAGATTATAAATCAGATTTATTTAAAGTATTAGATATAATGACTCATGTTTATTGGGGCAAAATTTGGTCCTTTCATATCATAAAATAAATTTGTAAAATAAAACTTATATTAAAATATATGATAAAAAAATCAAAGAAGTCTAAAAAAATATTAATAAAAGAATTTAATTAATTAACTGTATAAAGCATTTCTTAATTTGTATTCATTAAAAATATTGTTAACTCATTGTAATTATTTTCAAAAGTGTGTGAATTTACAAAATAGTTGGGTGGATATATCACTACCCTTAGAGATAACTAAAATAGGGTTTTTAAGTATTGCAAACGAGTGTGAACGCTAACTACCATTTTTTTAAGCTCAATTTGATACAACTTTTTAAGTAGAGCTTATTTAATTAGAGATTTTATTAGTAAAGCTTTTACAAATAGAGTTTTTACCTAAAAAATTTTAATTGTTTGGTTATCAATGAGAACTTTTATTACAAATTTATGAAATCACTTTAATAGGCAAGTTTTTTAAAGTTATATTATAAAAAGAATAAAATAAAATTATCAAATAAATAGATGATATTTTAGATATTTTAATATTTAAAAAAAGTTTTTCATTCTCTACTCTCAAAAGGCCAAAATTTGACCTTTTGGCATTAAAGGTAAAATAATTTATTTAAAATTATAACAAAAGCTCAACTAAAAAAAATAACTAAATGATAAAATAAATTATGATAATATTATGTATCTACAGGAAAGTACTCAAAATATTATGGAAGATATTAAGGAAGAAAATCTTTTAGAATTGGAGAAACTTTGAAAAAAATTCGAGAATAATAGTAAGCAAGCAAGTGATGCTCATTTCTTGTTCACAATATTTGTATGTATGATTTACAAGCCAAATATGACTATTTATAGCAATAGCTCTTGTGATTGTGCAACTCCACCAAACAGCAATAGGATTATAATAATATATCCTTTTACATAATTGTGAGTGGGTTAGTAAGCTCGGTTTGATGAATCCACTAATTTCATAATAGATAAAAGTTTATACGATTAAATAAATACCTATGGTTATTAGATAAGTCATACTAAACAGATATTTAATTTAGTTATAACGAGTTATTATTATAAAAATATTAATTATTAGATTCTATTAAGATACAGGTGTTGAGATAAAGAAATTTATTAGTCTGAAAAATTAATTGTGTAATTTTCAAACAATTTTTTAGTTGATTGTTTGAATTTAAATCTCCAAGAGGTAGAAATTTAAAAATCAGATTAGAAGTCTTCTTGTTTAATCTGATTAGAACCCTCCTCCTAAATTTTTAAAAATCTTATGCTAAATAATTTTTTTGGTGAAAATATATGAACATAAATTAAGTCAATTTAATAGTTGGACCTTCATTTCATATTACGAAAATGAAAATAAAATGACACGTCAGTCGAGAACAACCAGTTTGAAACATAATTTCGTTCCGGAGATTTCATATTACGTGGCAATGGCTCATTGCTTTTTCAAACCTCTGGAACACAATTACTTCAAAGGCTCGCGTTAGATTATAAGCAGAAGCAAGAAAAGGCAAAGTAAAACATTATCATAATTCATTTTAGAATAGAATTACAAGTTTCCTTTAAACTTTCTGATGAATTGAGTTGTTTCTTAGAAGGGGTTTGGCTTGAAACCCCAAGAAAATTTGAAAAAAGAAAAAAGAATAGTAGAAGAGAAATGGCAGTGACATGTGGATTCATACTGTGGATGGCGAGGATGGTGTGGATAGCTATAAAGGGTTGGGTCTCTTCGTGCTTGATTGTTGCTGATGAACTTGCTTCCTCTTTAAGAACCGGCGATATCGGTCCTCTCAATGTTGGCTGATTGATTCTCTATCTCTGGTTTGTTTTTCAAAACTTGCAGTCCTGTATCTTATTAAATTTAAATTAGAATGGGTTGAATGAGAATTTTAAATAAGTAGGTAATATTAAACTGAATGGATAGGTCTCAAACTGGAACCTGAGCTGTACTTGCTTGATTCTTTGTTTACTGGTCTTGACTCTTGATGATGTGGTTTTTGCTGATTGCTTGATAGGATTGAAAGGAAAAAAAAAATTAGAGGTGTTGAATTGGCCATGACCTTAAAATAGATTGTATTGGTATTTGGTAACTTAGGTTTTCTTTGGCATTATTGATGCGAAGCCACAGAGATCAGTTTTGCATAAGTTATTTCATTGCTATTTGAAAATTCCAAATTGAAGTTTAAATTTTATGTTGAAAAGGTTTGAAATTTAGGTGATTACTCTTTTGTTCATTGTCGTCATTGCTAAATTAACCATTTTTACACTGTCATTCATGTCAATGAAAGAATTATCTTGGTTATGCTTCCTTTGTCTCTCGTTATTATACTGTAATTTGTGCATATTAATGTGTTGCTGCCATTAACATGATGACTTCTGTTTTCCCTTGTACAGTTTGGATTTTGTCTCAGCATATTTTCAAATGAGCAATTATTGTTTTAACAAATGGAAAACAGGCCAGTTTTAATGTTGTTTTTGTCAGTGTTCTATCATCTTCCTTTTTCTTTAGCATTTTTCTTGTCTTATCAGTTGTTTTTTCTTATGTTTTTCCATTCTGGGTGGTTTGTTTTATGTAATTTTTCCAAAAGGGATTGGAACAATTACTAAGTTACTTTTAGGTGATGTTGGTTCGCGAATTTTATTCCTCTGAATCATTAGAGGGCTGAGCTTAATGGATTTACTATTACTTTGCTGTGAAGAATTATTGGATTTTCTGAAGACCGTATCTTGCTTTTCTTTGATAATGACAAAATAGAATCTTGCAGTAGAATCTTATTTGCTGTGTCTGCTGGCTACATATGCAAATTATCTGTCTTGTGCCTTTATAATGAATTTTTTGACTTACAATTATAATATTTTTCTTCTTGAGTCCAATGTCTTAAGAAATTCTATGTTGGAGTATATTATTTCAAAATAATTAAATAAAAGCAGCAATGATCCCATGTCTACCTTTTTTGTATTGGTAACGCTCTGCTGTCAATGGATTTTTTTTGGTTTTTATTGTTCTGATCTTACTGTTTGGTTTGTATTAATTAAGATGGCTGGTGAAGGGGTAAAATTTTTGCTAATTTGATCCTCCATAGATTTTCTGTTAATAATATTCTTGTTTGTGAAACGATTTTGATACACTAAGTTTACAGATAGCTTAGAGGGATTCCATTTTCTTACTGTTTTCCTTGGTTACCTTGACCCTCTTCAAGTCCTAGTGACTATTTTTTGTCATCCTCTTCTGAGACAAGTAAGCATGGCAAAAATCATCTGTATTGAGTTTACAACTTATGTGAAATCCTATTAGCATATGATTTGGCTAGTTTGTTTATCATCGACATTTTACTAGTAAATTATTGACTAGGTAGTGATGGGGATAAAGCATTTTGTCGTAAGAGTATTGTCTTCTTGTTGCTGATAGCTAGGAAAAAACAATTATCATTATGACATTTTAAGAGGTTTTGACTCTTTTTAACTTTTGCATGACTGTTTGTAGTCTGCTCAGAGTCTTTCCAATTTTTTTTCTTCCCCTCCTTGAAATAATAAAGTTTCAGTGTTTAGATTTATAGAAAAGATTTGTCTCATTATTGTAACAACCACAGTCTGGCTAGCAAAGCCACCAGTAAATTTAACTATTCAACAGCACAACCTAGTCAAACCAGAAACGACTCCTTGAGTCTAACTTAGTAAAAGACTTGTCTTCGCATTAGTAAAAGACCTGAACCAGAGTTAAATGTATATTCTTAAAGGTTTATTTATATCGAGGGGAAAAACTTATTTTGTTTTCATTTCTACTTCTTGTCACCCTATAGTTAGAGATTGCTTTCCCAAATTGCTTATTGAACTGATATCCCACTGGAATATTCAAGTTAGTTTCTTCAACTTTGCAGCAGATACTGGAACACCTTACAAAGCAGAAAAGGAGCGTTTAATATAGACTGTGAAGATCCAAAGCCATTTCTAATTTAGTCAACAGATGTTGTCTACAGAAATGTAATTGGTTTTTATGGTCAGAACCGAGAATGCCGAATGTGAAACTGTTTGTGCCATGTCTTTTCCTGCTCAATCTTTGTGATTGTTTTTCTATACCAGTTTCATATCAAGTCTTGACCTTTAACTAAATATACCTTAAAGCTATGTGATTTATAATTATTAGACGTATGAATATCATTCCTGTACATTATCGAGCTGGTAAAATGGTACAGAAAAAATAAATTCCTAGTTGTTTCTAAATATCTGAAATAGGCGGCGGTTGTTTTTAGTCTGTTTCTCTTTTTTCTTAATTGTTTAACTTTCTCCCGGGGGTCTAAGCATGTGTTTCATACATCAAACTGTGCTATATAAGGAAGTCATGCTGCAAAATGTGCATTAAGATTAGTTTAAACTCTAGAGTTGCATCATGTTGATTATCATAAATTTTTGTTGTGGTCTTATGATCATAGCAATGATACAACTTCAGTCAAGTAGGTGCATTTTTAGCATGCCATATAGGTTAAATGTGGTTTTCACATCCTATCAAAATCATGAATATAGGTAGCATACAATTTTATTTGGATGTAATGTAGGGCGTTTTCATTTGCTTAAACGGGCATTTTTCTATGTTCCAAATGATTCGGTGCAAGATGTCAAGTGCTTGATGATTATTGTACCATAAAACCATTCATGTGACTAATCATTAGACTGCATCAAGGCATTTCACTCTTGCAGCATGTGTTTAGCTACTCTATATTATTAAATTAAAGGCAAACATCATTGTCTAATTTCAATTTTATATTTTAAAACCAGTGATCATCCTCATCAAGAATTTTTATAGAATTGAGGTCCTAAATCTTTTTATTGGCTAATATCCATTGTCTAAATATAATGGGAAAATCTCAAACTGTTGTATGTAGCTTTGTCAATGACGGCCATTGGGTTTGAAGCCCAACCCAATTGGAGTTCTTTGCAATTCCCTCTCTGGAAAAGTGGATGGAGATAAATATATCTCGTCAAACTCATGAGTTGGAAGTAGAGATCTTGCTTTCTAGTAGGGACAGGCATTTGGTTCGCTTTTGCTCGAACCAAACCAAAAAAAAAAAAAAAAAAAATTGAATGGATCAATATTTTGGTTTGAACTGAATCAAACTAAAAAATAAATCGATTTAATGTAAAATTAAAAAAGAGAAAAGAAAAACTATCTTATATTAGTCGCATAAAACATAAATGATTAGTGATCGCAATTGAATTGGACTAAAAAAACATTGAATTTAGGAAAAATGTCTAAAAATTTCGCTAATAACGGGTTCGGTTTGATTTAGTTTTTGGACAAAATCAAACCGAATCAGTTAGTGTCTATCTCTGCTTTCAACTTAGTAAAATGTTGAGCTCCGTCATAAATGTACGAATTTAAACTTCCAAATATCTCAAATTATAATAATTGTAAAAATGTAACAACCATAGGAGATTTTTAAGCTCAAGATACAAAAAAATGCCCATCAAAATCATAGTAACGTGTCCTTAAGAGGAAATGCAAAAGAGGAGAACAACGAAGTGGGGCATGAGGCAGCTCAGCCACGACATGGTATAGTTGTTAAATTAGCCTAAAATCGATGCATGGTGGTCCTCCACATTTATCATATGTCCATTTGAATCTGCTGTTTGGGCTACATCTTATCTATGCCTTGCCTCCTAAACTCATTCATATAATTCTTCACCAGTATTCTTGATTTTTTTTTTTTCTGATTAAGACATGACTAAAACATGATTAAGACATGGTGTGATGTTTTAAAAAATATTGTTATGTTTTTTTTTTCTCTTTTAAGGTGTTGTTCTCTTTAAATATTTTTTAATTTTGATATCATTTTAAGATATTATTTTAAATTTTTAGAAATTTTTTAAAAAATAATTTAAATACTTTATAATATAGTGATGATTTTATTTTAAGTCTCTAATTTTTAATTTATGAAATTATATATTTATACCTACTATAAAATAAATAAATGAAAAATAAGGATGGAAATAGAAAAATTATTCCCCACATGGAGATTTCTCATTCTCATCCTACTAAATTTATTAAGAAATAAAATGAGAAATGGAGTTAAAAATTTTTATTGGGGGTGAGAAACAGAATAAATCTCCCCACCCCTCCTCACCCCACCTCTCCCCACCCCATTACCATCCTTATAAAAAATAAAATAAAGTTTGGTAATAACATGGAAATTTCATCGTTCATACGTTGCCCTGAATTCTTTCTTTGGCAATTTAATTTAGCTGAAAACCAAACACCGAAATATCACCATCACATCAGAATGGCTTAGATGGGTTGACCAAATTAAAGTTTAAATTTTATGAATTTATAAATTTATAGAGTTATTTTATTATATTTAAAGAGATTAAAAATAATTTTCTTTTTAATTGTTTTATTTTTACCAGCTCCTGACAGTCACATGCAGGTGCCCCACGGCATTAACTACCTAGAGGCCTGAACACATTTAATACCCAATGGAAGTTCATCCCCGTGTACCCAAAGCTCCCGACGCAAATTTTATTTATATATTTCTGCTTTGGAGTTCTGACAAAGAAAATCAACAAACACACCATACGCAATCTGAAAATCGTGCAAATATTAACCAAAAGGCCAATCTAAATCCTCATAAATTGAGACAAACTCCGAAACAACTTTTTAAATTCGGGGCCCATGCAAACATGAATATCATCATCATCATTCATCACCTCACCACTTCCCAAAGTTCCAGCTCAGTTGAAAGCTCTCTCTTACCAATTTCCCATTCCCAATTCTTTTTATCTCTTGCTTTTCATCTAAGCCTTCCCACCAATTCCAGAGTGCCCCCAATGCTACCCTGGAATCCTCTCTCAAAAGCAACCCAAAAGCCAAAAATCTCTCAACAAAGAAAGCATCACGATTTCAAAAGCATCAAGAAAGCACTTAAATCATTCTTTTTTTATTCATTCATGGGTTGCACAGCTTCAAGACCCAACGCCCTTCCCACCAGAAACCACCATCATTACAACTCACAAAACAGCCCTTCTGATTCTTGTTCTTTGGCATCAGCAACAAATTCAACTATTGCTTCTTCAAATTCACCAAGAACAATTAGCTCTACTAAATCTCTCTCATTACTCACTCAAGCTCCATTGGTCCATCACCCGCCTTCGAGAAAAGGTGACACTCACCATCTTGTCTCTTTAACCTCCACCACCTACGGGTCTCTCCTCCTCATTGACCGCTTCAACGGCCAGGATTCCCCTGATCAAATTATGCCAACAACAACGGCTTCAAACCCAGTTGAGCCCTCATCATTGTCCCCTGATTCTGTCATCAACACCTGGGAACTCATGGACGGCCTTGATGATGATGATGATGATGATGATGATGATGGTGTTGTTGTTGTTGATGATGATATTAACTTTCACAAGGCTGATGCTTGCGGATCAGTGAAAGTTTCCCCATCACCAACAAAGCCACTGTGGAAGCACTTATCTGAGGAATCACTGCTGTCAAAAATGGACCCGAATGTTGCTTCAAGTTATAGAAGAGCATTGTCTTCGAGGCAACTTGGTTGTTATAATAATAATAATAATCATCATCATCATCAACATCGCTCAACAAAAGCATCTAACAATAAGATTGTGATATATTTCACAAGCTTGAGAGGAATTCGGAGGACCTATGAGGATTGTTGTTCAGTAAGAATGATATTCAAGAGCTACAGAGTTGGAGTAGTTGATGAAAGAGACATTTCAATGGACTCAAGTTACAGAAAAGAATTGCAAGACTTGCTCGGAGTTGAAGGAAAAGCAATCACTTTGCCACAAGTTTTTATTAGAGGAAAGCACATTGGGGGTGCTGAGGAGATTAAGCAGCTTAATGAAACTGGAGATTTGGCTATGCTTTTGAAGGGGTTTCCGGTTGTGAATGCTGTGTCTGTTTGTGAGAGCTGTGGGGACGCAAGGTTTGTGCCTTGTTCAAATTGTTGTGGGAGTAGAAAAGTGTTTGATGAAGAAGATGGTCAGCTGAGGTGTACAAATTGCAATGAAAATGGCTTGATCAGGTGCCTTGCCTGCAGCTGTTGCTGATTCATTGAATGAATTTTGGGTATGAAATTTATTTTGTTTTGAGTGAGTTTGTCTTGTGTATTGTCACATGGGTAAATTTCGAATTACATTTATTGTAAATTTCGAATCACATTTATTATAAATTCACTATCTTCAAGTTATTTCTTTTATTTTTGAAATTTTAAATTACCCTTATTTTTTTATTATTTTTAAAAAGAAGGAAAAAAATAAAGTGGTTGACTGAATTTTTTTCTTTTAAAAAAAATAAAAGGTAAATTAAGATTTTCAAAAATAGAAGAATAGATTTTAAAATATTCAATTTATGAAGGAGTAATCAGAAATTAACCCTTATTTCATATTATTTGTTGAGTGTTTACCAGTCAATTTAATTTTTAGGTGAAGCGATTTAACTAAGGGGATAGTAGAACTGAGAACTAAGGCTTCAAGTTTTGATTTTTCTTGCACTTTTAATGTGAGGGAGCCTGTTAAGATTGTCAATCTAACAAGTTTGTTGTCGTGACGTGGGTTATTTTTGTTCATTGCCTCCTGAGCAGCTAAAATAAGAAGTGAGATTTTTATGTGTTTTTTCTAACCTTTCCTTGTTTCTCTATTGTGAGAATGAAATATGTTCATGTTAATTGATTAAATTAAACAAGAAATTTAATAAATAGTATCAAGCTGCATTATGTTTTTACTTTGCATAAGGTATTTATGCTCTGCCATGATGAAATTGTTGGGACTATTATTTATTTATTGATTAATAAAATATTTGAGAAAATTTTCAAAATTTTTTAATTACATAAATATTTTGAATAAGGTCCGTTTAATCATATTATATGCATTTATGTGATCATCATATATAGATTCACAAAAGATATAAATACAAATTATCTTATGATTAAATAAATTAAGTTCGCAGTTGATAAATAAAGTGTTTTATTTCTATTTATGTTTAGATTGTAGTAAATTCATTGAATGATTTATCTTAATCATGTATGAATTTACTCATATAGTTTGACTACATTAAATTTGATCACATATGAAATTTAATTAACCTTAAAATGATCATCAAACTTATTAAATCTCATAGGCATTGATTTTATTGCAATCTCAATCTTAAATTAATTATAGTTTCATGTTTATGATTGTCATTTCATTTAAGTTATCAATGGTCACAACATACATTTATAGTCAAGATTATTAGTTATCTTGGTGGAAGCAATTATGAGCAGTGAGGTTGTAGATTAACAATATAGAATTTATATAACACATCTCTTGACGGGTTTTCGGTATTTGATCATAGAATTATCTGGCCAGAGTATGTGAACATAATTAGTGTGTTGAAAATGATCATTATAGAAAATTAATAAGTGTTAAGGAACAATATGTAATTAAATTAATTGGACAGTTGATATATTAATTTAATTAGCGATGTCGTACAAAGGATTGTTCAGTAAAGAAATCAATGTGGCATGGGTCGAATTATTATTCAAAAATACTATTCTAGATAGCATACAATTATGGAGGTCATTTATAATCTTTTAGTGGAGTAGATTTGGAATTAAATAATCGAGCTAGTTTAATTACAGGTCTAATTATTGTAACCACTATTGTAGGGGTATTTACGGATTATACATTAATCCATATTCAATTTATGATTTTGTAGATTGTAAATTTTCACCAATCCAATCTACGGATAAAGTAATTCAATCCATATCCAATCTATTATTTTGCAAATTGGTCTGCAGATTAAAAATTTTTAATTCTATTACTTCTACAACTAATTAAATATAAAGTCTAATATAAAAATAAATTTACTACTGATCAAATTCAAAATTAAATAAGATTTAAATTAATTAATTGTTTAAACGAAGTTAGAATAATACATTAAAAGTTTCAAAATATAACATAGTAAAAAAAAATGTCATTTATTTAAATCAATACATGAAAATTAACTAAGATTATAAAAATTAACTGTTTAGAAGGTTATTTGTTTATTTAATTATTGAATTATTGAATTATGTTTATTATATATTATTATAAGATAAGATATGTTTAGTGTTAAGGTAATTATATATTTATTTATTTATTTATTAGTAAGTAGTAATGCCACATCTACAAGTTTTATTTTTTAATTAAATATATATATATATATATATATATATATATATATATATTTGCGGATTTGTGGATTTACAAAAGTTAATTCATATCCAATTAACCGATTGCGGATTTTTAAATTTTTAATCTAATTTGATCCACCAATCTACTGATTAGATTTTCACGAATCAAATTTTTACGGATCAAATGGATTGAGCATATCAGAGCGGATTCTGAACACCTTTACACCATTTGATCCCTTGGTTAACTGATTTAATTGATTGTACCACTACTAGATTGATGAGTAAAATAACTAGTTATTTGGGTTCAAAACATAAATATATTATTTAGTGGGATGCTCATTTACAAGGTGGGCTCCTATAACAAGAATAAGTGTAACGCCACTTTTGGGTTATCTCTTATTTTTTATTTAAATCAAAATTAATTTAATAGAATTTTTTTAAAAAAAAGAGAAAAATAATTAGTCTAAATTTTCTACTAAATAGAGATATAAAAGAGCTTGTTTTCTCTAAAAAGACAGAGTAGCCACAATATATAAATTAGAAAAAAAAAGATTTTTTTTCTCCAACTTTGAGAGAAATTTTTTTCTCTTACTAGGTACTTTTAGTAGTGATAAAGACACTTACACGTCAAGTGCAGATGAAATTTGAGTCATAACTTGGAAGAATATTGGTGACAGATCATGATCTAAGAAGATTATTGATGACAGATCGTGTTCTGAGAGCCTAAATTATTTCAGCGAAAAAGCAAAGATACGATTTTTATATTATGCTAATTTTATATATTGTATGAGAGTTGCAATCTAAATATTTCTGCTGCAAAATATTTTTTAAACCAACAATTAGTATCAGAGCGATCTCATATTAATATATAGAGTTACTATATGAAATCAATCTTTTGTATTATGTGTATATGATGAGTGGAATAAATTTTATATATTATTTCATTATTTTAATAAATATAATTATTGAGCATATTGATGATTATCTCAATTCATTATTAGATATTTTTTTGTATTAATTTTATAAATTTATAATAAGAGAGATGGTCAATTTTCACCGTGATTCTCTCTTGATTATATTAATTCATTGTTCTTGGATTCTTTATAACCCATTTATGATTTAGGAGTTCTTGTAAGGTTTCTATTGGATTTTTTTCATTTGACTCCGTATTTTCTTAGTAATTTATGTTTTCTGCCACAGTTTGAGATTTTATTGCATTTAAGGCCAACAGGATATGTTGGTGGCGGCTGGAAGAAAAATAAGTGATTTAGGGTTTTGGGTTTATCCCATGGCACTCTATAGTTTTACTATTTTATGGTTTAGTCAAAGTATTTGGGTTTTGGGCAGAAAAATTCAAATGTATATATATTGGATCCAAGCCCACTATTGGCTATTAATTGGATAATATAAATAGAAATTTGATAAGTCCAATAGTATTATTTGTCCAAATTTATTTATATTGGTCCCAAGCCCATTTATATTCAATAATAAAATTTATTTAGTACATAACCATCAATATGCTTAATAATTTTTTGCCAAATTTTATTGGGCAGAAAAAAAGGTATTTAAATTGATCTACCAAATTTTCATTTATATAAACCAAATTTGAACAATGGATTAAAATAATATTTAATTCAACTTTTCTTCGTTTTCTTGGGTTCTTGACATTATTTTATAATAAAAATAATATTTACAAGAACTCCTATACCATAAATGGCTTACAAAGAATTTAAGAACAATGAATTAAAATAATCAAGAGAGAAACATGGTGAAAATTGACCACCTCCCTTGTTACAAATCTATAAAATTAATATAAGGAAATATCTAACCATGAATTGAGATAACCATTAATATGCTCAATAATTATATTCATTAACATAATGAAATAATATATAAAATTTGTGTCACTCATCTTATACAAATAATACAAGAGATTGATTTCATAAAGTAAATCTAATATATGAAATCCCTTTGATACCAATTGTTAGTTTAACAAATATTTTGTAGCAGAAATATTTGGATTGCAATTCTCATATAATATATAAAATTACTATAATATAAAAATCGTACCTTTGGTTTTTCGCTGAAGTAATTTAAGCTCCCCGACCACGATCTGTCACCGCTAATCTTCTTAAATCACGATCCGTCACTAATGATCTTCCAGGTTATGACTCAAGTTTGATATACACTTGATGTGTGGGCGCCTTTATCACTACTAATAGCAACTAAGAAGAGAAAAATTTTTCTCTCAAAATTAGAGAGAAAAAATCTTTTTTCTTTGATTTGTATATTGTGGCTACTTTATCCTTTTAGAGATAACAAGCTCGTTTATATCTCTATTTGATGGAAACTCTAGGCTCCTTATTTTTTGTTTTTTTTTTAAATTTTATTAAATTAAATTTGATTTAAATTAAAAAAAAGAGAGAAACCAAAAGTGGCCTTACATTTGTTCTTGTTATAGGGTCCACCTTGTAAAAATAACACAAGGCTCTTTATACACAAATATATTAAAAAGAGCCTCTCACTAAATAATATATTTAGTTTTTAATTCAAATAACTAGTTATTTTGCTTGTCAATCAATTAAATGAGCTAACTTTGGGATCATATGGGTAAATACAATAGTGGCTACAATAATTAGGCCCGTAATTAAACTAGCCCGATTATTTAATTCTAAATCTACTCCACTAAAAGATTGGACCAAACCTCCATAATTGTATGTTATCTATGATAGTATTCTCGAATATTAATTCAACCCATGCCTCATTGATTTTTTTACTAAATAATCATTTGTACCACATCGCTAATTAAATTAATATCTTAACTATCCAATCAATTTTATTACATCTTGTTCCTTGACATTTATTGGTTTTCTCTAATGATCATTTTCAACATACTAATTATGTTGACACACTCTGGCTAGAAAATTTTATGATTAAATATCGAAAACCCGTCAAAAGATGTGTTATACAAATTCTATATTATTAATCTATAATCTCACTGATCATAATTGCTTTCATCAAGATACTAGGTAATCTTGACTACAAATGTATGTCGCGCTCATTGGTACCTCAAATGAAATGACAATCACAAACATGAAATTATATTATTAATCTATAATCTCACTGATCATAATTGCTTCCACCAAGATACCGGGTAATCTTGACTTCAAATGTATGTCGCGCCCATTAGTAACTCAAATGAAATGACAATCACAAACATGAAACTATAATTAACTCAAGATTGAGATTGCAATAAAATCAATGCCTATGAGATTTAATAAGTCTGACATTCATTTTAGAATTAATTAAATCTCATATGTGATCAACCAATGAGCCTTTGGTCCAATGGGAGAAACCTTACACTTGCAATGTTAAGTGCAAGGGTTCGAGCCTCCATAAGAGCTTTATAGAGGTAGTTTCAGTACTCCCTCCGTTATCACCTAATCAAGTGGAGACAGTCTCTCTTTTACGAAATGTGAGTGGAGTAGACATCCATCAAATATTATAGAGGGTTTAAAGTATCTGGATAAGTTCTTCAATACGTTAATGTATGGCAGTTGTCCCAATTATATAGTATGATTGTAAATATTTGTAATGTCTGATGTAATATCATTAACACTCTGTGTACAACAAAATTTAAAAAAAAAACTCATATGTGATCCAGTTCAATGTAGTCAAACTACATCAGTAAATACATAAATGATTAAGATAAATCATTCAATAAATTTACAACAGTCTAAACATAAATAGAACGCTCAATTCTATTTATCAACTGCGAACTTTATTTATTTAATTATAAGATAACTTGTATTTATGTCTTATGTGAATTTATATGATGATCACATGAATACATATAATATGATTAAACGGACTTTATTTAAAATATTCATACAATTAATAATTTTTAAAAAATATTTCAAATATTTTATTAATCAGAAAATAAATAAATCAATATGCATTAAAGAGCATAAAATCCCAACAAAAATTTCATAGGTTCTTGCAATTTATGATTTTATGTCAAGAATTTAGGCTATCAAATTCAATTATTTGTAGTAAGTACCCATATACCCTTAAGATTGTTTTTTCAATTAGCCTTTGATTCAGTTTGTCTGATTAGAGGAGACCTTGAATTTTAAGCATGTCCATTAGTAAAACCAAGAAATTTGAACCAAGGAAGTGATTCATGGCTCAACTTTGTTTGCAAATTACAGCCGAGTCTAAAGTAGAATTGTTGTCATTAAGGTTAAGCAAAGAATTTAGTTAAAACTTTTATTATCTAGTTTCCTGAGTATT
Organism: Atalantia buxifolia; assembly: GCA_030444775.1. Classification (NCBI taxonomy): domain Eukaryota; kingdom Viridiplantae; phylum Streptophyta; class Magnoliopsida; order Sapindales; family Rutaceae; genus Atalantia; species Atalantia buxifolia. The sequence continues at coordinate 17,879,005 of CM059839.1, forward strand.
TGGTAATTGCTATTACTTTTGGACTTAGCTTCAGCTTCGGCTTTGTAAATGCTAATATAACTCATTTGCGTATTAACTTAAATAAATTTTCCATGAATGAAAAAAGAATGACAATTAAATTATAATATTTTATTCAAACATTTGTACAATCTAAATTAGATAATTTTCCTTGCCAAGTTGCTGCCAAGAGTGTTGATTGGTGCGAGAAGGATTATTTCAAAAAAGTTAATTTTTAAATTGGTGAAACGTAATTTATTCGGTTGTACATGTGCATTTGATTATTGTAATTTCAATTGAGAAAAAATCATATTATAAAAAGAAAGTAAGTTAATTAATATTAATGAATTCACAAAATAAGTTTCTTTTTTCTCTCACTTTTGTTTGACAAAAACTTAAAAAGCGAAAAAAGAAAAACAATTCCTTAAAAAGACCAAACGGCCCACAATCTACCAAAACAAAATTGAAACCAAACAAGCCCAGAGGGCAAAGCTGGATCCAACTAGCTTGAAGAGAAGTTGCGAACACGCGCCTAACTCGAATCTGGGAGAGGTAAATAAGCAAAAGACGCTGCACGAGCACGAGCACTGCGCCACCAACTGTCAGTGAAATGTCGTTTCCTAACTATACTCCAGATCGTCACCCACCAAGAGTTCTGATTGGAGGAAAAACCTGCAAGTCGAATCTAAACCGTTGGTTCCGTAGCTATTACGTCACTGCTTGTAACTCAATTGTTTCCCACCGTACTTTTTGGCCTTTCTAGTGAAACTGGAATCAGAATTACCCCTTTAACTTCGGAAGCTGTGTAAAACTTCAGGGCTACAGGCTGCCCTTTCCACTCTTCCACAAAATCTAAACTTAGATTTGACTTGCGTTTAATGGGGCATATTTTAATTTAATATTTTCACCCAAATTTTGACTCTTCAATGTCATCGGGAATTTATTAGTGGATCAATGATCATTTTATATATTTATTATTAAATTATGTGACATAAAAAACTAATAAATACACTATTAAAAAAAGTTCCTGAAAATTTTATTTTTTAAGTTGACATTATATTAATTATTATTAGGTTTTAGATTTTCAAATTTATTTTTTATTTTTTAAAAGATAAACAGTGTGAAAAGATAGAATCAAAGTTTTCGGTATTTTAAATTTTGATTCGTGGTCGTGGCTTGAGGACGCCTCTACCAGTCCTTGGAAGTAAAAGCAACTGTAAAAAAAAAAAAAACCTAAATGCTTGATAAAGTCATATTTGATATCAATATTCATCTAAATCTTTGCTTCCACACCACAACAAACACCCCCCCCCCCCCCAAAACAAAAATTAGATGCAAGTATTGGTAGAATTAAACATAATAATATTTTTTTTCTAAAATTTAAATTTTGAAAAAAAAATATTTTAGTGATAATAACATAAATTTTTTTAATAAAAACATATCATAAAGATATTTTTCTTTTGTACGTCCGATTAAAATATATATTTTAAATTATAAGTAAATTAATTATTTTAAAATTATTTTTTATAAAAATAAATAAATTTATTTTTAAATTATTCTCTTTACTTTTAAAAATCTCAATTTAATTCTATTTTTATTAAAAAAATAATTTTTTAATCAAACATTTCATCAAACCACTCTATTTTTGTGTTATCTTTTAAATAAAAATAATCGTTTGAAGATTAGTAAGCATAATTCAATTTTATTTATTTGTTGTATATACGCGGATCCTCGTATAAAAGTAATTTTCGTCATGAATTTCAAGTGGAAGTCAAAGTGTTGTTACGCCAGTGTCACCTGAAACTAAGAAGAGAGAAGGGAGCAGGTTCAACTAGCACAGAGCCCAATTAGATTCGAAGAGACGACTAAAGTCTAGGCGGCAGCAGTTTCACCATGGAGGACGGCAATGGGTACGACTCAAGTATGGAAATGGAAGGCGGCAACGGGTACAACGGCGAGCCGACGGAGAGCTGCCTGAGCGGGTTCGTGGACAACGGCAGCAGAGACAGCCTCAGATATTACCTGTCACGTAGAACAGTGCTGGAGATGTTGAAGGACAGAGGCTATGCTGTTGCTCTCTCTGAAATCAACCTCTCTGTACAAGATTTCCGAGCTATTTACGGCCAAGACCCTGACGTTGATCGTCTTCGCATCTCCGTTTCTCATCAATCTGACCCTTCTAAGCGGGTAAAAAAAAAATTCTTGACTCTTCACTTCACTTTCCTCTGCTTTGATTGTCGGGTACTGATCTGGTCCGAGATCCTGGACGATACCCGGACTTTATCATGAATTTTGTTACGTTATTTCACTGTTAAACCATATAAGTTAATAGGTTTTAGAGGATCATTATACTATTACACTATATGGCTTAATAACTTTTTCAGACTTCAACAAATCCATATTTTTGAATTAGAACATTTTTATATATGTATGTATACATATTAGTCATTGCATTTTCTAGATTCTTCAAACATTGTCTAATAACAGGTATTAGATCATTTAGCGTCTGTTTAATCCCGAAGTAAAGCCACGGTCTGTGAAATATAAGTTCATCTTTGGTAAATATGACTTCTAAATAATATTTTTTGAGCTACAGCTCTCCACCAGAAGTCCAGAAGTATCAATTTCATTACTGCCATCAGCTCAGTCCATTCTTATCATTAGGTCATTAATAAAAGTTTAGAAGAACTCATGCATAGACTTTCCCATTTGCTTGATGTTATAATGTTATGATCTTCATTTTTTCTAAAAAAACTTTGGTTTTCATAATGCTGCATCATATCAGTTATTCTTTTCAATTCTTGATTCATTTCTGTTATTTGGATGTTGACATCATTGTCTCCTGCAAATGATATCATTTTTTATAACATTTCTTTTGATTGTACATTTTTTATTTGGGATCTTTTAGATTTGACATCATTTTTTTTTACATTAAGATCAAAATTTATCTTTTGAGTTTCTCAAATGTTGGTTTTATATCGAAATTGTTGGTGATTGCGTGCTAAACCAAAAATGGGATGTTCACCGTGTTCATGTATTGTGCTGAAATGCTATTCGGAAACATGGTTTCTTCTCATAGAAGGCTGATGGTACCCCTACCAGTTATTTAGTAGTTCACTTGCATGCTAGTTGTTGCATTATGTTACCATGTGCAAATAATTTACTTTTCATTCAATAGGTTTTGAATATCCCTAATGGCTAATGTAAATTGTTTTTAATTTCAGATACTGGTTGTTTTCTGTGGGCCTGGTGTTGTTAAAGTTAATGTAATCCGGAGCATCATATCTCAAATTGTTAATAGAGATACTTTAACTGGGCTGATATTGATCTTGCAAAACCAAATAACAAACCAGGCTATGAAAGCTGTGGGTCTTTTCCAATTCAAGGTTGAGATGTTCCAGGTGTGTATTGTTTGTACCTCTTGTTAATATTGGTTAGTTCTTTCTACATTGATTTGGATTCATCTTAATTTGACTCTTCATGCATTGTTATCATGCTAATATCATTAGTTTCATTCTTTGAACCAACAAAAAGAAGTTCAGTTTCTTCTGGGTGGTGGATTCACACGTATGTTTTGCTTTTATTTCTGCAACCTAAAGCTGCCTGAGCATTTTTCACTCTTTGCTACATTTACTTTGGTACCGGCTTTCTAGCTTTTGAGTTTTCAGTGATAAAATTGATCACCATAAATTTGGTAGGGATGAATATGCTATATCTTGAATACTACATCTTTGTTTAGGCGTGTGGCGGTGGGTCTATTATTTACAAAGCCACAAATGATTAATCTGAATGGATGTAGAGGTGTCAACATATGATTCTGAATAAAGGATAAATCCTAGCTTGGGTCTACATCTTACTGTTTGATACAATTTCTTTTAGTTGTTTACTATTTTTTACAATTTTTTTTTTCTAATTGATGAACACTTTGCTGGAAGAGGAACCAATGCCATCTTTAATGTTTAACCGAGAACAGTATATGTATGAGTAAGGTCAAACTGTAACCGCAGAGATTGTGTATGCTGTATCCTCTTTCAAAGTGCAAATAAATTTGCCTTCTTTGCTTCTTTTTTCCTGTTCATTTATGCCTTCTTATTTGTCCTCCGTCACTTTTTCATGCGTTTCTTACAATCTAATTTTTGTGTCTTAACGACAATAATTTAGTTGGTTTGTTGTGATCAATTTAATGTTACTGTTATTTATTTATTCTTGGGTTATGCTCCTTTCTGTAGACAGCCAATCTAGATTTGTTAAATTAAGTAAAAACATGAGAATAATTCAAAAAAAATATGAGAAAGAATCATAACATAGGGCTCATGAGTTTCTCTACCTTGTCAGATGTTCTTGTATTTGTCATTTTTTTTTCTACTTATCATCTCCATGAATCACCAATTACAATATTTTTTTTTCGATTTCCCATGTAACTTGAGACATGGGTAGTGCCTTACTTTGAAAGATTTCATAAAGTGGGCTTTCTAGAGACCCGATAACCCATTCTTGCATGAATTGCAGTTGGAATAAGGAAGTTGCATCTTCATGTTTGTTCTTCTAAACATACATTGCACATGTATGTGCAGAAATTTAATCTGGAAATTTGTTTGTTGATATTTGCATTTTTGCTTTAAATTAATAAATTTGCTGTCCGTTCATGTCCCTAATATCTTAAATGGCTTGGGTTGTTGTCAGATTACTGACTTGCTTGTTAATATCACAAAGCATGTCTTGAAACCAAAGCACCAAGTACTAACTGATCAAGAGAAGGAAAAGCTCTTAAAGAAATACAGCATAGAAGAAAAGCAGGTCAGCATTCACTCGAGTGGAACATGTTTAGATTGATTGATGTTTCATTTTTCTTTTGTTTATGATCTAGTGGTATGATGACATATGGACAATTTGGGGGCATTAAATGTCTTAGAAGTGGATCCCTTAGTTTGTATAATATTTATCTGTAGCCGTAATGACCAGCAAAATATATTTTGGTTTGACTGATTAGTTTATAAACATTAGTAGAAGGAAATTATCAACATAGCATTACTATCAGTCTGCTTTTAAATATGAAAAATCAACACGTAGACATTGTGGTTGATGACAAATATATTTTCAATACTCAATATTATAGTATCAGTAAGCTGTAAGCAAATTTTAGGGTTAAATTTAAATCTTCTGTTGTATATATAAGCACTCGTGAATTTTCCTTTCTCTCTATTTCATCACCATTCACCATTGTTATGACCACTATTGCTGTCACCTCCACATTATAACCGTCATCAGCCATAAATCTCAAGTACCAACCATAATAAAATCTCTTATGGCTGTTATTAACATTATCACCATTGTTCCAATCACTATCTCCAGCAATTATCCTTATTGCTATCTCCACAATAGCATCACCAGTATCCTAATTACCAATCATAATAAGAACTTTTTTTTGCATATTTCTATGTAACAATCACTGTCACCATATGGCTGTTATTATGATTATCACCGTTGTTCCACAATCACTATCTCTAACTATTACCCTTACTGCTACTCCACAGCAGCACAATCACCATCACTGTTGGACTACCACCAAACAATCACCATCTCTCCAACCACCTTGACTCAACTACCATCCTCATAATTATCCATGAAACTTATTACTTTTCTGCTTTTATAAATAAATCTGAGAATTGAGATAACTTAGATCATCATAATTTAGAGTACAGGACTTGTCAGATCGCAGTTATATTAATAACTAATTAAATCTAAATTTTTTCAGCATTACATTTTAACACTTGTTAAATGCTCTTTTCTTTCCCTTCTTTTCTTTAAGTTTGTAGTTTATGGCTAACTTTTAAGTTTTATGAGACAACATCTCAGTCATAGAAGACAACTAATGACTTTATATAGAATATAATGACTCTGAATGAAAAAGTTCCAAGGTAGCTCTAATTCCATGCTTTGCCAATGATAATATCTATACTTCTATTGGCAGGAAACAAGGGGAATGAACCTGCCTTGACAGATTTGAATTCCCAAGCATCTAGCTATAGTATTAGGATGATTGCTCCATGCTAGCAGATGATCTCCTGTAGTTAATAGCTTCTTGCAAAAGAAGTGAAGTAACGAATTTGGCTTTGTACTTGTTTCAGTTTCTCCTTTTCCTCATAAAATAGTGGTGAAAGTAAACAAATGATCTCCTGTAGTTATAAAGAAGAAAGCTTCTTAGTGTGATAATATATGTCCTTGTTTCTCAGATGATTGATATGGGCTTATGTATGCCAAACTGAGGTCTGTAAGCAACTAAGCATGTGCCGTGCAGCATGAACAGTTTGTATGATATTTTGCATAATCAAACAGACAACCCTACGAATGACATGAAATTTCATGTCAATTAGTGTTTGTATATCATAGTGACTATTGCAAACAGTTGTTCTCTTGCTTCGGGGGTCAGAAAATATTGTTATGCTTTACTTCACTAATTTTTTTTTTGAACAAACTACTAATTGTTCTTATTTTTTTTCAGCTTCCTAGAATGTTGAAAAAAGATGCTATAGCACAATATTATGGACTTGAGAGGGGGCAGGTGGTGAAAGTTACCTATAGCGGCGAAATAACAGAATCACATGTCACTTACCGCTGTGTCTGGTGACGGTTTGCTGCAGTATCTTCTGTATATTAGCCATGCATTTTGTACTTTTAGAACTGGATGTAATCTCAAGTAGATTAGCAGACCTTTATTTCATGTTAGTGGTGGGTCTTTTATTTCTTGGTTACTTGCTTTCTGAGTTCGGACCCAATACTTTCTGGCATAGCTAGCAAGGCCTTGTAAGCTGTCAAACTAAGTTAAAATTCTCTCAAGTGCTGTATTGTCATTTCTAGTATTTTCAGAACTGATGAATCGAAATAACCCTTGCAAAAAAGAAAAAAGAAAATGCAATTCTTAGTATTTAAGCTTTGTGTGGAATGATGGTTTTGTAGCTTGAAAGCAACAGTTGGGTCTAAAATGGAAGTACCAGCTGTTATGAAAGTGAAATGAAAGTGAATGAGTGTTCGTCGGTAGAGATAAATTAGTAAGGGGTAGCATTAGATTAGCTTATAAGTATCAAATGTAAGTATGTATAGCATTATAGGTTTATTAAACTCTAGTAGATTCTCTGTGGAAGCATTGTTCCTTAATCATGTGAATGCTCTTTAAGGATTTTTTCATTGATTTGTGAAACTTTTTCACTTGAAAAAAGGTAAAAACTATTTTTTTTTCAAATTGTTACAATTTACGGATGCATTTATTAATTATTTGTTCAGAAATTTATTCGACGATTATGAGAGAAATATCTATTTTTATCAAAATAGGGAGAAAAAAACCCCCCAAAAAAGAAGCAGGATAAATTAATAAGGGGTAACATTAGATTAGCTTCTAAGTATCGAAACTAAGTATGCATATAGGATCATTGGTTTATTAAACTCTAATAGATTCGCTGTGGAAGCATTGTTCCTTAACCATGTGAATACTCTTTAAGGATTTTTTCATTGCCATGTGAAACTTGAAAAGAGGTAAACATAAGCAAAGATTGTTTTGGTTATATATATTCTTTTAAATTGTTATAATTTGAGGATGCATTTACTAAGTATTATGGCAGAATTCTAGGGTTTTGATTAGAGAATTAAGAGAGAATAGACGAAGAATATAAGAATCCAGAGGAAAGAGAGAGGAATTAATAGAGATTAGAATTAATTTTATTATTATTTTTTTCTTTAAAAAATGTAATAAGAACTACTTATTTATAGTAGTTCAAGACCGTGTTAATTGTAATTTAATTTTTAATTCATAATTAAAATAAAAAAACCTAATATTAATAGGAAAGAAATTAAAATAAGTAATTAAAATACAATAAACTATTAAAGTCCTAACATGTTCGTTTGGAAATTCATTAGATGATTATGAAGAGAAATATCTATTTTTATCAAAAGTGGGAGAAAAAAGAAAGACTTAACCACCTGCACTCTAGATCCATTGGCAATTCTATTAAAAAAAAAAAATCCATTGGCAATTTTATTGTTTGAACTTAAAAAGAACCTTAAAAAATTAAATAAATTACTAAAGTGTAGATCACACTGTTATTTAGATATTCAAATATTAGTGCCCTTCCCATAATATTTAAATAAATTAAAAAAAAAAGAATTCGAACAACGTCACTTTCAGGTAGTCCTTTAAATTTATTTATTTTTTAATTTTTTTTTTGAAAAGCTTTTAAATTTATTTTAGAAAGAAGAGTTCTTATAAATTATAATGTTTGGCCTGCCGTTGCTGTTGAGTAAAGATACAGACAACTCCTCGTACCGCCGGCGCTAACTCGTTTATTCAAATTCAAAACTGACCGTCCGATCAGATCTACGGTTTCAATTAAATTAAATAGAAAAAAATTAAAACAAATAATGAGGAGCCAATTTGAAAGAATCATCTAATCAGAAATTCGTAGATCAAACCGTCAACGCAGAATCCGTGGTCTCAGCGCAATGAGCGATAGTGTGAGCGTGATTGATCCCCCGTCGACGGAGTCCCGCGACGCCGCACGAATTGCGGAAGTGAAAGCGTTTCTGGCGTCGCAGTTCGAAGCGGCCGCAAAAGAGGTCCCCGCTTTCGAATACACGCCTCGGAGCGTTGCGCATTTGTACAACCTGGCAACTCTCTCCCAGGCCAAAACTAAAGCCGCCAACATCGTCGCTGCTGATTTTCGCCAAAAAGCCGCCGAGTATCGATCGCAAGGCATCTTTTTTTTTTTCTCTTTACAATTTTCATTTCTTATTAAAACTGTTATTTTTCCATTAAAAAACCGTTATTTATTTATTTGTTTGATGGTTTTTGTAGCTGCTAGGATAAGAGAGATATTGGAGAATGTAGGGTTGGCTCAAGAGAGTCTGCCCTCTAATGTGGTTTCGTCAGCGCAAGTTCTTGCAAATGTAGCTAATTTATTAAATATAAGAGACACTGAACTTAGTAGGTGAGTTGGGTATCATTTGTTTCACCATTATTATCATCTTTATTTATTTATTGTTGAGTTTTTAAAGCTTAATTAGATGAGGTTTATTCAGTTTCCTTGTAGCAATGGGCGACACTTCGCTGAGAAATCTGCCGTGGAGGAGAAGAGGGCTAAAGTACAGAAGGAGTCCAAAATTCTTCTTGATTATACCCGTAAGGCAATTGCAAGGTTAACCTATTTGAAAAGGTATAATTCATAGGGTAGTAGTGGCTTTGACTATAATCGCCATTCTAGTTCTTTCCATGAAAAATTTCTTTGTATTTATAGATATACGTGTGAAGAAAAATTCTGTTTTGCGGAAATATCTGTTGTTTAGTTTTTGGATTTTCTATCTATCTACTTTGGCAGAACACTCGGGCAGCTTGAAGATGATGTGGCTCCTTGTGAAGCTCAAATGGAGAACTGGAAGACTAACTTGGCAGTCATGGCATCGAAGGAGAGACAGTACCTGCAACAGTATAACAATTATAAGGTATCAATTTTTTGTTATCACTGTGTCTGCATATGATGATGCTATATGTTCAGTACTATGAGCACCCTATGGCGAACTAAAACTTCAAATAGTTGTCATGGAGTAATTTGAGTGAAAAGAAGTCTTTTATTATTAAGATATTTGAATTCTTTAGAGAGGCACCATTTTGGACGTCGAAGTAGTTTTAGAGAGCTTTTGATGAAACTGATTATTAGCATTTGTTAAGTCAGCAGGTTAAAGCAGCTCAGAGAGAATTAGAAGGATTAATATGTTTCTGACTCAAGGCATAGGCACTAAGGTCACCATAGAAACTTCAGTGCAATTGGCACAATGTGACTCTATAAGGTCACCATAGAAACTTCAGTGCAATCGGCACAATGTAACTCTATAAGGTCACCATAGAAACTTCAGTGCAATCGGCACAATGTAACTCTATAAGGAACCTCTGGCCTGACAAGTGTCTCCTTTTGTTTGTTGTTCAGACACCAACTTATTGTTGGAAATTTCTCATGTTTTCCCTCTTTCATATTGCCAAGTTTTTGAAAATTTCATCTATATAGAGAGTGTTAACTATCCATTTTTATCCAAATTATGTTTTCTAGACAAGATGACATTATGCAAAAAATTCTGTGATGTGCCACCACAGGCCTAAGGATAACGAAAAATAAAGCAGGTCCAGATTAGACACTAGGGCTTTAGTTTAAGTTTCCTAGAACTTTTATCAGGCTCTTATATCGCTGGATGTTGCTATTGGACCAGATGGCATGGTCATTTATACATATTTGTTATCGTATAAACATGTATTTGTGTTTCTCAATCTTAAATACATGGAATATGCTTAACTTTTACACAAAAAGAATATGCAAAAAGTTTACAAAGAAAAAGAAAGAAGTTGCTTATGTAAACTTTCAGAGTGCATATATCTTGAAAAGATTTCAGTACATTGAATCTTTATGATATTGCCTCCATCCATGATTGACAGATGAAATTAATAGCATGAGAGGTTTATAGGAAGATTGTAATTTGATTGTAAGAGCTAGAGAAATAAAGCTCTAATCCAAGTAGCATGTCCTGTGAGATGAACATATTGATCTTGTTTGTTGTATTGTGATGTACTTACTTTGCTCTGTCCAAGCTTAAAAGGTGGTGGACCCAGATAGTAATTTTAAATTTTTACTCCATGGTTACCTAACTGAAGAAGTATTTGCTAGAAATGGGCTATAATGAAGTTATCAGAGCAATTGATGAAATTTGGGATTTGAGAAAAAAGATGGAAGATGTTGCATTGAGCAAAATATATTCATGCTGGACAAAGGAAATAGCATATATGGCATGGAATTCTTTGATGGGGGAATCGCCCAACCATTTTTTTTATTTTTTTATTTTAAATAAAGGTGGGTGCAGAAGGTCTAAGGATTAGCATTCATTTCAGAGACCAATGTATATAAAGTCCACATCTAAAATTTGTCTGCAATATCAGAGTTTTCTGCCCACTAAATAGTTTCATTTGGCACATTTAATTATTTACTGCTTATTTAACCATTGACGAATGCAGTAATTTACTCTTGGAACAACTGTCAGGGATAGCAACTATTGTTTAAGTGAAACTTACACTATGTGAGTTTATTTAATGGCCATGGTAAATTATGTAGCTGGATTAGGAACTTCAGTTCAGCCCCTTTTGTTACATTCAATGAATATTATCATATATATGTGTTAATGACCAGTGAGGGGCTGAAATGAATTCATGTTTCTTTCAAACTTGGTTTGCTCTTCATGATTAGTAGCAACCTTATCTTCTCATAACTTCTTTTCATTGTCATATGGGTACCTATTGAAGTGTCTACCTTATCTCCTCATAACTTCTTTGCATTTGTTTGGTTTGGAAGAGGGTGATCTGTATTTTCTGTTTTCTTGCCTTTGTGAGTTGGGATGTGAAGTGTCTACCAAGTGCTTCTCTTTTGCTCAGACATACCCCTTTCTCTTGGATAACTGGTTTCCTCATACAGGAGCTAAAATAGTGAATCCCTCTCTTTCCTTTTTATGTCCCCATGTTGCCACCTGCGGCCATTCTTCTACCTTTCTGTGTTTTCCTTCTTTTTAAAGGTGAAATTATAGGAAGAAAAACATGAAAAAGTTGCAACTTTATTAATTCTTTCTGGCATGTTTGAAATTAAATGGGTGTTGTTTTGGAACATTAATTGATCCAGTTGGTCATATGTTGGAACCTGCAGTAGGGAATAATTTTTGGTAAAGAGACTAACCCTATTTAAAGTTCAATTTTTTTTTTTCATCTTCCAATTATTATTTGGGATTTATTTTTTAAAATTTGTCCTTTTTATTTGTAAATACACGAAACAGTAACTTCTTGTCTGGGAGATTGCAGGCTAACAAGGAAAGATTAGAAGAGGTTCTGTGGTGGTTTTCTTTTTTCTTTTTCTTTTTTTTCTTTTTGTGGTGATGGCTCTTTGATTATGCCTGCGAACCCCTCTCTCTTTTCTTTTTTTTATTATTCTTTTATTTTTTCCTTGGTGACCGTATGACTTGGCATTTTCCGACCTGGCAAGCAATTTTTTAAAGTTATTAGAAAAGTGACACACACAGATCCCCCACCCCCAAAAAAAAAAAAAAAAAAAGGTGACATACATCTGTATTTGTTTGCAACTGTCATGTAAATGCCGGCTCTGGGTTGTTGATTCTGGGTGTTATACATACCTATGTAGCCATTCTTTGGTGGTAGTATTTCTTTAGGTATATTGTGATGCATGAATTCATGTATAGCAATTCTCTGGCATGTTTAAAATTGTTGCCTTTCTTAGTATTAAGAACATCTTGTTGTTTGCCACTGATTTGTTAAAATCATGTATGGCATATTTGCACAAAATAGCTGATTTTCTAGTTATTTTAGCCACATATACCACAAAAGAGAAAGGAACCAAAAGAGAGAAAATTACTGTTGAGAAGGTTTAAAAGGAGAAAGAGTTGTATACCTAGATGCAGGTCCTGGGAGTTAAATTTGCAAACAATGCAAATGCAGTAATTGAGGGCTATATTATGCGGCTACTATTGACTCAGTTACGAGCCAGGTTTTGGTTGGATCAAGCCTCAATTCAATCTAATTAATTAACAAAAGCCTTAGTTATACACCTGCCGCGAGATGACAGCATGGCCTTATATATTATATGTTTTTTCCATCCTCTCTATCTTTCTCCCTGTTCTTTTCTTTTTTATCTATTTATTTTTCATGAAACTTGAAGGATGCATTGCTCTCACATCAATCATCAGTATATCTGAATTCTAAAAGGAGCAATTAAATTGTTTTATTATTACCTTTATTTCTTTTTTGTTGTAATAAAATCATGTCTGGATAGGCATTACTGAATCGTGTGGCCTACACTCCGGAAATTAGTCATGGAGTGTTGGTTGAAATGGCTGAGCACAGGAAGGAGTTGGAGAAGAAGACAAAGCCCATACTAGATACTTTAAGGAGCTATCAAGACTTGCCTCCGGTAATTCTATTTTCTGATTTACCCCGCGCCGTATTTTCTGTTTCTAGGTTCTTGTCTTCCAGGCTAGAGCAAATAAAAAGTGCTTCTGTTTGTGCAGGACAAAGCTTTGGCTGCTTTAGCAATTGAGGATAAAAAAAGACAGTATGCTGCTGCTGAGAAATATCTTGAAGATGTTTTACATTCAGCCCTTGCCACTAATGATTAGCAACCTTGAGGGTAAAATTATTGATAGATATATATAGAGAGAGAGAGAATTTTTGAAGCTATTATTATTGATTTTCTTAGGTACATTTGCTAGCTAAGATTTGTCAACCTTGGATAATGTTATTCAGATTACACAGATTATCGGTTGGAATAACTAAGTCAACTTTTAAACCGTTGCCTGCTCTTGTACTCGGGTTAAAACTTAAAAAACACTATGGATGTTTTTGGTTGTAAGTCTTCAACTAGGGAACATACTGATTTTGTATATCAAATAAATATAGCTTATTAGTTGTGAAACTATCCTAAATCAATCAGGGATGAACTTTTGTGAGTGGTCAAAATCTAGACTTGAGTATCCTCTAGTCTTGCATGTTTTGCAGAATTGTTCTAAGCAAAATCATTATTCTGTCTCTGCTGTCTATGGCTAATATTTTGTTGTTCTCAAGTTATGTCGTTTTTGTTGATTTCTGTGAATGGCATTTGTAAGTCAATTTGTGTGGGGGAGAATGTTTTACAAACTGGTTGGGATTTTTAATCATTCCTCTCATCTCTCATTTCTCGATAGTTTAGATATAAAATTTGCAAAGTAATTTTAATGTTTTCAATTCAGCAACTCTTTAAACTAATAAAATCGGTTGAAAATTTGAAGAACCCTTCCCATTACTTGACTGACAGTGATTTATGCCTTGCTTTTAGTTGTTATGGCATGCTATGAATGTCATCATCACCGGTTAGCAGATACGCCGTGCAATATAATTTTTATTATAATTTAAAATTAATATTATTTCTTAATATAGTCCATTTAATCCCCACTTTACTCTTATTATAATTTTTATTATTTTTCTAACATCCTATCATCTAAAACATTAATTTAACGGTCTAGGACACTTAAAAGTTATTTATTCTTTTTAATATTTTCATATAAAGAAAAAATGGGTACTAAAATAAAGTTGATAAATTGGAATTAATGAGATAATTACGAACATTCGTAGTATTTTAATTTTTCCAAAACTGTTTAGTAAAAATGAAACCTTCAAATTGATGAAAATATGTTAAAAAAAAAAACAAAAAAAAAACAAGCGTGTTTCCGAATATATTGGATGTCGACTAGGAGTTTCGTGCAATTTGGTATTTTGGATGTGAACTATAGTCCAATTCGTGAGAACAGAGGACGTCCAAGAGTATAAGTAGAGTAATAGTGTTATAATTATAATTTTGAGTAGCATTACGTAACATATTATCGCTATTAGTATAAACTGAAATAACAATGGGTGCTTGAATTGCATCAGAAATTTGCAAAAAGCATATGAATATGAGAATTAAAATGAGAATGAGTGATAAATTGAGAGTAAGATTGATCAAATGGTAGACGCAGATATGAACTACATTCATTACATAACAATTGATGCTTGAATTGTACTAGAAAGTTGCCAAGTACTAAAAGAGAATATAATATAAGAGTGATAAATTGAGGATAAGATTGATCAGATGGTAGATACGGTGGGCTTTATATTAGCTATGATCAATATTTAGATTCGAATGAGTTTGAAATTATTATTCTCAATGCTGGTATAATCAGATACAATGAGTCGAATTATAATCATAATGAGTTTCAATGAATGTAAACCAACATTCATAAATCTAATAGTGATGGGTACCATTGGATGCAAACTAATTTCATGACGAGTAAAATCAAAATATCCAATCCTTAATGAGTGTGGACGATCAAGATAACGTGTCTCAATACGTTGGAAGAGATCAGAAAAAAGCTCACTTGTGCTTAAGATTGCAAGATGTATATTCCAGAGGTTAAAAAATTTTTGACCAACTAATTCGAGGCATAGTTGAGGCTGGAATAATATTTTCAAAATGGCTTTGACAATTCATTTCCTCTATGAATCAGAGTCAAAATTTGCTACTTAATTATACTCCAATATCTCAATAAATTTTGATATATAAATTTTAATATGCCTTAACAAAATAAAAACAGTAAATTTCGATAAATCTTAACAAAATAAAAACAATAATCACAACAATAAATTTGGATATATTTCAACAAAATAAAAACGATAATCACTGATATGCAAAGGGTTCATAAGTGCCAATTTACCTAATCACAGTCACATGGGGATTTCATGGTCCCAATTTTACTCAGATATATTCATAAGAGAAGCAAACACGTTGATTTCCTCAAAAACAATAAAAAAAAAAAAAAAATTCATGCTTTGTGAATTATCTTCTTCTTTTCTTATACAAATATCTCATAATCTATTTATCATGAACTTGCGGGAACTATATACGAGAACTTCATGGACAATCTTCTACTGCTTGTATTGTGTCTTAAACTTTATTTTTCTTCTGTCTGTCTCCGTCAAAGCAAACCACGCATTTCGGTCTCAAGCCAAAATTCATAAGCACGCCAAAAATTAATTCATGATTAAAAAAGATGGTAATCCACAAAATTCATAGCACCGACATTAGAACCTAACACTAAATAGAAGTCCAACCTGCCAACGTAAGTCTCAAGCCAAAATTTATGTATTTCTCATCTCTATTAATAAGCATGCCAAAAATTAATACAGCAAATTCATAGGAATATCAAAGTAATGCTACAATATTACCTTCAACAATTATTTGAAACACATTTTCAATGAATGTTCGGAAAATATCAGCAGAAACTACATGCAAAAGCAAGCTATTATTATTCACATTGCAAATCGTGGGTTTTTCATTTCTTGCGAGCCAATGCTGCAGCTATCCCACCTGCTATAAGCCCCACAGCAGTTGCAGTAATGCCAATTCCAATCACACCATCTGCAATAAAACATAAATGTTTAATAATTGCTTCACTGTGATGCTATTATGATATTAAAAGACCTCCTAGAAAAATTTTCAGTTGTTTTTACCTTTGGCAATCCGGTCTTCAACAGTCTTCTTAAGAGCCAGGGCCTGCCTCCAATCAGGAGCAATCTAGAAAACCAAAAATATTAGGGGGGTAAAAAATAGAACTTAATAAACACCAAGTGAGCATGCACTCCTGAGCCACCAAAAGTAAAAAAAAATGAATTGATGTCTAAGCAGAAGCACACCTCTAAACATTGCTCCACAATCTGCCGACTCTTCGCATATTCACCAGTTCTATAGTATCCAACAGCCAGAAGATATAGCTTTTCTCTCTGCTGCAAAGGAGGGCTACTATTGGCCAATGATGCTGCAAGAGAATATTTCAATATAACTTGCAGATGATACAGAAAGCTATCAAGTGACAGCAGGATCAACAACATCTGGGATAGAAAAGAAAGTTCAATGATATCCAATTAAAGAATGTAGATGATTCGATATGCATGGGATTTCATTTACAACAAATCCTCACGAGGAATCAACTTCAGATCAACAAGTTTCAATCTTGCAAACATTTTAGATTTCTATATAGAGTTGGCATGAGGCATCAGTTCAATTGCTCAGAGTGAGAGGAAGATTCAGAAATCTATAGTTTAACAGTATTCCTAAGCAGAATTGACATAACAAGCCTCAAAAACTTTGTGAGATCTTGAGAAATCACCTCGAAGGCAGTTAATGAGTAGCAAAATGTGGATATCTTTAAACTAATAATTGTTAAATCTTAAAAGACCATGTCACCAGATAACTGATGTGTAGGAAGAATGAAGATTGGTTCTGCAAAGAGATCACTTCTTAGCGATTTTCCAGAATGATTGTCCATTAAAGGAGGATCTGAGGGGTTTTGTTTCGAGACATGTATTCACTTTCCTTATACTGGCCAACTGCATTCACGTCATGCTGTAAAAGCTTTTCTTAGCCCATCAGACAATTAAAAGTCTGGGCATGTTAAGAACAGTAAGAAAGTTGATATTACGATGCCTATTTTATATAAAAAAAAATCAATAAATGCCTCAAATTTAAGTTCAAACAGATATGCAAATGTTTAGCAAGACAGAAGACAAGACTGGTAGCCCAACAATAAAAAGTCATGGCTAAGGCCAAACCACTTCTCAATCAGTTTTCTATCAGACACATTTAAACGGAACGTCAATGAACATAAAAGCAATTGTAACCTAAGAAATACAAGTAGGTAAAGCTAACCAACTCTCAGAAAGCAATTTCAGTGAAAAACATTTCAGGAGAATGTCAATGGATATAACTTTATCTGGCATAAAAATATACTTCAAGAAAAAACATCAGTTGGCCCCCAATATGTAACAAATAGATATTATGTTTGCAGAACTACAATGGAATTCAAATTGGAAAATCTATTAGTGGTTCAAGTAGGTTTATATAAAGTGCTTACCCAAGTAGTGACGGAAAGGCTAAAGACTGAAAGATGTGTTTGATGAAACACAAAAAGAAAGTAATGACCATATGGAGCCACAATAAAAGCATCAACAAAAATTCCAATTGGCTGACAATGTATAACAATGGTGAAAAGGAATTACTTATATAATCAAGCCAAAGCGCAAGATAAAACAAGAAATTTGAGTACGGCACTTAATTTTTAATTCACCTTCAAGCATTGCTATCCCACGCTGCACGTCTTCTGCTTTTCTAGAGTGAACAAGGGCCCATGACAACCGCATAATGCTTTCACTCTTCTGCTTATCATCATTAGCTTCAGCAACCTCTCTCTCACAGCCCTGCCAGCAAACAGTATAGTTTAAGCCACAAGGAATAAAAGCACGTAACAAGACTTGAGGATTGTTTTGAAATGGCGTAGGTGAAAAAAAAAAAAAACAACAATAGAGGACTGAACAAAGTTCATGAAAAAGATTAGAAGAAGCTCATCATGCTTTCAGGATATGTTTCAAATTGAGGTGCCGTGGCTTTGGAGCAAAATCACTAGTTGTCAAGCATATGTGGGTGATTGGTAAAATACCCACTTGAAGAAAGCAGCTACTCTTTACAATTCACTTATATCCCTGACACTTAGTTACTTCATCAAACCTCAATTTTACTCTTAATTCAGTGGTGGTGGGGAAGTAGTAGTGGTGACACTACTTCCCCATGCCAAGGTTAACCGACGCTAGCAACAACAACAACACCAATTATATATATATATATATATATATATATATATATATATATATATATATATATATATATATATAATATCAAATGCCAAACAAGAGGAATCATAAGGGTTATCTCATCCCATTCATCAACTCATCAACTCGTGAACACAAAGTAAAGAGCAGAACTGAAGCCCTAGTTATCCTATCCCATCAAAGCAAAGGCGTAGAACAGCATGTAAAGGAAAGGGTAATAAAATTTCAAGCACAAATATTTTTATCACAAAATTTAATTTCCCATTTTCGTTTATGCTATGTGCAAATATAGAATTTAAATATACTTCAAATAATTTGAAAAAAAAAAACATACGGCGATGATGTCACGGTCGCACCAGGGGATTTGATCGCCGCCAGTGAAGAAGGAGCCGATGGAATCGAAGAACTTGCTAATCTTTACGTCCATTAGATTTTTGATGATACCGATTTGATTCCTGCGTCGCAGATTTATTGATTTTCAAAATTTTGAAATATTTTATCGATTTTGCGTTGGGCCCATATGTTGCCTGTAGGTGGATGGGAGGGCAAATCAGTCCATACACATTATTATAAACTGTGGGCCGTTGAGCGCGGTGCCTTGCGAATTAAGAAACAAGTGAATCCTACGCGCTTCTCGTCTATATAGAGAGGATATGACGACGACGAAATCGCTTTCTTGCCATTTAATAAAATTTATGTTAGGATCGTAGAAAGCCCTGAAACAATGATTTTTTCCAGCATTAGGTGCCTATTAAGGCTGCGTATCATCTATAGATGAATCAATTCTTAATAAAATTTGAGCGTGCAGCGGAGCACTTCTTTGACAATTCGCATCAGATTGAGGGATGATTAAATTAATAATTTCTTAAGTTATAAAATTTAATTAGGATTGGACTATTGCAGCCCCTCTCATGTCCTCACAATGAAAATGACCCCTATTTAATTTTATAAATAATCTTTCTCAAGAAACTCCAGCAAACCTCATCTCAAGCTCTTTTAAGTTCAATAAATTTTTTTTTTTCATTCAAATTTATAGTGATTGTGCTTATTTAGCATCATAAGTTCAGCAATTGAGCTTATCAAATTTAGTTTTGGAGTGATTTCATTTTACACCACCAAATTCATATTTTTATGCTTTTGAACAAGAGTAAGATCTTTTTTTTCCCCCTCTTTTATTACACAAATAGTTGTACTCTTTTGGAGTATTTTTCTTTTACATTCGTTTTTATCTTTTATTTACAATTATTCCTTTAAAAAATTCATTTGATGCTAGTAAATGAACAATTTGTAACTGAAGTTCTATAATAGGTCATAGACAGCAACGCTGATTGTTGATGATATTATTGAAGAAGATGCATGCGTTTAATTAAATTTTGCATAAAATAATTCAAACTAAGTCTAAAATTATAAAATTATAAAATTATAAATTTATAAACAAAGGGGTTTGACAAGAGTTTTAAAAGGAAGCCAATAGCGCCACTCATTTAATTAATGTAACCCAAGCCCAATTTGAGTCCCAAGTCCTTAAATTCGTGTAAAGTCCCAGGCCCACAATAGTCAATGTTTCATGGTAACGACGTCGGTAAAACTTGTCTAAGAGGACTAAATACATATGCATATGGACTTGCCCTAATAAAAATACTTGGTTTCTTTTAAAAAAAAAATATTGGTTTTCAAATAATCTTATCTAATTGGCCACCTGCCTAATCAAGTGAACAGTGAATAAATATAACAATGAAATAACACACATTTTATAATTTATTTTGAATATTAAGAACAATTATTTTTCGATTATCAATCATAAGAAAAATTTCAGTAATGTCAAATATTTATAATAATTACAAATTATTTGAATATTAAATAAAATTAATCAATATGTTATGTTACTTGGTTTTCTTGAACTTGAAATCTTTTTTTTTTTTTGGGTCCAGTATGGCTTTTAAACTACCTTAGTTCAATACCAGATAGAGCCTAAATCAACTATTGTCCTATCTGGTATTGAAGTTTAGTACCTTAAAAATTGTAACTACTACAAGAAAAAAATATAACTATCAAATAAATGTTAGCAATATAAAGTGAATATAATTTTTAAATAATAATTTTAATAAAATTAGTAAAAATATAATATATTTTTCATCATACAAATATAAATCAACTAACTTTTTTTTAAAATTATAACAGCTAGTATTTATTAAATATTTTTTAATACTGTACCTTTTAAATTATAATTATCTAACTTTAATCCCAAACTAACCCTATATTATTAATTTCTCGGGGTCAAGATTTAACTCGAGTGATATGAAGCAGTTTTCCTAGGCAGTCTTGAGTTTGACCCTCACCAGGGTGTGGGCATTAAATAAAAAGAATTATTACTTTTCCAATTCTCATATAAATTGGAAACCGAGCAGCCTTTTGACTTCAGCCATCTTCATTCCAAGCAAACTTAAACTTCTCCGTCACAACATTTGTCAAAAGCTCACTGCTCTTGTCCTTAGCCGTCTGATATGCTGAATATAGCCTTATGAACATGAAGTAATCATCTAAATATATCAAAATTTTCTACAACAAACTGACCAAACGACCCCGTATTATCATCTCTATCCACAGGCTCGAATGGAAAATCAATACTCATGTACTTGTTGTTCAACAGTTTACGTTGTGGTTTCCAAAATGGCTCACTATCAACGCTGTCAAACGGTTTGAAAACTACCCCTGCAGATTCATTGATTTTGGTCCATGCAGTTATTGCTCTGGTAGGTTCTTTAAGTACCCATTTTACTTGTTTGTAAAACTGAGGGAAGTCAAACCAATACAGTGCAATTGTCACTAGATCTACACTTGATTGTGTTGACACATTTTGTTCAAGCTCAGTTATGGACATGGTTGGAGGAGTAAGTTTTTTTTTTTTTTTTGATAAAAAGGTCTCCTTTTTAAGCATTCAACTAATGAATAAATATAAATGGTGGGCTAGAATGTTATCCTCCCAAAGTACAATTTCCAATTGCTCCAAGGCTAGTCTAGCTAAGTTGTGAGCTATTGAATTGATATTTGTTGCCGCCTACAAGCTTGCAAATTAGATATAACCCAATAAAGTTCAGTTCTTGTGCTTTTTCTTGTTCAAAACCAGATCTACAACCTCCTGTGAATCAGTTTCTATGATTAAGGGCCAACATCCCACCTTTCTGCAAATTCAACACCAAGTTTTGCAGCTTCTTCTTCTGCTTCAGCTACCTCCTGCTGGAAACAAGAAGGTTGCATAGCTACTGCTATTACTTCACCTCTAGAATCTCTAATCACAGCACCCAGACCAACTCTTCCCTGCTCAACCGCAACTGATGCATCCACATTAACTTTGAAACAACCTGCTGGTGAGGGATTGCCATTTGGAAGCTACATTAGAGTTTTCCTCTAAAGATGTCTGTAGTTATGGCACCTGAAGTTTTTGTAAGAATGTACTACTGCATCTGCTTTAGCAGCCGATAATTGAGAATCTTCCTTATTATTTTCAAAGATAAAAATATTCTTTGCATGCCAAATAGCCCGATAAGTAGCAACTATCAGCTCCATATCTGACTTACTCATTTTGTCTGCCATCTTTTGCAAAAAACTAAGTATATCCCCCCCTCCAGGAGCCTGACATGATCTTCAAAAGGGGTCAACATCCAAACATTTTTAGACACTTTGCAGCTAACAAGTGCATGGTAAATAGACTCCTTTGTTCTTCTACATCTCTGACACCATGGACTTGAGAGGATTTTCTTCTTCCGAAGGTTTTGAGCAGTAGGTAACAGATTCCTTGTTCCGCGCCTCCACATGAATATCTTTACCTTTTCTGGAAGTTCTAGAGACCAGATTGCTTTCCATGGAGATTGTTGTTTGTGTGAGCTGCTGACTTGGTCTGGAAATTTAAGTTTTAAAGCCATTCGGTATCCACTTTTCACGATATGATCTCCTTTGTCGTCTAAATGCCATAGAGCCTGATCTAAGCTTGGTTGTCTTGGAAGGGGAATCTTCATAATCTGGTTTGCATCCTCCTTTAAGAAACACTGCAGAATCACCTCTTCCTTCCATCTATTATTGTCATGCTGATACTGTGGATTCCAATGGTAGCTTTGGTGGTGAGAAAGGCTTAAATGTGGTAGGTCTTGGCAGCCAACAATCTTGATAAATCTGCATTCTCTGCCCATCTCCAATCCTCCATGTTTGTCCTTTTAGAATTACTTGCTTTCCCCACAAGATGCTCCTCTAAATATAAGAAGGTTTTTGTTAATGTTTCAAAGCCTTTTACACGTGAATTACAATGGACCTTGAAGAATTATAGCAACTAGAACCAAGAACCATCAGAGAACCAGAAAATCAGAGCAACCACCAAGAACCAATGAACAGCACCAAGGAACCAGCTTAGAAAGAAAAATGTGCTTCACTTTATTAATCACAAAGAATAAATTACAGAGAAAGATCTAGATGAGATTACAAGCAAATGAATGAAACAAATTTCAGCTCATTCCATAAAGAATCGAAAAATAAATGAAGTTAGATCAGAGGCTATCAATCAGCTGGCTTTATACTGCTGAATTTGGAAATCGTCATAACGAACATAACAACTTCTTGCCACCTCAGCACGAATATATCACAAGCGCCCCTGAACTGAAGTCAAACTGCACTTGACTCCGACATTTCTTCAAATGTTGCACTTGAGTCCAAAAATTCAACCAGCTCACAACCTCACAGTTTTGATCCCATTTTAGCATGGGAATAAGTGCGAATTGTCATGTATTCGTTGATTGGTACAAGAATTATTATATCTTTATCTTTTTATAAAAATTTCATGAATTTGTTGGTTGGTAATTGAATATATATATATATATATATATATATATTTATTTATCTTTTAATGAAACCGTTATGTTTGGATAACAGTCAAAAGAAATTGGTCCTTTACAGAGACTAGATTCAACACTACTGAGTAATGAATCATCAAAGGAGATGAACTTCCCATCCCTGAGGACAGCAAGAATTGAAGTATTTAATCCTTCTTTAGTTAAGGGTTTTATGCCTACTTGGATTAAACCTATGTGGACATAATTAAAATTCTTTTCTTTTAGCTTTTTTAATGACTTTTCAGTAAATAGTTGAATTGTCTCAAATGGCTTTGAAAGAGTGATATCTCTTTCTTCTGTCTTTATTACACAATCAGTCTTTAAAAAATCAAGTTTTTTCATTTTATAAATCTTCAAATATTTTTATCCTAACTCCTTTAAATGCAGAACTTATATATATATATATATATATATATATATATATATATATATATATATATATATATATTTGTGAAGATATTTAATTTCTTAAATTCAAATAATTTAGATTTATGAGTGAGCAAGTATTTAGAAAAAAAGAGAGTTCCTAATGCAAATAAGTCATTGCAAAATAAAATCTAAATGATCTCGATGTACTCCATCAAAATGGTCCTAGGGATTGGTCAAATTGTTTTCAAGTTACATTATTTAACCGGCCATCTAAACTTGACTTGAGAAGATAAGGATTAAAAATTAACTTAATCTTTGCCCTCCCCTTTATTTTAAGAATTCATTAATAGGAAAAATACCACTTGTCTAAATTGTTTCTCTTCTTTGAACAATATTAAGTTTCTCTGATGCGTTTGTAATTCCGAGTTAGACAAGACAAGGAAATGAGTTTGGGATTATAATGATAAAATTACAGTTACATGTTTTCAATTTTTAAAATTTCAAAATCACTTGACATTTTGTTTGATCTACCGATTTACAACTAAATACCTTTTTAAGAATGGAAATAAATTCCTTATTGGGTAACGGTATTAGAAGATTTGGCTTTATAAAAGCTCCTCTTACATTATTTTGTTTTTCAAAACCCTACAGGCTAGTAAAGAAAAGAATATAGTAGAAAAAACAAGAGTAAATTCATAAATTTTTGGAGTAGAAAGCTGGGAAGACTTTGATTGTGTTTCTCTTTTTCACTAAAGAAGTTCTTGTTTCGATTTAGTTTTAAAGGTAGGTAACTATTTATAATCATTTGAACTTTTGGCTTTATTTATGATTTTATGTGATTGATTAAATGATTTTGTGTGTGCCATATTGATAAAATTATGAAAACATGATCATGTATTGATTTATGTTGTCATTGAGTGGAAATAGTGCTATTAAATTATCTTAAAAACTGTGAATAATGTACATTGAATAACTGTTGTTTTCATTAAGGTACGTCATGAAGCTTTATAGTTTATTAAAGGGTTATTATCATTTTACTACTTTAGAAATTACTAAATATCAAATGATTACAAGAAGTATTGTCTCCTATCATTTTACTACTATATCTTTATAAAAATATTATTTTACTACTTTTCCGTTACAATTGTTAGTTGACCATTAGTTGACCGTTAGTTGACTAACACAATACCAATTTTACCCTTCATGATTAAAAAAAATAATAAGATAAATTTGTAATTCATATATCATAATTCTAGTAAAAAAAATTATGTTGGTATTTTATATCTATTTTAATAAATATATTACAAATTTATTTTATAAATAACCTTTAAATATATTTTTTTAATCATGAAGGGTGAAATTGATATTTTGTTAGTCAACTAACTGGTCAACTAACGGTCAACTAGCGGTCAACTAACGGTCAACTAACAGTTGTAACAGAAAAGTAGTAAAATGATATTTTTATAAAGATATAGTAGTAAAATGATAGGAGACAATACTTCTTGCAGTCATTTGATATTTGATAATTTCTGAAGTAGCAAAATGATAATAACCCTTTATTAAACTAGACATTTTTATCTTTTATCAATATGTTTGTTGTTCAAAAGCTCATTGGATGTTAGTTACAATGATTTTTCAAATTTGGAACACTAGTATTGGAAAATTCTGATTTCTAGCAGCAGTTCTCAACTCTATAATTTATTTCGTGACCCAAACGACTTCTGAACATTACGAGAGTTTTTAATATTGTATTTATATAAGTCTATTTTTTTGTATAATTAAGTTCATAATTTTTAGACTTATATAAAAACCATTAGAAATCAAAGAGTTGGGCTGCTGCAATCCTAGAAACTAATCTCCAAAATTGCGAAGGTTGATATTAAACTTAGTTAAGGCTACTTTTTCATCACTAAATGCATCGTAAATTTCAATTCTAATTCCTTATTATTTCTTCAAATAGTTAAAAATTAAATTACTATTTTCCAACATGTATAAATAAAGTTATGAATTTTTAAATCAGCAGTCCTCTATTTACATAACCGCTGGACATATTTAACATTTTTGTGGAAAATTAATTTTTGGAATGCTTTGAACTCTGATTAATTTTGTGAAATATATTGAATACCAATAACAGATACAACATGACCCAAAATAATTCCAGAAGTAACCATGTAATGACATTTTTTCCAATTTAAAACGAGTTCTTTTTCAACACATTTTTTTAAAATTTTTTCCAAATTATTAAGGCAATCATCAAAAGAATTCCCAAATATAGTCAAATCATCCATAAAGACCTCTAAACAATGTTCAATTATATCAGTAGAAATACTTAGCATGCATCTTTGAAATGTTGTAGGACCATTACAAAGTCCAAATGTCATTATTTTAAATGCAAATGTTCCAAAGAGATATTTAAATGTAGTTTTTTCTTGGACTTCAAGTGCTATAGAAATTTGATAATAACCTGAATATCTATCTAAAAAGCAGTAGTAGGGATGTCCAGCTACTCTTTCTAAGATTTGGTCAAGAAATGGTAATGAAAAATGATCTTTTCTAGTGACTTCATTTAATTTCCTATAATCAATGCACATGCGCCAACTAGGTGTAATTCATGTTGGAATTAATTCACCTTTTTCATTTATAACAGCAGTAATTCCAGATTTTTTAGGCACTACTTGTGTAGGACTTACCCACTTACTATCAGAGATAGGGTAGATAATTCCCGCATCAAGTAATTCAAGAACTTTTGTTTTTACTACTTCTTTCATGTATGAGTTTAATCTTCTTTGAGGTTGTTGACATGTTTGAGCATTTTCTTTCAAATTGATTCTCTGTGTGCAAATTAAAGGATTAATACCTTTAATGTCATTTAAAGTCCATCCAATTGCGTTTTTATTCTTTTTAAGAACAGATAGTAACTTTCATTCTTGGTTGCTTGATAAGGTTGATGAAATCATAACATGATAAATTTGTTCTTCTCCAAGATAAGCATATTTTAATCCCTCTCGCAAAGGTTTCAATTCTAATTTAGGTACTTCTTGTTGTTCAGTCTTTTGAATGATTCCAGACTCGTCAAATTTTGGTTTTCCATCATTATTTTACAAAGTCTGACAAGAATCAAACAACAAATTTATATTAGAAGTATCATGTTCAAGTTGTTTATTTGATTCAATCGAATTAACCAAACAAATATCACTAAGTTTAGAAAAATTCATTTTTTGAATATTCTCCTCTATACAAGATTTAAGCAATTCCTTTTATTCATCAATTTCATCTTCATTCTCATTTTCCTTATTAGGTTGCCTACACATGTTAAAAACATTTAATTCCAGAGTCATATTTCTAAATGACAAATTCATTAAACCATTCCTACAAGTAATCAAAGCATTAGCAGTTGCTAAAAATGGTCGACCTAAAATTACAGGAATTGGTTTATAATTATTCACAACAGGTTTAATTTCTAAGATAATAAAATCCACAGGGTATATGAATTTATCAACTTGTACTAAAACATCTTATACTATTCTTTTTGGTACCTTAATTGATCTATCGGCAAGCAAACATGTAGTTGAAGTTGATTTTAACTCACCAAGATTAAGTTCAAGATAAACTGAATATGGAAGCAAATTAACACTAGCACCAAGGTCTAACAAAGCATGATCAATTTTGTGATCTCCAATAATATAAGAAATAGTAGGACAACCATGATCTTTATATTTCAACTTATTATCAGTAGACAGAATGGTACGTACCTGGTCAGCCATGAAAGCACTATTTTTTACCTTTAATTTCCTCTTAACAGTGCATAAGTCCTTTAAAAATTTGGCATATGAAGGTACCTGCTTGATTGCATCTAACAGAGGAATGTTAACTTTCACTTGCTTAAAGATTTCATAAATTTCAAAAGAGTGATTTGATTTCCTTGGTTTATTCAATGCATGCAGAAATGATGGTTCAGATGAAATAATAGTTATTTCTTCATTATGTATAAGTTTATTTAGTTCTTTCTTACCCTTTGAATTTTTATTGTTGTTATCTTCACAAGGTTCAGGAATAGGCCGATCAATAACCTTACCACTACGAAGAGTTATAACTGACTTGACTTGGTTCATGGGTGCATTTTGAATCTTAGGATTTGGTTTTGGTTGAGCTGAAAATTTTTCTTTTTCTTGAATTGTGAGTGCATAAGCAATTTTAACAAGAGTATCTTTCAAATCTGAAAAGGTTTGTGCATTTTGATTATTAATAACATTTTACTTCCTAATGAATGAATGCATTATATCTTTCAAATTTTTCCATGGTGGTAGAACCTATGGTGCATAAGGCTGAGTATTTTGAAAATTTTGTGGAGGTGGTGCTTGTGAAGATTTTGCATTATTGTTATTCCTTTAACTAAAATTTGGATGATTTCTCCAACCAGGATTATAAGTCTGTGAATATGGGTTTGGCGTGTTAAAAGTGTTGATGGCATTAGCTTGATCATGCAAACATTCTTTGAGTGCAGGTAGAGTGGGACAATCTTGAGTGAAATGATCATTAGAACTACAATTATCCATGCAATTCTTGAACAACTTTTACTTGATCACTTTTTTTTTTATTTTCCAAAGCTTCAACCTTCTTAACTAGGAATGCAAATTTTACTTGTAAATCATGATCTTCCCTAAGGTTATATATTCCTCTACTAGATGGAGATGGTTATGGTTTATTGGTCAATTCAAAAGTTCCAACAGTATCCTAATGTTGTGCATTTTCAGCTAATTGGTCAAGGTAATCTAGTGCATCTTCAGGATTTTTATCTCTAAATTCACCATTACACATCATTTCTACAACTTGTCTACTTTATGGTGTTAAGCACTCATAAAAATAAGTGACCAATCACCAAGTTTCAAACATATGTTAAACAATTTTTTAAATCTATCCCAACATTAGTATAATGTTTCTCCATTTTTTTGAGTGAAAAAAGTGATTTGTCTTTTAAAAGAATTAATTCTATGAGGCAGAAAGAATTTTTTTTAAAATTGTTCTTTCATGTTATTCTAAGTTCTTATTGATCTAGATCTAAGGTTTTGTAGCCAAGTTTTAGCTTTATCTTTTAATGAAAAAAGGAAAAAGCTTTAAGCTAATTATGTTCATGTTACAATTTTGGTCTGTGTATGTATTACAAACTTCCTTAAAATCTCTTAGATACAAATATGGATTCTCAGATTCTAAACCATAAAATGTTGGTAAAAGTTAGATAATACCTGGTTTGAAGTTGAATCGAGATGCTTCTGGAGGAAATACTATACACAACAGTGCTCCAGTTCTCATTGGATTCATGTAATCTCTCAAAGTTCTTAGTTGATTCTGATCATATTGAGATTGGTTGTCTCCCTAATCAACTGGAGGATTAAGTTGGCCTAAATTTTTTTCGTCTTAAATCTCATCCATGATTGGTGGTGGTAATTGAGATCTACGAATTAACCTGCCACTTGAAGTTCGAGACCAACGTCTCATGTAATGATGATGTGGTGTGAGTATTATGTTGTAAAGATGATATACAAACAAATAATAAAAAAAGACTAAAAAACACAAATTAAAAAAATGAAAATTAAATAAACAAGATAAATGTAAAAAAAATTACAAGACAAAAATAATAAAAAGAAATTAATTAACTAAAATTAAAATAATAATAAACCAAATATATAAACAAAGTAAATGTAAAAAAAAAAGGAAAATAAAATAAATGCAAAAATTAAATTGCAGAAATAATTAAAGTGTAGACTTTTTTTTTTCAAATTTTAAAAATTACCAACCAATTAAGTGATTAATTCCAATTAATGGGCCTTATAATTTTTAAAGACAATATTCTTTTTATTGATAACAAATTTGGTCCAAAGAAATCTAATTATGGTCCAAGAAAGCTCAAGTTATAGGTCCGAATTTGAGATTTATGGGAAATTTTGGCTAGGGACGTATTTGAAAGTTTTTTTATGATTTTGTGGTCAAACTATAATTATGAGAAGAATGAGCTAGAAACAAAAATTTTTGGGGTGAAACTGGAATTATGAAAGATGTGGGGATAGAACAAAATTTAAGAAAAAAAGGGGGTAAAAGAAAATTTACACAAAAGTAAAAATAATAGGAAAAATAAAACAAAATAAATACCTTTCCCCGGCACCGGTGTCAAAAACTTGATACGATTTAAAAATGATTGATTTACTCTCAAGTATAAGAGTGCCTAGTTATAATATATCTTGGTGAGTTCAAAGTCGATCCACAGAGAAAAGATTTAATTTGTTTATTTAAGTTTATCAAAAATTAAAAAATAAAAATATGCGATTTAATTTGAGAAAAATTATGAAATTGAATTAGTTAGAGTTATGAATCCACTCCTAGTAATAAATATAATTTAAAAAATTCTTTTTATTATCCCAAAAGATTAATTGTATAAATTATAATTATTTTCCCATTAATTTTATTATGGATCAAGAATTTAATGTGCCAAAACTTAACTTATCTACAATAAGTAAAAATACTATTTTTCCATACTTTATACTAAGATATTAAGAATTCATTATGCCAAAATCTCATGTTTGTCTACAATAAATCAAAATTTCAAAATATAAAATATGAATAAAATTAAATAGAAGATAATTTAATTTATAAAATTAAAAATAGAATTTTATTAAACTATATTTTTACTAAGAGTTTCACTACACCTAACTACTAATATTTAGCTAAACATATTTAAAATAAAAGGATTTTTCTTTAAAAACAAAAAAGGACATAATTAAAAAATGCTTGAAAATTGAAAATAAAATAATTTTATTTATTAAAAATATATTACAAAGAGAGATGAGAAGAAGAATTTAGGGGGAAAGAAGAGAAGAGAAAGTGTGTAGAGATGTGTTCACCCCCTCTCTGTTTATACTAATACATGGTAAATCAACACCACACAAATAAGTAAATCTAATTATATCTTAACCTTATATTTGTCCTACTAATAATCCCACTAATAAAACATAAACCTAACTTAATCCACTCAAGCATATCCAACACATTCCACTAACAATTACCATACCTAACATGATAAAAACTTATTATTTTACAATTACCACATTTACCGTGGTAAAAACGTAAAAATTTACAACAAAAGTCTCGGATCCTCCTTGACAATGACATAATTTCTTGGACTTCTGGAATCCAAATTTGACATCCGTACGTTTGTTTGAAGCTTCAAATTGCATGAAATTATTATTTTTGCCTAATAAACACACAAAAATACACAAAATTGAATACTTAGAAAAATAATTAGAAATTCACAATATGTTACACAATTACAAATATAAATTACATTAATAGTACAAAATAACATTTTTACCCATCAATAAACATACAATTTTTAACACTAATCACTGACTAAAAGATTCAGAAAATTTTGCAAGAAACCCAGTGAACGGAGAAAGTTTAGAAACTTCTAAAACCAAAAGGAGAAGAAGGAGCCAACACTTGCTATGAATGCAAAAAACTTGGACACATACGGCTGAATGCCCTCTTCTCAACAAGTTTGATGCGTAAATTAATAAGTGTACTAGACGGCACAAGTAATATAATGAAGAGTAAAGTATCGTCCCACAGAGATTGTATATCCTATGAGCTACCGAAATTATTCTAACCCTAATTAATTTGAACAATCGAATAGGCAAATTTAGATTAAAATAAAATAAAATAACTAAAAATTAAATAAAGATGTAGACAGTAATAAAAATCACCAAGAGATTAAGACACTAGGACATCCGATTTCACCATAACCAATCCAATTTAATCCTCTATCTATGCTACTAAAACTTATTACTCATGTTGACAGTGAATTTCCCTAATCTATTCAATATCCTCTCTCGAGTAATATCAAAAATACCTTCACCTATTAACCCATTATATTTCTATGTGAATTTAAATATACAAAGATTCATTAAGCTCTACGGAAATTCTTAGATAAAACTGCACGAATCACGTTGGCACATTTCTGTCTTTCGTTCAATTCATGGTATCCATTACACAGAGCAAAAATACATAAATCTCCTCTCGGTCTCATTATGTATCCTCAAATCATTCAAATATTGGCCAGATATTTAAAATCATTAAGCACAATAATGAACACTCAATCATAAAATAATAAATTAAAAATAACACAGATTTATGGAATTAAATTCTCATAGTTAGGCTACATCGTAACCCTAGTAAAATAAATTAGTTAATGGGAATATAAAAAGAATCCATTAATTTAATTAGGAACATTCAAGAAAAATAATAGAAAAGAGGGAAAGAAAAACTTAAGAAGTTGTCTCTCTCTAATCTCTGCAATTAACTTCTCCAAATTGTTGCTCTCGGATTTGCAGCAGTGGCTTCTCTTCTTTTTCTTTTTCTTTTTCTTACTCTCGGTTTTCTCTCCAATTTCTACAATTTGTGCGGCTGCCTTCTTCTTAATTCCTCTCTTGTTGCCGCAAGTCTATGCCTTTATAGTAGCTTTTATTTTGCACCATAAAATCCTCACATGGAAAGTATTAAAAACAAAAGCCCAGCCGCCACTTTTGTTCATGCATGCTTAACTTGTACAATTAATTGGCAAATGAGTATTGCAAAGCCAAAGCCCATCACGTGCTTGCCATATTTTCTTTATAAATTAATTCTTCAATGCTTCCTCACGTGCATGCATGCTTAATGATTAATTAAATTAAATCCATTGTGATTTGTTTTAATTAATTCTCTTTATTTCTTTCCCTTTTTTATTCCTTTAAGTTGATTTCCTCTTGAATGTTCCGATTTAATTTCTCTTTAATTTCATATTATACCTAAAATAACAAAATATAAAATTAATATAATAAAATATAATTTAACATAAAATTAAGTTATGGAAGCATTAAAATAATAGATCAATTATGAGTACATCAAATACCCCAAAACTTAACATTTTGCTAGTCCTCGAGCAAAAATTAAAATAAAAACTATGAAAAGAAAATCCTAACTAAAACACTTTTGCAGGTGATTGCGATTGCATTTAGCATATGCAACAAGCCTTTAAACTCCTAGGCATCCCTTGGGGACGAGTTATAGTCTCGTGAGGGTTTCCAGCGATGATACCCACAAACATTCTCAAAAATGCCTCAAAGATTGCATAAAGTATATAGCTCAAAGAAAATTAAAAATATTGGCAAAGTTCTAACTTTAATTCAATAGTCAGCCTCATCTCATATTGGATTCCTGTGTTGTGTGTGAATCAATTCAACCAAAATTCATTCTCAAAATTTTCTATATCAACAGCCCTTGTATCGAATAATAAAAAAAAGTATGTCAAACTAATCTCATTATCTTGATCTTTTTTTTTTCTCTCAGGCATAAATTTGCATTTTCTTTTGACTTTTCTTGAAGCACATGCTTTTTTTTTTTCTTTGTCCATAGTCAGAAGCTTTCACTCTACCCCTCAAGGTAGCCTTCTTCTCATGGTAGATTATCTTCTACATACTGATGGTACATAGACCCAAATTACTCAAGGATAGCTTTACTCTTAAGGGTTATAGGTAGCTATTTCTGACTACGGTGCCTGGGTAAACTTAAGTAATGTAGAATCGAAGCAAACAATCATTTACTCAATCTAAAATTCTCAACTCAGGCTATATCAATCTCAAATCTCAAGTCAAAATACTGAAAGAATCGATATAAGTGCACAAAATATTTAAAGAATCACAATCAAGACGAAACTTAATACACGAATCAAGTATAAACTAAGACAATATTCATCCCTTTCTAAGAACCATATTCATTTTCAACCATAAACTCATCATAGGCATTTAAATCTTTTTTAAAAAATTTGAAAGCAAATATTCCCACCCCCAAACTTAAACTAAAAATTGTCCTCAATGTAAAGAAAAAGAAAAGGAGAAGAGAAACTCCCCCGGTTTTGCACTTGAAGATGTAAACTTGTAGCGGAGTCGTTGAAAGGCATGTGAAAAGTCAATGTTCATCGACCCCCAAACTTGTGCAAAAACCTAGATAAAAGAAAACAAAATAAGTAAAAGAAAAAAAAAGCAATAAGGAAAGATAGAAAAAATGACAATAATAAAGTTTAGAAAGCTTGGGTTGCCTCCCAAGAAGCACTTAATTTATAGTCATTAGCTTGATTGTCTCTGGTCGTCATTTAGGACTAGATAGCTCAATAGCTATCTTGTGCTTATCAAATGCATCATCCAGACAAGGCTTCAATCGATTACCATTAACCTTGAATGTGCTCTTTGTATCATGTGAAACTTCTACCACACCAGACGGAAAAGACTTGTGTTATTATGAAAGAACCAGACCAATGGGATCGCAACTTGCCTGGGAAGAGTCGAAGTCGAGAATTATATAATAAAACCTTTTGGCCAACCTAAAATTCATGTCTGAGTATATGTTTGTCATGCAAATGTTTACTGCGGGCTTTATAGATTCGAGCATTCTCATAAGCTGCATTGTGAAATTCATCTATTTTATTAAGTTGCAACAATCTCTTTTCTCCTACTGCTTTCATGTCAAAGTTCAAAATTTTCACAGCCCAATATGCCATATGCTCAAGTTCAACAGGTAGATGGCATGCCTTTCTGAATACTAGATGATAAGGAGACATACCAATAGGTGTTTTGAAAGCTATTCGATAACCCCAGAGTGCATCGTCTAGTTTTGTCGACCAATCCTTCCATGAAGCATTTACTGTTTTCTCCAAAATTCTCTTTAATTCTCGATTCGAGACTTCAACTTGGCCGCTAGTTTGTGGATGGTAAGGGGTGGTAATTCTATGTGTGACTTAATATTTGCTCAAGAGGGCTTTAAATTGCCGATTGCAAAAATATTTCTCACCATCACTTATAATTGCTCTTGAAGTGTCGAACCGTGTGAAAATATTTTTCTTCAAGAAATTCACAACAACTCGAGCATCATTGAAAGGCAAAGCAACAGCTTCAACCCACTTAAAAACATAATCACCAGCTACCATAATATATTTATTCTTGAAGGAAGATGAAAACGGGCCCATAAAGTCAATTCCCCGAACATCAAACAATTCCACTTCAAGAATATTAGTTAATGGCATTTTATTCTTCCTTAAAATGTTACCAGTTCTTTGACACCAGTCACAAACAGCAACAAAAGCATAAGCATCTTTAAAAAAGGTGGGCCAATAAAAACCTGATTGAAGCACTTTTGCTGCAGTTTTGGCTACGCCAAAATGTCCACCAACATCATGAGATTGACAGTGTTGTAGAATGCTTCTCATCTCTTCTTCCGGGACACATCGTCGAATGATTTGGTCTGAACAGTACTTATACAAAAGTGGATCTTCCCAAAGATAATATTTTACATCTGAAAGGAATTTCTTCTTCTGTTGTAAGATAAATCAAAAGAAACAATGTTGCTCACCAAATAGTTCACAAAATCTGCATAACATGGTGCGTCGTAAGTTTGAAAGGCCGATAGTTTTTCATCAGGAAATTCCTTAGTAATTGAAACCACTACATTTTCCCCTCACTCTCTTTGCTCTAATTGAGATAAGTGATCTGCCATCAAATTTTCAGATCCATTCTTGTCCCGAATCTCTAAATCAAATTCTTGCAGTAAAAACACCCAATGGATCAGTCTTGGTTTTGCATTTGCCTTGTGAATAGATACTTGAGAGTTGAATGATCAATGTAAACTATCACCTTCGAGCAAATCAAATATGAACGAAATTTTTCAAGTGCAAAAATGACGGCCAGAAACTCTTTCTCTCGAGCAAAGATAATTCAATTGCGCATCTGTCAGAGTTCGACTTGCATAGTAGATAACATGCAACAAGTTTTTATTCTGCTGCCACAAAACTGCTCTAATAGCATAGTCACTCGCATCACACATAACCTCGAACGGCCGATCCCAATCTGGAGCCATAATAACTGGAGATGAAATTAATTTCTCTTTCAAAGTGTTAAAACCCTACAAACACTCGTTGGTAAAATTAAAAGGCAGATTCTTGAGTAAAAGGTTGCACAAGGGTTTCGTTATTTTTGAAAAATCTTTAATAAAACATCGATAAAACCCAGCATGTCCTAGAAAACTTCTTACAGCTTTCATGGAAGTCGGTGGTGGCAACTTCTCAATGACTTCGATCTTCGCTCTATCAATTTCAATTCCTTTAATTGAAATACGATGACCCAATACAATGCCTTCTTGCATCATAAAGTGACATTTTTCCCAATTCAGAACCAAGTTGGTCTCCTCACATCACTGCAAAACTAGATCTAAATTGTCCAGACAATAATTAAATGAAGATCCAAAAACTAAGAAATCATTCATAAACACCTCAATAAATTTCTCCACCATATCAGAAAATATAGTCATCATGCAACGCTGAAAGGTAGCTGGTGCATTGCAAAAATCGAATGACATTCTTCTATAAGCAAATGTACCATAAGGACATGTAAAGGTGGTTTTCTCTTAATCTTCTGGTGCTATAGGGATTTAATTATAGGTTGAATATCAATCTAAAAAGTAATAGGCATGGACAACAAGTCTCTCCAGCATCTGATCAATAAAAGGCAGTAGAAAGCGGTCATTTCTAAGAGTAGCATTAAGTTTTCTGTAATCCATGCATACCCGCCAACCTGTGACTGTCCTTGTTGGGATAAGTTCATTGTTGTCATTCTTCACGACCATTATTTCTCCCTTCTTCAATACCACTTGCACTGGACTGACTCATGAACTATCAGAGATAAGATAAATTATCCTAGTATCCAATACTTTAAGCACCTCAACCCTAACCACTTCTTGCATGTTTGGATTTAGGCACCTTTGTGGCTGAATTGTAGGCTTATAAATCTCCTCTATTCGAATTGTAGGCTTATAGTCCATCCTGGAGCAGCTTTGTGATCCCTCAAAACTCGAAGTAGCTTTTCCTTTTCAAGATCTGTCAAGGCAGAAGAAATAATAATTGGTAGCTTAGAGTTATCATCTAAATAAGCATACCTTAAATGAGAGGGTAAAGGCTTAAGCTCATGTTTTGGAGGTTCTTCTATTGAAGGTTTTGATTAAGAAGGACTTCTACCAAGCTCTTCGAATTCTAGCTTTTTAGAAAGCAAGTAAAATGGTGAAGCTTTCAAATATAGTGCATACTCCTAAATGCTTGCATTCGTAGATTGTGTAGTCCCAAAGTGAATAATTCATCCTTCTTAGTCTCAACCAATTTTCTTGCTAGCTCACCAATCCTTTTCAACCCTAAAAAATTGTTGTCAGAACTCACATCCATAATATAAACATCAAGTTGAGTTTCAAGTGCCACAAGACCAACTGGAGAAAAATCATTTCGATAAAACTCAGCAAGGCGAAGTAGTTTTTGTTTATCAAAAGCTGCAAATGAGTCATTGGGGCATAAGCATGCCACACAAAGAAGCAACTTAGTATTCTTCTCATTGAAACAATTGCTTAATTCTTGAAGTTGCATGTCTAAAATTGCATAAAATAATTCAACACAAAAATTATGCAAATTTGTGACCTTTTGAGCCTTGCATTGTGATCTCCCTTGAGTTCGAAACAAATCATCCATAATAGGAACATCAATATTATGCTTCACACAATAAGAAAAAGTTTCGCTAAGTAAAGAGTCCCATCCATTCTCTCTCATTTTTTGCAAGTTTCTCTTATACACTCCAATTAATTTCATAGCATTCACAATGTCTTAATTTTTTTTTTTGTAATGCTTGTCATAACTCATGTGCAAATCCAAGTATTTTTTTCATTAACAACAAGCTAAACACAAAATCAAATGATTGTACGCACTTCAATAACATTGCAGCCTGAAATCTTTGTTCAGAATTCTCTTCATTTGAAATTATCTCAAGCACATCAACAATAGACGGAAACATGGTGATTATGCTTAACAACATACCATAATGTAAGCCCCAACGTGTATCAGCAAATCTCTTTAAAGTAACCTCTTGATTTAAACCTCTTCCACTTGAAAGTTCACCATCATCAAGTGCTTTAATAAAGGTTTGAGCATGTTTCTCTTGAAGAATATCACGACGTTTTGTCGAAGCACCAACAACATTAACTAACATTGTAACTAAATTGAAAAGAAAATTAACTTTGCCATAGAAATAAAAGCCAGTTGAAGTTGATGTGCAAAACAATGAATAAAGTAAGCACATTTGTTGTCTTCTAACATCAATGCTTTAAGATCATTGAACTCACCTTGCATATTACTAGCTCCATCATATCCTTGTCCACGCAACCTAGACATACTCAATCCATGTCTGGAAAAAAGCCTGTCAAGTGCCTCTTTAAGTGAAATAGATGTAGTACTAGTAACATGTTCAATTCCAATGAAATGTTCAACCACGTAGCCATTTTTATCCACATAACGCAAAACAACAGCCATTTACTCCTTTGCAGGAATATCACGAGATTCATCAATAAGGATAGAAAACAAAACATCACCCATCTCTTTAATAATCATATTAGAAGTTTCAATTGCAGTACAACTTACAATGTCTTTTTTAATCTCATTTGATGTCATTTGAAAATTTCCGGGAGCATTATCAAAAGTGACAGCATTAATGTCTTCATTATGATCAGAAGAAAGCGTAGAAGCTCAAGAAAATTCCCTCAGTTGCTTGAATCTCTAGACTCATCATGCCCACGGAATGCAAGCCCTTGTTTTAATAAAAATCGAATGCAATCAATAGTAGCTATAATGTGAGCTCGATAATTGCTTCGATGCTTGTCATAATGTCTTGTGTAGGCTGTTCGAATGTGCTGATTCTAATTCATCAACATTTCACATTTCTCCCTAGCTTTGTTGTGGGCACTATCAACATCTCCCATATGTTCAACAAATTTTTTAGGTTTCCTGCAATTTTTAAAACCTTTACCAACAAACAAATCACCACTCCCTTTATTACCAATCTCTTCTTTAAAAAGATAACGAAAGAGACAAAATGCTACATCTTTTTCTATGCTATATTCCAACCAAGGTCCAAATTTCTCAAACCAATTATTACCAAACCTCTGTAAGTATGCTCTTTAGACTTGATCTTGAATATTAAGACTATAACAAGAGATTGAATTTCATAAACTAGGATCTGTAGGAAAATCTTGTAAATTAAATTCTACATCTTGATTTGAGTTGTATTTTATTTTTTTTGGAGAAGGTTGTGATAATGACTTTCTTGAGTAATATTTCTCCATAACTGTAACAAATAAACACAATTAATTGTGAGAATTTAAAGAGAAACCGAATACAATTTCCATGTCAAAATATAAAAAAATAAAAAAATTATAAAATATTAATGTAAGAAACCAATTGCCCAACTAATTGCTCAACCACTAAGTTACCAACTCATCACTACATCACCATTATTATTTTATTATTTATAATTAGTAAAGTTAAAAGCATTGCCATTTTATCACCCAAGTGACCCCACGAAACATTGCCAGTTTGCTATAAAAAGTTGAAGCTAATAATTTTATTCAATTCAAAAAGGTATAAAACAATTAAAAAATCAAAACATTAAATCATAAAGCGGCGAAGTGCTGAATAATCAAAATAGTTTAATTAATTCTTAATAATTAATATAAAAGCTGCAGAGGGGCAATGGTAGTACCAGCAAAATTGTAAAGATAAGGTGATGCAAGGCTGCAAGTGCAAGCTGGAGGTTATGCGTTTATGGCATGGGAGTTGGACAGAGAGGGACGACAGGTTGACGGTAAAGGTTCTTCTGGGCAAAAGAATACCGGTGGTTAGGGATTTAATTTTGAGTTTTTTTTTTAATTTCTAAATGTTGTATTAAAATATTAGTCTTTTAATTATTTTAAAAATTTATCAGGAATTAAAAAATAAAAAAAATTAATTTTTTTCAAAAGTGTAGCTTTATTGTAAGCTTTTCTAGCTCTCAAGTGGCGCCGCCACTGCCCATAAATATCATTAGCCTAAAATACTTTATTCTATAAAATACATATTAAAGTAATAATAATAATAAAAACTAATTACGGGTGAATAACATCTTTAAAGTTTGAAGTAAATCTTTTATTTAAAAAATCAGTTATTTAGTTGTTAAAAAGATTTTTATTAAAAAATATCTTTATTTATATAAACAAATTTTTAAAAATTATATATATTGTTTGCAATTTATTTGACATTAATTGGCCAATTTAACATTATTTTATTAAAGAAAAAAACAAATCAAACGATTCAACTTAATACTAGCAATAAAAAAAAATTAGAGAATCGATCACTTTTACAGAAACTTCGAGCAATCAGATAAATCGAAATTAGAAACCAACAAGAAACAGTAGAACTCAATATTTTATTATTCGCTGATTATATATCGAAATTAGAAAGCAACAAGAAACTCTTGAAAAATCATATATTATTTCCCACTTTACCAATCCTCAAATAGATTGGAAAACGAACCACCTTTCGACTTTGCCCATCTTCATTCCAAGCCCGTCTAAAGTTTTCCATCACATTTTCAGTCAAAAGCTCAACACCCTTATACTTAGCCGTCTGATACGCTGACCATGACCTTATATAGGTAAAGTAACCCTCCAGATCCATCGTTTTCTCTACAACAAACTGATCAAACGGTCCCGTACCATCCAACCCATCCACAGGCTCAAATGGAAAATCAATGGTCATGTACTTGTTGTCCACCAATTTGCGTTGTGGCTCCCAGAACGGGTTAGAATCAACAGTGTAAAACGGTTGGAAAACTGCATCGACGGATACGTTCACTTCTGGGACTGTGTAGCACCATGTAGCTATTACGCCATTGGGTTTCTTGAGTACCCATTTGACTTGATTGTAAAACTGTGGCAAGTCGAACCAGTGCATGGCTTGAGCAATCGTCACCAGATCTACGGTTGATTGTGCTGCCACGTTTTGTTCAAGCTCCGCTATAGACATGGCTGGTGAAGTAAGCTCATATCGAATGTTTGGTAGCTTTGTTGCGAATTCTATTTGTTTGGGGCTTGTTTCCGTGCCGATAACATTTTTGAAGATCCGGGCTAACTGAAAATTTACGTGCACAAGACTTTTCATCACTAATATCACGTCACTTTCTTTTTTATTTCCCCTAAATCTCACAGATATTATAATTAAACTATTATTTATATTATATTAAATAACTGCTGATATTTATAATTAAATCATTATTGAGAGTAATTTATATTAAATTATAAATTTTTTAGGCTCATTAATATTATTAATATTTAAAAAAAATTTACTCAACTGAAATCTACCTTTACTCAATTATTCTATAATCGACGGAAAAATTAAATTTTTACGTTCCAATATATGTGAGAAAAGCACCACTCACTGCCGAGTGACTAATATCGCATCACCTAATTAATTAAAAGAGATTGTTATCTTATATTATCTTATAAGATCAATGATTGTTCCATATTCGTTGGATGAAAATCCAACAGTTGTGTAAATATAAGATAATATATCATGTTATTTCTACAACTATTAAATTTTCATCCAACGATTGTGGAAAAATCATGTATGTTATATGATTATATAACATAACTAAAGCCTTCATTAAAATAATATTTACCTAAAATTAAGGGTGGCAAAAAAGTCCGGGCCTGCCCAAGCCTAGGCCTGGACAAGGGCAAAAAAAAAACCCGAACAAGGCCCAGACCCACTAATTTTTAAAAAAATAATTTTATAAATTAAAATAATATAATTAAAATAAAATAATAATTTAAAAATAAAAAAAAACTTAAATTCTTAACTTATAAATCAATAACAATTAAAAAAAAAACTACAATTATCATACTAAATTCTCTCTTTTATGTTAATTAATTAATAAAACGTTTGAATAAAAAAATTCAGTATTAAAAAATTAAAATTATGAACTTTCATTTATTATTTTAATTTAAAATATTTATTTTCTTTAATTTATTTTTGATTGTAATAATTTATTGATAATTAATTTATATTAAATTTATAATAATTTAAAATTTTAAAATAAATTAAAAAATCCAAACCCGGCTCAACCCAAGCCCGCATATAAACCTAATAGTGGATTTAGACCTGAACTCAAAAAAACTCGACCCAAATCTACTGCTTACCAACCCTATCGAAAACGCGTACGTTAAGGCAACAGAACCGGCAGCCTTATGTGGGCGTTTAGTGGCCAAGTGTTGGCTTCGGAAAAAAAAAATATCGGAAATGAGCCACAAAAACGGCAACCAATGGCTGCCGTTTCTTGGGCAAATATCAGTGCTTATTCATTAATGAAAAATAATTAACTAAAAAAATGTGAAATGTAGACTCACAGATGCAGCGGCCTGGCCGCTTCCGGTGCCGACGTCCCATGTAAGGTCGAGATTGGTTGTTTTGGATGTTATGAATTTGAACAATTCTTCTGGGTAATTTGGTCGCGTTTCCGCGTATTGCTTTGCCTGCTTAATGAACAATTCTGCCATCTTTCTGTTTTTCTAAATATAAGGATGGAGAATTTTTGGAATTGAGATAAATCTACTCAGTTCGTTTCTTCTTTATATAGATGTTAGAATTTATGAAGCAGAGGCAAATTTTAATTAAAAATTAATTTGGTGGGGTTTATCTGGGGAAGCCAATTTGGACTTGGAGAACTTCCTGAAAGTAATCAATTTTGACCCGAATTTTTCATTTTTCAACAAGATAACTTGCACGTGTCCCCCCCCTTCTTTTGTTTTTATTCAATCGTTTAAATGCTGGTCCAAGTTGTCTTACATTTTGGTTCTTTGCTGTAAAGAATTTTAATAATAATGGGATTTGTCTTTGTCACGCTCTCTTCTGAGGCCTTTGCTACAATACATGCATGTATCGCATACATGCAAGCAATAATATATATATATTGTCATTGATTAGCTACCACAAATATTTAAAAAAAAAAAAATTGGAACAACCGGTAAAGAATAATTGGTTGCACCTTAAATGATTAAAAAATTATGAAATAATATAATAAATAAATAAAATAATAAATATTTTAAAATAAAGGCTAGATAAGAATAAAAAATTAATTGTAAATTTAATGGTACTAGTATTAAGTTAACGGTAGGTGTTTCGTGTTTATTGATCTATTAATTGCATGATTTTCAAGGTTGTAAGTTAATGATCATAAGTTTTATCTTCATTACCCTCAGTTTCAAGTTCCTTTAATTTTAAGTTTAATTGTGAACAGAACAGCAAAGTTAGAAATCTAATCCTTCTGAAGTGTGAGGAAGTGGTTGGCAAAGCATTGCGGGGGTTTAATTTAAATTTCCTTCCTTGGAGTCTCAGAGCTCGAGTGAAGGCAGTCTTTCTCCTAAAATGGGAGTTTGACGTCCCTCGAATATTTGAGAGGGTAAAAATCAAGCGATCATATAAGAATTAATGTAAACTAGTCCCAGTAATTGTTTGATTGTAAATATCAATTGTAAATCTCATATAATATGAGTTGTAATCTGAGCATTAGTCTCATGTAATTCAAAAAAAAAAAAAGTTTAATTGTCTCAATATGAAATTAACGTTAGGTGTTTCATGTTTATTTGTGTATTAATTGTATGATTTTCAAATTACAAGTTAATGATCCCAAGTTTCATGTTCATTGCCTTCAATTTTAAGTTCCTTTGATTTCAAGTTTAATGGTGCCAGTATCAAGTAAACAATAGGTTTTCGTGTTTATTGGTCCATTAATTACATGATTTTCATGGTTGCAAGTTAATGATTGCAAGTTTCATGTTCATTGCCCTCAGTTTCAATTTCCTTTAGTTTCAAGTTCAATGGTCTTAATATCAAGTTAACGGTAGGGTTTCATATTTATTGGCTCACTAATTGCATGATTTTTAGGGTTACAAGTTAATGACCTTAGGTTTCATATTTATTGCTCTCAGTTTCAAGTTCCTTGTGGTTCCAAGTTTAATGGTTCTAGTATCAAGTTAACGGTAGATGTTTCATGTTTATTGGTTCATTAATTATATAATTTTTCAGGGTTGCAAGTTAATGATCCCAAGTTTCATGTTCATTGCCCTCAGTCTCAAGTTCCTTTAGTTTCAAGTTTAATGGTCTCAGTATCAAGTTAGAGGTAGGTGTTTTATGTTTATTGGTCCATTAATTACATGATTTTCAGAGTTGTAAGTTAATGATCCCAAGTTTCACGTTCATTGTCCCAAGTTTCAAGTTCCTTTGATTTCAAGTTTAATGGTGCCAATATCAAATTAGTGATAGGTGTTTCATGGTTATTAGTCCATTAATTGCATGTTTTCAAGGTTTCAAGTTAATGAACCCAAGTTTCATGTTCATTGTTCTCAGTTTCAAGTTACTTTAGTTTCAAGTTTAATGGTCCTAATATCAATATTAATGGTAGTTGTTTCATATTTATTAGTCTATGATTTGTATGTATTTTTGGATTGCAAGTTAATGATCTCAAGTTTCATGTTTATTGTCCTAAGTTTCAAGTTACTTTAGTTTCAAGTTTAATGATCATAATATCAAGATTAATGGTAGTTGTTTCATATTTATTGGTCCATGATTTGTATGATTCTTAGGATTGCAAGTTTATGATCCTAAGTTTCATGTTCATTGCCCAAAATTTCAAGTTACTTTGGTTTTAAGTTTAATGGTCCTAATATCAAGATTAATGGTATGTGTTTCATATTTATTGGTTTAAAGTTTCAAGTTACCAGTTTTACAGGTTTCCACTTCTTGCAATTTTTTTAATAATTTAACACTAAGATGAATCTTAGCCATTGGATCCACTCTATTTAATCCAACGGTAATTTTTTATGCATGTACTATAGTTGCCACCCTCTTCTGAACATTCCATAAAATTGTAACAATACAGGGAGATGCGCATTGTGGATGAGGGAAGTAACGAAGCAACAAGA
Source organism: Atalantia buxifolia (assembly GCA_030444775.1). Classification (NCBI taxonomy): domain Eukaryota; kingdom Viridiplantae; phylum Streptophyta; class Magnoliopsida; order Sapindales; family Rutaceae; genus Atalantia; species Atalantia buxifolia. Next base: position 17,923,408 of record CM059839.1, read on the forward strand.
CATCTTTTCTCAACGTGCCCTCCAAGCTTAAAATAATGAAGTGATTCTTGGCATTAGATTTTGGGCCAGCATGGTAGTCATATTCGCCGGGAGGAACTTGTGAGACAAAAAAAATTTGGTCCATGGCTTGTGCTCATCATCAATAGAACTTATGTTTAATTTCTAAGGTTTTATGTGGCGAGTTTGATAATATTGTAACCCATAATAATAAAGCACAAATAATTTTATATAAATTATTATTTATAAATTGATATGACATGAAGAGATTGATTGAAAAGTGATAACTATTATTTTTTTGTTATGTGGACCCATGATCATTTTATACCATCAATCTCCAAATGTCATATTAGTTTTTATAAGATAATTGTGACTCTATCATTACTCTATCATAATTTTTAAAATAATTTTTGTTAATTATACTATCGAAATAATTAACAGTAAATCAGTTAAATATTTGCTAAAATTTATTTTTAATAGTGATGTGGTAAGAATACAAATAATTGAAAGAGACATAATATTGAATAAAATTTACTAGCACATTTGTAAATATAGATATATAATATTTTTTATTATTTATATATAATAATTGATAACTAAAAAGTATTTATGTTTATTAAATATTATTTCTTTGTTTTGTTATTTTAATATGAATGGTAATAATGATAATGTCTTTAGGTTTAATAATTTGTTTGATTGTACAACATTTTGTATTACACTGTACTGTATTAATTTTTAATTATAGTATGTTTGGTACTGCACTATACTGTATTAATTTTAATTAAATATTTAGAAAATAATATTTATAAGTACTTAGAAAAATACTAAATATAGAACTCTTAAATTGTAGAAATTTAATATTATTTTTAATATAAATATTAAAAAATATCATAATTTTTCATAAAAATCGAAGCTTATGGCCTTAAATTTTCAGTAGCATAAGATTTATTTTCATTATTGTCCAAATACATAACTTGTGAAATAAAGAATGAAGCAAATAATTTAATCAAATAATCTCTAGATAATATCATAACATAAATAAATGGTTAAAACCAAAAAAATTAGTTCAAAAGTTATCTTAGGATGATACAATAAAAGTTTCTACAAATTACAAGATAATTATAAAAGTAATAAAGTGATACAATAGTTGTAACATATTCACTAATAAGATAAATTGTGCTAAATAGTCTAAGTAAAAGTTCTGTAGTATATGTAATAATATTTTATATCATTATTTATATTACTATTAATTTTTAATTAATATTATTCAAATTTAAATATTTATTATTAGTTATATTAAATTATTTAAAAGTAATTAATTTTTATACATTATTTAAGTACTTATTAACCATATTAACTTATTAAATATTAATCAATTTCATATATTAATTATTATAATATAATTAAATAATATATTACTTAGTTATATTTTTAATATAATAAAAATTAAAATATAATATTATTGAATAATAAATTATAAATTTATTAATTTATATAAATTATTATAATGTAAAAATAAAATAAAAATTATATAATATTGTATTAAACTAAAATTTTATATTTATTTATTTATTATTATTATTATTAATAAAAAAAAAACTAATACTGCCACTACCCCATTATCTAAATCGAGGTGCATTATTATGCATCACAATGCAACCACTTACTGCACGAAACATGGGGCTGCATTGCACGTAATTAGGGGTTCCAAAAACCCCCTAAGAGGATTAAATGTATATGTATGTAGACTTGCCCAAAGATCTTATCTCAGCAGTAGTCACAACTCGTTTCGAAACATGTGCATGCATGTTAGCGAAAAAGAAAAAGCTTAATTTTTAAGTAGTTTTATTTAATTAGTCATTTGTCTAATCAAGTAAAAGATGAATAAATATAATAAATGAAATAATACATGTTTTACAATTTATTTTGAATATTAAACACAATTATTTTTAGAAAATCAATCATAAAAAAAATTTCATTGATGTCAAGACATTTATAAGAATTACAAACTATTTTGAATATTAAATATATTATGTTACACCAATTTTACTAAATTTTAATTTTTTTAATCCACGGTGATTTTTAAATTACCTCACCTTAATTCTAAATAAGACTTAAATCAACTATATATTATTAATTCCTTGAGGTTGAGGTTTAGATTCAGTAGTAAGAAGCAGCCTTGTTAAGGACTTAGGTTGTGTGGGCAATAAAAAAAAAAAAAAAAAAGAGTTACTAATTTCTTACTTTTCCAATTCTCAAATAAATTGGAAACCGAGCAACCTTTTGACTTTGGCCATCTTCATTCCAAGCAACTTTAAACTTATCCATCACATTATCTGTCAAAAGCTCAACACCCTTGTCCTTAGCCGTTTGATAACCTGAACATGACCGTATGAACGTGAAGTAATCATCTAAATCCATCGCCTTCTCTAAAACAAACTGATCAAACGGCCCCGTATTATCCACCCCATCCACAGGCTCAAATGGAAAATCAATGCTCATGTACTTGTTGTCCACCAATTTACGTTGTGGTTCCCAAAATGGCGCACAGTCAACGTTGTCAAATGGTTTGAAAACTGCTCCTACGGATTCATTGATTTCGGGCATGGTGTAGGTCCATGCAGCTATTACTCCATTAGGTTTTTTGAGTACCCATTTTACTTGCTTGTAAAATTGAGGCAAGTCAAACCAATGTAGTGCTGCAGCGATTGTCACTAGATCTACACTCGATTGTGTTGCCACATTTTGTTCAAGCTCAGTTATGGACATGGTTGGAGGAGTAAGTTGATACCGAATGTTGGAGAGCTTTATTGCGAATTCTAGCTGTTTTGGGCTTGTGTCTGTAGCAATGACATTCTTGTAGATTTTTGCAAGCTGAAGACATACAATTGAGAAATTATAAAATATGGGAAGCTATAGAAAAAATATGAAAAGTTTAGTGGGCCCAACGGCACTAAAGTGAGAGGTCTCCATTCCCACTAACTAGGTCAAACTAAAATGGTAGTTTTTGATCGAGCGGGTGAAGCTTAAAAACGTTTTACCTTACATGCATTGTTATTTATTCATGATCAAGATTTATTTCTTTATTATTTTCATTATTATTATTTTTGCTTAATCTAATAACTCAAATCACTGGAGAATTTTAGTTTTAATGATGCGGTAGAATATCATATACATACTGATTTGGCAGCCTGGCCGCTCCCTGTGCCTACATCCCATACAAGGTCGTGATGGGGTGTTTTAGAGGCGATGAATTGGAACAATTCTGCTGGATAATTTGGCCTACCTTCGGCATATTGCTTTGCCTGCTTAATAAATAATTGATCTGCCATCTTTATGCAAACAAGGTTAAGTATTCAGACATTTTTCGGTGTAATGAAGATTATGAAATCAGAGGATATGCCTATATATGCTTCAAGAATGGTGAAAAATAAAAGTGCTTTAATCACATTTAAAAGAAAAAAAAACAACAACGGCGGATCCTTTGCCATAGCTCCTGGTTTCTTGGTGCAAAGTGGGTGCCTACGACACAAACGGAACATGCATGAGGGCCTAGAAAAGATGCAATAAACTAGCTGTAAATGGACGGAAACAACCTGTGCGCTGTATTATGTGGTAAAATTTATGGGTGAAGATTTTATGTGCCTTTATTTTAGGTACAATCAGCTAATAGAATTATGACGTGTATGTTTTTTTTTATATATAGATGTCATTTTGTCGGTTGGTACTTGGTTGTATCCTTGTATCTAAACTGTTCCAGTCCAGAATTCTACATTTGTTAAAATTTGGGAAAGTTATTAAATTGTGGAGTTTAATAGTGTAACGTATGTGAAAACTATTAAACCATGTGATTTAATAGTATAATGGTATAATGTTATTAAACTCTACGGTTTAATCACTTTCTTGAACTTAAATGATATACCGGATTGTGGACCAGAATGGAACTTTTTACACACACACACGCACACACATTCAAGTATAGGATCCTAAATTTGTTAAAGTCCAAGAAAGCTATTAAGCCGTAGGGTATAATAGTGTAATGTCTGTGAAAGCTATTTAATCGTGTAGTTTAATAATATAATTGGCATAATTTTATTAAACCCCGCAACTTAATCAATAATTTTCTCGGACTTTAATAAAGTATAGGATCATTGAATAAAATTTTTCAAGATACCTTAATTTCTTAATTTCGAATAATTTAGATTTACGAGTGAGAAGGTACTTAGAAAAGGAAGAGAGCCATGCTATTGCAAATAAGTCATTGGATAATATTATTTGGATGAATAACTATCAATGTAGTCCATCAAAAAGAGTCTCAGAAATTGATCAAGTAGTTTTCAAATAATTTTAGTTGATTGGCCGTTTGAATTTGACTTAGGAAGATAAAGATTAAAAAAAATTAAGTTAATTTTTACCTACCTCTCCATTTTTTTAAAGGGCGAGACTATTGGAACCCACAATAATACTCTTGACACCCATGTTTCTGTAATTTTTTTTATTACTTTAATAGCCTTAAGTGAAATTATTCAAAAGTTAAAAGGACAAAATAGATTAAAATAATATATACACCCAACCTATTATGATTCATAAATCTGCCTATTTTCTTTTAATAAATTTTTATTCAAAGTAAGAGAGAAAGTTCCATGGTATTAAACTTGCTAATTAATTATGTATTCAAGTATAATCTTTGCATTTCTGGTAACTACTTACTGATAATCAGTGCCCCTAATTGTGCATTTGGTGTAAAGACACATATGCAAGAGGAAAGGCTATGCAAATACAGTCCTTTGATCTTTCCATGCTTTTAAAGTTACAAATTTATACATGGGTTAACAAAGAATGAATTTTCTCTTTTTCAGTATTTACATCACATCACGGTCATTTCCTGTTCAAATCTTACTATTGTGCAGCGCGACATGAATTTTCTTTTTTTTTTTTTCTCTCTTCAATCAAATGATGGCAGGCAACTCAAAGTTTTGTTGAATTTTCAAATGATTTGAAAGAGTTTTATGACCATTTTTACTTCTAACTTTTCGTAAACAACAATTTGTCTTAATGGTAGGGGAAAAAGAATTCTTCATGCATGAATTTGAAAAGAAAGAAGAAATATGAATAAAGGAGTAAATTGAAATTATATTTAAAATTTAATGGGTCTTAAAAGTAAAAATATGAATTTTAAAATTTTAAAATAAATATATTGAGAAAGTATTTTGATAAGTTCAAATAACTCTATTTTGTTTTTAAAAATTTGTTAATAGAATAAATATCCGTGGAACAAAATGACCAAATTGTTTGACTTTTTTCTTCTTTAACAACATTAATAGTTTCTCTCTCTAATGCGTTTGTGATCCCGAGTAGATAGGACAAGCAAATTAATTTGGAACTATAATGATAAGGAAAATGCTCGAAGGTTGAGAGAAGACCGAGACACGCTGCCATTTCGCCTTTCTCCTCCTCTTGGTCTTATAATAATTTTTTATTGTTAAAAAATTAAAGAAAAAATGATAAATACACCCCCAACGTTTAGGCAAAAAAACAAAAACCTCCTTAATATTTCAAAAAAAATATTTATACTCTAATTTATTATAATCTTATCATTATAACTTTTACAGATCATATGTGGTGAAGAACTACAAGGAGTTGAAGACCTTAGACCTCAAACTTCATGTTTTGATTTATAAGTGCAATGGGGTTAAGGCCCAATTATGGGCTAGAGATGGTATATGTATTCTTTCTGCTCTTGGTTTTTTTTTCCCACGTCATTTTATGGTCCCTACTCCATTGTAAATTTCTATTCAAGTGTTTGTTTTTAGTTTTAAATTTATGGAGATGATCTTATTAGGTGTTAAATAAATAGTTGTAGAGCTTTACTAAAATTGTGTACAATCTTATTAAGATTTGGGAGTTATTTTGTAAGATTGCTAAAAATTTCATATTCTGTACTTGTTTTATACTTTTCTAGTCGAATTTCTTGCTTGTGGAAGATAAAACAAAAGTCAAATTTCATGTTGTAATATTCCTTTTTCCCTTTTTTTTTCTTCCCTAGTTATAGTCTGGTTCTGGCTTTTGTGCTATGCTTGGTACAGTTTATGGTTTCAACAAGGAACCAATTTCGTCAGAATCATCTGAAAGGATTAAAGTGGCTTCCTTTTTTAACTGGGTAAGTCAATGTTACTTTGTGAACTCAATTTGGGGTTCTTTTGGAATAGATTTCCTTCCCTCATATCACTTAGCTTCTAGTTGCATCTTCTTGGCTTTGTCCAGCTGACCTTTTTGTTGGAAAATTCGTTGCTTCTATTGTTTTCAAGTGCTAATGGTGGATTTGGAGGTATGAATGGTGCCTCCATTTTTATTTTTTAATTTTATTTTGGGTGTATAGTACTGTAATATAGTTCTTTGTTTAGCTAGTACAAAATAGTTTTTTAACTTCTTACTTTTGGCTATAATGGGTTTGACATATGACAGGGGAGCTCTATCACCAATTGACGTGGAATGTGAAATTGGAGACAAATGGAATTAGCAAAATAAGAAACATGACCAAAATAAAAATTTAATCTACTTATGTAAGCAACTTATTAAATAAGTGTATCACATACTTAAGTGAATAACATTCTGTAATTTCTAGGAATCAAAGAAAAATTATAATATTTTTTAAATAAGACTCATAAGCTTATTAGGTGCTATATTGAAACATTTAAATTGAATAACCTATGTTCTCAATAGTTGAATTAACAATGAAAATTTGAAAATGGAAAAACTCAATGCAATTATTTTAGGCGTTTGTCATAGATAAGGATTTCACCTTTTATGCTTTATTGTCTGTTGTCTAATTTATAAGTATGAACATGCATTAGCTTTGTGCTCTCCGAGATTTATAAATAAGTGCTACTTGACTTAGATGTGAGAAAATTGAAAAGTAGCGTTGCTCAATTGAATAACATCATAAACTCAATTTTCATTGCCATATGCTCGAAAGTGCATGAACATTTAACATTCAGGTAACTTATACTAATTAATTAATATGACTATCAGTTCTTAGTTCTTAGTAGCCAGCAACATCCATCCATAAGAGTGAAACCCCCATTGATTTCGTACATACAAAATAAATAACTTACAAATACAATATTTGACAATCACGACAAAAACACCAATTCACTCCAATAAACAATATAACAAATGCATGGTCTATATTGCAAGTCTTTTTATGATTTTAATTAAAAGAAAATATGAAGGACATATTATATATAATTGCAAATTATCCTTGATAATTAGACAAAATAACACTAATCTAGCTAACTAATCCAGTCATCATGATAATCTGATTTTCTTTATTTAATTATGTCCATTATTGGTGCTAATTTAATCAAGAACACTGAATACCTAAGTATTTATATGCTCAACAACTTCGGCTAATTTTGAAAAGATCATATTAATTATTAATATAAATAAATAACCCTACAAGGTACATATTTCATAAATGTGTAGTTGCAATAAATACATATGTAATAAAGATCATAAAGATCAGGGCCATTAATTCAATAATTACCAAACCAATATCCCAATAATGGTTTGCTTACTAATCTTAGGGTTAAAAGATCTGCAAATTTTATTTGGCCAAAACAAATGCTTCCTTGTTGCCTCCTTGATCGTATCCTGCCTGGTGATTCCTGAATGTCCTTCTCATTCTGATATGCTGATGAGTTGTTTGCTGATTATGAATGCAAATCACCTTAAATTTTCCTAGTCTTGTTCTTAATGTGAAATTCTACCTAATGGCTCTCCTTTTAGTTGGTTTAAATTCTTCTTTTTCTTTGAATTGTTGATTTTTAATGTTCTTCTCATTCTCACACGTGGTATTTTGCACTCTTGCGATGCCATTTCTTGTTATGGCAGCAGCATTCTTGATCATGGCATCACAAGCAAATGCTTTTGATTTACCTTGTTTGATTTTTGTTTCTGATTTTTTTTGGCATTGCGGGATGCTGTTTCTCTTTTGATTTTCTGTTTTTGTTGTTATGGGATTTGGAGATAGTATACATCATTACATGTATGAAGATGGTGTCATAAAGTGCTTTTGATAAATTGCCCTAGTCAGTTCACTTCACAAACCAACCATTAATGAGCATATCCTCCTAATGACCTTCAAACTCTTGTACAAAATTAAAATAAATTCAATTTTATATATACAAAAAATAAATAACTCTCAAGTATATTATTTGATAATCACAAAAACAACAATTCACTTCAATAAATCTCGTAAAAAACATGTGGCCTATATTGCAAGTCTTTGTAGAGAAAATACGAAGGACATATAATTGAATTTTATCTATGATAAAGAACTCTAAACAAATTCATATACGCATTGCAGTAACCCTTACAAATTGATTTGTTTCTTTTTTTCCTTTGATCAACAGCTAATTACAGCCTTGATACTTCATTTGGTTTTAGTTAAAGGAAGAGTGAAGCGCGGCCGGAGTGATAACAGAGAGGAGAAGAGGGAAATCGGAAATTGGAAATTGATGTGTTAAGCATGGAAAAAAAGGTATCTCACAGTCGGGATCTCACAGTAGGTTTCGGAATGTGGAGATGGAGGAATTCGGTTTCGGTTGAGGAAGTGGGCCCTATCTGGAGATATACTTAAAACCATGCCCTTCGAACCGAACGCAACGCCCGTCTTCCAAATCAAAAGAAAAATGGGCCCGTTGGGAAGAAAGATCTAAGTAACTTCTTCTATCTAAGTATTATTCAACCTCTCTTTCCTCGGAACTTCAATTTCATCCCTCTAGCTAGGATGGTGGTCTACGATCATGAGAAGGACATAACAGAATAAAGTAATTTCCTTATCCAGCTACAACTCTCCTCCTTCCACGCTTTCTCAAGGTTTTGCTAGTTAAATTTGCCAATTCCATGTGTTTATAAAATATCGTAGGTGATGTTCGAAATCCCTGATGGTTGTGATCCTCATGTGAGTATGTTGACCTCTCGGAACCTCCGACATTTACTGAGGAACGAATATTTGGTGTTCAGACAAGGGTGAGCGACTGTTGTGTGAAATTAATTACAAAACAATCTTTAACAAAGTCTTATGAAAATATCATATTATAAGTACAAAGTTAAACTTCCCGATCAAGCAACTATTCATCAAATTGTTTATTATTTTATCGTCGAGCTCTTATGTCAATTATGGCCAGACAACGCCTTAGCGTGTGGATATTACCCGCATCCGGATCCGCATATTTTTAAATTATAATTGAATTTTATTTAATGTTATTATGTAAATTATTAAATTTAAAATTAAAATTAAATTTATTATTATGCGGATTCGGATATCCGGAATATCCGCTCGCAATCCGTGTGGATATTACCTGCATCCGGATCCGCATATTTTTTTCCGGATCCATCCGGATCTGAATGCCACAAGTTTAATCCGGATCTGGATCCGGATGCGCCTACATCCGGATTCGGATCCGAATTTTTCCATCTCTAGTTATATGCGAGCATATGAGCTGTTAATGAGTTATGAATGAGCTATGTACTATTTTTATGTGACAAACTATGTACTTTGTTTTTGTGGCCTTTCTCTCTTTAGTTGTTTTTTTTTATACATTGATATTGCAATCACAAGCTTGCTGATATGTGCATTAAGAAACCTATTGGGACTTTTTGTCTTTTGATGCAGTTATAGCCTTATAGGTAGGGGTGTCAAAAAAGCCCGCCCGGACCTGATCCGGACCGGACCCGGACAATCCGGTCCGGGCTAAACCCGGACCGCACATACTAAAAAAGCGGGTCCGGATTTCAGAATATCAAACCCGGACATATCCGAGCACGGTTCCGGGTTCAGCACCAAAAACCCGAAACCCGGACACAGACTCGGTTTCTTAATAAAAAAAAAAAGAAAATATAAAAACAAAAATCAAAACCCAAATCGCCAAAAGCCCTAATTCCCTTCATCCATTCCCTATCGAAAGTCGAAACAAATTGAAAAGCATAAGCAGCAACGCTGCCATCGGCTACCATCCACCATCCACCGTCGCCGTCGGCATTCAGCATCAGCTATTCAGCCACCACCTACCATCACCGTCGCGTTTCTTCTCGTTTGCTGACTCGGCTTGGCACGTAGATTTGCTCGGTTGCTCCATCTCCCGTGCGGCTGTGACAGTGAGTTGTTGACTTGTTTCGAGTTCGTGCAGCCCCCTCCGGTGCCGTCAGCGCCACCGTCTCGAACTCTCCATCGCCACTTTCTCAACCACCATCACTCTGCGGCTCTGCCATCACAGCCACCGCTACCAGCCGCAGGTATTGATTTTTACTTCTTAAATTTGCCAAATGCCAATGCATCATCTTTATTCTTTACATCCTTTTGAGTTTAGCCGTCAAAATCAGAATCAAGGGAAAAAAATGAATGATGACAAAAAAATTGAGTTTAGCCCTAACCCAGATCCGGATCTTTGAATGTGAATGGATTGTGTTTATCTTGTTGTTGCGAGGCTTTAATTCCGATCGGTCATATACTTTTTGTATTTTAAGATTAGGACTTGACTTTACAGTGTTGGCATGATTTTATAGCATTCTGAATTCTTGATTGTCATCATTCATTAATGTTTCTAGCTCAAGTACGTGATCAAAAAAAATTGCCTTTCATATAATTTTTCCAAATTAGTTAAAAAAATGATGAAATTATTATGATTATTTGGTGTTCTACTGTTTTATTTATGCTTTGTATTTTTTTGGATGCTGATTTGGTTGGTTATTGTGTGCTCGAGCTAATTTTTTATAATAATAAGCATAAGTAATATAGTAATATAAGCTGATATTTTATGATATTAAACATGTATAATACTAAAATCTGAAATTTAGTATTTTTGACAGCCTCCTTAATTTCTTTGCTATTGTAACAGCAGAGCAATGCAATGTCGGACAACGTGGAAATCAATTCATCGAGTGCTCCAGTTTTATCTCGTAATATTGAAGATAAAACTGATAATGAGGTTGAGGAAATTTCAGTGTCAACCGTGAATGATAAGAAAAGTAAGGAAGAAACTGGAAAAAAGAAGAAAGTCTCTGAAGCTTGGGAGCACTTTACAAAAGTAATGATTAATGGAGAACAAAAGGCAAAGTGCATGCATTGTAGTGCAATTTTAAAAGCAAAATACCAATATGGGACTACGTCTTTGAATAGACACGTGGCATTTTGTTTTAAGAAGAATCAACCGAAAATAGAAGAAGCACTTCAGGGAAGTCTCAAAGTAATTAAAAGAGAGGATGGAACTTGTGGCATTGGTTATGGTAGTTTTGATCAAAATGTTTTGCGGAGTTTGATAGCAAGAATGGTTATAATGCATGAGCTTCCACTTAGATTCGTGGAATATGTAGGCTTCTGAGAGATGATGGCACATGCTAACCCTGTGGTTAAGCCAATGAGTAGAAACACTTTGAAGAGCGAGATCTTGAAGTTATATCAAATCGAGAAGGTTAAGACTTTGCATTTATTGGGGAAAAATCATGGTAGAGTGGCTGTTACTACGGATTTATGGACAGCTAGTAATCAGAAAAAGGGGTATATGGTTGTGACAGCCCATTTCATTGACAACTCCTGGAAATTGCATATTCGAATCTTAAGGTAATTTGTCTATAATTTTTTTATTTGCTTAATTTTTCTTTCAAATTGTTAATTACATATATTAATTTTTTTTTAAGTTTAAATTGTAATATATTTTAAGTTTGTGTATTTAATACCGACTTTTGAATATTTGATAGGTTTATCTATGTTCCAAGCCCCCATACTGCTGATGCCCTTTCTAATGAGTCAGTACAATGCCTATTGGATTGGAACGTGGATAGAAAGTTATCCTCAGTGACATTGGATAACTGTAGCACTAATGACGCAATGGTGGAGAAATTGCTGCTAAGGTTTGATACTGATTCCTTAATTTCTAGTGGTAAATTTTTTCATATGAGATGTACTGCTCATATATTGAACTTGGTTGTGCGGGATGGGTTGAAAGTTATAGAAAGTGGGGTTGGAAAGATTAGAGAGAGTGTGAGTTATTGGACACAAACCCCAAAAAGATATGAAACTTTTGAGCTAGCTGCTAGACAATTAAAAATTAATTGTAAAAAAAATTTGAAATTGGATTGTCTTACTCGTTAGAACTCTACTTATGCCATGCTTGAAGTAGCATTGATGTATAGAAGTTTTTTTTCTCGGTTGCAACAACGTGAGCCTCAGTATAAGAGCTTGCCAAGTGATGGGGAGTGGGATTTGGCAGTCATAATGGTAGAGCATTTGAAATCATTTTACATGTTAACGGAGATGTTTTCGGGCACAAAATACCCAACTGCTAATTTGTTTTTTCCATTGATATGTAAAATGAAATTATCAATTAATAGGTGGCGCATTGATGATAATCTTGCTATTAGGATTATGGCTGATAAAATGGCTGAGAAATTTGATAAATATTGGAATGACATTCATCCGATATTAGTTGTGGCTGTTGTGCTTGACCCAAGATATAAGATGATGTTAATTCATTTTTATTTCCCAAAGATATATGGTGATGCAGCAGATGAGCATATTGAGTGTGCACATAAGCTTTGTTATGATTTAGTGAAAGAATATGAATTGAAGGCAGTGCATGTGAGTGGTGGGCAGCATGTTGGATTGGAAATTTCTTGTTCTGAATCTTGTTCGAATTCGAATAAGTATTGGGATGTAGATGAGTTTGAAACATTTCGAAGTCAAAATAAACGTGCTAAGGTAACTAAGTCGGAGTTGGATAGGTATTTAGATGAGGAATTGTTGGATTCCATTCCAGACTTTGATATTTTAGCCTTTTGGAAGATGCACACAAGCCAATATCCTAGTTTGGCTGAGTTAGCTAAGGATATCTTAGCTATTCCTGTATCCACCGTTGCCTCTGAGTCAGCTTTTAGTGCTGGGGGTAGATTTTTGAGTCCGCATCGTAGTAAACTTCTTCCTGCCACTTTAGAAGCCTTAATGTGTGCTCAGAATTGGATTTGGGCTTCTACTTCTCGAGGTATAAAGTTATTTGAATTATATTTTAATAGTATTAATTTGCTTAAAATGCTTTGAATCTTAATGTGTTATTTTTGTTATAAGGTGGAGTTCCGGAAGATGAGATTTTTACTGGGGAGGAGGTAATTTCTGATGATGATGATGAGCCACAAGCGTCGAGCAGCATGACATGAACCTTTTTTCTTATTTGGAATTAGATTATTTACTTATTTTACGTGGGAGTATTTTGATATGTTGCATTGATAATTAGTGTCACAATTATGAACTTATGATATGTTGGATGTTATTTAGATTTATTGTGTTATTGAATTTTTTTTTTATTTTATATAGATTGAATGAGTTTAGGTTAGAAATTGGATGAATTTAATTATGATATATTGGATATTATTTAGATTTATTGTGTTATTGAATTAAAATTTTTTTTATATAGATTGAATGAGTTTAGGTTAGAAGTTGGATGAATTTAGTTATGATATGTTGGATTTTATTTACATTTATTGTGTTATTATTGTGTTATTGAATTTAATTTTTCTTTATATAGATTGAATGAGTTTAGGTTAGAAATCGGATGAATTTAGTTAGTAGAAAATAGATTGAAATAATTTTTATTTATTATTTGTGTTAAATTTGTATTGTTAGTATGTTATAAGTTTGTATTTGACTATTTTCTTTTGTTAAGCTTGAGATTTATCTTGTAATATGATATACAAGAAACGTAAATGCATGTTGCTTGTTAAGCATTGCGGCTTCATTCATCTGCCATTGGTTTGAAACATAAATGTTAAACAAGAGTGAATTAAATTTCTTCACAGTCAAAATGAGCATAGATGGTAAAAATATTATAATTACGAACAGGTGCATGCAAATGTTCACACGCTGAAACAAAACAACTTTAAAATCTATTCCAGTAAACACAAGGAAACAGAGAGAAAAGCCCAGACAAAATTGAAAGAAGAGTGAAAAAATTGAAAGGAGTTTGCGGGCTTAGAAGCCCGAATTGAAAAACCCGGACCCGGACATGCCGGGTTTGAGACCGGACCGGACCCGGAAAAACCGGATTTTAACCCGGGTCCGGTCTTATATATCATTCATCCGGTCCGGTCCCGGGCAACACCAAAACCCGGACCGGACCCGGTTTTTGCCAAGCCTACTTATAGGACACAACCTGAATATTCTTTCCTTAATACTAGAGAAATCACGACTCCCAAGTGGTTCTCTTTATTAGTTGTTGGATAAACAGTAATGTGAATTTCTATCTAATGGGTATCATAATCTTTTTAGTTAGTGTTTATCTTATATAGGCTTGGCAAAATCCGGGTCCGGTCCGGGTTTTGGTGTTGCCCGGGACCGGACCGGATACTTGAAACACAAGACCGGACCCGGGTTTTCCGGGTCCGGTCCGGGCTCAAGCCCGGCACCCCCGGGTCCGGGTTTTTGGATCCGGGCTTCTAAGCCCGCATGTAATAATTTTAATTTTTTTTCTTCTAATTTTTTTTCTTTCATTTCTCTAACAATGCTTACTTTTTTAAAAAAAATAGTCAAATAAACTCATTCAATCTCATGCTTTAAAAAAAAATAGTCAAATACAAATATATAACATACTAACAATGTAAATTTTACACAAATAATAAATAAAAATTATTTCAATCTACTTTCTAATACTTAAATTCATCCAATTTCTAACCTAAACTCATTCAATCTATATAAAAAAAAATAAATTAAATTAAATTTAACAACACAATAATCACACAATAAATCTAAATAACATCCAACATATCATAAATTCATAATTATATATTTATGTATAATAAATTTATATATATTTTTTGTTAATTTATTAAAAAACCGGGTCCGGGTTCCGGGTTTTCGGTGTTAAGCCCTGACCCGGACCGGGAAATGTCCGGGTTTGAAATTCTCAAACCCGGATCCGGATTTTTTATGAGTGCGGTCCGGGTTTTGCCCGGACCGGATCACCCGGGTCCGGGCCGTGTCCGGTCCGGGCGGGCTTTTTTGACACCCCTAATCTTATATTTCCTTTTGTCTTGGTGTCAGTATCTTAATTTTGTACCCAATGTTCAGAACAATATGAACCTATTTTAGGTAACATGATGCAAATTCATGTTTAAGAATCCATTTAATCAACCATTCCAGTGCTTAATAATGAGCAATCGGTTCAATATCAATACAAACTATTTTAAGTAGCATGTAGCAAATTCTGGCGAGATCCACCAACTCAGATTTCAAACTCATATAAAAATGTTTCAAAATTTCTCCAGAACATTCTGCAGGACGGTTCTTCTTGTCTTTACACTGTGCTAGGTTTTTCTCCCAGTTTCTTTTGTGAAGACTTCTAAAGAGGCATCCAGATGCTGAGATAGAAATCAATCTCATTCCATACATATATCCACCTCACCTTCCTCCATTTCCCTAGAAAATCAGCAAACACTTTGCTTGAAAACAAACACTCTTAAAAAAAACCATTTAGCTACTCAGACAGCAAAATTAAGAATCCTTGCAATGGCAATGCCATTTCTTGTTACGGCAGCTGGTAATTAATTAACAGTCCCACAATCAAAAACCACTTTACAACACCATTAAAAAATCACTATAACATTATTGCTGATGAGGCAGCTGGTAATTCCTCTGGTGAAGATACTAAGGCCACTAAAGCCGAAATGTAATTAGAGAAATATAGTGCTTTGCTTAGTTTGAATTTTGTTTTTGATATATTTTTTTTCTGGATTTGCTGTGGAATATTACTTATGCTTGTGCACATTTAAAATAAGGGTGTGACTATTTGTACTCAAAAAATTACTCTAAACATTCTAATTTTAATAAAAATATATATTACAAAAATATCCATAACATGAATTACCATTAAGGTCAATTTATTATAAGTCAATATTATATAATTGTTTTGAACACACATATAACACACTCATTATTCATTTGTAATTATCATAATTTAAACCCTAAAATTTTTATTTTCAATATCTTAATTAATATTTTGATGAATAATAAGGAAATAAATATTAAAAATTTAATTACACAATATGTGTGATAAATTTTATTTTTAAAAAATAAAATAATAAAGTATTGTGAACCAACATTTTTTTTGGGCTTTCGCCATTCTTCTCGTATTCTTCATCTCTAATTCTTCCTCTTCTTTTTTTTTTTTTTTTGGTTTGTCCCTTCTTCTCATCTTCTTCATCTCTACGACTTCTTTTTTTTTTTTTGGGTAGTATCTACGAAATATAATTTTTTTTATTATGTTCTCATTGCAAGTTATTTTGGGTGTGAAATTCAATATTGAACATAAAGAACTAAAAAATTAATAATTAAAATTATTTTAAATAATTTTTTTACAACTTAACTTAATTATATTGTTGTAAGTACATGTTAAATCTCTTAAAATTGGTGTGCTCAATAGTTTTATTAGTGTTTTAAGTAAATAAAGTTAAATAATTTAAACAGCTTAAGTAAGGGTATTTTTGAAATTTTAAAGAGTGTATAGGGTAAAATTTAATCTTTTATAATTAGTGTATGAGTGTGTAAAATAATAGAGTATTCAAAGAAATATTTAGAGTGCAAATAGCCCCTCAAAATAATTTTAATTTCATTATGTGATATTTAATAATCACCAAATTAAGATTTTGCAAGTTAGATTATACATAGACGAATAAATAATGCTAATCTACCAAGTCCAATCATAATAATTTGATTATCAATATATTAACCATGTCTGCTCATAATATTTAATAATCACCAAACTAACAATTCGCAAGTTTAGATTATACTTAGGAGACTAAATAATGCTAATCTAGCAAGTCCAATCATACTAATTTGATTTTCATTATATTAATCGTGTCCAATCATGCTATTTTAATAAAGAGTACTCGAATATTTATATGTCCAGCGGGTAAAATTTCAGAACAATTTTTGCCAAAGTCCTCCTCGGCTAAATTAATTAGTACGTTAATAAAAAAGTTCGAAAACCCATTACATACAAAAAGTCCACCGACACCGAACCATATTAATTTAAAATAGTTTTCAACCGAGATTTGAATTTTAAAATTACATGCTCAAACACATCCGATCAGGCGTCCTCTGTTCAGCCATCAAAAACCCATTTAAAATCTATAGCAACATAAGGTATATGGGTTAACAAGTCCCAATATTATGGCCAAACCTACTACGCAACAGTTGCATGGTACAACTGCTGCGTTTAACCGTTGGATCCAGCTCATGGTGACAACTGTAGCTGGATCCAATGGTTAAAAGCAGCAGTTGCACCATGCAACTGTTGTATAGTAGCCGGACCCCAATATTGTCTTCCATTCTTTCTGCAGGTCTCTGCTATCAACGGACAACCATAGATTCGTAATTGCAAAAGTGAGGAAGGCAGACCCTTCTCCGGAAAGTATTTCAGCTTGGGACAATCCCAGAGAATCAACTCAGTGAGGTTTTGAAGATCAACAATTGAAGAAGATAGGCGTTCCAGATTTGGAAATTTGTCAATTCACAGAGATGTTAGAGAGGCAGGAAGAGGAAGCGTGGTCCCCAATCTTATGTCCTCTGGTGGAAATGACACCATGTCGTCATCACATCCCCTGATTGTAAGTTTTCGCAGAGAGGAGAATCTGTGAAATCCCCGGCCCCACTCAATCATTGACTTCCAAATCTCCATATTACGAATAATCTCAAGTGAATGAAGGTTGCTGGGAAGGCCATCTTCTTCAAGGCTTGGAAGCTCACCTCCTACTGTTAACTCTCGAAGAGACTTCAGATTGTGCAATCCCTTGGGTAAGGCCTCTAGTCTCTCACACCGATAGATCCTGAGCTTACTGAGTTTCGCACAAGGCAATCCCCCTATGGAAAAGGACTCCAGATTTCCACAATCCTCTATAATAATCTCTTGAAGCTGGCGGAGATTATGTAAACCACTCAGTAAAATTTTCAGATTTTTACAACCACAAATGTTGATTACTTCAAGAGATGTATTGTTGTCCAACCTTTCTGCTATTGACTCCAGCTTTGAACAACCCCAAACACGAAGGAACTTAAGAGACTGAGGTAGATTGCCAACTTCAGGGGACTCAAGCCTGGTAGGTAATTCGTTTTTTGAAAAAATACATGTCAAAGATGGACAAATGTCAATGTATAAGTGCTCAAGAAGAGATGAGGTGTAACTTCTGCTGCTGCTGCTGCTACTCTGGATGCCCTCTTCCACTGTCAAAGTCCTTATATTATCGCAAATTGTGATCTCCAACCTCTTAAGGCTCGGTGGTAGCTGGACTTCAGCAATGTATCTCAACAAATGGCAGTTCCAAATCCTCAAGATCTCGAGAGATGAATTGGTGTCGCACATCCATGCCTCTGGTAACGATTTCAGTGTATCACAACCGTTAATCGTAATTTTCCTCAACTTAGAAGGCAGAGCAACCTCAGGAAAGGAAACAAGGGAACTACATCTGTAGATTTCTATATCTCTCAAGGAACTAAGGCTGAGCAATGATTGTGGCAGCTTCACAAGGCCTTCGCAATATCTCAATCCCAGATATTCAAGTCTGGATGACAACTCGCAGAGCTGCTGTTTGTCTTTCTCTTCATCCCCCACCAAGGATTGAAGTTTGTGACAGCTTTCAATCGTCAGTCTTTTGAGAGAGCAAATGTCTTGCAGTAGTCCGTTATGACTCTTCCATATATATGTTTCATTTTTAATATTATTTATCTTCAATTCATCCAATTTTGGTAGTTGTGGCTTCAATGGCCCTGGGAGAACTACTTGATTTGATGTGTCTCTAAAAACCACCGAATTCTGTTGCCCGAGATCACTAGTGGCACTTCTCCACACAACCTTTTTACATCCACCAATTTCAAATTTGCAAAGAGCTGGAAGACTCCTAACTGAAACTAACAATTCTTCACATTCTTGGATAACAAGCATCTCCAATGCAGGAAGGTGTTCTGGAAATGTTCCTTGCAGTTTATAACACCTTAAAATGTGAAGTTCTCTCAATTTAGGAAGCCCTTCAACTCCCTGACCAGATCTAAGAGGAATCCAGTCTTCCCATTGTTCCATGTGTTCAAAACGAAGAGTCTCCAAGCATGGAAAAGGAATTGAAGCATCATTCCCATAGAACTCTGAACCCAACCTCTTTAGTCTACTCATTCCAAGCACCGCAAGATGCTTTAGAGAGGGTAGTTGCCCGACTGATGGCAAAGTAGTACACATGCGACAATATTCAAATTTTAGGGTCACTAAATTTGAGAATGAGGAATCCCCTAACCAAGTTGGAAATTTTACACCTCCATAGTCGCTGATACAAAATTGTTCCAGATTTTTATGGGGTTTTAGCATGTCAAGCACGCCCATTTGAGTGTCTGCCTCCCTACTGCATGTCCATCGAAGCTTTAACACTTTAAGATTCTTCTTTCCATCTAGTTGAGCCTCCTTGGCATCACCAACATATTTTACATTCTCCAATTTTGAAATGTTAAGTGTCCCACAAAGATGCGTCAACAACTTTAGCTCTCGTAACCCGGAACCACTGTCTTTTCCCACAACAAAATTACACAACTTCTGAAGGCAAGTCAACCTATCGATTCCTAGTGGCATTTCCTTCAATGAATCTGTATTTGAATTATTGAGATGATGCAATTTGATGAGATTTCCCATGTCTGTACACATCTTCTTCAGTCGCCGACAGCCCTCCAACAGAAGGGTGTGCAAATTGTAAAGCTTGTTAACCGATTCAGGCAGAGTTCTAATCTCAGTTCCAGATAGGTTGAGGTACCTTAAATACCTCAGATCACCGATTGAATCCGGTAGCTCAGAGATGCGGTATCCACGCAAAGAGAAGACCCTCAAGCGTTGGAGTTTAAACAACTTAGGAAGAATGCTATGAGCCAAGTATCCACGGGAACTATTTGTCAACATTACTGGCAAAAGAGTTCGCAAATAGTGGATATCATGCAAGTCCTCAAACCTTTGAACTCCATCATAATCTCCACAAATGTATGATAGATGACGAAGATTTCTGGAAAAGCCTTGTTGCTTGTTAACCTCCGAGGTATACTCCTTGTAAAGCATATCTCCCCCGCAGCCCATTGAGCAAGGTCGCTGATAAGATCGTGCATCACAAATAGTGATTTATTGTTGCTTGATTGCTGGAAAAAAGATCTTGAATGTAGCTCCCTAAAGAAATCACGACCTAAATCTTCATTAGGATTCCCACTGTCTCCGTGATCCAAGAAACCCACTGCACACCATAATAAAATTATCTCCTCCTCTTCAAATTCATAATCCTTTGGAAACAATGAGCAGTATGCAAAGCATTGTTTCAAAGGTGCAGAAAGATAGTAGTAGCTCACTCTAAGCGCCGGTATAATGTCACATCTCTCTTCTGGTAAATCCCATATCTTGCTACTGAGCACACCTTCCCACTCTCGTTGGTTGTACTTACCACGTAAGAGTCCACCAAGAGTTTTCGCAGCTAAGGGCAAGCCCTTGCATTTGATCACTATTTTCCTGCCAATTTCCTCCAATGACTTAGTTGAACTAAAATCTCTTGTCCCCAAAGAGTGTTGAGCGAACACGGACAAACAATCATCGAGTGACAAGTTTTTCAATTGATAAGCTGGAACAGTCCCCATGATGGCTGCAACCTCTTTATTACGAGTTGACACAATAATCTTGCTTCCCGGCGCGCCAGCTTCAAATGGACGGCTCATGTCAACCCAATCATTGTAATTCTCATTCCAAACGTCATCTAAAACAAGCAAAAATTTCTTTCGAGACAACTGCTTCTTTAGCTCCTCTTGAAGCAAATTTAAATCACTTTTATCAACAGTCTGCTTAGTAATGGATCTTAGAATTGTTGTTGTTAGCCTAATAATATCAAAATCATCAGAGACGCAAGTCCATGCCTTGACATCAAAATGATCCTGCACTCGATCATCATTATAGACAAGCTGAGTAAGAGTGGTTTTACCCAGCCCGCCCATTCCTATAATAGGAATAACAGAGAATTCACCATCATTTTTTAAATCATCCCTCAACAACAATTCAACAATTTCCTTCTTTTCTGTTTCCCTGCCATATACCTTGGCTTCATTCACCAAAGAGGTTGTGGGTAGTCTTTGCCTGACATTTTTGGATCTCCCGGCCGAACTTTCTTTCAAATCTAGCAAGCCCCTTCGTTTCACAATATCTTGAAATCTGTCGTTGATCTCTTCGATTTTCGACATCATGGAGTAATCGAACTGAATCGACTGTGGAGTAAAAGTGGCGCAGCAAGTAGGAATGAGCTTCCAAAACATACTTTTCGTGCTTGTACGACTCCTACTGAGTTGGTCAGGAACATGTGGTTCTCCGAGCAGCAACTTCCTCCGGAAAGCCTCAGTTTGAAAACCATCCAACAAGTCTTCAACGTCAAAAGCCAAATTGTGAAGGTCGGCAAGCCACATCTTCACAGACCCATCAGTCCTCTGCTTCTCCTCAGCATCATGGAGCACCGCCTGAATCATCACCAGCGTGCTCTTCCACTTCATCAGATCATCTTGGATCGTCTCTTGGCGTGCAAACCACCGAATCCCCTCTGAACCTAACTTTTTGACAAGCAACTCTACGGACGCCGTTAGGATTGCCTCTCCGATGATTGACATTTTGTTTTTTTTGTTGGCAAAGAATGGAAGGAGCAGAATTATGGGTTTTGGAAAGCAGAATGAGAAAATTGAACAGGTGAGAAAAAGGATAATTAAGCAGAATGAGTTTGTGATTGTGAAGGGTCTGGTCCAGCAAGCTTAGCAGAAATCACGCGTTTGTACTTTATTGACAATTTGAAAAAGCTTAGTAAGTGTCGGGGGTCAAGCAAAATGCGACGTAAAATGTGGCAAGTCTCCTCACTTGTTCCTTGCAGCTAAGAAAGGAAAAAACTGAGTCTACCACCCATTGATAATTTAGCAGTTCACCAATCGCCACCACTTGTTACGAAATTCCATTAGATATTCGTAGGTCAAGCAGTTAATCCAGTGTCTATTACCGAGAACCTTCACTTTACAAATCTTCAACTCATAAACCAAGATAAATCAGAACTGTGTTCTACATTGAGAATCAATTGTTCTTCCGTATTGAGGGGCTATAATATTAAGATTGTCATTATCTATTTCATCATCGGCTGAAGTTTAATTTAATTGTAGATAAAATGTTAATATTCGGCATATTAGGAAATTGATATTCGGCCACCCTTATTACAGAGGGAAGCCAGAAACGACATCTGTGCCGTTTTGAAGTTTCGGATTTGAAAATTAAAAACAAATTTTACCATTAAAAAATAATAAATGCTAATCAAAAGAAATTAAAAAATCTAAATTCTTATCCCTCCCCTCACTCACCCTCCCTCTCTCTCTCTGACTCACCCGCTCTGTCCCTCTCACTCTCACCCACGAAGCTCGTTCCCCTCTCACTCACCCACAAGCTCACTGTCAATATTTTGTTCTGATCTCAGCTAACTCATCGTCAAAACCGCAACCATGACGCTAGGCTCAGGAGGATCCAGTGTCGTGGGTCAGTTTCTTCTCTGATCTTGCCCTTTTTTGTTCAATCTATTTATGCCCTTAATTGATTTATTCTCTTTGTTTTGTTGCGTTTCTTGTTCTGGCAAAATCTATTTGTCTAATTCAGATACGGGTCGTAGCTGTTGCTTTTATTATTTTATAATTTTTTTGGGTGGTTTTGTGTAATCTTATGAACATTCTTTTTGGCATAAATGCATCTGGGTTACTACGTTTGATTGTTAATTAGACCTGATATGTAATTCTATGTGTTTTTTGAATTTTTGATCACGAAATTAAGTTAATTTAGTTTAATATTATTAGATTATTGTCACCTAAAATTAGTATATTTAATCAGTTAAAGAAATTTGGATTTTTGCTTAGAAAAGTATTTGGATTTTTTTTTTATACTTATATTTCCCTTCTGTTTTTGTTGTAATGGTTATTGACATACTTAGCCTTTGAATATATGAATAAAAAACCTTAAAAATATTTTCACGTTCAATCATTGAATATTAGAGTAATATCATCCAACCAACTAATACACAAAACACAACTAAAATTATACAACAAAAGAATAACTCAATGATCAATTTGTTAAGTCTGCTTCAAACTTCTTTGTCATTATCATTTTGTTGACGCAGCAATTGCACCTACACGCCTGTTGTGCAAATTTTGTTGAACTCGTAAGCGCACGAATTTATTGTAGAATAGATTAATGGTGTTGAGTGTCGATCCCACGAGGAAGTGGATTTTAATTTTATGTAGAATTAATTATGTAAATGGGTGATTGGATTTGTGTGAAAGTGATTTAGATTATGTTGGAATTTAAATTGGATTGACAGAAATAATTAAATTGGAAACTATTGAGATAAAGCACTTGGGTATCTGGATCCGTATCAACATGCACCATGGGCTAAATAATCCTTATTAATACCAATTAAATCATGAGGGGGGAATCCACACCTCATGAACCACGCTCTAATCAATATGGTGCTAAGGGCTTATCGTGCCAAATAATAATAACCTTATACTAGGGTGCCGGTAAAACCAAGGCGGTAACTAGACAAGATTATTATTATTTGTCGACGAAAAGTCAAAACCTCCACAGAAATTAGAGGGGAAGAGAAAATAAATTTACCAATTAAAGCCCATTACACATGTTGAGACTTCACCTTCAACCCAAGCTTGAAAGAAAATTAACTACTCATAATTGAACTAAAGGTAAAATGGAAATTTATTAAAATACGTAGATAATACAAGATGAAGAAGGAATTACAGAAAACTAAGCTCAAAAATGGATTCAGGGGTATCAAATAAGGGGGGGAAGGCCCCCTTTTTATAGATACATTGAGTGAATCATGGCCATCGGATTAAAAATAGTTTGGGCGCACAGGATTGCGCCACGTCATCAGTGAACAGTAACATGGTTTGACCACGGGTTTGACCATGTGGTTTGAACAGTAACACGGTTTGCACATGGTTTGAACAGTAACGCGGTCTGAACAGTGTCGTGAACAGTACCCATGAACAGTACCGTACATGTGAATAGTGCCGTACGTGTGAACAGTGCCATTTTCCTTTTATACTCTTCTTAAGGTTTTCGACTGTCCTGAGTTCAAAAGTGACGTCCGTTTTGCTATCCGAAATCTCGTTTATTGTGAAATGACCATGATGCCCCTAAAATACATAAAATACTTAATTAAAACAAAACACACATAATTAAATAACAAGAGACTTGAATAAATAAAGTTAGAGATGTTAGTGAGATTTGAAGTATAAAATGATGAATTTCTCCTTTATAAATATACACTTTCTAACACTCAACACACCCCCCAACTAGCTTATTGCTAGTTCTTAGCAAATAAAGCGAAAACAAAATTCAAATCTAAATTTTTTTTTTTTTTTACAAACTTGTTTATTCAATCAGACTAATGATAGCAATCAAATAAAAGTATAAGCCTTATCTCCAGTCTAAAGAAATATCACACCCACATCAACCATCCACATGAATCAACCAAGTAGATTTTGTCACAGCTACTTTCAAAAATGACATGTCAAACCCCAAAATCTCACCGGTAATAGTGACAGTCTCACAAGGAAATTAAACCCAATAAAAATTGTCACTTCAATGAATGATAAATGGAGTGAAGATAATAAAGAAATAATATCACACTCTCACCAAGATGAAAAGAATATGCCCACAACTTAGAAATAACACGATCTCAAGTCAAACAAAATGCTAGTCAACCCAATTTATTTTTTTTCTCTTTTTTTATTTATTATTTTTTTATGCATTACTACATCTTTATAACACATATAACTAGCTTCTACTTCAGACTATAGTCCCTAAAATCAAGAAGGACTTTTATTAGGATGTAACATAGGCTAGGGACATGGCTAACAAAGAAAGGAAAATAGAGAAAACAAAATACATGTTTGAGAAAAATAATATCTTTTGGAAAAAAAAAATGCATTTCACTTATTGAATTATATATATCTCTCTCTCTCTTTTTTTCTTTTCTTTCTTTTTTTTTAGAGAATTTTTTCTTTTTTTTCTCTTTTTTTTCCTTTTTTTTTTGGTATTGCACAACTTTACTAAACAAAATAATTATTTATATTTTTCTCAAACATGAATAGGTGATGGAACTTTGTAAGATATCGGGTAATACTCTAAATTGGAGTGGGTCAAGATGATAAGTTGACAAAGAAAAGTTTTTTTTTTTTTAATAAAAGGCTCAAAAGGGCTAACTATGGATATTTCACATAAGAGATGGCTAGAAAGGCTCAAACGGGTCAAAGATGACCTTTCCATCATCTTTTAGGGCTCTAGGTAATCCTCCATATCTACTAGTTAAATGGACATTCAGATGTAGCAACACACTTTTTCTTTTTTTTTTTCTTTTTTTTTTAAAACAAAAAAATTTTTTTTGAGGGTTGATTCAAAAGAATATAGAGATCGTATATAAAATAGTAAACTGTTAAGTTGTATGAAAGATGGGCAAAAAGGGTTATTCTCCAAGAAAAATAATAGGCTAAAAAATAATAGGCTCAAAAGCTCACTTGGTATTAATTATGACATGTCAATTCTTTCAAGCAACTCATATTTATCTCCGACATCAACATGTAGAATAGCAAACATAGTGTAACATCACTCAAGACCAAAGATAATTCAAATACTAAAATTCGAAAGTCATCATGTCATCTAAAAATAAAAACAAAATCACACTATTTTTTTTTTAAACACCATTCTACTCCCCAACCTATTCTAAACATGAAAGGAAAATATGTATGCAGAAATGTGAAAATGATGTAGAAAAACTAATTGGAAAAAGTTACACTTAAAATGATAGAAAAATAAAATGTTTTTTTTAACGAAGAAGATGCGTTTCTAGAGGCACCACACTCTATATTCAGCCATCTTTGACTCAAAAATTTGAAAATGCATATTTATAAAGGAGAAGTCAAAAAGAAAAAGTTAGAAAGATCACACGAAAAATAAGAATTTTTTTTTCATTATTATTTTTTTTCTTTTTTTTTTTTAATTAAGAAGATGCGTTTCTAGAGTAACTACACTCCATATTCAGCCATCTTCAACACAAAAAGTTAGTAACAGTTAGTTTCTACAACAAAAAATTAGTAAAAACTTAACCAACATTCCACAATTGTCAACTACCCCCTCCCCCCAACCAGAACGAAACATTGTCCTCAATGTTTTAAAGGAAAGAAGTAGAGTTTAGAAGACATCACCTGCGTGGTGTAACACAAAATAAAATATTTACAGGCGGAGATTTAAATCTAATTTGTACTTCTTACTGCTGCTATTGTTACCATCGTTATTTGTACACTCCAACACCAAGGTCTTGGGATCTGGCTCTGGTCAATAAGTTTGTAACAGATCAAGTAGCTCATTAGCAGTGTGAGCACAAATAAAAAACTTTTTAACTGAGGAAGGAATGAAGTAGTTTTTTATTGCATGGTTAAGAAATGCGATAAAGCCATCATAAAAATTATTGACATTTAACAAACCGATGGGTTTCTGATGAATGTGCAGATGGGCCCAAGATGCTAATGTGATAAGTGCCTCTAGAGTTGCAAGATCTCCTGGTAAGAAAATAAAAGCATCAGCATGATTAAGCATTTCAGTTATTCTTTCTTGCATACCTGAGACAACTAACTCTTCTCCAGTCGGTGAGTTAGACAAGCAGCCCAAAGGTTTTAGGGCTTGTGGTATGATGCCTAACACTTGACTTCCTCTGACAAAAGCAGCTTCTGAGACCAATTTTGATAACCTTCGGTCACCTCCGCCGTATACTAAGTGTAACTTTCTTTCTGCTATGCATCGACCAAGATCAATGGCTGCCTCAAAGAACTCTTTATATTTGCTATAGTTAAATCCGGAAAGCACACAAATGTTCTTGAATTGTTTATTGGGAGTAGCTGCCATTAGGATACTTCTCCAAAATAATTTGTGAGTGCAAATGAAAAGAATCATATTTAAAGATCTTGGCGGCAGTGGATCACAGCTGTGAATGAGGTATCATGTCTATGTCAAATTAATCATGTAATGCATATGGCTCGAGAGTCAAAAAGAAAACAGTAAAAAGGAAAAGCAAACAATGATAAAATAAAATTATTAAAGACAATAATGCAGATGGTAAAACAACAGTGAAATAAAACAATAGTAAAGTAAAAGGATATTTACAGGTAGTTGCGATTGTGGCTCACATCTTCCTCTGGTTTTACGTCCAGAAACGGCTTCAACGCCCTCTATGGGTCGAGGATAGGCTTCCCATCCAGTTTTCTTATAAACTGGCAAACAGGGTCGTTTATAGTCAGATTCCCGAGATTTTATCGTGCATGCTCTTTCTGGAATGATGGCCATAGCTGGAGAATCGCTCTTTACACATATCCACTGGGATGCGTTTCAAGAGACAAAAGGATATCATCCAATGACTCCTTATTCAAGCTATCCCTAATGAATTGAATCTTATCTTCTCTGTTATCAGACACCATTCCTAAAGAACATCGTTTTTTATTGCATATCATTCTGGCACACTAATGACAAGTAACCGAAATCTTTCGAGCTCTTCGCTTTCTTGCATAATTTCCTTTACCACAACCAGGCATGTATGTAATAAATTTAGGAGGCAACTCACCTGCCAAGCGTACTTTAACCTCAATTAACTAGCGGATATCAGCAGGTATGTTATTCCTCATGAGCAATCGCATGCGTTCAGACCGAGCTTTATGGATTGTAAGGAGGGCATTCTGAGGAAGTGAAGGGAATCGATTGTGAAGCTTTGCCAAGATCTCATTTATGTCCATACTTTCGCCTCAGAAGATCAGTAATTATGGGAAACTGAAGTAACCGACTTGATAGTCACGGAGTACCGTTATCCGCCACTTAACCGGGAGGACAAACTAAAACACACAAACAGAGTAACAAACAAAAACACACAAAGAAAATCACAATCGTCCTCATATAGAATTTACCTCAAGCTCCAACTGGATGTTGTAGACGCTTCTCTCAATGTCTCTGAGTTGGCTTTCTAAATCCTCAACATGGGATATTAACTCTGGTGGTTGTAGCTTCCAAATACGATGTGTTTTACAAAATCGTATCTGGCCTCTGAGATGAGATTGGATACGTTGAAGTCGTCTAAGGATGTTCAAGAGGAACTGTCTCATGATTAAAAGTGATAAAAAAAAACTTAATGGTTAAACAAACAAACTTATGCACAAACAATTTCAATTAGCAGAAGAATAATAAAAATAAATAAATAAATAAAACAAATCACCGAAAAAATAGAAAAATCTTAATTCAAATGTGGTGGGTCACTCAAATTCATTTCAGTGTCCTCTCCATATGGTTGGTATTCTAGATATGGTTTTAATCTTTGACCATTAACTTTAAACGTGACACCGTTTTTCGGGTCCTTAATTTCAATTGTCCCATGTGGAAAAACAGTATGAACAATGAAGGGGTCAGACCATCAAGAGCGTAGCTTACTTGGGAATAGGTGCAAGCGAGAATTGAATAAAAGTACTTTCTGACCTGGAGTGAAAGATTTTCTCATAATTGCTTATCATGAAAGACTTTTATTTATTGCTTGTAAACCTTGGCATTTTCGTATGCATCGTTACGAATTTCTTCAAGTTCTACCAGCTGTAATCGTCTTTCTGAGCTAGCTTGCTGCATGTCAAAATTGAATTTCTTGATGGCCCGGTACGCACGATGCTCGAGTTCCATAGGTAGGTGGCAAGCTTTTCCATACACTAGCCTGTAGGGTGACGTCCCAATTGGGGTCTTGAAAGCCGTTCTATATGGCCATAATGCATCATCGAGTCTTAATGACCAATCTTTTCTGTCTGGCCTCACGGTCTTTTCTAAGATGTGCTTTATTTCTCGATTGGAGATCTCAACTTGGCCACTGGTTTGCGGATGATACGGAGTTGCCACTTTATGAGTGATGGAGTACTTTGTCAAAAGTGCTTTGAATGATTTATTGCAAAAGTGGGTACCACCATCACTGATTATTGCTCGAGGGAATCCAAAGCGTGAAACAATATTGCTCTTCAAAAACCCTATCACCACTTTATGATCATTGGTTATGCATGGAATTACCTCTACCCATTTCGAAACGTAGTCAACAGCAACCAAAATGTATTGATGGCCAAAAGAAACGGGAAAGGGTCCCATGAAGTCGATACCCCACACATAAAAAATCTCAACCACTAAAATTGGATTTAGTGGCATCATATTCCTTAGTGTAATGCTCCCCATTCGTTGACACCTATCACATGAAGAACAAAAGGTGTAAGCATCTCGAAATATAGTTGGCCAACAGAAACCACATTGTAGAACTTTTGTCGCTGTTTTCTTAGCACTGAAATGGCCTCCGCAAGCTTGTTTATGGCAGAACGAAAGGATGTTTTGAAATTCATTTTCTGGGACACATCGTCTAATAATTTGATCTGCACAATACTTGAACAGATAGGGGTCATCCTAGAAAAAATTCTTTATTTCCGCAAAAAATTTAGCCTTGTCCTGCTTGGCCCAATGCTCTGGAAGTTTACCTGTAACAAGATAATTAACGATATCAGCATACCAAGGTGATACTTCCACACTCATTAATTGCTCATCCGGAAATGACTCATTCAATATTAAGGGTTCTGTTATTGTGTCAAAATGGAGATGAGAGAGATGGTCAGCCACAAAATTTTCAGAACCTTTCTTATCTTTGAATTCCAAGTCAAACTCCTGCAAAAGTAACACCCAGCGAATTAGTCTAGCTTTTGCATCTTTCTTTGTGAGGAGAAATTTAAGAGCAGCATGATCTGTGAATACAATTATTTTACAACCAATAAGATAAGATCGAAACTTCTCTAATGCAAACACTACTGCTAGCATTTCTTTTGATAGTTGAATAGTTCAACTGTGCATCATTTAATGTCATACTAGCATAGTAAATAACATGGGGAATTCGATCTACTCTTTGTCCTAATACTGCTCCTACTGCATAATCAGATGCATCACACATAAGCTCAAATGGTAAGCTCCAGTTTGGTGGCTGAATGATGGGTGATGTTGTCAACAAATGCTTTAGTTTTTCAAACGCCACAAGACATGAATCATTAAAGACAAAAGGTACATCCTTAGCAAGTAGATTGCATAAGGGTCTAGAAACTTTGCTAAAATCCTTAATGAAACGTCTATAAAAACCAGCATGCCCAAGGAAAGATCTTACTTCTCTGACTGTTTTAGGTGGAGGAAGATTGGAAATGAGATCCACCTTGGCTTTGTCAACTTCAATACCTTTGCATGAAATGATGTGACCAAGAACTATACCTTGTTTTACCATAAAATGACACTTCTCCCAATTTAAGACCAAATTCTTCTCTATACATCTCTGTAAAACTTGTGTTAGATGATGTAAACATTGATCAAATGAGTCACCAAAGACAGAAAAGTCATCCATAAAGACTTCAAGGAATCGTTCAACCATATCAGAAAAAATGCTTAACATGCATCGTTGAAATGTAGCAGGTGCATTACATAATCCAAATGGCATCCTCCTATATGCAAAAGTGCCAAAAGGGCAAGTGAAAGTGGTTTTCTCTTGATCTTTTGGTGCTATGGGAATCTGATTGTATCTGAGTAGCCATCTAGAAAGCAATAAAATTCATGGCCTGCTAATCTATCAAGCAGTTGATCAATAAATGGTGAAGGAAAATGGTCTTTACGTGTGACAGAATTCAATTTTCTATAATCAATGCATACACGCCATCCTGTAGTCACTCTAGTGGGTATCAATTCATTATCAGCATTGGTAACTACTGTGACTCCTGACTTTTTGGGGACAACTTGCACAGGACTGACCCATGAACTATCAGAAATTGGGTAAATGATACCTGCATCTAATAGCTTAAGACTTCTGTTCTAACAACTTCTTTCATGTTAGGATTTAACCGACGTTGCATTTCCCTAGTAGATTTAGCATTTTCATCAAGGTGATGTAATGCATGCAGTCTGCTGGGTTTGTACCTTTTATGTCTGCTATGGTCCATCCTAATGCTCCTTTGTGCTCTTTTAAAACATCCAACAACTTACCTTTTTGTTCATCATTTAGGGATGATGAGATGATTGCCGGTAGAGTGCTTTCTTCTCCCAAGAACGCATATTCTAAAGTATTGGGCAATGGTTTGAGCTCAAGTTTCGGTGGTGACTCTGATGATGGGATGGGTTTCTTCTCTGATGGTGCTAGTTGTTCAACTCTTGACTTCCATTTATTAGTATCCATGGATGGTGCTGAGTCAAGTAGGGCGTTGACCTCATCGAATGATCTGTCAACATCAAAATTCAAACCAAAGTGAGTTAAACATGTTTGTAAAGGGTCATCACTAAGGTTTGAAATAAAAGTATCATCAACTAATGCTTCAATTAAATCCACATCAACAATTCCATCATCTGCATTGTGAGGTTGTTTGGCAATGTTGAAGATGTTAAGCTCAATGGTCATATTGCCAAAAGACAACTGCATATTTCCAGTCCTGCATTGAATGTGAGCATCCGCAGTTGCCAAGAATGGTCGGCCTAAGATAATGGGGATATGCTTCCTTGAATCCTGTATTGGTTGAGTGTCAATTACAATGAAATCAACACAAAAATAAAACTTGTCTACCTGTATAAGCACGTCCTCCACAATACCACGAGGTATTTTCGTAGATCGATCTGCAAGCTGTAACACCACTGGAGTTGGGTGTAATTCTCCAAGTCCAAGTTTCACAAATACTGAGTAAGGCAAGAGATTAACACTTGCTCCTAAATCCAACAAAACATTCTCAATTGTGTGGTTCCCTATACTACAAGAAATAGTGGGGGAGCCTAGGTCTTTATATTTTAGAGGAATTTTGTGTTGGAGTATAGAACTAACGTTTTCTGTTAAAAATGCCTTCTTTTGAACATGAATATTTCTCTTTTTAGTACAAAGGTCTTTAAGAAACTTTGCATAAGATGGAACTTGTTTTATAGCATCAAGCAAAGGGATGTTAACACTTACCTGTTTGAAAATCTCAAAAATCTCACCTGTGGATTTTCCTTTCTTTCCTTTAGCTAACCTCTGAGGGAATGGAGCTTTAGGAATGTATTCTCGTGGATTTGTTTCTTCTTTCTCCTTCGGTGGTGAGTCTTCAACATTCACGGGTACAATTTGATTTTCTTTGGTCGCTGGCATCTCTACTTTGTTGTCGACTTCTTTTCCTTTTCGTAAGGTCATAACGGCTTTGACCTCTCCATACTGTTGTGGTGAATTGATACTTGCTTCATGTACTCCTTTAGGATTAGGCACTGGTTGGCTTGGAAATTTACCATTCTCAACAGTCATTGCCAAATTCTGAACTGAAAAAGCAAGTTGTCCCACCATCTTCTCGAGGCTTGAAACTGATTAGGCTTGTGAGTTGAAGCCTGCTCTCATCTCATTCCGTAGTCCATCAATGGTGCGGTTCTGTTGCTCGATTGTAGATTGAGTAACATTCTTGAAATTTTGGAATGAATCCTCCCATGGTCTGGGTTGAGAATAATTCTGGTTCTGATTGTATGGTCTAAATGGTGGCTGAGAGGCTTGAGGAACTTGAGGAATTGGTTGCATTGGTGGAGCTGGAGATGCTGGTCCATTCTGTTGAAATCCTTGAGACCATGAAAAATTGGGGCGGTCTCTCCATCCAGGTTTATATGTGTTGGAGTATGGACTGTAATTTGATGGCTCCCTCATGACACCGATGGCATTGGCTTGATCTGAATACAACTCATGGTCATGTGGCTCTATTGATTTGGCAGTCGTCAACGATGCTATTTGTCGAGAAAGGCCTTCAACCATCTCTTTGACTTCTTTGATTCCAAAACCGGACTCGCCAATGTGAACCTCATTCACTCCTTTAATTCTTCTAGTATTCTTGAGAGATCGACTCTGCTGTTGGGAATTATCCGCTTGTCGCTGGAAGAAATCCCAAATTTCTGATGCACTTTTTGACATTAGCTCTCCTCCACTTGTCGTCATTAGCCATTCTTGCACATTTGGCAATAATCCCTCCAAGAAGTATTGGCATTGGTGTCATTTCTCGTATCCATGATGTGGACACTTCAAAAGTAGCCCATTGAATCGCTCCCATGCTTCGAAAAACTGCTCGTCTTCTCTTTAGGTGAACTCTGAGATTTCCCTGCGAATAGCATTGGTTTTATGCACTGGGAAATATTTATTTAAAAATTTCGTTACCATTTGTTCCCATGTTGTAATGCTATTAGCAGGTAATGTATTGAACCATGAACGAGCTCTATCCTTTAAAGAAAATGGGAAAAGTCTAAGTTTAACATCATCTTCTGAAAAATTCTCATATTTAAAAGTTTGACAAATTGTATGAAAATCATTCAGATGATTATATGGGTCCTCATTTTCTAAGCCATAGAATGTTGGGAGACAATTTAGCACACTAGGTTTTAACTCAAAACTCCTAGCAGCTACATTTGGGTATCGTATGCATGATGTGCTTAAGTTAGCTAAGGATCAAGTAGTCCTTAAATGGCCTCTCCTGTGGTTCTGGTTGTTGCAAATCCATTTCAATTTTTTCTTTAAGTGCAATGTGTTTGTGTGTGCGAAGTGTTCTTTCTAATTCAAGGTCTATAGGTTCAAGATTA
Source organism: Atalantia buxifolia (assembly GCA_030444775.1). Taxonomy (NCBI): domain Eukaryota; kingdom Viridiplantae; phylum Streptophyta; class Magnoliopsida; order Sapindales; family Rutaceae; genus Atalantia; species Atalantia buxifolia. Next base: position 17,957,193 of record CM059839.1, read on the forward strand.
GGTAATAATGACCTACGACCATGCATGCAAAGAAAATAAAAATGAGAACACAATAAATAAAAATAAAGAAAAATGAGAAATTACAATACTAACCTTATTGCGCTGTTACAACCTTTCTATTAAAAAAAACACTAAAACAAATACGTGAAATAAAATAAATAAAATAAAAATAAGTTAACAAGATAAATGAAAAATTACAAAGAAAAATAACTTGAAAATTAAATTGCAGAAATTTAAAGAAGAGGAAAAGAAATTCTTACCTAAAAATGTAAATTCACTTCTTCTTTTTTTAATTGATTAAGAAAAAAAAATTACAAGGAAACAACTAAAATAATAATAATAATACTAATAGTAATAATAATAATAATAAAATTATTTACAAAAAATTAATTCTACAAATCAAAATACTTACCTCCCCGGCAACGGCGCCAAAAACTTGTTGTGCAAATTTTGTTGAACTCGCAAGCGCACGAATCTATTGTAGAATAGATTAATGGTGTTGAGTGTCGATCCCACGAGGAGGTGGATTTTAATTTTATGTAGAATTAATTATGTAAATGGGTGATTGGATTTGTGTGAAAGTGATTTAGATTATGCTGGAATTTAAATTGGATTGGTAGAAATAATTAAATTGGAAACTATTGAGATAAAGCACTTGGGTATCTGGATCCGTATCAACATGCACCATGGGCTAAATAATCCTTATTAATACCAATTAAATCATGAGGGGGGAATCCACACCTCATGAACCACGCTCTAATCAATATGGTGCTAAGGGCTTATCGTGCCAAATGATAATAACCTTATACTAGGGTGCCGGTAAAACTAAGGCGGTAACTAGGCAAGATTATTATTATTTGTCGACGAAAAGTCAAAACCTCCACAGAAATTAGAGGTGAAGAGAAAATAAATTTACCAATTAAAGCCCATGACACATGTTGAGACTTCACCTTCAACCCAAGCTTGAAAGAAAATTAGCTACTCATAATTGAACTAAGGGTAAAATGAAAATTTATTAAAATACGTAGATAATACAAGATGGAGAAGGAATTACAGAAAACTAAGCTCAAAAATGGATTCAGGGGTATCAAATTAGGGGGAGAAGGCCCCCTTTTTATAGATACATTGAGTGAATCATGGCCATCGGATTAAAAATAGTTTGGACGCACAGGATTGCGCTACGTCATCAGTGAACAGTAACACGGTTTGACCACGGGTTTGACTACGCGGTTTGATCAGTAACACGGTTTGCACACGGTTTGAACAAGAACGATGTCGAAGCGAGTGTCGTGAAGCGATGCCACGAAACGATCGGCCGCACGTGTGAACAGTCTGCCATTTTTTCTTTTATACTCTTCTAAGGTTTTATTTGTCCGAGTTCAAAAGTGACATCCGTTTTGCTATCCAAAATCTCGTTTATTGTGAAATGACCATGATGCCCCTAAAATACATAAAATACTTAATTAAAACAAAACACACATAATTAAATAAAAAGAGACTTAAATAAATAAAGTTAGAGATGTTAGTGAGATTTGAAGTGTAAAATGACGAATTTCTCCTTTATAAATATACACTTTCTAACACTCAACAACGCCCATGTAAAATTATTAAACCTTAAATTTAGAATGTTCTTCCTTAGCATTAAAACTCGTGCATTGTTTAAAAGTATATTTAACAAATTTGTACAAAGAGACTCCATGATTCAAATTTCTTTGACTTAGATTTTAATTTTTGTTAAAGATATATCTATTCCATACAAAGATTTCAATTTTCTGCACAATCGTGAGCTGCATATATATATATACATATAACTGTTCTGCGAATATGTCGAAGCAATTTCAACTATCCAACTTTTTTTTCGAATTTTAATGAATATAAATTTTATATGTTGGACAACTATGAAGAATAAAATTAGCAAAATGATATTATTAACAAATAAGGAGAGCAAAAGGTAATTATATCTTGGTGTGCTAAACATTTTTATGGGTGTACGGAAAAAAAATAAAGATAATAGAACCAATGTTATCGAGGAGTATTTTGGTATTTACGAAAGTGAAAAGTGATTTCCTAAAATCCATCAACTAATAATAAAAGGATCATATGTGCTTTAAAAATGAAGTTTCAGCAGCTGAGAAATCAAGCCATTACTCACATACTACACCCACCTAAACACAATTAATATGTTATCAAACAAATAGACACAACAGAAATAAATCTAATGTGAAAACTGAAAACAAAAAACAGCCCCATCACCATCAATAGTTTTGACGAACTGGACATGGGTGGACCAAACATCATTGAATAAATGAAAAACAAAAGAAAATTAAAATAAGTGTCCAGCAGAAATTATCCATCTTTACGTGTTGCCTCCTATTTGGTACATGCATAGATATGTACATCTATCCAACTTTGAAAAAATTGTAGCAGAAATTAGAGCTCACTTTTTTAGATATGGCTCATATACAATACATGTGTCAAGATTTAATTAGAGTTTATGTATATACACGTGTCTAATTCTAATTGATGGATAAACTAATCATAAATACTCAGGTGTTTCTAAATGATTGAAAAATGATATTGTAGTGACTTGATTGCTTTGTTCTCTAATTAGAAATAAATCACTGTCCGAGAACCTTTGTCAAGATCTGTTCAAGTTGCAATTAAATCAACACCAATATGAGGCTTCAATGCTGATTCACACCTTAGCTCTAGGTTAATGGAGATTGAAAACAGAAGATTAAATTGAACTAGAGGCAAAACACACTCACACAAAGAACAGGATTTAACGTGATTCGATTGTGCATAAATGCACAATCTACATCCATGGGAGAAGCCACAGAAAAAGCTTTATTGATGATTCAAAATGAATTTTACAGAGCTAATACAGAGGAGATTACAAGGAACAAGAAGACTCTTTCTCTCTTTCTATGATCTCACTGGAAAGCTCTCAAAATCCTATGCAATTTTTTTCAACAACCAGCCTCCTTGTACCCCTGATATTGAAACCCAGATTGCACAGCTTTTGGACGCGTGTATGACGGCTTCATTTATTTGATTCCCTTCTCACATGCGGTCTCACGTGCTTAACTTAAACCTGCTCAAAGCGACTGAAAGCAGCGTCGTTTTTCCTTAAGTTTAGTGAAGAAGCTAGCATGTGTTCTGCACGTGACTCGTAAGTGGATTCACTTACTTAAAGCACAGCCGTTTTAGGGCTTTAAGTTTTGGATTCATTGCACTCTAGTCCACAGATATTATTGGTACTTATAAATTTCAAAGGGGTGATAACGGATGGTCTATTATAAACACTAAGAAGGGTCCCTAGCATAGCCTGAACAACTTTACTTATGATTTCTCATCAAATAATGTTATAAAAAAGAAATACATAAGTTAGAAGATTCACAGCATATTGGAGTGTAATTTTTACTTGAATGACAATGAATGAAGTTATGTTAATTTACATTAAGTAGAAACCTTCCTAAATAGGAAGAAAAATACTCTATTAACATATCAAATACTATCTTAATAATAATTTAGTTAACAAAAATAAAAAAAAAACCTTGAAGAAATAATTAACCTCAGCTAAATAATTGTCTTACATCACCAATTTTTTCTTTTTTCTTTTTCCTTTTAATAAGACATCACCACACTCCTGACTTTATAAAGTAAAGCATAAAATATAATAGACTAGTTTGAGTTTAAAATACTAAAGTTGGTAGGATGACTTGCATACTGTCTTGATCGTTGAGCACGCAATTCTCTGAAAAAAACTCAATTGTATTTGTGTTTATTGTAAATTTATGTCATTTACTAGTCTTTTGGGTTTTGTTGTATCAATTCTTTGGTGCGTGTTCATCTTGTTTTCGTTCTTTTGTGATGCAAGATTCTTGGTTACATTAGGAATCAGAGTGAAACTCTAATTTTAAAATTTGGAGAAATAAAATGTAGGGTTATTTTCATTTTACTACTTCAGAAATTATTAAATATCAAATCGAATATAAGCAAGTATTGTTTTATCGTTTCTTACTATATCTTTATAAAAATATCGTTTTTACTACTTTTAAATTCTTTGTTAGTTGATGCCATTAGTTGACCATTAGTTGACTAACAAAATACCAATTTCACCCTTCATGATTAAAAAAAATATTTGAAGGTTATTTATAAAATAAATTTGTAATATATTTATTAAAATGGATATAAAATAGTAACATAATTTTTTTTAGAATTATAATATATGAATTATAAATTTTTATCTTATTATTTTTTTTAATCATGAAGGGTAAAATTGGTATTGTGTTAGTCAACTAACGGTCAACTAACGGTCAACTAATGGTCAACTAGTAATTGTAACGGAAAAGTAGTAAAATGATATTTTTATAAAGATATAGTAGTAAAATGATAGGAGACAATATTTCTTGTAGTCATTTGATATTTGTCAATTCCTAAAGTAATAAAATGATAATAACCCTAAAATGTAATATGATTTTTTTCATGAATAAAACAATTTAATTTATTTTTTTCTACTAGCAAAGATTATTACTTTATTAACCCATCAAGCTATTGGCTTCATTTGTAAGTCGGTCAGTCAGTTTTTTACTTTCAATTGTTATCTTTTAAAAGATATTGGAAAAATCTTTTAAAAGCGTATTTTATCACTTCACTAATCATTTAGTAATTACAAATTAGAAAAATAAATTATTTATGACAAAAAACACTAGAGAATGTCGAAAAGAGTTTGATCAATTTTTGTATACACACACAATACGAAATTAAATTATGTGGCAATGTTGATAGTGAGTCGTTTTTGGATTCCATAAGTTGACAAATAGAGGTGGCAAAACGAATAAATGAATCGAATTTGAATCGAATCGTAAACGAATTGGGTCAAAATTCTATGGATTCGGATTCGATTCGTTTATTAAACGAATTGAAATTTCAGGATTCGGATTTGATTCTTTTATTAAATGAATATTTGGTTCGATTCGTTTAATCGTTTAAGAGAATTGATAAACGAATCGAATCGAATCCGGATTCGTTTATTATTCGTTTATCCTTTACGAATCTATAACGAATCGAATCGAATCAGGATTCGTTTACAATTCGTTTAGAAAAATATAATTAATAAATAAAATTAAGCCAAAAAAAACAAATTTAATATCCCACGACAAAATACAAATAATTCAAATCATATTATACAGTTATCCAAATACCAAATACCAAATCCTTAATATTACAAATAACAATAATTCAAATTCAAATTATAAAGAAATGTAATTTCTTTAATTCTCTTCATTTGTTTTTGTCACCTTGAAAACAAAAATCCTACACCAAAAAGTAAATAAAATGTTATTAACATGCTGCAATATTGATAATAGTCATTTGTAAAATTTCAAAAATCAAATATATAGCAAATTTGTAGCATTTTCAAGGAAATAATAATTAAACAAGATAAAAACGTTATCTACCACACTCACACATTGTCATTTGGATGATTGGCACTCTCTGCAGATGAAGCAAAATTAGTGCCCATGTTCATAATGTTTTGAGTAAGTTGGTCCACAGTGACATCCAAATTTTCTACAATAATTTTATAAAAATAAATATTAATTAGAAACAATTGCACGTAATATTATAAAAGAAAAGTAAATAAATTTTATGAGCAAGTTTTACCAATCTCTTCAAACTTCCAATCTCTAGTAGTAATAATTGCTTGGACTGTCTCTGGCTTCAATACACTTCGAAATTGATCAAGAACTCGACCGCCAACACTGAAGCTGATTCAAATGCAACAGTGGATATAGGAATGCTCAAGATATCACGAGCCATGGAAGAAAGGTTAGGATAGCGAAATCCATTTCCTTTCCAAAAACTTTGAATGTTCAAATAAATCTTTCTATCAATTCTTGGCTCATCTAAATAAAGCTCCAATTCAGATTTTCTAACATAAGCACTACAATTCATGTTTTCAAAATCATCAAACTCTTACAAAATAATTAAGAAATAAGAATAGTCAAAATTCAAAACAAGCATGGAAATAATAAGTCTTCCAATGAACAAATAAGAAAATTGTAAATATATCTTGAACATATCCATGGTCCTTTGGTTAAGTGTACTTTGACTATTATCATTACGTCTCGCACTTGAACCAACATCACTCATTTGAGTGAGTACGGATGTAGTGGAGGAAGATGGTGTGATCAAATTATACTCACCAAAAATTGAAAACAACTTATCTCGAACATGTTTCAACTCCTCCGAATTTTGACCATAAGCCTTGCGATAAGCAAACTCAATAAATGCCATCTTGTATCTAGGATCCAAGATGACCGCTATGGTCAAAATGGTACAAAAATCAGACCAATACTTCTCAAATTTTTCGATCATTTTTTGTGCCATAGTTTTCATGTACACATCCTCACTACATAATAATTGATCCAAAGCAACCTTAGCCGCAAACACCCTCGGAAAATATAAATTTGAAGTGGGGTATTTTGAACCAGAAAAAATGCATGTGATCTCATAAAACATAGACAAGAATTTGCCAATCTTTTCTATTTTCCCCCATTCTTCTTCAGAAGGACAATTCTTGTAATTAGAATCACTCAACTGTAAATGACGGAAAGCATTTTTGTAATACAGAACACTATCAAGCATAAGAAAAGTTGAATTCCATCTTGTAGGAACATCTTGTCTTAATCCTTTCTTGTCATCTAGAGATACTTGCTTAACACACTCTAAAAATTTTCTTTTTCTCACTTGTGACCCTTTAACATATTTCACACTCTCACGGGCTTTTCTAATTTCTTTCTCAATTTCTTTCAATCTTTATTGAACAATTAAATTAATAATATGAGCACAACATCGAATATGAAAGAAATCTCCATCACACACCAAAGTATTCCTTAATCTCAATTGACTTTTTAACATTACAACACAAACATCATTACTTAAAGCATTGTTTACAGTCAATGAAAAAAAATCCTTTTCTCAATACTCCATTCACACAACAATGACAATATTTTTTCAGGCAAAGCAACCCCAGTGTGTGGAGTTGATATTTCACAAAAATTCAACACTTTTTTCTGTAAATTCCATCCCTGATCAATAAAATGTGCAGTGAGACACAAACAACCATCTGTAATTATAGAAGTCCATAAATCAGTAGGAAGACATATTCTACTAGGAGCTTCTTCTAACATGCTTCTAATTTTTTTCTTTTCCCTATTATGCATTTTTAACACATCGGCTTTCGCAGTGTTCCTACAAATGTTGGGTACTTCATCACACAAATAATTCCAAATTTTTTTAATTCCCTCATATTCAACAAATTGAAATGGCAAATCATGCATAATAATGGCAGAAGACAATAATTCACGAAACACATGAGCTTCAAACTTGGGAACACGAGTTGACAATCCATCACTACGATCTAACATCATTTGTACAGGATCACGCTTTTTAAATTTTGCACAAGTTTCATAGTGTCTTCTTAGATTACCTGTACCAGAATTGCGCACAGCCACGTACTCAATGCTGCATTTTTTACACACCGCTCTCGGCTTGTTGTCCGGATACTTATCCCTCGGAACCTTGTGGAACAACGACCAAACTTGTGAAGTTAGTTTCCTTTGCCGTGGTGTCTTTTGTTCCACTGGCCTTAAACCTTTTTCAATCTCTTCTTCCAGTTCGATTATATCATGTACATCATCATCTCCAACACTAGAATCTTTAATTGTGTAGGCTGAATTACTTTGGCTTGTGTCCATTCTGCTAAAAACAAAATAATTCAAAATTATTTTAAGGGCCCTGATTAATCGAAGAAATTTATTCCAAAAGAAAAGAAACAGAGAGTACAAGAGTAATAGTAGTAACAACAGCAGTAGCGAAACAACAACCAAACAACAACAAAACAGCAGTAAATCAGCAACAAAACAGCAGTAAAACAATAATAAAATAATAATAAAATAGGAACGAACAGTGAAAAAATAGCAAAAAAAGGCAGCAAAACAACAACCAAACAACAGCAGCGAAACAGTAGTAAAACGACAGTAAAATAGTAGTAAAACGCAACCAAACAGCAGTAAAATAGCAACAAAACAGCAACAAAACAGTAGTAAAACAACAATAAAAGGCAAAATTTTAGTGGTGTACTGTGATGGTGGGTAACAACAGCCAAACAATAGCAGCGAAACAACAGTAAAAAATAGTAAAATAGCAGTAAAACAGCAACAAAACAGCAGCAAAATAGCAACAAAATAGTAGTAAAGCAACAGTAAACATCAAAATAGTAAAACAACAGTAAAACAGCAACAAAATAGCAGCAAAACAGTAGTAAAACAATAATAAAAGGCAAAATTTCTGTGGTGTACTGTGATGGTGGGTAGTTAGCGAGGTGGGAAGTGGTGCTGGGGATGAAAGCCTATCTTGTGCGCGGCTGTCGTGGCGTGAGTTCGTGCTACCAGTGGCTGCGTTGGTGAGGGTTGGGGTGTGCCGTGTGGCCGGATTGGTGGCAACGGCTAGGAGTTGCAGCAGCGGCCAACTGCTTTGATGGCTGTGGTGACGGCTTCTCATTCCCTACGCGTTAGGGTTTTTGTTTGTGGCCTTGTGCAATCGTATGTGAGTGTGAAATGTCAAATGCGAATGTGTGAGTGTGTAATGTGTTATTTTTTTTTACAATATTAACCTTCAAAATTTAAAAATTACAAAATATTAACCTTCAAATTTTAAAAAGCTTTCAAATATTAATGCGTTAGGGTTTTTTTTTTTATTGTCATATAGTAGTTATTTGCTTAAAATTACAATATTAACCTTCAAATTTTAAAAAACTTTCAAATAAATTTAAGAATAAAAAAATAATTTAATTAAATAAATAATAAACGAATTTTAAACGAATCAATCCGTATTCGATTCGTTATGACTCATTTATTAAACGAATTCTAAACGAATAAACGAATCAAAATTTTCAAACTCGTATTCGATTCGTTTAATTAATGAATCGAATCGAATTCACCAATTTATTAAACGAATCAATTTTTTCAAACCCAAACCCATTTAATTCACATCGAATCGAATCGAACAAACGAATCCTGACCCATATTGCCACCCCTATTCACAAATGTGCATAGACATCTATTGCCAGCCTTTTATTTTTTTTCAATACCTCCAGAACATTATTAGAGTCCCAAATTTATCACACATCATTAATTAAAATGCGCCAATTAGGAAGAGCTAGCTTTTTCGTTCTGTTTTCTTGCATATGTTGTAATTTTCAAGTATCACCGAAAATTTTATACCGTCAACTACTGCGAGAAAATTATATATATTCTATCATTCAACCTCCACAAATAAATTCTTTTCACTGGAATCCAACAACTGTTAAGTGTTAACCTTGTAGTTCTCAAGAGCGGAAATTGTGGTATTAATTTTTTCAAAGTGTCTCTCTTGAAAGAACACTAAAGATAGAAGAGAGTGAAATTTCAACTGAGATCTTGCCACATAAGACGATCGATTTAATCGGACAAAACGTGTGTAGGCTAATAAGAGCCAGTGCTGCCATTGATCCTTTCTGCATCTTTCTTCTACCAACGGATAATCCTTGATATACAGTCGCAAGAGTGAGGTAGGCACGCTCGTCCAAAAAGTATTTTAGCTTCGGACGAATATGAAGCCAAAAGATACACCAACGGCGTGAGATTTTGGCCAATTGAAGATAAGCATAAATCCATGTTTTGGAAATCATAAATCCACTAACGGGTTCCTAACTCCTGTGGCGAAATGGCACCACGTCATGAAGCCCTCCGATTGACAGTCGTTGTAGAGAGGAGAATCTGTTCAATCCCCTTTCCCCCCACTCCATCGATGACTTCCAAATCTTCATATCATGAATATAAAGTGACTGAAGGTCGCTGGGAAACATACCATCAACTGCCTCGACTAGGAAGCAATACCATATATGCTTGCCAGACCTCCTCTGTTTAATTCTTGAAGACTCTGCATGTCCTTGGTTGGTAAGGCCTCTAGTTTATCACACCACGTTATCCAGAGCTTAGTCGGTTCCACATAAGGCAATCCTCCTTCAGGAAAGAGTCATTTCAATAAAAGCACAGTACAATTGCTTAACTAATTTTTTAAAAACAGAGATGTGAGAGATTGACAATTTACAATTGCTTAACTGCTCAAGACGAGAGCACACTTGAAATATGAAATATGAAAAAGAGAGCACAAATGACAAATCTTAAGGAATTGGCAGGATTCACGTCCGACCAACTCCACGTTGCTAAAGCAGAGGAATAATTTTTGAGAAATTGTGAAGAAATTAATACAAGTGAAATGAGAGCCTGTTCATTTGATTATTGGCCGAGGGTGATTTCAATAACGTTTTCAAAGAGGCTATAGGACAAAGATCAAAACGAAAAATAAGTAACTTTAGTCGTTGAAAAAAATCAGAGTAAGGTTCACACATGCACGCATGTGTCGGACCAACAGAACATGGCTTGTGTCAAGGATCAATCAAAGAAATATAAACTTACAATTTTATAAAGTAAGCATCAAAATGTTTGGCAAGTTTTAGATTTGAAGAATGGTGGGAAAATAGACAAATAATCAACGAAGACGCTGCAAGATAAGTAGATCAATTAAACAGAGGAAATAACTAAACAATTCTTTGTGCAATGGCCACAGCAACGGATAAAATATGTCTACAAGACTACATTAATCCTATTGGCATGGTACCATATCCACACAACATTACATCAACATTTCATCATCAATCAATTTTGATGATATGATATTAAAAACATTGACTTCATAGTTTTATGTAATTTCAAATAAAAGATATGATTGATTTTGAGTCAGTTTAACATACAAACAAAGGGTAATAAGGAATGTTATCAATGTGGCGTGTGATGAGTAATGATAGAAAGAAAATATTAATCATAGTTAATATTTATGTTACAAAAATTGGAGGCAACATATAAGCAATTCAGAATCAAGTAAGGACTTGGATTTTTTTGTTAAGTCACTTGGCAAATGTTTATCCAACCTCTGATTTTTCTTAATATTTCTCTGTAGTTCATTTCATGGCACTTTTAGCCGCTACATTGGCATTTTCTGCCATTTGCTTTTGTTCATTGACGCAAGTTAGCTTATTAAATTGCCTTTCGATAAATGTTCTTCTGAGGGGATTGTGAAGAAGCCAAATCAACTGAGATGATCGGGTTTTCTAGATCAGCCAACTGTGCTGAACCGTCAATTATTGAGGCACCAAACTCTGACCTGATTCATATGGATGTGGACCAAAGCTTCTTGCCATACCATCTCCAGTCAAAGTTGCTATCTTTGAAAGTTTCGCAGGACAAAACATGTCTGAGTCAAAAATTGACGTCACCCCTAGCATAAGACATTATATCAAGAGAAATTTTGGTTTCCCAGTCGATACAGATACAGAATTCATATATGCAGGTTGCTTTCAATCTCTGTTAAATAAGCTAGTCATCTGCTGTATCCTAGAAGGTGGAACATTATGCTTCCCAGCTGGCTAGAATGGGAACTATGTTTCTGCTGTAAAATTTTTGAACGCGAACATTGTGAATATCTCTACTGAGTATGAAGTAGGCTTTAAGGTGACAGAGAAGACACTTGTGACAATACTCGAGACTGTAAAGAAGCCGTGGGTAAACATTTCTGGTCCAACAGCAACCCAACTGGCTTGCTTTACAGCAACAAAGAGATAGAGAATATATTAACTGTTTGAGCAAAATATGGGGCAAGACTTTTGATTGATACTTCATTCTTGGGATTGCAATTCAACTACGAGGGTTGGGGTGGCTGGAATCGGGTAGGCTGTTTGTCAAAGCTGTATCGTCTCTTTGTGTGTCTTTGATCGGAGGGCTGTCTCCGAAGATGCTTACTGGAGCCCTCACATCTGGATTTCTGGTCTCTTTGTGTGTCTTTGATCGGAGGGCTGTCTCCGAAGATGCTTACTGGAGCCCTCACATCTGGATTTCTGGTCTCTTTGTGTGTCTTTGATCGGAGGGCTGTCTCCGAAGATGCTTATTGGAGCCCTCACATCTGGATTTCTGGTTCCAAACCAACGTCATTTAGTTGATGCATTTAGGGTGCGTTTGGGAGTGAGTCAACAGCTTTTAATTTTTGTTCAGAAAGCTTTTGAGTAAAAACTACAACTGTGGAGTAAAAATTGATGGTGTTTGGTAAAGGTGCTGTAGCTTTTAAGCTGCAGCTGTTGATGATGTTTGGTAAAAGTGCTGTAACTTTTAAACTACAACTATTGATAGTGTGTTTGGTAAATTTTAATAATTATGGAGTGGATGAATATTTGTAATAATTAATTTTAAATAACATTAATTTTAATTGTTAACAAATAATTATTTTTATTCTTCAAATTATTATATTGACATACAATTATGATTTATTACTTTACAAATTAAATTAATATTTAATAAATCAATTTTTTTTTTGCACAAGTTGTAATAAATGATTTTTAAAACATATCATGGGCCCAATTATAAATAATTTTAAATAACTATTATTGAAAATTACCCCAATAGAATATTTTTACAGCACCTCCTACTTCGTGTATGAAATTATGTCTAGTAGTTTGAAGGTGTGTTCCTTTTCTCTACTGCATCAATGAGACGATCGAGCTGCCTCGACAGTTTTACAGCACCTCCTACTTTGTTCCCTTTGACAGCCACTCTTTTGCCTTTGTTTCCCTTACTATCATCAGACACAATATACTCATCAGAGTCAGCAGTACTCTCAACACGAAAAGATTCAGATGCGTCATTACTCTCTAAAGGAAAACCAGATGAGGGAACCCAAACATGCTCACCCGTAGCCACAGTGTTCATGAACATTAAATTTAATTTTTTCTCCAACTTTGGATCAATACCATTTTTCCGAAATCTACTGAATTGCGGATTTTCCTTTATTTTCTTTTCCCACCATTTCTCGCTTGCATCAATGTCCTCAACCTATAATTCCACCCTAAACCAGTTTCCTTGCCAATCAAATTCTTCCGCAATTTCCAATCAGTTCTAAGAGAATCCCATTTATTTTTCATTTGAGTTCTATTGTAATCTAATCCAGTTTCTTTAGTGAATTCCTTAATCAAATTTTCATATCCTTGGGAAGTCAAATGAGTCTCGGGACGATGTCCGGCATCCACCTCTTTAATGCATAAGTCGCAAAATACATCTAAAATCTGGGGGTCCTAGGTAGCCTTACTAGTTGAGCTATTGACATAATTTCATACACTTAAACCTAGAAAAAAAAATATTTCTTTGTCAAACAACAATACAAGAAAAATAAGAATATAGAAGTTAAGAAAATTACTAGAATCTTGTTATGGATGGTGGAAGGAAAAATAATTCGACATTAAAAAAAATAACCAGATCAAATTACTTTAGTTGTTACTTTACTTTACTTGAAATACCTTTAATCAAACTTAGTTTACTTGAAATACTTTTCCAGCAACCAATAATGATCATAGCCCACGAATAGAAACAATTAGAAGCAATTCAATAAAGCAACAAAAGACAAACTAGACAAGGAAACAAAAAAATTCAACTAAACAATCATCATAACCAAGAAACACATATAAAGTCTGAGTTTTGCCATGACACAAAGAACTGGAAACTCAAATCAAAATTATTAGGGGAATTTCATCAAACAGGGGCTGTGCATGTCTACAAAAAGCAACTACAAAAATAAAAACTATAATAAAACAGTGGTTACAAGCAAATAAATCACGCATGACCCATCACCCATCAATTTAATCTAAACAAAAGCCCCAACATAGTATGAAAGAAAAGGAAAAAAATGAAAAATTGCATGTAATCGAGTAAAGGAGCACTCAAAAATGAACAACGGGTAAAGGAAAACATACCACTGACAGAGGCGTATGAGGGTGGTCGGTGTCGGAATCGTGCCGATGAGAGTTTCGGTGTCGGAGTTACAGCAATTGGAACTCCCACAGTCGGAATTGTGCCGATGAGAGTGGGTGTTTAGGGTTTGTTTTAAAATAAAATAGATTTGAAATGAAGTTTAAAAAGGCTAATTTAGTAATTTAACTTACAGCTGAGAAAAAAAATCTACCAAGCTTCCAAAGCCCAGCTTTAAGTGTTACCAAACACTTTAGTAGCTGGACTTTGGCAGTCCAGCTATCTCACCATACTCCCAAACGGATCCTTAGTAGCTTTCCGGGATTAAGAATATATTTTATGCTATTAAGAATATATTTTTGATAAATTAACCTCAATTCTGCATTTTAATTTAGAGAATGTCGAGAAGAGATTTGATTTTTGATATATAAAAAAATTAGAAATGAAATAAGTCAAAATCAATTACAAGAACAACAATAAGAATATATTATGTAAAAGCCACAAGTACATATAATATAAATGTAGTTTAAGATTAGGTAATTATTAATTTGTATAGTAAGAGGGTCTTGTAGGAGAATAAAAATTTTTTAAAAAAGATTTGCTAAGGAACAAGTATAGTTTGTGAATGCTCAAGTAATTGAAAGCAATGCAATTGAAGGGAATACAAAGTAATCATCATAATATTTGACAAGTTTGAGATTTTAAAAAAGTAGGGAAAATAAACAAATAATGAAAACAAAGCAAATAAACAAAGTAAAATAGGGCATATATTTACCATTACACATACATTTTTTTTTTCCCAAAAACGAATGTTGCGATCCCCCCGAAAACAGAGCAAATAAACAAATATGATTCTAAATGCTTTGATTTTATTTCATCTTTTGTTCAACATATATCTAGTCCATATAAAGATTTAATGCATTTTTCACTCCTCTGCCGAGGAGGTCCTCGGGGAACTAACAATAGCAGAAAAACAAATAAAAAATCTGATGCAGGTACTGAAGATACACAAATAAGTGTATCTTGAGTTGTGTATATACACAAATAATGTTCTGCGGATATGTAGAAGCAATCTCAACCATCATTTTCTTTAATTTTCATGAACATAATATTTTAAATTTAGACAGCTTTTAAAAAGAAATTAGCAAAATGATATTATTAACAAATAAGTAGCGCAAACTCCCATAAGAGTAAGGAGTGATTTGGGGAAAAAAATAGCAACGATTCCCCCCTCCCCCCCAACAACTTTTCTATCAGTTCTTAGTACCCGGCAACATCCGTCCATAAGAGTGAAACTCCCAATGATTTCATATACAAAAAATAAAGATCAGTGTACTTTGAAAATGAAGTTTCAGCAGCTGGGAAAGCTAGCCATTAGATACATATTAGACCCACCCATCCCAACAAGAAATCTATTAATCTTCGGTTAACCTCGGTCAACTATGTGGGTAACTTTAATAGACAGAACCAAAACAATCCATATTTAAACACTTACAACCCTGGATGGAGACAATACCCAAACTTTTCATGGAGCAATCAGAATCAGAATGCTGCAACAACCAGTGGACAAAATAGACCTACTCAACCACCTAGGTTTCATCACCAAAATCAAGGACAAAGAAACACAAGCAATGATCAACTCAATTCTCTTGTAGCTTTGTTTAAGGAATACATAGTGAAGAATGAAGTGGTTGTCCCAAGCCAAATGGTATCTTTAAGAAATTTACAAAATCATATTGGACAGCTTGCTATAGCATTGAGTAACAGACCTCAGGATAGTTTACCAAGCAACACAGAAGATTCAAGGAGAGAAGGAAAATAACATTGCAAGGTTATTAACTTAAGGTCTAGAAAGAATGTTCATATTCCAGTTGGCGTACTAAAAAGAAGAGTGAAACCCACTTCAACCCAAAAAGAAACTCAAATTGAAGAAGAGCCAGAACAATCCACTTTCTAGCCCACTGATGTAAATAGTCAAGCAACAACATTAGCAGAAAATAATGATCTCGCAATTGTGGAAAAAGATGATCCAGCACCAACAGCAATAAACTAGAGTAGAGCAAAAGAGAAGCAACCGATACAACCTGTTGCAACATAATAGTTCAGACACCCACCACTATTCCCTCAAAGATTTCAAAATCAAAAACAAAACAAGCAATTCAGCAAGTTTCTAGAAGTGTTAAAGTGACTCCGTATCAAATTGCTTTTGTGGAAGCTCTTGAATAAATGCCAAATTATGTGAAGTTCTTGAAAGATATTTTGGCAAAGGAAAAAATAGTTTAGAGAATTTGAAATAGTTGCTCTAATAATATAGCCATATACTTCAGAACAAAATCCCTCAGAAGTTGAAAGATCTAGGGAGCTTTACATTTCTATGCTTCATTAGAACTAAATATAATGGTACAACACTTTATGATCTGGGGCTAGCATCAATCTTTTGTCATTGTCAGTGTTCAAGCAATTGAGAGTTAGGCCAATAACATGAAATTCTAGTTATGCAACCCAAGAGGAGGGTGAATTGGGATTCTAAAAATTATTAAAATCTAAAACAAAACTTAATGCAAATCTGAAACAAATTTAAAGTAATAATAAATAAATCAATCACA
This sequence comes from Atalantia buxifolia, assembly GCA_030444775.1. NCBI lineage: Eukaryota > Viridiplantae > Streptophyta > Magnoliopsida > Sapindales > Rutaceae > Atalantia > Atalantia buxifolia. The sequence continues at coordinate 17,973,697 of CM059839.1, forward strand.
ATATAAAAAGATAAGGGAAGAGAGATTCAAACACGGGGATTTTTACGTAGTTCGGCCAACCTCGCCTGTGTCCATGCCTCCAAGCTTTCCGGGCTTAAGGATTCCACTAAGCAAGCCTCCAAGGCTTCAAATGCTTACAATTGACTTCCAAGGTGTCAATAAACCTTTACAACAAGAGATTATCCCCAATCTCTTAACCCAAGTGTATCCCAACACTTACAATCACTCAAAACAAAAGATTACAAATTGTTTCTCTCTCATACAATGTTTAAGATTACAAATCAATTCCCAATGTGTGAATAGATGAAGAATGAATTGTGTTTCAAGCTCTTTGAAGATTGTATTCTCGAGCATAAGCTCAACGATGACATTGTGATCAACCTTTGTTTGAATTTGCAAGAGTCTATTTATAGTTGGAGCTGAAAACTAGTCATTACAGACTGTCTACCCAAAAACGGTTTGCCGTTAACCGTTAATGGTTAACCGTTTATGCTGGTCAATGTTACCGTTGAGCCAAATTTCAAATAAATGGTTTGCCGTTTAGGCTTACCCTTTCGCCATTAACATCCAGAGACCTGCAAGATAAACTTCAGCCATCCGTTTTCACTAAACGGTTAAAGAGTAGCACGAAATGACATGAATTTATTTGTTAACCGTTTTAAATAAATGGTTCGCCGTTTAATTCCAGTAGCCTTCTTATCATTTTTTGTTTCCGTTTTCTTAACCGGTTAAGGCTTAAACAACTTGTTACTCTCTGGATTTAATCGGTTAACCATTTTCAAAATAAACAGTTCACCGTTTATTTCCAGAATCGTAGTTTTAGCCAAAAGTTTACAGGAAGTCATTTTGCCAATTGAGGTTTAATAGATATTCATCTTTCATGAACAAACTTAAGAAAAATTATAAGACTTTCTTTTACTAATGAATAGCTCCAACAATTTAATCAAAAAAATTTAAAGTTTGTTATCATCAAAATCAATATTGTGAATATATACATGTTAACATAACATTCACTTTACAACTTACTGACCGATCTCACGCTTATTCAGAAGGGAAGATTAAAGAAGTGTTGGTAAAGTGGATAAATTTATTTTTCTAGTGGATTTCATTGTACTAGACTTTGAGGCAGACAATGAAGTGTCAATCATTCTAGGAAGACCTTTCTTAGCTACGGGGAAGACCCTAATTGATGTGCAAAAATGATAGTTGACTATGCGGGTGAATGATTAGTAAATTACATTCAATGTGCTGAATGCAATGAAAAGTCCAGATGAGGTTGAAGATTGCAATTTATTAGTATTTTGGACTTTTTTGTGACAGAGATCTTAAACAAATTCTGCAGTAAGGAGGAAATCAATGCTATAACATTTGAAGAACTTCAAGAGGAAGATCCTGAAACAACTAGCATAGTATGGTTACGGGAGAAGTAACCCGTGAGAAATGACAAACACTTTGAATCTTTAGACCTCTGAAATAGGGAAAAACCGTCTATTCCTTCTACTGAGTCACCTCTTGTTCTAAAATTAAAACTTTTACCTTTATATTTAAAATATGTTTATCTTGGTGACAATAATACACTCCTTATAATCATTTCATCTTCTTTGAATGTAGATCAAGAGAAGAGCTTGGTATATGTATTGGGGAGGTATAAGAAGATTATTGGATGGACCATGGCAGATGTAAAAAGAATAAGCCAATCCATATATATGCACAAGGTTTTGCTAGAAGATTGCTACAGCAATTCGATAGAGCAACAGAAAAGATTGAATCTTATCATTAAAGAAGTTGGGAAGAATGAGATAATTAAATGGCTTGATGCTGTAATTATTTACCTAATATCAGATAGCTCATGGGTAAGTCCAGTCCAATGTGTTCCACAGAAAAGTAAGGTGACTGTTGTAGCGAATAAGAAGAATGAGTTTATTCCCATAAGAACAGTGATTGGATGGAGAGTTTGCATAAATTATAGGAAGCTAAACAAAGCCACAATGAAGGATCACTTCCCATTACCTTTAATAGATCAGATACTGGATAGACTTACTGGAAAAGAATACTATTGTTTCTTGGATGGATATTCAGGCTACAACGAGATAGCTATAGCACCAGAGGATTTGGAGAAGACAACATTCACTTGTCCTTATGGAACTTTTGCCTTTAGAAGGATGCTATTCGGTTTGTGCAATACTCCAGCAACTTTCCATAGGAGTACAATGTCCATTTTTTCAGATATGGTGGAACAAACACTTGAGGTATTCTTGGACGACTTCTCGGTTTTTGGAGAATCATATGATGATTGTTTGCATAACCTAAAAAATATACTTCAGAGATGTGAGGAGACCAACTTAGTGCTAAATTAAGAAAAGTATCATTTTATGGCATAAAAAGAAATAGTCCTAGGCCATAGAGTATCTAGAACGGGAATAGAGGTGGATAAGGTAAAAATAGAGATGATTGATAAAATTCCATCACCTACTTCAATAAAAGGCATTAAGAGTTTCTTAGGCATATCAGGTTCTATCGAAAGTTTATTAAAGGCTTTTTCAAAATAGTTAAACCCATATGCATGTTGCTGGAACATGATAGACCTTTCGCTTTTGATGAAGATTGTTTAAAGCCTTTTGTTGCATTGAAGAAAGCTCTTGTTACAGCATCAGTTGTTATAACATCATATTCGAGTATGCCTTTTGAATTGATGTGTGATACTAGTGACCATTCAGTTGAAGTAGTACTAAAGCAAAGGAAAGGTAAGATTTTTCATTCCATCTATTATGCTAGCAAGACCTTAACTAATACATAGCTCAATTATACTACCACTGAAAAAGAGTTGCTGACAGTTTTTTTTTTTCATTTGATAAATTTAGAGCCTATTTGGTTGGCATTAAAGTCACTGTTTACACAAATCACTTTGCTATTAAGTACTTTATTTCGAAGAAGGATGCCAAACCAAGGTTGATTAGGTGGATCTTATTATTACAAAAGTTTGACTTAAAGATTAAGGATAGAAGCGGCACTGAGAATCAAGCAGCAGATCATCTTTCAAGGCTGGATGCAGATAAAAGTACTCTAACCAAGTAAGATATCACAAATTTTTTTTCTAATGAGCAATTGTTGATGCTACAACATTCTCCGATGCTACAGCAAGTAGGCTTCCCATGGTATGCAGATTTTGTTAACTATTTGGTGAGTAGACTATTACCACCAAATTTGAGTTACTAGTGGAATGAGCCATACTTGTACAAGATGTGTTCAGACCATGTGATTAGAGATGTGTACCAAATGAAGAAATTTTAGACAACCTGTAATCGTATCATGCTGCAACATATGGAGGACACTTTGGAGAGCACAAGACAGCAACAAAAGTCCTTCAATCAGGTTACTACTGGCCCTCTACTTTTAAAGATGCTTATGAGTTTGTTAAATGTTTTAGACTAAGTTTCCCAAGTTGAGTTAATCTCGATTTGAATAAGGTCATCCTTGATCTAAAATTATTGATGAACTATACATAGGGGTTCACCTTGTAGGGCAAATAGAACCTAGATCGTTTAATACTATATTTAATGTTGGCGTAACAATTGGACACTGTTAGGTTGCATTAGATATAAGATATCTAACAGGCGATAGCTGAGGATGCATGAGGGATTCTGCCCAGTGCTGTAATAGATATTGTAGCAACAGGTTCTCAATTAGAAAGACAATAAACACCATTAAGTGAGTTTATTTACTTAACTACTCCATTTCCATTGCTTTTATCCTTCTGCTTGACGTGATAATTTTCTTTACTGTATTTTTTTCTTTATTGCATTTTTATTTTCATTAGTTTATTAGTTTTATTAGTCGTTTTGTTTCCAATTAAAACAAAACTGCACTATTAGGATTGCTGTAGCAAATCTGATAACATAAATCCCTATAGAGACGATCTGAATACTTGTCAATATATTACTTAATGTGTATACTTGCACATTGACATCCATAGCATTAGAGATTGCACACACCACATATTTACAAATTAAAGAAGGCTTTGTATAATTTAAAATAAGCACTTAGAGCTTAGCTTGATAGGTTCAAGTATGTAAGGCTTTCTCAGTGGCATTTTCAGCACTCCAAGTCTGATAACTCTCGTTTCCTCAAATAGGATAAAGGTCACTTGCTTCTGGTTTTGGTATATGTTTATGACATGATCATCACTAGCTTCAGCTCTTTTATAGTTCAACAAGTTATTCAAGAAATGTGTTACACATTTACATTAAAAGACTTGAGAAAGCTCTATTATTTTCTAGGCATTGAAGTTATAAAGACTCAAAATAGAGTTCATTTATCTCAAGGAAAATATATTGTTGACATTTTAGCAAAGCATGGACATGGTTAGTTGTAGTCCAGTGTCTATACCTATGTGAATTGGTCATTATCTTAAAGACTTAGGTGATGAAATTGATAATGCATCTCAGTGTAGAAGTGTTATTAGAGCTTTGAAATGTGTCACTCTCACAAGGCGAGAGATAGCCTTCTCAATTAACAAATTAAGCTTATTTTTCTTACGTCCAAGGACTCATCAATAGGAAGCATGCATAAGACTCTTGATATACTTGAAGGGTACTTTACATTTTAGATTGTATTTCTATAGTTGTTGTGCTATGCAATTAAACTATTTCGTATAATATTATTGGGCTTGTGATAGAGACGATAAGAAGTCAATTGCTGGATTTGCAATCTATTCAGGTCCCAACTTGGTTTTATAGTTATCTACGAACCAATCAGTGGTCTCTCAATCAAGCACAAAGGCTGAGTACATAGCTTTAACTCATTCGACCTAGCACCATGCCTATAATCTGGTGTGCTAATCAGGAAGTAACTGCCTTGGCATATAAGCCTATTTATCATGCTAGAACCAAACACATTGAGCTGGACATACATTTCATTAAAGACAAAGTTGTAGCCAAGCAAATTCAAGTTTTTTTATACGAAGAGTGCATATCAAACAATTGATGTGTTAACCAAAGCACATACCTTTAAATAGCTCCATTACTTGCGTAACGAGTTGAATGTATATTCTAGATATTTTAGCTTGAGGGAGGCTGCAAGTGAATTAAATGTTACTTGAATGTAGAGCATATGGTGCAGCCAATAGCAGCAGATCAGCTACTAAGCTAATATAGCATAATTAGCTACTTGGTTTAGCTTGTATTAAGCAAAGTTCACGTGAGCATAACAAAATAAAAAGCATTTATAACATAATTAGAAGCATGTAGAATTCAACACAATAAATGCATAATGTGCTTTCATTTTAATTAATTAGTTAGAATCTTCTACAAGTTTCTTCAAAATATTCTCTCTCGTTTTCCAGTATTTCTTCCTACTTTCTTGCTTGCCAAACATCATTGAATATTCTAATATTGTTAAAATAAAAATGAGGCAAGTCAAAATGTCAAACCAGTGCATGGCTTGAGCATTAATTGTCGCTTAGATCAACAGTTGATTGTGCCGCCATTTTTTGTTCAAGCTCAAATATGGACATAGGACATTGCTGGTGTAGTGAACTGATACCGATTATTGGTGGCTTTGTCACAAGTTCTAATTGTTTTGGGCTTGTATTGGTGTCTGTGACACTTTTTAAAATCCCAGGTCTGAAAATTTGCACACAAATATAAAATTAAGGTAGGTACCGATCCACGGCTTTGGTTTTACTAGGGTCATTATGCTAGCCTAAATGGCTTCACATATTGTAATTTTGATAATAACAAATATATGTCATAAGTAATATGATAAATATTGTATTTCATATTTCACTAGTCCTTGAAAGATAATATTTATGCAAGTGAATCACGTGAAATCAGGCTCAAGGTACTCAACGAACAATGGCTGGATCAAGAACAAAGTTTAGCTCAACGGAGTCATTATTGCGACAAATTCTTGTAAAGCCGGTATGATTTAATATATGTATGGTTTAGCATTTAAGAAGCTCAATATTTTATTTAATAAATCATTACTTTTCATAAACCAAAAGGTTTTATATTTGTAAGATAAATTATTTTGTAGATTTGATTAATTTGGATTAAATTGAGAAAGTATTGAAAACTTTGAAATCAATAAGCATTATGATAAAATTATGAAAAGAAATTATTTGAAAAATATTATAAATTTTTGGGCCATAGCATAATTTTATGAAATTTAGGAATAAAGGAGCACTATTTGGAAATTTCAAAATTGGATTTATTTGTAAAGTTTTATAACTTTTTGGGCCATAGACAATTTACCAAAAGTTTTAGGCATAAATATAATTGTGAAAATAGTGTTTGTAACACTCCACTTAAATATTCATTTTAAAGATGTTTAAAACACTGTGCTTTTATAAATACGGATTAAAAAAAAATTTACACAACAAATAAAACTTTCTCACAAAATGTAAGAGTCATACAGAAGCTTTTCTTAGTGTAAAAACTTAATTATTACATAAAACTAAGATGCTTATTTTTTTTATTGAAATAAAGTTGAGCCCATCATAAAATCTCAAGGTCGGTTATACCCATATACACTTCATCTTGGTTAGGACTTCGAGCCAGCTTGCCCTACTTATCATTACCTATAATGTAAGGACTTTATGAGCTAACGCCAATAAGTAACACTTCAACTGCAATGTAAGAACTAAATTATTTTTATATTTAACTTCAGTTTTAACTATTTCTTTATGTTGTGATTAGTTATAATGTAAATTCTTATATGGTCGGCTCAGCCGCCTAATCTACAATGCTTAATTACGTTATGGTCGGCTCTGCTGCGTAATCTATAATGCTAAGCTATGTTATGGTCGGCTCTACCACCTAATATATGATGCTTAGTTATGTTATGGTTGGCTATGCCATCTAATCTATGATGTTTAGTTATGTTACACAACAAACAAAACTTTCTCACAAAATGTAAGAGTCATACAGAAACTTCTTAGTATAAAAACTTAATTATTACATAAAATTAAGATGCTTATTTTTTTTTATTGAAATAAAGTTGAGCCCATCATAAAATCCCAAGGTCGGTTATACCCATATACACTTCGTCTTGGTTAGGACTTCGCGCCAGCTTGCCCTACTTATCATTACTTGTAATGTAAGGACTTTATAAGCTAACGCCAGTAAGTAACACTTCAACTGCAATGTAAGGACTAAATTGTTTTTTAATTTAACTTCAGTTTTAACTATTTCTTTATGTTGTGATTAGTTACAATGTAAATTCTTATATGGTCGGCTCTGCCGCCTAATCTACAATGCTTAATTACGTTATAGTCAGCTTTGCTGCCTAATCTATGATGCTTAGTTATGTTATGGTCGGCTCTGCCACCTAATATATGATACTTAGTTATGTTATGGTCGGCTCTGCCGCCTAATCTATAATGCTTAGTTATGTTATGGTCGGCCCTACCGCCTAATCTGCGATACTTATACTTAATTATGCTATGGTCGACTATGCTACTTATATTAAATAATCTTGTTCTTAAATAGTGTTGCGTGTTGATTTTTTTATGCATCTAGGAGCTTCAAATGTTATGACATAAGTTGCATTGGATACATGCATATCATGGATTACATTATGAAGAAGATGTTTCTAAAAAATGAATTTATGAAAATAGGTGCGGTTGTACTACCAAGTGGCAAAGTCTCTAAATACCAAATGGATGCTGCCTAATCTATGATGTTTAGCTATGTTATGGTCGGCTCTGCCACTTAATATATTATGCTTAGTTATGTTATGGTCGGCCCTACCGCCTAATCTGCGATACTTATACTTAATTATGCTATGGTCGACTATGCCACTTATATTAAATAATCTTGTTCTTAAATAGTGTTGCGTGTTGATTTTTTTATGCATCTAGGAGCTTCAAATGTTATGACATAAGTTGCATTGGATACATGCATATCATGGATTACATTATGAAGAAGATATTTCTAAAAAATGAATTTATGAAAATAGGTGCGGTTGTACTACCAAGTGGCAAAGTCTCTAAAGAGGGCAAGCCCTTAAGCCCAAGTAAAAAAGAAAAAAGAAATCTTTTGAGGACGGCGATACGTAATGCCCAAAGCTAAGTAAAAGGAAATCTTTTGGGGACGCCGATACGTAATGCCCAAAAGATCAACTAATGAGGCCCAAGGGCATATTGTTTAAAGAGTAAAAGTACCAACCTTGTAGTTCAACATACCTGGGGCCTTAATAAAGTTGTTTTAAATAGCTTAATATGGTCATCCATTCTAGGTATGTTGCACTACAAACCTGGCACTTTTACTCTTTAAACAATCAGCTCTTGGGCTTCATTAATTTATCTTTTAGGCATTACGTATCGCCGTCCCCAAAAGATTTCTTTTTACTTAGCTTTGAGGGCTTGCCCTCCTTAGAAACTTTGCCACCTGGTATTACAACCACTTGTTTTTCACAAATTCATTTTCTAAAATGTCTTCTTCATAATGTAATCAATGATATGCATACATCCAATGCAATTTATGTCATAACATTTGAAGTTCCTAGATGCATAATAGAATCAACACATAACATTATTTAAGAACAAGATTCTTTAATATAGGTGGCGTAGCCAACCATAACATAACTAAGTATCATAGATTAGGTACCATAACATAATTAAGTATCATAGATTAAGTGGTAGAGGCGACCATAACATAATAAAGTATCATAGATTAGGCGGCAGAGCCGACCGTAACGTAACTAAGTATCATCGATTAGGCGGCATAACCGACCATATAAGAATTTAGATTATAACTAATCACATCATAATAGCCATCACAACATAAAGGAATGGTTAAATCTGAAGTTAAGTATGAAAATAATTTTTTCCCTACATTGCATTTGAAGTGTTATTTACCTCTTGATCTTGACGTCTCTTGACCTTTCTAAGTTAAGGATTTCTCTACTCTTGTTATTGTGACTTAGAATGGAAGAGAATGGAATTTCTAGGTTGCATTGAAAATGAAAGGTGGTGGGAGGTATTTATCGAATTTTTTAAGGCTAATGGATGGCTAGGATTTTGCCACTATAACTCTTGATCAATAGTTGAGATTAGCCTTCATAAATACCTTACTAAATTATAGAATTTATTTCAAGCTAAAAGCTCCCTTAAGTATTAAAATATTAATAGTATAAAATATTAAATTCTAGGTAATGATGACATAAGCAATTCTAGGATTTTGCCACTATAACTCTTGATCAATGGTTGAGATTAACCTTTATAAATACCTTACTAAATTATAGAATTTATTTCAAGCTAAAAGCTCCCTTAAGTATTAAAATATTAATAGTATAAAATATTTAATTCTAAGTAATGATGACATAAGTAATGATATAAGTGATGATATAAGAGAAGGTTATAGAGAAAGATAAGAATTCTAGAATTTAGTAAGATATTTATGAAGGATAATCTCATCTTTACTTAGATATTTAATAAGATGATATAAGCAATGACATAAGTGATGACGTAAAAAAAGTTTGTAGAGATCATTAAGAATTCTAGAATTTAGTAAGATATTTATGAAGGATAATCTTATCTTTACTTAGATATTTAATAAGATGACATAATCAATGACATAAGTAATGATGACATAATCAATGGCATAAGTGATGATGTAAGTTAGAATTTAGTAAGGTATTTATGAAGGATAATCTCAACCATTGATCAAGAGTTATGGTGGCAAAATCTTAGCCATCTATTAGCTTTAAGAAATCCTATAAATACCCCCCACCACCTCTCATTTTGAATGCAACCTAGAAATTTCATTCTCTTCTATTCTAAAGTCATAACAACAAGAGTAGATAAATCCTCAATTTAGAAAGGTCTAGAGAAGTCAAGGTCAAGAGGTAAGTAACACTTCAACTGCAATGTAAGGATAAAATATTTTTCATATTTAACTTCAGTTTTAACCATTCTTTTATGTTGTGATGGCTATTACGATATGATTAGTTATAATATGAAATCTTATATGGTCGGCTATGCCGCCTAATCTATGATGCTTAGTTATGTTATGGTCGGCTTTGCCGCTTAAGCTATAATACTTAATTATGTTATGGTCAGCTCTGCCGCCTAATCTATAATGCTTAGTTGTGTTATGGTCGGCCCGGACGGCTAATCTATGATACTTATACTTAATTATGCTATGGTCGGCTATGCCACCTGTATTAAAGAATCTTGTTCTTAAATAGTGTTGTGTATTGATTCTGTTATGTATCTAGGAACTTTAAATGTTATGACATGAGTTGTATTGGATGCATGCATATCATGAATTACATTATGAAAAAGACGTTTTAGAAAAAGAATTTATGAAAAATAAGTGGTTGTACTAACAGGTGGCTAAGTTTCTAAGAAGGGCAAGCCCTCAAAGCTAAGTAAAAGGAAATGTTTTAGGGACGGCGATATGTAACGTCAAAAAAATCAACTAATAAGGCCCAAAAGCATATTGTTTAAAGAATAAAAGTGCCAGCCTTGTAGTGCAACATACTTAAGGCCCTAATGAAGTTGTTTTAAGTTTCTTTTAAAAGATTAATATGGTCATTCATACACATAATATTTTATACATGTATCAAAGTGTTATCTTACTAGACAGCTCATAAAGTCCTTACATTGCAGGTAGCAATGAGTAAGGCAAGCTGGCACCAACTCCTATCCAAGACGAAGTGCATATGGGCATAACAGACCTTGAGATTTTATGATGGGCTCAACGTTGTTTCAATAAAATAAGCGTCTTAGTTTTAAGTAATAATAAAGTTTTTCTACTAAGAAGTTTCTATATGACTCTTACTTTTTGTAAGAAAATTTTATTTGTTGTGTATTTTTTTTTAATCCGTATTTATAAAAGTACAATGTTTTAAACATATTTAAAATAAATATTTAAGTGGAGTGTTATAATGTTACTGCAGCAAATTTCAAATTGCAATAGTAACTTGCACTGTACTAAGCGATGACCTAGTTAATTAAGAAACTAGCCGCCTGATTGCAGGTTTTGTCCATAACGACTAATTTTTGTGCCAAAACTATATAACTCAAATCCAATTTAGTTTTAAAGACTTTTGCAAGCATAAAAAAATGTAAACAACATATCTTGAGCTTCCAATTCGCAAATCATCATATATTACATCTTCATTGATTTATTATTTGTATATCTACTCTAAAAAAGAGTATTTGTTGTAATTCTTGAATTCATTGTAAAATTTAAGCGTGTAAGTGTAGGAAACACTTGAGTGAAGAGATTGGGGATAATCTCTTGTTGTAAAGGTCTACTTTTGAAGCCTTGGGAGGTTGAGATAGTGAAATCTTCAAGCTTGGTTTGCTTGGAGGCGTGGACGTATGTGGGAATTGCCGAACCACGTAAAAATCTTTGTGATTGCTCTCTCTTCCCTTACTCTTTTATTTTTGAATATTGTTAAATTTATTGTTTTTGATTTCATTAAGGCATTTGATTAAATTGTTGTGCGATTTGATTAGTTTAAATTTTAAAAACCCAATTCACCCTCCTCTTGGGTTGCATAACTAGTATTTCATTTGGTATCAGAGCTTAGTTCTCTTATTCGAACTTAACCGTCTAGAGTAAAAAATCAATGGCAATTCAAAATGACTCAATCTTTAGGGAAAGATAGTCCATAACTAGACCACATTTCTTTGATGGTAATGACTACTCATATTGAAAAGCTAGGATGAGCATTTATTTGTAAACATTAGGTTGTGAAAGTTGGCAAGTTGTTTGTGATGGTTCATTCATGTTTATGATTAAAAATGAAGTAAGAGATGATATTCCAAAACCTTCAAGTCAATGAAGTGAGTTAGAAAAGAAAAAAGATATCTTTAAACTCTAAGGCAATAAATGCTTTGTTTTATAAGAAAGATTTTCATACAGTGTCTAGCTGTGAGAGTGCTCCAGAAATATGAAACAAACTTGAAGTTGTCTTTGAAGGGACAAATCAAGTTAAAGAGTCTAAGATTAGTAAATATACTCGATAATATGAATTGTTCTAAATGGAACAAATTGAAAGCGTGTATTTTATGTGTACTAGGTTTACGGATATTGTGAACACATTAGGAGCCCTAGGAAAAACGTTTTCGAATAGCATAAAAGTTAAGAGAATTATTAGGTCTTTACCAATGGAATGGAGACCTAAGAGAACTTCCATAGAGGAAGCTAAAGATTTAAACGCTTTGCCTATTGATGATTTAATTGGTTCTTTTATTTCATATGAAGAAGGTTTGACAACAAAAAATGGCAAATAGGAAAAGAAGAAGAAAAACATTGCACTTAAAGCATCAAAACATGACAGTGATGAGGGAAGCAAAATTGATAATGAAGATATGGCTATGATGTCCAAGAGGTTTAAAAGATTCTTTAAGAAAGCCAGTGAGCGGAAAAGATTTAGAAACTATAAGAACCAAAAGGAGAAAAAGAAGCCAATTATTTGTTATGAGTGCAAGAATCTTGGACACATACAATCAGAATGTCCTCTTTTCAACAAGGTTAAGAAGAAGGCAATGGTAGCCATATGGGATGATAGCGATGAGGAAACAAGTGATGATAAAGAGCAACAAGAGATGCCAAATCTAGCTCTCATGGAAATTGGGAATGAATCGTTTGACGAACTTGATGAAGTAAGTGATCCTACCTATGATTAATTATATGATATTTTTAAGGAATTGCATGATAATTGGATAAAAATTTGTAAAAAGAATGCATGCCTTAAAAGGAATATTCTAGAACTTTCAAATGAAAATGATGCCTTGCAAAATGCAATGATTCATTGAATGAAAAGATCTAGGGATTGGAATTAGATAATGAAAAGTTGTATAATAGGATTACATCATTTAAATGTAAACAAAGTACTTCATATGAGCATGAAAATTCACATGTTGATGAAGTGGTAAAAGAAAATGAAGTGCTTAAGAAAAAGAGTAATGAACTCAATGAAATTGTGTTAAAATTCACAAGTGGTCACAAGAATTTAGAAGAATTGTCGAACTCTCAAAAATGCATATTTGATAAAGGAGGACTTGGGTATAAGTTTAACTTGAAGTAAAAGTATTACAGGAATTACTTTGTTAAAGCTACCTCCACTAGTGATCATAAAATTTTTTGTCATTATTGCAATCAAAATGGTCATATAAAATATAGATTTCCAATGAAAAGAAATGCATACAATAGAGTCAAATGTGTTTGGGCTCCAAAAGGAACCATTGCTAACACTTAAGGACCCAAAAAAATTTGGATACCTAAGATTTAAAATTTCCTGTGCATGGTTTGAAGAAGAAGAAGAATAAATGGTACCTGGACAGTGGTTGCTCAAGGCATATGACTGGAAATTATTCTTGGTGTTCAAGTTTTACCAAGATCGAAAACGGTGGAGATGAGACATTTGGAGATAATTCAAAAGGAAAGATTATCAGTATCGGTAATGTTAGTAAAGAATCCTCTACTCTTATTGAAATGTGTTTTTAGTTGAAAACTTGAAACACAACTTGCTTAGCATTAGTCAATTGTGTGATAAAGGCTATAGAGTTATCTTTGATAAATCGAAATCTGTTATTAAGAATGCATATGATGGCAAGATTTTGTTTGTAGGAAATAGATGTGTCAATGTTTATACCATTAATATAGATTGTGCATCTATTAATGATAAATGTTTCTTTGCATTGCATGATGATGGTTGGTTATGACATAGAAGACTAGGTCATGCAAACATGGATTTGATTTCAAAGATTTCAAAAAATAATTTGGTTAACAGTCTTCCAAAAATCAGTTTTCGAAAAGATAGAATTTGTGAAGCTTGCCAATTTGGAAAATAAATAAAAACTTCTTTAAAAAATAAGAACTATGTCTCAACTTTAAAACCACTTCAACTATTTCACATGGATTTGTTTAGACCTTTTAGATATGCTAGTTTAAGTGGCAAATATTATGATTTATGATTGTGGATAATTATTCTAGATACAAACGGATATTGCTCTTTGCTAATAAGGATGATGTTTTTGATGCATTTAGAATTTTCTATAAAAAGGTTCAAAATGAAAAGGGATATGTTATTTCTTGTATTAGAAGTGATCATGGTGGAGAAGTTAAAAATCATGCATTTGAGAATTTTATAATGATTTTGGCATTGAGCATTAATTTTCATCATCTAGGACTTCACAACAAAATAGAGTTGTTGAGAGAAAGAATAGGTGTATCAAAGAAATAACTAGGATCATGTTGAATGAAAATACTTTACTTAAGTATCTTTGGGCCAAAATTGTCAACATTGCTTGTTATGTTTTAAATCGTGTGTTGATTAAATCTTATCTCAATAAGACTCCCTATGAGCTTTGGAAAGATAAAAACCCAATATTGGCTATTTCAAAATTTTTAGATGCAAATGTTTTATTTTGAACGCAAAAGATGATCGTGGCCAATTTGATCCAAAATCTGATATTGGTATTTTTCTTCGTTATTCAAACACAAGCAAAGCTTATAAAGTGTATAATAAAATAACTTTGGTTGTGGAAGAATCTATGCATGTTATATTTGATGAGTCTAATCCTTCCTCTACGGAGAATGTTGTTGTTGATAATGATGTAGATGAAAAATCACAACAAGGATTATCAAAAGATAAACAAGATGATGCATCACATGAAAATCAAGAGGATAGACAATGAGAACAAATAAATGTGGAGCAACAAGAAGGTATGTCTCAAACACTTCCCAAGGAGTGGAGATATGTTTCCCCTCATCCTAAGGATTTAATTTTAGGTGATCCTTCAAGAGATGTTACCACTAGATTATCATTTAGAAATACTTGTGAGCATGCTGCATTCATATCTTAAATTGAACCAAAATTCTTTGTGGATGAGGAAATGATGAATCTTGGATCATAGCAATTCAAGAGGAGTTGAATCAATTTGAGAGAAACAATGTGTGGAAATTAGTTCCTAAACTGGAACATCAATCTATTATAGGCACTAAATGAGTATTTAGAAATAAAATAGATGAATCCGGTGTGGTTGTAAGGAATAATGCTAAATTACTGGCTCAATGATAAAACCAAGAAGAAAGAATCAAATTTGATGAAACATTTGCGCCTGTAGCTAGATTAGAATCCATTAGGATGTTGTTATCATTTGCATGTCATAAAGATTTCATTTTATATCAAATGGATGTCAAAAGTGTTTTCTTAAATGGTTATATTATGGAGTAAGTTTATAAGTTGTCTAAAGTATTGTATGGATTAAAACAAGCACCTAGAGTATGGTATAACAAGCTTAAAATTTTCTTACTGGATAACGATTTTTCAATGGAAAAAGTAGATGCCACTCTCTTTGTTAAGCATAAGAACCAAGATATACTTGTTGTTCAAATTTATGTTGATGATATTATCTTTACTTCAACTAATAAGTCTTTGTGCAAGGAGTTTTCATCTTGTATGAATAATGAATTTGAAATGAGCATGATGAGAGAATTAAAGTATTTCCTTGGACTTCAAATCAAACAAAACAATAAGGGAATCTTTATCAAACAAGCTAAATATGTCAAAGATCTACTTAAGAGATTTGACATTGATGACTTAAAGTCCAAGAGACCTCAAATAAGCACAACAATCAAGCTTGACAAAGATGAAAGAAGTAATAAGATTGATATAAAAAAGTATCGAGGTATGATCGGCTCTTTATATTACTTAGCCGCAACTAGACCCAATATCATGTTTAATGTATATTTGTGTACAAGATTTCAATCATGTCCCAATGAATCTCATTTGCTTACTGTGAAAAGAATTTTTCATTATTTGAATACAATTATAGATCTTGGCCTTTGGTATCCTAGAGGAACCCATATCGATTTAACTTGTTATTCAGATGCCGATTTTCCTGATTATAAAATCAATAGGAAAAGCACTAGTGGAACATGTCATTTTTTAGGTCATTCTCTTGTTTCATGGTTTAGTAAGAAACAAAATTCGGTTTCACTCTCAACCACCGAGGCAGAATATATTGTCGCAAGTAGTTGTTGTGCACAAATTCTTTGGATGAAACAAACACTTAGAGATTATGACATTAATCTTGAACAAATTCCTATCATGTATGATAATATTAGTGCTATAAATCTATCAAAGAATCTCATTTAGCACTCTAGAACCAAGCATATAGACATTAGACATAATTTCTTGAGAGATTATGTTCAAAAGGGAGATATTGCATTAGAATTTATCTCTACAGAAAAAAAAACTTGCCTATATTTTTACAAAATCTCTTTGCGAAGAATAATTTTCAAAAATTTGCATGAACTTGGGATAATGACATTGACATCTCTAATCATGTGATTGAATCTATTAAAATTGATTGATTGATGATTTTTTTTTATGACTATGAAGTTTTTAAGCATGATAAATAAGTGATGTATTTGAATCATTAATCTTTGAATGCTTACATATCTCATGATTGTGTGATGTATATTCATGATAAATGTGTTATATATTTAAATTTATAATCTTTGAATATTTATAATTATAATTCATGCATTAAAATGGCTTTTGAAAGTGTTTGGTTCACAAAATGGTCTTGGAATCGATCAAAATTAGTCGAAAAGCAAACATTTGTGTAAAAGGGCAGCAAAGAGGTGTCTACCCGTCTGCCCCAAATGGCTAGCCGCTTGGGCATTGCCCCAAACCCGAGAGCAAGCGGCTAGCCGTTTGCCTCCAAGCGACTAGCTGCTTGGTCACGGTTTTTATACCTTTCTTCCCCCTTTCTCTTGCTTTCTTCAACCTTTCTCTACTCTCTCTCATGGTCGTTCATCTCTCCTCCATTTCCTCTTAAATTATCTTCATTTCTTACTTATTTTCATGCCAAAATCGATCTTTCAAACCATTACCCATGCATTTAACCTTCATTAAACACTTCCCAATCATCATTTCATCACTTGTTTCTCCAAATCTAAAAATCAAAACCTAAGCTTGCCTATTTCTCTCTCTTTTATTTTAAGCTCTTTTTAGCTCATTTTTAATCCAATTGATGCCATACATTGCGTTAAATCATCTATAGAATCAATTTTATTAATTCAAATAGATCCATTTCACTTAAAATCTTGAAAATCCGAATTTGGGTACTTAAGCTTTTTCTTATTTTCAACAATGGTTTGTGGTGAAAAATCCAAGGGAAAACATGTAGCCAAGAAGCGCAAGGAAGATCATCGAGACAATCTAAGTTCATATTAACCCATTTTCCGCAACCACCTTTTTGAAAAAGTTTTCACGACAAATTTAAGTCGAGATGGTTTTTGCCCCCCTATTTTGTCAATCTTCGTCATTTGGAGAATTTAACAATTTTTGATAAATCTCTTAGTGATTTTCTTATTGATATGGGTTGGAAAAATTTTTTAGTTCTAAGGAATGGTATTATGAAAATCAAAGTTTTTTATTCGAATATGGTTATTTCTTCGCAAACTACAAATAGAATTGTTACAAGTGTTGGGGGAATACATATTAAGTTTTATGTTGTGGATTTAAATTATATTCTTACAACTCCAAATGAAAGGTTGGAACATTATACTGCTAGAATCAAAATTGATGATCCATGGTATTTAGTTGAGGATACTGTTAAAAAATTTGTAGACGTTTCAATTTGTCCTCTAAATCTCAAGCCTTACCCCTTCAACTTAGGATCCTTCATTATGTTCTTTAACATGTCAATAGTCCTAGGTCTAGATATGAGGATGAAGTTACCCGATTAGATGTGGCCTTATTGGATAGCATTCTAGACGGTGGAGTGCTAAATGTCGGTTATATTATTCTTTATCATATTCTTAGCACTCCATGTATAGTAAAATGATCCCTTCCTCATTGAAACATTATTACCCACATTCTCAAACATTTTCGGGTACCCATAACCGAACCAACCTTTTTGAATCCTAAGGAATTAGAAGATGAAGCTATGGCCAATTTAGGGTTTATATTGGCAGAAGATAAATGGTGTAAAGACTAGAGATACAAAAACAAGGGTATTGCACTAGCTCCTATAGATCATCATTTCTTTAATGATGTTATTCCACCAAACCAGCTCCCTGATCTCAGTGCTCAACAGCACTCATATCCTTCGCTTTATGAGGGTCCTTCCCATTATACTTCAACAGACCTTGAGGATCCAATGCAGCGGCTATTGATTGAAGTGCATTCTCTTTCCGAGCAGCAGAGCCAACTTCAATCCCAGTTTGAGGCCTTTCAAATTCAGTTCACTTCGGAGCAACAACACCTCTTTGAGTAGTAGCAGCGTTTATTTGATCAACGGCATTGACTCTTTGCTCAACAACAGCAATTTCTTGATGGCCAACAACAATTTTTCACTGCTCTTGAGTTTCCACCATAATCATTCTCATTATATCCACCACCTCTATAGTGTTCTATTCTTTTTCATCTTGATTTCAGTTCTTCGTTTTATTTTGCACTACATTTTCATATGCATTGTTGTTTTACTTATGGATTAAAGATGATTATTGTTTGATAGTTGAATGTTTTATATTTGGACAATATTTTACGGATTCTTGGATAACTCTTTAGTTACTTGCATGCTTGATTTTTATATGTTTCTTGATTAACTATTGAGATGTTATTTTTGGTCTGAGCATGGAGTTATAGTAATTGTGATGATGAAGAGGGAGAAGTCATGTATTTTGATCTTGAAATATTGATGCATGATTTTGAAATATTTAAGGGAAGCATACCTTTGATAAAGATAATGTATTTAGGGAGAGTTCATAGTTCATTTATATGTTGAATTGTGTATGTCATATATTAAGGGAGAGTATAAATATTAAAATACATGAAATGTTTCTCATCATCAAAAAAGGGGAGTTTGTTAGCCTAAAGGGTTACACATATTGTGATTTTGATAATAAAAAACATATGTCTTAAGTAATACGATAAATATTGTATTTTGCATTTTTACTAGTTCTTGAAGGATATATATTTACACAAGTGAATCATGTAAAATCAGGCTCAAGGCACTCAACGGACAACGGCTTGATCAAGAACAAGTTTAGCTCAATGGAGTCATTATTGCTACAAATTCTTGTAAAACCAGTATGATTTAATATATTCATGGTTTAGCATTTGAGAAGGTCAAGATTTTATTTAATAAATCATTACATCATTACTTTTCATAAACCAAAAGATTTTATATTTATAAGATAAAGTATTTTGTGAATTTGAGTAATTTGGATTAAATTGAAAAAGTATTGAAAACTTTGAAATCAATAAGCATTATGGTAAAATTATTGAAAGAACTTCTTTGAAAAATAATATAAAGAGTTGGGCCATAGCATAATTTCAAAAAAAATTGGGAATAAACTAGCACTATTTGGAAATTCCGAAATTGGATCTATTTGTAAAGTTTTATAATATTTTGGGTCATATTCAAATTACAAAAAGTTATGGGTAAAACTATAATTTTTAAAATAATATTACTGTAGCAAAATTCAAATTGCAACGGTAACTTGCACTGTACTAAGTGGTGAGCCGGCTAGTTAAGAGGCCAGTTGCTTGCTTGCGGGTTTTGTCCATAATGGCTAGTTTTTGTATCAAAACTACATAAAATCAAATTCAGTTCATTTTTAAAGACTTTTACAAGCATAAACAAGTGTAAACAATATATTTTAAGCTTCCAATTCGTAAATCATCATAGATTAAATCTTTATTGGGCTATTATTTGTATATCTACTCTAAAAAAGAGTATATGTCGTAATTCTTGAATTCATTGTAAAATTTGTGAGTTTGTAAGTGTGAAAAGCACTTGAGTAAAAAGATTAGGGATAATCTCTTGTTGTAAAAGTTCATTGACATCTTGGAAGTCAATTGTAAGCATTTGAAGTCTTGGGAGGTTTGGATAGTGAAATCCTCAAGCTTGGTTTACTTGGAGGCGTGGACACAAGCGGAGATTACCGAACCACGTAAAAATCTTTATGTTTACTCTTTCTTCCCTTACTCTTTTATTGTTAAATTTATTGTTTTTTATTTCATTAAGGTATTAGATTAAATTGTTGTGTGGTTTGATTAGCTTAAATTTTAGAAATCCAATTCACCACCCCCCTCTTATATTTCACATTAATGAAAAAATAAAAACTAAAGTTGACTGTTGTTAACATTATATTAGTAAAATTAAGAGGTTAATATCGTATAGGTTACCGGGCGAAGCCAAATTGAACTTGGAGAATCTCAGTAAGCGTTCAATTTTGACCAAAATTTTTCATTTTCAATCTTTAATTTTCAAAGATTAACCATTATGGACTTGCTTTTTTCTGTTTGTGCTTCAATAAGCTAGTCTTCTTTCACATTACTTAATTATAAATTTTTACTAATAATACATCAATTTATTAATTTACTTATTTTACTTTACATTTACAAGTCTTATACTCCATTTCTAAAATTTATATTTTATTTTACAAGTAAATTTGATTTATAAATTTTATATTAAATTCACAAGTTTTCTGTTTGATTTACATAATCTAAGTTTAATCACAATATTTATACCATGATTTTAGTCACTACTTTAATTAACAACAAGATACGAAGAAAATTATATATTTTAACTAACTCATTACATGAAGCTTTTAATATATTATATTCTAAAATAATTAAAATATATAAAACAAAAATCCTGACATTCTTGCTGTTTTTGGAACGTTATATTGGCAACTTTTTCATTTTATTATTATATAAGAGTGAAAATCAAATCTCTTCTCTATCACTAAGTAGTGTACTTCAAAAAAGAAAAAAAGAAAAAACCAAGAATTTGACTGTCATTTAATTACATTAAAAAAAATGTCATAGCAAGTGTTGTGTCAGTTTTAATCAGAGGATGGGAGTTCATTACGACTGTTGTATATATGTTATGTAACTTATATTTAGACCGATACCTAATAATAAACACAGAGCAGCTCGAGCCCAGCTCACCCCACTAATGAGAAAGAAAAGGAATTAGCCTCCTGCTATTAGAAAGGTGTAATGCATGCATGTAATACACACATTTATTCAAAAGAAAATACATTTATTTATTCAAAAGGAAATACACTTGTATGACAGATGTATGAGTAATGCAATCCCAAAAGTCTTCACTTAAAAAGTTGAAGGCATATCATGAAAACATGTGACCACTAGAGATAGAAACTTGAACATTCACAATGATCAATGCAACTTGTCTTTCATTGTTCCAGAAGATAGCTAGGCACATTGATCCTCTGACATTTCCAATGGATTTCAAAATCATCGACAATATACAGCTTTATGGTCCCCTTTATTTGATTCACGATTTTTTTTTAATTGTAATATGGAAATTAATTGGCAACTGCACAGAACTGACAATTTCTTGGCACACATTTTGTAGGGAATTTAGATTGTAACTTACAAATTCAATAGCATTTTGAAGCCAAGGAAATCTAGTCTCAATTAATATGACTCTAGCTTCAGGAGATTATGTCTCTAGACAAATACCGATGATCATGAAGTGACGGATGCGTTATAGTGATATATTCCTTAAATCGCTCGTAAATTATGATTTTTTTTCAGATCTAACGGCCTAGTAATTATTTTTGAGCACATATAATAACCTAGATCATTAATAATGGTGATCAGCATTGTTTTAAGATTTAGAGCAAATTATGTGATAGGCTAGGGACGGTTGGCCGAATTTTTCCTACGGTTAAAACAAGGTGTTTGTTAAAATATCTCAATGAAGAGTAAGATGGCGGGAAAGCCGTAGTTCAATATGCAGAGATCTTTCGGCATTTGGAAACAATAATCTTGAAGGTTCTAGATTCTCACAAGGATGGAAAGGTCAGAAATTGATCAACAAAAATGAAGGGTTCATAATTTGCAGCAAGTGAAGACAACAGTACATATATCATCATTGTGCATCATATTCATCAATTAATATTAGTCATAGATCAACAATTGTAACAGTTGTAAGTATAGTACAGAGACCTTATGTAAAAAGCAAGTGAACTCATGAATAAAGATGTGCTGGTTACATCAAATTATTCTGTGCATTGCTTTCGTATTATTCTCTGCACAAAATAGCCATCATTTTATGTAATTTAAACTTGGTATCAGAGCTCTCATTCCAGAAATGGGTGTGATTTAATATCCTAGTTCAACTGAAGAGGCTGACCTTAGTGAGCAAACACTTGAAACACCAGCAGTAACACAACAGTCATCATCCTTAATTATTGCACAAACTCCTCTCAACTTTTTCTTTTCAGTTTCCACAAAACTTGACAGAACTATGTCATCTAGAGGAACAAGGTCATGCCTGCCATACGTCGCAATGGTCTGGAGCACCCCATTAGTGACTCACAAGACATACCAACCAAATATATCATCAGTACTGAGGATGACGGCACAACCAGAACAACACTAAGACCAAATTTTATGATGTGTTGTAAACTGGACCAACTACTCCTTAGTTGGCTTCTTTCTACAATCACAGAAAGTATTATTTGTGCTGTGACTCATTGCACAGCTTCTCTTGAGTTGTTGACAGTGCCGAAGAAAATTTACTCTTCACAGTCCATGGCTAGATCAATAGTGCTAAGGATGCAACTGCATAGCACTAGAAAAGAGAATATGATTATTGGTGAATACTGCACCAAGATGAGGAATCTGGTAACGGAACTTGTTAATGCTAGAAAGATTGTCTCAAATGAAAATCTCTGCCACCACATTATCACAGGACTTGACAGAAGCTATGAGTCTGTGTTGGTGAGCCGGACTTCAATGCTTTAGAACATTCCTTTCTGAAGAACTCTGCTCAGTCCTCTTAGGCCATGAAGCAAGACTTGAACAGCAAGCCACCGCTGAAGCACAAGCTGCCTATAAGGCAAATGCTGCCATGAAACACAACAAGTGTGGGATGAATGCAAAGAAGGAAGGTCATGGGAAAGAATACAATCCAAACCAGGACCTGGAAAGTCTCATGGAGGCAGAGGAAGCAACAATAACAGCTTAAGAGGAAGGGGCAGAGGCAGATATGGAGGAAAGAAAACAGTCTTTAAGCCTGATGTCACCTGTCACATTTTGCTTCAAAGTTGGTTACACTACAGATGAGTGTTGGCACATACATGAGCAAGACTGTGTGCCCAGAAACAATGAGCAACAACACCAAAGAGCGGCCTTTGTTGTAGCTAATGAAGGAGTGGTTGAAACACGGTGGTACCTAGACAGTTGTACGACAAACTATATGACTAATGACCTCAAAAACTTGAGCATGAGATCTGAGTATGAAGGTAATTCCTTTCTGATGGTTTGAAATGGACACAAATTAAAAATATCACACGGTGGCACAATACTATTTCCTTTGTCTTTTGGCAAAAAAAGAAGATACTTGACTCTTAAGAATGTTTAATAATATTCTATATGTACTTGATATAACCAAAAATCTCCTTAGCAAATCAAGTTTGATCTCAGATAACCATCTTAATATCTTGTTTACTGAAAAACATTGTTGTTGTAAAGGACAAGCTGGGGAGTGCTCTTCTTCAAATAACTAATCATGGAGGACTGTTTGTGGTTAGTAGAAGTGCTGAAAATAAAGCGGGAAGTGTTGCTGTCAATTCTCTTTTAAGTTTACAATCTTTGTTTGCAATTATAATGGACTCAAATTCAGTCAAGTTTGATTCTAAGTCGGTAGAGTTTGAATTGTTCAGTCTATTGAGTCAAATAAAAATCGAGTTGGATATGTGAAGCAATTAGACCTGTTACATAGAAAGTTAGGTCATCCCAAGTGATGCTGTACTCAAATAATAGTGTCAAGTTGTAATAATATCTCAGCCTTCAATAAAAAAAGAATCAAGTTCCTTTTGTTCAGCCCATATATATAGAAAGAACCATAAGCTAAGCTTCAAAAAAAGCTCACGGACTAAAACACAGGCAACATTAGAATTATTGCACAATGATATCACCTCTTCCATTAGGAGAAACGTACAAATACTAAGCATAGTATATGACCACACTAGGTACACTTCACTTGGACATTTCCACTCATTAACAAATATGAAACAACAAAAAATCTTTATAAAATTTAAAGTACAAGTAGAAAAAACATCAGATCAAAAGAAAACTTAAGTGCTTACAAAGTGACTGAGAGGTGAATTTAGGCCATTAAAGGATATGTAGAGATATGAGGAATAGTCTTTATATATTCATGGCCTTACTCTTCAATGAAGAATTGAGTGGAACTGTATATATGCCAACACCGGATGAATTTGAAAGCAAGGAAAATTGGACAAACCAAGCTATGTCTGTGATTGGAAAAGGGCATTATATGGCTTAAAGCAGGCACAAGGGGCCTAGTATAAGGAGCTGAGAGGAGTTTTGCTGACTTGCGGATTCAAAATGCAATCTCAGACACCTTATTTTTTCTCTGGAAGAATAAGGGAAAGTCAGTATATGTACTTATATATGATGATGACATACTGATCACAGGAAGTGACGAAAGAACGACTGAAGGCGTATCAAACAATTGAATGAAAGTTTTGCTCTTAAATTACCTGGCATACTCATCTATTTTATGCGAATTGAAGTAAAAAGAGACTATGGAGGGAGACACTCGTGCTAAGAAAAGTATATACAGGATCTACTAAAGAAAACCAAAATGAGACTGCAAATCATGTCGTGCACCAATAAGCTCTAGTTTAAAATATACACAAAATGTGGATGAAGAGGAAAGAAGAAAAGAATTTGAAGATTAAACATTCTATAGCAGTGTTTTTGGGGCTTCACAATATGTTACTATTACCAGACCTGCTATAACATACAGTGTTAATAAACCATCTCACTTTGTGCAGGATCTGAGAAAGATAGCTTCGCAAGAATGCAAGAGAATCCTAAGGTACCTAAAAGGAAAAGTTAATGGCTTACACTGATGCTGATTAAGGTAGCAGATCGTGATGACAGGAAATCAACAGGAGGGTTTTGCATATTTCTTGCTGGAAACTTGGTGTTATGCAGTTCAAAGAAACAAAAGGTGGCGTCAAATTCCGCTACGGAAGCGGAATATAGAGCTCTATCTTTTGGAGTTGCTGAAGGCATATGGCTAAAGTCATTGTTTAGTGAACTGGAGATTGAGCAGGGTCAGATTCCTCTAATGTGGTATGACAACAAAAGTGCATTTGTAGAAAATTCAGTCTTTCATGGAAGGACCAAACATATAGAGATAGACGTCCATTTCATTAGAGAGAAAATAGAAGCTAAGGAACTGGATGTGAAATATGTAAATAGCAAGAATCTAGTTGCAGACATTTTAACCAAGGCAATGCCAACAGTGAGCTTCGACCATCTAAGAGACAAGCTCAATGTCTGTCCAGACAGCTGAGCTTGAGAGGGGGGGTTAAGACAAGCCGGTTGTTAAAATGTCTTACTGAAGAGTAAGATGGCGAACGACTTAGTTCAACATGCAAAGATCTTTTGGCATTTGGAAACAATAATCTTGAAGGTTCTAGATACTCACAAGGATCAAAAGGCCAGAAATTGATCAACAAAATAAAGGGTGCAGAAGATGCAGTAAATGAAGACAGCAGCACATGATGGTCTTGTCATCATTGTCTACATTCATCAGTTAATCTTAGCCATAGATCAACAATTGTTACAGCCATAAGAATAGTACGGAGACCTTGTATAAAAAGCAAGTGAACTCATGAACAAAGATAGGTCGGTTATGTCAAGTTATTCTATGCATTGCTTTCAAATTATTCTCTGCACGATAGTCATCATTTTCAGTAACTAAAACTCTCCCCCTAATTGGAAAATGCACAGACTTGCTTCTGCAGTAATTTGGTTGTTAGATTGGACCATTGATTTAAGTGATGAAGACAAAATTCAACAAGTAACTCATACGAGCCACATGAAAAAATTCATTTTTAATCATTATTAATCACATAACATGATCCATGTCGCAAAAATTAAAATTTATTATTAATATGAGCCATAGACTAATTATTTCATACAACAAAGACAACATTATGGTACTTGTTATTTAGCTTTATTATATTTTGTTCTTTTTCTATAAATAGGATTTCGAGCCGTATTGAGTAAATAAGGTGAAAGTTAATTATCTGCAATCATGAAATATTCCCAAGATTCAAAAATCAATTCAAATGCCACCTAACAATATTTATTAGAAATTCAAAAAATAAATATAAATAGAAACAAATTAACGATTTTCGACTACCCCAAAATCTAACACATATTTTATCCTGCTGAGGTCTAAAATCTTGATTCTCTCAAACTAACAAGAGTTAGAAACAAAACCTAGTCAAAGCAGTGGATTTAATTATACATTTGTAAAAAATTTTCCGTCATCCATTTTGGAAACCACATCATTATTATTTCTATCGCAATTTGATAAGGCAAAGGAAAAATGATGACTTTTTTTCGATGAGAAAAAAGAAAGATGGCTTGTTTTTTAATGAAGAAGAACAAAATGACTTCATTTTAGTGAGGCAAAAGAATATTGATTGCTACTTTTATCTTCTTCACTGCTTGTTTCAGTTGCAATATTTCAAATTAGTGCATGATTAAAATTCTATTTTTTATAAAATCACATCACAGTTGAAGATATGTGGAAAGAAAATTATCGATGAAGAAGACAGACTTAACATTTCATGCTATAAACATGATTATGTAGCAATAATATGGAGCTCACTAACTTGATACGCACAAAGTTGGTTTTGAAGCAAAATGCTATCAAACAGAAGCGTGGTGAAAATCATTGACATGACAAGGTCATAGTCGTGCTAAAATCTTGGTTACAATTATAATTGACGTCATGATCCTGAAGAAATCATTATCAACTTATAATGATAGTATACATCTGGATATCTTCGATAAATGATGCATAAACAGTTGATTTAATTGGTTATAAAGATATATATACCTGTTAAGATTACTATTAAATTTTACTAGCTTTTATATTCCTACCTATTTTATTTTTTATGATGATGCCTAACATATTTTACTCGTGAAAGGATATAGATACTCAAAGAGGATTGCATGATAAAGAAATGTGTTTAGCTAACACCATAACTACACAAACTATCCTTTGAAATAATAAATATTTTATGAGTTTGTAATCATTTGAAGCTAAGATAAGTGCCATCTTAGGTCCTGTTGAGATCTAGTTGAAGACTCTAGAACATTCACGTTCATATTACCAAGTTATACAAAATTACATATCTATACTGCTCTGTATTTACCAAGACTAGAAGAAATCTTTTGAGTTTCAAATATTTTCGCAGTAATGAGTTTCATATAGAGAAAATAAATGAGAATAATACAGAATGTCTCTATAGTACTTCTAGTGTCTTAGGCAAAAATATATAGTGGAAAAGCTTTCTACTTTCTGATCTGACTTATATTTATGAAACGATAAAAGTAGTTGAGAGCTACACAATCATGAACCAAAGACTTTGTGATTCAGAAGCTTTCATATCTCGGTCACCTAGGTCAACTATAATGAGTAGAATTATCAAGAATTCTTATGGACATCATTTGAAGAATCTAAAGATTATTCTCTCCAATGAGAATAGTTGCACTACTTGTTCCTAGGATAAATTAGCAGCTACACCATTTCATTCTAAGATTGGTCTTGAATCTCTATTGTTCTAACAAATAATTCAGGCAAATATATGTGGACTTATTAGCCCATCTAGTGGTCTATTTCATTATTTTATGGTCTTGATTGATACATTTGTACGGTAGTCATATGTTTATTTATTATCTATATACAACTTTGTATTTACTAGATTGCTTGCATAGGTTATTAAGTTACCTGCACAATTTTAAGATTATCTAGATAATGCTAGTAAGTTTACTTCTAAAGTTGTTGGTAATTACTATAGGTCATTGGGATTGATATAAAGCACCCAATATCACATATTCATACTTAGAATGGATTGGTAGAATCCTTCATCAAACTACTTTAGCTGATTATAAGAACTTTATTGTTTCATACTCAATTACCTATTTTTGCATATGGACATTATTTTGCATGCTTTGGTACTAATACCTAGAGGTATATTGCCTATCACCAACATTCCTTATTGCAATTAGTCCAAAGCATCAGCCTAATATATCTTATTTGTGCACTTTTGGCTATACTATGCAAGTTCTTGCGATGCCCCCCTAGTGTACTGAAATAAGACCTCAACAATATTTTGAATTTTATGTGCATTTTGACTAACTATCTATTATCATATGCCTTGACCTATTACTGATAATTTTTTTGCCTCACACTTTTACGAATTTCCATTTTAATGAGATAAAATTTCCTCTGTTAGAGAAAAAAAAAAAACCACCACATGATGGGAATGAGCTTTTGTAATAAGTGACAAAATTGTCTCTTTTAGATTACCATACCACTCCAAGTGAAAATGAAATGTGGTGAATAATTCTCTTACAGAAAATTATAAATCTTTTGTCAGTTGTATTTACAAATGTATCTAAAGTAATCAAGTCATATGTACTAGCTATAAATCTACTTGGCCATGTAGTTGTTCCTACTTTTAATATAAAAAAAACTATTTGAATCGTCTATAGCACGCCTTAAGTATTGTAGAATCCTTGGCTCAAAAGACAATATTTTGCCGAAAAGAAAAACAAAAGTTAGGATCTTGTTACCATGAATGATCGGGCTCTAGGTGAGAGTGTCCTTCAAAGCAAAAAGTCCTTGATGAGAACTATGTGCTTACAGTAACACTACCTCCTAAAGAGACAAGTACCTTAAATATGGCCAAGCCCTTAATATGGCTTAGAATGAAGAAAATACACAAATTTTGCTTACAAACAAAAGGTGTGGAATCTTAAAGAAACAGCCATTGATGATAATTTGTGTTTACAATAGCCAATGATTTAATAAATGATGATATTGAACTGTAATCCATCGATATGTAGACTGAGATATGATTGGCCTGCATAGGAAGAAGCAATCCATATGGAGTTGGCTTCTTTACTGAAATGTGATTTTTTTTTAATGTAACCTAAATACCTACTTGTATTAAATCTGTTGGATGTAAATAGATATTTTTTAAGAAATGTAATTAAAAGAATAAGGTCATTTTATATAAAGAACAACTCATTACACAAGTTTTTTTTTACAAAGACTAGGTATTGACTATAGGAATACCTATTTACTGGTAGTGCGTATAGTTATATTCCAATTCTACTTATTTGAGAGGCTTGATACGCGTTTAATAGATAAGTGACAGGTTTTTGTGTGTATATGTTTGTGTATGAAAATTGCTAGAGGATTCAAAATGCTTAAAGCATTGTAGTCACCACATTGTAGCTTGTATTTTACAAAGCTACAGAAATCTTTATACGAATTGAAACAATCTTGACACATCTGATATAGTTTCCTTAGTGACTACATGATCAAGGAAAGATACATGAATGATCTTATTTGTCTTCATGTATCTATAAACAAGCTAAAATCTAGATTTGCTATTGCAGTAGTCTATGTTGATAATATGAATTTGATTGGAACTCTCAAAGATCTCTAAAAGACTACTAATTATTTAAAAAAGAGAGTTTAAAATGAAAATTTTGAAGAAAACTAGATATTGTGTAAAGTTATAGATCAAGCACAAATCTAAAAATATCTTTATCTTTTAGTCAAATTATTATGAAAAGATATTAAAATGTTTTAATATGGACAAAACTTCCATATTAATTACCCCAATGGTAGTCTCATCTCTTGATCCTAAGAAAGATCCTTTTCATCTCAAAGAAGATGATGACCAAGTACTTGCTTCTTAAAATACCATAAGTTGAATGCCCGTTGGTGCTTTAATGTATTTAGCCCAATGTACTATAGCTGTTTCAATCATTTGTTAGCAAGGTTTAAATCTTGAATTGAGCTAGACGACATTGGAATGGTTTTAAACATATTTTTCATTATCCTCTTAGAATTATCAATTTCAGTTTATTTTATTCTAGTAAAGTAGTAAACTAACCAAAAATGTAAGCCTTATTAGTTTTGTAGATATCCTCATAAAGCTCGTTCTTAGAGGGGTTATGCTTTTACTTATAATAAAATATTGATTTCTTAAAAATATGTGAAGTTGACTCTTGTAGCTGCATTTTCTTATCACTTTGAGATCCTTCTGTTGCATGAAGCAAGTAGAGAATATGTGTAGCTGCAGTCCATTATGCATCATATCCAAGATGCACTACAACAAAAAAGCGCTTTAGCGACAAACTGTTTCGTTGCTAAAACATACAATTTTCGTCGCTAAAGGTTATAGCAACCAAAAAATTTTCGTCGCAATTTCGTCGCCATAGGAGCGTCGCATTAGGTCTTTGGCGTCGAATTTTAAAATTTCATTACTAAAAGTACTTTTAGCGACGAATCATTTTTCGTCGTCAAAAGTATTTTTAGCAACGAAACATGATTCGTCGCTAAAAGTACACATTTGGTGATAAATATTAGTTTTCGTACCTAAAAGTACTACTATTTCGTCGCTAAAAGGTATCATTTTTCTTTCATTTATTTATTATTACTATTGTTAAAATATTATTATGTTTAATATTAAATTACAATGACAATTAACACCATAATGATAAAAACAGAGTAATTAATTTAAAAATAATTATTATTATTGATGAATAATACAAAAATAATCACAAAATTTAATATCTCTTTTCTGAAAGAAAATTGTTACAAATAAATATAAATTTCTTAGTTTTCTTCATCTTGATGTAATTGGTCTTTAATATTCCCTACAAATAAATACACAATAATTAGTTAACATAATAAACACAAATTTAATAGTAATATAAGTTAGAGTAAATAAGATTAGTAAAAAAAAATTACACCAAGTTCAAAATAAAAGAGAAAAGAAGTAGAGATTAAATTAGAAAATGAGAATTATTCATTTAGAGATAAGAGAATTAAAGAATAAAAGTAAAGGAATGAGAGACGGAGAGAATGAAAGAATGAAAGAAAGAATGAAAAAAAATGAAGTAAATGTTATATAAATAGGTTACAGGAGTTTTTAGCGACGAAATTTAAAATTCATTGCTAAAACTTAATTTTGGCGGAAAATAACCTGGGAAAATTTTTCAATTTTGACTTTTTTTGCGACGAAATTTATTCGTCGCTAAAGCTATTTTTAGCAATGAAGTATATTTTCGTCGCCAAAACAAGTTCTTTTGGCATACAAAGAGTTTTAGCGATTAATATATTTCGTCGCTAAAAATTATTTTAGCGACGAAAATAATTTTCATCGCCAAAACATGTTTTTTTGGCATATCAAAGAGTTTCAGCGATAAAATTTATTCGTAGTTAAAACTATTTATAGCAAATTTTTAGCGACGAAAATAATTTTCATCGCCAAAACATGTTTTTTTGGCATATCAAAGAGTTTCAGCGATAAAATTTATTCGTAGTTAAAACTATTTATAGCAATGTAGCAGATTTCATCGCTAAAACTACTTTTGATGACAAAAAAATTTGGTCGCTAAAACTATTTTTAGCGGCGAAAACTATTCGTTGCAATATATTAAATTTTCATCGCTAAAGGTATTGGCGCCAACATATTTTTAGCCGCTTAAATTTTTTGGCGATGAAACTAATTTTTGGTCATTATATGTACTCTTTAGCGACGAATGTTTCGTCGTTAAAAGAAATAATTAAATATTATTTTTTCTAATATGATTTTAGCGACAAAAGTTGTTTTTTTTCGTTAAAAAATACTTTCAGCGACGAAAATAGTTTTGTCGCTAAAGATCAATATTCTTGTAGTGATGCTTATAAATTATTTTCAAGTGTGGACATCCCAACGGTAATATATGAAAATAATGTTGCTTGTATAGCTCAATTCAAGAGAGAATATATCAAAGGAGATTGAAAAAGATTACCTCACCAAAGTTCTTTAATACTCATGAGCTCCAACATAAGAAGATCGATCTCAAGCAAATACATTACACAAATAATTTTGCATATATGTTTACTGAAGCTCTATGCATATCAACATTTTAGAAAATAGTACATGGCATTAGAATGTGCCATTTAAACAGAATGTTGAGACGATGGCATTAGAATGTGCCATTTAAACAGAATATTGAGACGATCATCAGTGGAATGCTCATTAGGAGAAGAAAAATTTTACCAAAGAAGAATTTCGATAGCTAAATTGGATACATCTGCAGTGTGCTCTTTTTTTTTCCCTTTGACTAGATTTTTCTACAAGATTCTAGTGGCAAAGCTTTTTAATTAGACAATTTAAAGCACATCCAGCCCACTTTATGGTTCGCTAAATTATATTTCTTTTGGTTGAGCTTTTTTCCTATTGAGTTTTTCCATAACAAAAGTCAAGTACAATTATTGTGAAGTGGTGGATACCAAAGTGGGGATATTATGGAAATTAGTGATTTAAAAAACAACTCAAGTGATTTGATGGCTAAAGAACTAAACAAGTGAATCAATTGTGGGCATTAAGATCATGATGTGTCCTAAGGCTTGGCTATGTTTTAATTGGCTGATGGATCCCCTAAATAGAGAGCACTGCTCTTTGTAATTTCTATCGGAAGGCTTGGCTGTGTTTTAATTGGCTGATGGATCCTATAAATAGGGAGAACTGCTCTTTGTAATTTGTATCTGAAATTAAAGCCTCATCAATTAAAATTATATCATCTATTTATTTATTTATACGTCTTACCTATATTCTTAAATTATATTATAATTGATATTTTTATTGTTTATTGTTCATTGAATAATTCTTTTATTAACCTTTGCTTACTAATAGAATTATTCTTTTTTTTTAATATTCTCTTTAGCGTATGAAATTGATACATTTTATTTCTTTCGATTTTAGTACTTTTTTCATTCAACTACGTAGGAATTGTTTGGTAATGAGATCCTGTGGTTTTTAATATACAGTTGTTGGGATAAAAGCTAATTTTGTCATAGAAAAGCTTATAGATTATGGTAATTAATAAATTTTGTATTAATTTTTATGTTTAACAATTATTACAAAAATTATGAAATAAAAAAAACCACCAGCTAGGCAGTGGAACCACAGCGTAGTGTGTTTTACCAAACGCCCTAGTAATTGAACTTTGGCAGCCTAATTGTTGGAAATCAGGCCGAAACGGATCCCTAACTGGGGCTTTTAAGTGTCTAAAATTAAGATTAGTTTAGAAAATAAGATCATGTTTAGTATTGAGGGGCTATCTACAGCTAATGTCAAATAAAATTATAATTATAAAATAAAAGTTAATAATATGTAGTAAATATAATTTTTAAATAATAATTTTAATAAATTAATAAAGGCATAATAGGTTTTTTTTTATCTTATATGTATAAAATCAAATAAACTTAACTTCTAAGCTATAATAACTAGTGTTTGCCAAACGCTTTAGTGATGTATCTTAAAAATTATAACTATCCAACATAAATTTTAAATAGGGCCTAAGTATGGGTAATGTGTGGGATTTAGCATCTCAAAATTTACCTCGCGTGTTATTAGTGAAATAACATTAACAATATTTTTAGCCCACTTACACAGATGGATCAAGTGGCTGTTAACATGTTCTCCACCATAGTCATCAGAGTTTAAGAAAAAGATATGTTTAGTAGGTGAAGTTTCACATTTCCATCGAAATATGTTATTAAAAAAATAAATCAAGAGTATTCATTGTGGAAAAGAAGGTTTCGGTCCAAACACTAAAAAGATCTTCCAAATTAATGTAAAACGTAGAGCACAAACGAGTTAATACTCATTTATATATAAATCAAGTTAAACGAGTTAATTTTGTGTTAATTGTGTTATAGATACGCAAGAGTAAGAGCCACAAACAAGATCAAAAGGATTATCTTAGATAGAAAGAATTGTGTATGGCAAGGTCGGGTCCTTATTGATATATATCTTCCTTTACGATCAAATAAATCCATAATTTTTTTTTCTAATCTATGCACCTAGACAATAATGATGAATAAATTACAAATATAGAGGTAGGTTCAAAGGACATAATTTTTTTACACGTGTAAACATAATTTTCTAATTAGATGACATAGGTGATTCATAATTCACTCATTAATACTCATCTCCATCCTCTTTCTTTCTCTCTCATTTCAGCTAAATTTTTCGTCTGTTCTCCTATTTATTTTGTTTATTCTATCTGTAATTTTATATCACTATAATTACCATGATAAAATTTGGATAATTTCAATGAAAATAATTTTTTTTAACAATACGAGGAGATCACCGAACTTTTCAGTTGATATCATTAACCAGAACAAAGCCATTAAGCCAATGTTCCAAACATAAAGGTATGTGTTCTTGTCTGAGTGGCACGGGAAAGCATCTTCTTGCATAAAAGATTAATGACATCAGAATTACCGTATTTAGGAAAGTGGAACATTTACATGGATAACCTATAAAAAATTTGAAAAAGAAACTAAGCAAAAAATAAGTATTTTAATTCAAAATTTTATGCATAGATTTTTCTATTCTATATGATTTTTTACAGCATTGATAATGGGGTTGCTCTGAATCCTTTGATTTAAATATTTTAATATCTACCATTAATTTAATTAAGTGGACAAATAATTAGTTAATTAATGGGGTTACCTTTAAAATCAAGTTGATATTTATGAATTTAACACGAAGAGAGAGAAGTTGTAGTGACAATTATAGTGTCAATTACATTTATAATTTCATTTGTAGTGAAAGTGAGTTCCAATATACAAAGAGTGTGTGTGTGTGTAAAATCGTGCAAAAGTGAGATGCTATCGTTAGATGAATTGAATGGACAGGATTCGTTGTCAATGTAGGACCCACAATTGAAGGAAAAAAACTTAGTCATACGCTTTACATGCTAGGCCACAAATAAAATGAGGGGAAAATGACAATAAACCTCCTAATGTTTGGAAAAAAGAATTTAAAATTCTTTAGTATTTTAAAAAAGATATATAACTCCATTCTTGTTAGTAAATTTTATTTGTTTTAATGGTAAATTTATTTTTAATTTCAATCATTATTATGTCTCTATAATAAATAAATCAATAGAATGACCTAAGGTAAGTTATCGATAACGTGTATAATAAAATCAATCACTTTTTATTTAAAACTTAAAATTGAGATATAATTACTTTTTACCCAAATTATTCACTTTATAATTGTAATAAATTAAAATAAATTTACTATTAAAACAAACAAAATTTACTAAAAAAAAAGAAGGGTTATATGCTTTTTTTGAAATGATTTGCAAACATTTGGGAACTCACAGTCCTTTTAAAGAAAATGAATTCAATCCCTCCTCTCTCCTCTCAATCTCTATACCTTACCTCCTGCAGATGGCTTTTCCTTCATTTTTCCTTGGTAAAGGATATAAGGTTATTTAAATCCCACCAAAATTCCACCAAAAAATACAAGATTTACATACACGTGTAGGCGCCACTTTCATCTAATGTCATAAATTCTGCAGAACCATTCATTATCATCCAATTGTACTTTTTGGATGTCATCCTTCCACCTTGTTTTAATTTGAACTCAACAGTACTCTTTTAATCCTATACACATTTTTAGAAAACTTTCTTTTTAAGAAGAATTTATGAGAAAATTTGTAATGTTATATACCTTCATTCAACCTTCGAGAAAATTAATTCAAAATGTGCAATCCAACCACTAAAAAGAAAATCAGAAGCATTGTTTTGGTGGGGGGGTTACGGCGGGAAGGGAAGAGTCTTCCACATTTTCTTTTTCATTTATATGTGGGTTCCATGATGTAAAGTGCTTGACTTAGGTTATTTTATTCTTTCGCCATTGGTGACAGCAAACTCCGTTCATACAATTCATGTCGCGGATAGCATCTCATATCCGTGCAATTCACAATTTCTAGATATCCGCATGTATGCTTGTCTATACTTTACACTATAAATGAGAAGCCGATAATACTTTGAATTTTTTTAATCTACAATTGATTCAACAAAATGTCTTTCAATGATATTAATCAAGAATTATAAAAGAAAATTTCTATAATACAGTGATTAAAACTATAGTATCAATGACATGATAAACATAAATTTTACAAATTTCACATAAAATTAGTAAATGGAAAGTAAAATAAGTATATTAGTATAAGAGTGGTAAATTTGTGTTTTAACATCACAAATAAAATGAACACTTGCAAAAATAATACAAACCATTAAATCAATATTAAAATTTCATTAAACAAAAATTTATTTATTTATTTAATAAATTAAACAAAGAAAAAATTCATTCATCAATTGAAAACAAAAAAAAAAGTGAAGTAAAAACAATTGAAATAAGTTTTATTGATTTTGATTAACCATAAATTCTATATTTATTCTGAGATATTCATACTTTTTTTTTTCATTTTCTATCATAGTATTATTTACTACACAAGTCGATTAAGCAAAATTATTTTTCTTAACGTGGATCAAGGCAAAATAAACTAAAAAGATATCCTTATATTACTAAATATACATAATATATCAATAAAATTAGATCTAATTTTCTGTTTTATACATACATCATTTAGTTTTTAACTATGCTTCTTACTTGTATTTAAGGATTATTTAGGATTATTGCTGAGGAAGTTTTGAAGGATGTAAAATTACCTTATCTTATAAACAGCTTTAAAAAATATGAAAAGAATAGTTATTCAAATTCCAATTTTGAGAATAAATTTATCCGTAATAAAATTCACATGTATCATCACGTGTTGAATAAACCTAAAAGTTCATTATTAAATTTAGAAACAAAATCAGTAAATATATAAGGTGATCATTATTATAACGAGTTTTTATTTTATACTTGTAATTTTTTTCAATAATACTTATGTTAATTTACTTGTTTTACATTCAACTTACAAATTTTATGTTTCAGTTAGCTAATTGATGTTTTATTTTATATGTAATGTTGATTACAAATTTTATGTTATATTAGTGTGTTTTTGTTTATTTACTAATGATACACCAATTTACAACTTTTATGTTAATTTACTTATTTTACCCTTTATTTATAATTCTTATGTTCATTTACATAATTCATGTTTTATTTTACATTTAAAGTTAATTTAAAAGTTTTATGTAACATTTGTAAGTTTTTACTTTGTTTAGTAAACATACTCGGATTTACCACTCCTATGTTAATTTACTTATTTTATCTTTCATTTATAAGTCTTATGCTCGATTTCCACAATTTATGTTTTGTTTTATACTTAATATTGGTTTATAAGTTTTATGCTGCATTTATAAGTTTTTTTATTTACAAATATATATTAATTTATCACTCCTATGTTAATTTACTTATTTTATCTTTCATTTAAAAGTCTTATGTTCTATTTACACAATTTATGTTTTATTTTGTACTTAATGTTGATTTACAAGTTTTATGTTGCATTTCTTCTAAATTTTTGTTTTGTTTACCAATAAGACATCAATAGTCACTGATTGACATTAAAAAAGTCT
This sequence comes from Atalantia buxifolia, assembly GCA_030444775.1. Classification (NCBI taxonomy): domain Eukaryota; kingdom Viridiplantae; phylum Streptophyta; class Magnoliopsida; order Sapindales; family Rutaceae; genus Atalantia; species Atalantia buxifolia. The sequence goes on from CM059839.1 coordinate 18,011,165, forward strand.
ACACTTAATAGGGATAAAATTATCAGTTTTTTACTTATAGTGTCTATTAATGTGCTCATTATTTCTAAATCATCTTAATACTCCCCAAAAATATCTGTATATTAAATTTATTTGTAATATGGTAATTTAATTTTAATTTTATATTATCGATATATTTTAAGAATAAAGACGAGTTGGAACCTAGAAGCAAGAAACAAAGAAGATTGTTGGAACCATTTGGAATGCATTATTGAGGAGATGTAATAAATAAAAAAATTAAAAAATTAAAAAAAGAAAAAGAAAAAGTGAGCAAACATGCTCTTGATGGTCAGGTGGGAAGTTGAGTGAGGGAGAGAACATGAGGGAAATTGAGGAATTCTTTCTTTCTTTTTTCTTTTATTGTTTTCTTGTGTAATCAATTTTCTTATAATATATTTCAGAAGTTTGTTAAATTAAATGAGTGTTTTGCTTTTCAATATAGTTGTGGCACATTAGATACTTGATTTCATATTTATCCACACAAATAATTAGTTGAAAATTAAATGGCAAAATAAGTAACTTGTAAAAGAATTGCAAAATATAAATTTGAGAGAGTAGTGGAACCATAATTTGAAATGCGAGAGTGGATCTCATAACCTCCACATATTTTTAGATTGATTCCTATTAATTTCTTTTCCAACATTTAATTTTCTTTGCGATAAATTGAGTAATAGATTTTAAATTTCCTGTGGTTTGACCCGGACTCACCGGATTATATTATAATTTGACACTCTTATACTTAGGAGAATACTTTTGAGTCATGTCAACCACTTTTATGTTAATTTACTTATTTTACTTTTCATTTACAAGTTTTATATTCTATTTACACAATTTATATTTTATTTTATACTTAGTGTTGATTTACAAGTTTTATTTTCCATTTGTATGTTATTATTTTGTTTACCAATAACACCCCAATTTACTATTCTTATGTTAATTTTTACCTTTCATTCATATATCTTACGTTTTATTTACACAATTTATACTTTATTTTACACTTAATATTGATTTACAAGTTTTATGTTACATTTGTAAGTTTTTATTTTGTTTATTGTTAATACACCAATTTACCATTCCTATGTTAATTCAATTCTTTTACCTTTCATCTATAAGTCTTATGTTCTCTTTACATAATTTACGTTTTATTTTACACTTAATAATGTTTTACAAAGTTTATCTTATATTTGTAAGTTCATATTTTGTTTACCAATAATACACCAATTTACCATTTGTATGTTAATTTAATTCTTTTTCCTTTCACTTATAAGTCTTACGTTCTATTTACACAATTTTATGTTTTATTTTATGCATTGATTTACAAGTTTTATGTTACATTTATAAGTTTTTATTTTGTTTATTAATAATACATCAATTTACCATTCCTATGTTAATTCAATTCTTTTACCTTGCATTTATAAGTCTTATATTCTATTTACACAATTTATGTTTTATTTTACACTTAATATTGATTTACAAATTTTATTTTATATTTGTAAGTTCATATTATGTTTACCAATAATACACAAATTTACCATTTGTATGTTAATTTAATTCTTTTTCTTTCACTTATAAGTCTTACATTCTATTTGCACAATTTATGCTTTATTTTACACTTAATATTGGTTTATAAGTTTTATATTACATTTGTAAGTTTATATTTTGTTTATCAGTAATTCACCAATTTACCATTCCTATATTAATTTACTTCTTTTACCTTTGATTTATAAGTCTTATATTCTATTTACATAATTTATAATTTTTTTACACTTAATGTTGATTTACAAGTTTTATATTAAATTTATATGTCATATGTTTCATTCACATAATTCATGTTTACATACGGTATTGATATCGTGATTTTAATCATGGAATTATAGAATAACTCTAAAATTGAGAGGAAAACTAAATTTTATAAACGAGAGTTTACAAATGAATGACAGCTTATAATTATGTAAGTAATTTAGTTTTTATTTATTTAACTATTCCATTTATAGATTTAAAGAGAGAGGAAAAAGAAAATTGGAATAGGAGACCCTTCGTTCTTATTTCCATTTTACAACACTTAATCATCTAACATTATTATTATTATTGTTGTTGTTGTTGTTGTTGTTGTTGTTGTTTGTTGTTGTTGTTATTACTACTACTACCACCATCTTCTTTACCAATCCTCGGATAAATTCATACTGAATGATCTTTTGGTTCTGTCTATCTTCATTCAAAGCACATTTAAACCTCTCTATTATAGTTTTAGCGAAAAGTTCCAACACACTTATCCTTAGCTAGACCTGACTTTAAGTATGCACAATGAATTTAGATTCAGTGTTGAACTGAGTTTTTAACTAATTCTTTAAAAAGATACAATTAGTAGTTATTAAATAAAAATATAAAAATAATTAAATCTTAATTATGTATTGTTATAGATGCACATGAGGCAGCTCTCGTCAACATTAGATCCAAATCCATGGTAAATAACTCTCCAAATCCATCATTTCCTCTATGACAAAGTGATCAAATGGCCTTCTATTCTCTGCTCCTTAATGTGCTAATAATTTATATATTAATTTAATGTTTCATTAACTTAATTTCATGTCAAATTATATTCTCTTATGTTAATTTTTATCTTAATTTTTATATTTTGTTGTTTTAGGTATAATCTAGAATTAAAGACGAATTAAATCTGAACATTCAGGAAGAAATCTGATTGAAAGAATCAGAAAGGAAAAAAATAAAGAAATTAAATTGAAATAAATCAAGGAAGATCATCATGCATGCAATCACGTGGGTTGGGGGGAAGCATTGAAGATTTAGTTGACAAATATGGCATGTACGTGAACTTGGGCTTTTGAATTTGCAATAAAATGGCCTAAGAACTTAAAGGTGGCTTGGCTTACTTTTGTGAGTTTGTCTGTTTAATCCTTTTGGGTTAAGGATTTAAAGGCCACTAATTGAGCATTACAAAAAGAAGAAAACAGGGCAAAAGCCGAAGCAGCCTCATGAATAGAATTAAGGAGCAGCAGCCGCAACACATCCGGAGAGAAGCCAGATTAATTCTTGAGTTTTTCTTTCCCTCTTCTTTATTGCTGTGCTTGACTGTTCCCTACAATGTTTATGAATTTGTTTTATGCTCTCATAAACTAACTTATTTTACTGGGGCTATGACGTAGCCTAACTGTGAAAATTCAATTCCTTAAATCTATGTTATTTTTAGTTTATTATTCCATGATTGAGTATTCATTATTGTGTTTAATGCCTTTAAATATCTGGCTAATATTTGAATGATGTGAGAATACATAATAAGACCAAAAAGAGATTTATGTATTTTTGCTATATGTAATGGATGTCATGAATTGAACGAAAGACAGAGATGTGCCAACGCGATTCGTGCAGTTTTATCTAAAATTTCCATAGAACTTGATGAATTTTTGCATATTTAAATTCACTTAAAGATATAGTGAGTTAATAAAAGAGGGTATTTTTTATATTATTTGAGATAGAATATTGAATAGATTAGAGAAATTCACTATCAATATAGGTGATAATCTTTAATAGCATAGATGGAGGACTAAATTGGATTGGTTATAGGGAAATCAGATGTTCTAATGTCTAAACCTCTTGGTGATTTCTACTACTGCTTGCATCTTTATTTAATTTTTAGTTATTTTATTTTATCTAGTTCTTAATCTAAATTCACTTATTCAGTTATTCAAATAAATTAAGGTTAGAATAATTGAAGTAACTAATAGGATATACAATCTCTATAGGGCGATACTCTACTCTTCATTATATTACTTGTGCCGACTAGTACACTTGCTAATACGCAACAAGTTTTTGGCTCCATTGCCAGGGATTGTTTGGATTAGTATCGATAACAACTAACCTTAGTTTAATTTCAATTTTATTTTTCTTTTTATTTTTATTGTTTTTATTTTATTTTCATTTTCTTGTTTTATTTTATAAGACGTTCAAGAAGGTTTGCTTTATTGCCTTTTAATGCAGAGATTGAACGTGCCTATAAAAGACTCAAAAGGGAAAGAAGAGAAGCTTTGTAGGAATAACAACTAATTATGGCTAAAAAAGTAGTACAAGAAAATAGAGATGCAAGACTTTTACGAGATTATGTTGTGCCTATAGTACTCGCTCAAGCATTGCATGCTTTGCAATTTAAGCCAATAATTTTAAGATTAAGTATCTATAATCCAGAAGATTCAGATGTCAGTACAATTAAAAGAGCTTGGTAGAAGTCTTTCTCGACCAAAACCTTCAATATAGGGACCTCCAAAACATGGGCTTAAGCCTCTACCCTCTCATTTAATATATGCTTATTTAGATGATAATTCTAAGCTACCAGTTATTATTTTTTCTGCCTTGACAGATCTTGAATGGGAAAAGCTACTTCGTGTTTTAAGAGACCAAAAAACTGCTCTAGAATGGACTATTGCTGACATCAAAGGAATAAACCTTTCAATTTTCATGCACAAAATTCTAATGAAGGGGAGTTATAAGCGTACAGTATAGCCATAAAGATAGCTAAATCCGAACATGCAAGAAGTGGTTAGGGCACATGTGCTTAAATTGCTAGATGCTAGGATAATTTACCCAATTTCTAATAGTTTATAGGTGAGCCTAGTGCAAATGATACCAAAGAATGGCAGAATGACAGCCATGAAAAATAACACCAATAAACTTATGCTAACAAAGACAACCACAGGTTGGCAAGTATGCATGGATTATAGGAAACTTAATGTTGCTACTAGAAAAGACCACTTTCCATGGCCTTTGTTTGATTAGATGTTGGAGAGACTTGCTGGCCATACTTAATATTTCTTTTTCGATAGTTATTCAGGCTATAATCAAATCCTTATAGCATTAGAAGATCAAGAAAAAACCACATGCACATGTCTTTATGGAAACATTTGCTTATAGAAGAATGACATTCGGTTTATGCATTGCACCCACTTTTAAGCATTGTATAATGGTTATATTTTTTGATATGGTGGAGAGATTCATTAAGGTGTTTATGGATGATTTCTCAGTTTTTGGATCTTCATTTGATCATTATTTAAACAATTTAGATCTAGTTTTGCAGCGATGTGAAGAGACCAACTTGGTTATAAATTAGGAAAAATGTCACTTTATAGTGTAAGAAGGCGTTATACTAGGTCATCATATTTCAACTAAAGAAATTGAAGTGGATAGAGCAAAGATCGGAGTCATTGAGAAGTTACCACCACTAACTTCCATGAAAGCTATAAGAAGTTTTATAGGCATGCTGAGTTTAATCGACGTCTTATTCAAGATTTTTCAAAATAACGAAACATTTATGGAACCTTTTACTCAAGGATTTTCTTTTTAATTTTACTGAAAAGTGTTTGCAGGCTTTTAATACTTTGAAAGAAAAACTAACCTCAGCTCCGATCATTATGGCATCTAATTAGAATCTATCTATTGAGCTTATGTGTGATGCAAGTTTAAATTGAATTAGTTATGGTGAAACCGAATGTTCTAGTGTCTAAATCTCTTGGTGATTTTTATTACTACTTGCATCTTTATTTAATTTTTAGTTATTTAATTTTATTTATTTTTTAATTTAAATTCACTTATTTGGTTATTCAAATAAATTAGAGTTAGAGCAATTTCGGTATCTAATAGGATATATAATCTTTGTGGGATGATACTATAATCTTCATTATTTTACTTGAGACGATTAGTACATTTGCTAATTTACATAACACTCCATTCGAAGGCTCAAACAAAAATTTGTCATGTTCTTGTTTTCCACCAATTAACGTTGTTCCCAATATGGTTCATAATCAACGGTGTGCAACGAGTTGAAAACTGCATCGATGGATATGTTCACTTTTGGGACTATGCCGCACCAATGTAGCTACTACACCATTGGATTTTTTGAGTACCCATTTGACTTGATTGTAAAACTAAAAATGACTCAGTCGAACCAGTGCATAGCTTGAGAATTTTCACTAGATCTACGGTTGATTATACTGCGACATTTTGTTCAAGTTCAAGACATTGGTGGTGCAGTGCAGTGATATCAAATTGTGGGTAGTTTTGTTGTAAATTCTAATTGTTTGGAGCTTGGGTCCAAGCCTATAACATTTTTTAACATCCTAGCTAGTTGAAAATTTACATACAAATATAAAGTTAGGGTAGTAGCCGTTTTCAACAGATTTTAGGTCAATGAAAGAAAACCACAAAACCGAGCTAAGAACAGTAAATTTACTTTTATTGGGAAAGCGGGGTACCTCGCTTGTTCGGCGTGTACGGGTTTTTTAGGCTTTTCGTGGAGTGGAGGGGGATTGAGATTGTGGTGGAGATGGTGAGGGTGTAACTTCAGGTATGTAGGGCTGTTAAAAATCGTTTTAAACCTGAAAAACAACAAGAAAAGAGTTTAGAGGTGGAGCCAGGGGTGGCCGGCGACCACACTCCGAAGCTCAAGTCAAAGTTGGGTTATCTTAAGTTAGAGAGCTTGCAAGTTTTCGGTAATAGAGGTTTAAAGGTTTAGAGGTTGAAGAAACCTTTGTTTTTTGTGGTGTGTATGTTAACTTACATGATAAAAATTAAACCTGAGTATTTATAAGGTGTACCCAATTGCCATGCCACCTAGCATTATCTTATTGGCGTTCTTTGTTATTATATAAGGAATATTCTTATTTTCATACGTATGGTGGCTTGGGCGTTTTAAAAATATGTGTGGAGAGCAGATTTGAGGCATATTCACGTGCTAGGCGTAGTAGAGTGGTCCCACGTATATCTGTAATTCTGTTGTAAATATGTAGGAGCGGCAGGAAAAGCTGGTGATCCCAACTGTCATAATACCAACCTTTTGGCTTATTTGCTAGTGTGACAAGCAGTTGTCTCCTCTTTTGTAACACGAGATTTCATCGTCGATTCCTTATTTTTAGACAAGTATTCAGCCGATCTTTTTATGAATTATTTTCATACGCATGGTGGCTTGGGCGTTTCAAAAATATGTGTGGAGAGCAGGTTTGAGGCATATTCACTTGCTAGGCGTAGTAGAGTGGTCCCACATATCTTTGTAATTCTGTTGTAAATATGTAAGAGCGGCAGGAAAAACTGGTGATCCCAACTGTCATAATACCAACCTTTTGACTTATTTGCTAGTGTGATAAACGGTTGTCTCCTATTTTCTAACACGAGATTTCATTTTTGATTTCTTATTTTTGGACAAGTATTCAGTCGAACTTTTTTTGATTTAGGGCCCATCTATCTCTTGACATTTTACAAACATTCTTCCTAACCTTTTGGCCCTTGCTCGGTGTACCCCAAGTATCGAGTTTTGTGGGGTAGGTCGACTACACCAGGTATCCCGAGTACCAAGTTTTATGGGGTGGGTTGGTTACTCTGAGGACTCCGGGTACCGAGTTTTATTGGGTAGGTTGGGTACCTCGGGGGCGTATAGTGATCGTCATGGTGCCTCATCGACACGTGGCATTCTATTACTTTTCTTGTTTCTCCTCAAACAGTAGCAATCCAGGGTTTTGGTTCTACGGGGGCCATTAAAGAAAATAAAAACTAAAGTTGGCTGTAACATTATATCAGTAAAATTAAGATGTTAATATCGTAGGAATTATCAAGTGAAGCCAAATTGAACTTGGGAAACCTTAGAAGTGTTCAATTTTGACCCAAATTTTTAATTTTTTAATTTTTAAAACTTTTGAAGATTAAGTAGGCATGGACTTGGCTTTTTTTCCTCTGTGCTTCAATTTTTGTAAATGTTGGTCTGGTTAGTCTTACCTTATAGTTCATTGTTGTAAAGAATTTTATTGTTGTAAAGAATTTTAATATTATCCATCGTGGTCTCTTTGTAGTAGGACTTGCAGTTTTCACAAGTTATAAGGTAAAGGGGGTGGGCATGACCAAATATAATTTTTACGCCCCTTACCACCCCCAAGAATCGAACTCGGGTTTCGGGTTTTGATAGAGGCTACAACTTCACTGCAACCAATCCGATCATGCCCTTGGGACAACTTATACTCCAAGCTTGGTATCTAAATTTTTATAAAAATGAAGTGATTCATTGCATCGGATTTGGGGGCCCGGAGGACTTTTGATTTTGCATTTCACAAGTAAAATCAACGAGGAAGAGGATTCTAACCTTCACAACAAAAGTTGAAGAAAATCAAAATAAGTTCAACTTTTCTCTCTTTAGACTATCTTTGACTTTTTATGTGTTTTCTTTCTTTTTCTATTATACTAAAAACCAGGTACTATTTCTATTTTTTAATAAATCCAAAAATTTAATTTCAACGTTGAAGAGTTAACGCCAGAAAAACTTCTATTACCTCTTATTGCTGAAAAACTTCTATTACCTCTTATTGCTTTCTGTGATAGTAAGCCAGAAAAACTTCTATTACCTCTTATTGCTGAAAAACTTCTATTACCTCTTATTGCTTTCTGTGATAGTAAGTGTTCATGGAGAATTTTATTTGAGTTCGTGGGTTCCTGCTGAAAATTCAAGAGATTGACAAACCGATCTCCTACATATAAATTTAAATACTGAGATGGCGGCCTGGTTGCAAGCCGACAAATCAACTCGACTAGATTCATCATCAACTACTAATTTGAGCTTAAATAAATTATTATTAATTTCCTACTTTTCCAATTCTCAGATAAACTGGAAATCGAGCAACCTTTTTACTCTGGCCATCTGAATTCCAAGCAACTTTAAACTTCTCCATCATATTGTCCGTCAAAAGCTCAACACCCCTGTCCTTAGCCGTCTGATAACCTGAGCTTGACCGTATGAACGTTAAGTAATCATCTAAATCCACCAACTTCTCTAAAACAAACTGATCAAACGGCCCGGTATTATCCACCCCATCTACAGGCTCAAATGGAAAATCAATGCTCGTGTACTTGTTCTCCACCAATTTATGTTGTGGTTCCCGAAATGGCTCATAATCAACGGAGTGAAATGGCTTGAAAACTGCATCTACGGACTCGTTGATTTCGGGCCAGGTGTAGGTCCATGCCGCTATTACTCCATTTGGTTTTTTGAGTACCCATTTTACTTGTTTGTAAAATTGAGGCAAGTCAAACCAATGTAGTGCTGTAGCAATTGTCACTAGATCTACACTTGATTGTGTTGCCACAATTTGTTCAAGCTCAGTTATGGACATGGTTGGAGGAGTAAGTTGATACCGAATGTTGGAGAGCTTTTTTGCGAATTCTAGCTGTTTTGGGCTTGTGTCTGTAGCAATGACATTCTTGTAGATTGGTGCAAGCTGAAGACATATAATTGAGAAAAATTATAAAATATAGGAGGCTATAATAAAAGTACACAAAATTGAGAAGGCCATGTATAAAAATTACATAGACATGGTGAATTTTCAACCCATACTCCAGTTTTTGTGTTTTTCTTTTTTTTTTTCATCCTCAAGGTTGCCGGGGTACTCTAGTTCTCCCCTTGGTAGTTAAATAAGATTTTTCACTACTAGTCTCACGATTAAATTTCCAGATAATGTGGATACTGATTTGTAGATAATACAAACATAATTAATCAATGAAAATAATTGGGATTTAACTAGGGATTGGCAATGGGAGGAGATGGACATCCCCGTATCTATATCTAAAATTCTACTTATATCCATGTACTCTTCTCGTCCTTTTAACAACACAAACACATCAAAACAAACTAAAATCATTAAAATCATTTTCATCAAATTAATTTTGTAAATGTCATCAAAATTACAAGATAATCTATGAAGTTAAGCAAAAATAGAACTTTAGGGTTGAACACATACATAAAAGTCAGATGGTATAAATCATCAAGAAAATTATGTTCGTCAATCTTCAAGTGTTCACAAACACACACACACACACACACAAACACACACACACACACACATATATATATATATATATATTATGATTTTTTTTTATTTATATCCATACCATCACAATTTAACTTTTAAATATATTTATTAAAAATTTTAACATAAATAAAATAAAAAAAAATAAAAAAAAAATGGGTAAACGAGAGAGATGAGGAATTCACTGAATTCCCATTTTCTCCCTGTATAAGATATTGAGTGTTAAATTATCTCTGTCTGTTTTCCGAATTTTAATTAAGATATAAAATTATTCTCAAACCCTACACAAATGGAAAAAATCCTTCAAGACTTGTCCCATCGTCCTATGAGAATTTATTCTATCCCTGGATTTAACAGTTATATAATTCAACTTTCTTATAGCTTGGGATCAGAATTCTGAAATATTAATGTGGAACTTTTGTATTATTCAAAAATAAAGAAACTAAAGATGAGAAAAGTAGACTTACGGATGCAGCGGCCTGGCCGCTTCCGGTGCCGACGTCCCATGCAAGGTCGTGTTTGGGTGTTTTAGAGGCAATGAATTTGAACAGTTCTTCTGGATAATTTGGTCGTGCTTCCGCGTATTGCTTTGCCTGCTTAACGAAAAAATCTGCCATCTTTTCTGTTTTTTTTCTAAATAAGTGTTGAGAATGTAGAATTGAGATAAATCTACTGATCACTCGTTTCGTTTCTTCTTTATATAGGTTTTAGAATTTGATGTAGTAGACGAATAGATAAATTTTAGTTAGAAATTAATTTGGTATGGTTTGTCTGGGGAAGCCCAGAAGTAGGACAAGCTCATAAAGTGTTAAATTTTGACCGAACTTTTCATTCTTCCTTGAATTTTCAAAGATTCCCTTTTCTTCGCAAAGATGATGGTATGCACTCCAGCAATGGGCCCACGTGAACTCCACTTAGAGAATTTTTTTGGATAATTTTATTATTAATTTAAGCTGTCAAAGGTATCTATATAAGTATTGACTTTTATTTTGCTCTCTGATGGGGTTAAGATGGCGGAGTTTAAAGGCAGATCCCACCTCATGACCACTAGCAGCTAAAGCCACCGATGGAGAAAATAATTTTAAAAAAAAATTAATGAGATAATTGTTTGAATTACTAATTAGAATCATTAAATCTATTAAAATAATCATGTTAAATTTATAAAAATAGGTCCATAAATTCATAAACCTATAAAATTTAAATTTTGACTTTGAAACATATAAAAACTCATACTTTAATTAAAAAAACAAATGTTCAAAGTAGTCAAATTTATTATTATTTAATTTATCCCTATTAAATTTACTGAAATAACCTCTACAAACTTATTAATCTATAAAATGTTAGTACTGATTACATTTTGTTATTATGTAATTTAGGATTTAATCCCCTGAATTCACTACTATTTAAAATTGGCTCTCTATTATTACTCGTTCTAGTCCAAGTTTAATCAAAGTTGGCTATCTATTATTACTCGTTCTAGTCCAAGGTCAATCAAAGTTGGCTCTCTATCATTGATAGTTCTCGTTCAGGTTCAATGAAAGAGATCAAAGCAGAGTTTGTTTGCGATTCAGTTTGTGTAAATGCATGTAGGTTCTGGTTGTCTTATTTTGTGGGCCTGATGTATAGAATTTAAAAAGAAATTGGATAAGTGGATGCGTCTTGGATGATGAAATAAAGCAAGAACAGATCCTCATGTGCAGTTTTTAGGACGTGCACTCGGTATGATTACGAATAAAGATAAATGCATGGAAAATAGTACAAAATTTAATAAAAAAAACATATAAAATAAAAAAAATAATTATCCTGCGGTGTAGTTCTTATCCTGCAATTAATTTTGTTTCACTTTTAATATTGTGTGCTTTTATAATATTTTTTGTATATGTGTCATTCATTGTTTCACTACTGTTACCATGCTCCGAAAAACCTTACTTTTTTTTTTCCCGAAGATGCCGCATTTGCTTGATTTCAACATTAGCGTGCTCGCCCTTCTCATGCTTTTGTCTTCCATAATCATCATATTCAATGGAAAAATTTCAACAAGATAGAGCAACATTCAACAAAGATAAGTCTTCTTATTGGATTAGGTATAGATTTTTAATTAATTTGTTATGGCAGTTGGTGGCTATCCACTATCAGCTTAGACGAATTTAACTAGCTATAGTTAATTAGCTAAGTTATTTGGGTGAGCAAAGTCCGTTAGTAGTAAAGCTCGGAAAATCACCTAATAAAAATTAAAACGGGACCATCAAATACACATAGTTTGCTTTGATTGGCCATTCAACAAAACTCCCACGCTTGATTGACATAATTAGCTCTTTAGCCATCCAATATTCCAATCTCTTCAGCTGTGGGGTGGCTTTGTCGCAAATTCTAATTGTTTGGAGCTTGTGCCCGTGCCTATGACATTTTTGAACATCCTAGCTAGCTGAAATTTGCATAAAAATGTAAAATTAGGGTAGGTACCAATCCAAGGTTTTAGTTCGACGGGGGCCATTAAAAAAAATAAAAACTAAAATTAGCTGTGACGTTATATCATTAAAATTAAGAGGTCAATATCGTAGGAGTCATGGCCAAGCCAAGTTGAACTTGGAGAGCATTAGAAAAAAGTTTTTGACCCGAATTTTTCATTTTTAACCTTTTAATTTTAAAAGATTAAATAGTTGTGGGCTCGCCTTTTTTGTTTGTGCTTAAAAGATTAAATAGTTATGGGCTTGCCTTTTTTGTTTGTGCTTCAACTTTTATGAATGTTGGTCCAAGCTGTCTTACTTTATGGTTCACTTTTGTAAAGAATTTTATTAATAATGGGATCAGTGGATTCATCATGCTCTCTTTGGAGCATCGGATAAAATTGGAACTGACACAGAGAATGCGTCATGGATGATAAAATGAAGCAACAAGACACCTTCCTGTGCAGTTAAATTGAGATAAAAATGAAGTGATTCATTTCAGCGGATTTCGGGGCTGGACGACTTGTGATTTTACTTTTGATAAGTAAAGTCAACGGAGAAAAGGATTCTTAATTTCTTACCTCTACAAAAATATGAAAATCAAAATAAGTAAGTTTAATTTTTTCGTCTTTAGACTACCTTTTATTTTTCACCCCCTTTACATTAAGACTTTTCTTTCTATTTCTATTACATTAAAAAATCAGATTTTCTGCAAAAATTTGAGTCGCTGTTAATCCTTATCGGATCGCCGATTTGACTTGAAAGAGTTGCCGTTGTGCTATAATTTTAAATTATCGGATCACTGTTTTTTAGATGTCGGATCGCCTTTAGTTTCCAAAAACTAAGATCCAATTTTATTCGATGTCGGTTAGCCATTATCTCATAAATGGTTAGCCGTTTGCTAAAGTGACTATTACAATGAAATTATTTTTTAAAATTATAGTTTTGGCCTAAAACTTTCTATAATAACACTGTGGCCCAAAACTTTATAAAACTATTCAAACAAGTCCATTTTTAAAATTTAAAGCAATACTTGTTGATTTCAAAGTTCTCAAAACTTTTTCAATTTAAATCATTAACTTGAAAATAATCAATTTCATAAAATCATTTTTCCATTGAGTATAAAACCTTTATAATATGAAAATAATAATTTATTTAAAATATATGAAAAATAATTTGAGTTTTTAAAAGATTAATCATTCTTAATCTTATTTGTTATCATCAAAATCAATATTATAAATACATATATGTTAACAAAAGCCACCATATGATATGATGGGCTTGAGCTTTTATGGCACTCAAAGTAAAAATAAAGTGCGAAGAATAATTCATCTGTAGCAAATTGTAAATCACTTGTCAGATGCATTTACATATGTATACATACTAACCAAGTATACCAACTATACATGTACCTGGCCAAATGGTTGTTTCTACTGAACATTCTGATAAAAAGGAAGCTAATTCAATTGTCTATGGTACGCCTAAGGCATGGTAGACCACTTGTTCAAAAGATAATATTCCACTGAAAAGAAAAAAAAAGTTGAGATCTTGTTATTAAGAATGATTAAGCTGTAACTGAAAGTTTTCCTTCAGAGCAAAAGATCCTTGATGAGCCCTTTGTACCTACAATGACACTACCTCCTAAAGAGACAAATACCTCAGCTATAGGCCGAGTCCTTGATGTGGCTCAAAATGTAGAAAAATCTACAAGTTTTGCTCACAAATAGAAAGTATAGAATCATTAAGAAGCAGTCATTGACGATGTTTCTGCATTTACAATAGCTACTGATTTAATAAATGATGATATTGAACTACACTCCATCAATAAATGTAAGCTAATACATGATTGGCTCAAATAGGAAGAACATATCCATGCAAATTTGACTTCCATTGCTAATTGTCATATTTTTAGACCTATAGTGGGAAAAATTTTTTGAAAATATAATAAAAAGTAGGGGTGTTCGCGGATCGAATTTTACAGATTGGACATCAATCCATATCCGATCCACAATTTTGCGGATTATAATTTTTCAATCCAATCCAATCCACAGATTGATTAAACTCAATTCAAATCCAATCCATATATCTGCGGATCAGATGCGGATTTGACTCAATCCATATCCAATCCATACGTCTGCGAATCGGATGCGGATTTAACTTAATCCATATCCAATCTAGTATTTTGCACATTAGTTTCCGAATTAAAAATTTTTAGTTCTCCTCAATCCATGAACTAATGAAATAAAAAAATTTAATATAAAAATAATTTTACTACTAACTAAATTTAAAATTGAATAAAATTTAAACAAATTAATTGTTTAAATAAAACTAAAATAATACATTCAAAGTTTTAAAATATAGCACATCGAGATTAATTGTTCAAATAAAGCTATAATAATACGTTTAAAGTTTTTAAATATAACACACTAAGATTAATTGTTCAACTAAAGTTACAATAATACATTAATATAACACCGAAATTAATTGTTCAAATAAAGCCACAATTAATTGAAATGGCGAAGTTTTTGAAACCAAACACAGTCTGATCCTTCACTAGGGCTGTTGCACTTGTCGAAAAGTGGTGATTACGGATCCGTCAACGATGGAAACCAGGAGAAGTATGGGTGGCAATCTTGAAGGTTGTGATAATGCAATTGTTTAGCTGGAACCAGTAATTGTGAAGTGGCTCAATGGACTCGGGAAGAAGATAGCTTGCTTTCGCTCGATGGACTCGGTGTCGAGAGTGTATCCAACCAATATTGGGTGTTGCTAGTAGGGATGACAATTTTTTCCGATGGGATCGGATTGAGACATATTTTTGTCCCATAAAAAAATTTAGGGACGGGAGTGAGACATTTTTTTATCTCATTTGTATATACGAGACGGGAGTAGGATTGACAAATTCCGTCCCATCCCATCTCATTGCCGACTAAGAATGGAAATTTTTTCAATTGGGATGGGATCCCGCAAGATCCCACCTCTTTTGGGACGAGATCGGGACATATTTTTATCCAAAAAAAAAAATAAAGGGACGGGAGTGTGATTGTTTTTCACCCCACTTGCATATACGGGACGGGACTGGGATTGATAAATCCCATCCCATCCCATCCCATCCCGTCCCATTACCAACCCCAGTTGCTAGTGCGTGTGACGGCGGGGAAGCTTAGGGTTTTTTGTTTGCAAATTGTTGGTGACTTGGCGTTATGTTACTTTGGTTTTGGGTGACTTTGTAAATTGTTGGTAACTTGACGTTATGTTACTTTGCTTTTGCTAGTGCGTGTGACTTTATTTTTATTTTGTTTGACAATTTTTACAAATTATATTTGTATATTTGATTATTTAATTATTTTTATTTTATATTATTATTGGGTAATGGCTAAGATATGTTATAGTGTTATGTAACTATGTAATGTCACATTTATAATATTCTTTAATTAAATTTATAATAATTTTTTAACTATATTTTTTTTTTGTGGATTCACGGATTTTTGCGGATTTACAAAAGTAAATCCATATCTAATCCATCGACTGCAGATTTTTAAATTTTTAATTTATATTCAATCCACGGATCCACGGATCGGATTTTCACGGATCCGACGGATTGAGCGGATCGGATTTTATTCTGAACACCCCTAATAAAAAGAGTGATATCTTATATATAAAGCACGACTCATTGCACAAGATGTCTCGCAAAGACTAGGTATTGATTATAGGGAGATTTATTCACTGGTAACATGTGTAGTTATATTCTGATTATTGATTAATGGGAAATTATCATTTGTATACCTTAAATTTACACTTTTATCAAAAATACTACAACACTTCAAGGGTGTATCAATTGTCCATCTTAAATTGACAAAAGTTATCCGCCGACCACTAAACCGTTAGTTGTCCTTTGAAAGTTAATAGAATTATAATGAATTGACAATTTTACCCTTGAAAATTATCACTTATATACCCTTAAAATCTCTTATTGCCACTTATATACCCTTAAATTATCACTTGTATTGTATGAAAAGACCAGATTACCCCTCTAACGTCATCATTTTTAAACGGCAACTAACGGTTTGGTGGACGACGGATATTTTTTGTCAACTTAGGGTGGATGACTAATATACCCTGAAAGTGTTGTGATAACGGAGTAAACTAAGGATATACGATTGATAATTTCCCTTGATTAGTTTAGCTATATCAAAAAGGCTTGATGTGGTGATAGCTTATTTGTATGAATCAAAATGCTTGAAGTAGCTTGGTTACCACATTATTGCTTGTATTCTATAAAGCTATAGAAGTCTTTATACAGATTGAAACAATTTGGACGCATATGGTATAGTCGCTTTAGTCAATACTTTATCAAGGAACTATGGTGAATGATTCTATTTGTCCTTGTACACTTTAAAGAAAGTTAAAATTTTGGAGTTCATATTAAAGTAGCCTATGTTAATGCTATGAATTTCAGTGGAACTCCCAGATATCTCCTAAAGATTAATGCTTATTTAAAAAAATAAGGAGTTTGAAATGAAAGATTTTGCAGAAAACTATTTACTATCCAAAACTATGGACTGAACACAAATCTAATAATATTTTTATCCATTATTCAAATTATACCAAAAAGATGTTGAAAAGTTTTAATATGGATAAAGCTTATCCATTAAGTACCCTAATCGTAAACTGGTCTATTGATCCTAATAAAGATCTATTTTAACCAAAAAAGGATGATGAATAAGTCCTTGGTCCTAATGAAAGTACCATAGTTGAATATCATTCAAACTCTAATGTATTTAGCACAATGTACTTAAACAAATACAGCTTTTCCAGTAAACCTGTTAACAAGGTTTAGTTCTAAAGCAACTAGATGACATTAAAATGTTGTTAAACGTCTTTTTCATTATCTTCGTGGAACTATTGATTTAAATTTATTTTATTATAATAAGCTAAGCAAAAGTACAGGTCTTGTTGATTTTATAGATGCATGTTATTTATTTGATCCTTATAAAGGTCGTTCATAGAGAAGATATGTTTTTATTTATAATAGAACAGTGGTTTGTTGAAAAGTTGTGAAAAGTTGCAATCACTCTAAGATCCTTATGCTGCATGAAGCAAGTAGAGAATGTATATAGCTGTAACTCATCATCCATTATATCTAGGGTGCTTATAAATTATCTTTAAGTATGGAGCAATGATACATAAAAATAATTCTACTTTTATTGCTCAAATCAAGGGGAAGATATATCAAAGTTGATAGAACACAGTATATCCAACAAAGTTCTTCTATACTTAAGAGCTTCAGAAAGATCAATATCAAGCAGATACGCTCCATAGATAATTTTGCAAAAATGTTTACTAAAGCTCTACCTACATCAACATTTGAAAAGATTATGTATGGCATTAGAATGTGCATTTAAACAAACTATCGAGTTGATCATTAGAGGGATCACAATCTTATAAATGAGAACTTCAACAGCTAAACTGGACATATGTGCATTATTTTTTTTTTCTTTGACCAGATTTTCTCTCTAGATTTTTATAGGCAAAGGTTTTTAACGATACAGTTTTGAAGCACGTCCAACACCACTTTATGGTTCATTAAATTGTATTTCTTTTGCTTGAGTTTTTATCCCACTGAGTTTTTCCTTAACAAAAATCAGGTACAATCATCGTGAAGTGGTGGATATACAAAGGGAAGTAACATGGAAGTTAGTGATTTAACAAAACAACTTAAGAGATTAGATGGCTAAAGACCTAAATATGTCCAATCAATTATCGGTGTTATGAAGCCAATCAGTTACTGCTCCAATCCCTATAACCAAATATGGCTTATAATTTCTCAATTATAGAATGATTGAGTAAAGACAGTCTTTTTCCTTACAAAAGGTAAGTGGATTAAACATCCCTTGAATATTAATAAGGATAAAAATCTATGTTAAAAATCTAGGAAGTGTTTCATAAGATTTAATGTAAATTAATTTCAGTAGTTATTTGATTGTAAATATCAATAGTTGTCTGTTATAATATCAATATTAGTCTAGTTGTAATATTTATAAAAAAAAATTGTAGGTGTTATGACCATGACCTGTCATAAGGCTTGGTTTTGTTTTAATTGACTGATGGATCTTATAAAAAGAGAGCACTGTTTTTTGTAATTTGTATTTGAAATTGAAAGCCTCAACAATTACAATAATATCATCTACCATTACATCATCTATTTATTTATTTATGCTTCCCACCTATATTCTTAATAATTATTACATAATTGTTATCTTTACTATTTACTGTTTAGTGAATAATTCTTTTTAATCCTTTGCTTACTACCAAAATTGTTCCTTTTTTAAAATACTCTCTTTAGCATATAAAGTTGATATATAATTTTATTTTTTTGGTTTTAGCACTTTTTTGTTTTATTACTTAATTTGGCTTTTAAATATTTGTAGCTGAGAATACTTCAGAAAATAAATATGGATAAAGTGTGGGATTTAGCATCTAGAAAGTTATCCACATGCTACTAGTGAAAGATATATAGTGACAATAATTGATGTTTAGTAGGTAAGGTTTCATGTTTCCATTCAAATACTTTAGAAAAGAAACTGAATTGAGAGTATTTATTGTGGAAAAAAGGTTTTTAGTCAAAAGATTAAAAAGATCTTCCAAATTAATGTAAAAGACAAAGCACAAATGATTTAATACTCGTTAATGTATCAAGTTAATGGGAAGAATCATAAGTTTTGTGTTTATTGATTCTCATAATCATTTGATTTTAATGCAAGAATGTGCCCATATGCCTTTTTAAAAAACATACCAGCTTCACAAGAGACTAAAGAAGACTTGGCAGAAGAATTTGAGATTTTACTTAAATCTACATATGAGTTAATAGACAAGCAAATGTGAGCAGGAGAATCTCTTAGACACACAACCAAGATCAAAAGGATTATCTTAGATGGAAGAGACTAAAAAAGTTGTATATGGCGAACTAGGGTACTTATTGAAATACAAAAATCTTTCTTTCCGATCAAACATTGAAAGTCCATTATTCTTTTCTACTCTATGCAACTAGACAATAATATGAAATAAATTACAAATATAAGGACAAGTTCAAGGGAGATAATTTTTTTTTTTACAGAAGTTTAAACACAATTTTCTAATCATTTGATTAGAAAAGAATGAAAGGTTAAAATTAAATGACTGAGTTAATAATTTCATTAAGATTCCTCTCATTAATACTCTATCTTTCTCCTCTCTTCTCTTTAATATTTATCTCCATTCTCTCACCTATTTCAACTGAATTTTTCATCTGTTTCCTTGTTTATATTGTTTAATCTATCTCTAATTTTATATCACTGTAATTATCATGACGATTAAGGTAATTTTACTAAAAATTATTATAAATTTATAAAAATAAATGTGAATGCTCATAACATAAATCTTTTAGTCTCCTTACTTGCAACCCTTTGCTATCCTATAACTCTCACTATCTCACAAGGAATTATAATCTATAATGTTTCTATTTATTTCATGTAGTAATTGTGTACCTACAAAAAAAAGAGTTCATCTCTTAATTTTGCACACACTTGAAAAGAATAAAATAATCTATAATATATTGTCTCTCTTAGTTTACTCTTTATTTATTACATAATTATATTACTAGCTAATGATATTTTAATAGGTTGTAAGTACGAAACTTTGACTATTAATAATACTTGTTTCTTTTGTTTTTAAATCTAGCAATTTTAATTTATTATATAAGTATAATGACAATTGTTTATCACCTTTAACATGTTATGTTAGCTATTATTATCGTGTCCATGTTTGCAATAAGATTTCCTTCCTAAGTTGCATGTATTCTGCTTGTCTTTATTTTGTCTCTTCAGATATGCATAATTACTGGTATAAAATTTGAAAATAAAATTTGTAACTTGAATAGTATGAGATATGATTATTACAGAACTTTACTATTATAATGTGAGTGATTAAATGAAATACCTAATATTTTTTTAATATCTACTTGTTAATGATGAGTCAATAGTTTATTTTTTATATTATTTTATAGCTATCTAAAAATGTCAAATCTTGCAAAACATGAATTGGTAGCACTTGATATCTCTGTTGATCCCATAGGTCTTGGCTGCTAAAATCTATCTTGATGTAATGAATATTGGAGATACTATTAAGAAAAACAATGATGCATCAACCCAAGACTGTGCCAAGGTGTGATTCTTTTTTCTTCGCCACTACCTTCATGAACAATTGAAAAGTGAGTATCTTATTATCAAAAACCATATAGTCTTTGGGATTGCCCTAATCAAAGATTTAATTAGAAAAAACTACCATCCTTCCAAAAGCTCACAATTGGGTGCGCTTACGGTTATAGGATTTTAAATCTGTCAATCAATATAATTATATTATTTAAAATTCTTTAAACTGTGTGGAGTAGAAATTACTAGTATAGATTTGTTAGAAAAACATTCTTTATTTTTCATGCTTCGAATTTGCTCTTGCAACAGTAACATCAAGAGTGGAGATTTAGAAAGTATTCTAAATTAATATCATGTCTTTCAATGTCTGAAAAAGAATAATGAACTTTTATTGAAAAACTATCAATGTCATCCTATTGGATTTGTAGCTCTCCTTAAAGCGAATGGTACTTTGTCTAATAATCGTAGTGCTAATCAAGGCCATGATTACAAAACAATTAAGGTTAGTGGTTATAACAAGAAATATCAATCAAACCACTTGAAATGGAATAACAATAATGAGAAAAAAGAGAAAGGAAAAGATCTACAGAAGAAATCTT
Organism: Atalantia buxifolia; assembly: GCA_030444775.1. Classification (NCBI taxonomy): domain Eukaryota; kingdom Viridiplantae; phylum Streptophyta; class Magnoliopsida; order Sapindales; family Rutaceae; genus Atalantia; species Atalantia buxifolia. The sequence goes on from CM059839.1 coordinate 18,032,269, forward strand.
CAAAGAATCATAAAAATGCTTGTGTCAGATGTTGTATGAAAGGACACTAGTCCCATGTTTGTCATACGCCAAAACATTTAGTTAATCTTTATCAAGCATCTAAAATGGAAAAAGAAAGTAAAATAAAATGGGATAAATTTTATTAATCATGAAAATCCAAATGGTATAACTCATTTGGATGTTTCAGATATTTTTAAAGATCCAAATGGTAAAATTGACCATTTAATTGGTGATAGACGTGGATGAATGAAGAAGAGTGCTTTACTTTGAAGTGTGTTTCTTTATATTTATCATGTGTTTAAATTTATGGTGCAGGAGTATTGATAATTCTATAAAATGAAAGTTATCATGAAACTTTTAAACTTAAAACAAGATTACTTAGAGAATAAATGATGTGTTTTGTTATTTTTTAATAATAGTTTGCATCAACATCCATTTTAGTTTAATTTTAATAAAGTTTGTTTGAATTCAAATAATTGTGTGCTAAAATCTTATGCATAATTGTAGATAATTGGAAGCTCGAATTTCAAGGAAAAGATGTTGTTGCAATGAGCTTGCAAAAAGAACAAAAAAAACATGGCTGCAGAAGAATTGAAGTAAGTCTAGAACAGTACAGATGTTGTAGCCATTGTTATAGCAACCATTGCAGTAGCACTGCTGGAGCATTGACAAAAAAGATTTCAGGCGAAGCAATTAACATATTGCGATCTGTAGTTTCCTAATCTGGAATATACATGCACTAGACTTCCGATTACCCTAATTTTTAGCTAAAAAAGAGGCATACACACAAAGAAAAGAAAAGGTTGTCAATCAAGAACAAAAGCCGAAGAGTAACAAGAGAAAAACAGGATCAAAGATAGAAACTAAAGGCTGCAACAAGGAAAATTTGTGGAGATCAATCGGGAAACTTAATCTTTTTTGCTCTTCTCTTGTTTTCTTGTTTATTCTTTAATCATGAGGATGTATTTGATGGTTAAAACTCTTCTGTTTATTTTACTTTCGTAAATCATGAACTAATTTAATTGTGGTTCAGTGGTAGATAATCTTAATGGTTCATTGACTGAATTCATATGTTGATGCATGTTTACTATAGCATTTTGTTTTGGTAATATTTATTTATATTTATTATTTGGGCTCATCACTCATTTAATAATATAAGTTAAAAAAGAGCCACAAAAGAGTCTATCTTAGCGGAACATATGAGAGCAATATTTGGTTTTAGATTGGGTTTCCTGAGTTGAGTTTAACTTGATTCTAGAAAGGTCATGCATAATCTAAAATTAATGAAGAACTAGATATAAAGATTCACCTTATAGGGTAAATAGAACCTAAACGTGTCTTATGTTAGCATAACAATTGGTTACTGTTAAGTTGCATAACAATTGGTCATTAATGAATTAAGGGCCAACTTAGTAATACTGTAACTTTTAAAATAATTACAGCATTACTTGGAACTCTATTTTTATTCAATAATAAAAATTAAAGATGTGAAAATTAGACTTACTGATGCAGCGGCCCAGCCGCTTCCGATGGCAACGTCCCATGCAACGTCTTGTTTGGGTGTTTTAGAGGCAATGAATTTGAACAATTCTTATGGATATTTGGTGCATTTGAGATTGATATGATTTTTCATTTATATAATGAAAAATCTATTATATCTTTAATAATTTTATCAAAATTATTATTTAAAATTTATATTTACTATATATCATTAATTTTTATTTAATAGTTACAGCTTTTTTTCTACAGTAGCCTTCCATGTATTGCTTTGCCTGCTTAATGAACAATTCTGACATCTTTTTCTTTTTCTTTTTTTCTCTAAACAAGTGTTGAGAATGTAGAATTGAGATAAATCTATTGATCACTTCGTTTCTATTCTTCTTTATATAGGTTTTAGAATTTGCTGAATTAGACGAAAAGACTGATATTAATTAGAAATTAGTTTGGTAAGGTTTATCTGGGATCGGAAGCGCCAATAGAACTAGGACAACTTTGTTCAGGTTTAATCAGAGAGATGGAAGCGAAGTTTGTTTGCCATTCAATGTGTGTAAATGTCAAAAGTAATTGGATAAGAGGATGCGTCGTGGATGTTGGATGATGAAATGACGCAACAGGACATCTTCATGTACAGTCCGTCTCCATGGACTCTGCATGACTATGAATGATGATATTTGTACCAAACATAACGCAAAATTAATTACAAAATGTACAAAAGACCAAAAAAAAATCTTATTTTGTTGTGTAATTTTTTTGTCTTGTAATTATTTTTTTTTTTTTGGTTTTTCAATAATGGTGTACTGTTTTATTATACATATGATGGCAAAAAACCCTATAGTAACCCGCGAGAGCCCATTATGTTAGGGTCAAGTATCGAGTCTAATTTACCTTTATTTTATAAAAAAAAAAAATTGCATACAAGCATAACTTTTACACCCATTATTATATACATTGATTGGTTGGGTATAAAATATCAATACCCATACCCACTCACTAAATCTATTTGAGTATTGACATTTTTTTTAATGTTTTAAAAGTTAATATTAATAGTTAAATCAAATAAATATTAAAGTAAAATATTAAAACCCTGAAACATAAATATTAGAACTTAGCAGTTTAATAATCAAAATGACCATCTAATATGATATTGTTCTAGATATTTATTAGATCATGTAAAATCTAGTCCTAATTGGAAACAAATGATGATAGAACAATGTTCAAATCAAGGTTAGTTAAAGGAGTAAAAGATGGACAAAAAAATGCCAAAGTGGAGGCTTTTGTTTTCAATCTAAATATTTAGCAATACATCGATTAATATTAAACTTAACAAATTACAACTAATATTTACCTAAAAATGAAAATGATTGTTTAAAAATATTTTAGAATAAAGTGATACATGTTCATCTATGGCTAGATAATTAAGGTATCATTTTTTCTTTTTCTTTTTTAATACCATACAGATGTTGAAAAATAAAATGGGAAATAAGAGATAAAGGAAGGAGACGAGTGTCTCTAATTCTTATCGGAGATCCCCGACTTATACCTGTTTAAGCCCATAACAAATAAGGGTCCGTGGCAAAAATGTTCTCAATGAAACGACAATGAAAAAATAGCCTATTGCCATCCATAATAATCCCTTATTCTCAAAATATAATTATAGAGGACATGGCAGAAGAATTTGACATTTCACTAATAATAGACACGCAATTGTGAGTATGAAAATCTCTCTTTTTTTTTTTTTTTTGGATAAGAAAGAAAACCTTTCATTACAAGCCAAAAACAGCCAATAAACACACCGTCAGAAGAAAGGAAATACAGTACCAGAATAGGATCAAATATATTACTTTAGGATAAACTCAAACCTCAAGCTCCGTTCTTAGGATAAACCTAGGCCTCAAACCTCATTCACTACAGATTTTCCTTTATAATCGAATTCGAGAGTAGTTTCACACATTAGGTCTAATGAGGCATTGGAGAATTTTTTACGGGTCTGGCTACCCAATTAGAAAAAGGAAGACACTATAGTGCCTTTTACAATTACAACTGCAACTACTACTTCAACAACAGTACAACAACACAATTTAACCCTTGAATCTGCACTAAAAGGAAAAAGGAAACTACTCAAAGACATTATTAAGACAATAATATACTCTAAAAGGAAAAAGTCATAATAACAAACTACTCTCTAGGCGATTTACTTATAAGCACACGATGAGCCCCCGCCCCAAGCTATTGGAAACCTTGACGCAGTAGGCATTAAACCCCAACAACTCCAACAGAAACATCCCCTCTCCGACCCAACGATTAGGGCAGCACCATCAACAGGTACCAGAATCAGCTCTCAGAATAGCAAAAACAACAACCAGCACACCATTATACAATAACAAAGAATAAAGTAGAAATACACATATAAAGATAACGGAAATAAATGAAAAGCAGAGATAAAAAATAGAAAAATTAAATAGACAGTACCGGCTGGAGAGGGAGATGATGATATCTCACCACACCTCTCATACAACTTCAAGAACGAAAGACTGCTTTTGTGTTAAAACCAAATCACACAAACAAGAAAAATTAAAGAAGGGTACTTATGGAAATATATATCTTAATTTTTTTTATTATCAAACATTGAAAAATCCATATATATACACACACACAAATTTAAGTGGATGCTGAAAGGATTTCGGATGATTTGAAGAAGTTGTAGCTCTGATACAACTTTCCAAGTTTTGAACAAGCACAACTGAACTCCCATTAATTAGTCAATACAAATAGGAACTTCAAATATACAAGCAATGGCAATTTACAAAGATGATAATTCAGAAATTAATAGAACAAGCTAGCTTTGTATAAAAAATAAACTTTAGGCGTCACTAAGCATGTCAAATCGTTTCATTACAAGAATGTATTCGTACACAATACTGAATCATTACAATATGTCTTGTCTTTATTAAGGAAAAAAGATAGCTACACCTCTAAGATTTAGGAAAATAATAATGTAAACTCTCAAGTTTTTAATAAGAGTCATTAAGACTCGGTTTTAACTATAATATCCTTAATAAATAGCAACTAAAAATATTGACTTTGAAATTTTTAATAAATACAAATATAATTTAAAAAGTTTAGTAGATAATAATATTACAAAATTTTTAATATATAAATAATTTTTAAAATCTAAATTATTATACTTATTTTAATAATATATTTCTATTTATTATAAAAAAAAATTAAATAAATATTTGGATTAAATAAACTTTACAATGAATAAAATATATTCGTGTATTAATAATTTAAAAATTAATTAAATTTTTATATAATTATTTTAATCAAAAGGGATCTTAATATTCTTTATTGAAAATATGAGAGTTTGTATAATCATTTCTCCAAATTTACGGATATAGATGTCGTTTTAATCTTCCCTGAAGGAGTTATAGATTATAGACAAAGGGAATGACGAATATGGCATAACTTCAATTAGTTAAGATTGAAGGAAGTCGAAGGCATGAATTTGAACACACAACATTTCTCAATTGTGAAAGCATAACCAACATTTCCAATACAAACAACATCCACAAATAAATTTAATTAATTAGGCTACATATGTAAAGGTAGAATTGACTCATTTCTCCGTAATTTGTTGCCCTTTTAGAACATCAAATACCTCTGACATTTTTTTAAGATCCCTGCTGGCTGAAAATTTACTTACAAATAGAAAATTAGAGTAATTACCAATCCAAGGTTTTGGTTCGAGGGGGGCATCAAAGAAAATAAAAACTAAAGTTGTCTGCTGTAACATTATATCAGTAAAATTTAGAGGTTAATATAGTAGGAGTTATCAGGCGAAGCCAAATTGAACTTGAACTCGGAGAACCTTAGAAAGTGTTCAATTTTGACCTGAATTTTTCATTATTAACCTTTTAATTTTCAAAGATTAAATAGCTAGTTATCGTCTTTCTTTTCTTGTATGTGCTTCAGTTTTTGTAAATGTCGTCCAAGCTGTCTTACTTTGTGGCTCATTTGTTGAAAATAATTTTAATAATAATGGGATCAAAGGATTCGTCTTGGTCTCTTTGATACAGAGAATGCGTCATGGGTGATGAAATTAAGCAACAACACATCTACTACTTCATTATGTTTTGCCTCTTCAGCCTTGCCTCTTGCCTTCGGAGGTTAACGATAAATTGATTATGGGATTTGGAACTGAAAAAAAAAAAAAATCTCATCCGACGCTATATTTGACTCTCAGGACTAAGAGATTAGTCCAAACCTAATGGGACTACTGTTGCAGCCTTAAAACTCGAGGCACGCCAATGCTTGGCTAGCACCATCACGGCCCTGCTGCATCAAAGGAAATAGCCTTGTGACAACTACCAACCCTTATTTTCATGTGGATTTTCAGTAGGATAAGACATTAAGACTAATCTTGCCAAATTGTGCGTCGTTCCATTCTTATGTTAACATACAATGGTCTGGAGTGTATACAAAATGATGGACATATTTCTCTTTTCGAAAGGCAGAAGTAAATGACAAGGCTATCACCAATATATTAGTTGAAGCCTTTGCCTTTGTTACTTTACACAGGAGAGGAGATTAAAAGAATTATTCGAGAAACATATAGAAGAGACTTTTTGCCTGACCTACAATCATCCTTTTGGCCACTTTGAATCAGATTGAGCAAGGAAAATATAGTAGGAGTTTTGGAGAACTTTGCCGAGGGAGAGGAGTTCTCTGAGCATTTCCTAAGAATATATGTCCACAATAAGACCCCTGAAATCATGCCTAAATCTGCATCTTCGTTGATCCAAAGTGAAGATCATTGCTCACAATGATAAAATGTCTATAGCTATGACTGCCCAGAGCCCTAGTAATGCTTCAAGCAATCCCCAGCTCGCAACAAATCCAAGCTGAAAAATCAATTTACAAAGAGAGATCGCCCCCCAGGTTGTACATGGCACCAACTTCATCACCTCCTTGTCCAGCTTCAAAAGAATTATGCAACGGTCCGGCCACTCTTTCAGGTTACAACCCTCCTGTACAACACTGAAGATTAAAATTAACTGATACAGGAAACATGTTCATGCTTCAGCCTCACGCCACCTATAAAATCATGCAGCATATGCAAATTTGCATATCATGCCCTGGGAATTTCTATCTTTCATAACAAGCAAAACAAAATTACTTTCAGAAAATACAACAGCCTTCTGCAACTCGGAAGAGCAAGATATGCTTGCCACTGTAATTCAAGATATCCCAAGGTATTCACAGGTTGACAGTTCTTCCAAAACTGAAAATAAGTCACAGCAACTTCAGAAGGATTTTTAACTTCCCAAAGTGAAAGCAGAAAAATCAGGGAGGAAAGTGTTCAACATCCATGGCAGGAAAACTAGATTGCGCCATTCTCATTCCTCGAAGCATACTCTTGGCAGTCTCTTTTTCCTACAAAGAAGTTAAAACATGTGTAAACCTGTTTTGATATTTTTTTCCTCTAAGAATTTGTACAATGGTTGACCAGTCTCAGTATAAACCATAAAAGCAAGAAAGGTAGTAAAACTCACCGGCCCAGTATAATCCAAAAGACGAGTACAATACACCTCTGCATCTTCAAATCTGTTATGGGCTCTGCAGTGAGTAGCAAGAAATATCAAAGCTTCAACCATATTTGGACCTTCCCTCTCTTCAGCTTCCATCCTCTCCAAATCCTTCTTGTAGTAGAATGCTGCCTCTTCGTCACGTCCAAGTGCATGATGCAGCTTTGCTAGTTGGTTCAGGGCAATTGCTTCGCTGTCATTACAATTTGCTGCCCTTCTGTAACATTTTATTGCCTCCTCAAGCATGTGGAGCTGTTCAGTTTCATAACACTGAGCCATAGCGATCCATAACCGAGAATCATTTGGCTGCAAGAATACAGATTTTCGAAAATAATGTAGAGCGTAGAAAGGCATGTGCATCATCTCATAAGCTTGTCCTAACCCATACCAGGCTCGATAGTCACATGGATTTATATCTACAGCCCGTCTATAGGCATCAATGGCTGCTGGAGTGTTTTTCATCTCAACGTACTCATGGCCCATTAGCGTCCAAGCAGACAAATAATTTTTGTTTAATTTGAGTGCCCTCCTAAAATACACAACTGACTTCTCGTGCTGTCCCTTTAAACTGTAGTAATTCCCTATAATGCAACAAGATTCAGGTCTGTATTTATCAGTTGTAAATACTCTGTGGGCAAGATAACTTAAAGCAGAGAAACACTCTTTTGCATAGAGCACATTGGAATACATATCCATGTCTTCCACTCGGTAAGGGTCATTTCTTAGCAGCTCTTCAAATACCACTTCTACTTGTTCAAACTCCCTCAAACTGTACTGGGCTTTAGCAATTTGAGCCTGTATGTAATTGCTGAAGCCGAAAGTGCCTTGTAGGTATTCATATTTTGTCAATGCTTCATTGTGCATCCTGAGTTCTTGATAAGTACTGCCAAGAAAGAATTCCTTCATCCAATGTTCATGGAGATTAATGCCGTTCAAGATGTCAATTGTGGTGCACAAGGACTGAAGTTCCAACCAGGAATTCCAATTCCAAGGGTAGCTATTCACAGACTCCACTAGAACTGTACGAGCAAGATTCTCACTTCCTTTATCTTTAAGCACGAGACCATATAAGTACAAAATGAAGGGATCCATTGTCCCATTCTTCCGAAGAGTAGATAACTCCCTCTCCAAAGAAATTAATTCACGGTTCACAGCATCACTCTTGCCTAATGGACCCTCAAGTTCTATCATTTCTTCTTCCTTCCGCTTCTCTCCAGCCTTTAATAAGAAACAAAAACGTAAAAAGTATAAACACCAAAAAGGCAGAGCATTATTGTACTATATTAAAAGACCAATTAAAAGCACCAGAAACCACACAAGTACATCTGTAAGCAACAAAGTGATGTATTATGAATATAAGCCGCAAACATAAAATTAAGTCTCTTCCATTGATGATTAATATCTTTCTAACTTTATCCAAATTACTAGCACTTACATTGTCTTTATACATTTCATAATCAGAATCAACCAATAACTTTGTATTAATCATTAATTCACAAATCATGGCATGAATTGTGATAAAGGTTATATGGTCTCTTAACAAAATTCTAAATATAGTGAAGATGGTTTCCTCCATAAAGTTTCTCGTCCTAATTGTTTCAGCTTTTGTTTAATTACATAATAATATTCCAAAACACCAAGAAAGAGTTGGAAACCAGAGCACAGTAAGTATAAAAGAGAGGAGCCAAAGAAACACAGAAAAAGATCTTAACACCTAGGATTAAGCACATCCAAAAATTCTGAAAACAAACCCAGACTTCAGCTTCATTAGAAATGGAAAATCATTCAAAAGAATCAAGTGCTGCTCAAGTGTATTAATTATCCAACAAGAGGGAATTAAAATAATAGGTAGTAATGAGGAAAAGTCAGTGTGGAGAATTTGGAATTCAGGCAGAAAAAATTTCAAAGAGAATTCTTTTGATTCCAAATTGCTTGGATAAGGGGGTTAAGGGGGTAACACAAGCATGAAGTGCCAATACAAGAGGGACAAAAATCCATGATATTCTTGTTCCCCCAAACTTCATTCTGTTGCAATAGTCGCTTGAAATGTATGATCCAAATTCCTTATGTATTATCACTTGTTACCCCTAATCAGAACCATGGAATAATAAAGAAAAAGAAAAAAGAGAAGAGAATGTAGCAAACCAGATAAAGTGCATAACAGCGCAAAAACACCAATTTCTTTCCAGTTTGATCACGGAGGACATGAGCAGCCCTCCTGTACTCTCGACAATCAAAGTACGACTTTGCCAAAAGGTAAAAGTCACTATCCACCATTTCATCCTCCTCCATCACAGGAGTGGACACATAAGAGACACCAGCCACTGGTGTTGAACTTATCTCATTTGTGCGGAACCTTCTGCATATGCTTGAGCTTCCACGCTGGAATCTGGTGTTTGAAGGAGTGTATTTTGCAGGGTCTTGCTTGATTCCCACCAGCTGTTCTGCTGCCCTGAATATATAATGGCACAAGAATACTCGTTGATACTAAAATCAAATGGCAAACTTAAACTAGTAAGTATTTCCAGACTTTGGTTACTCATTCGAAATGAGCACGATTCAATCATTTAGCTCAAATTGGTTTCCACATTCTCAAAGTTTAGGAGAACATGCGAAACACTAAACTCGATATTTGATTTATTTTTTCCCCCAAAACATTCACCAATGGAGCATCAACACTGTAGTGTTATCATTTATTACAGAAACACAGCACCCACAAGCTAATTGTTAATAACTGGAGATATAATGACAAAAGAAACAGCCAATATCAAATATTTAGGTAGTATCTACTTGGCATTTTGAAAACTCCCTTTTTTGCTTCAATAAACCAAACGCAAACCAATTTAGTACTTCATATAATCGAAGAATGACCTTAAAAACAATAATTAAAGTATCAAAAAATGATAACAATAAAAGAAAATGAAGTAATTGGGGGTTTAGGGTTTTAGTACCATTTGGCAGCAGAGTAAAGGCATCTGTCGTTGAGTTGACCAATCGCAGCTCGGAGTTCATTTCTACAACTCTCTTTCAAACTCATCAATCTCTATTTTTCTTCAGTGAATTAATGCTGTTTGAACATTGAGTAGTGTCAAATTGCGAGCGAGTTCATTTTGTGTGTGAGTGAGATTTGATCAATTTTTGCATATAATAATTAGTAAAAACCCAAAAATATAAGAATTAATAATACAAAAACTCTTATCACAAAAACACCACAATTTCAGCACAGATTCACTAGCCAAAACACAAAAAATTGGCAAAAAGTATTAATCAAAATCCACCACATGTGATTTCATTGGAACATTTCTGTTTCCCTCTTTGAACTCTACCTCATCAACATAAAAAATTAACAATCAACATATTAAAACCAAATCTACAAAGCACTATTGATGTAAATTTGAAAATATTTACAAATAATGTAACAATAACTGAAAATTTAAACTTAGTTATTCATCATTTAAACTCAAAAGCAATCTAAAATTAACAATCAATCTAAATATTTCATTGCTTGTCTTTTTTTAAAAAAAATTAATAGCAATTTAACAGCAATCAAAAAAGTCCTGGATTGTTATAGAAGAGCAATCGAAACTCAGCAATAAAATTTTTTTTTTTTTTGGGTTCATTTTCACTCCATTTAGACTGAATTTAATGAGAAAAAGAAAAATTTATTTCAGCAGAGATTAGAGAGAGCAAGTACCATTCAACTAGTTGCACGCAAGCAAGTTGCAGGATTCTTGCACGAGCGGTGAGGCGCCAGTTATGGAGCACGGCGATGGAGCAAGCCAGCTGCAGGTGCCGCCCACGGTGGGTGCCGTCGCAATGTCGAACAATGGAAGCAGCAAGCCAAATGTTAACGTGCAAAAAAGAAGCTTTAGATCTTCCCCAAGTTCTTTTATAAGCTTCAATTTTTGGCACCAATGAAAGGGGATTATTTATTGATCGATACTGTGATTCTTCCGACTTTGGGTAAGTTTCTTGTACTAGTAAAAACTACATTCAAGCAGAGGGTTGGGTAAGATATCCGATCCAATCCGAAATTACCTGATTTGGATCTAATTCGGATAAACCTAAATATATATTTATTTGGCGACACAGTAAAAACTATCAAATTGGTTTCAGGCTTTAATTTGATTGTTCTTTAGTATGATAAGTGATGGTTGATGAGTAATATCCGTCCTTTCAAATCACTGATATCGAACCAACAAATGCAGAGAAGAAAAAAAGCCGATTTGAATTTTGTATTGCAATTTGCTCGTGGACTTCTTTGATCCGAGTTATCCATATTCGAATTAGTTTGATCCGGATGTCGAATTACTTTTCGGATCACTTTTTGCTCCGAATCCGATTTTACCAAGCCTTGTTACTATCCGCCCTTTCAAATTACTGATATACGAGCCAACCAACGAATGCAGAGAAGAAAAAAAGCCGATTTGAATTTTGTATTGCAATTTGCACGCGGACTGATTTGATCCGAGTTATCCATACTCGGGTTAGTTTGATCCGAATGTGGAATTGCTTTTCGGATCACTTTTTTGCTCCGAATCCGATTTTACCCAGCCTTGTTAAAATGAGAACTCTTTGCTTAAAACAATTTTCGAAGCTTTTTCCTATAAGACATAGGTTTAGGTGTCAAATTTTTTACTATTAATCATTACCATCATCGAATATGTTACAAATAAATATAATGAAAATGAAGAAATTTTATTTAAATAGAAAACTTCATTATTTGATGCAATTACCAAAATTTTTCACATTTATTATGTACAAGTTGACCAATTTGGCTAAATCACGTGTCAATCACATAGTTTCAATAATACATATACAATTCATGACATCTCCGCGTTCGGCTTTGCCAAAAATTTCCAAACACTCAACATCCCAGTTCCATCACCGGTGAAAAACAGACCATCAGGTCCTATTTCGATTACTCTAACTTCGCGTTTTGAAAATATCCTTCCCCTCTCCATAAACCTGGCACAAAGGGGCTCAATTTCGATAAACAGAAGCATAGGTAGAAATAAACTTCAGCCTAATCGATTTAAGGACAGATTGAGACACTCACGATGGCAGCTCATATAGGTGAACAGAATCATCATTACAAGAGCAAATCAGAACTGGATTACCATCTGGATCATTCAGCCCACCAAGAGCAAGCACACCCTGGAACAAGCAAATGAAAATAATCAATAAAACAGTGACACCACAGACATGTAGGATGCGTGCATGCACTTTCAGTGCACAAAGTTGATGCAATAAAGTGGGAGAGGCATAACTATTATTAGATAAAACAATAAAAAATGGCATTCAATGAAGCAAAGATCAAATATATTTTTCAAAGACCGGGCTGCTGCATCGTCTTCCCCTCCTACTGCACAGCAACAGAAATGCTCAAATGCATAACATACAATGAACAGACTAGAAAACAGTTCAAGTAGAATAAAGGTGCCAAAACGATTCAAGAGCATGAAAATCAATCCCATCAATGACACTGCATCAGTCTGCATTATTTTCATTTAGCATATTAACAGCATCGCACGTTACATTATATAAGCAGCAGGATTCTCCATTTTGGCAAGCAAATAAACAAACGAATATATATAGATATATAATAGCTAAAGAAATTCAACATACATGATCTTCGTTATGTGTATAGGCAACTTCCAAGTTGCCTTCTTCAGTCATAACCCAAACTTTTATTGTGTTGTCCAATGAACATGATAGCAAATACTGATCCCAACAAAGAAGAGACATTGGTGCATCAGTATGACCATTCAATGTCATTACAGCCTCCAAAGTGTCAAGGTCCCAAACCTGGTGGAGACATATAGAGCAAAACAAAGGGTTAGGTTGATCACATATAAAAGAAGCTCAAATAAAAGTTACCACTTTTATGCAAGAATAGAAGTTAAGAATAATAATAACTATGAACTTCCAGTAAGACAACAGGCCAGTGCCCAATATGAACTTCCCAGTAGCACTACATAGGTCTCCAATAGATTAACTTTTGCAAAATATTTAACTAACTTACCCTTATCGTATTATCCATGGAACCAGAATACAGCCTCTTGCCTCCAACAGCTAAACATGTCACAGGACGCGTGTGGCCTTTCAATAATGCAGCCAGTTGAAAGGGATTCTGAGTGTTGGGAATGCCTTTCCAGACCAAAATATTACCATCCTACAATATCCAACAAAAAAAAAAAAAAAACATTTATGAATACTGCAATGACTAGACAGATGACGCAGGAGATTGATGTAAACATATAAGTTAGAAAGGGATATCATCAGCCGTGATTTTCAAATGTATGACCCATTATACTTAGTAGATATCGACAGAAAGCTTGTTACACTAACAAATTCCAAGACTTTGCAATCAACATATAAAAGGCAGCAAGTATGTCAGTTCCATATAATAATCAAATAGCTCTAGTTACCTGTGCCCCAGCAAAAAGCATTTCATTAGCAACAACCATGGAATAGACTTCACCAACTGGTCCATCCAGGCTAAATTCAGCTGACGACTCAATGTGCCATGCCTGTAAAATCATCAACACATACAAAATGAGCTTTTGAACACAAAATTAACGAGCTGTAGATGAAAAAGGGCCATTGTCAATTTAAGAAAAAATATACAAATATACTATGCGACATGCTAACCTTAACAACATTAGGCATGCCCACAAACACCCAGGGTCCCTCGCAAATCAAGGATCCAACCTCAGCACCAAGATTGATCACACTAGCAGACTGACCAGTATGACAGTCCCAGAGTTGTACTGTTCCATCTCTGCTGCCTGAATAAAGCTTGTCAGATCGCAAAGGAAGGGCAATTCCACTTACAGCCTGTCATAAAAAATTGCCCAAAATCATCAGTAAATGATAAATTGTACTTGCAACCAGAAAGGTTTCTAAGCGCAACCATACCTTTTTGTGCCCCTCAAGCTTTGCCAGCATTGCGAAACCCTCCCCACAAAACCATGAATGCAAAAAACGGCATTCATCACCTTTTACACAATTACCCGACAGCCAGTGGTAACACACACTTTTCGGCGTAGTCCTCTCCAAAGTTCTTTTATTCCCAGAATCATCACTTCCAGTAGAACAATCCAATGATGATTTATTAGGAACAGTACGATCTGGGTTTTCTCTATTTTGAACATGGGTAGTTCCCTCTTCTGTTCCACTGGAAACCCATACATTATTCTTTGGACAATTATAGCTGGGTGGACTCTTCTTAGCAACTTTATGGTTACTAGCAGGCAGGGTTTGTGATTCAGTGTGAGCAAACCTACAAGGGTTACGATTGCACCTTCCTTCTAAAAAGTAAACGCATAGTACTTTCTTGGTGGGCCATCTTTCTCCTACTCTGCCTCCTGCTCGTTCATTAACTGGATTAAAGAGCGATCGCTCTCGTTGATATGTGAATCGCCTGGATGCCTTAACCTCCATACTATACATCATAAAAAGACAGAGACAGACAAAATCAATTGACGAAACCTATAACTGTTCCTTCAAAGATTATCAACAGTTCCATCGCAGAAGATCCAAAATCAGAACATAGGGAAGAAGAACAAAGCACTGTCGATCTATGAATCCTTTGATCCACCGATTCCAATAAGAAAATCCAAAATGTAAGCGATTCCAAGGTAAAACATGGAAAAAATTCTAAAATATAATTACAGAATGGGCGGGCCACAAGAATCAGATTCTTGATAATCATGAAATCAATCATTATCTATCCGTATAATCAGAACAAATAGCAGAAGATCCAAAATCAGAACCCACAGCACAGACGAACAAAACACTATCCATCTTTCAATCCTTTGATCCTCCAATTCCAATAGGAAAATCCATACGCAAGTGATTCCAAGGTAAACCCTAAAAAGAATTCTATAATCTAAATACAGAATGGGCCGGTCATAACAATCGGGTTATTGATAATCTTAAAAATCGATCATTATCTGACCGCCAAATCCTCAGCGAAAAACCCTAGCCCTAACCTTAGAGCTAAAACTAAGAACGATAAAAGAAGAAACCTAACGCTAATACATGTTATCATCGTTCTGCAAGATCCTGCAGCAAACCTGAGGTAATTCCAAAACGACGTCGACGAGCTCTGATTTTCAAAAACTGCAGTTGATTCTGGAACCAAATTGAGTTCGTCAAACGGAAAAACGAAAGCGAGAATGATTGAGAATTTGAGAAGAAACTTGTGAAGGGATTACGTGTTTGTGAGTTAGGGCTTTTTTTCGAAGAGTGAAGGAAAATTTCGATCGCTCTGTTAAAAGCGTTCAGCGTTCTGTTGTTGGTCTTTGCCAGATATATATATAGTGTTGCCCTCGCGCGTTTCCCAAACGCTATTGAACGCATGCCACGTGCGTATATTAATTGGACAGCAAGTAATCGATCAACGGCTCTATTTCTTCTATTAGAAAATTAAAAATTAGTACATTTTTTTGTCATCTACGGTCTTTTTAAAAAAAATTAAGAACTTCGTTTTTTTTTTTTTAAATTGCGACTTTGTTGTTTATTTTGTCCATCCTAAGACAATAATTTATGCTATTATTTTTCTGATATCCCAGACTTATTTTAAAAACATAACCTTAACTAAAAAATTAAAATGAAACACAAATCAAACAAATTAGAATGAATCTATATATAATGAAAGATGTGGTATGAGAGATCATGACTTTTGTGGCAAGTAGGAGTGGGCATTGGATCGGATTCGGATCGATCGGATCCGATCCTATCAGAATAAGTTCGGATCGGATTCGGATTTAGCTTCAAATCTGATCGGATATAATTTGTTCAATCCGATCGAATTTGATTCGAATCAGATCGGATTCTGGTCAATCCGAATAATCTAATCGGATTGCACTGTTACTTTAAAAAAAATCATTGCAAAAAAAAAAGCTAAACCTAATTTCTAATTCCCAAATCAGTAAAACAACACAACCCAACCGCAACCACAATGAGCTAGCCCAGGGCCGCCAACCACATCCACCAGCCACGACCTGACACACACGGCAACCCATGCTAGGGGTGTTCGCGGATCAAATTTTACAGATTGGACATCAATCCATACCCGATCCACGATTTTACGGATTATAATTTTTCAATCTAATCCAATCCACAGATTGATTAAATTCAATCCAAATCCAATCCATACATCTACGGATTTGATTCAATCCATATCCAATCTATACGTCTGCGGATCGGATGTGGATTTAACTCAATTCATATTTAATCCATAATTTTGCGCATTAGTTTTTGAATTAAAAATTTTTAGTTATCTCCAATATATGAACTAATGAAATTTAAAAAAAAATTGAATCTAAAAATAATTTTACTACTAATTAAATTTAAAATTGAATAAAATTTAAACAAATTAATTGTTCAAATAAACTACAATAATACGTTTAAAGTTTCAAAACATAACACACCAAAATTAATTGTTCAAATAAAGTTATAATAATACATTAATATAATACCGAAATTAATTGTTCAAATAAAGCCACAATTAATTGAAATGGTGAAGTTTTTGAAATCAAACACAGTCTGATCCTTCACCAGAGTTATTGCGCCTATCGAAAAGTGGTGATTACGGAGCTGTCAACAATGGGAACTAGGAGAAGTCATATGAGCGGCGATCTTGAAGGTTGTGATAGTGAAATTGTTCGGCTGGAACCAGTGATTGTGAAGTGGCTTAATGGACTCGGGGAAGATGACGGCTTGCTCTTGCCGGAATCGCGCGGTTAACGTCCTTCAAATCGGTGTTGAGAGTGTATCGAACCAGTGTTGGGTGTTGCTAGTGCGTGTGACGACAGGGAAGCTTAGAGTTTTTTTGTTTGCAAATTGTTGGTGACCTGACATTATATTACTTTACTTTTGGATGACTTTGTAAATTATTGGTGACTTGGCGTTATGTTACTTTGCTTTTGCTAATGCGTGTAACTTTGCTTTTATTTTATTTTACAATTTTTATAAGTTATATTCGTATATTTGATTATTTAATTATTTTTTATTTTATATTATTATTGGGTAATGGCTAAGATATATTATAGTGCTTATGTAACAATGTAATGTCACATTTATAATTTTTTAAATTAAATTTATAATAATTTTTTAATTATTTTTTTTTTGCGGATTCACGGATTTTTACGGATTTACAAAAGTAAATTCATATCCAATCCATCGACTGCGGATTTTTAAATTTTCAATTCATATCCAATCCATGGATCGAATTTTGACGGATCAGACAAATTGAGCGGATCAGATTGGATTCTGAACACCCCTAACCCGTGCCGCCGGCGACACAACTCAAACAAATCCAGCCTCGTCTTGATCAATGTCCAGCCGCCATGATTTCCTCCAAAGTTCAGACCCACGATGAGCAGCTTTCCACGGTAATCCACTAATCCCGACACATGAGGCATGAAACTCCCGACGATTTGCGTTTGAAACATTGAATTTTATGCTTGTTTTCATCATCCGCGACTCATTCAGTTGCTTAGAATATAGCCGCACGTATTTTATTGTTTCTTTATTTTACTTATACTTTGTATTGTTGTGGGATTAGTTGTTCCAATTTGGTTAGCAGTCAGAGATGGTTAATGAATTCTTTACCCAGTATTGTTCCCGTGTTTTAGTATATTAGTTATTCTTGACAGCTTTAGGAAATTTTTTTCTTTTCATTCTTACAATAATGGAATCTGTCCCATAGTGAAGTAATGCGCTGCATTTGATCCATAAGGTGTTTGATTGTGGTGCTGACATTAGATGGCATTGTTTTATTTTTATTTTTTTTAAAACTTTTTCATGATTCTAATTTGTTAACTAGATCTTAAAATCTCTTAATCCGATACAAAATATAATCCGAATTTGAAAGAGAATTCAAAATCCGAACTCATCTGAATCGATCCGAATCCGAATTTATCTGAAATTTTAACGTTCGGATTGAAATTGGATGGATTTTTTTCCAATCCAAATTATCCAAAATTCAATGAATTTGAAATTGCCCACCCCTAGTTGCAAGTGATTTGATTCTAAAACAACGTAGCAAATACTTTTCGGCTTGGTGAACGTGAATCTGGAATGCAAATAATTAATGATTTTTCAAATTTACTAACCGACAATTCGTTAATTAGTTGGTTGAATGAAAATATAAAAAATAAAAACAAACATATAGCCAAGTGATATTTAATTTTTAGACATTAATTGAAAAATAAGTTTTCATTGGGAAAAATTTATATTATTACTCAATAATTAATGATGTTTTTTTTACTAAAATTGAAGTAAAAATGAGAATGAAACATATAGGGTCTATATATTTTTAGACATTAATTGAACTATTTATTGGGAAAAACTATGGTAGTTGGATTGATACCATGGATCAAAATTGATCAGGCCATTGAACTGGATTCAATGGCTGGATCCAGCTGTGGTATCATACCACTTTGGTAGCATTGCTGGACTCATATTCATTTTACCCACTTAAATTTTATAATTTCATTTTTGCTCTCAATTAAAATATTATTATTATCATTATTATTATTATTATTATTATTATTATTATTATTATTTATTGCTATTATTCATATTTTTTTAATAATAATAATAATAGCAACGAAAATAATTTTTTTTAAAAATAAGAATAATAATAGGCAGTGTTGAATAAGAATAAATTTTATTATTATTATTATTATTATTCAAAATAATTATTGTTAAATAATAATTACTGTTGTTGTTGTTACTATTGTTGCTGCTACTATTATAATATTATTTTTTATTATTAACAATAGTTCTTTTGAATAATAATAATTACAAATATTATAATAATAACAATAATAATTAACTAAGGTCATTTTAGTAACTTGTGATAATCTATTTCGATTCTAAGATAAATTAGACAATAAATGTCAATACATTTTATTCTAATTTCGATTCCTACACCTAAAGGAAACAATTTATTTTGATTTTAATTTCAATCCCATTATGATCCCAATTCATTTCGATTTCTAATTAGTAAACACATCATAAACCTTTAATTTCTTTTGAAAACCTTCTCTAATCACACAAGAGATCGCGAAATAGACAAGGCTATTGTTGGTAAATCATGATCTAGGAACATAGACCACCCTATATTGATTATTCTTGTGCGCCAAAATTCTATTTTCACTAATAATCCAATCTAGCTCTCATTTGCTAGAGATATCTTTGAAAATAAAGTTCACAACATTCTTTGAATCTGACTTTACAATTAGAGGAGAAAGACTAGCTTTTTCAGCCATCTTCATAGCTTCTAAAATAGTGAAAGCGTCGACAATTTCCACATATTCTGAATAAAGCTTCTTTGATGTTGCAGCTTCCATGACAACCCTTTCACAATTTTTGATGGTGTGCCCCAAACCAGCAATACTGTCTCTTTTTTTGCAGTTGCGTCAATATTAAGCTTATACCAAGGAGGTTTTGGTCATTTGGAGAATACTAAATTTTAGATTAAGGGAAAACAATTTTGCTAGAGCTAGAGTGACTTGGTGACCCTATTTTAATGGGCTCCAGCAACATTTCAGGTGCTCAGAATAAAACTTGATTATAATCCTCCTTTACTTACTGTAGGGAGCCTTATTTCGAAATTTCTAAATTAACTAAGGTCTTGTTTGGGATTAAGGTGTTTTAGTTTTTAAATTACAGCTGCTGTAAAAAAAACTAATAATTATGAAACAAAAGTTAATGATATGTAGTAAATATAATTTTTAAATAATAATTTTGATAAAATTATTAAGTATATAATAAATTTTTTTATTATATAAGTAAAAAATCATATCAACATAACTTCCAAGTTACAGTAGGTAATGTTTAAAAAATACTTTAGTGTTGTAACTTAAAAATATTTTAAAGTGCGCCCTAAGCCACCCCCTAAACCATACAAACTCCTCCTTTGACAGAAGTTGGGTCCTTTCTTGGCAAACCAAGAGAATGGCATATAAACTACTGAGCCAAACAGTTGAAGTGAACCCCCCCTCAAAATGTGAGGAAAGGGAGTTCCGGCATGAGCACCCAGTGAAGCGAGTCTTTTCTAAGGAGAAACGTCCTCGAATATTTGACAAACTCCTCATTTGACATTGAAGTCGGGTCCTTATGATTTGGCAAATAGTCTCTTCAAAAAAAAAAAAAAAAAAAGAGAATGGCATATAAACTGCATTGGCAAACCAAGAAAAAGCAAGGCTTGAGCTTCCAGACTTTCCTTGCATATTTGGAAGCAACGAGGCTATGACAGACATCTTGCTTACTACCATGACATTATTCAAGATTTTTCTTTTTGCCAAATTATATTGTCTGGGGAGAATTTCCTTTAGGGCACGAGAGACCATGGTTAATTTGTGTGCAAAGAGTTTATATAATACAATCCTCTTTGTAATTGTTATTCTTAATCATTAGCATCCACTCCAAATTCTAGTTTAGTAGTTTATCTCTACTTCATAACCTTAACATTTTATCAGTAGAAGTTTTGACCTCGATTAATTTTATTTTCTATGTTACTCAATTTTGATTAAAAAGAAATTTACTTCTATTGAGAAATAGAGGGCTTAATGGTTACAATCTACATGTACTAGGAGTTGAAATTTACAGAGAATCCAAATAGCTCAAACGGCATTCCAACTTGTTATGTGTTGGATTGGGTCATCACACTGTTACTTTAAGAAATCCCAACAAATTTAAATGAAAAATATTCATATATTTGTAATGTAATATTAATTTTTAAAAAAAAAATTGAGGCGTGTTTCGTGGTAATTTATAGCCAACTCATGATCTGAAATCAAACAAATTAAAAGTGCCACGGGCCCCCTGTTAAAACTCTTCTTTTGTCAGCTTCTTCTGCAAACTCAAACATGAAGGCATTGTTTCCCAAGCTCTCGATCTTTAACCTCTTTAAAGGTTCGCCAAACTTGTTGTAAAGCAAGCTCGAGTCCCTCTTTGTTGACACTTCTTGTAAGAAGAACTTTACCCATCAAACATCCCTCCATAACTTTTCACGCTGTTTGCTTCTATGTTCACTTCCAACGTCACTTGGTTTCTGTCTTCTTCTCGTGTTGTTATCGCTTTACACTTGCGGATTAACTACTCTGTATCCATGGAATTAATGGTAAAAAATGAGGTCACTACATTCACCTCACCGTAATAACTCTGTGTGTTTAAAACCCCTCACAAACCTCAAGAAACTTCCATTCAAGACTCTCTAACGAAGAGAGAGCTCTCATGAAGGAAGAATTTTTTACATCTCAAATAAAACTATGCATCTTAAAACTTAAAACAAAATAGTTTTAATTCAATAAAAAATTTTTTTGCAAGTCTGTGATAAAAGATAAAGAAAAGTTTTTTTTTTTTGTCCTGTGGATTTAACTATGTGTAGTAGCCATAGGGAGCAAAATCGAATGTAAAAATAAAAGAATCTTGGGATTGAATTCGATTAATGAGTAAGATTTATAGGAATAAATTTTTCAGGAAATTCTGTCATGAATTCAATGAAATTTAATGAGGAATTCGCTGTACACAAATTAAAGAATTGATTGGGGTCATTAAAGAAGGTATTTTGGTTGGAAGAACATTTGGCTACCAAATCCCTTTCGACTAATCATTTAGGAACAGAAACAGTCTTCAAGAATTTAATTTTAAATACAAGAATGTCATAAATAAAATGAAGTGTGAATTCAATGAAATAAAGAGAGATTAAATTTTATCATATCTCTATTTTCTTTTCTCTTTCTAAATTGGATTTATCTATGACGCTGTAATTTTTTTACAGCACCAATAATGTTTTAATTGTGTGCCATTGGATTAAATCTAATGGTATACAATATTTATACTAATGAAAAAAAAATTAAAAATAATAGTAAACATATTGTTAACCGATTCGACGGGTGGAGAAACTTTGTAAAATAACTGTGACCACCCTTAGAGTTTGAAGCAATTTCACTTAAATAGCAAATTTTATTCAAAATTACTTTTCAACTCTCCTTTAAATTTGTATTATGATAATCTTTTAAAAATAAATCTTCCAAAATCTATTACCATTAAGTATAAAATATAATATGAAGTAGGTTATTTAACACAAATCAAATCAATAAGTTGCAATTGTAAAATTAATTATATATAATATAACCCTAGTAAATAACACAACTAAATATATATATTTAAGTAAATGTCATAGGTAAATTAATAAACTCACGGTGAGATTACTTGTAACATAAAAAATACTTAATCACACATATTTTAATAAAATTTAATATCTTATATCAAAATATTCATTATTTTATATAATATTAAGGACCGTTGTATAATTGATTATGAAATATATATGATTTTTAACACTCATTTAACATACTTATTATCTGAGCTTTTTATTTAGGATTTCTTTATAATATTGTATGAGTTTTTATAGCATTGATAATAGGATGGTTATGGACTCTTAGATGTTAGGGTTTCATGTTTACCATTCATTTGACATAATGAATAAAAAATTAGTTATTTAAATCATAACAAGTAATCTTCATGTTGCAAGTAAATATATGTTTTTTTATTTTTAATTAATTGATAAAAGAAAATTTATATTATAATGAATAAAAATCCCACAATCAATAATGAGGTCATTGGAGGCAATATAAAAAGATTTTCTTTCCCATTTTTTCCTACATAAATATTATTGGAGATAATATTTTATTCATTGTCACTAGTAATTACCGTACTAAAAGTAATGACTCTTAGTAACATAAAATTTTATAATTACAATCAAGTGATGTCAATAAAATATTTTTTCATGATTCATAAACTAAAGCTCATTAGTAATATATATTATATTTAACTTTTATGAAATTAACAAAGTGATATTTGAAAATGAAATGAAAATATATAGACTTGTAAAACTTAAAATTCCTATCACGTAAGAATATTAATTATAAGATAAACAAAAATAATATATATTTTATGATCAATTATATAATGGTCTTAGTATTATATAAAATAATGAGCATTTTAATATGCGATTTTAAATTTTATTAAAACATGAGTGATTAAGTAATTTTTAAGTTACAAGCAATCTCGCCAATGAGTTTATTGATGTAACTATGACGTTTACTTAAGTGCATGTACTTAGTTGTGTTATTTATTAATATTATATCATATATAAATTTTGTAATTGCAATTTATTTATTTGATTTGTGTTAAATAACATACTTCATATTATATTTAATACTTAATGGTAATAGATTTTAGAAGATGTATTTATAAAAGATTATCACAATACAAATTTAAAAGAGAGTTGAAAAGTAATTTTAAATAAAATATACTATTTAAGTGAAATTACTTCAAACTCTAAGGGTGGTCATAATAATTTTACCAAACTTTCTCCACCTCTTTAACGGTTAACAAATTGTTTACCATTATTTTTATTTTTTTTTAGCAAAAATACTATATATCATTAGATTTAATCTAATAGTATACAATTAAAACATTATTAATACTGTAAAAAAAATTACAGTATTATAGAAGGACCCTTCTAAATTTAAAATTATAGAAGGACGTTAACTAGTTATAAATTTTTAAAATTAAAATCTAATAAAAAATAATAACTGCTATCGTTAACTAGTTATATTATTTTTAAAATAACTAAAATTTTTTATTAATAAAAAATAATGTATAATAATAATATTATAATATGTGTATATTTATTTTAAATTATTATCGTATAAATAATAATTATATTTAATTTAACGAGAGGTGTCATTTATGTTGAGTACAGTACACTGAAAAATTCTAGTATTTCTCGAGAGTCAGATAGCATTCTGTGATTCATTTCCTTTCGTTTGTCTACTTCAATTAATTTACTCAGTTCTACACTCAGACGTAAGTGGAGATATAAGGGGGAAAATAAATTATTATTATTGTTCAGAACAGCGACGACGAGGCGGTCATGGACGCATTTCCTATTCCGGCCGAAAGCTTCATTCTAGGCTTCATCGGAGCCGGCAAAATGGCGGAGAGCATTGCCAAAGGAGTGGCGAAATCAGGCGTGTTGCCGCCCGATCGTATCTGCACTGCCGTCCACTCTAATCTCAAACGCCGTGATGCTTTTGAGTCCATCGGCGTCAAAGTATTATCCGACAATAACGCCGTACGCGCTATTACACAACGTTCTTTTCTAATTTATTTCTAATCTCATAATTATTGTGATATTAATAATTAATAATTTATCATATCTATAGGTTGTTGAATACAGCGATGTGATTGTTTTCTCTGTGAAACCGCAAGTAGGTATTACCCCTTTCCCTAAATAGTTTCTATTATTTTATTTTTATTTCGATTTATAGACAATTGGATTGATGCATTCTGATAGAACCTAGTTAAATTTTAGCCGTTGAAAAATGTATAAATCCATTTGGTTTCCTAAATAAATGTTCTTTTTCAATGCCTGTTAGTGGTCCTGATTGTTTATCTATTTTTCTGTTTTTTATTTAATCTTTTAGGTTCAAATATTTTGTTGATACTTGAAATCGTCTTATGTTGTTGTTACAGTTAAAGATGTGGCCTTGCAGATGAGGCCACTGTTATCACGGAAGAAGCTTTTGGTTTCTGTTGCTGCAGGAGTGAAATTGAAAGACCTTCAGGTTTGTAGCGTTTGAGTCGTTGGGTGGTAAAGTCTATATGTGTTTAGTCCTAGAGAAAATGGTGCAATTATCTAATAATTATGGTTATGGTTTTCACGATTGATTAATATCTAAACTGCTCTGAGCTTTGAAGATAGCATTTTGGGGATATGATTGTTTGCTAATGCATTAGTATTTTTGGATTAAAATGAAATTTCATACTAGCTACTCCTCTGTAAGATGCTAAACATAGTAATATTGTACCATTGGTGGAGAACTGTATGGGAGAAATTGGAGGGAGAAAAGAGAGAAAGAAAGAGGAGGAAATTGAATTGAAAGATTAGACAGTCCAACTTTGTGAATGTAATATTTCCTCTTTTAATACTATAATTGGGTTGCTATAGTCTCAATGTTTTTTTTCCCTACCACTTTATAATTGCACCTTCTTTCTGCTCATTTTCTGCATCCAATTGCGTCTTTTAATTTTTTACTTTATGCTTCAGTTTTGGGTAACTGAAAAAAAAAAGTTATATTTTGTTCAGGAATGGACTGGTCACAGCCGGTTTATTAGAGTTATGCCTAATACACCTTCTGCTGTAGGCGAGGCTGCAACAGGTATGGTTTCTCACTTTTCATTGTAATCTCAATCATTGTTTTCCTGACCTACATCGGTGAAACAGATATAAGCATGCTATCATGTTTTCTGTTATTTGCTATGAACTATTTTTTATGTTGTCAATCGTGTGTTTCTTTGGCATTTGTGATGGTTATTGATGTCTATTGCATGGCATTTATCAATTAGCCATACAATTTGTGGATGACTCAATGTAAGTGATGTAATAGACCTGAGTTAATTCACCCACTGATATTTTCAGCTTTTGTCAGGATGATTCTTCTGATTATAATATATTTTATAAGTGATGTAATAGACCTGAGCTAATTCACACACTGATAGTTTCAGCTTTTGTGGATGACTCAATGTAAGTGATGTAATAGACCTTAGTTAATTTACCCACTGATATTTTCAGCTTTTGTCAGGATGATTCTTCTGATTATAATATATTTTATCTGTAAAAGGTTAAGATAATTGTGTAAATATTGTTGTAATGAATGAATGTTATGTTATGTTTAGTGTTACCGTCTTTTATGATGTATGATTACTTAAAAACAGAAATTACATTCTTTCACTTTTCTTAGCCCACTAGAGTTGACCTTATCCCATCCATATAATGAATGTTATATTATGTTACTTAATTTGCCTCACAAAATCTGAAGTATTTGGGAGTTATGCTTTTTGGGTAGTTAGAAAGTCTAAAGTGGGAATGTGTGGAACTTTGTGTTGAAAGAAAAATAATTTTTAACTACTATTGTAAGGAGCAAACTATATGTTTATGGGATAAGGTTTATCTGGGTTTACCTTTGAACCTTGACCTCCTTTGAGTTTTTAAGTTGAAGAAGCGACGTTCTTTTCAATTTATCCTGATTGGGAGAAAGCAGTTGATGCAAGATAACTTTTGGTAATCATTTTTTATTTTAGGGGTATTCTTGAGAGTGCCTTTTTCCCGAGATCTCTTAAGAGATTATTTGATCCTTGTTTTTTTCTCTTTGCTTTTGTGGAGAGCTTGTTGACTTCTAAGTAAATCTTCTATCTTTATGCCGGTTTCTTATCTATAACAAAATGAAGTGATCTTCATTTTGCTGACAGTTTAGTGTTAGACTATGAAATCCCTATAGCTTCTGTTTGCAATCCTTTATTTTCATATCAATTTCATAAAAAGGTTGGATGAAAATGGTACAGTTCTCTAATACTTGCCCTTAAATAGTTATGAGCTTGGGAGGAACTGCAACAGAAGAGGATGGGGAGCTAATTGGTAAATTATTCGGATCAGTTGGCAAGATATGGCGAGCTGATGAGAAATTGTTTGATGCAATCACTGGCCTGAGGTATGTGGCTCCTGTGAGTAGAGAGCTATATTATGCTCAGAAAATTCTTTCATGTAATTATTGCCCAGAGGCACTATTTCAGCTAATAACCAATCTTTTCTCATTTTAGATTCCTGGGTAAACATGTAATAAAAAAGACAGCTACTCATTTGTGTTTGTTTAAATTTGTTTGTTTCAAGATAGATTAAATTTTATTCGTTGTTTTATTGAAACACTTCTTATTCCTGAATTTTCAGTGGCAGCGGTCCAGCATATATATTTTTAGCAATTGAAGCTTTGGCTGATGGAGGTGTGGCTGCAGGCCTACCGCGAGAACTTGCACTTGGTCTAGCTTCTCAGACAGTAAGTCAATTAGAACCTTTTACACTGTTTCTTTGATTCATTGGTTTTATTGGCTATGAACATTATAACTTTCCCTCCCTAGTGCACTATTTGTTTCTGTATCCCACTCTCCTTTTTGGGTGTATGTGTGCTAACCTTTTATTTGTTTGGGACATGGGGAGGAATGGAGTTGTTGGTTTCAAACACACAACCTCCTCTTCTTAGAGTTAGATATGTACTACATGGCTAGCATTTGTATAGGTTGTAGTATCCGGTCCTACAAGTGATGAAATGTAATATTTGTTGGAAATATAATTGCCTTGTGGCCTGCACATATTGTCGTAGGTACTGATTTTGATTCACAATCTGATATCTATATTATGGCGCATTAAAAAATCCATAGGGATCATGTGTAAACAAATATGGTAGAAAGGAGTTGGGATGATGTCATAGAGCAGAAAAAGTTTTAGATATTAGACTAGAAGTTACTTCCTGTTATGCTGTTTCATAACACCATTGATCAGTTACTTGCTGCTAAAATTTTAACATGAAATGAATAATTCAACTAGTTCAAAATTTTTATCATATTTACTAGTACCGGGGTAGATCCACAAAAAGAAAACACCTCTAAAGAAATGCCAAGTTGTCACGAAATGAAAAGTTGTGGTTATACAGCGACTTGGAACTACCGTTACCCAAGTTTGTCTGAAATTTTGGAATTACCCAGTATCTTTTCAAATTTGATTCCAGTACTGTGAGTGAAGGTGAGCAAGTATTTCCTTTTCTTTTCGTTAGTCCTTTGCATATTTATTTTGAATGCTATTTGAGCTTCCATATGACATTTTTTATTTCAAAGCTTTTGTACAGTTAACTAATAAATTGTAAATTGTTATTTCTGCAGGTATTAGGAGCAGCATCAATGGTCACTAAGAGTGGGAAGCATCCTGGTCAGCTAAAAGATGATGTTGCATCGCCTGGTGGGACTACTATTGCTGGTATTCATGAGTTGGAGAAAAGTGGATTTCGTGGGATATTAATGAATGCTGTCGTTGCTGCTGCTAAGCGAAGCCGAGAACTGTCCTAGAGCTAATTCATTTTGATTCCAGTTTCTCAGCTCTTACACTTCTAGTATGGCGATTAAACCTTTTTTTGTTTTCTGTATTTATATTGATGTAAACAGTTGCATGCATGAAGCTGCATTGGTAAGTTGCTTATATGCTAATAATGTACTTCCAGGCGTTGATGAATGGGGAAATTTTGGTACTTATGCTTTGGTACACACCTTGCTTCCAATTGGGTATCATCCTAATTTTTATTGAAAATGATCAATCGGACTCAGACATCAACTGGCTGAAAATTTGATGCCTACTTCACATACGCATTTTATTTAAACACAGTGCCAAGTTTGTATAAGAGTTTGTAGTTTTATTATTATTCAAAAAATTAAGGGACAACAAGCACAAGATAGGTTACGCAAACAACATTATTTCAGACTTTACTCAGTTTAACAGAAAGACAATCCTTTTGCCTTACATTGAAGGAAAGGAATTATAATGATAATTAATTAAAATCAAGCGTGTAAAGTATCTTGGGGTGGCTTGCGTTAGGAATTGCCAGGCTTTACTGCCCAATATGTCTGAATGGCACTAAGGAAAAGGGCAAATGTGGCAGCAAAAAATGCAATAACGGTCCAAGGGCTAGTAAAATGAGTATGAAACCATTCAGCCAGCCAAATCTTGATTTTGTTCTTGTAATGCTTCTCGATTCGATGTTTAACAACAGCATAGGCATAAGGATTTGGCACCAAATTGTCAGCTATCTGATTGAAAAGATCGGCAACCTGTTGATCACTTCCAAGAAAATTAAAAAGTATGCCCTTTGATCGCAGCTCCTTTACATCTTCAGCATGATCAATCAGTGAATCCATAAAGCAAACGTACGAAGAGACCCCGAAATCATCGGGCCCTTCAGGGCAAGCCTCATAAGCAACCATGTTTAGAAGCATGGATTCTGTAGAATCGTCAATTGTTATTGGCGGAAGTTTCAGAAATGCTTCGAAAAACATTGATATGAATGCGACGTCTGTGAATTTACGAGTCTTGCTTGGACGAAAATGGATTCCCACGGCCTTAAGCTCCTTTGTTGAGCGATATGAAGACCAGTCACTGCAGCTTGGAGGAGGAATTGTGTATGCAGATTTTTCGATTAGCTGTGTGCGAACAACTTCAAGAAGATGAGCAGGTTCATCGTCGAAATGTATCAGCTGATGGTCTGCTTGAGCTTGTGCTTTCCGCGAGAAACACTTGTTTATTTTAACCGGTCCACGGATTTGTGCAATGAAATTGCTCAACAGTTTCTTCCATTGATCTTCACTAAACCTGAAACTCATCAACTCTTTGAGGACTGGAAAAGGAAGTTGATTTTCGAGTAACAACAAGTCTCGTTGCACGCAGGCTGCAATGTTGCTTTTCATCTTCAAAAGGTCGCGCTTATCTTGTGCAAAGCAGTAAATGAATTGGAGAACGAAGCAGCCATCAAGAACCATCATCCGGATAAAGTTCTTGTCGTCAAACTTTTTGATTGAATCCTCATCACTGTAGCATTCCCTGGCAGCTTTGGCGACGTCCAAGACCTTCTTGTACAATTCTTCAAGCATATGTAGATTGTTACTGACATACTGTTGGGCCATTGTGAGCTTATGCTTCTCCATGAACTGAAGCTCCGGT
The DNA here is from genome assembly GCA_030444775.1 of Atalantia buxifolia. NCBI lineage: Eukaryota > Viridiplantae > Streptophyta > Magnoliopsida > Sapindales > Rutaceae > Atalantia > Atalantia buxifolia. Next base: position 18,061,984 of record CM059839.1, read on the forward strand.
TTCCCATGGTGATAAGGACCAATGGAAACCACCAAAGGATCAAAGCAATTTTTCTTTGCTTTTTTTTCACGAAATATTCTTGGAACTTTCTCTAATTTCAATTTTCTTGATTTGACTATGGCCCCATGGTTGGTTTCGAGATTGATTATGGATTTAAGCCACTGTTTGTCATCCTCACAAAATCTGTTTGCATCATTTTGGATGACAATATCCAGTGTTTCAATCTGATCACCAGGAGGCGGCTGCATGGTACAAGGCTCGGAAGCTTTCATTTTTGGGTTTGATTTTCTGACTTTTGCATACAAGTATTATCAAGATCATGAGATCTTATAAATTGCTATTTGGAAAAATAAAGTGTGCTGCAAATGAAGGCTTTCTTGTGGTTTTGGAACAAGCACCTCCACTTCCCCGGTTCCCCCCATGTCAAGCTTGGAATTTAGTACTTTTTTGAAAGAATTAATTGATGAAGTGCAGAGGTCACTATAATTCACCTTTTCATGTACCACATAGGAGATGAAAGAAGAAAGAAAAAGATTCAGCAAGTTGGTTTAAATCAAGAAATTCAGTAATATTCCGGATGGTATCACAAGTGTCGGTCTTAGTCAATTACTTGTACATTACGCTAACTGCAGACTTCACCATTATACCAAAAATGATGGTCAAGTAGAGAGATATAGTACAACAATATCACTTCTTTCTCTACAGAATATGGTCTTCACTTTTAAGCGATTAATCTCATCAGCTAGCAATCTAGCCAACAGCCATGATTTGAGCGCTTCAACTGCCCTATTCTGATCTCTCCCATTACACAGTCCCACCCACTAGTGAATTGTAAATTTGACCTATATTTTGGGCATTCATGCTAATTTCCTACAAATCTTACTGAATGAAGAACAAATGAATCAAACTTCTAAACAATGGAAGGTATTGATACATGATATCATTCAATCAAGTGTTGTGTGGATGAATGAGCAAACCAAGTAATCTGAAACTCTTATATACCAAAGCACGTCTATCATGAGCTCTGGTTCATGTAATAAGCTATAAAAATCAAAACTAATTTGAAGTGTTTCTAAACAATTAGCGCATGAGTAAGTAAACTTTGAAACACAGATGCATCAAAATATCAAGCACATAATAAATATCGTGGTCACCTTAATCTGTATCTTGTACCAAGTTGTTGATCATGTTAACCAAAGGAAGAGTGCCCTTTGTCATGATCTCTAGCCTAGAAGTATTAGAGGCATGTGAGAATAGAGAAAGCCCAAAAACTAAAAGCTCAGGGAGAAACAATCTCGATGATAAGAAACCATGCCAATAACGAGGCTGCAGATCAAAAAAAGCATCGAAAAACCTTCTAGTGGCAGGTAAGTCAAGTTTGAGCAGGATATCCATACCAAAACAGAAGAACTCCCTTTGCCTTCTCCTTTCTATGGGCCACAAATCTTTCCAAACTTCAGCAGACAATTTGTGTCCTGAAATGCTTCTGTCAGAACTGAGGCTTCGAACGATTGCATTTGCAACAATAGGAGCTGCAGCTAAAGTCCTTGCCACCATATAGCCCGTTGAAGGGTGCACCATCCCAGCGGTACCACCTATTCCAATAACTCTTTGAGGAAGCACTGGAAGGGGCCCACCCATCGGAATGACACAATGCTCATCCTCTTCAATGCTTTTAACTTTTATGCCTAAGTGCTTTAATCTAGCCACCATTCTTTCCTGGATATCTTTCATTGGCACTCCAGGCCGTGCCACTAGCGAAGTCTCTTCAAGAAATATCCTGTTTGACGAAAAGGGCATGGCATAAAGAAAAGTAGGAATTTTGCTATTTGCCTCTTTGAGCTCCAAATTGTTGTTCAGATGCGAATCTCTCCAATCCATGAAAACCATCTTGTCTAAATCAAACGGGTGCTCTTCTACCTCAGCTAGTATTCCATATGCCACTTGGTAACCTGGATTATAGGGTTTATCATACTGGACAAGACACCTAGAGAACCCCGTAGCATCAAGAACCACAGCAGCCTGAATTGTCACACCATCATTGCAAATCAACAAAGATTTGGACTCTTCATGAATAACCTTAATAACTTTAGCTTGGTGAAACTTAACACCAGTGGTTATGCATTTTTGCAGCATTTTTGACTTCAGCAACTTCCTATTAACTCTCCCATAAGGTCTATCAAGATCCTTCTTTGTATTATCATCAATGTACACGACAGCACCAGCCCAAGTAGTATCAAGGCAATCAAGCAAATCCATGGCCTCAAATTCATCCACCCAAACACCATAATTATTTGGCCAAATCAATTTGGGGGATGGATCAATCAAGCAAACCGAAAGCCCTGCCTCTGAAACTTGCTGAGCAACAGCAAGCCCAGCTGGGCCACCACCGACAACTGCTAGGTCCACAACAATGGCCTTCGATGGGTCATACATGGGAAGCTCAAATTCAAGATTTTCCTTCTTGGTTTCAGGAACTAGCTCCAAGAGAGCACTACTACTAGCCTTAATGAAACAACTCCTATTCCTCTTTTGACGAGACTTCTTGAGACCAAACCTAAGCTCCTGGTTCTGAATCTTCAATGAGCTTAAACTACTGAATTTTTCCAAAGCCCCGTGAAGTTGGGGCAAGAATTCAAGCTTGTTATGAGTTTTGAGTAAAGTATCCATGGCTTTCCTACAAGGGTTTTCCGTGACTCCTTGAAATACAATATGAATATGGGTCTTGTTGAAGTTATAAACAGAGGAATCAATTCAGGGAATAATTGTTCAACCTATTGCAAAGAGAGGTGCGGTGACTTACCATTAAGCAGAGAGGAGAGAAATGGGAGCATTTTTCAGCCCAAAAGTTGCTTACGGATATTTGGTAAAGATGAAGCTTGTGCTGCGTGTGTGGCCTGCCCTCAATGACAAACTGAGCAAATTAAAAGAGTAGCCCGACAAATTAAATAATCTGAATTTTGTGAATAATGAAAAGGGTTATTTTTCGCCACACCCCCATAAGAATCAACAAATTTTACAGTACATCCACTTCTTTCAACAACTATCACTGTACACCCATCTGTGATGTATTACCAATAACTTAACAGTAGACAGGGTAGAATAGTAAATATAAGTTATGAATAATTAAAAAATATATAATTTTTTTTTTCTTCTCACTTTTCCTCCTTCACGCTCATTTTTCTTCCTTCAATCTCATTTTCTTCCTTCTCCATTCATGCCCAATAGCAAAGGATGTTCATCAAGGGTTGATTATTTCATTTCAATCACAAGGATCACAAAACTAGTGGTCCAGCTGTCACAAATGCAACCAGCAAAAGTCTGATTTTACAGTGCAACAAGAGAAGAGACTGGTGGTTGTAAAATTGAAGTCCAATTTTACAATGCAACAAGGGGCATGCTTGTTTGAGCTATTACTGCCAAATGCGGCCTTAAAAGATTGGCGGCTACAAATCAAAGGCCTAATATTTTTTAGATCTGCTTGTTAATATTTACTGTTTTTAGATTTGGGTGAATTATTTAGAATATATTATTTTGATTGTGCACAAAAATTGAAGTTCCAATTGTTGTTATTGTGGTGCTTTCTTGAGTATTAGAGTGTCTCTTTTAGGTATTCATCCCGCTGATTCAGGATTGACTAATCATTACAAGTTCTACACAAGCTACAAGCAAATGTGATAATAAAAATTTTAATACCTTCAAGTTTGATTTTGGTTTTTATAGCACTTTTATACATATTTTTTTAATTATATTAGTAAATTCGTACAAAAATAAAAATAAATCGTATTTATTACAACGATATATTTCATTTTTTAAACTCGTTTGAGCTATGATGCGTAATTTTAGCACTTACAGTCAATTTAATTCAAATAATAACTAAAATTGTTAAAGTTAACAGTAATCTTAACAAAGTGGGTGCGTTGTTATAGTTGATGAAAGAAGTGAGTGGACAAAATTTGTCTATTCTTATGGGGGTGGCGAAAAATAACCCAAATAAGAAGAAAAATAATATTTTTGGGATGAGGAAGTTGAGCGAACGTCAGCCGTAAAAAAGCAAGTGATAGTGACCAACCAAAGCGGGTCACCCACGTGGCACATGTATTCGAGTTCAAGCGAAATAAAACGCAACAGGTAAGTCTGGGAAATTTACAAAATTTCCTCAAAGCTTTTGTCAATTTTTAGAATTAGCTTTCCAAATCTATTTCTATCGTTATTAGGCGAACAACATTTAAAGTGACGAAAATACCCTTCTTATTCACTAAGCTTCCTCTCTCTCTAACAAATGATTCTTTCCCAAGTTCATTTATCACCGGGAACTTTCTGAAGTCCATTCTCGGCAACCAACATCACCAAAATTTCGGCCAAAATTTGAAATAACGGTTAGTTCAAAAATCTTAGGTTTTGTTGCATGTTCTATTGTCTTTTCTTCTTTTATGTTGTTATTTTTTTTGTTGTGTTGGTGATGGTGAGGGAAGATTGAATAATTTGTGATGTTGGTGGATTGGGTGAATTTGTTAGTGTGGGTAATGACTAAATTAGTGGGGGTGTGGGGTGCCGACCATGGCTAGGCATAGCAGTTGATCAGGTGTGACAAGCAAACTGTCGCACAAAATTTGTGCGACAAGCACCAACACTGTCTCTTGGTGCGACAGGCAGCCTGTCCCTGTCGCATCAAGAGATAGTGTGGGTGCAATTGTCTCTTCCCTGTTGCACCAAAAGATAGTGTAGGTGCAACTGTCTCTTAGTGCGACAAGTAATATCACCGAAACTCTTGTCATACCATATCAAATCAACAAATACCTCTTTAACACTTTGGTGATGCAAAAACAAAGAATAAATAATCTAATAAACATTTTATCAAACACCTAACGTGCAATATTTCTACAAAACTAAATTCTTTTCAATTAGCTTACCTAGGTTTTAGACTCTAATTCACTTTGTTAGAATCGTGTCGAATTGGTGTTGGGTTCGGCTGTATTTAATCAGACTTCACTTTTACCGTTGCTATCACTGGTCGCCGTTGCTGTTTGCCGCTGCTAGTGATGATTCAAGAGGGAAAAGTTGTGTTCGGTTTGATAAAGGGGAGAGAAGTTGGGATTGAACTAACAAGGGTATTTTTAGGTTAAAAACTTATGTTTGGCTAGTTATGATAGAAAAAAATTTCAAAGGTTAAATGTGAAAAATAATAAATTATTTTGGTTAATTTTATAAATTTACCCTAAGTTTCTTCTTTTATAAATTTGAGTTAACAGTAAATACCAATGAGGAGAAATAGATACAGTCCTCTTTTTTTTTTTCTTTAATACTTAGAACTATGTCATAATTAAATTAATTTAATAATTGTTGTTAATAAATCTTTTTATTGCCTGCATATAACAAAGAAAACTGATAGCGAACCCCTAGCCCGAGTCGCTAGCGAGTGTTCCCAGATCTCCCTCCTTTGTCATATTATCCAACAATAATATAGTTTTAGCAAATTTGTCTTTCCAAAATCGGTGAGAATTCTGGGACAGAAATGATATTTTATCTTAATCAAAGCTAACTAAGTTGAAGTTAGTGTGCTGTTGTGGTTTCAACCTTCAAGGTCATAACGAACTAACGATTGCGGAATTATATATGTGGAGTGAAAATTGATAAATATTTTGGTTACATAATTGTTATTGAGTTAAAAAGTTAAAAAAAAAAAAAAAGTGATGGGCCTGTATGTTTATTGTCCCGCCCGAACCTGCTTAACACCAGCCTGTTTACCATCCCCATTAGCTTTTATATATTTTCTTCTATTCTTTAAAAAACAAAATATTAAGTGCCTGAGCCTCGCATTACCACTACTACTCTGGATGATTAATAATTTTTATAAGATTTAAGGGTTGTCTATATTTATATTTGAAGTCTTAATTTGGCTTAACTTAAGATGTATTGATCTTTTAACTTATTTGTTTTTGTATCTGAAGTTTTATTGTAAGACATTTTTCATCTAAACGAAAGAAAAAATTTCTTGACTTTTATCTGAATGATAAAAAATTAATTTTTTCTTACAAATAGGGTGGGTAAAAAAGCCCGGCCTGGCCCTCACACATAAGGGTCCAAACAAAGACTAAAAAAAAAAGCCCGAGCTAGGCCCAAGCACACTATTTTTTTTAAAAAAATAAATTTATAAATTAGAATAATATAATTAAAATTAAAAAGTAATTTAAAAATAAAAAAAGTAAACTTAAATTCTTAATTTATAAATCAACGTTGATTCAAAAAAACTAAAATTATGATACTAAACTGTCTCTTTTGTGTTAATTAATTAAGAGAGCATTTGAATTAGAGAATCCAGTATTAAAAAAAATTAAAGTTATGAGCTTTTATTTTGCTTTATTTATTATTTTACTTTAAAATATTCATTTTCTTTAATTTATCTATAATTATCATTAATTTATTTCAAATTTACAATAATTTAAAAAAATTTTAAAAGTAAATAAAGCCCAAGTCCAGCCCGGCCAGGCCCTCATGCTAAACTTTTCAAGCCCAGGCCCAAGCTCGCTTTTTGCCATCCCTACCACAAATATCCTCATTAAATGTAATTATTTCCCACCTAGCTATTATGTAAAACCTAATAACCCTTTGATTATTTTTTTTTCTAATCAAAAGGATTTTTTTTAATTAACATAATTTATATGTCATATTGGAATTTTTCTTGATCTCAACTTTTACTTTGTATCAAATACTTAACATACATTTAATTTGAATTTTTAGGCAAATTATTTTATTACCATATAACAATTTCTTTTTTATGTATAAATATTATGTTAAATTGTAAAAAATAATGTTATAAAAATTATTTTTCATAAATTATATGTCCAATACTTACCTTATAAATATTTATAACATATAAAATCTATTGTACTAGATAGCACCGTAAATACATAACTAATTGAATTTAAGGTGTATACAATATTTTCAAGGTCATAGGTGTAAAAATATTATATTTAAGATGTTTTAAGTTTATAAAAATAAACAACTTACTACTTACACTAAGAATTAGAAAATAAGAAACAAACATATTATTCAGGCATATGCATTCAAACCTTAGTAATATTCAGGCCCATTCAGATTAAAAAAAAAATGTTATCTTAGTGTCTTAATTATATTATTTATAGCTTTGGAATGTATTTTTGGGATGTACAAATTTAAAGTCCCTTTAGGATTATTTTTTGAAGACTTAAAAATAATTTTTAAAGACTTAAAAATAATTTTTAAAGAATAAAAATTAATTTTCCTATTTGGTAATTTTTTTAAATTATTTTTTACAAACTCACTTTATTTTATAGTTGATTTTAAAAAGTAGAGGATGAATAATGGTGTAGGATAGTTGCGTGAGATGAGCAGGGTTCCTTTTAGAACTCATAAGTTAGGGTAGAAATATTTGTTTTTTGTGTATAATATACCGTTTCAATGCTTGTGACGAGATGAACTAAAATCAAAATAGTTTACGCAATTTTGCCCCATGCTTTGAGCTGAAATTTCCACTTTTTTGGTAATTTTTTAGCTTCAAGTTATTTTCCTATTTTTCTTGTTATTTTTAGGATTTTTGTCTTTTTTCTAGATATCCGATTTAGATATCTTTTTTTTTTTCTTGTTTAGACTAAGAGAATTTTATCATAAAACTATATTTCAGATTGCCTATTTGGTAAATTCACAATATTTAGGGATATAATAAAAGGAGTCTAACGCCCTAATTTTGTTCATTCAAACTTTTTTTGTTGAGTAAATGAAAGCTATGATAGTGAGGAGCACAATGTTAGCTACCTATCGGTTAGACTTACTATGGTTTGTCGCGAAATCTGATTGAAGTGACAATGATTTATGGTGACGTGGCTTATAGTTTTGGGGTTGTTATGCGATGGTTCTTGACTAAATCAAAATGGTGGCATTGGAAATTTGTTTAGCAGCTTGAGGGGAGACGGATATATAAAAGATGTTTGTGCCTATCCACATGTTGAAGATATGCTTAATGTTACAAAAAAAAAGGTACAAGTTATTATTAATTTAAAGTTTTAACGTAACAATTTGTGCGAGAATGTGCATGATGTTTCCTTGGAAGATAAGGCAAGCATTAAAGATGATGAGGTTATTGATTTATCTAATATTTTTAAAGAAGAAGTACAACCTACTCTTGATTTAAGAATTAAACCTACTCTTGATTTAAGAATTAAACCTAATAGTAGGATCGAGGTTGTGCAACAAAATAAATTCGAAAAAGTCGAAATGATCAATATGGTTCTGCCTATTTACATTGAAGATAAGAAGGTTGTGGTTGGAGAAGATTTGACTAAAAATGTGAAATTTGTTAGAGAGTGCATTGAGCGACAATTTAAGAAGGGCAAAAATTATTTGATCATCATTCGTTCATGGGAGCTTTCATTGCCTCAAAAAAATACAAGCAAAGGAAACTAATGAAGTATGGATTATTTAAAGTTTCGAGAAAGATTGATAAAGAAGGCAATAAGTTCGAATTACAAAATGGTTTACTCTTATACTACAAGTTTCATCTTCCAAACTGTATCTAAACATGAGGACAAGTCTTTTAAGGGGGGAGATAAGTGTAGGACTTTGTTTTAAGGTTTTAGAACTTCATTCAAGGTATTTGATATTTTCTGTATTAATTATACTCAATTATGGTATGTGTTTTAGTCTTTTATTTCTCTTATAATTGTGATTTTTTTTCTTTTTTAAATTAATTTATAGGTAAATAGGTATACTCTATTGTAAATAGAAAGTAGGGATGACAAAATAGCCTGGGTTAGCCCAAGCCCTGGCCAACACAACTCAAGTCCACAAGTTTTTGGCCCAACCCTCTACATAAGGGCTTGGATAAGGATTTAAGAACCAAACTGAACCTTTTAATTTTAAAAAAAATTATAAATTAGACTTATAAATTAAAATTTTAAAAATAATAGAGAAATAAAATAAAAACTTAAAATCTCTAGTTCATAATCAGTAATGATTCAAAAATCCTAAAATTACAATACCAATGTCTCTTTTAAGTATTAGTTAATTAAGAAGGTGCTTGAATTAGGTCTCTAAATTTTTATTCACTTTATTTTCTTTATTTATTATTTATTTTGAAATATCTATTTTCCTTTATTCATTGTTGATTATAATAACTTGTTGATTATTAATTCATTTTAAGTTTATAACAATTAAAAAAATTAAGAAAATAAGTGAAAGCCTAAGCCTGATCCAAGTCTGCAATGCACCCGACCCAGCACAGTCCTTATGATTCTCCCAAAATGGATTTGCCATCCGTAATAGAGAAGACTTATTATTATTTTAATAACTTTCACTTTTTGATTAATAAAAAAAACCTCTTTTAAATTTTCTATCGAATTATCTATGAAAATATCCTTTCTAAAGTCTTTTATATTAGATCGTCATCTTATCTCGCATAAGGTGTCATAAAAAATCTTATTGAGTTATTTAAATTCAAAAGTGATCTAATCATCCTTTGATTAGAGCATGAGCTAATCGTGTGACCTGATTGTGTGACCTTGGTCCAGTATAGAATGATATCTAATATTTATCTATTTTATTAATTCAGCTTCCGCTACCCTGCTCCATCAAGTATTTTTTCAAAATTTAATTTTGAGAATAAATTTTATACTTAATACAATTCTATATGCATCCTCACATATATTATAAGAATCCAAAATTATCCTTATTAATTATGAATAAAATTGTTAACTTTAGAGAAAATATTATTATTCTTATCAATTATATTTAGATATGGCCAACAGGCCATGCCGTGCTGGCCAGGCCCATCAAAGGAAGCCCACGCGTGCTCATGCTCGTGCCGTACCGTGCCTAGGAAAAAAAACTCACTAAGATTTTTTCCTTTTTTATTGTTTTAAGAGCGCATGACAAGTTATTTTTTTTTGCTTTTGGATTCATGTGCCTTTATTCAAATTTAATAGAATAAAAAATTCAAAACTCAAGTCCATATTCAATAATAATAAATTATTAATAATAAGAGAATATAATATTAGTTGCTAAGTTTGACTCCAAAGTATTAGAATTTTTTTTAATACTTTACAACAACAACAGTAATAATTTTTTTTTAGGGTTAACTTAATTGTTAATTTGGAATTACGTACAGTCATACATCATAGTTTATAATAATATTAATATATATTTATAAAATCATGATATCAATTATTTATTTAATAAATTATAAACATAAATTAATTATAATTTTTTTGAAACTAAGAATTTAATAAATTTAAAAAACTTGAGCTAATAAAATATATTAAAAGATTCAATTTCAAGTTATTTATAAATTATAAATAATAAAATCATAAAAGTAATTATATTTTACTTTTAAGGCCCACGTACCTAAAATATAAGCCTGACACGGCTCACGTGCATGTCTTGCCGTGCCTTGTCTTTCTTCACCAAACGCGTCTTCGTCTTTGTGCCATGCCATGCATGTCATCGCATCTCTAACGCACGCCATGCCCGTGTCGTACTATACAGACGCGTGCCATGCCCGTGCCGTCCGGCTCATTGGTCGCCTCTAATTATATTAAGATGAAAAATAAAAAAATAAAATTAATAACATACAATATTTATTTTAATGATCAATTATTATATATATACAATAAAAAATTATGTATATATTAAATGTGCAGATAAATTTTATTTATCATTCAATTTAATCATTTATATTCTTATTATACTTTAACAATAAAATTTATTCAACACATGGATAATTTTAAAAATTCACAATATTTTTGAAAATAAATAATTTTTGTATAACTGATTTTTTTCATACCAACCTTATATGATTTTTAAAGGTACTACCTTCATCCGTAATTTTATTCTGACTAAAGCCAATCGGATTATGCCACGTAGCTAAACAGCCCCACATTCCCAATCACACTCCGAAACAAAAACCCCTCATACACATGCGATCCAACATACAAGCAACACAGACAATGGAAGCGTGAGAATCTGAAAATTTTTGAGGGGTAAAAAAAAAAAAAGATGGGAAGTTCGAGTCCATCATCAGATGATTTTTCGGTGATGGTATTGGCATCAGATTTGGGGATAGATGCACGTCCTTTCTTATCAAAACAACAAGACACAGAAATTGAAGAACAAGAACAAGAACAGTGGCACGATTGTGCCCAATATCTCTCCCCAGATGAAGACTTCTCTGATCTCGAATCTCTTCAGTTCTTTTGCCTCCAGGGTTCTGATAAATCTGGAAATCGCATTTTCCGCCTCGTTGGAAAGTATTTTCCCGGTAACCACACACCCTTCTCTCCTCGGGTATATATTATTATCCGATTGTGTTTTTTTTTTTTTAAAAAAATATGGGCAGTGAAGTTTTAAAATTTTTTTTTTTAATTTTTTTCTGCTTCCTTCCACTGATATGGGTAGTGGGATGATAGATTTATGCTTTTTTTTTTAAAGTTCATAGTTTCTGCATTCACAATTAAGTAAAAGCACAACCGATATACACTACTCTATATCTTCGATTCAATATTTAGATAAGCTCATCTGTTTGTACTTTTTATAAGATTGGAAGGGTGTTGGGTCAATCATAAACCCTTATTGCAAGCAAGTTCATAGACAAGTTCCGCACTTGTTGACTTACGAGCTCGTGCAGTACTCAACCCTATCTCTATAGAGGCTTATGCACTCTACTCAGCCGTCTGCTAAACGAGCATAGAGCGAGCGAGTGAAGCCACTAAGCCTACTCTTATTGCTCACCTTCTTGTGCTAGAAGGCATGGTTGGCATTGTTACAGTGTTGAAATATTTATTTCAAATGTTTTTCCACTATTTAGTATCAGATGACCTTTTAGATCCTGCCCATTTAGTTATAAATGGGTTATTAATGTGGATTATCTATTTACGGTATTCTTGTGGTTATTAATTTCATTATCTTATTGACTACTCTTAATATGATTCTCTTGTTAGTGCTGCCCACTATATTCTGTCTTAGTCATAGTATTGTTGTTATCCACTGATTTATAGTTTGCATTGTTATTGTCTCTATAGTTTACTCCACGAATTTATCAATTAAAACTGCTATATTGCTGGTCCAATGATGCCAGCAATGCCCCTTCCCCCCTCTCGCTTTGTATCTATCTGCTTTATAGTAGCTCAAATTACCAATGCACTGTGTTTGTGCTTCACTTTTCGGTTATATGGAAAGGATGTTCCATTGTACTTTTCTTATCTGGGTTGAACCAGACCTAGTTCGGGTTAATTTGATATCCTTCTAATCTGCTTGCTTCTTTAATGATGTGCAGCTCCAGTTGTCGGTGGGGAGCGATTGAAGAAGTATATATTTCACAAAATTTGCAGTGAGTTGCCAGATGGGCCATTCTGCATTGTTTACATGCATAGTTGCGTGCAGAAGGAGAACAACTATCCTGGCTTCACTATCTTGAGATGGATTTATGAAGAACTTCCCTCAAGCATTAAGAATAGGCTTCAAATCATGTACTTTATTCATCCCGGACTGTGGTCAAGGCTAGCCTTTGCCACTGTTGGCCGATTCTTCTTAAGTGGAGGGTGAGTGCTTTTTAAATTTTAAGTATTTGTAGGACTTAAAACTTACAATAAACAATATGAAACTGTGTTCTAGACTGTTTTAGTTATCAATTATTCCTCTATCAATTAATAGGGTTCCTTTGAAGCGTTGAGGAAGAATTTACAGTGGCTATTAGAGTTTTTATGTGATCTTTGTTCTGTTTCTTGGACTAAAGATTCACAACTCAATGATCGACCATTGTTGTAGTGGTTCCTTGTGAAGTTACTGAATATGACAGCAAGAGTTTTCCAAACAGTGTGTTTGGTTGAGTACTTTATTATTGGTGCTTTATTTCAGCTCAGCAGGTTATCAAATAGGTCTCCTATGTTGGAAAAATATTTTAGAAATACTTTCTTTGCATAATAAGTAAGAGAATTGCTGCATTTATTACAAAACGGGATATAAACCTGAAGCATGTAATTGGCAATATTCTGTATTGTCCTTTTATATTTATTTTATTTATTGCAATCACTAATTCGCCGCCCCCCCCCACCTCTCGTGCCCCTTTGCCTGGCCAGATTTTAAAGGAAGGCTATAATTTCATAGTATAACCATGTGGCCACCAGAAGGATTTTTTTAGTTGTGGAAAAATGAGCTTCTCGATATATATGTTTTATACTTTGCATAGATATATATTTGTATTTTTCAGTGAAAAATCGGACATTTTTAATTAATAATCTCTTATTTTGGGTGAATTATTGAGCAAGGTCTTTATCTTTGCAGTCTGTATTGGAAAATCAAGTATGTTAGCCGTCTTCAGTATCTCTGGAGTGACATAAAGAAGGGAGAGATTGAGATCCCTGAATTTGTGCAAAATCATGATAATGTTCTTGAGCACAGACCACTGACAGATTATGGTATTGAACCAGATCATCTGCATTTACCTGAGGTACCCAGCATGGCATACTCATTTGGAAGGCATGATGAGAACTGGGGATCGAGGGAATTTATGAGATAGTCCTGGTTTTGTGTAGGCGGCTTCCCCAATTGATTTTAGATCAAAGTATTGTCAATTGGGTTCAGTTGTGGTGATGCAAACACAAGCGTTGTACATAGTATCACTAATGTAGTCCTTCCTGTGGTTTCTGTTTGTGAGCAGAACTTGTTTACTTGTTTAAGTTTTGCAATTATGTATTGTAATCCTGAAAGTGTTATGGTGTATGCTCTATACAGCAATATATATAAATCCTTTGGTGACCTAGTTGAGATATACACCACGTGATCATACACTTTCTCCTGCAACTAGAAGTTGCAGATTCATTAGAATTCGTCGATTCCATCTTTCTTTCATTTCCCTTATATATGAATTTTTGTTGGCTATTTGTATTGTTAGGTAAGCTAAGATATTTCTATAGGGTTACTTTCATATTTTATGAGAAGATTGTTGCCCTGGAAATCGGCATCAAATGGTCCTCGTTTCTTCTTGTTGGATAGTTTTGACAATACTTTCTTTGTAGAGTACTTCTGATAGAGTGAATCGGTAGTGAGGCTGATCGACAATTTTTGGAGTTTCTTCAGCAAACGTAGGATGGAGAATTTTGAGAGTTTCTTCAGCAAATATAGGCTGATAGACAATTTGTTTCTATGAGACTAATTGCAAGAGCTGATGCTGTTAGTTTTGGTTTCTAGCATACCATTTTAGTTTTAAATAAACAGCATTTTCCCTGCGCTCTGCTCGTGCCATATAAATATTAACATGCGAGCTAGACGGGCGCGAGGAGCCTGTTGTGGCATTAAACAGCAAATGCGCCAAGGTCATGGTACGGTTTTATTTTCTTGACATGCTAATCATCCTGTTCTTGATAGAAATTGGACATTATCGTTTTACATTATCATGTGCCGACAACTCTCTTTCATCTGTATTAATTATCGTTTGTTTAGAAATTGAATGAGTATCTAATAGGCTTGTTCCAGCTTTTATTGAGCAAGTAAATATGTTGAACGTGTACAATTAATCAGTGCACTCTATATGGCAAGAATCTTGTTTGATATTGGGTAATATAAATCAACCTCCCATATTGGACATTCATATTCTCCTCGTTTTAGGGTTCATGCAGGTTAACTTCATACTGAAACAGAAATTACCCACCCCCAAAAAAAAATTAAATAAATAAATAAAGTTTGTGATTGTTTTTGCAGAGGGAGATGGGTTGCAACAAATCAAAGAACAATGATGGAGTTCAGTTGGGAAACAAGAAGTCTTCAAACAAAGATAAGGATAAAGGTTAGTTCTCAGAACCCATTACTTTTATTGTGATTTTTTATCAGAAAAACTTTTAACAAGTTTTAGATTCTTAAATAGAGAATACAAAAAGAGTTGCATTTGTAGTGGTTGTTTGTATTAATAATTAGCATCCGGGAATAATTTCAGGTTTGCAACAAAGCAATATTCTGAGTAATGCAATGAAAACGGGGGCGGCCAAAGAAAAGATCACAAAGCGTGTTCGATTTGAGGAGGCAATTCCAGATAATGAGAAGCTTATTGCCATGAACATGAACACGAACGTGAACAAGGAGGTTGCTGAATCAGAAGATGAAGCTTATTTTTCTGCAGAAGATGACATTGGTCTAAAGAAGGAAAAGGCCCCTAAATCCAAGCATGCTCACAAAAATTGATTTCATTTTCCCATTTTGATTCGCAGTGCTTATTAATAGTATTATTAATATTAATGTCGTTTTATGAGGTCCCATTATCGTTATTACTATTAATGTAATAAAGCAAGCAAATACAGGAAATTGGTATTGGTTTGAAATGAATTTAAGTTTCGTAAGCATTATCTCCAAAAATTTTGGTATTCGGTATAAAAAGAAAATCAATCATTTACCAACCGTTTCCATCTTTTTTTTTTTTTTGAAGAGACTATTGCTCATTAAATTTACAATCATACATATATTCAGACTCGTTTACATCAATTCTGACATGGCACTGCTCAGATTTTTAACCCTCTCAACTATTCGAGGGACGTCAACTCTCTTCTTGGGAGAAAGACTGCCTTCACTTAAGCTCGAGGAACGTCAACTCTCCTCATGAGAGAAAGACTGCCTTCACTCAAACTCTGGGCTCCGAGGAAGGAAATTTAAATTAACCCCCTATAATGCGTCTTCGGGGGTCCAAACCCCTTCCCTCACATTTGTGAGGTAGGGGTTCTGGCCACTTGGGCTAAGCCTAAGTAGTTACCAACCGTTTCCATTTGCTATTACATTTTTGTCATAATTGATCTCTCATGGACAAAATAGTCATTTTCTCATATTGTTGAGAAATTTCCTGAGTCCCAATTCCCTAATGGACGATAGAAAAACATCGCTTATTAGATTATCGATAGAGAACATAAATTTGTCGTTTCTTTAAATCTCCCTTCCTAC
This sequence comes from Atalantia buxifolia, assembly GCA_030444775.1. NCBI lineage: Eukaryota > Viridiplantae > Streptophyta > Magnoliopsida > Sapindales > Rutaceae > Atalantia > Atalantia buxifolia. The sequence goes on from CM059839.1 coordinate 18,077,935, forward strand.
TAAATTATGAATTAAAAACTCTCATTATCTTGGTTTTTTGAGTTTTTAAAGTTATATCCTATATGTACATTGTTGATAGTGTAGACATTTGAATCTTGTTCAAGAAAAAATTTAGATGATGGGAGAATCTTAATTTCAAAATTATAGTGTGACAAGTTAAACACGTGTGAAGTGTAGATATTTGAATCTTGTTCAAGAAAAAATTTAGATGATGGGAGAATCTTAATTTCAAAATTATAGTGTGATAAGTTAAACACGAGTGAGAGATTTATAATGATGTATGGTTAAAATTTAACTAATCATTATCTCTTATGAAAAAAAAAATCAACCACACAAAATTAATTTAACATTAAATCTTAATCTTTTACTATTCAAAAAAATACGAAACAAATAAATTAAAAGAAATAGAAGGACAAAAAACTTGGTAAGTAATAATTTTAATGCAAAAAAATTGTCATGCAATAATTTTATCATGGTGATTGTAGCTACATTCATGACGTGATTGTGCAACCTTAAGCAGTCATGTCAAGATAAGTTGTATAATACTTAAACTAAAGGTAATGCTTCAATAATATTAAATAACCTTCTTTCTTAAGGCTTAAGTCATAGGTTCTAAGTAGGGTTGGTAAAATATGAGTTTGGGTCGGGTTTTTCTAAACCCAAGCTTAAGTTTGCAATAATTTATCATGGTGACGGGCTATATTCATGATGTGATTGTGCAACCTTAAGCGCCCATGTCAAGATAAGTTGTATAATATTTCAACTAAAGGTAATGCTTCAGCGATATTGAGTAACCTTCTTTCTTAAGGCTTAGATCATAGGTTTTAAGTAGAGTTGACAAAAATATGGATCGGATTTTTTTAAGCCCAAGCCGAAGCCTATATTATTGATAAGCAGCTCAAGTCTTTTAAAAGTCCGTCTAAGTTTAGACGGCCTGAGCTTGGGTAGGGCTTGGATGGGTTTGTGCTAAACCTAAATTTTTCGGTTAAGTAAAAATATTTAAATTAAAAATAGTTATCAAATGCATAATATAATAATAATTCAATACATAAAATGTTAATAACACAACATAATAAATCACAATACCAATATAAGAAAATATATTAATTCAACATTTTGAGTTTTTTTATTATTTAAATTTACTCTATTTTTATTTATGAATTGACCAGGCTCAATTTGTGCAGGGTTTAAATTTTGGGGCCCTTGTTCAGGCCCAACTCATGCGGGCTTGAATCTGGCAGACCCGATATTTTTTGCTAACTCTAGTTCTAAGTTTAAGTTTTAATGGAAGCTTGAGTTAATAATAATTAAATTAAAAAAAAAGGACTTTAGAACCAACAATGTTAATGAGTTCCCCGAAAAGAGAGAGTGGAGGAGAAAAAAAAGAAAAGAAGTAAATTTGGTTTGCTATTTTTTTTTTTTGATAAGAAGTTAAAATCTTCATTCATCTAGAGACTGAAAAAGATACAAAATGTTTTCTGGGAAAGTTCCCATCCAAACTACAGATTCGTCATAATTAAAAGTTGTTTTAGCTAACATGTGGGCATGGGCATTACCATTTCTTGGGATGTACTGAATTCTAATTTTACCAAACTCTTTAGCTAGATCTTGGGCCTCCGATATCACCCAGAAGACTTCAGTGTTAGTGCCTACCTTTCTATTAAGAAGGTTTGAAACTGTTTGAGAGTCGGTTTCCACTATAAGTGAATGCACCCCCAAAGTTTGAGCTATTTGCAGCCCCCATTCAACAGCCTCAGCCTCTGCAAAGGTTACATCCCCATGAAACTTTGATGTTTTTACAGCAGCTGCAATAAACTCCCCGGATGAGTCTCTAGCAACAACCCCCAAACCTGTTGCTTTCTTCTCCATATTTATGGCTGCGTCTACATTGATCTTTATCCATCCTTGTGGAGGAGGAAACCACTGTTGCTGCTTCTCCTGAAATAAGCCCCTTTGTAGGTGTGATTCACTTGGAATTTTGATTCTTTTATAGGATTCTAGAACAGCCTCAGCTTTTGCTAAGGAGATCAGAGGATCTACTTTCTTTCCTTAAAAAAGAAGACTGTTTCTTGCATGCCAGATTGCCCAAAAAACAGCCACCAACAATTCGAAGTCTGCCTGGTTCAACATTTCTGACATCTTTTGCAGAACATCCATCATGCTTTGTTCTGCAAGAGAATAGACTTTATCTGCAAAATGGACCATTCTCCAAATCTTTCGAGCTGATTTACAGTCCACCAAAGCATGAGAAATGCTTTCCATCTTCTTTTTACAGAGTTGACAGATAGGTTCTGGAATCACTTTTCTCCTCCATAGATTTTCAGCTGATGGTAGCAAGTTTTGGGCAGCTCTCCACATAAAAATTTTTATCTTTTCAGGCAGAGTGCTGGCCCAAATATTTTTCCAAATTCCTGGATTATTCATAGAGCAGCTGGGAAGCTCTTGATACTTTAACTTCTGAGCAATCTGATATCCACTTTTAACTGAATAATTACCTTTCTTATCATAGTGCCAGAGGATCTGATCAACCTTTGGTCTTCGCGGGAGAGGAATGTTGACTATTTGATCTGCGTCTTCCCTTCGAAAATGTTGGTACACTTTTGTCAAATTCCAGCTTTGATCATTGTTAATCAAGTCAGAAACCACAGCATCACAGGGAAGGGTTGGGATAGAAATTGGTCTGAATGTTGTTGGTCTTGGGATCCAATTGCTACTGTAAATCTGCACTTGATTTCCTGAACCGATCCTCCATCTATAGCCCTTCTGTATCACAAGTCTCCCCCATAGAATACTTTTCCAGATGTAAGAGGGGTTGGACCCCAGTTTTGCCTGCAAGAAATTAGAATTTCTAAAATATCTTGCTTGCAAAACTTGAGCCATTAATGAATCTGGAAACTGTAAAATCCTCCACCCTTGCTTGGCTACCAAAGCTTGGTTAAAACACGAGAGAACTTTGAACCCTATTCCTCCTCTGCACTTGGCTTTGCTGAGCCTCTCCCACCTTGCCCAATGCATGCCTTTGCGATCATTCTTGGATCCCCACCAAAATTTAGCTATTACTTTCTGGATATCATCACAAAGGCCTTGAGGAATTTTGAACACACTCATGGCATAAGTTGGAATCGCTTGGGCTATGGCTTTGATAAGGACCTCCTTGCTGCCTTTGGAGAAATGCTTGTGCTGCCAACTTGAAACTTTGCTTATCACTCTGAGTTTTATATTATTGAAAAAAGTCCTTTTGTTTCTTCCGATCATAGATGGAAGCCCAAGGTACTTGTCATGGTTGGACACAACATTCAGGTGAAAAATTTCTTTAATCGCAGCCTTTTGGTCAGCCTTGGTATTACCACTGAAGAACATTGAAGATTTTTCTAGGTTGAATAACTGGCCAGAAGCAGAAGTATAGCGATCAAAAATTGCTTTTAGATGTTTGCATTCAGCAGCTGTTGCTTTTGTGAAGATCAAGCTATCATCAGCGAACAGCAGGAGGGATACTGTGATATTGCTTCCAAATCTCAACCCGTGAATGAAGTTTTGACTTTCAGCCTGCATCAATAATCTGGAGAACACCTCAGCACACAAAATGAAGAGATAAGGGGACAATGGACAGCCTTGTCTAAGACCCCGTTGTGGTTTTATCCATCCTTTAGCAACCCCATTAATGAGAACAGAGAAAGACGTAGTGGTAATACATCTCATAATTAATTTAACCCAGCATAAAGAAAAGCCTAATCTGAGCATTGTAGCTTTAATAAAGGACCACTCAACTCGATCATAAGCTTTACTTATATCTAATTTTAGTGCCACATAACCATTTTTCTTTCCCTTGCACTGCTTAATTTTGTGTAGACACTCATACCCAATGATCACATTGTCCGTTATAAATCTATTGGGGATAAAAGCACTTTGGGAGGGGGATATGATTTTGTGAAGTATTTCTTTAAGTCTATTGGCAATGGTTTTTGCCACAATCCTGTAAATTACATTACAAAGACTTATAGGTCTGTACTCAGCCACTTTCTTTGGTTTGTCCACCTTAGGAATAAGAGCAAGATAAGTGTGATTCAGTGGAGCAATATTACCTTGCTCGTTGAGTATGTGAAGACATGTGCTGATAACTCCTTCACGAACCATCTTCCAGTGCTTTTGGAAAAAGACTGCCGGCAGTCCATCCGGGCCAGGGGCTTTGGTGGGGCACATATTTGATAATGCTGTTGTTATCTCCTCTTCAATGAAAGGTTGTTGAAGTTCTTCATTCATCTCTTCGGTAACCTTTGGAACCAGTCCAGCCAGGGCAGCTTCAATTTGAGCTTGCGAGGGATTCGACGATTTGAAGAGCATGTTAAAGAAACCACAAAATTCCTTCTCTATTTCGCTTTCCTCTTCAGTCCAGCTGCCTCGTTCAGTTTTAATTCCTCTGATTTTGTTTTTCCTTCTTCTTGATGATGCTTTAAGATGGAAAAACTTGGTGTTCTTATCCCCTTCCTTCAGCCAATCCGCTCTCGATCTCTGCTTCCAGTATATCTCTTCATCAGCCAAGATTTTTTCAATTTGCTTCTCGATCTTTTTTATTTCAGCACCATTTTCATAGGGAATATTACTCTGTCTGACCTTCTGTAACTCATTTGTTAATGACTTTAGATGGTTTGTTCTCTCACCAAACTCTTCCCTGCTCCAATTTTTCAGCTGAGCCATTGTCGTCCTAGCTGATTTTTTAAACAAATGTACCGGGTTCACATCAGTCCACCCCCCTTGCATGCTCCACTCGTGCTCAATTATTTTTTTACAGGTATCATACGAGCTCCACATATCCTCATAGTGAATTCTCTGCACGCTCTTTCTTCTACAGTTTACTTCGATACCCCTCTCCTCAACTTCCATAATCACTGGGTTATGATCTGAGCTCCAGGATTCTAGATTAATAGCTGCAAAATCATGGAATCGGTTGCCCCACTCGGAGTTGCATAAAAATCTATCTAGTCGCTCCTCTATGAAGTTTGGCCCATATCTTCGGTTTGACCAGGTAAAGAGTCTTCCTTTGCACCCCAAATCATTTAAGCCACATTCTTGGATTACATCTCTAAAATCAATCATCATATTTACATCCTTATTATTCCCTCCTTTTTTCTCATGCATGTGCACTATTTCATTAAAATCGCCGAAGCATAGCCACGGTAGAGGAGATAAGTTCGCTAGCCGTTTCATCAATGTCCATGTGTGCCTCTTTTGAGTTGTTTCTGGATGCCCGTACACCCCTGTACATCTCCACTTTTGCCCTCCTTCGCTACCAATCTCGACATCAATATGATGTTGACTGTACGAGGCTATATTCACGGCTATATCAGAGTTCTAAAGCAAAGCTAAACCCCCTCCTAAACCATTTCTACCAACTGTAAAGCAGTTTTCAAAGTTCAACTCAGCACGAACAACATCCATTTGCATAGGCCGCATCTTAGTCTCACATAAGAAAATAATTTGTGGCCTATGTGTTCGGAGAATATGTTTGAGGGACGCCCGGGTATTCCCCAATCCCCGGACATTCCAGCTAAGGATTTTCATAGCTGTCGGCGGGGCTGGCTACCAGCCTCCGCCGTTAATACATTGATGGTTGTCTCAGTCACCTCCATTTCTTCCATGCCTTGTGTTTCTAGATTGGAGCTAAGCTCTGTTGGGGGGCAATTTTCACTCTGCGTTGCTACTATCCTCATTTGGCTGTCTGTTTTCGATTTTTTGGCTTTTGGACTTAACTTCCCCGCTTCTTGCATGGGCCTTTTCTTGGCAATTAGGCCCATTTTATTTCCATCTTTGATACAATTATGTTAACACAAATATTTCTTTAATATTGTTTTGATGATAACAAACTTGATGAAGATTGTTTAATTCTTTAAAAGTCCAAAAAGTTTTTTTTTACACTCCTTCAAATCATAATTCTCATACCATAAAGGTTATTATATTCTATGAAAAATGGTTAATAAGCAATAGCATCAAATTGAAAAACCTTGAGTATTTTGAAAATGGTAAAAAACGGGAGTATTTTGAAAATGGTAAATAACGGCTCGCCTATATTCCTACATAACGGTTCGCCGATATCGTAAGGCGAAATCGAAATCACGGAAGATAACGGCTCGCCGACATGTTTTGATAACGGTTCGCCAATATCGAACAAAACTGAGAAATCAGTTTCTGGAAGATAACGGCTCGCCGACATGATTTGATAACGGCTCGCCGACTTTAAACAGAACTGAATCTTAGTCTCAGGAAAACCGACATGTTGATAACGGTTCGCCGACCTGGAGCAGAATTGAGAATTAGCTTCTGGAAGATAACGGCTCGCCGATGTCCTTGATAACGGCTCGCCGACATCAAACAGAACTGAAGTTTTGGCTTCTGGAAAATAACGGTTCGCCGACACTATTGATAACGGCTTGCCGACTGCAAACAGAAATGAAGTTTTAGCTTCTGGACACTAACGGCGATCCGACATCTCTATAACGGCTCGCCGACATTTTGAAAATCCAGCCCAACGGTCATATTGACCAGTCAAACGGCGATCCGACATCCTCTTAACGGCGATCCGACAGTGAGCAAAAAGTGAATAACGGCTAGTTTTCAGCTCCAACTATAAATAAGCTCATTCAAATTCAAACAATTTGTTGATCACAACACTACCATTGAGCTTATATTCGTGAACAACCTTCATAGAGCTTTAAAAACTCATTCTTGCTTTATCTATCTCTTACATTGGGCTTTGATTTGTAATCTCAAATATTGTGTGAGAGAAAAACAATTTGTAATCTTTTGTTTTGAGTGATTGTAAGTGTTGGGATACACTTGAGTTAAGAGATTGGGGATTATCTCTTATTGTAAAGGTTTATTGACACCTAGGAAGTCAATTGTAAGCATTTGAAGCCTTGAAGGCTTGCTTAGTGGAATCCTCTAGCCCGGAAAGCTTGGAGGCGTGGACGTAGGCGAGGTTGGCCGAACCACGTAAAAATCTCGTGTTTGAATCTCTCTTCCCTTATCTTTATATAGTGTGATAAATTTATTTGTTATTGCTTTAAATTCATTTTAGATTAACATTGAGTTATTGTTTTATATTTCAATAATTTTTACAAATCCAATTCACCCCCCCTCTTGGGTTGCATAACTAGAATTTCATTTGGTATCAGAGCAAGGTTCTCTTGTTAGGACTTAACCGTCTAGAATAAAAGATCCATGGCAACCCAAAATGATTCAACCTTTAGGGAAGGACAATCCACAACTAGACCACCGTTCTTGATTCTTTTTGGGAATGACTACCCATATTGGAAAACTAGGATGAGAATTTATTTACAAGCACTAGACTATGAAATTTGGGAAGTTGTATGTGATGGTCCATTCATGCCTTTGACTAAAAACGAAGTAGGGGAAGATATTCCAAAACCGTCACGGGAATGGAATGATTTGGAAAAGAGAAAAGCTTCTCTAAATTCTAAAGCTATGAATGCCTTATTTTGTGCACTTGATAAGAAATTTGGCACAAACTTGAGGTCGTGTATGAAGGCACGAATCAAGTGAAAGTGTAAAAAATTAGTAGGTACACTCGGCAATATGAATTGTTACAAATGGAACAAAATGAGAGTGTATATTCTATGTATACTAGATTCACGGACATAGTGAACACTTTAGGAGCCCTAGGAAAAACCTTTTCAAATAGCGAGAAAGTTAAGAAAATCATTAGGTCGCTTCTAAAGAATGGAGACAAAAAAGGACTGCCATTGAGGAAGCCAAAGATTTAAATGTTTTACCTATTGATGATTTAATTGGCTCTCTCATTTCATATGAAGAGGATTTGCGTGAGAAAAAAAAGGGCATGAGGAAAAGAAGAAAAGCATCGCTCTCAAAGCCTTAAAACATGAGAGTGATGAGGAAAGCGAGATGGATGATGAAGAACTGGCAATGTTGGCTAGAAGATTCAGAAAATTCTACAAGAAGAATAATGAGCAGAGAAAGTTCAGAGGTTACAAGAATAAAAAGGAGAAGAAAGAACCAATCACTTGCTATGAATGCAAGAAGCCCGGACACATACGACCGGAATGTCCTCTCCTCAACAAACTCAAGAAGAAAGCTATGGTGGCCACATGGGATGATAGCGATGAGGAAACAAGTGATGAGGAAGAGCAACAAGAGATGACAAACTTGGCTCTCATAGCCGTTGGAGAAGAATCATGTGATGAACATGATGAGGTAAGCAATCTTTCTACATATGATGAATTACATGATGCCTTTAAAGAATTGCATGATGAATTGATGAAGATGGGTAAAAAGAATGTTTGCCTTAAAAAGAAAATGGTAGAGCTTAAAAATGAAAATGAATCATTTAATGAAAAGATTACTTGTTTAGAATTGGAAAATAAAGCATTGCATGATAAAGTTAAATTGTTTGAGAATTCTAGCACATCACGTGAGCATTTAGAATCACATGTGAATGACTTGAAAAATGAAAATGAAATGCTTAGAAAGAAGAGCAATGATCTAAATGAGATTGTGCTGAAATTTACAAATGGGCAAAAGATGTTGGACAACATGCTTAACTCTCAAAAATGTGTATTTGATAAAGGAGGACTTGGGTATAAGCCTAATTTAAAGCAAAAATACTATAAGAATTATTTTGTTAAAGCTACCTCCACAAGTGATCATAAAATCGTTTGTCATTATTGTAATCAAAATGGTCACATGAAATATAGATGTCCTGTGAAAAGAAATGCATATTATGGTGTCAAATGCATTTGGGTTCCAAAAGGAACCGTTACTAACTCTCAAGGACCCAAAAAGGTTTGGGTACCTAAAACTTGAGACTTTTTCTGCAGGGCTTGAAGAAGAAGAATAAGTGGTACTTGGACAGCGGTTGTTCAAGACATATGACAGGGAATTATTCTTGGTTTTCAAGTTTTACCAAGATCGAAAATGGTGGAGAAGTATCATTTGGAGATAATTCAAAAGGAAAAATTCTCGGAATTGGTAATGTTGGTAAAATTTCCTCAACTCTAATTGAAAATGTGTGCTTGGTTGAAAATTTGAAACACAATTTGATTAGCATCAGTCAATTGTGTGACAAGGGTTATAAAGTTGCTTTTGATAAATCAAGATGTGTTATTGAGAATGCATGTGATGGGAAAATTCTGTTTGTTGGAAATAGATATGGTAATGTTTATACAATTGACATAGAATGTGCATCCAATCATGATAAATGTTTTTCCGCATTGCATGATGATGGTTGGCTGTGGCATAGAAGATTAGGTCATGCTAGTATGGATTTGATTTCAAAAATTGCGAAAAATGATTTGGTTAAAGGTCTTCCAAAAATCAATTTTCAAAAAGATAGAATTTGTGAAGCTTGCCAATTTGGAAAACAAATCAAAACTTCTTTCAAAAGCAAGAAAAATATCTCTACTTCAAAACCTCTTCAATTACTTCACATAGATTTATTTGGTCCGTCTAGATATGCTAGTTTAAGTGGCAAATATTATGCTTTTGTAATTGTGGATGATTACTCTAGATTCACATGGGTATTGTTCTTAACTAATAAGGATGATGCTTTTGATGCATTTAGAATTTTCTGTAAAAAGGTTCAAAATGAAAAAGGTTGTTCAATTACTTGTATTAGAAGTGACCATGGTGGAGAATTTGAAAATCATGCATTTGAGAAGTTTTGTAATGAATTTGGAATTGAGCATCAATTTTCATCACCTAGGACTCCTCAACAAAATGGAGTTGTAGAAAGAAAGAATAGGTCTATTCAAGAAATGGCTAGGACCATGCTAAATGAAAATTCTTTGTCAAAATATTTTTGGGCTGAAGCCGTCAACACCGCATGTTATGTTTTGAATCGTGTATTGATTAGACCTAATCTTAATAAAACTCCATATGAGCTTTGGAAAGATAGAAAACCCAACATTGGCTATTTCAAAGTTTTCGGATGCAAATGTTTTGTTTTGAACACAAAAGATAATCTAGGTAAATTTGATTCAAAATCTGATGTTGATATTTTTCTTGGCTATTCAAACTCAAGCAAAGCTTATAGAGTTTATAATAAAAGAACTTTGGTTGTAGAAGAATCTATGCATGTCTCTTTTGATGAGTCTAATCCCTCCTCTGCGGAGAAAGGATTTGTTGATAATAATGCAGAAGAAGAACATCAAGAAGGATCATCAAATGACAACCAAAAGGATGCACCTCATGGAATTCAAGAAGAGCATCATGAAGAAGCAAATGCAGAGCAAAATGGAGGTAATTCTCAAACACTCCCCAAGGAGTGGAGGTATGTCTCTTCTCACCCTACAGATGTAATTTTAGGAGATCCCTCACGAGGTGTTACAACTAGATCATCACTTAGGAACACTTGTGAACATGCTGCATTTATTTCTCAAATTGAACCAAAATCCTTTGCGGATGCGGAAAATGATGAGTCTTGGTTTATGGCAATGCAAGAGGAGTTGAATCAATTTGAGAGAAACAATGTATAGGAATTAGTCCCTAATCTGGAACATCAATCTGTTATAGGTACTAAATGGGTATTTAGAAACAAAATGGATGAATCTGGTGTGGTTGTAAGAAATAAAGCTAGATTAGTGGCTCAAGGTTACAACAAAAAAGAAGGGATTGATTTTGATGAAACATTTGCACCTGTAGCTAGATTAGAATCTATTAGAATGTTATTAGCATTTGCATGTTATAAAGATTTCGTTTTATTTCAAATGGATGTCAAAAGTACTTTCTTAAATGGTTTTATTATGGAGGAAGTGTATGTCAAACAACCCCCTGGTTTTGAAAATGAAAAATTTCCAAATCATGTTTACAAATTATCAAAAGCATTGTATGGTTTAAAACAAGCACCTAGAGCATGGTATGATAGGCTTAAAAATTTCTTGTTGGAAAATGGTTTTTCGATAGGAAAAGCAGATACAACTCTTTTTATTAAGAATAAGAATCAAGATATACTTGTTGTTCAAATTTATGTTGATGATATCATTTTTGGTTCTACTAATGAATCTTTGTGCAAAGAGTTTTCATCCTGTATGAGTCAGGAATTTGAGATGAGTATGATGGGAGAACTGAAATATTTCCTTGGACTTCAAATCAAGCAAAACAATGAGGGAATTTTCATAAACCAAGCGAAATATGTCAAAGATTTGCTAAAAAGATTTGGCATTGATGACTCAAACACCAAGAGCACTCCAATGAGCACAACGATTAAGCTTGACAAAGATGAAAAAGGTAAAGAAGTTGATATTAAAAAATATCGAGGTATGATCGGCTCTTTACTTTACTTAACCGCAAGTAGACCCGATATCATGTTTAGTGTATGTTTGTGTGCAAGATTTCAATCATGTCCCAAGGAATCTCATTTGCTTGCTGTTAAAAGAATTTTTCGTTATTTGAGTGGAACTATAGATCTTGGTCTTTGGTATCCTAGAGGAACACATATAGATTTAACTTGCTATTCGGATGCCGACTTTGCTGGTTACAAAGTTGATAGGAAAAGTACTAGTGGAACTTGCTATTTTCTTGGTCATTCACTTGTTTCATGGTTTAGCAAGAAACAAAATTCGGTTGCACTCTCAACCACTGAGGCGGAATATATTGCCGCAGGAAGTTGTTGTGCACAAGCCCTTTGGATAAAACAAACTCTTAAAGACTATAGCATTAATCTTGAACAAATTCCTATCAAGTGTGATAATACTAGCGCCATAAATCTTTCAAAGAATCCCATTCAGCACTCTAGAACCAAGCATATAGAAATAAGACATCATTTCTTGAGAGATCATGTTCAAAAGGGAGACATTGCATTACAGTTTATTTCTACAGAAAAACAACTTGCCGATATATTCACCAAGCCTCTTGGCGAAGAGCATTTTTCAAAAATTCGGCATGAACTTGGGATGATGAAATTTTCACATTAACATTTCTATTCATGTCATTAAGTCTACAAAATTGTTTGATTGATTGATATTTTGATGTTTTAATAGCCATGAAATGCTTAAGCATGATAAACAAGTGATGAGTTTGCTTTATTGATTCTTGAATGTTTCTATGAATTGAATGCATGTAAAACATTTTTGAATGTATGTAAGTTTATGAATCATGCATTAAAATGGCTTGTAAAACATTTTTGGATCAATTAAATGATCTTAAAATGTATTATTTGTTGGCCAAATACTAAACTAGATGTGCGAAATCATAAGTTGTAGAAAACGGATCGCCGTTATTTCAACAAACGGCTAACCGTTTTCGAGCAGAAACCTTGCAAAGCATTCTGGACGATGTCGGTTCGCCGATATCTCTGATAACGGCTCACCGTTTTCTTAATACACATTCTGGACGCTGTCGGTTCGCCGATATATACGATAACGGATCACCGTTTGCTAAAGACACATTCTGGACGCTATCGGCTCGCCGATATGTCTATAACGGCTCGCCGATATCACGCGATAAGTGAACATGACTCGTCTTCTTCCTCATTTCTTCTGTTCACCATTTTTCTCTCTCTCTTAACCCGCGACTGCTCTTGATTTTTCTTCTTAAATCAGTCATTCCTTCAGTCTTTTTGCGTCAATTTGAAGCTCTAGAAATCTTTCTCTTTATCTTTAGCATCCTTTTAACCGATCAAAATTAGTTTTTAAAGCTAGAAATTGAAAAATCCCAAAATCAAAACCCTAGAACCCGCGACAGCATTCTTGTCCAAATTGGCTTAAATTTCTTTCAAATTTCGTTCATAATCTCTCTTTAAACACTCCATCTCTCTTTCTATTAGTTTATTTTCTTCCCAAAACAGCAATGGCTTCACGACCAAGGCGTGCCCGAACCAAAAATGCTGCACCGCGTGAATCCAGTCCTCCTCGACTTCCTTCTCAGGACTTCGAAAGCCTACATTTTCGCAATGCTGACTCCGCTCAGCGTTTTCACGATAAGTTCATGGGAAAACCGGTAACTCCCTCCTTTTATCTTGATATTGAAGAATTTTCCGATATTACTATTTGTGGGAGTAGTATTACGCACATGCTTAGGCATTGGAATGAGGCCTTTAGTATAGAAGAACATGTTTATGAAAATCTTGTGCGTGTCTTTTATTCCAATATGGAACTTTCCCCCTCTAGGCAATATCGTGTTATTACATATGTAGGAGGAGTTCGCATTGAGTTTAATGATGAAGAATTGTGTCGTATTTTTGGGATTCGTTACGGAGGCATCGATATTTATACCACTAGGAAGGAGTTTGATTTTAGTCAATTCAGTCATAAGGATGGAGTACGGAACATTTGTAGACGTAGAGATATATCCAATGACATATGTTCTCTGTCCTTTAGGTCTCAGCTTCTTCCATTTCAGGTTCGAGTTATCCACATCATCCTCCAACATATGGTCACACCTAGACAGGGTCATACCGATGAGGTGACTAGGTTAGATGTCGGTATACTAGACTCCCTCATCCGTACACGAAATGTGAGCCTATCCTACATTATTCTTCGTCATATGTTGTCCACTCCTAAAGTGACCAACCGGTCCCTTCCATATGGCAGCATTATTACTAGGATTTTGAGACATTTTGATGTTCCAATCACTGAACCCGTGTATGTTGAGACCCGAAAACTAGGTCGGGATATTATGTCTGCGATAGGTTTCTTTAAGAAACGTGGGCAGTGGGTAAAAACAACCTCCTCCAAGAATGAAGACACCTTACTAGCCCCAGAGGATAATCGCATGCTCAACGATATCTATTCCGCGGACGAGCTGCCCGACTTTCGTCTTGGAGCTAGACCACGTGTCCCTCGCAGAAAGCGAAGAAAGAAGCAGCAGCAGAACCGTAACCAAAGAAGAAGAAGAATATCACGCAGCAGCAGAAGCAAAGATCCTCTCATGATGATGTGCCAGCCGAGTCGACTGTGCCTCCTGCCGCATCCTCTGCTCATGAGGACCGTCTTCAATGACTCTTCGGCGAGTTGATACACTCTCCCAAAGCCCAGCAGCAGCTTAACTCCGACTTTGCAACCTTTTCTATAAAGCAGTGCTTGATCGCCAGATGGAGTTATTCTTTGGGCGCGCAAGATTCTCGGTCATCTTGGCTATGATCCCGGCAGTTCCTCTTCACAGCCCCCACTCTAGTTTCTGCTCATATGCATTTCGCACAAACATTGCTCATTTCATGCACTTTGTATGATGTTATTTGTTTTTTATGGATACTTGAACCTTGGTTATGGTTGTGATTGATTTTGTTGGATATTTGAATTTTTGTGTATGATTGTGTTTGTTTTTGATGATATGACTATCTTTTGAATATGTTGATGAAGATTGTGTTGGATTGGAAGGTGGTTGTAAAATTGAAGTTTATATGGAAGTGTTTTAACTGTTTTGTCTTGAGGATATGTTCAGTTTTTGAAGGGAAGTTCTGTCAAAATTTTCGCAAGACATGGTAACTTCTATTTTTTCAACTAATCGCACTCATTTCTTTTTGATGCTGAAGGGGGAGAATGGATATTTTAAATCTGTTAATAAAATATTTGATTTGAGTTTAAGTATGGTTTAAAAAGTGTGTATGCAAATAGGGGGAGCTAAACTCTATTTGATTTGAGTTTAAGTATGGTTTAAAAAGTGTGTATGCAAATAGGGGGAGCTAAACTCTTTTTCAAAGGGGGAGCACATATTTAGGGGGAGCAAAAGTGAACAAATATTTTTTTTTAAGTTTGCCATCATCAAAAAGGGGGAGATTGTTAACACAAATATTTCTTTAATATTGTTTTGATGATAACAAACTTGATGAAGATTGATTAATTCTTTAAAAGTCCAAAAAGTTTTTTTTTACACTCCTTAAAATCATAATTCTTATACCATAAAGGTTATTATATTCTATGAAAAATGGTTAATAAGCAATAGCATCAAATTGAAAAACCTTGAGTATTTTGAAAATGGTAAAAAACGGGAGTATTTTGAAAATGGTAAATAACGGCTCGCTTTATATTCTACATAACGGTTCGCCGATATCGAGCAGAAGGCGTAATCGAGAAATCAGCACGGAAGATAACGGCTCGCCGAAATGTTTTGATAACGGTTCGCCGATATCGAACAAAACTGAGAAATCAGTTTCTGGAAGATAACGGCTCACCGACATGATTTGATAACGGCTCGCCGACTTTAAACAGAACTGAATCTTAGTCTCAGGAAAACCGACATGTTGATAACGGTTCGCCGACCTGGAGCAGAATTGAGAATTAGCTTCTGGAAGATAACGGCTCGCCGATGTCCTTGATAACGGCTCGCCGACATCAAACAGAACTGAAGTTTTGGCTTCTGGAAAATAACGGTTCGCCGACACTATTGATAACGGCTTGCCGACTGCAAACAGAAATGAAGTTTTAGCACGGACACTAACGGCGATCCGACATCTCTATAACGGCTCGCCGATATTTTGAAAATCCAGCCCAACGGTCATATTGACCAGTCAAACGGCGATCCGACATCCTCTTAACGGCGATCCGACAGTGAGCAAAAAGTGAATAACGGCTAGTTTTCAGCTCCAACTATAAATAAGCTCATTCAAATTCAAACAATTTGTTGATCACAACACTACCATTGAGCTTATATTCGTGAACAACCTTCATAGAGCTTTAAAAACTCATTCTTGCTTTATCTATCTCTTACATTGGGCTTTGATTTGTAATCTCAAATATTGTGTGAGAGAAAAACAATTTGTAATCTTTTGTTTTGAGTGATTGTAAGTGTTGGGATACACTTGGGTTAAGAGATTGGGGATTATCTCTTATTGTAAAGGTTTATTGACACCTAGGAAGTCAATTGTAAGCATTTGAAGCCTTGAAGGCTTGCTTAGTGGAATCCTCTAGCCCGGAAAGCTTGGAGGCGTGGACGTAGGCGAGGTTGGCCGAACCACGTAAAAATCTCGTGTTTGAATCTCTCTTCCCTTATCTTTATATAGTGTGATAAATTTATTTGTTATTGCTTTAAATTCATTTTAGATTAACATTGAGTTATTGTTTTATATTTCAATAATTTTTACAAATCCAATTCACCCCCCCTCTTGGGTTGCATAACTAGAATTTCAAATTATCCCTTGCCAAATGCTTCCATTTCCTTGTTTTTGGCCTCCTCATAGTTGTTCTCGTTTCCTCTTCTGCCCATTCCTTCTTTGAATTTGCTTGGGCTTTTTTTACTGAGCCCGTTGCCCCCAACTTTTGGATATCGTCTTCATTTTCAACTTCCCGCCATTTTCCTCTCGCTTCTTTGTCTGCATTTCCCAACATCTCTGTCTTGCCAGCTACTGTGATTTGACCTTCACACCCAATTGGCTGCTGCTTCGATTTCCCCCCTTTAAATGTTAATTGTTTATCTGTTTCCATCTCCACGTGTCTTTCGTTTACTGGTACTATAGACTCACCCGCTTCGATCCGGATTGCTTCTGACCCGGTTTCTGAAATTGAGTTGGGTTGCCTCTGACTTTGGTTCTGGTTCCCCAGATCATCTTGTTGCCCAGTCTCCTCCATCCTTGTAGTATTGCTTTTGTTCCACTTATCTTTATGCTTGTTGTGGTTGAGCCGTTCAGACACTGTAACAGCCTTCATCCATGGACCAAAAGCAAAATTTTCGTGCTTCTGAATTTTGTATTTGACTCATTCTCTAAACTGATGGCCAATGATACCACAACAGAAACAGAAATCTGGTAATCTCTCGTATGTAACTGGCATTGGAATTTTTTCTTCCTCCTCTGATTCCAGAAAAATAATCTTCTTTAATGGCTTTGTAACATCCACTCTAATTCGGACTCTAGCAATTTCCCCAATACATTCCCCATCTTCATTTGTCTCCACTTCCTCTACCTTACCAATGATGGCTCCCAGTTTTGAAATTGTGTCTGTATTCATGGCCATGATTGGTATATTAAGAATCTGGACCCAAAAGGAGACATGGGTGAAAGCTTGCTTTGTAATGTTTCCTATTCCTTCTGGCTCTATGAGAACAATCAAAGCTTTATTAAAATGCCAGGGCCCGCCAGCTAGCACCCTTCTTTTATCAGCTTCTGAGGCAAATTTGAACATGAAAACATTTTCTCCCACACACTCAACTCTCACCCCTCGTACTGTTCTCCACACTTGATGAATCACAGATCTGAGCCCTTCAATATTCACTCCCCTTGTGGTTAGAATTTTTCCAACTAAACATCCTGCAATAATTTCTGCACCTTTTGTCTTCATTTTGCCGACAAAAGCCACTTTGTCTTCTTCTTCTCCTTCTAAAGAAATGGCACTACACCTCTTTATGAGTTCCTCTGTTTCCATAGTGGTTCCCCAAGGAATAACTTCTCTCACCAGCCCCTTTTGGTTCTTTCTTACCTTCTAATACCTCTGCTTACTTTTAATTAATCAGTAAGAAAATTTATGAAGCAAATTTTACTCTTGACTTTCTAAAGGAACCAAAAAAACCACTCACTTAGCTAGGAGTGACAGGATTGAGCCACTCGGACTCCATTACCCTTTCATTCTAAGTTCTTTCTCTAGAGAAAGAGACTCTCAAAGAAAGACTTTCTAAAATAATTTCATGGGTTCTCTTTGTTTTTAATTTGGTTTGCTATTGGTTTACATGTTTGGCTTTGATGCGCTACTGGAGGGTATCGAGTCCATGCTATGTATTATTGTCTGAGTTCCACTACCAAAGACTGTATCTAGTCCATGATTATAACCGAAGCCGAAAACAAATATTGGAAACCCCCCATATCACTGTCCCCCTGGTGCTACTGAAGCCAATGGAGTCCAAACTGAGCCTACATATTCCAACTGGAGCTGCCCAAAAAAATTCTAAAAGCAAATCCAATTTGAGTCCATTAAAAAAGGGTTTTTAAAAAAAAAAATTAAATATACCCAAAATATGGGTATTTATCTACTTATAACCTATAATTCAAAATTATGTACGTATATCTTCTGGGTTGTGAATTAACTAAGGTATCCCTGAAAGAGAAATCTAAGACCGACACTAGAGCTTCACTCTTTCAATTGTCATTTTCACCATTTCACTCCTTACTCAACAAAATGTACAATGTAAAATGTAATGCGTGCCAACAAAGTCATATGCAAGTATGTAACCATATACAAATGTACTTTGGGAATGTTTTGCACCCGTCGTTACATAAGGTTGCTTCCTAAATAAATATAACTTTTTTTTTTAATTTAATACAATATTATATAATATAATTTTTTCTTTTATTTTTACATTATAAATATTAATACAAATTAATAGATTTATAATTTATTATTCAATAATATCATATTTTATTATAATTTTTATTATATTAAAAATGTAACTAAATAATGTATTACTTAATTATATTATAATAATTAATATATAAAATTGATTAATGTTTAATAAGTTAATATAACTAATAATAAATACTTAACTAATTTATAAAAATGAAAATATAGCATAATATTACATTATTTAATTATATTATCACAATTAATATATAAAAAATTTATTATTATTTAACAATTTATTATAACTAATAATAAATATTTAATGTGAATAGATTTGAATAATATTAATTTAAAATTAATAGTAATATAAATAATCGTATAAAATATTATTACCTGTGCTGCAGAACTCTTACTTGGATTATTTAGCACAATTCATTTTATTAGTGAATATGGTATAGCTATTGTATCACTTTATTATTTTGTGAAATTTTTATTCTATCATGACTTTTAAACTAACTTATAGGTTTTAACTATTTATTTATGTTGTTATATTATTTAAAGATTATTTGATTAAATTATTTGCTTTGATATTTCACATGTTACATATTTCAAAAATTCTGAAAAATAAATATCATGCTGCCGAAAATTTAAGGTCATGAGCTTCGATCTTTATGTAGAATTGTGATTTTTTTAATATTTATATAGAAAATAATGGTAAATTTTTAAAATTTAAGGTTTCTATATTTATTATTTTTCTAAATAATAATAAATATTTTTTTCTAAATACATAATTTAAATTAATCACAAAATATTAATACAATACAACACAACACCGAACATATTATAATTAAAAATTAATATAATATAATGTAATACAGTATTGTACAATATTATTATAATATAATATAATACAATATACATGTATTAATATAATATAATATATTATAATATAGTATGATAAATACACTTTTTAAACATACTGGACTGTCTATCATGTAATCAAATAGTTTCTTCCAATATTTTTGTTAAACAGTGAAAATTCAAAGTTAAATGAGCACTCAATCCTCTATTACTATAAATATTTCTTAAAATCAGTAGAGCAATTCAGGGTACTTTTTTAAATCCTGAAGCCTGTAACCCAAACAATTATAAACCATAAATTCTCTTTATACAGTAAAATCAAGTGTAGACGTAGTAAATCACTTCTTAATTCCGCGGATTTTCGGTAAAAAGCATCGGATTGCTGGAATTAGTAGTAGCAGAAGAAGCGGAGCAGCAGCAGCGTCGTGAAGAAGAGGCGGTGTGTGCTCAACTATCTTGAATTTTTAAGGATTAGAATTTTAACTTAGGGTAATCAGGTAATTGCATTTAAAAAGGGTATATGAGGAATTTTGAAAATACAAGGGTCTATTTACATACAAGAGTAATGATATAACTATAAACTCTTACATGAATTTATATTATACAAATTGATATAGTATTAATTCATTAGTTGAATGAAAATATAAAATAATAAAAATAAATTAGGTAAATTAAAAATATATAATTTAATAAATTTTATCATATCACATCAATTTATATAAAATAAAATTACAAAAAAATTTATGGTTATATTATCATTCTTACGTAAATACCCTGGGGACAAGATCCTGATTGAAAAATCAATAAAAGAGCGGCATAACAAAACAGAAACCCAAGGCCCTGTAAGCCACTGAACAGTTAAAAAGATGCAGAGAGCTCTCTCCATCAGACGCACGCTCCAATCCCTTCATCACCACCTCCTCTTCAACAACCCGGTCCCATTGAAACACCACCCATTACCTTCAATCCGTACACTCTCATCAACACCATCTGCATCACCATCACCATCACCGTCTGATGCTGAAATCCGCAAGTATCTGGGATACACTGCTCTCCTCGTATTCTGCGGCGCCGCCACATACTATTCCTTCCCATTCTCCGAAGACGCCAAGCACAAGAAGGCCCAGATCTTCCGTTACGCCCCGTTACCCGAAGACCTCCACACTGTGTCCAACTGGAGCGGGACCCACGAGGTGCAGACTCGGAACTTCCATCAGCCCGAGAGCGTTGAGGAGCTTGAGAAGCTAGTTAAGGATGCCAATGATAAGCGGGCCAGGATCCGGCCCGTCGGTTCCGGACTGTCCCCCAATGGCATTGGGCTGGCCCGTGCTGGGATGGTGAATTTGGCGCTCTTGGATAAGGTTTTGGAAGTTGATAAGGAGAAGAAGAGAGTGAGAGTGCAGGCTGGTATTAGAGTTCAGGGTTTGGTCGATGAGATTAAACAATATGGCCTTACCCTTCAGAACTTTGCTTCTATTCGAGAGCAACAAATTGGTGGCATTGTTCAGGTTATTTTCCTTCTCTTGGTTGTCTTTTATTTATTTTATTTGTTTATTTATCAGTTGGAAATTGCATCAGCTTTCTCTGCTTTCCTATGGAATCATGAGCTGTCGAGTACAGCTGAAGCACTGAGATTAGACTCGCAGCTGTGGCTTTTAAGGCAAAGCTTGAAAGCTAAGATGAATTTATGTTGACATTTCAAGCTAAGACAAATTCCTGGTTGACATAAAAATCCTTTTGAATCTCCTATTTCAACAAAATTAAATTTGGTTCTATTTTATAGTAGCTGTAGCTTTTAAGGCTGAACACCTTGATACTAAAAGGAGACTTGAAAGAATCGTTTTCACTTTTTCCTTTGGAATTTGGAACAGTTGGAGTATCTAGAAAGCTTCAAGAGCTGCATAAAACTGTCTATGATACTTGCCATTTCTGTTTTTAAAGGAAAAGAAACAAAACTCTACATTGAGCTGGGAATTATTGATTATATGATGTGAGCCACTGTTTTATTTTTTTCTTTATTTTTTTATCCTCTGTTTATTTTTTTCTGTCTATGGGTTGTTAGGTTGGTGCACATGGTACAGGTGCAAAATTGCCTCCTGTTGATGAGCAAGTCATCAGCATGAAATTGGTCACTCCTGCAAAGGGAACGATAGAGGTTTCCAAAGAGAAAGATCCGGACCTCTTTTATCTAGCGCGTTGTGGTCTTGGGGGTCTTGGAGTGGTTGCTGAAGTCACCCTTCAGTGTGTCGAGAGACAAGAGCTTGTAGAGCACACAACTGTCTCAAACATAAAAGAGATCAAGAAAAACCACAAGTAATTATTTGTTCCATTTATATTTTATTTTGAGCAAATCTAAGATCCTTGGTTGTCCCAAAATAGTAATGCAATCTTCAAGTAGATCATTAGCCTACAGCTCATTGAGTCCCTCCCAATGTTATTTTGTTGTGAATTATTTTGGAAATTTTTGGTGCATTGGCTTTCACCATGTTTCATTATTTCTTGTATGCTATGAACTCTATCTAGAAGAAATTATAGATTTTACATTATTATATAAATACGTTGTTTGCCTGTGTATTGTAAACTGAATCTTCTTTTACTGGTTATGCACTGCATGCAATTTATTTCAGATGTGATGCATAACTATTTATATCTTTGGGATGAGATTGAGACAGAAGTGACTCTTGTTTTTATCATATCGTAGCGTGTGATGAATAACAAAAGATGGTGGATCTTTTTGTGTCTCAAATACTAAAATTTTCTCTGTTTCTACTTGCAGGAAATTGCTGTCTGAGAATAAGCATGTAAAGTACCTTCATATTCCTTATACTGACACGGTTGTAGTTGTGAAATGCAACCCTGTTTCAAAATGGAAAGGTCCACCAAAATTCAAACCCAAATATACTAAAGACGAAGCTCTACAGCATGTTCGAGACCTCTACAGGGAATCTCTTAAAAAGTACAGGTATGGCTGTTACCTTTGGTATACATTTTGCTTCTACAAATATGGGCACAAGGATAGGTAACTAGTGATACTAATAATTTTTTGGGCCCTAAAAATGCTTGGATGAGCTGAACATCTCTCTGTCTCTCTCTCTTTGTGTTTCACACACAAACACCACAAGCACACACATGAGATCGCACAAATAAGTTATTCTTTCTTTGTTTAACTAATTTTAATAAGGCTTTCCTTTTCTTTTATCACATATAACTTGGCGTTAATGCCTTTATGAGAGTAAAGCAGGGTATTGGCTTCTAAGTATTTTAAAACTTTCTTGCATAGTGGAAAAATCAAAGTTGTTAACATTGCCAACACGAGTGGTTTCACACTTGCATTCTATTTTCTTTTTCCTTTGTTCTTTACTTTATATTTGTTATAATTTGTTGTCTTAGGGGTATATTTGAGGCTCTAATTCAGTCAGGAACTGCTTGCCTGACATTCTATTGAATTATAATTAGGTCAAAAATTCCACCCATTGTGCAAGAATGTAAGTGGGTAACATTAAAATGATAAAATCTTTAAGAATGTAAAAAGTAATTTTGACATTATTAGTTTTATGTTGCTTCAATAAATTATTTTTAGACATAAACAAGCACGTGTGGCTAGACTAATAACAAAACGTATGTGGTGTTGTCTTATTCTTCAATATTCTGGTAACCAAATTGATCAAGTCAATGTAGGCCATTGGACGCATATATCTCCATATTCTAAGCCCAATGGTAGCTATTTACTTTAAGTTCCAGGTTGCATTTGTCCTCTATTTTGATTGTTTCTGATCCTGGTTTGTCCAATTGCAGCTTTGTTAACCACTTTTATAATCAGCATCATTTTTTTTTTCATCTTTTATTTATTAAATCCACTTGTCATTGTTGTTCCCTTTTGCAAAATAAAGACTGCTGACTGCTGACCCTCAAAAAATTAAAGCCTTACCTCATATCACAGAAGTGTTACCGTGTTGTGTTCATTTATTTGTTTCAGTCACTCTAAATGCTCGTTTTAGCTACTTGCAGGGCTGATGTAATGACAGCACCATTGTTGTGTTCGTTTATTTGTTTCAGTCACTTTAAATGCTTGTTTTAGTTACTTGCAGGGCTGATGTAATGACAGCTAAATCTCCTGACGGCACTGAACCAGACATAAATGAACTTTCATTTACAGAGTTAAGAGATAAACTTCTTGCACTTGATCCTCTTAACAAAGAGCATGTCATAAAGGTTAATCAAGCTGAGGCTGAGTTCTGGAGTAAGTCAGAGGGATACAGAGTGGGATGGGCTGATGAAATTTTGGGCTTTGATTGTGGTGGGCAACAGTGGGTATCAGAAACTTGCTTTCCTTCTGGAACCCTTGCCAAGCTGAGCATGAAAGATCTTGAGTATATAGAAGAGCTAAAGCAGCTGATTGAGAAGGAAGATATACCTGCACCTGCTCCTATAGAACAGCGCTGGACAGCACGAAGTCAGAGCCTCATGAGCCCTGCTTATAGCTCAGTCCAGGATGACATATTCTCATGGGTAATATTTTCTGTTATTCCCTGTTAATTTTTATTCTGTCTATGCTTTTTACTTCAAATCTTGTCTCTACATCTAATTGGTAAAAAGATTTTACCAGACTACCAAAACCCATTTAAACTGTCTACCAGTCACCTCACTACAACCCACACTATTCTTGGAAGAAGATCGAGTTCGTATCCAAAACCCCTCCTGTCTACCATAATCTTCATAGTAGTTTCTAGCCTTCTCTAACAATTCAAAAAGCATCCCCACATATGGTGCCTCTAATTGTTCATGGTTTTTTTCAACTTCACCATTGTTAACCTACAATGTGTCAAAAGTTAATTGAATTTTATGAAAGAAAGTAACAATAATGAAACAACACAATGATTTTAATAGAATGAAAAATAAACAGTGTATGAAAGATGGAAATATAGAAGGAAAATAATTTACGAATTAGAAAAGTTAGCCAAAATCAACTGTAGGAAATAAATAAAGCAATTATAAAAGTCAATTGTAAGAGTATGACAATATACCAAATCTTCTATTCTTTCAGAAATTTTTACAAAGAATTGTGAGATGAATTTGGAGAGAGTAAAGAAGTTTTTGTGGCTGAGGAAAAAAAAAATCAAACGAAAGTCGGGGATTTAAAAAAAAAAAAAAGAGAAGAGAGGAGAGAGAGAGCATGTGCAGAAGGAGAGAAAAAATATAGGAGAAAGATTTGGGATGGGTCCACATAGAGAGAAAAAAATATAAAATATTATTGAATATTTAATTTCAATAAATTTGATCCATTGATTCACCCCAAATCCAATGGATATTAATGAGTGTAAAACTAAGGGTATTCTTAGTGGACTGCTGATCCGCAGGGAAGAATTGGCCTCAAATTCAATTCCTTAACCATTATCAACACACTTGTTCTATATTTTACAGCCCCCAGTTGCTGTTGCTATTTTTAGCTATTAATTTGAGCGCTTGTATGTGCGTAATGGTGTAGTTGTGGGTTATGATTGGTGATCTGTGGAAAATGTTCTGAGTTGTTTGGATTGCTTGCGTTGAACTATGTTTTGATTCCGTTTCAGGTTGGCATTATTATCTACCTTCCCACCATGGACGCTCGTCAGAGAAAGGAAATAACGGACGAATTCTTCAACTACAGGCATCTGACTCAAAAGCAGTTGTGGGATCAATATTCTGCTTATGAGCATTGGGCTAAGATTGAGGTACTGTCTACATCTTTTATGATCTGCTCTTTTAGCTTCTCTTTCACAAACTTGACCTTTGAAACAAATTAAGTGATCACTTATGGTTTGGAATGAGATTAAAAGTTTGTTTCATTATTCAATCCACAATGAATTTCTTGAATTTTCAGTTGCCCATGGAATTATATGCCAATTTTCTAAATTCTATTCATGTTTCTTAAAAAATAATAATTAAAATTTCTTGGGGTCATACGTTGACATTCTAATAGATAGTATCTTTTTTGTATGTAGAATTTAGCTTGTTAAATAATTCTTTTATGATTCTTTACCTACAACATTTTCTAATATTATTATTATTGTTATCACTTTTTTCATATTTAAGCCACTGGTAAATTCTATCCAGGTTCCAAAGGACAAAGAAGAACTTGCAGCACTCCAAGCAAGGCTAAGAAAGCGTTTTCCAGTGGATTCTTACAATAAAGCCCGAAAGGAGTTGGATCCCAACAGAATCCTCTCCAATAACATGCTGGAGAAGCTCTTCCCTTTATCAGATACCATCTAAGACGTACCTCATATTGGTTAGTTTTTTGTTTGTACCTTGTCAGATTAAAGTGTGTATTCTTTGTTTTCTTTCTGTCAAATTCACTGTGAATTCCTTTAGCCCTAAGATTATGGCAGTACATTAAAATGAGATATGACAAGATATGAAAACTATTGATAATAAAGTCTTGTAAGATCTCTGCCATATGGCAAATAATACCTTCAACTTGTGCAGTATGAAAAATAAAGTAATAAAAGTGTATTAAAGTTATTGCTAATATTCAATGTTGTCTTTAGGTTCATCAGTACAAATAATCAGGAAAATCAAGTCAGAATTCCATGTCTGTTTGAGAATTTCTTAAATTGCTTGCATGGAATGTGAGTACCTCATTGTTATTAGCCATAAGAGGTGTTTGTATCTGGAAATTAGTTTTGCAGGAGTGATCTAGTTCTGTTTTATATCAATTTTGTGGTATAAAGAAAGCTTTTCAGGAGTTGAAATTGGTTGATTCAAGATCAAATCATCATAT
The DNA here is from genome assembly GCA_030444775.1 of Atalantia buxifolia. Taxonomy (NCBI): domain Eukaryota; kingdom Viridiplantae; phylum Streptophyta; class Magnoliopsida; order Sapindales; family Rutaceae; genus Atalantia; species Atalantia buxifolia. Next base: position 18,103,789 of record CM059839.1, read on the forward strand.
AAATCTTCAAAGTAGGTCTATTGCGGCAGGTTCTGGGTGCGTGGCTTATATATAATTAGAAATTGTCTAATGCTTAAGGGTGTAATTCAGTTAATTCACATTACATTGCTTTATTGTTTTAGCCAAAGAGGGGGGATTTTATGAAAAGGAAAAAATGAAGGAAAGTCGAGGATTTGATTTCCTTATGGATTGTGTCTAATGTTTATATATAGAAAACTCTAGAGTTTGTTCATGGCAATTCTATATTTATGTAGTTCCTGTATTAGGCTAGGTTTTCCTTTCTAAGGGTGTGTTTACTTGTAGGGTTAGGAATCAAAATCTGAAATGAGAATGATTAATGATGTTTACTTGTTTAAGTAAAAAGAGGAATGATAACGAAGCATGTGGGGTCCACATAAATTTGAGATTGAAGATTGGGAACTTAATTCCTATGGAGGGTAGGGAATCAAGTTCTTATTCCCCCATTTTATCCCATTGAATTTTCATAATTTTCAACTGACTCAATTAATTTTTATTTTTTTTGCATTTTTGTCCTTTTAGAAATTTTATAATATTTACAAATAGGTCTTTCATTATTTATTATTATTATTGACAATAATTATTTTGAATAACAATAATTATAATCACAATTATTACAATAAATAATGACAATAATCAACTAAGGTCATTATAGTAACTTATAATAATCACATTTCAATTTCAAGATAAAGTAAACACATTAAAATTTATTATTATTACTACTACTACTACTGCTACTATGAAAGTATTATAATTAATTAATATATTAATGTTAATAATGATAATAATATTATTATTGTATTAACAATAATAATTAATAATAATAATTATGACAGTAGTTAATTAAGGATTTTTTCGTAATTTGTAACAATCTTCCTTCCAATTCTGATTCTTACAGTTCAAGTAAACAATTTATTCTGATTTCAATTTCTATTTTGATTCCAGCTCATTGCAATTCCAGCCTATCTTGATTCTCGTTTATTAAATGAATCATAAGTTTAGAGTTGGAAAAGATGCTTAGATGAAAGCTCAAATTGGGAAGGCTTTGAATTGTGGTTGAATCCAATTATGGACGAGTCATTTGCTCTCCTTTATCCCTTCTCCCCTTGTCTTGAACTTCGCTTTTGGTTCTATCTCTCTTCTAAATTCTGCTAAGAACTACAATTCCACTATATGGGAGAGTTTTTGAAGAAAGTTGAGCAAGCGAGTAGTCTGTTTTGTGAGGAAAATTGTTAAAAATGGAATAAGGATGATGATGTGTAGACAATTATGGTTTTGATTTCCGTAACTGGGAAGTTAAAAGAAAATTCTATCCGTAAGTCTTTCATATTTCTTCCATGGTTTATTTACAAGAGGACAGTTGTAGGACGATCAACAATTACTCCAGTTGTTGGAGAAAATTTGGATGTGTGATCAAAAGCCACATTAAACAATAAAGGTTGTTAGTATTGAGTATGAATGCATTTTTTTTCCCCTTTCTTTAAATTACACAATACAATCTTTTTATAAGAAATTGAAGCAGTTATTGACAATAATGAAGACGCATGAAAAATAGAAGCAACCCCTCCATAAAAAGTGTTCATTTCCAGTAGTATTTACTGCCCTGCAAACATTTGGCGGATCATATGGTTATTTGTTGTAGCATTTTGAATTTATAAGTTGTGTCTGATGTTCGCATTAACAGGAGAAAAACCTGGCTTTGATTACAAACGTTATGAATTTAGAAATATATATGAAGCACAAACAAAAATCCTGAATAATGTTTGATTGAAAGGTTTACACAATACGTGGTAGTAGTTTATTACAACAATATGATCAAATTAAACACTAGGAAAACAAGTGAACAAGTAGCATACAAACTCAAGCTCTATATTCGGGGTCATCCTTTAGAAGCAAGCTTCACAGAGCCAACAGCAGCAAAGAGCAAAGAGGCTGCACGGTTTATACAGATTACACTATTAGAGTTTTGATGTGTGTGTGTGTATTTGGTCGATCATACGGCGAAGCAATTATTGGATGAATGAATACCAATAAATATCAAAGAGTGCACAAAATAGATGTTCTTTAATCTAATGATGATTTATTTTCTCTTGCAGAAGTATTGTTGTTGATCACTTACCATCCTTCTATGAAGCCGCGCTCTCCTTTCTTCTTAGTTTGAGGCAAACACTTCTTCTTTCCCTTACCGGCGGGAGGATTTTCAGTTGGATACCCTGTAAACAAGAAACGAAGATCACGATAACACATCAAAAGGATGAAGAAGATACAGAAGCTTCTCGTGTGTTAGAGGTAATCAATTCAATTAAACCTGCTGGTGGTTGGTTATTTTCTGTCTCCGATGACTTTGCCATTTTTCGATCAAATTGATTCAGCTGAAGCTATGACTTGATCAACCTGAGTGCTGTCGTATTTATCTTTAATTAAGCAGAAGATGCTTGAAATGGGAATAGGGAAAGCTCTGCCATGTTGTTATATATGCATTCGAATTCGATAGCACAGGACCTTACATGTGTAGCTACATTATCTTAAAGTCGCTTTTTATCTGGGGGCGGTGATAAAAAGCAAATTTGAATTTTAAAGTTTTGAGGATTTTAATAATTCATAAACCTGTAATCAAAACCGGCAGCTTCATAAACAATTCAAAGAGAATAAAGTAAAAAGTGCTTGGAACACAGGATTTGGATTCTTTACTTGGTGGAGAAGAGAATAACTGGAAAAGGATCAATGAAAGACGGAAGGCATTGCAGAATCAACTAGAGAGCTGAATGCGGTTACTTTATTTTATTTTATTTTATTTTATTTTATTTTATAATTTAGTAAATGCATTAGAAGGCTAAAAAACTTAAAGACTTAATTAAAGTAATACCTAATTAAAAAAAAAGGAAAAAAGAAAAAAGAAAAAGGAAACGCATATCCCAGTCACTACGAATTTCTTAAAATGGAAAGGAGAACAAACGATTCTATTTACATCTAATAAAATATGATTTAAACATACAAAACTTCTGTATTTATTATTATTATTATTTTTATTTTTATATATCCTATGAATATGTGCTTTGGTTACATTATGTCAAAAAGGCATAAGTTTTGACGAAACACGGCATTGACGACTTTGCAACTCAGTTCATACGCGCAATGTTCAAACCAGAAAGGATTCAATAAAAAATTCGTCGATATTTTGACAATTGTATTAATGTTGTAATCTGGGGAATTGATCATTATCTTTTAGACTGATGATGCAGCAAGTGGGATGATTGACAACTTGAAACAATAATAAACAAACAGGTGGCAAAGCGATTATTTGAGTGCAAACCTCATTGATAACGAATGCAATTTTATCTATCGGATAACTGGAAAGCAAAACAGAAGTGCTTGCTTTTAACAGCCCCTTTGTAACCTTTATGGCACCCCCTTACAGCATTTTATGAAGTAAAATTAAAAAGTACTTGGTAAAATTACCTAATAATCTAGTGAATAATGTCTTTGGTTATTTATTAGAGAAATTACTTAATAAGTATTTTTGTAAGAGTAAATATTTACTTGGTAAAATTACTTTTATTATTTAAATAATTTTAATTACAAAGAGTTTTATGAGAAAATTTGAAGGATGTCGACAGGCTTTTTCTTTAATAAATATCAACACAGACGGGCTTTGTTTATTTAGTAGTGGAAATTTTGGAGTTGTTATGGATTAAAGCCCAGACTGAATAACTAGCCCAGATTGACCCAACCAAATTACACAGTCAGCAGTGTTGCGCGTTTACAAAATCGGCCCCATTAAATTCGTGAGAATTTGTCCCTATGAGCCCATACAATTTGCCACATGGGTTATAAAATTTGAGTGCGCGCGCGCCAGATGAGGAGAAAATAATATTTATTTTTTAAGCTTTTATTGGAAGTTAATTTTTGGAAACAATAAGGGTTTAGTGAAAAGCGATGGTTAGTGAGATAAATTGAGAGAGTTAAATGTCACTAACTCTTTTCTAAAAGGCCTATTGTTCGAGTCTCTTATAAGGTATTAATAAAATAAGAAAGAGTGGTGATATTTTAGCGCTCTCAGTTTATTTTATAAGCCTCCACTTTTCAATTAACATTATTTATTTGAAATTGCACTTGTTACAAAATAAAAAAAATAATTAAGAAATTTATTCTCTTCACTCTCAAGCTCTCAATAGAATAAAGCTTCTCATCTTTCATATCTCTCAGTTGATTCACAATTTGAATCAAGTATTGAATTCTATCAAATTCTGAATTAAAATTAAATAAAATCTTAAATAATCACGCAAAGCAAAACTAATGTTATCAATAACAATAAAATCAAACACTTTGTTCATAAAATTTGACAAAAATCTAATATTAAAACTCTCATCATATGTTGGTGGAGATGATGGATTGATGGTGAAGAAGATAGGTGATAGTGGTGGTTGTGATGATTATGTACTTACTGCTACAGAGATTGATAGTATGATTAATTAGTTATCCTAGAAAGAGAGAGATTGGGGAAGAGAGAGAATAAAATTAATAAAAATATTAATTTTTATTTTCAATAAGTAATTTTGGAAAGTAATAAGATAAATTAAAAAGTAAGGACAGTTGTGAGACAATTTTTGAAAGTGGAGGCTGGTCAAACAATTTAAGGGGATCAAATATTATTGCTTAGTAAGAATCCTATGTGCTCAACATTTTTTACAGATTATAGACAGCTGTTTTTTCTTATTAACAACTATGGCATTACTACTATAGGCTATAATAATTAGAGAAATTAAAATTACTGAGATGAAGAAAATCAGTGTTGCACAATCAACTACTCTCCGAACAAACTTACCAACAAATTATCATCAACAAGCACTCATCAGTAGCCATCGACCATCACTTTCAAAATTTTCACTTTCAAAATTTTCACGTGGAAAGCTGAAAATCTCGCCACAACACATACATTATTGTTTGGTTCAGGATTTTTCTTGTGAAAATTCAAAATGATGATAGGTCAAAGAAGAAACACGATTCCGGCGGATTTGGGTCTGGGACATGTTTATTGATCAGTTGGGCGTGGGCCAAAACATTGATGGTGGTGAGATCTCCCTTTTGCTTTCATCTCTTTGTTTTTCTGAAAAGGAATTTGGTATTGAATTACTTTGAAGCAATTATGAGTCACTCGAATTTTCCACTCCAATCACCTAGTGACTTGTCACGTACAACTACTAATTTAGTGCCCTATCAGCTTAATTAATTACTTAATGTTTTTGTTTCTCAAAAGTTTGATTCCGAGAATCATTAAGGCTAAGTTGGAACTATAGTTTCAACAATTAATCATATTTTGTTGGCCATTAAAAAGTACAGTATGAACATGTATGATATGTGCTTAAAAACCACGAAGGTCATTGACCTATGATTGTGATAAAATTTATTGCGACTTTTTTTTTGAAGTCTCAGTTGCTTCCTTTTAAAAAAGAAGGCACACCAATTAGATTTTAAACATAAGCTTAAATGGTAATTGGAAAATAAAATTACATTCTCAATGATGATGTTTCGATTTTGGGAGCCTTAATTTTTTAATGCCCGTTGAAGTCAAGATATGGGAGCATTAACCATTAGATGGTAAAATTGAGATTACTTCCTATGATAACGACATTTTTTTACTCTAAAATCTTTTCTTATTGAATTTTGACCACAAAATGCTTTAGGAAATATCTGCTTTAATTTTTATCAAACTCGATAATAATATAGAGAGAGTGGGGACTGGGGACTTTAGTATAAGCTTTTGCGGGTCGACCACAAAAAAAAAAAAAAAAAAACCATTTTGAAATTCTTCCCAGCTAGTATATTTTGAATTACGTACAAATACCTTCTTCCAAGACATATGCTAATAATTTATGTGGAATTAATGTATTGTTGCATTTTTTTTTCAATTCACGTGCTCTTTACAATTCCTTAATTTAGGACCTTTTAGATTGAGCAATCGAATATTCTTCATGAATGGCGGAATATCAGAAAATTAAGGGGGATGGTCTTCACCATATATGTTTACTTTGTACAATAATCATCCCATTATGAAATATAACAATTTTGACACATCTTAATGCAATTATGAAGGTTATAAAATTTTTAAAATTTAATTTAGTGGAAATGTGAAAGATTTTGTTGACTTAGAAACCTCAATTTTAGTAATAACAAACAATATGGTAAGAGTAATATGAAAAAAATAAAACTTTTGAATCTCATTATTTTTTCAAAGTTAAAAAGTCATTAATGTGAGATCAAGTTCAAAAGATCTAAGGACATGCTCATCAAGTTAAGACTTAAAAACAAAAAATACTAGATTAAATGATATATTCTTATTAATCCTTCTTGTAAAATAAGTTTGTCTACATTTATGCATGATTACCAAATATGAGCTCGAAAGTCTTTTATGCATTCATTCACCGAAATTTTTAAATCTTTTGTTTAATTATTTTTTGGTGGAAAATGTACTTAAAAAATGATTGAAGAAAATGGAAATTCACTTTCTTTTATCAAAAACATTTTCTTTTAGTTATATGGACTTATTTTTAAATTTTTCTAAGTTTTGAGCTAGGTCTTCGAGGCCATTAAATAATTAAGAAAAATATTGGATGGACTAAAATGCAAAAGCATGTAATTGGCTGACCAAGTACCATAAGAGGCCAACTGATTTTGACACCTCTTTCAGGGGAATTTTTCCTCAAGTTAATAGGATGTATTATTATGAATAATAGGTTGACCTATTAGCCCAACATTTTGAATCTACTTTAAACCTATTTTTAAACCATTAGAATTGAGTTGAGCATGAAAATTTATTTATTCTCTCAACCTTATCCTTGTTGGTTGGTGCCATTTAGATTTTCCTTTACTCTGTATGCCCACTTGTTTCCAATCAACTTGTGATCCTAATCATTTGGTATCAAGGCCCAGGTTTCATTCTTCATCAGGGCATTGTACTCATCTTTCATTGTCCTTTTTTAGTTTGGTTCTTTTAAGGCTTCTGTGGCATTTTGCGGTAAGGAAGTCTAGATTTGTGTGGATATTTATTATAACTTTGGCTTGAATATCATTGCCTTAGACCTTGTTATCATAGGCTGTGAGGGTAAAGTCTTTTTAAGTGTAGGGATTTTGAGTATTTGGTTTTATGGATGGTGTCAGAGAGTGATTGTTTTCTGAGGTATTTGGCTTCGGTTGGTAAGGTTTAGAGATGTCTTGAGAGTGACAATGAGCTACTGCTAACTAAGAGGACCCATAAAAACCATTAACAAAAAATGACATAACTTGAAACCTTGTAAATAGAGTGGAAAAATTATTCTGACTTGTGGGCTCTTGTTTGCTTAATTTGGGATCATTTGAGAAAGGAAATGAGTTTCGATTAAAATTAACACCTAGTTGAGATGTAGATTCTACCTAAATGATGAATGGAAACATAACCTTTAGGAGTGACACTAACTCCCAACCATATGCAGTTGGAGGTGTGAAAATTAAATTTGTGTTTGTTATATGGTCTTAAGAATGGAAAACATTCACATCCGAACACTTTGATATGTGAGTAGTCTGGTTTGAATGAATAAAGTAGTTTAAATAGGGTTTTATTTTCAAGTATTGGTGAGGCTAATCTATTGATAATAAAGGTGGCATAACCAAAAGCCTCTGGCTAATATATTAATAGCATTTTGGCTTGAGCCAACAATGTGAGACCAGTTTCCACCATATACGTATGTTTTCTCTCAACTTTGCCATTCTGTTCATATAGATAAAGCATGATTGCCTGAGAAATGGTTTGAAAGCTTTGAATTCACCTTCCATATCCATTTGAAATGCTTTAATTTTCAGGTTCAGTTGGTTTTCTATCTGATTTTTGAAAACAATAAAGGTGTCAAAGGCCTGTGACTTAGTTGTTACAAGAAACAACCAAGTGTATTTGGTCTTATCATTAACAAAGGATATATAGTATCCGTGCCTATAAGTTGAGGGTATTGGTACTAGTCCAAGTCAGTATAAATCAATTCTAATGCTCGATTGGTTTTGGTTTCAGTGCTTTTGAAGTTCTGTTTTCATTGTTTTCCATACTGACATGCACAACAAAATAAAGGAATAATATCTATATTTATTTTGAATTGATTACAAAGCAATGAAGTGTACTGAAAAGTAGATACATTTGGATGGCCCAACTTAAAATGCCAAAGATAAATTTCCTTTATAGCTCTTAAACCACTATAGCTTGACTTATTAGCTAAACTTGACTTAACATTGACATTGACAGACTCATTACTACTAGAATTTAAAGATAACTAGGATGCTAGGTTGCTAAACACTGAAGATATAAAAAATAAGGCAGCATAAGAGGTTTTGTTTATGCTTAGGTGAGCCAACAAGCACAACAGCTCATATAGCCCATCTCTAGCCGCTCATTTCACTAGAATTTTCCTTTGCCTCTTGTCCTTATTGAAACAAATAGATTTCTAAAAATCAACATCAATATTAGTATCATGTAATAACTTGAAAATACTGATGAGATTCTTAGTAATGTTAGGCACACAATATATCATTCAAGGTAATGTGCTTGTGTAGATCGTAAGTAGGTAAAACAAAATAACTAGGATGAGAGATTAAGAGTTTTTACCATTAATAATCGCTAATTTTGCATTACCTTGTTGTTCAGAGTGGATGTTGATGTTTCTAAGAGCACTGGTTACATGATTTGTAGCACCACAACTTTGGCCATCAACTGCAGCCACATATGCACCTCTTATCTCTCTTTTATTTTTTGGCTTTAGAACATAGTTCTTCTTAAACCTATGCCAACATTCAATAGTTGTGTGTCCTATTTTCTGGCAAATCTAGTATGGCCCTTTAGGATCTGAGCCTTTATCATTAGCCATGACCTTACATTTGCCGTTGTCTTGGGGGGTTTTTGGCTCTTTGGATCATTTTCATATCTACTTCCAAGGTTTCTAAATATTATACCAAGTTGGTATTGGTTAGTGATATTATTATTATTGTAGTTTATTCTCCTATTTCTCACTAGTGCAATATTGACCTCAATATTACTCGAACTAAGATTTTATTCAGTTTTTTTTTTCTGGACTGAGTAACATGCCATAAAATTTTACAAATAAAGGGCTATCTTGCATTAAAGTAATATTAGTGACCACTAAGTCATACTCAAGTCCTATACCAGCCAATACACATATTATAAAATCATCATCACTTGTGTTATTTCCTATAGCTTTAAGTGCAGTTAACATGAATTTCATCCTTGAGTAATAAAATAGATGGTGAGTGAGCTTTTTCTTAGTAATTTGAATTTAAGTTCTAAGATGCAGTATTATGGCCCTTGTTCTTACACCAAATTGATTAATAGTTTGAATTTAAGTTCTAAGATGCAGTATTGTCCATACCTCACAAGAGGTAGAACAACAGTGCCTAAGACCCCTTTATTAAATGTTGATAATAGCAAACTTAGGAGAACATAGTCCTGTTTATTCTAGATCTTATATTCATGGCTAGGTGTTGTCACTGTCATTTGATTTGGTCTAGGGTTCATAAAAACTCTATTACGACAGACATGACTACCATATATAAACCTTTTAAGTTCATTAGTTTTAATATTGGAGATAACTTGTGATCTCTAAAGCATAAAGTTGTTTTAGATCAAATTGATAGGAGTGGTGAAAACATAGGTATTATTATCAATGTGCTGAGTGGGAGATGTGTTCGTTGCTATTGTGTTTCTGGGGTTAATGCTTAAGCTTTGATGCTCAACATTTTAAGGTGGATTTTGATTTTGATTCAAGCCATGCACTTGCTCTCTTGGATTCACGTTTGTTTATGTGTTGTTATTGCTTGCCATAGCTCAAAGATGGTGCTCTAATACCAACTCAAATCACAAAGAATTGCTTATGTTAACAAGCAGAAGATAAACCAGAGGCACTAATAATGGATGGAAAACTTGAATAATTTGAATTACAAGGCTGTTGCCTATTTATATACAATCAGTGAAAAATAATCATTAGCTTAGAAAGACAGAACGAGGAAACAAAAATAAAAAATTGATCGGCATATCTAGCAACCAATAACCAATCATTGTAATAAATGCCATTCTTCTAAGCTTGGGTGTTGGCAATCTTTTGGATAACCATTTTGCCAACTCAATAAATCCAGCTCATTTCTCAAATTAGATGGCTGCATATGGGAAATAATTTAGGTGGCATGCTAATGTGGCTTCAAGGTCAACTGTTAACTCTTTACAGTTGTTGTTTTCAACAACAATAATAAAGATCGAAAATGCGTGAACAACAGCAGTTGACAGAGATGGAAGAGACGACAATTGGCTAAAAGTTGTAATACCGAGACAAAACTGATAAGTGAAAACCTTAGGCTTTGGCAGCGTGTAGGTGGGTGTGTGTGAGTGAGGGTGTAAGAGTGAGAGAGTAGGGCCGTGACGGTGAACGTCGATAGTGTTGTACACTTGTTTAGTGTGCTTGTGCATTAGGAAAAAAAGAGAGAAGAGAGGAATTAGTTAGGGATTTTAAAATACTGTCTGCGTGGGTGACATGAGAGAAAAGAAGCTTTTGTTTCATTTATATATACAAAATGCTAAACCTGGACCAAAATCAAAGCCAAACAAGTTTTAATTTTCAACTCATTCTGGTTTTAAAGATTAAATCAAACCGAACTAAGCCTGAAACTTATTTTGAATTTGGTTCAATTCAGCTTAACCTAAACCAAATGCCCACCCTTAGACAAGGAAGCACAAGGTAACAAGTGACACGACTCAAAGTGTTATTACTCTTATCTTAAGTATAAGAGTGACTACTTATAATATAACCTTATAAGTTCTGAGTCGAACCACATGAAATTTAAAATCTAGTAGTTAATTTGTTAAATAAAGAAAATTAACTGCGGGAAAAGAAATCACTAGGAATCAATTAAAAATATACTAAGGCTATAGGATCCACTCTCACTATTCAAACTATAGTTTAAATACTCTCTTATTTTTATATTTTCCCTCACTTTTACCAATTAATTATTATGTCATTTAATTTTTAACTACCTATTTGTGTGGATAATTATGGAATCAAGTACCTAATGTACCACAACTGTATTAATGTGTCGACATTATGTCAAAATACCATATAAATCCAAGGAAATCTATAAATTAACATGATATAAAAATAATCAGAAAAGAATGAAATAAACCTAAAACTCACTTGAGAAAGTAATTAATTTAATGATTTGAAACCTTAAGCTTTATCTTTCACCTCAACTTAGTAAAATTAGCCACTCATATTTAAAGAAAATAAATCACTCTTTTTATTATTTGACAAACTTTTGGAATATATTAGAAGAAAATTGATACAGAAGAAAACAAGAAATGAAAATCAGCTTCACTTCATTCTCTCCTGGTTTCCCACGCTCTGCTTCCTTTCTTTGGTTTTTATAGGCAACAAAATCTTCGACCTTCGCTCCTTTTATTCTTATTTAATTTATTATTATATTATTACTTTTAATAATTAAAGGGATAAGCAAATGGATGGTGGCAACCACTTGCTCATCTTGATAAGTGGCTCATGCATGCTTTTCAATTATTTTTTATTTTTTTTTGGCTTTTATATTAATACAATCAAACTTCTTTGTCTCCTAGTTTCAGCTCTGATTCTTCCTTATTCTTGAAATTTATCTGCAAATTAAAATTAACATGTTACAAATTAATTTAACATAAATATATCTAGGGAGTGTTAAGATAATTTAGAAATAATGAGCGCATTAATCAATACTGTAAGCGAAAAACTGATAATTTTATCCTTATTAAATGTACACTTTTTAGTGTCAATCACACCCCCCAACCAGCTTATTGCAAGGCCTTAGCAATTTAAGGGATAAAAAGTTAGTGAAATTTCAAACCCAAATTGAAATCTTTGTTTTTTTTTTAATTGTGTTTATTTCTTTCATTAGATTAATGACAACAATCAAATAAAAATATAAGTATTATCTTCATCCTAAAGAAGATCACACCCACGCAAATTAGTTAATTAAAATTATATGAAATGATCAATTATCAGAGCTACATTAATCAAGCTACTTTGGAGAATGATACGTCAAACCCTAAAACATTACGGTTAAGAGTGACTCTTTCAAAAGAAAATAAACTCTAGAAAAACTGTCACTCTAAAAAGTAATAGATTGAGAGAATAGTAAAACAAAATCACACATTCTCACTAATATGAAAAAAGTAATGCCCACAACTTAGAAATAAAATGATCTCAACTCGGGGAAATTATTAGCCAAACTAATTTATTTATATTTTTATGAATCACCACATCTTTTAGTCCATATTACCAACTTTCACTTCAGACTATAGTTCCCTAAAATCAAGAAAAATTTTCATTAGGACGTAACGTATGCTAGAGTCATTGTTAACAAAGAAGGGTAATCGGGAAAAAACAAAAATATATTTTTGAAAAATTAGGGGACTTTTTTAGTGATTACAAGGTGCTTTTTTGCTTAGAACTTTTTTCTCTCTTTTTATATTATTTAGTATTATTATTATTATTATTATTATTATTATTTATAACACCATTTTCACGAATACATAATTGTCGTTATTTTCAAATATAATTGGGTGGTGGAAAATATAAAATATAAGGTGATACTTCGAATTGGAGTGGGACACAAGATGATAGGTTACCAAAGATTTTTTTTATATATAGGCTCAAAGGGGTTAACTGTGGATACTTTATAATAGGGTTAGTTAGAAGACTCAAACAGATCAAAGATGGCTTTCTGTCATCTTTTAGGGCTGTAAATAATATTTCATATTCACTAGTTTAATAGACTTTAAGATGCGGTAGCAAATCTTTTTTTTTTTTATTTTTTAACTTTGAGGAAAATATAGAGGTCTTGTATAATAAACTGTGAAGCTGTATAGGCCAACAAGGTTACTCTCCAAGGATAATAGGTTCAAAAACTCACTTGAACTTATCATGAAATGTACATTCCTCCAAATGTCTTAATCAGTTTCACTCATCAAATTTCTCAATTTACATTTCAACACGCAAATGGGAAAATATGGTGTAATATAACTCAAGACCAAAGATAATACAAATACTAAAATTTAGAAATCATCATGTTGTTCAATATTAAAAGATTACATAGAAAAAGAAAATCTTTTATTTTTTTTTGTATTTTTGTTTTTTTAAGTTAAAGAAAACATAAAAAGTTAGAACTTATTGTAGAAACATAAAGGGGATGATTAAGAAAAAAAAAAGAAAAAAAGAAAAAAAGTTAGAAAACAATTTTTTTTTTAGAAACAAAACTCTAAAATTAAGAAAATACATTTAGAGATACTAAATTCTATATTTTGCGATCTTCAACTCAAATTTTTTTCTAAATTTAGTTTTTTTTTTAAATCGGTAAAAACATCACCAGGACTGAGATATTCCCTAACTGTCAACTATTTCCCCTATCAACCTGAGGGAGACATTGTCCTTATTGTCTTAGAAGAAAAGAGTAAAGTTTAGAAAACATCACTTGGCCACTACTAGAAAATATTTACAAATGAAGAGTTAAATCTAATTTACACTCTTTACAAGGGTTATTGCCATCATCATCAGTTGCCCAATCCAACGCTAAAGTCATCGGATTTGGCTCTGGTTTGTAAGCTTGCAAAAGATCAAGTAACTTATTAGTAAGAGCACAAAATAAAGAGTTTTTTCACTGAGGGTGGAATGAAATAATTTTTATTTGCATAATTAAGAAATATTATTAAGCTATCATAAAAGTTATTAACATTTAATAAACCGATGAGTTTTTTTTTATGGATATTCAAATAGTCCCAAGAAGCAAATGTAATTAGCGCCTTCAAAGTTGTAAAATCTCCTGGTAAGAAAATGAAAGCATTAGTATGATTTAACATTTAAGATATTCTTTCTTGCATATTTGAGACAATTAACTTTTTTTTCCAGTCAGTGATCGGGTAGATATCCTAAAGTTTTTAAGGCTTTTGGAATAATAATGCCTAGCACTTGGCTTCCTTGAACGAAAATAGCTTCTGAGACAAGATTTGATAATCTTCCGTCACCTCCTTCATATATAATATATAGTGTTTTCTCTGCTATAACACGACCAAGATCTATGACTGCTTAAACGAACTCCTTATACTATCCATAGCGAAATTTAGAAAGCACACAAATGTTCTTAAGTTGTTTGCTTGAAATTGCTACCATTGAAATAATTAAAAAGAAACAATTTGTGAGTGCTTGAAAATGAGCTCCTATTTAAAGATCTTGGTGGCAGACACACCCAGTTATAAATAGGGTGGTGTGTTTCTCAAATAACGCGTAAAGCTTTTGGCTTAATAATTCAAAAGCAAACAGTAAAAAGAAAAAATAAATAGGATTAGATATTAAATCACAATAATAATAATAATAATAATAATAATAATAATAATAATAATAATAATAATAATAATAATGCAAAAGATAAAGGAAGAGTAAAATAAAAGGATATTTACTGGTAGTTGTAATTGTGACACTTATCTTCTTCTGGTTTTACTTCCAGTAACGGCTTGAACGCCCTTTATAGGTTGAGGATAGACTTCCCATCTAGTTTTCTTATAAACTGGTAAGCAGAGTTTTTTAGAGTCAGATTCCCAAGACTAAATTGTACACTTTCCTTTTAGAACAACTTTCATTAATTATGAATCTCACATTACATATATCCGCTTGGATGCATCTCAAGAGATCGTAAGATATCATCTAACGATTTTTTACTTATGTCATCCTTAATGAATTTGATTTTGTCTTACAACGTGTTTTATTGCAAGTAAGTCTTACACAATGAGGACATTTAGAGCCTAACCACTTAGCTTTTCTTTTTTAAGCAAATGTGCTTTTACCAAAACCAGGCATGTAGGAAAGAAATAGATTAGAAAACTCACCTATTAGTCGGACATTTGCTTCAATTAACCAATGAATGTCTGCAGAAATCCCATTGATCATTAATAAATGCAGTCATTCACAACGAGCTTTGTAAATCTTCTTAAGAGCATTTTAAGAAAGAAAAGGAAAACACTTATGCAATTTATATTGTATTTCTTTCATGTTGGATTTTGGGGTTTCAGTTATTGTGGGAAACTAAAAATAACGACTTAAAAAATTTCGAAGTACTGCTATCCGCCATTTATACAGAAAAGTGAATCAAAACATATCAAAGAAACAAATCAAGTTTGCAAAATCAAATCAAAAGTGAAAGAGACCAAAAATAAAAACACACAATGAATATAATCAATTATGTAACTCACCTTCATTTTTTTTTATTGAATTTACCTCCATTTTCAATTACAATTTATAAATATCATCCTCTATTTTTTTGAGTTGTCTTTCTAAATCTTCGACATGAGATACTAGTACTGGTGGTTATAGATCTCAAATACGATGTGATTTACAAACTCGGAGTAAGTTCCTTAGGTGAATTTTTACATGTAAACATGTTTGAAAATGATCTTTCTCATGGAGGTACATATAACAAATACAAAAAATGGTAAAATGAAATACAACTGTTAAATAAACACATTTAAAAACAACATAACACACTTTATTCAAGAAATGGAAGAGGAAAAAAAAATCAAATAATCCAAATGGTAAAATAACAGTAAACCAAAAGTATAAAATTGAAACAAAATGCTAAATTAAAATTTGACGGATTACTTAAATTGATTTTGATGTCTGCCTTACGTTGTTGGTATTCCAGATATGGTTTCAATCTTTGGTCATTAACTTTAGATGTGACATCATCTTTTAGATTCTCAATTTCTATGGCCCTATATAGATATACATTTTTTTTACAAAAAATAGACCACTCCATTTTTACTTTAATTTCCCTAGAAACAAATGAAGACAAGAATTATAAATTAGCACTTTTTGACCAATCTTAAATGTTTTTCGAAAAATTCTTTTATCTTAAAAAGCTTTGGTTCTTACCTTAATAATTTTGGAATATTCATATTCATCATTCCTGAATTTCTCAAGTGTATTCAATTGCAATTTACGCACATTTCCAACAGCATCAAGATTTGAATTAAAAGCTTTAATAGCCCAAAATGATTTATGTTCAAGTTTAACTGGTAAGTGGCAAGGTTTACAATAAACAAGCTAATAGGGTGATATTCCTAAAGATGTTTTAAATGTAGTACGGTATGGCCAAAGGGCATCAGTTAGTTGAAGAGATCAATCTTTATGGTTTGGGTTAACTGAATTTTCTAAAATTTGTTTTATCTTCTTATTTTCCAATTCAACTTGACAACTTGTTTGAGGGTGATAAGGGGTAGCAACTTTATGTGTAATTTCATATTTCTTCATTAAAGACTAAAATGGCTTATTACAAAAATATTTACCTCCATCACTGAGAATGGCTCAAGGAATTCCAAATCTGCTTAAAAGATTTCTTTTAGAAAGTGGATCACAGTCTTGTGATCGTTGTGCTGACAAGGAATCGCCTTAATCCATTTTGAAATATAATCAATAACAACTAAAATATATACAAATCCAAATGATGATAGAAAATGGCCCATAAAATAAATTCCCCAACAATCAAATGTTTTAATTAGGGGTGGGCAAATTACCCGACCCGACCCGACCCGACCCGACCCGAATATTTTCGGGTTCGGGTTGGATCGGGTCATTAGCCAACCCGATCGGGTTGTGATCGGTCGGGTCAAACCCGACCGATCCGAATACCCGATCGGGTTGCCCTAAAAAAAAAAAAAAAAAAAAAAAAAACACATTTTACACACGCACACAACAAAAGTTTCAAACACATGTCACGGTGTCACGCACACACACACAAGAAATCAAAACAAACTCACGCACACTACACACATATCACACAAAAACTGAGACCACAGTCAACACACACCACACAACACACAAGTCACACAAATCTGCGATCTTATTCCATGCTTGCCGTGATTCGCTTTGCTCCATTCTGCCGCGATCTGCCGCTCCATCTCGCGCTGCGTGCCGCGATCTCGCCGCTCCATACCGTGCCTCCATCTGGCTTGCCGTGCCTCCATCATTCCTGCGTGCCGCGATCTTTGGTTGACTTGATCGTGCCGATTGACTTGATCTGCTGCTCAATCCGCAAACCCGGCGACCCCGAGTATTTGCTCTCTACCATGATCTCTTTCTTTTGCTTTTGCTCGGCTGCTCCAGTGCTCTTCGGTCTTTCTTGTGAATTTGTGACTTCCAAGTTCCAAGTTTAAGTCTTTCAAATTTCAATTCATTGTATAATTGCAATTTTCAAGGATGTTCGGGTCATTTGGGGGTTTTATTTATTAGTATTTTTTGCATGATTTTTTTTAGATGCGTACTTAACTACTACTTGTGCAGTGTAATTCGAATTATTTTTTAACCGGACAGTTGGGAAAAATTATTTTTTGTTTCTATGGTATAAAAAAAATGTAAAATACAGTTTATTGAGTTTAAATTTTAAACTAAAATTCATTTATTTTGAAAAGAATGTTAATTAGTGAAGTTGTTACTAAAAGAAATAAATCTAATTTTTTGTTGATAGATCTTTGATCATTTACATTTGCAATCAGTATATAGTATAATAGTATACTATATAGTTATATTATATATGTTTAATTAGTTATTTATTATGTAATTGATTATTATTTGATTGTTTTAATTATTTATTTTTAAATGTTAGTAATAAAATAAAAAAATTGATGTATTTATGATTTTGTTAAGAATAAATTTTATTAATTGTTAATAAATAACATACATTTTGTTAATTATTAATAATTGAAATAATGTTAATTGATAATTGTTAATAATTGCTAATAACAATTAATAGTTGATTTTTTATGAATAAATTAGGCCATTATGAATTTATGAAAATTAAATATTAAAATGAAGTATTATGTTACATAAATACATATATTTTAGAATTATAATGTGTTATGTGATTATGTGCACTTGTGTAGTAGTTTTAACTTTTAAGCATTCAATCTTAAAGAAATTAACTAATTCAATTAATATTTTATTATATGTTAATTATCCATTAAGTCATTAAGTACAAGTTATTTGGGCTTGAAATTAAAGGGTTTATAATAAGAATTAAGACATAGATAGGCAAATAATATCATATTATTATGGGAAATGGGAATTCCGTAATTGGATATAATTAATTAATCATGAATTTCTTGCTTTTTGTTTATGGAGTATGTACAATTTGAATTGAAATTACTAATTAGATTATGTTAATAATATTTCTGTGTGTTTGATTTTTGAATTAATGATTATTAATTATTATTTTTTATATTCAGATGCTCGGACACTCAAGATCGAATTCAATGAGTGACGATGAAGAGCAAAGTGTACAAATGGAAGGAACCCAAAAAGGAAAGGAAAAGGTGAAGCGGAAAAGGCCGCCAATGAAAAAAAGATCGCAAATATGGAATCATTTCACTTTACTCGAAGATAATCCAAACAAATGCATGTGCAACTATTGTGGCAAACAATATCAATGTCATTCAAGGCTTGATGGGATTACAAATATGAAGAGGCATATACAGACATGTGCATCATACAAGACATTTCGGGAACAACAAAGTGGAAGTCAACAAAATTTGACATCTGAGGGCGGCAAAGAAAATGCAAGTAATTTAGTTTTGGGTAAAGGATGGAGTCAGGACGCGTGACGAAGGGCAGTAACGAAAATGATTATTATGGGTGAGTTGCCGCCGTTTTGTAGACAACAAAGGATTTAGGCATTTCCGTAGTGTAGCTATCCCCCAGTTTGTTATGCCATCTCGGAGAACCGTTGGTAGAGATGTTATGGAGTTATTTTTGGAGGAAAAGGTAATGTTGAAGAGTTTGATTTGCAACAACAAGCAAATGGGTGTCTCTTACAACCGATTTATGGACTTGTTCAAAACATGAGTTATATGGTGATTACTGACTCATTTTATTGATAGTGATTGGTGTTTAAATAGGAGGATTATTAGTTTTAGCGCAATCGAAGATCATAGAGGGAAGTCGATTGACAAAAAGATTGTGGCTTGCTTACAGGACTAGGGGATTGAAAGATTGTTTGCAATAACTGTTGATAATGCCACTACAAATGACATTGTTGTTGGTTATGTCACTATGCGATTTGCTTGGTTGGAGGAATGATGATGCACTTGTGTTGGCGGGATAATATATGCATGTGCGTTGTTGTGCACATATATTGAATTTGATTGTTGTTTTGTGGTTGGGTGAGTTGCATGCTAGTGTTGCCGCTTATTCGAATCTTTGTGAAGTACGTGAGATCTTCCACCACGAGGCTGCGGACATTTAAACAATGTGCTGAGCAGGTGAATTGTCCAAAGGGAATTGTTGTTTTGGATTGTCCTACCAGGTGGAATTCCACTTATTTGATGTTGATGACTGCGTTGAAATTTCAAGCGGCATTTGATAGAATGGCTGAAGTGGATAAACCGTATGAGGCATACTTTGCTGAGAAAGAGAATAATGTTAAAAGGGTGGGGCCACCTGGACCGGATGACTGGGAGAGTGCTGAACGAATTGTGAAGTTTTTGAAGGTATTTTATGATGCCACATTGTTGTTTTCTGCCTCTTTGAGTGTGACTTCTAATCTTTGTTATGATACTATTGGCTTAATTGAGAGTTCTTTGACTGCACTACAAGAAAGCACAGATCCTTGGGTGTCCTCTATGGCTTATAGTATGAGGGAAAAATTTGATAAGTATTGGGAGTCCACGGGAAAGATAAACAAAATGTTGATTATTGCCTCTATTCTTGATCCACAAGCGAAAATGGATTTTGCTAAACACATTTTTGAGATTATTTTTGGCAATGATCATTTGATGGTTGAACAAATGACCAAAGCAGTGAAGGACTTGTTGAATGAGTTTTATGATGCATATAGTGCATTCTCCGCTAGTTCCACACCATCGATGTATAATGAGAGTGGTCTTAGTAGCAGCTATGGAGGTACAAGTTCTTCTCAACGTTTTACAACTGAGGGTAATTTGATGGATGTTGCTGGTTGTGAAGGCGATGACGCTTTTCGAGTTGCTCGCCCTTTCCTTGGATATGCTAAATTCAGAATGAGAGCAGAAGAGTAGTATCTGAGGTGGAAAGGTACTTGAAGGACCCAGTTGAAGATCCCAGCAATCTTAAACTTAATGTTTTGCTTTGGTGGAGGGTGAATGGATCGAGGTATCCAATTCTGGAGAAAATTGCAAGGGATGTCTTTGGCATCTGAGTCTGCCTTTAGCACTGGGCGTCGTATTATTGATGAGTATAGGAGTTCTTTAACCCCGGCTATGGTTGAGGCATTGATATGCACTGAAAATTGGCTACAATCTAAACTTTTTGCCAATCCCGTCTACAACCTCCAAGAAGACATTAAGGAGCAAATGTTTCATATGGAATTACAAGAAGGTAATATTTTTAATTTTTTATCATACATTATATACATAATATATTTAAAATGCATAATAACTTTATGTAGAATATTTGCATGTAGTCATATACTTAAATTACTTACTAATTTTTTTTTATTTTTATTTTATAGAGCTTATAAGGTCGCAAGCTTCAACAGTGGAAGCGGTGAGCGCCGACATTGGTGTTATGGATGTTTGAAAGATAACTTTTAATATATATTATTATTCCTAATTTGATATTATAGTGTTATTAGGTTATAATTTAAACTGTAATTATAGTTGTTATAGGTTTAAATTTTTAAGTCTAATTGTAGTTTGTAAAATTATAAATTTGTAATTGTTTTCATTAGACAAGTTGAAGTTGATAGAATAGTATTATTGTCTAGTATTATTATTAACTTGATTTGGTGATGATTGCCATAAAATAAGCATGATTGACTTAATTTTTTTTTCTATATATATAATGAAGTGTGTATGTGTGTAATGAAAAATTTGCTAAACATATTAATATATTATATTTATTTGTAATTATAAATTTTTAATGATATAATAGAAATTAGAAAGATTGTAACACCCCTTTAGCTCAATTAAAGATATTGGATTTATTTATTTGTGTTATGTTTGATGTGTAACCTTATGAATTTGGTTTATTTGCTCAATTTTTTTTTATGTGAATTGAGTTTATTCATTTGCAACATGACTTAAAGAAATTAGTTATTGTACATTTCTTCAATCCTTCTCTAGGTAATCGGCACTTGAACTTGGAGTTCAAGAATTTGAATTTAGAACTTCTCAAAGTGCTTGTGTGGAGCTGTGGAGGAACCAAGGTGGAGGAGCCAAAGAATCTTATTTAGTTTTCATGTTTGAACTTTGTGATTTGTGTTTTCAAACAATTTAATTATGTTTAAATTTTGTGACTTTGTGACTTTGTGTCTCAAACTTTCAAATACTAGTATTTGGAATTTGTGCTTTGCATGGAGACTAATAGGCAATAGCCTATTATCTTTGGACTTTTTAAGTTTATATTAATTTTAACTTTTATTAAGTTTGGACTTTGTTAGTTGAGCAAATAATAATCTTAATCTTACCCTTGAAGGTAATACGTAAATAATTTAATTCTAACATTTTGATTTTATTCATTTGATTTCATAATATTTTTTTTTATTTTTTTAGTTGAAAATTAGTGAAATGGACTAATTAAGAAATATGTCTTAAAACCACCATAAAAACTCTAAAAATAGGAAAAAAATAGCTCAAATTTGCATTAAACCGAACTGACCCGAACGGACCCGACCCGACCCGACCCGACATGACCCGAACTAACCCGACCAATGACCCGAACCGACCCGAACTGACCCGACCTGACCCGACTTGACCCGATTTGACCCGAACTCAATCCGACCCATTTCAAATCCGAACCCGATTCAATGTTCGGGTCGGTTCGGGTCGGGTCATTAATTCGGGTTCCATTCGGGTTGGTTTTTATTAAACCCGACCAACCCGCAACCCGATCGGGTTGACCCGAACCCGACCCGAACCCGCATTTGCCCACCCCTAGTTTTAATGACAAGGATGGGGTTTAAAGGCATCATGTTTCACTTTGAAATAGACCTTATCATTTGATAATTTTTACATATTTTATAGAATACATGTAAATCTTTAAATAATATATGCCAATAAAATCTACACTGTAATATTTCTGCAGCTGTCTTTTTTAAATAAAAGTGGCCACCGCATGCTTCAAAATGATTAAATTGAATAACCCTGCTTACCTTGTCGTCTGGTATGCATTTTCAAAAAATTTGATTAGAGCTGTATTTGAACAGGTATGGATCATCCCAGTAAACACTTTTCACCTCTGTGAAGAATTTTTTCTTATTTTGGGAACTTCAGTTACATGGCATTTCACATGTTGTAAGATAATTAACAATATTAGTATACCAAGACATTTTGTTTATAGAAAACAAATTAATTAGGGAAAGAATCATTGGTGAGTGTTGTATCAATTGAAGACTCATTTGTAAGTCTTGAAAGATGATCTGTAAGAACATTTTCAGCGCCTTTTTGTCCTTGATTGACAAGTTAAATTCTTAAAGTAACAAAATCCATCGTATTAACCTTAGTTTGACATCATGTTTCAACATTAAATATCTTACAGCAGCATGATCAAAATAAAAAATAGTAGATGAACCAATTAAAAACGAATTAAATTTATCCAATGCAAATATTTAAGCAAGTAGTTCTTTCTCAGTTGTGGTGCAGTTCATTTGAGCACTATTTAAAGTTCTACTTGCACAATAGATGGCAAAAGGCTTACCTTCATTTCTTTGTCCCAAAACAGCGCCAACGGCATAATCACTAACATCACACATTAGCTCAAAAGGCAAAGACCAATCAGGGGGTTGCATTATTGAAGCTGACGTCAAAAGACTAATTATCTTTTCAAAAGCTTGTTGACAATCTTTAGTCCATTCAAAAGGCGTCTATTTTATTAGAAGGTTACAAAATAATCTGGATATGACACTAAAGTCTTTTATAAACCTCCTATAAAACCCAATATGTCCTAAAAAGGAACAGACTTCTCTAACCTAAAAGGGAACAGATTTCCCTAATTGTCTTTGGTGAAGGTAATTTTAAGATGACTTCAACCTTGGCTTTGTCAGCTTCAATTGCTTTTGAAGACAAGACAAGGCCCAAGATAATTCCAGAAGTGGTCATGAAATGACATTTTTCCCAATTTAAGACTAGTCCTTTTTATTTGAACCTTTCCAAAACTCTTTCTAGATTATCAAGACATGTATCAAAAGAATTACCAAATATAGTTAAATCATCCATAAAAGCCTCCAGATAATTTTCAACCATGTCACTAAAAATGCTTAGCATACATCTTTAAAATGTTGCAAGAGCATTACAAAGTCCAAAATGCATTTTTCTAAATGTAAATATTCAAAATAGGCATGTGAATATGGTCTTTTCTTAGTCTTTTAATGCTATAGGAATTTAATAATAGCCAAAGTAGCCATAAAGAAAATATTAGTATGACTGTCTAACTACTCTTTCGAGAATTTGGTCTAAAAGAGGAAAATTATCTTTTCTTGTGGCATCATTTAGTTTTCTGTAATTAATGCACATGTGTAATTAAATGGAATTCGTGTTGGGATTGGTTTATCTTTTTCATTTTTTATAACAATTATTCCAAATTTTTTGAGTAATACTTGTGTTGGACTTACCCATTTACTATCAGAGATAGAATAAATAATTCCTACATCCAGTAATTTAAAGATCTCATTCTTTACCACTTTTTTCATATGAGGGTTTATTCTTCTTTATAGTTGATGGGTTGTTTTGTCATTTTCCCCTAAGTGTATTTAGTGTGTACAGATTAAAGGATTAATACCTTTTATGTCTTTTAAGGAGCCAACAACTTACTTTCTTGATTAATTGTGAGTTGGGAAGAAGTTACCACCGAATAAGTTTGCTGTTCTCCAAGATAGGCATGCTTTAATTGTTCCAATAAGGGCTTTAATTCGAGCCCCAGTACTTCTTCTTCGGTTGGTTCTTCAGATTGTGTCATTTCTTCAAAATTCGATTGGTCATCATCACTTGTAAGTACCTGTATAGAATCAGGTATAGAGCATATGTTAGTAGTATCACAATCTAATTCCTTACTTGATTCAAACGAACTAGCAAAACACATTTCCATAGAGTTTATAAAATTCTCATCCTGAATGTGTTCCTTAATGATTGGCAAAATGACATCAATTTCCTCATTCTCATTATCATTATCTCTTTTGTCGTGAGGTTGTTTACACATGTTGAACACATTGAGTTCCAATATTATATTACCGAAATATAAATTCCTTACTCTATTCCTACAATTAATCAAGGCATTAGTAGTAACTAAAAATGGTCGACCTAGTATAACAGGAATTTGTTTGCATTCATTAGCAATTGGTTCTGTTTCTAAAACAATAAAATCCACAGGGCATATTAATTTATCGACTCAGACGAATACATATTCAATTATTCCTTTTGGTACCTTAATTGATCTATTGACAAGTAAAAAAGTGGTAGAGGTTGGTTTTAACTCACCGAGATTGAGTTGTCGATATATTGAGTAAGGAAGTAAATTAATATTGGCACTAAGATCAAGTAGAGCATTTCTAATTTTATGATCTCCACTAATATAAGAAATAAATGGACAATCAGAAGCCTTGTATTTCAAAGCACTATTGGTTAAGAGAATGAAACTTACCTGTTCTGCTAGAAAAACTTTCTTTTACACTTTATGTTTTCTTCTCATAGTGCACAGATCTTTTAAAAATTTAGTATAAGAAGGTACTTGTTTAATGATGTCCAGTAAAGGAATGTTGACCTTCACTTGTTTAAAAATTTCAAAAATTTCTAGATTGTTGTTTGATTTCTTTAGCTTGATTAGTGCTTGAGGAAATGAGGGTGCATGAAGAGAGTTGGTTATTTCTTTATAGGTTAAAGGTTCAACAGACTCTTCTTCATCTTCTGAAATTGAATCTTTACCAATTTCACGAGGGTCTAAAATGTGTTTTTCGATAACTTTACCACCACGAAGGGCTATAACCGATTTGACTTGGCTTATATTATGGTTTCCTGAATTACCCATTTGAGGGTGTTATTGACTTTTGGGGTTTGGTTCAGGTTGAGCAGAAAATTTACATTCTTCACACATGGTTAGAGCAGATGTATGTTTGGAGACAGTTTCTATTAAATTGCTCAAGGTTTGCATTGTTTGGTTATTAATCGACTCTTATTTTTTAATGAATGAATGCAATGTGTCTTCCAGAGTTTTTCTTGGACGAGGGATATATAGTGGGTAACTCTGGGAGTTTTGGAAATTTTGACATGTAGGAGCTGGTTGTGAAGGTTGTGCATGATTGTCATTTCTCCAACTAAAATTTGGATGGTTTCTCTAACCAGAAATGTAAGTTTGTGAGTATAGATTGAGATTTGGCTTTTTGAAATTGTCGATGACATTTACTTGTTCGTGTAAACTTTCTCTTAGAGCTGGCAAGGTCAGATAGTCCTACATAGAATAGTCAGTAGAATCGCAAACATAAAATGAAATATCTTGAAGGTCATGATCTTTCCTAATGTTGTACATGCCTCCACCAGATAGAGATGACTAGTGTTTACTCGATGACTCATAATAACCAGCTGTGTCCTAGTGTTGTGCATTCTCTGCTATATAGTCTAGGTAATCTAATGCATATTCAGGACTTTTGTCTCTAAACTCACCATTACACATCATTTCAACAACCTATTTACTTTAGGATGTTAGTCCCTCGTAGAAATAAGATATTAACCTCTATGTTTCAAAACCGTGGTGTGGGAAAATGTTAAGTAACTCTTTATTCCTATCTCAACATTGGCAGAGGGTTTCTCTTGGCTTTTGAGTAAAGGTGGTGATTTGTCTTTTGAAAGAATTTGTTATATGGGGTAAAGGGAATTTTTTTAAATTGTGCTTGCATTTCATCCTAAGTTCTGATAAATCTTGATATAAGATTTTGTAGTCAAGTTTTAGCTTTATCGTTTAGTGAGAAAGGGAAAAATTAAGCCTGATTATGTTCATGCTACAATTTTGATCAGTACCGTTGTTAAAAACTTCCTAAAATTCTTTCAAATGCAGATACGAATTTTCAGACTCAAAACCATAAAAGGTAGGCAGAAGTTGGATGATACTAGGTTTGAAATTAAAACGTGATACATCAAGAGGAAAAACTATGCATGATGGTGACCTTATTCTAGTATGATGCATGAAATGTCTAAGGGTCCTAGGCTGTTCATCAAGATTTTGCAAGGCTTCGTGCCCTGAAAAATTATCAGCTCTGATGTCAGCCATGTCTAAAGGTGGTGAAGATGATTTTCAAATTAATCTGCCACTATATGTATGAGACCAATGTCGCATGCAATGTTAATGATGTGTGCTAAAGAAATTAATGAAGCATAAAACACTAAATGAAAATTACATAAATAAAAACAAATTGAAAATTAAATAGATAAAAAAATACAAAATTAAAATATTGAAATTAAAATATTAGGCGATTAAACCAACCATAAAGACAAAGTAATTAAAAAAAACAATTTAGGCGGTATTTTAAAACCAGCCATATAATATAATATAAAAATTATGCCAACTAATGTACAAGAATAATTAAACTGAAATTTAAATGATAGGTTGTAGAACTGACCATATAAACAAAAATAAATTAACAAAATTTAAATAACAATTCAGATGGTTGAATCGACCATTAAAATAAATGCAAAAAGTAACTTGTAGAAATTTAAAGAAGTAAAGAAAAAATGCAGTTTTTTTTTTTTACTTTTAAAATTTACTAGCCATTTCAATTTCAATTATTACGTTTTAATGGTTATTTTAAAAGTCCAGGTTCATGTCCATTATGTCCATCGAGTCCAAAAGTTCAACGAATAAGGCAAAGTCCAAAGATCGAAGTTCCAATTCGATTTTAGGGACTGATTTGAAGCAATTTTTGGGCTAAACTGAAATTCTTCACAAGTTTTATGGTAATTCTATGATTATAAGAGGAAGAAATGAGCTAACTGAAATTTTACGAAATGAATGATCAGAACCAGACAAAGAAATGACAAAAGGGTGGAAAGGAAAATAATTGAGACGGGAGAAAAAGTTAAAATAACATAAAATTGACACCAAATTTAAGAAACTCCTCAGTAACGACGCTAAAAATTTGATACGACTCAAAGTATTGTTAGTCCCAAGTATAAGAATGCCTACTTATAATATAACCCAGTGAGTCTAAGGTCGAACCACAGAGAATTTTAAATCTAGTAGTCAATTTGTTAAATAAAGAAAATTAATTGTGGGAAAAGAAATCATTAGGAATTAATTAAAAATATGCTAAAATTATGGGATACACTCTCAATATTCAAACTATAATTTAAAGACTCTCTCATTTCTATATTTTCTCTTACTTTTACTAGTTAATTATTATGTCATTTAATTTTTAACTAACTATGCGGGTAGATAAATATGGAATCAAGTACTTAATGTGTCACAACTATATTAATTTGTCGACATTATTTTAAAATATCATACAAATCCAAGGAAATTTATAAATTAATATGACAAAAATAATCAGAAAGAAATACAATAAATTTAAAACTCACTTGAAAAAGTAATTAATTTAATGATTTGAAAGTTTGACTTCACCTTTCACTTTAACTTAGTAAAATTAACCACTCATATTGAAAGAAAACAAAACACTCTTTTTATTATTTGACAAACTTCTGGAATATATTATAAGAAAATTGATACAAAAGAAAACAAGAAAAGAAAAGAAAGAAACAAAGAAATTCCTCAACTTCACTTCGTTCTCTCTCGGCTTCTCCCGCTCTGATCCTTTTCTTATGCTTTTATAGGCAACAAAATCTTCCACATTCTTTCCTTTTATTCTTATTTAATTTATTATTATATTATTATTTTTAATAATTAAAGGGATGAGCAACTGGATGGTCATCCTGATAAGTGGCTCAGGCACACTGTTCAATTATTTATATTATTAATTAATTTTTTTTTATTTTTTTGGCTTTTATATTAATACAATCAAACTTCTTTGTCTCCTGCTTTCAGCTCCAATTCCTCCTTATTCTTGAAATCTATCTACAAATTAAAATTAACATGCTACAAATGAATTTAACATAAATATATTTGGGAGTGTTAAGATAATTTATGAATAATGAGCACATTAATCAACACTGTAAGTGAAAAACTGATAATTTTATGGTTATTAAATGTATACTTTTTAGTGTCAATCAACAAGTTAAAGCATGATGATTATTATGATTATTTTAGTCAACAATCAATATGTCATCCGCATAAAGCAAAAGAATGATAAAATTATTATCACCAAACTTCTTCACGAAGACACAATGGTCAGATATAGTTTTGTTGAAACCATGATTCTCTATGAAAGAATCAAACATGTTGTAGTACTGTCTTGATGCCTATTTCAGTTTACACAATTTTTCTTTAACTTACGTACAAATTCTGTTTTGCCTTTAGCGCTAAACCCTTCAGGTTGCTCTATATATTTTTTCTCCTTTAAGTCACTATGCAAGAAAGTTGTTTTTACATTAATCTATTCAATCTCCAAAGTCACTAATGAAACATATATTCTTCGAAGCATTCTAACTTCCCTCCATCTGTAAGCATCACATACTCATGTGAAGGGTATTTAGTGGAAGGTTGTTGTTCTCTGGCGAATCTCCTCAATTCTGGCTCCACTAATGGTGCAGTGGTTCTGAAGGTACTTGCTCAACTAGTTGTACTAGACCATCATTATTATCTTTTTTATCTCCCCCATGATCATTATGAACTACAAGTAGAGAAATTGAAGTTTGAATAATAGAAATCTTTGGAGATGACTACGGCTCATCACTTTTCTCTCCATCACCAACTATTTAATTTTTAAGAAACACAACATCACTATTTTTTACTAGCTTTCTTGCCACTAGATTCTATAATCTGTACCAAAATTCTTCATGTCTATAGCATAATAAAATGCATTCCTTGGCTTTATCCTCAAGTTTCGATCTCTCATCATTAGGGATGTGAACATATGCTCTGCAACCAAACACTCTCAACAGTTTATAAGAAACATCTTTCCCAATCAAAACTCTCTTAAATAAGTCACTATCTAAAAGAGCTGAAGGAGAAAAGTCAATCAAATTAACTGCAATACGCATAGCTTTTGCCTAAAATGATTTTAGAAGTATGGCATCAAAAAGCATACACATGATCCATTTTTTAATTGTTCTATTCATCTTTTCTGTAACAACATTTTGCTGAGGGGTTTTTGGTACAGTCTTTGCAAGTCTGATTCCATGGAATCTACAATACTACTCAAATAGTCCTCTATACTCACCACCATTGTCTACCCTGGCACATTTTAATTCTCTTTCTATCCTTCTCTCAATATAAGTATGAAAGAACTTAAATATATCAAGCACTTAGTCTTTAGATTCTAAAGTAAGTACCTACACTTTTCTAGAACAGTCATCAATAAAAATTACAAATGAAATGTATTTTCTTTTAATCTACTTTGCATCATGCAAAACATCAATGTGAATCAAATAAAAAAATTTCGACTTTCTACATGGAGAAAAGCTTCTAAAATCTACTTTGTGTATCTTTCTAACTAAATAATTAACACAAGTCTTAAGGGACATACTTGCAAAGGTAAGAAAAAATTATTTTCTAGGAATAGTTTCTAACCTTTTCTGACCAATGTAACTAAGCCTTTTATATCATGTCTCAAAATCTTTTATAGCTGTATTTATCTCTTTTTTCTTGATCTTGGCTTCTAAAATATAAAGAGTGTCATTTTCCTCCCCTTAATTGACACTAAGGAGCCTTTATTGAGTTTATTCTTTCCTTCACCTAATTGGTTAGCATAACCATTATCATCAAACTTGCCTGTAAAAGTCAAATTAAGTCAAATATCTAGTACATGTCTAATATCTTTAAGCAACAACTTACAGCTAACGCTAGTTTCCAAGCAAGTATCTTTTATGCCCACAATCTTTGATGCCTCTTTATTTCCCATCCGAACATGGTCATAATCATCATTAATAAAGGATGTAAAGTAATCATGATGTAAGTAACATGAAACGAAGCACCCGAATCAATCTCCCAATAACTAGTATGGTAAGTGAGATTTATAGAATTCTTATCATAAATAATATCCATATCACTATCAACTATAGCTGTCGTGTTCTCTTTGTCATTTTCTGAGTATTACCCTTTTCTTTCACTTATTCTCCACAATTTACACTCTCTTTTTATATAACCATTTTCTAACAACGAAGTACTTAATGTTTCTCCTCTAGGACTTAGATCTTTCTCTCAGTTAGCATTGTTCTGTTGGTAGAAATTTCTACTTTGGCTTCTCCCTTGTCTTTCTTGCTTTCTTCTGGATTCTTTATTCTGTAGCTTATCTACAACTATATCCAAAGTTAATTTTTAATTCGGCACTGAATTATTCATTGACACCACTAATGTCTCACAACTATCAAGTAAAGAACTAAGTCAGCAACAACGCGTGTAACTCATCATCTAAAATAATTTTCATAGTAGTCAGCTAATTAAGCAATCTCTAAAACTCATTAGTGTACTAAATTATACTGTGCCCTTCCTTGTACTTCAAGTTAAAAAGTCTTTTCATAAGATTGGCTTGCTTATATATTGTCAGCTGCTCATAAATTGTTTCCAATTTCTTCTAAAAACTATCAGCACTGGATTCTTTCTCACCATGGTAGTATAACTTTTATCGATCTGACCTAATAGTATTCACTGCCTTCTAATTTGGTTGAGCCCATTTTTTATCATCTAAATCAGCTAATCTAACTTCTTCACCTTCAATGCATTTATGTAAGTCTTTCATGCACAACAAATCCCCTATTATAGACTTCCAAATACCATAATTCTATAACTTCAATTTAATCATACATGCCGGGAACTACTCCATCTCAACCACACAAGTAATAAAAAGAACACACAACCTGACATTCTGATATCACTTTGTTGGAAAGGAATCTACACAAGTAGCTCAAATTAAGTGGAAATAAACATTTTCCCTTTCTATGTGATTAAAACGGGACGTGTACCACAAATTGATAAGCAGAAAATAAACCAACATAATCTAAAGCAATAAATCACCTATAAGAGACACAAATTTTTACGTGGAAAACCTAAATTAAGAAAAACCATGAGACCATAATTCGATATAATCTTTCACTATATTAATGGGATTATAGAAAAAATTATTCTCTAAATAACACTAGAGATAGGGGTGGGCATCAAATCGGATTTGGATTTGGTTTCAAATCCGATTAAATAAGATTTTTGAATTCAATCGGATTCGATTCAGATCAGACCGGATTGGATTTAGGTCAATCCGAATAGTCCGATCGAATTGCACTATTACTTAAAAAACCAAAATATAAAAAGTAAGAAACAAAATATAAGCAGTTGTAAATAAAAAATAAAAATATAAAATACCTAAATATAAATTCCAATTAACAGAAGTCAAAATCCCAAATTGAAACCTAATTCCCAAAAATCAGCCACAACATTTAAGGCTTTAGGTTCCTCCAATCACCCACGACACTAGTGACACAACCTAAACGATCCCAGCTGCATCTTGATCATCATCGATGTTCAGCTAGCTAGCTGCACGCCTCACATTATCAACGTTCCAGACGAGCATCCGACGTTTTAAAGTTTGTTGAGGAGTTCATTTTCGGATCAGAGCATGACGTAAATGAGCTTGTCGAGGCTAAGTCTTATGAGATCAAAGGGCTCCTTCACTGCACTTTCTTCTTCTCTCTTTCTTGAATTGGATGCTGTGCATATGTCTTTAATTTAATAACTTCAAAATGGTTTAAGAATGACATAATATAAAATACTACATTGCTTGGATAGGTCCAGCCTTCTATATAATTGATTAATTGGTTACTTTCATTAATTATAAATTTTATATTTTTTTATGAAAATTCCTAAAAAAAGCCCCAAATTCGAATTTAATCCGAAATATTCATCCAATCTGAATCTGATTTAATTTATTTTGGATTGGATCGAATTAGATTTGAGGTTTGAATTATAATCGGATGGCTTTTTTTCCAATCCGAATCATCCGAAATTCGATCGAATTCACATCCGAAGTTGCCCAACCCTAACTAAAGGCTAATAACATTAACAATCTTAATAATCTTAACTGATAATAACATCCTAATATTTGTCCTTTAACAAGTGAATATCTCAAATAACAGCTAACGAAAGGATAAAATAAAAATTAAAACTGATAAGATTATAGAGGGTGATACTAGCAACTTACCGTCCAAGTTTGAGAGAAAACATAGTTAAATTCACCTTCCAATCTTCTAATAAAAGATTGAAAATTCTGCTCTCAATTCTAAAAGCACGTCTCTCTCTCTCTCTCTCTCTTCGTTTTTTTTTCTTTTCTTGATGTCAGCTGCCACTTGTTTTTGTTCTTTATATTATGCGCTTTTCAAAACCCACTTGTAATGGCAAATTTCATTCAATTTCAAAGTTTAATGATAATTGCACATCAAATAAGTCTTTTGGATTTGAGCTTTTGAGCCCCCAAATGAGATGGACCCAACATTATTGGCTTATTAATTTCTCCTCATGCCTCTATTTTTACTAATGAAGAAGCCAAAGTGCTCTAATTTTTCTGGATTTATTTGTCTTTCATTTCCTTTCCATTTTCTTAATTGTCTTTCATTTCCTTTCTATTTTCTTAGCGCCAAATTTAGAACTTGATTAGTTAGTTTTTAATGATCTTAATATTTTTGTTGTACATAATATTCCCTTTCTTTTTATTGTCTACTGAAATTTAATCTTATCTATAAATTTCATTTTTTTGGTACTCCGTTGGAGGTGGCATTCTTTTCAATCTGGCATTGTGCTAAGTTGAGAAGATGACAATGCTATGCAAACACGGGATGGCGCGTATCCTGGAGTTAATGTTAGTGCTAATGATTAAAATTTCAAACTATGTCTGTACTTGTAAGTTTATTAAACATTAGGGATCCAAAAATTATTAACCACTAATATAATATATACAGCGTTTATTTGGCGCCGTTAATATATTTGTTTTAGCTTTTTCAAACCGTCGTTAAAATGTTTTCATTTTTCTTCAACGTCACAAAAAAACAATTTTCTTGCAGA
The DNA here is from genome assembly GCA_030444775.1 of Atalantia buxifolia. Taxonomy (NCBI): domain Eukaryota; kingdom Viridiplantae; phylum Streptophyta; class Magnoliopsida; order Sapindales; family Rutaceae; genus Atalantia; species Atalantia buxifolia. The sequence goes on from CM059839.1 coordinate 18,137,031, forward strand.
GAAAATTTTGGTAGGCATATCATCATTGCCGGTAAATAAACTCGAGTGGATGACATGCTGTAAAAAGAAAAATTTACCAATGAAAGTTTAATTATTTCAATTATTTACACAGTGCTTCTTCTGAAATAATTTCGTCAGACCCAACCGTTACATCTAGGCAGCAAAGGCAAGTAAACTTTGCAAATGGGAATTGTTTTTGTCAAAGAATGATGACATTTTTTTCTCTCTTTTCGATTGAAAGAAAATGATTTCAAACTTTGCCAATTTGTCAAAGATAAATAATTCAAGAAAACGCTAGAAAATATATAATATATACAAAAGGGAAATTTCAGTTGATTAACAGCTTGTCGGGTTTGGTATATAAGCCAAATCCATTATATTCATCAATAATATGTGGAGCTCAAAAGTTGTCTTTTCTGGAATATGAACTGGTAGAAACAATTTCACTTTCACTATCCAGGTTGGACATTTACGAAGATAAGCAAAAAAAATTTCACGTTAAGATTACAAGTCTCATCGTAATTTTCGAAAAATTCAGCACAAAAATCATATCAACACTGAGTTAACAAAATCTATTGTTTTAAGTCAATCTCTTATGTAGTATTTGATTTCTCTCAGTCTCTTTTGATTGACCAAACTTATAGATTATAATATAACATTCTGATTATCTATAACATATTTTCTTATCTTTTAAGAACCAATTGGATGACTGAATATCAAGCCAAGACCAATACCTATAGTGAGAGTTGCAGCAATATGGATTCGGACCTTGACCTGTGATCAATTTTTCGTAGTATTTTACTACATGTGCATGTATAACAATATACAAATAAGATTTAATTAATTTTATAATTTTATCTGATAATTAGTAATTTTATTTTTCTAAAAGGTTAGTAAAAAGATCAGCTTAGCGCTGAATCTAAGTCCCAACAGTATACCCAACACATGACATACAAACATTTTTCTTCCTTCACATTGAATCAGGAATTGCTACAATATCGATCATGCATGAATTGTGATATATTATTTTTTGACTTACTAAAGTCAGATCATATTTTGCCTTAAATTATAAATCTATGTTGTCAAGAGTAAAAACAAGTCGAATCCTATTGTTTTAGCCATCTTTGTTTGCACTGGCACATATTGACCTACCTAATTGAAAAATTATTAGAACAATCATTCAAACATGTAAAGAATCTACATAAGTTAGAAGTAGATTCTTTTGAATGCTGTTGAATATAGATTTTCATATCATATGGATCCTACAATCCGTTTTTGTTTTCTTTTTTTCTTTTTTAATGTACGTTAATCTACAGTGCTTAGTGTGCATCAATACATAGCATGGAGTTCTTTTTGTTGTATTTCTTAAGTTCTGCGGACATTTTTTGAGTGTTAGGCTAAGTTTCTCAACTTTTCTCTTTATATCTTAAATTTTAAGAATAAGAAATAAAACTCATAACTTGATATATGTAACCAAAAAAGTTGACAAATACATGAGCAAGATACTCGTGTTAAAAAGAGCTCAAGCACCATCCATAGTTTTGCCTTTGCATCATCATGTCATGTCAGAGTCTCAGAGCGCACCATTACAAAAAATATGGCAAACAAATAAGTTATAATGTAAAATAAATGGCCGCAAAATCATCCATTAAAATTATTATCATCAATCTGTATCAATGAATACTTCTTGCCATGATGACTCCCATTAACAACGAATTTTTCAGACGAAGACAAGAGAAAATAAATAAATATCAATACATTGATTTCTTCTCATCACCCACCTAATAACTTGCAATCACTAACAGAATATCTAAAGCTTTCGAAGGAGAACAATTTGTATTTTCAGGCACTAATATTTATTGGATTAGTACTTGGAAACAGATTATCAATCATTGTTTCACGCCAATGGCTACAACAGAAATTCAAAAGGAGCTCATAAAATATTTATAGAAGAATAAGATTTAGAAGTTCTATCCAAGTCATGCATACAAATATGTCAGGAGAAAATGATAATGTCTTTGCGCAACGAGGCTGCATTAAAACCTTTTCAATGATTTTTTTTTTAATTTCTGCAATCTTTCATATATTCACACATTCAAGGCTTCATACATTCTATAATGCGTGTAATAAATTTTGTTTTCCATAGAGAAAGAATTGAATACCTAACTTCCCACCTTTCAAAATATGCTCAAGGCACAAGAGGCAACAAAATGCATTTGCTTAATGAAATGAAAAATATTAATTAACCTATGCAACATATTACGATACGTGATTAATATTTCTTCTTACTCATGAATCAAAGAATCCGAAAAGAGTCCGACTTTAATTGTTTATCCCAAATTCATTGTTTAGGAAGAGAAAATTACAATGAATTTGAGTTGGCTCTTGATTGTGTGAATAAGAAACAAATATACTTGGACAGATGACCCAGTTAAGATCAAAATCAACACAGACCTTTTCTCTTCCATAATTTCATTTAATGGAAAGTAATTAGAGTGCTATATATAGTTACCCTTAGTGAGTAAGCTATCCTTGCCTAAAACTAATAAGAAAAAAGGGAGAATATATAAAAGACAGAAAGAATCCCACCAAATCATTATATTGGTCAATGATCAACAATCCAACACACCCACTGTTTTGGATTGAAGATGAAGAGGAGGGTTTTGGCTGTGAGTTTTTTAATAGGAGCCCAAAATGGTAAGGGGGACAAAAGGCAGGATTACAAAGGGGAATCCTCAATTAGATAAATACGAATATTTTAAGCTGTCCTTGTGTAGGCGACTTCAATATGTTGCATTCATGCAAGACAACCAATCAATTTGTTCATAGCCACATAATTTCTCTTCTAAAATAATTGGGGAAAAAACCTGTTAGTTGCTTCAAAAGCCCATGAATGTTAGAAAAATAAAAATAAAGGACAAGACAGCTAATTAGCTTAGCCTCAATTGAATATGGAGTACTAATGTCCAAACAAAACCTATAAAGAAAAACGAATATAGCATTTAAAACCAAAAATATGCCTCCTTAATTACGTTATCTTCCTTCTATATAAAATTCGTTATATGATGTGTATTTAATAGCTAGGTGCATTTACATGCTCATAAATCACGTTAAATGTCGTATAATAATACATAATGGAAGGTTGGGTGAGGGGACAAGAAAAATAAAAGGTGACAATTAATAGGCCATGATATTAGATGTTATCAATAAATACAAATGAGTTGACAGGCCGAGTTTGAAAAGATTGACCTGCGTCTCTCTCCTCCATCCATCAGAGAGCAAAATCTCAGATTCTCCTTGTCTCATCTCATTCATCATCCCATCTTCAATGAAACTGCAGCTTCTTATCAATGATCATCATTCAAAGCCTACAAACAAAAACCCAATAAACCAAAAAAAGGAAAACCAAAAAAAAAAGGAAAAAAGAAAGTACTGACAAAGCGTATTATATAACTCAATTCCAGTGCTTGCTTGTCTTTTGTTCATTCATCATCATCCATTCACATATATTCATTTAGAGAAATAGATATCGACCATATATATGAATATATGTATATAGAGTTGTAGTTGCTGTCGATGGATGGACCTGGCTGGCTGGCTGGCTGGCTAAAATTCCTGAGAGTGGTGATGGTAAATACTCAGATCATGTCGATTAACGGCTTCCCTTTGGCTCTGGTGGCTTGAATCATCATCACCGTCCATTCTTGATGACCCCATTTGATGATGATGATGATGAGCAGAATTACCTGTACCAGCACCAAGATTGAGATAAACCAATCTTGAAGAATCTAAATTAAGGCTGTTGTTATTAATAGTAGCACTACCGCTACCACTATTATTATGTACTTCTTCGCTGCAGCAGCTCATCGGCGGTGGGTATATAACAGTAGCAGTAGAAGAAGAAGGCTCGTTTAAAATACCTTCTTCGCGGGAAAGAACCAAAGCCGCTGACTGAACAAGCTCTAGACAGAGTCGTAGTTTATTTGGTTCAATGTGGGTCAATCCCGGGACAGCTCCTTTGAATAAGAAATCTGAAGTTAGGGTTCTTAGAATGTCCAATGGAGTCACACCGTCAACGGTTCTTACGTTAGGGTCAGCATGATGATCAAGAAGCACTGCCACCATATCCGGAGACACCATCTCTGCTGCTATGTGAAGTGGTGTTTTCCCCGCCGGCCCGGCCGGGTAGTTTACGTCGGCTGCTCCGAGCTCAAGCAAGGCCTTAACCACTTCTCTGCTGCAATTTTCGACTGCGTAATGAAGTGCTAATGCTTCGTCAAGATTTAGGCCTTCTCCCATTACCATGAGCTTGACGAGTTCTACATCGGAAGAGTCTAAAGCCCTTCTCATTCGACGTATCTTTTGGTCCTCAAGATCAGCAGCCGCGGCAGCGGAGAGATCGTGGTGGTGGTGGTGGTGGTGATGGGAAATTAGGGACCGGCGAGCAAGTGATGATTTGTGCCTGAGATCTTCGATTTTGGCCACCACTTCGATTGGTAAGTGTTTTGCAAGCACTTCTGGTGGCAGGCCTGATTTGGCCACAAGGTGAGAACAAGTAGTCCAAAGTTGGTGCATGTCTTGTTTTCTTGAAGCTATAAGCACTTTCATTACATCTTCAATTGAGGCTTTCTCTACCATGTTGGCCAATTGCTTCTGTTGAAATTCACCCAAAAAACAAACAACAATATTAGAGAAAAAAAATGGAAGGTAGTGCAGAATGTGTATGTTTCTTGAATTTTTATGTTTGTAATGGGTGCTTTCCAATCTTACAAAACACCAAATGAGGATGGTAAATTTTTGGGAAAGATTTGGGGTGCTTACTGTGGAAGACATGACTGTAGATCAAGATCTAACTATAGAAGGTCTTGGGCTTGCAACATTTAGATAAGCAATACCCAATTCAGAAACTTGAAAATTTTTATAGTACATGAAATCAAGATAAGCCTAATTAAAGCTATATACATGTATTTTTATGGATATTGTTTGACACACACACATGTATATATATAAAAGCAAAATAAGATTAATAAAAACTCTCAATGAAAAAGAAAAACTTTAAAGAGAAGGAGTTCATGGAGTACATAAACAGAAACTAAAAATAAAAGTCTCAAACCATGTCTGAAAAACCAGAACAAAAAATTAACCAACAGAACATAAGACAGAGAAAGTACTGGATGAAAAATTAATAAAACCTGAGTAAGCAATGCAAGCTGTTCGACACCAAAGTATCTAGCGGCAGCAAGAGTGTCGAGAGCAAGATCAACGGCTGAGGTGCAATGAGTGTGCCAACAACCTCGTTCACCACAATTAGGCCTCGGTTCATGCTTTTGAGGCACAATAGAAACCTGACCACTATAAAGAAACTGCAAAAGCAACAAGAACACTTCATAACCAACTGAGTTCACCGGAATAACACCGGTGGGTCTGGACGCCGGCGAGGGGGGTCCTTGGTTGATACGGGAAGCAGTAGCCGGGTCAAGTCCGGATGGTGGGTCGGGTCCACAAAAGAATTTCCTGAAGAAGAGACTTCTAGCTGCCAAGATGCACCTGTGTGCGTGTACTAAGCGACCCTCTACACTGAAAGTCACATCAGAGAAAGCTTGGCCATTGATCAGCAAGTTTAGATAATCAAGTGAGAGAGATCTTAAGGATTCTTCAAGAGTCATCTCCTCACTTATATATTTGTTTTCTCTCTTTTTTTCTGTTTTAGGGTTATGTGGAAGCTGTATTTTGAAAGAGAAAAAAGAGAGTTAATAACAATAATAAGAGATAGAATTTTTCATTTGAGAGGCTTTTGGTTTTGTTGCTCAAAGGATGATATATGATGGTTACAGTATTGTTTTTGAGAGCAGAGAGAGAGAGATTCGCTGCTTCGATGGATAGTTGTTGTGTGTGTTGTGGTGTTGGCTATTTTGAGAGAGAGAGTGAGAGAGAGAGCAATATGGGTGGCTATTCTGGGCGGCTGAGCTATTTAAAATAGAAGATGGCAAATTAATTTAATAATTGAAAAATCAAATTAAATTAAGAGTGAATCAATGAGGGAGACCGGTGGAGAAAGAAATGATTGTGGAAAAAGGAATTTGTAGTTAATTAATTGGATGTTGTATGAAGACTTGTCTTCAACGTTACTGTTGTTTATAATTTCTCCAGTTTAATTTTCTACGTGTAATTTTAATTTGATTTGTTTCCAAAGAAAGTTCTGCCCCCGCCTTTTGTCTTTAATACTATTATTAAGAGAGTAAAGTTTCTTTCTCAAGTATTAATACGTCTCACAAGAGCTAGCCTCTTTAAAATTGTTTTTAACATTATAATTAATTTGGTCAAACTCTCTCAAGCATTTTGATTGATAAGATTTTTTTTTAAAAAAAAAGGGTAGATAAAGTTTTTTTTTCTATTCTTAAGATTTACACTTAAATGACCAGCTAAAAAAACTGCTGGAAACAATCAAGGCCATAGAGACATTGGTAAGATTATTTATGTTAATGAGTAATTAGCTCGTGTTTCGCTATTCAAAATGTATATAATTATTAGAAGATGAGAATAGGTTAAGGAATCATGATATTCTTTACGACTTAATTGTGTTGACTTCAAGACTTAATGAATGTGGCCATGGCCATTATTTAAAGCTTTGATGAGCTTCTAACGACTGCTTTTCAAATCCATTACAATAAAAAAATTTATCACTCAGTTAATTAACTGTACAAAATAATAGCTCGATCACATGAGTTATGAGGTTGTGATGAGGACACGTATATATTTTAGGATTTTCTAATCATTTTAAAAGTTTCGATTGGAATCATTTCCCCCTCAATCTTTTTTAATTATTCTTCTTTGTTCATTTTCTGTGTGGTTAAGCTACGAATGAAGTACTCTATATTTAATTTAACAAATTCACAAAAGCTTGTTAAAATTTCATTGTAAATTGGTATGGATTTATCTCTGTTTTTGTCATTGTCATGTCTAGATACTAATTTTCTTTTTTATAAATATGATCGCACATCACATAGTTGTGGACAAATAATGTAATTAGTTGAGTGATTTTTACTTAAAATTATTACATAAATTTTGAGTAATTGATATCATAAAATTTAAATATTTAAATAAAAAATAACATTTGATGGTGTCAACTCATTTGAATTTCAAAAGATCAATGATTCAAAACTTAATCAAGTTAAAATACCCCTAATTTTTCTGGGTTATTTTAATCATTTCGCTAAATTAAAGTACTTTAGTCTTTTATCATCCCTTAGTAACCCTAATACCCTTGTATTAGAAAAAAAATGTCATCTCCACAAGAGAGAGAGAGATCCGCAAATAAGTGAAAGAAGGAAAGAAGAAGAAGAAGTGAGAATTCTTCCTCTTGGTTCAGTAATGATCAAAACAAGAGGGGAATTGATGAGATCAAAGTTGTGTCAATTGAAACGGGTATTGTGTTGAAAGTGAAAAATGGAGGTAAATTTCAACTTTTAATTTTTATTAATTGTTATAGAGAAGAAGGATTAGATTATAGTAGTAGAAGTATAAATCTAAGATTTTGCATGAACATATGTTGACAGTATTTGGAAAACCAAAATTAGTTTGTATAAATTACTATGATTTTTGAAACAATCTACTACTGTCAACATATTTCCTTACAATATTCTATATTTCTACTTCTACTACTATTATCTTATCATGCTTCTCTATAACAATTAACAAAAATCAAGAATCGAACTTTACTTCAATCTTCTATCTCAGCACAATAATTGTTTCAATTGACACAACTTTAATCTCATAAATTCCCTTCTTGTTTTGTTCACGACTGAACTTCTTCTTTTTTTCCTTTTCTTCTTTTCTTTTCTTTCTTCTTCTTCTTTCTTTCCTCACTTCTTTGACGATCTCTCTCTATTGCAGACATGGCATTTTTTTTTTCTCTTTTTATACTAGGGTCTTAGGGTACGAAAGGATGGAAAAAAACTAAAATACCCTTAATCTAATGAAATGATTAAAATGCCCTAAAAATATTAGAGGTTTGATAAAAGTAAACTTTTTCAATATATTTACAGTTTAAGGCTAAAGTATGACCTAGCAAGGAAGATAAAATATGAAAAATAACAACGAACATTTATTTAAAATTTTTAATTCTCATTAAAAATTTTAATATGTCTAATGTTGGTTCTAAAATATCAAGTGATGTTTGATTCTTCAACCTAAAAAGCTTGATAAAGCAGACCTCTGACTTTGTTTTATAGAGATACCAGGGCAAGGAAAATTTAATATTTAACATCATCTTTCATTTGTTTTAGAAGTGTCAAGGTAAGGGAAAATTCATTTTTAATATGCAACTTTAAATTGTTCTGACATTAGAAAAAGTTTATTTTTCCCTTTTAATTAGTGGTTAGACATGGATGAAATTAAAATTGCATTTGTGATGTGATAAATACTCTGAGCACACTATTGAATCTCTAGATTAACAAGCTAGTCAACAAAATGTGGTAGTATCACCCAACATGACATAATTAAGCAACATCATCTGCTATCATTACACATTATATATATATCAAAGAATGACAAAAATAACAACATAGGCCATCCTAATTCTTAGCCTTTCATTTTCTTTGTTGGGATCTCACTCTCAATCTCATAAGAAGAAACCTTATAGGTATTGTTTGGATCACACAGCTTGTTGGTGGTTGCTGAGATAAACCAACATTCTAATTTGGATTCATCTATATAGAGCCAAAGTATTGTCTCATAATTAATCAAATACCAATTCATTATCCAAAAAAAAAAAACAACAACTAATGGCTAACAAAAATATACAATCTTTATTCCAAATTTATTAATCTTTAAAGATGCACTTCATTCATCCGTCATCACAATATAATCTGATTAGGAAGGATCTTATACATTTTTATGCTAAATGAAATACATCAAGACAACGTTATATATGCATTACGGGGCTTATATATATGTATATACTCATCCACTTACCTTGTGTTTGCTCTTATAATTATAATATTTCTTTCATAATATAACATAGTTTCTTAAGTTATAGTGACAATTCATTTCTCTTTTCACCTGTACGAGGGTTTCTATCCCCAAACCTATTGTTTCCGCTCAAGAGATATGACTAAAGAAACTAATTCACACCCACTTCGTAATTAAAAATACTGCATAAATGGGATATTGTAATTAGACACAAGAATTAATTATAATTATAAAGTTATAAGATTAATAAGTGGAAAAAATTAATGCATGGATAACAGAGAAAAGGAATTTAAGGAGTGGACGGGGAAGGTGTAGGGACAAAGGGGCATAGGGAACCGTGTCGGCTTCATATTATTGGGGCTGATGCCCCCCATCAGAAACATTAACAATACCCACATTACATCAAAGTTTATTTAATTTTTTCTGAACCACAGCCTGCACGTGAGACAACACTTGGCACGTGGATTAATTGGTGGGGTTTCTAAAACTAGAGAGCAGACCGGGCCACCCAAGAACTCTTTGTTACATGCGTCATTATTTATGGTGGAGGGTTTAACGAGTAAAATGAAAGCCTATTCTTTTGCCCTTCTTTGTTTTTACAGTTTTTCTTTTATTGTTTTTTTTTTAATTTTTAATTTGTTGGCAAATACAACAAAATCCCATCGATTGACAACACATCAACCTGACTGTCTTATGATTTCAAGACCCCCGATTTGACGTTTGACTTGTCTTTTCACAGTCTCTTTCTCTCTTTGTCCTTTTTTTTCTCTCTCTACAATATGAATAAGTAAATGAAAATAATTTTGTACAGAAACATAATTTTGCCAATTCTATACGTATCAATGGTGTGGTGTTAATTAGTACACTTTTCAGAAAAGCAGAAGATAGCTCGTAGCAAGGAGGGCGGTTGTGAATGCAGTGTATGCTTCTTCCTTCGTGCTTGCTCCATGATGGGGACCTAGGGTTTTCTTGCTAGCTCTTTGTTTGTACTCTTTTTCTTCTCTTCTTTTGACTTTTAGATAATAACTGATGCCTGGTGCAATAAGTATGCCATATAACGTGTCAAAGAATGATATACCGGTCGGCTAATAATAATTTTTAAGCTGGATATATAACGCTTGAACACTAAGTCTTAATGCGAGTTAACATTTAAGTTCAAGTTACGCCAATACTTATTCTCTGTAGTATCAGACTCAGACTCAACTACGTATACATACTCGAGAGAAGAAGTAGAGGCCTACACTGAGCAATTTGTAACATCTCATGATAATTTTATTCATCTTATTAGATCAAATCTTAAAAAAGGAAGTAGCTAGATTTATTCTGTGGGGATTATGATTCACCTTGCTAGATCAAATGACTAAAAAGGAGCATTTAATTTTCTTCCAACTTTTGAGAGCGGATTTAGTTAGTTGGATTCAAGACTGAAAAATTTAGCAAAATAATTTTTTTTTATTAACTCACACACACCAAATTGAAGGCTACTCCTTACTATTGCAGCTTGGTGCTACACATATCAAAATTTTATCCCAAGTTTTTATCTCAAATGATGTGGCATTTATCAATTGGATCGTAAGGTAATGCATTTAAGAGTAATAATAGACACCCCAAATTTCATCTCAAATGATGTGTTATTCATTAAGTGGTTTATAATTCTTTACAAGATTTAAATGAATTAATTGTATTATCTTATCAGCTAATTGATGAATGACATATCATTTATGATAGTTTTTTTGGATAAAAATATTTATGATGTGTAGCACTATCTAGCAATCCTCATGCATTTAACTGACTTGATGATTGTCAAAATTTACTGACCACTAAATGATGACACATTATTTGGAAAATAATTTGGGATAAAATTTTGAAATATGTATCGTTATTCATAGAGTTAGATCTTGGCTTCAATTAAAAAATAAATAAATTAACTTTCAATTCAATATTATTATTCAATAGGGGCTCCAATGTCCAATTTATACGAAAGAAAATGAATGATTTAAACAGTCAATATTCAAATATGATAATTGGGGATTCTTCATATTTTCATTCCACAATTCAAATACAATAATTGACAATTCTTCATATTTTCATTTCACAATAGCCATTATTTTTACCATCTTTGCATTTTCTAATGGCTAACGATTCTTGCTACATGAATATCATAATACTCTTGATTTTGATGTTTAATTGTGGAGTATCTTCATCTTATGCTTATCACAATCTCTAGGATCAATATTGATTCATTATTTGATTCCTATCACAACTATCCTATTATAGATATCCTAAAAAGAGGTTCTAATACACTTTTAATTGTAAATATTAGGAAATTATAATATAATTCTATGTAAAACAAAAATTCAGTGATACTTTAAATTAAAAAAGTTAACTTTAAAAAAAAAATTAACTGAAGTACACAAAAGCAGTTTACATTAGTATTAACGCATATGGTCAATTGGAAATTGGGTGATAGATCTTGTGTCGATACTCGACATTTGTAACAGTTATTAAAAAAGAGATTTCCAATTTAAAAAATTTGTGATGCAACAGCCAACAAGTTTGTATTGTTGATTGTGCCGACTGCAATAACGCTCTTTTAGCTCATTGGATGAGCTTTTTGTCATACGAATAAAGTTGGAATTCTTTTTTTTTTTTTATGTGAATGCGAAAAGCTTAAGTTGGAAGATTAATAAGTAGATTTCTTTTTGTTAATTATCTAAAGACCATTAACTATGTAAAAGAGTAAAAGTGAGAAAGTGGTGAAAGCATTCATAACCCCCGAAGGATAAAAGTTTAACCCTTAACGAAGATTCCAATGAATAATTTAGCCAAGAGGTATTCTTGAGGAAGTAAACTTGGGTAAGTTGCCATATTAGGAAATTGTATGATAAGATAAAATGTTTTGCACCTAATTAATAGAGTGCAAAAGAATAGTTTGACAAATAGTATAATCCAAGTTGGTACTGAGGGAATATTTTAACTTTCATCACACTCAACTATATATATAAGAGTCTCAGTATCATCAAATTTATTTGAGATTTCTTTTCACTTACTCCACCAATATAACATAAACTATGTAATGTAATACTGTAGATTTCAATATTTGATTCCTAATCAATGTGACATTCATTTATTAAATGGTAGAATAAAATAGTAAGTAATTTTACATTTATTATATAATAAATGAGTAACATATAATAATACGATTCAAGTTAAGACTAGAATATTAAAATCCTTAATATTATTATAAATTTTAAAAAAAGTGCAATCAAGAAGAGGACGTAGAAAATTGAAAGAGGCCAGGAAACGCTAACTAAAATTTACAGTGAGTACACCTCATCCTATTTTCAAAAAGAAAGATGTTGATCTTATGAGAAGAAATGTTCCAACAACTATTGTTGATCTTATGAGAAGAAATGTTCCAACGAGTATCATAGTAAAACAATAACAAATTATTACTACTAAATATTGGATCTACAGTTTTTAAGTGTCTGGTATTGACTTTAGATGGTACTGTTAATTATGTTTTTGAAGGTGTCTGAGAATATTTTCATCTTTCATGATCATTTAATCTCTATGCTTTAGGCAGACTAGACTCTGCACTCAATACCCATTTAAACTTTCATAAAAATCCGAGATATGCATATATTTTTGGGGGTGGAGATTATTCTTGGTTTAACATTATTTTCTCCTCCAATCAAAAAAGAAAAAAAAAAGCAATATTCCTCTTGCTCCGTTGGTAAACATGCCTTCTCAGTATCACAACAGTGATCGTATCAGCAGACGGGTCAAGGTCAAGACTCAAATGTAAATTCCGAAGTCACATTGGTCTGGTATTGGCGTTTTGGGACAAAATAGCTTGCCCTACGTACAAACTTCAAATGGATGCAGTGAATAAACAAAAATAGTGAATAACTAGCCCTACAGATGGACTACAAAGGATTTAAAGATTGGTAGCTACCTAGCTAATAACTGGCACTAGAGCTAGTAGCTAACAGCATTAATTGTAAATACACGCTTCAATTGTCTATTCCTTTTTTTTTTTTTTTGATACGTTCAATTGTCTATTCCTATTCCCATTAGAAATGATGTTCCAATTGCTGTAAAGACTTGAATCGTGTAAAAATCCAAGCGCATCTGAAAAAGAGATGTGACATTTGGTCCTTTTTGTCCGTTGATATGTCCTTTCAGCCTTTGTTTTCCCCTTTTACCATCAATCTTTCATCTATCATCATCATTCATCTATGTATGTGTATGCATGAATGGATCATCTCTCTTTCCATGCACAACACATGATGTTTCACCTTGTAAGTTGATTGAAGAATTAAAGTTATGCGCAAAGCAACAAACATATAGGGAACTGTAAGTATAGAAGTAGACTGAACAATAGAAGGCACTAAGTTGACAAAACTTTGGAGTGACACTGCATGTGACAATGATCTAAAACAAGGATGTGCACGCCGATTTTAAAGAATCAAAATAAACTTTGAATAATTTGAAAAGCCTAATTTGTGCAAAAATATTGAAGGATATAAGTGCAAATATTCAAATTTAATAATTTGGGGATTTTCCATATTTTCATTCATAATAGTTGTTTTCTTACTATCTTTGGATATATATATTGTTTGATTGAGGAGGATCTTCATTTAATGCTAGTTTTGATATTAAGGATCAAACTCATGTGATCTTCGAATGTGACAAACTTTTTTAGCGGCAAGGCAATGGCAGATAATTATTCGGCAGTCAAAAGACCAATAAATGGTCAAAATCAGAGTATAGAAGCCTAAAATCATACCTAAATTCATTCAAAGCTTTGCCTAACTCAAGTCATATCATAAAGTACAATCTACATAATCATCAAATTAACTAACATCAATGAATATCAATGGTACATAATTGAATTTGACTACTAGATTGCTTGTCAAAATCCAAAACCTTCAGGTTTTCAAAGAATTCTTTGGCAGCTAATTTTTTGATTGATTGATGTGAGCGGAGCCCCTTATTTGGCGGCAGAAAATTATCACTATTTGTTTCAAAACTTTTAGCAGAGAAAACATTTCTACTACTAATCAATTGAGGATCTTGTGGAAGCCCTTGTCACAATTTGAGTTGATAGCTATGTCCCTCGTGCAATTTAGATCCATTAAGGTGATACGATGATATTTCAAAACATATCAGTCCTAAATCAGTGTGACATTCCATATTAGAATACAATATCTTAACATAACGATTTGGCAAAGCATATAATTACTCTAATAAGATGCAAATAATGCCTCGAATTTGAATATTTTTAAGTCCTCCTAATTGTACCATAATGCATTGTTCTTTATTCTTTTCTAATGTTGCTGTTATATTTAATTTACGGAGAAAACGTCCATCAAATCCGAATTTGTTCAGTGCTATATCCTTGCTGAAACCTAAATGGTTTGAATTTTGGGTATAAGACTACAAATTACAATTCAAAGCTTTATGGGATAACAACTTGAAGGTTGAAATTCAGGCCAACAAATTCTTCTTCTAGGCCATTCTTTTTTTGTGGAAAAGATAGAAAATAGTCCAACTAAATCAAGTTGATTGAATGGTTTAATTTACAATGATAAGGATGAGGTTTGACTTTGACTTGGGACTCTTATGTGGAACCCAATTGAATTGTGTGGGCCTCTAAATATCAAATTTGAGTTGATGATTTGATGTTATGTTATTGGGAAGTATGAAAAACTCCATATATGAGAATTGAAGAAGTGGGTGAGCGTCATTTTATTTTTTTTCTTTTTCTTTTCTTTTCTTTTCTTTTGTGGAGAGTAGGGTCAAAATACCACAATTCATTTTTCCATAAATGTGTGGTGGTGCATATGGTGGAAAATATCAGAAATGGAGTATATATGTATAATGGTGTCAGCTCAAGGCCTTCACATCCATTAGATAATCATTTAAATGCGCATTCCACCAATTAAGAGGCTCTCAGTCACAGCTCCCTCAAATTCATTCATTCTAAAAGATCCTCTAGGGTTTCAAAGAAGACTTTTATTTTCTTTTTATTTTCATCCAAATGGAATTAGGTCGGCCAGTTTTGACTTGATTAAAGGTGACAAACACTAGGATTTGACATAATATGATGTTTGCCACATGAAGTATATTCAAAGTTGCCACATATAATATATATGCACATGGTCTTGGTGAGAATCATTAGCATTTTGACATAGACTAGTAACCATGGATTTGAGTCTCAATCTCACCATATCAATAAGGGTTTGGTATTGAAGACAAGATAGATGCGCAATTTTCTAAGCAATCATGTTATCGTGCATGTTCAAATATTCTTTGTATACCCATCTGACAACAAAATTTTTGCTTCTATTACGATATAATTATTAGGTGCAATTAACTAGATTATATTACAAACAACTATATATGTTCGTAATTAATGTGTATATAATAATATTTGCATGAGACGACTGCATGGGGAAAGAAGACAACAGTTATTCTCAATTGGTGCATTCGTGTAAATAAACGGCTATTATTTTACTGTATAAATTAAACAATCAAATTTAGCATCGATTATAGCCATTTGTTCCTTTGTTTAGATCCCTAGTCATCACAATTTGTTTTTTAATGATCACTGAGAACAGTTTCTTAACGGCACAAAGGGCAATGCAAAATCTGATTATTAGATGAGTATTAATTTAATTATGTTGAATAACGGCTTTCAACATTACAACATTTTAAATAATTTTAGACCCCTTCATTGCTTCTAATCTTGCCCTCAAGCAAAATGAGTATGTAATCACTTCATTTAACCATTTTTATAATAACTTTCATGGTTAGTTTTAATTTTCTTTTAACTTTTGTAGCATGAAAAACTGCCTTTAATCTTGCCCTCAAGCAAAATGAGTATGTAATCACTTCAATTAACCATTTTTATAATAACTTTCATTGTTAGTTTTAATTTTCTTTTAACTTTTGTAGCATGAAAAACGATGCAATGACTTAGTAGAAAACCAGATGTTTCAAGTCCCTCGCGTATACATTATAAGATTGATTTTTTTTCTAAATCCCTGTCTATTCTATGTGCAAATATTTAGACTGTGCCAATAGATTTTTTTTCTTTTTTAAATAACTTTTGTAGCATCATGTTCTGCCGTATACTATGTCATAGCACTAAATAGTTTAATAATCATGAGTCATGGCAGATTACTCTTCAGGGAAATAGATTTTAGAAATAGCTTTAAAAACTGTTCTTAAACTATTGAAATGATTTCCAATAACTTCTAGGTATGGAATACACATTGGGCATGGCATTGTGTTTCACTCATTACTTCTTGAAGACTAAATCATCATGTTTACCAAAAGAAAAAGATTGAACTGAAGAAAGCAAACTAAGAAAGCAACAGGTAAAAGGGAGTGTGTGCGTGTGTGTGTTTGTATAGTAATGATGATGATGATGATGATGATGATAATATATGTTGCCCTAATACATTTGATATCTGAAAGTATAAATATATGATCGATAATGTGTACAAGTTGCTATTAATTTGCCATTGACAAACGAGTGTCCCATTCCCATAGACGAAAACTTTAATCGATCAATAATAATCTTTTATTCCCAATCAAAAAAAATGAATTACAACAGGTCCCACATTGATCAAATTGCCCAGCTTACTTCATTGACTAAATATATTATAATTAGGTGTCGGCTACCGCAATGGTGCATGCACAGATGTTTACCACCTAGCAATAGATCACAAATCACAATGTATTTTCATAATTTTTTGGGGGCAAAAAAGGAGGCACATTTTGCTCTCCTCTAAATATTGTTATTATCGCTTAGGTCTCTAACAAATTTATAATTGCTAAACCCATTCATTTTGATAAAGTTTAATTAATTATTTGGTAGTAGTCTAGTAGATCAAATTTATCATTCATTAGCATGTTTTTTATGTTACGGTTTTAAGAACAGGGATAAAATTAAACATTAAAAAATTTATCAGGAACCTAAATATGCTAGTGTTAATTTCATATATTACAATTAAGAATAAACTAAAAGATAAAAAACACAAATTTTAGTATACTATAAGATAAAATATATTAAATTAGATTATATATATATATATATATTTGTATATATATAAATTATTAATTTAACTTGTCTTTAATTTTATATGATCAGAGGTCCTTAATTAAAAAAATTATTCAACTAACTAGATAAGGAGGTCAAAAGGACATTATATTCCTAATTTTAAACTATATTTTCTCATAAATTTCTTATATGTGATATGTGGATTTCTCAAGGAACAATATCAATTACTATAATATGAGATGTTGATCCCATTGCCAAATAAGGTTTAATATATAGAAACAATTAATTAACTAATTACCTAGAGTAAGCATGCAGGCCTTTAGGAGACCACTTCCTACTTAGATTAAAAAATCAAAATAGAGAAGGGGAAACCCACTTTCTTATACTTGTTTGACCTCCACCAACTAGGGCAACCATTGCCATCATGCGATAGCCAAGCACTCATTTTAAGTGGGAATAAATTTGTGGTTCTCTCGTCTATCCATAACCTAATTTTCTTTTTAAGGGTCCCATCTTTCATTGTAGATTAAGGGGTTTATTTTTTTATTTTTATCTTTTTCATCAAAAATGGAAAAGCCTATAGCTGCTAGGAGCCGTTTGGGAATTCCCAAAACAGACCTGATCTCTTTAAAACTGATGAGGCTGGATAGTTGAGATCATGGTTTCATCAGATGCAAAGAATTGATTAATTGAACCACAAGTTAGGTGGGGCCGTCATTGTTCCTTTTCTTCCTAACTAGCCCCACAAAGGAATTCCAAGGGCAACGCAACTACTTAGTTCATGAAAGCAGTAGTGATTGTTAAGGATGCCAGATAAAAGCGTGTGAGATTGAAACTGTAGACTACTTTTACATAGATTTTATTTTTCCTGAAAGTGTGATCAAATCTTCAAAATCTTGTTTGATAAAGGCTGTCTCCAACTTCTAAAGCATTTCCTTTGCCTTTGCACCAATCAAACTGAGCTAAATTGCAGCATATATACAAAAGTCTTAGGTAGGGATACCGAATCATATATATTGCACAAGTGAAACTTGCATTATATGCGAGGAAATTATGCAGGGGACAGTTGGCAGAAACCCTAAACATCATCAATCAGTTGATGTATATATTTTGTAAGTTTGTAGGCGTAAGCTACGGTCCGTCCGCTCTGGCCGTACATCCCCATATTTCCATCGTTAGATTTCATAAACGGTTATGATTAATTTGATTTTTGCAACTTGGAACTTTTTCTACCGGTAACTAAAAAGAGTCGATTCGATTTTCTCTTTCAAAATTACATCTCAGATCACTCTTGACTAAAAAATTCCCACATCTTCTCACTTATAATTGCTTCCTCTCTCTCTCAACATATAAATATTTTGGCGTGGGATTTCCTTATTAATTTCAGAGTTTTTCTTGTATATAATTAGGGTTTGTCTACTCCGAGTCATTTTTTTTGTAAAACTTAAAAGTTTATACATTGAAGCTTAGTGTTTCTTCATTATTAGTTGTTATCAATCGATCAAAATAACTAATATGTACATGTTTCACATCCTTTCCACGTAATATGGACCACGATTAGGACTTGTCAAAATGATCGATTTGCACAATATCCCATAAAAACACAAACGCATATTGGTAAGGATATAGAAACTTAAGGTTACCACTTACCATTAGCTCAATATAAAAAAGGCCAAAAAATAAAAACACAAATAAAAAAACACTGTATCGGAAATACATACATACATACATGACGTAACCAGTAGGAGGTGGGGGATTGATGGGTAAGCGTGAGAGATGCTGCTGCTTTAGCTTGGTGACTGATTCCAAATGATTTGACAAGACGAGGGTTAATGTATGTGAGAGATTTGATGTTGACATATGAACTGGCCTCGCCTGACCTTTCAATCCATCAGACTTCAGAGTTCAGACCAGACTCGTGAGACCAGACCAGACCCGAACCCAACCCCATTTCTTTAAGCCTTTAACCCTTAAACAACGGCTAAAGAACCGTACAAACACATAGAAACGGTCTCTATATATATATATATATATACAAGTACCCCACCCAAACGCTTCCACATAATTGACACGTGGCAAAGACCATGATCACTCTCTATCGATACTGTTGAACGTCTGGTAGTTTGAATAATTTAAGTTGGCAACTGTTGTTGTTAATTGCGTGCACTGACTCCCACGTGCCAACTATTGCACTCTTTTACATGCAGTCATTTTAGACTTAACATTAATAACATTAAAACTCATGTACAGTAACAGTGGACTGGGAGAAAGAGAAGAGGCCAGGATTCATCACGTCTCTTCTATCTAAGTCAAATTAAGTCTTCGTTTGATATTATCATTCCTTTTGTTGCCTTTTTGCCCTTTTATCTTTCAAATGGGTCTGGTCTTTATTCATAATTCATCTCTCTGTTAACTTGGACTGTGTCTATGTATAACATATGCTGCATCCATTAAAAAGATATTCAAGACTACACTGAGTGAACTTCAGTTATAAGCCCGTGACCACTAACATTTGATTTTTTCGGGTGTCAGGCTTGTCTTTGTAATTGGACGTGGGGAATTTTATTTGGATTTGTTATTATTATTATTGTTACTATATTATTATTATTATTATTAGAGATATTATTATTTTACCACTAAAGTTATTTTGACATATCATATTAGTTTTATGGTTTACTGAAAAGTACATTATACCACCAAACGTTTGTGTCGTTATCAATTTACCACATTTTCGTTAAAAAAATATTAATGTTTAATAAAAAAAAGTTAAAAGTCAATTTTACCCTCAGGAGAGTAACAAAGATAAGATTTAGAAAACAACTAAAAATTGTATCTAATAAAAACTAATGAATAATTTATAGAATTACAATAAACGGCAAAGAAAACAATTAATAAAAAAAATTATATTTCAAAAATAATATTATAACCTATGAATTTCAAGTATAATCACAACTAAAAATAATAGCAATTGATAATAACAATAAAAATTAATAAGATTTAGAAAACAACTAAAAATTCTAATTAATAAAAAATAATGAACAATATGCAGAATTACGACAAACAACAAAATATAATTAATAAAAAATTTTGCTTTAAAATTAATATTATAGTCTATGAAATTCAAGTATTAATCACAACTAAAAATAATAACAATTTAATTAAAAAAATTAATGAGAGAGAGGGGCCGATTTTAGAGTTATCAATTTCCTAATTTCCTAATTCCCTAATTATTTCCCTTGAAATTTTTTACTCTGTTTTATTGTTTATTTTACATTTGCAACACAATGTTTTGGCTTCAATAGAAAATGCCTTTGATGCCCTTATGACATCAGTTAAACATCAGTAAATTTTTAATATTTTTTAACGAAAGAGTGGTAAATTGATAACGGCGCAAACGTTTGGTGGTAAAATGTACTTTTCGCCAAACTATGGTACTGAAATAATATGTCAAAATAACTTTAGTAGTAAACTGATAATATCTCTTATTACTAGTATTATTAGGAGCGTGCTTAGTTACAGTTGACTGTAACTTACTACTCACATAAAAATCATTTGGGCCCTACCATTGTGTTACTGTTCGGCATGATTTTTTTGTGAGGAATAAGTTACAGCTGTCCATAACTTAGCATTTGCTTCTTTATTATTATTATTGTTGTTGTTGATGATGTTGTTTTATTCTTGTATAAAACTCCATTAATATTGCAGTTAGAAATTCATTTGGACCTTTGATTTAGACAGGATTCTTTTCTATTATATCTACTGATATTATAGTTAGAAGTATATGTTGATTAGCACAACAGTGAACAATAAAGAGCAAGCATGACATTTAGAAAAGGGCAAACTCCAAAATCAAATAAAGTTACTCTAAATAATGGAGAAATATATTTATTTTTTACCACAATCGTGAATTTGACCATTTCCTTAAAATTGGGGACGAGAGGTGAAAATTATCCAGCCAAGGGTGGTTCTCCATTAAGCGTCATTATTATTTGTTGTATACTCATAT
Organism: Atalantia buxifolia; assembly: GCA_030444775.1. Classification (NCBI taxonomy): domain Eukaryota; kingdom Viridiplantae; phylum Streptophyta; class Magnoliopsida; order Sapindales; family Rutaceae; genus Atalantia; species Atalantia buxifolia. Next base: position 18,158,081 of record CM059839.1, read on the forward strand.
CAAGTAAAGCAGCTCAACATAAATGTGTATATGTTTAAAACTATAAATTTGGGGCTGGGGTCACAGTTGATTCGACTGTAAATGCGCTTTACTCCAATTATTTTAGTTCGAGTTATGATCAGGAAACAAAACAAAACTTTTAATTATAACTAATAGAGTTAGAAATTTTAATTAACTAGATAGTGTCACGTGGACAACGTTATATATTAGATCATTACTCTATAGGAAAATGATCTAGTAAGTAACTTCACCCATCATATGGTGGGCACTAGAACACCTATGTGACTTCATGTCATTGATTCAGACAATGCTAAGAAGCAGTAATGCTTGCTAAAACACGAGTAAAATTACTATTAAATCACTACCGCAGCTCACATACATATGTCGTATGTGTACGTTTATTCTTGTTTTGTTAAAAACACATAAAATCATTTCAGTATGTGCAAACAAAAAAATAAAATAAAATATTGCCGAGGCTTACTGTTTCTTGGTGATCTTTCTTTGTTGTCAAAATTATACATTGGAAAGTGATTACAGTGACAACAAGAAGAAGAAGAAGAATAATAATAATAATAATAAATCTTCGCAATTGGGCCACCCTTGCCAATCTTTAGGTGGCATGGTTTCTGGATTATAATTTTTAACTTTGCTTTTACAAAGCACAAAGTGCTTTTTTTTATGCCTCAAAACGGAAGTAAGAAATGAGCTTTTAGAATTGAGAATAAAAGAAAGACAGAGATATTAGCAAAATTAGCAAGTGTAAAGAGTTATGCTAGAGTAAGCGAGAAATGCTTTTGAATCATCACCTATGTTTTTTAATTGCAGCAAAAAAGGGGCATCTGCTATAATTAATAAAGTGAAATCTTCTAGGACCTACAATTTATTTTTATAATTATAAAGCGAGAAAGATGTTTTCTACTGTAACATTTATGGTGCATTTAAGGTTTTGAACTGTACACTTGCTAATTCTGATTAAATCAAGCTTTAGTGGTTGATTTAAATCAACCTTTAATATATTGATTCGTAATCATCTCATAACTTTATTTATGTCTAAATCAGGAAAAAATATTCTTCTCCTTTTCCTTTTCTGTGTGAAAAGTATTGGTTGATTAATCAATTAGCTAAGACTAACTATATATGTTCCATGCAATTAAAAGATTTTTTTTTTTATCATTCCAAATTATTTCACTCTAATATTTATTTCCAACTTTGTATCATATGGAGTTCGTAACAATGTAATATACAAGATCCTCTCCTCATATATATGATCTTCTTTGGATAAGCTACAAGTCTATAATTAGTATAATTATTAAATCAAAATGTAGGAGTATAATTAAATCTCGGGTCTTGCTAAGATATATTAGTTACACATTGCAGTCACTGCATTTTTTCTTATTAGTAACAATTTTTGTATTAAATTTACTATCTATACTGATATGAAACCTGCCAAAGAATTAACATGATCCTAACCAATTTAGTCTCCAAGATCAAGTTCTAAACCTGAAATTGAATGGAACCATGACCTAGTGCTCAATGAAGGTATGAATCTTGGTACGCAAGGATGCCAAAATTAATTATGAATGGTCTAATTGATAAGTTAAAGGTTTGAATGCGATGAAAATTTAATAAGTTCAAAGAGTTAGTTTGAGAAGCAAAGAGAATTAAACTCTTAAGCCAACTGCATTAGACTAATCTGTCTTCTTTGTTGGATGCGATTACATTATATAGGGCTGGTTAAAAGAATTTCCATCCCATAATTGCCCTTGGAATTTTCGGAAATAAATCCCAAACCAAAATCAAATCATAATTAATTACCTAAAGAAAATGCCTAATATAAAGCAAATAAAGAAAGTCTCTTAAATGACTTTAATGCCTTATATTAATTAAAATGGAAATTAGGCAATTAAAAGATAAATAGTTGAATTGTCTCGCCACTTGCCTTCTCAAGAAACGGGAAAGTATCAAAAAAGGAAAGTAGCAAATTTTTCAGCCATAATATGCAAGCTAACTTGCTAATGTCATGGCAGTGATTGTTCAAAAACTTCAAAAGTCTGAATCGCGCATTTGATGGTTTAAATGTCTGAATATGCAAGCTAACTTCATATGTTTGTGATAGTTTTGTCCTCAATCTGATCATATATGTTTGCACTGTATGTTACAGTAAATGTGCAACATGTAATGCAATGTTCTTACTAGTAACAAAAAATTTATTATAGAGAATAGAAAACTTGTGGCTACTGCACGATGTTGAAACTTGAATAGTTGAACTTTTAAAGATGTCTAATACAAATATGTTTGATACAAAATATAATTTTATGGTACATTTCAAATTCCTGACAAAACATGTTTCCAATAGTTTATTCGTATTAATAATAGTCATGCATCAATGTTCTTACTAGTAAAAAAAATTTATTATAAAATGAAAATTGGCTAATCAAATTATAGTTGTTACACCATAGTTGAACTTTTAAATCTATGTACTAATACAAATATGCAGCTATATAAACATTGCGGGTCTGGGGGCTGTGAAAATATAATTTTATGGTACATTTCAAATTCCTGACAAAACATGTTTCCAATAGTTTATTCGTATTAATAATAGTCATGCATCAATTCTATTATTAGGAAAAAAAAAGTCCAAATAAACATGAATTCTAATCAAATTAAGAACAAAAATGATTCAAAAAAGAAGAAGAAGAATATTACTGTAATACAAGTTTAAAAAAGAAACGATAGATTAGATTAAGAAACGTTAACGGATCCTAACAACCAGTAATAATATTCATTATGTCTGAAGTGAATTAGGAAGAAGATTAAAAGACCCCACTGCAAATTGGAGCAGATCATGAAGCTTTTTTGTTAATGAGATTAGAGTATGGTGAAATGTAATTTTCACAAGCTTTTGGCTAATTGAGATTTAAGATCGACATTATCTAAAATTTGGTATCGTTTTCACTTTTCGTTTACTTTATTGATGAGACTGCTAATAAACAAAGCAAAAGATATGCTTTTTTTAGCTGTTTGTCGATCAAAATCTGCATTATGAGAATCATATTGACTGCATTTGCTGCAACCCAAATACGCACCTTTAGAAAAGATTGCAGATACTCATAAGTCATAATTATTGGAGCTAGCTAGTAAACTTTATGTCTGATAGGTGAGTTTGAATCATTTCTTAGATATCAAAGGAAACAAATAACTGTTATTTTTTTTTCTAATTTTATTTAATTATTTATTGACAGTATATCTACGGAGAGCAAAAGTTTGAATATTAGTGATGAATGCACAATTACATTCGTCCAGCAGCAAAAATTTCAATGATAGCAAAATTTTACTTCAAAAGGCGCAGAAATATGTAAGGGGGATCTCTCGGTGACTGATTTTTATAAATAATAATATACTCTACTAAAATATTAATAATCCTAAGTAATATGAATGATTATTATTATTATTATTATTATTATTTATAAGACCGTAATATTATACTGAACATAAATTGTGCATTATATAATACAATATATTCTAATACAATACAATACAATTACTATAACGCAACAATATTACATGTTTGCTAAAAGCCTCATGGATTGTACAAAGTAGAAAAGTCCATATAATCTCATTATGTAGAAGCTATAATCTGTACTGTAATAAAGCCTGAAACTTAGGAAGGGTTAGAAGGATGGATAGGTGAAGGCGGCAAAGACTAAAGAGTCAACCATTTTGGTGCAAAAATACAAATAAAATGGCCATTGGGTCTGGTTTGTGTGTTGCGGCAACTGACTAAGGCCGACAAGCATGGGGCTGTCTTGTCAAATCACACTCAACATTCAACAACGTGCCCCCCTCTTTTTACACATTCAAAGCTTTCTCCTCTCCCTCATTGGTGCCTCCTTCAAATTACCTTCATGTCCCTCGTTTTATTTGTCAAATCTCGATGCATCTCAATCAGGGAAATTTTAATTTTAATTTAATGTTTTTTCGGTAGAAATTGCTACCAACTTTTATTACGCAACTCTTGCAGACTTTGAAAAATAAAAAATGAAAAAAATAATAATAAAAGATTTTTAAAATACAAATCCCCGGTCGAAATTCCTTTTTGTTTCACTGTTGCCGGCTAGCAATGAACAGCAGAACTAGGGAGAAAAGGCGGCCGGTGGCTTAAGCCATACACATTGTGTATAAATATTTTATTTTAGCTTGCGCGAGCTTATAATATAACTTGACCAATTTAGGCCTTTTAATGAAATTAATCTTCCGCCACAATATGGCCTACTAAAAGCCTGACCGAACCCCTAAATTAGAATCAAATATAAGCTATGGCCTACTAAAAGCCTGACTGAACCCCTAAATTAGAATCAAATATAAGCTTCTTGTCAATCGCCCTGTTAGCGTTGATTACAATTTTGGTTTTCCAGAAACGGGAATAATTCAAAATGTTGGCTCCTACAGAAAGAATAAAAGGGTCATCATATTAGAAAGTTAAACATGTACAGATGAAAAGATTAGTAGGCAATTAATAAATTACAAGACTTTTTGCCCCATCTTCATAAGATAAAGAAGCCATGCTATTGCAGTAAAAACAAAAAAATTATAAATTAAAAAGGAGACTCAATAGTACAAAAAACTATTGTAGGTTGTGGTAAATCATTGTATGACGATACACTTCAGACAATTGCCCAGAACTTTTTTCTGCAGATTAGCACAGATTCCATTTTCTTCCCTCTATTTTCCAGAGAATGCAATTCGACGTCCCACAGAAACTTTGGAGCAAGATCACGGATTCTTGTCATCAGAAATTTCTCATCTCGAATTATAATGAATCCCTGCATAAACATTAAGTTATAGGTAAATGTTTAGATCATTGCATGCAATACTCTAGTAAAGAAAGCAAAACTACGTCGTCTCAACTAAATAGAGAGGAAGACTGTATAGGAGCTGAAAAGGGGACGATAGGATTATTAATATTACCAAAACAAATGCTTAGCACTAGTAGGACTATTCTTGTCTTGATCTATACCAGATGGAACTATATGAACGTACAGTATAATAACAGACAAGGGCTTATGCACCACCAACACGACAAATTGTGCTCTCTGGTATTTGTGAATATCATCCACGTATTTTGTTTGATATGCTAATAACTGTCGATCTACTAATCTTAAAGCACAAAAATGAAGGCTGTGCTGGTTGGATAGGATTAAATTTTCAGCTATTAAGATTAGGCCCACTTTATGATTTTAGAGACTCCTAAACCACATTTCAACTTTGCTAACATATACGAGTACAAGGATAAAATTTTTCGAAACAATTACCTGAGGTCGTATTATACGGTCCATTTCCAGCATAATGTCCTCCAGTGAGCAACCTTCTCCACGATTTTTGTAGTGGGAGAAGAGATGATTAGCATGCAACAAGTCGTATGTGCGTGGATAAGTTGAGAATGGCTCGCACCTGAATTACAACATATTTGAGTTAATTAAGAATCAAATAACTGTTGCAGGAAATCCGCATATCGCTAGTCAGTTGTCCAGGGAAATTAGAAAAATGCAAACAAATGTAATGATTGACTTTCTTACCAATCATGAAAAGCACCTAAGAGCCCCCTGTTATAAACAGCAGACAAAGTATTCTTCATGCTAATAGGAACTATATTCATTACCCACACGGGTAACGAATTCAAAGCCACCGCAAATCCGCTGCAATAAGCATTCATATCCAAGACATTTCGTATTTCTGTCCCATTTACATTCATCAGCTTCCAGTAACGATGAACTTGATCTTGCCAAAAGCTAGTGTCTGTTGTAAACTCCTCTTGAGTGATACCTATGGTGAAAAATGTTAAACTATCATATCATATCTTATAACACTGCTGCTTTCTATGACATAATATTATCACTCACCTACTTCAATTTAATCGAAGTCAAAAAATAAGGTGTGAAGCCACTGATCCAATTATGCTTTACATTTTAATTAAGCCGAATTATCCGTTTAAATGATAACAAGACACATCTAATACAAGAATTCAATACGAAAATCGGTTGAACATTTCATGCGAAAAGAAAGTTAAAAAAAAAATTCAAAAGCATGCTGCAACTTCAGATATCCGTGTTTTGCCCACATTCCTATTGTGCCATAAACTTATGTTCTCTTTCCTTGATTTGTGATTCTTTCAATATCTTTACAACTGATTCTAATTTGCTGCAATGGAAATTAGCTCCAGTCCAAAATGTTTACTAATTCATACAAAATAAAATAATTACTAGGAATCCTATAATTTGAGCTAGAAAATCATGAGCAAAAGTCCCTGGGGTCAAACATGGACATTAAGAAATTAGTCCAACAATAAATTAACAGCCAATAAGCAAGCATCTTTAAGAATCAAGAATAAGCACAAAAAAGCCTTAGATTCTACTTCAATCTTATGCATCTGAGATCGATGGTTACATTTAACTTGCAAATATCTCTGATGGTTACATTCAAATTGCAAATTGAATAAGTGGAGTAACTGACAAACTTAAACAAAAACTAGCTACTCCATGTTCATAAAAGGTACATACCTATTCTGCTGAGACTCTCAGAATATACAAAGAGACGCTTTGGTCTAGGAGGGAGATTCTGGGAATTTGTTTGTGCACTGCTTATTTGAACACAATTTCCAAGAGGTGTGTTCCATGATGGTTTAAATTCATCAACAACATCACAAACATCAATGAGCTTTAGATCTACATTGTGCAAAAGGCAAGACTGGTTTTCTTCTTTGATCCAAACTGCAGTCTGAATTTTTCTAGTAATTAGTTTCCAGCACATTGCTGTAGTGAGGTTTACCAATTTATCCCAAATCAATGGATAATCTTTGTCTTTCCGATAAGCAGGTGGAGCCGAGTAGACAAAATATCCATTAGGTCGCAGAACACGGTCAACTTCTTTTAGTAAAATACCATCTGCAGTAACCAAAATAAGTATAATGACAAAAAGTCAGTAACAGAATAAACTCTACTACAATGCAAAATAAAAGTATCTTTACCATCAAATCTTTAAATTTTTCCTATTACCAAAGAGCATGAAGCAAGGACAACCATATTCATGAAAGTACGTTCTCTTATAGGATGAATGTTCCACTACAGAGAATCATAAGTCTTACTCAATTTTTATCACAAAATCCACTTTGTTGTTTACCACATCATATGATCATGTTAAAAAATCATATTAATATATTATAAAATAAATCTTGGTAATATATTATAAAATATATCTATAACACACAAGCATTATAAAAAAATAATTTTGTAATATGGTTGACGGTATTACTTCTATAAAATTACAAGTGTTTCCTATTATATTCTGAACCTCCTAGCCACTTCTCTTATATTTGGGTCATCAACTCAAATTTACTTTTCCATAGGTACCCACAGACTGGACATCCAAATCCACAAATCCAAGATACAACACACGCTTTTAACATTTGCTGAAGGGAAGTGACAAAATTATTCGGGAGAAATCTCTTACACTCCTCTTCAGAAGGAAATTCTCTACTTTATCAAATATCTGTAACTATCATTATCATCATAAAAGCTATGATGAGAATAGCTTTACTGATTTTCAAGGAATGGGAGTGTAACAAGCCTTTTTCAAGAGTGAAATTATTCCATCCCTTTATAAAAACAGCATAGTGGATCTAAATACGTATTGAGAGCAAGTAAAAATAAAAACCACTTAGAATAAATATCAACTAACAGTATACTGATCTTTTGCGGTAACGGAACAGAAGATCTTAGTGCAAGAAACTACAGAAAAAAGAGTTCAAAGACTTATCAAAGTGCACTAAAAGTGTATTACCATCAATATCAATATGGGGTTGGCTACCACCCAGTCTCAAGCTTCCACGCATTCAAATTAAATTATCAACAGATATCCATTGAGAAATTACTACATCAAAGACAATTGTGCTTACCCATCAATCATGAGGGAAGTGCTACACAATCAACATATATATCGTTTCTACATTTGAAGTCCCAACTACAAAACACTCAGGACCTATGAGATTGTAGATATCTTGAACCTTAAGAATTTAATGTTTAGTTTAACAGCTGGTCTAGAACCAATAGATATCAACAATAACGATAACATGGGGATACATACACACAAACTCAGACCAGCAGTGGAAATAATACATCTCTTCAAAGTTGTTCCAGCCACACATAAACTTTACAAGGCCATAACTCTTTTGATATTTCTAATTAATATAATGCATTGCTACTCCCTAACTTGATCTGGTTGCAAAGGTCACTAGGATGGACATGCTTAGTACATATGCAATACAAAATCTAAAGCAACATAGGAAACTTTATATAGAATGTCAGTGCAATATTCCTATTTGCAATGTATTTAAGTCCCAGCCACTAGTGGATGCTATAAATTCATCATTTCTAGCTATTCACTATCAGCAAAATGGATGACATATCACAGAAAGAATTTTTTAGAATTAGATCAACATGATAATTTATGCATATAACAAGCTGCATATCGAACACCTATTACTATTTCAGATAGCAAATACCATTCGCATGCCAATCAACACGACATCGTGAACAGTGAACCATCTCAAATGAGCTAGAAGGATAAGGAAGCTGTTTTGTGGACAAGGCAGAGATCATTGCACCAATCCCTCGCTCCAAAGCAAACTGAATCTGATTTTCATGCCCATCTTTGGGGGCAAAAGACATTGTTTGTATGTCCAAGGGAAGAAGAAAAGCAGAGAAGCTGGCAACTCCACAGCCAACATCAAGAACTTTAAATACCCCTGCTGAACGCAGGTTACCTGTTTCATTAGTCGTCATGTTTCCCAACCTGTGTCAAAAAAGAAAAGGAAAAGAAAGTTAATAATTAAGAAAACATGAACTACTGTGTACAGAAAACTCATGCAGAAGCAGAACTAGAGCTAAAGGCCAACCAAAGTTTTGCTTACAAAGAAGTCCGTCCATTTTTTTTTGGGGAAAAAAAAAATGAATTCAAAACTAGGCATTGTTTGTTACTATATACCTAAACAGCAATGAGAAGCATAAAGCAGATTTGAAGACTCAGATTTGAGGGCATAAAGCAGACCCACTTAGTACACATTTCAAATTTTCTTCTATGTAAAGTAACAATTGTTTTTCAATACTCAGATATGTAAGTCTTTTCAAATAAATAAATATATATATATATATATATATATATATATATATATATATATATATATATACAGCAGATAAATGAACTTTTTTCTCACAGTGAAAACGAGGAAAAGAGCTAGCGAGTGAGCGAGAGAGTGAGAGAGAGAGAGGAGCATCTATCAAATTAAGTCAATCGTAATTACCTTTGAATGTATTCAGGTGCCCCATGCTTGAAATGAGTACCACCACCAGGAAACCACCACAATTGACCTTTCTCATGAACCCAATTTTGTCCTCCTTTCACTTCAGCAAGACGTGTATGATTTACATTGCTTCGCCACACATAGTCCCTGCTGGTCGGCCATCTTATAGGAATCTTGTAATCTTTTGGTGGAGGCACCAAGCAGAACAATCGCTTTTCAAGTGGCGGGCACTGCCTCTCTAGTTCTTCTTTTCTAGAAAGATCCAAGCTAGGGAGCAATTTCTTCACGTATGAAGGGTCATGGCAAGGGATGTACTCATTGAACATTATAGGACATACGTTCATCCCGCTTTCTGGAATAACAAGTGGTGTTTTCCTGTAAGTTAGAGCAACTTTGTTCACAAAAGTGGTAGTACCTGCAACTGAAAAAGATGTCTGTAATCACAAACAATCGAACTAGTCAAAGGCTAAACTGTATTAAACCACAGCTTCAGTCTCCATCATAAAAAACACACTCACGGTACACATTCATATTACAAAGTGCTACGTGAGATTTCCATCCATAAGATGATTTTCTGGACGTTCAAACTTTCATCATATTCTATTGATTTAAACTTTGACATGCCTCTATGATATAAAATTCAATATGAGAACAATGATTACCTTCATAAAAAATCAGAAAAGTGTAATCAACTAACTGTTCGTGGTATGAGAAGAAAGTTAAATATCTACACTAATGTATGACAGTAAAATAATTTTTTAAGCAGCAAATATTGATATGTTATCTAACATAAACATAGTCATGGTCTTGTGAGATAACGTCTGCCTGCAAACAATTTTAAAAAAGGTAAAAAAAATGTTTTTAGTCCTTAACATGGTCTTATTTAAAACGTCTTTGATCTCATACAAAGTGGCACCCTGTAGATTCTTGAACAGACTTTTACGAGCTCTGAATATTTAGCCAACGCTAGTTAGAGTGAGCCTCTTGTTATAGGTTTATATAGGAAGCTAACAACTAAATTCAACAGTCCCTAGAGATCTGCCAATCTCTTCCATTCACTAGCCAGTCAATAATCTCTTGCAACTTAAGCCACTTCACACAAGAAAACCTTCTAACTAGATTCAGCAGATGCAGAACTCCCAGTTATTGGTTTACCTCAAAAAACAACAAAGTAAGTTAATAAATCCCCTTCAAGTCCTTCCTGTTAAATTAGGCAAACTGCATCTATAAACCAATAGCAAAAACTGCATTGCAGGCTCTCTTACATACAGTCAGTTGAAATAAAAAAAGCAGAAAATAATTAAAAAAAAGAGGGCATTGGTCAGTTTAACTAAAAATTCAAATACACAAACTTTCCCAGAACCCCAAATCTCAAAATCCAGCTCAAATTTGAGAAAGGCCAAAAATTGACATCCAAGCGGAAATGGGTATACGTGATCAAACTGAATGAATGAACTAAAAATGAAGAAATACCAGATGATGAGAAATTGGAGGCAGTTCTGGAGACGTAGATGGGAGCATTGCTTCCAAAGAGAGTACCCAAGTAGAATGAACCCACCATTAATAAAAGCCCCACCATTATCGGCCGCCCTGATTTCAAATCAAATGCTGATCCCAGCTTACAACCCCCCATTTTCTTTTCTTTTCCGTGACAACAAGAAGAAGAAGTTAGAAGAGCAAACACTGTTGTCAGTCCAGTTAAACAACTGAATAGTTGTAGATTGTTTGTTATTGTCAGATCAATGCTCGTTTTCGATTCCTTTTTTTTTTTTTTCCTTGGGTCGGCGGTAGCTGTTACTCATCACTTTACCCCGGCATCATATTGATAATCGATGCCTAGATTTAAGTTCGAACGTGCGATGCACGTGATTTTCATAATTATTGTTTTTTTCTATTAATTATTTAATCATTTTCGCCGGTGATAATAACTGTGTAGCATTTAATTTTCGGCCCCTCATTTTCTATTAATTAAAATATAACAAGGATGTTTTTAGCACATTATATTATATTATAATACATTACATTAATTAATGTGAGGTATTATATTAAATTGTATTATATTAATATTACATTATATTAAAATTTTTATAATTTGTATTTATTAAACTTATTATTTTAATTTATAAATAAAAATAAAATTATTCACTGTAGTCCATTGTGAACTACATCGAACCGTTGTCGATATTTATATTCCGATATCTTTTAATATAAATATATGGTCAAAATTTTGAGTATTAAAATTTTGATCATAGATCTATAGTGAACAGCAACTCTGTTGCCGGTGAAATATACAACATTGTGTATGATCTAATAATGGGAATCTAATGGTACCAATATAGACATCAATAGATAGCAAAATTATATTGCCGGCAGTGGATTTTGGTGTTTGGCAATGACTAATATTTCAACCGGTCAACTTTATAATTTATTAACTAATTATAAATAAATTAAATAGGTTTTAATTACTTAAATAATTTTGTGTTTTAAAGTTAATACAACTCATTATAAACCCGGGTGGGTCACTGGTTTAAATAATTAGACAAAACCTGGATTAAGTCTTCAGTTATTGCTAAGTAATGCATCCTATTTTCTTTGCCAAATATTGGTCTATTTAAGTTCATACGGGGCCCACCAAGCAGTGACATGTAATGCTGCACAAAGATGCCCCGAATGGGTGACATCTAATGCTGTGCATAAAATGAAATTTGAAAGACAGTAGTTTATATTGATTATCAATAACGTGATATTGAAGGTGCTTCTGTAGTAATGATAATGATTCTATCTCTATTCAAGTCAAATTTTGGTAATGTTTTCATCCAATTTTTAGTGACCCAAAATTCGGATGAAACACAATAAAGATGATAGCAAAACAGTTTAGCCGTGCTTTGGGGTGCTCGCACTTGGTGATCCGTTTATTGGTTTGTAGAAAGGGATATGGGAGGGAGCTCAAGTGAGTTCAAGAGTAGCTCAGATTAGAAAAGGGTAATATATGAGAGGTTGTCTAAATAACGTTAAAGGTTTAAGTTCATATATGAATATGATAAATTATTCAAATCATAATAAATAAAAATGAGTATAAATTAAAGAATATGTTCAAATTACATGGTTCGACATTTTAGTATACATATGTGAGAGTAATTAATCTATAATATATTAGTTAATGAATTATTATATTATTATTATTATTTACAACATCAAGGAAATCCTTTTAAATGATAAATATAAGAGTGAATATGAGTTTAGCAGGGAGACAAGAGACTTTTCCAGAAAAAGAACAAGGTGATAAAGATTTTTAATAGAGGACTCTTTAATGGAGGACTTACAAATGAAACGAGCAACCCTGAAAATTAAGAACAAGAAGAAGCAGCCGATGAGTTCCTAAAAAGAAATTAGATCTGAAAGAATTTCCTTTTTATGTGCCGTGAGATGAATATATACGTTGTCTGCTCTGGGCGCACTTCCTTCTTTCCTACAGCATGGCACTTTTTTTTTTTAAAACTAGTTGGATCCCCGTTTAAATAGAGATGAAATTGAGATGCCCCCGCTGTGTAGCTGACTTGGGCACTACGTTTCATGACAAAATATCGTGCAGTCCCTAAACAGTTGTCTATTTTGTGATTGTTAGTACACTTGATGTGTCAACACTTAATTTTGCTGGCTTATGGTGTGCTCATTATGCATTAGTTATTTTTATTATACTAATAGACGTAATAGAAGAATTAATTACTAATATTACGTTTATTTTCTAGATTAGAGAACCAGAATCATTGACAATATTTACTTCGTAAAATAAAGTTGGGAATAGAAATCAGAATCGTGGGCCCACTATAATTTGAAAAAAAGGAATGGAAGACTCATTCCCACCTTCCCCTTGGGAATGAATCACCTATTCGTAGGATTAACTATTTTGCCCTATCCAAAATTAAAAATTTCCATATCGTCTTTATTTATAATTAATATATTATTAACAATAATTATTAATAATTATAGTTTTTGAATAAATAATCACAATAATTAATATATTATTATTAATTAATTAATATACAACTATAGTAATTATTAATATGATTATTATAATTAGTTCATATATTATTATTATAATTAATTAATATAATTGTTACTATTAATTAATACATCAATATACTATTAACAACACTTATTAATAATTATAATTTTTTATAATAATCACAATAATTAATATACTATTATTATAATTAATTAATATACTATTATGATAATTACTAATATAATTATTTTAATTAACTCATATATATTATTAATTAATTAATATAATAATAATTATTATATATTAATATATTATTAACAATAATATATTAATAATTATAGTTTTTGAATAAATAATCTCAATAATTAATATATTTTTATAATAATAATTAATATAATTAATTAGCATATTATTATAATTAATTAATTAAAATTTTTTACAATTAATTAATATATTAATAAATTATTGACAATAATTAATAATAATAATAATTTTTGAATAAATAATCACTATAATTAAAATATAAAATAATAATTATGACAATAATTTGTTAAGTACTTTTTAGTAATTTGTTACAATTTAACTCATTCAAATTTTGATTCCAAGAGAAAATATAAACATCAATGGGATTTCAGTCCATTCTGATTCCGATTCCTGTAGGTCAAGTAAACAACTAGGAATGACAATCGGTTGGGTCGGGCTCGGGCTTGGCCAAGCCGGAGCTCGATCCGATCAAAAAAATTTAGAGCCTAACCCTAAATGAACCTGATCATTTGTGGTTCAGGTCGAGCCCGACCATACCAAAAATTGTTTTCATAATTCAATAATTTGAGCTCAAATTTGTCAATATCTTGTAATTTTATAACCACATCCCAAACTCATTCATGTTACTTTTTAATTTTTGTTCTCTTTCTAGTTAATAATTAACAATAATTAACAACACAATGGCAAAATATACAATACAATTAATCACAAAATAATTCGCAAAACAACCAATTAATAGGAATAATTTTTTACAATTCAATTTCACAATCCAACATTAAAAACACACAATGTGATTAAATTAAAAAGCACAATTCAATTCCACAACCATTTCAACCCACACATAATTCAATTCTAAAATCCAACATTAAAAACACACAACGCAATTAAATTAAAAATACATAATGTAATACAACCATTTTAACCCCACACACAATTCAATTCTAAAATCCAATATTAAAAACACATAATGCAATTAAATTAAAAACACACAATGTAATTCCATAACCATTTCAACCACATATCAATTCAACAACCCAACATTAAAAAAAAAAAAATCATGTCTTATACAAGTAAAAACACAGAATTCAATTCCATTATCCAACATAAAAAAATGTCTTCATACAAAAAAAAAACCATAATTCAATTCCACAACCAAACATTAAAAAAAAAGAACTACTCCAATACTTGCGAGCCACTTTCATATTCATCCACAAATTCCTCTCCAGTAAAAATTTCATTTTTGAGATTTTTAATTGTAAAAAAAAGAAAAAGAAAAAGAAAGTGAGAAAATAATTTTTGTTTTTGAAATTATTATTAAACCATTATTTACATATTTTGTACATTATTTGTATTCATACATTTAGAGTTCGCCATAGCCAATGTTGAGTGCACATAAGCACTTCCAATGTCGTAGGATGAAGTCTGCTCTGATGTGGAGTCAAGACTCTACCTCCAGTGCTAAATGCAGATTCAGAGACAACGATTGTCACGAGGACGACTAAGATATCCTTGGCCATTTGAGCAAAGATACGGTATTTGCCTTGGTTCTCCTTCCACTAATTCATAATATCAAAGTCCGGAGTGGATTTGACTAAAGGCTCTTCTAAGTACCTCTTAAGGTCGGACTTCGATACCATGATCTCACCATTTTGGCTTGCAAATGCCTCAAACTTACTTATATAAAAAAATTTATGGCCAGCTCCTACATTAAAATTAAAGCAAACATCGACCTAAGAAGATTCACCAACAACCGCATCACTCACATTCCCATTCTTACCTTCATAAAATTTAACCAAATTGTTACTTAAATTGCGTATCCTTTGAATTTCATTTGCTGCACCCTCACCATAAAGTTGTGGAAAATAATAATTAACTAATTGCATCTTAAACCTTGGATCAAGAATAACCGCCATCACCAAAATCCCATGAATTTGAGCCCAATATTTATCAAATTTCATAATTATTTGACCAACCATTTGTCTAACCACAGACACATTGAAAAGTTTCCATTGATCCAGATTAATCCTCATTTCACATATCATTGGAAAAAAAAGATTAGATGTGGGATATTGTGTACCTGAAAATAACTCGGTCATCGAGTAAAACGATAGCAAATATTTCAACATCTTTTCGGCCATCTCTCATTCCTCATCCGTTGGCAAAAAGGTGTAGTGTTCGTTGCGCTATTGCAGTCTAGAAAAGACATTTTTATATTTCACAGCAACATTAAGCATAAGATATTTAGAATTCCATCTAGTTACACAGTCAAGCACCAACTTTTTCTCACACTTAACTTGTAATTGTCGTGCAGCCATCTCAAAAGTTTCTACCCTCTTTGGTGTGCCCGTCCAATAAGCCACACTATCCCTAATCTTTTTAATCCAATCCTCAATCACTTTCATCCCCTCCTTCATAATTAGATTTAAAATATAAGCCACAAACCTCATATGAAAAAAATTATCTAAAATTACAACTGATATCTTTCTATCCATATTCCAATCCAACATACATTTAAAAAAAATGCTTCAGAAGGAAATTCAATGATATGTGGAGCCGACAAATACAAAAACCTATTCATAACCAAAAAACTAAATTTCAGAATTAATTAAATTAAATTAGAAAAAAGTAAACATAATATCAACTTTGCAAATATATTAACGTATTCATTACTAAAAAAATTAAATTTTAGAATCAATTAAATTGAATTAAAAATAAATAAACATAATATCGCCTTTGCAAATATATTAACCTATTCATTACTGTTGAGTGTTAGAAAGTGTATATTTATAAAAGAGAAAATTATCATTTTACACTTCAATTTCACTAACATCCCTACTTTTATATATTTAAGTTCCTTGTGATTTAATTATATGTGTTTTGTTTTAATTAAGTATTTTATGTATTTTAGGGGCATCATAGTCATTTCACAATGAACGAGAGATCAGATAGCAAAACATACATTACTTTTGAACTTAGGACAATCGAAAACCTTAGGAGGAGTATAAAAGAAAAAAAATGGCATTGTTCACATGCAGTGTGCATCCATATTCACATTTCACGACACTGTTCACATATACGGAACGATGACGTGCATTGACCGATGATGTGGCATTGACTGGTGAGCTGTCACGATTCTATTAGACTAAAATTCATATGTACTGTTGATCGGTAACGAAGCAGCATGTTAGTGGACCAAAAATCGTGCGTACAGTACATGCATATACACAGAATTATTTACAACCAAACTGCGTCACTATTTAAGCAGCCTCACTGTTCAAACTGTGTCACTATTCAAACCGCGTGGTCAAATCGCGTACTATTGACTGATGATGTGGCGCAATCCTGAGCGTCTAAATTGTTTTTAATATAATGACCGTGATTTACTCAATGTATCTATAAAAAGGGGACTCCCCCTAATTTGACACCCCTGAATTCATTTTTGAGTTCCATTTTCTATAATTCTTTCTCCATCTTGTATTTTCTACATACTTTAATAAATTCTCATTTTACCACTAGTTCAATTATGAGTAGCTAATTTTCTTTCAAGTTTGGGTTAAAGGTGAAGTCTCAACATGTTCCATGGGCTTTATTTGGTAAATTTACTTTCTATTCCCCTCTGATTTATGTGGATGTTTTGACTTTTCATCGACAAATAGTAATAATCTTGTCTAGTTACCACACTGGTATAATCGGCTCCCTAGTACAAGGTTATTACTATTTGGCACGATAAGCCCTTAGCACCATATTGATTAGAGTGTGGCTCATGAGAAGTGGAAAACCCCTTATGATTTAATTGGAACTAATAAAGAATATTAAGTCCATCCAGCATATTAATGCGGATCCAGATACCCAAGTACTTTAATTATAATAGTTTCCACTTTAATTTATTTTTGCCGTTCCTATTTAAATTCTAGGATAGTCTAAATCACTTTCACCATAAACTAACTACCTACTTAGAAAATTAACTCTACACATAATTAAAATCCATCTCCTCGTGGAATCGATATTCGTCACCATTAATTTATTCTACAATAGATTTGTGCACTTGCGAGTTCAATAAAATTTACACAATAAGTTTTTGGCACCGTTACCGATGAGATAAGTTATTTTAATTTGTATAATTAATTTTTGTAAATAATTTTTTTAGTTGTTTTCTTGTTATTTTTTTCTTATTAAAAAAAAAAGTGAACCTGCATTTTGAGATAAGAATTTCTTTTTCTTTTTCTGTTCTTTAAAATTCTGTAATTTGATTTTCAAGTTATATTTCTTTGTAATTTTTGTTTATCTTATTAATTTATTTTAATTTTAGTTAATTTATTTCACGTATTTTTTGAGTGTATTTTCACAGTAAGGTTGTAACATCGTGATAAGGTTAGTATCGTAATTTCTCCTTCTTCTTTATTTTTATTTGTTTTGTTCTCATTTTTTTTGTATTCTTTACATGCATGGTCGAAGGTCACAATTACCTAATCTTGAGCCTATAGACCTTATACTGGAAAAAACCCTTCGCACACACAAACACATTACAATTAAAAATAAAATTGAAATGGATTTGCAACAACAACAACAAGCACCACAGGAGAGACAATTTAAGGACTACTTTAGTCCCTTAGCTAATTTGAGTACATCATGCATAAGATACCCAAATGTAGCTGTTAGGAGTTTTGAGTTAAAACCTAGTGTGCTAAATTGTCTCCCAACATTTTATGGCCTAGAAAATGAGAACCCATATAATCATCTGAATGATTTTCATACTATTTGTCAAACTTTTAAATATGAGAATTTTTCAGGCGATGATGTTAAACTTAGATTATTCCAATTTTCTTTAAAGGATAGAGCTCGTTTATGGTTAATACATTGCCTGTTAATAGCATTACATCATGGGAACAAATGGTAACAAAATTTCTGAATAAATACTTCCCAGTGCATAAAAGTAATACTATTTGTAGGAAAATTTCAGTGTTTACCCAGAGAGAAGACGAGGAGTTTTTCGAAGTATATGAGCAATTCAATGGGCTATTTTTGAAGTTTCCACATCATGGATACAAGAAATGACACCAACGCCAATACTTTTTGGAGGGATTATTGCCGCATATGCAAGAATGACTAATGGCAACAAGTAGAGGAGAGTTAATGTCAAAAAGTGTATCAGAGATTTGGGATTTCTTTCAGTGACAAACGGTAAATTCCCAACAATGAAGTTGATTGCTCAAGACTACTAAAAGAATTAAGAGAGTGAATAAGATTCACATTGGCGAGTCCAGTTCGGAAATTAAAGAAGTCAAAACGATAATTGAAAATCTTTCCCGACAAATCGCATCGTTAACGACTGCTAAATCAACAGAACCACATGCCATGACTCATACTCAGATCAAGCCAATGGCATAGGTGTTATGAGAAAGTCTCAAATTACAACCCTTGCTCCAACACATATA
Organism: Atalantia buxifolia; assembly: GCA_030444775.1. Lineage (NCBI taxonomy): Eukaryota > Viridiplantae > Streptophyta > Magnoliopsida > Sapindales > Rutaceae > Atalantia > Atalantia buxifolia. The sequence goes on from CM059839.1 coordinate 18,177,141, forward strand.
ATCATGGATGGAGAGACCACCACAATTTTTCATGGTCTTAAAGATTCCAGCAGAATAGAGCAGCAGCTCCAGCTCCACCAATGCAAACAATTCCTCAAGTTCCTCAAGCCTCTCACCTACCATTTAGACCATACAATCAGAATCAGAATTACTCTTAACCCAAACAGTGAGAGGATGCATTCCAGAATTTCAAGAATCTTACTCATTCCATGATTGAGCAACAGAATTGCACTATTGATGAATTATGAAATGAGATGAGAGCAAGCTTCAACTCATAAGCCCAATCAATTTCAAACCTCCAGAAGATGGTGGGACAGCTTGCCTCTTTAGTTCAAACTTTGGCAATGACTGTTGAGAAAAACAAATTTCCAAGTCAACCTATGCCTAACCCTAAAGGAGTGCATGAAGTAAGTACCAGTTCACCACAGCAGCATGAAGAGGTCAAAGCCGTCATGACTTTACAAAAAGGAAAAGAAGTCGGTAACAAGGTGAAAATGCCAGTGACAAAAACAACTCAAATTGTACCTGTGAATGCTGAGGACTGATCATAAGAGGAGAAAGAAGAAATCAACCCACGAGAATATATTACTAAAGCTCCATTTCCCCAGATGTTAGTTAAAGCAAAGAAGGAAAAATCCACAGGTGAGATTTTTGAAATCTTCAAATAGGTAAGTATTAACATCCATTTGCTTGATGTTATAAAATAAGTTCCATCTTATGCCAAATTTCTTAAAGACCTTTGTACTAAAAAGAGAAACATTCACTTTCAAAAGAAGACATTTTAAACAGAAAATGTTAGCTCTTTACTCTAACACAAAATTCCTCTAAAATACAATGACATAGGCTCCCCCACTATCTCATGTAGTATGGGGAACTACACAATTGAGAATGCTTTGTTGGACTTAGGAGCTAGTATAAATCTGTTACCTTATTTAGTATTTGTGAAATTTGGATTAGGAGAATTACACCCAACTCCAGTGGTGTTACAGTTTACAGATCGGTCTACGAAAATACTTCGTGGTATTGTAGATGACATGCTTATCCAGGTAGACAAGTTTTATTTTCCTGTTGATTTCATTGTAATTGACACTCAACCAGTCCATGATTCAAGGAAGCACATCCCCATTATCCTAGGCCGACCTTTTTTGGCAACTGCCGATGCTCACATTCAATGCAGGACTGGAAATATGCAGTTGTCTTTTGGCAACATGACTATGGAGCTCAATATCTTCAATATTGCCAATAAACCTCACAATGCAGATGATGGAATTATTTATGTGGATTTAATAGAAGCATTGGTTGATAATACTTTTCTTTCAAGCCTTAGTGATGACTTTTTACAAACATATTTGACTCACTTTGGTTTGGATTTTGATATTGACAGATCAGTCGATGAGGTCAATGCCCTACTTGACTCAGCACCATCTGTGGACACTAATAAATGGAAGTAAATAGTTGAACAACTAGCACCATCAGAGAAGAAATTCAGCCCATCATCAGAATCACCACCAAAACTTGAGCTCAAACCATTGCCCAACACTTTGGGAGAAGAAAGCACTCTGTCAGTAATCATCTCATCATCCCTAAATGATGAACAAAAAGGTAAGTTTTTGGAAGTGTTAAAAGAGCACAAAAGAGCATTAGGATGGACCATAACTGACATAAAATGTATAAACCTAGTAGACTGCATGCATTACATTCACCTTAATAAAAATGTTAAACCTATTAGGGAAATGCAACGGCGGTTAAATCCTAACATGAAAGAAGTTATTAGAACTGAAGTCCTTAAACTATTAGACGCATGTATCATTTATCCCATTTCTGATAGTTCATGGGTCAGTCATGTGCAAGTTGTCCCTAAAAAGTCAAGAGTCACAATAGTTACCAATGCTGATAATGATTGATACCCACTAGAATGACTACAAGATGATGTGTATGCATTGATTATAGAAAGTTGAATTCTGTCACACATAAAAATCATTTTCCTTTACCATTTATTGATCAAATACTTGATAGATTAGCAGGCCATGAATTTTATTGCTTTCTAGATGGTTACTCAGGATATAATCAGATTCTTATAACACCAAAAGATCAAGAGAAAACCATTTTCACTTGCCCTTTTGGCACTTTTGCATATATGAGAATGTCATTTGGATTATGTAATGCATCTACTACATATCAACAATGCATGTTAAGTATTTTTTCTGATATGGTTTAACGATTCTTGAAGTCTTTATGGATGACTTTTCTATCTTTAATGATTCATTCGATCAATGTTTACATCATCTAACACTTATTCTTAGTCACATCATTTTGAGCAAAGGTATTGAGGTTAATAAAGCCAAGGTGGATCTCATTTCCAATTGTCCTCCACCTAAAACAGTTAGAAAAGTAAGATCTTTCTTTAGGCATGCTAGTTTTTATAGACTTTTCATTAAAGATTTTAGCAAAGTATGTAGACCCTTATGCAATCTACTTGCTAAGGATGTATCTTTTGTCTTTGATAATTCATGTTTTGTGGCATTTAAAAAACTAAAGCAGTTGTTGACATCATCACCCATCATTCAGCCCTCAACTGAAGCTTACCATTCGAGCTCATGTGTGATGCACCTGATTATGCAGTAGGAGCAATATTAGAACAAAGAGTTGATCGAATTCTCCATGTTATTTACTATACTAGTATGACATTGAATGATGCACAGTTGAATTATTTAACCACTCAAAAAAATTGCTGGCAGTAGTGTTTGCATTAGAGAAATTTCAATCTTATTTCATTGGTTGTAAAATAATTGTATTCACAGATTATACTGCTCTTAAATATCTTCTCACATAGAAAGATGCAAAAGTTAGACTAATTCGTTGGTTGCTATTTTTGCAGGAATTTGACTTGAAATTCAAAGATAAGAAAGGCACAGAAAATGTTGTGGTTGACCATCTCTCTCGTCTCAATTTTGACACAATCATGGAACAATTACCACTGAATGAATCATTTCCAGATGAACAATTAATGAGTGTGAAAGTATTATCTTAGTATGTTGATATCATTAATTATCTTGTTACAGGTCAACTTCTAGAACATTGGACCAAGAAAGACAAGGCCAAATTTTTTGTGAAAATAAAGAATTTCTTTTGGGTTGACCCTTATCTGTTCAAGTATTGTGCAGATCAAATTATCAGACGATGCGTTTCAGAAAGTGAATTTCAAAACATTCTTTCATTCTGCCATGAACAAGTTTGTTGAGGCCATTTCAACGTTAAGAAAACAACTGCTAAAGTTTTACAATGTGGTTTGTATTAGCTAACTATATTTTGAGATGCTTACACTCTTTGCTCTTCATATGATAGGTGTCAACGAATGGGGAGCATTACACGAAAGAATATGATGCCACTAAATCCAATTTTAGTGGTTGAGATTTTTGATGTGTGGGGTATCGACTTCATAAGACCTTTTCTCCCTTCTTTTGGCCATCAATACATATTGGTTGCTGTTGACTATGTATCAAAATGGGTAAAAGCAATTCCATGTAGAACCAATGATCACAAGGTGGTGATAGGATTTTTCAAAAGCAACATTGTTTCATGCTTTGGATTCCCTCGAGCAATAATCAGTGATGGTAGTACTCACTTTTGTAACAAATCATTCAAAACTCTTTTGACAAAGTATTCTATCACTCACTAAGTGGCGATCCCATATCATCTGCAAATCAGTGGCCAAGTTGAGATTTCCAATCAAGAAATAAAGCATATATTAGAGAAGACGGTGAAGCCAGAAAGAAAAGATTGGTCATTAAGACTCGATGATGCATTATGGGCATACAGAACTGCTTGCAAGACCCTGATTGGGATGTCACCCTACATGCTAGTATATGGAAAAGCTTGCTACCTACCTGTAGAACTCGAGCATCGTGCATATTGGGCCATCAAGAAATTCAACTTTAACATGCAGCAAGGTGGCTCAGAAAGAAGATTACAGCTGGCAGAACTTAAAGAAATTCGTAATGATGCATATGAAAATCCCAAGATTTACAAGCAACGAATGAAAGTCTTTCATGACAAGCAAATTTTGAGGAAATCTTTCACTCCAGGTCAAAAACTACTTTTATTCAATTCTCGCTTGCACTTATTCCCAGGTAAGTTACGCTCTTGATGGTTTGACCCATTTATTGTTTACACTGTTTTTCCACATAGAGCAATCGAAATTAAAGACCCAAAGAACGGTGTCACTTTTAAAGTTAATGGTTAAAGATTAAAGCCTTATCTAGAGTATCAACCACATGGAGAGGACACCGATATAAATTTGAGTACCCACCAAATTTGAATTGAGATTTTTCTTTCTTTTTGGAGATTTGATTTTTTCTTTCTTTTTACCATTCTTTTTTTAATTGAAATTATTTTTGCACAAGTGCGTTTATTTAACCATTAAGTTTTCTTTTATCATTGTTAATCATGAGTACCTCAGCTAAACAGATCCTCTTAGACCTTCTTAGATAACTTTAACGTGTAAAATCTCATTTCAGAAGCCAGATTCAATTTTGTAAAACACATCAAATTTGGGAGCTATAACCCCCAGAGTTAGTATCCCATGTTGAGGATTTAGAACGACAACTCAGAGACATTGAAGGAGGTATCTTTGACATCCAGTTGCAGCTTGAGGTAAATTCTATAAGAGGACGATTGTAATTTTCTTTGTGTGTTTTAGTTTGTCACTTCATTTGTGTGTTTTAATGTGTTACCCAAGTTAACTGGCGGATAACGGTACTCCATGACAATCAACCCTTCACTTTCTCAGAATGCCCTCCTTACAATTTATAAAGCTCGGTCCGAACACATGCGATTGCTTATGAAGAATAACATATCTGTTGACATCCGCTAGTTAATCGAGGCCAAAGTACGATTGGCATGTGATTTGCCTCCCAAATTTATTGCATACATGCCTGATTGTGGTAAAGGAAATTATGTAAGAAAATGAAGAGCTCGAAGAATTTTTGTTGCTTGTCATAAGTGTGCCAGAATGAGATGCGATAAAAAACTATGTTCTTTAGGAATGATGTCTGATAATAGAGAAGACAAGATTCAATTCATTAGGGATGACTTGATTAAGGAGTCATTGTATGATATCCTTTTTTCTTTTTAAACGCATCCTAGTGGATATGTACAAGGAGCAATTCTCTAGTTATGACCATTATTTCAGAAAGAGCATGTACGATATAGTCTCGGGAATCTGACTATAGATGACACTGTTTTTCAGTTTATAAGAAAACTGGATGGGATTATCCTTTTATGTCATTGTAGTTTTATCATTTGCATTATTATCTTTAATAATTTTATTTTATCATTGTTTGCTTTTTCTTTTTACTATTTCCTTTTTTGCTCTCGAGCCATGTGCTTTACACGTTAATTGACATAGACATGCTACCTCATACACAGCTGCGACCAACTGTCACCAAGATATTTAAATATAATTTTTTCTTAAGCATTCACAAATTATTTTTGAGAAGTATCCTAATGGCAGTTACTCCTAATAAGCAATTGAAGAATATTTGTGTGCTTTCTGGATTTAACTATGGCAAATGTAAAGAGTTCATTGAGGCAACCATAGATCTTGGTAGAAGCATAGCAGAGAGAAAATTACACTTGGTGTATAGAGGAGGGGACCAATGGTTATCAAAACTAGTCTCAGAAGCTGCTTATGTCAGAGGGAGCCAAGTGTTAGGCATCATCCCAAAACCCCTAAAACTATTGGGTTGTTTGTCTGACTCACCAACTAGAGAGGAATTAGTCGTCTTAAGTATGCAAGAAAGAATAACTGAAATGTTAAATCATGTTGCTGCTTTTGTTTTGCTACCAAGAGATCTTGCAACTCTAGAGGCACTTATTACATTAGCATCTTGGGCCCATCTGAACATTCACCAGAAACTCATCGATTTGTTAAATGTCAATAACTTTTATGATGGCTTAATCACATTTCTTAAGAATGCAATAAAAAATTATTTCATTCCTTCCACAACGAAAAAACTTTTTATTTGTGCTCCCAGATAGTGTCGTACTCCCAAACATCGTGTGGATATGTTTCAGGCATCCCTAAAATCCAAAGGAAAGAATGTTGAAACAAACTATGTTGATGACTCGGATTCAGTGGATATTACACATCTTGAATTTTTAGACTTTTTTGAAGACAGATGGAAAAATTGATCACTTGATTGGTGATGGAAATGTTCATTCCATTTAAAATTCTACTTGTGTTTTATGTTTGTTCATGTAATTTTTATTTTTCGTCTTATCTAAGATATATTTCCTTTTTACTTTTGTTTAAGGATATGAATTTCAATATGTTTGATGGAGAAATATGTTTGGCTGATAGTGTAACTACACATACAATTCTTCAAAACATAAGTTATTTTTAAATTTAAATCTAATTAAAGCCAATATGAATAAAATATCAAGTCTAGTAGATCCTTTCGAATGTACTAGAAGAACAATGATCATATTAACAAAAGGTACAAAATTAGATATTCATAATGCTCTGTATTCACCAAAATCAAAAGGAAATTTACTTGGTTTTAAAGATATTCATCATAATAATTTTCATATAAAACCAATGAATGAGAATAATGTAAAATATTTATATATTACATCTAACATGTCTAGAAAGAAAGAAATATAAGAAAAGCTTCCAGCTTTCTCATCTGGCTTATATTATACGATGATAAAATCAATGGAAAGTTACACAATCATAAAAGATAAATTATATGATTTAAAATATTTTATACTTTGGCATGACCGCCTTGGTCATCCTAGATCAACAATGATGTGTAGAATTATTGAAAATTATCATGGACATCCATTGAAAGATTCGAAAATTTTATTGTCAAATGAGAATATTTGCACTGCCTATTCACAAAGAAAATTAGTAGTTAGACCATCACTTAATAAAATTAATTCTGAATGTCCATCATTTTTGCAAAGGATTCAGGGAGATATCTGTGGGCCTATTCACCCACCGAGTGGTCCATTTTGTTATTTTATGGTTTTGATTGATGCATTTGCACGATGGTCACACGTTTGTTTATTTTTTTACGTAACGTTGCATTTGCAAGATTGTTTGCGCAGATAATCAGGTTACGTGCACAATTTCTAGATTATCCAATCAAGACTATACGTCTAGATAATGATGGTGAGTTTACTTCTAAAACATTTGATGATTATTGTATAACAGTTGGGATTGACATAAAAACCTAGTACCACATGTACATACTTAGAATGGATTAACATAATCTTATTAAACGTCTTCAAGTAATTGCCAAAACTTTATTATTACGAAGTAAATTACCTATTTTGACATGGGGAAATGCTATTTTGCATACTGCGCATTAATCCACTTGAGGCTTACTACCTACCATAAATATTCCCCATGGCAATTGGTATTAGGACATCAACTAGATATATCCTATTTACGCATTTTTGGTTATATAATATAAGTGTTGATTGCACCCCCACAATGAACTAAAATAGGGCCCCAACGAAGTTTAGGAATTTATATGAGATTTGACTCGCCATCTATTATCAGATATCTTGAACCATTAACAGGGGATGTATTTACCGCACGATTTGCGGATTTTCATTTTGATGAGACAAATTTTCCTCCATTAGGAGAAAGAAAAAAAGTCAATGAGATTAGGCATGACCCTCGGTAGAAAGTGACCTATTTATCTCATTTAGATTCACGAACATCTTAGAGTGAAAATGAAGTGCATAGGATAGTTCATTTACAACAAATTGAAAAACAATTGCCAGATGCATTTACAGATATGGCAAAAGCAATCAAATCATATATATTAGCTGCTAATATACTCGGCCGGGTCATTGTACCTAAGAAACAATTAATGAAAAGTGTAGCTGAGGAATTATCTGTGGCACACCAGAAGCGTGGTAGACCAATTGGTTCAAGAGATAGTATTCCGAGAAAAAGAAAAATGATTAAATATGGTTCTACTGCAAATGATGATAAGAATCTAAAAGAACAAATTGCTTCAGAAAAACAACTAGTCTATGAAAAGACCAGAAACCTTGACAATACATAAACTATTCATGAGAAACAAAGTCTTGAAAAGGCACTTGAATTCAGAAATAATGAGATTTCTGTTGATTTTACTCATGATAATATTTAAAAAAACCGTTTAGTCTTTAGTGAGATCAAATACCCTGAAGGACTTTTTAAAGAGGCATATGCCTAAGATATTGCTCAAGCCTGTGAACTGGCTAGAGATGAAGAAATTATCATCAATGATGTGTTTGCGTTTACAGTAGCTACTGACATTATAAATGATCATGATTCGCAAACCATTGATAAATGTAGATTGATGCATGATTGGCTTAAATGGAAAGAAGTAATCCAGTCATAGTTGACTTATTTAGCCAAACATGAAGTATTCGGACATGTAGTCAAAACACTTGAAGATGTCAAACCTGTTGGGTATAAATGAGTGTTTGTACGGAAACATAATGAAAATGATGAAGTCGAAAGATATAAAGCACAACTTGTTGCACAAGGCTTCTTACAGAGACATGGTATTGATTATAATGAGATATACTCTTTGGTAATGTGTGCAATTATGTTTCGATTTTTAATTGGCTTGGCTGTATTAGAAAATCTTGATATGCATCTCATGGAATGGTGACAACTTATCTATATAGGTCACTTGACACAGATATATTAATGAAAATCCTTGAAGGATCTAAAATGCCAGAATCTTGTCAGTCATCGCCTCGTAGCTTGTATTCAATAAAGCTGCAAAGATCTTAATGTGGATTAAAACAATCTGGATGCATGTGGTATAATCGCCTCAATGAATATTTGATAAAAATAGGATACATTAATGATCCTATCTGTCCATGTGTTTTTATCAAGCAATCAAAATCTGGAATTGCTATTGACGCAGTTTATGTTGATGATTTGAATTTAATAAGAACTCCTGAAGAGCTCCAAAAGACTGATGAATATTTGAAAAATGAATTTGAAATGAAAGATTTAGGGAAAACTAGGTATAGTCTCAAGTTGCAGACCAAGCACAGACCTAATATATCTTTATTCATTAGTCAACTTATACTGAGAAAATTTTGAAACGTTTCAATATGAATAAAGCTTATCCATTGAGTACCTCAATGGTAGTTCGGTCTCTTGATCCTAAAAAGGATTCATTCGTCTTAAAAAAGATGATGAACAGATATTTGGTCATAAAGTACCATAAATGCAATTGGTGCTATAATATATTTAACACAACGTACTAGATCGAACATAGTATTTTCTATTAACATGTTAGCTCGATTTAGCTCCAAACTAACTAGAAGACATTGGAATGACATTAAACACATTTTTCATTTTCTTCGAGGAACAATTGATTGAGGTTTATTTTATTCTAATGAACTAACAAAAAATCCAAGTCTTCTTGGTCATGTTGATGCAAGTTATTTATCTAGTCCCCATAAAGTTCGTTCACAAATATGATATGTACTTTTAATGGAACAATGATTTCTTGGAAGTCTATGAAACAAACGCTCGTTGCAACATCCTCCAATCACTCTGAAATTCTTGTACTTTATGAAGCTAGTCGAGAGTGCATATGGTTGCGATCTTTGATCCATCATATTCAAAGTACTTGTAGAATATCTTTAAGTTCAGATATTCCAATAGTAATATATGAAATTAATCCTGCATGTATAGCTCAACTTAGAGGAGGCTACATTAAGGGAGACATGACAACATATATTTCACCAAAATTCTTCTACACTCATGAGCTCCAACATAACAAGAAAATTGATATCAAATAGATATGCTTCACAGATAATTTAGTTGACCTATTTACAAACCTATATCTACATTTGAGAAAATAATATATGGCATTGGCATGCGTCGCTTCAACAAACTATTAGATTACCACGCATTGCCATTAGAAGGAATACTCATCAGAAGGAGCAATCATTAAGAGGAGTGGAATTTGGACATATGTACATTGTACTCTTCTTTTCATTTTGACCATGTTTTCCCACTGGGTTTTTACTGGGAAAGGTTTCTGACGAGGCAGTTTAAAAGCATGTCCAAGGTCATCATATGATCTATTAAGTGGTGGATATCCAAGAAGAAATATTATAAATTATTGTGGAATCCACCAAGTAAATGGAAGCACCCCTTGTGATTAATGGACTCACACTTTGAAAGTGGATTCACCACTTTGAGTTTTATAACATATATTGTCACCCACTCCACTAAGGCACCAACTATAAATATAATTGTAGTTTGAGCAAAATGTAGAACTTCAAAAATTAGCTTACCTTTGTCTATTGATCTTCTCATAAAAACTTTGCAATATTGTAGTAAAATAAATACAAATTTTCTTATCCAATTCTAAAGGATTTGTTTCCAAATTTATAACACACTATTCCTTCAAATTTATAACATAAAACACTTTATCTTTTTATACAGGCGTTGACTTCTCTTTTTCCACGCAAATCGTGACATTTTCCCAAAGATGGATGCTATAAATAATCAACAAGCACAAACAGCTAAAAGAATTACTATAAACAAAAGTGATTTAAAGATATCAAATATAATAGGGAAAAAAAACTGAACAATAATTACAAAATACCATGCTTTTGTTGGTGAAAAAAATCAATTTTTATATTTTTTTAAAAATAAAATTTTTTAGGATTGATCTCATACAATATATAAAAATTCGTAATCTAGAAATTGTACCTTGAAAATCTAAGAAGATGAACAATTTTAACTTTTTCTGCTGAAGTGATTTAGGCTCCCAGATCACGATCTATCACCACCACTCCTGTTCGATCATGATCCGCCACCAATACTCTTCCAGGTTATGACTCATGTTTGATCTGCACTTGACGTGTGGGCGCCTTTATCATCACTTAAAGCAACTAGCAGGAGAAAATTTTTCTCTCAAAGTTAGAGAGAAAAAATATTTTTCTTTGATCTGTATATGGTGGCTTCTCTCTCTTTTCTTTAGAGAAAATAAGCCTTTTTATTTCTCCATTTAGTGAAAATCCTAAGCTCCAAAAAATAAAAACCAAAAGTCATATTACTATAAGGGCCCACCTTGTAAAATAACATAAGATCCCTTACATACAAGTATATTAAATAGAGCCTCCACTAAATGATATATTTAGGCTTTTGATGCAAATAACTAGTTATCTTACTTATTAATCCAGTAGTGGTGCAGTCAATTAAATGAGTTAACCCAAGGATCATTTGGGAACATACAATAGTGGCTACAACAATTAAGCTTGTAATTAAACAAGTCTAATCATTTAATTCCAACTCTACTCCAATATAAGATTGAAACTGACCTCCATAATTGTATACTCGAATAATAATTCGTCCCAACCCACATTGATTCTTTACTGCACAATCCTTTGTATCACATCGTTAATTAAATTGATTTTTCAACTGTCCAATCAATTTAATAACATCTTATTCCTTGATACTTATTGGTCTTCTCTAATGATCATTTTCAAAATACTAAATATATTGACACACTCTGACTAGAGAATTTTATGATCAAGTACCGAAAACCTATCAAGAGATGTGTTGTACAAATTCTATATTGTTAATCTATAACTCCAATATTTATAATTGTTCCCACCAAGATACCGGGTAATCTTGACCATAAGTATGTGTCATGCCCATTGGTAACTCAAATGGAATTACAATTACAATCATGAAATCATAACTAACTCAAGATTAAGATTACAGTAAAATCAATGTCGATGAGATTTAATAAGTCTGACAGTTATTTCAAAGTTAATTAAATCTCATATGTGATCCTGTTCAATGTAGTCGTACTACACCAATAATTTCATATATGATTAAGACAAATCATTCAATGAATTTATTACAGTCTATACCTAAATAAAGTGCACAACTTTATTTATCAATTGCGAACATAATTTATTTAATCATAAGATAACTTGTATTTATGTCTTCTGTGAATCCACATAATGATCACATAAATACATATAATATGATTAAATGGACTTTACTCAAAATATTAAAGCAATTAAGATACTTGAATAAAATACCTCATTTATTTTATTAATCAGAAAAATTATTTAATACAATTAAATAAATACATATGCTTTTAAAGAGCACATTTTCCTAACAGTTTCCATTCTTATCCCAAGGCAATTCAAATTGGAATCTGAAAATTTTTATGAAAATTAATGAAGATAATGGAAAATTTTGTTAAAATGCTACTTCCATCTAAGAGTTTACTCTTTTGCACCTTTGGGCCATTTCAGACACCAAAACATAACCAAACCTAATATACTAGGTGAACCAAAATACCAATCTAACATTAATGCAGACACAACATTTAGGCTTATCTAACCAAATCTGTAAATGGAAGAAAAACAACGACCCCGAAGACCAGACCCTTTACCTCTGAATATAAACCATTACAACTACCACTAGCTGTTGATCAAGAGGACTGATAAGTTAGAAAAATCAACAACAACCCCCTCCTTTTAAGCAAACATGAATCCAAATAATGAAACCGAACACAATATTCAGATCATTTCCACTAAAATAAGTCGATCCCATGATATTTATCTCACTACCAGATAGGCCTTGATGGTATACCTAAAGCATTAACCAACTCGCACACTAATGGTACATGAAGATAATATTGGCCACTTGTATATTAATGGTCGACATCAGCTATACTTATAATGAGCTGTCACCAGTCCTAATGGTACAAAGCGCCTATTTTTAATCAAGAGGATGAATAAAATTCGAAGAGTCAATCACATGTCCCTTCTTTGAGCACAACACAAATTCAATTACACTGAAATTAATAATTAGATTATTCTACTAAAATAAGGCCTCTCACATGTTGTTTAATTAATTATATTTGGCGTTTTGAGAATACAAGAAAACACAAGGGAAAAAACAGGAGACTTAGAATTCAACACATTGTATTCAACTTATATTCATTATTTCAACCATTAAAAGTACATTAGAAACAACACAAGCATAACTAGTAAAACTGAGTATTGATGGGGAAAAAGTAAAAAAAATCAAAATGAGTTATGCCCCACACTACACAAAAATTATTTAAAGACAATTATTTTGAGATAATAGTTTTGGGGAGATGGAATGAAATAGAAGAGAAGATGAGCTATCATCTGATGATAGGCAAATCTGTCTTTCTCTGTGAAAGTCACCCTATTCTGTTAACAACAAGTACTTTACGATATAGTGATGATTGCATATAAGAAAAGTAGCAAAATAATAATAATAATAATAATAATAATAATAATACATACATACATACATACATACATACATACATACATACATGTATGCATGCATGCATACGTACATTGTAGTAGCAGAATGGAAAACGTTAAGTCGTTAACAATTATTAGAGGAAATAGAGAGGCAAGACAAATAATGTAGTACTGAGCAGGTCCATGTGAAGAAAATATGAATTCCATTTTTTTCATGTTCACTAGATTGGACTATTGGACTAAATTTAAATTTTAATCCTAAAACCATGGAATTAGGAATCCCAATTTACACATGGGTTTAATTAGAACTTTTTTTGTCTGAAATCTGAATAGACCTGATTAGTCTAAATTCTTAATAGAGCTGAATGTCTGAATCTGAATTACATGTTTTTTTTTTGTCTGAATAGCTAAAAATAAATATTTAAGTTGTTTTATTTTTTAACTTAAAAAATTTGAAAACTAATATTTTTACATTTATGCCCTTAAAAATTATAATGTTAAACAAATAATAAACATTTCAAAGAATATAAATAAGGTAATAAATTATCATAATATAAATTATATTCAATTGAGTATAACTCTATAATATTTTATATCATATATGTTAATCAATTTTATTATAGTTTGTTTAATCAATTTTATTATAGTTTGTGATTTTTTATACGAAAAATATTCATAAAAATTATGAAGATAAATAATGCTAATTTGAACACAATGACATGATAAAAATAATAATAGTCTACCATTATATATTATCACAAGTTATATATAGATGGGTAATAATACTAATTATTAAAGTTTATTTAGTTAAGGATGAAAATTAATTAATTAGATAGGAATATTTTAGGAAATATCTTTTAATGATAGCATTCAAAATTTTTAGATTAAGTTAAAAAAAAAACAAACTTAATAACTTAAGTGATTAAGATTAAGTCAATTAAGTCATTAAGTTGAAGAAACAAACGGCCCCAAAGAGAAGAAAAATGTTTTTCCATTTGTGACATCTTTTATCATTTATTACAAAAATTTTTACTTATTATTTAAAATGTATCTATTTATTTATTGCTATTTATTAATTAATTTATCTTTTGTCATTCATGATTTACTTAAAATTAATTAATTTATTTGTTATTTGAGGTCTAAGTAAAAAGGTACTTTTAGTTCTACTAGCTCTTCATAAATAATTAATATATTAACTAATATCAAATAAAATATCAAATATGAAATAAAATATAATTTAAATAATTGATATTCATTTTATGAATAAATTAATAAATTATCATTTATCAATAAATATATAATCTCGTTAAAATAATATTTTTCTTAATCACAAGAACATTATTTTATCGAGATTTTAGTGTTGATCTAATTCAGCATTGCTTGCTTCCTTATTTTGGGATCCCGGAGTCTGATGTTTCCAAGAGTTTTACGACTCCGATAATTTTAATTTTATTATATAAAATGATTTTAATGATTTTACATTTATTTATCAATTTAGTAAGAAATATTAAGAACTTTATTACCAAAAAACAGTTTTTCAATTTTTAGTGATAAATTTAAACACGAAATTTAATACCTATAAATAACATAATACTACAAAACATTAAAATGTACTACGTAGTCTGTACCGAACATCATATTTCAATTGTTTTACATTGTTTGTCCACAGCCACACAATTCAACCCATAGCATCTCACCGATGTTTGGACAACTAATTTTCGTATCTGATTTTTCATGGTTACTAGCAAGTCGTTGATTTTGAATTCAAAGTTCATCAGAAGCCAGAAAGTAGCAACAGACTTTGCATCCACCTCAACCACATACAACGATAAAACTGCTCTGTCATCTGTGAGCATGTTCTTGAACTGTGGTTGTATTTTCCGGCATTGGAAAATTTCGCATGAAGCTAAATAGAAGATTGCTCACTTCATAATCAAGAAAAGGAATGGCAGCACCTTTTTCATAGCATGTTTGTATTTCATCCTCTTCGAATGGATCTCGTTCAGGATAGTCACCGACCTATAAAGATTAGATAGTAATGACATTCGCGTAAACAAAATAAATCAATCAATAGAATTAACAAGGAACCTGCAATGGTCTTTCAACAGTCAACTGCTCTCTGTTTTGTGAGGCATAAAATAGAAATTAAACTGAACAGAAGAGGCTTTAATGGGCTAGGAAGCTTTGCAATCAGTGGGCAGATCCCCAACATGTTGACCAAAAAGGTTTGGTTGAATTATTATTATTTTTAAATGACGACATGATCTGTGCAAATGGAAGGCTCTCTTTTTTTTTTTCGGATTACATGCAGACATGACTATCTGAGTGTTCATTTTATATCAGCAGCATAATTTTCAACATGAAGTAGAACTATCTAGTTGAAATATTTCACAAACTACCAACATTTCAGCTTCACCATCATGCACAGGAAACATCAAATAAGCCACAATAAAAATCAGAGAATCTGGTCAATTAACTCAGTTTCAGTAAATGCATCAAATGTAAAGACAGTTTAGTCAGTTTTCTACAAGCTTCATCAATGGACACAAGGGTTTAATATTTGTCAATCTTTAGTCTCTGTCTCTTTGTACCAGCTACCTGAAAAGCATTGCAGCTATTTATCTTTCATCCACTGCTAAGGATATGTGATTATTCAGCTTAGCACTTTCATATCAGCTGTATATATCAAATACAAATTTTAAGACAAAGGTCGAGTTGGGGAAATCTCAGTAAAGCTTAGACAAGCATGAGCAGCCAAGAGTGAACCAACCTCTAGAACTCTAGTTTGACTCGAAAAAGATTCATGAAGGAGAATGCTACCTTGGTTCAACTCCAGATTAGAATTAAAGAGCTAGTGCCACTCAAGCTCCAACAACCTCAACAATCAAGAATTTTGTCCACCTGCTTGTCTCATTCCTAGGTTTTCAATGCCTCTGCCGATAGACAAGGCTGTTGTAACTCAAGAATCCTGTCCATTCCCAAAGCAAAACGTACCGTGATACTCAAGTCTAACTAAGATAATAGGGCGAATTCTAGGAGAAACTGTAAACTTAAATGTTGAAAGAAAGGCTTAAGAACTCAATTTTCTTTAGGTTTTATGTGCCTTATTGATCACACACAACCTAGTCATATAAACTTAAATGTTGAAAGAAAGGCTTAAGAACTCAATTTTCTTTAGGTTTTATGTGCATTATTGATCACACACAACCTAGTCAACCAAGATCTATGTTGCAAAACAAACTAATATGTGGATGAATTTCTTAAATACACAGAAATAATCTCTGAACTAGAAATATTATGAAAAGAAAGCCTGTTCTTTAACTGCTTTGTGAAGGGGAAGAATCAACACTGTGTCTTTTCACCAAGCTTTACATGGAAGCTGAATTAGGTGAGATAGGCTGCAAAGACAGGTCTTAGATTCAAAATATTAACAAATGAAAAGCATATGAAGAAAAACATATGAAAAGAAGGCAGGGAGGGTGAAGCGTAAAGGATGAAGTAAACCTGATGGAAGGAACTACAAACAAGAAAACAGTTTTCATTCATAATTTTACTCATCACTATTATATTACTGATTGATATCTTCTCAACCTTTCAAACTTTCACTGACGAAATCCTGATTGGCATATCACGGTCCTCTTAAACCTAGCATGCCTTGAATGGTGAGGTTATAGTTTATTCGACCTAAAAATGCTGAAATGCTCAACATGCCGATAGGAAAAAATACATCATTGGTGAGTGGGAATTACACCATGGAAGCATCATGAAACATAGTTTGCATACAAACCTTTACTTTGTCCGGCCTAACCATTGCACCATGAAGCAGAGGACACTTAAAGTAGCAGACTCCTTTCACGCTGCAACGTGACCAAGACAATAATAAGTAATGAAAATGCACCACATAAGAAAAATATACAAACAGAAGAGTGTTTTTCACTTCATCCAAAAACTGTTAACAAAATATTGAAAATCTCCATGCAAGAAGGCATCAAACTAAAGCTAGGAATTAATTCATTTTGAAATTCATATTCTTCATGGACCGGATCTGTGAAATAAAGTCATTGTTGACATCATGAAGGGAATGCGATTGAGAACATTACTGAGAGATCTTTAATTGATGTATCCTTAGTTTAAGTTTGATAAATGTGTCATTAGTCTAGTACTTAACTGTGACATTCGTTTATCATTTCCAAAAAAGAAAAAAGGAATAAAATTCCTTTTTCTCTCTCTGCTTTTCTTTCTAATGTATATCAAATTTTACAAGTGACTCAGCTTCACCAAATCATCTCCAATACAAATTGCTTGCCTTACAGTAATGCTTTATATGATGCAGGTGGTTTCTGCACTAAAACTGCAGCTTCAGCGATTAATGCAGATTGAAGAAGACACCAATAGGTTCTATTAACAATACTATTTCAAACAACGCCATCTTAGGCTGTTACAAACTTTTGCACTTTTGTTTTTGGGGGTCACCAAAGGATAGCTCATCGCATAACAAGACATACATAAACATTTATTAGAAATTCTAAATTTCTAACGTGTCAAACTGTGAAAGAAAAGGAAGCATTGTTAAGCTATTTCAAAAGGATTTGATTTTCCTTTTTGTCATTCCACAATCTTTGTCCTTTATCAAAGCTTAAGCAGTGCCTCTTAGCTTTATCATGCTAAGTTGCTAACCCATGCATCTGTTCATAAATTAAAAAAATCTCTTCACACTGACCCATTAAATTAAACCAACCAAGCATGGCATAAGATTATGATGTTCCAATATTTCATGTGCACGACTTTACATGAGTCTGTACAACCATACAACGTTGTGTAATCCAGAATGTAGGATGAACGAATCAAAATTTGCTTTCCAGTTGAAAAGATGATCAACACAGTAATCTTCTAGTGTTATTTTAGAAAAAAAAGAAACGTACTAGTAGGGAAAAAAGAAGACCAAAAACTATTATAAGTGCTAGGAAAAGTAAATTGGAGAACATATTACAAGTTCTGGAAAACACAAAGAAAATAAGAAATATAGTTTACTTAATTTCCATTATGTTTACCCTGTGGTTCAGCATATTGAATTCCGACTCACAAACCGGGTGCATTTGATGCTGCTCGGCCGATTATTTGACAATCCCCCTTTTTGCCCCTGGATCTACTTCACATCTGTCACCTACCTTAATAAAAAATATTTGGAGAAATCAAATAATTAAAATAGAGTGAAAAGGTGTAGACATGAGCAGTCAACAAACGATTCATGCATTAAAACCTTTTTCTGAAAATATTAAGGAAATATCAGTTGCGGGCTAAAACTAGCCACTAAACCCAATACACTAATCCAAGATAACTGCAATTGCTAAGGGCGTGTTTGGAGTCTGGTATTATACCGGATAAAATTACTATTTGTATTAGATTTATGCGCACACACTCCGTCTTTGCTGCGTGCACCCTGAACTTGTTCAGCTTTGCCGTATAAATCTAGGCTGCAACCTCCAGACTCTATTGATGAATCCTTCATTGGAGCTTCATCACATAATTGTAGCAGAGTATCAAGGTAAATTATTAAATTTTTTTTAATTAGATTTTGAATTATTTTAGTCATGGTGATTTGGGTTTTGGATTATTTTATATCCCATTTGGGTTGGGT
The DNA here is from genome assembly GCA_030444775.1 of Atalantia buxifolia. Classification (NCBI taxonomy): domain Eukaryota; kingdom Viridiplantae; phylum Streptophyta; class Magnoliopsida; order Sapindales; family Rutaceae; genus Atalantia; species Atalantia buxifolia. The sequence goes on from CM059839.1 coordinate 18,196,081, forward strand.
TTACCTAATTTACATGATAGCTTTAATCTCGTTGCACCTATATCATCATCATATATGTTGGAAATTTTCAATTATTCCATAAAAAGAGAAGACTATGCAAATGCATTATTGAATTTTGGTGGCATTCTTGGTTGATTTTGAACTATTGGCTAGTCTTTTGGCTGCACACAGATTGTCTAAACTTCATGTTTTCTTTGCATTTATAATGTCCTGCTGTGAAATTGAAGGATGTAAAGGGTGCTGAAATTTTGCACTCTGTTCTACTTAAGTCAGTGTCCTTTGATTTAAAAGACTTGGTCGAGTGTGTTGCTAAGTTTTGGAGACAAGAATATGCCAGTGTTAAGTAAAATAGAGAAAGTAATTAAGGCTTGTTAATTATCAGGATTTATATAATTAAATCTCTATTTTCTAATATTTAGGCTTCATGTTTGGTATTTCAGAAACAAGTATTGAAGCAAATTGAAGAGATTGAACTATTCAAACTGAAGATTTATAGTTCTGAAATTTGCTTGTGCAAATCCTTGAAACAGTATTTGCTTGAAATATTTGCAAAAGCTCAGGACTATGGACTTTCGATTGGGAAACCGAATTTAGATGAAACTTGCTGTAAGGAACCAGATGTGACTTTTGTGAACGCTGATGGTCCAAAGCCTATGACATTGGTTTCATGGAAAGTAAAAGCCGATGGCATTGATCAAGGAATTGACATGTTGTTAGTTCCTTCATCTCTTACAAATCAACTCGAGAAATTTGTGTTACACTTGGTAAATTTATGAAATCTGGAAATATACTCCATATTAGTTTTTGTTGTGAAAACAATAGATAAAAACACCTTACAACACTTCTAGGAATTTTGAGAGTCTTAGATTCCCTCCCATGAGCAAGGCTCTCAATAAATTGATACACACCCTCTTCTGACTCTCCTTACCTTATAAGAATCCCTTAAGATACCCTCATAACTGAACACAAATAACTGAATACAGACATGCATCAGTAGCTGACTAACCCATCAGAAACTGAATACAGACATACAACAATAACTGACTAAACCTCTTATTAATTATTACTTAAATATCCTTTTATAACAGACCCACTAACCCCTCACATGGTTCCAATCTTTCTTCTAGAATAAGTAAAACGAATAGGTGGTCTAACATTACCCCTCGTCCAACTTTTCACTTTGTCCTCAAGTGTAAAAGAAGGGAACTGTTGGGAAATTGCATCAAATCTTTCCCATGTAACTTAAAAAAAAAAAAGAGAATATCTTTCTATTTGATCAGCACTTCTACATTGGGTAGCCCTTGTGAGATTACATTTCGCACCCCTAACACATCCTCTGGTTCCAAAATCATCTTAAAGTGAGGTAATAGCTAAGGGGGCAATACTGGAGAGGAAATGGCAACTCCTTTTGCTTTGCGCAGTTGCAACACATGGAAGACTGGATGTATAGTAGATGAAACAGGAAGGTGAAGTTTGTAAGCCACTGATCCAATTCTGGCGATTATTGCAAAAGGGCCATAAAATCTTAGAGATAACTTCTCATTCTTTTTAGCAGCCAAGGATTTTTATCGATAAAGGCGTAGTTTGACAAAAACCTTATTGCCTACTTCAAATGCTTATTCTCGTGGTTTCCCATCAGCCAACTTCTTTATTCTTTGTTAAGTTCTCAGCAAGTGTATCTTTAACTCGTCTAGTTGTTCATCTCGTTCCTCTAAAAGTGCTTCAACTGATGATATCAAAGGAACCAGATTTGTACCGAATTAAAGGTGGAGGATCATGCCCATATAAAGCTTTAAAAGGTGTGCGATGAATGATGAGTAGTATTGTACCAATACTCAGCCCAAGCCATCCATCGTAACCAACAGCGAGGTTTTTCTTAAACGTAGCATCTTAAATACGTTTCTAAGCACCGATTGACAACCTCTGATTGTCTATTCGTTTAGGGATGATATGCAGTGCTATTTCGTAAATCAGTACCTTGTAACTTAAAGAGCTCTTTCTAGAAATTGCTCATAAATACCTTATCACGATCAGAAACAATGGACTTGGGAATGCCATGAAGGCATACCACCTCCTTAATGAAGAGTTCAGCCACAAACGAGCATTAAATGGATATTTAAAAGGTATAAAGTGAGCATATTTGCTTAAACGATCCACTACAACTAATATTATGTCCATCCTATATGATTTAGACAACCCTTCAATGAAATCCATGGTCAATTCTACCCAAACTTGGTTCGCCAAAGCTAATGGTTGTAATAATCTAGCAGGGGACATGGCTAAGGTCTTGTCCTTTTGACAAATTTCACACTTTTGCACCCATTTTGCCACTGCTGCTCGCATACCACTTCAATAAAAATCAATAGCCACACATGTAAAAGTCCACTCCTCACCAGAATGCCTACCTACAGTAGAATCATGATATTCTCTTAAAATTGTTGGAATGAAGGTAGAAGTATGTGGAAGCATTAGACGCCCTTTGTACATTACTTTCCCTTGTTCCAAAGAAAAACTAGTTGCTCTTTCAATGCCCTGCTGTAAGTCATATCTTAATTTTGTGAGAAACTCATCATTATCAATTTCTTGCTGAAGTTTATTCCAGTCCAACCAGTGTACTTTAAAAACCTGTTGTAGTGTAACCTCTTGAGTCTTTTTAGACAAGGCATCCGCAGCTTTATTTCCTACTCTAGGTCGATATTAAATTTTAAAGTTATGGCCAAGTAATTTGGGCATCCAACACTGATATTCTGGTGCAACAATACACTGTTCTAGCAAGAAACATAGATGTTGCTGATCAGTTCTAACGATAAAGCGTCTGCCCAAAAGATAAGGTCGCCATTTCTAAACTGCAAGCACTATCGCCATTAACTCTTTTTCCTAGACTGATTTCATGCTTGCACCTTGACTCAAAACTTGGCTGTAATAAGCAATAGGACATTGCTCTTGCATTAATACTACTCCTATTTAATAACCCGAAGCATCTGCCTCTAGTATGAAAAGTAAATCAAAGTTCGGCAAAGCTAGGACTAGTACGATTGTCATTGCCTTCTCAAGAGCATTAAAGGCAGTTTCTGCTTGCACATTCCACCCAAATTTCTCCTTATTCAATTGTTCTGTTAAAGGCCAAGCTATTTCCCCATATCCATGCATAAACTCTCGATAATAACCAGTAAGACCAATGAACCCCTTAATCTCCTTTAAAGACTTTGGCACCGACCAATCTAACATAGCTTAAATTTTAGAGTTAGTAACTACAACTCTAGCCCTCAAAATTACATGCCCCAAATAATCAATTTGTTGGCAAGCAAATGAACATTTTTTTGCGATTTATGTAAAGCTTATGCTTAGCCAATACTCCAAGGACAGTAGCAAGATGCCCAGCATAATCCTGTAAATTTTGACTATAAACAAGGATATCATCAAAAAATACCAAAACAAACAGACGTAAATGCTGTCATAATATATCATTCATCAATGATTGGAAGGTTGCCGGGGCATTAGTAAGCCCAAAGGGCATTATTAAGAACTCGTAATGACCATCATTGGTTCTAAAAGCTATCTTGCGAACATCCTCCGGTTGCAATCTAATTTGGTGGTATCCTGGTTTAAGGGCAAGCTTAGATAAGACAGTTACCCCATGTAACTAATCAAGTAACTCATTAATGACCAGAATGGGAAACTTTATTTAAAGCTCGATAATCAACGCAAAAACGCCAAATTCTATCTTTTTTCTTCACTAATAGACAAGACTAGAAAATGAGCTCAAACTTGGCTGTACAATTCCTGTTTTAATCATTTCACCCAATAGCCTCTCAATCTCCTATTCTGAATTTGAAAGTACCGGTAAGGTCGTACACTAATTGGTCATGCATCATCTTTAAGCACGATGGCATGTTCTCTTCCCCTCAAAGGTGGTAACTCTAGTGGCATTTCTAATACGCTTTTGGCCTCCTCTAAAATTGATTGCACTTCTTTTGGGAGTTGTTGTTCTATATTTTCCTTGGCTGTAGTCATCCCCTACATCTCTACCCAATGCCTCCGCCCTTCATGTCTAATAGCTCTTATTATGGCGTTAAATCATATCAACATCTTTTGAAGAGAGGTATCTCTTTGTAATACAATCTAAGATTTTCCAAGAGTGAACTTTATTACATGAGTCTTCCAATTGATATGGGTGACTCCCAAAGTTTCCAACCACTGTATACCTAATATTATATCCGTGTTCCCAAGTGCAAGGGGTAAGAAATCTGCCACAACTTCCACGCCTTGTAATGATAAGCTCACATTCCTACATACACCTTGAGTTTTCTTAGACTTCCTTATGCCCAAAATCACTCCATAAGCCTCAGTTTCTGAAAGGGGCAGTTTTAATTCTTCAACCAGTTCTGTAGAGATGAAATTATAAGATGCTCTTCTATCAATTAAAATAGTTACTCTCTGTTCACTAACGAACCCCAACACTTTAAAGGTTTTAGGTAAAGTCAAACCCACTACTGAATTTAGTGAGACTTCGACATTTTGAATTTCTTCAAGTTTGTCTAAATCTTCTTCCTTGTCTCTATCATCTTCTTCTTCATCGTCTTATAAAAAGAGCACATGTAGTTCTTTATTCTTGCTTCGATGGCCTAGTGAAAACTTATCATCACATCTATAGCATAACCCCTTTGCTCTTTTAGTTTTAATTTCAGCTTCTGTTAATCTACAGAAATTTTCATTATTTCGTATAAATTAAACGATTCAGCCATGGAAGTTCCAGGCGTTCTGATCATCAGGCCTCATTGATCCAGATTCAAACCTGGGTTTATAAATTATCCCAGCCCAGGCCCGCTTCGTGTGGGCTTTAATTCTCTATTTTTGGCTTCTATTTTATTGGACAGTTCCATAGCTTTATCCAGCCCATCAAGTTCCAGGATATTTAATTCTGCCCTAATTTCAATATTCAACCCATTAATGAATGTTGAATCCAACACCTAGTCTGAAAGATTATCCAAAAATTACGCTAATTTCTCAAATCTTTGCCTGTATTCCCTTACAAATTCTTCTTGTTTGATCGACAAGAATTCTTCATACATAGACGACTCTGCTGATGGGCGAAATCGACAAATCATCTGTGAACGTAGTTCTTCCTAATTAAGAAATTGTCGCCTCCTATTTTCATATTTAAACCAAACAAGTGCTTCTCCTTCGAAACTAATAATGATAGTTTCAAGTTTTTCTGCATTTGTCATCCTATGTAGGGCAAAATAGAGTTCCGCCTTTAACACCCAACCTTTTGGATTGTCACCATCGAGCGTAGAGAGTTTGATCCTTCGTGGTCTCACATTCCCCGTAATACATTGGTGATGCAGCGGAAGTTTAATGTTCAAAATATTCCGTTGATTGTAGAGAATACCGGAATAAAAGAACAACTAAATTCACGTTAATTCAAAAGAATGCCGCGAATTTAGGAGTTAAGACTCGTTAATTTCGCAGAACACCGAGAATTAACTGTACTCAAATACTCACAAAGAGATTTGAAAATTGAAAATATTATTGAAATTGAACATGCCTTTAAAGGCTATAAGAATGAGCTATTTATAGTAGTAGTATTTATCCTAATTCATGAAGTAAAACAAAAATCCTAAATTGAAAAGGAAACAAAATTCTAAATTAGAAAGGAAATTAAAAGTCTTAAACTTTAGTTAATTAGGAAATTAATCCTAGTATAATATGGATTCCTATTCTTCATCATTCCCCCCAGGGTGGAGAGAATTCGCCCTCGAATTAAAATTGTCAGCAACATCTTTATCATGATCACCTCTGTAAGGAATAAAATGTTTGACATTAAATACATCTGCTGTGCGGATATCACGAGGAAGCTTCAGTCTGTATGCATTAGGATTTATCTTCTCGATAATCTCTAAAGGTCTAATTTTCCTAGCAGAAAGCTTGTTGTACTCGCCAACTGAGAACCTATCTTTGGTTAAGACAGCCCAAACAAGATCTCCTACTTGAAATTCTAAAGCTCGACGCTTTTTGTCTGCAATAAGTTTATAACCTTCGGTTGTCTGCTTCAAAGACTCTTGCGTAGTTTCATGAATCTTCTGAAGCTGCTCAATAAAGTCTTCTGCTTTACCGCTTTTGCGAACTAAATCTAGAACTTGAGCCAAATCGATGGGAGCTCGTGGATTATATCCGTAATTCACCTGAAAAGGACTTAAACTAGTACTCTGCTTAACTGCACAGTTATAAGCAAACTCGACTTGATAAAACTTCTGATCCCACATCTTCAGGTTATCGCCAACTAGACTACGTAGATGGTTTCCTAAAGAGCAGTTGAAAACTTCAGTCTGACCATCTGTTTGTGGATGGTTAGCACTACTGAAATTCAGGCGAGTGTTAGTCAACTTCCATAATGTCTTCAAAAAATGGCTAAGAAATCGTGTATCCCAGTCAGATACTATAGAACTCGATAAGCCATGCAATCTATAGACTTCCTTAAAGAATAGACGAGCAACAGTCAAAGCGTCTGTAGTCTTCCTGCAAGCAATGAAGTGCGCAATTTTCGAGAATCGATCAACAACAATAAATATTGAATCCATACCCCTCTGAGTGCGGGGTAATCCCAAAACAAAATCCATGCTAATGTCAGCCCAAGGTTGTGTTGAAACTGGCAGTGGCATATATAACCCAGCATTAGTTGCTGCGCCCTTGGAAACCTGACAAATACGACAAGTCTCGACATAGTAATAGACTTCACGCCTCATAGTAGGCCAAAAATAAGTGTTGGCTATTAGAGCCAAAGTTTTGTCACGGCCCATGTGCCCTTCGTTATGTAAGTCTGCAATGATTTTCAATCTCAAACTTGAGTGAGGAACACATTACTAATTACTCTTGAAAAGAAATCCGTCGTGTAAATGATAATCTGAGCGAAACCCTACAACAACGTCTTCTAATATAGGAGCAAAGAAAGAATCAAAAGCATATAACTCTCGAAATGTATCAAATTCGATAACTTGAGTATGTATTTGTGTCAATAAAGAAGTTCGTCGACTAATTGCATCTGCTACTCGGTTGGATTCGCCTGAAGTATGCTTTACCACAAAAGTAAACTGCTGAAGAAATGCTATCCACGTGGCATGTCTGTGAGAGAGCTTGTCTTGATTATTGAGATACTTTAACACGACATGGTTAGTGTATAAAACCAAGTCTTTATGGATTAAATAATGTCGCCAATGTTTTAACGCCTGGACTACTGCGTAAAACTCCATCATAAGTGTTGTAGCGTGCCTTTGCTCTGTTCATCTTCTCACTGAAATAAGTTATAGGTTTACCCAGTTGGCTAAGGACAGCTCCAATGCCTACTTTAGAAGCATCACAATGGACCTCAAAAGTGAGCGAAAAATCTGGTAGAGCAAGTACTGGGGCAGCAATCAATTTTTCTTTGATGATCTTGAATGCCTTAATAGTTGTCTTTGTCCAAGAGAATTGTCATTCTTTCATGCAATTCATGATTGGTGCCATAATAGTACTAAAATGAGGAATGAATCGTCTGTAAAAAGACGCCAATCCATGGAAGCTTCTGGTGGCGGATAAAGTTGTTGGTTGAGGCCAATCTCAAATAGCATCCACTTTTAATTGGTCAACTGATATATCGTCCTTTGACATCACATATCCCAAAAATAATATTTTCTCTGTCAAGAAAATACACTTTTGTACTATTGTGTATAAACTGGCTGCTTTTAAGGCTGAAAGCACTTCTCTCAACTATTGTAGATGTAACTCTTGACTGAGGCCATATATAAGTATATCATCGAAGTAAACAACCACGAACTTTCCAATGAAAGGGCGAAGAACTTGATTCATAACTCGCATAAAAGTACTCGGAGCATTGGATAAACCAAATGGCATTACCGACCACTCGTATAACCCTTCGCGAGTTTTAAAGGTCGTTTTCCATTCATCTCCAGGCCGTATTCGAATTTGATGGTAGCCACTTTCAAATCAAGTTTGGTAAAAACTGCTGCACCGCTAAGTTGATCTAACAAGTCATCTAATCGAGGGATTGGAAAACGATATCAAACTGTAATTTTATTGATAGCTCGACTGTCTACGTATATCCTCCAAGAACCATCCTTCTTTGGAGTCAGCAAAGCAGGGACTGCAGAGGGACTAAGACTTTCACGAATAAATCCCTTTTCTAGTAACTCTTCCACTTGGCACCTTAATTCCTCATGTTCTGTAGGATTCATACGATAATGAGGTCAATTTGGTAATGTAGAGCCTGGTACCAAATCAATTTGGTGTTGTATATCCCGAAGAGTCGGTAAACCATGTGGTAGCTCATTAGGGAACAAATCTTGAAATTCCTCTAGAATAGGTGTCACAGCTTCAGGAATTTTCGAATCACCGTTACTCTTTTTTTCCAATAAAATGTAGACTCTCTTTGTCTTTGCTACAATATCTATAAATTGCTTCTTGCCTAACAAATAATTACCCAAGTCTTGCTTGAGAGTAAGTTCCTTGTTAGGTAGGAGAACGATCTCATTATTGTTAAACATAAAGCTATAGGTGTTTCTCTTCCCATCATGCACTACATTTCGATCATATTGCCAAGGTCTACCCAGTAATAGATGACAAGCATCCATAGTCACAACATCACACTAAATTTTATCTTTATAAATTGAACCAATGGATAAGGAAACTAAGCAACGTTTCGATACTGTCACTTGATTTCCTTTCTTCAGCCATGTGAGCTTGTATGAAGTTTGGTGAGGTTCTGTCTTCAAATTCAGCTTCGTCACGGCTTCTTCCGAAATGACATTCTCGCAACTGCCTGATTCTATGACCATACAGCATATTTTACCCCCAATTGTGCAAGTAGTCTGAAAAATATTTTGTTGTAACCACTTGTCTTTGTCTTGACCTTTAGAAGTGAAGAATGTGCAGTTCACGATCAACATTGGTCCGCTATCACCATGTTCTTCAACAAATTGAACGCTACCATTACTATCAAAAGTTGGTTCTTCAGCGAACTTTTCAGTTTCTTCCTCTTGGTAGTCTTCACTTTCCTCTGGGCCTACGAAAAAGCCTTTACCGTATTTTACTCCCTTTTTACACTCTGTCATTCGGTGCCCATTTTCTCCACAATTAAAACAACGTAATCCCGAACTCGAGGATTGGGTTTTGCTACTTTGACCAATTTCACTGGGTTTACTAGTTTTATTTGGAGGATTTTGAGGAGTGAAATTACGGAATTGGGAAGTCGGGTTTGAATTATCACGAACAACATTTCGAGCATCCCGAAAGCTTGAGTCATTAGTACCTCGACTAAATTGCTTCTCCAACTGCAGCCTATGAAACAGAGTATGGGTCAAGTAAATTTAATTGGTCTTGAAATTGAGTTCGTAGGCCTCCAACGTAGCGGGAAACCTACTGTTCTTCTGTCTCTGTCAAGTTATTGCGTGCCACCAACCAATGAAATTCTGTGGTGTAATCATCCACTGATCGATAACCTTGCCTTAAATTCTGTAACTGTTGGTATAACAGTTTGGTATAATTATGAGGTAAGAATGCTCCACGCAAGTGCTTCTTCAACTTTTCCCAAGATTCAATCTTCTTTTTGCCTTGCCTAATTCTAGTAAGCTTAGTTTGTTGCCACCAAGCTACTGCTCTTCCACGAAGTCGAGTTGCAGCAAGCGAAACTAGTTTATTTTCAGGCACTTCCTTATATTCCAAAATTTCCTCAATGGCATTAATCCAATCCAATAATTCTTCAGGTCGACCACTTCCTTGGAATTCGAGAATGTCAATTTCAACCCAGATTCCCATCTTTTGTCATCAGTAGACTCAGTTCTAGGCCGATGCCCAGAAATGGGTTAGCAAAGCTTTCACTTGATTTGTTTTTGCGTTCTGGAGTACGATGGCGTTCGTCAAATAACTCTGCCATTCGTGCCATTTGTGCAGTTAACATATCAATTCTGGCCGTCATGCTAGCTAGAGCTTCATCTTTAGAAACATCATCTTGATTGTAAGTTGCAGCATGAGCATCACGAGCTTTTCTTGGAGGCATTTTCCAAATTTGGGTTTAAAAAGGTAGTAGGGGTAAATTGAAAATTAAATAAAAGTTTAGGCCAAAACTATAATTAAGCAAAAGTTTTAGATTTCCGATGACAGAGGTCGGAAATCGAGCAAGGATGGGTGGATCTAAAAGATTTTGGGTTGATGTGTATGGTGGTGGTAATGGTTTGTCTGAAACGTTGGTGTTTTGGCTGGAAATTGTAGACAAAAGCGGCGGGTTTGTAGTTGTTTTGATTTCCGGCGATCGGCGCGTCGATCGGCAGTGGAGATAGGTTAGAGAGGTTCAGCTGATAAAGAGGAGTTTATTAGTGGTAGAAGGGTTAGGTTGGTGATACCAGGTTTTAGCTCTGATACGAAGCTGATGCAGTGGAAGTTTAATGTTCAAAATATTCCGTTAATTCTAGAGAATACCGGAATAAAAGAACAATTAAATTCACGTTGATTCAAAAGAATACCGCGAATTTAGGAGTTAAGACTCGTTAATTCCGCAGAATACCGAGAATTAACTGAACTCAAATACTCACAAAGAGATTTAAAAATTAAAAATATTATTGAAATTGAACATGCCTTTAAAGGCTACAAGAGTGAGCTATTTATAGTAGTAGTATTTATCCTAATTCATGAAGTAAAACAAAAATCCTAAATTGAAAAGGAAACAAAATTCTAAATTAGAAAGGAAATTAAAAGTCTTAAACTTTAGTTAATTAGGAAACTAATCCTAGTATAATATGGATTCCTATTCTTCATCAATTGGATTCGCGAACCTTAGGAACCTCTGGTGCCCTACCACTGGTACCGCCCAATTCCACTGAATTGTCCGTTGGTGGAGAATCTATCTGATTTTTGGAATTTGGTTCTCATTCTTGATTCCCTTGGGCCCGTAAAAGTTGTTCCATTATCTTCAACAGGTTAGTAATTCCTTGTTTTATCGCTGGAATTTTTTTAATCTCTTCTCTCAATAGCCCAACCTCTTCTTGTACTGAACCAACCGTCTCCTTCATATTATCAACCCTCGCTTTTTTGTCTCACCAAGACCAACTCAGATACCAAATGTTACACTTGGTAAATTTATGAAATCTGGAAATATACTCCAGATAAGTTTTTATTGTGAAAACAGTGGATAAAAACACCTTACAACATTTCCAGTAATTTCGAGAGTCCTAGATTCCCTTCCAAGAGCAAGGCTCTCAACAAATTGATACACACCCTCTTCTGACACTTCTTACCCTATAAGAATCCCTTAGGATGCCCTCATAACTGAACACAAATAACTGAATACATTCACACATCAGCAACTGACTAACCCATCAGAAACTGAATATAGACATACACAATAACTGACTAAACCCCTTATTAATTATTACTTAAATATCCTTTTATAATAGACCCACTAATCCCTCACATGGTTCCCTCCTCACATGGTTCCAATCTTTCTTCTAGAATAAGTAAAATGAATAGGTGGTCTAACAATTTACTGCATTGAAGGATGTAAATGGTGTTAAAAATTTACTCTATGTATTTAGCTAGCTTTTTGATTGGGGAGCATGCATTTATAACTTAACAATGATATTTTGCAATAGTATTTGGGCATGTGGATGTAGAAACTTGGATTATTTAATACAATCCACATTTTATGCGATTATATTGCAAGTATTATATCATTTTATTATTTTGTGACTATGTCGTAGCTAATAGAAATGTGTACACTTTTATGCTATCATCTTAAGATGGCTTTGAATGAATTTTGTATGTTTGAACTATCTATTTTTGTTGTGCTATTTTTTAGGAGGTTATTTGGATAAATTATTTACTTGGATTTTTATTTTACAGAGGAAAATTGCTACAAAAATAAATGTTATGTTGCCAAAAATTTTAAAATTTGTTTAATTTACATGTATTCAATGAAGAATAATGATATTTTTTTTTTACATTTTTAGTAAATAAATTGATGTAAAAATTCTTAAATTCTTCCATATTTTTCTTTTTTTTTTAAGTACTAATAAATATTATTTTCTAAATATATAATTTAAATTAATCATCAAAAATATTTAATACAGTGTTATGCAGTGAAACACCAAACATAGTATAACTAAAAATTAATACAATGCAGTGTAGCACAAAACACTGTACAACATTATTATAATACAGTGGTAATATAATACAACATAATACAATACACCTACATTAAAATAATGTAATACAGTATAATAAGATACAATGTGCCAAACACACTCTAAAAGTTCTACATCTCATAGGCCTTAGTGCTAACAATATTCAAAAGTGAAAATGCTAATAGCTTGTAAAAAATATTATTTGTAATTGTAGCCATTGAAGTATTTTAAAACTTTCAATGTGAAGGCTAGCAACAATGGAAGTGGTATCTGCAAGTAGGGATGGCAATAAAATCTGGGTTCAGCCCACATCCGCAAAGATCTGGAAGATCCGGATCCGGAAAAATCCGAATTCGCATATTAAAAAATGTATATCCGAATGCTAAATATTAGAATCCGCACGGATCCGGATCTGGATCTGGATGTAATTGCATCCGAAAAATCAGATATCTGGATCCGGATAATTATTTATTAAATTAAAATTAAATTAAAATTAAATTAAAAATATATAACTTAAATGGAAAAAATCTAACCTAATTACCTAAGCCCTAACACCCATGGCTGTCCTCACCAGTGTTTTTCTCTCGTTCACACACTGATACACACACTCACGGCTGTCCTCACCAGTCACCAGCAGCAACAAATCCTTAACACCCAAATCCCTAACTAGAAAAAAGAAAATTCTAACATCTAAAGTTTCTAACCTATTCCAAAAAACCTAAATCCCGCAGCAGCATATCGAAGCCCCTAACCCCAAACCCCTAAATCAGTCTATAATCATGTCTCCTCCACCGCCATCCCGTCGTTTGGTGCTGCTGCCAGGAACCAGCCTGCCATCTCCCTTCTTCTAAATGGTGGTCAATAACGAAGTGAAAAAGAAAAAGGTTGCCAACTCCCGACTTCGATTCTCAAAGACAACTACATTTTTTCTGGTTTTATTTGGTTCTTTGGATAATATGGTGCAGTAAAGTAATATTTGTGCAAGCCTCTGTTTGGTAATGTTGAGAAAAACAGAAAGAAATTGGAGGTAAATTTAGTTTATCTTTTATACATTTTAAGCAAGTTGATTATACAAACTTTGGGCTCGTATTGTTTGATAATTTTGATGCAATCGATTAGTGCTATTGTTGTTATTGTTCTTCATAGAAGGAGTAGTAGTACAATCATCGTAATAATGAAAATGTAAAATGGAAAGAATTAAGAAAACGATAGAATCAGAATATGGAAAAAGACCATTTGTAATTAATTGTTTGTTATTGGGGAGATAATTGATTACTTGTTTGTACGACCAGTTTTTTTTGGATTAAATTTATTAAAGTTCCGGATTCGGATATTCAGAAAATCCGTCCGGGATCTGCACGAATATTACCCGCATCCGGATCTATGTTTTTTTTGTGGATCCAAATGCGGATCTGGATGCAGAAGATTTTATACGGATCCGGATGCGGATGCACCTACATCCGGATCTAGATCTGGAATTTGCCATCCCTATCTGCAAGACATGCTTTCCTACCAGGACTCATGATGCTTGTCAATCACCAAAAATGACTTCAACACTCTCATAATAAACTGTAAGAGTATACACACTAGCAGTTAAAAAGTATACAGATTCTTGCAACCCAACGGAATATTGATAGCATCAAGTTATTGCAGCTAGTGATTTAATTTCCATCTCTACAATGAACAAGGTAGTGCAAGAGTAGAATAGTGCTTCCATTTGGACCAAGTGTTAGAATCATTTGGCCACCTCTAGAAATTTGTGTAGGTAAGAAAAAAAATGGTTCAATAGGCCGAGGACCTTCCCACAACATTAATTATCACTAAGTTTGGGAGTTGGGTTTTTTTTTTATTACATGAGATTATTGCTCAAGTGTACAACTCATATTATATAAGATTACAATTGATATTTACAAATCAGATTATTACTAGACTAGTTTACATCAATTATTATAAAGTCCGCCTATATTTTTATTTTCTTTAACATTCGAGGGACGTCTACTACACTTAAATTTCGAAAGGGAGAAGACTGCCTTCACTTAAATTGAAAAAGAAAACTAAACCCCTACAATGCTCGAACCCCATAACCTCACAATTGTGAAGTTGAGTTTTAGTATCCCAAAACATAATAAATTGTATAATCAGAAAAATCAATGGAATAGAAATGTTGACATACAATAATGGCAAAGCATCATATCAAACTAACCCATGGAGTCGAAAATATAAACCAAGGGGTGTGGAATTATCAGTTAAAGCAGCAACTTTAGTGTTGGTATCATCATAAAGCTCAAGGGACATTGAATTAACAGAAGTACCGCATTTTCTCCACAACTTGTCTTTCACAGATTCCACAGTCATCTAAATTTTGAACATAAATTATAAATTAGAAAAAAAGAAATTAAAAAATAAAAAATGTAGACAGATAATTGATATTGGAGACCTGAAGTGAGAAGCGAACATCACTAGAGAAACTTTTGAGGTTAGAGTGAGTCACACGTAAAAGGACCGACTCATTGCACCCAATCTGCTGCAACCGTGATGCCATGACTGTGAATATGATCCTGTTGCCAAGTCAAGTCAAGTCATCTTCGTCTTCAATTTCAAAATTCAACTTCAAAAAACCAAGGTAACAAACCAATATAAATTTAGAATGCCGCGTGACATTACTTCATAGGTTGGTTAATAATATACTATGCATATGCACACACAATATCAAAGATGACAATTTTTATATACACACACACAATATCTTTTCTATCATCTTAAAATTTCAAATATCTTAACTAAAGGTGAGCATTTGGCTTTCAGTTAAGTTTTTTCTAGTTTTCAGTTTAATTTGCAGCCCATTCAAGTTTAAGAATTCAACGCAAATGGGTTGGAAAATTATTTCAGTTCAGTTCAGATTCATAATTCGGTTCGGTTTCAGATTATTCATTTCAAGTTGCAATATGATTTGGGTTAATAATTCAGGTCACAACAGAATTGTTAAACAAAAATATTTCAATAATCATTGTATTATCGTTAATAAATAAATAATGCCACAACGGTGTGATTGTTCACAGAGCTAGAAGTAGCATAATCCTTAGCTTTCTGAAGGACAAAGGTATTATCCGCATCCAAACTATCCCTACAAATTAGTATAGATGAAAAATTCATGTTCACACTACTTAATTAAGAATACATTTACACTATGATCAGATTCATTACATTTAGCACAATAGTTAATATAAATTTTGTATCAAAACATTACATGTCTAGACTCTAGTATTATTTATTATATTTGTGTATAATAATCATAATAAACACATTCACACGTTATGTTTATGAAAGCTTTTTTCATTAATATATTAAAAAAAGTAATTAATGCAAGTTGATAAATATACAAAACCAGTTCATTGTGCAACATTTTTTTTTTTTGAAAACTCCAAATCAAACACGGCAAATGTTTCACATCTGCGCGCTCTCACACTGTCACACACACATGACAATGTTCAATAAAGGATTTATCACTGAAGTTACCACGAAGAGCTGACGGTGAGCTGAAGTCGTGGGCGGATTTGAGGAAGGACAGATGAGGTTGTGCTGTCGTGGTGATTCGCGAAGCTATCAACGACTAGCTGTTTTGTTTTGGCAGGGCGTACTAAACCCACTACGTACCACATCACCGGGTAGCTCGCCTAAATGCCGAGTCTTTATGTGCCATCGTTGGGACAGGAAGCGGCGTGGTAGCAGCCGGTGACTTTATGTGCAAGTAAAAGCAATCATAGTTATTACCATATTTCTTAAAATGAATAGATGAAATTTGAAAAAAAGAAGTTTAATTTGAGGAGGAGTAGCTGGCAGTTTTTTTTTTTTTACTATTACTCATATTTACAATTAGACAGTTACTGAGACTAATAGTTTACAATAAATCTTATATAAGATATTTTACTATTCTCTAATATTCGAGTAATGTCAGCGCCACTCACATTGGCGAAGTCTGCCTTCACTCAAATTTGAGAAAGAAAATAAAACCCTCAATATACTTTTGTGGGGGTTTGAACCATTACCTTCACAGTTGTACTGGAATAGTTCTAACCACTCGGCCAAAGACCGAGTGGTTGGCTATTGTTAAGATTGTTTAATTTGTGTTTATGCTTGTGGCTTTGATTGGAAAATTAGAATTTGGCATAGGGATGGTAAAAATATCTAAATCCGGCCCAGATCCACAAAGATCCAGAAGATTCGGAACGGGAAAAATCTAGATCTGCACATTAAAAAATATGGATCCAAATCTTTGAAATTAGAATCCGTGCGGATCCAAATTTGGATCTAGAAAACCGAATATCTGAATCCGCATAATTTTTTAATTAAATTATTTATTAAAAAAAATTAAATTAAAATATATAAGTTAAATGAAAAAAATAATAGGATTAATGAAAAAAATTATAGAAGTTAAATTAAATTAAGAAATATATTGGGATCCGCATTATTTTTAATTAAATTATTTATTAAATTAAAATTAAATAAAATATATGTAAGTCAAATGAAAAAACATAATAGGATTAATTAAGAAATATAGAAGTTAAATTAAATTGAGAAATATATTGGGATCCGCATTATTTTTAATTAAATTATTTATTAAATTAAAATTAAATAAAATATATGTAAGTCAAATGAAAAAACATAATAGGATTAATTAAGAAATATAGAAGTTAAATTAAATTGAGAAATATATTGGAATCTGCATTATTTTATGTGAATTTTTGGCTTTTTTATAATTTTATTTATGGATTTATGATGATGCTAGACTTGAATTTAGGTTATTTTTAATTTTTTATTTATATTGTGGTATTTTTATTTGTGACTTTATGGTGTTGTATGTTATTCTAGGTATAAAATTATTAATTGTTGAATTATGATTGGATTTTATTTGATATTATTAGTGACATTGTTGAATTTTAAATTATATTTTAAATTATTAATTTTTAATTTTTACGGATCCAAATATTTGGGATAACAAACCGCAATCAATGCGGATATTATCCGCATTAAATCTATATTTTTTTGTAGATTCGAATGTAAATCTAGGTATAAAAATATCAATTTGAATTCAGATTCGGATTTTGCCATCCCAAATTTGAAATTTGAGATCGGGTCTGACTTGAAACTAAGGCTAGTTTAGTCTTTTCAGCACTAAAGAAACGATGGCTGGTTGGGGGGTGTTTAGTAAATATAAATCCACGGCCTGCAGGTATATAATATCCCTCGCTTGTTGGCTTCTTCTGGTTGTTGAATGAGAGATGGGGAAGAACGAGTTCTTAACACCAAAGGCAATTGCCAACAGAATCAAAGCGAAAGGGTTACAGAAGCTACGATGGTACTGCCAGATGTGTCAGAAGCAATGCAGAGACGAGAACGGCTTCAAATGCCACTGCATGAGCGAAAGCCACCAGCGTCAGATGCAAATCTTCGGTCAAAACCCCGACCGAATCGTCGAGGGTTACTCCGAAGAATTCGAAGCCGGCTTCCTCGAACTCATGAGGCGCAGCCACCGCTTCAGTCGCATCGCCGCCACCGTCGTTTACAACGAGTACATCCACGACCGGCACCATGTCCACATGAATTCCACCAGGTGGGCTACCCTGACCGACTTTGTCAAGTACTTGGGCCGGACCGGTAAGTGCAAAGTTGAGGAGACTCCAAAGGGTTGGTTCATTACTTATATTGATAGAGATTCAGAGACCCTTTTCAAGGAAAAGATGAAAAACAAGAGAATTAAGTTGGATATGGTTGACGAAGAGAGGCAAGAGAGAGAGATTCAAAAGCAAATTGAGATTGCTGCTTCTGCTTCCGTTTCTTCGACCAATCCCCTTTCTAATTCTGAGGATAACACCACCAGGGAATTGAATTTGGAGGCTGCGGCTGCTGTAGGTAAGGTTGGCTTTGCACTGGGGTCATCATACAAAGATAATGTTACGAGTAATGGTAGTGGTAATAATGGTAGTAGTAGTAGTACTAGATTGGTTTTTGAAGAGCTTGATAAGGACAATAATAATAATAATAGGAAGATTGATAAAAATGGTAGTAAAGTTAGTGGGAACTCGGCGTTGGAGGAGTTGATGAGAGAGGAAGAGAAGGTGAAGGAGAAAATGAACAGGAAAGACTATTGGTTGTGTGAGGGAATTATTGTCAAGGTCATGAGCAAGGCGTTGGCTGATAAAGGATACTACAAGCAGAAGGGTGTTGTGAGGAAAGTCATTGATAAGTACGTTGGGGAAATTGAGATGCTTGAGAAGAAGCACGTTTTGAGAGTCGATCAGGATGAGCTCGAGACTGTCATTCCGCAAATTGGGGGTTTAGTAAGGATTGTGAATGGTGCATACCGGGGTTCAAATGCAAGGTTGCTGGGAGTGGATACTGATAAGTTTTGTGCCCAGGTAAAGATAGAAAAGGGTGTTTATGATGGGAGAGTGCTTAATGCTATTGACTACGAGGATATTTGCAAACTTGCTTAGTGAATTTAATCTCAGTGGAGCATTTGCTTTCATATGTAGCAATATATTTGAATTTTCTTTCACACTTGATTATAAAGCCTGTGATCTATTTTATCATCCTCTGTGTTTTCATGTCTGAAGAATGATCTAATAACTTGTTTGAAAGTAATTGACTTTTCCTTGTTTTATTATATTGTCTTTTCTTGGCTCTGGAATTGTGTATTTCTTTCTTTTACCATCTTCAGGATCAAGTAAGCAAAATGTTTCTACTTTCATTTTTCATTTTATCAGTTTGTTCAATGACAACCTCATCTGCAGAAATAGTTAAGTTTAAAAAAAAAAAAAAAGAAGAAAAATTCAACCTAGATTTTAAATAACATGACAGTAGTTATCAGATATATAGATGAGTTTATGAGTTGTCTCCCAGAAACCACCATTCCCTAAGAGCAAACTACATCTGCATTTGCACAAATTTTTTGATAGAGACAATGATTTAGAAACCTATGTCCATCAGAACAAATTCTACCGTGCAAAAGTAAAAATTCAAGGCTTTGGTAAAAGAAGAGATGTTCCTGTCATCATTTCATTAGTAACTAGATTTTAATTAACATGACAGAAGTTATCAGATATATAGATGAGTTTATGAGTTGTCTCCCACAAGCCACCACTCCGTAAGAGCAAACTACATCTGCATTTGCAGACAAATTTTTGATAGAGACAATGATTTAGAAACCTATGCCCATCAGAACAAATTCTACCATGCACGAGTAAAAATTCAAGGCTTTGGGAAAAGAAGAGATGTTCCTGTCATTTCATTAGTAACTACTTTACA
The DNA here is from genome assembly GCA_030444775.1 of Atalantia buxifolia. Classification (NCBI taxonomy): domain Eukaryota; kingdom Viridiplantae; phylum Streptophyta; class Magnoliopsida; order Sapindales; family Rutaceae; genus Atalantia; species Atalantia buxifolia. Next base: position 18,215,556 of record CM059839.1, read on the forward strand.
GCTTAATCACTTACGATGTGCTGTATTATATTATGTTATATTGTATTATTTTAATGTCGGTGTATTGTAATATACTATATTACATTAGCACTGTATTATAATAATGATGTTCAATAATTAGTGTTATCCTCTACTGTATTAATTTATAGTTATACCATATTTGGTGCTGCATTATACTGTATTAATTTCTTTAGTGATTAATATAAATTATATATTTAGAAAATATATAATTTATTAGTATTGAGAAAAAAATTAATTTTTACATCAATTCTTTTTTTGTTTAAATTAAAAAAATCATAATTCTTCATAAAACATGTTTAAAACTAACAAATTTTGAAATTTTCGACAGCATAACATTTATTTTTCAGCAATTCCCAAACATAACCTGTGAAATAGTTAAACTCATTTTTACGTATACGTGAAAATTGAAAGCTCACACATTTCATATGCAGCAGCCCAATAATCTCTATACAAAGACCATTCAATATCACTTAATCTAGTTTCGAAGTCATAAAGTAAAACTACATCTAGACAACAACTAACGACCTGTAATCAAGTCATCAGCACCTTATGGGGACTTATAAACAGTCACAAACACATTGGAAAAGCGCATATGAAAGTACAAGGCATCTAAAATGAAGCTACCATGCTCATCTTGTGTATTGACATTGTTATGGCTGATTTAATTCTTGTGGGTAATTTTGTTATCTCCTTATTATAGATAGCTGGAAAGACAGGCTCTTGTTTGACCACATAGCGGTTGGTGAAAAGGAATAGGTTGCCGTAACCCTTAGCCACGACATTGCCCTTGTAAGCCTTGCAGATATAGCCTATAAAGATTTCGTAGTCCTGCGGCAAGAGAAATATTTCATTTCCTGAAGATCCCCAGGTTGAATATTTCTAATGCAAAAGATTATCAAAATATTCGATATAATAATCTTCTACTTCAAATTTCAAGAATCGTACATTTTTGTTGAACAAATTTTATTTCGATTTCCACGAACTTGGGGGCAATAAGAAAATCAGGAATATACCTCATACAATAGGTTTCAGCTGCATATTGATGAGGAGGCACGAAAGAATTTGTTTCAGCTGCATATTTTAACTCAAGCTGCAAGTAATATAAAATCCAATTGCAAATCAATCACATATACCAATTTCACAGGCAGTGGAGTATATCTACTTTCGTTTCATTTCCTCCATATTCACTAATTGTGCAGTCCACTGTCAAGAAACAAATTTCTTTGCTTCTCATTACAGGAAAAGCAGATATCTAAGGAAAAAATGACTAATATTTATATGCAGTGGCATCCAGGTTTATAGGCAATCTAAAATGTAACTCCAGTATATATGCTATAAATTACTGCAACTTAAAGGCAGTTCTTGAGAAGATAGCCATACTGATTTAGTATTGGTATTGGTTATACAAGGGGTAGCAACGGTATATTCACAGATAACCTCAGCAAAAATCACAAAAGCACAAGACTGACCTTTGTTCCATAGCCACTGGTATAGCAATCAACAATTGGTGTCAGATCCAATCCCAATTTCTCAAAGCATGTTTCCCATTGAGGATTCTTATGCTTGTACACTAAACTCTCAATGCAGTAGATAAACTAGAAATGCTCATTCTGCACCACAAACTTCACTTTATTAACAAAATTTTCGACCAAAAGGCGAAATTGGAAAATGAAACCCCCCCCCCCCCAAAAAAAATCGAAACCTATAGATTTCAATACATAGTGTTCTATTATTTATCTGGGTCATGTCATGTTTGTAATTGTAGTGCCTGTGCTAAATATTCAGCGATTATATTCCACCTCCAATCGAATGTTCCATACTGATGTAAATATAAATGTTTCAATTTACATTAAAACAAAGCCTTACCAATTCAGGCCAAATATCAATTGCACAAGCTTCCAGATGGGCCATGCTGCAACCAACATCAAACAACAATTTGGTAAATACTTATGTTGAAGATGTGATCAAAGAGACCCTTACAGGAAAAAAGACCAAGATTGTGTGGAGGCAGATCCCGTGGTGTGGAGTTGGCGTCATGCGACAGTGGCGGAGTTGCGGCGGATGGCGTGGAGCTGGTGGTGTCGAGACAGATCGCATAGAGGCAGATGGCGTGGTGGTGGAGTTGCTGATGTGATCAATGCCTGTGAAAGAGAACGAAAGTGAAGGAGACTTGTGGCGGAGAGCTGTTAAAGAGAGGCAGAACGAAATTTTTTTTCATGAGTTTCAAACCCGTAAGCTCGATTCTCGCATGGATTTAGGTATGCGGGTTTGACTGCATTCCAAAATAATATGACCACAACACAATACAATGAGTAGTAGTATCAACAGAGTATTGGAATAATTTAATGCTATGAGAAGTGCTAATGCCTTGCAATAAGGGCTGCCAAACATGCCTTAAGATGAAATCAACTCACCACCAGTATTCTTTAGTCATTTCTGTCTAAGTTCTCATAAGCATACATTTTTAAATAATAGCACTGATTAGAGAAGGCATAACCTAAGTCCTATTGGACAAAATAATCAAGCTATAATTAATATAAATATCAGTGCCTGATAGGAATTGGTAAAGAATATGTAGTACAGTATCTTGAGGTAATTTTCAGATTGTAGCAGCCTTCAAACACAACCTACCCTTACAAGACTGAAGGAAAACACCAAAACTCAGTCTACATCCACAAGTGAAGCACAATCAACGTCCTGAAGGGTGATTATTCCCCTGAATAAATCATTTTTGTGATTAGAACAGAGGGCAATACACTTTCGGTTGAGACATTCAGGAATGGCACCCATTCCCTGGATCCATTTTTCCTCATCCAATGGGTTAATGTTTAAACGATTTTGTAGTAACCATACCCTATACATGATAGTATCAGTACTGTCACAAAAATGGGCAACGCAAGAACATAATGGCTCATCAGAAGCCAATCTAATCAAAGCCAAGGATAAAGCTCCATCCACTGGTTTTGGATCTGAAAGATTCTTATCTCCCATCATCTTAACCTCCTTTTCTGTGGGGAAATACACTTCTTCATTCCCCTCCATATCAGTGACTTTCAAATCTTTAGTGTAATGTTTAATTGCTTCACGTTTGGTGGATTCATGCTTTTCTGCAAGTGTTAAAATACATGAGAACCTCAAGTGATAAGTTACAACAGTTTTCACCATCTTGAAGTTGTGGCAGCAGCAGAAAAAATCAAGCCATCTTCTTCCAACCCCCGCATACCACTTAATAATATCAGTATCTTCCAGAGCAGTAAGTAAACTTATTGGTCTGGGACGGCCCATATGGTTAGTGAATCCAGCCATCTTAACTGCCTTCCTAATAAGTTCTGTAGGTGCCGAGACTTTCATGCAAAGCCTCTTCAAATCCTCGACGGTTCTTTCAGCATATTTACATTCCTCTTCTTCTTCCAACCTCCTTTCTTTTTCCTGCAATGCCTTCATAGCTTTGACAGGTGATAAATACCTGTCTAGTTGCTCTTGGAACTTGTCATGAGCATCAACAAGCTCCCCTGGCAGTTGATCCCTAATGTGTCTCAGAGAGAGAAAATCACCTCTAGAGAGCATCCGATGCCAAGTCCAACGTTCATCTAAGGATCCAAGGAACTCTTGAACCACTTCATCTGCCCAAGTTTTAAAGATATCTTTGACTTCATTCTCAATGTGGAACTCAAACTTGAACTCATTACTCTGTTTCAACTTCTTAAAAACATGACTAAATAATTTCAAACCCAACTTCTTCCTATTCCTCTCCCGTGCATTTCTCAATTCCTGAGCTCTGACTTCCTTCTGCCTGAGGTACTTCTTTCTCGCTCTTATTGCTTTTTCAGACATAGGAGGATGCAAAACTGAAGGCGTGACAGCCTGCAGTTCCAACCCTAAAAAGTCAATCTTCTCCGAAACTGCACTATGTATAGCTGTTTTCACTCTATCCACGCTCAGCTCCAATTTCTCTTCTAAAAATTTCAAAACTGTATTTTTCAAATCCATTGTTAACATCTTTGACCCTGAAGTAATAACCAATATCTCATCCAAGTACCTAACTGCATATATCTTCATAGGCTTGTAAGAAACATTGGATGTTGAACCAAGCTCATTTGAGTCAAACTTAGGATTCTTCTCATTTATACGTAAACGAGTTTCTTGCAACATTCTATCAAACCCATCAAAGTAAACATTAATCAAAATTGAAGACAATCCACATTCCTGAGGTAACCCCCTTCCTAAGTAACAACCACCTAGCTCAATTCCCACTATTCCACAATCAAATAACCTCTTAATCATATCAATCAAGATTTTATCCTTAATTTTATTTCCCATAAACGAACACAACTTATCAACCTTACGATTATCAAGCTTTTGGCAATTAAACGAAACAACAAACCACCAACTGGGATTCTCTACAGAGTTTTTAAGGTACCTAATTGCAGTGTGTCTACCCATATTCACACGACCGCCATAAGAAAACGTGACAAAACGTTCATCATAAACAATTTCTAACACAATCCTTATAGCTTCAATCAAGACTTTCAATTTCAAATTGGGAAAAACCAAAGAGTCACCTCTGTTGTCGCTGCTGCTGCTCATTTTGACACAACAAGATTGGATATCAAACCGATTCTCGATAAGCTCGCGACCCATTTCTTGAACCGAGAAGTGGTTAGAGACTGCGTCGAGAGCTGAGTGGTGGTGAGCAGCATTGAGGTGGTGGGTGTTAAAGAGGTTGAGGGAGGCGGCGAGGAGAACAGACGGCAAAGCGACGACATTTTGGAGGAGGTTGGAGAAGTTGCCTCGGGAGTATTGCCTAAGGACTAAAGCTTTGAGTTGGGTTTTTGTTAAGGGTTCTGCTGATGCTGATTTGGGGTTTAAGAGTTGAGTGACTGCTGTTGTTGTTGTTGAATAACAATAATAATAATAGATTCTGAAGGAAAGTGAAATTTTAATCCTGAGATTTGACTTGAATGCATTGATGCTTTTAAGTTTCATCAACATTTGTAAATTTGTGAGAGCTCCACTTCTGCAGTTTGGGTGTTTTGAGCTTTAAAGAACAAGAACACAGAGAAGAGAAGAGGACTCAAAATTTTTTCTGCTCTGACATTTGGGCCAGAGGTCCAGCAGTCAAAAGATTATGAGCAAGAATGAGACAGAATTTTTTTTTTTCCCCCTCATGCAAACTTCATTAAGGCCCAGCAGCAATGAGCAAAATTTTTCACAAATTTTGGAGTTTTTTTTTAACGGTAAAACGTAATTTACCTCTACTTAGAATCACAATATTTAATTTGCACCTCTCATTTTCTCTCATCTTTAAAATAAAAATAGGTATAAATTAAAGTTTTTATACATTTAAGAGGTAAATTAAATATTGCCATTCTAGAAGAAGAATTAAAGTTTATCCTTCTAAGATATCTCAATTGATATGACAGCTTCGGATCATGTTATTTATTTATGTTTTCCAGATGCGGACATCAATTAAGACTCAAATCAGAATCTTGAATGCTTATTAATGTTAAGGTTGAGCAAGGATTTCCTCGTACTAAAATACATGTGATTAACAATAAGAAATTAAGAATTGAGTAGTAGTTAAATCTTTACTGCATGGGCATATAGAACGGCTTTCAAGATCCCGATTGGGATGTCACCCTACAGGCTAATGTATGGAAAAGCTTGCCATCTACTTGTGGAACTTGAGCATTCTGCGTACTGGGCCATCAAGAAATTCAACTTTGACATGCAGCAAGCTAGCTCAGAAAGAAGATTACAGTTGGCAGAACTTGAAAAAATTCGCATTGATGTATATGAAAATGTCAAGATTTACAAACAGCGAATGAAAGTCTTTCGTGACAAGCAAATTTTGAGGAAATCTTTCACTCCATGTCAAAAAGTGTTTTTATTCAATTCTCGCTTGCACCTATTTTCAGGTAAGTTACGCTCTCGATGGTCTGGCACATTTATTATTCACACTGTTTTTCCACATGGAGCAATTGAAATTAAGGATCCAAAGAACGGTGTCACTTTTAAAGTTAATGGTCAAAAATTAAAGTCATATCTGGAGTACCAACCACATAGAGAGGACATTGAAATAAATTTGAGTGACTCACCAAATTTGAATTGAGATTTTTCTTTCTTTTTGGTGATTTGATTTTTTTTCTTTCTTTTTACTATTCTTTTGCTAATTGAAATTATTTTTGCATAAGTGTGTTTATTTAACCATTAAGTTTTCTTTTATCATTGTTAATCATGAGTACCTTAACTAAACAGATCCTCTTGAACCTTCTTAGACAACTTCAATGTATAAAATCTCATCTCTGAAGCCATATTTGATTTTGTAAAACACATCATATTTGGGAGCTACAACCACCAGAGTTAGTATCTCATGTTGAGGATTTAGAAAGATAACTCAGAGATATTGAGGGAGGTATCTTTGACATCCAATTAGCGCTTGAGGTAAATTTCATAAGAGGACGATTGTAATTTTCTTTGTGTATTTTAGTTTGTTACTTCGTTTGTGTGTTTTAGTTTGTCACTCCGGTTAAGTGGCGGATAACGGTACTCCGTGACAATCAAATTGGTTACTTTAATTTTTCATAATAACTGATATTCTGAGGCGAAGGTATAGATAGAAACGAGATTTTAGCAAAGCTTCATAATCGATTCCCTTCACTTCCTCAGAATGCCCTCCTTGCAATCTATAAAGCTCGGTCCGAACGCATACGATTGCTTATGAAGAATAACATACCTGCTGACATCCTCTGGTTAATCGAGGCTAAAGTACGATTGGCAAGTGAGTTGCCTCCCAAATTTATTACATGCATGCTTGGTTGTGGTAAAGGAAATTATGCAAGAAAATGAAAAGCTCGAAGAATTTCTGTTGCTTGTTATAAGTGTGCCAGAATGAGATGCGATAAAAAATCATGTTCTTTAGGAATGGTGTCTGATAACAGAGAAGACAAGATTCAATTCATTAGGAATGGCTTGAATAAGGAGTCTTGGCTAATGTCCTTTTGTCTCTTGAAACACATCCCAGTGGATATGTACAAGGAACAATTCTCGAGTTAAGGTCATTATTTCAGAAAGAGCATGCACGATACAGTCTTGGGAATCTGACTATAAATGACCTTATTTGCCAATTTATAAGAAAACTAGATGGAAAGCCCATCTTCGACCCATAAAGGGCGTTCAAGCCGTTTCTGGACGTAAAACCAGAGGAAGGTATGAGCCACAATCGCAACTAACCGTAAATATCTTTTTATTTCACTGTAGTTTTATCATTTATATTATTATCTTTAACAATTTTATTTTATTATTGTTTTCTTTTTTTTTACTATTTCTTTTTTGACTCTCAAGCCATGTGCTTTACGCGTTAATTGACACAAACATACTATCTCATACACAGTTGTGACCCACTGTCACCAAGATTTTTAAATATGATTTTTTCTTAAGTATTCATAAATTGTTTTTTAGAAGTATCCCAATGGCAGCTACTTCCAATAAGCAATTCAAGAACATTTGTGTGCTTTTTGGATTTAACTATGGCAAATATAAAGAGTTCATAAAGGCAGTCATAGATTTTGGTCGAAGCATAGCAGAGAGAAAATTACACTTGGTGTATGGAGGAGATGACCGAGGGTTATCAAAACTAGTCTCAGAAGCTGATTATGTCAAAAGGAGCCAAGTGTTAGGCATTATCCTAAAACCCTAAAACCATTGGGTTGTTTTGTCTAACTCACCAACTAGAGAGGAATTAGTCGTCTCAGGTATGTAAGAAAGAATAACTAAAATGTTAAATCATGCTGATACTTTTGTTTTCCTACCAGGAGATCTTGCAACTCTAGAAGCACTTATTACATTAGCATTTTGGGCTCATCTGAACATTTACCAGAAACTCATCAGTTTGTTAAATGTCAATAACTTTTATGATGACTTTATCGCATTTCTTAACCATGTAATAAAAAACTATTTCATTCCTTCCACACGAAAAAACTTTTATTTGTGTTCATACTGCTAATGAGCTACTTGATCTGTTACAATCTTATAAACTAGAGCCAGGCCCCAGGACCTTTGTGTTGGAGTGTCCAAATAATGATGGTAACAGTAGCCGCAGTAAGATGTATAAATTAGATTCAACTCTCTGCTTTTAAATAGTTTCTTATGTGTTGCAACACTCAGGTGATGTCTTCTAAACTCTACTTCTTTCTTTTAAAACATTGAAGATAATGTTTCGTTTTAGTTTGGGGGGAGGGAATAGTTGACAATTGTGGAATGTTTCAATTTTAGTTAAGTTTTTACTTATTTTTTATCGTAAAGACTAACCATGACTAACTTTTTGTGTTGAAAATGGTTGAATATGGATTGTAGTGACTCTAGAAACGTATATTCTTGATTTAAAAAAAATTTAAAAAATTTAAAAAATCAAGCTTTGACAATCATTTTTTTTTAACTTTTTCTTTCTGACTTCTCCTTTATAAATATACATTTTCAAATTTTTGAGTTAAAAATGGTTGAATATGGAGTATAGTGACTCTAGAAACGCATCTTCTTAGTAAAAAAAAAATTCTAGACATTTTCTTTTTCTAACATTTTAAGTGTAACCTTTGTAATTAATTTTTCTGCATCATTTTCACCTTTCTACATGTATATTTTCTTTTTATGTTTACAATAGGTTGGGGGTAGAATGTCATTAAAAAAAATTTGGCAATTTTGTGTGATCTTTTAATATTGGATGACATGATGACTTTCGAATTTTAGTATTTGTATTATCTTTGGTCTTGAGTGATGATACAACATGTTTACTACTCTACATGTTGATGTTGGAGACAAATATGAGTTACTTGAAGGAATGCACATGTCATAATTGAAATTCTAGTTATGCAACCCAAGAGGGGGGGTGAATTGGATTTCTAAAAAATTATTGAAATATGAAACAATAACTCAATGTTAATCTAAAATGAATTTAAAGTAATAACAAATAAATTTATCACACTGTATAAAAAGATAAGGGAAGAGAGATTCAAACACGAGATTTTTTACGTGGTTCGGCCAACCTCGCCTACTTCCACGCCTCCAAGCTTTCCGGGCTAGAGGATTCCACTAAGCAAGCCTCCAAGGCTTCAAATGCTTACAATTGACTTCCTAGGTGTCAATATACCTTTACAATAAGAGATAATCCCCAATCTCTTAACCCAAGTGTACCCCAACACTTACAATCACTCAAAAACAAAAGATTACAAATTGTTTTTCTTTCACACAATATTTAAGATTACAAGTCAAAGCCCAATGTATGAGATAGATGAAGCAAGAATGTGTTTTAAAGCTCTATGAAGATTGTATTCACGAATATAAGCTCAATGGTAGTGTTGTGATCAAGAGTTGTTTCAATTTGAATGAGCTTATTTATAGTTGGAGCTGAAAACTAGCCGTTATTGACTTTTTACTCACTGTCGGATCGCCGTTAACAGGATATCGGATCGCCGTTTGACTGGTCAATATGACCGCTGGGCTGGATTTTCAAAATGTCGGATCGCCGTTATAGAGATGTCGGATCGCCGTTAGTGTCCAGGAGCTAAAACTTCATTTCTGTTTGAAGTCGGCGAGCCGTTATAAAGAATGTCGGCGAGCCGTTATTTTCCAGAAGCTAATTTCACAATTCCATTCCAGATCGGCGAGCCGTTATCATCATGTCGGATTGCCATTCTGTTTGATGTCGGCGAGCCGTTATCAAGGATGTCGGCGAGCGGTTATCTTCCAGAAACTGATTTCTTAGTTCTGTTCGATATCGGCGAGCCGTTATGGAGGAGTGTCGGCGAGCCGTTATTGACCATTTTCAAAAATACTCCCTTTTTTTATCATTTTCAAAATACTCAAGGTTTTTTAATTTGATGCTTTTACTAATTAAACATTTATCAAAAAAATATAAAAACCTTTATGGTATGAATTACGATTTGAAAGAGTATAAAAAACTTTTTGGACTTTTAAAGAATTAATCAATTTTCATCAAGTTTGTTATCATCAAAAACAATATTAAAGAAATATTTGTGTTAACAATAATAAATACCAAGTAAGGTGTTGAGCCTGTCATTTTTTTAGAGTAACCCTTTTTGCCCATTCTTCATACAGCTTAGCAGTTTATTATTTTATACATGATCTCTAGATTTCCTTTGAGTTAAACCTCTAAAAATAAGAAAAAATAAGAAAAAAATGTGTTGCTACATCTGAAGGTCCATCTAATTAGTAGATATGGAAAATTATTTAAAGCCCTAAAAGACGATAGAAAGTCATCTTTGACCTGTTTGAGCCTTTCTAGTATTCCTTTTGTGAAATATCTATAGTTAGTCTTTTTGAGCCTTTTATTTATTTAAAAAAAACTTTTTTTTGTCAACTTATTATCTTGACCCACTCCGATTTACAGTATTACCCGATGTCTTACAAGTTTTATCACCCATTTATATTTGAGAAAAATGTAAATAATTATCTTGTTCAGTAAAGTTATGCCATACAAAAAAAAAACCAAAACAAAAAAAAATTGTTGTTTAAAAAAAAGAGAGAAAAAAATAACAATAAATAAGCGAAATGCACCTTGTAATTTTCAAAAGATCTCTACTTTTTCTCAAATATATACTTTGTTTTCCTTATTTCCCCTTCTTTGTTAATCATATCCCTAGCCTACGTTACGTCCTAATAAAAGTCCTTCTTGATTTTAGGGAACTATAGTCTGAAGTAAAAGCTAGTTATATGGGCTAAAAATATGCAGTGATGCATAAAAAAAATAAAAAAAATGAATAAATTGGGTTGAATAGTATTGTGTTTGACTTCAGATCGTGTTATTTCTAAGCTGTGTGCATATTCCTTTCATCTTGGTGAAACCGTGTGATATTACTTTTTAATTATTTTTTATCAATTTACCATTCATTGGAGTGACTATTTTATTAGGTTTAATTTTTTGTGACAGTGTCATTACTACTGGTGAGATTTTGGGGTTTGACATGTCATTTTTTAAAGTGGCTTAATTACTATAGCTATGTCAAGTCTGCTAGACTGATGCGTGTGGATGGTTGATGTAGGTGTGATGTTTCTTTAGACTAGAGATAATGCTTATATTTTTATTTGATTGCTATCCTTAGTCTAATTGAATAAATACGATTGTTTTTTAAAAAATCATTTTGGGTTTAAATTTTGTCTTCGCTTTATTTGTTACGGACTAGCAATAAGCTGGTTGGGGGATATGTTGAGTGTTAGAAATTGTATATTTATAAAGGATAAAATCGTCATTTTATACTTCAAGTCTCACTAACATCCCTACTTTTATATATTTTAGTCTTTTGTTATTTAATTATGTGTGTTTTGTTTTAATTAAGTATTTTATATATTTTAGGGGCATCATGATCATTTCACAATGAACGAGAGATCAGACAACAAAACAGACATCACTTTTGAACTCAGGGTAGTCGAAAACCTTAGGAGGAGCATAAAAGGAAAAAAATGGCATTGTTCACATGTACAGTACTATTCATATATACGGTACTGTCCATGTTACTGTTCACAACATTGTTCACATATACGGAACGATAACATGGCATTGACTGATGATGTGGCATCGACCGGTGAGGTGTCACGATCCTATTGGACTAAAATTCTTATGTACTGTTGATTGGTGACGTGGCAGCATATTAGTGGACTAAAAATCATGCGTATAGTACATGCATATACACGGAATTATTTACAACCAAACTATGTCACTATTCAAGTCATCTCACTGTTCAAACCGTGTCACTATTTAAATTGCATGGTCAAATAGCGTACTGTTGACTGATGACGTGGCGCAATCCTGATCGTCCAAATTGTTTTTAATCCGATAGCTATGATTTACTCAATATATTTAAAAAAGAGAGCTCCCCCCTTAATTTGACACTCCTGAATTCATTTTTGAGTTCCATTTTTTGTAATTCCTTCTCCATCTTGTATTTTCTACGTATTTTAATAAATTCTCATTTTACTCCTAGTTTAATTGTGAGTAGCTAATTTTCTTTCAAACTTGGGTTGAATGTGAACTCAACATGTTTCATGGGCTTTATTTGGTGAATTTACTTTCTATTTCCCTTTGATTTATGTGGATGTTTTGACTTTTCGTTGACAGATAGTAATAATCTTGTCTAGTTACTGCACTGGAATAACCGGCTCCCTAGTGCAAAGTTATTACTATTTGGCACGATAAGCCGTTGACACCATATTGATTAGAGTGTGATTCATGAGAAGTGGAAACCCTCCTCATGATTTAATTGGCACTAATAAAGAATATTAAGCCCATGGAGCATGTTGATGCGGATCTAGATACCTAAGCGCTTCAATTATAATAGTTTCCACTTTAATTTAATTCCGCTATTCCCATTTAGATTCTAGGATATTCTAAATCATTTCATCATAAACCAACTACCCACTTAGAAAATTAACTCTACACACAATTAAAATCTACTTCTTCATGGGATCGACACTCGTCACCATTAATGTATTCTACAATCAATTCATGCACTTGCGAGTTCAATAAAATTTACACAAAACCCAAAAAGGTATTTTCGTTATTTTGACAGTTCATTAACCGTCAACATGTATTCATACTAATAGCAGGGGAGGTAAGTGAGGATACAAGGAAACTCACCATCTAGCTGTAATTACCCTAAATCTTATAAGAAGGTTTTAAAAATGACACTTTACAATCGAGCTCAAAATTGATCAAATTTTTTAAAAAAAAAATTTAACTTAAATTAAAACAAACAACAAATCCGATAGGGATAATTTTGTAATTGCACTTAAACAGGCTATAACATATTTTCAAGAATTTTTAGGACCAACGTAATGGCTCTGTCACTTTTAGGACTATGAAAAATCTATTAATTTTGCAAAAATTTAATATATTGGTAAATAATTTACTAATTTATAAGATAATATCATATTCATAATAGAAACTTTTATGAAGCATAGAGTTGGTATAATTAAATAATATAATAGTTGTATGTTATGATTCTGAGTTTATGTTAATTGAATGAATCAGCTATTTGATAGTCCTTTGGCTAGATTCCATGGTTGGATTGCAATTACATGATAGCTTATTAGAGAAGACATTTTAAAGATAACATATTAAGCCAATTCTCTCTTATTTGTCTCACCATAGTAAATAGAACACAACAATGGCTTCTTATTTGGAAGATGTAAAAAAGTAACAATGAACAATGAAATATATAAAGTATTATGCTAGTACAACTAAGAAAATATATATACATAGAGGTTTTACACAATAGCAAAAGTATCATAGAAAAGTCCAAATGAATAAAACTATGCTTTTGCAGTGTTTTTGTACTAATCTTAAATATCTTAAATTTATCAAAATAAGTAAATCTAAAATATTATTTATAATAAAATTCTCATAATTTAAATAAGGAAAATAAAATAAACAATACCCAGATCTGATATCAAGAATAGCAAAGATAAAAATCTTAAAAACAATAGAAAAAATAAGAAAATAATTAAAAATGGCTAAACGACTAAGAAAAAAATAAAGTTTTCGACTCGATCATATGATAAAACAACATTAGCAATTCTAGTTTTTGTTTCTCTTGTTGCAACCTTCGAAATATATATTACATGCCTAAAACTGACACCTGTAGCCTGAGGTATGACCTCCGAAATGTACCTTACTCATCCTACACAACTATGCTACATCAATCCTCGTCAATTAGAAAAGAACTCACCCTCAAGATAAGCTGATATAGTTCCTCATCATCCGAATGATACTCCAACAAATTAGTTACATTGAATGCGTGAGAGATAATCTAATTTTTTGGTAGCTAGAGCACATAAGCATTATCATTAATCTTGTGTACCATATGAAATTCACCATACTTTTGCTACTCTAATTTAGTGTAAATGCTAGGAAAAAATATTTGCCTCAAATGTTTCATCACCAAATCACCCTCCCAAAACACTTTCTTGCACTAGGGCTTGCTTGCATCAACCTTTTATTTAGCATTAACGGCCTCTAAGTGAGCGCATTGCAGAGCCTTATTTGCCACATTATCAACTACTTTGCTTGCTCAAGCTACTATTGGCATGACATCTAGATCATATATATGGTGGAGAGAACAAGTATAGATAATCTTAAAAGAGCTTTGCTAGTAGATCAATTCATTATTTCCAATTCAGCTGCTTGTCACCACAAACAAAGTGCAATATATTGCCTAAAACACTTCTAAATTGCAATTGCATATCGAATTTATCCCAAACATGATTCTAAAACTTACTGATGAACTTCACATAGAGATGGCAAAATCCGGATCCGGATCCGGATGTAGGTGCATCCGGATCCGGATCCGGATTAAACTTGTGGCATCCGGATCCGCATCCGGATCCGGAAAAAAATATGCGGATCCGGATGCGGGTAATATCCGCACGGATTGCGGGCGGATATTCCGGATATCCGGATCCGCATAATAATAAATTTAATTTTAAATTTAATAATTTACATAATAACATTAAATAAAATTCAATTATAATTTAACAATCAACAATTTAACATCAATTCAACATAAATAACATACAACAACACCATAAGTTCACAAACAATAATTTTACAATATAAATCAAACATAAAAAATAAAAGGTAAACCGATTTATTACAATATTATCTAATTATTACTATTATTATTATTATTTAATATATTTTTCATAGTTAATGAAGATTATAGAGTTAATTATGCTTATACATTTAAATAAATAATTTAATTTATATATTTTTCAATTAAAATTTAATTAAATAAATAATATAATTATAAAATAATGCGGATCCGGATATCCGATTTTCCGGATGCAAGTGCATCCGGATCCGGATCCGGATCCGCACGGATCTTAATCTTTAAGATCCGGATCCGCATTTTTTAACATGCGGATCCGGATTTTTCTGGATCCGGATCTTCCGGATCTTTGCGGATCCGGGCCGGATCCGGAGTTTTTTGCCAACCCTAACTTCACATCCCTTTCAGAAGTAATTATCTTCGGAACACCATACAAACGCGTCACTTTGCAAAAGAACAAATGCACTATTGGAGAAGCATCTTCAATTTTTTTATAAGCAATAAAATGCATCAACTTTAAAAACTATTAACAAACTACAAGTATAAAATCCCGACCAATTTTTGCACGAAGCAATCTAACATAAAATCCATGGATAGATCTAACTAATTATTCTTCAGAATAGGAAATAGTGTGTATAATCCAGTAGTCTACAATTGTCCCTTGCCTTTTTGACAAATACAGCACCTGTGCATAATCTTACGCACATCTTTATTCAATTATGGCCAATAATATTGTTTCTCAACAAGTGCCTTGGTCTTTTCTTGACTAACATGGTTGCTCAAACCATTTCTATATAACTCACAAATAATCTACTCCTTTAAAAAACTATAAGACACACATAACTGATTAGCCTTTAATAGATATCTATCTTGAATGAAAAAGTCTTTTGGATTCTGACGATTGATACACTGATCTCAAACATGCGCAGGATCTTTTTATCTTCATCATACAACTCTTTTCAACATTTAAAACTAGTAACTTCATTAACTAGAGCTACCGATAGTGTTGCTCACCTACTTAGCATGTCTACTATTTTATTCCACTGGCCAGACTTATGCTTCAGAATAGAAGTAAATTTTGTATATAGTTTGCCTATCTCACAGGCACTTTACTAAGGTTTTGCTGACTTTTAAAGTACTTTAAAGTTTGCTGGTCATAGTAAAGTAAGAACTCCTTCTAAATCAAGTAATGCTCCCATTACTTTATCACCCTAAAGACCACATAGAATTCCTTGTCATAAGTAGACCACTTCTATCATGCCTTTTTTAACTTCTTACTCATATACTTCATTGGTCGGCCATTTAGAGAAAGAACAACTCATATACCCTTAGCAAAATCATCACACTCGATTGAAAGGCTGACACAGGACCAATGGACAACTTCTCACCTCTTACTATTCTCTCCAATTGAATTTCCTTTTTCTTCAAGTATTCCGCAATTGAGGTAGTTATAGTGCTAAAACCACTAATGAATCTCTTATAAAATGTTTCTAGCCCATGAAAACTCCTAACTTCACCAATAGTTTTAGGTATAGGCCATTCTTTAATCACTCGTATCTTTAAATCAACAACTCTATTCTTACCTGCGCTAACTATAAAACCCAAAAAATTCACATTGCTCAATAGAAAACTACACTTAAAAACCTAATTTATCAAATGTATAAAGGTAATCGGTGTATTCAATAACACAAATGGCATCACAAACCATTTATACAAACATTCATTTGTCTTTAATGGTGTCTTCCACTCATTTTTAGGCCTAATTTGATCTAATGATACCCATTATGCAAGCCTATCTTCGAGAAAACCTAAGATCATCTATTTAATCTAATAAATCCCAAAACGGAAGAATATGAAATTGATACTTCACAATAATCTCATTAATCTCTTGCTATCCACACCCATAAACCAGCTCTCATCCTTCTTGGTGCCAATAACCCATCAACCTGTTCTTGCAAAATTGAATACTCATATGATAATGAGGCAAAATGGTAAATAACACCAAGAATCAAGTTTATATGATGATGTATATCTTGCATAGGTGATAAGCCATCTAGTTGGAAGGTGTAACATCAGCAAATTCAACTAACAGTAGCTTCACCTTGTTAAGAATAATCTTCTTTAAACATCACAACCTTTCTTCAGATGATCCTTGATATAGTTGGTAAAAATTGAAATGTAAGTGTGCAACCCAAGAGGGGGGGTGAATTGGATTTTTTGAAACTTAAGCTAAGCAAATCACAACACAATTCAATCTAATGCCTTAATGGAAGTGAAAGCAATAAATTCAATAAAAAGCAATAATAAAAGGATAAGGAAAGAGAGATTCAAACACGAGATTTTTACGTGGTTCGGCCAACCTCGCCTACGTCCACGCCTCCAAGCTTTCCGAGCTAGAGGATTCCACTAAGCAAGCCACCAAGGCTTCAAATGCTTACAATTGACTTCCTAGGTGTCAATAAACCTTTACAATAAGAGATAATCCCCAATCTCTTAACCCAAGTGTATCCCAACACTTACAATCACTCAAAAACAAAAGATTACAAATTGTTTTCTCTCACACAATATTTAAGATTACAAGTCAAAGCCCAATGTATGAGATAGATGAAGTAAGAATGTGTTTTTTTTAAAGCTCTATGAAGGTTGTTCACGAATATAAGCTCAATGGTGGTGTTGTGATCAAGAGTTATTTGAATATGAATGAGCTTATTTATAGTTGGAGCTGAAAACTAGCCGTTATTCACTTTTTGCTCACTGTCGGATCGCCGTTAGTGGGATGTCGGATCGCCGTTTGTCTGGTCAATATGACCGTTGGGCTGGATTTTCAAAATGTCGGATCGCCGTTATAGAGATGTCGGATCGCCGTTAGTGTCCAGAAGCTTAAATTGCTTTTCTGTTTGAAGTCGGCGAGCCGTTATCAAAGATGTCGGCGAGCCGTTATTTTCCAGAAGCTAATTTCACAATTCCATTCCAGGTCGGCGAACCGTTATCTTCATGTCGGATTTCCATTCTGTTTGATGTCGGCGAGCCGTTATAAAGGATGTCGGCGAGCCGTTATCTTCCAGAAGCTAATTCTCAATTCTGCTCCAGGTCGGCGAGCCGTTATCAACATGTCGGTTTTCCTGAGACTAAGATTCAGTTCTGTTTAAAGTCGGCGAGCCGTTATCAAAACATGTCGGCGAGCCGTTATCTTCCGGCCCGATTTCTCAGTTCTGATCGATATCGGCGAACCGTTATCAGAACATGTCGGCGAGCCGTTATCTACCATTTTCAAAATACTCAAGGTTTTTTAATATGAAGCTATTGCTTATTAAGCATTTTTCATAGAATGTAAAAATCTTCATGGTGTGAGAATTATGATTTGAAAGAGTATAAAAATTTTAGACTTTTAAAGATTAATTAATCTTCATCAAGTTTGTTATCATCAAAACAATATTAAAGAAATATTAGTGTTAACAATCTCCCCCTTTTTGATGATGACAAACTTTGAGAAAAAAATATTTGTTCAATTTTTGCTCCCCCTAAATATGTGCTCCCCCTTTGAAAAAGAATTGTAGAGTTTAGCTCCCCCTATTTTCATACACACTTTTTAAACCATGCTTAAACTCAAATCAAATATTTTATTAACAGATTTTAAATTATTCTCCCCCTTCAGCATCAAAAAGAAATGAGTGCGATTAGCTGAAAAAAAATAGAAGTTACCATGTCTTGCGAAAATTTTGGCAGAACTTCCCCTCAAAAACTGAACATATCCGCAAAAACAAAACAGTTAAAACACTTCCATATAAACTCCAATTTAGCAACAACCTTCCAATCCAACACAATCTTCATCAACATACTCAAAAGATAGTCATATCATCAAAACACAATCATACACAAAATTCAAATATCCAACAAAATCAATCACAATCATAAACAAGGTTCAAATCTCCATCAAAAAGAAACAAATAACATCATATAAAGTGCATGAAATGTGCAATGTTTGTGCGAAATGCATATGAGCAGAAACTAGAGTGGGGGCTGTGAAGAGAATCAGGGATCATAGCCGAGATGACCGAGAATCTTATGGGCCGCCAAAGAATCAACTCCATCTGGCGATCAAGCACTGCCGAAAGGTTGTGAAGTCGAGAAGGCTGCTGCGCGCGCTGGGAGAGTGTATCAACTCGTCAAGAGCTGTTGAAGACGGTCCTCATGAGCGAGAGGATGCGGCAGAGGCATGGGGCTCGGTCGGCCGGGCACATCATCTCGAGAAGATCTGCTGCGTCGCTTCTGCTTCTTGTTAGTCTTGCTGCTGCCTGCTGCCGCCGATGGTGGTGCCGCTATCGCTGCTGCCGCCGCCGGCTGCTCGAGAGACACGTGGTCTAGCTCCAAGGCGAAAGTCGGGCAGCCATCATCCGCGGAATAGATATCGTTGAGCATGCGATTATCCCTGCAGGGCAAGTAAGGTGTCTTCATTCTTGGAGGAGGTTGTTTTTACCCACTGCCCACGTTTCTTAAAGAATCCTATCGAAGACATAATATCACGACCTAGTTTTTGGTCTCGACATACACGGGCTCAGTGATAGGAACATCGAAATGTCTCATAATCCTAGTAATAATGCTGCCATATGGAAGAGACCGGTTGGTCACTTTAGGAGTGGACAGCATATGACGAAGGATAATGTAGGATAAGCTCACATTTAGGTACGGATGAGGAGTCTAGTATACCGACATCTAACCTAGTTACCTCATCGGTATGACCCTGTCTAGGTGTGACCATATGTTGGAGGATGATGTGGATAACTCGAACCTGAAATGGAAGAAGCTGAGACCTAAAGGAGAGAACATATGTCATTGGATAGATCTCACGCCTACAAATGTTCCGTACTACCCATCCTTATGACGGAATCCACTAAATTCAAGCTCCTTCCTAGTGGTATAAATATCGATGCCTCCGTAACGAATCCCAAGAATACGACACAAATCTTCCTCACTAAACTCAATACGAACTCCTCCTACATATGTAATAACACGATTTTGCCTAGAGGGGGAAAGTTCCATATTGGAATAAAAGACACGCACAAGATTTTCATAAACATGTTCTTCTATACTAAAGGCCTCATTCCAATGCCTAAGCATGTGCGTAATACTACTCCCACAAATAGTAATATCTGAAAATTCTTCAATATCAAGATAAAAGGAGGGAGTTACCGGTTTTCCCATGAACTTATCGTGAAAACGCGAGCGAGAAATGAGTCAAAGATTGCGAAAATGGAGACTTTCAAAGTCCTGAGAAGGAAGCCGAGGAGGACTGGGTTCACGCGGTGCAGCATTTTTGGTTCGGGCACGCCTTGGTCGTGAAGCCATTGTTGTTTTGGGAAGAAAATAAACGAATAGAAAGAGAGATGGAGTGTTTAAAGAGAGATTATGAACGGAATTTGAAAGAAATTTGAGCCAATTTGGACAAGAATGCTGTCGCGGGTTCTAGGGTTTTGATTTTGGGATTTTTCAATTTCAAGCTTTAAAAACGAATTTTGATCGGTTAAAAGGATGTTAAGGATGATGAAAAAGGTTTCTAGAGCTTCAAATTGACGCAAAAAGACTGAAGGAATGACTGATTTGAGAAAGAAAATGGTGAGCAGTCGCGGGTTGAGAGAGAGAGAAAAACAGTCGCGGGTTGAAATGAGGAAGAAGACGAGTCATGTTCACTTATCTGGTGATATCGGCGAGCCGTTATATACATATCGGCGAGCCGACAGCGTCCAGAATGTGTATCAAATGTCTTTCTAAAAAACGGTGAGCCGTTATCAACGATATCGCAACCGACAAGCGGCCCGTAATGTATTTTTAGAGAACGGTGAGCCGTTATCGAGATATCGCCAACCGGCGCGTCCAGAATGGTATCAAGCTGTCTTTAGAAAACGGTGACCCGTTATCTGAGATATCGGCGAACCGACATCGTCCAGAATGTGTACGAAGCTGTCTTTAGAAAACGGTGAGCCGTTATATGAGATATCGGCGAACCGACAGCGGCGTCGTAATGCTTGGCAACGTTTCTGCTCGAAAACGGTTAGCCATTTATTGAAATAACGGCGATCCGTTTTATACAACTTATGATTTCGCACATCTAGTTTAGTATTTGGCCAACAAATAATATATTTCAAGATCATTTAATTGATCCAAAAATATTTTATAAGCCATTTTAATGCATGATTCACAAGCTTACATACATTCAAAAATGTTTTACATGCATTCAATTCATAGAAACATTCAAGAATCAATAAGGCAAAATTATGCTTAAGCATTTCATGGCTATTAAATCATCAAAATATCAATCAATCAAACAATTTTGTAGACTCAATGACATGAATAGAAAGGTTAATGTGAAAATTTCATCATCCCAAGTTCATGCCGAATTTTTGAAAATTGCTCTTCGCCAAGAGGTTTGGTAAATATATCGGCAAGTTGTTTTTCTGTAGAAATAAACTTTAATGCAATGTCTCCCTTTTGAACATGATCTCTCAAGAAATGATGTCTTATTTCTATATGCTTGGTTCTAGAGTGTTGAATGGGATTCTTTGAAAGATTTATGGTGCTAGTATTATCACACTTGATAGGAATTTGTTCAAGAATAATGCTATAGTCTTTAAGAGTTTGTTTTATCCAAAGGGCTTGTGCACAACAACTTCCTGCGGCAATATATTCCGCCTCAGTGGTTGAGAGTGCAACCGAATTTTGTTTCTTCCTGAACCATGAAACAAGTGAATGACCAAGAAAATAGCAAGTTCCACTAGTACTTTTTCTATCAACTTTGTAAGAATCAAAGACAAAGTCGGCATCCGAATAACAAGTTAAATCTATATGTGTTCCTCAGGATACCAAAAACCAAGATCTATAGTTCCATTCAAATAGCGAAAAATTCTTTTAACAGCAAGCAAATGAGATTCCTTGGGACATGATTGAAATCTTGCACACAAACATACACTAAACATGATATCGGGTCTACTTGCGGTTAAGTAAAGTAAAAGAGCCGATCATACCTCGATATTTTTTAATGTCAACTTCTTTACCTTTTTCATCTTTGTCAAGCTTAATCGTTGTGCTCATTGGAGTGCTCTTGGTGTTTGAGTCATCAATGCCAAATCTTTTAGCAAATCTCGACATATTTCGCTTGGTTTATGAAAATTCCTCATTGTTTTGCTTGATTTGGAGTCCAAGGAAATATTTCAGTTCTCCCATCATACTCATCTCAAATTCCGACTCATACAAGATGAAAACTCTTTGCACAAAGATTCATTAGTAGAACCAAAAATAATATCATCAACATAAATTTGAACAACAAGTATATCTTGATTCTTATTCTTAATAAAAAGAGTTGTATCTCGCTTTTCCCATCGAAAACCATTATCCAACAAGAAATTTTTAAGCCTATCATACCATGCTCTAGGTGCTTGTTTTAAACCATACAATGCTTTTGATAATTTGTAAACATGATTTGGAAATTTTTCATTTTCAAAACCAGGGGTTGTTTGACATACACTTCCTCCATAATATAACCATTTAAGAAAGCACTTTTGACATCCATTTGAAATAAAACGAAATCTTTATAACATGCAAATGCTAACAACATCCTAATAGATTCTAATCTAGCTACAGGTGCAAATGTTTCATCAAAATCAATACCTTCTTCTTGGTTGTAACCTTGAGCCACTAATCTAGCTTTATTTCTTACAACCACACCGGATTCATCCATTTTGTTTCTAAATACCCATTTGGTACCTATAATGATTGATGTTCCGGATTGGGGACTAATTCCCACACATTGTTTCTCTCAAATTGATTCAACTCCTCTTGCATTGCCATAATCCAAGACTCATCATTTTCCGCATCCGCAAGGGATTTTGGTTCCATTTGAGAAATAAATGCAGCATGTTCGCAAGTGTTTCTAAGTGATGATCTAGTTGTAACACCTCGTGAGGGATCTCCTAAAATTACATCTGTAGGGTGAGAAGAGACATACCTCCACTCCTTGGGGAGTGTTTGAGAATTACCTCCATTTTGCTCTGCATTTGTTTCTTCATGATGCTCTTCTTGAATTCCATGAGGTGCATCCTTTTGGTTGTCATTTGATGATTCTTCTTGATGTTCTTCTTCTCGCATTATTATCAACAACTCCTTTCTCCGCAGAGGAGGGATTAGACTCATCAAAAGAGACATGCATAGATTCTTCTACAACCAAAGTTCTTTTATTATAAACTCTATAAGCTTTGCTTGAGTTTGAATAGCCAAGAAAGATACCAACATCAGATTTTGAATCAAATTTACCTAGATTATCTTTTGTGTTCAAAATAAAACATTTGCATCCGAAAACTTTGAAATAGCCAATGTTGGGTTTTCTATCTTTCCAAAGCTCATATGGAGTTTTATTAAGATTAGGTCTAATCAACACACGATTCAAAACATAACATGCGGTGTTGACGGCTTCGGCCCAAAAATATTTTGGTAAAGAGTTTTCATTTAGCATGGTCCTAGCCATTTCTTGAATAGACCTATTCTTTCTCTCTACAACTCCATTTTGTTGAGGAGTCCTAGGTGATGAAAATTGATGCTCAATGCCAAACTCATTACAAAACTTCTCAAATGCATGATTTTCAAATTCTCCACCATGGTCACTTCTAATACAAGTAATTGAATATCCTTTTTCATTTTGAACCTTTTTACAGAAAATTCTAAATGCATCAAAAGCATCATCCTTATTAGTTAAGAACAATACCCATGTAAATCTAGAGAAATCATCCACAATTACACAAGCATAATATTTGCCACTTAAACTAGCATATCTAGAAGGACCAAATAAATCTATGTGAAGTAATTGAAGAGGTTTTGAAGTAGAGATATTTTTCTTGCTTTTGAAAGAAGTTTTGATTTGTTTTCCAAATTGGCAAGCTTCACAAATTCTATCTTTTTGAAAATTGATTTTTGGAAGACCTTTAACCAAATCATTTTTCACAATTTTTGAAATCAAATCCATACTAGCATGACCTAATCTTCTATGCCACAACCAACCATCATCATGCAATGCGGAGAAACATTTATCATTTGAGAATGCACAATCTATATTGATAGTATAAACATTAACACATCTATTTCCTACAAACAAAACCTTGCCATCACATGCATTCTCAATAAGACATTTTGATTCATCAAAGATAACTCTATATCCTTTATCACATAATTGACTAATGCTAAGAAGATTGTGTTTCAAGTTTTCAACCAAACATACATTTTCAATAAGAGTAGAGGATACATTACCGACATTGCCAATGCCAATGATTTTTCCTTTTGAATTATCTCCAAATGATACCTCTCCACCATTTTCGATTTTGGTAAAACTTGAAAACCAAGAATAATTCCCTGTCATGTGTCTTGAACAACCGCTGTCCAAGTACCACTTATTCTTCTTCTTCTTCAAGCCCTGCAGAAAAAGTCTCAAGTTTTAGGTACCCAAACCTTTTTGGGTCCTTGTGAGTTAGCAATGGTTCCTTTTGGAACCCAAACACATTTCACACCATAAAATGCATTTCTCTTTACTGGACATCTATCTTTCATATGACCATCTTGATTACAATAATGACATGCAATTTGATTGTTAATAGATGTATTCTTTACAAAGTAGTTCTTGTAATATTTTTGTTTCAAGTTTGGTTTGTAACCAATTCCTCCTTTGTCAAACACACACTTTTGTGAATTAAGCAAGTTATCCAACATCTTTTGCCCATTTGTAAATTTTAGCACAATCTCATTTAGATCATTGCTCTTCTTTCTAAGCATTTCATTTTCATTTTTCAAGTCATCCACATGTGATTCTAAATGCTCATGTGATGTGCTAGAGATCTCAAATAATGAAACTTTATCATGCAAAGTTTTATTCTCCAATTCTAGGCAAGCAATCTTTGCACTAAATGATTCATTTTCATTTTTAAGCTCTACCATTTTCCTTTTAAGGCAAACATTCTTTTTACCCATCTTCATCAATTCATCATGCAATTCTTTAAAGGCATCATGCAATTCATCATATGTAGGAAGATCACTTACCTCATCAAGTTCATCACATGATTCTTCTCCAAAAGCCATGAGAGCTAAGTTTGTCATTTCTTGTTGCTCTTCCTCATCACTTGATTCCTCATCGCTATCATCCCATGTGGCCACCATAGCTTTCTTCTTGAGTTTGTTGAGGAGAGGACATTCCGGTCGATGTGTCCGGGCTTCTTGCATTCATAGCAAGTGATTGGTTCTTTCTTCTCCTTTTTATTCTTGTAACCTCCGAACTTTCTCTCGCTCATTATTCTTCTTGTAAAATTTTCTGAATCTTCTAGCCAACATTGCCAACTCCTCATCATCCATCTCGCTTTCCTCATCACTCTCACGTTTTGAGGCTTTGAGAGCAATGTTTTTCTTCTTTTCCTCATGCCCTTTTTCTGCACGCCAAATCCTCTTCATATGAAATGAGAGAGCCAATTAAATCATCAATAGGTAAAACATTTAAATCCTTGGCTTCCTCAATGGCAGTCCTTTTGGTCTCCATTCCTTAGGTAGCGACCTAATGATTTTCTTAACTTTCTCGCTATTAGAAAAGGTTTTTCCTAGGGCTCCTAAAGTGTTCACTATGTCCGTGAATCTAGTATACATAGAATATACACTCTCATTTTGTTCCATTTGGAATAATTCATATTGTCGAGTGTACCTACTAATTTTTGACTCTTTTACTTGATTCGTGCCTTCATACACGACCTCAAGTTTGTGCCAAATTTCATTAGCACTTTCACAAATTTGGACACTCTATGAAACTCCTTCTTATCAAGAGCACAAAATAAGGCATTCATAGCTTTGGAATTTAGAGAAGCTTTTCTCTTCTCCAAATCATTCCATTCCCGTGAAGGTTTTGGAATATCTTCCCCTACTTCGTTTTTAGTCAAGGGCATGAATGGACCATCACATACAACTTCCCAAATTTCATAGTCTAGTGCTTGTAAATAAATTCTCATCCTAGTTTTCCAATATGGGTAGTCATTCCCGTCAAAGAACGGTGGTCTTGTTGTGGATTGTCCTTCCCTAAAGGTTGAATCATTTTGGGTTGCCATGGATCTTTTACTCTAGACTGTTAAGTCCTAACAAGAGAACCAAGCTCTGATACCAATTGAAATGTAAGTGTGCAACCCAAGAGGGGGGGTGAATTGGATTTTTGAAACTTAAGCTAAGCAAATCACAACACAATTCAATCTAATGCCTTAATGGAAGTGAAAGCAATAAATTCAATAAAAAGCAATAATAAAAGGATAAGGAAAGAGAGATTCAAACACGAGATTTTTACGTGGTTCGGCCAACCTCGCCTACGTCCACGCCTCCAAGCTTTCCGAGCTAGAGGATTCCACTAAGCAAGCCACCAAGGCTTCAAATGCTTACAATTGACTTCCTAGGTGTCAATAAACCTTTACAATAAGAGATAATCCCCAATCTCTTAACCCAAGTGTATCCCAACACTTACAATCACTCAAAAACAAAAGATTACAAATTGTTTTCTCTCACACAATATTTAAGATTACAAGTCAAAGCCCAATGTATGAGATAGATGAAGTAAGAATGTGTTTTTTTTTAAAGCTCTATGAAGGTTGTTCACGAATATAAGCTCAATGGTGGTGTTGTGATCAAGAGTTATTTGAATATGAATGAGCTTATTTATAGTTGGAGCTGAAAACTAGCCGTTATTCACTTTTTGCTCACTGTCGGATCGCCGTTAGTGGGATGTCGGATCGCCGTTTGTCTGGTCAATATGACCGTTGGGCTGGATTTTCAAAATGTCGGATCGCCGTTATAGAGATGTCGGATCGCCGTTAGTGTCCAGAAGCTTAAATTGCTTTTCTGTTTGAAGTCGGCGAGCCGTTATCAAAGATGTCGGCGAGCCGTTATTTTCCAGAAGCTAATTTCACAATTCCATTCCAGGTCGGCGAACCGTTATCTTCATGTCGGATTTCCATTCTGTTTGATGTGTCGAGCCGTTATAAAGGATGTCGAGCCGTTATCTTCCGAAGCTAATTCTCATTGCCTGCTCCAGGTCGGCGAGCCGTTATCAACATGTCGGTTTTCCTGAGACTAAGATTCAGTTCTGTTTAAAGTCGGCGAGCCGTTATCAAAACATGTCGGCGAGCCGTTATCTTCCAGAAACTGATTTCTCAGTTCTGATCGATATCGGCGAACCGTTATCAGAACATGTCGGCGAGCCGTTATCTACCATTTTCAAAATACTCAAGGTTTTTTTTTAATATGAAGCTATTGCTTATTAAGCATTTTTCATAGAATGTAAAAATCTTCATGGTGTGAGAATTATGATTTGAAAGAGTATAAAAATTTTAGACTTTTAAAGATTAATTAATCTTCATCAAGTTTGTTATCATCAAAACAATATTAAAGAAATATTAGTGTTAACAAAAATGCCCACCAGGACCGGATCCAGCCCAGACCCAGTGAATATATTAAAAAAGCAGATTTGGGTATTGAAATCAATACCCGATGTTTTCGGGCACGGGTCTGTTCACGGACCAAAAACCCAGAACATGGATCGTGCCCTTTTTTATGTTAAAAAAGAGAAAATATAAAAGTCAAAGAAACATTTTGCCTCAATCTTGAACTAAGCAATCAACCCTAAATCGTAACTAAACACACTTACACACTGAAACAATTCGTTGTCCATCTCGGCACCTGCCGACATCTGTCACTGTAACACTCAAAGCCACCAAGCAACAGGCACCACCCGCCACTGCACTGTGCCCCCAAGAACCTTCCTCGATCAGCTATTCTCACATCTTGTAAAGCACAGCCATCGCAGCCGCCGTCTCCATCGTTTCATCAACTTATCAACGGCAACCACCGGGCGTCGACGTCAGCCATCATAACCAGTCTCACTCTATCGTTTCGTCACCTTATCAGTGGTAACTTCGCCATCACAACCATCAAGCGTTGATTTTTTTCAGGTTTTTTGAAAAAAAAATGATGAAATTAATATTATTATTAATAGGAGTTATGTATATGCTTAATGTTTAGGTTGCTTTTAAGTTAATTTTTTACATAATATTTATAATTATGTAATTGTATTATTATTTTTTATTAATAGGAGCTGAATTTAGATTTAGGTTGTTTCAAGTTAATTTGTTACATAATATTTATAATTATGTAATTTGTATGATTTTTTTTTATTAATAGGAGCTAAATTTAGATTTAGGTTGCTTTAAGTTAATTTGTTACATAATATTTATAACTATATAATTTGTATGATTATTTTTTATTAATAGGAGCTGAATTTAGACTTACGTTGCTATAAGTTAATTTGTTACGTAATATTTATAATTATGTAATTTCTATGATAATTTTTTATTAATAGAAGTTGAATTTAGCATTTAGGTTCTTTTTAAGTTAATTCGTTACATAATATTTACAATTATATAATTTGTAGGATTATTTACAGTTATTTATTATTTTTCTGTAATAAACAACAGTACAATGTCAGAAAATGTAGAAATCAATTCATCAAATGCTCCAAATTTATCCCATAATGTTGACGATAGCTCTGATAATGTGGTTGAGGAAATTTCGATATCAAACGTGAATGATAAGAAATGAAAGAAAGTGGTGAAAAGCACTTGAAAAAGAAAAACGTCTTTGAAGCTTGGGAGCACTTTACAAAAATAATTGTTAATAGAGAACATAAGGCAAAGTGCATACACTGTAATGCAATTTTAGAAGCCAAATACAAATCTGGGACTACGAGTTTGAATAGACACATGGAATCTTGTTTTTCGAAGCATCAACCAAAAATAGAGCAAGCACTTCAGGGAAGTCTCAAAGTGATAAAAAGAGAGGATGGAACTTGTGACATTGGCTACGACAATTTTGATCAAAATGTTTTGCATGAGCTTCTATTTAGATTTGCGGAATATAAAGGCTTTAGAGAAATGATGGCACATGCCATTCCTATGGTTAAGCCAATGAGCATAAATACTTTAAAGAATGAGATTTTGAAATTGTATCATATTGAGAAGGTTAAGACTTTGCATTTGTTAGAGAAAAATCATGGTAAATTTGTTGTTACTCTAGATTTATGGATAGCTAGTAATCAGAAAAAGGGATACATGGTTGTCACAGCACATTTCATTAAAAACTCTTAGAAATTGCATAGTTGAATCTTAAGGTAATTTGTCTATAACTTTTTATCTGCTTAATTTCTCTTTTAACCTTTTTATTACTTATATTTGATCTCTTTTCAAGTTCAAATTGTTATAATATTTTAAGTTTGTTTATTTAATACTAACACTTAAATACTTAATAGGTTTATCTATATTCCGAGCCCCCATACTACTGATGTCCTTTCTAATAGGTTAGTTCTATGTCTACTAGATTGGAACGTGAATAGAAAGCTATCTCAGTGACATTGGATAATTGTACCACTAATGATGCGATGGTAAAGAAATTGTTGTTAAGGTTTGATACTAGTACCTTAATTTCTAATGGTAAATTTTTTTCATATGAGATGTATTGCTCATATATTAAATTAGGTTGTGCGGGATGGATTGAAATTTATAGAAAATTGGGTTGGAAAGATTAGGGAGAGTGTAAGTTACAAGATTCAAACACCGAAAAGATTTAAAACATTTGAGCTAGCTGCTAGGCAATTGCAAATTAATTGTTAAAAAAAAATTAAAGTTAAACTGCCCAACTCGTTGGAACTCTACTTATGCCATGCTTGATGTAGCATTGAAGTATAGAAGTATTTTTGAATCTTAGTGTATTATTTTTGTTATTAGGTGGAGTCTCGAAAGATGAGATTTTTGCTGGAGAAAAGATAATTTCAGATGATGATGATAGGGCACAATCGTCACGCTGCTTAACATGAAGTTATTATTTACATATTTTACATTAGATAATTTTAGACTCCTTTATGAATTATTTTTGTTGTTAGACATTTTGGGATTTTCACATGTTATATTGGTTATTGGTATTGTAGTTATGATATGTATTATGTAATATGTTGGATGTTAGTATGCTACATTTATTTAGATTTATTTGGTGATTATTGTCATGTTGAATTCAAATTTTTGATACGGATTAAATGAATTTAGGTAGTAGATAGTAGATTGAAACAATCTTTATTTGTTATTTATGTAAAATTTGCAAAGTAGATTGAGATAATTAGTTAAGATGTTGCAATAATCTATTGCAAGCCTTTTTTTCCCTTTTAATTTAGTTCATATGCAGGCAGGGAAAGCCCGAATAAAAAACTCGTAGCCAGGAGGTATCAGGCTTAACCTAACTCGCATGTGAAAAATATGGGCATGAGTTCGAGTCCGAATAGCTATGTTAATCATGCAGGTCAGTCCCGAGTAGGCCTAAATCGAGACTGGACCCAGACTTTTGCCAACCCTAATCCTTGACAATAGTTAGGAAATGCTTCCCTTTAGCTTTAGAATTCTTCTTTTTGTTTGTTAAAGTCACTAAATAAACTTTCTTATTGTTTCACCCAAACTCTTATACATTATCCTTTCCTACATGGATTGTATCAACATCAAACTACGGTGGTCTTCATAATAAAAGATGACAAGCATCTAGGTCCACCACATCACACACTATATCACTCTGATAAATCTTCTCAATATAGAAAGAATATTTAACTTACATTTCTGCCCTTCTTTTGATGAGATTAAGGATAAAACTATCACAAGCAAATGGGATGAGGTATATTCAAATCCTATTTAAGTTTTCGTCGGACCCATTACAAGAGCTTGAGTAAACAAATTCAAAAAAGCATTTAATGGATTGATTCAAACAACTTGGGCTCAATCAAGTTCGTGAACGCCCATTGAAGGAATCGCACATGATAAATTCATGATTCAAGCTCTTAAAGTTTCCAAATAATCACTTCCATGAAATAAGGAGTTGGCTTGCACATTATGGCGGGAAAATATATTATTTTCCTTTTCAGATACTTTCCCGTTTCTTAAGGAGGCTATTAGGGAAACAAATCAGTTATTTCTATTTTAATCGCCTATTTTCCATTTAATTGATGTAAGGTATTTAAGCCAATTAAGATCCTGATTCGATTTAGATTCTTTCTTATTTACTTATAATAGGATTCTGATTTGGTTAAAATTCTTTCCTATTTACTTAGATTAGGATTCTGATTTGATTAAGATTCTTTCGTATTATGGAAGATTCAGATTCAGATTTGATTTTTAGTTTAGGATTTATTTCCAAAAATTCATGTAACCAACCCTATATAATGTACTTGTATCCAATAAACATAAAGAAGTTTTTTTTAAATACAATTGGTAAGAGAGTTAATTCTCTTTAGTTCTTTACTAACTATTTGAACTTATTGGATTTCCGTGGCGTTCAAACTCTTGACTTATCAATCAGACCATCCATAGCTGATTGTGGCGTCTTCAAGTACCAAGGTTCGTGCTTTCAATAAGCATTAGGTCGAGGTTCCATTCCATTCTTGGTTTAGATTCGATCTTGGGAACTAAATTGATTAAAGTCGCGTCAGTTCTTCATGGGGTTCGTATAATTTGGAATCAGAGCCAAGGCTCCAAGGTCATATCCATCTATCTTTATTGTTTTTTATTCTTGTTTGAATTTTTCATCCATGTTCTAGTATCTATAAAAAATAAAAATAAAAAGTGTCGTGAATAGTATTTGTGTGAATAGTGCCCCGTGAACAGTATTTTGCATGAACAGTGCCGCGTGAACAATATTTTTAAGGTTTCCTTTTTAAATCAATTTTGTATTCTTGTGGTTTAATTTTCCTTAAATCCATTAGTTTTACTTATTCCTTTGCTTTAAAAAAAAAAGAATCTCTAACATTCTCTTAAAATCTTTCTTTTTTTTTTCCATTATTTGTGTCTTGGAAGTCTAAAACAAGTTTTACCCCATAGGTGAAAATTTTACCTAAAATCAAAACTCAATTTTCGTACACATTGCCTTTTTACTCTTGAAATTAAATTCTTCTTAGTGTCATCTTTGTGAATTGTTGCTGAAATTCTAATATTGGTTTAATTAGTTTGATAAGAACCGAGTGAGGATTACTAAGAGTGGAAAAATACAAGGGAGTGTAAGCGTATTAGAAGGTAAAAGCTAATTAATTAATTCCATCTTTTCAAGGAAAATCCGACCCAAAAGCATACCTTGAATGGGAGAAGAAAATAAAGTTCATATTTGACTGCCACAATTATTCAGAGGCAAAAAAGGTAAAATTAGTTGTGATTGAGTTTTTTGACTATGCTATTACTTGGTGGGATTAGCTTGTTATAAGTAGGAGACGAAATAGGGAACGTCCAATTAAGACATGGGATGAAATGAAATCATTGATGAGAAGGCATTTTGTACCTAACCACTATTATCGAGACTAGTACTAAAAATTACATCGTCTTACACAGGGTAGCCGAAGTGTTGAGGATTATTATAAAGAAATGGAGATTGCCATGATTAGAGCAAATATGGAGAAGGATAGAGAAGCTACCATGGCACGATTCTTAAATGGTCTTAATCGGGAGATTGCAGATAAGGTTGAGTTGCAACATTATGTGAAGATTGAGGAGATGGTCCACAAAGCCATCAAGATTGAGCAGAGACTCAAAAGGAGGGGTAACACTTGTGCCGCCCCAAGCTCGAGTTCCACTCCTTGGAAGTCGAGCTATGTGAAACGAGACGAGAGGCCACAAGCATCTACTATACCTAAGCTAAGATCCGAGCCCTCCAAGCATAATACACGAGGTAACATCGTGACTTCTACTAGTAGGAATCATGACATTAAGTGTTTTAAATGTCAAGGCAAGGGGCATATCGCAAGTGAATGTGTGAATAAAAGAGTTATGGTGTTGCGGGACAATGGTGAGATTGTAACTGAAGATGAAACAGAAGAAAATAAGATGCTGCCATTCGAGAACATCAGAGATGAAGAGTATATAGCCCTTGGGGAATTCACTTCAATAGCGAAGAAAGCTTTGAGTGTGCAAGTAAAAGAAGACGAAGCAGTACAGTGGGAAAGCATTTTTCATACTAGGTGCTATGTTCAAGACAAAGTATATAGTATGATTATTGATGGAGAAAGTTGTACTAATATTGCTAGTACTATCATGGTAGAAAAGTTAGGACTTCCGACACTTAAACACCCACGGCCATACAAACTACAATGGTTAAATGATAGTGGTGAGGTGAAAGTGAATAAGCAGGTACTAGTGACTTTTCGGATTGGTAAGTATGAAGATAAGGTGCTTTGTGATGTAGTGCCAATGCAAGTTGGACAATTGTTACTTGGGTGGCCTTAGAAATTAGACAGACGTGTGAAACATGATGGCTTCACTAATAAATATTCATTTGTATTTAATCAACGCAACATCACCCGTGTTCTATTGACAACAAAGCAGGTTTATGGAGACTAAGTGAGCCTACAGAGAGAGAGTGGGGAAAAGAAAAAGAGAGAAAAAGATAATGAAATTCAAAAAGAGGCCAAGCAAAATGTGAGAGAAAAACCAAAGAAAAATACGGCCATTGAGCGAAAATCAGATGAAAAATAAAAGAATTTCTACACGAGAACGATTGAGATAAAAAAAAAGTGTTGATTTCACATCAGCCGATGATTGTACTTTTGTACAATGAGGCATTTTTTAACACTAACAAATTTGACCTTACTTTGCCTAGCTTTATTATTTCTCTTTTGCAAGAGTATGAAGATGTCTTTCTTGAGGAAACACCACATGGTTTACCTCTAATATGAGGGATTGAGCATCAGATTGATTTTGTGCCCAGTTCAGCCATTCCAAATAGACTAACCTATAGGAGTAATCCAAAGGAGACCAAGGAACGTCAAAGGCAGGTTAATAAATTGATGCAAAAAGGGTACGTGAGAGAAAGCATGAGTCTATGTGCAGTTCCCTTTTTATTAGTTCCTAAGAAGGATGGGACATGGAGGGTATGTGTTGACTGTTGAGTCATCAACAACATAACTGTAAAGTATCGACATCTCATTCCTAGGCTAGATGACATACTTGATGAATTATATAGGTCTTGTGTTTTTTTCCAAAATTGATTTGAAAAGCGGATATCATCATATTAGAATGAAAGAAGGAGATGAATGGAAAATTAATTTTAAAACAAAATATGGTTTGTATGAATGGTTAGTCATGCCTTTTGGTCTAACGATGCCCTAAGCACTTTATGAGACTTATTAATCATGTCTTGCGAGCTTTTATTGGCAATTTTATTGTTGTTTATTTTGATGATATCCTCATTTATAGCAAAAACATAAATGATCATGCAGTACATTTGAAATCTATTTTAGATGTGCTTAGAAAAGAAAATTTGTTTGCTAATCTGAAGAAGTGTACTTTTTGCACCGACAAAATTATGTTTCTAGGATTTATTGTGAGTGCACACGGTGTACAGGTTAATGAGGAAAGGGTACGTGCAATCCAAGAGTGGCCGAGTCCCACAAGTGTAAGTAATGTGAAAAGCTTTCATGGCGTTGCTAGTTTCAATCAAAGATTTGCGAAAGACTTTAGCATATTAGCCACGCCACTTATTGAAGTAATGAAAAAAAAATGTTGGATTCAAGTGGGGAGAAGTGCAAGAGAAGGCATTTCAAATAATCAAGCAAAAGCTGACCAATACTTCTTTATTGTCTTTGATTAACTTTAATAAAACAATTGAAATTGAATGCGATGCTTCAAGTATTGGTATTGGCACAATTCTAATGCAAGAAGGATGATCAATTGCTTACTTTAGTGAAAAGTTGAGTGGGGCGGCCTTAAACTACACTACTTACGTAAGGAGTTATATGCGTTGGTTCGAGCGTTAGAAACATGGCAGCACTACCTATGGCCTTTTTGTGATTCACACTGATCATGAGTCCTTGAAACACTTTAAAGGCCAACACAAGCTGAACAAGAGACATCTCAATGGGTAGAATTCATTGAGACATTTCCATATGTCATTCGTTACAAGTAAGGTAAGGAAACATTGTTGTAGATGCACTTTCCCGCAGGTATATCTTAATCTCAACAATTAATGCTAAACTACTTGGGTTTGAACATATTAAAGAATTATATGCCGATGACCATGATTTTAGTATTGAATACCAAGCTTATGAAAAGACCGTAGTCAGTAAATATTTTAGGCATGATGGCTATTTTTTTCGAGAGAATAAACTATATGTGCCTAACCGTTCTTTGAGAGATTTGTTAGTGAGAGAATCTCATCGAGGAGGGTTAATAGGGCATTTTGGAGTTGTAACGACTCTAGAAGTTTTATAGGAACACTTCTATAGGCCACATATGAAAAATGTTGAAAGACTTTATGGTAAATAGGTTACTTGTAGGCAAGCCAAATTGAAAGTGCAACCTTATGGCTTATACACCCCTTTACCAATACCTAGTGCACCTTGGACTGATGTTTCGATGGATTTTGTACTAGGTTTACCAAAGTCTAGACAAGGGAAAGACTCAATTTTTGTGGTTTTGGATTGATTTTCAAAGATGGCACATTTTGTTCCATGCCACTAAATGGATGATGCTTCTAAAGTTGCTAACCTATTCTTTAGGGAGATTGTAAGGTTGCATGGTATACCCAGGACAATTGTTTCTAATAGGAATACTAAGTTTTTAAGTTAGTTTTGGAAAGCCTTATGGGCTAAATTAGAAACTAAGTTATTGTTTTCAACTACTTGTCACCCTCAAACTAATGGTCAAATAGAAGTTATGAATAGAACTTTATCTACTCTGTTGCGAGCTATCATTAAAAAGAACATTAAAAGTTGGGAAGATTGTTTACTACATGTTGAGTTTGCTTATAATCGTTCCATTCATTTTGCTACTAAATATTCACCGTTTGAAATTATTATGGTTTTAATCCTTTTAACCCCATTGGATTTAACTATATTACATGTTTCTGAGCGTGTTAACTTAGATGGCAAGAAAAATGTTGAAATTGTTAAACAGATACACGAGAGGGTGAAGTTCAACATTGAGCGGAGAACTGAGCAATATGCTAAACAAGCCAACAAAGGGTGACGTAAGCTAATCTTTGAACCTGGCGATTGGGTGTGGTTACACATGCGCAAGGAACGATTTCCAGAACGAAGGAAATCTAAGTTATTACTAATGAGTAAATTAGCAAGTGTACTAGGCGGCACAAGTAATATAATGAAGAATGAAGTATCGTCCCACAGATATTGTATATTTTATTAACTACCGGAATTATTCTAACCCTAATTTATTTGAACAATCGAATAGGCGAATTTAGATTAAAATAAAAATAAAATAAAATAACTAAAAATTAAATAAAGATGCAGCCAGTAATAGAAATCACCAAGAGATTAAGACACTAGGACATCCAATTTCACTATAACCAATCTAATTTAATCCTCCATCTATGCTATTAAAGTTTATTACCCATGTTAACAGTGAATTTCCTAATCTATTCAATATCCTCTCTCGAATAATATCAAAAATACCTCCACATATCAACCCACTATATCTCTATATGAATTTAAATATGCAAAAATTCATTAAGCTCTATGGAAATTCTTAGAGAAAACTGCACAAATCACATTGTCACATCTCTGTCTTTCGTTCAATTCATGGCATCCATTACACAAAGCAAAAATACATAAATTTCCTCTCAGTCTCATTACGTATCCTCGAATCATTCAAATATTGGCTAAATATTTAAAATCATTAAGCACAATAATGAACAATTAACCATGGAATAATAAATTAAAAATAACACAGATTTATGGAATTAAATCTTCATAGTTATGCTACTTCGTAGTCCTAGTAAAATAAATTAGTTCATGGAAATATAAAGAGAATCCATGAATTTAATTGGAGACATTCAAGAAAGACAATTAAAAATAGAGAAAAAAAAACTCAAGAAGTTGTCTGTCTCCAATCTCTGCAATTGACTTCTCTAAATTGTTGTTCCCGGAATTGCAGCGACTTATCTTGTTCTTTTCTTGCTCTCGATTTTGTGCTTAAAAGTGCGGTTGCTGCTTACTTTCGGTTTTTGTGGTTTTGTGGCTACTCTCCACTCTCGGTTTTGTTTCTCTTCCTTTTATATTGCTCAGCCCACGAATCCTTAAATCAAAAGGATTTTAAAACAAAACAATTCTAGCCACTTTTTCAGCGCACGTGACTTGTTCAATTAATAAGCTAATAAAGATTTGGCCAAAGCCCATCACAAGGATGCTTTCTTCTTTCACTTTATTCTTCATATGATTTGCCTTATTGATTAACTTATTTCCAATGCTAATTCTTCACATCTTTACGTGAACTTCAATTAGACCTTGGCTGCTCTGATTTTCTTCCATTTTAATTCCCATTACTTTCCTTAAATTTCCAATTAATTTCTTCTTTAAGCTCTCCTTACTTGAATATTCTGATTTAATTCATCTTTATTCCCAAAATGCACCTAAAATAACAAAATATAAAAATTAAGATAAAATTAACATAATAAAATATAATTTAACATAAAATTAAGTTACGGAAGCATTAAAATAATAGATAAATTATGAGCACATCAATTACCTCGAAGGGATGGCCCATTTCAAGTTTTGGAACGGATCAATGATAATGCATATAAACTGAATTTGCCCAGTGAGTGCAATGTAAGTGCTACTTTTAATGTTTCTGATTTAAGTCATTTTGATGTAGGTGTGATTTGAGGACAAATCCTTTTCAAGAGGAGGGGAATTATGAGATTAAGGATAAAATTATCACAAGCACATAGGATGAGGCATATTCAAATCATATCCAAATTCCGGTCGGCCCCGCTACAAGAGCTCGAGCAAAGAAACTCAACGAAACGCTTAATGGATTGATTCAAGCAACTTGGGCTCAATCAAGTTCGTGGAGGCCCGTTGAAGGAATCGCACATGATAAATGCATGATTCAGGCTCTTGAAGTTTCCATATAATCACTTCCATGAAATAGGAAGTTGGCTTGCACATTATGGAGGGAAAATATATTATGTTCCTTTTTTAGATACTTTCCCATTTCTTGAGGAGGCTATTAGGGAAAAAAAATCAGTTATTTCTATTTTAATCGCCTAGTTTCTATTTAATTGATGTAAGTCATTTAAGCCAATTATGATCCTGATTTGATTTACATTCTTTCCTATTTACTTAGATTATGATTCTGATTTAGTTAAAATTCTTTCCTATTTACTTAGATTGGGATTATGATTTGATTTAGATTTTTTTCTATTAGGGAAGATTCAGATTTAGATTTGAATTTTGGTTTAGGATTTACTTCTAAAAATTCTTGTAACCAACCCTATATAATGTACTCTATCCAATAAACATAAAGAAGTTTTTTTTTTTAATGCAATTGGTGGAGAGTTAATTCTCTTTGGTTCTTTACAAACTCTTTAAACTTATCAGATTTCCATGGCGTTCAAACTCTTGACTTATCAATCAGACCATCCATAACTGATTGTGGTGTTTTCACATACCAAGGTTAATGCTTTCAATAAGCATTGGGTCAAGGTTTCATTCCATTCCTGGTTTAGATTCGATTTTGGAAAGTAAACTGATTAGGGTTGCATCAGTTCTTGACGAGGTCCGTATCATCTTTTTATCCACCCTATCCTATAAGGTGCTAAATGTTTTTTTGTTAAAAGTCCCAGCACTTGCTAAGACCTCACACATGTGTACAAGCATTCGTCTTGCAAGCCTTGAATACTAAGGTACTTTTTCGCAATTTGCATCCTAAGGCACTAAATTTCGATTATTTTCCTAATTTATCTCCTCACAGTTATAATCTTGAGGTTATTCTTCACGATTGACTCCTTGAAGTATTTCTTCGCAATTAACTCTTTGCCTTTGACCTCTCTCCCTATTTATGTTGCTAGTAAAATGCCTAAGAACCTTGATTGCTTGCTCTATCACCTCCATTCTCAAGTTACCAGCTTTCTTCATAACTTGCATAGGTACTTCTCAGGCTATCTATCTGATAGCCTATACAGTCCGTGCCTACATTGGTTGATCATCACCATCGAACAGTAGTTTCTTTGATCGTTTGGCCGTACCTTGGTTATAAGCAAACTTGTTTTGATACCAACTGACAATGTAGAAACTTAAAAACATTGATAATTAAGAGATACTCAATTTTGAAATAACAAATATACTATTGAAATGTCTAAATGAATAAAACTAGGGTTTTGAGGTCTTTTTATACAAACTCAAAATATCATGAATTTACCAAAATAGGTAAATTCGAAATATTATTTTATAATAAAATTCTTCTAATCTAAACAACAAAAACAATATAAATGGCACCCAAATCCGATATCTAAAAAGAAAGATACAAATCCTAAAAGCAATAGGAAAAATAAGAAAATAACTAAAAAGAGTAAAATCATTAGGAAATAAATGAAATTTTCAGCTTGACTATGGCGTTTCTCATCATAAGCTTCAAAATGGTATATTGTACGCCCAAAATAGACACCTATAGTCCAAGTTATGAGCTCCAGAAGGTATCCTGCTCATCCTACTCAATTATCCTACATTATATGCTATGTTACATTAAAGATTTCAGATAGAATAAAATATTTTTAAGTTGTTTGAGACAATAATTTATTCTTTAGATTTTTTAGATTGCTTTGCATATTTTCAACACTATTTACACTTATATACTAGTTTTTTGAAACTGTTCTATCTCTTTTATTAATGTTTATATATTGAATTTAACATGCTTCATTAACTAATTATTAATGTAATGTGCATTTTACCTTCATGTCACCTGCATCATGATTATAAAGAGGATTTATTGTATTTAGTTTCAAATTAGTTAATTATTAATTTATACATTATTTAAGTCCTACAAAAAAAGATTTTTTTAAAGTTACTGTCTAATTTATTTATCCAATTATTTATTTATCGTGTTGGCTTCAAGTTGAGATCGATAAAAATTATTATTTAATTAAAGTTATCAATTTATCGAGTATTAATTTAATAAGATTCTACTATCAGAGGTGGATTCACTGTGGGACCAATAAGGGCTAAAGCCCCACTAGAAAGTATATGTTTTTTAAAAAAGAAAAATCAATAAATTTCTAAAACAGCCCCTTTCAAACTATTACATGGCCCCATTCTTTAATATATGAATTATTACTTTTAGAACTCTAAAAGTCATACTTCGACGTAAAAAAGAAAACCCACGACCTAAAATATTTATAAATTCCAATTATTGAATTGTGAGTGCAATACTTATATTAAGGATGAGTTAAATGAAAAAAGCAAGTTGCAAGCTAACAAGCTTCTTTATTCTTTATTCTCAGTGACGAAAGCAAAATAAGGGTGTGATAGTATCTTTATATCTTTGTATCAAGTAAACATATCCTTTTTACAATTTTTTTTATTAGGTAATGATTTAGCATTTTTATTTATTTTCACATGCTAATTTTATGGCAATTTTAACTTATCTTAATAGATCTCTATACAAACTTATCTTAATACTAGCCTTTACAATTTTTTGTGATTTTGTCTATAGTTATTAGTTATACACTGACCACACTTTATGTTCAATCTATTTCATTGCAATAAATTTATTTTATATAAGTGCTCACATAGATAACTTTGAAAGAGAGATGGAAAAGTACTTCAAAAGAAAACCAATGATGTTGTCATTTCTAGAGAGAGATGAAAGTGGTCTTTAAAAATAAAATAATTCTGATTTAGAATAGTTAAAAATTCCTTTTGATCTTAGACAATGACCCCCAATTTCTTCTTATAATACTAATGTTCGAGATGAAGCTCAAAGAGCACATTTACAAATGGTTCCTTATCAACTTAAATTCAATAATTTTTGTAAGTCTAAATTTGGGCCTCAAAAGCAATGATTCAACAAATACGAAAATTGGTTAGAATATACTACATCAATGAATGTTGCATATTCTTTATATGTTATCTTTTTATACTACAAATTGGTGAGCAAGCAAGTGGTGAGCCATTTACTAAAAATCAATTCTAAAATTGGAAGAAATTAGAAAGATTAAAAAAGCATATTGGAGGTCATAATAGTTCACACAATAAGGCCAAGAGTGATTGTGAAGATTTAATGAAACAAAAGCAACATGTTCGTAAATTTTTCAACAAACATTTTTATCAAGACCGAAAAGAATATTGAGCTCGCCTATTAGCGTGCACTGATGTTGTTCGAATTCTTTTAGAATAAGGGCTTGCATTTCGTGGTCATAATGAGTTTGATAGTTCAAGTAACAAGGAAATTATCTTTGGATTTTAAGATGTCTTAATGATCACAATGAAGATATAAAAAGAGTTGCATTGAAGAATGCCCCCGGAAATTACATGTTGATTACACATTCCATTCAAAATGATATTGTAAGGGATTGTTCTATTGAAACTACCAAATGCTATTATTAAAGACATATGTGATGCATCATTTTTTATATTGATTAATGAATCCCATGATACATCTATGAAGGAGAAGATAGGTGGATGTAGTATTGCGATATGTAGATAAGAGTGGGTTTGTTATTGAGTGTTTTATAGGTTTTAAGCATGTCACTATTGCCGCTACTATCTCGCTCAAGAAAGATCTAGATCAATTATTTTCTAAGCATGGATTGAGTATATCTAGATAGTGCAGGCACAATTATGATGGGGCTAGCAACATGCAAGGTGAGTTCAATGTTCTTAGAACACTTCTTATGAATAAAAATGAGTGTTCTTATTATTTTTATTGTTTTGCTAATCAACACCGTTAGCTATTATGGCTATTGCAAAGAAACATAATGAAGTTAATTTGTTTCTTCAATGTAGTTACTAATGTTGTCAATGTTGTTAGGCTTCATGCAAAAGCTAAGATATTCTTTGAGAAAAGCAATCACTTTCAATTGTTGAACACTTGAAAGTGATGATCTATCAAGTGGGCAAGGCCAAAATCAAATTCTACATTAAAATGTTTTAATGATACATGTTAGGGCTCACATTATGGTGTGTTACTTCGCATAATCTCTTTGTTTCCATATATAATTCGTGTCCTTGAGGTAGTTGTAAAAGATAAGTCAAACTCTAATGAACAGAGATTTCTAGCAAATTATTTGGTAGAGTTTATGCAATCTTTTGATTTTGTGCTTAGTCTATATTTAATGAGAAATATACTTGCACTTTCAAATGAATTGTCACTAGCACTTCAAAAACAAAATCAAGATATTCTAAATCCATAAAATTGGTTGAAATGTGCAAGAAAAATTTACAAATGATGAGAATTGATGGGTGGGATTCTTTGTTTTGTGAGGTTTCTTCTTTTTATTTGAAGCCTGATACTGATGTTGCACCCATGAATGACGTGTTTTTATTGTAAGGCCAATCACAACATAAGGGTCGAGAAATCTCAAACATGCATTATTTTCAAGTTGAGCTATTTTTTACTATTTTAGATTTGGAATTTCAAGAGCCAAATAATTGTTTCAATGAGGTGAGTATGGAATTGCTTCTTTGTTTGGCATGTCTAGGTCTAAATCACTCATTTTGTTTTTGATAAGGACAAGATAGTACACCTTGCTCAATTTTATCCAAAGGGTTTTTTATCCAATAG
Organism: Atalantia buxifolia; assembly: GCA_030444775.1. NCBI lineage: Eukaryota > Viridiplantae > Streptophyta > Magnoliopsida > Sapindales > Rutaceae > Atalantia > Atalantia buxifolia. The sequence continues at coordinate 18,257,836 of CM059839.1, forward strand.
AGCTTACGGTACTTAAAACTCAGCTTCAAAATATGGATATGTGTTCTAGAACCAAGTTTGCAAGATTGAAGGGAATCAGTGACCTTGCTAAAAGAATAGTTGAGACAAAATATGATAAGTTGTATCCGTTAGTATATTTGTTGGTGACATTAATATTAATTCTTCTAGTTTCCACAACCACAATAGAGAGAACATTCTCAACAACAAAATTCATGATGAATGAACTTCACAATCAGAAGAGAAATGAATGAATAAATTATAATTTGATTGTTTATATAGAAAAAAATGTATTTAATAGTATTGATAATTAGTTTTTTGCATAACATTTTCAAAATATAAAACCATGTTGACAACAATTGTAAATTTATTACCAAAAAGTTTATGCATTCAAGTTTTAGTTTTACATTTTTTTGTTATTTAAATTAGCCCCTTATAAATCATTTTTCTTGATCCGCCACTGCCTACTATAGTTGAATTGAGAAAATTGAAGTTGTAAAGAAAAAAATCTTAATATTATGAATTTTAGATGTTATTTATTATTAATAAATTTTGTATTTGACTAATTGCTAATTTATATTTTCATTGGGTCCTAGAGAATTCAAAAAAAAATTATCATCTTAATACAATTAGCGAGATTATTAATTAGTATATTGGCCTAAGTCAGGGCCAAAAAATTTATTATTTAATCAAGATTATTAATTTATCGAATAGTCATTCATTAAGATTTTGTTGCATCTTGTTAGCATTAAATATAATAGATTTTAGAATTGGTGTCGATTAAAAATAAATATTTACTAGTAATTGAATTATTAACAACTAATTGTTAAATAATAAATAAAAAAGAAGTTAGGCAAATAATAGTTATTTTTTTCCTATTTCAGACAAGCAAAGAAAGTTATATTTCTGTACATATTTTCTTTTTAAGTGTGTTAAATGTAGTTGAATACCATGTTTACAACAGGAAAAGATCGAGACTAACAGAAAAGATCCTGATTTCAAGATATTAGAGAGACCAACACAGATAAATGCTACAACATTTAAACTGCCAACCGCAGCGGCAGAATATAAACTAAAAAGCTGTCGTGATTGCAGATAATTTTTATTAGTTTCCTCCAACATTTTAAATCTTTCTATGATGAAGTTTGCTCTCTCTAAACAACGATTTAATTCGCTATATACTGTTGGTGAGTTTGGGATATTAAAAAAAATTAAAAAGAACGGATGTTTTGCAAAGCAATCGGCCAATGGAATATCTGTATTGAAGATCTTTTTTTTTTTCCATTAAGCTTTTCGCTATTCCATTTTTTATTTGATTTGTCTTCGGGTGACATTGTCCTCACTTTTTGGTGTAATTGGAAACATTTTCCATGTGAATGTTAAATTTGAAAATTCAACATGAGAGGGTAGGTAAGAATACGAAACAAATAACAACTATATACTAATATTTATTTATTTAACTTTTATGATTTTTATTACTCAGCCCTATATTCGAAATTTGAAATGAGAAATAATATGCTAGATAATAGTGAATATCATTGAGTTCACATTTTATAAAATCACAAGAAAGAATTAAGGCAATATCTAAACAATAATATCTTTTAAATCCCTATTAGGTCATGGTTTAATAACTGATATTTCGCAATTCAAAGAGACAATAACAATAATCATATTGTTTTTAATCATTTGGTAAATTTTGTTGGTACGGATTTAATTTACCTTGCTATGTTTCAATTTTTCTTCATAAATATTATTTAGTTATTAAATGCAAAAATCTAAAAAAAAAAAAATGTGACTCATTCTTAGATCAAGTGATAACAACATGTTCATATTTCACTCTGCACAAATTAACAAACTAAAAAAAAAAAAAAAAATCGTTGCATACATTCTCTTGTAAATAACTCAAATTTAAGGAGAATTTATGTAAACAGCCTTTGAATTTGATATCGTGAACATACTGTTTAAATCTAACAAGTGCTTGGATATGTTTTGCTGGGTCTGCCAATGTCACTTGTACAGCTAGGAGAGCAGAGATGGATTGATTAACTTAATAGCTTTACTTAGACATTTAGTCGAGGCGGAGCCAGGAAATTGACTCATGGGAGAAACATTATAACAACTCATCTTTTACTAATCTTGTATCTAATAAAAATATAAAGTAGACATTAATCTATACGTTCTTGCTTGATTTGAAAATATTCCTGACTTAACTCTTTCATAATTGAATGACATTAACCAATTGCTCATTTGTTTGTGAACAATTGGTTAATGTCCAATTCGTTAAATGAACAATTGTTCATTTGTTAGTAATTGACATTAATCTATACGTTCATTTGTTTGTGAAAATATTCCAATTGTTCATTTACCTATATTTGTTTGTGAAAATATTCCGTTCCAGTGCTTGACTTTGACACCACCTTCTGTTTGTTAAGCCAATTGGGATCCAAGCAAACCTAAATTAGTTCCCAGAACAATCAAGCGTACACCGATCAACTTGGACCAATAACGCACGTAGAAACAAGAAAACACAAAATATAACCCAGAAAAAATAAATTTATGCACAGAAATAAATATTATTTTGTTCTTTATTGAACAACTTTAAACCATTTTACAAGATTTCAACAAGCCGCAGAACAAGCCATTAGAAAAAGATCTACTAAGCTAAACAAGTAATTATAAAAAGATCGACTAACTCACACACACATGTATAAAGAACCATTTACAAGCTCTACACAAAACTGCCTAATAAGTCTGCCTTTATAAAGGCCAAGGTTGACATGAGTTAAGCATAACAAACTCAAGTCTGTTATGTACGTCAGCTTTGTGATGTTTCTGATTAGTTTCTAAATGGTCATATACCCCTGTGCAACGCCACACCTTTCCACTGTCATTATATAACAAAGCATCGATGTGGTGATGGCTATAAGACTTTATTTCAATATTGTCCTTTGCATTCCAAAATAGGGCTAGTCCTCCTCCCATTCCATTTCTGTCAACCACAAAACAGTACTCAAAATTAAAATTCCTACATTCTACAGAAACCTGCTTGGCCAGCATTTTAGTTTCACAATAAAAAAAGATATCTGGCCTATGCAGGTAGAGAACTTTCTTCATGGATAGGCGCGTTCAAGCCTTCCCCAAATCTCAAACGTTCCAACTTAGGATTTTTATGAATGCCAGCGGGGCTGGCCTCCAATTCCTGCCGATATGTCTTCCTTCATTTTGTCCAAGTCCACCACTATATCATGCTCTGCATTGAGTAATTTCAGCTGAAGTTTTGCTTTAGAAGAGCTGGAGAAGTTCCCACCGTTTGATTGTTTTAAGGGCTTGAATATTCTTTTACATTTACTTTCAGGGCTAGGCCATATCAACTCACTGTTTGGTCTTTTTATACTCAAAAGCCCATTTGCACTCCCTGTTTCTTCTCTTGAAAATCTTGCTTGTTTTTCCACTTTTTGGTCTTGCCCCAAGGTTTGACTTTGTTTGGCTCATTATCCATTTCTTCTTCATCTGGCGTGGGCTGATCCTTATCCAAATTAGTTGAGCTATCCTCTTTGGTAGCATTTTCCCTCCAATTTTCATTTCCCATCTGTAGGCTCTTGTTTCTAGAGCTGTTATCACCGCCAGCCCCCTACCCTGCACCTTGCTGCTGTCATTGCCCAAGGTCTGACTTTTTGCTTACGGATTTCCACTTGGCTCCTTATCCAGTTTGAGTGGTTTTTTTGCGGTAGTAGGCTCCTGTCTTGTGACCCTTGGTGCACCTCTATTTTCCTTCTCATTGTCCATGGTGCTTGAATGTAGTATTTGAGAAACAATCAAATTCGGCTTACTCTGATGCGGTTTTGGGACATTGACTGCTGCATCACTTCCTTTGACTTGGATTTGTTCATGAATGTCTTTCTTCTTCATACGGTTTAGCTTCACCCTTTCTGATTGTGACATTGCTCTCATCCACCCTCCATATGATAACTCCTCTTTTGGCTGGCACTTATACTTCAAGCATTCCCTATACTGATGGCCAATATGAGCACAGCAAAAACAAAAGTCTGGTAGTTTTTCATATAGCATGGGCATTGGAATTTTGGCCCCATCTATTTGCACAAATACTACCTTCTTCAAGGGTTATGTGACATTTATGGAAATCCTGACTTGGGCAAACTGGCCTATACACTCCATGCATCATCTGTTTCAATTTCCTCTACTTTGCCAATCTTTTTCCCCACCTCTGTAATAGCATCTTTATTCATGCCCATGATGCGTAAATTATAAATCTGTACCCAAAATAATGTGCACGTGAAGAATTGTTTCTTTATATTACCAATACCACTTGGCTCTGATAACACTATCAGTGCTCGATTGAAGGGTCATGGCCATCCCATCAAGATTCTTTTTTTCTCCTCCTCTGACCCGAACTTGAAGAGGAATATATTTTCACCCATGCTTTTTACGTTAACTTCCTTAACCATTCTCCATGCTTATTGCATAGCTGTTTTTAAACCTTCCTTATTGACTCCTCTCGTGTGTAAAATTTTTCCCGCCAAACAATTTGGCAATTCTCTGCCCTTTAATCTTCATTCTTCCCATGAATGTTACTATATCCTCTTTTTCCTCTTTTAACGCAATTGCTTGGCACTTTTTGATTAATTCCTCTGCATCCATTCCTAAAACTAGTTGATTGCCCTTCAACAGTAATAGCTTACCACCACTCCTGTTGAGACTATAGCTAAACTAGCCTTAACCTTGGTTGTCCTCTTTCTTTTTGCTTGACGCTTGCTACCTCTAAATGGGGAGAAAAGTAAATGAAGATTAAGAAAAAAAAAAGGACTAGAAAAAGAAAAAGAAAAGAAAACACTCAATCCAGGAGTGACTAAGATTAAGCTATCAGACAACTTTCGTTCAAGTACTGTAGAAGAAAGAAAAACTTTATAATAATTGCCAAGGTTCCTCCATTAATCATGTAAAATTAGCTACCACAAGACAGACAAATAACCTAGTGAGAAATCCATTATCAATTTACACAAAAGCTTTGTCAAAAAACTGGTGAATGCAAATTTGTCCCTTATTTAAACACTTTGATGTCAATCACCTTAATGTCCCTCATTTCCTGCAGATATCCCCATATTTTCTTTTAATACTGTTATATAGGACTGTTACTGATATTATATCATATATTATAATTAATATTTACAAACAGATTATACAACTAGAACATTTTTCGTGGCATATATTCCTCTATAGGACTACCCAGATTCTTTAAACCCTCTCTAATATTCGATAATTGTCTACTCCACTCACATTTTGTGAGTGATAGACTGGCTTCATTCAATTATTTGGTAATCGAGGAAAAATTAAAATTAAGCCCTATAATAATCTTATATAGGCTCGAACCCTTACACTTAATATTATAAGTGTAAGAATTCTCCTACTGGGGATATCCTCATACTATTTTTAGTATTGTTGTCTAATTTATTGTTTAATGCTATACTATCATTTATTAGCTAATCCCTTTTAATTTTTGATTTATTAGATAATACATTATTTATGTCACAAATTATAATCCTTGCCATTCACTGAAAGCAACAAAATGTGAAAGTGACCAATTTTTTTCCACTTTGACTGTGACCGAGAGTGTAGGTTACGGCAAACATAAGAGCTTTCCAAGACTCACCCTAAAAAATCAAGTACACTTGCTTGTTTATATCAAATTAATGCCTCGGCATTCGGGCGTTGAGGTGGGAAAGTTTGAAATTGAAAAGGTCTGTTTTACTTTTTTGAAAATAAAGAAACACCTATTCGTTACATCACAAAAATAGCACAATTCCGATAAATTTATAACAAGAAATTAGAATTAAATCAATTTTAGTAAATAATTGGACACATATTTTGATGCAATGATAATTTTTTTTTCTTTTGAGAAGAATCTAACAAATATTTGTTTTTGTAATCAAAAGTTTAGGTTCAAGCAGTACTATGATGGACATATTGAAACTTTTAAATTCATAAAGTTACAAAATTGATGTACGGCATCCTACAATAACGTGATGGGATCAATTTATTAAGAATGATGATACAGTTATGATTTGTATAAGAATTTATATATATATTATTACTCATTTATTAAAAATATTTAAAATACTTACACCTAATAAAATAGAATTTATCCTATATTTATAACTATATATGAAAAATGAACGAGTTATAAAAAAAATTAAGTAATTGATCAATAAGAAAAATGGTTGGATCCATTGATTTTTCTGACTGAGAGGACAGTGTAAGAAGTTTCGAGGAAAGTAGAAAAACTGGAAAAAGTCATGGAGCACACGGCACGACGACAACCAACATTTGGAGAAAGCACCACCACGTTATTCTAATAAATAATCTCATTTTCCTTTTGTCTAATCAATGTTGCAATTGCAACAATATTATTAATTATTTACATAGCTGTGCCTGTGATGTATATAATTTTTGACCTAAAGTGATTAAATATATTGTGCTAATCCATTTCATAATTTATGGTTGTGAATTAGGGTATCATGTTCTACAATTTAGATGGTAATATTTTAATGATTTTTGCTAATTTTTAAATTATTTAACCGTAGCTGTACGAATCATTGAACATCTGTAATGTGAGCGGACCCATTTTCTATTACTAACAAGTTGATTTTTTACAGCACGTGTCAACTAATGATACGTCAGATATCATTTGAGTTAAATATATAAAACATGATTCAAATCAAAATTAATATTTAAATAATTGATGTGTCGTGGTATGCATTGCCATGTTCGAATTAAAGACGAAGAGAAGTAGAAAAGCCGTGTTCCTCCTTCCCTGACTTCGCGCCAAACCGCCCTTGTTTCCTGGACGTTTCTTTGTCGGCTTTCGGACTAATTTTTAATTATGACTTCTCCTGCCGAATAATTATTATATTAATAAGAAGATCAATAAAAGCAAACTCCAAAGTCCTGGTAGGCACCTCCTCCATTTATTCTTTAAGTCCAAAACTCTTTTTTTTTTTTTTTTAATGTCTATTATGAAGTTATAGTGGTTGATTTTTTTTTTCAAATTCTTATAAATTTTCCTAACTAATTACTTGTCACAAAAGATAACATTTATCATAAATAATTATAGGCACCAATCATTTACTTATAAAAGGAAAAAAAAAACTTACATTGTGTTTTGTTTTATTTGCAATAATAAAATTTAATCTTCCTTCTATAAGATTTAGTACTTATTGGGATTTCTTTTAAGAATCTCAAAAGTGATTTTAAAAAGTTTAATTTTTTTTTTCTGAACCATGAGGTGGTCCTGATTAGACCCTAACTGGAGGAGGTACCTTTAAGTCCGTACCACAACCCAGACTAATCTTCTCTCTCACCGGGTCGGCCGGTAAGGGATAAAGTGTTGGCCAAAGTGATAACTCCATACGAGAACTGGGTTTGAACCTCCGACCTCTTTTAAGAAGTGAGAGTACCGAATCACTCACACCAACCAACTTTGGTTGTTTAAAGTTAATTTTGATGTTTAATGAATTATGTTAAGAATCTCTGACAAAATCACCTAATCCCCATAGCATATTTTGGAAAGTAGAGAATAAGTAACTTGAAAATAATTCCATATATATATTCTTACATACGATTATTTTTGTGGAGTCTTTACAAATTGACAATCGGAGTAAGTTGAAATCAGAATAGACCATAATTAAAATAGGCTGAAATCAGAATCATAATAAGTTATTTACTTGAGCCGTAAAAATCAAAATCAAAATGAGTTGTATTCGCATTGATGTGTTTACTTTATCAAAGAATTGGAATAATAATTATTATTGTCATTTTTATTATTATTCATTATAAAAATAATTGTTATTATTTAAAAAATATTGTTACTAATGATCATAGAATAATAATAATAATAATAATTACACTAATATAATAATATTTTAATCGAGAACAAAAGTAAAATTATAAAATTTAAGTGGGATAAAATGGTGAGTTTAAGAAATTTAGAATCAATTTTCTATTTCTTAATCCTAAAAATATGTGGGCCCACATATTTTATTCTCATATCAATTAAACACTGTCAATTATTATTATTATTCTAAATTCTGATTTCCCAACCCCACACGTGAACATAATATTAAAATTTAAAACTCACGACACTTCATACTTAGTATAATTTCTTATATATGCTCATATATATTATAAAAATTCAAAATTATCATTATTTAATTAGAAAATAAAATTATTAAATTTAAAGAAATTATTATTATTATCATCAGTCAATATTGAGTTAACAAAAAATAGAATTAATAAAATAAAAAAATGTGTTCTAGTTATCAACTATTATTATATACACAAAAAAAGGTATACATACATAACTACAAATATATAAATAAATTCTATTTAACATTATATTTATTTTAGTCGTTTGTATTCTTATAGCAAACTTACCAAACTTATACAATTAATTTTAAAGTAAATTTTACTAAACTTTTAATTAATTCTCTATACCGTTAATTATTTCTACAACACAGCTAACAATAATAATTTTAAAAGATATATCATTATCAAACTAATATTTAATCATCCTTCTATATTACAACCAATTTAACCATCTAGCAAGAAATAAGTATAAATTAGTGAATTGATTTTTATTATTTTTTTTTAATTACATAAGATTATTTTTTAAATTATAATTCACATTATACGAGATTACTACTGATGCCTACTACACTCCCAATAGGCCAAAGATTTTTGTTGCTCTTATTAGTTAATGATGGTGATGATAACTTAGCGTGAGATGGAAGTTACAATGTTATATTTAAAACAAATAACAACAATAATAATGATGGAATTTCGGATCCATAACGTCTACTACAAGCTGCAAAATAATGATAAGAAAATTTAAGTTTGTGTCAGAAGAAAATTAAAAACACGCAGTGTGTAAGACATTCTTGTGTACACATTCTTGTGACTAAGCAGGCTTTACTTTGAATATTATGCTATTAAATTAAAAAATACGTGCAATTAAAAATATTGAAAATATTAAAAATATATATATACATATTAACGTGCATAGACCGGAATCTTGCTACGTTACAGACATTTTGTAAGAATAATGTGCATTTCACAAATTTTGGTTGTGGCCCACACCACCACAACAAAGACTATTCATGTGAGGGCTGTTACTTACAGAATCTGTAAGGTAGCCCTTTCCCTTGAATTGTATTATTATTACTAAAAAGACTTTATTGAAAGCGATGCCTTGCAACTATCGAAGTTATTGAAAGCGACATGCTTCTTTATCTAGTATTATTATGCGCCAAATGTCAGATTACTATCAATATTTTATGCATTTAACTTTCGTTAAGTAATTAAATTTCTGAGTGGTCAGGCTGCTGCCTTTCAAGTTGGTGGACAGCGGTTCGAATCTCTATATTATTATTGTTTGTAAGAAATATTTTTTTAATAAAAATTAAATAAAAAAAGTTTATTTTTTTATCTAAATTTAAAAAATAGATATCTCTTAAATATTAGTGAGAGTTAAAAATTTAAATAGAATTTTATTAATATTAATGTATGTTGATCTCAGTAATAATTTAATTTATAAATATCAATTATAATCTCATGTATATGAGTTGTAATATAAACAATAATCTCATGTAATAAAAAAAAGTAATTAAATTTCTAATTACCAAATTGCCTGTATAAGTGATTAAAAATCAAATTACCTCCACATATTATTGATATTACTTTTTGAAAGTTTGTTCATACCAATTTTAATTACAAATTAATGTGTCATCATTTAATCATTGCTAAAAAAGTATCTATGTTCTCAAAATATACATAGAGAGGCAAAGCTTCCGTTACATTAGCTGTATGTTACAGCTAAAAAATTTTAAATCTTTAGAAAAAATAATAATTATTAAAAAGATCAATAATTTTAAAGCTTCACTTTACACCCCCAAGCTGCAGCCAAGTAACAGTATCACTAGTATTTTAATTTTTTTGAAGTTCTCTATTTATATTTATAACAAATTTAGTACCAAATTACTCAACTTTTTTTCTATTTCATTTAATTGAATTTCTAACTTATTTAATCTTATATCTATTGAGTATTTATTCATTATATTAATGATATCTTATTTTAATATATTATGATCTTCAATGTCGAAGTCTTTTATGAATTGTTTAACTTATTAAATTCTTTACTTAGTTGATTTCTTAACTTTTTAATTTATTTTATATATTCCTTCATTGAAATTATTAATTTCTAATACTTTGTTTACCCTTTCTATATCATTTATAGATTAATTTGAGTTTTTTTAATTTATTTAATAAATACAGTGACATTTAATTTAATTGATTATTTCTCCACATGTTTAAATCATTTATTAGATTATATGGTTGAAATCTTTTATTAGAGATTTTGGTAATTTATTCACTTTAACATCTTTTTAATAATTTATTAGATTTATAAAATATTTAATTATCATATATAATATCTCTTATAATTCAGGATACTAAATTTAGATTAAAAAATCTATGTGACAGCACTGATAGTATATATTCAGGATGGAAAATAGATTGAATGTGTGTGTGTGTGTGTGTGTGTGTTAGCAGAAAAATCTAGTCTATGTCTCAAGAGAGGAAAAAAAATATAAATGTAGGTACAAAATTTTATTCATAATTTATGAATTTTTATGAATATAATAATAATAATTTAAATCTTTCTAAAAATATAGTAAAAACTTTATAAATTTTTAAAAATAATTATAGAAGAAATGGATGAGAAAATTATTTAATTATAAAAAATTAATGAGGACTTACTTGAAACAATAAGTAAATATATGATTAAAAATAAAATTTTCTATAAATTACAATTACACCTGTATTTTGTTTTAGGTTAAAATTATTTTTATCCATTAGATTTAAGAAATATCAAAATCAATATTCTATATTTATTGGTTGTTTATTACATTATTTGTAACATAAGTTTTGCCACATAGAGATTAGAATGCAGAGAGATAAAAGTTCAACAAAAATATGTGAGAGTAGCTTCATCCCAAAAGGAAGATGCCTATGTAAAATTGGGCTGCATCTAATAAACACAAGCTGACTACACCATCCAAAAATAAACAACATATATTCATTACATATCTTGAGTTCGGTAGAAAAAAATCTCTGTAGGTTTTTTTTTATTATTTTGAATCCTATTATACACAGATTTATTGACATTACATCAGACATTATAATTAATATTTACAATCATACTACACAACTGGGATCATTGCCATACATTGACACACTGAAACACTTGTCCAGATACTTTAAACTCTCTCTAATATTCGAGGGGTGCCTACTCCACTAACATTTCGTAAGGGAGAGACTGTCTCCACTCAATTATGTTGATAATTAAGGGAGTACTGAAACTAACCTCCATAATGTTCTTATGGAGGCTCAAACCCTTGCACTCAACATTATAAGTACAAGGCTTCTCCCATTGGACCAAAGGTTATTGGTAAAATCTCTGTAGGTTTAGAGATCCGTGGAGAAATCTATTTTTATATGATAAAAGAAAAAATGAAAAAGAAAAATAAAGAATAGAAACGTCAAAAATTGAAGATAAAATTATAGAAATAAGAGTTCTCACTGCAGTGGCATAATAAAAAAGAAGAGCTTACGGAGAAAAAAAGTTCATATGAATCTAGAAATCATCATTTGTACAACCAAATAACCAATATTATTGTTTGAGAAGTACAATTTAACGATCAGAGAACTTGCAACAAAGTTGCATAATAAAATTTTGCTAAAATTTATATGATTTTCATTTGAGGGTGCTGAGTTGTGAGAGCCAAAGCAGTTGGCTGTGATAACGCAGCACTTCCAAACGGATTCTCATTTATTAAAGTTGGCCCTTGCAATTCCTTTACAATGTGACATTGATACCATGTTGGTAATGAAACAAGACGGATCGAGATTTGCCAATTGATCCTCTCCTAATTATCAATCGGGATGAAAAAATATTCTAAATCTCGTTCTGAACAGTAAATTGGGGTAAAAATATGTGTCAATTCTAGTTCGATTAGAATTTTAATTTGTCTCAGATGACATGAGTTTTATGTTATACGCAGCAGATTTATCATAAACAACATATTATATGAATATAATCGACTTGTCATATGTATTATTTATCAAAATGACTTGTTGTACAATATAACCAGCATGTTATCGAACGACCTTATCATATGTCTTTTAAAACCCAAATTTAAGGATGTTTTTAGGATCTTAATTGAAAATCTTCAGCCACTAAGCCCTTGGCCGAAATGGTTGAGATGCTGCCCTCACATGTTTGAGGGTAGAGGTTCAAGCCCCCACAAAAGTATTGTGGGGGCTAAATATTTATAACTTCTTCTCTCTTGTGAAATGCAAGTGGAGTATGGGCATTCCTCGTCCGTGAGAACTTTGTCTGAGTATCTATTTTATAGAATTTAATGTAACTATATATAAGTCCCACCGTAGTTTTTATCTCTATTTCTTAGAATTTACAACTGTTACAATAGTTTTAAATTCTATGAAATAGAGTAATCTGGTGCGTAACCAATATTAAACAAAAATTGAAAATCTTCAGAATCTGTGCAATACAGTAATCTGATGCGTTTCAAAAAAAAAAATCTTCGAATAGTTAATTGTCCCAAATCTTAATACAACGTAACCATGCGTTTCAAAAAAAAAAATCTTCGAATAGTTAATTGTCCCAAATCTTAATACAACGTAACCAATATTAAACAAAAATTGAAAATCTTCAGAATCTGTGCAATACAGTAATCTGATGTGTTTCAAAAAAAAAAAATCTTCGGATAGTTAGTTGTCCCAAATCTTAATACAAATAATAGGTGGTTGTTAAGTTACATCATTATGTAACATAGATCAACCCAATGGGTTGTTACTAATAACACAAAAATATAATCAACATAAACTAATTATGTATTACTGAAAATAACTATTAGATTGATATATGTTACATAATTATGTAACTTATCCTAATAAATCAAAACAATATTTTGCACCAAATCCCATTCTGAACAAACCGGAAACCGAATTCCGGTAAGAATTCAAGAAATTCAACCATCCCTGGTTGATGCGAAGTTACAAATTTAATGATCACCGATTGAGTTACCAATTTTTTTTAAAAAAATTACTTTTTACAAATACGACGGTGAATATGCACAAAATAATGAATGAAGCTAGCTGTTGTTGCCCACAATTGCTGATGACTACTTAAAAGCCTTTATTTAATTCACTACAGGGTGCAAACTAATTTCTCACAACCATTGTTAGCGCTCAACTCAAATCTTATCAAAACATAGTGGCGCCGGCACATCCTCCGAATCGTGCCGAAAATAAGTCCATAAAATCTTTAAAATATCATTATCATGAAAGCAACAATCACCCAATCTCTCGATGTGATCAACTGATCACTGATCAAAATTATTCTTATGTGCCAAATAACAATAATAATAAAAAATAAAAAAGGATGAAAATATAAAAAGAAAATAAAACATTAGCAAATATATATATATATATGTGTGTGTGTGTGTGTGTGTGTAGAAAAATAATAATAATAATAACCAAGGAAAAAATTAACGACTTTGATTTTATACGATCAAGAGGAGGAAACATAATCACATGATCATCATTATCATCACGGGGTGTTTTTAAAACACATATGGATTTATGTATAGATAACAATATAATCATGATCATCTCTGCAACTCCATCATCCTTGAAAAGTCCTCGAAGTAGACGAACCCTTCCCCGGTTTTATCCACCAGCGCTATCATGCGCCGGCAGTCGTCCAACGTGCACTGCTCGTCCCCTAATGTGGTGAAAACACCGAACAACTCCTCGGCCGTGATCTTACCATCGTGATCCGCGTCAAAGAAGTCAAAAGTCTCCTTGAGCTCCGGTTCACAAGCCGGCTCGCAAGACGAATTCCCGACCCGGCTTATCAGCGCCTCCAAGGGTATAAACCCGTCACCCTCCCGATCCACCTCGCTCAGCATCGAAGACACCTCCTCTTGGGTCGGCGGATCCGCTCCAAGCCGGATCAAGAGCGCCTCCAGCTCGCTTCTCGACACCACCCCGTCGTTGTCCCTGTCGAGCAACTTACACGCCTGGACGAGCTCGTAGTTCAAATCTAGCGAGATATCGGCCGACATGTCGGACCAGTCACCCGATATCTCGTGTAAGACACTCGTGGGCGTCCCGACTCTGTCCGGCGCGGAACCGAGTTTGTTGTGGGTGGACGAGTCAGAGGTAGAGGACGAGCTGAACGATGATGGCTCAGAACGCGAAACGCTGGTCCGGTTCTTTTTGGACTTGGACCGGAAGAGACGTTTCGGGCTGAGCTTCTCGATGAGTTTCATTTCCGAAAAGCTAAGAAAGTAAAGATGAATTCGAGTTTCTCGTGAAGAGAAAAAGAGAAAAGAGAAGGAGAAGGAGGAGTGAATTGAACGGGAAGGGAGAGGACCGTTGAGCGGTTAAATGGAGGGAGTGTGGGCAGCTCCATTGCAGCTTCCACGAAATTTCCTCACTCAGCTTTTCAATCTTCGTATTTATATTATAATTATTATTATTAATTTATTTAGGTAGGGGGTAAAAGCGTAATATTAGCAGAAAAGCACTGTTATCTCGGTGCCTTTTAGCTAATTTTCTCTTCTTTTTCCAAAAGGCATTTTTATCGTGAAAGTCATTTGCCTTTTTTGTGTTATAGTGCGCGTGCGGAGTGCGAGTGCGGCTCAGCGTGACTCACCCAGCGCTAAAGGAGGTAGGCTTTTTGGAGTTTTTTGGGTCGGATGAACACGTGGCGCTGTTGGATTGGTCAGTGTTGCGTTGATTGATAGATTCTTGTGTGGGTAGATGGGTAGTTGATTTTTTTTCGGATTTTCTTTCCGTTGATTGTTGAGATTCTACAGCTGTTTACACGGCAATTTTAGTTGCATTCTGGCTTGTTAAGCATTTTCATTTCATTTTTATTTTTATATCTCTTTATTTGATAATTGTTTATAAATTTATCATTGGATTAAATTTTCTGTTTAAATTGCGTTTCGGATAAACGAGAAAGAGTATTTATAGATAGTAAACAACACAAAAAAAGAAAAATCTAAAATAATTTTTAGGATATTATTCTATATTAGGATGATTCCAAAGTTAACAAAAAAAATCAACAGAACGTGCAATCTAACGGTGAATAAGATATGGAGTACATTACTTATTTGAGTACTGTAGTCAAACTATATTACCATGATATATTATTTATGTTATTTTTGAGAAGAGATATTATTAATAGCTAGCTATGACAAATCAAAATCTTTTAAGATATTTCTAATACAAAAAAAATTAAATTATCATGTATTTGTCTTTCTTTTCTTTTATTTTTGTAGAAATAATATACCTTCTAATGAAGACAAATAGTAATTATACCAAGCCTTTTGTTTCATTTTCTTGTAATCCCAACTTCTTGTCTAAACAAGATTTTTATTATAAAAGCAAAAAAAGCTTAAAAAATATAAATTTTAGGATGTATTTTAAGTTTTAATTGTTGCCACAGCATAAGACGATAAATGTTGGTCCATTAGACTTTAAACTTATAATGGTGTCGTTCGTAAATCGCTGAGAAATTACTCTACATCTTTCTATGAAGTCTTATTTTTCTGATTCGATGAATATTGAAATGTTGGCTTCAATTATTGAATATTTATATATATTTGGTTTTGAGATTTGGGAAATCTGGCAAGAAAATCATAGTAGCAAATGCAATATTTCAATGATGAGCAACAGATGGTTGGTTCCTCATTTGATCAATGATTGGCAGTGGCTGACATTTTTAGGTACAATACAAGATAGATTGTTTTAAAAATAATAATATAGTTATTTCTAAAAAGAAAATAGAATTATTAAAATAAAAAATAGACTTTTTAGGATTAACAATAGACAGAGGAACAATAGAATTGCCAACGACAATAATAACGTAGATTCTAATATAGTTTTATTGGGATAAATTAGTAATTTCATGTCTTATTTTGATAAGAGTAATTTAATTTTGGGGGAATGATAGTCAAGGAAACCTTATTGTTTCAATAAATAGTCATATAACTATTTTTTAAATAATTGTGCTCATATGAGAAACAATTAGGTCACCATAGTTAAAAGATATGATTGTCTAAATAGGGGTCTAGATTATTGGATTTAGATTCCGCGCTGAGTTGTTCTTTTTGCTAATTTTTAAAAAATATACAATTGATAATTATTATATAAGAATATAATTAGTTATATATTATTATACACAATTACACACATGTGTTACAAAAGATGATGAAGAGTTGAACACATATTAGTTCAACACTCGATTTAAATCCCTAGAATATTACTAAAAACAATAGAATTTTCATGATTATTTTGCCAAATCATTGGCTGTCATTGTCATTTTCCTTTAAACTAATGACAAGATTGTATTTAGTGGGTGATTGAACAGTTTTAGTTTGATTTGAATTAGATCCCTATGGGCCCAATTATGATTGTTCATGGAAGGCTCAAAATTGATTTTGAAAAGATAAAAGTTAATATTAATATTTGATAAATTTTTTAGAAATGATAATTTTAGTATTTGATAAAATTTTTAGAAATCACTTTTGGGAAAATCATCTCATTCTACAATAGATTTTGAAAAAGAGTAATTAGTTTTTAAAATCTGATTTTGATCATATATTTTATACTTAATATAATTTCATATATATCCTTATATATATAATAAAAATCCAAAATTTATCCTTATTAATTAGGAAATAAAATTATTAACTTTAAAAAGATTATTATTATTACCAATTATATTGTGATAACAAAATAAAATTAAAGTTAATAATATAAAATATTTGTTTTAGTTATTAAGTATTATATATACACAATAAAAAATATTTTATACACATATCTATAAATGTGTAAATAAATTTTAACATTATGTTCAATTTAGTCATTTATATTCTTATAACAATTTAATAATAAAATTTACCAAATACATATGACTATTTTTAAAAGTCGCAGCACTTTTAAAAATATATTTTAACAAATGTTTACATACTGCTAATACCAATTATTTTAGAAGATACAGTATTACCAAATCAATCCTACATGCAATATAAGCAATTCAAAGTATAAAACATAAAATCTCCTTTTGATTTTACAAGTAAACCAACAATACTTTTTCAAACAATTAGGTCTCCGTAGTTCAAGATATAACTTGAATTAGATCACAAATTGATTTGGTATAATCATATTATAAATCCGTTAGTGCTAAACAAATTATTATATTCGATAGTGTTAAACAATGTATTACATTAATAAAAATAATAGAAAATTCTAAGATGCCGTGATTAAAATTACGGCATCAATGCCGTAATAAACATAAATTTTGTAAATTATACATAAAAATAGTAAGTGAAAGATAACATAAGTAAATTAATATAAGAATGGTAATTGGTGTTTTAAAATTAAAAAAACAAACATATATAAAAATAACAGAAAAACCTGTAGATTAATATTAAAATTTCATTTAACAAAACATAATTTTTCATTCAATTTAATTAACAAAAAGAAGTCACTCATCAATTAAACAAATAATTGTATTGAAAATAATTGGAATCAATTTAATTGAACTAGTTTAACCATAAATTCTATATTTATTTTAGAACATTCATTTTTTTTTTTTCATGTTCTATCATAGTATTGTTTACTACACAAGTTAATTAAGCAAAGTTATTTTTCTTGATGTGGATCAAGCCAAACTAAAATAAAAAGATATTCTTTATTACTAAACATATATGATATATTAATAAAATTAGACCTAATTTTTTATTTTATACATGCTTCATGAAGGATGAAATATCACTTGATCTTACAAATAGTTTTGAAAAACATAAAAAAAATCTAATTTTTCAAAATATAATTTTAAGAATAAGTTTTATCATAATAAACTTTTACATATATCATCATATATATTATATAAACCCAAAACTATCATTATTCAATTTAGAAACTTTGCCATTGCATTTGACATTTTATATCCGCATATTGTGACATGGTATCTAACGTTTGATTAAATAAAATACACTATTCATTGCATAGTATGCTGAAATCAATTTATGTAAATTATTATATGCACTCTATAGTTAAGAGATTATTTATTTTATAGAGTAAACGTTTGTTAGAAACTACATTTTAACTTAAGTATCTTTTAGTCCTTATATTTAAAAAATACCTTAAAACACTTTTTTGTTAAATATGTTACAATCATACCCTTACCTTTTTCTTTCCTTTTACAATATAATAATCTTGCAATATAATCTAGGAGATATTAATAAAACAAAAAATGACAATTTATCAAACTAACATTTAAAATTTAAAAACTTTTATATTATTATTTTACTTTTGGGATTAATTTGGTAAATTAATTTTTTATAAAATAATTATTAATAACATTGTTGTAAGGATATTAAACATTACTTTAATTTGGCTGATGTTAATTTATTGATAAATAATTGTTAGTGAGATTGTTACACATATATAAATAATAATTCTTTCACATTAATATTTATTAGTTAATTTGGTAAATTAACATTTTTATAGATAAATTAATGAATGTCAAAAATACTGTTGGAAGGGTATTATTGTAAAAGAAAAGAAAAAGAAGGGGTAAGAATATAATATTTTTAACTACAAGGTGATGTATTTTTTAGAACATAGGAACTATAGACGCTAAGTCAAAATATAGGAACTATATAAATATTTACCCTATTTAATATATGGAGTGATATGCTTTGTATTAAAGAAATAACTTTTCAAGAATAAGGATTCTTTTAAATAATAATTTTAAATTTTAAATTGAGTGATATTGTGGGTGATAAGGTTAAATTTTTTGACTAAAGAGTAAAGTCAATAAAAGGGTTTTATTAATTTCTCTAAAATTATATGGAAAGTGCGTAGATGCATTTCATGATAAGAAAGCATTGAAAAGTTTTCCTTGTTACTAATTTTCTATGAACTTGCACGACTTTATGTTGATTAAGGGACTTTGTGTTTACAGGGATTTCTGCATAATTTTCTAGAAACTGGGAATCAAAGTTGACCACGATATATCACACTCTTAAGTTGAATATGATCACAAAAAGAATAGTGATTAGTTGAAAATTTTAGCAAACTTCAAATTGTAGTACGAGTCTTGGAACTAGCCTGTTGATGAAAATATCCTCTCTACTCTTGTGAGTATTGTGAATTTGGATAAGGATTTTAATAAGAATTGTTCGATTTCGTCTTTACTTTGACTGGGAATGGAATCAATATAATAAATAACCAGATGAAAGAAAGAAAACTAACAAAGAATTCGAAGAAGGGTTCCTAAAAAAGAAATGAAAGAACACAAATCATATGGATTTATAAAAATACTGTATTGTATAGTGGATCGAAACTAAAAAAGAGATATTTAAAAAATTTTGATAGTTCAATAATAATATTATTATTGCGCCAATTAAGAGTTTTTAATTAGTTATTTCGGCTGGGGGAATCCTAGTGACTGGAATAATTAAACCATAATTCATTGGACGATTGTATCATTAACATTGATTTTCTCAAGATAAGCCTCAGGTAGACATAAGACTAATACCAAAAGAAGATGGATTTTGAAACTGCCGTGAATGAGCTTTGCGCCTGTAAGCGAAGTTTCTGGATTGAGTTTCAGGCGGAATCTAATCAAGGCAAATCTCAACAGTTTTCTGATTGTAAGTTGTAACATTAAAGTTCCATTTTTTATTTTTGTTTTTAAGATATCTATGCGGTCACTCCCTTCAAATGAAATATATTACTTCTTATTATCATAATTTTATGGATAAGATTGTGGTGCAACTGTAGTACTGTGTCACAGTTGCACCTAATTATTAAATTTACTTAAATTTAAGTGGATTCCACCCATTTAAGTGGATCCAGCAGCTGATTTACTGTAGCCGAACCCTAATTTCACTCCAAAATGAAACATATGAAGGCAAGCTCGACACCTTAAATGTAAAAAATATCAAACAGATGTTTGGGCTACGGTGAATGAGCTTCGCGTCTTTCCGTTTGCAGCAGATGAAATACATCAAAATATGTGTCGGTTGACTTGTAATCATAATGTTATTGTAGATGACGATGAATGGATGGATGAAATTTCTCATCTCATCCAAACTGTTTTTTTTTTAAAAAAAAATTAAAAAAAGAAAAGAAGGAAAAAACAATTTAAAAAGAAAATAGCTAGGCAACAAAACGAACTAGGACATGGTACGCAGCCGGCTTTAGGGTTTTTTTGCACCGACCGAAGAAAAATCAAACCCAAAACCAAAAGAAACAGCACAGCTAGACACATGACTTTCGCATTCAAGCTCTCTTGTTCATTCATTCATTATCATTTATCGAACACTTCAACACAACTTGACGCCCACTATACACTTCACTTTACCCTACAAACAGACTTTTCCCCAAGTCGTCATCGTCACCCCACTCCCACGGCACCCACACGGAATAAATTAAGTAGCTCGCGAGCCCACCGTTTCCAAGTTCTTAAACAATCTCTTTCTTTTGTCATTTTAAGCGTAAATTAATTAAACATGCCAAGTGTAATTACATATAGGAGCCACATTGCGTGTGGTTAGATAAGAATGAGATCAAAGGGCAAGTTTGTTCGCACACTTGCTTAGCAAGAGTTTGATAAGTCATTTATTGATTTTGTTTGTGTTCCTATTGAAAATTTTAATTATATTGCTAACACGTACAATACAACAAAATTAATTTCGATAGAGAAGTTTTGGATACCAACTTACGTGATGATTACTTAATTTCGATAGCTATATTAAATAAGTAAATTGATATTTATTATGTTGCGTTGTCATGTCTGCATGTGTATATGTCATCGCAACGATGTGATAACATCCAAATTATGCTGTCATAAAATTGATTATCTTTGTTTCATTTGCGAAAATTACAAAAGGATATACATGAAATGCCGATGCTGTTGGATTAGTTTGATCTATTATTTTTAGAAAATTAGCAATTTTCCTCTTACGGTCTTTTTCAAGTTTAAAAATATTCGAAAATTTTTAAAATTATTGATTGTCTTCATACGACTTCAGAATTTTTTTAAGGATAAATGTTCATTTATTATTTTGACTTAAATGCCTGATTAATCTCTATATTTAAAAAAATGACTCTAGACTCCTTGCTGTCAATTATATTACACTCCTACCCTTATTTTTTTTTAATAATAATATCATTACAATAATATTTTTGAAAATATCAATGGAAAGAAAAAAATATATTAATTTATCAAATTAACCTTAAAAGTAAACAAAAAATTGTAATTTTTTTTGTAGATTAATTTGTTTATAAATAATAATTAGCAATGTTGTTGTAAGAGTACAGAAAATACCAGTTCTTTTAGAAAGATATTTATTAGTTAATTTACTAATAAATAATTATTAGTTAATCTACTAATTAAAATTTTTCAATAGATAAATAAATTAATATAAAAAATATTGTATAAGGATATTATTATAAAAACTAAGAAGGATAAGGATAAGAGTATAACATATTTAAGAACAGATATTTCTTGGAGTATTTTTTAAAATGTAAAAATTAAACAAACCCTTAAATCAAAATAAAAGGAATAAACTAACATTTATCCCCAACACAAACTGTATCCTAAGTGTACAATTGATAATTTTCCATTATTTTTATGAAAATTTGTAAAATATTGATAAGTAGATATTTTGATGAGATAGATGAGCAGTTTGCTTTTGTTGTGTGCTCATACGGATGGCAAGACAGCCCGTGTTTTGATGCTTGAATTCTTGAAAAAATCAGCGGGCACCGCCATCAATTACAATTACAGCACATTCAATGGACATCATCGATAGAAAATGTTACCGTATTGTTTGACTTCTTGCTGTCCACTCCTTTTCATTGGTTCTTTATTGATCCAATTTTGCTAATCCAACTGCCAAAGATGATAATTTTTTTTTTCCTATAAATTGATATGATAATGTAAACATGATTCACTTGGATTATTTTTTATTATATTAGGTTTTTTTTGAAATTGGGATGTTATAATTTTTAAATTATAGTTATTGTGGAAAAAAATTACAATTATAAAATAAAAATTAATAATATATAGTAAATATAAATTTTAAATAATAATTTTAATAAAATTATTAAAAATATAATAAATTTTCTATCATACAAGTAAAAATTTATATAAATATAACTTTAAAATTATAATAGTTAGTGTTTACTAAACACTTTAGTGCTGTAACTTTTAAATTACAACTGACTAATCTTAATTCCAAACACATCCTTAATTATATGAATCCACATGAGTTTGTATAATTTCCTTGAGATTACTGTGCAGAAGCATCATTATTTTAACTTTTACAAATCAAAAAGCCAATAATTTTATATTAAAAGTCCAGACACTAAAGTTTGGAATTTCTCTTATTAAATCCATGGCTGCCTTTCCATATAAATATTTTCTTTTTCATTTAGTCAGCGTTTAAAAAAAAAAAGAAATAATAATTTGAATGACAAAAAGAAAAAGAAAAGAAAACAAGCACTAAAAGTTAAAAACCATGCAAACGACAACCCGCTGTAAGAGATAAGCCACAGATTGCCGGATTGTTTTTGTCCTAGTCGTCCAAATTCAGCAAGAAAGCATAAATCTAGTAGGAAAGAAAGAATCTAATTAGCGGCAAATAAATGGATTTTTTAATTAGGGGTGAGATTATTTGATTCCACGAAAATATATTTTTTACCCTTATTTTTTAATATATTATTTTATTATAAAAACATCAATAATAACTTAAAATTACTTTTATAACCAAGCTTTATAACTCTTGAACACTATTTCGCTCGCTAAAGTTATTTTTTCTTCACAAGCGTTTCCTCTTTTCCTCTCTTTGCAATTTTTTTTTTTTTTTTTTTTTTGCAGATTTATGTTCACATTGGTTCTTCTAGTTTGCTAGCTTTGCTTGGAATCAAATCTCTTTCAGCGTTCCTCTTCCCTTAAAATTTTGTTGTGTGCGTATGCTGTCAATAAAATTTGGTTTCCGTCAAATGTTAATTTAATTTAGAAAAGATTTATTGGCAAAGATTACAAAGATCACAAACTTACCTTCGGTTACTTATTGGTAGTAAGATAAATAAAAGACTCACTATTAGGTCGAAATCATATCACTTTGAAGTTGTTCAGTACAACTCATAAATCAATCGTGTGAGATTTTTTTTTTCTTAATCTATCTTATGTTGTAGCATTTCATCATAGAATTTAGGAGTTCATTTTAAGCGAAATGAAAAAAAAGAGCAAGTCACTGCAGAGGATTTGATTGCAAAACCATAATAGAGAAAGAGTTATTAGAAAGTAAATTAACGACTTCATAAAACTGAAGATGTTAAGGGTATATTTGGTATACAGGTGGGCTTATAGGGTAAATAATAGTGTGAAAATTATTTAAATACCATGCATTTATTAGTTTATAAGGATACTTAAGAAATACAAGTAAAGCTTAAAATGCCCTTAGGGAAGATATCAAATGCGCACTCTTCTTACACTCAAATCATCTTTCAATTCTCTCAACCAACTACAACTACTAATTCATATTTTTTAATGCCCATTTTTTTTAGTTGAAAAAAGATGCCTTACTCATTAAGCAACTCATGAAGATATGTTGATATTCCTGTGTCTTAATTTTACATTTTTCCTAGAAAAAATGTGTGTATGGATGCTTTTCCCTACATTTTAACATTCTACTTTTCATTATTGTTCTTACATATCAAAATGTATGCAATCTAAATTTTTTAATTACTTTCTTTAGCAAGATGTACATTGTGAATATGTCTTGGTGACAAAAATACTATAAATTACACGAAATGTCGTGTATTGATTTCAAAGTCATGTAAGACATGGAATGTGGTGGCATGATGATGCAAGATGCTACATGACTTAAGTGATTAGTCTGATGGGTCATGTAAGTCATATACTTAAGTAGGTCATATAATTAATATAATTGTGTAGTCATATAAATCATCTACATAAGAAATATGATATTATTATTTTATTGTACCAACCAATATGGTTTTGGTGTGTGTCCCTACCCTCTTCAATGGTCAATAAAATGGAAACGATGAGTATAGGTTCAAAAGTTTTAATGTTAGAAGAATAATGGTAGTACGGTACCACAATCAACAAGGTATATAGAATTGATGGAGAAGATATCTCAAGTTATTGATATTGATTCTTTAGAATTTAAAATCACAATGAAGTCCAAGCCTAAGGCATCTAATTACATGCTACCTATTGCAACTAAAACCAATGAAGACGTGGAGTTGAAAACTTTGTTTTTCATTATGAAGTCATGTATTACACGATTGAAGATGGTGTGTTAGGCAAGTAAGTCGCAACGTAAATAATTACCCCTTGAACTTCCACCCCTTTTCATTGAAAAAAAAAAAACAAAAAGGTTAAATACTTTATTTTTGATGATGTTCTGAGAGACCCAAAACAAAATAAGTCATCATAGTCATGTCCATAGCAAAATAAGTTCAGTACTCATAAAAATCATATAACAAGTCTATTTGCGTTAAGAATAATTTAATTAGTAACTTCATGTGCCTTTTCAAAAGTGCCAATGAAAATTTTCTAAAATCTTGTTTTGGAGGTATTTGAATAAATTTGAAAATTTTGTTGGATATATCTATCACAATTACCTCCAAACAAAGGCTGAAACAATTGTTGACTGGATCTAGAAGTTGACAATGAGAACGCCCCAATCGAGATGGATTTGGCAAGTGTAGGACGAGGCTAAAATAAATTGCAGCTTCCGCAAGTAACAACTTCGACAAGGTAAGCCTGCAAAACCTTGCATCAGCAGCTTTTCGTCTCTCATCCAACATAACCATTTGCATCAGCAGCTTTTCGTCTCTCATCCAACACGCGTGTAAGCTTCCCATTTGCTATGTTACAAGCAGAATTTGTAACATAGCAATATCCGCTACTGTAATGCCAATCCATATATTTTGGTCGAGACCAAAATTGAGTTACAGATCTCAACTGCTTAAAATGTTGTATTGTCCCAAATGTATGTAAATTAATCCAAATATAATTAACACAAAAACTTATTGTATTATAACTTGGATTAAAGATTTAATCCATTGGCATGTCACTTAGATTACTCCAACCAATTTCTATTTTGTTTTAACAATATGCGCCTTGGATCATTTGTCTCGGTTACGAGGAGTCATTAAAAGAATATGTTTAAAATTAAGAGCAATTTCATTTTCTAATGATGAATGGAAGAGGAATCTCATCATTTTTGTTCAATAAAATATCGAAGTGGATAATTAACTCATTCATTACTAGAAATAATCGCAAAAAATCTTCCCATAAGACGGATACCGATTTCTCAATGATATCGAAAGATCAAAGACAATTGGCCAGCTTTTTCAAAGACCAAAAGCCAAGGGCAAAAGATTGGAAAAAGAAAGCAAATCCATGACCATCAATGGTCCACTAAACCACCACCCAAAGCTCTGCTTTAAATTTCAACTAGTGTGTATGTGGAAACATCTAGAGACCGGCACCACACTTTCACATATTTTGCATCAGAGAGAACACCTCATCTAAACGGAATCGACTGGTCGGTATAAAACAAAGAAGGAAAGAGTGAAAGTCCCTTTTCAATATTTTGTATACTATTTGGCAGGATATTGCATAGAACATAATGGCATGATTCGGGTGAATTCTTCTCTGAAAAAGCTTTGATTTTGAAGGTTTAGATTCACAGGCTTTGTCAAAGGTCAAAGCAATAGCTATAAGAAATTATAAGAATTAAAGAGTACAGTACTAAGTTCATGAGATTGATAAATCAACAAGCCATGATAACCTGCGAGTACGAAGTAAAGGCGGTTTACCAAAGCACCATCTTTGAAGGATACATTTAACTACAAGAGCACTATCAATTCCAAATCTAGTGGGGATACAACAACATATATGGGAGAAATATTGATCTGCCTTGCAATTTTTCAGATTTCAAACTTTCCTATGTAAAAGTAAAACACATTTGACCAAACAAAACAACAAAAATAACCAACATTTCAATCTAAAATCTATGCTCTATGAAGAAATCTAAGTTTCATGACATATGGCAATACAATATAAATCTAATAATAACAGCTACAATCAAGATGTGATCTATCACTTGGTGATCTTAGATAAGCAAATAATAAAAGTTTGCCGATAAATAGCGACAAGGAAAATTCTTTCCTTCTATTGAATTATGAGACAATGTAAAATACAAGTATGCATGTTACTGCAACACTAGTCCAGAAAGTAAACTGTGTTTTCCTTCTTGGTTTGGCAAACAAGGACTTGCTTACCCAAGTGGTTTCAGAACTATAAACATTGTATATGAGTATAATGCCGCCAACATTAAGTTTCTTGTACCTGAGATTTAGGGTTGTTACACGAGTTCCAACTCGGCTGTCGAAGTTGTCGTACTCTCTCCACGTGCTACCGCTAGGACTTTCTTCAGGTTGTCAATAACATGCAACCTTAAGAGGTTCAGAATCACATATATACATACGGTGCTCAAATTAACCATCTACAACACTCTGATCACTACGACCATCTATCCCAGAATGATCCGTGTGATTAGGATCTAGAGCAGCATCACTTGCACAGCTAGCTGCATTGTTGATATCATCACCAAATTCAGATTCTGAACTAGCATCCATCTCTTTTTCTGGACAATCAATCTGCACTTCAGCTACTTCACTGTCGTATGAATCATGACTCCTACTTGATAGTGATAGTTCTCCTTTCTTAACAACATTAAACACAATTCCATTACGAATCCTTTCAGTCTGCAAAAGATCTCCTTCAGTAACCATAATACTAGAACCATTCACAGAGGTTCTACTGCCAAATTCCCTCTGATCAAACTCATTTTCTGAACCTCTATCTGGTGTTGTCCTTGGGCTGTGATTATACGAGTCCCTGGCTCCTGTCTGAAAAGCATGGGAGTTAGGATGAGCCATCAAACCTCTGGCCAGTTCAGTTTCCACATCCAAATTTTGGACAAAGTCAATGAACTTATTTGCAGAAGTAGTCCTCATCAAGGGACCGCCAGATCTTGTCCAAGAATTTAAATCTACATTTTCCGATTCACTATCACTTCCATCATGTACATTCCGGTGCATCCGCAAATTCCTACCAGGAGATGGTGCTCCTGAAGCTCCACTGACTCCTTGATAGAGTGAGGCAGCAGCATCTGCAAGGGGGTCATCATCAAGAGAGCCAGTTGAATTCTCACGTGCAATGCAGTTCCAAGAAGGGATTCTTCTTGAGGCACTGAATTTGGTGGGAAGGAAATGACCGTGAGAAGCTGCAGCAGCTCTCTCAGCACTCCTTTTGAGTCTACGCATGTGGTTTAGAATTGCAACACACTCATCCAGAGCAAGCTCAATAGCACAGTTTGCTTTTATAGCTGAAAGCTTCTCCCAAGTGCATCTTCTCCCTTGGTTGGCTGCCTTTTGAAGCTCCACATGAGTTGGATTTTGTATGATTTTTAAATACTGGCAATATATGAAAAACAAAGGTGGATTAGTTGGTTAAAGTGGGACAAAACTGTTTGATCCCTATACTATAGAAATACTGCTAATCCATCCACATTACAAGATACAGACTCAATACATAGGACTCTAAAACAAAGCTTCCAATGCTACATCGCTTTCAAAAAAACATTTTACATTTCCAACATTCATAAACTAATCTCCAAGACTGGAGAGACATAGAGACAGTCAGATGTTTTAGGATTTCTCGACATTAAACCCAAGATAATAAATTGTTTTACATTGAGCCTATAACCATTAATTTCGTTTACCTGAGAAACTGTGGCAGGCATAACAACGGTAACGTCACCCTCCCAGTCTTGAGCAAAAAGTTTGGCTAGACCACCGAGTGGAAAACCAAGTTCCAATATCTGGTTGCATCTATGTTTAACCTCCATCTCAGTGAGATGAGCAAGCTACAAAATTAAACAAAAAATCTTAATCAGAACAACTGAACTGAAAGGAATAGCAGACTAAATAAGCCATAAATATATCCTCTGTAAAATAGTAAATGATAAAGGCATAATAAAGATTGCTCTAGTTATAAAATTTCTCAATGCTTTCAAACTATTTGTTCGACCGTCAAAGAGACCATGAAAATCAGTAATGAATATCAACAATTTATATGTTTGGATTACTTGGCTTCTATATAAATGGCCTGCAATGTACGTGGATTTGTCAGTTGCTTTACAGTCTAAAGTAAACCCAAACTAGCACAATGTCCACACAATTACGTTCAAACCAGTACCATCTAGATGTTCAAATACAACTAAAAGAATAAATTTAAAAGTTGCAACTATGTTATGTCAATTCTACAGCCGTTAGAGCAACTCTATCTAGTGTAGAGCAACTCTATCCATTGCTTTGAGAAAGAATAAATCAGCTGCTGAAATAGTAGGAGATGCTAGGTCAATGTCTGCTTGTTCAATATTGTTTTCTCTTACTCTAAAGAAAGCTTCAAAACAGGATCAACACAAACTAGGAGAAGAATCATAAATTCATAAGGCGAAGGCATCTTCATAAAATGCAAACCAAAAAAATTAAAATCATGGAAAGTTAAAAAGTATTGTGGTTCTATACATACCTTTGCCGCAAAGTTACCTCCATAAGCTCTCACAAACTCCTTCAGTCTCAACAATGGAGAAATATGAGGATTTGCTTGACTTACGATAAAATGATTGACATTAAAGAGCTCCTTCAATTGCATCATAGGTAAATCAATCTCCAAGCTACCATCCCTCCATCGACGCACTGCTGTGCCTGAGCCCTTCTCAGGATCCAAATGGAATGGTGGATGATAAGGAACAATTTCTCCGCTTCTATCCTTGGCCATCAGTTCCTGGGCCTCAAAAAGACCAGGAAAAGCACAAGAAGCAGTAACGGCACTCCATATAACAACATGAGGTGAGGTCAAGTAGTTAAGGCACCTAGGTGGTTCGTGCTTCCTTGGGGAGCAAACAGTAATTCCCAGAATTCGTCCTGTCATGTCATAGGCTTCTTGAAATGTAAGATTGCTTGTAAGATGCCTTAGCATCCATTGCAGCTGCCGTATGTCATGAACAGCTCCTTGAGTCATTACCCTCCTCACAATTGAAAAAATCCCGCCCAACTGATCAAAAAACTGCAATGAGTGCCAAGAATCCTCAAAAAAACTCTGTAACTCAGGCCATGATCTAGTGGCTACAACAGAACATATGATTGATCCCACGCTAGACCCAGCAATAATACGGGGCATAAGTTTATTCTCAACCAGTGTCTTAACCACACCCACATGAAAGGCTCCAAGGGAAGCACCCCCACTCAAAAGTAACGCTGTTCTCCCAAAGGCATGTCTTGTTTCATGCATAAAAGCAAGCCTCTCCTCCAATGAAAGCTCCTCTGAATCTGAGTCACAAACCATTCTAAGTTGTGTCGAGACCTCATCTATATATTCCTTTATGAGTTTAGGAACTTGAAGCCTACCCTTGTGAAGCTCAGGATTGCACATATTACCAAGGTTCCTAATAAGATCAGCTCTCATACAAAAGATAATATCTCTCAGAGATCCTTCTTGGCGACGGTGGTGGAGCTCTTGAACCTTGATCCTGACTAATTCCTCATCATAAAGGTCTGATTCATTCATCTTAGGTGTCTCCTTATCAAGCATCTTCGCGGCATGAGCCCACTCCTCATATGTCAATGCGGTTCTCATCATGTTCCTCCAAAATTTCCTTCTATAGGCCATTTCAGCCCTCAGCTTTACATTAGTACATCGTTTCAATAAAAAGGCAATAATTGTCACCATTGCTAATATCCCTTGTGGATTCCGAGGATGCAGCCACGATATCAAGGTTGTTACAAAGTCTCTAAATCTATATATAAACTTCAACAAGTCATGAAAAATATGATATTTCAATTGTAACATTGATTTGCAGAACAAGACTCTAAAAGCAATTGTCCGACCAACAAGTGTTGATGGTCCAATTGAGAATCGATCAATGCTAGCCTCATTGCTTATATCCATATCTTGGTTAAAACAAAAGCAAATGAGCAAAATCAAATGATCACAAGAACAATATTTCAGCTTGTTTGGCAAAGAATCTATTAAAATCAATCAAAAGCAATACCAATTCACAAGATATGGATAAAAAGAAAATAATTTATAACTTGAAACCCTAAAAGCTGAAATGGGTAAGCAAATCAAATACCCAAAAATCAAGAATATCTAATAAAGAAACCCAGATGGGTCTCTCCAGTCAATCTCTCTCAAGATTTTCAAAATCGACCAAAGAAACCCAATTAAAAATACAGTGACCAAATTGCAAGATATCTAAACTGAAAAACAGCGAAGCTAAAAATAGAAAGCGAATGAAAGTAAACCGGACAGATGGGTAAACTTATGGGGGATGCATTGGGAATTGGGATGAGATAAGGATTCCGATATGGTTGTGATGACGCAGGTTTGAAGCGGCGCTGATTCTCGTTGGATAAGGATTTAAATTTCAGTTAACTTTATTGCAGAATCTTCGGTTGCGGACAAAGCTATGATTTGTTAGAAGTTTCTATTTGTGGGAAGTCGAAAGTCGAAAGCAGAATGTAAATAAAAATAATGAAGAGGTCTAATGCAACGAAATGCTGATAAAAGTCGATTGTGTAGAAATTAGATTGAACGTTAAGTTGATAGTTTTGTTAATTTTTTAGAAATATATAATGAGCAATGTTTGGTATTTTAACACTTAAATCTCAATTTAAGTTTTAACTTATGTAAAAATTGTTTATTGAACTAATGAACTAACGAACTAATGATTAAGTAAAAATTTTATATATTATAAAATTTATCATTTAATAAATAAGTAACACATGATATTAAAAAAAATTTAAATTAAAATTTATTAATAAATACAATTAGTAGTTATTGTATATTGTATAAAAATATAAAATTAATTAAATTTTTACCCTTTATTACTATACACGAATGTATGATAGAAAATTAAATATAAAGCAGCTTAACATTTAATTCAAATTCTGAAAATTAAATACATAAATTTGATTGGTATTATATACTATTTTTGTAATTTTTTTTCCTGACTATAAGTGCTTAAATTTAAAATTAATTGCATTTTGTGTTCTACAAATGAAGTTCTTTATTTATTTATTTATTATTATTTTTGGTGAAGAAATTGTTGTTGTTGCTTACAAGAATAGAAGAACTTTTACATGATTGATGACGACGTTAGTTTAGAATAGGTATGGGCGAGGTGGCTTAAACGTTTTACTTAATTATTTATGAATATAAAAAAATCGTGTCAAAATCATAGAAATGCATTTTGGAAATTTTCATAGAGAGCACTAATATTTTAATTGAAACTTTTGACATAATGATGATAAAAATTAACATTACACTTATACAAATGGGCACACGTATTAAAGAATATTTTAATGGGAAATGTTTTCAAATCAATTTGCACACGTCAGTCCAGCAACGCCGAAAGAAACGTGGGCTCTCACTGTCATCATCAGGTTACTCTCTCTCTCTTTCAGGTTCGGTCCTTCATGTTGTTGTCAATTTCGCTTTGTTCAGCTTTTTGTGTTTAATTTAAAATTTGTTTATGTTTGAATTTTTTAATGGATGGCTGATAATTTCATTGAAAATAATAATGATAAATGAATTAGCTTTTATATGTTAGAATGACCTAAATCCTCTCTCAACCTCATTTTTTTTCAATTAATCTTTTGAGGTTTTCTTTCCACGTCAATTATGACTCTATATAAAGTGGGGAATAATTAATTAATTAGTATTTTTCCTTAAAAGCTAACAAAACCAACCATTTTATTTTTAACATTCCTCCGATTGTAATTAAACAACATGCAATATGTGGTTTTGTCCTTCTTCTCATACCACCAATGCGCTGAATTCATTTTCGTTCTAATTTCCTACGGACTCCTCGAAGAACAAATTTCTTTGAACTTTCACTTCGAATGATCCTTCAATCAACGATTATAAACACGTACAATAATAACTTGTTCAATATTATTTTTTTTTTTATATAGGTAATTCTTCTATCTCTTCTAATGTCCTTAACATCAAGTGCTTACGGTTGAGTAATTCTAGATTTTTTTTTAAATATTTAAAAGTAGTTCAACCTATTTTGGATTTTAATTACACTAAGTACATAATCTAAGCAAAACCACTGACGGAAAAAAAGAAATTTTTTTCTCATCTTATAACAGTAAAGAAGATACCATAAAACACTTTATGACATTAAAAAGTTGGTTGTTGAATGCAAAGAAGTTTTCATATTGTTTATGGCATTAAAAAAATTTGTTGTCATATGTAAGTAATGTATGCACGCGTGCGTGTATATAAAAATTTAGACAGACAGGCAACAGAAATCTCAACCACTAAATATAATTTTATGAGTTCTCTTTTTACTCAATGAATCTTTGTGTATATCAGGTAGACGAAGACAAAGATAATCAGATAGTGTTATAATCTGATTGGGTTTGTTATCCTTTTCGCCTTTGCTTTATACTTGACATTGCTAATTTCCTTTGATTATTCAACTTCAAGCCGTGGCAGAAATGGTTCACTTAGTCCTTTAGTCAACAACTTTGCTGATGCCATCAATTCCAGCCAAAACTCTAAAAATCATCGTAACTTCAGAGAGGTATCAAAAGAAAATCAAAATACAAAGTGATTTAGATTCATTGTTTGGTCATTACATTTATGATTATGATCTTCCAAGGAGATTCAACGATGGAGTGGCCAACAATTGTACGCTCCTCTGCAAGTGGTTTGATATGTGCCCATTCATCAAAAATTGGGGCCTTGGTCCTCAAGTAAAGAATTCTCAAGGAGTATTACCATTGAACAGCAGTTGGTTCTCAACAAATCAATTCACATTAGAATTGATTTTCCATGAGAGGATGAAGCAATATAGGTGCTTAACCAATTATTCATCCATTGCTTCAGCAATATATGTGCCTTATTATGCTGGCCTCGATGTTGGCCGATACCTTTGGGGTGATGACTATTCCATGAGAGACTCATTGAGTATTGATATGTGTAGTTGGCTTGTAAGTCAGCCTGAATGGAAACGAATGTGGGGTAGAGATCACTTCTTTGTTGCTGGCAGAATTGCTTGGGATTTTCAGAGACAATCGGACAACCGTTTTGACTGGGGTAGCAAGCTCAATACTTTTCCGGAATTCATGGACATGACAATGCTTACCATAGAATCAAGTTTCAGGCGTAATGAATTTGCCATACCCTACCCTTCAAACTTCCATCCTTCCAGTGAAGTTGAGGTACTTGAATGGCAGAACAAAATGAGAAATCGAACAAGGTGACACTTGTTCTCTTTTGCTGGTAAACAGCGGCCTAGCATGAAAGATTCCAGTCGGAGTCAGATCATCCGGCAATGCTTGGCTTCCGCCACGTTTTGCAAGTTGATCGAGTGTTTTCCTCATCCTCAATGAACCACCTGCGACAATCCTGCTGCTGTAGTCGAGGTGTTCCAGGACTCGGTGTTCTGTTTACAGCCGCCGGGAGATTCATACACTAGGAGATCAACTTTTGATGCCATTCTAGCTGGATGCATTCCAGTTTTCTTCCATCCAAGTTCTACTTATGATCAATATCGGTGGCATCTACCCAAGAATTCTTCTAAATATTCCGTTTTCATAACAATGGATGATATAAGAGATGGGAAAGTCTCAATCAACATGACTTTGGATCAATTTTCAAAGGATGATATATGGGCTATGAGAGAAGAGGTAATACCACTAATTCCAAACATAGTGCATGCTAATCCGAGGTCAACAATGGAGTCACTCGAAGATGCATTTTCAATTGCAGTTAAGGGAATTCTTGAAAGAGTAGGTAATATTCGGAAGATAACTCGGGAGGGGAAGGATCCAAGCATCAAGTAACTTGCATAGAACAGCTACGTATTAAATTTGTATAGGGGCTGATTGAGTGAATGGGACCAATTCTTAAGGCAATCTTTATAAATTTTGAAAAATTTATTGAATTACAAGAATTTGTTGTAGATATTGATTTATACAATTGCTACAACGTGTGCAGAATGGTATATATATGGACTATGATATTTATTGTCTCCAGATTGCAGATTCGTGGGCTTCCTAACCCCAGCTTAATAGAACTCCAGACACACTTATCTCATGCCAAACGGGAACTAAGAAAATTTTAAGGCGTATTTGAGAGCTGTCTGCTATGTGTTGGAATCCTTGATGTAAGCGGAATGTCTGTCCACAAGCAGTTTAACCAGGGGATTTTCTACATCAGAATCGGAGCTCGTCTTGTCTCGATAAACTGGAATTTTCCCATTATTTGTGACAACTACAACTTGCTCCTTGCGGGATAAGAGCTCATTTGCGACAACTGCATGCATCCCATACTTCTTCAGAGCCATATCTGCCTTCTCTAAGAGAATCTCTGCATCTGTTTCAAGCTGTGGATAAAACAAAGGAAAATGAGATCATATAATGGAAAGCACATTAATAGTTGGCCCTTTGAACCCTTAGCAACTCAAAACTCAAATTTAACTAAAAGAATACATGAATATACAAAACCTAACATCTATGACAGCTAGAATAAATGCCTGAATGACTTACTCAAAATTCTTTCAATTTTTTCATAGATTTCGCTGCGATGAGGCCACAGCACATGTTTCCATTTAAATAGTTCTTTTGCAAAAATATATCTCTCATGAGCAACATAAATGTATCACCATATCAGTGGCATGTTTTCTAACCTTAAATGATATGCAGAAGGCCATGGGTGCCCATTCTTTCCTGAGCACTGAGAGCATTTTTGGCACCTGCGAAAGTTGCATGTCCAAAGGGCCAGAACCCGACTGAATCTTGTGCTCTGCCTGCAAAATAATGCAGCTTTATTAAGCCAAAAAAATGGGTTAAAGAGATTGAAATTTTAAGAGAGCTCACATCCAGTAATCTGAGAATAGTTTGACCCAATTTCACCTTTTCGTTACCTAATTGATTTAGAAAAACTCTC
The DNA here is from genome assembly GCA_030444775.1 of Atalantia buxifolia. NCBI lineage: Eukaryota > Viridiplantae > Streptophyta > Magnoliopsida > Sapindales > Rutaceae > Atalantia > Atalantia buxifolia. The sequence goes on from CM059839.1 coordinate 18,293,087, forward strand.
CTAAAGTATAGTTTCCAGGCTCCAATAGACCAATTCAAGTACACTTGGGGCACATTTGGTACCTAGTTAGAAAGTAACATAGAAACACATCCATTGAACTCCAAAAAGAAAATTCTAAAATCTCCATCATTTTGACGCACACACCCATTGGATTATTGGCAAGTAAAGTGAAAAAATTGGTATTAATGACTGCTGCTAACAACAGCTGGCTTCAGGGGTACACCGTGCACACATGACTTGTAAGTGACATACAATATGATATGGGAGCACATCTGATCTGTTTCTCACTCTTTACATGACCTACTGCTATTTTCCTTGGAGAAACTTAACGTTCCCTGCTTAACTTTCACTTATTAGAAGGGTAGTTTATTTTGTCTATTACGTGTAATTGTGATACACCAACAAAATCAAAGAGAAGCTCTATTTTGATATCACGAAACTGCTTTTGCTATAAAGACAAGAAAAGTCGGACTTTCACTAGAACCTAAAAGCTCTACCTTTCCCCAGCACAAATGAAGAACAGTATGCAATATGCTCTCATGAATAGTTACCATGCTTTTCCATGGGACATAGAAGTCAGAAACAGCAGCAGCAAGATAGAACATAGAACACGGTCCAAGACTCCTAGAAGATACAGCAATCATCTGTAGCATCTGATCACAATAAAAGACCAAAAAAGCAATAAATAGGACAAAATTTATGGAATGGGAATTCGCAGAAGTCAATTTTTCAATCAGATTATCAGAAATAAGCTTTCGAGAAAGAAACTACGCTACATCAAGAAATACCAGTCAAGCTGACAATCAGGGAAGATGTACAGGAAAGAAAAGAATGTGATAATGAATAATATGTTTGATTGATGATTTCCAAATGTAGCACATGCAAGCCATATGATAGAATAGAAAGAGAAGTATGGACTAACAGAAGTTCTCATTCCATGCACATCCCATTTGCAATATACCACAAATAAGCAAAGACAGTAACTCACTGGCTATTCAAATGACAGATCTGTAATAATGTGATCAACAGCATTATTCAACTTGAAAAACAAATAATAGATCAATGGTCTGTAGTCCCTGTTATAAGATCAATGAGAAAACTTTGAAAAATATATGATAATCTTACAAGAAAAGTAATACGAAACAAAAATAGAACCAAATTTTGTAACTGAATTTCAATTAAATTGACAACCCTTCCATTCAAAAAATTAGGAAGGGGAAGAAGGGAGGGGGAGGTTTAAAGAGCATGATTTCTTTGACCTATGCCAAAGATTATGAATGCCTAAAAGAACACGTCTTCATTTGGTGGAATAACTCTTTCCATAGATTCATACAGAAATTAAAGAAAAGTTTGTTGTATTGGAAATGGAAAAGGAAATAATTAAAATTTCATTAAGTTTCTTATAAAAAAAAAAAATTCATTAAGTTTAACCTGAAGATACTCGAATATAGTTGTAAAGGGAAGCTTCAACAGAAGGCCTCCTGCCACTGCCTGTAATAACATTTGACAGCAAAAACGACCCATCATTCTTAGGGCATTGCAAATTAAGACAGTAAACAGCGATGACTGAGGCGAAGATTAAATCCACAAAGAAAACACTTCAAAATAAGTAAAGATAATAATGGTCCGTACAGCATGATGATCCCTAATGGCTCTCTTCACTGCTTCGGAATAAGGTTGGCAGACTGAAATATCAGACACAACCCTATTAACCTTCTTAATGGTGAATTAAAACAACATCTCATGCAAAAATTTACAAAGCCCCCACCGGGTCAAACAAAAATGTTTTGACAAACAACTTGACTACCAAATTCCAATACGTAAAACATGAATATCACCTAAAAATCAACTAAAACTCAACTAACAAAACCAAAGTTGACAACTTGATAATAATTCAAAGAAGCTACAAACCTTGAACTGCTGACTCCTCGGTGACCTCAAAACATTCAAGAAACGCATCATCAGGGAGAGAACTGCAATATGGCTGGCAAGTTCCCCTATGTAAGAAAAGAAACAATTAAGAGAAAAACCCACACATGATCCACAAATCAGAAAACAAACAAAAGTCAACCAACACTAACCTTCGGTATAAGAAAATAACAGCATATCCCATCTTAATAAAATGCCTACAAATTCAATTTTTATTAAATACATTATTAATGCTCCAGAAGGGGAAGGAATTAAAATATTAAACATTTAAAGCTTAATCGAAACATAGCCGATGTATGTACTCAGTAGACGCAGCTCCTCTATGGCCTGAGCTGAAATTATCAATATAACGGACACAGCGTTGCTCCAGTGGCACAGTTGTGCCCCCAGATGTCACACACGCCACTCTTCTTGTTCCTTCATAATCACATTTAAAAAACGCAACACAATTAGCAAACAAGTACATATATGATATATACACATATTAGAGTAATGATCTAGCAACGACGCTAACCTTATGGTGAGCAAGATTGCCACATGGCACTATCTGGTTAATCGACAATTTCAATACTATTCCCAGGAGTCACATAATTGTGCACGTGTCCAGGTGCTCACTAATCATTTTTCATATATATATAGAGAGAGCGAATTGTGATGAAATTGAGAATTAACCAAACAGCACCGTGAGATAGTGTCAATTTTGACATCTCTCACTGGATCATTAGTTCATTACTCTCTCTGTGTGTGCGTGTGTATATATACATGTATATATGATATTGTATATTTTGCTATAATTAATAATGGTGATCTTGAGCCCTTGCCTGATTCTGAAAAATTCAGTGCGATGAATTCCTTCAATTTCTCGCTGATAGCGGCGCGGTCATTGAGAGGCGGAGCCGAATCAAAAAATGATTCGATTTCTGAGTTCAGCGGCGAATCCATTTCCCAGTTGCCTGCCCAAAACATTCATTGGCAAATAGGAAGCCGGTTATAGCGTGGACTAAAGTGGATTAAAAAACGATGTCGGATTAGGACTAACCTCCCCGGCTTGTGTGGTTACAGTTAATTTGGTTTTGATTAATAGCCCGCCACTTTCAAAAGTCTAAAAAATGGTTCAAGGGCAAAATAGTCACTTGGAGATCAAGATTATCCTTTTCGATAACAGCCGCACACGTGTTATAGGCAAACGGTCATCGATCGCCCTTGAATAGAGGCGAAGCATACAGAGGATAGAGGCAGCGGTCGGTGATAGGGACTGGAGGGTCGCGCTGAAAGGTAGTGGAGCGATCAGGAGAAAAAGACTAATAAGACTCGTCTTACTTGCGGGGCAATATTTATATGGGATTTGAATTGGGTCGATTTCGAAGTGGTTGAGAGCTGCGGTGGCGGTTGGGGCTACTTAATCAGTTTAACGCCGCATTTTATGTATTATTCGTTGGTAATAATAAATAATTGCGGTTGTATGATTAATATATTAGATATTAACATGTTACAATCACCCTTAGATTAGAAGAGAGGAGACTGGCCATTGGCATGGATTCTTAATTGAGTATGGAGATGGTCACAATCACCACCAACTTAGATTTAATATATCCCAGTTTGAGTAGAGAAGCCGGATCATAGCTTGGACTACTTCGATTGAATTTGTTCTATTGAGAGTATCGACTAGGAATAGACGGTTAGCTAACAGTTCGGCTACTTTTCCATTTATGAACCAACTTATTTTAGGAGGCTTGACAAAGTTTCGTATTGACTCACTAACGCAATGCGAATTCACGTGATAAAATAAAAATGGTTATTGGGTCAATTTTTATTGGATTGGATTGTTAATGGATTAGTCCATTATTCATTTCATAAGGGTATGGATTTGAGTCTAAGCATCAAAATCCATTTCATTCAAGTAACTAAAACTTAACATATTTTTTTTGGGAAAAACAATGCTTCATTAAACAGAAATATTACAAGAGAATTGCAATTTCGAAGCCCATTTTCAGTCATGTACAAGACTCTAATTGACCGAGAGTCATCTTAGCAAGTTAGCAACATTTTGAACCACCGAGTTATAGAACCTTGGTACATGTTTCACAACAGACAAACTTTTGTTACAAATGAGAGCTCTAATGTCAGATATAAGTATAACTCAATTGATCTCGAAATTGCTAATGATTCTCCCTCATATTAGACTAATGACATTAACTGAATCAAGCTCAATCACAAATAAAGTAAGCCTTAAATCCACTGCTAATTTGATGCCTTCCAATAACACACTAGCTTCCGCAAATTTAAATCACCCGAAAAGGATCTTCTACAAATTGAAGCAAGCATAAACTCTCCCCTCGAGTTTCTAATAACTACTCCAAGCCCGGCAAAACTTTCAGTCTCACTGATAGCTGCATCTGAATTCAACTTAAACCAATTATTATCAGGAGGAGACCATTTTCTTCTTTCCTTACTAGAGATGCTTCAAAGGGTTTAACATAGGCATCTTAAGCATCCTTGTTTATACCCTTACCAAAGTACTCAGAGTATCATTCCCTCCTTTTTCAAAAAGAGCAAGATTCCTTAATCTCCGGACTGACCAAGCTAGAACCACAAAACCTTCAAATTTTTCCTTAGATAATAAAGAGTGCAGGTATTGAAAGAGTTCTGATTTAAAACATCAGCTAAAGTTGAAAGCTTCCGTACCTTTCTGGCCATCTTACAAGACAACACCGCATGGAAAGCATCTTCCTTAGCTATTTGACATCTCTGACAATGGGGAGAATCAGGTATTTTCTCCTGAATAAGTTATCTGTTGTAGGTAGAATATTGAACAAAGCTTGCCACGTGAAAATTTTAATTTTACTGGGAAGAGATAAGGACCAAAGATGCTTCCACTAGCTTCAGATAAAAGAAGAATTGGAAGGAAATTTTGAGTAATTAAACAGCAAGGCCACCTGATAACTGCTTTTGACTGTCTCTCTATTCATAATGCCAAACCAATTGGTCTGACCTTGACACATTAGGTAGCGGGATTCGAAGAATAACTTCAACATCTATGGGCAGAAAAGGTCTTCAAACGGGGCTCATTCCATGATTGATCTAAATTCATTAGCTCTGCTACCATACTTGTTGGTAGCATAAGAGCTAAAGGCTTGAAAATTTTTGGCCTCGATATTCAATTATCCATATCTATTTACACTGATCTTCCATCGCCAATCTTCTGTCTAGAAACTGCTTTAATTACTTCTCTACCTGAAATTATGTTTTTCCACACATAAGAGAAATTGCTGGCCAAATTGCAGTGAAGAAAATCTACATGCCGAAAGCATCGAGCCTTTAAAACTTTCCCCAATAAAGTGTTAGGGTGTTGCATAATTCTCCATTTTATCTTCCCAGGTAACGCCTGGTTAAAAAATAAATAAATAAATAAAATCCCTAAAGCCCATATCACCATCCTTTATCAGCTTGCACAAGACTTTCCAAGAAGTCCAATGGATCCCTCTAGATTGATTAAAGGTACCCCACTAGTAACTTATGATCTGCCTTGGTTTTCACATAACTCTTTTGGGAGCTTAAAAACAGACATTGCATATGTTAGAATAGCCTACACAACTGCCTTCAACAGAATCTCTCTGCCTCCCCACGAGGAAAGCTGTGATTGCTAACCTATAATTTTGTTAAGCACCCTGGTTTTGATCATTGATAAAAATTGATGCTTTCTCCTCCCCGCCATCGATGGAAGACCAAGATATTTCTCATGATGAGAAACTACATTCAACTGAAAAGAGTCTTTAGTTCCTCTTTGGTACGATTTTGGACACTGGGGCTAAAAATGTGGAGGATTCATCAAGGTTAAATAACTGCCCTGAACCCTCGTGCACTTGTGAAATATTGCTTTAAAAAATCTACATCCCTCAGGAGAAGCTCAGGTAAATATTAAACTATCATCTGCAAATAATAAATGAGAAATAGTTACAAGGTTATAATTAAAACCCACACCATGAATTAATTTTCTTTCTACAGCTTCATATAGTAAAGAAGACGAAATATCAACACAAATAAAAAAATAAATAAAGGGAGAGGAGGCATCCCTGTCGTCAGCCTCTCTGTGGATGAATAATGCCTCTGACCGTACCATTAATTAGAAGTGAAAACGATGATGAAGAGATTCACCGCATGATTAAAGCTACCCATTTACAGGAAAACGCATCTTGACCATAGCTTTTGGTAGAAAAGGCTATTCTACTCTATCATAGGTTTTACTGACATTTAATTTTAATGCCATCACACCCGAATTCCCACTCGTTTATGTATGGTTTGATGGAGGCATTCATAACCAATCACCACATTATCAGTAATCAGCCTTTGCAGAATGAAAGCACTCTGGAAATGGGATATAATTTGATCAAGGAAAGGTTTTCATTCTGTTAGCCATAGCCTAAGCAATGATCTTGTATATCACATTGCAAAGGCTAATGGGTGTAAACTCTATAATCTTCTTTGTGTTATCAACCTTTGGGATAAGAGCAATAAGCATCTGATTTAGAGTCGATAAATCCCCTCATTTGTTAAGAAAATGAAAACAGAGTGCAAACACCTTCGCCTGTACTGAGGGCCAGTGTTTTTATTAAAAAATTACTGAAAAACCATTAGACCTGGAGCTTTAAGTGGATTTAACTAAAATAAAGCCTCCTTTACCTCGTCCCTCATTAAATCTTTGTTTAAAACTCGGTTCATCTCCTCAGTTACCGTAGATTTGAGCCATCCATAGCCGAGTTAATGCTTTCCTCTTGAGGGGTTACTAGAAGAAAACAAGTGTCCGTAATAATTAACAAAGACTTTTTCTATTTCATCAGAATCCTCAACCCAACAAGCCCCTTTATTAAGAATTCCATGAATTGAATTCTTTTTCTTCCTAGTAGAAGCTTTAGCATGAAAGAATTTAATGCTCCTCTGACTATATTTGAGCCATGTTACTCAAGAACGCTGCTGCCAATAAATCTCTTCTTCTATAAGAAATCTGTCTATTTGTCTTTCCACACTTCTAATCTCATCCATCACCATATTCTCTGTTGGGGTAGTTCTTAGCAACATCAATTTATTTTGAAGCTGCTTAAATTCAAAGCTTCGATTCTTAAATTTTAATGCACTCCACTGCTTGAGTTGGTGCTGAGACTGTTGAATCTTACAAATAAAAGATAAAACAGGATTTTGCGGAGTGCTGCACTTTCTGCCCATATTGTCTTAATAATTTCTTTTCCTTCTTCATACTGACTGCATAGATACTCATAGTGGAAAACTTAGGGCTCTAGAATATGGCTTATGTCTTCCTTATTGTTTGCTTCTATTAATTTCCACCACAGTAGGACAATGATCAGAGCCTACAATATTTATACGATTTACAAAGAGCCCTTGAACAATTCTTCCCACTCCAAATTATAGAAAAATCGATCTAACCTTTCCTCAATCAACTCCACTCTAGAGCGATGATAGCGTTTTTGACCAAGTATATTGGTAGCCATACCACCCAGCATCTATAAAATTACAAAACTCCACGACTTGCTTGAACTCAAACATAGCTTTCAGTGTTTTCAGTTGACCGCCTCTTTTTTTCATCTTTTAAGATTTCATTAAAATCCCCTCCATAGAGCCATGGCAAAAAAATAAAAAATAAAATAAAATAAATAGAGAGCAGTTTAAGCACACTCCATATATGTTTTTGTGAGCTGTTAATATTTATATATCCATAATATTGATTTTGATGATAACAAATAAAATTAAGAATGATTAAGTTTTTAAAAGCTCAAATTATTATTTTTATACATTTTAAATAAATCATTGTTTTCACATTATAAAGGTTTTATATTTAATGAAAAAATAATTTTATAAAATTGAATGTTTTTCAAGTTTATGGTCTAATTGAAAGAGTTTTGAGAACTTTGAAATCAATAAATATGCTTGGAATTCTGAAGAAGAACTTATGCAAAAAGTTTCATATAGTTTTGGGCCACAATATAATTGTATAAAATTTTAGAGAAAAACTATAATTATAGAAAATAGTTATTTGTGTAGTGGTCATCATGAAGAAACTTTAACCGACATCTTGATAATGGCTAGTCAACATCGAACAGAATTGGAGTTTAGTTTTGAAACTAACGGTGATTCGACAATTTAAAATTCTACCCAACCCAGTAACTTGGACTAGTCAAACGGCGATCCGTCTTTGAGTTAACGATGATCCAATTCAAGCGGAAAATCAATAACGGCTATTTTTCAGCTCCAACTATAAATAAGCTCAATCAAATTCAAACAACAACGATTCCAACAAATATTATTGAGCAAATTTTTGAGCATACAACTTTCATTGAGCTTTAAATTCTTGTATTCATCTCATTTACTCACACTTTAGATTTTCATTTGTAATCAAACACATTGTGTCGAGAGGCGTATTTTGTAATATTCTTGAAAATCAAATTGAGAGATTGTAAGTGTTGGGATACACTTGGTTTAAGAGATTGAGAATAATCTCTTATTGTAAAGATTTATTGACACCTTGGAAGTCAATTGTAAGAGCGATTAAGCCTTCGAGGCTTGTTTAGTGGAATCCCAAGCCTAGTGAGCTTGGAGCGTGAGAGCGTAAAAGACGGTTAGCCAAACCACGTAAAAATCACGTGTTTGATTTCTCTTCCTTACTCTTTTATTATCTTGCTTGATTAAATTTATTGTTTTTGTTCTTGTTAAGGTAATAGATTTAAATTGTTGTTGGCTTGTTTTGCATAAGTTTTGATAACCCAATTCACCCTCCTCTTGGGTTGCTTAGATAGTATTTCATGAGCTCGGAATGGGCATAAACACCATTAAAACACCATTTAACTCCATCTTCTATCTCTACGAGTGAATCAATGATGCATACTAAAAGAAAAGATTCTCAGATTAATACTAGAATGCCATAAAAGAGTCATGCCCCTACTCAACTCTTTTCTACCTACTGGAAAGTAATGTTCAAACCATAGCCTCACTCTGAATCTCTGATATCTTCCATTTTTGTTAATGATTGTTTTGTTTCGCATAGAAATGATATTTGAAGAATACAAATTAGGAGAGTTTTTTTGGAATTATAAACGTTAGAGGCTCCCCAATCCCCAAACGTTCCAACTTAATAGATTCATGGTGACCGATGGGGCTAGCAACTAGCCTCTTCTGATAAATCAGTCTCACAAATCGGATAGAAGAAAAGGATTCTTGAAAGGCGGGGATAGCACCTGATTGAGCACCATAATTGAAAATAAGAACACCACCACTATGAACCTTGTATTTCTTCTCATGCAAACTAATAGCTTTCAGAACTTCACTCGGCCTCTTTGAGCTTACTACATATTTTCCCATCACAATTGCCTTTGCCTAGTACATATAGCTTTCCTCTTCCACTTTCTAAGATTAACATCTGGGCTCTTCTGCCCATGGCTTTTAACATTTATTGTTGGACTCATAGTTGATGTTCGTTTATCTAAGCAAGCATTTGAGCTTAAAGAAGCATTTAAGCTAGGTGGCACAAGGTTGAATAAAGTATCTTCTTTAGTACTTGACAAAGGCCCAACAGCTACTCTATTATCATCCGGAGACTTCTGGTTTGCATTTGACGGAACAACTGATTCACTTCCTACAATTGCCGCCCTGTATGTTAAAATCTGCTGTTTTGATAGACTCACATTAGTGGCAATTGAAATATCTTCTTCCATTAGTTGTACATCAGAATGCTGCACTATGATGGAATCATGTGATCTACATTAAATCCTTTTGAATTCTCTAGAACATTCTCTGGCCCTGAATTGCTTTTAAACTGCTTGTTATTTCCAACCATTGAGGATGCCCTTAGCCATGAGCCATATCTAAATGATTGGGATGAAGTTGGTGGAGCTGGATTTTAACTATGGCCATTCTCGAAACACATAACCAATTCTACCACGTTGAAAGCAGAAATCTGGTAGCCTTTCATAGTAGACTTCCACTGTGGACAAATTCTCTTCTCCTTCAAGCTGGACCCTGCGGCCCTTCATTAATGGTCTCGTAACAACTATCTTTACTCTAATTCGCATGAACTTCTTTAAGCATATTTGCGACTGCCCCGTATCGACTTCTTCAACTTCACCAATCATACTTCCAAATAGCAACCCCACATCCTTAGTCATACTCATAAGTGGTAATTTATGGAGTTGAATCCAAAACGAATGAAAGTTGAGCTTTTGCTTCGAAAAGTCACCATACCAGTTGGCTCAGTGAGTACAAAAAGACATCTGTTAAAACTACAAGGTCCTGTACACAATATTCTTCTTTGATCCACTTAGAAGGAGAAACAGAACATAAATAAATTATTACCAAAACTCTCCACTTCTATTTTGCCAACTAGTTGCCAAATATGCTGAATTCCTGTACGAAAAGCTGCTATGGAAAATTGGAAACTTGGTTGGTATCCAGGATCCTACCATGAGAGCGGTCCCAGTCAAAGCGTAAGTGATTGAATATATTTCTACTTAGTGTGAAATAAGACCGCAGGATATTTGATTTTTGGATAATACTCAATGAATTTATTCATGCCTGTTGGAGTTTATTTATACTTGAAACAACTTAGCCAAACAATCTAACTGTCACTCGAGATTGTAGGCAGGTCCTAAGCTAACAACTTGACTTAGTCTCTTAGCTTAGCTAAACAACAGAATATGAATTAAACCAAATAACAAATCTTTATTAAATCAACAAGTGATCCCATGTAGACCGAATCAACCCGTGATCCCTGTAGACTGCTCTAGCGACCATTCTTTCAACGTGCTGCATGTTGCATGTAACGTATGCATGAGTTATGAGCCATGTGACGGTTCGACTTCCAAGAATCCATGCATAATTCAAACGTACCCAGCATACTTGTTGCTAGGCCTTGGAACCTTTGACGACCTTCGCAGCGTATCATACCAACTAAACACCCGAAGGGTATATCAACTCTTTTCTTCTTAAGTACTCCTTCAATCATCTCTCTCTATCCTCATCTGGTAAAGATAGTGTTGAGCAAAGATTAGAAATCTCATCAGCTTCCATGATAGCTCCTCGGTTACTTAGGAATTGAAAGGTTATCTACAATAAAATGCTAAATGAAAGAAGGATTTACAAGAAAAAGACTAGTAAAGATGGTTAATTAGAAGGTAATAAACACTGATAGATGAAGGATTTAAGATGGGTGAGATTTGGGATGTGTAGGATTGCGGAGAAAGTTTGATTCTAGGAGAAGGAAATTCTAGGGTGGAGTAAATCGTCTACAGACAGTGAAAAATGAAATCCAGTCAGGGTAGGAAATTTTCTACACTAGACCCTAGTGAGCTAGAGTTTTTCAGCATTCAAACCAAATTATAGAAAAGATGAGAAAAGTTTTGATCGAAGTGAAGGAAGAGTATACTCTTAAATTTAATTTTTAGAATTAAATTTACTAACACTTAATATAATAGTTCCATAAATTAAGCAACTTAAAATTATATAAAAACTATATTTACTTTTTTAAATACTACATGCGAAAGATAAATAGACTTTTTTTTATTATTATTAAGAGGGGCTCTTAACAAAGCAAAGCAAGAATAAAGCGAGGGTAGACTACCCCATAACTGTCACGCGAAATAAACTGACGCACCCCAGTAGGCGGATAGTTAAAAACATAAAGGCCTAAAGGAAGAGAACAAGCTAAAGTAGCCAAATAATCAGCGGCAAAGTTTGCCTCCCTGTAGACGTGAGTAAGCCCCACACGCCAGTTTCGTCTGAGGAGTTCCTGAATAGCGCGTATTATAGGAGCAAGCTCATTGGAAGTCACCATGTTGTTCATCACAAGTTGAGTAACGCGGCGACTATCAACCAAAGACAAAGCCATCGGATCCCTTTATTCAACGCAAGAAGTAAACCTTGATAAAGACCCCATAATTTTGCCGTAGTCCTTTGAACAAGTCCCTAAATTCATCCTAAAACCAGCAACCCAATGACCATTATGGTCGCAAATCGAGACCCTCTGCGGCAGCCTACACTAGAAGCCTTACATGCACCATCGAGTTCAGCTTGCACCATTACCAATTCGAAACTGACCAACCAATCCATTTGCTAATTTTTCTAGTTGTCGAGATTAGGGATGGAGCAGATATGGATTGGATCTACACTTTGCTCGGATACTGAGATCCGGATCTATAATAAAAATTAAGATCCGTAATTGCTCGGATCCGTCATGGATCTATATTTTTCGCTCCATATCTAGATCCGAAACAAAAATAAAGATCAATATGTGCTCTAAATCCAAAAAGAAAAATTAAAATCCAAATCTATTGTAGATCCGTCATGAATTCTAATTCTCAATAATAAGATATCAATATTTTTTTAGAAAGAAGGTTTAAGACTAAAATGCTTTGGTAACAATTAAATTATATAATTTGTATCAAAAATCTAATAAATGTTGTAACTTCTACTTTTACACTAAAATAAACAAATAAAGAAGATAATAAAATATTCATCAAAAGTAATTGCAAGAATAAGATCATTACAATTATTTAACGTCTCATTTACCATCTTGATATCCACGGCATACCATCATCATTTCTATATCATTACATAATAACATATAAGTTAAAAAATGATTTATTATATTCAATGTTTTATTATATTTATTATGATCATATTTAACTAAATATATGATTAACATAATTATTTTAGAGTTGATAGCCACCATTGATTAGTGATTATACAAAATAAATAAGATTATGAGAAAATGACTAATCCAAGCATTCAAATGAAGTGAAGAAGTGAGAGTAGACTAAATAGAAAAAAAAAAAGAGACTAAATTATAGAGTGAAAAACTTAAAAAAATTAGGGTAGGCTATCTTATTTTTATTTTACACTGATAAATTTTTGTCTTATTATCATTTAAATACCTTTAAATTTTAAGATTCTTAAATACAAGCTAATGAACAAATTTTATCATTATTTATAAAGTTTATTATCATTTATAATTACATAATTGTTAAGAATTTTTTAAAATAAAATTACATTAAATGGTGAGTGGATATAGATCGAATCTAGATATTAAGATAAATCCGAACTTGCTCTAGATCCGCCTTTTAGATCCATACATTAATATCCAAATCCGATCCAAATCCATTTTAATCCGATTCAAATCTCGATTCGATTGGATTTGGATAATGTAGATCTTGGGTCGAGATCGATCCATTGCCATCCTAGTTGAGACCAAAGAAGGCTGTTGAAGTGACATCACCTCCTCAAAGGCGAGCCTTAACATCATTAACCATAGATAAGTCGTCCATAGTTGATCCATGCACCCAAAATTGGTTCCTCCAAAATCATAGTCTCCGTATCGCTATACTAAAGAAACAAACCCAGTTTTAGACTCCATGAATTGGCCACGAATTTTGAAGATTATTAATCATCCAATCTTTAAATGGAGCTTGGAAGAAGTGCTTTGCCTCATTGCTAAAGAGATCACACGATACCAGAATCCTCTCGCAACCATGCAGTCTTTTAGCATATGCAAGATATCCTCAACCGGGGCCCCACATCTGGTACACTCAGCATTTATCAACATACGACGCCTCAAGATTTCTTCTTTGGTTGAAGGGCTAACCAAATGAAGACTTTAATACACTGAGGGCCTTGCAAATTCCAAGCCAACTTCCAAATATTATCTTTCAATTGAATATCCGGTGAACTGATAGCATTATAAGCAGAGGCTACCGAGAAATTCCCTTCATTAGAATGCGACCAGTATGATCCGGCCCTAACAACACTGAAGGAGGATGAATCGATGCAATCTTTATGATAGCAGTGCTAGGAAGAAAGTGATCAAATAATGCCCAGTTTCGTTGCCCATTCACATCCACGCAATCAAGGCAACCATTAAATTAGTAAGATGATCGGGGATAGGAAAGATAACTTTGGTTCGCAAGGGCTTGTCTTTATAAACCCAATAGTCCCACCGAAATGGGTTCTTCTACCATAACCAATAACCCAGCACACACTCAAACTTATATCCTGCCAAATCTTACCAATAGCTTTCCACAAATGAGATTCATAGCGAATGGGCAAAGAGAGAGAAGGGTTGGAAATATTAACCCCATATTTGGTACACGAGAACCCAAACCCATAAACTATCCTTATCGAGATGACTCCCCATTGCGCTTCATTAAAAGAGCTTTGTTCATCACGTTTAGGTCCTTAAGACCTAAACCTCCATAATCTTTTGGTTTGCACAATCTATCCCAACTAACCATCCTCATTCGCTAATGATTAGAATTTCCACTCTATATGAATTTCCTACAAGCTTTATCAATCTTTAGGTTAATCCCGGTGGGAGACTCGTTGATAGCATTGCGTAAACCGGAATAGCTGTAAAATGTCGAGCAAGAGTAATTATACCCGCCAAAGACAGGAGAGATGCATGCCATTCGATAGACGCCTTTCAGCCTTATCAATAATGTTCTGATAAGTATGTTGCGAGACTCGAGTATGTAAAAGCGGCATCTCGAGGTACGTGCCCAGATCCTTGGTAACCGAGAACCCAAGGGCAACCCCAATTCTTTTCATGTCCCTAGCTGATATGTTTTTAAAAAAGAAAACCTGAGATTTAGCCTTGCTTACCTTAGCCTCTAAGCTCTAGCAAAAAGTATCCAAAACCTTATTGATAACTTTAGCTTGATCGATATTTGCTTCAGCCAATAATAAAAGGTCATCAGCAAAAAATAAGTGGGTAAGAGAAGTGTCACGACAAGCAAGATGAATCGGTTGCCAATCCCCAGCAGCGACAACATTATTGATTCGATGATCGAGCCGCTCTATACATAATACAAAGATATATGGGGAAAGAAGATCACCTTGCTGAATACCTCTGGAAGGGACGAACTCATCAGAAACTTCACCATTCCATAAAACTTTCATTGTAGCAGAAGTAATGCATTTCATAATGATCTGAATCATATCATTTGGGCAATCCGTCTCTGTAATGTCTCATAAATAAAATCCTAATTAAGTCTATTATACGCCTTTTCGAGATCCACCTTAATCGCCATGAAACCTTTCTTCCCTGTTTTCGTACGCATTGAGTGAATAACTTCTTGAGCAATCACAATACTGTCAATGATATGCCGGCCAAGAACAAAGTTGGTATGCTGAGGGCCAATAATATTCGGCATTAATGCCTACAGTCTGTTAGCCACGATTTTAGAAATGGTTTTATAGACCCTTTGTGCATAAACTAATTGGCGAAACATCTTTTGATTAATCTGGATGATCGGTTTTGGGATGAGAACTAAAAGCGTAGTTTTAATTTCTTAGAATACCGCCACTACCGAAAGTACTCGAATGAATCTGAGAAGGAGAGGTCAACGATATGCCATTGGCATTGATAGAAAATCGCATGTAGGCCATCCACGCGGGGCCTTTGGGGCTTCGTGCTTTAAAAATAGTCTGCCGAATTTCATTCTCTCGATGGGAGCAATGAGTCTTTGAGTTAAAGACACTTCAAGATTAGGAAGCTTCCCTGATCGGATAAGACATGAATACTATAGTCTCCTTTGGTATAAAGTACCGAGAAGAAAGTTGTGGCATCTTTGCGTAATGATTTCATTATCCAAAAGCCATTCCTCATTATCATCCCGAATGGTTGTGATTCGCTTCATTCTACGCTGGCCAAGGATTTTTGTGGAAATAAATTGTATTTCTATCCACTTGCGGGATTTTTATTTCCACCAAAACTCACCAAAGGAATGTCAACAAGTCATACAGCCAAGAAACAGAAAGGTTTTAGTCCCCGAGAGCTATTGACATCATTAGTAAGCCGAACTAAAGTAGGTCTATAATCTGAGGAAATCTTTGGTAGATGTAAGACAACATTATCTGGATACTTGTTTATGTTGGTATACTAGAACTGGAAGTAATTTTAAGAACTTGCAGAAATCATTAATTTTATTGAATAGTCAAGTCATCTATTTATACAAAGCAAGATTTTGAAATTAAAATGCAGAAAAATCATTACAAATCAAGATAATCTAAACCGATTTTGACTACTTTATTTGCCTAATAATAAGGATGATATTTTATTTGCCTAAAGACTAGGACAAAATATAACTAATGTAGCTTCAAAAATCATAAAAGTTAACACTCCTTCTTGATGTTGAAGCTGCAAACTCCAAGCTTTTGCCTTAAGAACTCAAATCGGCTTTAGGCAATGCCTTTGTGAAAATGTCAAGCATATTGATTTTTAAATCTTTGCAATAAACCAACCGCACTTCTCCTTCCTTTTGAACATCACGAAGAAAGTAGAATTTTATTTTGAAGTGTTTTGTTCATCATGGAACAGGGTTATTAGCTATTGATATTGCAGCTTGGTTGTCCACAAATATCTGTGTGCTTTCTCATGCTCCATATGCAAATTTTTTAAAAGTTTTCTGATCCAGAGTGCTTGATTTGCAGCAGCAATAGCTGCCACATATTATGCCTGGCATGGATTGTGCAATGATTTCTTGTTTCTTCGAGCACCGGAAAAATTCCGAACCAAGACTAAAACAAGAACTTTGAGGTGCTACGCATATCATCAAGACAAACACCACCCCAATCACTATCCGAATAACCATGGAGACTGAAATTTTCAACCTGACTGAACTTTATGCCATAATCAATTGTGCCTTTTACATATCTCAGAATTCTTTTTGCTGCTTGAAAATGAATTTCACTAGCACAGTTCATGTATCTTGATAACAAACTCACAAAGATGCATGATGTCCGGCACGGTTTCTTTGTCAAGTACATCAAACAGCCAATTAAACTTCTAAACAGTTTGTCATCAACTTTTTCAGCTCCATCTTCTTTCGAAAACTTCTCCTTTTGATTCATTGGAGTTGCAGTCGACTTGCATGCTTCCATGTTAAATTTGTTGAGGACTTGTTTTGCATATTTTTTCTTGCACACAAAAATTTCATTTTTCTTTTGTTGTACCTGCATTCCAAGAAAAAATGTCATTTCTCCAAGATCAGTCATTTCAAAGACCTCTTTTATCTCTTCCTTAAACTTGTCAATCAACTCCAGTCTACTTCTGTTACAAGTAGGTCATCAACATCAAGAGACACTATAAGTATTTCATCACCACTCTTCTTGATATACAAAGTAAATTCACTTAGGCATTTTTCAAAACCTAAGTCAAGCAAGTATGCATCAATCTCTTTGTACCAAGATCTCGCGCTTACTGTTTTAAGCCATACGGGGCCTTTTTCAACCGATACACCTTCTCTTCTTCTCCTTGAACAGCAAAGCCTTGTGGTTGTTCAATAAATATTTCTTCCTCCAAGTACCTATTCAAAATGCTGATTTGACATCCATTTGATGTACAAGCCAACCGTTTTGTGCAACAAGGGCTAGTAACATCCGTACAGTATCCATCCTCGCAACCGGAGCAAAAGTTTCCAAAAAATCTACCCCAAACATTTGAGCATACCCCTTGACGACCAGCCTCGCCTTGTACTTATTTACAGAACTATCGAATTGAGTTTGGTTACGTAAACCCATTTCATTCCTATAGCTTTCTTGTGATTTGGTCTGTCCACCAGTTCCCATGTTTGATTCTTTTCAATCATGCTAAGCTCCTCCTTCATTGCAGCCATCCATTTTTTATCAAGCACGCTTCTTCATACCCTGCAGGCTCCATCACAGCAACATTACACCTTTGATAGATGTCAGAAAGTGATCGGGTTCCTCTAACAGGTTCATCATCTATGTTATCATCTTCGCCGAAGCTTAATCTTTTTGTCAAGCATCCCAACTCCAGCTATCTGACTCATGGAATTGGACATCTCTGCTGATTATGACTTTGTTGTGGTTTGGCAAGTAGATTCGTAGGCCTTTGAGGATGAGCCGAGCTACAAAAATTCCAAAGATCTGCTTTCTTGTCTAATTTATCTCTCTTAACTGATGAATGTAAGAGAAACACAAGCAACCAAAGGCTTTGATTAACAAATTGGTTTGTAGGCATACCATGCTTCAAATGGGGTTCTTTTATGTAAAGCTTTGGTTGGAAGTCTCAGAGCAAATAAACCACTTTGTGTTTTTGCCTCACCAAAATTCCTTCGACAACCCTTTGTCATGAAGGAAGCACCTTGCCATCTCCATAATTGTTCTATTTTTTCTCTCCACCACGCCATTTTATTGTGGAGTGTAAGGTGTAGTTAATTGATGCTTGATGCCTGCATCTTGACAAAATTTGTTAAAGTATTGCTTTTTCTTCTTGTGTACAAGAAACCACCGCTTCTTCTTGCATCAAGTCTAAGGCAAAGCTTTTGTCTTTCATATGGACTTTGAACACGTCTCTATTTTCTGCATCTTTGATTATGCAGTTTTTGTCCTCAAACAGCACCTTATATCCTTTTTCCAACAGTTGGGCAACACTTAAAAGGTTCTGATTAATTTCAGGCACATATAAGACATCAGAAATAAATTTCAAACCTGTGTGACCTTCAATTGCCACTGTTCCTTTGCCTTTCACAGCGATATATGCCCCATTTCCTATTCTGACTCTAGAGATTCTGGTCTAAAGAAGGTCTTTCAAGATTTCACGATCATAAGACATATGGTTTGTACAACCGCTATCTATAAGCCAGCTTTCGGTTGAGCTGCTGGTGGTGAAGCAGGATGCCACAAACATTTGCTCGCCATCTTGTGGATTTTGAGCAGCTTCTCCTTCTTGTTGTGGAGACCTGCATATTTTTTCCATATGTCCTAACTGTCCACACTTATTGCATTTCACATCTGGCCTCCACCAACACCTTTTTTGTGGGTGATTGGTCTTTTCTGATAAGGACAACATGGAAAAACTTGAGTGTTGTTGCCTTTTTGTTGTCATCATGGAACCTCGGTCTGCTTGTTTTTATTCTGCACTTTTTGAAGATCGTGATTTGGCTTCAAGAGCACCCTCTATAGTTCCTCCTTGTCTCGCGTCTCCTTTGTTCTGCGCCCGCAAAGCATTCAACAATTCTGCCAAGGTGATGGTTGACGGGTCTTTTATGTTTTACAAAGATGAAATTGTAGTCTCAAATCTCTCGGGAATTGTGACGAGGAGCTTTTGCACAATCCTAGAATCGAGAAACCAGTGCCAAGGAGTCTTACGTTGTTGACAATGCCACGCATGATCTATCGGAGTATTCTTGATCGTCTCTCGATTCCTTCATCTTTTCCAACTCAAATTCTCTCGCACAAATTTACTACTTTTAAACCTCGACCCTTTCGTCTCCTTCATACTCTTGCTTTAAGAAATCTCAGATCTCTTTTGTAGTTTTCATGGTCATTATTCTATTAAAAATAGAAGTTGAGACTGCCTGCAAACAAGCTAGCTTTGGCTCTGGATTTTTTTGCTTCCGATCCTTGTGATTTTGATCTCGAGCCATAGTTGGATTGTTTGGTAAGGGAGGAATCTCATATTCTGTTCTCTGACTTCCCATACATCAATAACATCAAGATAGGCTTCCATTCTAACAGCCCATACTTGATAATTTATGCCATCAAAAATCGGAGGAGCAATTGCGGTGAACGAAGCTTCGTATTCATGTTTTTAATAGTTATGGTTTTGTGTTTATGTAGGTGGATAAAGAGTGTTTAAGTTTTTTTGTTGTTGTTTGATTTCACAGTCCTTTAAGATATAGCTCTAATACCAATTTGTTGGTATACTAGAACTAGAAGTAATTTTAAGAACTTGCAGAAATCATTAATTTTATTAAATAGTCAAGTCATCTATTTATACAAAGAAGATTTTGAAATTAAAATGCAAAAAAATCTGCTACAAATCAAGATAATCTAAACTGATTTTGACTACTTTATTTACCTAATAATAAGGACTGATATTTTATTTGCCTAAAGACTAGGATAAAATATAACTAATGTAGCTTCAAAATCATAAAAGTTAACAGTTTAGCCATCCCGCATTAGAAACGGCTCTATCAAGCCTCTTCATAAGAAAACCATGTGACCAAGTGAAACGGGGTCCATGGAAATTTAAATCAAACATACCATTCATATTAAACTAATTCTTAAACAGCCCACAAACCCTAGAGGTATTAGTAGAGCCACCTTTTTTTTTTCTCAACAACACATAGAATGGAATTAAAATCGCCTCCACCAACTATGGACCATGAATTGATCTAACCTAAAAATCAAGGTGATCCATGCTTCGCCATCTCAAATTAGGATTAGGGCTCGCATACACCGTTGTGATCCACGATTCAAGAATGTTATTCTTTGAAATTTTAAAATTGACGAATTGTTTGTGGTAATAAAAGACTTCCACTTCAAAAAAATCTCGCCAAAGTATCTAGATTCCACTAGAAAAACCCGAAGCTTCAAAATGATGAGAATAATCAAAGCCGCTGCATTCAATAAACTCATCTGCTTGCTGCCCACTAATTCTAGGCTCCATTATAATAACCATAGAATGGTAATAATTTTTAATAAGGGTATTGAATGAACGACGAAAGCCCTTCGAAGCCACCACCCGTACATTCCAAAATAGAATTTGTATTGTCGTAAAATACAAATGAAAATAAGTAGAGCTCATCTTTGCACCGGCCGAGTGGCCTCTTTCGCTAGATCCATGGTCGTTTCTTCAACAAGCGACACATCACCGTCTAAAGAATCAGCCCTATCCTCACTTGTAGCCACATAATCGCTATCATTTGCATCATCTTCCATATCCATGTTAGCAACCAAAATCTTGGAATTAGGAGATCTTTGTCCAATTCGACAGAGGAATATGACCACCAAGACCTTTGTTATGGTCATTTGAGTTTTTGGATGTACATCACCAATGAAAAGAGTTTTAATGACGTTATTAGGAGGGAATGAGATGGCTGAGTGATGGAGGGGTTCGAGACTAGTAGAACGCATATGAGTGCAGTAAAAGATTGGGATTTGCATGGCTTGCATGGAGATTGATACAACCACGTAAGGCATGTGTATGAGGAGAGCTTTGAAAATTTGTGTTTTCTTCATTAGGGCTTGTCTCATGCAATCTAGTAGAGGTACCCACATGCTTAGGACCTTTAGGATTAGCTGATTGGTCGGCTTTTTTCCTTCTAATGGGTCGATTTTTAGTGAAAAGGTAGGGCTAGGATTGAAAGTTCTAGGATCTCGATTATTCCGTTCCATATTGGCCTCCTAATTTTTCTCATGGTTAGATTCCTCATCATCAAGATTAGCTAGGACATTGAAACATGATTCTCTCCCATACTTCCCCGAGAAACTCGCTCATTTTCTCGGATTGGGTGTGCTTTCCTTCGTAACTCTCGTTTTCCTTTACGAGCAATTACCATCCATGGCCCGAATTTTGGCTCATTCCGGTTGTCTTTGCCACCCGTGCTCATCAACTACTTCTCCGCCGGATCGGATCAAAAGGGATAGGAAAATCGTCGTCATAAGGGCCATTATCATCACTATCCAGGCAGTCTTCGTTATTATGCCCGTATTTACCACAATGGAAAAAAATAACGGGGAAGGTTCTCATATTCAACTCTCGCACTTTACCATCCGGTTGAAACAAGTGAAACCAAAGGTTTTCTAAGATCAATCTCCACCGCAACGCGAGCGAATTTTCTTGTGATAATAATGCAAAGCCATGCCGTGAGCGAACCCAAGCCACCACTCTATCTATCTCACCTTTGGAACTATCAAAATGAAGCGACCATGGTTGCACTTTGTCACGATAGTGTCCCATGATATTCCAAGGTCCATAGGTTGAAGCATAATCGACATTTCCTTTATTCTTGAAATGAAATTAATAAAAATCATTCTCTAGATCGATAATATTAAAGCCCGACGCCAAATTCCACAGCGATTCCAATCTATTACTCAAAGCCCGATACCCTATACGGCAACCCAACAACTTCACCACAACCGTATTTCGGCATGGCTTAATCAACTGCTCGTGAACTTTCGTTGAAAAGGCTATAGATGGCATAAGTTCAGTATTCGTAAAAATCACATCTTCCGGGTTCAAATCCAAATCTTCATCTCTACCAAACATCTCTTTCTTCTCGCTTCCTTTTGAGATTTCATCGTTGGTCTCGAAAAGAGAGGCGCTCGAATTATCACCATCATCACCTTGAGCCTTAACCTTTGCCTTCTTGGTGGAACGATCATCATCAGCCATGGGGGTTGGTTCTTAAGATCCTTATTAAAGTATTAATATTAAGCGAGATAAGTCGACTTTAAATTGTCTAATTATATAAGGTTAACTGTAAAATCTGTAGGTACTTATTTTAAAACTTGGATCAACCATTGACTCATTGTCGATTTTTTTAGGTAATACAAATTTCTTTCTATAAATTAATTACTGATATTGGTACTTAGAACCAAATTATTGATTATTTATGGACTATATTATTAGATCATGTTAAACATAAAGAACATTAATATTTTCTTTTGTGTGGTATATTTTTAGAAAGTTTGTTTTGTAAATTGTTAGACTTTTTTGTTTAGTACTATATTTTTAAAAAGCTTGTTTTGTAAATTGTTATGTGTTTTAAACTAAAAATATATAACAATTATTTTAAATTTACCAAAGGAGACAGCTAAACAAGTTTGTTCAGTCGATAATGATAACAAATGGTTTTTTTATCTTTTTACCCAAATAAATTAATGGATGAGTTATAATTTAACATAGCACGGTAAGAACATGACACGATGATATTGCTCAAATACCACCTAGTGCCACCTACTAAAGGCTAGTGTCCACCTATAATTAAGGCTTCAATTTAAGATAAGTTAATTTTTTTACATATTAATTTATGCTTGAAAGTAAAATTTTTAAGTGAATATGGATATATTTTAAAGGCCCATCAAAATTTGAAAAGTGGTTTATATCTATTTCAATATATTAAAATTCAAAAGGTAGTTTAAAAATTTCAATATTGAATCCTTCTTCAATTTCATCACCATTTATTTTATTTTAAATTCTAGAAGGCTATGCATATAATTTTTTTTTTTGAAGTTTTTGCTATTCTATAAGTTTAATATAATATGAAATTTATTGGAATTTTAGATCCATAAAGTTGTAATACAACTCATTAGCTTAAAAGTTTACTCTCCCAAAGAATCGAGAAACCCCCAATCTACATTTTTCAAAGTTATACATATAAAATTGAACAAACATTGTTTTTTTCTTTTTCAAATCTTTTGAACATAAACTTTAGCTATGGGCCAACATTTTCTTGATCTGTAGCTGGGGCTATATTTTAGTGATTTTAATAGTTTTACAAATTTGACCAACCCACAAGCACTCAAATATAGTCCAAATTGTACTGCAATTTTGGTTATGGATTTGTCCAATATCTTTTCAGAAACGAACTCTTTTCATATAAAAATGAAAAAACTATTATCCAAAAAATAATTATAGTTCAAAATGGATTTAAAGATGTTATTTCTACCTAATTTTAAGATCCCAATGAAATGTTCCACAAAATTTCGTTATTGCTATCTTTTCTATTGTTAATTAGGACTTGCCTATCGTGCAACAGTGGCACCAGGCCAATGTTTTTGTCTTTTCGAGTAAAATATCATTGAAGTCATTTTTACTTATTCTTATTTAAACTTTACTTCATAAATATTAAGTTAATTTCTTTCAAACCGTGAATTCTTCAACGGCCGATCAACGGCAAATCAGCTCACTCGGTGATGTGGGTCGATCGAAAAAAACGAAGGAATTGTGGGGAACAAACTCCAAGTGGTGGAGACACAGGAATCGCGAAATAGCGGCGGGTGAAACCGCATTCCGCACTTTTCACGGCTTAGATCGGCGGCTTTCCAAACACTTTCTGGCAATAAGGATGGCATGGAGATGACCGGCATCACACGAACTTCTGATCTGTACCAACCTTAGCCGGTGGAGAGTATTAAAACTAAAAGAATTTTTTGGTCGGGTTCGCGGGTTGGTCCCGGTTCCTTTTACCACAAGGACGGTATAGAGATGATCATCATCGCACGAGTTTCTGATCAGTACCAACCTTAGCCGGTTAAGTGGCCGGAAACGAAAACGTAATACGGGTCGAGTTCGCAGGTATTGTGATAAAGAGAGGGGGTATTTTAATATATGTGCAATATAGAATAAAAATGTATAAATAATAAATACTATAAAGATGCTAACTAAAATTTTATATGAATTCAGTAGAAATTAATTTAATATTTATGAGGAAAATATAAATAAAAATGAGTGAAGGGGGCTGAGTGAAAATTTCTAAGGTAGCGTAAATTAGCCATCATTTGAGAATCAATTTCAATAATTGGCCGCCTATGAACCCCAGCTTCCGCTTTTGCATATGCTGAGCTACTTCCCCAAAAAACTTTGAAATATTGATAGCAGCAGTACAAATGTTTTCAATTAGAGATGCAGTACAAGTTTTCAGTTAAATCTCTAATTATAACTCCCAGGCCTAGCAAACTAATCACTCCTTCAACTTTGAGGAAGTGATTCAATTCTTCTAATTGTACGTAAATAACAATTTCTTTCAATAGAAAATATTATAATATGATAGTTATAGTAGTGCAAATTAACAGCACAAGTGTTACACTTACACCCCTAAAATTAGTTAATTCAAAATTGAAGATTAAAAGTTTTGAAGGTTACAAATTCAAATTTTCGTTTTTATTAAAAGAAATGTACAAGACCATATGCACAAGAGGGATTTAAAAAAAAAGAGAACAAAAGAAAACTAACAAAGAAGGACAAAATTGTGGGAATTGAACCCGACGTGAATCGAACACGCAACCTTCTGATCTGGAGTCAGACGCGCTACCATTGCGCCACGGATCCACGGTTGTGAAGTTTATCGGATATCTAAAGATAATATAAGTTTTCTCATATTTCCCGCCAAAACCTCTATCGCTAAAATTCTGTGAAATCAAATGAGGGTATTTGCAAAATTTAACTGAAATTTTTTTTGGCCGGCGGTTACCCTCTGTCTTTCCACAAGAGTTCGAATGTCATGAGTGTAGAATTTCAATTTTGATCCCAGGAGCCTGATCTACGAGTTTGAATCTTAGGAAAATGAGTGGTAAAAAATTTTATTTTTTATTAATTATTTTTTTAATGAAGAAAGGTTCCTGGCTATAATATTTTGGCTTTCGGAAATATTTTCTTTTCTTATCAGGTTATCATAAGAGTTATTTTCTAGGGATTTTATTCGTCAAATTATAAATCCCATGTTTATGAATTGCTTTTGATCAGTGACTGACCCTTTTGTTCTCTGATTCTGCTTGACAGTGAGGATTGGTACAATTAAACGTACTCTCTGCTTTTATTTTGCATGGAAGTGAGTTAAAGGAGAAGGCGTTTGATGAAAACACAGAGGTGTTTGTTGAAATGTCGAAAAGAGATAGATTATTGGCGGGAAAGAAGAATTGAAAAATCCATCGGCAGACTTCATCGCAGCCGTATGATAGAATCATCTTGAGGAACATCTGGCTGAGGATAAATGTTGATGAGTGACGAATCATCATGAGAATAATCTGTATACTCCGCCTTTTGCTTGGAAGCTTTCTTGCTGCACTCTTTCCCCGGAATTTTTACAGTTTACACTGGTAAGGTCCTGCTGCTTCTCCTCTGCTTCCTCCGATTGCAGTTCGCCGCCATAGTCTTTCCATTCTTGCCTCCACAGTGAATTTGCTGTTGGTTTGCTACCTTTTGTAGACAATTTTTCAGACCATGATAATGGCTTACAGCAATCAGGCATCTTTGGTTATGATGTCAAAGGTTACTGAAATTCTATAATTATTAATTATAGCGTCACTCGTTTTAAATAAACTGTTACTATTCCACACATTAGTGCTGAAAATAAATTAAAAAGATGCCTATGGAAAATAATTATTTTCATTATTAATTATTCATGAAATTTTATAATAATAAATAAAATAAATTTAAAAAGAAATTAATAAGAAAATTAAATGTATTGTAAATAAGTTAATGGGTAGTCATAATATAATGAACAAATAAAAAAAAATTTTAAATATTTAATTAATTTTTATCAAATATTTAAAAATTATTGTATAAAATCAACTAATTGATGGTATTATTAAATTTCATGATTATTTAGTATTATATTAGTGATCATTAAATTTAATACACTCAATAATGTAGTAAATTATTAAATGGTTAATTTTATAGATAAATTATTAAATATACAAGTAATGAAAATCTAATCTAGTAGAAAAAAATAATTTAATTATATCATAGATAATAAATAAAAAAATAAATTTTTAATAAATCAAAAATAAAAATTAATTAATTAATTAATTGATATTAGGTATAAATCAAAAAATAATTATATGGATGAAAGTCTCATAAATGGACAACTTTTTTTTTTTAATCCTATTCCAACTAAACCCATGAATAAAATAGACTTACTAATCGCATTATTTTAGGATTAAATTTAAATTTAATCTCCTTAATCCAATCCAACTAAGCTTGCCAAACATGAAATAAATATTTAATCAAAAAATAAGTTTAATCCCATCCTAAACCAGTTTCATTTCTCAGCAAATTTGTCCAAAGTTGCCAATCTTTTTTTAAGATGTTCCACTTGTTTTTCAATTATTTTTGTTCATAATCTCTACCGGTCATTAAATGAAACTTAGCAATAAAATTTTCCACCCAATCTTATTAAAGTGACCATTTAGTCGATTCCCAGCTAATGTTTCATTCATGCAGATCTTAACAAAAGCATCAATGGTAACATCATTCCAATCTGCCTTTGATTTTTTTTTTCTCTTTTCTTTTGTAGTAGTTGCCATTCTAGACAAAGGATATCTAATATTATTATATAAAAAAATCTAATATTATTATATAAAAAAAATAAAGCACAAATAAAACAAAGATAAAATGAATTTCAAATATAAAATAATAATTGGCATGCATTATTGAATAAAATAAAAAGAAAGATAAAACAGTAGCAAATGGTGCCAATAATTTATAATGAATAATATAATAAAAAGAAAGATAAAAGAGTAGCAATTGTGGCAGACATGTTTCCAAAACAAAGAAGATACCGGTAGAAAAGGGAGAGTTAGCAAAGTTAGTGAATTTATATTGAATAATATAATAAAAAAAAAAGATGAAACAGTGGCAATAAACATATTGAAGATTATAATAAAGGAAATTATCTATTGTCTACCCATTTTTTTCAACTTTTTCAAAAATACACAATTCTTTTTTTTTTTTCTGGAATCTATCCAAGTTACATTTCTTTTCACTTTTCCACTTCCATTTGGATACCGTTAAGAAAACTAATGAATATTATTTAACGGGCATTTTTACCCTCAAATGTAAAAGATATTTTATATACGGACCACCTATTTTTCGTATTTTTCAGAAATATACAATTTTTAATTTTTTTTTTGAACTCCACTTCAAGTTATATTATTTTGCACATATCCACCATGTTTGTGTCGTTGTGAAACGACGATTTTACCCTTATGATGTTAGAAAGTTATAACGATCTTCAAACGGGAAGTGGGAAAGTGAAAAGAAATGTAACTTCGGGTAGATTGTAGTTAAGAAAAAAAAAAGAATTATTTTTTGAAAAACAGTGAAAAAACAAATGGACAGTGGATAATTTCCTATAATAAATTGGTCATGGGTTTTAAATACATATCAAGTGCATGATAAAGACAAAGCAGAAAAAGGTTTGAATAAAATGATAAAGACAAAGAAGAAAAAGTAGCAGGAAACATTACCTGGCATGCTCCTCACCAAAAACGTTGGCTGTGATTATGATTGCTCTCTTTCTTAAGTGTTAGTTATGTGTAGGGATTACAAAATAAAAGTGCTGATTATTTAAAAAAAGAGAGAGAGAGAGAGAGATAAAGTGAAGTGGCGGCAGCGTTTATATGGCGGCAATAATTTTTGTTAGATAGGTTTTATACAAAAGATATTATGCAATTAATGAAATATGTCAAGAATATTTTGGATATTATATATTTTTTAGAAAAACTCTCTAATCTCTACTCTCAAAAGTACAAATTTTGGGATTTTACTAGTAAAGGTAAATTAGCTTATTTAAGCTAAAAAAACTCTACTAAAAAATAACCAAACACCATAAAAATTTTAAAAGTGCTTATAGGATTAAAGAAGCACTTATGGCTCTTAAATAAGTTATACCAAACAAGACTTAATCCTACCATCTAAACACTGCCGACTATTATCAAATTGGTTATTTAAATTAATTTATTATAAAATTTATAACAATTATTTTTTTAGGTATTAAATTGGAGGTTATTATCTTACATTATTATGTAAGTTACATAATTTTTTTCACAATCGTTTTATGAAAATCCAACGGTTGTGGAAATATAAAGTAATAAAATCATGTTATTTTCACAACCGTTAGATTTTCATTAAATGGCTGTGGAAGAATTATGTGCCTTATATTATTATGTAAGGTAACTAAAGCCTCTTAAATTTATTGCACATTAGTTTACTTTTGGGGTAAAATTATGTTGCACCGGTTGCAACATGCTATAACTTTTGTGTTTTTGTGGCTTAATTGTATCGTAGTCCTTAACGTTTTTGTAAAATTAAAAAAGAACTAAATGATTAAAACTTTTATATAAAGTCCCCTCCTAAGGATAAAGGAACTTGAGTCTTGAGCAATGACGGTTGAGAGGGATGCAGAGGATGCAACAATGAGCCATCAAGCATTTAATTAATTACTATAAGGCATATGGCTTTTAGTGACGGCCAATTACACTGGCACAAGACTGGTAATGACGATTTCAGGATAGCGAAACGTAAAATAACCGTAAAATCGCCATTGCGGAGAAATTTCTACGATGGATTATTAACTTTTGCAAAAAAAAAAATAATAACAGCCACCTTCATTTACAAGGGTATTAAACTAATAAATTTAATTAAACAAAAAACCCAGCTATGTTGAACATTTTTTAGATTAGATGAATTAGAAAAGGATAAAGTTGCGGCGCTTCCCAATTGTTGCAAAGTTTATAGATCCTTTGTTTTGTATAACGACAACTGTTAATCTGCTACAGTTACAAAAAGGATTATGTATCGTGCCCTTTTGGTCCCACAATTGACAAATAAATCATAAAATCAACAAGAGTGTCATGATGGACGACAGAGGACCACATGATCACCGACAGTTACGCCTCAGATTAGCTCGGCGCCACGTGGAGCAAATATTTATGGGTCCGCCACGTGCGACGCGGTTTTATGTTGCCCTTGCCCCACATGAATTTCCTTTAAATTAGTTGTGGTCTGGCTGGCGGTCTGCATAATTTTAGAAAATTAGAAAAATGACCCAAAAATCTCCATTTTTAACATGTAGCAGCATACCATGGGTTCATTCAAAACTCCCACTTTTCAGATCATATATCTATTGCTAATATGATCTAACATTTTGAACTTTTTTAAAAGTTTAAAAATTTATTATATCATATGATTTAATAATGTAATGACATTATATATTATTAAATTATATAACTTAATATTTTTTAATTTTAATAAAATTTAAAATTTTGAATCAAATATGTAACCTATCTAAATCTTCACCTGTTGATTTCTTTTCAACGATTAACAAAATGATGTTTAATGGGGGGTGATAGAAAGATGCAAGAGCAATGAATGATTTTGAGCATGTAAGTGTAACACAAAATTTCAGGGTAAAATAAATCTGACCTTTAAAATTTGAAATAAGAAAAGTTTTACTGTGATCATTTTTAAATTGAAAAAGTTTTGAGTTCGTTTGCATAATTTTTCTTCACAAATTTTGACGATCGCAAAATGTGAAACTTCTCCAAAATTCCTCCGAAAACCCTCTTAAAAGTTAAAATTAAACGAGTTTCATGAAAACCTTCATTACTTTTCAAACCAAAGAGATTAGATTGTTGTTAGTTGAATAATTAGAAAATTCAGTGAGATTTACTCATTCAAATTAGCTTCTTTTTTCTTTTTTTTTTTAATACAAGGAAACCCAACGTAAAATGGTTACTTACATCACCAAGTGAGTTGTGGTTACCATTTTCTACTCAATTGTAATAATTAAGTAGATAAAATAGCCAATCTTTCCTAGGCAAATAATAATGATAATGAAATCTAGTTCTTATCATGCAAACATGTTATGTGCGACCCACCAGATCTAATTAAAAACCTCTCCACACAAAACAATTTCCAGCCTGTGAATTTATCACACAACTCTTATTTTACTAAAAAACTTTTCTCTTTTATTTTAATTTCCAGTGGCCATGGCCATGCATACAAGTGAATGAATCAAATTTTTTACCAAACTTTGACGTCAATTCAACAAGAACAAGTCAGTTCTCACCTCCTTGAACAAACAAGTCAAGGCTTCTAGCGTCTCCATACCTCAACTAATGCCCAGTGCAAATTAAAAGCTCAGATTTTAATATAAAGTAGACAAACACAAACTTTGGAATCTTGGGGTTGGGGCATCCTTTGAAACTTTCCAAGCTTTTAACTTTCCCAGAAAACAAGAATTGCCCATCTCAAATAGATTCTGCAATTCACAAGAGGCAAAATCTTTTCTATTAGAAGAGTTAAGAATGGATTCAAGTAAGATTGAAAGAGAAGCAGATTCTGATAATTGTTCTGAACCTGAGATGTTGTCTATAAGTGAGAAATATTCTGAGGATAATGATAGAGAAAACAGAGGAGGAGGAGGAACAGAGACAAAGAACAAAATGAAATTAAGATCATTCAAGCTGTCTAGATTGCCAAGCTTAAGATCATGCGTCAGACCAATGAAATCACCCTCCAGTGAATGTCCTGGCTTGTTTTCTGGTGCAAGCTCTGAACAATCAAGTTCCTATGCAAGGAAGGAGAGCTTTCAGGCAAGTCATCGAAATTCTTATTCTTATTCTTTCTTGTTCTCCTTCTCCTTCCTTTTTTTTTTTGGGCAATGCCTTCTAGAAATTAGAATTCAAGTTGTTTGAAACCAAACATTGCTTGCATTTTCTGGGCAGAAATCAGCGGGTTCGAGTTTCAAGCCAATTAAAAGCCTAGCAAAAATGTCTAGTATGAAATTCAGAAGGCCTTTGATGAGGAAATCATCTGGAGGAACTGACCTGAAGAAGAAAGTGAAGAAGACAAGGTCAATCAAGCCTACAAGTTCTGGAAGATCAAGACTGTTTACAGCAGAGGAGCATGCTCAATGTGATCAACCTTGTGAATCCTGTTATAGTAGCAATGATCAGAATAAAAAAAGGTCAGATGCTTCTGTGAGAGCTTTTAAAAGAACTGCTACTCTGAGACCTCAGAAGATTTTAACAAAAACAGCTAGTTTGAAATCCAAGAGGTCGTCTATGAAGAAAAGCTCAGAAGTTTCTGAGATGTCAGGTCCAAGCATTTACAGAGCAACATGTTCTTCAACTCTCAAAGATGCTAAATTTCCTCATGGCGCGGAGGTTCAACCAGGAGGAAGTGAATCTGAAGGAATTTCAGCAATGAAAGTTTGTACATATTCTTATTGCTCTCTTCATGGGCATCGCCATGGTCCTCATGGTGCTCTACCTCCACTGAAGCGATTTATCTCATTGAGGAGGCGATCCTTGAAGTCCCAGAAGAGCATGAAACAAGAAAGTTGCCCTGTTCCTAAGGTGAAACATTCCAGGAGCAGAAGAAAAGGAGCTCAGACAAGTCAGATGGTCTTTAATGGGGATTCCACTGATCAAGAAACAGCCCAAGCCGGAAGAGAAATATCCTCTGTTACTAAAAAGGTGTTCAAGGACGAGTTTAAAGAAGCAGATGGTCATGGCACAGAAAATGTGAATGGTACAATGAAACCTATTAAATCGAATCCTGAAGCCAATGATGCAAAGAAGGAAGAGAAAATTGCTGCATCCAGCTATCACGATGGAGATGAGAAGCCCATTCTCATTGCTGATAATCACCAAATCATAGATTATGGTTCACCAGAGCTCAAAGATTCCATTCAATTTGATGATCCGTCCTTAAAGCATGATGATGTCATAAGCACCAGCCCTGAGGAAGCTCCAGTGGACACCAAAGTTCACAAAGAACTCAATGGAGATACACTTGCAAATTTGAACTTGGCAGGGTTCAAAGGTAGCCGTGAATTGAACATTGAAGTTTCAGAAGCCCGTACAGTAACCAGGGTAATCAATGAAGAAAAGCCGGAAGATTCTGAGCCAGACAATGATTTACAGGAAGGATTTCCACAATCTGGAGACTCTCTGCTGAATTGTGCTGCTGACCAATCAGAGAAATCCTATATGGGAAAGCCGAGATACATTGGATTATGGGGCCTCATATATCAGCATATGGCATCAGGTATCGCTGCAGAAGATGAAAATGAGCTGCCTCATAATGGCAAGGAAAAAGCAGAACGGGATAAAGACGGATGCATGGTGGCTCAGAGGAATAACTCTGTTTCTGATCAGAGAGCTTCTGGAACTGACGTGGACAAGGGCATGGGAGATCATAATGCAGGTGACCAGAAGTTTGAACTCTGGCAGAGTGATGCCATTAAGCTGGTACAAGAGGCATTTGACAAAATCCTCTCGGAAATTCCAGATCAGTCATCTGATGATCAATCAGTTACAACTGAAGCAACTTCAGAACAAGAACTCCTAGAAAATAATAAATGCGAAGGCAGACAACAAAGCATCTCAAGTTGCTGCAACTGCACCAAAGAGGGTTCGGTACAAGATCCAGAAGCACCACAACTAGAAGCCGATAATATTAATACCTCTGAAGAAGAGAAAACAGCAATAAATGTGGGCAACAAATCTAGGCAGCCAATTTCCAAGAACTGGAGCAATCTGAAGAAAGTAATTATCCTTAAGAGATTTGTGAAGGCATTGGAAAACGTGAATAAGTTCAATCCCTGCAAGCAGCCAATTCTACCCATTGAGGCTGATCCAGAAACAGAAAAAGTTCATCTGAGACATCAAACAGTGGAAGAGAGAAAAAATGCTGATGAATGGATGCTTGATTATGCACTCCGACAAGTTGTTTCTACACTAGCTCCGGCTCAGAAAAGAAAAGTAGCCCTGCTTGTACAAGCTTTTGAAACAGTCACCCCACTGCCAGAAATTAGTATTCATCTGAGGTCAAATGCAACAGCTTCCTCTCATTCAACTCCAC
Organism: Atalantia buxifolia; assembly: GCA_030444775.1. Classification (NCBI taxonomy): domain Eukaryota; kingdom Viridiplantae; phylum Streptophyta; class Magnoliopsida; order Sapindales; family Rutaceae; genus Atalantia; species Atalantia buxifolia. The sequence continues at coordinate 18,326,193 of CM059839.1, forward strand.
TTCAAGTGTCTACTGATTTCTCCATTCAAAGAGGTGACCAAAATGAATCTGGATTGCTTCATGAACTATCATATCCTGAAATAAGTATCGAAGATGCTATAGACCATGTCAGCAGCCTCCCTTCTGCAGAAAAGCAAATTCCACGGACATGTTCTCAGCTCCAAGAAAGAAGCTTAGGATTTAGTTGTATTAACACAGCAGTGGGTCCATTGGCTTCAGAAACGACCCCATCAAACTTGAAGGAAGAGGAAGGGGAGACTGCTACTTTCAAAGTTGTTAATGGAGAAAACAATTCTATTCCCCCAGATGATCAACAAGGTGTAAATGACGTATCTTTGACAAATTCTGAAGAGTCCAGATTGTCTGGTGAACCCTCCTCAAAGCCAGACAACAGCAAGGGCAACTCTAACGACAGAAAATCCCTTCTGGAAGTCTCAGAAGAAGCACCTTTGACTTCTGACTCAGAATTCCATGATCGTGATATCAAAATCAACAGCAAGAGGCTGGAGACTGCTTATTTACTTAATGCAGCTGGTAAACAATCATGCCAGCCCAAAAGCTTAAGCCCAGAGAATTTCATGGAATCAACTGCCTTTTCTGAACCGTTGAAGGAACCAAGGACTGTTTGCGGAGAAGAAGCTAATACCAAATGCGAAGTCCTCCAAAAGTCTTCTGCACTAGAGGAATCAGAGCCTAGTGACACCTTTGACATGGAGCAACAATCCAAGTTAGAAAAACAGAAATACATGAGGCTCTGGTACTTATTATATAAACACATGGTATCAGGTAGCACTGAAGTTGGAACAAAGCCAATTTCTGAAGGTTCACACAGGGAAGAACAAGGGAGCAACAACAATGCATTGCTTGGAATGAAAGATGCCGATTCATGCAAGGATTCATTGCAGATGAATCATAAGCTAGTGGACAATCAAAATGCAAACTACCAAAAGATCGAATGCGACCAGATTGAAGCCATAAAAATCATTGAAGAAGCAATAGATGAAATTCCTCTTCCGGATATTCAAGATGATCCAATGGATGATCCACCCGTAAGAGGCAACGTGATTCCAGCGTGGAAGCTCCAAGAGAAACACAGTGAAGATGGGGAACTTTTCATCACTACTTCCACTGGTTCTTCTAAAGATAGCTATAGAGAATCTAACAACACCAAAGTGGAGGATGATAAAACGGTGGATCCAAGAGAAACAAGGCTCAATTCTAAGAATATCCCTGCCCCAGATGAATCAGAAGAATTTTCAAAGTCATCAAATAAATCTAAGCCACGAGTGCAGAAGAACTGGAGCAATCTGAAAAAGGTGATTCTCCTTAAGAGATTCATCAAGTCATTGGAAAAGGTGAGGAAATTCAACCCAAGGGAGCCACGATATCTGCCATTGGAGCCTGACAAAGGAGCAGAGAAAGTTCATCTCAGACATCAAAACATGGAAGACAGAAAAAATGCTGAGGAATGGATGCTTGATCACGCACTTCAGCAGGTGGTAGCTAAACTAACTCCAGCTCGGAAAAGAAAAGTAGAACTGCTAGTAGAAGCTTTTGAAACAGTCACTCCTATGTTGGAAGTTGGTCAAAGACACAGTCCTGCAGTATCTCCTCGGCCGAGACTCATAAATGCCTGAGATAGTCCACAAGGTAATAATAGCACACTTTTCTCAGGTTTTTTCCTCCATTCACCTCTCTGTATGAGGCAAGAATTCTGTTAGTTGCAAGATAAGCTCCAAACCAACAAGGAATTCAAAAAGTCATTATTCTTAAAGGCTTAAATCCCTTCGATAGGAAAAACATATGTCAGTGTGACGAACAAAGTTTCATTAATAAACAAGTCATTTACTTAATGCCATCAAGCTGAAATAATTGTCCTCAAACAGTTGAGAGAAGCTCAACTTCAAGGTTTTTCCTCAAGCTCAGAATTAGTATAGCTTCCAAATGTAAGATTGATAGAGTATCAAATAAAAACCAATTCATCTTTTATGTTGAGTGATACTTTGATCTCATGGTCGATTTATCTACATTGACGGGGCTTTTCTTCTATGTAAAATGAATGTGCAGGAATAGCCAAAGCAGCAATGTGTTGATGATCATTATGTGCAGGAATAGCCAAAGCAGCAATGTGTTGATGATCATTTAAGACGGCTCCGTGGCTATGGGTTGAAGGGGATGTGAACCTTAGTGAACAAACTAAGTTTTATTTTCATCAATTTAAAATGAAAGCAGTATAGCAGATAGATATGAATCATTATTCAAACAAGAAGAATACTGAGTTATGATGTTTTGTAAATTACATAGCTTATATCAGAGTATTTAGGATAATGATTAGAAATGCTACAATGTAGTTTTGAATTTTGGAAAGCAATAAATGAAGTTTACCCTCCTTCTTGTCTCTGTATAGATTATATAGTTTCTGGCAGCTTAAATACTGCTTTTAAGTTAAATGGACTGGATGTTACTGCATAATGAGAACAATAGTCTTATCAGACTGAATTAATGAGACTGAGAAGATGTTATCTAATTAGTAAAGACAAAAGTTGTTCTGATAAGAAAACTGATGCTTGAGCTCCTTAAAATGATTTTAGTAAATAAAGGAAAAGTTTCAAATTCATACTTACATAACAGTATCTCTGCAAGTTAAAAGTATAATATTATAATTGGGCTATCAGCACCAAAGAAATCAAAAGTACGAATAGTCAAAGCAACGTCAATTAGTTGAAGGGAAATACTCAAGCAAGATGACACTTTCTATGAATAGAACTTCAACTTCCTAGAAACTAACATGGACTTCTACTCATCTATAATTGAAACTGGTCGTCTTCTGACATTACAATACGGATCATCATGGAATGTAATATCCATTTAATCACATTGCGATAGGTGTTCGCAGTATAAAACCCACCAACCATAAAAGAAATAAATGTCAGCGTAAGTTTGTTCCCGACCAGTAAGGGCTTCATTAATCACTGAATGATCTGCCTTTGCAATGAGCTGAACAAAATGATATATATAAGATATCTAAATTAAACTTTTCTTTTGGCAATCAGGTTGTCATTCACTACAAAGTCACTACATACAATGCACAAAATGTGTGCATTGTGGTTTGAACCTTCCACAAATAAATACTAATTGGAAATATGGTAGATATTAAAAATCATACAAGTTAGGCTCTGTTTAGTATTAAGGTTAGACAGCTATAGCTTAAAAGCTACAACACTAGTGTCTAGTAAACACTTGGTGTTCTAGTTTCGGAGTTAAATTGACTGTAACCTACACTTGTACGTCAAAAAACATATAATATCTTTACTATTTTATTCAAAATTATCATTTTAAAATTATATTTATCACACACTACCAACTTTTATTTCATGTTACAGTATTTTTAGCGGTAACTGTAGCTTTGAAGCCAATACTAAATAGGGCCTTAATCAAGTTAGCATATAGTAGGGAAACGAGATAAAGTCTAAGAAAACTAGAAAACCAACATATTTTCTATTTTGTTAGCTTTCCTGACATTTAAAGTGATCATAACTCGTCTCCCCTTCAGCGTGTCTAGTCTTAGCACAATGGCTCTGCCTTTTTCTTCATTTAAAATTGTGTGAGTTTTAAAATCAGTTTGTTTTGCTACATATAACCTGACATTTAAACTGGAATATTGTAATCATGACATTATCCTTAAGGTGACTTCACAGTGATCACAAACAGAAAACTGAAACCAAAAAAATTATGAGCAATTGAAGTTCTTTGAATCCACACAAGATGCTTAATCTGGTTTCTTTTTCCTTTGTTTTGGAAAAAACAGATAATATTACTAATTACCTAGACAAAGCACAGGGGAAGCATATTTAATGCAATAAAACCCCGAAAACTACTTGAAGCACTTCCTAAATTTGAGCTTCTGGCACAGCAAACAAAATTTTCGACCTTCCTGACTAGAATACACAAAAGGTTCATACATGCGCATGCTTATAATAATTTTGAACATACTAGTACTCAAATTTGTATGGATATCATTATTAAACATCTACGGAGCTCTGAATTTGGACTTACATAACTGTGACCAAAGGTAATCTCTGACAGCAGTGCTGCATAAGATGGCATCCAGCATAACGGATACTTTTAAAAAAAGCACCTTCAAGAAATTCATTGTAAACATTTCTCATATAAAAATACTACAGATGACACTGCATAACTAATTTCAAATAAAACCCAACTATAAAAAGATAATTCGTCACCAGCTGATACATTAGAAGCCATTGGCATAGGAAAAATGGCTCATAATACATAAGCAGAAATGAAAGACAAGCAATTTATCAAGTTAAACAAGCTTCAATCATCAAATATCATTAGAACATTGCATTACAGCTAAGCAGAAACTAATCACTGCTGACACGACAAAACCAAGAATCCAACCAAAGGAACAACTTCAAAATGCAAAAGCTGAATACTAAACTCTGTTATTGAATGACAGCAGCTTTGTTCAATCATTTACAATGGCTCTCAACACATTTTCATGTTTTGAAATTGTTCTATAACAGCATCATTTAAAATACTTCTAAAAACATCTGTTCAATATATACAACTATGTTATCTTTTATCCACTGCTCTCCAATCTCATTCCGCAATTCAGTCTTCAAAAAATTAGTAGCTGATAATGCTCTCTCAACAGTACCAGTGACGACTGGAAGAATCAAAGCCAACCTTAGAATCAAAGTCAAAGTGACCACTGAATAAACTGAGGAATATACCTTATCCTTTTCAGTCTCAACCAATTTCTTTGCAGATCACGAATCCCTTTCAATTCTGAAAATTCAGGGCTAGGTTGCATGTCCAAGATGTCAGTATCAAGTTGACGTTAAGTGCCGTGATCTCTATAGCAGAAAATTCTTTTGGATAAAATCCTGCAAAGTGTATAAGCTTTTACTTATAGGAAGCAGCAAATGAGTCATTAGGAGATAAACATGCCAACAAATAAGGAACTCAACGTTTCTCTGGTCAAAACGACTATTTACCTCTTTAAGTTGAATGTCTAAAACACTATTGAATAACTCAACACGATAATAAGTCAATTTTTGATCTCTTGAGTCTTTCATCGCCCATGGCATCCATAGGAGGGTGGCCAAATGAAAACTTACCAACAAGAGCCAGTTTAAAAGCTTAGCTATATCCCGAGCTTCCTTAGCAGAGAAAAGAACGGCAGGTTCACCTCTGTGTAATCGAACTGACTTAAAAAGGATTGAAGGAGTTGCAAAACCAGCCACGGCATCAACAAAGGATTTTGGAGGTCTAGAAGCGGCATTAGGGTTAAGATGTTAACTGGGTTGAGTGTAGAAGCGTATGATGGCTTGAGGGCATTGGAGGGGCAACAATTTGGTGGGCTTGAGGTGGGGTAATGGGTTTGGGTGACCACATCAGAGGGATTCTCATTAGCAGTGGGGCACAGCCACGAAAGGTGGCTTACACAAGTGGCTTATTGGTTGAGTGAGGGGGCAGCAAAGGTTTTATGTGAGGGGCAGTGGGCTGACTACATGTATTGGGTTGAGAAGGGATGAGTTCAGAGTGACACGATCGGCAAGGGGTTGCTGGAGTGTCAAATCAGCCAAAAGAAGGATGTCGCGCCAGCATGGAGGCTGCATGTAGGCACAACGAGGGCTGGGCCACAAATGAAACGTCACTGGAACTAGGGTTTGCATTTGCGAATGCCACATGCCTGATCGGGTGAGGCTGGTGATCGAAGGGGCAGTGTGGTGATTCAGAGAGTATTAGGGGGGCAAGAACCAGCTCAACCACTTGACCTTTTTGTCAAGGTAATGGATAATCACAATCATTTGCTCCTCCAAGTCAAAAGACTCATCAATTAAAATAGAAAACGTTGAATCATCCATCTCTCTAACAATAACACTTACAGTTTCAGTTAAAGCAGTACTTACAATACCTTTTTGGATCCCTGTGATGTCAATTTAAGCTTTTCAGGAGTTCTTCAAGGAAAAAGCTTTGATATCCTCATTATGATCGGCAACAAATTGCTGAAGCTCAAGGAAAATGGCCCTGAAATTTTTTTTGGAAAACTCCTTGGTAGCTTGAATCTTGAAAACTATCTTGGTTGATGGATCTTAAATTCATCCTCAAAGAAAAATGCAAGTCGTTGTTGCAAATGAAATCGGACACGGTCAATAGCAGCATTTAACATTAGTTTAGAGAAACATGCCTGAATACGTTGGTTTTGCTTCATTAATTCTTCACACTTACCCCAAGCTTGGTTATGAGAACTTAGGGCCTCCAACATGTTTGATAAATCTTTCCTTCTTTTTCCAGTTTGAAAATTCTTTACCGGCAAAAGAATCCCCACCCACTTGATCACCATTTTCTGGTTTGAACAGATAGCAATAGGCAAAATGCAGCATCTTTCATTACGCTGTATTCTAACCAAGTCAGAAATTCATTAAACCAAGCAGGCACGTAGCGCCTTTGAACTCTCCAAATCTTTTAAAGGGGAAATTATGGTCTCTAGGCTGACAAGGACCCCTCTGCAGATGTGCTTTCCGAACTTGGTATTGAATGCTAACATTATAATCCGAAATAAGAGGTCACAGACCAGGATCGGTAGGAATTTCTGGCAAATCAATTTTGACTTCAGTTTGACTCACAAGCAACTACTTTCCCATCGAAATTTGGCGGCAATTTTCTTTTTAAGCACCTCTCCATAACTATTTTAAAATAGAGTTACACGTCAGACATTTATCCAAGTTGGTTACTAAAAAAAACACAACACCACCGCCACCACCCCCGCTTAACAGAAAGAATCAAACAAATTCAAAGGCAGCAATTCAACGAAAAAAAATTAAGAAAAAACTAGCCAATAAAAGCATTGCATACGCAATTACATGTCTCGTTAGCATTTAATCAAACACTTGGCATATACCACGTAAGAAAAATGAATTTTGGAAACAAGCATATACCTGACAAATGCCATTATTTAGTTGGCTATTAATCCCCAGTTGAAACTTGGGATAAAAAGGCTTCGGTTCCTTCTTTTTTTTCCTTCACTGAAGGGAATTTCAATGCAACTGAATTAGCTGACAGCTTAGCTTTTTGCAATGGGTTCCATTTTCGTCTCTACATGTTAGCTCGTAAGAGAGTCTCTCTTCACTAACTTCACTTGGAGAGGTACCGCGTCTTGGTCGCTTGGATAGTTCCCGGGTAGGGACCCGATTCTAATTAACCCGGGAAATTTATTTTCTTAATTTTTTTTAAAAGAAAAGTCACAGTTCAAAAAAAAAATTAATTCCACATTGATCATTTATCATTTATCATTTTTCTTTAAATTTAATTTTACATCATTTTCTTTAACTAGTTTTATAACTTTTTGTTTAATTAGTTTTTACAAAACCAAAATTTTTCTTAATTTTATCTTTTAAATTAATTTAAGTAGACCCGATTCTACTTAAATTTTTCTTAAATTTATAATTTTTTTATACAATAAATAATCATAAAGTTTAATTAACTTTTTTGCTTGTGAAAAATAAAACATAAATTAATTTCTGAAAGAGCATGTAAATATGTTTCCAAAAGTAATTCTATATTTAGGATCTCAATTCTTGTATGATAAAACTAAAAAATCCTAGTTTTTAGTATTAAAAAAAATTCATTTTTTTCTTTTCAAAACCTTTTAAGTATTAAAAAAACTATTATTCTATTCATATTAGTAATTTTTTTAAATACTTATAGAATATTTTAGTGAAATTATAATTAAAAATCTGTCAAGACCTGCCTTGACATAACTAATTTATCGAAATTTATCTTCACATAATTTATTAAAAATCGAGACATACCTTAAAATAATAATAAGGTGCATTTGAGATTGAAATTGACATTTGTAGTTTTAATTTCTACAACACTAAAATATTTTGAAACATTTAATTCTTATATCTCAAAACTATGTTACTATAAATTTTTCTTGTATAATAGAAAATCTATTATATCTTTAATAATTTTATCAAAATTATTATTTAAAATTTATATTTACTACATATTATTAATGTTTGTTTCATGGTCATAGCTTTTTTCACAAATTTTGTAGTTTAAAAAGCTTTCAAAGCACCTCAATCCCAAACGCACCAAATCATCTGTCAAACAAAACCTACCTTAATATAATCCATTAAAGTCCATCTTGCAAGATCTAATCATAGTCCATTTCCTGTCAAAAAAAAAAATCATAGTCCATTTGAAATTGGCTTTGTTGATAATGTTGATTTTGGCTAGTTCTTAAACTGAGAAAATGGACAAAAAGATTCAACCTCCTCTGGTCGCCCAGCCAATCTCCTTAACCCTATCCCATTTTATTGCACTTACTGTCCATGTACTAAGATGGTTTCCTGCAAATAAATTTTAATATGGTACCATGCAACTGTAGTACCACAGTTTTGTCCTAATTTTTAATATGAGCCAACACTATGCTCCCAAATAAATTTTCAGAAGGCCTGGTTAGCACACTTTCATGAATCACAGAAGTTTCCCAGCACTTAGCTGCACATATATATTCCTTTTGTTCGCAAACCATCATCAGTTTTTTGAAGCACTTTCCTTTGCTTCATCTTGATATGCTGAACATTGAAAACTAGTAGAAAGCAATCAAAAAAAAAAAAATCTGATTGTCATGGTGCAAAATACACATGTTCATTAAGTCCTTAACCATTAGTCCACTTTACACAAGGAATCTAAATACTTCACCGAGGAAAGCAAGCAACGAACACCACCGACCGTCAATTGAAGTTGAAAATGTAACAGACACGGTGGAATATGAGACACACAGCGGCACAGACAAACAAAGATGAAGTATACAAAAATTGATTTTTGCCAAGGAAGACATTTCATTCTGCATAACATGCTATGAAAATTGTTTTCAACTGAAAACTTGGCTAAAAGAAAATTACAAAAGCTACTAAAGAGACATTTTAATATGCCGTACAATAAGCGCAGACAAAAAGAAAAACAAGAAATAAAAAAATACAAACTATATCATCTACTCCTCTTCTTCTGCATCTTTATTCTTCTTTTTCTTCTTTTTCTTTTTCTCACTTTTATCAGCTTCAACATTTTCACCATTGTCAACACCCTTAGCCTCCTCGACTTCTTTGTCTTTCTTCTTCTTTTTCTTCTTCTCAGACTTCTCTGTTTCGGGTGAACCAACTCCGTCCTTGTCTTTGTGCTTCTTTTCTTTCACCTTCTCAGTCTTTTCCACCACCTCTGTGTCTGCACCAACGTTCTCTTTGTCCTTCTTTTTCTTCTTCTTCTTCTCTTTTTTCTCAACTTCAATTTCCTCAGCCTCGTCTTCCTTCACCTTCTTCACCTTCACAGTTTCTTCCTTCTCAACTACTACCTCTTCAACTTTAGCTTTTTTAGCATTCAAAGCAAGGCTATCACCACTCACATCTAATTTGCGCTTTTTCACGTCAGCAGTCTCTTTCTCAGCTGCAGCTGCAAGGCTAGCGACCACAGAATCCCCTCCAGGTGGCAAAACCACATTTCTTGTCCACTCTAGAGGTGTCTTCTCATTCGGTTTCCCATGCTTATCTAACTTCCCTTCGGCCATCAATTTTTTCTTCATAGAAGCCCTCGGTCCCAAACCCCATTTTCTCGGATATGTATCCCTGTCCATCACCACCCTCTTGATCCTCGCCACCACACCATGATCACATGTCGCCATCACAGCAGTAGTCATCTCTGCAATCCCCAAAGCAACTGCCTCCCCCTTAGTAGTCATCAAAACAACTTCCTCACCGACTTCAATGTCATTCTCAAACCTCAACAACCCAGGAATCATCAACTTGGCTCCGTAACAAATAGCATTCACAGTTGTATCCTTCACAACCAACCTCTTATAACTAGTCAGAAGCACTTCAAGCGGCATAATCACCCTCCTTAAATAAGCCTCATCCCTATAGTTATCATACAACCATTGCGCATCCATCACATCATGCATACTTACCATATTATCATTCTCCCCCAAAATCCCAGACCTAACCCTCCTCAACTCCTGCATATGCCCACCAACGCCAAGAATCAAACCCAAATGCACACACATAGTCCTCACATACGTACCCGCCTCACAGGAAATCCAAAACACAACCAAATGCCTATCCACATCATACTCAAGCAACTTACTTTCATATATAGTCCTAATCCTAAGCTGCCTTTTCACGGCAGAGATCAATGGCGGTCTCTGAAAAACAGCCCCAGTTAAAGCCTCAAGAGCCCGAGCTACTTTGGCAACATCGGGCACTTTATCATGCAATCTAGCAACACAAACGTACTCTTTCCCAGCACCTTGCTGAGACTTAACAAGGCGGGTGGCTCTATCAATACAAACAATGAGGTTACCGGTCACTTTGGGATCCAAAGTCCCGCTGTGGCCAGTCTTGTCGACACGCAAGATGCGTTTAATCCAGGCGACGACCTCGTGGGAAGATGGGTTAGCGGGTTTGTCGAGATTGAGGATGCCGTACCTGATGTAGTCGGCGAGAGGACGCTTGAGAGGGGAGTAACCGTTGGGAAGAGGCGTGTAGTGTCCGGTTCGTACATTGAGGCGGTCGTAGTTCTTCAAAAGAATCGGCCACTGAGAGGTGTCGATAGAGGGAGTGAAGCTCTGGGGCTTAATGATGAAGTCTTTGGCGGTGGCGTTGTTGTCGTCGGCGTCGGCGGAGTCACTGTTGACGGCCGCGGCGTCATTTTTTGCGTCGGCTGATGCTGATGCTGATGATAATTTCTTTTTGTGTTTTTTCTTCTCAGAGCGGGAGAGCTCAACGTCAGTCATGATGGGTGTGTGTGAGTGTGAGAGGTTTTGGGGGTTTATTAGGGTTCAAGATGGAGGTGGCCAAAATGAAGATATATATGTGTTGGAAAAATGAGGATTTTATAGGAGTTAGGGTTTTGGGGTTTAGGGAAGAAGGTGCTGGAGTTACTGAGAGAGAGTGTGTGTGAATTTTTAGGGATTAGGCTTGGGCTGTTTCTCATTTGGGCTTCTTTTTCTTGGATTGGGCTACGGTTATAGATACAGGCCGGGTTTAGATTTTAGGTTAGGCCTGTACTAGTTCTACAAACTTAAGCCTATGTTGTGCCGTCGTGACTCAAATGTTAATGTATAACTGGGGATGGCAAAGCAAAAGCTTGAGTGGGCTCTTAGTATATATACGACTTGACCATTAATTGACTTGAGAAATGACTGAAATATCCAAACTAATTATTCAACCCAAAATTTTGGCGCCAACAAAGCAAGGATACGACAAAAATAGCTTGCCAAACATTTACCTTCTCTTTAAATTCAACCTAAGTCTTGAGTTTTTCGACGACAAGGGACACGGTTGGACGAGCGTTTGATAGCAAGTTGATCTCCAGCAGCACGTGACTCTACTTCCACCATTTTGGTCGTAATATATCATGTTAATTTTCGGTAATTTTGGCAAGTATTATATTGTAAATTCTTTTAGTTTTTTGTTTGCCTAAGATTGATTAATGACAAATGAGTGTATAAGTGATTATAGATGAGCATTAGGATTGATTGGTGTGCAAATATTAAAAATGGTTTAATGAAATTGGTAGTTAATAAATGGCAGATGAGGTGCTCGACAAAATGCCTCTTAGGGTTTGTTTGTCTTGCTTTTGGTATATTAAGGTGTTGATGGTGCATTCATGCGAGCTCCTGTTTTGTAAACTCATTATCTAGCATGAAAAGTTTGCGGCAATTAGCTTAAGAGGGTATTTTGCATTTATACAAAATCGCATGCGTGACAGGGCCTATCGTGACAGGTGCCTTTGATTTAGAGCGACGGGCACCGTCTCCCGGGTGACAAATACTTGTCTTCCCAAATTACAGAAAGCTTGTTTCTGTGATCTGTAATTTCGAGCAATGAATGCTCGTCTCCAGGACGTGCTTGTCTCCCGAAATTACAAAAAGTTTATTTCTGTAATTTCAAGCTACAAATGCTCGTCTCTCGGGAGACAGTTGATGTCTCCTCAAATTATAGAAAGCTTGTTTAACTAACGCGTAAAATAAAAAATCACTAAAAAATAATTTACTTTTCTCAGCAACAGACTATACTAGTCTCGAAAATACGTTAAGGGATTCTATTACCACCAAACCGCCAATATTTTACTTGTTTAAAGAAATACGTAAATTCCAAACCATCAACTTGTATGTCACCAAACCAACAACACAAATAACAAATAACAAACATTTAAATTTGTACTGGGAGTAAAAAAGACATTAGTATGAGTTAATTGAATTGGAAAATAATACTAAATAGAATTGCACCATAATTTAAATTAAAGTCACACGTGCATTTCCACAATTTACAGTTGGTGACAGTTACAAATTGATGAATTTCATCAGCCTATACATTCAGCAATCACCCATATATACAAAAAGAACAAAAATAACAAATACACTAACAATGTTCCATGATAGCTAAGTTATATTTTATACCTGACATTGTCACTATAATGTGAGTTTGTTAGTATCACATTTATACAAAATACACAGACTCAATCTTGTGCCTATGACTGAGTACAAAAAGATGATACGACATCTTAATTTATTGGCATCCTCTCAAGAGAATTTTCTATTGTCATCATCTGCTCAATGTGAACCTCATCATCCAAGTTAAGGAGAGCAAATTCATTCTCGTTTGCTAAGTCAAACTAGTCCATTTCTGCTACAGGTTCCAATAGAACAACAGATGACTCAACTGGCCTTTCCCCCTATCATATGTCAATATGCACACGTTAATAAGTGAAAGCAAAGTAATAATTAAGAAGAAGAAGAATAATAATAATAATAATAATAATAATGACATTACTAAATAACAACAACAACAACAACAACAATTACAATAATGAAGAAAAATAGTGATAATAGTAATACATTTTAATAAACATATTAATAATAATTGTGATAATAATAATGTATATATATGTTTTAATTGCATATATATGCGTGTGTGTGTGTTTATTATTTTTATTTTGAATTAATATTAAGCACAAACTGTGTTTTTGGTGTTACATACCTGTTGCACGGACGACACAGAGACAAAACCTGTCGCCCAAAAACTCAGAATGTGTGTACGTCCAACAAGAGCATGTCACTGCCCAAAACACAAAAATAATGTTTTTAGGTGCGACAGGATTCTGTCGTCCAAAAACATAGAAACTGAATTCGGGCGACATAAGCCTGTCGCACAGGCAACAACATTGCCGTCCAAAAACACAAAAACTGTGTTCGTGCAACATGAGCTTGTCGCACGGGAGACAAGCCTTATCGCTCAAAAATGCAAAAACTGTGTTTGTGCTATAAGTGTGCAAAAGCACTGCAAATTCATAAACAGATCAACTTTAGCAAATTTAGGCTAGAAAAATAAAAATTACAGCTAAGACTACTTCTATTTTACATACCCATTTGCATAAGAATAACAAATTATTGGCTTTATGTCTTATTACACTATCTATGGTGTAAATCACAAACATAAAATAGCCAATAACAATATTTTTTTTCAACTCATGACCACATATAGCTAAACCCATTTTCATTTTAATCAATTTTTCCACCACCAACCCATGAACAAGACAAATCAAAGACAACTAACAACCACTTATAAAATCTCAAAAAATAAGAAAATCAAAGGTATTTAAAAATTTTAGACTTTGATAAAGTAACTAACCTCTTACAAACTCCAATACCAGTGGCATATCCCAGCTGCCGTCGATCGTCACCGGTCGATGGCCTTTTCCGACCACTCATGTTTGTCTTCTTCATAGGTTATATATGCTCCTTGTGTTTATTTCCTTTTGTTCTAGCAACTAAGAATAGGGGAATGGAGTGAAAAATGCTTTGGTTGTTAATGTGAGAGAAAGAAATCTCCATTGTTTTTTTGTGTTGAGAAAGAGAAATTCACTCTTTTACACAATTGATATTGTGTGTAATCGGATAATATAATTATCTAATGGATTTCAAACTATTTTTTTATTGTTACTTGATTTTTTTAGATTTTCAGCATGTCTTTTACATTTATGCCCTAAAATACCAACGTTATACATGTATACTTAATACCAGGAGAGATAAATAAAAATACAATCAATCTCGCCATCTAACTGAAATTATATCAAACCTCAAGGAAGGTTTCTAAAAATTGAAATGCAAGTGTGCAACCCAAGAGTGGGGGTGAATTGGGATTTTAAAACTTAAGCTAAGCAAACCACAAAACAATTCAATCTAATGCCTTAATGGAATCGAAAACAATAAATTCAATAAATCGCAATAATAAAAGAATAAGGGAAGAGAAAACAAACACAAGGATTTTTACGTGGTTCGGCAATCCCCGCCTACGTCCACGCCTCCAAGCTCCATAGGGCTTGAGGATTTCACTAAGCAAGCCTCCAAGGCTTCAAATGCTTACAATTGACTTCCAAGGTGTCAATGGACCTTCACAACAAGAGATTATCCCCAATCTCTTAACCCAAGTGTATCCCAACACTTACAATCTCTCAACTTGATTTTACAAAAAGGATTACAAATGAATTTCTCTCACACAATGTGTTTGATCACAAATGAAAACTCAATGTGTGAATGAATAAGATGAATACAAGAATTTAAAGCTCAATGAAAGTTCTATGCTCAATATTTAACTCAATGATGATCGTTGGGATTATTCTTGTTTGAATTGGATTGAGCTTATTTATAGTTGGAGCTGAAAACTAGCCGTTATTGACTTTCTGCTCCTTTGTCGGATCGAATTAACTAGATGTCAGATCACCGTTTGACTGGTCAATATGACCGTTGGGTTGGATTTTTAAATTGTCGGATCACCGTTATCAATATATCGGATCGCCGTTAATGTCCAGAGGCTAATCTTCAATTTTGGCCGATGTCGGATCGTCGTTATCTAGATGTCGGATCGCCGTTAGTGTCCAGAGGCTAATCTTCAATTCTGGAGATGTCGGCGAGCCGTTATCAAGATGTCGGATCGCCGTTATCTATAGCAACTGCTACAGTGACTGCTACAGTGACTGCAACAGTGAACTATTTTGTAAAATGACAGTTTGACCCTAAAACTTTATATAACTGTACGATGGCCCAAAACGTTATGAAACTTTACAAGTAGGTCCAATTTCAAAATTTCTAAATAATACATTGTGAATCCCAAAACTTTTTGAAATTATGATATCACCCAAAATACTATGAAACATTTCAAATAAGTCCTTCTCCAAAATTTCAAGCAATACTTGTTGATTTCAAATATTTCAAAATTCTTTCAATTAAACCATAAACTTGAAAAACAACCAATTTCATAAAATCAATTTTCCATTAGATATAAAACCTTTATAATGTGAAAATAATGATTTATTTAAAATGTATGAAAAATAATTTAAGCTTTCAAAAACTTAATCATTCTTAATTTTGTTTGTTATCATCAAAATCAACATTATGTTAAGATAAATGTTAACAAAAATAACCCAACCTTGAGTTCGAGCTGGGAATGGAAAAACATGAGCTCAGCTTGATAAATTCTTTAAACACTGGGGTCGGGTTGGGTCCCTTTTAGCCGAGCTTTTTCTTACAAAGCTCGGATGTCGTGTTTTACTTTTTTTTAAAAAATTTTGTTCTACAAATTTATAATTTATAATTTATAATTTTTTTTATTAAATTAGGCTTTAAAATTTGGGATTGAAAAATCATAACTTTATTTATAGGTGAGTTAAATAAATATTAAAAAGTATATTTTTAATTAAAATAATATATAATTTTTACTTTTTGAAGCATTTCTCAGTCTTGGGGCAAAATGAAACTTTTTAGGTAAAATATGAGTATAGTCCAGGTATTTAAAAATAGGCAAATGCTAAAGTACATGCATGTACCATACAACCCCCTCACATGAATAGTACATAAATACTATTAATGTGAGGGAATTGTATGGTACATGCATGTACCTTAGGAGGATCCTTAAAAATATGTCTAGTAACACTTGTGCTTCCATGGACTGAGCTTTCCTGCCATACATGCTCGAATTTATCTTTAAATAATTGTCATTTTCTATTGTTGTAATTATATTGCAACATTAATAGTAGCATAAACATGTACTGTTAAATTAAATCAAAGGTTTACATAATTAGCAGTTAGTTAGATAATGTTCTGATTTTAATTATTTAAAATTTAATTTACCCATTATTTTATTGATTAAATAAATCTTTAAAATGAAAAAAAGAGTAGTTTATTTAAACTTCAATAATTTTCTTTAAAAAAATTGTATTTTAATATTAACACACTCAATCTTAGAGCATCTCCAAAAGGCTCTATAAATTTTACTCTTCAAATATTTATTTGCTTACCTATATGGCAAATAGAAGAGTGAAAAAATATATTATTCTCCAAAAGACTCTTCAAATAAAAATGATTTAATATTATTTTAATTAAAGAACTATTTTTTTAAAGAAAAAGTCAATAGTAATTAAAGCACCTCTCTCACTTTCTCCAACAAAAAATAAATTGAAGAGGGAGAAAGTAACTCTCTAAATTTGAAGAGAGAGCATCACTTCTTATTTGAAGAATCCTAATTGGAGAGTCTTTTGGATCCTTAAATGCTGATGTGACTCTTCAAATAAGTAATAAAATCTTATTTGAAGAGTCTTTTGGTGATGGTCTTAGAGATTGTTTGTTAAACGTCTGAAGTCTGAAATTTTATTAATTTCAGACATTTTCTAAAATATACTTGTTTGTTTTTTAGAACTTATGTCTGATTTTAAGATATTTTCATCTGAATAGAAAAAGTAAACTTTTGTGACTTTTACCTGAATAGAAAAAGATCTAAATGAAAAATAAATATTATATTCTAAAAATATCTCTGTAAAATAACTTATTTCCTAAACTATAAAATCTAATCTTCTTCTTTTATTTTAATTTACAAGGACATAAATTTCAAATAACCAAATTTAAGATGTTTTTAATTGTAAAAACAAACAAGATGTCACTTAAATTCAGATATTTAAAAAAGAAAAATAAACATGTCATTCAAATTTTCATATTCAGACCATTCAGACTTTAAAAAAATTCAGACATATTTAAATTTCAGATAAAAAAACAAACGCAACCTTAGTTTATCATCTTAGTCTCTCTTCTTCACTAAAAAAAATTGTTAAATTAGTAAATATTGCAACAACGATTCAATTCAATCTTAGCCTAAGAGTAATTTCAACCCCCCAAAAAAAAAGTCAATGAATAAAACTAAAAATTTAAAATTATAAAATTGTTTCGATTATAAAAATGAGTAATTAATTTTGATAACATGTTGAATTCGAAAGCAAAACAGATATACCGCAACTTTACTTAAAAAATCACAACTATTAACTGAAAAAGAGTTATATATAGTCGATTGTTTATAGTGACAATTGAAATCTATAATCCACTGCCATTGTAGGGAAAAAAAAAAAAAAACACCAGATGTTGCAAAAACATTTAATGGCCTGCACAAAGAGGAAATAATCAAATTTATATTATCATCTTGATATATTTAAATCAATGGTAATGATTAAAACATTCAATCCAAAGCGCCTATAACAATTCCATCCATGATTGATATTATAAAAGTTCAATCAGTATCATAGAAAAATCATTTCAAATAATTTGAAAAAATTGTCTCTACTTCCTTTAATGCAAAAGGAGATATATGAACATATTCTTGTCTATTGTATTCTTATTCTTTCCTCTACTTAATTCCTAATTTAGGGAGTTATTTGCTTATAAATTAAAAGATTGTACAACCCCCCCTATATAAACGCAAGTAAAGCAATCATAAATTAAATAATTTCTCCCTCTAAGATTGGTGTGAGACCTCCTGTTTCTCTTCCATTACAAGGGCCAAACCAAGTTGACTATTCGAGTTAATTATATTTTTAATAATTAAGGTACCCAATATATCGTCAAATATATATTCAAAATGAAAATTTACACTGTAAAATAGGAGAGCTTGTTTTTAAAAACAAATATTATGGCAGGTGGGCTTCCTACGAGGTATAAGAACTTTCATTACAGTGAAGAAGCTTCTATTCTAATGGTAAAGAGTGGTCAATACACAACAATTTAAAATTAATATCATTATGACAATATTCAAATCCAAATCCAAATCCTACGCGCAAGACGTTGACCTTCTTGAAGGCTTGAACCCCTCGGTCAAATGTTTGGATTACATATAAATAAAGAACAAGATCAGCTGATTAATACGTATAACAAAAGCATAACAAGTCTTCATTCTGTTCCAAAAACTCGACCATATATTTTTCATTTTCTTGATCATTTCATGGCTGGCCTTCAGTATTATTTCTTTCCCACCGATTTCTTTTACCCCCGTCCTCCGGCATCGTCCGTCAACGGCGGCGACGGCACCGCTAGCTCAAAGCCGGTTCTTGCAGCTGAGACCCTAAAGAGAGACCACGTCGATGAAAAGCCTGAAGCAGTAATATCACAGCATCAGAAAATGCACCAAAGAAAGCTATCATCACCAGCTTCTGTTTCCACAGCACTCGTTCGTCAACTCACTCCATGCAACACAATCAAGGCTGATGAGGATATGACTTCCAATATCGCTAGCCAGTATTGGAATTAATTAATTCAGCAGCGGCTAAATTAATTTTGACGTATATTATTATGCATGCATGTATAATTTTGTTGTTGCCTTTGTATTCTTGTTTGGGCATTTATTTATTTTCATTTCAGAGTAAAAATCTTCAAATTTTTTCGAGTCATATATATTTCTTAGCTACATTTTGACACTCTCCACTTCCTTCAGAATTAGTAGTATAGTCTTGCGGGTAAATGTTCCATAATTTTTACTATTTGAGCCAACTACTCAAATTCGTAGTCTCTGACTATGTTTTTTAAAACACTCGTATCATTATGAAATTTATATTATTACTTTCGAAGCAATAGAATTTGATATTTCGAGAATAAAATTGTATTGATTTATTAACATATTAAATTAAAATTCAAATAAATCTTATATGAAACCTGTGAAAAATAAATAATAACAATGAAATAGATTTTGAAAGAAGCAACGGATTCTTTCTTTGCTTTCTAACTTCTAAAAAAAAGAGACACCTCATTCGAGCTCAACGAACCGAGTCGTACCAGCATTTTCGGTTCAATTGGGTTCGAGTTTGCCAAAAGAAACCTATTGGCTTGAAACTTTGGAAGCCAATCGTTCTCGTCCGGTTCGATGCGAGACGAACCGGAAAACCGGACGGTTTTCCACTGAAAGGGAAATTGATAAATGAAAAAATGGATTGAAATTTTACACAAAACGGCAGCGCACCGCACTCCTCACACCGGTCACCAACGGGCGGGCGCCGCTGCTCGTAGCCGCGCCGTCGATAGCTTCTCGTAGCGCTGCCGTGAGTTCTGTTTTTGTTTCTTTGTCCAATTTTATTTTTTAACCTTTTAGTTCTTAAATGAGAAGATTGGATTAAATGAAAAAGAAAATGAAACTCTCATGCTCCTATTAATTATCGTTTCTCACTGCCGTTTTGTTGTCTGGGAAAAATCTGTAGTAATTCCCAATCGGTTATTTGATGCTTTTCAAGTTCTGAAGCATGTGGAAGGCTTTGAAACATAAGATTAAGAGCGTGTAGGTGATTTTATTTTTATTATATTTATTCTTCTTTTGCTTCAAAAATGCTACTATAGTGCTTTATTCTTCGGCTTTTTAGCTGCCACATCGCGACAAAAATTTTCCTAACACTGAGCCAGTTGTGATGCCAGATTTCGTTTTACATTGTAGAAGATTCTGACATGGCAGCCAAAAAGCTCAAGTATATGAGGAAGAACAAGGAGAGGAATAATATTCAAAGTGAAAGTACCTCTGCATCTCCACCTCGTATATTACAAACCCTAATTTCCCAAATTCGCTCTCAACAGGTACCCTTTGCTTGCGCAGCCATAAATATTTCTGATAAATTGATGGATATTCGGTTTATAAATTGTTTTAAGTGTCTTAAATTTCAGGGTTTAAAGCCGCCAATTTTGAAGAGTTTATATTACCTATTGAATCACTTGTCGTTGAATGAGACAATAAATTTGTCCGATGAAGAGTTCAATGGGTGTGGTTTCGTCATTAAGTTTGATGAAATCTGTAGCCTTTCTAATGTTTTGTTCGAAGAATGTGATAATAGGTTTAATCGGTTGTTCTATGCTTATGAACAAGGTGAAGGGTTTTCGGGTTTATATTTGTCGGCTTACATTGAAGAGCTAACCCTGCTTTTGAGGTGTTGTATGGTTATTTTGACCTTGTCGTGGGTGTGTGACCAAAACGTTTTGGTACAAAATGGCCAAGTTCTACTTTTGATACTTAGTAGATTGATTTCAGTGGAAGTGACTCGGGGAAATGAGAAAACGGAAACGCGTCTGTCAGCTTCCCAAAGTTGGTTCCTTGTGAATACACACATTTGTGTTCGCTGGGATCTTCCAATCAATCTGTTGTGAGTGTATTGCTTGAGGTATTTACCGATGAGCTTTTGATGCATAAATCATTGCAAGAGTGCTTTCTGTTAATTGATTCTGCATCTTCCTCAAGGAAAATGCTATTCAGTTGCCACTTTGCTCATGGTGATATTGGAACTGTGTTGGAGGTGATTGCTGCTCATTTTATCAGATCATTTTCTATTGAGCAATCATTTGAAGGTTTCCTTAACAGATTAGTTTGGCAGCATGAAAATGATTACAGGATTCCAAATATGAGCTTGACTGCATCCTTATCCTTGCTTCAGAACCCCATCATGCTTTCTGCACCAAAAATGTTTCAAGCATATCTTATTCTATTGGTAGCTGAAGCCATAGGTATAGGCATGTGTTCTAAGCATTTGAAACCAGACATTACAATCACAGATTATCTAACAGCATTTGAAAGGTCAATCATTTTGTATGCTAGACACATGCCAAGCTTGGATATGATTGGTGATCCTATAGGTAGTAACTGTTCAACTGTTAAATCATGTATGCTTGGGAGTAGTCAGCTAACATATGAGTCTTATCTTCAGCCGGTCACTAGGAACATGATTAATCATGTAGTTACCAAGTTATATGTTTACTGGGATTCCTATGTAAACAATAGATCTAAATTTGACTTGCTGGATACCTCTATTGCATATGTGAGGGAGAGTTTGTGCCTTTTTGATAAAACATTTGAAGATAAAATCTTGTCAGTGTTGACTTCCATTGTAATTAGAGGCTCTTCTGATGATATGTCTGCTACTAAATTGTGGAATGAGGGTAGAAATCCTGAAGAAATACTTCTTCTTGCTTCGATATTGAAGTTAATGAGTAGTTCGATGTCACAAGCTATTTGGTGTTTAAGGCGTGGTAGCAGCTCTGGTTGTCTAAAAACCTTGCAGGATGTTTTGTTACACAAGGAATATGATTTTTTAGTGCATCTTGTTGGTGGCTTTCAACAATATAATTTACATTTACCGATTCAGAAGTTTGTAACTGAAATGATGAAAGCTCACCCTACAAGGAATAAGGAGTCGAAATGGATGCTTCTCCATTTTTCTGTCTTGCTATCATCAAGTTATGTTAGCAGGATTGATTTCTTAGTTAAGGAGTGCATATTTACAATGATGTCCTTGTTAAATTTATTTGTTTTTGAAGAGGGTGATTTAGATGCACTGTCATTGCCGTTCAATTCTGGATTGGGATCTGTTTCATCTAAATCTTCAGATAAAATCAGAAAGGTATGCTTATGCCTTCCCAGATCTCTTTGTAAAGTTCATTTCTGCTGTATCTACCCTATTTTAAAATTATGATTTAATGCTGCAGGCTTTACGGGTGCCAAGGACCAGCAACAAAATTGCTTCAAAATTTCATAACATTCAGAAATTGTACTTGGGGTACGTCATTATCTTCTGCTTACTGATGTTGAGCATGTTGTGAATGTGTTGTTTCAGTTTCCTTGTACATGGGTATCTGTAATTTTCTTGTACTGAATTTGACATGGGTCTAGGTAGAATCTACTTTGTATTTGCGTTCCTTTGCAAGCAGATTCATCTAGCTCTGTACATTGTGTAAAGTACCACATTATGATCTGTCATTTCTTTGCAATAGAAGCTTGAAATTTGTCAATCATATGTGCACTTTTTGGGTGTCTGCCTTTATTAAAATGAAAGTCAACATTTATTCCAAAATGCTGAAGCCTGTGGTTTATAAGAATGCTACTGACACCTCAAGAAAGAATCACTTTATTTTGCTTTTCAGGTTGTAAAAAGTATTTCAGGGACACACCTTTTCTTATGTTTGTTTTAAAGGAAACATGACCTTATTGGAAAATGAATTTAGCTTTCACTTTGCTTGGTTATTTTGGAGTTAGTTGACTACAACTTATTCTACTCCAAAAGGTCACTACTACTCTGTTGATATGGGAAAAGAGCAGTATAATGAAATTAAACTTGACTCTCAAGTCACATGCGATATCTTGCCAGATAATTTAGCATGCTGTTCTAACAATTGAAGATTTTAATAGAAAACTTTACCAGGTGCAATTGCTCTGCGTAAGTCGTTGGAAATTCTTTAGCCAATGGATATTTTTCTTGAATATTCAGGGAACTATATAGAACTATAGAACTTTGCCTGTAAGTATGGGGTTAACTCCTACTATCTTAGTAAATCTCAGTCTATAGTTTTCACCCTTTAAATTTAGCATTGACCATGACATTTCTACATGGATAGGTACTTTTTACGCTTGTCTTATATATGTTATTGGATTCTCACTCAACTTGTTTATTATTATTAAAAACCAACCCACTCAAATTTAAGGTAAATTTGCCCCCAAGGGCGTGGTTGAGTGGTTCTCAAACAGCTTTTTATTTGGCTAGCCACCTGGGTTCAAATCTTGGGGAGATAAGGAGCTAAAAAATGAATTTGGACTTTACCCGCCCACTTACCTTTTGGGGAAAAAAATGTTGCTAAAAATGAACTTGGACTTTGCCCACCCACTAATCTTTTTTTCAAAAAAAAAAAGTCACTTTTGATTTTGTGATTTCTTGTATTACCACTTATCCTCTAACATCTTTTCATTTTTGCTCTTCTTTTGTTTTGCTGTAGGAAGAGATATCGTTCAAGTTTACACAAAAGAAACAAAGACAACCAAACAAGAACTTCAGAAAATGCGTGTCCGCTGAATGACATGGAATCTTCTATAAGCATAGAAGAAGACTCAGGAGAAGTCTGCAATGGCGAGATCTTTCTCAAATGCATACGAGACAGTTCCCAAAGCTCATCTGATATTGATGATTTAGCTGACTTTATTGAGTGCAAACCGGGTAAGGATTATTCTGCCTGGTTGAATAATCGAAAATCGTTTAGAATTTGGAGATCTGGGAGAAAGGCAGTTACTTGGTGTGACAAATGGAAAAGGAAGTGTAAATATAGTAGGAAATGGAAGTGAAACACACTTTCTGTTTGTAGGTTCACATTTGATGTTCGTAGCTGTAGATTAAGTTCCTTGTTCTTGTATAACTGTTGCTAGCCATTAGCCTGTTACATTCACCTCAGCGGTGAAACAGTTGTTTGAATTACTTTTGTACAAATGTGGAATAGCTTAGTGTTTAATCATTGGAATCAGCAAAAATCTTTGGTGTTAATGTAAATGTTAGGAGGAACAATAATGGTCTTTTTCAATATTTAAGTTAAACAGGTGTAGGTGCTAGCTAATTCATTTTCTAGAACCTATTAGGTTAATAGGAGATCTACAGTTTGAAGTTTTGATCTGCTTATGTCGGTATGAGAAGATTTAATTACCAGTCATGCTATGTTTAAATTTAAAAAAAATTAAAAAAGGGGTCAAATGTTGAACTGAATGAAAAATCTTCAAGCAGCTTTCTTTCAAAGACCTTTTTCCTGTTTGTTTTCATACTAGAATATTTGGTTGAATGCCTTCGCTTGATTATCTGAATGCTCAAACTGAATTCAATTCTTCTTAGCGTTCTACTTGAAATTCAACTAACTATTTATCATTTTTACAATTAAAAAGTAGGTATCGGTTCCTTATCCTCAACTAGGTTGTCTATATTCAATCATCCAGGTTCGCTATATCTGTTTATACGATAATTTTATAGTGGTCATTGAAGAGTAAATAAACACAGCTTTTGGAAATTTGATTATGCATGGGTTCTTTGTTGAAAGTATTATTTTTAAAATTGTGCGACTGAGTAGAGTAATGAACCATCTTTATTTATTATTTTCCTTAATGAAAAATGGATTATTGCTTTTCCAGTAATAGGCTAATTTAAATTAGTAGTAGAACATCAAAAGGGAGCTGCACTTTCTTTGAAGAGTAATGTTATAAAGTCGGGATATAGAT
The DNA here is from genome assembly GCA_030444775.1 of Atalantia buxifolia. Taxonomy (NCBI): domain Eukaryota; kingdom Viridiplantae; phylum Streptophyta; class Magnoliopsida; order Sapindales; family Rutaceae; genus Atalantia; species Atalantia buxifolia. Next base: position 18,350,588 of record CM059839.1, read on the forward strand.
TTAATGACAATTAACAAGCTATTCATTTTTTTTGGTATTGTGAAATTATTTTATTAATGATATTATAGAAAGTTAATATCACTAAACAAATTACATTCATTGATTAGTTACGTATTATTTTAGAATATAAACTTCTAAACTTTGTAAATATATATTCTTATTTGAATTATAGACTTTCATCACATCAATGCCATAATTCACTTACATTCTAACATTCAAAAGTTAAGAGACTCCCAAGATCATACGTAGATAATGTCTTACTCCTAAGAAGGTTTTCATTCTTTAAACCTTCTTATTTGTTGCTAATTTCACCTTAGGCCCCCTGAGAATGCAAAGTTATACCTTCAGTTTAGACGATGCAAGGATGGGCCTGAATAGATGTACATCCATGTTTTATTAAATATAATTATAATAAATATTATGTTTATAAAATTGTATATCCTAATGTCATTATTATACTGTCAAATAATAGAATAAATATCCTCTCCTAATTTGTTTGTGCCATGTGTTTTTAAGTAATAATGTATGGGTAGTAGTTAACTTCTTCATTTTCTATATTTATTAACTACCAATCACTCATAAATATTTTTAGTCAGGAAAAGATTAGATCATGAAAAAATCTCAGTTCCAAATGATAATGGTCCTTTATTTTATCATCTCACTGCATGGAATAATATCCACCCTCACATAGGTAGGTGTGACAATAATAAATGTTTTTACCATTTATGCTTTTCATAGGCGAAATCAATTTGGGAATTAATGGCTTCTTAGCTCAAGAAAGAAGCTAAATTTTTCAAGGTATAATGTGGGTCAGAAAGTTAATATGGAAAAAAAAAAATATTGCTGTGAGGTGGATATCCTAGTTACTAATTTTTTTTTTTTTTATAATTATGTTTTCTTTCAAAATCTAGCTTCTTTACTGTGAATATATATATATATGTATGTATGTATATTCAAGCTTTATGTATCCAATGGCGAAGCTCTGAAATGCCCTCTATCCCATAAAGAGGGAAAAAAAAAAAAAGAACCCAGAAAATCCATTGAAAGAAATAATTGTTTACATCTTGGCCCCTTGAGATATGTTTTGTGCTTTGGCTCCCGCTAAGGTTTAAACTATAATCTCATTTATCCCCCTCTGGCTCTTCAGGGACACATTGGATGATCGAAGACGAATAGACGATAGATGATTTTGTCGAAGATCCAAAAATAGGATGCTTTTCTAGAAAACAAAAATTGCTTACTCTTTTGGTGAAAGTTTATTGGTGAAAAATACCTATCATCATTAATCAATCAAGCAGTCTCTTGTTTCGGAGAATTAGAGTTAGTTTGAGAGTCTGCTAGCCCAGTGGCTCGATCAAGTGACCAAGAAATTGGGAACCCAACTATAGTACACCATCTTAACTGCAAAAGAGCAGCTGTAAATGCAAGATTCTCATCGGAATCTTCACAGAATTGGAGTATTCGTGATTCAGCTTCCGAGTCCTCAGCAAGGATGAGATCCTCAAAATCTGATCTCTTTTCTTCTAAAGTGCTGACTTCTTCACAAAGCATTCGCATACTTAGCACCTGCAATACTTCCATTGCGGCGTTGTGGAAACCACAGTTTACGTATCCAGAAAACACAAAATGGCAGGTTGATGGATCTGGCTGGACTTTGTTTTGGTGCATCTGGTCAACGATAAACTCAATTACATCTATCCTTCCCTGCCATCCAATCATGAATGAAGCAAATGCAATGTTAACCATTTGTGTTTTGGTGCATGGATTAAATAGCCATTTTGATAAAACAAAGAACAAAAAAGAGACTAATTTAAAAGTGTGTGGAGAAATAGGAAACATGAGATGCTTCACCTTTTCACATGCCTTTTTAAGAATTGTATTATACAACAGAACATCATGTGGAATCCCTTCTAGGCTAACAAGATCCAACAGATTTAATGCTTCATCAAAGTCTCCATAGTCTAACAGTATCTGACATAAAACATGCTCAACGATTAGAAATAACTCTCTGGCATTACTTATAATTAGACAAGTAATTGTAACTGTTTTAACTCAATTCAGCTTCTTGAACAGGATAAAACAAAGGTATAAGAATTAATGTTACTCAATACATCAGTAACAACAGAAAAGGATACCTTTATAAGAGCAGTATATGTCATTGTCTGTGGATAAAACCCATCCCGCACCATCATGGAAACTAGTGCAGAAGCAGATTTGAAGCATCTTATAATGCCACAGCAATCAATCATTATGTTGTAAGTTGCAGCATTAGGTGGGATACCAAAAGTTTTCATTTGTTTAAATATTTCCATAGCTCTGTGACTCTACATATCAAGGTAAATTGATAATTAATAGTCAAAATACATGATAATATTAAGTATGAACCTACAAATCATCTTGCAGCAATTGCAAACTATAGCTAATTCATCAGGTGTACTTACTTCCTGAGCTTCTACAAGCGGATGCAACACTGTATTATAGGTGGGCGTTCCCAAGAGAGTTTTACTATCACGGAAATACTGGATCAGCTCTCTTATCATTCCCTCTGCACCAAGAGCTTTAAGCTATTGAGGGAAAAAAAAGGAGTAAGATGATGTACCCTCAGCAATGGATAAAATGGTAATGACAAGGCTTTGTGTCACAAAAACTGTAACAAGGTCAACCCACAGTCACATTTTCATTTTATAAGAAATGCTGAAACAAGAAAAATACGAAGGCTAAAGAGCTTTGTCATTAAATTGTTAAGATAAATGGAATTCAGAAGTTCTTAATAATGTTATAAACTCGTAAAAAACTTAGCATTAAAATAAAATTCAAGAAGCAGTACCCAGCAGATGCTTAGTGTAGCATTTTTCATTAAATCACAATGATGTTTTACATAATTTCAGAGCCACAGTGACCCAAACATGGTGCCTCCAGAGGGCACATGGTATTCTTTCTGAGAGAGTTCCACCAAAGGAGGCCTATTAAGGATATTGGTCCAAAGGCCAAATAATTTCAGAGGCCACTTGAGGGAATATGACTAGGATATCTCTTAATCCAGAAATTAAAAGACCTATCTTTCAGTAACCATACAAAAATACATATAAAATAAAGTGACATCCTAGTTTGGTTTCCAGTAGTGCAACCAAATTCCTTATTCATCCATGGAAAAGGAACGGATTATACAAGGCAGGAATTTACCAAGTTTTTCACAGATATATGACTGTGCTGAATGTTGTTCCTCGCCATATCCATCTCTATGGCATTTATCCTTTTAGCAGAATCCACCTGTGAAAACATATTGCCCTCTTCATATGGGGCATTCACATTACCAAATAAAGAAAACAGCAGCTCGTAAGTCCTGACATCTGGCCTCAGTTTTAATTGTCTCATTTTAGCAAATATCTTAATAGCTCGTTCAGGTTTATCCTGCAATGTTTAGTGAAAAAACTGTCATAGTCAACAACAAGAAGAATTGGAAAATAACAAGTGCCAATGAACTTCAGTAAAGTAACACAAAAAAGAACAAATGTTTTCTTTTCCTTGACGAAATTAGTTACATAGAACCAGTAGAAGTCATGATGATGCCTATATTTCTCTGCCCTATGCATAGAAGACTAATTTCATATGCCTAGTTCACATTTATCTACTAATATTAGAACTGAAACAACAAGAACTCTATCCAAGCAAGACCAAAACCATTTATGCTAGCTTGCTGAAGCCTTCACCATAAGCCTAAAGCACCTTTCAATACAGCAAAATTAAAGCATATTCATCTGCCAGCACCATCCAACCTACTGTTCTCCTAAATGTTCATTGTAAGGACAGGAGATGAATGCTAAGTACCATTTCCGAGCATCTTGTGAACAATATTTTGGAAGTTCTAATTGTTCAGAAATGCTAACTTGGAGAGATCAGCAATATGGTGCAAAGTTTAAGACCTAGAAATATCAACATACCATGGTGTCACATGCTGCAAGAAAAGCATTGAAAGGCTTTGGATTGGTACATCTAGAAATTTGGTCCAGTAGAGCCTCAGCTAAGTCCAGTTCTAAAGCTTTGCTGCATTCAACTGAAAGGGTTGCAATAGTTGAATCCTGTGGCTTCAAGTTGTTCTGCTGCATTATCTTTAGCTGAAGATAGATGAACAAACAAATTGATAGCACCTCTTACATAAATAAAAAATAAAGGCCAACTCAATAACCAATATAACTCACCACTTCCATTCCATTGCTGAGACCTCTATCAGAAACAATAGCTCTAATAAAACCATCATATGTATGGCTTGATGGTTGCAACCCAAGGCTTTGCATCTACATGGAAAAGTTTCCCTCAATTTATTACACAATTTTTAAGACTCTGAATGAAGGGTTCACTAGATAAACAACAAATATAACAAAATAAGTACCACAACTTATTGTGAGAATCCAATTTGAGTGAAAAGCATTATAATTTAAGGCACAAACAATATAAAAGTTTTAAGAAATTGCCATCCAAGTTACCGAGGCTTGTAAAAATGCAATTATTTGAAATAAAACAGTACCTCATTATTTTCACTCAATGAAGGTATTGCTAGTCAGGGAGAGTAGCAGAAAAAAAAAAAAATCTTCATTTCAGAAATTTACTTTCAATTCAGTTCTCTTAACCATATAGCATTCAATAATATGAAGCTTAAAAGGAAAAAGTTATTCCTACCTGCAGCATTAACTGCTCTGCTAGTCCACTATTCTGAGTTTGTCCACATGCGTGTATTACATCACTGAAAGACCATCGCAAGACCTTCATAACCGGCAAGGCTTTGAATTTATTCATCATACCTATTTCGACACCCTCAGCTTCACTGATTCCCACGTTAGAAATAACACATTGCTCATTGTTTCTGACACCGGTGTCCGTTCTCAAAGCAACAGCATGATCATTCTCCCCAAAGTCAACTTTCAGTGAGCTCAATTGACCATTTAAAGGTATGGGTATGTCCAATCTTGAAGAACGCAACCTTCCTTCAGAAGTTCTATTAATATAGAGCTTTCCCATCATGGCTAAAGCTACCATATGTTGCAATGTTTCATATGCAGATTTTAAGTCTCTCAACCTTGTAAAGGACCAAATAAACTTTCGTAGGGAGAATATGCTGAGACTGTAGTGTTTAATATAGTCCTCCCAAATTTCATGGACAGCGGACAGATTTTTCTGCCAAACTGCAAGCTGAAGTCAACAAAAAGTAGAAATATAATCTGAGATGAAATGGAAAGGAAACTGTCTGCATGGCAGGGGAAATTATGGACGAAAGCTATGGGGAGAACTGAACAAAACAGCCTTTCCAAGATGAAATTAAAAAAAAAGATTAATAAATAAATGAAAGGAATAAAAAATCTTCTCATGCTCATATTGTACTAAAGCTGTGTCTTCTTGAGCGTAATAACAAAAGGAGATCAACACCCCTTACCTTGAGAAGCTCGGTATATGTAACTTCATTCTTCCCCACCATCCGCGAGTCCATTAAATCCAAACATAGATTGGCATGAACCATACTATGCAGTTTTGCACAAGCTCCCAAGAAACTATTGTACACAGGAAGAATGGGATAAATGCCATATCTTTCTCCAAGAAAATAAATTAAGTTAGATGCCTGAACAAAGCACAGAACAGAATAATATCAGAAGTTATTTCATGACAATAATTGGGTGAGGGGGAAGAGGAACACAATATCGAAAATCTATAAGTTGATAAAAATCTCAATGGTAAGCATAGGGTGGTAAAACTGAAATTATTACCAAAATCTATAGATAGTTTTCATAGCACTAACAAAAATACGTTCATTATTATCTAGACAGAAATTTAGTTTTCCATACTCTTAACGAAATGTTTAAGAAATAAAAGTAACCAACCAACAATATTAAAAAAGTACTTTCAAATGATATATATATGTTCATACCTCCTCTAAGTAACCCCCTTTACATAGAGCTTGCATCATTAGCAGGTAACATTTGTTATTTAAGCCAATCTCCTTTTCCTCCATCATTCTCCAAGTCTCCATGACAAACTGCATGCAGAAGAAGAAACTGTCATAGCTGTTATGGCCAAAACTACTCACTCTGAATCCCATTTTATGTTGGAATCCTCTGTTATTATTCCCAGCATCTGCTGCAGTATTTAGAGTTCTTAGCCAATTCATACTGACAAGTAATCACATGAAAATAATTAGAAGTCACTGGATGCATTATGTGTTTAATGACTCCTGTAAACCTCTCCAAAGAATGAGCATAATATGTACATGTTTAAATCTTAGCCAATACATCATATTGGTAGCTGGCTCCTCAACAAATACATGTACATGTTTAAATCTACTTGAATTGCGAGCGTATTTTCGCAGCCTTGCTAGTGAATCAACAGAACAAGAAAAATGACACAATAGCATTATTTCATGATCTGTCAAATGTGCTTCACATCCTCATCACATGTGTTCCAACTCCAAAGAATTAAACATTTCATAAACAAGACTATGCCAAAAAATACACAGACATAACCAAACAAATATGAAATGCTTTTTGGCTTACCAAAGGATCAGGTGATCTTGCACAATAATTCAGAATATGAAAAAAATCATCAGCTCCCAATGAGTGGTGTACATGGCCAAGATTCAAAAGCAAATGAGAAGCTCTGCTTCTCTCACCCCTACAAAGTGCATCAACTATTTGCATTTGCGTCGCCTTTGAAATTGACTCTTCCTTGTGTCCTAAAAACTCATAGCCTGTATTCATCAACTTTCACATTTAACACTTCATACATAGAGGTTATAAGGGAAAAAAAAAAAAAAAAAACATGTTGTGACTTTAAATGCACAGTTGCTATGAAAGAGTGTCTCAAAACACTTTAGTTGTGCTTTCGAAATTTAGCAACAGTTAGAAACATGCATAATTAAACTAATTATAGGTATAGCCTTTAACCAAGAATATTGGAATTAGAAAATGATTACCCATTGTGGTCGTAAGAGTCCGTGATAACTCCAGTTTATTAGCAACATTTCTTCTTTCCTATAACTCAATTGATTGATGAAAAGAAAATCAGAAAAAGAAATTAAAGATATTTTTATAAAATACAACTAAAATTATTAAAAATCAAACAAACGAAAGGGATGAATCAGTAAACTTACGTGTTTGTGAAATTTTGATTTACAAAAAGAGTCAGCAATTAACCGAAAACGAGTCCTCAATCTGCAAAAAGCAAAAGAGTCTTGTTATCACTCAACAAAACAATAAAACAATGTTGTTAAAGAAAGATTTCATTAATGTATACAATAGTACTTACAAAGGTCTATACATGATTCTGAGGATTTCCCTCAGTACCACAATTGCGCTTGCTGATATTTTGTTTACTGTTTAAGCATTTTTCCAGAATTCAAACTTTTCTCGGGAAAATCCAACACGCATGACCAAAACATACAAAGTACGAGCCTCAATGATAATTTGGGCCCTTCAAGTTGCGCAATACCAATTATGACTTCTACATGACTTCTGACACAAATATTGGTCAAATCAAATGCCTTCCAACGGCAGCGCCGTGAGTCCGTGCAGCGGCAATTGAGCTTCCTGCAGCAGCGGCAAGGCGAGCTTCCTGTAGCAGCGGCTAGGTTCCAATTTAAATTTCTTTTTTGTTTCGTATTTTTCTTTCATACAATTGAACCTTAAAAATATAAAAAATAAAAAATAAAAAAGAGAGAAAAACAAGAAAAGAAAAGGACCAAAAAGCATGCATGGGGAATTTCTGATAGAGAGTAACCTGCTGCTTGATGACTGAGGCGGCGAAGAGCGGCTGTGCCGTCGTGTGGCGCAGAACAATAATGGCGTCAGTGATGCGTCGCTGGCGTCGAGAACTGTGCTGGTTGGGTGAAGTGCGGCGCGAAGGAAAGTAATTTTCGTTTTTTTTTTTTTTTTGGTTTACTGCAACTGGAATTTATCAAAGCTCCCCCACGTTTTAATTTCATTAAAGAAGAGCATTGTTCCTCCTATCTTATTAAATAGATCCCTATCCCACAAGCCGTGTCCTTTCTTTCACATTTACCGTCCCCATGAAACAACGAAATGTTTGATTTCTAGGAGGAAGAAAAGCGTCAAAGACAAAAAATTAAAATTAAAATATGATTAATTCATCAAATTTTAGTGAAAAAAGTTCAAAGAATTTTATTAATTTCTTTACTTGAATTGTTTATGTAATATGATATTGGTAAAATAGTATCAAATAATGTCATCATAACATCGATGATGAATTTTTTTATTCACGATGAATTTTCATCACATCGTTGATATAGTAAATGTTTATATGCCATGTTGTTTTGATTAATTTTTTTAGTACTTCAGGGATCTATTTAATATAAATGGATTAATCATATGTATAGATGGCAAATATCTAGCTGATATGGATATTATCTATGTGGGTAAATCATTAATTATCCATGATGGATAGGTCCATATCTAGTTTTAAATGCTGGATATGGATGTGAATTTTATTAGATGTTCATAGACATTAAATTTATATTTTTAAATTCAAGAATTGTCTAACATATTAATTTAGTAAAAACTAATTCAAAATATATTACATTAATTAATTCTTCTCATTTTTATTTAAAAATTAATCAAAATTATCCTATTTAAAAACATAGTTCTAAAATAAAATTGTTGGTGTTACTGTTCCAACTGACATTGCTTTTGTTGATAGTGACAAAGGCAGCCAGTGGTGACGAATCTCATACCATTAGACTCAAAATTTTGTGATCTACGCAATGGTATAGATTTCGCTAGCAAACACTAAACAGTGCCACCCTAAAAGGCGGCAACAACTTGACTCCGCCGTATAAGGTAGTGCAGTGAAGTGCCCACCACTTGAATCAAGATCGTTGGCGTTCGAAATGTTTGATCGGCATGACAGTGCAGAACACCATATTGTCATTTGATACTAGTATTATGTATCCACCACTATTTTATGTGGCATTTGTGCCAGTAATATACTGGTTTTGCCGACAAAATTACTACCATTGCATAGATCATGAAGTGGCAAGTCTGATCATATTGAATTCATCACCATATGATAATCTTCACCACTACTAGCTATGGCACCATTGCCAGAATAGTGATGCCGACGATGAGACAATGTCATTGGCGAATTTTTTAAATTTTCTAAAATTAAACTAATTTTCCATATTCTTGTTGTGATAGTATATTTGAGAATATATAATTTTGTTTAAGATATTTTTGTATTTATTCATTTTTAGTCTAAAAATATGATAAATGGATTGGATTTTGGAACTCATCTAATATCCATATCCATTCAATATCCAATTGGATATCCTCTCAAGTTGGAGCATAGATGTTTTTCATGCCCAGCTTGCATACAGACTCTTCAAACTTGTGTCCAGGTACTTCTTTTGTTAGCATATCCACAGTTTGTTTCTTGTCGGAATAACACCAAACAATAACTCAATTTTTTGGTTTCTCTTTGTTGTGCAAATTTTGTTGAACTCATAGCGCCGAATCTATTGTAGAATAGATTAACGGTGACAGTGTCGATCCACGAGGAGGTGGATTTTAATTATAGGTAGAATTAATTAAGTAAATGGGTGGTTGGATTTATGGGGAAATTGATTTAAAGGATGCTAGAATTTAAATTGGATTGGCAGAAATAATTAAATTGGAAACTATTGAGATAGAAGTGCTTTGGGTATCCGGATCCGTATCAACACGCACAATGGGCTAAATATTCCTTATTAATACCAATTAAATCATGAGGGGGAAATCCACACCTCATGAACCACGCTCTAATCAATATGGTGTCAGGGCTTATCGTGCCAAATAATAATAACCTTGTACTAGGTGCAGGTGAAACAGTGCAGCAGAACTAGACAAGATTATTATTATTTGTCGATTTAAAAGTCAAAACCTCCACAGAAATTAGAGGGGAAGAGAAAATAAATTTACCAAATAAAGCCCATGACACATGTTGAGACTTCACCTTCAACCCAAACTTGAAAGAAAATTAGCTACTCATTATTGAACTAGGGGTAAAATGGGAATTTTATTAAAATACGTAGAAAATACAAGATGGAGAGAGAATTACAGAAAACTAAGCTCAAAAATGGATTCAGGGGTATCAAATTAGGGGGGGAGGCCCCCTTTTTATAGATACATTGAGTGAATCATGGCCATCGGATTAAAAATAGCTTGGATGACGGATTGCGCCACGTCATCGTGGTGAACAAGAACACGGTTTGACCACGGGTTTGACCACGCGGTTTGAACAAAGAACACGGTTTGCACACGGTTTGAACAAGAACGCGGTCTGAACGAATAAATGTCGTGAAAGATCCATGAACAAGACTGCACATGTGAATAGTGCCGCACGTGTGAACAGCCATTTTTCCTCTTATGCTCCTCTTAAGGTTTTCGACTGTCCCGAGTTCAAAAGTGACGTCCGTTTTGCTATCCGAAATCTCGCTCATTGTGAAATGACCATGATACTCCTAAAATACACAAAATACTTAATAAAAACAAAACATATATAATTAAATAACAAAAGACTTAAATAAATAAAATTAGAGATGTTAGTGAGATTTAAAGTGTAAAATGATGAATTTCTCCTTTATAAATATACACTTTCTAACACTCAACACACCCCCCAACCAGCTTATTGCTAGTCCCTAGCAAATAAAGCGAAAATAAAATTCAAACCCAAAATTTTTTTTTTTTTTTTTTTTTTTTTTTTTTTTTTTAAAAAAACTTTTTTTTTCAATCAGACTAATGATAGCAATCAAAAAAAAGAATAAGCATTATCTCCAGTCTAAAGAAACATCACACTCACATCAACCATCCACATGAATCAACCAAGTAAATACAGCTACTTTCAAAAATGACATGTCAAACCCCAACATCTCACCGGTAATAGTGACACTCTCACAAAGAAATTAAACCCAATATAAATTGTCACTTCTATGAATGATAAATTGAGAGAAAATAATAAACATGCATTATCACACACTCTCACCAAGATGAAAAGAATATGCCCACAACTTAGAAATAACATGATCTCAAGTCAAACAAAATGCTAGTCAACCCCATTTTATTTCTTTTTTCTCTTTTTTTTTTTTTATTATGCATTACTACATCTTTTGGCCCATATAACTAGCTTCTACTTCAGACTATAGTTCCCTAAAATCAAGAAGGACTTTTATTAGGATGTAACGTAGGCTAGGAACATGGCTAACAAAGAAAGGAAAATAGAGGAAACAAAATATATGTTTGAGAAAAATAATATCTTTTGGAAACTAAAAAGTAAGTGCATTTTACTTATTTATTATGTAGATATATATCTCTTTTTTTTTCTTTTTTTTTTTTAGAGAAATTTTTTTTTTCTCTTTTTTTTTCTCTTTTTTTTTCTTTTTTTTTTCGGTATTGCACAACTTTACTAAACAAAACAATTATTTATATTTTTCTCAAACATGAATAGGTGATGGAACTTGTAAGATATTGGGTAATACTCCAAATTGGAGTGGGTGAAGACGATAAGTTGACAAAGAAAAGTTTTTTTTTTTTTTAATAAAAGGCTCAAAAGGGCTAACTATGGATATTTCACATAGGGATGGCTAGAAAGGCTCAAACGGTCAAAGACGGCCTTTCCATCATCTTTAGGGCTCTAGATAATCCTCCATATCTACTAGTTAAATGGACCTTTAGATGTAGCAACGCATTTTTTTTTTTTTAACTTTTTTTTTTTAAAGGGTTGACTCCAAGGAAATCTAAAGATCATGTATAAAATAATAATACTGTTAAGTCAGTATAAAGAATGGGCAAAAAGGGTTACTCCAAGAAAAATAATAGGCTCAAAAGCTCACTTGGTATTCATTATGACATGTCAATTTTTTCAAGCAACTCATATTTATCTCCGACATCAACATGTAGAGTAGCAAACATAGTGTAACATCACTCAAAACCAAAGATAATACAAATACTAAAATTCGAAAATCATCATGTCATCCAAAAATAAAAACAAAATCACACTATTTTTTTTTTAACAACATTCTACCCCCCAACCGATTCTAACTTGAAAGAAGAATATGCATGCAAAATGTGAAAATGATTTAAAAACTAATTGAAAATGTTGCACTTAAAATGATAGAAAAATTTTTTTTTTTTTAACTAAGAGATGTTTCTAGAGACACTACACTCTATATTCAGCCATCTTTGACTCAAAATTTGAAAATGCATATTTATAAAGGAGAAGTCAAAAAGTTAGAAAGATCACACGAAAAATAAGAAATTTTTTTTTTTTTTTTTTTTTTTTTTTTTTTTTTTTTTTTTTTTTTTTTTAACTGAGAAGATGCGTTTCTAGAGTAACTACACTCCATATTCAGCCATCTTCAACACAAACAGTTAACAACAAGCTTAGTTTCTACAACAAAAATTAGTAAAAACTTAACCAACATTCCACAATTGTCAACTATCCCCTCCCCCAACTGTAACTAAACATTGTCCTCAATGTTTTAAAGGAAAGAAGTAGAGTTTTAAGACATCACCCGGGTGGTGCAACACGTAATAAAATATTTACAAGTGAGATTTAAATCTAATTTGTACTTCTTACCGCCGCTATTGTTACCATCGTTATTTGTACACTCCAACACCAAGGTCTTGGGATCCGGCCGGGTCGATAAGCTTGTAAGATCAAGTAGCTCATTAAAGTGTGAGCACAAATAAAAAGCTTTTTCACCGTAGAGGAATGAAGTAGTTTTTTATTGCATGGTTAAGAAATGCGATAAAGCCATCATAAAAATTATTGACATTTAACAAACCGATGGGTTTCATGAATGTGCAGATGGGCCCAAGATGCTAAAGTGATAAGTGCCTCTAGAGTTGCAAGATCTCTGGTAAGAAAATAAAAGCATCAAAGATGATTAAGCATTTCAGTTATTCTTTCTTGCATACCCGAGACAACTAACTCTTCTCCAATGGGTGAGTTAGACAAGCAAACCTAAAGGTTTTAGTGGTTTGTGGTATGATGCCTAACACTTGACTTCCTCCGACAAAAGCAGCTTCGAGACCAATTTTGATAACCCTGGTCACCTCCACCGTATACTAAGTGTAATTTTTCTCTCACATGCATCGACCAAGATCAATGGCCGCCTCAAAGAACTCTTTTTATATTTGCCATAGTTAAATCCGAAAGCACACAAATGTTCTTGAATTGTTTATCGGGAGTAGCTGCCATTATGATACTTCTCAAAAATAATTTGTGAGTGTAAACGAAAAGAATCATATTTAAGGATCTTGGCGGAATGGGTCACAAATGTGAATGAGGTGTCATGTCTATGTCAATTAATCATGTAATGCACATGGCTTGAGAGTCAAAAAGGAAACAAGAAAAGGAAAAGCAAGTAATGACAAATATAAAATTATTAAAGACAATAATGCAAATGGTAAAACAACAAGAAATAAAACAACAAGAAAGTAAAAGGATATTTACAGGTAGTTGCGATCGTGGCTCACATCTTCCCTCGGTTTTACGTCCGTAAACGGCTTCAACGCCTCTATGGGTCGAGGATAGCTTCCCATCCAGTTTTCTTATAAACCGGCAAACAGGTCGTTTATAGTCGATTCCCGAGATCGATCGCATGCTCTTTTCGAATGATGGCCATAATCGAGAATCGCTCCTTGCACATATCCACCGGGATGCTTTCAAGAGACAAAAGGATATCATCCAATGACTCCTTATTCAAGCCATCCCTAATGAATTGAATCTTATCTTCTCTCGTTATCGACACCATTCCTAAAGAACATCGCTTTTTATTGCATATCATTCTCGCACACTTATGACAAGCAACCGAAATCTTTCGAGCTCTTCGCTTTCTTGCATAATTTCCTTTACCACAACCAGCATGTATGCAATAAATTTGTGAGGCAACTCACCGCTAAGCGCATTTTTAGCCTCGATTAACCAAATAATATCAGCAGGTATGTTATTCCTCATGAGCAATCGCATGCTCGGATCGAGCTTTATAGATTGTGAGAGGGCATTCCGAGGAAGTGAAGGGAATCGACTATGAAGCTTTGCTAAGATCTCGTTTCTATCCATACCTTCGCCTCGAAGATCGCAGAATTATGGGAAATCAAGTAACCGACTTGATTGTCACGAGTACCGTTATCCGCCACTTAACCGGGTGACAAACTAAAACACACAAACTAAAACACACAAACAAAGTAACAAACAAAAAAACACACAAAGAAAATCACAATCGCCCTCTTATGGAATTTACCTCAAGCTCCAATCGGATGTTGTAGACACTCGCTCTCAATGTCTCTCGAGTTGGCTTTCTAAATCCTCAACGGGATATTAACTCGGTGGTTGTAGCTTCCAAATACGATGTGTTTTACAAAATCGTATCTCGGCCTCTCGAGATGAGATCGACACGCAAGTCGTCAAGGATGTTCAAGAGAACTGCCTCATGATTAAAAGTGATAAAAGAAAACTTAATGGTTAAACAAACACACTTATGCATAAATAATTTCAATTAGCAAAAGAAAATAAAAATAAAAAAAAAAATCAAATAACCGAAAAGACACAAAAATCTTAATTCAAATCATGGGTCACTTAAATTTATTTCTGTCCTCTCCATGTGGTTGGTACTCTAGATATGGCTTTAATCTTTGACCATTAACTTTAAACGTGACACCATTTTTGGGTCCTTAATTTCAATTGCCCACGTGGAAAAAAACAAGATGAACAATGGGCGGGCCTGACCATCGAGAACGTAACTTACCCGGGAATAAAGTGCAAACGAGAATTGAATAAAAGTACTTTCGACCTGGAGTGAAAGATTTTCTCATAATCGCTTATCATGAAAGACTTTCATTCATTCGCTTGTAAACCTTGGCATTTTCGTATGCATCATTACGAATTTCTTCAAGTTCTCGCCACTGTAATCGCCTTTTCTCGAGCCACCTTGCCGCATGTCAAAATTGAATTTCTTGATGGCCCAAGACGCACGATGCTCGAGTTCCCATGTGTAGGTGGCAAGCTTTTCCATACACTAGCCTGTAGGTGACATCCCACCGGGGTTTTCAACGCCGCTCTATATGCCCATAATGCATCATCAAGTCTTAATGACCAATCTTTTTCGTCTCGGCCTCACGGTCTTTTCTAAGATGTGCTTTATTTCTCGATCGAGATCTCAACTTGGCCACCGGCTCATGGATGATACGGAGTCGCCACTTTACGAGTGATGGAGTACTTTGTCAAAAGTGCTTTGAATGATTTATTGCAAAAGTGGGTACCACCATCACCGATTATTGCTCGAGGGAATCCAAAGCGTGAAACAACGTTGCTCTTCAAAACCCTATCACCACTTTATGATCATTGGTTCTCGCATGGAATTGCCTCTACCCATTTTGAAACATAGTCAACAAAGAACCAATATGTATTGATGGCCAAAAGATGGGGAAAGGGTCCCATGAAGTCGATACCCCATACATCAAAAATCTCAACCACTAAAATTGGATTTAGTGGCATCATGTTCCTTCGTAATGCTCCCCATTCGTTGACACCTATCACATGAAGAACAAAAGGTGTAAGCATCTCGAAATATAGTTGGCCAATAAAAACCACATTGTAGAACTTTAGTCCCTCGTTTTCTTAGCGCCGAAATGGCCTCCACAAGCTTGTTCATGGCAGAACGAAAGGATGTTATGAACTTCATTCTCTCGGGACACATCGTCAATAATTTGATCTCGCACAATACTTAAACAGATAGGGTCATCCTAAAAAAATTCTTTATTTCCGCAAAGAATTTAGCCTTGTCCTTGCTTGGTCCAATGCTCGAAGTTTACCCGTAACAAGATAATTAACTATATCAGCATACCAAGGTAATACTTCCACACTCATTAGTTGTTCATCTGGAAATGACTCATTCAATGTTAATGGTTCTGTGTTGATGTCAAAGTGGAGACGAGAGAGATGGTCACCACAACATTTTCGTAACCTTTCTTATCTTTGAATTCCAAGTCAAACTCCCGCAAAAGTAACACCCAACGAATTAGTCTAGCTTTTGCATCTTTCTTTGTGAGAAGATATTTCAGAGCAAAGATGATCTCGTGAATACAATTATTTTACAACCAATGAGATAAGATCGAAATTTTTCTAATGCAAACACTATCGCTAGCATTTCTTTTTCAAAGAGTTGAATAGTTCAACTGGCATCGCTTAATGTCATACTAGCATAGTAAATAAATGAGGAATTCGATCTACTCTTTGTCCTAATATCGCTCCTACCGCATAATCGATGCATCACACATAAGCTCAAATGGTAAGCTCCAGTTTGGTGGTCGAATGATGGGTGATGACGCCAACAAATGCTTTAACTTTTCAAATGCTACAAGACATGAATCATCAAAGATAAATGTACATCCTTAGCAAGTAAATTGCATATGGTCTAGAAACTTTGCTAAAATCTTTAATGAAACGCCTATAAAAACCAAAGATGCCCAAGGAAAGATCTTACTTCGATCGCTTTTTAGGTGGAGGAAGATTAGAAATGAGATCCACCTTGGCTTTGTCAACCTCAATACCTTTGCATGAAATGATGTGACCAAGAACTATACCTTGTTTTACCATAAAATGGCATTTCTCCCAATTTAAGACCAAATTCTTCTCTATACATCTCTCGCAAAACTTGTGTTAGATGATGTAAACATTGATCAAATGAGTCACCAAAGACAGTAAAAGTCATCCATAAAGACTTCAAGAAATCGCTCAACCATATCAAAAAAATGCTTAACATACAACGTTGAAATGTAGCAGTGCATTACATAATCCAAATGGCATCCTCCTATATGTAAAAAGTGCCAAAAGGGCAAGTGAAAGTGGTTTTCTCGATCTTTTGGTGCTACATGGGAACTGATTGTATCCCGAATAGCCATCTAGAAAGCAATAAAATTCATGGGCTCGCTAATCTATCAAGCATTTGATCAATAAATGGTAAAGGAAAATGGTCTTTACGTGTGACAGAATTTAATTTTCTATAATCAATCATACACGCCATCCTCGTAGTCACTCTAGTGGGTATCAATTCATTATCGCATTGGTAACATCGTGACTCCCGACTTTTTTGGGACAACTTGCACAGATCGACCCATGAACTATCGAAATGGGGTAAATGATACCGCATCTAATAGTTTAAGACTTCCGTTCTAACAACTTCTTTCATATTAGATTTAACCGACGTTGCATTTCCCTAGTAGATTTAGCATTTTCATCAAGGTGAATGTAATGCATGCACTCACTGGGTTTATACCTTTATGTCTCATGCATGGTCCATCCTAATGCTCCTTTGTGCTTTTTTAAAACATCCAACAACTTACCTTTTTGTTCGTCATTTAGGGATGATGAGATGATTACCACGGTAGAGTGCTTTCTTCTCCCAAGAACGCATATTCCAAAGTGTTGGGTAATGGTTTCGAGCTCGAGTTTTGGTGGTGACTCGATGATGGGATGATTTTTTTCTCTCGATGGTGCTAGTTGTTCAACTCTGACTTCCATTTATTAGTGTCCATGGATGGTGTTGAAGTCATAGGCGTTGACCTCATCGATCGATCGTCAACATCAAAATCCAAACCAAAGTGAGTTAAACATGTTTGTAAAGGGTCATCACTAAGGTTTGAAATAAAAGTATCATCAATTAATGCTTCAATTAAATCCACATCAACAATTCCATCATCTCGCATTGTGAGGTTGTTTGGCAATGTCAAGATGTTGAGCTCCATGGTCATATTGCCAAAGGACAACCGCATATTTCCGGGGCCCCGCATTGAATGTGAGCATCCGCAGCTGCCAAGAATGGTCGGCCAGATAATGGGGATGTGCTTCCTTGAATCCTCGTATTGGCCGAAAGTGTCAATTACAATGAAATCAACAGAAAATAAAACTTGTCTACCCGGGATAAGCACGCCCTCCACAATACCACGAGGATTTTCGTGGACCGACCGCAAGTCAGTAACACCACCGGAGTGGGTGTAATTCTCCCAATCCAAGTTTCACAAATACCGAGTAAGGCAAAAGATTAACACTAGCTCCTAAATCCAACAAAGCATTCTCAATGTGTGGTTCCCTATACTACATGAGATAAATGGGGAGCCCGGGTCTTTACATTTTAGAGGAATTTTGTGTTGAGTATGAACTAACATTTTCAGTTAAAAATGCCTTTTTCTCGAACATGAATGTTTTCTTTTTAGTGCAAAGGTCTTTAAGAAACTTGGCATAAGATGGAACTTGTTTTATTGCATCAAGTAAAGGGATGTTAACACTTACCTGCTTCAAGACTTCAAGAATCTCACCGTGGATTTTCCTTCTTTCCTTTAGCTAACCTCTCGAGGAAATGGAGCTTAGGAACATATTCCGTGGGTTGGTTTCTTCTTTCTCCTCGTGGTGAGTCCTCAACATTTACTGTGTACAACTGAGTTGATTTTGTCACCGGCATCTCCACTTTGTTGTCGACTTCTTTTCCTTTTCGCAAGGTCATAACGGCTTTGACCTCTCATGCTGTTGTGGTGCACTGGTACTTGCTTCATGTACTCCTTTAGGATTAGGCACTGGTTGACTTGGAAATTTGCCTTTTTCAACAGTCATTGCCAAAGTTTGAACTGAAGAAGCAATTTGTCCCACCATCTTCTCGAGGCTTGAAACTGATTGGGCTTGTGAGTCAAGCTCGCTCTCATCTCATTCCGTAGTCCATCAATGGTGCGTTTTTTGTTGCTCGATTGTAGATTGAGTAACATTCTTGAAATTTTGGAATGAATCCTCCCATGGTCTGGGTTGAGAGTAGTTTTGCCTGATTGTATGGTCTAAATGGTGGCCGGAGAGGCTTCGAGGAACTCGAGGAATTGGTTGCATTGGTGAGCCGAGTCGCCGGGTCCATTCTGTTGGAATCCTTGAGACCATGAAAATGGGGTGGTCTCTCCATCCGTGATTATATGTGTTGGAGTATGGGTTGTAATTTGATGGTTTCTCATGACACCGATGGCATTGGCTTGATCTCGAATACGACTCATGGTCATGTGGCTCGTTGATTTGGCGTCGTCAACGATGCTATTTGTCGAGAAAGACCTTCAATTATCTCTTTGACTTCTTTAATTCCCGAACTTGACTCGCCAATGTGAACCTCATTTACTCCTTTAATTCTTCTAGTATTCCTGAGAGATCGACGACTGTTGGGAATTATCCGCTTGTCGCCGGAAGAAATCCCAAATCTCTCGATGCACTTTTGACATTAGCTCTCCTCCACTTGTCGCCATTAGCCATTCTTGCACATTTGGCAATAATCCTCCAAGAAGTATTGGCATTGGTGCCATTTTCGTACTCCATGATGTGGACACTTCAAAAGTAGCCCATTGAATCGCTCCCATGCTTCAAAATGCCGCCTTCTCTCTCGGGTGAACTCGAGATTTCCTCGCGAATAGCATTGGTTTTATGAATCGGGAAATATTTATTTAAAAATTTTGTTACCATTTGTTCCCATGTTGTAATGCTATTAGCAGCAATGTATTGAACCATGAACGAGCTTCTATCCTTTAAAGAAAATGGGAATAGTCTAAGTTTAACATCATCTTCTGAAAAATTCTCATATTTAAATGTTTGACAAATTGTATGAAAATCATTCAGATGATTATATGGGTCCTCATTTTCTAGGCCATAGAATGTTGGGAGACAATTTAGCACACTAGGTTTTAGCTCAAAACTCCTAGCAGCTACATTTGGGTATCTAATGCATGATGTGCTCAAATTAGCTAAGGGACTAAAGTAGTCCTTAAATGGCCTCTCCTGTGGTTCTGGTTGTTGCAAATCCATTTCAGTTTTATCTTTACGTGCAATATGTTTGTGTGTGCGAAGTGTTCTTTCTAATTCAAGGTCTATAGGTTCAAGATTAGGTGACAATGACCTACGACCATGCATGCAAATAAAGAAAATAAATTGAGAACAAAACAAATAAAAATAAAGAAAAAGGAGAAATTACAATACTAACCTTATTGCGCTGTTACAACCTTTCTATAAAAGCACATAAAAAAAATACGTGAAATAAAATAAATAAAATAAAAATAAATTAACAAGATAAATGAAAAATTACAAAGAAAAATAACTTAAAAATTAAAATGCAGAAAAAAAAGAAGAGAAAAAGAAATTTTACCTAAAATGTAAATTCACTTTTTTTTAATTAATTAAGAAAAAAAAATTACAAGGAAACAACTAAAATAATAATAATAATACTAATAGTAATAATAATAATAATAATAATAATAATAATAAAATTATTTACAAAAAAATTAATTCTACAAATTAAAATACTTACCTCAGCAACGGCGCCAAAACTTGTTGTGCAAATTTTGTTGAACTCAGTTTACCTAATCTATTGTAGAATAGATTAACGGTGACGAGTGTCGATCCCACGAGGAGGTGGATTTTAATTATAGGTAGAATTAATTAAGTAAATGGGTGGTTGGATTTATGGGAAATTGATTTAAAGGATGCTAGAATTTAAATTGGATTGCGAGAAATAATTAAATTGGAAACTATTGAGATAGAGTGCTTGGGTATCCGGATCCGTATCAACATGCACCATGGGCTAAATATTCCTTATTAATACAATTAAATCATGAGGGGAAATCCACACCTCATGAACCACGCCTAATCAATATGGTGTCAAGGGCTTATCGTCCAAATAATAATAACCTTGTACTAGGGTGCCAGTAAAACCGGGGTGAACTAGACAAGATTATTATTATTTGTCGATTTAAAAGTCAAAACCTCCACAGAAATTAGAGGGAAGAGAAAATAAATTTACCAAATAAAGCCCATGACACATGTTGAGACTTCACCTTCAACCCAAACTTGAAAGAAAATTAGCTACTCATTATTGAACTAGGGGTAAAATGGGAATTTTATTAAAATACGTAGAAAATACAAGATGGAGAGAGAATTACAGAAAACTAAGCTCAAAAATGGATTCAGGGGTATCAAATTAGGGGGGGAGGCCCCCTTTTTATAGATACATTGAGTGAATCATGGCCATCGGATTAAAAATAGTTTGGATGCACAGGATTGCGCCACGTCATCAGTGAACAGTAACACGGTTTGACCACGGGTTTGACCACGCGGTTTGAACAGTAACACGGTTTGAACAGTAACGCGGTCTGAACAGTGTCGTGAACAGTATCCATGAACAGTACCGTACATGTGAATAGTGCCGTACGTGTGAACAGTGCCATTTTTCCTCTTATGCTCCTCTTAAGGTTTTCGACTGTCCTGAGTTCAAAAGTGACGTCCGTTTTGCTATCCGAAATCTCGTTCATTGTGAAATGACCATGATACCCCTAAAATACACAAAATACTTAATAAAAACAAAACATATATAATTAAATAACAAAGGACTTAAATAAATAAAATTAGAGATGTTAGTGAGATTTAAAGTGTAAAATGATGAATTTCTCCTTTATAAATATACACTTTCTAACACTCAACACTCTTTAATGAAATGCCAGTCTACCTCCATATGTTTTGTCCTGTAATGATGGATATGATTATAAGCGACATTAATTGCTGCCTTATTATCACATTCAAGCTGCATAGGATTGTCTTTAATTAATTGTAATTCTTTGAGAACATATTTTATCCACGTATACTCACATACTGCATGTGCTAGTGCTTGAAACTTTGCTTATTCATTGCTTGGTGCTGCAACAATTTACTTTTTGCTTCTCTAAGTCACCAGTGCTAGTGCATGAATTGGCTCACTAAGCTAACTGCAAAAGCAATATCAAGTTTGGTATGGGAAAGATAGATTAATCTTCCTGCCAATCTTTGATATCTCCCCTTCTCCATGGCTATGCTATTTTCTTAAAGACCCAACTTGCTATTTGGTTCAACTGGTGTGACAACATATTTACAGTCAGTCTGTTAGCCTAAAGAGCTACACAATTTTGATGATAGCAAACATTTGTCTTATTGATATGATAAATATTGTATTTCACATATTCACTAGTTCTTAAAGGATGATATTTATGCAAGTGAATCAAATAAAATCAAGCTGAAGGCACTCAACAAACAACGGCTTGATCAAGAATAAAGTTTAGCTCAACGAAGTCATTATTGTGATAAATTCTTGTAAAACTGGTATGATATAATATATGCATTGTTTAGAATTTGAGAATCTCAAGATTTTATTTAATAAATCATTACTTTTAATAAACCAAAAGATTTCATATTTATAAGATAAAGTATTTTGTAGATTTGAGTGTTTTCCATATTTTGGATTAAATTGAAAAAGTTTTGAAATCAATAAGCATTATGAAAAGAACCTTTTTGAGAAGTATAAAAAAATATTGGGCCATGTCATAATTTTATAAAATTTTGGGAATAACAACATTATTTAAAAATTCTGAATTTGGACTTATTTATAAAAATATATAACATTCTGGGCTACAATGTAATTTTTAAAAGTTTAGATCATATTTTAATTTTAAATAGTTTTGGGTCAAAAGTAAATATAAAAAATATGGTGGGAAGACAGAGAGTTAGAGGCTAGCTGGCAATGGTTAGCAACTAGCCGCTTGAGGCAAATTTTCAAAATTTCAAAGCCGAAATTTACAACGACTACTTGGTGTTTTGTCCATATTGGCTAGTTTTTGTGTCTAAACTATATAAACTCAAATTAAATTTATTTTTAAAGAATTTTCAAACATTAACAAGTGTAAACAATATATTTTGAGCTTCCAATTCACAAATCATCATAGATTAAATCTTCATTGAGTTAATAATTGTATATCTACTCTAAAAGAGAGTTGTTTGTTATAATCTTCATTTATTTATCAAATTTGTGAGAGTTTGAATGTGAGAAATACTTGAGTTAAGAGATTGGGGGATAATATCTTATATCTTGTTGTAAAGGTCCATTGACATCTTGCAAGTTAATTATAAACATCTTGCAATCTTTTGTTGAATAACAATCGAATCAAATTTTCTCATCTTAAGACAAGTTGTTCCATCATCTTTTTTCATCACACTAAGAGTTTTTTGTAAATTGTCATCTACTTTAGGAATATGCTTTGCCTTACATCTTTTCAAGTGTCTATCCAAATGAGAGGTTCTGTTATTACTAGAGGCTACCAACTTAGCTCCACAATGGTTACATTTCGCCTTCAATGCACCATCAATAGTTATCTTTGAGAAGTGTCCCCAAACATAAGAAGGTTCTCGCTTTCTTCTATTACTTTTTTATTGTACACCATCATCATTAAGGGATGCCTCTTCAACCTTTTTGACCTCTTGAACGACATCATTAAGGGATGCTTCTTCACCCACATGAACATCTAAATGTGAATTTGATCTCGGTGTATCAACTTTGAATTCCGAAATTGACATCATAAACTAAATTAAATGTGTAACAATTCTAAGTTAATTTATAAATTTAAAACATAATTAAACTAAATTTACATTACATAAAATAAATAAGCTCCAAAATTGAATTAACTATTTATTTAATTCAACAATTTAAATAAACACAGCCTAAACATAAACAATTAACTCAAATATAGATGAAAAATAGCATGAACAAAAAAAAAACTAATTCATATCATATGATTAGGAACAAATAATTAAATATATGAGTATGGCATGAAATTAAAGGAAAAATATACAATTAGGGAAAATTTGAGTGGTGTTAATGTACCGAAATGGTGGTTGGTGCGGCAGCAAGTGGTGACGGTGATGGAAGTTGCAACAAGCCAACAATAGTTAGGCTCATGGTGTGGCATGAGTCATGGTGGCACGGCTGTCGTGGGCTAGTGGTGTGAGTCGCTGCTATACTCAAATTGTTTGCAGGTTAGTGGCATGAGCGTGGCTGGTGTCTGTCGTGAGTGTGCTTGGTGGTTACTGGTTAGTAGCAGTTGCTGTCTGCTTCTCTTGCGTTACAACTTAGGATTTACAAATGGGAAATATTATGTGTGTAAGTGTGTTGTGTGCTCGTGACTATCGACTCGTGAGTGTGCGCGAAGTGTGATTGTGTGAGGCTGGATGTTTGTGTTCTGTGTTCGTATGTGCACTGTGTAGGCAATATGCGTGTGTGATTTTCTTTGTTTATTTGTTAAGAAATCGGGTTGGGTCGGGTCGAGCCATATAAGGCCTGAATCCTAACTCGAATTTATTCGGGCTTTTATTTTTAAACCTGAGCCCGATTTTTTACTCTTAAATTAATGTTAAAGCCCTAAAATTTCGAGCTGGGTCAATCGGGCTAAAATTCAGATCGAACTTTTTTGTCATCCCTACCTAGAATAGAGTAAGCGAGATACCTCTTGCTCAACCATACAACAAAGAATGGAATAAAACTAGCATGTATAACTTCTCAGACTGTGACTTGTGGTATATAAAATAGAATAAATGGTTTGTAATTGATAAAGCAAGCGCATAACTGGAATCGACAATGTAGTACATGGGCCAATTTCTCACTGATCGACATGTATCTTTAGAATCAAGTAATAGCCTTAAATTGCTCATCATCATCAGATGACAAAATGCCTTTACCATAGATTTCAAAACATTCTCCTATGTTTAAACATTTATAAGAATTCAGGTTGAACTTTTTTGCCATCCCTACCTAGAATAGAGTAAGCGAGATACCTCTTGTTCAACCATACATGAAGGTACACCAAATGTCACCACATGTAGTTTACACTTCTTTAGCGGGGGGGTTTTTTTTTTTTTGCCTCAAAGGGGATGTTGTTTGGGGGAAGAAATGGAAGAATAATAATGAAGCGCCACATGTCAATTTTGTCACCAGTGGGTACCTGACATATACTAAGTATACCTAACAATTAAGCAGGTATGCGAGGTATAGCACATCAGAACAAGGTAGCTAAAGAAAATTTCAAAAAATATTTACCACACGTGATATCTCCTCCGCCCAAAAAGAATATTTTTTTTGACAATATCAAATAAGGAATATCTTGTTGAGAAAGAAAGGATAACTGGTTGTCACACCTGCGTAAAGCAACTACCCATATAGCTTTTGTAGAGATATCTTCGACCACCTATAGTGTACATCATGCGTATAAAACAACAAACCTTGCTAAATAACTGCCTCCTTCCTCTCTAAATATGCTTGTAACAGCCTAAAAATTATGATAAAGGTGAAAGTGATGAAACTATCTTAGAAAAGGGCAGTAGAATCGCCACTATAAATGTGCCTCATGACGGGGTATCTAAGGTTCACTACATAAAGGCCATAAGGTTCACTATACAAAGGCAATGAAGTTTTATCATTTTCATATTCATCACAAACATACACAAAAGAGGGTTGATGTCTTCTTCAACGTCCATCCGCCATTTTAGAGAGCTTGCAAGCTTTGATCACTTAAAAAAATTCATTCAAATAACTAACTTAGCGTTGGAGTGTGGTCGTCGGCCACCTCTGGCTCTATCTCTAACCTCCTTTTGTTGTTTTGTAGGTCATGACACCAACTATTAACATTTCCATTTTCATTTGTTGTTTCTTTACTTTCAAGTTTAACAAGTACTTATACTCATTCAACAGTTCAAGCAAAGATGTCAAAAATTCATGATTAAGAACAAGAAGATAGTATTCATCAAAATTTACAGCTAGACTCCCCAATGCCCATACAGTCGGTTTGAAGAAGAAAAAAGGCATCAATAGCAATTCTTATGCTCATTGACCTGATAATTCAATTTACAGTTAACAATTAACACGATAAAACACTTTAAAAAGAAGTATTAAGAAATACAAATAACAAAGGAGCCCATATTAAAACAAAATCGATTTATTAAAAATAAACTTAAACAAATGCTTATGCAAAATGTAATTAAAAATGCAACAAAAATACATCATTTACTCTTTAAGTAATATTAATTTAAGTCTAAAAATGACATAATAACTCTCATTTCATAAAATTATCACCTTGCAATACCTGTTCTCGAACTTTGTCATTAGTAGAACAAAGTAGTTTTAAACGCTTGAGAACTCCATCATTCTCTGCTATAACTCTGGCCTTCTTAGTTCATTCAACAACAATGCTTGTAAGAGCCCAAGCTTCTTGAAACTACATGAATTTAATATAGATCAGAATGTAAACATTTAATGTAATCTTAGTTAGAATATTAAAATAAAAAAACATATAAGAGGATTTTAGCAAACTTGAAGCTTTGGGGGGTTCTCACTTTCAAGAAACCAAACAAAGAATGGAATAAAACTAGTATTTATAACTTCCTAGACTGTGACTTGTGGTATATAAAATAGAATAAATAGTTTATAATTGATAAAGCAAGCGCATAACTGGGATCGACAATGTAGTACATGGGCTAATTTCTCACTGATCGACATGTATCTTTGGAACCAAGTAATAGCCTTAAGTTGCTCATCATCATCAGATGACAAAATGCCTTTACCATAGATTTCAAAACATTCTCCTATATTCAAACATTTAAAAAAAATCATAAATTGAACACTTCATTTACTTGAAAAAAAAAATTCCTAATAAGGGCCCCACAAACTAAATCATACTGTAGACTTGAAATTTAATTTTGGAAAAAGAAAAACATTGACAAGAGCAATGGTGGACAAATCTCACTAACTTCTTCATGAGAACCGGCACTAGAGTATTCATGCTCATAATAGTTATCATCGGAGCTGGACAAAGTGTCCCAAGAATTCCTAATACAGACGCCACAAACTTGAAATACAAGTATGCAACCCAAGAGGGGGTGAATTGGAATTTTAAAACTTATCCTAACAAAACCACACAACAATCCAATCTAAAGCCTTAATAAATTTAAAAGCAATAAGTTCAATCAAAGCACAATAGTAAATAAGTAAGAGAGAAGAGAAACAAACACACGAAATTTTACGTGGTTCGGCAATCCCCGCCACGTCCACGCCTCCAAGCGATCCAAGCTTGAGGTTTTCACTATCCAAGCCTTCCAAGGCTTAAAATGCTTACAATTGACTTCAAGGTGTCAATGAACCTTTACAACAATGAGATTATATCTCAATCTCTTCACTCAAGTGTTTCCCACACTTATACACTCACAAATTTGATGAGAAAAATAAAGATTACAACAAAACTTTCTTTAAGAGTGGATGAACAAATTTAAGAACAAGGATGATTCAAAATAATAATGATTTGCGAATGAGAGCTCAAGATATGTTGTATGCCTTTTGTTTGTGCTTGCTAGAGAGCTTGAAAATGAATTGGCTTTGAGTTTTTATAGTTGAGCTAAAAACTAGCCGTTATTCACTTTTTACTCATAACCGGATTACCGTTTATGATATCCGAATTCCGCTTGCATATTCGTTAAGGCAAAAATTTGAATTTTGAGTATCCAGGAATGCCTTGTGATATCCGGATTACCGTTTATGCTCCGAAGCTTTTCGCCCGTAATCGAATGGAATAGCACAACCGATTGCCGCTTACTCTGATGAACGGTACAGTGCACTGTTTGCGAAAATTACAGTTTGACCCCAAAACTTTCCATAACCGCACTATGGCCCAAAAAGTTATAAAAGTTGCAATTAAGTCCAATTTCAGAATTTCTTAATAATACTATGTGAATCCCAAAACTTTCTGAAATTATGAACAAGCCCAAACTTTGTGAATTTTTAGAATGGCCCATAATATTTAAATATTTTCAAATAAGTCCAAATCCGAAATTCAAAAATAATATTTATTAAGCATAAAGATTTGTAAAATTCTTTCACTTTAGTTCACAACTTTGAAGAATAACTTAACTCCATAAAATCATTTTCTTGTTTTAAAAACACAATATATAAAACTTTATTTTTAATTACTCTCAATTTTCTTTAATCACACACATGTGGTTTGTTATCATCAAAATCAATATTTATATGTATATAGGCTAACAATCTCCCCCTTTTTGATGATGACAAAGCACACTAAAGAAAATTGATTTAGTTATGAAAAGCTCCCCCTTAATCAATGCAAGGTTAAGAAATAATTTCAAAAAGATTTAAAAGCTCCCCCTGCATACATGCATATCAATTTTCATAACACATAGATATATTATATCTCCCCCTTCATCATCAAAAAGAACAAGAGCTCCCCCTACCAATCATCAAAATCTCAATACAAGCACGTTAATTCAAAAAATCCAAAGCATGAAAAGATATCATAGCCAACAAATAAAACAAATCCATAGCATCCAAACTGAATTAAAGAACATAATAAATACGCAAAGCAAATGCATATAATCCAAATCAAATACATAATCCAAAGTCATAACAACTATCCATATAATCGAAAACGGAAAATACATAAAGCAGTAAATAACATGTAGGTGTGTCCGATACAAGCATAAGAGACTACTGAGGTGGTGAGGATGGTGGTGATGGAGGTGGATACGGATATGGAATACCGAAGTGCTCAAAGAGGAGGCGCTGGCCGTGAATGAGCTGCTGCTTCTTCTTCGCCGCTGAACTGCCCGCCGCACTGAGAGCATCCTCACCTCATCCATAATCTGCTGAAGTGTAACCTCATCGGAAATAGGATGCTCGGGAGGTGGTAATGCAGGTGCAGAGGCAGTAGGAGCAGAGGTAGACACTGGAGACTCTCGACGACGACGCTGGCCTCGAAACGGAAGCGAGAAATCAGGGAGTTGATCAGCAGGAATCACATCATTGAGTTGCCGATCATCACTCGGAGCGAGGAAAGTGTAATTGTTTTCAGTGACTTTGACCCAAGCGCGATCACGCCACTCAAAACCTAAGCTAATAACAGAATCATCCCCATACCCTAGAAGGCCTAAACGATGGTTCATTAATCGAACTTCAAAGTGTTTAAGGATTTGGGTAATAAATTGACCATATGGAAGGAGCGAAATCAAGGCGGTGTATGGTCAACATATTTCGGATGATGAGATAACCTAAGTTAACCGAACGACGCGTTGAAGAATACAAGTCAATCAAAGCAACGTCCATATGAGAAACCTCATCCAAATGCCCTGATCTAGGAAGAATAATGGACTGAATAAAGCGAAGTAAAATACGAGTTTGAAGACAAAGACAACGAGTACGGAAATGAATGGTACAGTCTTCAACAGTAAGATCTCTACGCCGACAAATATTTCGAACGAACGGCGTCAATATGAACATATCTATCAATTTTGGGAGATTTCCTAGGCGAAAAAATTTCTAGACCAAAATCGGATGATCCTAGGATAGAGTTCAACAATGAAACATCAAAATCAATCATAACTCCTCCAACATTGGTGATTACTCGAGTTCTTTTCTCCTCGGAAACGTCCATATTCGAAAGTAAAACACTTTCACCAAGTCGGGATAAACATGTTCGTCAATCATAAGAGCACCATTCCAACCAACATCACCAAGCAATTGAAATAAATTTCTATGACTAATATGAAGACTATGAAGCCAATTGGGTTCGGAAATATAAAACGTATTGAGTACCTCTCGAGTCCGGAAATTTTGATGGCTTAGTTGATCAAATGCTTGTTCGAAGGTGTGAGGACTCAAAGGTGGATTGAGTGGTGGTGTCGCCGGCTTGCCGTGACCGGGCTAGGGGTTGAACAGGTTCTTTACCTTTTCTTGAACCGTAGTGAGCTTGACATGGTGAAGTTGAGTGATTTGAGTTGAAATGAGTTACGGAAAATGAAGAGAATGAAGATTGAAAACAATTTTGAGAAGCAATTTGGCTCAAAAACAACTTGAGAGGAAGAAATTTAGAGAGAGAAAAAATTCGAAAACCCTAGGTTGATTTCGGATCTTGATGTTTTAGATGTTGAAAATGAATTTTAAAGATGATTTTGGACACAAGAACGGATGGGGAACAA
This sequence comes from Atalantia buxifolia, assembly GCA_030444775.1. NCBI lineage: Eukaryota > Viridiplantae > Streptophyta > Magnoliopsida > Sapindales > Rutaceae > Atalantia > Atalantia buxifolia. Next base: position 18,380,468 of record CM059839.1, read on the forward strand.
TTTGTTTGGATCAATTTGCATCAAAAACGCATGAAACATGATGGATTTTGAAGAGAAAATGAGAGAGAGGAGAAGCGGCTTTTAGAGAGAGAAAGAACCGGTTTGCGAATGAGAGGAAGATGAAGAAAGAGACAAAATCGCGAATCCGGTATTCGGATGAGAACAACGGACATCCGGTTGCGTGCCTGAATGTATCTTCGCGAATCCGGTTGACGGATGTGCATAACCGGACTTCGGTTGCATTCGAGAATGTGTCTCGCGAATCCAGTTTCGGATGCGAACCGATTATCGGTTGCATCCAAAAGCATCTCGCGAATCCGGTTCTGGATGTTAGTAACCGGTCATCCGGTTGAGTTCGAAAAGAATTTCTTGAATCGGTTTTCTGAATGTTATAACCGGTTATCCGGTTATAGTCCAAGATTTACTTAAGCAAATCCGATTTTCGGATTTCACTAACCGATTGGCGGTTAGTGCCCCGAAGAATTTATTGACAAAGAATTCGGTTTCGGTTTGATGAACCGATTTCGGATGTGTGTAGAGTGATTTTTCAAACCGGTTTCGGTTTGGTAAATCCGTTAGCGAATATTGACCCGAGAACAACAAGAAGAAAAACGGATTTCGGTTAAAAGGAAGTGGTATTAGGTTTAGACTTAGAAAAATTTTTACCACATATTGAAAATTGGCAAGCTCTTATACTTGTATTATACACACCATTTTATTTTTGGCTTAAAATTTGATCAATTTTAAATCATTTTGAGATTCAAAATTTTTCAATAAGCCATTTAATTCATGAAACATAAAATAATAAACATATCAAGCTATTTAATTCATGAAGTATAAATTCATACAATAACAAACATATCAACAATTCATAACTCAAGATGCAACATTCAACATTCCAAGCTCATGTCTTATCTTTATAAAAAGCTCTTCATTAAGAGGTTTTGTGAAGATATCCGCAAGTTGATTTCAGTCGAAACAAATTTAATCATAACATCTCCTTTTTGAACATGATCTCTAAGAAAGTGATGCCTAATTTCTATATGCTTTGTTCTAGAATGTTGAATTGGGTTCTTGGATAGATTAATAGCACTAGTATTGTCACACAAGATAGGTATTTGATCGAGTTTAATGCCATAGTCTCTAAGGGTTTGTTTCATCCAAAGAATTTGTGCACAACAACTACTGTGGCTATATATTCGGCCTCGGTGGTTGAAAGCGCAACTGAGTTTTGTTTTTACTAAACCAAGAGACAAGTGAATGACCTAGGAAGTGACATGTTCCACTAGTACTTTTTCTATCAACCTTATAACCAAACAAAATCGGCATCCGAGTAACAAGTTAAATCAATATGTGTTCCCTAGGATACCAAAGACCAAGATTAATAGTGCCAATTAAATAACGAAAAAATTCGTTTAACGGCAAACAAGTGTGACTCTTTAGGACAAGATTGAAATCTAGCACACAAGCATACACTAAACATAATGTCGTGCCTACTAGCAGGTTAAATAGAGTAAGGATCCGATCATACCTCGATATGTCTTGATATCAACTTCCTTACCTTTCTCATCTTTGTCCAGCTTGATTGTAGTACTCATTGGAGTGCTTTTTTGCCGTTCCATTTTCATAGCCGAATCTTTTGAGTAGATCTTTCACGTGCATTTTGGCTTGATTTATGAAAATTCCTTCCTCGTTTTGTTTGATTTGGAGTCCAAGGAAGTACTTCAACTCTCCCATCATACTCATCTCAAATTCTTTGCTCATACAAGATGAAAATTCTTTACACAACAACTCATTAGTAGAACCAAAAATAATATCATCAACATAAATTTGAACAATAAGTATATCTTGGCTTTTATGCTTAACAAATAAAGTTGTGTCCACTTTTCCCATCGAAAAATCATTATCTAACAAGAAGTTTTAAGCCTATCATACCATGCTCTAGGTGCTTGTTTAAGACCATACAAAGCCTTAGATAACTTATACACATGGTCTGAAATTTTTCATTTTCAAAACCAGGAGGTTGTTTCACATATACTTCCTCCATAATATACCCATTTAAGAAAGCACTCTTTACATCCATTTGATATAAAATGAAATCCTTATGACATGCATAAGCTAACAGCATCCTAATGGATTCTAATCTAGCTACAGTGCAAATGTTTCATCAAAATCAATTCCTTCTTCTTGGTTGTAACCTTGAGCCACTAATCTAGCTTTGTTTCTTACAACCACACCGGATTCATCCATTTTGTTTCTAAATACCCATTTAGTACCTATAACGGATTGATGTTCGGATTAGGGACTAATTCCCATACATTGTTTCTCTCAAATTGATTCAACTCCTCTTGCATTGCCATAATTCAAGACTCATCATTTTTCGCGTCCGCAAAGGATTTTGGTTCAATTTGAGAAATAAATGCAGACATGTTCACAAGTGTTCCTAAGTGATGATCTAGTTGTAACACCTCGTGAGGGATCTCCTAAAATTACATCCGTAGGGTGAGAAGAGACATACCTCCACTCCTTGGGGAGTGTTTGAGAATTACCTTCATTTTGCTCGTACTTGTTTCTTCATGATGCTCTTCTTGAATTCCATGAGGTGCATCCTTTTGGTTGTCATTTGATGATTCTTCTTGATGTTCTTCTTCTGCATTATCATCAACAATTCCTTTTCCATGCAGAGGAGGGATTAGACTCATCAAATGTGACATGCATAGATTCTTCCACAACCAAAGTTCTTTTATTATACACTCTATAAGCTTTGCTTGAGTTTGAATAACCAAGAAAAATACCAACATCGGATTTTGAATCAAATTTACCTAGATTATCTTTTGTGTTCAAAATAAAACATTTGCATCGAAAACTTTGAAATAGCCAATGTTGGGTTTTCTATCTTTCCAAAGCTCATATGGAGTTTTATTAAGATTAGGTCTAATCAACACACGATTCAAAACATAACATGCGGTGTTGACGGCTTGGCCCATTAAAAATATTTTGGTAAAGAGTTTTCATTTAGCATGGTCCTAGCCATTTCTTGAATAGACCTATTCTTTTCTCTCTACAACTCCATTTTGTTGAGGAGTTCTAGGTGATGAAAATTGATGCTCAATGCCAAGCTCATTACAAAACTTCTCAAATGCATGATTTTCAAATTCTCCACCATGGTCACTTCTAATACAAGTAATTGAATATCCTTTTTCATTTTGAACCTTTTTACAAAAAATTCTAAATGCATCAAAAGCATCATCCTTATTAGTTAAGAACAATACCCATGTGAATCTAGAGAAATCATCCACAATTACAAAAGCATAATATTTGCCACTTAAACTAGCATATCTAGAAGGACCAAATAAATCTATGTGAAGTAATTGAAGAGGTTTTGAAGTAGAAATATTTTTCTTGCTTTTGAAAGAAGTTTTGATTTGTTTTCCAAATTGGCAAGCTTCACAAATTCTATCTTTTGAAAATTGATTTTGGAAGACCTTTAACCAAATCATTTTTCACAATTTTGAAATCAAATCCATACTAGCATGACCTAATCTTCTATGCCACAACCAACCATCATCATGCAATGCGGAGAAACATTTATCATTTGAGAATGCACAATCTATATTGATAGTATAAACATTAACACATCTATTTCCTACAAACAAAATCTTGCCATCACATGCATTTTCAATAAGACATTTTGATTCATCAAAGATAACTCTATATCCTTTATCACATAATTGACTAATGCTAAGAAGATTGTGTTTCAAGTTTTCAACCAAACATACATTTTCAATAAGAGTAGAGGATACATTACCGACATTGCCAATGCCAATGATTTTTCCTTTTGAATTATCTCCAAATGATACCTCTCCACCATTTTCGATTTTGGTAAAACTTGAAAACCAAGAATAATTCCCTGTCATGTGTCTTGAACAACCGCTGTCCAAGTACCACTTATTCTTCTTCTTCAAGCCCTGCAGAAAAAGTCTCAAGTTTTAGGTACCCAAACCTTTTTGGGTCCTTGAGAGTTAGCAATGGTTCCTTTTGGAACCCAAACACATTTCACACCATAATGTGCATTTCTCTTTCTTTGGACATCTATCTTTCATATGACCATCTTGATTACAATAATGACATACAATTTGATTTTTAATAGATGTATTCCTTACAAAATAGTTCTTGTAATATTTTTGTTTCAAATTTGGTTTGTAACCAATCCCTCCTTTGTCAAATACACACTTTTGTGAATTAAGTAAGTTATCCAACATCTTTTGCCCATTTGTAAATTTTAGCACAATCTCATTTAGATCATTGCTCTTCTTTCTAAGCAATTCATTTTCATTTTTCAAGTCATTCACATGTGATTCTAAATGCTCATGTGATGTGCTAGAATTCTCAAATAGTGCAACTTTATCATGCAATGTTTTATTCTCTAATTCTAGGCAAGTAATCTTTGCACTAAATGATTCATTTTCATTTTTAAGCTCTACCATTTTCTTTTTAAGGCAAACATTCTTTTTACCCATTTTCATCAATTCATCATGCAATTCTTTAAAGGCATTATGTAATTCATCATATGTAGGAAGATCACTTACCTCATCAAGTTCATCACATGATTCTTCTCCAAAGGCCATGAGAGCTAAGTTTGTCATTTCTTGTTGCTCTTCCTCATCACTTGTTTCCTCATCGCTATCATCCCATGTGGCCACCATAGCTTTCTTCTTGAGTTTGTTTAGGAGAGGACATTAGGTCGTATGTGTCCGGGCTTCATTGCATTCATAGCAAGTGATTGGTTCTTTCTTCTCCTTTTTATTTTTGTAACCTCTGAACTTTCTCTGCTCATTATTTTTCTTGTAAAATTTTCTGAATCTTCTAGCCAACATTGCCAACTCCTCATCATCCATCTCGCTTTCCTCATCACTCTCACGTTTTGACGCCTTGAGAGCAATGTTTTTCTTCTTTTCCTCATGCCCTTTTTCTCTGCCAAATCCTCTTCATATGAAATGAGAGAGCCAATTAAATCATCAATAGGTAAAACATTTAAATCTTTAGCTTCCTCAATGGCAGTCCTTTTTGGTCTCCATTCCTTAGGTAGCGATCTAATGATTTTCTTAACTTTTCGCTATTAGAAAAAATTTTTCCTAGGGCTCCTAAAGTGTTCACTATGTCCGTGAATCTAGTATACATAGAATATACACTCTCATTTTGTTCCATTTGGAACAATTCATATTGTCGAGTGTACCTACTAATTTTAGACTCTTTTACTTGATTCGTGCCTTCATACACGACTTCAAGTTTGTGCCAAATTTCATTAGCACTTTCACAACTAGACACTCTGAAACTCTTTCTTATCAAGTGCACAAAATAAGGCATTCATTGCTTTGGAATTTAGAAGCTTTTCTCTTTTCCAATTCATTCCATTCGTGAAGGTTTTGGAATATCTTCCCCTACTTCGTTTTTAGTCAAAAGCATGAAAGGACCATCATTAACGATTTCCCAAATTTCGTAATCTAAAGCTTGCAAGTAAATTCTCATCCTAGTTTTCCAATACGGATAATCGTTTCCATCAAAATATGGTGGTCTAGTGGTGGATTGTCCTTCCCTAAATGTAGAATCATTATGAGTTGCCATTGATCTTTAGCTCTAGATGGTTAAATCTAAATAAGAGCACCTTGCTCGATACCAAATGAAATACAAGTATGCAACCCAAGAGGGGGTGAATTGGAATTTTAAAACTTATCCTAACAAAACCACACAACAATCCAATCTAAAGCCTTAATAAATTTAAAAGCAATAAGTTCAATCAAAGCACAATAGTAAATAAGTAAGAGAGAAGAGAAACAAACACACGAAATTTTACGTGGTTCGGCAATCCCCGCCACGTCCCACGCCTCCAAGCGATCCAAGCTTGAGGTTTCACTATCCAAGCCTTCCAAGGCTTAAAATGCTTAATTGACTTGAGGTGTCAATGAACCTTTACAACAATGAGATTATATCTCAATCTCTTCACTCAAGTGTTTCCCACACTTATACACTCACAAATTTGATGAGAAAAATAAAGATTACAACAAAACTCTCTTTAAGAGTGGATGAACAAATTTAAGAACAAGGATGATTCAAAATAATAATGATTTGCGAATTGAGAGCTCAAGATATGTTGTATGCCTTTTGTTTGTCTTTTTAGAGAGAGCTTGAAAATGAATTGGCTTTGAGTTTTTATAGTTGGAGCTAAAAACTAGCCGTTATTCACTTTTTACTCATAACCGGATTACAGTTTATGATATCCTAATTCCGCTTGCATGTTCGTTAAGGCAAAAATTTGAATTTTTGAGTATCCGAATGATCGCTTGTGATATCCGGATTGCCGTTTATGCTCGAAGCTTTCTGCCCGAACCGAATGCCCGTTTAGCACAACCGGATTGCCGCTTGCTGAATAACGGATACAGTGCACTGTTTGCGAAAATTACAGTTTGACCCCAAAACTTTCCATAACCGCACTATGGCCCAAAAAGTTATAAAAGTTGCAATTAAGTCCAATTTCAGAATTTCTTAATAATACTATGTGAATCCCAAAACTTTCTGAAATTATGAACAAGCCCAAACTTTGTGAATTTTTAGAATGGCCCATAATATTTAAATATTTTCAAATAAGTCCAAATCCGAAATTCAAAAATAATATTTATTAAGCATAAAGATTTGTAAAATTCTTTCACTTTAGTTCACAACTTTGAAGAATAACTTAACTCCATAAAATCATTTTCTTGTTTTAAAAACACAATATATAAAACTTTATTTTTAATTACTCTCAATTTTCTTTAATCAACACATGTGGTTTGTTATCATCAAAATCAATATTTATATTATAGGCTAACAAAACTAAATCATACTGTAGACTTGAAATTTAATTTTGGAAAAAGAAAAACAATAACAAGAGCAATAGTGGACAAATCTCACTAACTTCTTCATGAGAACCTACGCTAGAGTAATCGTGCTCATAATAGTTATCATCGGAGCTGGACAAAGTGTCCTAAGAATCGTTTGAGGAAGAAACCACCATGAGAGAAGCATCTCCCATTGAATTTGTTACGAAGAAGACTTATTAATAGGATAAGCATCTTTATCGCTTTCGAAATCTGTGATTAGCTAGAATCACCGTTGTTGTTTCATCAAGTTCATTCTAGTCCGTGATCGATCACTTTCTCCGCCTCTGGACTTCACCAATCACTACATTATGATCGTTCATCTCAAAATCTAAATATTTTTTAGAAGAGAAATCTATAGATACATAATATAATGTATTAGTTTGAGGTTTTGATGAGAGAATAGAAAGGAGTAGTGCAATCCAAGCCAAGGTAACCATCAAATTCCATTCAAAGGAAATACAAAAGAATCTCTTGCAATCTAACCTAAAACAAGAATTGAAAAAGAAAAAAGTAACTATAAACAAATTTCTAGAAACACTAGCAGCAACATCATATTATCACTCTTCTCTAGTTACAATGAACATGTTTGAAGAAATTAAAGCAAAAGTACTTTTGAGGGCACTTTCATATATAACAAAATTTACACACATAAATAGTAACTAGATTAAACAATGGAGAATAAACATAAATCCAATTAAGCGAATATTAAACAATGAACAAAAAATGAAAGGAATAACTGAAAATTATACAATTCCAAAAAGACCAGATCAAATTAGCAATATCAGATTTCCAAAATGACTCACTAGTTACAGAAAATGTACAACAAAAAAGCACTTTCGCTCCTAGTTGTTATATATTTCTATGACAAAGAGAGGCCATATACATATTATGTTTGAGAAATGAAAATTTACCAAATATCATATCACAAATAGATTTGTATATTATTGAAAATAGAATTCCTAAAACATTTGTGATATGGTATTTGGTATTATTAATTAATAATTAAAACCAAATAGAATTCCTCAAACATTGTCACAAAGGAAATTCTCAACTAAACAAGCGGAGAAACACAAGTATAAGCATAACACAGACATAGAACATAATTAGACTCTAATTTAGAAGAAAACGACCACAAAGAGAAAAATAGAAAATTTTAGAAGAAAACAGCGACAAAGAGAAAGATAGATGTAGAAAGGTAGGAATAGCAACAGAGAGAGAACTCACAGATTTAGAGGAGAGCGTCAATAACAGAGAGAATGTCAGCAAAGCAATGAGAACAGCAGTGGGGAGACCGAACAACAACGCTGGAGAGAGAGCACCGGCACCAGAGAGATAGCAGCAACACTAAGGAAGACACATCAACAATAATAGAGAGAGAGCGGTCGTGAGGGAGAGAGAATAAGAAGATCGTGAGCAACATCTAAGGACAAAGAGAATAGAAACACCAACAATGAAGAGAGAGCGATGTGAGAAGAGAAATAGAGTGAGAAGATTGTAAGAGAGAGACGACGGTCTATTTTGGGATATTTATTTTTGTAGTTCATTTAGAAAATTTGTATTCTTACTTTGATAATTTTTTTTTTGATTTATTCTCTGAATGTGTATTACACTTGCAGAAGGAAAATGAAAACTAGGCCAAGAAAGCTCCTCAGATGTTACGTCTTTGTTTTAAGGAGGGAAAAAAAGTTATGCCTTATTTTAAATCAATGAATATTGCAGTTTTATTAAAAAAATGATTACAAGGCCGTAATTAAATCTTAAGGCTGTAACTATAATTTTATATTAAAAGGGGTTTGTTAAGAACTTCAAAGGGTGTTAATAGCTCCTTTTTAAAATAATTAAAAAATCTAGAGCCGGGCTGAAGCCTGGCCCGGATAAGATAGGCTAAGCCTTTTCATGGATTTACAAGAAAAATGGCACACGAGGTTGGGCTAACCTGGTCTGGCTAGGCCCATCTATCCTACTAATTATCTTGGGGGAAAGGGGGTTGGTGTTCTTACATTGGCAAGTAACAAGACTCAAAAAATCAAAACTCAAAATCTTTTAACTGATATCCGACAACGTTGGCTACAAATCCCTAAGATTTATACTGAGCAATTCAGTTTCTACTTAATTCACCCGTTACAGTCCATGTTTGGGTCAGTAATCAATTGATTTTTTTTCGAGGGCCCAAGAGCTATGTGACCAAATGCGTTAGTCTTTTTTATTTTAAATGAACCAATTTGCATCGCCTCGCTTCAGTTTCATGTTAATATCTGTTTATTTGAGTAGTAACCTATGTATTTATCTGTTATTGATTTTTAAGTATTAAATATGGAGAATCGTTTTAATTTGTAGTCTATGTAACTCTGCTTGCGCAAGGAATGGTTTTCCTTGCGAGGTAAGGAATCCACGTCTTGTAAGGATTCATTAATCTTGTTTATTTATAGTCATAGCACAAAGTATTGTTGAGCACTGCATATCGTAATGGCTGGAAAGGAGCAAGATTTAGATTTTAATAAAGGTGGGGATGCTTTTGTTATTGAGTCACCCAAAACAAAGGATAGGTCTAAGCAAGTTGGTGGCGGTCAGCCTCCTTTGCCGCCACCCAGAGCAGCAAGTAGATAAAAACAGTGTAAGAGTACGTTGGTTGACGGAGAATCGTTATAACTAGAAACGTCTGAGAATCGAATGGAGGGACAACTACAACATAGTTTCCCCGTATGTCTTAACCGCCTCTTTCACTTTCGGGGCAAGAAGCTTAGCAAGAGGCAGATTGAAAGGGTTAAGAGACTATGGCTTCTGAAGGAGGCGGATAAAGACGAAGATGTGTGCTTTTCCTTTACTGGGAAGCACAGTAAATTTAGGAGGATGGAGCGTCTAGGAGGCAGGTTTTATTCTCCCGTTGAAGCGGAAAATAAGGACATTGCTGGTGTGGAATGGAATCTAGAAATTGCTCGTGTTTCCTCCTATAAGAATGGAAAAAAGAGCAGGGATGACGACAATAGAGTTAATGCCAAAAATGCGGTGGAATCTTAACATACCGGGAGTAATAAAAATCAACCAGAGGTTGAAGGTACGCCCGAGGTTGGGTGGAAAGATTCTGCGCCTGCACCAAAAGATTGAAGCAATAACTTCGGAAGGCTCCGCTAATCAGGCTGAACAAGTCCTTGGTTCAACAATATGAGTTACTACCGCAGTGCTAATTTCTTTTATGTTGTTTACTTAAGCTACTATGTTTTGAATACGTCTTTCTGCTTAATCAGACTAGTGTTTTAATAACATATTTTTAGTTATTGTGATTGTATCCTTCTTCTTTTTTTTTTATTTTGTGTATAACTTTCTCAATGGTTTTATATTTACTTTTCATCTTTCTATTACTGGTTAGTATTCCATGACTGATGATTCAATGAATCTTTAATTTCTTGGAATTTATCTGCGCCACATCGAAATAAGCTACTTATGGTACTATGATCACTGCTCAGATGATTGTATTAATTTAATTACATAATCAAGAACAAAATAGGGTGTCTCTATTATTTTAATAAGATTATATACAACAGGTGACATTTTTCTCTTCAGAGATCCTCTTCTTGATTACAATTTCTACAAATGCAGGCCTGAAATTAGCTCCTCTTTATAGAACCACCTTCTGGTACCATAATGCCCAGCCTGAGACTTCTGGCTTGCTATATCTGTTTGTAACCTTTATGCCAAAGCCTAATCAAATGTAGCCTTTTCATTGACTTAAAACCTTCCTGCGCATGAAGTTGAACTTTTCACGTATTCCTGAAGCAACTATTAAAGAGCTGGAGCACAGCAAAACTGAACCGTGCTCCAAATGCGGCTCTGGGTATAGGCTTTTGTAGACATTCCAATTCTTCCCAAATGGCCATGATCTGGTTTGTCCAATTTATGTGTTTTTGGGTTATATTCAGCACAATTCTCAGTTGTATTAGCCAATTTTAAATTTTTCCTTAGCAACCTTTTTTCTTACAGGAAAAAGCATGTATTCCACCAAATTCTCCTCCCTGCGACTCATAATTTACAATTGGTGCTATACTTCGAGTGTGTTCTATCTTTCAGTTTTTGTATAGGAATCTTTACTTACATGTATATGGATTATATTTGTTTCATTGTGGGGTAAACTTGTTGCTTGTAGCATCTTTGCAGCACAATCCTTGTAAAGAAGAATTGGAATGTGAAGTCTGAATTCTTCTACTTTGTAAGACTGATGCCAGCATCAAACTAGAAATAGAAGGCAATGAGAATAAAGAAATGGAAATGAATAATGTGTTTACTTACTTAAATGAGAGAAAATAAAGAAATGGAAATAAATGATATGTTTACTTGTATAAATGAGAGATGGAATAAGAATCAAAGTGGTGGGTCCCACATAAAATAAAAAATGACTGCTAAAGTTCTCATTCCCATAGAGGAGGTGGAAATAAAAAATTCATTCCTTAAATCTTCAAATTCTGATTTTATCCTTTCTTATTATTATTATTATTATTATTATTATTATTATTATTATTATTATTATTATTATGAAGAAAAATTTATTGTTGTTGTTAATAATAATAATAAAATTATTACAATTTGAAATACAAGTGTGCAACCCAAGAGGGGGGGTGAATTGGGATTTTAAAACTTAAGCTAGGCAAAACATACAACAATCCAATCTAATGCCTTAATAAATACGAAAACAATAAATTCAATCAAGTACAATACTAAAAGAGTAAGGGAAGAGAAAATAAACACAAGGATTTTTACGTGGTTCGGCTATCCCCGCCTACGTCCACGCCTCCAAGCTCACCCGGCTTGAGGATTCACTATCCAAGCCTCCCAAGGCTTCAAATGTTTACAATTGACTTCCAAGGTGTCAATAGACCTTTACAATCAAGAGATTATCTCCCCAATCTCTTCACCCCAAGTGTATCTCACACTTGTACACTCACAAATTTGATATGAACAAGAAGATTACAACAAAAACTCTCTTTAAGAGTGAATTACAAATGATAACTCAATGAAGATTTAATCTATGATGATTTGCGAATTTGAAGCTCAATATATGTTGTGTGCACTTGTTGATGCTTTCCAAGATTACCAAAAATGATTTGGATTTGAGTTTATATAACTCAAAACGGATTACCGTTTATGGTATCCGGAATTCCGCTTGCATGTTACCGTTAAGGCAAAAATTTGAATTTTTTGAATATCCGGAATGCCGCTTGTGATATCCGGATTAGTTTATACGCCCGAAGCTTTTCGCCTCAGAATCGAATACCGTTTAGCACAACCGATTGCCGTTTATGCCCGAAGGCCCCGAATCAACTTCCGTTAAGACAACCGGATTGCCGCTTATGCCCGTAAGCTTTTTCGCCTTCAGCAACTTAGGACTTAGAAGATATCGGATTGCCGCTTTTCATCCGGAGAGTTTCTGCCCCATAACCGGATTGCCGTTTAGCATAACCGGAATGCCGCTTGCTACAGTAACGGTACAGTGCACTGTTTGCTAAAATTACAGTTTGACCCCAAAACTTTACGAAACTGTAGTATGGCCCAAAACGTTATAAAAATTTACAATTAAGTCCAATTTCAGAATTTGTAAAAATTACTTTGTGAATCCCAAAACATTCTGAAATTATGATATGACCTAAAATGCTATAAAACGTTTCAAATAAGTCTTTCTCCAAAATTTCAAGCAATACTTGTTGATTTCAAATATTTCAAAAATTCTTTCAATTAAACCATAAACTTGAAAAATAATCAATTTCATAAAATTATTTTTCCATTAGATATAAAACCTTTATAGTGTGAAAATAATGATTTATTTAAAATGTATGAAAAATAATTTAAGCTTTCAAAAACTTAATCATTCTTAATCTTATTTGTTATCATCAAAATCATTATGTTAACATATATGTTAACACAATTAATATTAATTATAATTATTAATCATTATAATTAATATTTATTATTTTTGCTAATAATAAAAAAATAATATTATTATAATTAATATGTTTTATTATAAATCAAAAGTTAATTGTTAATTTCTATATAAGTCCAAGTTAACAATTAAATATTAACTCTCAAGAAAATTTAATTGTTTTTAGGGCAAATTACACCTACACCCAAAGGTTTGGGAAAAAGATCACGTGGAACCCCAAATTTTCAATAAAGGATATTAAAACTCGCTCTTGATTATAAACCCTTTGTAGATAGTAATTAAAACAATTAACTTTAAATTTTTTTAATAAATTCAAAAATAATTTAAATAGTTTAATTTGTCTAGTGCACTAATAATGTTAGAATATTTTTAATATATAAAACAATTTAAAAATGTTAATGATTGTATTTATTTTAATAAAATATTTGTATTTATTATAAAGGTTTTAAATAAATCTTCCAGTTAAATAGATGTTATAGTTAATAAAATATGTCATTTATTAATAATATTGAAATTATCTTATATAATATTGAAAATAATTTTAATTTTTATGTATTTACTTAATATTATATTTCAACTTATTATAAAATTTAATGTGTCGACTTGTGCCCAAGAAAAAAATATTAAGTATCGCACGACACAGCTCGTTCACTTGCTGGGTTGTGTTGTGTTGGCCCATAGGCCCACATGAGCCGATAGAGATTGTTGGCCATCTTTTACTCTTTTCTTAAATGCCCTTTTTTATGTAATACAGTAGTGCATCAAAAAAAAAAAATTCTTAGAAGCACTCCAAAATTCTTTATTTGATAAAAAAAATGATTTTTTAATAAAAAATTCTAATGGCAACTAAGTCATCATCTCCCTAATATTTTCTCTTATACTACCTCAATAGATTTTACCAATTAAAATAGCTATTACTAACTAAACTACGAAATGTATTTGGTAAAGCCGAAATCAATTTTTTGACTATCTACCTCGCTTAAAATTTGAATTCAGGTAGTCAATCAAATGTAATTATTTAAAAACTAATCAACAAGGTGGAGGGGAAAAACATGTTTGGTTTTAGACATATATTTATTTGATTTTAGATATATGCACATGAAAAGGATATATGTACATGTTGGATATCTTATATCAAACTATCTTTTACATGTTTACTTAAGTCATAAGACCCAATTATCTTGGAAGTTAACACTTTTTCCCCTGGAGTAGTTCGTAGGTTTTAGCACTGGCTCTTCTGTACTTCTCATAATATCTTTGTTACCCCTTTGATGTTGGAGTCAATATATTATTTTAAAGAAAAAAAAAATTGGTTGGTTTGTGGCTCGGATGAGCTTTGGTGCAGTGAAAATTTTGACATGAAGAGCCGACTGGATATAAAGAGTAAGTGGTGAAATCTGAAAAAGAAAATGTAATAATATGTTGTAAACTAATAGTATCAATCAAAATAGAGATATTTATAAATTTACAATATTTGTTATCCTATAAAAAATTAAAATCTTAGGAGACATTTATCTACGGATTTAGATCCAATTCTGAGCTAATCTGTGTTTAACTCTTTAAAACTACCACATATGTGTACATAGCAATATACAATTAAAATTTGAGTTAAACTATTGACACCCCTCCAAACTCTTTTTATAGCCCCTCTTATGTTACAATTACATTTAAAGACAAATACTCTAATATATCTCACTTTAAACTCTTGTACTATGTCTCTCTTAAAAAAAAAAAAAATTCTTGTATTTTCTCTCTTATCAAACTCACACGTCATTTTTTCTCAAATTCTCTATACATTTTCCTTCAATAATTAGGACAATCTATTGATTATGAACAAAACATTGAAGAAATTATCTAACTTTTTTCTTTTATGCTCATACTGGAACTTTTTAAATCATACTTTTAAGAATATTTTATTTAATTCATTAATTTTTATCAAGAAGTTTATCGCCTATAAAAATTGTTTATGAGGAACGAGAAAATAACAGAAAACTAAAAGATTCACAAATTAAATTTATTTATTTAAAAATAAGGATATTTTTGGCATTAAATTTAATATAATTCGAAAAAGGAGTTTCAAAAGAATTTTGGAGGGATGTCAATAGTCCAACTCTTAAAAATTTAATTCTTATCTAATAACTACTATCTGTATCTTTTAAAAAGTTAGCAAAAAACTCAACACAGCATTGAATCCAAATCTTTTAGATCAGCAATATAACAACAATTTTGAAAACTAGAATGCAATTGAAAGTTCAAGTAATTTTAAATAATTTTCAGGATCGGAATAATTTGATCAAACACTAGTTCATATATACGTTTGCTTAATCTATTAGAGAAAAGGATTGATTACAATCCAAACATTTAGAAAAAAGGACATATAAAATTCTCTAACATTTTGAAAAAGACATTTAAATCCCAAATTGGTAACCGATTCAATTTGGTTAAATAATTAGAAGGTTAATGTGGTACATTCCCTTATTAGTAACGAGTTAATTTATCCAAAAATCCTTCTCCAAAAATCACAATAATCAATCAATTACTAACTAGAAACTCTCCTCCCATATAAAAAAGACACACATGTAATGAATTATTTAGTAGCTAAGTAGTAAGTACTAAAGAAACATCTAATGAATTATTTAATAGCTAAGTACCAAAGAAACGCTTGAGTTGTAAATTCCGGAGTCGCTGTAGGGAAGAAGCAGAAAAAAACTTGTTTTCATCAACAGTGATTTTGTGGGTTCTGATAATCAGAATGGCGGAGACGAGGGCACCATCACAAGCGGAATCAGCGGTTCAGACCGTTTACACGGAGAGGCCATGGGACGAGGAGCCTGAGTCCTTCCACGTTCGTATCCTCTCCTCTGTTCGGCGGGTTTTTAATTTAATTTAATTGCATTTTGATTTGAATCGATTCAGTCGGGTTTGGTGGCAGCTTGGTAATTATTTGTTTTTAAAGGTGTTGTGTTCCGTTCGATTTGTGTGCAGCGAGGAGGCTGCAAAGGATGCTCTGTTGTACGGTTATAAGACGGCTGCTAGTGGATTCTCGGCTAAGCTTACTCCTCAGCAAGTTGATAAGATTTCCAGTAATGATTTTCTTTTTTAATTTAATTTAATTTATTTTATTTGGAGTGCAATCATTGGTTGTTGCATTAATCAACTCTTTTAGGTTTTGATGATCGCTGGCACTTGGCAGAATGCCATTATTCGAGGCAACTTTTTTGGGAGGCTGGAAGTTGAATGATGTGAAAAAGGTGGCAAAATGATGTAATCTCTACAGTTTTGAAACAGCGAGTTGAGTTAAATGTAAAAGCATTAACGCGGTATCAGCCGAGAATGAAGCAAATGGTGTTGATGAAGGAGAAGAAGACTACATTGAAAAGACGAGCAATTGGGAAAAAGAAGATATTAAATTGAGTTTATATAGTAAAATTTCAACCCTCATAAATCAAGGTATGTTTGTAATTTTATTAATAATTTATGGGTAAAATGGATAAGTCAATATATTAACTTTTATGTTAGAGTAAAGTAATGATAATTATAAGTTGAAAATAATTTTTTTATAAAAATTAACCGAATTAGCAAATTGAGGTTTAAATGTATTTTTTTAAAACATTAAAGAATTTTGTGTTTTTTTTTATAAATATTTGAGGTGTATCAGTCTTTTTCTCAATCTATTAGCCATGGTTAAGTATTTTTTTATTATTACATGTTATAAATCCAATTTTTAATTTTATTGGTAATTCTTATTTTACATGTATATGTATATTTCGATTCTTATTCTTATCTTAGTAGGAAACTTCCTATAAATAAGAAAAAGAAGAAAAAAAAAAGGAAAACTTTGCATATTACAGGCTTAGCCAACAAGTTATAGAATTAAACACCGCCGCAATGACTACGGAGCAAACTCAAAACACCAACGGAGCCAAGGCCGACGGTGATCTTGAAAAGCCGGTCACCGGAAGCCAAATTTTGCGGAATATTAATGCCAAAGCAACTAGTGTTTCCATGCAAATAAAGAAACTGCAAAAGCAGCAAATCAGCCTCAAAGTACAAGATGAAGCTAACAAATCGACCACTCTAATTCAAATCCTAGTTCTACCAATCAGCATTATTCTTGAATAATATATAGTTGCAATAAATCTCTTTAATTTCAATCTCTTTAATATCTTAGTGGGAATATTATACATCTACACTCGTTTATTTGAATTTCATTATAGATGATCCCTATTAAAATTGATTTTATTGCACTTTTTTTAATCGATATTCGAACAAATAAAATTTTGATAGTTAAAGATCTGGTATGATATTTTCTCAAAATCTGAATTAAATAAATATAAATAATTAATTAAAGGGAAAATCAAGGGTAATTAGCTAGAACTAATTACTGCAGAAAATAAAACCAAGAGTAGTTAACTAGAACTAAATACAGCTCGTTAACTCACACAGTTAATTCTAAAGCGTTGTGCGTTCTAAAAGTTAAATTTAGAACTCTTTGTAGTAATCTATTCATCCCATCTCTCATAATTAGCTTATCTGTATATATCTATTTGGATGTAATTATTAGTTCATCTAAAACATCAATTAATAAGCCTGGATGCACTTTTGTCCGTGTTCACTCGAGTTCCGGTAACAATTATTAAAAAAATGGCATGTTTCAAAAGTATTTTAAAAATAAAAAAATGTTGTAGTTTTTGGTTTTCAAAATTAATTATATTTTTTAAAATTAATTATATTTTAATATTTCTTTTGTCAAAATAAATAAAAGAAAGAAAACAATCGCATGATATTACTCTGAATTTGATAAAATGAGGGGATATCTGACATAAAACTAAAACGCCATTGATATTTTGTAATTAAAAGAAACATGAGGGGGTTAATCCAAAAGTAACTTTACTTCAAAAATGGATTTCAGTTTTTGAAAAAAGACACACGCGTTTTGTTTCTCCTCTCCTGATTATTTTTGTTTGAGCTTGTTTTGATTTCGATCTTTCTTGTTCAAGTGCTTCTTGTAAATAAACAAACGATCTCTTAATTCTTGATTTTTAAACCTTGAAAGTACCTGAAAAACGATGTCGTATTCGGATTCTGACTCTTCGTCATACGGTGGTGATTACAAAAATTTCAAACAAATCACCCGTGACAGTGAGTTCTCCTTCTGTACAATTCTAATTATTATTGCTAGTATATTAATGATTTACTTTATAATTCTTGAAGCATTGTGTTAATAATGTTTGATACTTTTCGAAGCAATGGAGTGGTTCAGTATAATTTTTTTAAATTTTTGTGTAATTAATTGAAATTAAAATGGTAGGAAATGACGTGTTGGTTACTGTTACATGGACAATTCAACTGATTTGTGTTTTCTCTGTTTGAATTTTGAATTTAGGGTTGTTGTATGAAATGCTTCGCTCCGCAAAAACTGGCAAATCAAAATCAACCTGGAAGGTACTTTTTAGCTTCTGTCCTGATGATTTTATTCATTACTTGTTCTCATTTTCGTGTGGTTATTAAATGTTTTATGTATGTTTAGGTGCTTATAATGGACAAGCTTACTGTTAAGATAATGTCGTACTCGTGCAAGATGGCTGACATTACACAGGAAGGCGTTTCATGTAAGAATGACCCAACTGAGCATCTTTTGATTTTATGATTGCTTTCGATATTTGTCCCCAAGAACATTAAAAGATATCAGTTTTACTTTTTAGTAGTCTTTTGTCCACAATATGTTAAGGAAAGAAACCGCCTTAAATGATTAAAAATTGCATATAGGTGATCTCCATTTGACCTTATGCTAGTATTGCTCAGGCTGGTTGTCATTTTTCCTACTGGTTGCTGGAAACCACTGTCGTTCCGAGGCCAAGGGTGTGCTGTGAAATGTTGATTTAGGAAGCTGATAGATTAGGTAGCATTTGCATTACACACACCATTATTATTTATGCAATTAAGGAGCTTTGCAGAGAATGTTACTCTAAGAATCTGGAAGATTCTTTTATTAATTTATTTTTTTAATTCATAAAATTTGTCAGTTGTCTAGCTAGTTGAGATAACATTTTTCCTGTTGAAGCAATGAATAGGCTACTGCAAGGAACATTTGAATGGTTAAGAAAATTGAACTGGCGCTGCCAAGGTTCCAAGCTCAGGCGAGGTAGGAATTTAGTTACATCTTAGCAGGTAGAAGTGATTTCTCACCCTCGTTTAGGATTGCTGAAGTCCCCTTTTTGTCTCGGAGCAGGTGGGATTTAAGAGTGCCGGTTGGCTCTTTCATCTTAGTGTTGAGACTATCTGCAAGAAAGTTGCTTTTTGGGAAGAAGAGTAAATTGTGAAATAGATTTTTGTTTAAGAATGAGCCAATGAGGATTTTAGAAATTGGGGGAAAATAATTTGGAATCTGAGTGGAAGAGCTATTGTTTTACCCTCCTAAAAAATAAAGGTTGGAATTTTTCATGATAAAACATTTGGAATTTGTAGGTTTTTGCGGATATTAAGATAAAAAAGTAGATCATAAGTTAGAATAGCTAAACTGTGAAGGGTAGGGCAAAATGAGTCAACACTTGATTAGGAAAGGAAACCATTAAGAAAGATTTAACCTTTCTGTTTTCCAGGCAGAAATTATGTGGAGGGAAAATACCCATAATTTCATGGGCGAAAAGAATGTGAGATAATAAAATAATCTATTACAAAAGGGTTACTGAGAGAAAAGGTATGATTAATAGTCTTGAATCTAGTTTTAGATTCTGATTTCACCAATCAGGTTCTGGGCGATTTGTGGTTTATCAAATGAAAAAGAGGTTTCTTGGGCTTTTTTCTTGTGCAAGTCTTTATTTACTTGTTCTATGATGGGCTTTGATTTTTAATGAACTATTGTTGGATGACCTTTGATTTGTGATTGACGGTCTTAATTGCTATGCGTCGAGTTTCTGAAGTAGGCTGTTGGTCTGCCTTGTTATAATACATTATATGAGATAAAGGTTTCTTGTTTATTCATAAGAAAAATAGATTCTTGTTTATTCATAAGAGAAGTAATATATTTTTTTTTGATATTGAATTTGGTCCCAAAAGATATATCTGATATTATTGTTTCCTGCAGTGGTAGAAGACTTGTACAGACGAAGGCAGCCATTGCCCTCAATGGAAGCCATCTACTTCATCCAACCAACTAAAGAGAAGTATCCTGATTTCTCTTTGCCTCAGCATTTCATATTCTCATAAAAGGATATTTCTTCCCACTTTGGTTTAACCAATTCTTTTTTTTATTTGACAGCATTTCTTTTTGTTTTCTTTTTTGCTTGTATGACTTCCTTCTGGTGATTTTATCCAGTTGATTTGGTGAAGCTCATATTTTGATGTTTCTTTACTGAGTAGTTTCTATAGGGGGAGTTAGTCCTCAGCTGATCAGATGCATCAAATTTTGATTTTGGGCAGTTGAATGGGAACTGCATTGCACTTTGGGTGTCAATAGTTGTGACACCTTAATGTGCTTTCAAGCATTTTTCTTCTCTATGCCTATAAACCCATTGATAATAATTTCACTCTCGCTCACTCAGTCACTATCTTGCTCTCTGACAGATTGGTTACCTGTCTTAAATCTGATAATGCTCTTTTAAGCTCTTAAATTTTGTTGAACTATTCTATTCAAATTGGAGTGGTATCGTCAGTGATGAGTTTAACCGTTTAGTATCTTGTCCCCTTTCCAATCGAATTTCCGGTATAAATATCTTTTCTTCGAATATGATTAATAGTTTAAATATCTTCTAGCTAGTATGTTCCTGAATCTTCTCAACATTATATGTTTGTTACGCTTTTTATAGCCCAGTTGACTTTCAAACTAGAAACCTACTATATTTGTGATGTTGTAACAGTCATGTTATTTTGAAGACATTATTAAAGTGATAAATACTTGTTGGAACTGTCTCTTTGTGTATGCATGTATGTGTGCTTTTGCACATGTTGATTTATTCTTTATTTTGTTATTTTTGCAGCGTTGTTGCGTTCTTGTCAGACATGTCAGGAAAATCACCTTTGTATAAAAAGTATGTGAAATATTTTCTTATAATCCTAAGTGTTGTATACTGGCTTTTTCTTTCAGAAGTCCGCATTTTTCCTGTATTTCTGAATCAACACTTTTGTTTTTGTAAAGGGCATTTGTTTTCTTCAGTTCGCCTATTTCAAGAGAATTGGTGACTCACATCAAGAAGGATTCAACCGTGTTACCTCGCATAGGTGCATTGAGAGAGGTTGCCTCCTGCTTATGATTTTTTTTGTTCTTAAAATAAATTATTGTGCAGAAGCAACTAACAGTTTTCTGTTAATGCTTATCTTTTTGCTTTCTACATTGTTGGGTTAGAATTTATCGTTACACACTGATAATCTTTTCTTCCATCTGGTCAATTATTTGCAGATGAATTTGGAATATTTTGCCATAGACAGCCAGGTACATATGATGACTTCATTAAGTTGAATTTTCTAAGGATCATAGATTATCAGGATTGAGGAAGTCTGATTCCAATTTCCAAAGTGATTTGTTTTATCAAGTTTACTGCTAGATTCCATTTTCTCCCTTCACTAAGTAGAATTCATCATACATTTCACCAAAAAAAAAAAAAAGTAGAATTCATCAAATATGGTAAAGGTTTCTTCAGTTTACCGTGAGAAAACTGAAACTTGTGTTGTTCACTAACTACGTAGATGTCAATAAATATCAAACGACCATGAATTTTATGGAAATATGTGGTTATTGCACAAGAGTTTACATCAAGGTTTCTTCCACACAGCACAACCACCCCCCGCCCCCGCTTGCCTTTGTGTTCTGCCGTATTTTCCATCAATTCTAAAAAATGTTCTCTATTCTTTTTAGGAAATTGTTAGATCTTCTTAAGTTAAGGAATGTGAGTTCTAAAACTGTCAATGATGTGATGTCTGACGTTATAAGTACCAGCCACATGCCATTTTCTTTGCAGACTCCAAGTAGGTTCTAAAATATTTGTAATGTTAAGTATTATTAAATGTCTAAGCGTGTGTTGTCAGCAAAAAATTTTAGATTTTTAACGTCACATTTTTTAGGGAAAAATGATTTCTTATTTTCATTTCTTCCACCAAGGGTAGGCATACAATGAAATCTTGCTGGACCATTTTCTCTGATTTCACCCATGAAGTTTTGAACTTAGATTGCTGATGGCCTGTTTGCCAAGAAGATTCTCTCTCTCTTTTCTATGAAAGTTCTGGATACAACTTCGTGCTTGTTTTTCCTAATTATGATCTGGTTACTCATTTTTATTTTTCTTAATGTTTTGAAGCCCCAGTGATTTTGTTGCCCTTGTTTAGTCAACTGTGATTTTCTTGAGTACAGGGTTTTGTCACTGATGATGAAAGGGCCTTAGAGGAACTTTTTGGTGATGAGGAAAGTTCTCAAAAAGCTGATGCATGCCTGAATGTGATGGCTACCCGCATTGCTACAGTTTTTGCTTCATTGAGGGTAATTTTTAATGATTTGTTGAATTTGGTTTCAAGGGTGGTAAATTTCCTAAAGCATGTATATAATTGATCTTTAGGAGTTTCCTTTGGTGCGCTATCGAGCTGCCAAATCACTTGATGCAATGACAATAACAACTTTTCGTGATCTTGTTCCTACAAAGCTTGCTGCCGGAGTCTGGAACTGTCTTATGAAATATAAACAAACCATTCAGAATTTTCCCATGTCAGAAACCTGCGAGTTACTTATCCTTGATCGTTCTGTTGATCAGGTTTTGTGAGGCAATTTTTGCATAAGAATTTCTGGAATGCTTACTGCATGCCTTGTCCGTGTTACTTGTAGTAATATGTTTATTTTCCATTTCTAGGTTGCTCCTATTATACATGAGTGGACATATGATGCCATTTGCCATGATTTATTGAATTTAGAAGGAAATAAATATGTGCATGAGGTAAGTTCAAAATTTTGAAGTTCTATTTATTCTCTTGAATCTTCTGGAAGATCTCTTTTGGATATCTTATAGCAAGATAAAACTATGTATCAGGTTCCAAGCAAAACAGGTGGTCCACCAGAGAAAAAAGAAGTTCTTTTGGAGGAGCATGATCCCATCTGGGTTGAACTTCGTCATGCACATATAGCAGACGTATGTTTTTAGTTTTTACATTTTCTGTTCCCTCACCCCTGCTGTGTTTTATATAAATTTTATGAATGCTCTTTGTAATCGTCAGGCTAGTGAACGGCTGCATGAGAAAATGACCGGCTTTGTATCAAAGAACAAAGCTGCACAAATTCAAAATGGCTCAAGGTTGGTGAAATTTCCTCATCATTGATATGACATCATTGGAGAAGGGTTACATTCTTAGCTTTTATCATTTTTTTTAGAAGTCTGTTGATTTAATTTGTCAGTCCTTCGATTTATGATTTACATATTAGTTTTAGAAGTTTGGTGCTGTGAAGATGCTGAAACTTGTTAAATAATAATGAAATGAAATGTCTGAAAGTTTGATGCTGATAGATTAGAAATTTGATAGTCAAAATCATGTCTTTGGCGTTGTCCCTTTCATTAGATCTGCTAATACAAGGTGTAATGGTACAGCGATATGTATTCTTTGGTTAAAAGGAAATTTAGATCAGATCATAAATTAGGTAAAGAACCTTTGGACATTTAAATGAATTATCCTTGGACTTAATAACTTATATTAATGCCATAGATCATTTATGTATCCAGCTGATGGTTTTGGGAGTGCAAGGTTATGTGAACAGTAAGAAATGGTTGACATGTATGAATATATGACATATAAATAGACAAAGGGTTAGAGTCTGGAGAGCTTCTTTAAACATAATTGATGACACACAAGTTGTAAACTGTTGGACTGATACAGTTTGGATGGTGTGAATTGCACCCCACATGTGCATTGGTTATGCATGTCAGATGTAATCTCCTTATCCTCCCAAATTCTATAAATCCGCATAAAAATTATTTTGCGGTTTACATAACAAATCTGGTGCCACTAATCATGCTCTGTAGCCTATATTTAATTAATTAGTATTCACTTACGTTTTAGCTAAACATTAAAGAAGATGGGCTGATTATCTTTTTTAAAGAATATTTCATCAAGTATGAGGAAAAGAATTCATTAGAGGTTTTAGAATTTTTGTTGGTCGTTTCTTGATGTTGTTATGAGATTTTCTTTGGACTTCCCTTGTTTATTGTTTAAAATCTTGTGCTGATTGTTAACGCAAATATTTCTTTAATATTAATTTTGATGATAACAAACTTGATGAAGATTGATTAATTCTTTAAAAGCTCAAAAAGTTTTCTTACTCTTTCAAATCATAATTCTCATACCATAAAGGTTTTTTTTTTAAAAATGTTTAATAGTAATAGTAACAGATTGAAAAACCTTGAGAATTTTGAAAATAACAAGGATTTCTTACAATTCTGAAAATGGGCAATAACGGCTCGTCGACATTCTCCCATAACGGCTCGCCGATATCAAACAGAATTGAACATTAGTTTTTGGACAATAACGGCTCGCCGACATTCTTGATAACGGCTCGCCGACATAAAACAGAACTGAAGTTTAGTCTTTGGACACTCACGGCGATCCGATATATTAGATAACGGCTCACTGTTTTTAAAGGACCGTTTGACACATTCTGGACGTTGTCGGCTCGTCGATATATCTATAACGGCTTGCCGATATTACGCGATAAGTGGACACTGACTCGTCTTCTTCACCATTTCTTTTGTGCACCGTTCTTCCTCCTCTCTTAACCCGCGACTGCTCTTGTTCTCTTTTCTCAAATCAATCATTTTTTCTGTCATTTTGCACCAAATTGAAGCATTAGTAACCTTTCTCATCATCTTTAGAATCTTTTTAACCGATCGAAACTCGTTTTTGAGTTAAAAATTGAAAAATCTCAAATCGAAACCCTAGAACCCGCGACACTATCCTTGCCCAACTTGACTCAAATTTCTTTCATTTCCCGTCAAATTTCATTTACAATCACTCTCTAAACCCTCCATCTTCCTTTCTACCCGTTTCTTTTCTTCCAACATCATTAATGGCTTCACGACCAAGGCGTGCTCGAACCAAAAATGCTGACCCACGTGATTCCAGTCCTCCTCGGCCTCTCTCTCAGGACTTCGAAAGTCTCCATTTTCGCAATGCTAACTCTGCTCAGCGTTTTCGCGATAAATTCATGGGCAAACCGGTAACTCCCTCATTTTATCTTGACATTGAAGAATTTTCGGATATTACTATTTGTGGTAGTAGTATTACTCACATGCTTCGGTATTGGAATGAGGCTTTAAGTATAGAATAGCATGTTTATGAAAATCTTGTGCAAGTTTTTTATTCTAATATGGAACTATTCCCTTCCCGGCAACCTTATATTATTACTTACGTCGGAGGAGTTCGTATTGAGTTTGATGAGAGAGAATTATGTCGTATTCTTGAAATTCGTTACGGAGGTTTAGACATTTATACCACTAGAAAGGAGTTTGATTTTAATAATTTCCACATCGTGTGGATGCGAGACGAACATTTGTAGGCGTAGAGATCTCATCGATGACATATGTTCTTTTTTTGCAGCCTCAACTTCTTCCATTTCAGGTTCGCATTCTCCACATCATACTCCAACACATGGTCACACCTAGACAGGGTCATACCGATGAGGTAACTAGATTAGATGTCGGTATATTAGATTCCCTCATTCGTACACGACATGTGAGCTTATCCTACATTATCCTTTGTCATATGTTGTCTACACCTAAAGTGACCAACCGGTTCCTTCCATATGACAGCATCATTACTAGGATTTTGAGACACTTTGATGTACCTATCACTAAGTCTGTGTATGTCGAGACCCGAAAGTTAGGTCGAGATATTATGTCTGCAATCGAATTCTTTAAGAAACGTGGGAAGTGGGTAAAGACACCTTCCTCTAAGAATGAAGACACTTTATTTGCCCCGGAGGATAATCGTGTGCTCAATGACATCTATTCCGAGGATGAGTTACCCGACTTTCGCCTTGGAGCTAGACCACGTGTCCCTCGCCGAGTCGTGTGAAAATTGATGATAACAAACTTGATGAAGATTGATTAATTCTTTAAAAGCTCAAAAAATTTTCTTACTTTTTCAAATTATAATTCTCATACCATAAAGGTTTTTTTATGAAAAATGTTTAATAGTAATAGTAACAGACTGAAAAACCTTGAGAATTTTGAAAATAACAAGGATTTCTTACAATTCTGAAAATGGGCAATAATGGCTCGCCGATATTCCCCCATAACGGCTCGCCGACATCAAACAGAATTGAACATTAGTTTCTCGACAATAACGGCTTGCCGACATAAAACAGAACTGAAGTTTAGTCTCTGGACACTCATGGCGATCCGACATGTTGATAAGCTTTCGTGAGCACAGAGCAATTGGGAGAGTAGCTCCTGGACACTAACGGCGATCCGACATTCATGATGACGGCTCGCCGACATTTTCCAGAATTACAAATTAGCCTCTGGTCACGAACGGCGATCCGACATCTTGATAACGGCGATCCGACAATTTGAAAATTCGGCTTAACGGTCATATTGACCAATAAAATGACGATCCGACATTGAGTTAACGGCGATCCGACAGTGAGCAGAAAGTCAATAACGGCTAATTTTCAGCTCGAACTATAAATAAGCTCAATCCAATTCAAACAAGAATAATCCCAACGATCATCATTGAGCTAAATATTGAGCATACAACTTTCATTGAGTTTTAAATTCTTGTACTCATCTTATTCATTCACACATTGAGCTTTCATTTATGATCAAACACATTGTGTGAGAGAAATTCATTTGTAATCCTTTTTGTAAAATCAAGTTGAGAGATTGTAAGTGTTCCAAGGCGAAATTCGGGTAACTCATCCTCGGAATAGATGTCATTGAGCACATGATTATCCTCCGGAACAAGTAAAATGTCTTCATTCTTAGAGGAAGGTGTCTTTACCCACTTCCCACGCTTCTTAAAGAATCCGATTGCAGACATAATATCTCGACCTAGCTTTCGGGTCTCGACATACACAGGCTCAGTGATAGGTACATCAAAGTGTCTCAAAATCCTAGTAATGATGCTGCCATATGGAAGGGACCGGTTGGTCACTTTAGGTGTGGACAACATATGACAAAGGATAATGTATGATAAGCTCACATGTCGTGTACGAATGAGGAAATTTAATATACCGACATCTAACCTAGTTACCTCATCGGTATGATCCTGTCTAGGTGTGACCATGTGTTGGAGTATGATGTGGAGAATGCGAACCTGAAATGGAAGAAGCTGAGACCTAAAGGGCAAAGAACATATGTCATCGGATAGATCTCTACGTCTACAAATGTTCCGTACTGCATCCACATGACGGAAATTATTAAAATCAAGCTCCTTTCTAGTGGTCTAAATGTCTAAACCTCCGTAACGAATTTCAAGAATACGACATAATTCTCCCTCATCAAACTCAATACGAACTCCTCCGACATAAGTAATAATATGAGGTTGCCGGGAAGGGAATAGTTCCATATTAGAATAAAAAACTCGCACAAGATTTTCATAAACATGCTATTCTATACTTAAAGCTTTATTCCAATACCGAAGCATGTGAGTAATACTACTACCACAAATAGTAATATCCGAAAATTCTTCAATGTCAAGATAAAATGAGGGAGTTACCGGTTTGCCCATGAATTTATCGCGAAAACGCTGAGCAGAGTTAGTATTGCGAAAATGGAGACTTTCGAAGTCCTGAGAGAGAGGCCGAGGAGGACTGGAATCACGTGGGGCAGCATTTTTGGTTCGGGCACGCCTTGGTCGTGAAGCCATTAATGATGTTGGAAGAAAAGAAACGGGTAGAAAGGAAGATGGAGGGTTTAGAGAGTAATTGTGAATGAAATTTGACGGGAAATGAAAGAAATTTGAGTCAAGTTGGGCAAGGATAGTGTCGCGAGTTCTAGGGTTTCGATTTGAGATTTTTCAATTTTTAACTCAAAAACGAGTTTCGATCGGTTAAAAAGATTCTAAAGATGATGAGAAAGGTTACTAATGCTTCAATTTAGTGCAAAATGACAGAAAAAATGATTGATTTGAAAAAAGAGAACAAGAGCAGTCGCGGGTTGAGAGAGGAGGAAGAATGGTGCACAAAAGAAATGGTGAAGAAGACGAGTCAGTGTCCACTTATCGCGTGATATCGGTGAGCCGTTATAGATATATCGACGAGCCGACAGCGTCCAGAATGTGTGTCAAACGGTCCTTTGAAAACGGTGAGCCGTTATCTAATATATCGGATCGCCGTGAGTGTCCAGAGACTAAACTTCAGTTTTGTTTTATGTCGGCGAGGCGTTATCAAGAATGTTGGCGAGCCGTTATTGCCCATTTTCAGAATTGTAAGAAATCCTTGTTATTTTCAAAATTCTCAAGGTTTTTCAATCTGTTACTATTACTATTAAACATTTTTCGTAAAAAAATCTTTATGGTATGAGAATTATGATTTGAAAGAGTAAGAAAACTTTTTGAGCTTTTAAAGAATTAATCAATCTTCATTAAGTTTGTTATCATCAAAATCAACATTATGTTAACATAAATGTTAACACCGATATGTTCAAGTCCTCCTCTGGGGATTTTGGTCTTGTTGTGGACATCTGGTCGCCGTTTGTTTTCGCTTTCTCGTGTCCTATGCACTTCAGTTCCACAAGAAGCGTCTATATGAAAATACTGAGTGAATTCTGGTATTTTCTCCCTAGGAAGCATCTTTATGGGGCTTGTAATAATCAATCACCTTTTTACTCTTTTTGTCTCCCTTTTTCTGGTATACTTTTGTTTCTCTAGTCTAGTTGTGAGATGGGGTTTTTAATTAGGGAAGGACCAAGCAACTGAAAAACTCTGAAGCAAATTCCCTTGACAATCACTATTTAAATTCTCTGAGGGTGGGCATGATAATGGTTGTTTGTTGTCATTTGCGTGTCTGAGTTAAGGTCCATATGGCCAAGACATCTGCACCAATGATATCTTCCCTTTTGGTTTGCAGGATGGCTATTCTTACACCATAGATTATTTAATTCATGCCAGGAAACTTGTTTTTCTCTGTTTATTTATTTGCAGTAGCTGTAGGTTTTTTTTCCCCTTTCATGTGATTCATGTTGGACCTTCTGTCTAGATGAATTTTTTTTTTTTTTTTTTTTTTGCTGCACATAATTTCCTTGTAGCATATTTCTTACTGGCTTTTTGGTTTCCACCGATTTCCATGTCTTGATTGTGAGATTGATAATGTTTGCTTCCATGTTGAAATCATATACTTGTTTTTCTATTAGTCTTATGCTAGTAAAGGTCATATTTTTTAGGCTTGACCAAGCTTATCTACCTTGTTGGTTACTTTAATGATATAGTTTTGACCTTTTCCTATCGTACAGAGATGGAAGTAATCTTTCTACTAGGGATTTGCAAAAGCTGGTTCAAGCATTGCCACAATACAGTGAGCAAATTGATAAGCTTTCTCTCCATGTAGAGGTTAGTTTCTTTTTTACATAAATTAAGTATTTTGGTCTTGTAGCATGAACCCCCAACATATACACATCCTCACTAACAAACAGAGAAGAATAAAAGATGAAGGGAAGGAAACTCACAGACATCACACCGTCATTTTCATATGCACAAAAGAAAGAAAGGAAAGAGGAAAGTTCTTGGTATCCTTTTTGCTTTTAGCTTTTCCTCTATTGATTTGGCATTTTAACTCCTTTTTGGTAGAAGTCCCTGTTTTTGTGGACGGTCCTTTTCTTGTGTGTATATATCAACAGTTATTTCCTTGCAAGGACAAGGACTCTTTTATTATGAGGATGGAGTGAAAAGAAGAGTGTTTTTGTGTTTTTTTTTGGTTTTTTTGTTTTTTTTTTTTGGGGTTCCGGTGGGGGTGTTTGGGGGAAAAAAAATTCAATGGACTAAAAGACAGACACTTGAGTTCATGTTTTCCTTCTTTTAGCTCTGTCCTTGTGATAAAAAATGTGTGTGTATATTCTCCAATGTATTTTTCTCTTTGATGCATAGCCCCTTAAGAACAAAGAAATCATGTGATGCAATACAGTCAACTGGGATTAACATTCTTTAATTAGACCATCCTCTTTCTGGATATAGTTTTTTCACTGGCAGAAGATTGGTCTAAAGTTTCTGTTGCAAAGTTTCATTCCTCTGATACTATGTTGATGTAGGACAGATGTCAGGAAAGAAAGGGAGAGAAGGGGAGGAAAGTAGATGAAAGTTGTCAAAAAGATGTAGAATGGAGTAAGAGAGAGAATTGGGGGAGATAGAATTATTAATTAATGATGAGCATATGAGTTATGACTAAAAGCAGGTTTATATCCAATCTATAATGGCCAAAATTCTCATAAATTAGGAAACCTTGGAAGAGGAACAAATCAAATTCAAAGAAGCAATTCAAATCTCAAAATCCCTATAGTTTTACTTCCTTTTCAATGCGGTTCCCTATACTTTTATTCTTGAAATCACTTAAGAACTGCTTACATTTCTAGTAAATAATTAGAATAGTCTAATTGATCCACTGATTGAAAAGATATGTTGACTATGGCCATCACTTCATGCAAAGGTCTTGTGCAGATTGCAGGAAAAATCAATAGAATTATTCGGGAGACTGGACTTAGAGAGCTTGGGCAGCTGGAGCAGGACCTTGTTTTTGGTGATGCCGGATTTAAGGATGTAATTAAATTTTTGACTGCGAAAGAGGTATGAACTTGTAAAACATTTGAATGGATGTATTATAGTGATGGTAAATCTTATGCCAACAATGTGTTACTTCTATGCAGGACATAACTCGTGAAAATAAGTTGCGGTTGTTGATGATTGTTGCATCCATTTATCCTGAGAAATTTGAGGGTGAAAAGGGTCTCAATTTGATGAAGGTTGGTATCATCTTTGATTCTTTGCTACTGAATTATGTTTTTGGCATTTTCTGTAATGATGTTGAAAGTAAAATTTTCATCAGCAGTTTTTGGAGTGTTGATTTTTGACAATTTTTGTATCTGCATTATTTTTAACTTTTTTGTCTGTATATAATCTATCGTGGACCCCTTTCAGTTAGCAATTTGGAGCATTGATTTTTGACAATTTTTGTATCTGCATTATTTTTAACTTTTTTGTCTGAATATAATCTATCATGGACCCCTTTCAGTTAGCAAAACTAACAGCCGATGATATGACTGCTGTGAATAATATGAGATTACTTGGGGGAGCATTAGAGAGTAAAAAGAGTACAATCGGAGCTTTTTCTCTGAAGTTTGATATCCACAAGGTAAACGTCTAATTGTGATTGACATGGTGCTGCTGATTATCAGTTATATTTGTTTTTGTAACAAATAAACCATTTATTTATCACTACTCTTGCTTACCTCACTTTTAGAAAAAGCGGCCAGCTAGGAAAGATCGCAGCGGCGGAGAAGAAACGTGGCAGTTATCTCGTTTTTACCCAATGATAGAGGTAAATCTAATTATCTCGTTTTTACCCACTGATAGAGGTAAATCTAAAGTTTTTTTAATTCGTGTAAACAATTTTTTTTAATTGAATGTTGCTATTATTAAAAGCCTCAACTGTGGGAAATTAATCTCTATGTAATATATATATATACACAGTGTGTGTGTGTGTGTAAAGACAGATAGACAGATAGTTAAAAGGGGATGGATGGAGAGAAAGAGGATGCACTTATTCCTAGTATCGGAATGTTTTTCAATTAAGCTTTTTAAGAATTTTCTATAACTGTTCAATTTTGAAAAACATTAGATTTCACATTCTCATATGCTCCTTGCACTAACTATTTCTGATTGATGACTATGAATTATGCCATTCACGTGGTGCTAGACTATTTATGTCTTTGTTTACTTATAGATCAATTGGTTGTAAATATCCAAGGAGTTTTTGAAAATTCGGCATGTATGCACCAATGCCCGTATTCAAATGTTGTTAAGCCAGACCAAAATACTTTTGACTATTACCCATGAAAGCTTATTATATTTGTTCTTGTATATCAGCAAGCATATACAGTGGTCTGTATTATTTAATAAATCTCATTCCTTGCAAGGTTCTAAAGATTTCTTTATTTCATGGACCTTTTACTAGGTATTGTGAAAGATCAACATGACGTAACCTTTGTATTACTTTCTTGAATTGTCTAGGTTGTTAAATGAAGAAACAAAACTTTAGAAACCGCCTGTGAAAAATTTGAAGCTTTTCCAACCTGTGTTACTCGTGACTTGCCTCTTTACAGATTTGTAATTATGAATGCTTAGGTGTTTCATAATATCTTGTGGGTATTTTTCTTTTAACATTTTGTGAATCTTTTTCACTATAAAGTGGATCTGCTAATTACCACATTTCAGGAACTTGTTGAAAAACTCGGTAAAAATGGACTATCAAAGGATGATTATCCCTGTATGAATGATCCGAGTCCAACATTTCATGGGACAACCCCCTCTGCATTAACAAATGAAGTTCCAGCTGCTCATTCAATGAGATCAAGACGGACACCAACGTGGGCTCGTCCTCGGAGCTCTGATGATGGATATTCAAGGTGATTTTATCACTCTTTTGTCCATAGATGCACCTGTTTGATCAATTTGCTGTAGTCATGATTGTCTCTACAGGGTAAATCTCACTATTCGACAGCATGCCAGATAATTTGTTATTGAACCTAATCCAGTCTTTTGTTTTCATCTCAATCTGTATTGTTGAAAGAACTGCTTGCTTGGCATCCATCTCTTGAACTTAAGGCATTCATAGTTGTTTTCCTGCCCTTTTCTTTTCCCATTAAATATTAATTTAAGTATTTTCCAAGCTCTTCTTTTTTGTGATTTTCTATTGCATACTTTTCAAGTAGTTGAGTTGTGCGTCCTTTTAGTGTTTCAATGCATTTAAATTATTTCAAAAGCAATTCTTGTCAAATGTGATCCCCGGCGAGGTTGTACTGTTTAATGACTGATGCATTGCTTGGTTTGCAGTTATGACTGATATGTTGTGCACTGTATTAGTATTTTGGCTTTGTTCCGTTTTTATTATAGTTGACTCATAGCTTGTGTTAAACACTGTCTGCTTAGTTAACATCTTAAAAGGGTAGTTTTACTATTTATAATGGTTGATACATGTTGAATAATTATTTTATTGTCTTTTGTTATACAGTGATTCAGTACTAAAACATGCATCAAGTGATTTTAAGAAGATGGGTCAACGTATCTTTGTATTTATTGTTGGTGGCGCCACTAGATCGGAGGTATGGACTTTTTTTTCTCTTTATTTATAAAAGTTTACATGATGAAACATGCATAATAACATGGAATGTTTTCATTTTCAGTTGAGGGTTTGTCACAAGCTGACAGCAAAACTGAATAGAGAAGTTGTTCTCGGCTCATCAAGTCTAGATGATCCTCCTCAGTTTATTACGGTATTTCGAGACTTAAAATGTTTTTCCTTTCCACCCAAATGTGCCAGCCTTGTTTAACTTTCATTTGTCTGGTTTGCAGAAACTGAAGATGCTGACAGCTCATGAACTTTCATTAGATGATATCCAGATATAAATAGTGGGCAAAGAGACCTGGAATGCTTTAATTTCACTAACAAATTGCTGATTGATCCTCCTATATTTATGGTATATCACTCCATTCTCTTAACTGATGATGCAAAAAATGTACGCTGTTAGATATCTGTAGTGGGTATCTGTAGTGCCTAGAATATTTCAGTTGAGCGTCCTGCCTGGCTCAGGGGGTGCTTCCTGGTTTTGTATTATAATGTTTATGCTGTATTCAGCAAGTAATTCACATGTATAGTCCTGTTGTGTTTGATAGATGCAACCGATTGAATTCTACAGTTAAAAGATAGTGAAACCTTGTGCCAACATTTCGTTTTATTTTTTGGATCTTTAAGCTGCATTTTTTTGGGGTCTTTAATACTGACCGTCGGATTACACATACCGATTCACCATGATTATCCACATGTGTGACTTGTGGATCATTAGCATCGTCTTAATTAAGCTAGCATTTCCGTCTAATTAGGGGGGTTTTAACTTTTTTATTTACTTATTTTGTAATTCACGCTTTACAATGATCCATACCATGGGCGGTGTGAGAATGGGATTGACCCGAAAACTGAAAAGGAAATTTTCAGGGGACAAGGCTTTGACTTAGGAGATCAACAAAGTTTATTTAAAAATCAAAATTGCCCATTTATAAAACACATGGCAAACAATCATGCTCTTGGAAAGTCAACTGTTTTTCTTTTTTTTTTTCACGATGGACTTACTAGCATTGTGTCATCACTCTAAATTTATTAATGATTATAGGATCTGAGCATGATGTATGCCGTAATAGAAATTGAGCTCACGGCCATTGAGCATGCTGTATGTCGTAACAGAAATTGAGGGGTAAAAGTTCATTTAGTATTTGTATTTTAAGATTAATATTCATTTAATTGTTGTATTTTTTAAATGTCTTAAAATATTTCTGCCGTTAAAGTATTTATACTTTTATTATTATTTTTTATTTTTTTGGACTTATTTTTACAATATTACTTTTTTATAATAATTTTTTTGTTTGGACATTAATAAAAAGAAAATAATTGAATTATCAATTTAATCCTAAAAATAAAAAAATTATATTAATTTTTAATTATCAAAAATTATATGCAAACTACCAAGTGTGCAAATGATGCTTGAAAAAAAATTAATATAAGTTTTTTTTATTTTTTAAGGTTAAATTAGTAATTTAATTATTTTTTTATTTTTAAAAAAGGATATAAAAGTAATAATGGTAGGGGTATCAATACTTTAACAACAGGAAGGTTTTGAAGTATTTTTAAAACTATAGAAACTAAATAGACACTAATCTTAAAATATAGGAACTAAATAAATTTTTTCCCAAAATTGAGTCTACATCATGATTGGATAGTATACAACTAAAACTAATACATGTATTATATGTATGATTAAATTTAATATAATCATTATTTATATAATAATTTTTTAAAATAAATATACATATATTATAACATCATCATTTGTTTATTATATGATTAATATATTTCTCTGGTTTATTTTATATTTTCTCTTGACTCCAACAAAGAAGTTCGTGTAAATAAAGTATACAAAAGTAACGACGTCAAAGCCAAGAAATGTCACCATTGGTTGCGTCGACATTACTATGATTTTCATTTTTTAGCCCCTTTTTTGGAAGTAGTTTCAAGAAAAATATTTAATAAAAATCAAAACCATGTATTTGAACCACAGAATCTACGTTTATGTTGCCATTGCAAACCACTAATACCTTCGAACTAATACCTTCGAAGGCACACAGTAAATTTAAGTAACTTCCATAACTGTTAATGCCTTTGAAGGCACACAGTAAATTGAAGTAACTTTCAAGTCCTCGGTAGCTCAGCTCAGCTCTCTATTAATAAACTTGAAGAATATGCAACAACAGCAACAACAACCAATCTACAGGACATTCTCTTTTATCAGGTGATTGCTGTTGACTTGGGCTTCAACTTCCTTCAATGGCTGGCCTTCAGTACAACTTTTTCCCGACTGATTTCTTCTACCCTCGTTCATCCACCCCGATTACTACTGAAAAAGTGACACTACCGTCGCAACAGTTCTACTTTTTCCCGACTGATTTCCTTTATCCTCGCCCTCTACATCCCGTGAAAGTTGACAGCAGAAGAAGGGCACCGCTGCATATCAAGAAGAGAGACGTACCTCACACCTGGGAAATGGAAACGCCAGCAAGCCGCAAGCATTGTTTTCCCATGAATAAACCAGAAGGTGACTACCAATGGAACAACATCTGACGCAAATAGTCCATTTCTGTTGTTTGACAAATTCCAGCCTTTTTTCTTTTTTTTTTTGGGTGCCATCACATTGATCTCTTAACTTATATGTTCCTAGTGGTGCCAAAAACATCAAGTGTCAAATAACTAAGGTTTATACAATTTATGCAGCTGAAGAGCTTCCTCTTTGCAGTCCTTAGTGTTCGGAAAAAAGTATCAATATTCAGAGATGAAATTAGAAGACATACATTATCATTCATTCAGAAAATTAAAAGACAATGTTTGAACACAGACAAACAGGATTAACTTAGCACACTATCTAAATTGGGAGATATGTAATGCATCAAGTGGTACTTGAAATTTGTATCATTATACATAAAATAAGTTCAACGTCCACGGCGTATAACAAGTTAGAACTACAAAAACTACTACACATCCATTCCTAAGTATTAACATCTAAAACTCAATTGCCGTAAAGTTCGATAAGCCCAAAATTCTCTACAACAAAAGTCACCAACTATATCACTCAGATGTCAGACGCATCACAAATGAGACATCTTCAGCAGCATGATTTCTCTAAGATTCTCCGCAAACCTATTACATAAAGGAAAAGAAGAATTCTTACTCATATCAACAATGAAATCAATAAACGCTTGAATGTTATTTTACAGAATCAGTTACCTCTTGCTACTCTTCATGATCATTTTCTTCCTCAAGGAGTTTGGCATATCCAGAGACAGACGTAGATTCCAAATCTAGTTAAAATGAAAACAAAAATCAAACACAGATTTTGTGAGTAATGTTAAATCTCTACTTAGCATGTAATTGATTCACACCTCCAGGATAACCACGCAGCCAACTTTGACTACACATCAAAGCCTCCAATGTATTTGGACTAAGTTTTCTGTGATGTGGGCTTACAAATCCACCACTAGTGCTAGATGCTGAACCAGAACCAACTATGGAGACTGGAATTGCCAAAATATCTCTGGCAATTTTAGACAATGTAGGATACCTACTCACATTTGCTTTCCACCAACCCAAAATATCAAAGTCCTCTGTTAATGGCAGGACATTCTCATGCAAATAAGAATCAAGCTCGGACTCAACTTGCTTAGCTTTTATGAAATCTTGAAAACCCAACATAAAGTGGGCATGTTTTTTATAAGGACGGAACTCAGAAAGAGCAGCTGAAGAACTATCCAGATCAGAATTAACATTAGATGATTGACACTTTGATTGATACTCATTCGCCAAATCCTTAAAGAGGCTATGTACTCTCTGAACCTGGAAAGAAGAATCACCAC
This sequence comes from Atalantia buxifolia, assembly GCA_030444775.1. NCBI lineage: Eukaryota > Viridiplantae > Streptophyta > Magnoliopsida > Sapindales > Rutaceae > Atalantia > Atalantia buxifolia. The sequence goes on from CM059839.1 coordinate 18,417,446, forward strand.
CAAAAAGCATAGGAAAATAAAATTCAATCAGCTTCATCTTGTACCTTGGATCCAAAACACATGCCACAGCTAATATTCCATGTATATCCTTCCAATATTTTTCAAAGTTTTCTATCATGCTTCTTGCCAGTTTTTTAATCTCATCAAAACTAGATGAAAGCCAATCATCTAATGACGATCTAATCTCATAAACATGTAGAAAAAACAAATTGGAAGTTGGATACTTGACATTAGAAAACAATTGAGTAACATCGTATAAACTTTTCAATTTTTCTTCCAAGATGTGTGCCAATTCCCAATCCTTCTCACTAGGCAAACAACCATACTGTCCCTCATGTTGCTCTAATAGAGAGAACACACTTTTATACTGCAATGCAGTGGAAATCATGAGATATGTTGAATTCCAACACGCAGCACAATCAAGCACTAATTTCCTATCACTTGTAATGCCTAACAAATGAGCAATTTCTTCAAACTTTTCCATTCTTTTAGATGATTCTGACCAAAAACTAACACTATCACGAATCTTAGCAATTGCATCACTAATCACACCCAACCCATCCTTCACAATCAAATTTAAAGTATCGACAAAACAATGAATATGAAATAACTGCCCATGCATGATTAAATCATCTTTCCTGAGCTTCAATAAAAGATATGGAATCATTTGCTCATTATAACTACAATTATCAACAATGAGGGCAGATAACTTCCGATCAATGTTATGATCCATCAAACAGTGCAGTAATGTGTCACCAACTACTTCAGCTGTATGTGGAGTAGACACAGGGATAAACCTACAAAAGTAAAAGATTAAAGACAAATACAAATAAGTTCAAATCTATTCAGAATGAACAAAAAGTGAAAATTTTACACATTTAGTAGCTAAACAAAATTCAGTATCTTACCTCAAAAGATGACTCTGTAATTTCCAAGAGTCATCAATGAAGTGTGCTGTAACTGCCATATATCCTACAGATTGGTTTTCTCCAGTCCACATATTTGTCGTAATGGCAATCCTGCTCTGATTGCAGTCCAATGCGGTCACTTTCTTAGCCCTTTCAAACTCATATATATCCATAATTTCCTTTTTAATTTCATTTCGGGACACTGGCTTCCACAAAGGTTGAAGAGAGGATAACACATCGTTAGACCCTTCGTGCTCCACGACACTCAGAGGGTACTCATGCATGATGATCATCCGTGCAATCTTTTTCCTCGTAACATTAGGATCAAAACAAAATGCATCTGATTTGGTCTTTCCTTGATCATGCTTAATGGTTCTCAAAGGCGTCGCATACAGTGTTATATCCTTCTGTCTTCGATCAGTTATCACCTTTTGCCTTCGCAAAAGACACGCCTTCATATGGTCACGCAAATGTCTTGTTCCGTCAGTACTCCGTGCTACTAAACGGTTTTTGCAATAATTGCACACCGCCTTTTGCACCCCACTAATTTCTTTTCTCTCGAAATGTTGCCATACGATGGATTTCAATCTCCCTGTGGGTTTAGACGACATCTTACCACAATTGGCACTATCTACTGCACCTTGATGAGATGAATCATCATCATCCACCACTATTGGTTTGGGGGTGGGAGTTGACATATTTAAGCTACAACAATGAAATTCATTGCCTCAGTTCAAGAACCGTTAGTCAAATAACTCATAAATTTACTCAAATACTAATAAATATTCATAATTTATATAAAATAATGAATCGAAGTATAATAGTAGGTAAAAAGTAAAATTTTTTTTTAAAGAAATAAGAAAAATTACCAAATGGTGGAAACTGTCCAGGCTTTGAAGAAGAAGTGAGCGCGGCCGGAGACGTTGATTACGGTGCCTGTGGTTTGTGGATGTGGTCGCATTCACATGGGGTCTGATTTTGATTGATAATAACTACGAATTTCTTTGATGCCGTTTGTTTGCACATTTTGGGGCTTAGCTTTTGCTGATGGTTATCGAATTGTATTGGCCGTGTGAGGATTTTCCGGTCAGCTCGCGGCCGGCGGCGAGGGGATGTTGATGCTCACTTCACTTCACTTCACTCCGCCGCGCCTTGGAGTTTGAGGAATGATGGGGACTTGACCGAAACGACGCTGCTTGTGCTAGTGCCTAGGAGTTACTGATTTAGTTTTCTATTTTTTTATTTAATGGAACATACCCAAAAAACAAAAAGCATTAAATTCGGCGGCGGGGCGGGTCCGGAATTGTTGTCTCCGCCCTGGCGCGAAATAAGGTGCCGTATTCGCGGGAAAATTTATCATCCTTATTTAACTAGCAACAATATATTATAATATGCAGAATATATTGTATAATATTATAATATGCAAAAGAAAAAAATATATTATATAATATGCAGAATTTAAAAAATTCAATGGATTCTCTGCTCTGCTGTGTATATTTATCATAAAATATTTCATGAAACTGAAAAGTAATTATGTGGATTTCTTTGGGTTGTTATTATTATTATTATTATTATTATTATTATTATTATTATTATTTTGGTAAATTACATAGAAAATGCTAAATTAGCAAGTATTACATTGCATAGCAAGTTTATACTAAGGACAATGCCTAAGACTTGAACATTAATTAGGAGGGCGGTTAATAATATAAACAGGAATTTAATTCAATAATCGACTCGGAAATAATTAATATGTTGAGTATTTAAATTTATGCAACATAGTATTCATTATGAAATTGGTTTCATATTTTAAGATCAGAGTTGAAATCAAGTCAATAATGGATCGTGAAGAACCTTAAGTTTTTTAAATGGATTTGGATTTAGTACTAAAATGAATTTTTCCATTGATTCAAATCTTGTTTAAGGAGTTTTATTAAATATATGTTTGACCCCATTGCTGATTATGGAGAGATTATACATAACATATGTTCTGGTAGCAGCAGCTGACCGGTGTTCCATCATTATAAGGTAGCATTTATTTTTTTATCTGAAATTTAAACGGATCTTAATATTGCTGAAATCTAAATGGGTTTAAATGCATATATCTGAATAACATGTTCATTTTCTATTTTTTAATTATGAGCGTAAATGATAAGTTGTTTGTGTTTATAAACTCAAAATATCTTAAATCAAATATTTTGCACTCATGACCTTCCAGGTAGTTGTGTGTGTGCGCAGTGCATGTGTGTACACACACAGAGACAGAGACAGATATTGTGTGTGTGTGGAAGTTTAAATATATATATATGTATATATATATATGGTGATGTCTAGTATAATAATATTTTTATGTTATAAATATTTATGAGGTAGGCATTTGATATATAATTTATGAAAAATAATTTTGATGACATTATTTTTACAATTTAACATAACATTTATACATAAATAATAATTATCTAACAGAAAAGGATTTGCCTAAAATTCAAATTGGATGTACGTTAAGTATTTAATACTAAGTAAAAGTTAAGATCAAGAGAAATTTTAATATGACATCTAAATTATGTTATAGTTAATTAAAAAAATACTTATGATTAGGAAAAAAAATCAAAGGATTATTAGGTTTTACATAATAGTTAGGTAGGAAATAAATACATTTAATGAGGTATTTATGAGAAAAAAATAATTTTTCATTTAAACATTTAATCATTGAGATGAAAGTTAAGAAACTTTATTTTTTCCATTCAGATGAAAATATCTTATAACAATACTTGAGATAAAAAATAAACAAATTAAAATATCAAAATATCATTAAATTAAGTCAAATTAAGACTTCAAACATAAAGTTAAGACATAAAAATAAACAAGTTCATTATGAATTCTCTACTTGAAATGTGCCACATCTACAGCGGATGTCAAAACCTACGCGCCAACTTGCTCTTCAACCTGCTTTTAATTTATTGGTTGGCTAAAGAAGATTATTTTTCAGATTCTACAACGATGTTTATACAGCCAGCGTACATTAATTAGAACAGAAATGTTGAAGGAGATCATAAAATGGATCCGTTTGTTACTTTGTTTGGTCAATTATGCTACTTACAGTCGCCATCAATTAGATATATGAGTTGTTGTTTAAGGTCTATTTTCCTCTAGTCATTTATTATTTACGAAATTAATGATAGCCATTGCTGCTTTATAGAGTGTTTGTCACTTCACAATACGTAGGATTATATATATAATGTTAATTGTGGTGTATATTATACACAGCTTGTGGTGCATTGAGCAAACCTGCGTCGCCGGGGCTTCATTAGCTTTTTTTTTATTCTATCTTTTGTTTTTTTTTTTTAATTTTATGAGTTAATAAATAAATTAATTAACATCTAAAAACTATCATATCATGTCAAAAATAGAACTACCGGCATTGAGGAATTGCTTGCGGCAGTTCGTAGTTACCAACAATCGTGTTTTAATTTCTTTTGAATGAAATTTTGATATCATCATCGGAATCTTTATTTTTTGGAATTCTACAATGGTATAACTATCCCTAGCAACAGAACTTTCTTTCGTCGCTGATCTATGGTCAAGTAAGTCTCAAGTAAGTCGATTATTAAAGTCAAATACAAAGCTGAGAAAGTTAAGTAAAAAGTTGGGTAATTCTATAAATGATTCGAAATAAGGAATTTTAGTATTTTTTTCAATTTTTTTTTTTAGTAAATCTAAAAAGTCAACTAGGTCCACGCATATATGTATTTTACTGGGAATTTGGGGGCATATTTGGTGCCATGTGCTTCTTTAGTTACAGCCCAATGCTCAAGTTTATTGAGGATTGCAATCTCCATTACAGTAGAGAATCTACATCAGCTCCATTGTTTATCTCATAATCAATTAGGAAATGGGGATGAAGATGACTTGGAATTTTTTTAATTCTTTGGTCAATACTTCAAGTAAAGAAGGTCAACGGCCACATGGATTGTGTCGTGCCTAAATTTTTTTTTTATGGGTCTGGCACGGCCCAATGCACAAGTCCACTCGTGCCGTGTTTGGATCGTGCCTAAAGAAAGTCCCTTAATTTTTTTTTAAGGTTACATATCCAATATACTTTAAAAAAATCCACATGTTTGGCGTTCTTTTTTAAGTCCATCAACCTAATAATAATAACAACAACAACAATAATAATTTTTATTAAGAGAGTAATTAATATTTTACTATCAGTTTATCATACCTTCACAACTATATATAAATTTAATTCTATAGATCATAGTAATAATTAATGAAAATTAAAATTATAATCCTAGAATAATAATCACAAGAAGTCACAATTACGAGATATCAATTATAACAAATCACAGGTCACAACTTACAAATATTTCATTCATAATTTATTTATTTTTTTGTATAAATATGAAAAATATTTCATTCAGAAATGAAACATATCTCTATTAACTAAGTTATGACTTCATAAATGAAATATTAATGTCGTAAATTTTTTATTCATCATTTAAAAATCATGATATTTATATTTTTATTTATTAAAATCATGATATCTATTTATTTATTTAATAAATTATAAATATAAAACAATTAGAATATTTAATTAATTTAAGACTTAAATTAATTTTTAAAAGCCTATGCTAAAAAAATATATTAAATATTTTAATTTTAGGATATTTGTAAAATCATAACATTTATATTTACTTTTCATTAAGAAAATTTATTTGATATACTTTGGCGTATGTGCTATTGATAACTCACGGGCCGCATGCGTACCAATAAAATGTGTTTATTACATGCCTTTTTGTGTGTCGTACTTTGACACATCTCTAATGGTACCCTGTTTTTAAGGTCCGCGTGCCTAAAATTCTATGCCTAACTCGGCTCACGTATGCATCGTGTCGTGCCGCGTGCCCTACCGAAACATGCTTGTGCTGTACAAACACATGCAGTGCCGCATGCCGCCTGGTGTTGAGTGTTAGAAAGTGTATATTTATAAAGGAGAAAATCGTCATTTTACACTTCAAGTCTCACTAACATCTCTAATTTTATTTATTTAAATCCCTTGTTATTTAATTATGAGTGTTTTTTTTAATTAAGTATTTTATGTATTTTAAGGGCATCATGATCATTTCACAATGAACGAGATATCGGATAGCAAAACGGACGTCACTTTTGAACTCGTGACAAATAAAACCTTAAAAGGAGATAAAAGGAAAAATAAGACTGTTCACACGCATAACACTATTCACATGTATGATCGTTGTTCATGGGCATCGCTTGTTTACGATACTGTTCATACCGCGTCACTGTTCAAACCGTGTGCAAACCGTGTTACTGTTTAAACCGAGTGGTCAAACCCGTGGTCAAACCGCGTACTGTTGACTGATGACGTGGCACAATCCTGTGCGTCCAAACTGTTTTTAATCCGATAGCCATGATTTACTCAATGTATCTATAAAAAGGGTGCCTCTCCCCCCTAATTGGATACCCCTGAATCCATTTTTGAGCTTAGTTTTCTGTAATTCTTTCTCCATCTTGTATTTTCTATGTATTTTAATAAATTCTTATTTTACCCTTAGTTCAATTATGAGTAGTTAATTTTCTTTCAAGTTTGGGTTGAAGGTGAAGTCTCAACATGTGTCATGGGCTTTATTTGGTAAATCTACTTTCTCTTCCCCTCTAATTTCTGTGGAAGTTTTGACTTTTCGTCGACAAATAATAATAATCTTGTCTAGTTACCGCCCTGGTTTCACCGGCACCCTAGTATAAAGTTATTATTATTTGGCACGATAAGCCCTTAGCACCATATTGATTAGAGTGTGGTTCATGAGGTGTGGATTCCCCCCTCATGATTTAATTGGTATTAATAAGGAATATTTAGCCTATGGTGCATGTTGATACGGATCCAGGTACCTAAACACTTTATTATAATAGTTTCCAGTTCAATTTAATTCCGCTATTCCAATTTAAATTCTAGTATAGTTTAAATCAATTTATCTATAAATCCAATCACCCACTTACAAAATTAATTCTACATATAATTAAAATCTACCTTCTCGTGGGATCGACACTCGACACCATTGATCTATTCTACAATAGATTCGTGCGCTTGCGAGTTCAACAAAATTTGCACAACACCTGGCCCATTAGCCATCTTTACTTCCAGCCTAGAGCTAATGACAATTATATATTAATAATGATTAATTTCATATTACTTCATCTTGAATTAACTACTATCAAACCGTCCCCTTATTTTTAGAAGTTTCAATTTACCCTCAATTTTTTGTTAAAAAAGCAAAAAGGTTTCATCAATCCACATCTATTTTTTTCTTATTTATTGAACAAAAATGGGGTACCTTGAGATTTTTTAAAGCAAAGCAGTAATTTAAAGGTAGTCAATTCACAAGAGAACTAATCTGAAAACTACCCCAAATAATTAACAAATTCGGAGGGATGATATTATTAACCTACAAAGAAACGTGAATAAATAAGAATAAACATGATCATATAGCAAAGAGGTATATCAATTAGTTCTTGTACCTCACAGCCCACAAATAAATTCCAGAAAGCTTGATCAATGATGCAATTCCTGTAAAAGCAGAAGCAGCAGCTCTCCTCAAATTATATGGCATGCTCCCCAGGATTTATGGAGAAGGATTTGAATTTCAGTCTCGCCTTTGTTTTCTTAATATTTGGTTATTTTAATTCATTGAATTATTAGCTTATAATTTACACGTTATGATTTATTTCCTTGTAATATCTCCTTTTGTTTTTTTTACTTTCTAGCTCTAATTTTCGATATACCAAAATTTACCTTTTGTCTTCCCTTTTTTTAAGGCATTTTGGATAGCTTTTAGAGCTCACTTTTTCCAATTCCAAATATCAGAACCTACCTTTCTACCTTTTTTTCTCGAATAAAACGTGTAATTTAGACTCACCGCTTAATTTTTTCATTTATGTAATTCAAGACTCTGATGATAAGTGGGAGAAAGAGTGAAATTCAAATCTCTTCTGGAATGGAAGACCCCCATCCACTGACTCCAAGACTGCAGCCTAACACCCAAGTTAGCCTGACGGTTAGCTAAATAAATCGCTTCCCTCTTCACATGACGAATTTGAACTCAATATATATATATATATATTGAGAAACGTTTTCTCAGGATAAACCATAGGCGCCTAGGTTCTTTATTTTTACCATTCGCCCATATTATCATGTTAAGAGTACCATATCCTGCAATTTGGACACCATTGGATGGCCATATTTTTTTTTATAACTCTTGTGAACTTTCTAATCATCTTACCATATGTCCAAAAGGTAGGTTTATAGTACATTGAAGTACCGTAGTTGTATATATGCATATATATGTGTCCGTTAAAGTTACATTAATTTTTTACACCATCTTTTTTTGTCTTTAGATTAATGATTTATCTATGGTTGATTAAATGAGATTATCTTATAATTTTTTTACTTATTTTTAAAAATATATGGATGAGTAAAGATCTAATCTTTTTTTTTTATTGTTACCTCTCACATCATTCAAACGACATGTACTTAGCCAAATAATCTTTAATTATTTTCACTCCCAAATGTACTTTCCAAAATTTTCTCTTGTCTTACCTTTTTTTTTGTCTTCTCTCTTCCATATCATCCTTACTCATTATTTGATTATGTCTCCACAATAATCTCTTCTTTAACCAAGAAATAAGAAAGGATAAAATATTTCATTGAAGGTATTGTTTTAAATTATAGGAAAAAAGACAATTACACCGAAAGATTAGGGAAAATGGTCATTCAAACCTCCAAATTTTCAATAAAGAATACTAAGACACGATAATGGGAAGTTGATGTTAAATAATTTGGTGTTATTGAAGGGATTGTGTTTGCATGTATAGCAAAATATTTAATCTATATTAAATTATTGAATATCCCTTGGAGAGGAATAATGTACCAACTAAAAAATGAATCTCAAATATCCTTGAAGAGGTAAATTGGGAAAAATAAATATTCAAATTACCCTATAAAATATGCGTGCAAATTAAAAAAGAGAAATCTTTAGTCTTTGCAGAGGCATATTAGAAGCTTCGAAAGATTTCATTGGGCGCATATATTGAAAAATAAAAATATCTAATCAATAGTATGTTGGTATTTGGTGCAAGAGAATAATTGAAATTGACAAAAATTGTTGTCAGTAAAAATTAAGTTGCTATGATAAAATATCTAGAATCCTGAATCACAAATATGTGAAAGAATATTGATTTATATGATTGGCCAAAATTTGAGCCTATAGTCCATATGCTAGAAGAGGTAAAATTGATTAGTAAAATTTGAAGAACTTTGGACTTGTAGTCCATACGCTTGAAGTTATAAAACTTATTAACAAAATAAGAATATGAACTATAAAGTATCAAAATTTAAATTGAAGAATCTATCTACTCATCCTTGAGGATAAAATGCTTCAAGCAAGTACTTGAAATACTGAATCAAAAAGATTGCACCTTATATGTTCTTGATAAAGCTATAATCATAGTTGTGTGTATTATAGCAATCTAGACTTACAAAAGGATAATCGCTTGAGTGAATTTATTATAAGTGGGATGTGCCATTATCTACTTTTCTATGTGTTTTTATTAAAAACTAAAAATTAAATTTGCAATCTTTGTAAAATATGTTGATGACTTCATCATGAAAAGACTTTTGAAGAGCTTATGAATTTGTTTATTTTAGAAGTAAAATTCAAGATGAAAGATCTTAAAATGAAAGAATTTTTTTAATTTATGAATTGAAATTTATCAATCAAGTGGAATGTTGATATTATAGAAATACTAGAAATATTTCATATTCAAAATTATTCTATTTTAAAATATGTTGTATATGGCGTGGTCTTGAAGAACCATATTTTATTCCAAATTGTGCCTATAAAGATTGAAAAATTACAGAATTTTAAATTAAAATACGTTCAGCATAAATTGAAAAATGTTAAAATAATGTGAAAAGTACATCACACTCTTTCCTTGATATGGATGCTAAATCTTGGTTTTATTTAAAAAGATCAACAAAATTGTGAAGATATATGTATAGTGATAGTCTTCAAATTCAAGGTAATGGTATTTATGATTTATTATATGTTTTCAAGATTTTAAAGGATATTGTTGATCCTACAGATTGTTTCACTAAAATATTGTTAGTTACATCAAATTATTGATTGATTTTTAAAGCATCCATGTTATTTTGAGGGGGAACATATTCAATAAAGAGAGTTATTGATATAAAGGACTACATGCATTGTACTCTTTTTCTTTTACTAGACTTTTGTCTCATTGGGTTTTTCCTAGTAAAGTTTTAATGAGACAGTTTGCACCTCTTTAAGATACAACGAATAATGTACTCTTATTCATTCACTAGTTTTTTTTTTCCCATAGTGTTTTTACTAACAATGGATTTAATGTGGCATATTCTTTGTAGGATAAACATCCAAATGGGAGTATTATGAAATAATTATAATTACGTGGACGTTCATTAAAGCAACTCTTCATCTCTTCACCAAACAACTCTTCATTTACTATAACTCTCACTATTTCATAAGAAGTTGTGAATGATGTATCTGTTTGCTAATCATTTACGTCATTTGTATGGTTATGAGACTATAAAAGAAAGGTTCATCCTCTTCTTTTTACACACTTGAGATTGAATAAAATTTCTCTCTAAAAATTATGTCTCTTATTTGCTTTCTCTTTTTCTTTTGATACATTATTGTGCTTCAAATTGATGAATAATTTAACAATATTTGAATTAGGAATTATTTTTTGCATTATATATATATATATATGGGGTCAGTAGTTATAACTTATAATTAAGGCGCCTCATTTTTTTCATTTTGCAATTAGTTTAGAAGAATACGATAATGATTGATCATGAGTAGGTGGAAAAGAGTCATAAATTGTTTGTGATTCTATCTCTTGAACAAATATCATGATTCATTGTGTCAAACAAATATGTATTTTTTCCTTAAAAAATAAATAAATAAAACACGAATGACTTTCAAAATGAATCTAATATGTACGCTATAGGAAAATAAAATTGATAAGTTTCTCATCCCTCCTTTCTCTCTCTTTTTAAAAAAAAATTAAAAAAATTTCATATAACAAAATAAATTTATATTATTTTTATCAATGCTAATAAACATACTACAAAAATCACGCTAACTTTGGAGGAAATTAAACATAAACTCTTTACTAAAAATTAGCACCAAATAGAAGATCTTAAACTCAAAAATGGAAAACAGCTTGTTAACTTAACCTATTGGATAATCTTACGAATCATTTGTGTTAGTCAGGAGATGAAAACATGCAATACGAGTGCTAGCATTTGCAACGACAATTGCTAGAGTATGAATTATATTGGTTCTAATCTTATGCTAAAGCATGTTGTGTTTATATGAAGCTTTGATGTATTTACTTCAATTCTACTTCATGGTGACTGATCACTTGTAAATCAAGGGTATATTAAACACTTATGCGAGCTTTTACAGATAGTCTGGAGCCGCAAGCCATGGTAGATTTTAGCTTGAAGAGATTTTGATGGTGAGGTGAATGAAGGAGTGGGTGTTAATTCTTATATTCAAAAATAGTAACGAATGTAATAATTTTTGGTAAATTTTATAGTTAAAAGGTAGTCTGACAACGTCAACAATGTGTTAAGTATGACTAGATATCTTTTATTTGATTTTATTTGGCAGGCAAAAATATAATATTGGCCATTGTAAAAATATAATACTTCATACATTTAAATATTGTATAGCACCATAGAAGAAAATTTACAATTGGTATAAAATAAAAATGCATTATATACCTACACTTAAATGATAAATAAAAATTTAAAATCTTAAAGAAACATTTGTGATTTTGGTGTTTATCATAAATTAGCCGATATTGCAAGCAAGCCATGTTACTTTTCGTGGTGATGAATTGTAAAACCACAACTATTTTCAATAGAAAAGAAATTATTTGTCTTTCGTTTTGAGCACTGAAAAGAGAGGGAGTAACATTATTACAACAGAAGAGGTATAATTGGTAGTTATATTTAATTGAATTAAGCATGTCACAAATGCATTAATTAGGTGTAATACTTTTGATGTATTCTAAAATTTCTTAGATGATAACCCTTGAAATTTGAAAAAAAATTAGTGATAGATGATTTGATTGGATTTTTAAATTCAGTTTATTGGAATAGATTTAGTAGAAAAGCGGTTAAGAATTTGATTGAGGACCATATATATGTCAATGACCAAAATCATTATGTAACGCGTTAATGGCGAAGATCGAAATTATTATTTTGATATACATATATGATAAGATTATTATCATCATATCATGCACAAATCACAAGAATTCAAACCAAATTTTGATTCTAGTAAATCAGTCCTTTATAGTTCAGTCTATAAGGGTGCGTTTGGGATTGAGGTTGGGTAGTTGTAGCTTGTAAGTTATGTTGATATAATTTTTCACTTGTATAATAAAAAATTTATTATATCTTTAATAATTTTATTAAAATTATTATTTAAAATTTACATTTATTATAGATTACTAACTTTTGTTTCATAATTACAGTTTTTTTTCACAGCAGCTGTAGGTTAAAATCTACAAAGCCTTAATTTTAAACGCACCCTAAGTCTTGTTAACTTTTCTTATAAGGAAAAGTATATTATTTAATATAATTGAGAAACTTTATCTATCTTTTTAAGTTTCTGAACATATTAAAAAAAATTTAAACATAATGCTGATACTTTAATATATTTAAATTTAAAGTCATAATTGTCAACTTACTTAACTTTAGATATTCCGTTAGACATTAGAAAAAAAAAACAAACCAATATATTATTCAGACATAAGCATTCACATTAGTTCAAATCAATTCTAAAAAAAGAAAAATATAAGTGGGGGAAATTAGATCTCTGCCAAAGTGAGAAACTGTCTATAAATAGTGACTGAATACACTATTTGAGGATTTTTTATAGCCATAATTCAAGGATATCTTAGTCAGCTCCCAAAATTTTCTTCACTTTCTTAGCTCCCATATTTATAACTTGAGCATTAGAGTCCCTTTGCAAGTACCACCATCGATGCTCTCGAAAGGAATAGTTTTGGTAATTATTTCTAGCATTGAAGATAAGAACTTATGACCTTTAATAGTTTGTAATTACAAATATTAATAATTAAAAATAGAATTTATTACGTAATAAAAGTAACTAATCAATGAAAGATAAATTAGGGAAAATGTGGCATATATACTTGCAATGATTCATTACTTATTATCATAGGAAATGATTTTTTTTCTCTTTTGGGTTCTTTTGCTTATTTTTTATCGGTTTTTTTTTGTTTTTGCTTTCTGTTGTGCTTTGTATTGGAAGTTTTGATTCTGTCCGCCTCCTTCTGTTCATCATTTTCTCATCTATATTACAGGTAGGTATTCATTTTAACTCCCCACTTTCTTAGTGATTGAAAAAAAATCACTAATTATTATTATTTTATTAAATATTGTATACAATATAATTAATAAATTGAGCCCACATAATATATGGTATACAATTCATAAATTTAGCCCGCATAAATATACAACCAAAGCCCAGAGTACACAACTAAAGCCCAGCCTAGTATAGAAAATCAAATAAAATCGACTTCCACCATCACGACGACATTCAAACCTTTTATTTTAAAGTTAAGGAAAGAGATGTGGCGACTAATCCAACCAAAGGGTCGTTGGTCTGTGCTTTATTTTAAATCATTTTTAACCTATATGTACCTAGACGGGCATAATGTGTCTGTACAAGACGAGTATGCAATGTTATATTTTACAAATGCTTTTAAATCATGATATTTTAATTTAATTACGAATTATTTTTTGAATTTTATTATTTAATATTCAAATTAGATTTTACCTCAAATTTTATTTGAAATTTTCTTAAGAATATATAACATGCTACTATGTGTTTTTATATATGTTTAGTAATTAGTAAGTGGCCTTCATTTTTTTTTCAATTTGCAATTATTTTAAAAGAATGCAATAAATTGATTGATTGCAAGTAGGTGGAAAAGAATCACAAATTGTTAGTGATTCTATCTCTTGAATGGATATCATGTATGATTGTGTCTAATCAATATTTAATATACATGATAGAGGAAAAATAAATAAATAAGATAATAAAGTTTTCTATTTCCTTAATTTTTCTTCATAATCTGTTTCTCATCCCTCCTCTGTCTCTTTTCCTTTTTTAATCCTTGAAAGTATTCTATATAACATATTAAATTTACTTAACGATTATAGATGTTAGGAAACACAATACAAAAGTCATGCTAAGACTTTGGAGGAAATTAAACAGAAACTCTATCTAAAACTTTTAACTAATTCAGGTCAAAATCTGAATCTTGCTGCGATCGTCGTCATCACTTCTTTTTAAGACCAAGTTCACTCTTGTGATTATTATGGACTTTACCAACCACCGCATCGTGACGATTGTCCATATCAGAATGCAAGCATTTTCGAGATGAAGAATCTAAGATTTCTAGGTGTTTTCGAGAGTTAACGTAATATATTTCTAAGTATTTTCGAGAGTTAACATTATATTGTACGGGAAAGGGCAGTGTGTTTGTTTTAAGAAGGGAAACAAATTATAAGCAAATGTGATGTAATTCGAAAAATAAAATACAAGCAAATAAATTTTAAAATATTTTATTTTTAATTTTAATTTTTTTTTCTGTAAAACAACTTATTAACGATTGTGTTAAGTTTGTTAAAAAATATGTGTCATCCTAATAAGTTTCTCGCCAATTGTCTTTTTGCTTTTTCTTTTTTGGAAATTTGTTCACCAATCACTTCAATTTTTCATAAAAACTATCTTTCAAATGTAAGTAATAACATGACTTAACTAAAATCATCAGTAGAAATCATTTCAAAATTACACATTATTGCACTTCATTTAAATCATTTTTAAAAACTATAACAATAACGTATAAGTCCAAACATACGTATTACCAATTTTAAAATTTACAATTTAACTCTCTTGAATTACTTAACATGCTAATTGCAAAAATTATTTATGAAAAATAGAACCAAACTGGCCTTATTTTATTTTCTCATTTGTACGGTGATGGATTTACAACAAATAAATAATTTGAAAAATCCAATTCTAAATTATGTTGGACAATTGCTTATTAATTTTATGATTGTTATTAGTGTATTTGATCCAATATTGTCTTTTTAATCCAACTCCGAAAATTAGGCAGCATACCATCGGAAATACGACGGACATCCATCAGAAGATGAAAGGGATGTGATGGTGATCCTCTACAAAAGGGAACCGCACGAGACATACATGCTATTGTCACAAGAATCATGTGCTTGTGCGCTATTTTCAAAAAGACCTCGTGCACCTTCATCGTCTTCTCTATTGACGGAGCTACCATGTTAAGGACATCGATCCTGTAAAAGATTGAGGCACATGATTACAAAAATGGGCGATTGTTGGGCATAACTTATATTACATTTATTACCTCATACTAAGTGTATGAAAAGCTAATTTGAAGTAAATTTTGTGATTATGGTTGTTTTCGAACATTTCTTTTTTATTTTTAAATTACCATCTAGTACAAGCTTGAATGCTTGAGTCCCTGTTTCGAATCTTCATTTTAGCATATAGTAAAATTTTTTAATTATTAGCGCCACATCATCCTGCCAAGTCATCAACATATCACCAACCGATCCCGCACACCATCTCCACATCAGCCAAATTCCCACAACATCCGCATGCAATAACGACATGTCATATGGCAGGCCCCCTTGAACAGTCGATGACAGCCCATTAGGGCATTATTGATCGACAGCCCGCCCCTTTCCAATTCAAGATGAGCCCATTTCCACCAGATTTCTGGCAGCGCCATGTCTTATGGAGTTGAGTTGAGCCTTTGACACCCCTTTTAACACTCCCGTCAAACCCGAATTTCGACCACCCCTTCAAAATTCTTATGAAATCCCGTTTATTAAATTTATAAAATTTTCTCTAATAAAAACTATAAAAAAGGATAAAAGATTTTAATAAAGTTTTGAGTGGTGCTATGGATACCCCTCAACAATTCCCTCGCAATCCCTTCTCTAAGTATAACCTGTTTAATAATTTGGACACCTTCAATGACCTTAATTAATACACCTTGATTGTGATGAAAAAAATAATAATTAATAAGAATCTAAGGTTGATGAATTTTTGTTCAAACTGATGTGGCATAAATATATTGATTAAATGAAAATATAAATAATAAAAATAAATCATATCAGTATATTTTTAATTTGTTCATAAATGTATTACAATCTAGACTTAGATAAATTTCAAATTGTAACATATCTGTACCCAAACAAAAAGTCAATATTGAAATAAGATATTTGAGATGCCGTAAGCAAATTTTTTTTTCTAGCAAATTTTCAGCTTTTATTAAAGAAAAAAAAGGGATAAATGCTTGTGTAGCTCCTATATTGAGTTAAATACCCACATAGTCCAAATATTGAAAAAAATACCTCAAGACACCCTTGCAGTTAAATATGTTACGCTTTTACCCTTACTTTTTTCTTTATTTTTTACAATAATATGCAATAGTATTCTTGGGGATAAAAAAATGATAATTAATCAAAGTAACCTCAGTAACATAAAAACTAACACAAATTTTAATGTTATTATTTTACTTTTAGGATTAATTTGGTAAATTGAATTTTTATAAAAATAATTATTACTAAGATGACTCCTAACAAGCAGACAACCTTTTTCTTTCCCCCACCTTAGTCATACTGTCTTTCATAATCTTTGTTATCAAAGATATGCTAAACATTGATTAAAGTTAATTGATATTAACTTATTTCTAAATATTTATTAACAGGATTGTTGTGGAAGTACAAAAAATACTAATTCTTTGTACTGATATTTGTTGGTTAACTTACTAATAAATAATTATTGGTTAATTTCCTAATTAAATTTTTTATAGATAAATTAATTATTATAAATAATATTGTTGCAAGAGTATTATTATAAAAGAAAAGAATAAGTGCAGGTAAGAATGTGACGTATTTAACTATAGGGCTGCTTTGAGATATCTTTAAAATATAAAGATTAAATGAGTATTTAAGTCAAAATATAGGGACTAACTGAATATTTACCCTTAAAAAAATTGCATGCAGTTATAAAGAATTTTTTGGCTCTTGGATTAGTGTACTTTAGGAGTTCACGTAAAGATTTTAATTTTATATAAACAAAGAAAACAAATGTTGATATAACAAAATCTGAATGGATCGCTCTTTATTTATGTTCATGTCTAATTTTGCAAACCATCAATGCTCACCAAATTTATAAGAAGAAACAAATGAGAAAAAAGAAATTAATAATTGAATTTGAGACTCATATCGAAAAGAGTCTGTGCAGTATAATACCTTCAAAATAAGAGTGATGTGGGGAAAAAAATTTACATATTATTTTTTCTCTTTCTTTCTATACTTCATTATATTATAAAATTATTGACAATTAGGACTTCTGTGGAAAAGAAAGTTTTAATCTGAAAGAGAAATGACAAATTTCTAGGATCCCACATTAGTATATTAACTTAATTAATACTATATTGAAATTATATATTATGTTGAGAAAACAATTTAAAACACTTTCTTCAAATAGGGAGATGATTGCAATTAAGTGGAAGTTTATTATCTTATCGAATAAATAAATAGGGAAATTTTGAAATATTTTAAGTTCAAGGATAAGAGTTATATCCAGTTATAAGATAAAAAAGTTTTACCTTAATCCCACTACTGAAGATAGAGAACCCTAAGGATCTCACGTAATTTTCACACTACTAAAGATAGAAAACCCTAAGGATCCCACGTCATTTTCACTCTTAGGTTCTTTAAGTCTTATATAAAAATTAAGACTATTCTCTGCAAAAACATTAGCCATCAAAATTACTGTAGAGCTCTTGAAAAAGTTTTAGAGTGGAAAAACCTTTTTTCAAAATAGAGTGAATAGCGTGAATCACTTTGGAGGCAAGACATTTGAATTGTTGCGCGAGGTCTGTTTAATTTTATTGCTGAAACCCATGTTGTGTGAAACGATCTTGCTGCGTTAATGGACATTTTTCAATTCTAATCTTCTTTATGACATTAAAACAAATCTAATTAATCCTCTGTTCATTACATTTTAATAAATCTTTCAATTTCCTTTTTTTTTTTTCATTTTGCTTTTTCATTGAGCTTATCTCGGTATCGGGGCTACAGTTGAAGTTGAATATAAATGTTGACAGGGAAGAAAATATAAAAATGAAGCTCACAGCTCAGTCTACAAGCCGAGGGGCGTATCGTAGCATCAGGTTTAAATAATATTGTTGATTGCTGACCAGTGACCAGGAGTTAGCCGAGAGAAACTTTTATTATTATTGTAAACACTTAAGTCAACATGTCACAGCGTTTCCCATATTTTTTTAAACATAATTAGTATTTATTTGTAGGCTTGATAATTTATTCCGATTCTATTTTTAACCCGATTGACCCGACTCTAATTTTTAGAATTTTGGTTCGAATTTTCAAGTTTAGGGTTGGGTTAGAGTAGGGTTGGCAAAACCCGGATCCGGATCCGGATGTATATGCATCCGGATCCGGATCCGAATTATCATTTTCACATCCGGATGCGGGTAAAATCCGTACCGGATCCGGGCGGATATTCCGAATATCCGGATCCGCAAAACTTAAATTTAAATAATTAAAAATATAATTTAAAAATTCAATAATTTAATTAATAATATCATATAAATTCAATTATAATCTAACAATTAATACTTTAACATAAATAACATATAACATCAACATAAATATACAAATAAAAATATCATAACATAGCGACTACTACCACTTTCTACATTCCGTTCAACTTCAACAACATTGTCATTTTTAAGTTCGCGAACATTAAATTACGATTTAATTAATAAAAAAAATTACGATTAAGCATTTACATTATATTAAAATTAATGCATTTAATTGAAATAATTAAACAAAACAGCAAACACAATTAATCAAAATTAAATTCAATTCAATCAAAAAGAAATTAAATTAAGCCAATAGCACTTTCAAATTTAAACAAATTCCCAGTAGATTACAGTATTACACTCATAACTCATTAAATACAATAAACAACTAAACACAATACCAAGTTAATAACCAAAAAAAATTAAATCAATAATAAAATTAAATTAACCAACAATATTTTCAAGTTTAAATAATTTACATCAACTTAAAGTCATTAAATACAATTAAATAATCAATCACTATACCAAATTATTAACAAAAAACAGCCATATATCTAATTGAAAAAATAAAAAAATAATTGAAATAAGCGGCAAAATCTTTACCGGCAAATTAACTTCTTGGACGGCGCACGACGGCGTCACAGCAAGTCTTCGACGACCGCAGATCAGGCACGGCAAGCTTCGGCAGATCAGGCGCGGCGACAGTCAATGACAGATCAGGCGAGGCACCGAGGCGAGCTTCAGCAGACAGACGCGGGCCGCGCGCCTTCGGCGAGCTGCGAGGAAGACTCGGCGTCACGATGAGTCGGAGTCGGCGTCACAGCGAGTCGCAGTCACCGGCACGGCGTGTGGGAAAGTTGAATGAAGGAAGAGAGGCCGCAAAAGACTGCAAGGCAGCAAGAGAGGGAGAGAACGAGAAGGAAACGAAAATGAGGGATTTAGGGATTAGATTTTTTTAAATTTAAGTTTATATTTTTTTTATTTAAAATAAAAAACCGGATCCGGATATCCGATTTTTCGGATGCAAGTGCATCCGGATCCGTGCGGATTTAAATTTTTTAAATCCGGATCCGGATTTTCCGGATCCATGCGGATGCGGGCCGGATCCGGATTTTTCTGCCATCCCTAGGTTAGAGCCAAACTTTTAAGGTCCGAACAAATTTAGGGTCTGGGTTGGACTTAAAGCCGGCCCTACCCGACCCGACCCTGTTAAAAAAAAAAAACTAACACAAGTTAACACACACACACAAAACATCCTCACAACATCACACATTGTGTATTTTTAATTTAATCGCATTGTATTTTTATTTGCATAAGACATGAGTTTTTTATTTTTTATGTTGGATTGTTGAATTGAATTGTGTATGGCTAAAATGGTTATGGAATTACATTGTGTGTTTTTAATTTAATTGCATTGTGTATTTTTCATGTTGGATTTTGGAATTGATTTGTGTGTGGGGTTGAAATAGTTGTGGAATTGGTTGAAATAGTTGTGGAAAGTGGAATTGAATTATGTTTGAAATGGTTGAGGAATTACCGAATTGGTTGAAATAGTGGTGGGAAATGAAAATTAAATTTTGGGGTTAACTATTTCGATAGGGTTGGGCCCGATGTTGGCCCGATTCGGGTCGGATCCGGCCCGACCCTAATTAAATAGTATTCGAATTTTTTTAGGGTCGAATTTCAAATTTTTTTGATTGGGTTGGGTCTGACTTTGGCCAAGCCTGAGCCTGATCCGACATTTTGCCATTTCTATTTATTTGGTTTTGGCCATTGATTTTATTTACTCAATAGTCAACATAGGGGGCATTTAGCAATTTGCACCAATAATTTATTTATTTATATATTATTTATTTATTGTTTTGCAAGAGATGGCACGAGCTCAATCAGCAAACTGAATTATTTATGGTGTATTTGCGATTGTTTTTCAAAATTTTAAAAATTTTATAAAAAATTACTTTTGATAAAATCATTCAATCCTAAAACAGATTTTAAAATGCAGGAAAATAGTAGTTTTTCAAAATCTAATTTTGAGAATCACTTTTATACTTAATATAATTATATATATATATATATATATATATTCTCATCTATATTATAAAAAACTAAAATTATTCCTAATAATTAGGAAATAAAATAATTAACTTTAAAAAAAATTATTATTAATAATTATAATAAGATAACAAAATAAAAGAATAAAATTAATAATAAAAATATTTATTTGTTATCAATTATTATATACACAACAAAAGAAATTTATATGCATGTTTATAAGTGCTTTAACTAAATCTTATATTACATTATATCGAATTCAGTTATTTAAATTCTTTCAATAGTTCAATAATGAGATTTACTAAACATATATGTCTACTTTTAAAACTCATAGCACTTTTAAAAATCAATTTTACTACATGTTTAATTTATTCTTTTCACAACTAATTAATTTTACAGCACAATTAACAATAATTATTTCAAAGTTATAGCATCACTAAATTGTCCCTTAATAGAGCTTAAAGGGAAGTATTGATAAGAAATAGATGGACTGAAGCAATAAAAAGCCTCCATGACTTTTTTTTTTGGGGAAAAAATTGGAATGATTTGTAAAATAAAAAAAAGAGGAGTGGAATCTTAATTAAATATTTGTGGTAGCATATCACAGAAGCGAAAAAGTAACTGTAAAAACTCCTTTAGTACTCCTTAAGGTTTGAATCAATTATAAAATTAATCATTCTGTTTTAACAATTATTTCAAGCATCCTTGTTGTATATATGTCTTCATTAATACTCATCATAAGTAATACTAGCCATTCTTAAATTTTATAAAAGTTTTCAGAATATAAGGGATGGCTACTACATTTAAGGCTCGTTTGAGGTTGTTTTTAAGAGATTTAAATGTGATTTAAAAAAGTTAAAAATTAAATTATTATTTAATATTTTTTTAAAGGGTAAAACTACTTTGCAACAGGAGTTTAGTACCCCTTTTTTTGTCTTTTTTAAGGTCAATTATAATGGAGTCATGTAATTTATTATAAAAACAAAACAGTTAAAAACTTTTAAATTTTCACATATTAGTCACACACCTACAAATTTTCAGTTGCATTAATGTTTCTGGAAGCCATGATTTGCAGGACAAGAACTCAATTAACTTTATTTGAGTGTGCAATTAAATTTACTCCTTTTATTTTAGGACAAAAACTCAACAAAAAAATACAAAACTCATTACTCAAACAAACAAAAATGATTTTACAAATTCATAAATTAATAGTTTATTATTATTAGTAAATTAAAATATTTTTACTACATAATTAAATAATTTAGTATGTTAATTAAATATTATTTTATAAAAAAATAATAAAACATTACCTACATAGAATATCAAATTAAATTTATTTTCATATTTTGTGTATTCAATCTACTTGACATATAAAATCTTTTGTTTGAAAAAAAAAAAAAGATATGGGGTTTGAACCCTCCTCACATGGGTGAAAGGAAATTGGTTACCGTGCTAAATTAAAAAAATCATGTTTATATTTATCATCAATTATAGTTAGTAAATAATTTACATATATAGTTTAACTATGTAATAAATTAGTTAATTTATTAATTAATAAGTAAATTTATTAATTTAAATAGATATTAATAATGTAAGAATAAGTCATTTAATTGAAAACCTAGTTCAATAGAGTCAAAAAAATTAAAATATTGTGGACTTATATATAAAACTTTTGATTTTTCTTATTTTGCATGAACAACAAAGGCTTTTATTGTTAATGGCCCAATAATCACATCTAACCATTCTACCACTGTCACATTAAATCCAACAGCAGATTTGAAAAAAGACAAAAGAATGGGGTACCAAACCCCATGGGTATAGTAACTTGACCCTTTTTTAAATTTACTTTTTTGTAAAATCACTCCATCTTTTTTAAAAGTAAGAAAGAAATATCTTTTCAAAATCTTATTTTGAAACTCAATTTTATACTTGTTACAATTTTAAATATATCTCCCATACATTATATAAATATTGCTTTTTATTCAACTAGGAAATAAAATCATTAAATTTAAAGAGATTATTATTATTATTAATTATATTAAATTTAATAAAATAAAAAGTAAATAAAATATTAATATTTATTTATATATACATGTTTATAAATGTGAAAATAAAATTTATTCAATATTGTGTCCGTTTTAATTATTTACATTCTTATAGCAATTTAATAATAAAATTTATTAAATATATACAACTGCTTTTAAAACTCACAGTAGTTTTAGAAACATATTTTATCAAATGTAAAACTAATTCTTTCTTAACTGATTATTTGTACAACAGAACTAACATTAATTATTTTAAAAATTGTAACACAACCAAACTAGGATTACTTAGTATATAAGTGTATATTGTAATAAAGATCCACATAATCACTCTGATATGAATCTCAAAAATCTATTAAAGATGCATTTCAAATTTTAAATTTTTAAAAAGAATTAAATTAGGCTCATTATGTGACATGTGATACGTGAAGTCCTACTAAGTGTTATTAAAATGTTGGGATTCCTAGAATAAGATTGAGAGAATTTATAAGAGACTTTTGAAATGCAAAACCTTTGATTGGAAGTAAGTAAATTCGACTTTAAACTGGAATCATAATGAATATATACATTTTTTTGGATTTTGAAAAGATTATTTTAATACGTGCAGTACGAATTTTTTTGACAATGTGCTTGTTAAATGCATTGACATAAGCATGAAACAGGCAAATGCCTCTTATAAGTAGTTCCATGAAAAGAATTACGTTTGTTAGGAGGATTATCTTTGAGACCCTTTTGGTCATTTTCTCTTTAGTTTTTCGAATCAAGCACACCAAATTCAAATGATTTCACAAGAATTATGATTATCTCTTAATCTAAACTCTCTTGAATTTTAAAAAATTTTATGTCACGTGATAAATAGATTATCTCTTAATCTATGATTTAACTCTAATTTTTTTTATTAATTACATTTGATCACTCTTTACTCACATGAATTTTCCTAAAAAAAGAAGAAAAAACTCACTCAAGTTCATGAGTGACTCCTTACTGTTTGTTATACAAATGAATTGGATCTACCACTGCCAACGTATCGACATAGGGCCAAATCAGCTGTTGATGAAAAAAATAGGTTGGCGTTTGATAAATTGTGTTGTTGCGGTTGCTGAGTTTAAAAAGTAGAGTATATACATTTGGTAAATTTTATTACGAAAGTGTTGTTTTATTATATAATAACCAAAATAGACATAAATTTTAATTACTTTTTATTTTTAGAGTATATTTAATAAAATTGACATATCTTTTTTTCCTTAAATATGTAAAATTGCATTAAAAAAACCTAAAGAACTTCATAGTTTATTACATAAAATATGATAAAAATAAAAATATGATTAATATATTAGGGTTTATGAATAAATAAGATATAATTGTCTTTTTATTAAAATGTAGGGTTATAATAGAAATTTTAAAAGGTATGGTAGCTTATTAAATAAACTGTTTATGAAAAGTAATCTCCTATTTGTTTTTAAAAACTGCTGACAAAATAGAGAAAATTATTAAATAAGCTACTTTTAAAAAATTTACTAAATACTTTTTATCAAAAATTATGAAATAAACAACTTGTTAAATTTTAATCGCAATCCCAAATTGACCCATAGTCACATGCAAAATTGGTGATTCATCTAGCAACGAGCCATACAAATATTTATTTTCAAATCAAGCCAATTAGCATATTTTGCGCATGTTTTTTAAGCGAATAAATAAAACAGTAACACGTGAAAATATTCCAAAGTAAAAATACCAAAATATCCCCGCACATATGCCAACCGAACATAAACAAATTGGCATCAAATTTTCCTGAAGGGTAAACAATTCCCTAAACCTCTCATTCTTTATTTTTTAACTCTATAAATATGCCAAAGTCCAAACCGAGCAGTTAAGTCTTTTTTTCTCAAGTCCGGGAAAAGAGCATCATCAGCTACAGACTTGCAGCGATGGCCGGCCTTCAATACAACTTTTTCCCAACTGATTTCTTTTACCCAAGAACATCGAAGCCTGCTTTCGCCGCCCCCGCCGCCGCCGACACGTCAGCGGCTGCTGAAAAAGCGTCGTCACTTCCTTCACAGCAGCAATATCATTTCTTCCCTACTGATTACTTGCATCCTCGTCCAGTATCTCAGTCTCTCATAGTCAATAACTCCGGACAGCAGCGCCGCCCGGCTCCGATACACATCAGAAAGCGAGATGCGCCAGCGCCAACCCACAAGCCTGGAGCTTCCCTGGATAAATCAGAATAAAAACGTCGTCGTTTTTTGTCTTTGCTTCTGTTAATATGGTGTCAGGATGCTTTCTCCCTAGCATCGTGTGCTGTATAATAGCAAACCTTTATCCCCTTCCTTTCATATGAGCAAGATTTGTGTGGTTTTTTGATCCTTATGTATATTATAGTATAAATAAAACAAGTAAAATACTCATCAATGATCATTTTGGGTATGTAAAATATATATGTTGGAAGTACTATTAATTTTTACCTTTATTCTGTTGTATATATGAGAAAATTTTAGCTACGTATATTGATACATGAAATTTATTGTATAGATTCATGTGTTGTAAATAACTATTATAAAATCAGCAAATTTATTGGAAAAAAGAACCTAGGAAGGTCCGTTATCCAAACAATTCAAAGTCTTATATATAAATTGATGTTAATCGCTTGGTTTTTTATCATAGTTAATTTTGGATTACTCCCTTTGAGAATTGATTATTTTTAAATAGTCTTTTTTAGTGTCAAAAATTTTAATTTACCGTTCATTTTTATTAAGAAGATTAAAAAAGAAAAATCATCAGCCCGCATCTATTATCTTGAAATTATAGAGAACTTGAGATTTTTAACAATAAGATGAACAATTTAAAAATAATCAATTCAGGGGAGGATCACGAAAAATTTATCCTTTTTCATCATCATAAAAAGTTAATTAATTTATGAACCATTCTTCAATTTCTCTATGCCGAACAAACAATACCATGTGACAAATTAGCAGCAATAACACATCTTAAAATGTTTTGATCTCTGTAGACTGCATCCTTTAAATTGGGATATCAGTCAAAATAATAATAATAATAATAATAATAATAATAATAAATAATAATAATAAATAAATAAATAAATAAATTGGAATGTTGAGATATTTTTCAGTATATATTTTATTTGTGGCTGTAGCTAGCCAATTTTGCTTCAGCCGAAGAGTCAAAATGAAGCTAACATGGAGTACTAGAATGTGCGGAGGAATATGCGTTGGTCATGGTGGGTAGGTAAACCAAATAAACATCGGCCACAAAAGTTGGACTACATTGCTTTAAGAAATAATAGTCATAGCCTCCTTTATTTGAATGGTCAATTTAAATTGCCACTTTTTTAATTTCTTCATTAACCCAATACTAGGCATGCAATTGCAATGCTCGTGTAATGGTAGGTGAATGAACTAACGTGAACCATGCAGTATTGAGGAAGATATTTTTATCAACAATTGCTAATCATATTTAATTTAATATTAAGCCACTGGGAGGGTATGACGCAACGGCTGCGGAAAAGCACCATCAAAATCAATCATGATCACGTGTCACATATTCAACACTCTCAAGCGTACGCCGCATGGAGTCTGACGAGAGCAATGTAATTCGCTTTAATTTTCCTCTGTGTAAGGACAAGCTTAGCCGCCTTAAAGAATGATTTATTTTTCCTCATACCAACTTCAGAGGAGGATTAATTGAAGGTCGTGGCTATTTACACCTTACAATGTGTTTTGTACACGTCTAAAACCATAAATTAACCATATCGTTATCGGAACCCTAATTTTTATTTGGGTGGAATTTCAACCTTTCTACACCTACTCTTGAAATGATTTTCAACCTTACAGTGTGCTTTGAACATTAACAATCTGTTGATCCGTCAAGTAATGAGTTCAGAGTGAAGACCCCGGACTCCCTCAAGCGTTAATGTAAGCTCTACTGATTCCTGTGCTGTGATTATGAGTGAGCTTTGACAAAAGCATGGTAGTTTGACTAAAGATAAGCATATTAATTGGGAGAAATGATGTGGGGGTAGATTATACAAGTATTAAATAATAGAGAGAACCGGGTCAAAGCAGCCAGACCTTTAGGAGCCGCGTAAAGTATACAACATTAACAGTGCATTTAAAATTGTGGATAGGTAATTGTAACTTTTAATTTATAGTATTAAAGTATTTGATAAACATTAGTTGTTGTAATTTGAAAGCTATGTTAACATGATTTTTTACTTGTATAATAGAAAATTTATTATATCTTTAATAATTTTGTAAATATTATTATTTAAAATTTATATTTACTATATATTATTAATTTTTGTTTTAAAGTTTCAGTTTTTTTTTTCCACAGCAACTATAATTTAAAAGTTATAGCACCTCAATCCTAAACGCACCCTAAGACGATAAGAGAAAAATTCATTTGTAAGAAACTATAACAGTGGAATCACAAGCCATATGATGTCAGACTGCGATTGAGGCATGTCTAATGGTATGACTAGTTTTTGGTTTGAATAGGTTTTTATGTAAGAAACAAAGGATACGACAGCATTGTTTCCTTTCGGTTTTGGATCCAGGCCTTGAGGAGCAGCAAAACACTATAGCTTAGGAGTGTCAATCCTGACCAAATGCTAGAAACCTTAGTATTTTATAGGTTTACAATATTAACTTCTAAAAAAAAAAAAAATTCATAAATACAAGGTATAAAGGATCGTCAAACGAGAGAATGCAAAGTAAGAGGAAGATTAATGAGGAAACTAAGAGTTACACAGATGGACATTCAAAACGGTTAGTTTCATATCAAACTTAATTTTAACAGACAAACTTAAAAAATATTTCAAGGTCCAAACATCTGTTCGAATTCAAGATTCTGAACTTTATTAAAGTCTGGAAAAACTATTAAGTCATATGATTTAGAAATATAATGGCATTATACTATTAAATTATATGACTTCATAGTTTTCTCATATTTTAACAAATATAAGATTCTTGACTAGATAAATAAGGTAAATTCTCGTTTAGTCTTTATATTTTGACTTAAAAACTCCTTTAGTTCTTATATTTTAAAAAATATCTCAAAACACCCTTACTGTTAATATATTACACTCCTACCCTTGCATTTTATTTCTTTTTATAATAATACCCTTGTAACAATATTCTTGTTTACTTAAAGACATTAATGAAAAGAAAAAATGTTAATTTGTCAAATTAACCTTAAAATTAACATAAAAATTTTCACAATTTTTTATGTTATTATTTGACTGTTAAGGTTAATTTAGAAATTAATTTTTTTTATAAAATACTATTAACAAAATTGTTTCAATGATATTAAACATTACTTTAAATTAGCTGATATTAATTTTTATTTATAAATAAATACTAGTTCTTTCATAGATAAATTAAATTAGATAAGTTTTCTACTTAGATTTTTATAAATAAATTAATCAATGTGAAGAATATTTTGCAAGGCCGTTATTGTAAAAGTAAAGTAAAAGTAAAAATAAAAATATAATATATTAAACTACAAAAGTCTTTTAAGATATTTTTTAAAAAATATAAGAATTTGACAGATATTCAGTCAATATGCACACACGGTTCTGCTAATATGCGGACACGCGAAAATTGTGAATTGTGTGTGCGATGCTAAGCGTTAAAATAATTGAACAGACAAGATTTGCTGTCAACGTGGGAGCCTGCTGATAAACACGTAAGTCAAACACTTTACTCACTGGGGCCCCGAATAAAATGAAAAAGAAAAGCAAATGAATTCAATCACTCCTCTTCCGTCTCTATCTCTGCACCTTACCCCTTGCAGATGGCTTATTCTTCATTTTTCCTTGCTAAAGGATGTACGTTTCTTTAAATCCATCATAAATTCGACCAAAAAATACATGATTTAGTGATTTACACGTTTAGGCACCCACTTTGATATAATTTCATAAATTCCGTGAAGCCATTCATTATCATCCAATTGTCCTTTTTGGTTGTCATCCTTCCATCTTGTTTTAAACTCTTCAACACTAATCGAATCCCATATACATTTCTGAGAAAGCTTTTTTTTTTAAAAAAAAAATATTTTAGAAGCATTTCTGAGAAAATTTGTGATACTATAGACCACTGCACTCAATCATCGAGAATATTAATTCAAAATTTGCCACCTTAAAATTAAAAAGAAAATCATTAGCGTAACGAAAGAAAAAGATTAGAAGAAGAAAATTACATGCTTTAGCAAGTTAAAAATGGAGAAGAAGCAATCTGCAAGGGCGGTAGAGAGGTGTTTAAAAAAACGTTAAGAGCAATATATATAAATGCGTGCGTGCGTGTCTATACTTTCCCGTCTTTTGAGAGCTCATTGCGTGAGCTTTAGGCCTAAAGAAACGTTAAGAGCAATGTGATCATTATTGATATCGATCATTGGCATTGATTACTAAGATGTTCCAGGGAATTGCAATTTTCATTTTAATTAGCTTTTCGTCTCAATACTCGATGTGATCGGCCGGATAATTTTAATGATTTAAACACAAAATATGAGTGCTGCGTGAGCATTTGCTTCATTTTAATTGCTTTGCGTATCTTTCAGCAATCATGCATCAAAATATTCATACGCATGAGATAAGAAGGCAATGCTCTTGTTGCCCTCAAATATTCTAAGAAAAGTATACAAAAATCTCTTTCTGTGGACCTATACATTGTTGGCACTTCTAATGCCCAACATCTCCCGAGTACAACTTAAATTTGCGCAAAATATTAAGAGAAATCTATCCGATCCACGATGTCAGGGAACCTCTACAATTAGATTGCCCAAGTTTCTAAAAGAAAGAACACTCCCCGTAAATTTAAATTTGTTATTACGGACAAAATTTTATGGCACTGGACATTTCCTAAGACGACAATCATTATTTTCTAGATCAAGAATAAATTTATCATAATGGCGAAAGATGTAGAAAACCATCCAACTAACAGCTAATAACAATAGAGCTCATAAAATAGCATTAGTATAAAAATGGCCTTCGCTCATATCATTTTGGTGTGAGCAATGTGTTTCGTTAACACAAAGTTTTAGTGTCAGCATAGCCCATGCTAGTGAAAATAATATCAATGGTTTTATGTCACTATAGTATCAAAACCATTTTAATTCTAGGACATCACGTAGATAACGATGCTATGGTATCAAACAAATATTAATACAAGGGTATTACAAAGATAATGATACTATAGTAAGAATGTTTATTCGAAAATAATTTAAAACAAATAGAATTAGAAATTTACGATTGGTACCATAATTGAAATATTCATTGAATATTTAAGTTATCATTCATTTGTGTTCCTTGAATCTCAGCCTCATTCAAATAATCTATCATTTTGAGGACATGATTATGAACTCTTGTGCCCTTCCCCATTTTGTTGTTCATAATAACTTTCAGCGCTGCTTGTCTGGCAGAGTGAGTACTCTGCCCGAACATTTCTTAGAGACTATCTATTATTTCAGTGGCAGTCTCCACGTTCTGATGTTTGGTCTGCAGAATATTAGAAAATCAATGCTAAAATGTAGCATTTTGCCATTTCATTGGCCTTTTGCCATTTCTCATAAAGCTTCCTCTGATTTCTATGAGCATCTTTCATTGGAACTAGAGGGCATGACTGAGCTAAGACATATTTATAATTTTCAGTAGTCAGGACAATTAATAGATTTCTTTTCCAATATACATAGTTCTCGCTAATGAGTTTGTTTTAATTCAGAATAATAATAAGTGGGCTCAAGGAAGATATTTTCTGAAAATTATAACATCCATGCATAAATAATTTGATATAATATTTGTAATAAACAATAAAAAACGCAAAAAACCATAAATGCATTTTAATTATTGTAACGATAATCTAGTATCGCTTTGATAAGCTATATATTGGGAAAGTTACGTTCACACTTACTAGACCCAACTATTCATTGGATTATTTACTTTCATGTAGAGATATAATAAATAATTATCGTTATCCTTTTGGATCTAAATTTGTTAACAGAGTTTCGTTGAGAAGGTTGATAATAAATTTTAGTTGAGTGTATAACCATTGTTTCAATTTACGTACTTTTCATATCAATAGTCACCGTTGGGGTGACTAATTAATTGAAAAATATTTCAATTTTATCTTTGAAAAAGTTCAATAAATAAAATATCTAATATATATACCCTCCGAAAGGAGCATCATCGTATCATAAAATCAAGGTATATATATAATTTTATTACTGAACTAACAATGGAGCCCGTGGTAAAAATCTTGAATTTTCCCTCTCCCACTCAATATTTTGAAATTGATTTTTCCTTTTTAAAACATACATTGATTATATATTATTAATTGCATGCTTCCTATAATATTATCTAGATGATATCCAATATTGTTAAGCATTTGGAAATTACAAACAATATAATAAGATTCATAATTTATGAATATCATGCATAGAATGGCACTACCTATTTTATGTAACATGTTATCATGGCATATTGTCATCTAAAACATAACATTAAAAAAAAAAATAATTAAATAATATTAATTCATGACTTTTCTAAAATGAAAAAATACATTAACCCTAAGCCTAATCTTCATTGGACTTCTTGTCAACGTCCATCTTCCATAGATTTGTCTTTGTTAATGGACTAAGAGAAATTGCACTTTTAAATTTATTATTGGTCCAATTTTAATTTTAAATAAAAATAAATAATAAATTTTTTAATAATATTTAAATAAAACTTTTAGAACAAAAATAAATTTAATGTGTTAAACTTTTATCTATGCATTTTAATCCATTAAACTCAATTTTAATTAAACCTAAAATTAAGATTCATTAAGCCCAAAACTGTTTTTGGACTTAAATGCACAAAATGAAACTTGTCTGCTCAAAAGATAAAACTATAAAACTATAGGAACTTCAACGATAAGAACCAACACACGCTACAACTGTTGCGCGTGCAACAGTGCAGGAGAGGGCGTCGTGAGTCGTTTGTTGGCTTTCCATTGTGGCAGCGACAGTTAAATCGACGTCGGAGATAGGTGAACAATGGCTGGCCTTTGTTGTGGTGGCGGCGGGAAAAGAAAAATATAGATTTTAGGATTTCATGGTTTTTATCGTTGAATTCCCTATAATTTTATCTTTTGGGCAGATAAATTTCACTTTAATGCATTTAAGTTTAAAAATAATTTTGGGCCTAATAAATCCTAATTTTATGTCCAATTGAAATTAATGAATTAAAATGCAAAGATAAAAGTTTAACACATTAAATTTATTTTTGGTCCAAAAATTTTATTTAAATATTATTAAAAAAATTATTATTTATTTTCTTTCAAAATTAAAATTAAATCAATAATAAATTTAAAAGCCCAATTTTTCTTAGTCCATTAACAAAGACAAGTCTATGAAAGATAAATATTGACAAGCAGCTCAGCGAAGATTAGACGTAGAGTTAATGTATTTTTTTAATTTTAAAAAAGTCATGAATTAAGATTATTTACTTTTTTTTATATGTTATGTTTTAGATAATAACACGCCATGATAATATGTCATATAAAATAGGTAGTGCCACTCCATACATAATGATATGTGTCATTCATAAATTATGAATCTCATTATATTGTTTGAAATTTACAAATGCTTTATAATATTGGATATCATCTAGATAATAGTATAGGAAGCATGCAATTAACAATATATAATTAATGTATGTTTTAAAAAGGAAAAACTAATTTTAAAATATTGAGTGGAAAAAGGAAAATTCAAGATAATTTTTTCCTCTCACTCAATATTTTAAAGTTGGTTTCCCAATATACAGATTATATTCTATATTGTTAATTACATACTTCTTACAATAATATTATCTAGATGAAATCAATATTATTAAGCACATGCAAATATCAAACAATATATGTCTAAATTCATAATCTATAGATGTCATGGATTATGATACATAGAGTGACACTTTTTATTCTATATGACATATTATTATAACATGTTATCAACCAAACATAACATATAAATTAAAAACAATTAAACAATCTTAATTCATGGTTTTCCTAAAAAAAAAATTAACTTAATCTACAAGCCTAATAACTATTGTGTTAACATTTATGTTAACATAATGTTTATTTTGATGATAACAAACAAAATTAAGAATGATTAAGTTTTTGAAAGCTTAAATTATTTTTCTTACATTTTAAATAAATCATTATTTTCACATTATAAAGGTTTTATATCTAATGAAAAAATGATTTTATGAAATTTGTTGTTGTTTAAGTTTATGGTTTAATTGAAAGAATTTTGAAATATTTGAAATCAACAAGTATTGTTTGAAATTTTGGAGAAGGACTTATTTGAAATGTTTTATAGTATTTTGGATCATATCATAATTTCAGAAAGTTTTGGGATTCACAGTGTATTATTTAGAAATTCTGAAATTGGACCTGTTTGTAAAGTTTCATAACATTTTGGGCCATAGTACAGTTATATAAAATTTTAGGGTCAAACTGTCATTTTACAAAATAATTCACTGTAGCAGTCACTGTAGATAACGGCGATCCGACATATAGATAACGACAATCCGACAGTGAGCAGAATTGAAAATTAGCCTCTGGACACTAACGGCGATCCGACATCTAGATAACGGTGATCCGACATTGAACAGAATTGAAAGATTAGTCTCTGGACACTAACGGCGATCCGATATCTTGATAACGGCGATCCAAAAATTTGAAAATTCAGCCCAACGGTCATATTGACCAGTCAAACGGCGATCCGACAGTGAGTAGAAAGTCAATAACGGCTAGTTTTCAGCTCTAATTATAAATAAGCTCAATCCAATTCAAACAAGAATAATCCCAATGATCATCATTGAGCTAAATATTGAGCATACAACTTTCATTGAGCTTTAAATTCTTGTATTCATCTTATTCATTCACACATTGAGCTTTCATTTGTGATCAAACACATTGTGTGAGAGAGATTCATTTGTAATCCTTTTTGTAAAATCAAATTGAGAGATTGTAAGTATTGAGATACACTTGGGTTAAGAGATTGAAGATAATCTCTTGTTATGAAGGTCCATTGACACATTGGAAGTCAATTGTAAGCATTTGAAACCTTGGAGGCTTGCTTAGTGAAATCCTCAAGCCCGGTGAGCTTGGAGGCGTGGACGTAGGCAGGGATTGCCGAACCACGTAAAAATCCTTGTGTTTGTTTTCTCTTTTCTTATTCTTTTATTATTGCGATTTATTGAATTTATTGTTTTCAATTCCATTAAGGCATTAGATTGAATTGTTTTGTGGTTTGCTTAGCTTAAGTTTTAAAATCTCAATTCACCCCCCTCTTGAGTTGCACACTTACATTTCATATTGGGCTTTAAATCAACATCCATTTTCCTTCTTTCTCTTCCTTGTACTTGCTCTTGTCCATAATTATTGGCTTGAGGACTTTTAGAATTTTAAGGTTTATCGTTGGTTCAATTTTTAAATTTAAATTTAAATTTGGGCACCTTTCAAAATAAAAAAAATTCTATTGGGTCCTATTTTTTAAATACCTCTTTTTTTTTAAAAAATCCAGACCCAATTAGTTTGATAAAATAAACCCAAATTTATCTTTAAAAATTCTTGAGCCAAATAAATTTTATTATTGATCTACCAAATTTTCATTTATATAACCCAATTTTAAAACCCCTTAAATGGGCTTAGGACCAATATTAATAAATCTGGACAAATAATAACAATTGAGCTTATCAAAATTCAATTTATATTATCCAATTGATAGCCAATAATGGGCTTGGATCCAATATAAATAAATTTGAATTTTTCTGCCCAAAACCCAAAATACTTAGGCTGAACCGTAAAATAGTGAAACTGTAGGGTGCCATGGGGTATAAACCCAAAACCCTAAATCACTTATTTTTCTTCCAGCCGCCACCAACATATACTGTTGGACTTAAATGCAATAAAATTTCAAGCCTTGGCAGAAAACATAAATTAGTGAGACAATAGGTGTCTAATGAAAACATTCAAAAGAACCTCCACCCCTTCATGCTTTTCGCTGCCAATTCCAGAGGCGCTGCCGTTTCTTCTTCTCTTGCCGCCATCAACTTTTTTTTTTTTGTTTTCTTGGGTTCTTTACATTACTTTATAATAAAAATAATATTTACAAGAACTCCTATTCCATAAATGACTTACAAAGAATCTAAGGACAATGAATTAAAATAATCAAGAGAGAAACGTGATGAAAATTGATCACTTTCCTCGTTACAAATCCATAAAATTAATATAAAGAAATATCTAACCATGAATTGAGACAACCTTTAATATACTCAATAATTATATACGTTCACATATTGAAATAATACATAAAAATTAGTGCCACTCATATATATTAATATGAGATTGTTTTGATATCAATTGTTTGTTTAAAAGTATTTTTCAACAGAAATATTTGGATCACAATTCTCATACAATATATAAAATTACCATAATTTAAAAATCGTACCTTTGCTTTTTTGTTGAAGTAATTTAAGTTCTCAGATCACGATCCATTACCAATGATCTTTTAAGTTATGACTCAAGTTTGATTTGCACTTGACATATAAATGCCTTTATCACCACTAAAAGTAACTAGCAAGAGAAAATATTCCTCCCAAAATTAGAGAAATTTTTTTTTTCTCTGATCTGTATATTGTGGCTTCTCTGACTTTTTAGAGAAAACAAACCATTTTATCTCTATTTGGTAAAAACCTTACACTCCATATTTATATATTTTCTAATTCTATTAAATCAAATTTGATTTAAATTAAAAAAATAATAAAACCAAAAGTGGCGTTAATTGTTCTTGTTATAGGGGCCACCTTGTAAAATGACACAAAACTCCTTACATACAAGCATATTAAATGGAACCTCTCACTAAATAATATATTTAGCCTTTTAACCCAAATAGCTAGTTATCTTGCTCATTAATCCAATAGAGGCACAGTCAATCAAATGAGTTAATCCGGGAATCATATGAATACATTCAATAGTGGCTATAATAATTAGGCCTGTAATTAAACTACTCAATTATTTAATTCCAAATCTACTCCACTAAAAGGAATAATTCGACCCATGCCACATTAATTTCTTTACTGAACAATCCTTTATACCACATCGCTAAATAAATTGATATCTCAACTGTTTAATCAATTTAATTACATTTTGTTCCTTAACACTTACTGATTTTCTCTAATGATCATTTTCAACATACTAATTATGTTGCCACACTCTAGCTAGAGAATTCTAAGATCAAGTGTTGAAAACTCATTAAGAGATGTGTTGTACAAATTTTATATTGTTAATCTATAATCTCACTGCTCAAATGAAATGAAATGACAATCACAAACATAAAACTATAATTAACTTAAGGTTAAGATTGTAATAAAATCAATGCCTATGAAATTTAATAAGTTTGACAATTATACAATCATTTCAAGATTAATTAAATTTTATATGTGATCCAGTTCAATGTAATCAAACTACATCAGTAAATTCATACATGATTAAGACAAATCATTCAATGAATTTACTATAGTCTAAACATAAATAGAACGTCAAACTCTATTTATCAATTGCGAACTTAATTTATTTAATTATAAGATAACTTGTATTTATTTAATCATAAGATAGCTTGTATTTATATCTCTTGTGATTCTATATAATGATCACATAAATATATATAATATGATAAACGGACCTTATTTAAAATATTTATGTAATTGAAAATATTTTAAATATTTTATTAATCAGAAAATAAATAAATTAATATGCTTTAAAGAGCACATAATCCCAATAGAGCCACACTTCAAAACAATAGTATCAATAAGAAAAATGCCCAGCTTAATTAGATTAAATATATTAAATAAAAGAAATAGTGCAAAGCTTGCTGCATGTTTTAAGCAGCAATGCATTCATAACAGCATACTTGAAGGACCCCATCTACACATTTGAAAACTTATATAGCTAATGTCTAGGAATTACCTTGCAAAAATTCCCCAATACCTCACCATCATTTTCCGAGGCAGTCAATTCCAGTACAACTTTCTCCAATCCGTTAGTAGTGGCTTGCATTTCCTCTGCCAAAAATTTTAATTGTATCTGCAAAATGATTAATCATTCAGCCAGTATGCTAAAGACAGAATTAACTTATAAAAGTGCAAAAAGAAAAGAGTAACTTGGTTGAAGCCTCAAGACTCACAAGATCTTTTGGAAAATCCTGAAGTTCTGGCAAATTTTCAGCAAGTACCTATAGCTTGGAAAAGCCAAAATGTAATTATAAAGAGGAATATAAAGAGGTTGCAATAAAGAAGCTCAAGTAATCTCTATGGAGATATATGGAGGAAGAATAAGATTAATACATCTTGAGGATATAATTCATTGATATTCACATTAATTCGTATGCAAAACGTGCAGATCCTATTAGATATAAAATTCAACATGAACTTCTTTTGAATAAAACCTCCTGAAGAGTTCACTAGAATTCTCCCATAAAGCCTCCCCTACGCCTAAGGGTTGTGCCTGTATTTTAGCCAAGCCTTCAGAGAGATGAGAAAAATTATCCTTGCACTTTTTACCATGCATGAAATCAAATGTCCCCTGCTCAATGCAGTGATTTGGTTTCTGACTCGCTAGCCCCCTTTCCTAAATGCATATCTCTACTTATCACAGTAGCTGGTAATAGCCATTTTTCGTTAAGCTTGCCGCAGGACAAGAAGCAAAAGGAAAACAATTTACTAAATTATCAAAATCACAACGTGTCCACAAAATAGTCATTGCTTTAGTTTTCTCTACACTACAATGAAAAAAGATGAAAAACTAAATTCATCAACATTAAATGCTTCACGATTGGGGATCCAAGAGGACATAAGATCCACTCTACCAAGCCCAATAAAAATGTAAAATCATAGTTTCCTTGCATAAAACATTGATTAATCATCAAATAAAGCATGAAGAAATCAGAAGTAAAAGATCTCCAACCATTCAAATCAAAGAAACAATTACACTACATTAAGACTGATTCAAGCATCCTTTAAAGTAAAATTCCAAAGCATCTGCAGCCCAACAAGTAATAATACAAGTAAATGACATAAAATTTCAAAAGCAAACAAACACAAGCACCCAAAAGCAAAGAATGATAGGCCACGGCTTTGAGGGATGTTCAACTACGTATGGATTTTTATATAGTCACCAAAATTTGTCTCCTCCTTCATAACGCAATCCAAAAATTAACCATTGTGATAACCATGGATGCCAAATTAATTACTTTCATCCTGATCAATTCGCTAATTCGTTCAAAATAAGTAAAACCAAACCAAAAATAAGCTTCACAATTTAACTAATTCATTACCAAAATCCACTTTTCGGCAAAACCCACCGAAACCTCAAACAGAGATAATCTTTGTTTTGA
This sequence comes from Atalantia buxifolia, assembly GCA_030444775.1. Taxonomy (NCBI): domain Eukaryota; kingdom Viridiplantae; phylum Streptophyta; class Magnoliopsida; order Sapindales; family Rutaceae; genus Atalantia; species Atalantia buxifolia. Next base: position 18,455,715 of record CM059839.1, read on the forward strand.
TCAAATTACGTCACTCACTTCAAATTATTAGAAGAAATAACAATATGAACAGATACCTAGGGTTTATTCAACAAAAACTCCATTGCTGCAAAGAGAGCTAGGATTTCTTCAATAAGAACTGTAGCTCGACAGCTAATTGGACGGCAATGATGGGCGAGTGAATGACCGGCCAGAACGGTTTTTTGCCTGTGCTGCAAAGAGGGCTGGGATTTCCGATCTATCATTTTATAGGCGCGTGTTCTGTTTTTTGCCTGTGGTTTCTTTTAATTTGATATAGAGTTTTGTTTTATTGAGTTTCAGGGGTCGTAGAGAGCGAGGGAATCGACCCTGTGAAGAGAGGGAAGATGAGGAGACTAAAAATTCAAGTGTTCACAAATTTTATGACAAGAAAACGACGTTGTCTAGGTTTGGAAAATAAAAAGTAATTGAAAATAAAATTAAAAAATACATTCTGTTAGTAGGATCCGTCTACGGTGTAACAGTAACACCGTGAAATAGTTGCATTAGTAGTTGGATTCACTTGGATAAGGGATGCAATAGTAGATTCAAGTAAATTCAACGGTTTAATACAACTGTTGCGTAAATAAGTTCCTATTAGTATCGGTCTAGGGTTATGATGCTGTAGTATCAATCATCGCCGACACTAATACATTAAACGTGCGAAAAATTCAATTAGATCATCAAATATTAATTTTTTTTATTTAATATCAATAACTTAATATCAGTTAAAGTCATTGTCCCACTAGTATAGCCCAAAAATCTTGTTGGTCAACATGCGTGATTATCATATTAGTAAGTGAATTAAATCCTCTCTTAATCTAATCTTTTTCATGTTTATAGGAGATTTTGATACGTGACAATTGAATAATCTTATGAACATGATTAAATCTACGCTTAATTTTTCTTTATTAAAGACAAAAACTCATCGTTATTGGGTTAACTAAAATTTTAAATTAATTAACAAGCAAACCAACGTTAACTCTTTTTTTTTCCATTTTCTTTAATATATTTTTTTTTCTTCCCTTTTTTCCCTTTGTAAATTAATTGATACATAAATCAACCACCATAGACGAGGTGATTGGCTCTAACCCACATCCTGTCCAGTACCATCACGCTCGGAATACTTTTATTATTTATTATTTATTTTTTGTAGGACAAAATCTTAATTCCTCATATCGTTTTCGTTCTCAATCACTCAAGCATGCAACTGAAGCACAGTCACTTGTATGCATATTCCTAAAGCACAAATATATTTAAAAAAAAATCAATTGAAGAGTAAATAAATATTCAAATAAAACCAATTTATAAAATATTGCTAATTTACCATACAATATTTCAAGAAAAATGGATCCGCTCACATTTCATTGTAATCTAGAACACAATATTGCCATCATATTTTGCATGTCCTATGTCAAAAAGGAATGTACAAATTACCGAGGTTGGAAGTTGAAAAAAAATGTCCAAATTAAAATACAACTAAAAATAACATTCACAATCTAGCTTCTAAAAATTCACTAACCTGGCCCAATATATATATATTTTTTCATATAATTGAAGGCTTATCCAGCCGCTGCCAATCTAACTTCTAAAAACTCACTATCCTTAGCCCTTTTTTTTTTTTTTTAATATAATATTGAAGTCTTGTCCAGTGGCTGCCAGTATCTTTTAGATTTGGCTATGCTAGGGAGTAGAATGAACGTGAAGGAGAGGGCTATGAAGATGGACAAAAACAAAACAGTTCTCTTGCGATTTGCAACGACGATTGAAAGAAAAAGAAGAACGATTAAAGAGTTAACATCCATTTGTTTGTTAGTTAGTTTTAGAATTTAACTAGCCTAAAATGATAAGTTTTTATATTTGATAAGGAAAATTAAGAGTAAATTTAATCCAGTCCATAAATTTATTTAATTATCATGTGTCAAAATCTCCTACAAATATTAGGAAATTAAGATTAAACTACGTGAGGGATAAGTTCTGATTTTATATCCTTTAAATTATTCTTTTCTTTCGTAATAATCTTGTAGTGCCCATATCTCAATCCACATATGCCTAGCTAGAGCCAACTTTCCCTTGATATTTATATTTCATTAATTTTATTTTTTATATTTTGTCATCAAAATAGTGATAATAATAATTTCTTTAGATTTAATGACTTTATTTTTTAATTAAAAAAAGATAATTTTAGGTTTTGGAAATATGGATGCCATCATGACCTGAATTCTTTAAAACTATTGATTGATTTTTATATATCAGCCATAAAATACGTTAATCAAGGCAAAAATCTTACATTTTTGTGTGGTTGAACTTGTTGGGGATGTGTATTGATTTTCATATATCAGTCATGAAATATTTCAACCAAGAGAAAAATCTTTCATTTTTTGGTGGTTTATGTGAAAGTGGATCTGATAACATGCCTGTTATTATATTGGTCGGAGGATAATCAATGACATGTATCATGCGTCTCAATCTAACATCGATCAACCCAAGAGACACTACTATAAAACTATCCTTGGCACACAATTCTCTCCACCAATGAATATACACAAAATTCTTTATTTGATATTTGAATGATACTATGCGTCATAATATTTGCAGGAAAATGAATTATCAGAATTAATGAACTAGCTAGCAATGACAACTTAAAAAGAATAATAAAACATGAGAACAAATTTTTTAATAATATATAAACAAAAATTAAGAGAAACCTATCCATGACATCAGGTAACCTCTGCAAATGGATTACTTTAACTTTTTAAAAGAAAGAACACTTCCTGTAAATCTGATTGTGTCATAATGGTCAAAATTTTTCGGCACAGGACATATCCTAAGATGACAATCATTGTTTTCTAGATCAAGAACGAATTTATTATCTTGGCGAAAAGTATCCAAAACCATCCAACGACCGGCAACAACAATAGAGCAAAAATATTCGCCACAAAAATCTTCTTCTTCAATTCTGTCACCATCTTGATCGGTACTAATTTTATATGCTTTAGACCATTCATTTCTTTCATAATGATCTTTTAGTACCCATATCTCAATCCAAATATATTCTGTCTCACCATCATAAACATCAGTGGGAAACGTAACTAGAGCCAAGTTTCCCCTCAGGTTTATCAACGAAGGTGAACGTTGTTCCATATTATAGTCTATTGGGAGATCAATTTTTTTGAATTCCTCTTTGCTGAAGTTAAATGAGAATATACACTTATGTATATTATTTTCGTCGAAACTTATCCAATGCATGTCTCCGTATGCAGACACACCAAATTCATCATCCTCATCAGGACGTAAAGCCAATGAGGATGAAATTATTCTCCAAGAATCATCCTTCCCCAATGTATAAACCGCAATCTTATAATCTGATGGCTTTCTCACCGGATACGATTGAACAATCTTATAAGTACCAGTTGCACTGTCATATCCCATTCCAAAATGCTCTCCCAAGCCCCCGTATGCATCATAGTAATCGTGCTGGTAATCGCAATAAAACCCGAGTTTTGGTAGACGTAAAACTTCTCTTCTGAGAGGATTCCATAAATGGACGTGATCTTTAATATGACATGACGATTCTCCAAAGCATATGAAGCCATAAGCAACAAAATAAATTGGTGTGTCACGTTCGTTAGAGAAATCTAAGGTGGTGGGATATTCACCTGGCTTCAAGGCATTATCATCATCATATATGTATGGGAATAGGGCGTGTTCGCTTTGCTTCAAGGCATGGCCATCATATATATATGGGAATACGCCATCTCGATTCGCAGATAAATTTAGAGGCAGATGGTGAGATTCTTCGGTGGCAGCAATAACATGTGCGTGTGCAAAAGAGTGACTATCAATTATGTTGGACCAAGCTTTAGAGACACATCGGAAACGCAAAAGTACTTTTACAGGTTGTCTCAGAAGGACATTATAAATTATATCAGAAGGAAATTCCATGCTGCATAATTTGATGGTTGTTAATTGAATTTGGTTTTTTATGTGTGGGTTAAAGTAGCTTAATTGAGACTTTGGCTGTTGCTTGTTTGCGTTTGATTTGGACTTTTTAGGAGTATAAGCCATGGCAGAAATGAATTAATGGAGTGTTTAAGTTATGGCAATAATGGAGGATTTGATATCTGCATTGGTTGTTATTTTTATATTTTGATAATGGCTATTTGTTTGGGCTGTGCAGGACTGTGGGGATTTGATTAGAAAAAGTCAACCAACAAAACTAGCGAGTCTTTTGTCTTTTAAAAGTACGAGAGATGACCTTTCTCACAGTAAAAAAAAAAAATTGTACATGAAATGAATTTAAGGTACTAGGGAGGTGTGGGCCGAGCCGTACATCACTTGAAGAGTTCGGGCCTAGCCCGGGAAGTGATTAGAAATATATTATTTTAATTAATCAAAAGTTTATTAATTTAATGTTGACTGCAGTGCGCATAATATGCGACGACCTCCTATTAAATCAGTACAAAACTTTCAAAATGCTTTGCACGACTCAAGTAGTGCCCTTCCACTCTATGTATTCCACCAACAAACACACATTTAACTTCATTTCATATATATATAAGAGGACAAGTTTTTGGAAAATATATTCAGCATCCATCTGCAAATCATCGAAGGATAGAGGAAGAGAAATGGCAACTATGTTGTCTATGGCCTTGATGTTATCTGCAGCATTTTTCATGGGGTGCACCAACTTGGCGGTGGCTAATTATGGGGATGCTGCTGCAGGAGTCATACATGTGGGTGGTCAAGTATTGTGCCAGAACTGCTTCAAGAGCTACAAGGAATGGGTTAATGGCTCCAGTCCCCTCAAAGGTGCAAATTAACATTTACTTTTCTTTTATATCTGTACCATTCAATTATGTGATTTACTATCCTATAAAAGGGGAAAATGACATCTTCATCTCTATTCAGATTTAATTTTACCAATTTGGGTTTTTGAAACTTTTAATATCTCATTTCCTGCATAGTGATAAAATACTTTTTTTTTTTTAAAAAAAACATGGTGATAAAATAGTTTAAAAAAAACAGTATTATTGTTAAAGGATAAATGTAACCTTTTCACCTACAGATTGATTATCAGAAACTACTATACATACACATTCCAATTAGTTAATTTCTTTGGTGAAGCAACACATTTACTCTTTAATACTGTGTTTTACTTTCTTTTTTTTTTTATATTTAAAATCCATGGATGAAATGAAATAGGAAAAAATTATCATGAACCCAAGAAATAAATACAATTTTTAAAGGAAATAAATATCTCAAGTTTGAAATATTATTAATTTCAAATATTTTTAAAATTTGTTAGTTTGTCTTCTTTCGCTTATATTTGATTTTTAAATATTTACATATAAATAGAAAAAATAAATTTTCATAACTTTTATTTTCACCACTAACTTTAACATAAAACAAAAAAAACCTGTATTGTATGTATAATTGCAGGTGTTACTGTGTCTCTGACTTGCATGGATGATCGGAGCAGAGTGATGTGTTACAAAAGTGATGAGACGGATGAGCAAGGCCAATTTTACATGACCGTGGACAGAATCATTAACGGCAAGGAATTGAAAGCCAAATTATGCTCAGTGAGATTGGTTTCATCAACTCATGCTGACTGCAACATTGCCACTAATTTTGCTGGAGGAAAGATGGGGGTAAAGCTCATGCGATCACCTACCTCAATGTTTCGTGACATTATCAAATACAGGGTTGGTCCTTTTTACTATACCTCTCCTATGTGCGAAAAACCAGACACCAATGATAATCAATCTGATGAAGACCAAGGCAACTACGACTGATTTATCAATAATCATAGAGTCACAAATTATTTTATACAAATTAGTATATATAATTTGATGCAGTATGAAGAGATTGGTTAAAAAGTGACGACGATTATCTTTTTAGCTTATGTGGACATATAAGACTATTTTATAATCAATTTACTCATGTCACATCAATTTATAAATACTTATTTGTACAAAATGATTGTGACTCTATTATTGCTGCTGATTTATAATGTTCTTGGGATAATCGTAATTTTTTGTCTAGTTAATCAACGTGGTACGTTATCTTCATTGACGTGCAATGATTTTGTGATTTGATGGCGTATTTTTCCTTGCACAAATAGTTATAAGGTGGTGAATGAAATATAAATATGGCTTTTTTTTTCCCCTCGTACTAGGAGATTTTCATTTTTCATTTGTGTTTGTGCATAAAGATCTGCCAAGGTGTGGATTGAGGAATGTGAAATGTTAAAAAAAATAAAATAACAACAACAAAAGCCATCAGGTTCGGAAAAAGAAAATTCAGTAACACTAGAGAACTGAATTTACATTTCACTAATTTGTGTACATTTTTGATAGGCCCCTCCATTTTGATAATGGTTTTTCTCTTCTATTATTCTCATGTTGGCCCCCTTAGTTTTACTGATATTATATTTTAGCATACTCTAAATTTATAGTTTTAATATGGCCTCATCAAGCAAATAACATGGTTCCGCCTCTCACAACTAAAAGAATTATATACGTACAACATTCGTATATAATTGTTTACATCTCAAATGTGTTTCTCTTCAGGACAAAGTCATCACAAATTTCGCTTCGGCAAGAGGTTAAAATTATAGTTTAATTTTAATATAATGTTAGTTTTTATATTAGGTAGTTTTATACAATGCGTTGTATTATTTTGGTTTGTTACATCAAATGATATAATAGTAAAAAAAGGATCTGATTATTTAAGCAAAGAATTTAGGTGGTTTTATTCTAATATTTCAAAGGAGAAAATAGACTTGGACATTATTTGGTATTTTGATGCTGTAATATAAAAATTATAACTATTATACTATTGTAATTATGAAATAAAAATTAATAGTATATAGAAAATGTGATTTTAATTTTGAAAAAAGTACTAAATATATTTTAAATTTTTGGTTATATAAGTGTGAGATAAAATAAACTTAATTTTCAAACCACAACAGTAAATATTTACCAAATAGTTTATTATTAATAACTTAAAAGCTACAATTAACTAATCACAATACCAAACAGGACCTTAAAAATTTATCACGAAAATGCTCGTTTAGTTGAGGAGAGGAGAGGGAGGGTTGCAGAAAATGAGGGTTAATCCCAATTTTAGTGACAATATCATTACTTTAAGCAATAAACATTAAGTTATAAATTACTTAATAGTTTGGCATGGCCTTATGAATGTATGTATGTTTTTTTCTTTTTTCTTTTTCTTTTTAAAGAGAATGTATAATTGTTATTCGAACCATGGTGAAAATTCTCGTATATTGTACTTTATGCCTTTATTAGTATTATTATTATTATTCGCATATTAGCTACTTAGTAGATGAGATTAATCAATTAGGGTAAATAATCGGGCAAACTTCATTAAAATAGATCGAACTATGTACCATATACAAGTAGTCAACAAATGAACAAACAAAATTAATATCAGATATAAACATACTAAAAGTTAAATTGAGGTGGAATCAAGTAATCAAAAGGTACGTTTATAGAATAAAAGTTAATTAATAATGAGTAGTTCAAGGGCATTTGGGTCCTCCTCTCTTAGTTTTCCAGTTATTGTAGCAAGGGCATGATTGCTTGTTTCCGTAAAATCCAGCAGGCACACACAAGCACTTGGCGCAGCACTTTTGACAGAAGAACAAGCATGGCTTCCTGTATTGTGTCTTTGAGCATCTTGTCGTGCATCGTGGTCGGCACTCTGAAGCATCACCACCATAAATTTGAGATGTGTTATAATAAGGATTTAAATTTATTGCCATGCCGATTTTTTTGTGGACCTTTTAAAAATACGTAATTTGTAGTTATTAAATGAGAATGTAAAATTAATTAAATTTTAAGCATATAGTAATATACACATACGTGTAGCAAAAGATTACGAAGAGTTGGTTACCAATCAACTCGATATTAAAGTTATATCCAATAATAATATTATTCTAGGAGAATGACACTTTTCTCCTACATTTCGTACTTTAGCACTTGGCACTTTCTGGGCTTTACAATTAATTTACCATCAAAGAATATGATTTTTACATTACTAGATTGAATTTTATGCATGAGAGGTAAGTTTAAAACGTGACCTCTAAAAGTTCTTAACCCTATGAGATTTTGATCCGCCACATTTTCAACTCTAGCTCCGGCTCTCATAATCATGGTCTTGTAATCAACAGACAGTATGCATATGGCTCAATGCACCTAGGAAAACATGAACTGTTTGCAGTATTCTTGATTCTTACCTTGAGGTTGAAGACTTCCTTGGGTGGTACCGTACTGAAATTGAAGAAAACAAGAGCAAACTTGAAAAACATGAAAGAAATAATTAATGAAATCGTATAAAGCTACCTAGCAGTGCCCATCTGTAAAATCTCACCGTGGAATGGTTGCCGTTGCTACCACTTGACACTGCAGGCTGCGGAGTTGGAGCCTCAACAATGCTGGTAGCCTGGGCGAATCGAAAAATTATTTTTTCAAATTTACGAGGATGAAGATAAATAAAACTGTATGCATGCAGTCTGATGACTCGATCTTGCTTTAGTTAAAGAATTAAACGGCGTATACACACACAGAGAGACTTACATGATTCTCCACAAGAAAAAGAAAAATCAAAACAACAGGAAATGCTACAACACTTAGCTTGCTTGCCATTTTCAGTAAGTGTGGAGCAAGTACAGAGAAGGGATAAAGAGATATAGAGGAAGCAAGAGTTGCAAGTGAGAATGAGCGATTATTGAAGCATTTTGGTTTATATTTATAGGCAGTTGAATACAAAATTGTTTATGTATTTCTTGTTTCGGAAAGGTGCTTCATACATTGCCACAATCTTAGGCTGTGGCATTCTTGTGCTATACAAATGACAAAACCGGTATACAGTTAATGATTAAATTAAGTAATTAATCATTGAACAAATGTTTACAAGATCCTATTTCATACGTTTAACATTAGTTCCCGGCCTTTCATGATCGTGACTAATTCATTGGTTAATTAATTACACTGTCCTTAATTCTTCTAAACGTATAATTACTAATTAGTTATCACTTTCACTTCACCAACGAGTGCATAAATCATGCATGTTAAAGAATAATCGTGTATATTTAATTAATTACTTGTGCTTTTTTAAGAGATCATAGCTGATACAATACCATAAATTAAGGTGATGGACGGACACATATAATCTTCAAAACAACAGAAAGATAAATCACAGATTGCTATCACATTATCAAAATTCAGGGCCGGTGCCAGACATGTAGCCATCACCATAGCTTCTTGTGATTCCCCATGTGAAATGGGCAACAATGAAAACGATAGGCATGTTCACTCACATGCATGCTCTTATATCAGGTTTAACACAGAGCCATATATAGACTTGTCAGCAGCTCCCTATAAGAAAACAACTTTGCAGAATCAAGACTTCTTGTCAGTATGTGCTACAAGAAACTTATCATTGAATAATGTTATATTCCCGTGACATTGTTTTGTTTGTTTCCATCTTATTTTTAATTTCTTTTATTCGTTGTAATAATCTTGGAAATGTATGAAAGAGAGAGTGAGATAAAGAAAGGTTGTTAATTAATTAATTAATTAGCCGCCCATGCAGACCATTGAGGGTTAGTTGTTTCGTTGGTTGTGTTAGTTTGCTCTCGTGAACCATGCTTCTTGTTTGTTTGCGGAGAAAGGAGGTTTTTAATATTTGTTTTCTCTCTTTGTGATAGGTCCCAATCAAAGTTAATTTTTTTTAACAAATTTAGTATTCTATTTAGGGTGAGAATAGATCATAATAATTTTAATTGGAATAAGTTTACTTTTATTAATGATTATAAAAAAATTTAAATACAAATGGAAATTAACAACTACTCCTAATTCTTAGATCACATCTCTAAGAAATAGGCACTAACGGCTAATGACAACAAGGCAGCCGAAAATTATGAAATAACAACTACTGGACTTATTCTTAAGCAAGCTTGTGGGCATGATTAACAACTTAGAGCAAATCCTTAGTAGACAAAAATCTTTTTGCATGGCTCATGCAATGCACGTTAGCAAACAAGAATCTCTTTGCATGGCTTATGCACTATACGTTCCATGCATGACAGCTATTAGTCAAAATACGTTGGGTTCTTCACGGGCTTCTTTTGGGATCTTCTTGCCTTATCAATACCCCCTCCTTTGGCTAGAACCTTGTCCTCAAGGTTCATCTCGTGAATTTTTTTCATTCAACTCTTGAGTGTTTTCCCAAGTAGCATCATCTATTGGAAGTCGTTTCCATTTTATCAAACTTTCTTCGACAAATTTAAACCCTTTTTTGACCCAACGGGTGTCCAATATTGCTTCTGGTTCCATAATTAAATCACCATCTTCAGCCATTAGAGGTAGCTCAATACTAGCGGCAATTGTTTCTCTCAACTTTTTTTTTCAAAAGAGACACATGAAAGACCGGGTGAATACGAGAACCTTGCGGAAGGTTCAGCTTGTAAGCTATCTTTCGAATTTTTTCTTCAATCTGATATGGCCCATAAAACTTGCTTGCAAGCTTTTAATAGGCTCTTTTAAACACGAATTGCTGGCGGTATGGATGAAGCTTCAAAAACACTAAGTCCCCCACTTGATATTCAATGTCCCGGCGTTTGGAATCTACTTGTTGTTTCATTCGATTGTTTGCTGCATGTAAATTGTCTTTAAGTTGTCATAGCAAGGCATCTCGAGAAGCTAAGCTTCGATCAACTTCATTTACTGGTCAAAAACCTTCATGGTAACGAATTGTGGGTGGGGGCAGTCCATATAAAGTTTGGAAGGGAGTCATTCCTGTAGATGCATGATAGGTAGTATTATACCAAAACTCAGCCCATGGAAGGAAAGAATGCCACTTACGAGGCTGTTGATAAGCAAAGCACCGAAGATATTGTTCAATACAATGGTTGACCACTTCTGTCTGTCCATCTATTTGCGGATGGTAGGCGGAACTCCTTTTCAAATGTGTGCCCGACATTTTGAATAACTCTCGCCAAAAATGATTGATGAACACCGAGTCGCGATCACTTATGATAGACTGAGGCATGCCATGAAGCTTCGCTACTCCTTCAATAAATTTTTCAGCCACCACCTTTGCTGTATACGGATGTGAAAGAGCCAAGGAATGGGCTGATTTGCTCAACCTATCAACCACAACAAGAATTGAATTTTTACCATTTGAAGGTAGAAGGCCTTCAATGAAGTCTATAGTAATATCCTCCCAAACGTGACAAGGAATTGGAAGTGGTTGTAAAAGCCTAGCTGGTGACAACGTCTCATTTGTAGTTCGTTGGCACACTTCACAAGAGGCAAAATAATTCTTCACTGCTTGGTGTATGGATGGCCAATAAAATTGCCGCGCTAGTCTCTTGTATGTTCTCAATACACCCGAATGCCCACCTATTGGAGAATCATGAAATTCTCGCAAGAGTTGCTGGATGATGTTGGAATGAGGAGGCACCCCCACTCAGTTTTTGTAATAAACCTACCCGTGGCGCCAACTGTAAGGAACGCCTGGGTTTTCAGTTGCTTGTTTGCTGAACTTTATACATGAAAGGATTGCCAACAGCTGCAGCTTTGATTGTATCCCATATGTTAGTCTGAGACACGAATAAAGCATCAAGACTAGGACTACCTATCACTCGTGATAGTGCATCAGCTGCATTATTCTCTCAACCTGGTTTATATTTGATTTTATAATCATAGCCAAACAATTTAGTCACTCATTTCTGCTACTCAGGTGTCGCTATGCGTTGCTCCAACAAGTACTTCAGGCTACGTCGATCAGTTTGGATGTAGAACTTCCGGTCCAACAAATATGGTCTCCATGTTTGAATTGCGTGAATAATAGCTAGCATTTCTTTAGCATAAACAAACCAGGAACACTTGCTACCGCCCAACGCTCGACTCATGAATGCAATAGGTTTCCCTTGTTGAGTCAAAATTGCCCCAATGCCATCCCCTGAAGCATATTCAATGATAAATGGTTCGTTGAAATTTGGCAGTGCAAGTGCTGGTGTAGTAGTCATGGCCCCTTTAAGTTCCTGGAAAGCATTTTCGGCTTCATTTGTCCATCCAAAATGTCCTTTTTCAGAAGGTTGGTGAGGGGCCGTGCGGTGGTGCCATAGTTGCGGACAAATTTCCGATAATAACCTGTAATTCCTAAAAATCCACGCAACTCAGAGGCATTAGTAGGCCTAGGCCAAATCAGCATAGTTTTAATTTTTCCTTGATCCACCTCAACGCCTTGTGGAGTTACAATATGCCCTAAGTATTCTAACTCTTGTAGGCCGAAGGCACACTTATTGAATTTGACAAAAAATCAATGTTGCCTTAATATTTCAAAGGCTTTTCGAACATGTTCAAGATGCATGGTCCACAATTGGGGCTATAAATCAAAATGTCATTAAAGAATACTAGTATAAATTTTCGGAGAGCGGAAAATAGAATTCATAATTGCTTGAAAAGTATATAGAGCATTGCAAAGACCAAAGGGCATAACTAAGTATTCATAACAACCGTTATAAGTACGAAAGACAATTTTATAAATGTCTGGAGGGTGTACTTGTACCTGGTGGTATCTCGCCTGTAAGTCAAGTTTGGTAAAATATGTAGCTCCACGAAGCTCATAAAGCATGTCATCAACTGTAGGAATTGGAAATCTATCTTTGATGGTTGCAGTATTAAGGGCTCTATAGTCAGTGCAAAAACGCCATGAACCATCTTTCTTTTTAACCAATAAAACAGAGGATGAAAAAAACTAGTACTAGATCTTATAAGCCCCAATTTTAACACGTCTTGAACTTGTTTTTCAATTTTAGCTTTTTGGAAATAGGCATACCTGTATGGTCTCACATTAATGGGTTTCGTTCCCTCTTTCAAATTGATGTGATGATCTATGTCTCTTGAAGAAGGGAGTTGCATTGGCTCCTAGAACAAGTCTTCAAATTCCTCCAATAATTTTTTCATCTTAGGATTGATAACTTATGGTGGAAGAGCGGCTATGGATTGAAGACAAATAGCAAGCATGGAGCTCCTTTGTCGTATATCTTTGGAAATGGCTTTCATTGATGCGAGGTGAATTGGCTACATATTAATCCCTTGCAATTTTTGAGTTTGATTGTTCCTCTAGAATTCTATTGTCAATTGCTTCCAATTACATGCTATCGTTGCTAATTACTCCAACCAATGGACACCTAAGACCAAGTCCAACCCAATTAAGAGTAAAGCATACCTTGGAGCAGAACTTGGACATTTTCAATTCTTTCTTGGCATTTTAATGGTCTCCCATTCACCATCTTGACATTGAAAGGTTCGTCCATTCCGAGTTGGAATATCTGGTTGGGGTAATTGCAACATATATTCATGGTTGCCTTTTTTAAGGCCTCCATTTATGACCAGGAGTATATTTGAATATCCCCAGCAAAGCCTTTTATGTCTAACCCCTTTTGGCACAAAGAAATGCTTATCTACTCGATTTCAAGGCTAATATCTTCTTTCATGAACTAAACATTCATTTTGATAATCAGGCCTTTCGAGCCCAGCCCACCTGTTTAATCTTTGACAATGCTTCATCAAAATTTTCACATTCGATAGGACTAAATCTTACCCATAGTTCTTTATAGTTAAAGATCAAGAAAATGATGTTTGGATACAAAGAAAATGAGAGAAAAGTTTGAGAGATAAATCGAGAAAAAATATTCTAGAGTTTTCTAATTCTTCTTGTTATTAAAACATAATACAATGAGTAACAAAATATTCATGAGGTTCTTATATGCACAAGATTGCTGAGCTGTTATTAAGCTTATTTTAACTAATTCTACAACAAACTATTTAAGCTCACTAACTAACTAATACATGCACGTGTGGCTTAGTAACCGTATGAAGCCATCTGGTAATCCTTGTTAGTAATTCATATAAGTTGACTGCAGCTACTGGAATCCTCTGCTCTGCTGTCCAAGTTACTAAAGTGAGCTTCCTTAACATTCCTCCTTAAGCTCAATGGTCTATTAATGACATTGAGCTTGGAACGAAAGTAACTAAACTTAGGAAAAGATAAAGGTTTTGTGAGAACATCAACCACTTGTTCTTCTGAAGGAATGTATCTGATGTCCAGCTCCCTTTTGAGCACTTTATATCTAATATAGTGGACATCTAATTCAATGTGTTTAGATTTTGAGTAAAACACAGGATTAAGTGCAAGATCCCATGCACTCTGGTTATCACACTAAAGAACTGAAGTAGGTAACTTTACAATGTTGAGTTTAGAAAATAATGATTGAAGCCATGAAATTAGAGCTAGCTACAGACAAAGCTCTATATTCACTCTCAGTACTAGACTTAGCTACAACAGCTTGTTTTTTGGATGACCAAGAGATCAAATTGCTTCCAAGATAAATGCTGTAAGCTCCAATAGACTTTCTATCATCCACATAACACGCCCAGTTAGCATCAGAATAACATGTCAAACCAACAGTTTCTAGGTTCCCTTCTTACTGGAAAAGAATACTATAAGTAATGGTAGCTTGAAGGTCTCTGAGCACCTTTTTACAGACCAACCAGTGTTGAAGAGTAGGAGCACTAAGATACTGACTAAGTTTATGAACAACATAGACAATATCAGGTCTTGTGAGAATAAGACATTGAAGACCTCCCACAATGCTTCTACAAAGGGTTGGATCTTCAAATTCTTGTCCCAAATGACCCTTGATTGATCTTTCAAGTTTTAAGCCTGTGCTGAAAGGTGTATAAGAACCTTTATAGTTCTGCATTGATGCCTTACTCAGTAAATTCTTTATGTATTTTGTTTGAGAAAGATGCATACCATGATCAGTATAACTAACTTCTATACCAAGGAAGTATGCAACCAGACCCAAATCTTTCAAAGCAAAAACTTTGCTGAGCTTGCCAATAAAATCTTCCAGTAAATCAAAATCAAGTCCGGTAACTAGGATGTCATCAACATACACCAGAACAACAATTAAGCACTTGACATCATGTTTTATAAATAGAGAAGTATCAGCTTTAGAATTGATAAATCCCCATTTAACAAGATAACTCTTGAGTTTTTCATACCAAGTTCTTAGAGCTTGCTTCAATCCATAAAGAGCTTTGTTAAGTTTGCAAACATATTATTCCTTTAATGTAAATGCCTTAGGCTGAGTCATATATACATATTCGTAAGGTCACCATTTAGGAAGGCATTATTCACATCAATTTGCCTTACTTTCCATCCTTGCATGACAGCTATACTTAGAACAACTCTCACTGTTAAAGATTTTACTATTGGGCTGAAAGTTTTTGAGTAATTAATACCAGTTGTTTGATGGGACCTTTTTGCAACCAACCAAGCTTTGTATTTAGAAATTGAACCATCTGTATTATACTTGGTTCTAAACACCCATTTGTAGCCAATTAGTTTAAGTTCTGAGGACATGGGCATAAGTTTCCAAGTATTGTTTTTAATGAGAGAATTGTATTCAGCTTGCATTGCCTCTTTCTATTTAGAATCAAACAAAGCTTCTTCAGTAGTTGAGGGTTCTAGCTGTTATGAGCTGATCAGAAAGATTTTGGCTTAAAAATACCAGCCTTTGCTCTAGTGATCATGCTGTGAGTAGGAACTATTGGTTTGGATTTTTGAGATGTAGAAGATGGAATGGTTTGGGATGGAAAGGTATCTAATGAGGTTTGTAAATTATGTAAGGTAGATGGTATAATTGTTTGGTGAGGTGAAGGAGAGTTATGGGATATAGATTGTGTTTATAAACTAGGTGATGAAGGTACATGTGTTGTGTTGTATGAGTAAGGTGATGAGGGTACAGGAGAGAATGAACCATGTACTGCAGCATCGGCTTCAAGATTATTTAAATTACTATTGGGAATAGATATGGTGTAAGACTGAAGGAGATTATATTTAAAATCATAGGGATTGGACTTTAAAGAAAAAAAATAGCATCAGTTGAATAGGGAAAAGATGTTTAATCAAATAAAACATGACTGGCTATGTAAACTTTGCATGAGGAATGCAAGCATTTATATCCCTTGTGTATAGGATTATAGCCCAAAAATATGCATTTAGATGTGTGAAAATGAAACTTTTGTTTATTGTATTCTCTAAAAAAAGGAAAGTAAGAACAACCAAAAGTTCTCATAAACTTGTAATTTGGTTTGTGATGATACACTTATAGGGTGATTTCATGGATAAAATAGGAGTGGGTAGTCTGTTGATGATGTAGGTTGCAGTATGGAAGGAATCCCACCAAAACTTAATAGGTAGAGTAGCTTGTGCAAGTAAGGTTAACCCCAATTCAATAATATGTCTATGTTTTCTTTCTACCAGGCCATTTTGATTGTGAGTGTATGGGCAAGAGTGTCTAAATTGAATCCCTTCTTTGTGAATAAAATCAACAAATGGTCTGAATTCCCTACCCTAATCAAATTGAAGGCATTTAATTAATCTTTCCAGTTGCTTTTCAACTTATGTTTTGAAGATTTTGAAAACAGATAGTGTTTCATCTTTAGTTTTTAGAGGAAAGATCCATGTAAATCTAGTGTATTCAACAACAAAACTTATATAGTATCTATACCCTTGAATTGAAATTATAGGGGCAGGTCCCCAAAGATCAATGTGTATGATTTCTAGAGGATGATTGGTTTTTGTTTCGGTTGCTGGAAAATGTAGTCTATGCATTTTTCCAACTTTCCAAGCATTATAGAAAGCACTGACTTTGTTTTTATTGACAAACTTTAAAGATGTACAAGATTGTACTACATGAGCTAGAATTTTAGAATTTGGATGACCAAATCTTTGATGTAATACAGATGTACTCAACAAACACTTGGAGTTTAGATAATCATCTATTGCAGTATGCAAACAAGAAGTTTTATTTTTGAAATCAGACTCTACAGTAGAGAACATTGAAATCAGATGTACTCAACAAACACTTGGAGTTTACATAATCATCTATTGCAGTATGCAAACAAGAAGTTTTATTTTTGAAATCAGACTCTACAGCAGAGAACATTGAAAGAGGAGTTTCACTGATTAATGACTCAACACCAGCAACATGATTTTGAAAGATTGTTGAAGGAATTATTGTTTTAGAGGAAACCAATAGCAATTTGTATAATCTCTTTTCAGCCTTGCCTTGTAACATGATCAGGTTTTTTACCTTGTCCTTCACAAAACAGAATTTATCGGTGAACTCAATTACAACATTATTATCTTTGGTTAGCTGTGAAATGCTAATGAGATTTTTAGTGATTCGTGGTACAAGAAGTATGTTATTGAGTTTAATTGTGGGAAAGGTAATTGAGTTCTTTAGCTTCAACACAGCATGACCAATATATGTTATGCATAAACTAGCTCCATTTCCAACAAAGAGTTTAGAAGTACCTATGAAAGCTTCATTGATATGCATATTATTCACATCATTTGTAAGATGGTGTGTTGCACCACTGTCGAGGTACCAATTGTTATCAGATGGTCCATCCATGTTGGCTAGTATGTAGACCTTAGATATCTCTTTGGTGGTAGTCTGTAAGCACTAGAAGCCATGAATTCAGCAAGTTTCCAACAAACATTTGCAGTATGCCCAGTTTTGAAACAAATCTGATAGGTTAGTTTAGAAGCATTCCAATTAGGTTTAGTGTTTCTAAAAGTTTTGGAGTTATTGAAATCACTAGATCTAGCATTTTTATTCTAGTTTCCACCACCACCTTTTTTATTATCTCCCTGATAGCCTATGTACTGTGTATTTGCACTAAAAGCATTGCAAGAAAAACCAGGGTTTCCATATCCTCCTCTATAATCATTGTTACCAGATTTTTCATTATAGCCATAGCCAGAACCGTATCCAAAGTTACCAAAACCTTTTCCTCCTGACATATTTCCTCTCTTAGGTCCTCTGTTCTGAGCAATATTAGCCTCAAAGTTTTGTTTCACATCCACACCAGCAAGCATATGATTTTGTTGTTCAATCATAGCCTCTTGAGTTAAAAGCATAGCATAAGCTTCATTAACATTCTTCTTCCCAACACCTACTTGTCCAGTAATATAAGTGGAAACAAAATTATAATATGGACCTAAGCCAGAAAGTAAGTGCAAAATTAAATCCTCATCACTCAAAGCACTTCCAGCTGCAGCCATATTGTCAGCAATATTTTTCATTTTTATGAAGTAGTCAGTGATTTTCAAATCATCTTTTCTAGTATAGTTCATCATATTCCTTAAATACAGGAGTCTAGATTTAGATTGTGATCCAATCTGAGTTTCAATAGCTTTCCATACCTCAAGAGAAGTTTCAAGAATGAATACAAGACTGATGATACCTTCACTTATGGAAGACAGTAACCATCCGAGAAGCACTTGATCTTGTGAGCGCAAGGTTATGACGTCTGGATTTTCAACAGATCTGAGATCATCACCAACTCTTTAAGCAATATGAGAAGTAGGTAGAGTGATTGATTCATCAATGAACTTTTCAAGTCTGTTGCCTCAGATTGAAGCTAGAACTTGCGATCTCCATATCAGATAGTTTGACTGATCAAGCTTAACATATGTATTAAAAGTGAATGTGACAGTCAATGAGTTGATATTAGTATTTTGAACTGGATTAGAAGAGGAAGCAAGATGTACTGAGGCCATAGCTGGCTTTGATACTAAGTTAAAGATCAAGAAAATGATATTTGGATACAAAGAAAATGAGAGAAAAGTTTGAGAGATAAATCGAGAAGAAATATTCCAGAGCTTTCTAATTCTTCTTGTTATTAAAGCAGAATACAATGAATAACAAAATGTTCATGAGGTTCTTATATACACAAGATTGTTGAGCTGTTATTAAGCTTATTTTAACTAATTCTACAATAAACTATTTAAGCTCACTAACTAACTAATAGATGCACGTGTGGCTTAGTAACCGTATAAAGCCATCTAGTAATCCTTGTCAGCAATTCTTATAAGTTGACTACAGCTGCTGGAATCCTATGCTCTGCTGTCCAAGTTACTAAAGTGAGCTTCTTTAACATTCATGAAATATTTCCCATGTCACTTCCTCGCTTTCTTCCTTATAAGATCTTCGCAACCATTGCCACCATTGATTAGCCTCGTCTTTTAAAAGAAATGAGGCCAAAGACACCTTTTGTGATTCAAGGGTGCCTTGATACTCAAAAAATTGATCTACTCTTGTGAACAACTCGGTTGGGTCGTCTCTAGAAAATCGTGGAAACTGTAGTTTGGCTAATTTGGAAGAAAACAATTATCATCCTCTAGAAAATCGTGGAAACTGTAGTTTGGCTAATTTGGAAGAAAACAATTATCATCCTCCTTCAGAATTATCTCGAGATTCCCCTCGTGATACCAATGATAGTTCTAATCAAAGCTAATACTCCCATTAGGAGAGGATACTTTTATTAATAACTATAAAAGAGTTTAAGTGTAGGATTGTCAATTATTAGATGCGATCGGTTGAAGAGAAAGACTTCCGATATTTTGCTAATGGCATCTTCTAGTTTATGTAACTTATCAGATACATTCATCTCCATTCGACTGAAGTTATTTTGGAGTCCTCCAAGTCCAACCTCTAGATTCTCGATTATTTTCTTATTTGTTTCCATAATACCCTCGCTTTGATACCAATGATAGTTCCTAATCAAAGCTAATTTTTTTTAAACAAATTTATTATTTTACTTAGGGTGAGGATAGACAACAATAATTTTAATTGGAATAAGCTTGCTTTTATTAATAACTATAAAAGAGTTTAAATACAAATGGAAATTAACAATTATTCCTAATTCTTAGATCACATCTCTAAGAAATAGGCACTAACGGCTAATGACAACAAGGCAGCTAAAAATTATGAAATAACAACTACTGGACCTATTCTTAAGCAAGCTTGTAGGCATGATTAACAACTTAGAGCAAATCCTTCTAAAAAAAAATCTTTTTACATGGCTCATGCAATGCACGTTAGCAAATCGCATGGCTCATGCACTATACGTCCCATGGATGACAGCTATTAGTCAAAATACTTTGGGCTCTTCACGGGCTTCCTTTGGGATCCTCTTGGCTTATCACTTTATCTATCCTTCACTGCTAAGGATATAATAATATATGGATGTTGTTAAGCTTGTGTTTTATATTTGTGCTACCACTGGGTTATGCTTAATATCAACATTGTTGAAAGTACTTGATCAAGAAGGGATGAAGCAAAAAAAAAAAAAAAATTATGTAGAGCAATTAGGCATAAATTGATGCCAACTCCTCAAAATTTGGTAGCTTTAACTCCGTTAACAACCAACTATGATTCTTTTTTCCGATTACATCTATTATCTTAAGTTTTAGATCGAATTTAATTCGCTACTTTATTTTTTTTTTCATGTATGAAATTTATGTCAAAGACAAACAAATCCTAAAGAAATTAAGTTCCATTAATATATAAGTCTACAACTAAACACTATTTAAATAATGCCTTCTTTAGAGAGTTAAAGTTATCTATTATGGAATTTCAATTGATAGTGTTGACAAGTTCTCTTTCAATATAGATAACTATACAATTTGATATAAATTTTTTAAAACTATTACTTTTGGGATTGAGAAATACCTTGTAAATTAAGTTCCTTTGACAAGGAAAATAATAACTTCAAAGAATTAAAAATCAAATGAGTGATAAATTTCTTACCATCGCAATATGTTAGAAAGGAAAGGAATTTTCTAAACTAATATGGAGTACGGAATAAGAAATTGGAAAATGACCGTAGTTATTTTTTATAAATAAGAATGGCAGTATTGAAAATCTCACAGCGGCAATCAGTTTTATAAATACTGTAGAGGCAACTTTGTAGAATTACAATAATGGCAATTTTGTAAATGTCTTTTTCCAAAATTTGGCTGGGCTACATCCCAACTTACCCCACAAGTGCTCTGTCCCCTCTTCACAGAATATGACGTGGAAGCAAATTTTCAAATTATGTTTGGTAAGTCTAGGCTTTGCTAAAAATTATATGTATCTAGATACAGTTGACCTTCAATTACAAGAAATCTGTAAATTATAACGATTCAATAAAAAATAAGGGTTTCTTTTGATATACATCGAGTTTATAAATTGGTCTCATGTCAAATTTCTTATGACAAAATGGGCAGGGTGGCTATGTTACAGATGTTGTAAGGTACAGCTACTGTTGTACAGTGAAATAGAAAATGGGTCCAAATAGGGCCTACAACCATTTTGTGAGAGTGTTATACCTAACAACATTTGTAAACTAGCATTCTCCACAAAAAGGGCTTATATCTTGAATCATTTTATTTAAAATTTTTATTTCTCAAAATACCTCATTTTGTTGTATAATTTATAAAGTGTGTCTTCTTTTCCTCTTCACTCAACCGATCCTGCACTAACTCATCAACACTTCCTTTTTTTTCTTCTTCACTGAAGCCCTCCTCTCCATCAACACCGATGCCTATAGCCACTTCCTTCACTTCACTTTCTTTATTGTTTGGTGGCCATGTTCTTCCCTTTTGGGTGGTGGTGATTATTTTCTTCAGAAAACAAAAATCAAAATTATTTTTTAATAATATGAATTTTAGGCCGGTTAAATAGCAACTGCTTTTAACTATTTTCATTTTTATTATTTTCCATTACTTATTTTAAATGATTTTAAAAAAAATATTATTAAGTAGGCACACAAAATATATTATTTCAATAACATTAATATTAGATTATTTTGATTTCGTGTTAGTATTCATTTCGTGCAGCAGTGGATTCCAATCGTTTATGGATATTGTGTTGTAAATATTTTAATTAATTTTTTTTAAAAAAATTCCCTATTTTCCTGAAATGGGTACATAGCTAAGACTTTGCTGCATAATTTGAGCTCTCTGCTCTCTACTCTAATTGAGGGGGTCATTGAATCTCAAGTAAAGAGATCTTACTTTGAAGCATGCTGATGAAGGAGCTAACTAAATTATTTTATATATATCAATATTGATAATAGGAAATTGCACTAGATATGACTCAATACTTGGCAAATGCTAAGATTATGACTCAATTGTTTACATGCCAAGAATATGACACAGTAATAAGTGAAAGTACACAAATACCCTTAATAGTAACTAAATTAAAAAATAAAAGAAAATTTGAGCTAGGAAGTTCAGAAAGAAGATATTGTGAGGTTGGGAAGTCAAAGAGAAGGAGGATCAAGTTCTTTCACCGTTAATCTCCATTTTCGTTAGCCGTTCATATGTGTCTCATTGGAATAGACAAAACCAAGCATTATAACAAAAAATTGAAGGTTCGTTAACCATAGAACCATGTTTTATTAGTTTTGGTAATCTAGAGTTTATCACTTTTGAATTTACCATCGATGTAGGGCTTTTAGAATTCATAATTGAGGATTCTATTTTAGGATGATAAAGATTGTGTCTTGTTTTGGATAACTTCTATTAAGTTGCTAGTTGCCATTAGGATTATTTGAATTCTGTAACACAGATTATTAGTTCTAGACTTGTTTGGTTCAGAAGTTGAGAATTTACAGAAGTGGTTGGGCTTTTACAAAGTGTTATATGATTTTGATAACAAAATCTATATTTCTTGTTAGGAGAGCACCTATATTGAAAAACAAAAATAAATGAAGCTGATCATTTCAAGGCAAAACTGTCAACATTCTCCTAAATAAAAGTAATTAAAAATATTCAAGAGCATCTTACCAAGAATGAAATTAGATGGATATGTTTAAGGCATCCTGCTTTGGGCATCTTATTAATATCCAACATTTACAATTTTCTAGTACCATTATAAATAGCCTTTTGCTTAGAGTGGTGCATTCTAATGATTTCTCTATGTGGTTTAAAGTGGGGAACAAGGTATGTAAATTCTCTATGGAGGAGTTTGCACTAGTTATTGGTTTAAATTGTAAACATCTCTATAAATTCGACACAGATAATATAGATGATGATGGCTATGCTAGATTTTATGAAGAGTTAATGCATGGTTTTGAAAGATTTACCACCTCTAAGTTAGAACAATTGTTCATGAATTCCACATGAACCGATGATAAAAAAATTGTGAAGCTTGCTATTTGTAATTTTTAGAGGCTATTCTCCTTAGGATGGATCCGAAAACTAAGGTTCAAGTTGAACATGTGTGACACATGAACAATTTTGAGGACTTTAATAGTTATCCTTGGGGTCGTGTTTGTTTCATGAAGATTTTAGAAAGTTTGAAAAAGATTTAGTAGATCATGTGAAAATACATAAAAAGAAGGTTATAGAAAACCCCAATCATAAGAATGAGGCGTACACCCTTGCTGGATTTCCAATGGCGCTTCAGGTAATCAATTTCTTTTAAACTTTATCATTTAATTAAATAGCAAATCATTACTTTCCTAACAATTTATTACTATGTTAACTATATAGTGATGGGCTTACGAGGCAATGCCTGATTTTTGTATAGAGTTTGTCGTGTATAATTAGAATATGATTCATCGAATTCTTAATTAGATTACATCGCACAATGTTCAATATGATGACCCCACGAAGTACATTTTCAATAATAAAAACACGTGTATTGTACATTGTTTTGAAATTATTTTATTATACTAGTTTTGTCATTTTTTTACGTAGATTACTACTGTATTTAAAGAATTGCATGCTAGCCTATGTGGTGAAAAAGAACAAGATTAAACAATTTGGTTTTACAACAATGATTACAATGAAGAGGTTGGTGAATTTAAAATTGAAAATGGTGATGAATTAAGCAGTAATTCTAGTGACATCCAATCAAAGTCTAATAATAATGAAGCAATGAATAATTTTAGATCGAACTCAGCCTCTCTTAGTAGTGTGGATAAACAAAGTATGAGAACCAAAATAGATAACAAAAATAGTGAAAAGGTAAGAATGTTACCTCTTAATGTCAATATAAATTTAATAAATTTTTTCCTGAATATTTAATCTTCTTGTGAGATGGTGTGTGTTCTGTAAGTCTAAGTAACCTTAATTTTGACATACATTATAACAATCACCTAGATAAGATAAAAGTATATGTGCAGAAAATGAAACTTGAGGTTTCCCATATTGGGAGGCAAGATTGATAGTTTTGAATGCAAGTTTGATAAAATGATTAAGCTGCTTGAAGAGTTAAAATGTACACATGCTACAAACTTTTACGATGAGTTATGAAACTACGGAATCTCAGTATGTATAACAAAGGAAAATAACCTAATAAACCTTTATATGTTTTAATTGCAAGGAACTTACAACTTCAATAACAATTTTGATGTCACTCCTTCAAGACCCATCATGGAAACGACATTAATTCATGCTGCAAATATGAGAGGTGATAATTTGATCATTATACCATCTACACAAACTCTAAGTGCACAACGAGTAACAAACCCAACTCTTAAAGTTTATTTCAAAAAGAAGAAAGTTAGAAAGAAATTCATTTACTTATGTTCTCCATATACTGACCCATTAACGAAACCTCGGATGCTAGTTGCCTTTAAAGTTAACCACCGATTGAGTTAAATGATGGACTTGCATTGGAGAGGTGGATTGCATATATAGATAATGTTGAACCGTAAGATTTACCTCTTTGTTAATTAAAAAACTTATAATCATTAGTTTATAATTTTTATAATTTATAAAATTATAAACTAATATCGTATGATAGTTGATGCATAAATTTTATGAAAATGGCCCTTTGGCGATAGTGACAGAAGAGTGGCTGAGCAACTTGGTATTTCTCTGGATTTTCTTTAAAAAAAAAACCCAATAAACAACTCATGAAATTAGCCATTTATCACTTGATTTTTGTTTTTCTCCATATATGGTGAATTGCACATGAATGTCTTTTGCTATAAGCTAAGATTGGTTATGGGTGAATAATCAACTCCCCACATGCAGCCTTTTACTATTATGAACTCTCATTTTTCAAGTAGGGAATGAAAAAAAAATATAAATGTTATGATTTGCTTTATTTCTTTAATTTTTCTAACAAATAGCATTATTGTTATTGCATAGCAACTGCTCAAGGAGTGATTTAGTGCTTATTTGAAGAATTCAGATGATTTTTAGCTTAAAAGTGATTCACTTATCCAATATGCAAGTGGAAATAAAATTACCCTTGCAATACTATGGTTTGAGGCACTTAAGGTAAGGTTTTAATAAATCTTTCACATAAACATTTACACTATTAAATTTTAATATTGCTATTTCTTGCACTAGAAGGTTTACATTTTGATAAACTCGGGTAGAGAGCATTGGGTTCTTAGAGTCGTCGACATATTGAATAAAACAATTCATGTTTACGACTCAGCCATAGGTTTTACCACTGATAATGAGTTTATTAATGAAATGAAACCATGTTTTGTGGTGGTAACTCTCCTTGTTAATAAGATATCGATAAAGCACTCACGATTATAAACTGACAAACTAATCTAGATGCTAAGTTCTTGTCCTGTAGACCAGTCTATTGATCGAGATATATTTGTAAAATACAAATTTTATCTATAATGACAATACAATAGAACCAAACATATACAATAAAACATTCATAACAACTGGTAGTGTCGTTAGGGTGTACCAAATTTAAAACCTTACTACTAGTATAAATAATTAGTACAGAGCGAGTAAGGATCGATCCCACATAGACTATGCTAGCTGTATTTATTATCAACTCTAAAACATGACTTAAAATAAAATAATAATAGAAACAATTAATATAAATTAATCTAACTAAAGAAAATGTCAATTATAAATAAAAATGAGGGTTTTTAAATTTTTAACTAGATTGCAAGAAATAAAGAAATTAAAACCATGAAAACAAAAATTTAATAAAACTCTAATTAAAGGATAAAGAAATAACAATGAGAAAAACTTTGGTTAATGGATCATTCGCCACCACCAAACATTCACATAATATATCAATTCTATCATCAATTTATATTGAAACTATCAACCATAGACAACAATAAGTTATGTTAGTCTCAATATTTCTTTAGTGTGTCGTTAGGCAAAACAAGTTTTTCACCTAATCTCTAACCATTAAATAATTTAAAACAAGCTCCTTAAATTTAAGATAATGAAAGCATTAAACAGAGAAAGATATTAGGTTGATCTATGCAATAAACATACAAGGTCGGATTATTTAACCTATGTTATGTTCTCCAATTGAAATCATTGATTCCAACCTGCTACTAATATTAAAATATCAAGACAATTACGGATCAAGAATTTTAATCTAGCAATAGAAATTATTCAAATCCTATCTAATTGACCACTCAAATAAGACGAGAATAAAATCATAAACATTAATTATAGAAGAACATAAACAATCTCAATTAAATAAATTGAATGAAATAATTTAAATTTAATGGCATAGCATATTTAGGGTTTTGAATTTACCCTCAACTAAATAGAAAATTTAACCTAACATAATTAAATTAGGAATAAGAGAATTGATAAAACCAATCATGGAGATTAATTCAAGTGGCTGCCTTTTCTTCAATTCCTTTCGGGTGTTGATTTTTTTCTTCTCCTTTGCAGCTGTAAATTTTTTCTTCTGTATGTGTGGCTGTCGAATTAAAAACTCCCCCGTGTTGCTTCCGCTTGGCCCTTATATAATGCTTCAATTGTGGCTTTTAAATCCTTTCATGGAAAGAATTAAATCCAAGCCAAAACCGCCACTTTCATAACGTGCTTGCCATTTAAATTGTCATGCAAAATATTTGCTTCCTTTTTCGTCTTCATGCACAAACTCTTTTGATTGACCTTGCTTAAAGCCAAAAGGTTTTATTCTTTTCTTCCTCTCACGTGCTGGATGGCAATCTCATTTTTCCAATTTTAGCTCCATGTGATGGCTTAGCTTGTAATTGGCTTGGCTTCCTTTTTTACTTCCATTTTCCAATTTCCTTTTCTTCAATTTACTTTCCATAATTTGATCCAATGCACGCAATCTTTTTAAATTGGTCAAGTAAATCCATGCACATTAAATAATTTTCCAAATGTGCATCAATTAATTAATTGGCCTCCAAAAAATCTTCAGTTATTTCCTTTCCTAATTCCTTCAAGTAGATTTCTTCTTAAATGCTCCGATTTAATTCCTCTTTAATCCCAGAATATACCTAAAATAACAAAATAAAATAAAACTAAAACGAAAATTAACACAAAAAAAATTTAATGTACTAAATTAAAAATTAACTAAAATAACTAGAATATTTAAGACCAAAACAAAAAAAAAATAGAGAAAGTAATAGCAAAATATATGAAAAATATGCACTTATCAACAACTTATTAAAGTACAATCTCTAACTATAAAATCACATGTTCAACAATTACTTCATGAAGGTATAATCATTACAACGCATTGTCATTAGTTAGAAAATTTTCACTAATACAAGGCAAACAAGTTTTAGTAGTGTTCATCACACTCGGCAACATCTACAAGTATTATTGGTGGTTTGCATTAGTACAAGGCATGCAACAAATAAGTCTGTAAATGGAAAGACAATGTATAAACACAAAGAACTTACTTCAAACCATGTTGTTGACATATGTTGAGTTTTTCTCATACAATAGTATCAATATTGTACAGGTCAATCGATTGTGACCTACTTTTCTACAACACCCACATTTTCGAGTAACAAATTCCTCACCCACAGATGGAATCCTAATTATTTTACAATGCCCTTTTTTGGCTTAAATACTAAAGGTTTCATATCTGTGGTAAGTAACTCAATAGGAACATCTTATTCCTCTATTGGACCTATAGGATAAATTGTTTATACATATGCTATAATTCATGCATAAGTAGTATAGCACAGAGAACAAAATGAGTGATATTCAAAAGATCGATGCCTTCACACTGTAATAGCATGTTCTCATAACATATGGTCGAGTTGGAATGCTTAACAACTACAAGTTTTGCCAAGCATATCAACATGGGCCTCAAATTTACCACCTTTCACAATAAATTCATGCAAGTTTGGAGACAAAACTTGGTATGTGTGAGAGTTATCTTGCTTCAAATAAGTTCATTTTCAGCATACTTTATGAGTTTTGTGGTTGTGTCCACTACTAACTGACATCGCTTGCAAAACTAATCTTTCAATAAATCCATAATCTTGTCTAGCAACTTATGAACTGGCAACATCCTTACCTTCTTCAACATACCATTCGAGCATTCTACAATATTGGATGTCATTATGCTATAACGTCTTCCATCAAAGTGAGCATGAGACCACTTATCATACCCAGCTTCAAATATATACTAAGCAATGTCTGAATTAATCCTCTCTATCTCAGTCATGACAATGTCAAATAAACACGATATAACTTTATAGCATGTACGAAGATTTTATGTACATCAACTTTCTTAAAATTTGACCTCAGATTTTGGCTAAAATGATACATACAAATATCGTGGCTTGCATTTGGAAATACCATGGCAACACCCTTTTTTAAGCTTCCGTTAAGATCTGAAATAAAAACCAAATCTTTAATACTGCCAATTGAATCTCTTAGTTTTATTAAAAACCACTCCCATGATGCATCATTCTTGCTATCACCAATACCAAATGCAAGTGAATATATTTGATTGTTACCATCGATACATGTAGCCACACACATGGCTCCTTTATAATTTCCTTTTAAAAATGTGTTGTTGATTGCAGTTACTGGTCTAATAGTCAAACTAAACCTTTTCAGGCAACTACCAATAGCCATAAATAGATATTTGAAGTGATTTGAGTCATCAGACTCAATGAAAGTATAAGAACCAACATTTTTCTTTTCAATCATCTTCAATATACTTGGAGTAACCTGAACAATGGTGCTGGTGAACCCCTTGCAACTGTCCTTGCATGCTCTCTTGCCCTTCATGCTTTATGGTAACTAATATTATAACCAAAATGTTTTTAGAAGTCTCTCATGATTTCCTCTACTTTATTTACCAATCAGGTACCTTTAAATTTATATTGAGTTGTATGCACAATTAATTTTGTGGATGCTTGTCGATGATCTCTTTAATTCACACTAAATGAACATTTATACATATTACGATACTTCCTAATTTGAAAGTAACTTGAATTCATTATTTTTGTAACATGAATACCCTAATGACAACTATTGTCTACACAAGTAATAATCAAAATATTCTTCCCATACTTAACTGTTTTAAACTGAAAGTGGTATTGTAAAGCAAACTTACGGAGTCTCGCTTGCAACTCTTCTTTTCATGCAAACACCTCATTTACCATGAAATCATCACTGTCACTAACAACTTCATTACTCATAATATTGTCGATGCATTGATAAGCATCATTAGTACTCGCGGTGTTACTACTTGCAAGAAAACTAGTTTTGCTTCTAGGCATATAAGTATTATTGGCAGTTGGCTCAACCTCATGCTCATTCATGAGCTCTGTATTGGGTATATTTTCCTGTGGTAAATCAGATCTAGGAAAAAAATGTTTGGGGTTGATCTCACATTCTTGATTAATTTCTACAGCTTCATTGGAAAATGTTGTGGCATAAATGTTGGATAGGCCTGACTTTCCTCCCAGGAACTGTTCAAATATTGGTGGTTATCCTCTCCACTTATATTCCCTTTCGGTATTGAAGTAGTTAACCTACGTTGATATGTGACGCAAAGGGGTGTTTTGTATGCGATACTGCTAAGATTTTCATGCAAAAGTAATTACACATCATCATCTGAGATAATTTCCACAGGTGGCACCGGATTTGTTGAATTGCATTTAAACTTCATAATAATTTTGTATTCTAAAATGCCAAGTCCAATAGTGTGAGCTACTTTTTCAAGCAATTGCGAATATGTCGAAGAAAGATGCACCATTATTCCTTTTGTGACTAAGGCATTGAACTTGTATTTATTGCGTTGATTAATCCATTCACCATTGTACAAGACAATAATACGTATCATATCTATTTACCTAAAATCAACTGATGATAGAGTAAGAATATTAACAAAAATAAGCTGTTAAAAGTTTCAAACTTCTATGCTTCAGTTCTAGACTTCTAGATTTATAGACAGGTCTGGAAGTCTAGAGGTTAAGAACACGTTTTATAACCATGAATTAAATGAACTCAACTATTACAGATCAAACACCACAAATGTCTTTGAAAAAATGATAAATAACATGTATATTTAAGTATAATCGATCACATTTTACCCAAAAAAAGCTAAATAACAACAACCAATACTTTTAATACGTTTTAAATCAAAACTTACCCTTATGATAAATATTAAAGAGATATGGCATCTTTCAAGAGCATGCAGCTTCTTGCACTAGCAAATATGATGTGTAAAGGTTGTGTTGAAGAATTTCTTAAAGCTGTTTGAATTTTATTTAGGGAAGATGGTGATTTTAGTAAGTGTTTGATAATAACTTCAAGTGTTGGGTGCATGCTTTTGTTGGAGATGATAGGGGTATTTTAGACTAAAGACCACCAAAATGTGATACACAATTAATTGAATAAAGTTTTCATATTTGTGTAAACTGTGCATGATTTTGTCATATTTAAATAAAAATCCTGATTGATAAGCCTAAGCCTACAACTGTATAAGATTTTAGGGATTTGTTTTAATATATATAAGTAAAGAGTGCGAGAGATAGCTAAACTGGAGTAATTTCAATGACCAATTTTATTTGTCCAGCCATGTTTTATTTTTTCCTACAGTTAACTCATCAAATTTTTTTAAAATATCAATGGAATTCTTAGAATTATTTTAGATTTTTTCTTTAGGTTAGATGAGTTGAATTGAGGCATGGTATAGTTTTCCAATATTTGTTGTTTCCACTGAATGGATAAAATTATTAGTACAAAGTATGAATCAATTTGTTTCTTTTTATTTTGGTTGAATAATTTGTGAAGATATTAGTAGAATTCGTATGGATGCACTTGAAAAAATATTTTAAATTATTTATTGTTTTAAGTAATTTCATACAAGGACAAAATGAGTATTTTGATTTGTGCGAGGTTATTTGAACCCAGTAATTTCTTTTTAGAACTCACTTTTTTAATTAAAATAATTATCAAATTGTAACTTATTATTTTAATTCATTAATTCTCAAAAATCACAAAATTACCATTGATTAATTTCTTTCCCCCTCTGCGGTAACAATAGCAAAAACATAAACTAGTTTCTATTTTTGTTTTTTCTTACTAAATCAACTTTAAGTTTCTTTTCTTATCCAAAAAGAAAAATTTATGTTTCTTATAGTTTTAACAAAACATTATTAATTTTTATTTATTATTATCATTTAGAGTTTGTTGTTATGAGATTTAACCAAAAAAATTCCAATAGATTGATACATAAACTTTTTTTTTTTATTTTTATATGATGGGTATCCATCTTTCAATTTTTTTCCAAAATTACATAGGGATGAATTTATTAATTTTTAAACAATTTCATTTGTTAAATTCTTTATGTATTTTATGTATCATATAAATTTTGACAAGAAAGGAGAATTGGGGGAGAACATGGACAAATAAGTAATTGATCAAATTATATTTTTACAATTAAAATTTTAATTAAAAAAAGGATGCAATAATGAATTTACTAGATTCAAATAACCCTCTTATTTTAGTATAAAAATGATTAGTGGGAATTAACAAGGATGGCAAAATTACCCATAAACTTGATACTTCCGCTGTGGGTAATTTTGCGGGTTATGGACGGATTTGTGTTTTTAAACTTAAACTCGTAGCAAGTTACGAGTGGGTTTGGTATTGATAAAAAAATCTATCAGAACCAATATGGGTATCCACCAACTAGCATTCTTTATTTTAATTATTTATATATTTTTTTTAATAATAAAAATTATATTAAAAAATTAATCATAAATATATGTAAGTTAAAGTTCCTAATTAATAAACCTAACTTATCTTACTCCAACATAATATTAATAAACTACTATATATTGTCTTTTTGTCTTTTATCTTATCCCTAACATTAATAAAGTTAAGGATCACTAACTGAAAAACTACTCTGTGTGTGTGTGTAATAAGTTTTTAATAAGTAGAAATTTTATAATTTTCAAGTTTAATTTTACTAATATTTTATTTTAATTTGATTGATTCTATGTATTTTGCTTTAATGACTTGAACCTTATGATTACTTACTAAAGTTAGGTATTTATTTGTTTAATTTATTGTTGATAGTAGTTGTATAAAATTTTCTTGTTAGTATTGTTGACAATATTTGTATATTGATTAAAAGATAGAGTAAGGTATTAATGTTATTGATGATGATTTATCTATAGCAGAAATATTTTGTGTTAGATTAATATATTTTATGCATTTGTTCTAATATTGAAATTTTAATTTCTTATTTACATTGATAAAATTTAGAATTGAGTAAAGTATATAGATTTTCTAGGTTATTGCTATAAAATTTATAGTTTGAATTATATAATTTAAGTGTTTATGTATTATTAAAAGTATTTTTAATATATTTATGATTTTAAATGAGAAAACCTGTAAAAAAAATCCACTGCCAATTGTAGGTAGGTTTGGTAAGTGTTAAAACCTGCAATCGGTAGATTTTTTTAAGAAAATAAAAATCCGTTGGGGGATTGTGGGTAGGCTTAGTAATTTACTTTTTTTTTATGGGTGTGAGTTTAATAATAATAAACCCAACAGTAGATAGTACCTATCACTATTCCTAAAAACTAATGACACTAGGGTTGGCAAAAGTCCAAGTTGGGTCCGAGTTTGGGGATGCCCGGGACCTACCCGCATGACACACATTGCTGTCTGGACCCGAACTGTGCCCAGATTTTTCCATGTAGGCCGGGCATGTGCCCGGCACTATCTAGGCACGGGCTTTTTTCCGGATTTTCTCTGCCCGCATTTTCCAAGCATTGGACAGACTGCAGAGGCATCCCTCTTGGGCTCCTCATGGTTCAAGCCTTCAACTTCAAGTCTTCAAGCATACATAAAAGTTTACTTTTAACTAACAAACCGACAACATTATCCAAAATCAAAACAATTGTTTCAAGTAAATTCATTCAATCTTATGGAATTATTAAAATTAAAAAGGGAAAAAATTATGTAATAAATTGTTAAAACATCCTAACTATTTAATTCTACTTTATAAATTTTAAGTAAATAACAAATAAAAATTATTTCAATCTATTATCTACTATCTAAATTCATTCAATTTCTAAACTAAATTCATTCAATCCCTATCAAAAATTTAAATTCAACATGACAATAATCACCAAATAAATCTAAATAAATGTAGTATACTAACACCCAACATATTACATAATACATATCATAACTCCGATATCAATAACCAACATAACAAATAAAAATTCCAAAATATCAAACACAAATAATTCATAAAAGAGTCTAAAATACAGTATTGTAACATATGTAAATAATAACTTCATGTCAAGCAGCTCAACGATTATGCCCATCATCATTAGCATCTGAAATTACCTCCTCCCCAGCAAAAATCTCATTTTCCGGAACTCCACCTAATAACAAAACTAACTTAAACAAACCAACAAGCAACCGGAAAAAAAAAATCAAATGGCAAAAAAGAACATTACTAATGCTAGCCATCGCTACTACAACAGTGATGTTGTTGATCCCAGAAACCCGCTCTTGCTCAAAATAATTTTTGAACACCGCCATCGTTTTCTTGATCAAAATATTTTTTTGAACTGAATTTATTTCTCTTTTTACGAAGGTTGATTTGTGAGAGATTACAGGTGGTGTAGCAGGCTTGTGGCGACATGATGCGGCTAGTGTTTTGTAGAGGCACGCTGCGGCAGTGGGTGGTGGCTGCTGACTTGTTTAACGAGAGATGGAGAGGAGTTGCAGCCGTGCGGCTTGTTAACGAGAAGGATAGGTTAAGAGGCAAAGAATTGGGGATTTAGGGCTTCATTAATTCATTAATTATATTTTATATTTCTTTTTTTTTTAGTTTTACTTATTAGAAAACCAAGCACGGATCCGAGTTCTGGGTTTTTAGTGCCATGCCCGGAACCGTGCCCGGAAATGTCCTGGTATTGAATTTTAATACACAGAACCATTTTATCTGCATATGCCGTCCGAATTTTGCTGGACTGGATTGGCCAGGTCCGGGCGGGTTTTATTACCACCCCTAGATGACACAAATTAAAAGAATAAATATCACCGCTCTTTTGAATTTTGCTTTGCAGGTTATTCTCCCAAAATGGACTTAACAATATAAGTCAGGCCGATAGAGGCTCTATACGACCAATAATATAAAGCTCAAATGATTGACTTGGTCAATGTGCTAAGTAGAGCTGGCAAAACGGGTCATCGGGTCGTGTTCGTGTCGTGTCGATTTCGTGTCGTGTTCGTGTCGTGTCGACTTCGTGTCGTGTTAAATTTAGGTCAATCCAAACTCGACCCATTTAATAATCGTGTCAAAATATTATGACACAAACCCGACACTGAAAAATAATCGGGTTACCTAATAACTCGCTTAATATCTATATATTAAACAAAAGTTACATCAAATATTTATACACTATCATACATATGTATGTATATACATACATAATTTATCGATATTATAAAATATATGTGTAACAAAAAATTACACATTTACACTATTGAAGTTTTAATTATATATATGTAAATATTATTATATATCAATATTATAAAATATACATGTCTATTAATATTTTACACATTTATACTATTGAAGTTCTAAATATATTTAAAATTTTATATATAAAATACTGTGTTTATATTTATCCTTTCAAAGAAAAAATAAATGAGAAAATCATTTCTAATAATTGAGTTCTAATGTCAAGAATCTGTAAATTATTTTAAAATAAAAAATATAATCGGGTCATTAATCGGATAAATGGGTCTAGAATTTTAACCCGAACCTGACACGGAAAAAAATCGTGTCGACTCGGATCCGACCCATTTAATAATCGTGTTAAATTCAACGACCTATACTCATTTATTTGTGTCGTGTTCGTGTCGGATAATTGGGTCGTATCAAATTTTACCAGTTCTAGTGCTAAGCGCATCAGTCTATTTTCTTAATCATGATCGACTCCATTAACAGCACTGCATTTCTCTAGGTCCATCAAAAGCGTTGTTTATCAGTACGTTCTAAACATCTCTAGATAATAATAATAGAGGGTCAAATTTGCATCACGTCAGAACTCTCTTTTCATGATGCGCCCACAGGAGCAGAAAATTGTTTTAAATTTCTGCGTCAACTTGCATCCGAGCAAAAAATCGTTTGGGCTCCAGCCCGCTTAAATGAACCAACCCAACATTTCCTTCTGGATGGATTGACTTGCAGGCGGGTTTAGGTTGAATTTCAGCCACCTAATGAGCTTGAGAACTATGACCCATTTTAATTCATGCTCACCTAATAAGAGTTCGGATCTAGTGCTAAAATGAATTAAGTTTTTATAGTCTTTAGGCACAGCATGTATTTATAATTGTTTACGGTTAAGATTTAAACATGTGTTATTTTTCATCGAATAACTATTAGTGATTGGTCACAATACTATAAAATGCTTATCACAAAGTTCAGTGCAGCACTTAATTTAAATCATTATAATAGATTGGAACTATAATTTTTTTTTATATTACAATTTATTGAAAAAAAACCAAACGTCTAAGAAAATTTTAAATCCATAAATTTATGCTAAATTATGGTCAGCTTGATTAGCGTCTGGATACTATATCTCTGCACCAACACTAAGTTTATTTAGAGGGAAGCAGCCTGCCAATCTCCAAGGACACCCTACAACCACAAGCAGATAATCCATGAGCATTTGAAAGCTCAATAGTTAGTAAAAGGTATTAAAAGTTTTTCTGATATTAACCCTCCTACGCTCAAGTCAGTTTTATGAATTTATTAGAAAAATAAGGTAAATAATGTCTCATATTTAGTAAAATGGGAAAGGAAAGAAAAAATCTTCTAAGTGAAAAGAGTAAGAAATAAAAGATAGAGTAAAGAGAGAAAAGTTAAACTTATTTTCATTTGAATTTTCTGAGGTTGTCGTAGAGGTTAGAATTTTTTTTCCTAAAATCCTGTTGAAGATTATGAATACTCAACCCACTAAGACTTTAATATTTGATATTTTGAAAAAAATAAGTGAGATTCATTTTGACTAAGTCTTGCTTTTGAGCTGGCTTAGTTTAAATGTCCCTTTGTATAGTATTTGCTCATAAATTTTCTCCACATAGTTACTACTAAGAGTTAGCAAAAAAGAAAAAAAAAATCCTATTGAGTGTTTGTTCACAATTTCATTTTGTCTTTGTTTCATAATGAGGGAAGCACGATTATGTGTGAGCAGACACTTGATCGTGGTCCCCCAATTTTATCCCAAAACACATACAATTATAGCATAGTTCCAAAGTTTACTAAACGTTGCTTAGAAATGCAGTATAGATTAACCCACGTTTATAAGTAAATATTTACAAAGAATAGTAAGCCGTCAATGAACTCAAATTCATTCCCTCCATGATGTAGAAAAGAATCTCCATTACTTGGACAATGAACTGATTCACAAACCTAAACATCTTCAACATAACTGAAATAGACAATTCTTTTTCAAAAAATAAAATAAAATAAAAGAGACTCAAAAAGGATAAAATGAAATAAGAATGTAAAGTACTTTTCATTAAATACATAACAAGTATCCTTTACTTAGAGCTAATCTTAATTCTCATAACAAAATAGCTCAATATTTGGTGATTAATTAGAGTTTAATTTTGAGTTCATCTTATGCCATAATTTTATTATTATTATTATTATTTTTTCTTAAAGAACAGTCATTGACACAATTGCTAAATCTTACTAACGGACGTGAACTAAGACAATGTAATTAGTTTTGAACAAACATAAGGATTTAGTTGCTACTGAAATTATTATTATTATTATTTTTTACTAGCAGCGTCAGGAAAATGCATACAAAGTGCAATCCTTTTCAGTTTCCATTTGTATAAAGAAGTGATGCAAGTGGAACAAAAACTATCAAATGTCATTTCTTGTCGAGAAGCAAGCACCTGCGGAAGCTCTGTTTTTAACGAAGGGGATTACTCCGAATCTTTGAGTGAATCCCGATGCAGTTATCTGTACAATTTAAATTCTGACTGATTGATAATTGTGAAATCCAATTATCTTGATTTTGTCTTAATTAAAAACTTCTTGGTGTCCAATTACTTCTCCAATCTTCAACCAACTGTGTATGTATTTTTACACTACTACTACTGATAATAATAATACGCGACAGCTGTTAATTATAACTTACTGCTGACTTAAAATTAATTTTTAAATTTTTAATTTGTACGTTATAGCTAATATAGTATAGTATAATCCATAATATTATTAATTGATTGTATTATTATTTTTTTATGTATAAAAAGTTTTCTTCATCTATTAGAATAAATTTAGCTCAGTCTATTTTGCATTATAATAGACTTAAAAGTTACAAGATATTTATTATAATTAAGCTGATGCTTATAAAATCAACTTTATGAGACATAATCCAAATATTTAGACATAAAATCAGTTGTGTTTACTTTCAAAAAATTTAAAAGACACTATAATTTCCTCCCTCATTATTATATTAAGTTAAAATAAGAAAGTACTCTTACCTGGATCAAAATATAATTTCTTCCCTCATTACATTTCAAATAATCAATGTTAACTTTATTTTATTTATTTATTGGAAATATATTGAAATTTCATTCAATCAAATAAACACTTACTCTAGAACAATAGATTTGACAAAACATTAAAGATCAATTTATAGACCAACTACTGAGATATATATAATCGGTTAAGATTATTATAACTTCGGAGATGAGAGAGTTAAAAAAAAAATTGGGGATTTTTTAATCATCTTATATCTGGCACATATTTCCACGTTATTAAGTATTAATTAAATAAAAAGAACAAAAAACAAAATAAATGGGATTAATTATTAAAAGAATATTACAGTTTTATGATATGATTAGGATGTTTGCCTTTGGGTCGGCAGAGATACGTGTCGTGTCATTCTCAATCATGCATTTATGACCTCATGGCGGACCAGCAGGCCATGTGGCTTACGCGCATAAGATGGGTTCGATAACCTAATCCGGTCCCACCTTCCACACCTATAATCACCCACGATCGAAAAATCCCGGACGTCAGATCCTTCAACTCCAATGATTGCTATTGGCCGTGGGTGTGATTTGGCTGTCAGAATTAGAAAGACAAAAAGGCCGGTTGACGCGCACGTGGATGGGTCCCATTCAACTTTTTAAAAATTTTTATTTCGACGCGGCATGTTTTTAGTGGTAAACGTTGTAATAACCGTAAAATAAGAAACCGGAGTAGAAAGTCAAAGGTCAACTAACAACAGCAGGAATGAGATTGACTGAATGATAAGGCGGGCTGTACTCCAGCGGAAACAAAACAACTTTCCGGTGTTGTTTTTAATAGTCCAAACCAAACAGATTCGGAGTCCGAACCAAACAGGCCCGAAATTTCCCTTGCTATATAATACATTTGGCTTCCTGATCTTTTCCTCTAACACGTAGCAAAACGAGAAAATATCTTCTCTCAAATCAAAGGTAATATCTTTCTCGAATTTTTATTTATTATTATGTTTTGTATTTTATTTGGTTGCCGACAGATCGGTGGAAAGTGAAGGGGAATTAAAAAAAAAAATTGTAGTATTTTCATAAAGGACCTAACAGATCTGTATCGTGTATGTAAAATTTTGAGTTATACATGTATCAAGTATGAAAATTTTGACTTTTCACATGCATATTGTATGAAAAATTCAATTTTGGACGTGTTTTGATTTCTTGATTTCGAGGGATAAGTTTATTTGCATCAGCTGTGTTGGTCCGATCTGATATTTGGATGCATGTTTTAAATGTATTTGGAATTGCCTTTGAAATGGGTTTTAAACATTGAATCTGATAGTTGGATGAACTGGCTTTTATTAATTTGGATGGAGATGTTGTAGTGGGTGTGGCTTTTTCCCTAGGATTTATGGCATTTTGATGTCAATTGAGGAGTTGAACAAATTTTCATTTTTTTGTTTTTGATTTTTGTTGATTTGGGTTGCAGATCAGAAGTGAGAATTGGATTTTGATGGCGCTAGTTTCAGGAGGAAGGTCGACGTTGAACCCCAATGCCCCACTCTTCATTCCAGCTGCTTTTCGCCAAGTGGAGGACTTCTCCCCCGAATGGTGGCAGCTGATCACGACCTCCACATGGTACCACAATTACTGGCTCAGCCGGCATCAAGACAAGGATGGCTTTTATGACAATGGTGGAGATGATGACTTTGATGTCAGCAATGTAGCTGACTTGCTTCCAGATACATTTGATCTTGATGCTGGCGAAAATTTCTCTAGCATAGAAGCTCAATTCGATGAGTTTGTTATGTCGTTTGAAAGTGAACTGGAAAACATTTCATCCCCGCTGCCTGCAAATGGTGATACAGATAGACTCTTTTGATATTTTCAGTGAATATTTTAACTATGCCGGTAGGCATCAAACTTATGTTAGCTGAATTCTAACATGGAATAATTGTAAACAGACGCAGATGCACTGATGAAGAATATGAGGGTGTCGAAACCTTCCATGGAAGCTGCCAAATATGTTGAGAAGCCGGCCAAGTATGTGAACCCAAAGTGCAGCCCCCGCCGCATCCAGCAACCCCGTTGAAGATGGAAAATGTGCAATGGCTGTTGTTTGCAGTTTGTAGTTTTTCCCTTTCTGTAGTTGCTGTATAGAGCAAGGCTCTAACTCTTTGTATAACTCCTTGTTCATTCTCGTCTTTAATTTCAGTGAAACAAAGAATTATTGGGGAAAAAAAATGTAAAAAAGATGTACAATTTAGGATAAATGAAACAAGAAATGGTTCTCTTTCATCTTCCTCACTGAATCTCCCTCTAGCGCTGTGCAAGTTTGTTGATAATTGTTACGCGAAATGGCAGTTGGAAAGCAAAGGCTGTTTTCATTGTTCTTATTTACCATTGTAGTATGCTCGGTCTTGCTTGCTCATATGCAGACAGATTTGCTGTAACTTAAAAATGGTGGTTCCCTGAATCATAATAAGAGCACAACAATACATAGATTACATTAACCACAGATGTACACCATGCACATGGGTCATGGCTTCATGCAACTGCATTTCCCTCAGATTCATCATCCATCAAGTTGAATGAAGTGGTCATCAAAATTCGCTCACGCAAGATACAACTCACGTGAAGTAAACATAGGTGACAAAATCTGGATGCCTACACCTGCCAAAATGATGGCTCAAACCTCTAACCCATTTAGGCAAATGCCAACTGAACCTGTTTCCAGTTCCACAATATTATCTTCTACGGCTGCAAGTTCAAACACACTGATGACAAGGGAGACCTCTAATTATAAGCAGAAACTTCTGAAAGGAAATCTTCAGTCTCTTCAAGCTTTTTCCTCTTTTTAGCTTCAATTTTACTTTTGCTGCCGAGGGCATCAGATATAGCCTTGGGTAGCCAAAAACCAGGTCTCTCGAGGAATGGTGCCCGGTCAAGAACGAGAGGTTCTCTCAAGGTTATCTCAATGCCATCATATGTCCACAAAGTCAAGGATGCTTCACCTTTTAGACCCAAAGAAAACCAACCCAAGCCAGCTGCAGCAATGTCAATGCTGTTCACATCCCAACTTGTTCCAGACACTTTCAATTTCCTGTCTTTCCATGTGCCTAGCTCAGAAGCTCGGTCTTGGCCAATAGGAGGCTGAGAGAAGAAGCCAAATGTAGTTAAACAGACTGTACATCAGACAAAGACCAGTTTTTATTTATGACATTCAAAGTTTCTGTTTAACAATCATTCAAAGAAGCATTCAAATAATTGAGGAAACAAAGCTGACTTGTCATTTATGACATTTTTAGGCATAAAATTCTTCTTTTTTAATGGATACTGGGAGGAATTATTCTGTAGTTGAACCACACCAAGTTACATAGTTCTCACATTAGTAAACATACACTGATATTTTATTCTATGGAACTACTAACAATTTTCGAACTAGCACAAAACCAAGAATCTTCCATTTTTCTCCACCAATGTGAAATAGGAAAACAGAGAGAGCATCTAAAATTGAGAATAGAGATGCTCAATGATACATCTTCAATAGCAAACCTGCTACAAAGCAAATTGGTCTCTTGAACAGATAGAAGTTTGAAAATTAGGGAGGGCGAATGAAATTGCCATCAATCCAAAAATAGAAAAACCTGGGCAGTGGATTCATACAACTTATAGGGCATTTGGGGCAGCTGCGCGGTGAACGCGTCTTTAGTGGGCGGAGTCATTCATGTATTGAAAATGCTGCCAAGGTTTGGACCTTCAGATTGATGGTCAAACACTACGTGCCATCAGACCATATATTAATCACTTCATTTATCAAGACTACATCTAATTTTTTTCAACCAATTACAACTAAAGCTAAAATCAAATTATTTTTTTATCATTATGTTAAATAATATTTAAACATGATAGTAACTGGAAAAAATAGACATGAAAATGTTCTTTGTTTATATTGATGTCTCCCTCTCTCTCATTCCATCAATCAGTATCTTAGCCACAAAAAACAATCGCATTTTGTATGTAAAATGGTTGAAAGACAACTTTTGTTGAAATCTTTTCTAAGTCTTTTTCCTTGTTAAAACCATCCTCAGAAATATGTGCCATAAATTAAGACATTTTGCTAATCCAAATTTTTGACAATGTAGTTATAGAGTATGCATGGCCTAGTGAAAAGCATCCAACGGACTAACGAGCATATGTTCACTAATTCCTTAATTAGTTTGACGGCAGGGAGATCATGGAACATTAAGATGAGCAGTTGTGGCCCCTAAAAGGAATAGAGCACACAAAAAGAACATAAATGAGCTAACTCAGATTATTTTGGCTAAGTTGCATGTAAATGCAGCATTGATGATAACCAGCAAACACCACACAGAACCTAATCCATCATATAGAGTGAACCAAGGAATTAACTATTAGAGTAATTCTCATAACAAGAGCAAATCTTCTAAAAAATTCTCACCTGCAATCTGATACCAACATGGTTTTTCCAGATTTCATCAGCATTTTCTATTTTCCCCAAGTGTAGGGAAACATTTGGTGAAGCCCATACTGTCACATAAATTGTTTCCACTGAGGCTTGATCAAGGTCCAGTCTCATTAAGCCACCAACATGTACGGCTTGCCCTCCCTAAAAGTGTCAAAACAGGTTCAAGTGTCAGCCCTAAACGAAACTTTGATTCTAGTAAGACTGTTATAGGTAGGATATGTTGGATAAATCTATACCCAAGGAAGTACAAAAGTAACAACACCCGTAGACAGTAAGTAACTGAAGCCAGATATCAACTACAAACTATATGATGACAGTGACAAGCTATCATTATATAGTGTCTGTCGTTCCCTCTCTAATTAATCAAAGCATGCTTTCCCTAAGCATTACTGCTATTCCATGAGAAATGTTACAATCTGAATTCTGAAGAAAGCACATTAAATTTACAGAAATGGCTACTCCGAAGTATGAAATGTTGCTGGCATGGTGACATATTTGTCATGGAACCTAAGTGTATATAAGTTTAATCAGACACAACTTATTAACAAGCTCCAAGCATCATCCAAAATAGAAATTTAGAAACAGAAGAAAATAGAATGTAAATAAATCAAGTCTAACATAAAACTGAATAGATGGGTATTCATTTGGTTTGGTAATGTTTCATGCACCGTACTTTATTATTACTGGTCAGCTAAACAATATCCATTAAAGCAATTGATGCTTTTATCCATTTACAGAATTTCAACCAGCAAGGCTATGTAAGCTCTTACCCAAATCACTTTTTAACATTTTACAGACATAAGTAAAAAATGCATATGCAGAAGCTTAGTCGCTTAGACAAGAAAAGTTGGTTGGAATGCACAAACT
The DNA here is from genome assembly GCA_030444775.1 of Atalantia buxifolia. Lineage (NCBI taxonomy): Eukaryota > Viridiplantae > Streptophyta > Magnoliopsida > Sapindales > Rutaceae > Atalantia > Atalantia buxifolia. The sequence goes on from CM059839.1 coordinate 18,498,709, forward strand.
AATTAAGTGGTAACTTGCCTTCACCCTATATGTACGAGGCTGTAGCTCCTTCCGAATTTCAACCATTTTCTGCTCATCCCTATTCAATCTCATAGACATCAGATGTGGATGTAAGAGTCCTGGGGTGTCATAAAACTTAGCCTTGGCTGGCAAAATCCCCCCAATTCTCAATATTCCGAGTGTTGTGCCAGGAATTGGAGCTTCTGTAAGCTTTGAAACTTTCACCCCTTCTTTTTTTGCAAATGTATTGATTAAGGTGGACTTGCCAGCATTTTGTGCCCCGATAACCCACACATTTCCTCGAGGACCTGCCAATTCCTTGATGAATGCCAACAAATTCCTAACACCCAAATCCTTACGTGCACTAACCAAGTAAACCCCATTTAGTTTAGGTGCCCCTCCAGCCTTAGCACGATGACGGACCCATCTATCTAACCTTGTAGGCGAAACTTGAGATGGAAGGAGATCAACCTTTGTACCCACAAGAACAAGTTTAGGCAACTTCTTGCTAAGCCTGGCATCGTCTTTGGCCTCTTCTAATTTCTTGAACAAGGACTTAGCTGCCCATTTTGGGAACATCCCATCAAAATCAATACAATCAACTACCATGACCACAACACCAGCATTTGCATTGCCACTAGGTTTCATCAGCCTGGTTGCAATTACCCCATCAAAATCAAAATCAGGTATCAAGTTTTCCACTAATTCATTCTTCACTTGTCCATAATTCCTCAAAGAATGACACCGAGCACACACTGTAACCTCATCTTTTTCCTTTTGTGCCTCCCTAGCCTTCTTCTTTCTCTCCGCTTTTGACAATTTCTTCTTTTTCGACCTCTCTATCAACTCCTCTGTTATGTTACCGTACCCAACACCTGCCGGTGTGAAGCCATCCAAGTCCAAATCATCCTCATCTTCACCTAAAAACTTGGCTTCCCATTCATGAGAATCCCAATCATCAAACACATCCCCATCTCCGGAATCACTCTCTTTTCCATCACTTTCATCAAAATTTCCATCCACAATATCCTCCTCAAACCCTTCAACATCATTTTCTATACCCCCCTCATCTTCCGAAAATTCTTCATTTCTTTCAATAACTTTCTTTTTCTTATAATACCCAGGTAAGTTTGGGTCCTTATCTTGCATAAATATCCCACAACCTGGACAAACAGGCCCATAATGCCCATCCTCGTCTCTTCCCTCACTCAAAATTAGAGTGTTTCCACTTCCTTTCCTTGGTTTATTTGTCTTCCCATAAGAATTCACAGTTGCTTCAAAATTAGATCGGTTCTTTACAGCTAGACTAATAAGTGAGAGTCTCTTCTTATTCCTTAGGTTTGGTAACAGACAAGTGTTAAAAAGTGAAGGAAAATGAAGTGGGGAAATGAAGTTACCTGCCAATAAATCAAATTTTGTCTCTGGGATTTCTGGTTTACTTGCAACATTGAGGTTTATCGTGGTTGTGATTGTTGCTGATAACATAACTGCCATTTCTTTCTTGAAGCAAATGGAACTACAACTGGGAGTAACACTAACCTCAGTCCAGGAAAATCAAAACGCGGCGTTCTTTATAGAGTGCCAACAAAAACGCAACGTTTTGACTTTTGTGGACTGGTGTCAATTGTAGGGATGGCAAACAGCGGGTCTGGGCCGAGTTTTTTTAAGCCCAAGTTCAGGCCCACTATCAGTTTAGTGAGAGGATCTGGGCCGGGCCTATTGCGGGCCTGGGTCAGACTCGGGCCGGACTTGAGCTTTTTTTATTTTAAAATTTTAAAATTATTATAAATTTGAAATAAATTAATGATCAACAAGTCATTACAATCATAAATAAATTAAAAAAAATAAATATTTCAAATTAAAATCATAAATAAAGTAAATAAAATCTCATAACTTTAATTTTCTTTAGTACTGAAATTTCTAATTCAAACGCTCTCTTAATTAATTGACACAAAAAAGAGAATTTAATATCATAATTTTAATTTTTTTGAATTATGATTGATTTATAAATTAAGAATTTATGTTTTCTTTTTATTTTTTTAATTTTAATTATATTATTCTAATTTATAAAATTATTTTTTCAAAAAAGTAGTGGGCCTGGGCTTTGTCTGAGTTTTTTTTCTTGAGCCCTTACCCAGACCCTCATGTGTGAGGGCCGGGCCTAAGCCCATGGGCCTTTGCCAACCCTAGTCAATTGGATATGGAGTGGAGCTGGTCTTTTTGACAGCCCTCCAAATTCTTTATAATTTTTTTTTTAATTTAAATAACCAAAAATAAATTTAATTTCAAAATGAAATTAAATAAAAAACTTAAAGTAATTATTATTTTAAAAGACTTTTCATTCACCCCATTTTATAGTTTATATAATTATATTTATATTTTAAAATTTTATTTTAAAAATATTTTTATATATTTTGTTAGAGCTTAGATTCTGGAAATATAAATTATTTAATAAAAGTATTTTAAAATTTTAAAATTTTATATGTATTTTATAAATAAAAACTTAAAATAAATACTCTTTTTAAGTTGAAGTTTAATTTATGGCAAGATGTTAATTTTAATTCATGAAATTTTATTTTAAAAATTAAACTAAGGTATTTTATAAAATAAAATTAAAAAGTTGTGTCCTAAGAAATCTAGTGGGTGTTACAAGCTTCACTCTTTGGACTGATGCCCCAGTGGATAAATAAGGCCCAACTAGGAGGGTAAATTTTTGGTGCAAGTGTGGTTATTCTTCTAATTGAACCGTTATAACGACAAAAAATCGACTTATTTATGAATAGTACTATATATTTCAAATTTTCTATTTTAAAAAATTATTTTAAAAAATATGGTATTTATCAACTAGTTGGTAAGACAATACAGTTAATCTCACTTAATTCTTGTAAAGGAAAAATTCTAGAGTATACAAATGAAACATAATTTTAGATGAAATTTGGGGTAATAAATTATGTTTATTATTTCTCTTTATTTATTATAGAAGCTTTGACTATTGTCATAGTGTATAATAAGTTCATGTATAATAAATTCTACAGTAATGTTTACGTACACGATTACTTTTCACATGAAACCATGGGAGCTCATCCTAACAAAGATAGTTCGTGATGAAAAATAATGGTGAGAAAATATGAAATTGAAAAGTTCAACGGAAGCAATTTCTTGTTGTGGAAAATGAAGATGAAAGCTATTTTGATGAAAAATAATTGTTTGGCAGCAATTAAAGAAAAGCCTATGGAGATAACTGATGATGCCAAGCAGAACGAGAAGAACGATAATGCAATTGCTAATCTTCATTTATCACTAGTTGATAAAGTGTTATCTAGTGTGGAGGAGAAAAAAAAGCAAAGAAAATATGAGATATTCTCACAAAGCTGTATAAGGCTAAGTTACTACACAATAAGATCTTTTTAAAAAAGAGATTATGTACTCTTCGAATGGCAGAATCTATCTCAATAATTGATCATATCAATACCGTGAAAACTTTATTTTTGCAACTCATAACATTGGATTATAAAATAGAGGAAAATGAATGTGTAGATTCTATGATAAACGCATCATCAATCTGACAAACAACAACCAAACAGACAGTCTAGTCTTTAACGTGTTCCAGCCTCTGTATTAAATGAAGATAACAGGCAGAAAACAAGAAAGGTAGGCAAGCTCACAGTAAGATAAGGCGTTATTGATGATGAGAGGGTGATCAATAGAACGTGGCCCCAGTGGGAGTCACAATCATGATAGATCAAAATCAATAAGTAAGAAGAATGTCAAATGCTACAATTGTGCAAGAAAAGGCGCGTCAAGAAAGAGCGTAAGAAAAACAAGCAGAGTAGAAACGATAAAGCTGAGTTATCAAATGCTCAGGGTTGTGTGGCAAGTACTTCTGATGATGGCAGAATTCTCTACAGCAAGGCAACAACTATTGCAAAAGGCAGGAAGCGGTTAGCTGCCTGGCTTATAGACTTCAGAGCAACATGGCATATGACCTTTAAGAGAGAATGATTATATAAATATAAATCTATCCCAACAGTATCTATATATATAGGTGACGATCATGCCTTGGAAGTTGCTGGTATTGGTACTATCAAAATAAAAATATTTGATAGTGCAGTTCGTACAATTGAGGAGGTACAACACATCAAAGGCTTGAAGAAGAATCTATTGTCTTTAGAATAAATATATAGTCTTGACTACAAAACTCATATGGAGAATAGGATCATGAAAGATTGTTAGAGGTACACTTATATTGCGAAGAGGAAAAGATCGGTGCTAATCTATTCATGCTCAAATGAGAAACACTACAAGAAGTTGATACATGTTTCATATTAAACTTGGCCACATGTCAGAACAAAGTTTGAAGATTCTCTCTGAATGAAAGTTGCTTCCCTGGCTGAAGTTGGTGAACTTACCATCTTACAAGCATTGTGATATAAGTAAACAACAAAGATTGAAGTTCAACAGATTCGATGCTAAAAGTAAATGTATTCTAGACTTAGTTCATGATGACTTTCTTGATGGGGTTGTATCCAATCAAGAAATATCACAAGTGTTTCCAATATTCAAAGCATTTAAAGCACAGGTTGAACTTGAATCCAAAAAAAAGAATCAAGTGTTTCAGAACAGATAACAATGGAAAGTCTATAGATGACAAGTTTCTTGCATGTATATTGTAAGTAAGAAAGTATTCAAAAACAGTTCAGGCGGCATATACTCCTCAACAAAAAAGTCGTGGAGTAGACGAATAAGACTTTTATAGAAAAAAAAATATAAGCTATGTTAAGGACTGCTGGTCTTCTTAACTCATTCTAGGCAAAAGCAGCTAAAACTATTTGTTATATGGTAAATTGATCGTCATCTACTAAAATTGGGTTTAAGACTCCTATGCAAATATGGATTGGAAAGCTAGTTGATTAATCTCATCTACATTAATTTGGATGTCTTGTGTGCGTGATGTACATTGCCTAAGAAAAAATAAAATTAGATCCAAAATCTAGAAGATTATCTCTTGGGATATGTTAATGGAGTAAAAGAGTATCATCTGTAAGATTCCACTGCCCATAAAAATTATCATCAGTAGAGATATCATCTTTGTAAAAGATCAACTATAAAGGAAAGATGAGGATGATAGTAAAAGTCACAGACTATATTGGTACATATAGAAAATAATTAAGAAAAAGAAAATTTAAATTCTTCTAATGCAGCACCAGAGCATGAGGAATAAGAACCACTTAAGTCTGAGGCTCCTAAAATTTGTCGGTCAACTCACAAAAGAAAACCACCGATATAGCACTCAGAATATATTACAGAGATCAATGTTGTATATTGTCTTCTAACAAATGATAGAGAGCCATCAGCTTTAAAGAAATTGAAGCTCTACACAAGAATAAGACATGAGACCTTATACTAGTACAATGTGGAAGAAAATCCATTAAAAATAAAAGGACCAACAAGATCAAGCGTGATGACAATGATTAAGAAAAGCAATATCGAGCAAGATTGTTGGTGAAATGATATGCTCAGAAAAAAGGTATCGACTTCAACAAGATATTTTTTCGATGATTCGACTTATAAATTCAGAATAATCTTCTTAATGTTTCTACATATAACTTACATCTAGGGCAGTTAGATGTGAAAACTATGTTTCTTCATAGAGAACTTGAAGAAGAACTCTATATACTTTAACCAGTAGATTTTACTGAAACAGATAATAAGAACTTGGTTTGTAAGTTGAACAAATCTCTATATGCTCTTAAAAGGGTGCTGAGATTTGGAATAAGAGATTTGATTCCTTTATCATGAACCTTAGATACAACAGACTCAATTCAGACCATTGTGTATATTGTAAGAGGTTTAAAGATAATGATTTTATCATTTTACTGTTGTATATAGATGACATGTTGATAACAACCTTAACAAAGATCGAGCCCAAAAGTTGAAGGTACAATTGGCAACGGAATTTAATATGAAGGACTTGGGACCACTCAAATAAGATTTTAGGGATGCAAAATTCACCGAAGAAAAACTGATAGGAAGATTTGGCTTTCTTGAAAGAATTACTTGAAGAAACTTTTGCAGTGCTTCAACAAGTAAAACTGTTAAGATTGTAAGCCAATCTCTACCCCACTTTCTATTAATTTTAAGTTTTCCTCAAATATGTATCCTAGAAATGAACCAGAGAGGAATGAGATATCTCGAGTATCGTATGCATCAGCAGTGAGAAGTTTGATGTTTGTTATATTATACAAAAGACCAGATATTGCACAAACAGTAGAAGCGGTCAGTCGATACATGGCGAATCCTGGTGGAGAACATTGAAAAACTGTGAAGAGAATTCTGAGATACATCAGAGGAACCTTGAATGCTGCGTTAGATTTTGAAGAATCAGAATTTACTAGGCTACGTGGATTTAGATTTTATAAGGGACCTTGATAAAAGAAAATCCACTATTGACTATACATTTATACTTATAGGAGGAGCTGTAAGCTGGGTTTTAAAACTGCAGACCATTATGGCTTTATCTACAATGAAAGCAGAATATATGACAGCTATATAAGCTTCTAAGGAAGCTGTTGGATGCAAAGGTTATTACAGGAGCTTAGGCACAAAGAAGAGAGAATTCCTGTGTTTCGTGATAGTTAGAATGCTTTGCACATTGCAAGGAATCCAGTCTTTCATTCCAAGCCAAAGGTTATTGAAGTAGGTTGGGCACAAACAAGAGAGAAGTTTTGTGTTTTTTGACAGTTAAAGTGCTTTGCACATTGTAAGGAATCCAATCTTTCATTCTAGGATAAAGCACATAGGGTAAAATACCATTTTGTTCGAGAAGTAGTGGAAAACAAAAATGTAGATTTGTAGAAAATCCGTACCAAAAAGAACTTAGTAGATATTTTGACTACACCAATCAATGTTGATAAGTTTGTATGGAGTAGAACTTCCTGTAGCCTAGCAGAGACCTAAGCAGTATGATAATGGCGAAGTAAAAAGGATGGTGTGGAGATATAATTGATTCTTAATCAAATATCCAAGTGGGAAAATGGTGTGGAGATATAATTGATTCTTAATCAAATATCTAAGTGAGAGAATGTGCATGTGGTTTAACAAAAAAAAATATTATTTTAATAGCCAATTTTGGCTATAAAAATAGGAGTTCCCCATTGAGCATCTCATTCTTTAATTCATTTTCTCTTCTTTAAAGAGAAATCGAGAGTTGAGAGTGTTAGAGCTTCAAGCTTCTGTTTTAGTGATTTGAGAAATTGGGTGTATTGGGGTTTCAGGCTGTGAGGCAAAATATTATAATACTTGTAATTTTTTTTCACCAGTACAATATTTCTTTCTACCTTTGCCTATGGACGTAGGCCAAAAAAGAATCACATAAATTCTTATGTCCTCTTTGTGTGTTTGTTCTTTGTTTGGGATTTGAAAAATTGGGAGGCCAATGTTTGAAGCGTGAGACAAAATATTTAATACTTGTAATTTTTTTAATTTATTTTTGGGTACCTCGGATAGGCCAAAAAAGAATCACATAAATTCTTATGTCCTCTTTGTGTGTTTGTTCTTTATTTTTCATACCTCGGATACACCATGCAATGATACAAAAGTCTTCGTAAAAATGTAAAAGGGATATGTGGGCCCCGAATCTCAAAATTTCCTATGTTTAGACTTTTCAAGCAAGTCAAAAATTAAAGATTCTATATCTAAATCTTAATGACTAATTTTGGTTTCGAAATTGATGAACTCAACTAACTCATTTCAAAAGTTGGTATTTTATTTATTATGTTTAGACTTTTCAAGTTTGTGGAAGATTGACAACAAGTTATCATTCAAAAGTGTTTTCTACATCAATTAAAAAGGGTATCAATTATCTCCAGATGATTAGATTTTGTTTGGTTACGTGAATACGCCACAAACTTGCTCTCAAAGAACATATTTTTTGAAACATTTGGATATTTAGCCACCATTTCATTATAGAAAATAAGAATATTGCCGAATCTAATGCAATGGCATATAAATAAAAAACATTAAAATAGCCGGGTCGTTAAACTTAAGTGGAACACCGTGACAATCACTGTATTGGTTTGATTTTTAAAGTAAGTAAAAAAAAGTGAACAAACACCGATTTTTATGCTTAAAAAGTATAGTGGTTTTTCAATTTGGATCATGTGATTTTCCATTACTTTCAAGAGATAGCTCTCCAGATTTTGAGATAATTTACATCTTTCGATCTTTTGAGTCGAGAGGGTGGTTGCCCATTATACAAAAACAACCCATTTTCGACCTCTTTTTCTTTTGGTTGTTGCCAACCTAGTGATTTATTGAGTGCCATTTGATCTTGACCTCCTGCCAGAAGTAAGTCGAGGAGTATGAAGATTGTCAAACCAAGGCCCACAATGCGATTTTATCAATTTGATTTCAATCATCCTAACATATAAATACAAAACCTCAAAAAAGATCCAACATTTGATTTTTAAGCCCACATTGGCGTGCTTTTTTTAAGGTAGGCAAACTCCCCAACAAAATATAAATTTATTGATCTTAGGTTTGGTTTTTGTCTTTTTGTTATTTCTTGACCCAAAATGGTAACGACATAGCAAACATTCTTTATTTTTCATCAATTTCATTTTATCATAATGAAAATGACAAATCTTGATGATTTTCACATGAAATAATTTCTACTAATGGAGTTTTTTTTATTAACTGATTCTATATCTAACTCTATTAATGACTAATTCATGTTTCGTTGACTAACTCAACTCAAGTTGTATTTACTGGTAACCATGTTTAGACTTTTCAAGTTTCAAGATTCGATGAACAAGTTATCATTCATTAAAGCATTTTCTACATCAATTGAAAGGGTATCAATTATCAAGGTCGTGTTTGGTTATGTCGAAATTGATGAACTCAAAAAAAAAAAAAGAACGATATGTCTTTTGTCATAGTGTATTGGCTAAAGGATATTTAACAGGCATTTCATTACAGAAAACAAGATGTATGCAAAGCATATGGCAAAAAAGAATTGCCAATCATTAAACTTAAGTGGAACACGTGACAATCATGTGATGCTAAACAAAATAGCTCGAAATGAAAAGCATTGAACGTCGTTTATCGCTTAAGTAGCATGTGTGGATTGTGGATCATGTGATTTTCAGTTAGTTAGAGATGATTAGATTTTGGCAGGAAAAATTAGGGTAAGTTGCCCAAGTACAAAAACAGCCTTCATTTTTGTGCTTGTGGCATGCTCTCGAGCTGTGTAACCGTGATTTCTTGATTGGTGGTGCCATTTGATCGTGATCCTCAATGGAGAAGTAAATAGGGATATCATGAGGAGTATAAAGATTGCTGAGGCAATGCCGATTTTATCTAATTTGATTTCAACTGAACTAACCTATAAAGAAAAAGACATTCTCGATACATATTAGATCCAACATTTGATTCTGCAATTGGCTTTTTAGTGGGGTAGGCAAAAGCTTTGGGCTAGAATGCGACTCTGTGTTGATTTTTTGTCTTTTTAATAACCCTAAGCTTCATCTGTATTGTCTTGAATTGGTTAAGCAAATGTTATTTTGTATTTTTCATGCTTATAGAGAAGTCAATAGTGTGGCTAATAATTAACAAATCTTGGATGTTTCATGGTCAACTTTCTTGTGATGCTAATGGGTTTTGAGTTGTTATCTTTTGTTTGTTAATTAATTTACATCTTTATGATCTTTTGGCTTGGTTGAGGGGTAATGCTCATTATGTCCCTAAGTGTTTGCTTGCAACTCTTTTTTTTTGCTCACATTATAAAAATGAAAAATAATTTCGTTGTCATGATATCAATTATTGCTATTTAATAAATTAAAACATAAAAATTGATTTTTCATATGCCTTTAAATAAATTTAAAAACTTACAAGAGTAAACATAAAGAACAAAAAAAACATAGAGGTCCAAGCTACTTTTGTGCCATCAGAACTAAAGATGGCTATTGGTTTATATTTTTGTCAAACCAAGGCCCACTAGGGCTTTTACCTTGTTGTACATGCAAACAATGTGTGAGAAAATTTATAAAGAAACTGAATGTGTTTTAAAATTTTGATGCTGCAAATTGAGCTAAACTTGCTGATTGACACAACTCTTTCTTTGTCATGTAAAAAGTTTTAGGTCTCAATTTTTAGGGAAATGAGCTTTCTCTCTTTCTTCGATTTTAATTGAATCTGTAATTGCATTAGAGTATGTACTCTGCAAATGATGATCGAAATGGAGTGTTCTTATCAATGAATGAGAAGTTTCTATCTTTAGACGAGTTTCTTTTCATACTTAACAATCAGTTAATTGATTTAATGTGCCAAATGATTTGAACATTGGCAAACCATGACATATGATCAATTCTTTAGATAAGTGTTGAAATGGTTTTGTTTCATATTCATACCATCTGTTGAGTAACATTTAGATTGCATGCTGTTGCATAGCCTTTGTTGTTCATTAGGTGTGGCATATTTTTTGTTGTTTATATATTGCTATGGACTTAAAGTCTTCATTATTCGTTCTTAGTATTACCTATAGTGATAAGATTGTGCATATGGTAACAACAAACAAGCAATGGTCTTTACTCTTTGGTTCATAATTTTGGGGAAGGGGGGTGTTGGGGAATAAAGAATGTTTTTTCTCTGTGAAATAGTTAGATATTTGAATTGCCTTAATAGGACTTGATGCTTGTGACTAGAGATGGTCAACGTGGGACGTTCTAAAATGACTTTGAGCTGCTGTCGTTTTTCTTAGACCCATCAAGGGAAAGCCCATGCGTGCTTGTGCTCGTACCGTGCCATGCCGTGCCATGCCTAGAAAAAAAAACCCATTAAGTTTTTTTTTTTATTTTTTTTAAAAAAGTGTATATTCAATAATAAAAATTAATAAATTCAAATTTAATAGAATCAAAAATTCAAAACTTCAAGTTCATATTCAATAATAATAAGAAAATGTAATATTAATTACTAAGTTTGATTTTATGGTATTAGAATTCTTTTTTAGTACTTAACAACAACGATAATAATAATTTTTTTTAAGGTTAACTTAATTGTTAACTTGAAATTACGTAGAGTTACATATCATAATTTATAATAATATTAATACACATTTATAAAATCATGATATTCATAATTTTATTTATTACAATCATGATATCAATTATTTATTTAATAAATTATAAACATAAATCAATTATAATTTTTTTGAAACTAAGAATTAAATAAATTTAAAAAACTTGAGCTAATATAATATATTAAAATATTCAATTTCAAGTTATTTATAAAATCATAAAATTTTAAGTTTACTTTCATTAAAAATGAAACATCTTATCGTTTTTTTCACAAGCCTGACAACAATTCTGAATCGTACAATGAACAGTCTGGCCCCTTGTAGCCAATCCTGGTGAGTACTTTTCTGACCATTTGATCTGAAACATGCTCGTGCCTTTAGGTTGTCATCTTATCCACGGACACGTGCCAAAATTTTATGCAAACCAAAAATTACTTAATGCCGTGCCCATTTGTTGTGCCTAATTTTTTACCACCGTCCCCCAACCCATTGGCCACCTTTACTTGTGACACGTGATCTAAACTGTGGTCATCAAGACAAAAAAACCTTTCCAAGGAAAACAAAATAAAATTTAATTAAAGAAAATCATATGGTTAAGTTTCTTTCTTTCCTTTATAAATTTTTTATGCTGATGGTGATCTGGGTAGGTTAGTGCATGGTACCTGACATGAACCAGAGCTAAGATAATGTTACTAAAAATTCTTCATAATTACAAATTCAGTTTACAGAAACATTTTGAAAAAAAAAAAATGCGAGCTCACACCTAAGAATGATTATATTGTAATTTGCTCTCTCTTTAAAATTCTCCTCTCCAGCTCATGGTTTGTGTATTTATTCCGACTGTAGTGGTCACCGCCTTATCTTATTGACCATCTATATGGAGCCAAATAATACTTTTTGCACTGGGGAGTATGTTTCATGACCCTAATCCTATTCTCACTTGTTTTGGCAAGATGGCACAAGTTTTGAGGCACTGGTACTAGTACTAGTATATTTGCTATGGTGTATTCCATATCACTATTTATTTAATTTTTCATATTGGTAATTCTAGGAAGAGGAGTGGAAGAATTTTACATCCTTCCAAACGGAGTGGATTGCAGGGTACACATTATTGTTAATTAAGATTGATTAATTAATATTTGTGGATATATTATAGAGACCGAGGTCTAGCTCCATTGGTTAGTGGGCAACCTTAACAATACTTAGGTCTTTGGTTTGAGTCTTATGTAGCGTAGTCTCATAGACTTTATTTTTTGTATTATTACAGTGCATTCTTCTCCAGATTCAGTATGTACCTCAACATTTTTGTGTGGCAATCCATTGCAATCTTCCATTTAGTCGAACATCTTGGGTATACAAGACTAGCACGCTTGTTGGATATATTATGGCTGCATCAATTGTGAGCTTCAACTATCCAACCAGCCCTGACTGGGGGTCATGTCTTCTTCCAGTCCCATGTTTTCTAGAAATATGCGCCAGGTTTACTGTTCAAAAGGAACCCTGAAAAGAATATGCCCTTGTCAATGTTTTATTATCAAACATAGCTTGGTTCAACACAACCCACATCAACACAATCATTTATATCTAGCTTCCATACAGTCTTGAAATATCTAGCTTTCATCAACTTTGCCACTGAGGAAGTAGGATACTCTTATCATTGTTTTGCATGCAAAACTTGGTTGAAGCAGACAAGATCTCAACATCCCTGGCCTCCATTCTTTTTCCACAAAGCCCACCTAATTCCTCTGCCTGTTTCCTTCTCACCCCATCAGAATGCCGATAGCAATTTTTGCATGTTTTCTCATAGTCCCCAAGGAATCTTAAAGATGATAATCGCATATGCGGGAATTGCTTGAGCAATGGCGTTAATAAGTACTTCAGTTTCCTCAACTGAGAATAATTTGTTCTAAAATCCTTTAACTTTGTGCCTTTTTTATGTCTCCTCGCCATAGATATCAAGGAAAGATACTTGTCACTGCTTTCCATGAAGCGTTTATTGAAAATTCTCACGTAAAACTGAAATGAAAAATCCTAAGGGAATAAGTGGATTTACACAGCTTTTTCGCATTTATTGAACTTAAAAATGTCCCTTTTTATTTTATGTATTAACTCAATTTAAATCAAATTCGATAAAATTGACTTTTTCTGAACTATTCATACTCCCCATGATATCCCATTCACTTGCCTTTGATCATTTTATTTTTTCCATTTATTAAGCGGGTCAACTCCAGAGAGGTGCCTATATCTGCTAAGGATCAAGATCAAATGGTGTCACTGATCAATGAATCAGCATTACGGAACTGAACAACATCTTACAAAGAAGGAAATGATTGAGCTTTCCCTCTCCAAAACTCTCTCTGTTGTCTCAGTGACCTCTGAGAAGGGAGCGTGTTGATCAGCCCCTTAACAAAGTAGTTTCTGGAGTGGAGCAACTTGCCCTGCTTTTTCCCACCAAGCAACTGCCGCTATCTAACTGGAAATCACGTGATCCACGCGTGACAGTTTAGTGATATGGGAAACGACGTTCAATGTTAGTCGTTTCAGATCACACTGTTTTCGATACTCACGTGCTTATCACGTGTTTCACATAATTATAATGACCGACTGTTCAACTTTGTCATAAGCTTCGCATATTCCCCGTCGTTTGTAATCAAACGCCATGCTAGTTGGACATTCAAAAGAAGAACGGCGTGTCCTTCAACACATTCGAGTTTTAAATCCAGCATAACCAAGCACGACCAAGATGGTTAATACCATTTCAATTGAAGCAGAAACGCTTGAAAGATAAATTGTTCATTAAAATCTGAATTAGATACTCGGGAATTAAAGGGAGCCTCATTCCATGTTGAATCATAATGCCATTCTTCTTCCTCTTAAGTTTAAATTAATCAATGTGCTCTCTGCCTCCTACTCTTGTGGATGTAGGGTTTCATTCATCACTTGGATATTGGAGCATGGCCATTCTCATTCCTCAGTTTGGTTCTTTTGAGCAATTTCTTCTTGTTTTAGTCAGTGATGTCAAATATCTGGTGGGTAGAGGTCCTGATATCTTAGTTTTAGGAGCATCTTCATCTGGTTTCATATGAACTTAAATTTCAGGATTTTCTTGATATTTTAGCAAATTCTCCATCTTTAGGCATATACAATGTCTCAGTTGTTTGCCGATTAGAAGCAATTGGGTCATATTGGCTTTCATCCTGCCGGTAGGCACCAGATGTGTTGGTAGAACAAACTAGGGAATTAAGTTGCCTCTGCCACTAGATGTTAAGAACTTTGTGGATTGACAAAATTCTTTCTAAATGATAATGTTAGCAATATTTAACAGTTTTTTATATCAAACTCTGGGGCATTTTCAACCCTCAAACACCAAGCTGTCGGTTCCTTTCTGCACTTCTTGCTCAAAAGCAGAATTCCATTGTTACACTAATTATACACTTAGAAAAGGACATAGAAAATGCAACAAATGTACTTGGTGACACGTTGGTTCAGGAAAAGACCAACAAGAAACCTTAATGTTACTAATGGACCAAAGTTGCAATACAAATTTAATCATGGTAAAATGCATCTAAACATCATATTCTACAGCCTCTCTCAGATGTTTATAACCAGACATTACGGAGAAAGCCTGCCGCTAGTGTATACAAGCATGTTTCGTATGCGCGGGTGCACATCTAATAGAAGGATAAGTGCCAGGGGATTCCCTATTCATTATACCTTCAAAATGATCAGTGTAAGAATAAACTCTCTTCTGAAAGTAAGAGGAAGATTGAATCAAATGTATTATTTCAAAATTTCAACAAAGTAATAACACCAGTTTAGCTTTGGGATGATCAAACACCACGAGTTTAGCTTTGGGATGATCAATCATAGTCATGAAATGATGACACTCGCCATCTCACAGCAATGATCCACAATTTTAGTCAAAAGTAGTATAACACAATAATTCTAAAACACCAAAATTAAATCATTTTGTCAAGGACAAAAATTAGTGATTGACCGAATGTTATAGAGTTTGGATTGAGACATCCGTTGGTCCTTGGGAGTATCCTACGAAGAATCCTGTGAAATTTGTGCCAAAAAAACATGAATTTGCTAGGAAGGGGGTATTTGTGCAACAATGAGAGTTGTTGAGCTAAAAGTAAATCTAAATTTGTGTACACCAATGTAATCAATCTTGAACAGTTGAAGTATAATCATAACTTAACTAACATTAATCAATAGTAAACTGTCAGTTATATCCAATTATCCAAATTAATCAATCAGTAGTAAAATTAAGACCCCATAAAATATATCTAAAGTGTTAAAACTCACAATTTTAATGTATCAAAATTGATCGTGTGCTACATTCATCCTCCCATTTCCCCTGTTTATGATTAAAGAGAGGCAGTCTTGTAGTTTAATTCAAAAATTATGATATCCCACATTATGTGGGAAAAATGTGTTTAATGAGCTTATGATGGAAGGCCTTTTGAATGGGGGAGGGGGTTGGTGCTTGAAATCCAAAATATCCAATATGTTGCAAGTGCCAAAGATAAGCGTATGGAAAGGATTCACTCCCAACCAATAGAATTTGCCCAGTGAGGTGGAAGTGCGGGCAACCACAAGTGCCCGTTTGACTTTAAGGTCAGCGTTTATATCTTGCCAGTGAGGCAGGTCATTACAAAAATCAACAGAAGTGAGCGTTTATTTCCTAGAATGAAAGTTCCTAGAAAGTTGAATAGAGCTAAAGTTTTCTAGTTAGCATGGGAGTTAAGTTACCATGAAAATTCCTAGAATGGAAGTGTTGAATTGAGCTAAAGTTTTCTGGTTAGCATGGAAGTTAAGATACCATGAAAGTTCCTAGAATGGAAGTGTTGAATTGAGCTAAAGTTTCTAGTTAGCATGGAAGTTCAGTTACCATGAAAGTTCCTAGAAATGGAAGTATTGAATTGAGCTAAAGTTTTCTAGTTAGCATGGAAGTTCAGTTATCATGAAAGTTCCTAGAATGGAATTGTTGAATTGAACCAAAGTTTTCTAGTTAGCACGGAAGTTCAGTTACCATGAAAGTTCCTAGAATGGAATTGTTGAATTGAGCTAAAGTTTTCTAGATACCATGAAAGTTCGTAGAAGGTTGAATTGAGCTAAAGTTTTCTATGCGCTCCTAATGCTTTTTCTGATGCAGTCTTCTAATTTAATGTTTTCCGCATTCTAAATTTCCTGACCAAGATTTCTCATCACAAGGAGTGACCGATGGCTTCTTCTTCATCATCAATCAATATGATTCCTCATACAAAGTACGATGTTTTCCTTAGTTTCAGAGGCAAGGATGTTCGCCACAACTTTATCAGCCATCTCAATGCAGCTTTGTGCCGGAAAAAGATTGAAACTTTCATCGATGACAAACTTAATAGAGGAGATGAAATTTCTCCATCACTTTCGAGTGCAATTGAAGGATCAAAGATTTCGATTGTCATTTTCTCGGAAGGGTATGCTTCTTCCAGGTGGTGTTTGAATGAACTTGTGAAAATCCTCGAAATCAAGAACAGGTATGGACAGATTGTGGTCCCAGTTTTCTACCGCGTTGATCCATCAGATGTAAGAAACCAAACTGGAACTTTTGGGGATTCATTTTCGGAGCTTGAAGAACGATTTAAGGAGAAGATAGATATGCTGCAAACATGGAGGATTGCTATGAGGGAGGCAGCCAACCTATCCGGCTTTGATTCTCATGGCATTAGGTAACTCTTCTCACAGAATTTTCTACCATCTCGTGTATATAATGACAATAGGGATGGAATTGAACATATTAAGATTTTAAAAGCGGCAATACACTTCATTAAAATAATTGACAATAATGTTTGGGATCACAATAGTTGAGTCTTAAGTAGAGTCCAATCATTATGTATCATTCATCTATTAGATAATAAATGTTACATCATTTTGATTTAATCTATGGCTTAACTATTGGAATCTTTAACATTAATTAATACTTAATATTTGATGTAAATAGCTTGAATCTCTTTTAATAATATGTCTGATATTTCATGACATCCTAGTTATTACTAAAAGAGATAGAGGAAACTCTTATTATCTTACTTCTAGGGATGACAAAACCTAATGATTGCCAATGGGCTATGCTGACATCAACTGTTGGTCTACACGGGTTCGTGGGTCGGCACGGCACAACCCACCAAATTGATGGGCCGTGCCGTACCCACCTTTTTTTTATAAGGACCTGGCACGACCCACGGCATGGGCCCACTCATGTCTTACCTAAAAAAGGTCCAACTTTTTTTTTCCCCTTTAAACCCACATGTTTAGGGTGCCTTAAAAAAACCCACGTGCATGGTGTGCTTTATTCAAGCCCACGTGTCTGATGTGCTTTTTTAAGCCCATCAACCTAATAATAATAATAATAATAATAATAATAATTTAATATATTTTAGTAATAATTAATGAAAAATAAAATTACAATAATAGAATAACAATTACACCTAATTTTAGTTGAACAACTAATATTATAATTTTTAATTTATCATAAAAATATTTCGTTCATAATTTTTTAATGTAGAAATATGAAAAATATTTCATTCACAAATGAAACTTATCTCAATTAACTATTAACTAAGTTATGATTTCATAAATGAAATATTAATGTCGTAAAATTTTTAATTTTTAATTTATCATTTATAAAATCATAATATTTATAATTTTATTTATTAAAATCATGATATTTAGTTGTTCATTTAATAAATTATAAACATAAAAAAATTAGAATATTTATTTAAACTAGGATTTAAATTAATTTTTAAAAGCTTGTGCTAAAAAAATCTAGCACAGCCCACGTGCATGTCGTGCCGTGCTGCGTGCCCTACCGAAATGTACTCTTGTGTGCCATACTGTACGGACACGTATTGTGCTCGTGTCGTGCCATGTGCCGCCCGGCCCATTGGCCATCTTTAGCAAAACCTAGGGCCAAGCTGGGTATGACAATGCTTGGATTTGGCACGAAAATGTTTTTTAGACACTCGGACCGGGCTTTTTTATCTGGACTTAAAAAGTCCGCATTATGTATGTATATTTTTTAATTTTATTTTAATGAACTTCGGCAAGAAAATATGAACTTTAAATATTTAAAATTTTAAATATATGTAGTAGATGAGCTAAATAAATATAATTATTTAAAATAATATAGTTTATAATTTTTTAAATAAAATTTGGGTTCCGGACTAGACCACGAGCTTATCAAGTAATGCCCGAGACCTGTTTGACCTCATTCCAAGGCAGGTAATAACCACCCAGGTCTAGGGCGGATGAGTATTTTTGACATCCCTACTTGCTTCCAACAGCAAAAGGCCAAACAAACTATGCTTATATTTTGGATACTATTTAAAATAAATAATGAATGATAAACAGATAAAATTTTTTAATATATTATTATACATAATAAAATTATATTTTTAACTTTAGGCGATGGTCGCTATCTTGTATAATTAATTTTCTATTTTTTTCTTTTCTTTGATCAAGCTTCAGTGTGAAACCTTTGCATTGTTACCTATTGGAATTATAAACACAATGTTCATTTTTGTCTATTTTTTTATTTATATTCCCTTTTTTTTAACCTCAATGGTTGAGGCAACTTTATTGAAATTTTTTTTATCTATATTCAATCTTACTGTTATTTTTCTTACTTGATAGGTCCGAATCTGTACTTATAGAGAGAATTATGAATGACATTTTAAAGAAACTGAATGATTTATTTCCGAGTGATAGCAAAGACCAGCTGGTGGGAGTAGAATCAATCATCAAGGAAATTGAATCACTATTATTGACTGGGTCAACTGAATTTAACACGGTAGGCATTTGGGGCATTGGTGGTATAGGCAAGACCACAATTGCCAGTGCTATTTATAGTAACATCTCTAGTCATTTTGAAGGTTCTTATTTTATGCAAAATATTAGAGAAGAGTCAGAAAAGCCAGCTAGCGGATTAGTTGGTTTTCGACGAAAACTTCTTTCTACATTACTAGATGATGGAAATATGAAGATTGACATACCCAATATCGGCCTTAACTTTGAAAGAAGAAGGCTCAGTCGAATGAAGGTTCTGATTGTGTTTTGATGATGTGACTTGTATACAACAAATAGAATCATTAATTGAAGGTCTTGATAGACTCGATTGCTTCATGCCTGGGAGTCGAATTATCATAACAACGAGAGATGCACAATTGCTCAAGAACCTTCCTGGGAGTCATGTGGGTCATGTATTTGAGGTTAAGGAATTATCATACAATGATTCTCTTACGCTTTTCAGTCGAAATGCCTTTGGGCAAAACCATCCTGCTGCAGGTTATTTGGAGTTGTCAAATATGGTGATAAAATATGCGAATGGTGTTCCATTAGCTCTTAAAGTTTTGGGGCGCCATCTATTTGGAAGGAGTGAAGAAGAGTGGGAAAGCGAAGTAAAAAAGCTGAAAAGGATTCCTCACATGGATATCCAAAAATTGTTGAAAGTGAGTTATGATGGCCTTGATGATGAAGAGCAAAATATCTTTCTAGATATTGCATGTTTTTTTAAAGGACAACATCGAGATTTTGTTATGAATTTCCTAGATGCCTGTGGCTTTTCAGCAAAGATAGGAGTACATGTTCTTGTTGATAAGTCGCTTGTGACTACATCAAACAACAAGATAACAATGCATGATTTGCTACAAGAAATGGGTAGGGAAATTGTGAGGCAGGAGTCCATTAAAGATCCAGGAAAACGCAGTCGATTGTGGCGTCATGAAGACATCTATCAAGTCTTGAACAAAAATACTGTGAGTTCAAAGCATTAACTTTCCATTTCTATTTTGGTTATGGAAGAATTAGTTTAGTACTTTGTTAGATAGAGAATCTTATTTCTTAATGCCCCCACAAACATATTATGATATATAGAAAACTCTTTTGTACAAAATGAGGAAAAAACATAAAACCAATGTTAGATTGATGTGTTACATTGTATAGATTATATAGGTAATGTTACGATTTATAAAAATAAAGAAAAGGTAAATTAGTGAAATTTGTTGAATATTTTATTTTATAATCTATCAATAATTTTTAAATTATTAGTTATTTATTTCAAATTAAATTGTAATATTTATAGTAATACTTAAATTAATAATAATAATAATAATTTCAAATTAATAATTTTCTTTTTTGAATGATTAACTATTTATATTTTTTAATTATATATAAAATATTATTATAAACACTACATATTGATATAATATAAACATTGATAAATTAGAAAATATACTTGAGTTATAGAATTGATCTCAATAAATTAATCCTTTGGGAATCATGAGATAAATTTTCTTAAGTTTATAGAATTATTGCGTGGGCCCAGGATAAGTATATTTCAAAATAGGATAAATTTTTCATGAATTAGTCAATCTCAAATTTATAATGTACATGTTATTCTAGAGTAAAGCCGTTGTCTCATGACAATCGAACAACGCAACAAAATTTTTGTTTATGTTTCCGAGATTTCATTTTATGTCCTAATTCCTAAGCTTTTCATTAAATGTCCCTACTTATGCATCATATTTTAAGAGTTGAAGAAATTTGGGAAATGTAACTTGAAACTTAGACTTAACAAAGAACGTGGGAAAATGAAACAAAAAAAAAAAACTTAATGAACTGTATAGATATATTCTAGGATTCTAGCACTTCCTTACACATTATTTTCTTTCCCTTTTTTTAGGGGAGTGAGGCAATTGAGGGCATCTCTTTGGATATGTCTAGAGTCAAAGAGATATGCTTGAATCCTAATACTTTCACAAAGATGCGTAGATTGAGATTCTAAATTCTATAACTCTTTTCCCGGAGTGAACAGATTTAAGGTGCGTCATTCAAGATTCTTGGAATCTCTTTTCAATGAACTTAGGTATTTTCATTGGGATGGATACCCTTTGAAATCATTGCCTTCAAAGAATATTCCAGAACATCTTGTTTCACTTGAGATGCCTCATAGCAATATTGAACAACTCTGGAATGGTGTCCAGGTATATCTTAAATATTTATATGTAAATCTTTCAATACCAAATTTTAAATGTGATGGATGCTAATTACTGGTGTTGATTTTTTTTTTTATTTTCAGAACCTTCCTGTGCTAAAGCATCTAGATCTCAGATTTTCCAACCAGCTATCCAGAATCCCAGACCTCTCACTCGCCTTAAATGTTGAGCGGTTGGATTTAGAAGGCTGTAGAAGCTTGATTGAGATTCATTCATCTATTCAACATCTCAACAAGCTTGTTTTCCTTAATCTAGATCGTTGCATTAGTCTGAAGAGTCTTCCAACTGGAATTAATTTGGATTCCCTTGAAGAGCTACATCTTGGAGGGTGCTCAAATTTGAAGAGGTTTCCTGAGATCTCTTGTAATATAAAACACTTAGTTATAAGTGAAACTGCAATTGAAGAACTGCCTTCATCGATTGGGAATTTGTCCAGACTTGTTGATTTGGACCTTACAAACTGTTCAAGGCTTAAGAGTGTCTCGAGCAGCCTCTGTAATTTAAAATCACTTCAGAACCTTTATCTCTCTGGTTGCTTAAAACTTGAGAAATTACCGGAGGAAATTGGAAATTTAGAATCTCTGGAAGTAATGTGGGCCGACAAAACTGCTATAAGCCAAGTACCGCCGTCCATTGCTTGTTTGAACAAGGTTGAGTGGTTATCTTTTGACAGATGCAAGGGTCGTCCGCCACCAATGAGTTTGAAATTGCCTATTTTATTTCAATTACAGAATCTGGAGGATCTGTCTCTCGTAGGTTGCGGCATCACAGAATTACCTGAAAGTCTTTGCCGGTCGCCCTCTTTAAAATATTTGAATCTAGCAGAAAATGATTTTGAGAAAATACCTTCAAGCATTAAACAGCTGTCTAAGTTGTTGGTCCTCAGTCTACACAATTGTAAGACGCTTCAATCCTTACCAGAACTTCCATGCGGTAGCTGCATATATGCTCGTCGCTGCACATCACTGGAAACATTATCAAATTTATTGACATTGTTCACACGTTCGTCAAGCTATTGGCAGCATTTTGACTTTTTCA
This sequence comes from Atalantia buxifolia, assembly GCA_030444775.1. NCBI lineage: Eukaryota > Viridiplantae > Streptophyta > Magnoliopsida > Sapindales > Rutaceae > Atalantia > Atalantia buxifolia. Next base: position 18,520,855 of record CM059839.1, read on the forward strand.
ATTGTTTGAAATTGAACTGGAATGAGGTCAGAGAAATTGTTGAAGAAGCTCTAAAGAAAATTCAGGTTATGGCAACATGGTGGAAACAACACGATCCGGTAACTCTTAATATAAGAGCATGTATATGCATGTTTATAAGTTATTATTACTTTTTTCCCCCAAGTTAAATTTGATAATATACAAAATGGTGGTTTTTGTGGTGCAGGAGGATGACCCTAACCCTCCTCAGGGTTGTGTCTGTTACCCTGGAAGTGAAATTCCAGAGTGGTTTAGCTTTCAAAGTATGGGTTCTTCCGTAACCCTTGAGCTGTCGCCAGGTTGGTTCAAAGAAAACTTTGTTGGCTTTGCTCTGTGCGCTATTGTTCCAGAGTATCATGGCGACACACGGGGTTTATATGTTCAATGCAAACTCAAAACCAAAGACGGTGACGGGCATGTTCCAATTTGTCTCCTTTCTCCATGGAAGGATGATTTCGATGTAAATTCTTCTATCGAGTCAGATCACGTACTTTTGGGATACGATTTCTCTCGGTCTTCAGATAGTTTCGGTGGTTCCAATAACGAGGTCTGTATCCAATTCTACATTCGGAATATCATGGGCCCATGCATAGAGGGTTTTGATGTGAAAAAATGTGGAGCCCATTTAATATACGCCCAAGATCCCAGCAAAAGGTTGAGTTCTGAGGTGGAAGATTATCAGGTGCTACACCCCAAAAGACTGAAATATCCTTGAAATCCATTACACGAGAGGTGAAATCAGTTTTTGACAGGTCTGTTTTTACTTTCTTTAATTTGTTTGGGGACAATATAAGCAACTCCAAATGCGAAGTCCTAGCAGCAGTTTAAGGCCGCCCGTATTCGAATGTTAGGAGAGGTAAGCATCTAAAAAATGATTCTCTCTATTTAATGTAAAACTGCTATCAAGTGCTTGGCTCTTGTAAAAATTAATATGGGCTCACTGCCATTTTCATTCCACAAATTTACTAGCTCTTTAAAATCTGTGCTTATTATGAAGAATGACCTTAGAGCGTGGTGCATGTGGTTATGGAAATGAAATCTTAATTTAAAATCAATATGATTAAAATGATTTTTATGTCTCCGAATAAATAAAACCTTACATTGGATTTGTATCCCAATATTTTTATTCCTAAGTATTGAAGCGACTTTTGAATAATTAGGTTTATAAAATTACCTATTTGTCCATCATCGGACTACCTCACTTGGAATTAACAAGATTAGAATTTTTAAGTGCCTAAATTTTTAATTACTACTTTATTCCATGTGTTTGCATTAATACTCCATTTTTTAAAATTTTTTTTATGACTATTACAATACAATTTCACTAAAATTATAATAAGAAGTTTGCCTAGACCTATTTTGATAATTTATTTGAAACATGATCTTGAACTCTACTTCAAAGAAAGGTAAGGAGGCATAGTCCTATACTGTACTACTAGAAAAGTTATCTTTATTGACATTAGAATAGTATCAGTAAATTCTTTCAGTGACAATTGTTAATTGTGTTAGTGATTTGGTAGTAAAAAAATTGGTAACATTTATTTGTACTGTCACGAATACGATGTCAGTCATTACTAACATTACATTATCACCAATATTACAACATCATAATGTAAATAGTTGCTGATATTTAGTTAGTGTCTATGATTACCGTTACCATGGTATCATTGGTTAATTGGTTAATTTATTCAAAAAAATAAAATATTAAATTGGATCATTGCGGAATGATTTATTGGCAAAATTAAAAAGGCACCACAAAATAACAAAAAATTTGATTTATTTCACAAAATCTTTCATTTCATAGTTAAATATTATTAGTATATATTACAAATTCCAAATACTTCAATAAACAAGATATAAAATATCATACTCTCATAAATATATAATCTAAATTAAATACATAAAAAATTATACTCCCCAATCAAATGCCTACTACGAAGAAGTCGTGGAAACCCTATTTTAAATT